>PUFA01000017.1:10000000-14800000 GCA_003508835.1 Eonycteris spelaea | reverse complement strand
ATATTTTTAAAAGTAGATGAGTGAAGCATTAGGTTTTGGCAAAGAAAGTCTTTTTAAAAGAAAAGTTAAATGAAATTAACCCTATAGCTGTTTTTTTGTAAAGAGTATGAGTAACTCATATTGAAACATATAGCATAATCCCACGGTTCTATTTGCTCTTCTTCCATTAAAAAGTAAGCATACAGTATCATATAAAGTTTATATTGGTTATATGTTTAGAATACTGTAGAAATTTATATAGTCATTTATTCAGAGAGGAAAAACCTATGTCAGGTGAGTGATATGTTCATTGGATTGGTTTGGTTCCTAATTATTCCAAAGAAAAAAACTGTGGAATGATGGAGGATGATTGGAGGAAAGGAAGGTGTAAGTGAGCAAAAGAGTAAAATGTAGAAAGAAAGGTTGAGAACTGAGACTGATCTGTTAAATAATATATCTTGAATGCATACACATCCCCATACATTTTCATCTGTTGGGAATTTTTAAAAGTTTTTTTAAAAAATCAAATGTCAATATATTTTACTTTTAAACATGTTTAATTGTCTCAGTATAACAAACTACAATTTAATAACAATTCAAACTGCAAAAAAGAAACCATACACTTTACGGTACAGAAATATAAGCCAGAGAACCATTAAAAGGAGAACCAAAGGAAATCTTGTGTTAGTCCCCTAAAGGCTACACCTACTACGTTACTGTTAACTACAGAAGACTGGAAGTAGATATCTCACATGAAAAGTATCAAAGGACCAGTATTGATGCAGGGTATAAAAAGTACTATAATACTTTTAGTTTCAGAGTTGTTTAGAATCTTAGTTTTATTTTATTTTTAAGTCAAGAGATTCATTTGCATTTTTATATTTACTCTTACGATTATAAAATGGAGACACTTTTACTTTTATAAATGTGCTGTAATATGAAATGGATGTATTTACCATTTAATTAAACCAAGAGATTTACTAAATGTAGTTTATATAGTAAATCAAAATGGTAATTAAAAATGGTAAAAGAAAAAAAGTTAAAAAATGGTAAAAGATACATAAAAATATTTCAGCAAGTCTTATAAAACTTTGATATATAGCATTAACCCCTTAAATACGGTAAACGCCTCACTATTCTGTATCTCATAAATACTGTCATTCCTTTCAAAGAATCTACTTTTTTAAATTTTACCATCATTGAGATTCTATTTACACAATAAAGAGCAATAACAAACACACAGCCCAACTACTATCCTCAGAAAACTAAATATTCTAATAATTTTACTATATGCAGTATCAATTTCTGGCCTTGAACTTGAATATATGAACTGTAAGAAGTAAATTCACATACCTAACTGATTACAGTTTAGAAATCTAAAAGTGCCATAGACCGAAAAATAACTGCTTCATATTCAAAGGCACAAGGTCAATTTATTAGATTGGCTGGACTCACTACATTACATTGCAAGAGACAGAGGTTAAGAAGTGACCTTGGGATTCTGCTCTCCAGCTGTCTCAAGTGTCTGCTTCTTTATCGAAAGTACCTCTACTTTTAATAAATAGCTAGGTTACTAGACAATTGATATCTTTGCCCATATTGGACTCTATCTGAAGATTTTTGAAATTTTAGGACTGTAGCTATTAAAATGAAAAAATCTAAGAAGATGCAACATACACAAAGGGTCAAAATCTACTCCTTCCTTTCTGATGTATTGCACTAAAGAAACTACTATCACAAAAAGTTTGGGGGCCTATTTTCAGAGATTTTAAATGCGAAATTCAATAATTCTTAAACATGTACTTTTTATTATTTCAGATCCTGAAAACTCTAATTTGTAATACATAACACATATACTCCATAATATATATACTCCATAATATATATATTAACAACTATGTACAGATATATGCCCATATCAATTCCCTTATTCTTTTAATTAAAAATTGATGGGCTTTTTTGGTAATAAAAATCTGGTTTGGGGTGTTTTTAAAAGTTCAAACATGTATTAAGCTATGCTTTGCTTTGGCGCTAGCTCCCCCTCCAGACCAATCTACTAATACAACTGCACTTAAAAAATAAACAAGAAACACAAGCTTTTCCACGCCACTAGCAAATTTCAAAATTCACGACTTTAAAAGGCATTCCAATTCAATTAAACTAACTAGTTAAAATATGTAACCAAACACTGCAGAATGTAATCATAATTATTGTTTTTTTCAATTCTATATGTCTCAAACAGAACTGGCTTGTAGAACAACTTCAAGCAACTCTTAAATTTGAAGAACATCCTAAAACTTAATCTATATGGTGTTATATTTTATCAAAATTATTTTGAATCACTATCCTAATAAACCACAACATACTCTTCATGTTAGCTCACCACTTGATCAAAGATACATTTTGCAACTGTTTCTGCAATCTATGCAAGTTTCATTCCAGCTGTTCAGCTCTTCAATTCAAGTAGAATTCTCAATTTATAAAGTAACAAAAGGAAAATCCATGCTTCCAAATCACCCTTCTATATTCCTTATAGCCTATTCATTTCTAACTCCCTACATTTTACATACTAAGCTGTAAAATTACAATTTCAAATGTTTGAATTCCCATCTTATTCTTACTACTGTATTTCTAAATCAAATAATCAAGACTTTCTGTGCACATTTTATAGTATAATTCACAATGCTAGCAACATACAGGGCCTTATTATTTAACACTGCATTTTAGGTTATTTTAAAGAAGGCAGAATACAACTTACTTCTTTCCTAAAATGTTTTCTATATGATGCACCCTTCAAAAGAATTATGCATAAACACATGGAATTTAAATTTAACCAAGAAAATAAACACACACTTAAGCCCAGGAATAACAATACGAAGAAAAAAATTAGTATAATGAGACCTTGCCTACTGTTTCTAAAGAGAGCCAAGACAAAGTTCAGTCAGTTACTTATGGTGAGTTTAATTGTAAACTGATTTTTAAAAAACTTTTGTTGAAATTTGTTCTGTGTTACCTTGATGTGTGGGGTTATTTACTGGGGATTCTGGCTTTCTAGGTGCACCTTCTTGAGTTGGATCGAGTCGACTGTAAATTAATTCGATCATGGGAAATAGAAACAACACCTCTCCCTGCCTTTATCCAAGGCCTCAGTTAAAAGGCTAATAACGTATGTCAAAAAGCTAAAAGCTCACCAGGGATAAACCCTAACCATGACATTGCCATTTAACTTAGGAAGCACACTGCGTCTCTGACGTTCTGTGTAGCCGAAGATTGCAATCCCCACAGTGAAAGAACAGGTGCTGCGTCCGACAACCCACTCGTTCTTACAGGACAAACCTCCTTTGACTAATAAAGATGGACTCATTTGACCTTCCCAAATAAGTTTACTCAAAAGCTGCCAAACCATTATTTCCACATTAAATGGGAGGACCAGGGGCACTCACGCCATTAAGTGCCCAAGCTTTGGCCCCCCTCTCTGGGAGTGGATCTTTGTATGGGTCCACTCCCTCTGACTGCTAGCCCCAGGACATCTCTCGAAAGCCCCTAACATACAGGCATCCTCCTCCCCACAGTCCGTGACTACAGGGACCAAGTTGCTGTTGAGAAGGCAGGTAGGTGTGGAAAAGAGAAGAGGGACACCTCCCACCCTGCCCCCATCCCTTCTCCTCTCGGCTTCGGCCCCTGCCCTATGCAAGGATGTGCGACGCCGAGGGGCAGCGGCGGCGCCGCTCCGAGTCCCAGCCGGGGCGGCAGGCGCCCCTCACCCTCTAGCCCGCGCCCAAAGGCACCCGCCAGAGAGTCCCGGGGCGTCCTCCCCACTTTTCCCGGAGCCGCTACATAAGCAGCAGCAGTTGCAGCATCAGGCCTGGGGGAAAAGAGCAGCGACAGCCTCCAGTCACATCCTCGGAGCTTCATCAGATCCCGCGCTTGCCGAGCCCCAGACCCCGGGGCGCGCGGGGCCCGGCCCCCAAACGCCCCCTTACCCGAGACGGGAGCAGAGGCGGTCTCCGCTGTTCCCCAGTCGCCGCCGCCAGAGCCCTTAGCCGCAGCTGCCCAGCGCTGGGGGAGTGGGAGGGGTGGCTGGGTGGAGGATGCTACTCCCGACTGAAGGGAGAGGAAGAAACGGAAACAGGAACCACCGCCGCCGCCGCTGCTTAACGGAGCCTTCGGCGCCAGTGACTGAGCGAGAGCGCGAGGCGGCGCGAGCCGGGCAGTAGCTGACAGCGCGAGACCGAGCGCGAGCCGGGTCCCGGGCGCGCGACCCCGAGCGGCGCCGGCCCCATTCCGCGAGGAGAGGAAGGGGACTGGTGGACTGGGGGCTAGGAAGGGGCGGCGCGAGGCGGGGGCCTGGAGCAGAGGGAACCCGGCCACTCGGGTCCGCCGGAGATAACGCGCGCACGCGCCGGAGCGGCTCTGACTGTGAGCGCAGGCGGGGAAGCCCAGGCTAGCGCAAGCGTGCGCGCGCGAATGGGGACGCGCGCCCCTCAGCGTTCCAGGCTTCTGGGAGACGGCGCGCATGCGCCAGCCGCTGCCACCTACGGCGACCCTGGCATGTGCCAGGGCTTCTCCCCGCCCCCTCCTCGCTGCGCCCTTGGATAGCGTAGCCGCAGCATCCACTGCCCGGCAAATCGGCGGGCCACAGCAGGACCGGGAGACTTCCAGCAGGGCAGCAGCTGCGCGCGAGCACCGGCTCCAACACGAGCATAGGCCGCCCTCTACCGCCTGAAGGCCGGAGCTAAGAGCGGGGGCGCGAGTGTAGCCGGGCTCCCCACTCCCGGGAGTGCCGCCGCCAGGGAATGCCGGACTCTAGACCGCCGGGAACGGACCGGCCCGTGCCAGTTCAGCCCGCGACTCTAAGGAGCACGGGTAGTGGGGATTGGAAGCAGGCTCGTTGCTACTTGTTATGGGTGATCGCTGCTGTTCAGCTCCTGCAGACAGGTCTGGCCGCTCGGCTGCAGTTTGCAACGCGATCACAGAATGGCATCACACCCACATGCGACTAGCAGAGCTCTACTTTATCTTTTGAGAACGGTGTTTCCACATTCGCCCGGACAGAAAGCTCTCCCACGAGGGCCTGAGTTCGATGCCTGGCCTCTCCCCGCGAACCGCGGCTGCTTCAGCCCCTCTGAGGCGGAAGTTTATTCAGTACGGGAAAGAGAACACAGGACGGCATGGGGAATGGGGGGCCTTTTCCTTAGGATGCTTCCTACCCGCTCGGACTCGGGAAATTCCTGGCGCCCGCGATGCAGAACAGTGGGCCGAAGAGCTAGCTCACACGAGCCCAGACGGCGAACTGAAACCGAGTTGCTGAGCGCGCTGCTCCGGCACACAAAGTAGTCGCGGCCCGGGGAGGAGGGGCCACGGTAGCCAATCAGAGACGCAAGCTGCGTGAGTGGAGTGCGAGCCGACCAATCAGAGGGCAGGAGGATGAGCTTCCCGTACCGAACTCTCTGTGTCTTCCAACGGAGATCCCAAGCGTGCGGTGCGGTACCACGGAAAAGCGAAATTGTGCCCTAAAGACAAGAATTATTCCTCTAGACACGGGTATTTTTAAGTAAATACCTTATTCTAGAGCATATAGCGGTGGCCTTTTAGATGCTGAGTGTGAAAAATCACAGAAAAGAGATTTAAGAGGCAGTGGCCTGTCGACTGCAATCTGCCTAATAACATTTATAAATTTACAGTATTTATTGAGATATTTTTATAGGCCAACAACTGTATTATAGAATCACAAATAAAATACTGCCAATTCAAAGAAGAAAAAAGTTCCGTGTCCCTCAGAGCTCAGCTCCTGAGAAAGGTTTGCTGGACCTTGTGTCTCCCTTATTTATTGGCAGCCTTTTGAACAATAAGCTCTCCACGTAGTTTGCAGTCATTTTTATGATGATCTCCCTGCAAGAAGAGAAAATTGAGAGAAAAGTAGAGTGACTTATCTAAGGCCACACAGGAAATATATTGGGAGAGCCAAAATTATGTTCCAACTCAGAGAGCTTTGTCATCATTTAACAATCGCTTATTAAATGCTAGGTTGCTATCTTCCAATAAAGAAGTTTCTTCACTAAGCTTATAAACAAAACAAAATTCTGTTATAAGGGCCACAGCTTTGGTTGTTGGAAATAACCAGAAATTTTAGGCTTATGCCATGGTTATGTCTCATCAGTCATACTTTAGATAATTTTTAGAAGTCAGAAGAAAGGTAGATATTTACATTTTAGTTTAAACAGTATTTTAAAAAATATTTTAGCAAACATGTTTAACTTTAAAGTTTACCTTGTATAATACTTCAAGACCCCAAATTCAAAGCTTTACATTTACCTCAAAACATCGGTGGGGTTTTTTTTGTTTTTTGTTTTTTGTTTTTTGGGGGGTTTGGGTTTTTTTTGGGGGGGGGTCTGGTCTTTATTTTTCCTTTCTAGAAACCAAGAGATTAAAATATATACCTTTTCTACCTCCTGCTCAAAAAGAAATAAAAAAAATCTGTCGAAGGAATATTTGTTCAAGATTTAGTGCACTTTTACAGTACTGTGTAATATATATTAAAATACCAAATAACTGGTGCTAGCTCTGTTGAGTCAATGTACTTCTCAGTGTGTGACAGAACACTGCTATCGAAACCCTTTCTAAGACATGCCCAGGATTTAGCTACCACCTCAGAACTGGAAGTATCAGTTAAACAACTGACACTTGAGAACAAATCTTTACACATTAAGTTCCAGGCCAAAAATGAATTTACAGAAAATTCATAACAGTCTAGCTTTAAAAAAAAAAAAACATTTTTTTTACTCTTTCCAGAGAGGAATATCACTGAAACCGCCTTTCTCTTGCCAGGTTAAATTTCTAAGAGAGAAAGTATCCCCAAAAGGTTCTACACATCACTGGCCACCAGAAGACATCTCTATCAAAGAGTGTTTTCTCAACAAGCTTCAGCCTCCCTCACTACTTCTTGGTCCTCTCACTCTCTTCTCACCCCAGGTGCCTGCCTCTGCCCCCTCATCACTCCTAGTTTCAGATATTTGCTTAAGAAAGTAGAAGTGTTCCACCACTTCCTCCACCCCTCCCTCACCAACTAGGCTTTAGGCCTATCTGCTTAAGCAAAAACTAGAATATAAGTTATTCTCAACAAAACATTGTACAGAATGTTTTTCATGACATTTTATGCTTAGAATTAATTGATCCTTGTCAGTATATCATACGCTTTTACACACCCCTGGTCAAATTCTTAGTCATCAGAGCCATGGCGTCTTGCAGATGGGGCAAGGAGGAGTCAACCATTAGACAACGAAAAAACATCAAAATGAAAGTTAAGTGAGTACCTAAGTAGCCATTTTATTGAAAGTTCAGTTTGATCAAAGTTAATGAATATGAATACTATCACATTTCCCAAGTTGTGAACATTCTTGCAGGAACTAGTTTGAAATTTACTACCATTTTATAATGACTATAATAAAAATAATAGCCAATGTGTAATATTGCTCAGTGCCCAGCCCCATGATAAACTCTATCTCCATCATTTAATTCTCAAATCAACCCTTCAAAGTAGACCCTATTATTCTAGTGGGGGCATCTGTGGGGTCACAAAGAAGAGTTGAGAAGGCTCTCAGGAGGTACAGCAGAAGCTATTTACCAAATACTTTAGAAATTTTTCCATTTCTATCAGTGTGGACCAACCAGATGTCAGCCCAAAAACATTCTTAATAATTTTTAATTGTGCTTATTTTCTGATTGTTGCTCTAGCTACATTTTACTTAGAGGGTTCCATTTTGCAGTAATCATCCAAAGGACAGCACTGTTATTGCTACATGCAAGAAGGTATGACCTTGAGATAATTATTTTACTTATTTGGGCCTTAGTTTTCTCATCTGTAAAATAAAGAGATTGAACGAGATAAATTTTAGTTGTTTGACACTTCTAAACTATAAATCTAGCCAGCTTGACAGTAACTACAATAATGGAATATGGAAAAACAGTCTATACTTTCAAATTCAATAAATGTTTTAAGTCACTTTTGAGCCAACTCCTTAAATAGAAACTGTCTCTCTACACTCATTCATTAAAGAGCCAGAGACAGTCTTTCTAATTGAAAGAGTGAATGAAGTAGGCTAATGAAACTAGCCAAACCATTTCCCCTACAACTTGCCTCCATGGCTGAAATTTGTTTTCCTTGCTTTGGATAAAGTATTGTATAGTTCAAACTTGATTTCTTATTTAATATCTACCCCTATATCTTCCTTGTTTGTTTTTGTTTGTACATTTTCACAGGTACATCCTTGCCACCCACTCCCACCCTTGTAGTTGGCTGATATATGACTAGTTATAGCCATAGCCTATAGCGGGTTATGAGTAGAAGTGATATGTGTTACTTCCAGGTAAAACATTTCATTGCAAGTATAAGTCCTTATAGTCTTTACTTTTCCCCAGCCTCAAGATACCATTGCTGCAAATGATAAAACCCTTGTCAGCGTAGGTCCTCAGGAAAGTATAATATAGAACAGCCCACCTTCCACCTTCATCAAGTCAGGATGTATATGTAGTTTGAGGAGAGTGGGGGGACACTTTTGTTTTTTAGAACACTAAGATTTGGAGTTATGTTTTACTACAATATGACCTAGAATCTAAGTTATGCTAGGTCCTAGACTATTTGAATTAGTATACTTGAAAACCATATAGTCCTGGGTAAACTGGCCCAATCAGACTAAAGGGAAGGATTTTTAGTCAATGCTTAGGGAAACAGATTCTCTTGTTCTTACCAGGTATGAACAAGTCAGCCTATAACCCAGATTGCCACTGGCAGCAAGCTAACCACCACAAGAGGAACTAACCTTAGAATTAAGTCAATACACTGAGGATGGCAAACAGAGAGAAAACTCCTTGAGGATATGTGATTGAGCTGATGGTTATATCACTTCTGAAGGCTACTCTTCTTTGGACTTCCAATTCTGCAAAATAATAAAATAATAATTCTGTTTGTTTCTCCATAACAACTATATCTTATATATCTTTAATTTTGTCACAGTCTTTAACATAGATCTAGCTTGAGAAGCACTCAAAAATATTCGATAAATCAGAATTTTAAAAATATAATAGCTCACTCTCTTGCTTTCAAAAATAAAATATTCCCTGCTTTAACAAGGGGAAAATGTAATTTGATTCAACCCAATCTTTTCACAGATGAAGAGATTAAGACTCAGACACAGTACAAGATTTACCAAGTTCATATAGCTTTGCTATGGCAGAACTGAGGGGGAGAAAGCCTAATAATTGCTTCATCAAAAATGACCATAGTTTCTAACTCAAGATGGGGAAGTAATGAGACAGTATATTATCCTGGTAGTTAAAAACTGAACTTACCACAAATATAGTTTAACTTACTAGCTATATGATCTTAGACAAGTTACTTAACCTCTCTGAGCTCTGGTTTTTCCATCTATAAAAGAGGACAATACTATCTAGCTCATAGAGTTGTGAGGAATAAATGATTCAACATATAAAAAGCACTTAGCATAATGCTCGACACAAAGCAAACATTCTATATATTGCAGCCCTATCAAATGATGTTTATCCATAGCTAAATCAACTTTTTTTGCATAAGAGTAGATCCTGTTCTCCTTTCTCAGGCATACAATTCAGAACACTGACCTGTATTTTTCCATCACATATATAATTTTAGCATAGCCTATACAACTGAGTAGCCAGCACCCGCCTTTCTTATAGGAATTGCTCCTCCCATTTCCACACTTTTATTATTTTATGTCACCAAAGAAAGCTATGTTACTATTGACTGGCCTTGGCCATAGCAAATTGGTCAAGGGCTGGACACCGGAACCCAATGAGCCAGTGAAGCCATTCCTCCAAAATTTTTAGATTTTGGAAGTGTCTCATCCAGATATAAAATCCGAGAGATGTCATTGGACATGTTTTTTTTGTTTTTTTTTGTTTGTTTTTTGCCAAGTGGGTAAACACATTTTGCATTGAGAAAATAAAGTTAATGGACAGAAGGAAGCAGAAGGTATAGAGAAAGTGGCTTTGTTATACTAGAATTCTCAGTTCCAGGTTTTCTCGACCACTGACAGAATCTCTGCCTTTCCTTCTGGTTAGGGTTGCCTCTTCTAAGGGTTACCCCCATTTCCTTCAAATATATTACCCATTTTGCATAAGCTAATTCCAGAGAGGTTTATTTGGGATGCAATTAGTACAATAATATGCTATATTATGTTATTGTAAAGTAAAAAAAAAATGATTATCCTCATTAACAACTTGAGTGATATCTCTTAAAAATATGTCGTTTACAAAAATGAATCAAGAAGTTTTATATCGAATGCCAACTATACATAAAGTACTTGTGACAGACCTTAAATTACCTCCCTATATCCATCCCCTCAACCCCTCATTTTTAGATGGTCCTATCGTCACTCAGCTAAAATCAAACACTTTCTAGTGTCCCCAGCATGGCTGTGGCCACATGAGTACATTCTAGCTGTTGAGATCTAAGCAGAAAGATTGTATATGACTTCTGTTTAAAAAAAAAAAAAAGTCAAAAAGGAAGGGGATATACCCTTCTTATCACTTCTCTCCATCCTGTTACCCAGAACATGAAGTGATGACTGGAGAGCCCTGTCAGCCTAGTTGGACCATGAGAACAGCCATACCCTGGGGATGGCATAATAATGAGGAAAGATCTGGCTCTCTGACAACTTTGTGAAACTTTTGTATTAATACTGGACTGATAACCTCCAAAATTATTATATGTGACAATGAAATAAGCCTCTACCTTATTTAAACCATTATTATCTAGGTTTTTCTGTTACATGCCACTGAACCTAACCCTGGTACAGTGCCATAGTACTCTGATAAATTATATTGAGTTAAGTTGGATCATTAATGTTCTACGAAAGAAGAAACAAATCCAAAAATCTTTGAAATAAATGTAACAAAGTACCTGATACTGTATTTAAAAATTTAAAACCAAAAATAAAGATACAGACTGGGGAAGGAAATGATAGGTGCAAAAGAAAGAGAAATTCAGAGAGAAAAATCCTGGCCAGAAAAATAATAATTTACTACTGTCGATATGTTTTAAATACTTGCTCCAGTAAGAATGAGCCTTGCTGAAGTCACAAAAGTTCAAATATATAGCTTGCAGGGGGCAAAAACTCAATCTTATGAGTTCGCCAGAGGGAAAATTAGTTTCTCATGAAATAGGCTAACTCTAACCAAACTGACAAAAGTCTAAAACATGAGAAGACCCGTTGATGGCAGAGGCCCTGCCTATCTGTCTTGATCAACACTATGTATCATATTTATTAAATGAGTTAATTAATTTTTATTGCATTATAACTGTCGGGGGATTAAGAAACTCACATCCTACAGTTTCCAAGGAAACATCAGGAAAAAGTCATGGTTCACAACATGGATCCTAACTATATTTGAATCCAGGTTCTGCCACCTAACAGCAAGGAAACCTTGGGAAACTTTTTAAACATCTGTCTCATTTTTTATTTATATAAAGTGGGAATGGTAATATCTACTTTATCAGGTTGTCATGATTGTAAAATGAGTTATTATGTATAAGACTTAAGAACAATGCCTGACACAAAGTAAGCATACAATAAATGTTAGCCATTTATAGCTCTACAAAGACCCTAAACTAAAGCAAGCCTTTGTGGACACTATTATTATTACCTGGTGTAAATCCAAAGTCAAGATAACATGAAAACAGAATCTCAAGAAGAAAAAGAAATAGGTGATTGACAAGATTTCCTGGACCAAAGGCTGAATGTCATTTCAGTTTTGTCATACGTACCATAACACAACTGTTGGGATTTAAAACAACATGTAAGAGTCCTAAAAACCATCCCCTACAAATTGTGCTGGCACAATTTATAAGTAGGCTTATAAACTTATATAGAGAGGGTCAGTGGAGCTAACATATTTATTTCAAGGCTGATCATTTAGTTTAAAATACACTCCCAGTCTTCTGAACTCTTACACTGGCATGTCAAGTGGCTGAGAAGTCCATCCAACTTTCTTGAGCTCTTTAAGGTACAAGGACTCAAGTGATTCAGGCTTACTTCAAGAAAAGAGGGACTTTGAACTATTTTCAGTTCAAAACACATGAACTGATTCTTCCCTGGGGCTGATCTGCCATCAAATACTGAGGCAACTGGAGACCTGCTCCTTTATGTCTCCGCCTCCTCACACTCCCCTAGGTCATTTTCTGCTCTTCTCGCAATACCAACAGACTTCCATTTTTTTATTCCACCTTTTGGTTTTTGCTTGCTCGTAGTTTTTGTTTCTTTATAATTTCATCTTTTCCATGGCATGACATAATCTTAACTTTCAAATTCTCAGTTTTTTGGTTCACATTCTCCAGAGAGGGAAATCTTTCTGGGCCTTAATATCTTTCTCTACTAAGTTACATCATAGGTCTTCTGGTCTTCGGTCAGTTTTGTCTTAGAGGTACACAGTCAGGTATTAATTCTGGTCCAAACTACTGCATCAAGGTGGTGGTGCCTGCCCCTTTAGCAGAGACTATGGGCATGAATATGGCAGGCTCTTTAGTAGAAGTAGGAGATGGACAGACACAAGAATTGATATCTCTGATATCCTGCTGTACTTCTTTCCTTGCTTCCTCCTTCAATTTTCTATAACTCTCATAATTCTAATGTTCACGTGTAGATCTTACCACTCTCTTCTATTCTCAGTACTTAACAATTTAACTGCTCAGCCTTCATATTGGCTTTTCCAAATTCTCCAATGGGTTGTTTCCAGTAAATGCTGGTCTTAATTTTGTTTATATAAAGTCAAGTGGGCTGTTCTGGGTTCCTCTCCACATGGACCATCTAGCTTCTTACCAACTAAATGACTCAACCCCTCTGACATTACTTTGGTTACAAGGTGAGCTCAGGAGAAGTCATTAGTTATTTAAATGCAACACTAATGGCTCCTTATAAAATCAGCAAAAAGGTGAAAGCCCTATGATAATGGGACAGAACTATAGGAAAGACAAACATTTTTAAAGCTAATGTCCAGACAAGTTTTATTAAAAGCTAATGACGCCACATGTTGAAACAAAGAGTTTATGAATGTCTATGTGTAAATAGTGGGTATAGGAGTCATATAGCTCTGAATTAACAAGGGAGGCTGAGAAATTCAGGGGAGCACATGAATGTTTGGTGGGCACTTATCTCTGTGCCATATGCAGTAGAATGACCTACACAATCATTTGTGGGGCTCTGGATGTAATAATTGAAACAAGAAATAACTAGGAGAGGAAATGGATAGCAGGAGGCAAATGTCAGAAATTGTGAAGGATGTGCTAACTGGTTAGGAGAAAAAACGACTAAAGATGAATGAGAGTTGGAGTTGGGTAACTAGTTATTTGATACCATTAACATAATTCATAACTCAGTATAATCACATTTAAAATTCAGGTCTTCTGATCCTAAACCCAACACTTTTTGTTCATTCCATCAGGCTCAATATTTCATTTACAAAAAAAGCAAATTCCTAACAAAGAACAATTCAATCAGATGGATTCACCATTGTATCCTTAGTGTCTAGAATAGTGCCTGGCCTATGGGAGGTGCTCAATGAATAGTTACTGAATGAATGGATGACTGAATGAATGAATGAAAAAAGTGGACTTTATTTCTGCAGAAAGGATTTGCCTAAATAAAGCTACATGTTGTTAGGATGGATTCCAAGAAAGTTCTAATATTTTTAACAGCTATTTTTAAAGTATCATGGGAAACCGTATATATACTTATGTCCACATTCCTAAATAATAGAATAAATCCAATTAACTTTTTCTTTTATAGAAATAAGGACCTAATAAAATAATCTATGCAGCACTTTCATTTTTAATATTCTGTGTGTCTCTAAGACAAAACGTGTTTGATTAGTTCTCCACAACTTAAAATAAATGTATTTACAGCTCCCCCCAGAGAGAGATGGTTTTGGTAACCATATTTTTCTCACCAAATAGAGTGAAACTAATTCTAATAATTAAATTAGTACTTAAAATCTGGATTTTCCTGGAAAATCTAAGACACATGGATACCATAGTGTTATATCTGAAATATTTATTTAAATTGCATGATAGTTATGATTCCTTATGACCTTCTACTTAAAGTGTCCTTGGCTGATGTTCACCAATATATCAAAGTTCTCACTGGTTAAGGGTCTACTTTGATTATGTGAAACCATGTGATAGTAATTTTGAATACTCAAAGAATATCTTTGTCCTCTATGAGCTTAACTTAGAAACAAGGAAGTTCAGTGAACAGAGTGGCACAGAGATAATTTTGATTTTTGTGGTAAGAGAGTTTTTATCCTCCCTTTACTGTTACTCATTATCCTCCCTTTACTGTTACTCAATTATCACTTGCCACTTTGCTCACCAAAGGACCTGGGATAAATTTTACATTCATCAAATTGAATCTAGAACTCCATTATCACATTGCAGATGAAATAAGACCAATTTTTACATGTGGAAACTAACTTGGATGTATATTTTTTTTAAGTGGTTTTAGGCTTAAGTTAGTCATGCCTGACAGAGTAGCATGGACCATACAAGTTCTGGAGGTCCCTTCTATTTTTATGACTCATAGTTTTATACATATATAGTTCTGGAAAAACCAAACTGCTAGATATGGATACTCATTAAATTGCTTTGCATGAAAGAGAGGATAATACTCTTCTATTATAGTCAAAATAAAAATTAAAGTGTATCAGATTTCCTCTAATATTTCTATAATCTTCTCCAATTGCTAGAGTCATCTTTCAATGCTTCTTAGACTCAGAGCAGCACGAGTTGCTGTCCTCCTTTATATTTCCTGGCCTCCATCATAGTCACGTTGGAGCCACATTCTAGACAGAAGTGATATAATTGCTCCCAAGTCTGGTCAAAGTGCCCCTGCAAGGACCTCCAGCTTACTCTTCCCCTCCCTCGGTGATGTTGGAGGTTTCGTAGTCCAGGTGTTCTCACTATAAGATAGAGGTGGGTGCCTGGATCTCCGACCATTCACTAGGAGGAGAGCTACCCTATAGGCATAGACTGTGACACGAGCAAGGAATAAACCTTTGTTGCATTAAGCCACTAGTGTTAGTTAATTCAACAATTACTACACCGGCCAAGAGGATAATGGGGAAGAGAGAGGGCTAAAATCAAGTCTCTGATTTAGTCACCAAACCATATGCCTTGGAACAGTCTTTTGCTCAAATGGGTGCCCTGATCTGCATCCTACCCAGGGGAGGTGCCTTTTCTAATTTGCATATAGATGCCATACTGATTAGCAGTAGCCCTGACTGTATCCCCTCTCAATTGATTACCCTGTCTCCATCCTTTCTCCCCTTTGCAATGCCTATATAAAGAGCTACCAGATTAACATTCCTAAAACACAATTCTGATTATGCCATTTCCTGCTCAGAAACCCCCAGAGGAACCCCATTGCTTCAGGAATTAATCCCCAAATACTTAACACAGTCTCCAAGACCTTCTGCAACTCATTGAACATTTTAAATGCACTCCAATCACCACTTTTGTCTTCTCACCCCCCATGTTCTCCAGCTCTGGAAGTTTGCATGGCATGATTCCATATAGCAGGTGCACCCCATCTCATAATCAGCATTCATTGACCTAGCTTATGGAATCTCCACCTTCACTCACTTTAAGAATTTCCATGATACAGAATTTATTCAAATCCTCCAGTACATTGTGGTTTATTTGTGGAGTAGTAGAGAGCTTGTCTCACAGTTCTTGAGTTAATTCATTCTGTAGCCTGCTCTGCAGTAGCAAGAATTCAGCTGTGCTCTCACACTTGGTTGGATCCTACTTATGTGGAGGATGTCGACAGCAACTCATCTTGCCATGAGGAAACCAAAAGGTGAGGGAAAGACAACCATGTATAATGCATCTACTTCTATTCTATGTAGCGACTAGGATTGGCAGATAAAATACAGAATGTTCAATTAAATTTGACTTTCAGATAAACAGCAAATCATTTTTATAATAAGTATGCCCTAAATATTGCATAAGATATACTTACTTATGCCAAAAAATGATTCAACATTTATTTGGAACTCAAATTTAAATAGGTGTCCTGCATTTTTTTTTTGCTATATCTTGTGCCCCTAGTAGAGGCTTCCCATTTGTTTGATTCTTGATCCTTGTCTCAGATTTGGGGCAGGGGAAAAGCAGGCTCTTCCTCTCAATGCATAATCCATCAAAATCATTGCTCTCCTAAATAACATATCCCCTCAATGTTTTTCTTCATAGTGTTCATGTGTTATAATAATTCTTACACAATAGTATCTCCCATGTGACAAGAATGAGCTTCTCGAAGTCAGGAATCTTTTTTTTGTATTTTTTCATTGGCTGGCTAAATCTTGGAGGCATCTTTCTGACATCTACATGATACATTGGCAATTCAAGAATTCAAAACCAGCCACAGAGCCAGAAACCTTAAATCAGTTAACAGAATTAGAAGGAAGTGTCTTGGGCTTCTATAATTGCAAATCCTAGCACTTTTTTCCGATTTGCATACTGAGCCATGGCTTTTTCACTTGGACTTGCACATACCTCTTCGAATATCTTCTCCATGTCTTTCAGGAAATACTTGGCTGGGTTTTAATTGAGGTGCATGAGACACTCATAGGAACACAGGTTATATCTAAAAGTCATTCTTTTAAGATAGGTTGCTAGAGGTGTAACTCTCTCCCTAAAACATGAAAGGTAGTATCCCCACTGGGTGGATGTTATTTCACTCTCTTCCAAATGCATTTACACGTTACATAAAGCACTGGAAAGTAGCATACTGGCCACAAGTTAACATATTGTGAATCACACAGCTTCACTCTAATGCCTGCACCCTGTTTTTCTTGGTAGCTCCTTTGGAAACCAGAAAGATGGATGAGTTAGATTAAAAAGGTTAATTAAATACCAGGAAATGCATATGGAATCATTAGAAACAAATGGCCTTGTTCTTTCTCTCATATTCAAGCAAGCATTATGCTCTAGATGCCCATTGCTTAGGTATTTAGCACAATGATTCTTTTCATAAGGAACAGGGAATTAATCATAGCCATGGAAATGCTTTGTACTCCTGGAGTAATAGTGGAAAGAGTAGTTGTGGTCTGGTACCTTTAAACACATATTCTAGAGATAGGGAAAATTTCTCAGACTGTTTTATAGAAATCTGACCCTTTAAGTGAATTTCAGTTACTTCACTAAAATATTTATTTTTTATATAATATATATGTATTATATAAAATCTCCAGTAGCAGCAGCATTTTAAGAACTAAATAACATGCACATGATTTTTAAAAATTCAAATTAAATATAAAAGCGTGTAAAGAGAAAAACGAGTCTCTCTTCCACACTATCCCCTAGTCCTCCTTCCCTGAGGTGCCAGTGTCACCAGTTTGTATACTTTTCTAGATACATTCTCTGAATATGCAACCATGTATATATATATATATATATATATATATATATATATATATATCACACACATACACACACACATCCATACACATATATATACACATATATATATATTGCCTTAAAACAAATTTAAATTTATATATAAGATATATTATACATAGTAATATGCTATTGTACACATTGCTTTTTCATTGCATTTAAATCTTTTTATTATGAAATATGTAAATAAGAGTATAAAATATATATAGTGATCTTGTTTTTTCCATTTAACAATATATCCTTGAAAACGTCCTATATTAGTGCTTACCACTCTGCTTCAGTTTTGTTGACTACTGTATAATATTCCATTTGTGGATGTACCACTAACCAATATTGATGAATTTTCAGTGTGCTTTTAACTTTTGCTATAGTAGAAGCTTTTTCAATTATTTTTCTCTGTTAGAAAAATGGCTTCAGGTGCAACTGAGATATTCAACACCTATTTATTAAACATCTACTACATCCAATATACAATGCTTAGGCTCTACAAACAATAATAAAACTAAGAATAGTCCTGTACATTTCCCATCTTCGAAGTGTTTGGTCATTTCACATGTGTATGCTATGGGGTTTGTTGTCCCTCCCAAGTTTGTAACCAAAGATTCCTTCTTCATCTATTAAAACAAAAATCTCTTCTAAATTTACTTTACTATGGCAAAATGGGAGTTCCAAATCTTTAAACCATAACTTTGGAGGCTACATATCAATTCTCTTCACAAAGATACACATGTGCTTAATTCTAAATTACAAAATTTAAAAGCCAGTAGAGAATGTAATGATCATCCAGACTAACTTCATTTTATAGTTGAAGAAAGTAAAGCTAAGAAGTAGATGATGGACCATGGTCAGATTCCAGCTTTTTCAATAAAAAATTGATTCAGCATACCCTATTTGTCCCACTTAAAAATCAGAACTGACTTTCACTTGTGGCCATGATGGAATAACAAGGACCTGATTTACCCTTTACCTTAAACAAATGAAAAAAGACAAAATATACAAACAATAGTTTTCAGATATTGGATAACATGCAGCACTAGACATGATCTTTGAAAGAAGAAAACAATGAGTTGAACCCATAATCTCCCCCAGTTTGCTGCCTGGAGAGATTCTAGGCTATAGTAGAGGGAAGGGAACCCCAATAAAGTCTGGAAGTTGTATAAAGATGGAGTTTGAGAATGCAGATTGGCTAAGGTGCTAGAATTTGTAGTGTAGATTACCAGAGAAAGCTTAAGAGAGGGAGAGGGAGAGGAAGAGGGAGAGATGGAGAGAGTGTTAAGAGTGTTCTGGAGATCTGCAGGGGATTCCCATTGAGTCTTTAGCTGAGCACCTCATTTGAGGAAATTACCTGCAGCCAGGGAGAGAAACACCTGCAAGGAGCAATTATTGGCATTCACACAAGGCTGGAAATAGTTCACATTCCCAACAGCCAAATGGAAAAACTTTCTAGCGCATTGGGCATCCAGTTGAGTACTCAGAAAGGTATTGCCTCATTATCAGGCCAAATTAGCCCTACACTAAAAGCTGCTCTGCTCCTGCCTGTTCGGGTTTAAATGCATGTGTCAAAAGGATCAAAATGTTTCCAACTAACATAACTGTGTCAAAAAAATATTTAGTGGAAACCATCCCCCGGTCCCCAAATCCAGCATCCAACAATGTGAAATTCACAGTACCTGAATCCATTTTTTTTACTGGTCCTTTTTTTTTTTTTTTTAACCAGGCATATAAATTGAAGCAAGAAAATACAATGAGGAAATCTAAATCAATCAACACAAACCGATCCAGCTATGACACAAGTGATAAAATTAGGAAACAAAGACATTAAAACAGCTATTATAACTATGCTTCATATGTTCAATAAGAGAGGAAAGGATGATCATATTAAGGAGGGAAAAGAAAGATATAAAACAGACCAAAGTTGAACTTCTTAAGATGAAAAATATATTTGAGATGAAAACTCAGAATTGCCATGGGAATTAGAATTTTTGTCATTATTTCTATTAATATCAATACCGCAGATATAATATTTTTATTTGGTCTAAAAATACTCCTTTTCATATTAAAATCTCAAAGCCACATGCCGACGTGCATCAAAACCATCAATGTAGAATGGTGTTTGCATAGTAAAAATATGTTAGCTGCACTTGCTGTTGGCGTTTATGAAGAAAAGGAGCAGCACGCAGTCTTACTATAAGTAAAACATGTTAAGCCAAGCATAACTTCTATTCAGAAAACCTTAAAATCCAATGAACGTGAAAAATTAGGTTCTGAAAACTTAATTTTTAAGTTTGCTGCATGCATAAATTAAAGAAAAAAATTATACATACCATTTAGGACATGAAATAAAGCTAGAGATTTTTAGACCCTTGCCATGATCAGTGATGACAGTATTTCCAACAATTTGTTAGTGAGCTGTAGTTGAAGTACCTAACCTAAGAAATGTAGGTGAGACGGGGAAAATCAAGGAAAAAAGCAGTGGGACCTAAAAAGGAACTCTTATGAAAAAGGGGAATGTAAAAAATGTGACAACTATAGTTTACAAGTACATATGAATCTCCCTGACAGAACCTGAGAAGGAGATAACGTGAAAATGCAATTAAATTCAACCAACAGTTATTGAATGCCTGTTACCTGCAAGACACTGTAGCAAATGAAGTACTAGCCCTTTCCTCCAGCAGCACAAAATATGATGCAGGAGATGGATGCAGATACACAAATAATTGTATCATAAGTCAGACTGATGGCTGCAATAATGTAGACATAACAACAGTTAAAGGAGTATAGAGGAATGAAATAATAACTGGATTTTGAGGTAGGAAAATGAAGGAAGACTTCATATAAAAGGTGGCATTTGAACTGTGTCCTAAAAGATACAAGGGATTTTATTATACATAAATGGGGATTCTGTGGTTATTCTCCATATAATTTCCCACTCTCTCACACCACCGTTCATTCTCTGCCTCTCTCTGTCTTGCTTTGTAATCTGCCTCATCTAACCACCCTTGGTGGTTGTCTGGCTTCTCGTTGAGTTTGGCCAGAGAACCCTGCTGGAGATTAGAGGGCAAGAAGAGAGAAATTTTGGGGTGTGCATTCATTGTTCTTCTCTGTTTCAGCACTGAGGTTTAAAAGTGGCTGCACTACGGCCATGCCACCCCAAACATTCCTAACCTTGACTGATCTCGGACGCTAAGCAGGGTCAGACCTGGTTAGTACTTGGATGGGAAACCACCTAGGAATACCAGGTGCTATAGGCAGAAAAATAAAAGTGGCTGCAGCCCTCCCCACCTACAGCTCCTACTGACGGCCTTCTGTCCCGTCACTCCAGCTCTCACTGAGCTGTGGTAACACTATTTCATGCCCTTGGCCCCTTAGGCCTAGGAAAGGTAAGAGCTTTCCACTCTGCTATTCTCTGGCTGTCTTGACTACTTGTGGCTTCCCTTTCCTTTGACTGTATCTCTGTAAATTGTTTGAACCATCTTAGTTAAATCCAGTCCTAGACAGAGAGAATAGTGTCAGTAAAGGCAAGAGGGAATACACGTCATGATTCAGGAACCACAACTGAACTATGGGAAACATCATGGTGTAGGAATCTAGATAGAGGAAAGTGGATTTAAAAATTGGGCCAGATTGTGAGGGCCTACTAAAGAATCTGGACTTTATTCTTGAGTAAGAGTAACCCAGTGATGGTAATTGAATGAATACAACCAGATCTGTGTTCCAGAAAGATCTTTCTACTAGCATGTGGAGAATGAAATAAAGAAGAAAAGACCGAAGGCAGAGAGAGACCAGGTAAGAAGTCATTGCAATAAGGTCCTAATGGGGCATTGGATAGTGGTAGAGAGAACAGATTTGAAATTTCCAGGTCATGGTAAATAGGGCAAAAGCAGAAGAAATTTTTAAAGATGACTACTAGGTCTCTAGCTTGGGAGAATGGGAGAACAGTAGCCATATAAACATAGAGGAAGAGGTTGTTCGAAATGGGAAGCATGAGTTTGATTCTGACACCGAGAAAGTGAAGTGTGCAATATTCAAGCTGAGATGCTCAACGAAGAGTTGGAAATTTAGGTCTATGTATAAGGAATAATGTAAGAACTGAAGGTAAAGCAGATATTCAAGAGCTATGGTCTTCAGTCTGGCTGTACCTGAGAATCACTCAAGGAACATTTAAATAATAAATGCCAGGGTACAACTGCAGAGCAATTAAATTTGACTTCTGGGTGGGATCAGAATCATATTTAATTGGCATATTTAATCAGACTTAACCTGGGTTTATCTTTTTACAGAATTCTCCAGGTAATTCTAATATTCATCGAGATTGAGAAGCACTGATCCAGAGTAAACAAAAGTAACATTTGGGAATACCAGCATTTAAGGTTCAGATATGGGAGATGATAAAGAATGGCAGATAGAAATAAAGGTGGTCAGAAGTATTTATCGGGAAAGTAGATGATGTGCCATGGAGCCAAAAGAAGAATGAGAAGAGGCCACCTGATTTGGTAAACAGGAGTCATTACTGATTGCTGGGAAAGCAGTTTTAGTAGCTGCAGAAGCCAGGTTGCAGTGAGCAAGGGGCAGATTTTAGATGAGGAATTGGAGGGACAGAGTATAAATGACTCTTTCAAGAAGCTTGGCACAATAAGTAGTAGAAAACAGCCAACAACTTAAGAAGAAAAAGGGTTGAGAGAAAGTTTGGTGAGATTTTAAGAAAGAGCACATGAGCTGACCTAGGTAAGGAAGCATTACAGGGGGAGAAAAATGAAGATATACAGTAAGAAGGGGTTACTGGCAGAGTGGGGACTTCAAAGGAGCCTGGAGGGGTGGCAGCAAGATTATCAGTGGAATCGGACCACGAAAGGAATACCAAAGAGATGAACTTTGAGATAGAAAAGTTAAAGGAGTTCAAGCCACTACGTTCATAATGAGATGGAAGGTATGAGTGACTGCGAGAGCAAAGAAAGTAGAAGGGAGAGGGAAACGGCAGAAAACACAGAGCTTTCTGCGTGCCAGGCGCCATGCTGAAATTCTTCCACGTTACCTCAGTAAGTAATTAAATGTGCTTTTGAAGGACAGATGTCAGATGGGACAAGAAGCAGAACTTAGGCCCATTATTCCCAGTTTCAGCCATCTAGTCACCCTGCTCCTTGGTGCCATTACTAATTAATGGCCCTTTAAAGCTTGGCTTGCAATTTGTTTTAAGTGAAATGCTCATTTTAATCAAAATAGGGAAAGATTTCAGTTATGATAATATTGCCTTAGTTTAGTTTAACAGGAAAAGCCATAAGAACATTTAAGAGAGAAAAAGCCTATTTTTGAGAATGTTCCATTAGTAAGGGTAGAGAGATGGGAGTTTCAAAAAGATGGTGTTTAATGGTCCAAGTTAATGGCAATTGATAAACATTTAGGATGTGAAATTGACCTGCATATTTAAGTTCCTCTTTTAAATGTAAAACATGTAATTTTAGATTACAAATCCATCAAGGGCGAGGAATGTGCCACCTTTTTCTACAATGCCTGAGCAATCGTGTGGGCTCAGTGGACACCAGCTGAAGATCAAGCCATCCTTCATTGCCAGACCTTCCCATTATTATCCATGTTATGTGATACAGGCCAACAGACCAGATGGCTTCCAGTTTTTCAGATGCAAATGGAGCCTCTAGATGGGAAACCTGTTCCATTGGCTGACCTTTCTCTTAGAAACACCAAAATTGGGATCAGTAAATTCAGAAGTATCTGTCTAGGGTTCCCTTCACTGACATCCCAGTGAACCAAGTTGAGGAGTGGGCATAGCTGCAAGAAAAGGCAGGGTATTTGACTCATCTGCCTGAATGAGCCTCAGGGCACTCCAGAGGATGATCCTCCAGCTGCCTGAAATCCAGTGGGAATGGAAGTGTGGGTGAGGTTGCCGAAGGCTGGGAATGGCTGGGATGAATTCAGGGTAGCACCCCTACGTGGCTCTCCACAGCTTGAATACTGAACCACTGTAAATTGTGTCCAAAGTTGCTCTTGACCTCCTTACCATAGGCTGCTGAGCCCTGCCTTAAAAGACTACCTTATCCCATCTCTATCCCATTTATTCTTTATGTATAGTCTACTTACAAAAACAGATTTCAGATGATCAGGACTTTCTCTCTTAAACCCAGAAGAGTATGCAGCTCCTAAGTTCCGTGGAGGCTGGGTCCTGGTTTATGTCATTCACCACTATGATCTCTCCTCCAAGAGCAGTGCCTGCCACATAAGGTAGTTAGAGCTCACTAGATAGCTATTGAATGTTTGACTTTGCTCCTATGACTCTGCTTTCTTGTGTTTCTACGTATCACTTTTATTTGTTTAAAAACTTCCTTTTCAAGTGTTTGTAAAAGCACTGCTATATTTTTTCATAATCCTTTATATGAAATAGTCAAAGAAAAATTTGGAAACTGTAAGGAAGTGTCACTATGCACATGCAGACATCTGCCTCCCCTCCTGAGGACTCTGGCTGAAGTGTTCTCACATAAATGCACTGAGGGAGTATTAATCCGAAACTCCAGGGTTTTTTGTCCTCTGTTTCTAAATCAATAGCTTTCAAGTAAAATTGTTGTGGCCAGAGGACCTTCAAGGGTTATATCACCTGACATTTACTTAATGTGTTTCTTAAGGGAAATCTCCATTTCTCTCCCAGTCTGTTCTTCTCTATTTCATCCTGGGCAGGTAGATACAAAACAAACATTTTCAAATTTCATCTCCATGCTAAAGGTCAAAATAATGACAAAATCAGAAACAGAACTCACACTTCTGGCTTTATGGCAGATGTCATCTTTCTTAACCTTTATCCACTGGGCCCCTGTTCCTGGGGTTTGATAACTGGCTTAAAACAAACACCAGTTCTCTCTCAGCCTCATCCTTAACAGCCTACCTTCTTAATTCATGTTCAAGCCAGTTCAGTAGGATGACTCCTATACTATATAACAAGAATAGTAAACTTAATTTTATGTAGGATCTTTCATACAGCTCCATTACAAAATGTTTTGCCAACTTAAGAATTGTAGAATTACAGAGCAGCACTGCTGAATTAAATAATAAGTAACAGCTGATACTAATAATTAGCTTAATTTATGGCCTAGTAGAACTGTCACAACTGAGGCAGCTCTCCCTCCGCCCCTCATCTCTCTGTCTTCTCTTCCTCCTCCGTCCTCCTTTGGCAACGGCAGTGCTGAGATTGTCGTATTAGTCATCCGAAAGTCAAGTCACCTCTTCCTTTACTCTGTAGCTTTACAACCTCATTATCCAAAGAATTTCCAACCTTTTGGGAGTTGCATCACCCCATCGTTATTTAATTTCACAGCTGCTTCTCCTGATATCATGCACTTGGTGAGAGGGATGCACTAGGATAGACTGAAATCTCTTGAGCGTTTGCACTGACCTCAGAAAGTCTCTTGCTTTTTGCAAATTCAGGGTTGACAATTACTTCTCTATATGGTAACCTTGCAAAGTGGGTTCCCTTCTCCACTTAAACCATGGGACTGGCAGTCAGACACATCGACAAGGTCATACTGGGGTCACGTGGCACTAATTGGGAATGACTCTGTTTTTCCAGTCTCTGTACATGGTAGCTTTCCGTGGACACTCTGACCTCACCAGTAATTAGAAAGAACTCAAGAATTTTCTTGTATAAACCTGATCTAAAAGCCCATGCAGCTTAGATTTAACACAGAGTGCCCATTTAATTACATTAATTAATCACTTATCTCCCTATCTACTAACTCCTAGCCTCTAAGATCTGAAGCAGGAATATGGGCTTTCCCTACAGTCTAAATAATGTAATTTGGTGACCAAACTCTGCAGGGACACCAGAGTTGTTCCTTCTGTAAGATATGTTCTTGGGACCACAGGGAATTAGGACTTGAAGGCCTTTTATATTTCTACTGCAGCATGAGGAGTAATTGTCAATGTCTACTATGCTCTGATAAAATTGACCTGAATGAAATGTCTCAATAACACTCTAAGCTAGGTAGTGGCACTGAGCAGGAAGCAGCACTAACATTTTATGCACATTTTCTTATTGCATAAAAGTGATTAACTGACAATTTATTACTAGATTAAGACATCAAAACAATTAAAATGAACATAAAAGTCTAACATTGCCAGACTCGAACTACCTTAGAATAACTGACATATCCATCTTTCTACTGCTCACATGTAACTTTATAGGACCTCACTTCTCTCTCTAAGATCTCCCTACCTAAAGATAACAAACAGGCCCAGTTCTGAGTCTCATCAAACTTGGAGTTGTGTTTTCTGTTTTGGTTGTTTTTTTTGTTTGTTTTTTTTTTGTCAGGTTAAGAGTCTCCTAGGTTTCCTGAAGATGAGCTTATCCACTGTCAACCTAAAAATAAAAGGCCAAAGTGAGAGGCAACAAGCATTTATTTGAGATCCAAAAGAATAGCTATTCTGGAAGCACTGATTTAGGCAGAAGCCTAACAAGTGTTCTGACTAGGAGGTGAAGGCAAGGGGTATTTATGAGAAAGGAGAAGGGGAACAATTACAGGAACAAAAGGAAGGAATTTCTATAGGAGCAGATAAGCTTATATAATAATGCTAATTCTAAAGGTCTTTAATTTTCAGTCATAATCATAAGGAGCTGTTGTTTGGAATACAGTGCTGCTTTAGGCCCACTCCAAAGGTTATTTTGCCTAGTTTTAACATTCCAAAGTTTTGAGGAGTATATAATTATTTCCTCTGGGATAGCAGCTCTGACTCCATTTTAAAGTGGCTGTGTTTATATGTCTCACATCACGATAGAAGATGAGTGCTCTTTAACTGTGAACTGAACCAAGATAGATTTCCAGTTCTTGATTCTTGCCACCATATATTCTTGATTTTGCTTGGCGGATACTACTACCAAAACAGAAGCCTTCCTGACGGCCGTCTTCCCAATCCGACTGCCCTACAGTATCTGCTAGAGAAATAATTCATTTTGGAAAACCATGTTTGGCTAAGAGTATAGGAAATCTCCTTCTGCAGAAAGTTCTTTGGTTTTACCCTTTGCTTTCCCAGAATGAATACAGCCCTTTTCAATTCTTAATATCAAAGAGGTTCTAAATTCCTCTGTAAGAATCAGTGTCCGACAAATGTGAATTTAAATACCGGTGGCACTGCTAACTTGCTGGAAGGCTCTCTGAGCCTATTCTGTCATCTGTAGAGCTGGCCTAGTCCCGTGGAGGCTGTTGGTATTCCCGCCCCTGTACTGCTATTCACTTCCATTCCTTGACATGGTGATTATCAGCCTGAAGTTTACCGCCTGCAATATTTGCCACATGTACCATCTCACTTAATTGTGACATTAAGAGTTGGTAGAAAATAATTTGGGGGGGAGTGAAATGATCAGACTAATTTTGAAATTCCCTGGGCTCATTTCGGAGGATGTGTCTGAGGAACCGGGCAAAGTCCAGGGTTCTCAGCCCTCTTTGAGCCTTGGGGTCCCTCATCTTCCAACTTAACAAATGACTCTGTGTATTTATTTATTAGTGACTGCAGAGCTTTTGTAAACCAATTGCCATGAGCAAACAGCACTTATTGTAAAGCAATAAACAACAATAAACCTTGCCCTTATCTAAATTCATTGCTCTAAGCCACAGACCTGCGGGGAATGGTTAGGCTATAATTCACAGTTGGTTAAGACTGAAGATTTACAGGCATTTAGTCCAGTACTCCTTGGGGAGCCAACTGTGCCAAAGTATCAAGTCTGGAAAGCCTATAATTCAGATCAGAGTCACCTTTGGTCTTTCACTGGGGACAGGGGAGAAAAGAGAGAAGAAAAAAGTCCTTGGTTTATTTGAACACCCTTTTCCCATATGCAACACATTAGAGACAATTTCTCTCCTCAAAGTATAATGGACAATAAAATAATGGAAAAATCATTGTTGTCCAGTTAAACGTGGCAGATTGAACACTCATATTTATTTCTATTCTCACTAAACAAATTCAGCAAATGAATTTTTTAATAATGTGGATGAAAAAGGAGTGCTATAATAAATCTAACCAAAAGTAACCTCACAGGTGATCTGCTCATAAATTCCTAACTGGGCAGGCCATGGTGGTAGTCATACCTCGGCCTATATCTTCACTAATAAAAGATTATCTCTGCCTTAAGCAAGCCCTGTCCCTTGTGTTTGTGCAGCTAGGTTAACACAACTTTAAAATACCTCTTTTTCAGACCCCTCAGAAGCCTAACCACCCTCAAGAGAGCATATAATCTTGTTAATTATCCTGTCATCAATCCCCACCTTGTTTTCTCCTACCTTCATATAATCTCCCTTCCTGCTTAATTCCAAATGTATACTAGAAGCTGCAAAACTGTCATTCACTGTTTTTCCTTTCCTGGCATTATCGTCAGTTTGGCTCAAATAAATTCTTATAAAAATTTTCTACAGGTTTGTGCACTCTTACATCCATGATGACATAAAGCCATAAAGATTAAAAACACTGGACAAAGACATGGCAAATGAGAGAAACAAATAATATTCAGAGAAAGCCAACACCTAAACCTATGGGAAAAACAAATCCATTGCAGTGTCAGAATCCCAGAAAGACCCAAGGCACTGGGGACAATGGGTATCTCCAAAAGTTCAAGTGCTAGGCAGGCCTAAAAAACAGGAGGAGTGGTTGAAAGTTTGTATAACAACACATTTAAATCACTTCTAGTTCTCCTCCCAAACCCTCCCTGCCAGGCAACTAACTGCCCCTCCCCAAATCCTCCGGGATTCTATTCAGGAGAGACACCAGACACATTTTGAAGAGAAGTAGATGGTGGCACTCAAGAGTCTGCACACTGATCCCTTCCCACGGTTGCTTGTGGCACATTAGTAACTGGACTTATAGTCCTAAAGGGCAAACTGAAGGATTTTTCTCAGAGAAAACTGATAGGCCCTAGAAAAACTGGGGTCCCACTAGTTGACTCAGATCTTACCAAAGGTGGCTAGGTTCAGCCAAAAGAAATACAGGATGCTCAGCAGATTTGAATTTCAGATAAACCACAGATAATTTCTTAGTATACCTATGCCCCATGTAATGTTTGGAACATACTTATATTAAAATGTTAATTATTGTTTATCTGAAATTTAAATCCTACTAAACATCCTGTATTTTATCTGACACCCCTAATTCCTGTCAGCTTCTTAGTGCCTCATTCTTACACAGGAGCGAGCCTGTTTCTTTTTACATTTTAAAATATGGCTCCTAGAAATTTTTTAAGTACATATATGACTCATTATATTTCCAGTGAACAGCACTGCTATAAGGATAGCCCTATCTTTTAAAATTGGTTTGCAGCCTTTTGTTATGCAGAGTTTGGAAATAAGAGAAATAAGGTTGGAGAGGTGGGAGGAAAGAGAGGAGGAGTAAATGAAGAGGGGGAATAAAAGGCATGGTCTGGGTATTGGGGACAAGTTAGGGGATTTGGTGGGTAAAAGTCTCTGTCAGATGCAGATTACGGAGGAGAGAAAGGGGAATTTGAGACATGTCCTCTGGTTATGAATCAGATTCTTTTTCGTGTCCTCTTAGAGATTTGCATCTCTAAAGATTGGAATGCAAGTTTAATTTCTCTTGGCTCCTGGATTACCTTCTTTGATTATGATTCTGGGAAAATGAGCCTCCTGAGGGCCTTGGGATTTATTTGGGTCTATTTTCATTGAATTAGTCCACAAAGCTCTTTAGCCTTTTCTTTCCATACTTTTCTGCGGTTCTTTCCACTCTTCCAATTAGGGCCAGGGTAACAAGATGAGGGTAGGTTGCTCAGGGCTGGAAGGACTCCTCCAGATTCCTACTTACACTTTACCCACCCCACCTCCTGCCCCGTTAGACTTCACACAGAGATCCCTACCGATTGACAGGTGACAGGGTCACATACTAAAAGTCTCATCTCATTGCGGCTTTCTTACTCACTGGCTCTTTCTTAAAGATGAAGAATTATTTGCTTAAAGAGATGCCTCTGACTAACTCCAAGTATGCCCGACTTCCTCAAGCTCTGGAGAAGTCTAGAAAAGTTGCAGTCCCTTGTGGAGTTAATAAATTGCTCAAGGGCACACAGCCTTCCCTCCCTTCCATTCCATTTTCTTCATCTCTTCCCTTTCCCCTAACTTTCCTTTTCCAGTTGTCTCCAATACACATCTCTTCCTCCCCTCTCCTCCCTTTTACAGAAAGAGTGTGCATCTTCTTTAGAACCATAGCATGTATGCAGGGCTAATTGGCTCCTTCTCCTGAGGGTACTGCTTGTTAAGTCTTTTAACTGGCTGTAGAATGAAAAACTGGTTAAAAAGAATTGCAATCTCCAGGGCCTAGTTGGAAAGTCCAGGATATGTTGAGGGGTGGGAGTCCTTTCCTAGGGTTCTAAAAAGCATAACACTTTGGTAAACTGCTTAATTTAACTGGATAAAATAGCCTTTTCAGGAATCTATTCTGAGCAATCCTTCGGCTCACTTGCCACTACTAACTAAAAGAGCCGTGGCAGGTTTTATGCTGAATAGTCATTCTGGTGGGCTGTTGTGTATATCCTAGCAGTAACCTATAAGAATGTCATGATCGGAGCATAAGGATTTCTTTCCTCTGCAAAATAACACAGAAGCATCAGAGAAAAAGCTTGTGTAATACCTTCCCATGCTAATTCATTCGTCTCACTTCAAATGTCACCTCCTCAGAGATGCCTTTCTGACTACCCAGTCTATAGCAATTCTCCAGCCCCATTCACTCTGCACAACACAACAGTGTATCACTTTCTTCCTAATATTTACCATTATCTTGAATTTTCTTGTTTCTTAACTGTCTGTCTTCCCCATGAGAGTATAAACTCCATTGGATGGGAATATTGCCTATCTTGAGCTGTCTCTCCAATGTTTGACACATATTAGGTGCTTGATGATTGTTTGTTTAGTGAACGAGTGAAAGAATAAGAGACAGCAAGGGAAAGAATTTGTTAGGCCTTAGTAGGATAATTATGCCCCTCTTTGCTCTTTGGGGTGACTACAAATGCTCGCTCATCAGAAACTGCAGAATATTCTGGTATGAGATGGTAGTAGACTCACTGGGGTGATCACTGCATAAGTTATACAAATGTCTAATCACTGGGTTGTATACCTGAAACTAATATATTATTGTATGTCAGCTATAATTGAAAATTTTTAAAAATTAAAAATTTAATTAGAAAAAATTTTAATCATAAGGAAGAGGAGAAAAAGGAGAAAGAAATTGCAGAATATTTAATAAAGCCACCAGCAGTTGAAGGCCTTGCAGGCAGGCTGCCATATATATCTCAAAGATAAGGGCAGTGTCTTTCACTGGATTTTAACTTTGTCTTTAGCTGGCTTTTTCTCCTGTTATTTTATTCCTAACTGTATGTGGCCCCAAAGGGTGAAATACCCTGGAAAGTTTCTTGCCAAAGTAATTAGAATAGAGTGAGAGAGAAAAGATGAATGTAAAGTTGATCAGTGTAAACTTCAAAAGGTACATACTGTACATGGGAACACTAAGCATGAGGGTAGGTGTGAACTGCAAGCCCTCAAGTGTAAGGCCTGGCTCTAAGAGAAGGTATATGGGCCAGGAATGATGTAACATTGTTGAAAATACAAGTAATGGGACCATTAATGATGCAGATGTACCTAGATTTTAAGGAGGATTTGGGCCTATTAAATAGAAGATCATCCTAGATCCATTTTTGGTTTCAGACAGATATATGTGTGGTTCTGTAGTTCTATGAAAAGGGCATAAACCTGGGTGGAGAGGTTGGGGGGCTAGGTGAAAATAGTGACAGTGGAGGTTGGGGGCTGGGTGAAATTAGTAGTTACAAAATAGTCACAGGGATGTGAAGTACAACAGAGAGAAAATAGTCAATAATATTGTAATAACATGTATGGCACCAGGTGGGTACTAGACTAATCGAGGGGACTACTTCATAAATTATAAAAATGTCTAACCACTATGCTGTACACCTGAAACTAACACAAAATAATATTGAATGTGAACTCTAATTGAAAAATAAAAATAAGAAAGAAAATAAAAGGGCATAAACCTAGGTGAGCCTGTCTGTACTAAGTAGAGCTTCCCCTCAGCAGGGCTTCCCTCCCTTCAGGTGGATACCTGGAAGTGCCTAGTGAGGTGGGGAGCAGGACGGGCCAGTTGGGGTCTGCTGCATTGAGACAACAGAATGCTGAGAAGGTTGAGAGTGCCTTGCACTGGCGTGAGTCCTTTACTCTTCAAAATGGTTTCAGGTCTATTGTCTCATTTTACTCCTATTTCAAATCTGTGAGGTTGAGAGAGCAGCTGCTGTTTTCATAGCCGTTTATAAGCATGGAGACTGAGCATAGGAAGTTTGTGGCTGGTCTGGAGGCAACTTGCTTAAAACAATAGGAGAAGCAGTGCTCTCTCTCCACCAGGTTTGTAGAAATGTGGAACCCCTGCGTCAGAATCACCTAGGGAGCGTGTCTAAAAGACCCACCGTAGAAATCCATAATCAGAGGCTCTCTGGGGTCAAGGTCCAGAAATCTGCACTTTTATTATACATTCCAGGTGATTCTTATGCATACTAATTATTTAGCATGGCATACCACCCTTGACTCTAAAACGAACATTAGCTCAACTCTGAGCTCATCTATTCCTATATTCTTTTTCTCAAACGGTCCCCCTTGGTAAGTAGAAACACAGGAAGTTCCTTAGAAGAGAAGATTGTGTGGTTGTAAAGAGACTAGTGAACAAATATTGATAGGGACTATTTGAAGCTCTAGTGAGGAACACTGTTTTTAAAAATCATAGTTAAATGCAGATTCTAAAACACGGCAAAGCCTGGGAATCTACTCTTCGGTGGTTAAAGCAGCATGCAACCCAACTAGACATTCAAGTGTTCCAAGACTAAAAATAATTGACAAAGAGCTTTAGAGTCATCACAACTGGCAAAACCAAAGCTCCATTGGCAGGCTGGAGGGTTGTTGTAACAAGATATGCTGTAACAAGTTCTGTAGCAAAATAAAACATTTTCAAACAGCTGTTATAAGTTCACAAAGTAGGGATGAGCGAGGATCTCCCACAACATTCAAATCAATTTAATGAAATACCCAAGGCCAATAGAATATAGTTTCTTAGATAGATAGAAAGGAGCAGGATTTATAATCTATTTCTAATATAAAATATAGGAGTTCATACAAGTTATTAAGAAGAGTGTCCTTACTTCTACAGTAATCCCTTACATTTATAGAGCTCTTATGGCTTAAAATCCTCCATATAATCATTCTCATGCAATCCTAGAGTACCTTAAAATTACAAAGCCCTTCGCCATACTTCATTATTTATATTCTTTAAATGCACTGTTCTGCATTTACCATCGCCATTTTGCAAGTGAGAAAATTTAGGCTTATAAAATTAAGGGATCTTCCACACTCACTCAACTAATCTGTAGAAAAGCTGGAATTCAACTTCAGGGCTTTCCCATTTCTATACCTGCCTCCTTATTATTGGTTTTTGCAAATAGATAAAATGTAGCTCAGGTAACCATAGCATTTGAGGGCCATAAGTCAACCTCCCACTTGGCAGCTGAGAAAACTGAGGCACTTACAGTAAAGTTGAGACTTTGCCCCAGGTCACATGAGTATCAGCAGAGCTCTGACGCTGGATCGCCATTTCCTGATCATCCAGTTCAGAGTTTGCCTTGCTTCCTCTCATAGTTCATGGTAGCTCGATATAAACCACGCATGTTAATTTGGAATCTTAGAATAAATTCCTTTAAAAGCCAGCCCCTTTTCATACGGAAACCTAACATTAAAATTTATTAAATTGATTTGAAAAGGTATCTCTGGCTTTTTGTATTTAATGGCTTTAAAATCTTGGAGCTTTTGGCTTGATTACATCTTGATATTGTAATCAACATAATTGCCACAGTAAGCAGTGTAGAAATATTTGCTTTGAGTAGGGCCCAGATTTCTCTTGTTGGTGTAGATAGCTATAAGCTACAAATAATGGCAAGACCGAAGGAGCAGTTTTTTGTTAGATTTTGGTAAAAGGAAGAGAATGATGGAAAGGGAAATGATTTCTAATATTATGTTACTAGAGCCTGTCTGAGGGTTAGCCCCAGGGCAAAAGGTAAAAGTGAGTGTGCCTAGCAAGAAAGTGAACAGTATTTGTACACCTATGTTCACAGCAGCATTATTCACAATAGCCAAAGATGGAAGCAACCCGTGTCCATCAACAGATGAATGGACAAGCAAAATGTGGAAAAAACATAAAATACAGCTTTTAAAAGAGGAGAAACTTTGGCACATGTTACACAATGGATGAACCCTAAGGACATTATGCTAAATGAAATAAGCCGGTCACAAAAGGACAAATATTATATGATTCCATTTATATGAGGCTCTCAGAGGAGTGAAATTCACACAGAAACTAAAATGATGGTGCCAGGGGCCGGCAGGAAGGAGAGAATGGGAAGTTAGTGTTTAATAGGTTTAGAATTTCAAAAATCTGAGTGTGCCTTGTTTTTTGGTTTCTTCCCTCATTTTCTATAGGCTGTAGGGTTATAAGTCCTTGGGATAGCCCAGGGACTCCAGCTCGAGCTCCAGATTCTTTCACCCTTTTTCAAAATTTTCATTGAAAACAGCACTGCAAGGAGACTATAAGACAAATCCAGAATGTGGGACATTCTGTAAAACAGCCTGGCCTCTTCAAAGGTCAGTGCCCTTAGAAAAGATGGGGAGGGTACTCAGATTTAAAGAAACACAACCAAACACAATGCACGCATAAACTATGATTGGTTCCTAGTTGGAGAAACAAAAAAACAAAACAAAACAAAACGAAAAACAACTCTAAAAGATATTTTGAGGACAACAGAAAAAGTATGAATAGCAACTCGGTATTGGATAATATTTTTAAATCACAATCAGTTGTTTCAAATGTGGTAATGGTACTGTGGCTATGTAGGGAATCTCCTTATTTGGAAGAGCTACATGCCGCAGTATTTAGGGGTGAAATGCCACGATGCTTACAACTTACTTTCAAATGATTGAGGAAAAATATATATACACTCATGATAGCAAAATAACTGAAGGAAAACACAACACCAAAAATAGCAAAGTCACAGATAAAGCAATTATTAAATCCAAATAGTGTGTATAAAGCAATTATTAAATCTAAATAGTGTGTATAACATTTTTGCCTACTTAATAAGTGTTTATTATAAAATGTATAAAAATTGCATATTCATGAATTAATAAATATTAAATCACTAATTGATGGCTTCTCTGGTCAAAACTGCCATCATCACAGGTTCCTGAGTGGTCAGGGTGTAGCAGGCACTTTGCTAAACCTTCATACACACTATTTCATTTATTTTCAAATGCTCCATAAAGAGAGTACTTTCATTAGTCTCACTTTTACAGATGAGCAAACGGAGATACAGAGATTAAGTAACTTCTCCAAGATTCTCAGTGAGTGAGGACAGAGTCAGGATTCATGCACAGTCTGGCTGCAGCCTGGATTGATTACCTCTTCAGAAGTCCTGGAAGTACTGGAGACAATTTTAGGCATTGAGGCAAGCCCTTGATGGAGACATGTTGGGACCAAAAAGCCTTTCAAAGGCCCTCAAACCATGGCCATAAAGGGATATTTCAACCACAGCCCCAAAGTAATGGCCTCTGTCATCTAGATTCTGCTGGTGAATCTGGGTATTTTGCCCCTTCCAGGGAAATGCCAAGTGTTTACAGCTATTGTTTCATCTGTAGCCCTAGACAGGCTGGGAGTAAGTATAAATAATTGTTTCTAGTAGGAACTCCAGAGGCTTGCCTGAGGCTCCTGGTGCTGTGATTTACCTGGTTTTAGATAGCAACCACAATAACTACAACAGTTAAGATTTATATAACACTTGCCATGTGCCAGTCACTCTTCCAAGTGCTTTAAATACACTAAGAAATCCTCAGGATGCTCCTACAGAGTAGGTGTGTTATCATCCCCATTTCAGGGATGGGAAAACTGAGGCACACAAGGTCACACAGGTAGTAAGTGAAGACACCTGCTTCCAGTCAGTCTGCTCAAAGCTTCTGTTAATCCAGATGGGACCCGAGCGCTGCCTAGTGGCTCTTGGCAGTCCTGGTGAGAACTTTGTCTCAGTGCTTGCCCCTGACAGTATGAATTTAATGAAATCACTTCTGATCCCATCCCAGGGGCACTGAAGGAGGCCTCTGCCCTCAGTGCCTCTGCCAGGTAAGTGAATCAGTGTTCTGATTCCCTCGTCATTCTAAATTTGGTCTTTTGGGTCTTTGTTTCTTACTAAATAGCAGTATCTCCCAGGTGGTTTGATATTTGAGCTAATCACCCCCACCTTGCTACCTGTCTAGGATGTGGTAGCCCAGCACTAACAAACCACAGAAAATGTGCAAGTTTATCTTCAACAGAAAGAAGAGAAGGCTTCCTTGTCAGCATCACCAGACATAGCCAACCACAAAGCCAGCCCCTGGACCTGATTGTAAAGTGGGGCAGAGCTAGGCCACCCCCATACTCTTCACTATGGCAGTGTCAGCTGAATTCTTTACAGTAAGGGGCTTTCTGACTGCTCCCAAGGGTGACACCTTAGGATCCCTTTGAGTGTCTCTCTGGTGACAGAATTTTGGGCATGATAATCCAATGAGGCTCATTTCTGCCTTTCTATAAGAAAAAAATACTTTTCTTTTCCCTGGCCTCGTAGCCCCACAAATTGGCCAAGGTTCTGTGTTCAGGGGTCTCGGCTCCTGGCTTTGTCTTGTGGGATGGCAGCAGTTAGCTAATGGCTTCTCTACAATTCAGGGGTGAAGCCCAAGAAGGAATTAAGTTAGAAGTACCCCCAGAGGATGGGTGGAGAGAAGCTGGAGCTTTCTGGATGAGGGAGAGAGTTGGGGGAAGGAGGACATAAAGGAGAGGCATCCTTGAATGGTGGAGACCTGTGCTCTTCTGTGCAGGGCTCTGAAGGTCATGAGGCTCTGGGGAACCAGTTATGCCTGGCAGGCCTCCAAATGTCTATGTCAGGAGAGTCTTGGCAATAGCAATCTGTGGTCAGGAGGAGGATGCTCTAAGCTGTTTATGTGGTAATACACATGGAAATGAGCAAATATTAATTATCTATAGCAAAGAACTGAGGACACTAACCCAGATGATGGGACGAAGATCTAAACTTTCCTCAATGCTCCTCTACCCACCCCCCACCCCAAACCTGGCACATAGCTAATGCCTCAGGGACAATCTCTAATTACATGACCTTGAAAATATGGAAAAGGGCCCTCAATGGCAGAGCCTGCAGGCAAAGTAGACACTCTGATTAGAAACATTTTAGTCCAATAGCTTCATCTAGTTACAAAAAAAAAAAAAAATCAATATTAATAATGGTGGCTATTTTATTGACTATCTTCTACCCCTGTGCCATTTTTCTGTTACCAAGTAGGCCCCTGGATTCTAGTACTGCCCATTGGAGGAAAGACAGAATTTTAATCATAATTAATATCGAGGATCCCATCAGCCAGAACAATTTGGGTCACGGAGTTAGATTTCAGTTGATTTGGAAAAATAACAAAGATATGTATTTCCTTGCTTCTTGATGAAGTAAAGCAAATTCATACCTGTTATTTAGGCATCAGTGGGAGGGCAGTGGTGGGGGAAGGGAGTAATTAGAGTGATTCTCAAATCACCAGGCAGCTGGAGAAGCTGCCAGGCTCTGCCCTCCTCCATTCTCCTTTACTTGGCAAAAGACAAATTAGCCCAGTGCCTCCTGAGCCAGAGTTTGCAATGCAGAGTCTGCAAGAATGTTTGCTTGGGGAGCCTCACGGTTCTTTATCTCAGCAGGTGTAATTCCATCACATGATTGTCTTGGATCTGCTTTCCCCTGCTCCAGTGCAAGCTTGCCAATTCAGACAAGCATCATGGAGAAATAAATAGCCCTTCTCTGTGTCAGCTCAGAAGGCACTGGAGGTGCCTTTACATAGAATATAATGAGCATTTCCTGACTTCTGGAGTTAGAGGGGGCTTCTTTCCCTGCCCCGAGGCCTACAAGCTAAACTTCCCCTTTGCCGGTAACTCACTGGCCTCCTAGGGGAAGCCAGGCTGACCCTGCGGGCCTCCGCTGCCTTGTCCTGAACTTTACAGGTCACCAGCAGACTAAAGAAAAGATTTTGCGAGAGGCAGAAGGCCCAGTCAATGACCTCCGTATGAACAGCCACCAGAGCCCTGCCGCTTCAGCACAGCCTTCCTGTTTCTAGCCCCAACAGCTTAAGGTTACCTTGGGCAAGTAACTTTTACTTCCTAGAAACTGCTGACAAGGAAACTAACAGAAGGGGCCTCCTAGGCCAAGGACCAAAGGTTCAGGATCGAGGGCAGGTAGAGCCTTATCATGGTGGCTGACTGTCCATTTGTACCTCAGAGAATTGTGGGTCACAGGTCACAGGTGTCCCTCTAGATGTTTCTTCAGGACAAAGCTGGCTTGGGAGACTCTGGGATTCTGAGCAGCCCTGACAGGGACCAAGAGAACTTAGATGCTGTGGTGGAGCTCCGGGGACTCCTCGGGAGGTCACACTCTTGTGGTAACCTAAAGTTGCACCTGCTCCAAGTTCTCTTAGAACTCTTTTTAATTTGATAAGCTTAGTTGAACATTATCATAGCAAGAAAAAAAAAAAGTGTTAGAGCCCTGAACACCCTTACTGTCCTTGTCCACATGTGTACATACTTGGTGCAGAGTTCTTTGCTCAACTGCTCCCTAAAAGATAACTTTCCTGCAAAGATAACGATTACTGCTCAGCCTTTCATTCCATAGCTCGGTGGTTCTGAAAGTTGTATGTGCATCATTCGGAGTGTTTGTTTCACATTCAGATTTCTGGGCGCCTTCCAGAGTAAGACTTGATGCTATAGGTCTGGGAGTGGGGCAAAGGATTCTACTCCCTTCCCCCAATATGAGACCATAACACTTAACAATAATGCATTCCCTATAAACATAGTACAGCATAATATAAACAAGATAATAAAAAAGGAAGTTGCTTTACTGTTTTCTTCATTGTTTATTAAGAGACACAAGCCACACTGGTTCTTTAGTTCTCTCTGATGGATGTTGGATTTTCTCCATTTTCCCCTCGTGATTCACTCTCCATTTCTCTGCCTGCTCTTTGCCCCAAGAGGCCAAACACCTCAGACTGCATTGGGGGACCCCCTTTGCCTTGCAGCCTCTGGGAGGGTTGGCCCATGAGCTTGGCCTACAGTAGTCTTCCCTATACACAATTTCAATTATTCACGGTCAACCACAGTCTGAAAATATTATGTGGAAAATTCTAAAAATTAACAACTCATAAATTTTAAAACGTATGTCATTCTGAGTAGCATGATGAGCTCTCACACCATGCCGCTTCATCCCGCCCAGGACATGAATCATCTCTCTTTGTCCAGTGTATCCACATTGTATATACCATTCACGAGTTAGTCACTTAGTAGCTATCTTGGTTGTCAGATCGACTGTCATGGTATCTCAGTGCTTGTGTCCAAGTAACCCTTATTTTATTTAATAATGGCTCCAAAGCCATTCACATAACTTTTATTACAGTACATTGCTATGTCTTCTATTCTATTACTAGTTATTGTTGTTAATTTCTTCCTGTGCCTAATTTATAAATTAAACTTTATCGTAGGTATGTATATGTAGGGAAAAACAGCATATGTAGTGTTCAGTGTCATTCACGGTTTCAGGAATCCACCAGGGAGGGGACTTGGAACATAAGCCCCACGGGTAAGGGAGGACCACTGCATTTATTTCTCTGGTTCCATTTTCCCAGGTGTCCTTCTCCATCAGCTGTCTTTCCAGGTCCTTTAACTGATTCCCACCTGCCCCCTTGCCCTTTCAGGCCTACTGGCTGTCATGGCTCCTGCACTTACCAGCTCAAGAGTAGTGTGCCATCCTTTACTCTTTTTCTAAGCCCAACCACACTTTGTAAATAGAGCCCTTATTACACTCTTCTCAAATATAAAGCTTTGTTTTTTTTTCCAGCACCCTAAATGATAATCTTTAGAACATTTTGCTTTTATTACTATTTGTTATTATGGGGATATTTTTGACTTATTTTTGCTCTTTCCTAAGCTCTGCAAGTGGAATTATTTTTTTTTCCCTTAGGAAAGTTAGTAAAATAAAAAATTCCTTTTGCAAAGTAGCTTTTTAAAATTTTAAATGTATAAAATAATGTTTGTGTGTTGTTAAAAGTGAGAGCCATACTATAGTTGCTTTCGAGAGATAATTTTGGATAAATAAGAAAGAAAATCATGTAAATTCTGCATCTTGAACAAATACTGGCAGGTGGTTCTGATGCTGGTTGAAAAAGCACTGGGTAAGTGGACTCCTCACAGACAGCCCTCTTAAGATATTACACCCCTCTGAAGTGCCAGGATGTTCCTCCATTCGGGCCCATGTCAATGGGTGTGAGATAAAACATTTTATGTAGAAAACAGCCTGATATCTGGAGTGTCTGTCTTTAAAGCCTGCTTTTGAAGTCCTGGAATGCTGTGCATGCACTTTATTTTTCAATTTTATACTTAAGGCTTTTCCTAGAATATACATTCCTCCTTGATCCTCTATTTTTTTAAAATTACCTATTTGTCTCTCAAGCTCAACAACAGCTCCTCTGTGAAGCTCTTGATCCTTGCACATCTGGAAGGAGAATTCACAAATTGCTGTGCTCTGGCAGATGGAGCTGCGCCCAGCAGAAGCCTTAACCAGGATTCAGTTTGGCATCTTCTTTCCTAGTATAAGCACCTGACTCTGCCTCAGGAATGAAGAGAAGGTTAAGAAATACCATCTTGCTCCAGTCTACCTCCCCTGACTTTAGTCCCACCCATTTATCCTTTCCCCTGGTCTAAATGAATTATTTCCCAAATTTGATCCCTTTAAAAATATTCAATAGGCGATTGATTACATAGTACGTTCATTACGATTCTGCATTGCTCGTTAGAAGCTATCACTGTGTACTGCTGAGGACTTTGTTCTTGTTGTCCACTCTCACTTCCTAGAAGGATCTTGCATGGATGAGGCTAGGATAAGTTCCAGCTCATGGGAACTATAGGAAAATCTGGAACAGGGGCAAAAGGTGACCTCAGGAATCAGGCTCCCTTTACCTTGGTGCATGCCCTGCTCTTCTCAACAATTTCAGACTGGCCACTTCTTGACAGCTTACCTTAACTTGCCTTTAATTTTCTGACCCTTGTCTGCATGAATTTACACCATCTCTGCTTGAAGCGTCAATTGCTCGTTGTCAGTCTGCCCTGGCTTCTGTCCTCTCAGCTTCCCCAGCGAGCTCCAAGCAGCAAGCTGCTCCCTTGTGGACTCAAGCCTGACCTGACCCTTTTTCTGATGAAAGGCAAGTCCCACCTGACTGTCTGCTTCATCTGACACAGAATAATGAACAACCAGAGCCGCTTTCTTCCCAGTAAGCGGGAGTGGTCATCATCAAAATCTTTGAGGCAAGTGACGATATAATCAGAGCTTTGTTTAGGGAATACATATATTAAAAAAATAAAAATAAAAAATAAAAAAACTCGCCATAGTAAAATACAGATTTGCCCCTAAAGTCTAAGGGGCCCAGAGCATAAATACAAAAGGAGGCCCACATGCCACATGTATAAAGTTACAAATAAAAACTAATAAACTATTAAATAAAATATGTTCCTTCTCTAATACTGAAAAATAATCCTTCATTACAATGCAGAAGGCCAAATTCAAACACAGAGTTCCTTAACTTCTTGGAGTCCATGCTGGGAGAAAGGGAAAGCTGGCCCTTGGTGCAGGCCCACCTCCAGTCTTCTCAACCAAGGCTCTGTCCCACGTGACAGGGAGCCTTGAGCATGTTCACATGGACATGTCCAAACTTCATCCACATTCTCACTCCCACCCCACCATAACCCTCTCCAACAAGCAAACACCCCATGGGCACATTTCAGACCTATGAATAAGTACAATAGTGATGTGGTCTGTCCTTAGGAAAATGTACCTGGAGAAAAGACTGTCCCAGCCCCAGAAAATGGGTTCTAGAAAGGTAACAGGGGCTTTGGTAGGAACCATCCATTGATGTGACCCTTGGAGAGGTTCAGCCAAAGTGGGCCAGAAGGGGTAGGCCCTGAAGCACGGGACCCACAGCAGAGGGCATGTTGTCAAAATAAGAAAGCTTGGCTGCAGGATACATACAACCAACAGGAAGGAAATCACTAAAGTGGTCAATGAAGCCTCTGGTAAGATGGTGGCCCAAGGAAAAGAGAGGAGATGAGAGAGAAGCAAATATCAGGAAACAGATTATGAGCAGCCATGCAGAGAGGCAGAGACTTGTGCCTCAGCCAGCTCTGCCTGGCTTCCTGGGAGCCTACTGGTCCTGGGTTCAGCCCCAGCCGAGACTCACACTCACTCTGCACTGAGCTCTGCAGACACCTTATAATGCAAACCCTCCCTTTGCCTAAGCTAGTTACTTTTTTTTTTTTAAGTCTCAATTGAAATACCACTTGGCCAAAAAAAAAAAAAAAGTTTGCCCAGAGAAAGGGAGAGTAGAGAAAAAAAAAAAGGCTAAAGAGAGGCTTCAAGAAGTTGTAAATTTAGGATGCAGAAAAAGGGAAAAGAACCACAGAAAGAGTTGGAAAGAAGTAGGGAGAAAACCAGCTCATAAGTAGGGGTGAGCATTTTAAGTAGAGGGGCTGTCAGTTGGCAGATGAGGCCTGAGAAAAGGCTATTGGACTTGGTGATTTTAAAGGTCACTGGCAACCTTCAAGAAATCACAACTAAAGACAAATGTTGACCTAAAAAAAAAAAAAGAAAGAAAAAGAAAGAAAGAAAAGAAAGAAAGAAAGAAAGAAAGAAAGAAAGAAAGAAAGAAAGAAAGAAAGAAAAAAGAAAGAAAGAAAAAGCTGTGCTGGAAGACCGAGGGAGCTGCAGCTGTTCACACGTGGCGGAAGCTTTTCTCCTTCCCCGGTATTGGCAGTGGCTTTGACTGCCCTTCCTGTTTCCCTACTTCTTTCCCCTGGGCATTCTGGCGACTCTGGGCACCCTCCGGGCCAAGACTGGTTTAAAAGGTGCCAGAGAACAAGGGACAAGGCACCAAGATTCTGGATCGGACTCCTTAAGGACAGAATCACAGGGAAAAAACAACGACAACCACAAAACAAGCCATGGGATATGGGAAAAAGAGGATCCCCTATAGAATCTTTCTCCCAAGTCTCAACCATTCAGGGATAAGAGCAAACACGTAAAACTTTTATTTAAGAATACACATCTCTGGCTTTCTGTTCACACAGCTGATGACAGGAGGGCCTAGCCTGTGAAGCCAGTGGAGCTTTCCAGGGAAGTGCGTTACTTAACAGCTCAAGAAAATAAGCAGGCAGGAGAGCCTATTCCCAACTTGTCCACTGTGACTGTCGCTCAGAGACAGTCACAGAAGAGAGGATTTCAGATGTGTGAGGAATGACTCCTCAATACTCAGATTGGCTTTCTCTCCTTAAAGCCCCTCCCCACTCCACCCCCACCTTACCCCTTAACCACAATTTCCAACCTGAGTGATCTCCAGGCTGGGTGACCCCTGCCACACCTCCTGCAAGGGGTAAAGGGAGGACAGTCCTTGTTCCAAAGTTTATGGAATGGGAAGCTAATCGGCAGTTCCCCCTCGCAACTCAGCAGTGTGCACTGTCTGCACCTCCAGACACCCCCTGACCGTGCATTCCATGATGTAAAAAATACTTCCTCACTGGAGAAATGGGACAGACAGCCCTGGCCTTTTCTCACCGACGTCCCTTCTTTTTTGATTAAAATATCTGCAGCTCCTAAGCTTCCGAGGCCCCTAACTTTCTCTGTGGGGCCATTCCCTGAGGTCTTTCCCCCTTCTCAGGAGACAAAATTTTTCTTTTAACTCATGGGCTGTTTGCTTTTGTCCTCTGAGGAACTGGAGGGAGTTTACTAAACAACGCGATATTCGCACATATTTCATCCAATCCTCTTAATCGCCTTACGGAACAGGCGTTGTTATCTCCATCTCATAAGAATGACACAGATGTCCTGAAAGGTTCAGGACTTGCCCAAGGCTGCTGAGAACATAAGTCCTAGAGTCTAGGATTAAACTTCTGCCTCTGTCTGTGCCAAGCTAACTGAATCTAAGGCTGGGTGACCAGTGGGGCGGGAGTGTGGTGAGGGAGAAAGAATCCCAAAGCCTTGTCTTTCCCTCTTTTTAGGAAGCCCAGGCATTAGGAGTAGAAAAATACATTCTCAAAGAGAAAAAGGGAAATAACTACACTGGCCCTTGGAGCAATGGCTTTAAACTTTTTTGAGTGTCACCCACAGTAAAAAACACATTTTATATCTTGACCCAGGACATCCCATAAATACATCACATAAATATACACATATATATATACACACACACACACACACACACACACACATACACATATATGTATATATACCAAAAGTTTTACCAAGAGTGATAGACTGATATATTTTGTTCTACTCTGCTGTATTCTTTTTTTTTCTTTTGATGATAGTTTTGACCACAAAACTGATTTCATTACCCACAAACAGATCTGACCTGCAGTTTGAAAATGCTGCCTGAAAGCATCAACTCCACATTCAGAGATGAGCTCTCACACTACTCTTGTGTAAGGAGACAACTGGGTTAGTGCCCAAAGCACAATACGTGTTCAGGAAATACTTGTTGAACTTGTGGACTTTTAAGGAACCAATAATCCACAAGTTAAACAATTTGTACTGGAAACTCTCCAATTTGCTTTATGTACAAGAGATAATCCTAATTCCAAAGCTCAACAAACAAATCACTCACAAACACAAAACTAGAAGCTGATCTCTGGTGTGAATCTAGACTTGAAACTCTAAAATAAAATACTAGCAGATGGATTTCATTCAACAAGCATGAGTTAAGAGTCTGTTCTGTGCACTGTCCTGGGGCTAGAGAAGCAGAAACAAAATAGACCTTGACCCTGCCCCCAAGAAGTTAAGTAGTGGTGGGAGACAGGGAAGTGGAGCCAGAATTACAGTGCAGTGTGATGCGGGTGGCACAGGCTGCCATGGGAACAGAGGGGAGTTACCTACCCACCCAAAAGGATGCTATGATGGTTTCCTCGGAGACACCTCGAGCCTATGCTTGAAAGACAAATAGTTAGGCGGGAGGATAAATGGAGAAGAACTATATCAGGCAAAGAAAATAACACGTGCAAAGTTGTGGCAGTTACAGTTGATTGTCCCCCTACAACCAATCCACATATTTTTTGTTGGTAGTGCCCCAATTGGGAGCCAGGGGTGTCAGGGAAGTTCCACTGCTATTCCATATAATTCAGGGGGAAATCCTGATTAACATGAGCCGGTTATGATGGTCCCAGGCTCCTTGCCAGTTATTAGTTTAGGAATGGGCATAAAACCAGGTCTAGCTAATGAAATTCAAGGCATACCTTCTGGGGAGGGGACTTGGGAAGTTGTCTTGTTCTTAAAAAAGACTCATGGCAAGAAACAGCCCTTCTTCTTCTACTGAATTCTGTGTTGTCTCAATAGGATGCCTGGCTGTGATGTAGCCATCTTATAACCATGAGATAATCTAGTTGGAAGGAGGCAGTGACAATGGTGAGTAGCTGAATTAAACAACCTCTGAGCCACAACCCAGGATATGATGCCATGTAGGTAAAAGATTTCTCTCGCATTGTTAAAGTCAGTCAGTCAGGGTTTTATGTTACTTGCAGTCAAAATGAACCAAAACCAATGCAAAAGCTATGGAGAATCTAAAAAGGCATGCTCTGGGTTCTCTACAAGGCAAGAATTGAGGTGCAAAGGTCAGATCATACTGTGATACAAATGTTAGCTTCAAGATGAGATACACATGTTAAACATATGAATATCAATCAAAACTTCACTCGTAAAGAGAAAAGCACTTTAAAACTACAATGAGATGCCATTTTCACTTCCATATTGACAAAGATCAAGGAGAAACTAATCTATCTACCTATTTGTTGTTTGTTGGTGATTGGGAACAATAAGTGGTATAAAATCTATGGAAGGTAATTCAGCAATAACTTCCAAAACTAAAAAATGTATTAAGCCTACAGATATACTTCCATGTGCAAACAAAATAACATACACAAAGATATTAGTTACAGCATTGTTTGAATATACAAATTGCCTAAAAAGACCTAATTGTCCATTATAGTAGGGGACCAATAAAAATGATGTTATATTTATTTTTAATTATATGCAGCCATGTAAGAGAATGAAGCAATTCTACATGTATTGAATATGAAAATACATCAAATATTAAGTGAGAAAAAGTTATATGCAGAATTGTACACAGCAGTGTGCTGTTATTTGGGTGTGTGTCAGGGGTAGGGGGTGGCAGAGGGATATATGAAATGTGTAAACTGTCTGGAATGATACACAAGAAACTGATAACATCAGCTGCCCTGAGGAGGGGAATTAAGTGGAAGGAAGTCAGAGATTGTTTCTATGGATCCCAATCTAAGATTCTGCATATGTATGCAAACACACATACATTATACATACATTTCTTTACAAATATATAAACTAGAAAACCTTCCAGAGTATCTGAAAATATGTGAGTGAATGAAAAAATAGAGGTTCTTGGATGAGAAGCCTAAATATTACATAAATATCTGTTTCCTACCATTTAAGTTACAGAATTAACAGAATCTTGGCATAGATAGATAGATAGGTTAGATAGATAGATAGATAGATAATAACCAACCAATCCAGAAAGTTGTTTTTAAAAATACGACAAAAGGAAAGAGAGAAAGAAAACATTCTAAACAGGTAAGAAAGAAAATGTATTGGGGGAGGGAAGTGAAAGAGGAAATAAAGAGGGTAAACAAGATCTACTAAAAGTAAAAACCTAAAAAATAACAAAAATAAGACAGCGAAGTCTTGGTGTAATAGTCAGATTTCTGGAATATAATAAATCATAAATGCATCTGAGTTTTTATAAAAGAGTGTATGATGAAGATATCACAATACAATGAGATAAAGATTTTTTTTCAATAAATGATGGAGGAATAACTGATCAGCAATTTGAGAGAAAGAGAAAAATTTAGATTCCTATTTTACGCTACACAGCAAAGTGAATTCTATTTGATTTAAAGACTTAAATACACTTAAAATGATGATGTCCAAAAGAAAATAGAATTGAATATTTATCCAAACACTAGTGCAAAGGTGACTCTATACCATTGCAATAAGAAACAGTAGTATTACTATAGGGAAAAGATTGAAGTATTGAGAGCATAAAAAATTTTAGAAAAAAATTACAATATAATCATTAAAAGGACAAACAACATATAAGATATATTTACAAAAAATGACCAAAAAAAGACTTATATTATTGACATCTCAAGAACTCACACAAGTTGATAAGAATCATTAAGACTTCAGCTGATAACCAAACAGATCAGTAACAAAACTATTCATAAAAGAACATATATTAAGGAATTCATGAAAAATATTCAATTTTACTAATTATCAAAGATAAATAAGATTTTTTTAAACATGGTATTTTTTTCACTAAATTAGTTAACTAAATTAGCTCTATTAAATTAACTCTTTTACCAAATTAACCTCCCCCCAAATTAAAATAAAAACTCCCAAATCTGGAGTTTGTATGATATTAGCACCTGTATTCATTGTGGGTATCAAAAATGGATGCAGTAGATTAGAAAAATAATTAAAGCCCTAAAAATGTTCATGCCCTTTTACCTAACACATCTTTCTTAGAGAATGGATCCAGAGCAGAGCAGCAGAAGCATCAAGCCACTGCTAAAGTCTGGGTTTCCATCCTAACATGGTCTCCCCACATGAGGCCTTCTCAGCCCATGTTCCTATGCCTCTGCTGTCTAATACAGTAGCCACTAGCTATATGTGGCTAGCCAAATTGAGAAGTACTGTAAGTGTTAAAATACACACAAAATTTCAAAGCCTTATGGGGAAGAAAAGAAAGAAAAATGGATCATTAATAATTTTTATATTGATTACATACCAAAAGGTAATACTTTGGATATACTGGCTTAAGTAAAATATACCATTAAAGTTAATTTTGTCTTTTTACTTTCTTTACTTTTTTAATGTGGTTACTAGAAAATTTTAAACTATGTGGCTCACATTCTACTTCTTTTGAATAATACTGTCCTAGAATTTCTTGAACCTAACGTGACCAATATCTTGAGGAATCACCTTTATTTCTAATTGACAATATTCTTTGTGTCTAGTGTTGTGACAAAGCTGGCTGTTTTTTTTTCTAGAGAAAGGAACAGGAAGAGAAGGTAGATGGCTGTGAAGAGGAAAGGACCTCTACCATAATTATTGCCACAATGCCCTTGCTCCCATGCCTGAAATTCTCAAAAGAGTCACAATGTTGGGTTGAGCTATTGAAATGGAAGGAAGTTACTTGGAAGTGACTGCTTTCCCAGACTTATATTCCCCACATCCCTCCACTTGGGTCCATCTGTGATGCCACCAGACACATCTACAAATGTGAACAGGTCATATTACACCCCTGCTTAACACCCTCCAATGACTTCCTTTCTGGCTTAGAATAAAAAATCCACATGCCTGTATTGGCTCCAAAGCCTTGCTTCTCTCTCTGGCCTCTTTTGTCCTTCCTCCCTAGGCTCCAGCCACACAAGCCCCATTTCACCTTCTCAGCCTGGCCAATTTCTTTCCCTTTTAAAGGCTCCTGAATGTGCCATTCCCAACCTAACCCGTTTAGTCATTTTCTATCACATCATGCATTTTTGCCCTTCATCACACTTATAACTTCCTGTAATTATTCTTGTTATGTTTTCTTCATTACCACCCATCTTTCCTCCACAGGTAATATGCTCCATGAGAAGAGGGATCCTATCTCGTCTGCCATGTTCACTGCAGCATCCCAGATCTTACAACAGTGCCTGGTGCATGGTAGGGTGCAACAAATATTTGTTGAATGAGCCTATAAACAAATGCCAAATTATTCCACTTACTCACTTCCAAATATGCTTTGAGTTTTCTCATCTCAAAGAAAGTCTTGCCTCAAAGCATCTTTGCTTTTGCTGAGTCTACCCATCTGCAGTCTTTATTGCTTTTCTAAAATGATGTACTTTCTGCTACAAGTACAAACCACCTAACTTAAAAACATTTGATGATCTTTTTTTTTTTAATCTCACATAATTAGAAGCCCAGAAGTGACATAGTTCCAGGGGTGGGTAACTCAGTAGCTCCACACTTACTTCCAGGAACCGCGTTTTTTCCAGCCTTTCCCCTCTGCCACCTTCAGCATGCCAGCTGTTCAACTCAGCTTCTTCCTTTATGTTTGCAAGAGGGTGACCACAGCTCATGCACTATGTCCTTACACAACACAACATCTCTAGTTCAGAGCATCTTAGAATTAGAGAATTTCCCAGAAGCCGTTTCTACAGAGTTCTCTTTTATGTTCCTTTGTCCAGAACTGTAGTATATTCCTACACCAGCCCATTTTTTAAACCTATTACTGGCAAGACCAAGAAATGTAAATGATTGGCCTAAAAAACCAAGATGTACCTCCCTTGGGCTGAGTGAATCCTGGGTCACTGGAGTAGAGGCTGCTAAAAATTTAACAAAGAAGTGAGATTGGGGTAGGGGACAGGGCATCCAGGTAGACCAAATGGTCTCAAAATAAGCCATTGAGAGTTTTTAGAAGCCACAAATCCTCCTAGTTTTTCAAAGCACAGCTTAAAACTTGGGTCTTTAATTAATCCTTTTCTGATTATCTTAACCAGAAGTAGCCACACCCTCCTATGAACATAAAATCTTGAGTTTATCAAAACTTTATAGAATCATCCTAATTTCTCTCTTTAATCATAACCCATGCTTCAGATATCTTGTCTACCTTTAATATATATTCAGAATCCAAACTCATCTCACAACTCTCAGTGCTATCACTCTGGTCCAAGCCACCATTATTTCACCCCTGAATTATTACAGCAGCCTCCTCACTGGCCTCAGGCTTCTCCTCTTGCACCCTTAGAGTCTGTGTTCATATGGAGAGATCTTTCCAATATGTAAGTCAGAGCATGTCATTGCTCTCCTCAACACCCTCCAAAGGCTTCAGAAGAAAATCCAAAGTCCTTACCATGTCCTGCAGGGTACTCTGTGACCGACCCATGTCACCTCTCTAACCTTATATGTACCCAGTCCTCTTGCTCACTGCCCTCCAGCAAAACTCGCCTACTTGTCCTTCTTAGAACACACCAAGCACACTCCTTCCTCGAGCCTTTGTATTTGCTATCCAGTTCTCTTGGAAAACCCTTTTAGATATTCAGAGAGAGGACTTGCTCTTTCTCTTTCTTCATGTTTTGACTTAAATGCTCCCTTATCCAAAAACTCTTGCCTGACCTCTTATCTAAAAAAAAAAAAAAAAAAAAAAAAAAAATCACCTTGCTCTGCTTTATTTTTCTTCAAAGCCCTTTGTATTTATTCTTTCCACTCTCTTTCTCGTTAGAACCTAAGATCTAAGAAACCAGAGGTTTCATCTGTTTTGTTCACTGGGTAAGCCTCAGTGCTTACCATAAAACACAGCATGTAATAGGTGCTTGATATGTTTCTTGAATAATTGTATACTCGTATAATCTTTGTTATTTCTTTGGTTCATTTGGCAAGGTCTCAAGCTATTATCTTTGCATGTGCACATATCAATGGCAACATAGGCTTCTTAAGGGCCCGTACTGAGCCTTAAAGTATAATACGTGGCATAAAGAGGACACTCAAAAGTTTATGTTGTTGACAGATTTGGAAGGAAGACACATTAGGACAATAGCAGCTGTTATCATTTTACCTAATCTGTAGTTAGCAGGACCCTGAGAAGAAGTAGGACAGGGCAGCTCATTCAGGAGAGGACGTGGGATTTGGGATTCTGCCCTACAAGAATCCAAATTAAGTCCTTGATGAAGAGGAGGCAGCATCTCTCTGATATTGAAAGGAGAACATAGGGGCACATTTCACACCCCTCAATTTCAACAGGAACCAGTCTTTCCAAGTTTGTTTACAACCTAGCAATTCTTTGCAACTGAATAGGGCCTCTCACTCTCATTAATTAGTGGCAAAGGTCTCTACTTAACAGATGCTAAACAGAAGCAGAGCAAAGTTGACAGTGGTTTAAGGTCACAAGGAGTCATCACTCAAATTTAGGTCCCATCAGGTCCCATCTCCCGAGCCCCAGTGCATGCCAACCTCTCGAGTATACTTTGAAGGTCCCAAGAAAAGCATCTGAGCCCCAGGAGACCAAGTCCTGTTAGCCCATGTTCTTGCTTCTGCACACAGTTCATTCACGCTAATTCTAGCAGCAAGGCCATTTACCAGTCTCCAGGGAATCAAGCCACTTTCAAACATCGATAGCAGTACACTTGCCAGAGGAGAAAAGGACAAATGAGGAGACCGAAGACAGTGCTTTAAACAGGAGAAGAAAAAGATATCATTGGATGTACACTAAGCCGAAAAAGCAAATGCCAGGAATAACTGTGAGCACTGTTTGAAGCCAAGATCTGTGCAGAAAGGACCCAGGTGGAGGAGGAGGCAGGAGCTGAGGTGGTCTGAGGACACAGAGCAAATGACCCAGGGGCGGGGCAGGAGGAGAGGGACATATTTTAAGTAACCTTAAAAGACTCGTTTTAGCACAACTCAGGAAATGAAAAGCAGATGGGTTGGTTTGGAACTTGTTTACGCATTATTGGCCTCAGTGAAGCTTCCAGGGCAGAGTAAGGACTGCAGAGAAGGGATATTTTAGGCAAATATTGACAGGGTCTCCATTCTAAGAGTAGGGCCTCACTTAACAGGATCATCTGCTCCTTGAGAAACAGGCATTTAGGCAGAAGGACCCTCATTCTACCAGTCTGGGGCAGGTCTGGCTAAAATAAATACTAATTTAATATGTATTACTGATCTGCTTGTAATTAAAGAAAGTAAGGGTTAATACACCTTCCCTCTTGCCTTCATGTCATACCCTACTCAGCAGAGAAGCAAAAACATAAGCCTGGACATGGGGAGGATTGGAATGGTTCTGAGGTTTGTAGAAGGCTTGTTAAAATACAGATTTCTGGGTACCACCAAAGAGTTCCTACTTGCTAGAGCTGGGGTGGGACCCAATGGCCACACACTTGGAATCACCTAGAGATTAAAATATACTGATGACTGGGCCCTAATTCCAAAGATTCTAAAATAGTAAGGGACCTTGACTTAGGCATTGTTTAAAGCTCTCTAGATATTTCTAAGACGCATCAAGATTAAAAACCATTGATCTACTTCTCTTTTACCTGCCATCATCATTATATCCCCAGTTTAATTTCAATTTACTTTAATAATGTGGCCTCCAAGTGGTTAGGACCACAGGAGACCATAGGATCCAAATTAGGCATCAACCTAGATTTGGGGAAAAGGGCTAAAAAAATATTGCTTTCTGAAACGTAGATTAAAAAATCATGCCCTATTTAATGACTGAGGAAACCAAGGCACTGGAGGGGAAATAATTTTCCCCAATCACACAGTTAACAAGTGGCAGAGCTGGCTCTCAAATTTTGGTGTGCATCTGAATTACCTACAGAGGCTGTTTAAATTACAGACAGCCAGGCCCCATCACAGACCAATTGGATCAGAATCTCCTGAGGTGGGTCTTCATCAAAATTATTTTTAACAAACTCCCTGGAGAGTCAGTTGTTCACCAAGGTAATGAGACCATTGTTAAGGTTTAAAATGAAGGCTTTAGAATTAGATTATCCTAGATTCAATTCTTTCTCTACCACATATAACTCGAATCTTTGAACAAGTTACCTAGCCACTCTCTGAGCTTCCATTTCTTTATCTGGAAATGAGAATACAGTACTTAGCTATAGAGATTGTTTTTGAGGATTACATGGGTCTAAGGCACTCGGTATAGTGACAGGTCTATTGCTAGTACTGCAGAATGACATTCTGAGACATTAACCAGGTCTTTCCTGATACCATCAACATCATACACATTACTGCTTTTCCTGCTCTGAAGTCCAAGGCATGCTCTGCCCCAAGGAAAACTGGGGTTACTACAATTGGAACACCAAGCAAAGAAAGGCAGTTGCTTAGCTTTTTAGATTCAAATGAGATTACTAAACACTAGACCCACACTTGAGAGAAAAAAATTTCTAAGCATTCAGAAAAAAAGTTGAGCCTAACCAGTAGACAAATAAGACCAGCCCCCAAAAAACTTTTTCCCCTTTCTCCAGCTAAAATAACCAGCCCTCAGACAATACAGTAGGGTTACCTGGACCGTAGGATATGTGGTTTCTAAGAGAAGTCCTAGGTCCATGTCATCTTCCTTGAGGGCGAATGCCCTTGGAAGAAAGGAAACTGTGGTTGGAGGTAGAACACCAGATAAGCTTTAAGAAAACAGAATGAGGCAGCCTGGGTCTACTTCCTATCTAGGGAGGCCAGCTAATCCCATAGAGATATGAGGTCAACAGAGAAGAGATGGTGGTACAGATGATTAGGGAAGAGAACTCAATGATAGCTTTGTTTCCTATGGCCCCAGAGGGGTGTGGGAGAGTAGCTGGACCCTCCTTATACCCTGAGAAGAGCTCAGAAGTCAGCTGAAAGTGACAGCCAACAGCCCAAAGGAGTCATGCCACACAGGAAAAACCGTGAATGACAGCATGAGCTGAGAAATTAGATGGGCATGCAGCCAACTTAGAGGATAACTCTGGATACTAGTGGGGAAGGATCCTATGATCAAAGACAAGATGGAGCAGTTATCCATCTCGGGAGTCACCAACTCAGGCACATGGTGTTATATGGGGCCCCCATCTCTCACTCCCTTATCACTGATATCCATCCAAAGGAGAGCAAGGGAGAGCATGTGATTGTGAATTAATCTCCTTGGTAATTACTAGATTAATTTTTCTGTATCACACAGAATGGGAGTCTGAGATAAAAAATTATGTTCTGTTTTAGAAAATTAAAGATACAGGTGTACACATCTGAAACTATCTTGTAAAATTAATATCTCCTAGTTAAAACTATTAAGTTTCCTAAAAGCTGTCAAGACATTTTGTACAACTCCCTAAAAAGTAGCACAACAGTTAATATAAAATGGATTTCATCAGCAGATATCTTGGAAATGGCAGTGTCTGTGAGGAGGAATATGTTTTTGGTGACATAAAATTTTGAAAAATAAATACTGAAAAAGGAGAGTTGGAGCCCAGCATTATTGCAGCACTGTTTAAGGGAGAGAGACATTCTGTCTGACTGGATCCTTATTCCAGGTTCTGGGTGGTGTCCCTGTAGTCAAACAAACACGCAGGATTCCCGTGTTCTACTTTGGCCTAAACATATAGCCCATGAGCCTACCTAACTTGCTTTACTACAATTTGACATTCACCAATGACAAATTGGTTTTCTAAACCCCTGAAAGAGAGTGGTACAGATAGTAGGCACAAGGGCTCTGATATGTTGGAAGGTGAGCCCTATCCTGTATATCCACACACTGGCATTGTGATTTATAAATAGGTTGCTGGTCAGTTAATTAATGGAAGCTTCCTAGATAGGGCTGCCAAAATTAGCAAATAAAGATACAAATATTGCATGGGACATACTTATACTAAAAATTTACTCATTGTTCATCTAAAATTCAAATTTAACTGGGTGTACTCTATTTTTTTCTGTCAATCCTACTAAAGCCTTCCCACCGCCAGGTGGACTGATAAAATGGAAGTCCTGCACATGCAAGGCTTCTGGCCAATCCTGGCTCCAAGACCACCTTAACCAACATAATGCTACCCATGGAGGACTCACCTAAGTAATCAGCCCAGGATTATCAGCCAAGGTTAAGGTTAGAGTCTCTCTCTCTCTCTCTCTCTCTCTCTCTCTCTCTCTCATAATCTTTATTCACTTGAACCTTTCTTTTTATTTATACATAAAGTAAATAAACTCCCTTATTAAGCTTCCAAGGCCCTCATTACCTATTAATTCCAAGACCAAATTTACAACTTGGACAATAATGCATAAGAATTGGAAAATATTTCTTGGTGGCATCCACAGAGGTAATTAACATTATCAACAACATCTATTATGTTATACGATTAGTTGCTTTCCTACAGTAGCTAGTTAAATATGAATTTTTATTAACTTTCAACAAAGAAGTTTTCTGTTCCTTAATCTGAGTCTTATCTTTTCTCTGATTTTTGCCTCAGTCACAACCCTAGTCTTTACCATCCGTTACATGCTGGGATTCTCCAGCCTTCAGATCACCTTATAGAAAACTCAGTTGATGGATCTCTGTAGGGTCACTTCCTTTGTGACCAGGGAAAATTAAAGAAGGAGGAGTGCCGCAGAAGAAGCAGAGAAACAGATTCGGTTTCTGATTCATGAGGAAGAAAAGACCTTGCTCTTTCTCCAAGCCAGCTCTCCTTCACAGCAGGAACATCACAGGATGTTACACTTGACTGTGGTTTTCCTTTATCATCTTCTAAAGAGACTTCTACCCATAGAGAGACAATATTGATTCTTTACCCCCAGACCAGTTGGGGCTAAAAAGTTCACACTACTTGACTCAAGCCGTCATCGAGCTCTTTTATTCTTGACATAAAGTACAATTTTTGCTAAGGAATTTAAGAGTCTCTCTGCTGAAGTGTGATTTAGGTCATTCCTCTAGAATTCTGATTTTAATTCATTGCTGGCATTTTTGAAGTATTTTAGGGTGAACATCTGAGATAAATGAGTCATCTCAGTCCTTATACCTCTTCTATTTCCCATTATTTTCTAACTTAAGCATTTCAGGGCTAAGGATTAATATATCCTCCCAATGCTGGCAATAGGCAAGCCATTCTGTAAAATACATTGGGAAATTAATGGACTTCCATTTGGGGAGGAATAAACAAAAGTAGATAATATATATGCCTGTTTATCTATAGACTCACAGTATTGGGAACTAAAAAACAGTTGAATGGTTCCAAGCCAGGCCTCTGATTAGGTTAAAACAAACAAACAAACAAACAAAAAAACAGAAACAAGAGAAAACAAAGAAACCAGCCAACCACCAATCACCAATTTGGTTTTTCTCAAGCTGTCAGCTGGAAGCTGCAAGAAGCAAAATGTTAACTTGAACCCAAAAGAGATTTGGAGTTTCTCGACGGGTGTTTTACAGAGCTAAGAAGATACTACATTTGCTCCCCCCACCCCCACCCCGTGCTCTCAACCTGCAGCTGAGTATGTGCCTTGTTTCTGGACTCCCAGGGGAAGCTGGGAAAAACCCTGCTGCCATCCCGACTTGGTGAAACAGATGTGGTTAAGAAACCTCTTCAGATCAATCACCTGGGTGGTTTGAGAGTCTCCAGAGGCAAGGCACAGCAAGGCTTTAAATACTCCTTCCTCAGTGAGCTTTTGACAGCAGGCAGTACCAACTACGTTATCCACCTCAGTGTTTGCTCCCCCTGCCCCCTCTCCTCTCCCCCACCCCACCCTGCCCGCCCTGTCCAAAGTGCAAACACTTCCCCAGCAAATCCTTCTTCCACAAGGACATCATGAGAAGCCTCCAATCCCTTCCTGTATAAACGTTGTTCTCATACTAACATATATTTTGATAACTAACAGTATATCATCCTGCGGTTTGTAAAGCACTCACATGATCTTATTTGATCTGCTTGCACACAAGCCTTATGAAATGTGTGACTATCATGAGCTATCAGGAAATAGTGGAGATATTGAAGTTCTCAGTCAGGGAAACCCATCAGTATGATCTTACTAAGGCTATCAGTTTATTTGATAACTGAAAAAAAGCAAATCACAGGATAGTTTGTAAAATATGAACCCATTTGTGCAAAAGAAATATGGGTGTGGCTCTGTATGTTAGAGGTAGATAGCTTCATTTGTATATCTACACACACAAATATAGAGATATATGTGTGTACATATATTCTAATGTTTATATACATATACACAATTTATAATGAACATTACTTAATGTTATTTGGTTTGTATATACTTATATTTATTTTACATATAATTAAAACATTATAACAAGGTACGTTTAAGAAAAAAGCTTATTGTGATCATTTCACAGGGTATACAAATATCGAATCATTATGTTGTACACCTGAAACTAATATAATGTTATATGTCAAAATATATGTAAAAATAGATAGATATGTAGATAGGTAGGTAGATGATAGATAGATAGATAGATAGATAGATAGATAGATAGATAGATAGATAGATAGATAATAGGTAGACAGACAGACAGACAGACAATCTGGGGAAATAAAGAAAAAAGCTAATTGGTGTTAACATTTTTTTTCCACCCTCAGAAGGAAGAGAAGTGGTTAAGGGAAGAGAGGTGGTTATTATGTTGTTAAAAGTATGGTTTGTGCTGTGTTTGGAAGACAGGCCTTAGAAGGAAGAAGGACTCAACAGGAAGGCAAGGACCCCAGTCCAGTGGTTTTCTCCGCATGGCCTGTACAAACCCTGCACTGCCGAGGGCTAGCCCAATGGTCGTATTGGTGAAGAAGGACATCTTCGGTTCCTGAGAACAACTCAAACTCATCCATGGGTGGTCCAGTCCATGTCCGAGTCAGAAGAACAAAAGTATAAGACTGTACATACCCTCTCTCTGACCAACCAATCATACAGCCTTGGGCTGACTCGTGTTAGGGCTAAAAGAGAAAATGATGGCAAGTCCTGTGCATCTTCCAGGGAGACAATCAGGGTGTAGTGGGAAGAGTCGGGAATCTGAATCAGGCACTTCTGGTTTTGAACCTCAGCATTGCTACTTACCGACTTGTATCCCTGGGCATGATCTTCAACTCTCTGTGCTTTGGCTTCCCTCTGTGTTAAATGGGACCGATAATATCTATATCACAGGATTATTTCATATAATCCTGTGACATTCCATAGAAATGATACACATGCTATTCTATTTGATAGGAATATCCCCCCCATGAACACCCCACATCTGCCAAGCCAACTCTTTCTTTCAAGGTTAGCTTTTTCAAAAGGCCATTAGATGCCTCTCCTCTGTGCCCCAATAAAACCATGTGACATAAGTATTATAGCACCTGCCACATAGCATTAGAGTTATCAGTTTCTAGAAAGAGACTGCCTTTCTGCTCTAACAAAGGACTCAATACTAGTAGCATCATTGATACAGGTGAAACTCAAGAAAGGGGCAGGTGCCATTTTCCCTGGATTCTGCAAAGAGGCAGGATCAGGTTGGGGTGCAGCTGGAGGCACCACAGGGTAGAGTTCCTAAAAAAAAAATCCCTTGTTGCTTTTCCTTTTTGTAGATCATCTCGAGAGGGGCTTTGTTCAGGTGGGGTGATGAATATTTTGGAGTTCAGATACTAAGCTGTATGAACTTAGGGGCCCACTGCTTAGGGAAATACTTGAAATGTCCAGCTAGAGGCCTTGAGGCCTCCTAATCCCCTAAGAAGTTGAGGTTGAGTACAGCAGCCCCTTCTGCTGGAGAAAGAGGGAGCAGGCATATTGCCAGGAAACTACAGCGAAACCTCCTGGGACCGACCAATCATTGGTCAAACCTACTTGTCACACCACACTTTCTACACATATCCCTCAACCTAGCAAAGTGCACAAAAAGGTATTCAATAATCACTGGAGCTACCGTTTAATTGAGTACCTACTACATGCAAGTAACTTGACATATTTACTTATTTCATTACTTGTTTTCACAATGACTATGCAAGACAGGTATCATTAGCTACATTTTATAGATAAGGAAATTGAAGCTAGAGAAGGCTAAGTGACTTGGCTAGGATCATAAGCTAGCTGAAGGTGGAGTTGGAATCTGAACCCATATCTCTATGACTCCAAAATTAATTCTCTTTTCCCAAAGCTAGGTAGCCTCTCTCAGTATGAATCTCCTGCGCCTTCTCCCTGTCTTTGTTTCTGCCTCTGTCCCTCTGTCTCCAACTCTCTCTCTTGTCTATGGGTACTCATCACTTCTTTTTCTGAAGTCCTCACCTGGAGTGCCCTCTTACTGAACGTACTCGTCCCATGAGGCCTCCTTCCTCTTCTGCACTATCACAAGCTGGCTTGGAGTTTTTTGCTTTTTGTTTTGTTTTGTTTTGTTTTGTTTTGTTTTTTTTGTTTTGTTTTTTACCTACAGAGCCAGTCTCCTCTGCTCTCCATCTTTCAAACTCAGTATGTACTTAAAAAGCAGTGGTCATCTGCTGTCCTTAAAAGCACCAAGAAACTGAAAGGTAAGTTAGGAGCAGGGACAACCAGAAGGCTAAGAGATAGGAAGCAAACCCGTTCTTTGTCATGGCCCTACGGTACAGACTGATCCAGCATCAGTCAAATCTGGGCACTGAAGCAGGCAAGGCCTCTGGCCTTTTCACTCAGCAAGACGCCTAGGGAACAACCCAGAACATGATGACTCTGGCAGAGGAAGCTGTTATATTCCCCAGGGACTGTTAAACCCTAACAGTCATCATCTTCCTCCCCCTCCTTCTCATCAAAAGCATTTATTAAGTAGCTTAATTATTAAACAAAGCGGGTGGAAGGGAAAGGTGGGAAATTGGAGGGTTGAATTGAGCTTTTTAGAAAGCCAGAAAAATGACTCACTCTGTGTAACACTTCATTTGGAGAACAAAGCGGATATTCCCTATCTAGCCAGGTACATTGTTAAACCTGTAGGGGAGAGATAGCGAAGCAGGTCATTTTTTTTCTCTCTCAGTCACAAATAACTATGAGCTTACAGCTGAACTGGCAAGCTTCTAGAATAAATCTGTAGGATTTATTCTCCCAACAAGGGCGAGAGAACTGACAGAACCACAAGAAAGAGAAAAATATAATATTTGTTCAAGTCAGTGTTTAAAATATTCTAAGTGGAAGGACATTTTATTAGCAAATTAACTAGACCATAAGTTCCTTGAGGTAAGAAATTATGTTCTTTTTCTTTGTGAATTACAGGATGGAGTCCAGTGCCTGGCACATAGTGGATGATCGATAAATGTTTATTAGAATAAAAGTAAAGGCGGGAGCTGAGTCTTGTACGACTTTATATCCTCCCCAGTGCACTAACTGAACGAATGATTGTGGCATCAATGAATGAGAAATGCAGAGGATTAGATTTGCCTTTGAAGAAAAGCATATGCCTTTGCAAGCTGGGATCACTCCCCAATTATTTCCGAAGTCCATGTCGCTTCCTAATATTATCTTGCTTTTATCCCCTTAGAAGACAGAGCTGTTACAAAACTAAATCTGGCTGCTCAAAGGAGACAGTTCTGCTGGCTTTACGTCATCATCACGAGGGGTCAAACAGTCCTGAACTTATTCTAGAGCCATCAAGGCATTTTTTTCTGTTCCTGTCCGGGCACAGGTCAGGCTCCCGGTATTCTCACTGGAGCTGGTCTAACTTGCCTCCAGCCTTTTGAGTTCCCTCCTTTCTGCTCTCTCCTGTCCTCCTAGTTCTTCGTCTCTCACTTCTGCTGAGCTGTGACTCCCTTTGTTCAATAGCGTCAGCTTCTGCCAATCCGGTAAATCATCTCTCTTAATTTAGCACATTTACAGAGAAAGGACACCAGGATCATACAAATAGCCAAGAAAGGACATAGAGTGCGTGTGGGAAACTGAGGCAGGAGCAGGAAGAGGCAAGAGCTTTCTCTGATGGGCATCCCGAGCAGAGGGATGGTGGGGCATATTGGGTTTTCTTTCCTATACACAAACACAGACAGGTACCAGTGACTGAAGAGGCTTCATTAGAGAGGCAATACTATATTAGTTCCCCTGACAAATACGTAAAACCTCCCCATTTCACAGCAGAGAGACGAAAACTCAGAGAGGTTAGGAGACCATCCCCTCCAGGTTGAGCTAGGTACTCCTCCTCTAGGTTCCCCTCATTTATCACACTGTGATATAGTTATTTACTTACATGTCCTTTTCTACTCAATTTTTTGTGTGTTCCCTGATGATACAAATTGTATCTTTCATCTCTGTAATTCTCAAGGATAAAAACCTTAGTAAATGTTTGCTGAATGAATAACTTGTCCACAGTTATCCAGCTAACATGTGGTCAAAATGGGACGAGAACCAAGTCTCCTGTTCCACCAAATCCTATATTATGGTTGTCCTACAGGAACACTTTCTGGAAGAGAGTGGGCTGCAAACCTATGAAGAAGCTAATCAAGCATTTGGCAGGTTTATGAACTATTTTGAGAGTTTTTTTAACTTTCATTTTCTTCTTGATATTGTTGGGAACTCTAGGCAGTTACTCAGAGCTGAGCCAGGGTTCATCTATAATCCCTGCTCCTGAAACAGCTGAATTCATCACCTCTTCAGAGGGGGAAATTTTGCCAACTTAAGTGAAGTTTGCAAATCTGTCCAAGATGGCTTTCAAGCCCCTCTCCTACCTTGCTACCAGGTGTGAACAGACACTTGGGAAGTAATTTGGAGATGACTGAGAGGAAATGTCAAAGGCTTTGATCCTTGTTTCTTAAAACATTGGAGAATTTTCTGATCTTGTACATCCTGAGCAAGTAGAGTGGAGATCTCATGAGAAAAGGTTGGTTTCCTCTCTCGTCACACATGTTGATGATGGAGAGCCTGTTCTGGTCATCCACAAGCAAGATGCCAGTACCTGACTTTGAAGAAACAAAGATGGCCTCTGAGAAGAAAGAGGTACCCAGGCCTGCACTCCTGTTGAGGGTGGAAGGGATTTCCTGGATCCACAGAAAAAACCCAAACAGAAAGGCAACAGACACAAAGGGTCCCAAGGACTATATTTGCAGTGGTCAAGAGTCCAGGCTCAGGACTAGATATGCCTAGGTTCCAGCCCTAGTTACACTATCTAATTATCTTGCCCTGGGCCAGTTGCATAATATCCCAAGTTGCAAAACTCAATGAGTTAATCCATGAGGATTTGCTATTCTCCCTTCGCCATTTCGGTTGCATTCTCATCCCTTTCTTCATCCCTGTTCTGTGCCTGAGAGACTGACCTCTGAAACTGTATTACTCAGTGTCCTTTGCCCTCCTCTGGTAGGATTCAGCCAAAGGGGGATAGTGGGAAGAAAACTGGGTGCTCAGAGGAATAAGATCCCAGAGTATTTATTCCCCTGGCTTTCACAATGCTGGGTCACCATTTCAACAGAGGCTACATACCTCTACCTTCTTCTTCAGTTCCTGTCAGGCAGCCCTCTCCGCAGCTAAGCTCTCTAAGGGTTCATAAACCCTGCTTTCTTTCCTTGCCCCTTCACACCTAGAAATGCTAGGCTTCAGCATCCCTTGCTGGGCCCCCTAATCCTATGCACACTTCTGTACACATAGTCTCTTTGTAAGATTCTCTCCATTTTACCACTTGGGTGTCCCACTTATTTCCTTTCAGGACCATGACTAATGAGCCTGACATATATCAAGTGTTCAATTGAATGTTTCATGTTTCTCCTCTTTCCCCTTCCTCCTCCTATACCTTCATTATCTTGATCATCCTCTTCTATTATCATCTCATTATAAAGCAGAAAATCCGGAGGGAAATGCTATTAGTTTCCTACTGTTGTGTAACAAGTTACTTCAAACTCAGCAACTTAAAATAACACATAGTTTTTTCACAGTTTCTGTGGGTTAGGAGGCAGGGCAAGGCTCAGCTGCGTTCTCTGCTACACAGTCAAACCAGGCCAACAATTGGTGTTGGCTGGGGCTGCAGTCTCATCAGAAGCTTGACCAGGGAAAGCTCCACTTTTAAGCTCCCTCAGGTTGTTGGTAGAATTTATCTCTTTGTAGCCATAGGACTGAGGTCCCTGTTTTCTTGCTAACTACTGTCAGCTCCTGGAGGCTGCCTGCAGTTCCTTGCCACGGGGACCTTTCTGTTAGCCCTCGCATCACATGGCAGCTTACTTCTTCAAAGCCAGCATGGAGAGTTTCCTGACTTCAAGGAGGACCCAGGACCCTTTAAAGGGCTTTCACCTGATTAAATCAGGCCCACCCAGGGTAACCACCCTTTTTATTAACTCAAAATCAACTGACTTGGGACCTTAATTACATTGCAAACCGTACCACTCTGCCATAAAATGTAACTAAATCAAGGAAATACCATCCTTCCACAGGTTCTACCTGTGGTTCAGCAGAGGAGATTACACAAAAGTGTGGACACGTGAAAATCGAAAATGATAAAGGTCACCTTAGGGTCTGTCTGCCACAGAGATCCCCTTTTTAACTGGACTAACTCTAGAAGCCCCTTAAAAGCATTAATATTTAGCTTTGGAAGATTTGGGAATAGCATAGATATTTCAGGAAAAAAATAATTAATTTTCCACTCACGAGAGGTGACTCTTAGATCAGTAAGTTTAGTACATCAGTTGGCAAAGTATTTTCTGACCACTTTACCAGTGTCTAATATGGAGCCTGCCACGCAGATAGAATTTGATAAAAATTTGTTGAGTGACTGAATTAATAAATGTATTGTTTGGTCCTATCTATACACGCATTTTCAGTTTCTTCACCTTTTTCTTATTTCCTCATGAATGAGTTTCCTCATTTTTTTCCCTTGACTCTTTAAAAAGTACTCAATTGGCCGATTGTAAAATGAACAAAAAACATATATAAAAAAAAATTAAAATCCATCCTTTTCCTCCACTCTACTCTCTTTAGAGGTAAGCAGTGAGGACATGTGATATGTGTTTTTGTTATAAAAGTGGGAGCATACAATGTATATTTGTTCCTTGGTTTGCCTCATTTTTTAAATGGCTTCTTGTGTGTGTTAGCATGTGTAGCAGACACTGTCAATGCTTTACTCAGATCCCCTCAGAAACGCTATCATTTCCACACATAACAGCCTGGCTTTCAATAACCAGAACCTCCATCTTGGTTAGATAGCTCCCTCCATCCACTGAAAACAATTTGCCCATGGATGGTTGGTTGGGAATACTTGGGAATTAATGTCTCTCTTGGAGACAGGCTTTCACACTAACTAAAAGTTATAGGAGTGTAAATACCTCAGCTTCCTGGCCCGTGGCTAGGATAATTCTGAGGCATGTGCTTTGCACTGTTCAGAGTTTCCCTGAAAGATTAAACTCTAGTTGCTCACCATGGAAGTTGGCTTAAAAATACACCCTTTATTGGCTGTCTGCCCTTCCCTGCATCACTCCCCCATCTCCCTACTTACACTTTCCAAACATCTTGCACTTAATTCTTTGTCACAAGCTGTGCTTCCGGAAGAACATAAACTAAGATTGCATTGATGTGCTCTAGTTTATTTAATAATTTTCTTATTAATGGGCATTTTAGTTGTTTCTGATTGTCAATAAAAATGACTGCAATAAAATCTTTATCAATGTGACTTAAGCACATGCACATATTCCTAAATTATAATTGCTAGGTAAAAGGGAATCACACATCTAGTATTTAAGAGATACTGCTAAACTGGCCCCCCCAAATGGCTTTCTTAATGGTATCCTTACCAACAGTTCGCTGAAGTATACTTTATCCCACCTCTTGCCAGCACTGGATATCACACGTATTTTAATGTTTTCCCTGATCAGTTAGACAGAAATAGATGTATCACATTTTCATTTGCATTTCTTGGATTAATTAGGATAAACACTGCAGCATTTGGGTAGTTACAGTTGATGGGAAGAGAACACACAAAAAACACACACACTAATGTAGAAAAAAATTAATGTCTGGATTTAATTAGCCAATGATGTAAAATACTATCCACAGTAGAGCAAAGGTGGATGTCTCAGTGCAGCTTTCCCTGGCCCCCCAGGCCTCAGGGTGGGGCACGTTATGTCTACAAGGGGGAGTCAGGCCAGATGTGGAAAAATTCAAGTCTTATTATGCCTTAACCTTACTATACCCAGAGGTTTTGTCGTCTTTATACACATAAGCCATATCTCTAAGGGAAGTTTTATCAAATTTGGGTTCTCCTGATTCTTGAAACAAACAAGGCTGTGTCTCCCTGAACAATAGCTCTGCCTACACCTTTCCAGCTTTCTGGAGAGCCCATTTCCCTGAACGCCATCCCTTAATACTCTTGCATGAATGGTTCTGAAACTGAGTGTGGTCTGAAAAGCACAATTAAAATCTATTTCCCTAAAATCATCTGGTCATATACTCAATGATGATTTGTATTTCTGATGTGATTGGCCAGCTCATGTCTTTTGTCCATTTTCCTACTAAATTATTTGTAATTTTTGTGTTTATTTGTTGAAATAATTTCTTGTCTATTGTGAATATTAACCATTTGTTACATATCTTGCAAACATTTCTTTTAAATCTATTGCTTTTTGTTTGCCTTTGTTTACAATGGTTTTTTACCTTTTATTCAGTCATATCTGTAGATCTTATTATCACTTATGATTTTGGGTTCTGTGTCTTGTTTAGGAAGTTCATTTATTCCCTACCCAACAATCATAAAAATATTGTCCTATCTTTTCTTCCAGCATTTTTATAATTTGGGATTTTTAAATTACATTTAAATCTTTAATCCATCCAGAATTTATTTTTTGTGGATAATATGAAGAAAAAGCCTACCTAGAGGGGTTATCATTTTTGCTGCTACTGTAAGTGAGATATTTTCCCACTGTATTTTCTGAGTCGCTATTGCTAGTAGAATACGTACTTATTTTGAAGTTTCAATTTCATCATCTCCCAGTGTCTCATCTCAATAGGACTACATCTTTGTGTTGAAGGAAGATCTCAGACTGGTCAGCATGCAGCTATTAAGTTATCTTTCTTGGCCTTTGTTTCCTCATCTGGTTAAATGGGGAACTTGGACCAAATGCTCTTTGCAGTCCCTTCCTGCATTAATAATGCTAAGGTTTTAAATAACTTCTTTCTGGCTAAAGAGTAGCTTAATTTCAAAAGGGAGAAAACCGAATCCAGTAGCTCTCGGTTGCTAAAGGGCATTGAGCCACTTTACATTTGAAAATGAAAGCCAAGGGAGGTGAAATTAGCATCCCGTGCTCTTGGATTCAATACCTTGACTTTTTTAGCTATATCTAGCACCTTTGGGAATAGGACACCTGCAATAGAGCTAAGAGCAGACTTGCTGTGAAATACCACACTTCTTTTCAAAGAAAGGACAAGGGGATGCAGCAGCAGTCTCCTGCTTTTAGGAAACTCTTTTTTGAATGACCTGGCATTATAGAGTTTGCCAAGCCTGACCTGGAGGCCATGTATCCATGACCAAGAGATTCAGTAGTATTGAGCCCATCTACCTGATGCTGTCTCCCAAGTTTTTAACTACAAATTCATGGAGAAGTTTGATGTCTAGCTACCCAAGAGAAGCACAAATATTCACTAAGTGCCCAATATAACCCACAATTCCTACCAAACTTCTGGAGCCTTGATTTGAATATTGCTATTACGTACTTTAAAATATCAGTATAGTTAATATGATATACATGTCACCAACACCAAAGGAGCAATTAATTAACATTTAGTGTCCCTTAAAAGAGACATACTCCAGGGATGAATAGCTACTGAAAGAATAATCAGAACTCTGGGCAAAAAAGGCTCTAACAAGAGAAGGGTACCACAATAACTTCAACTATCTTTATCTGTATTAACACCAGAAATCTTGTTAATTAGCACAATAAATGTTAGATATCGGTGTTCACTGGTAAAATGAGTTATGTTCAAGGTAGGTGCATTGGCTCGAAATATTGTGTAGGCACTTGTGCCTTTGCCCAAGCAGTTCACTAGTAGATGCCTTTCAAGATGGCCCAAGCCAAGGATTCAGTCTGGTCCAGTGTAAGCCACCTACGAGTGATTCTAATACCTGATCTCAACTAGGAGATTGGTTTAATCCAGCCAGATTCTGATGCCAGGTCTTATAGTCACTGTAATTTTTAAACAGTGATGAGCATAAAAAATATTTGAAGATAACAGTAAAGTGATATCAAGAAAGCTATGACTTCTATTGGTGACAAAGTCACAGGTCCTGCTAAAACTACTGCAGTTTATTGCCAACATCATTATCAAAGGAAATGATCAATTTTATTTGAAAGTTAGTAAAAATGAATTCTTTTTTTATTCAAGTACATAGAGTTTCTGAATTCTATTCACTGACTTCCTGGGGGCCCTGTTTGATACTAGAGAAGCCCCTCAAAAGGGTCTCATTACTAATGATGTCCATCACGGGGATGCCAAGGTCCTGGCCAAGAGGGTCTGTCCTGAAGATTCCTGAGCAGCCTGTAGAGATGGGCTTTGCACAGATTCTTCCTAATTCTGTTTTGCTTGTGCCTCGGGTACCCATAAAGCTCCTGCAAGAGCACATTCATTACCTACGATGAGCTGTACAAAAACATAGGCAAGTTTCAGTGGGGTATCAGGCTGGCAAAGGCCAAATCCTTTCTCAGCAAATTCAGTTTTTTCCTAAAGTTGCTTAACAGAGACCTAGATTAGACTCCACCATAGACGCGCCCATTCGCTTTACCTCTCAAAGCACTTTTCCCTTCCAGCTACTCAATCCCTACATTTGCATAATTAAATAGGCCATCGCATCAGTTTTCCAGAGCTAAGTGTCCATCTGCAAGAAAGCTGTATCCAAGTCTTTAAAACCCAAAGCTCATTCATGGACTCTTTAAAATCTGGATTTACTGTCAATCTGCTATATGTGTCACCTATTCTCTTCACAAAGATTTCAAAGGTCTTCAGGCCAAAACTCAACCCCAGCTCAAGCATCTTGTGTCTCCCTCTCCTGAGAGAATTCCCTGAAGCACAGAGTTCAGCCCTGCGAGGACAGCACTGAGAAATCGTCTTCCCCACCTGTGTCATTGATTGCTGTTTCGCCACCACTCAGCACCCTGTTACTGGTTCTATAAAGAGAGTCGCTGACCAGCAAGACACCACCACTCACAGGTCATAACTTGGCCAGGGTGCTTGTAGAGGACAGAACCAGAGAACAAGAAAGGCAGAAGAATGGCTTCCTTCACTGCCAGCTCCTTATTCTCTCTTGTTCCCAGGCTAGGAGGGAGTTTAGTGTCGTGTCCTGAGGAGAGCATGTCCTGGGTGACTTATTTGGGAGAAGAGAAAGTACAGAAAAGATTTAAATGCTGTGCTGTCCCTGCTGGCATCTCTGTCCAAGGTGTGAGGAGCGGTGGGAGAAAGTTTTGCAGAGGCAATGGAGGTGGCAGAGGACAGGGAGAAGAGCTGGGTAAGGTCTCGGTCTTTCTAGCCCTCTGGAGGTGCTCACTCACCGCTCTGGTGGGTAGTGGTACTAGGGTCAGGATGGGCAAGGAAATAGGCCTACCCTCTATGGGCACCCCTGCACTCAACCAGCACTCCTAGACTCTGCACAGACTGCCTGTTACTCTGGGCATTCCTACTTTGGCCTGGGGCGGGCAGGGGGCGGTGGAGCCAGAACGTAGTGAAGTTTATTATCACTTGGCCTTGTTGCCTAAATGTGGCATGGAAAGAGAATAACAAAGGGGAACTCTGCAGGAAAATGTCCTTTCCCTCTCAGATCCACAGGCTCCTCACCCTTTACAAGGTCTGATTTGATGCCTTGATTTCTCCAGATTCACAATGACCTTTCTTATAAGCAGTTCCCTCCTGAGTCCCAACAGTGATCATTCCTCCAGGGGCTCCTAGTTATGGCCTTAAAGAAAGCATTAAGGGGTTAGCTCCCCCACCTCAGGGTACAAGCAAATGACAGCCAAAATTAACCTCTATTCAAACAAAAGATTCCATCTATAGAAGCTCATTTGTTTCCCTCTCTGCAGCTGGCTGGCCTGGGAGCTGCCTCCCTCACTTTTTTCTTAAACCTTTCTTTTGCGTTCAGGAAATGATCAGTTCCTTACAGTTAAAGTGTATGTTAGGGGCTGTCCCAGCAACCAGCTAACTCCTAGTATTTCCTGCTTTTTTATTATTATTATTATTAAAATGTCACAGGAGTTGTTTTACTTAAGACACTCCCTTCCTGAGGCTTGAAGAGAATCCAGAGGCTATTTCCAGCCTCAGGTCTCCGCCCTGCAAACCCCACCCTGAGGCTGCCTCAAACTCACACCCTCCACTGTATCAGGAAGCTCAGGGGGAACACCTGGGGCTCTAGTGGGAGCTGGATATCCTACCATCACCCCACACCTCTGGTCCCCCTGCCTCCCACCTCCAAAGTACTGTACCCACTGTGGAGCTTGAGTCGGAAGAGCCCTGGCTGTCTAGATTTCTAGCTGTGTGATCCTGGACCAGTTAGTTATAGGCTCTGAGCCTCTGAAGAGGGATCAGGGTAAGGGTAAAAATCAACTCGGAAGGTTTCTAGAGAGTAAACCAAGGGGGATTTTAAATGGTGCTTACTAGACTGTAAAACCCTATTCAAATGTTAGCCAGCGACATTTCTCGGAATGTGGGGCTAGAAAGGAGATTTCAGAATTTTGCTTGGGACCCCCAAATGTAAGCATCTATGGTGGCACTGATGACACTCCAGAGAAGGAGCCTTGATAAGATAAAGGTGGCACTTTTGTCACATGTCTTCCAAGGACAATCGTAAAGGAACCTCTGTGCTGGGCACACATTAGGTAGTCAGGAAACATTTGTTTCTCCATGGTTCTAGGTAACTGCATGAGGCTTAAACAAGCATATGCAACACCTATACAAATGATCTAAATCACCAGCATCACCTACTACCCCCAAAGTTGTGGTTACCCAGGGATGGTACTAGAAAAAATCACCCCAGTTTCAGTCTGACTGAATCCTACGCCAGTCCCTCCCACCCCGAGTCCTTTTGTCCTCTCTTTAGCCATGTCCCACTGTATTGATGACAGGCCTATCCACAAAGGGTTAACCTTCAGGCTGCCATTCAGGGGATTGCTTAACTGGACCCAGACTCATGATTACTGGCACACAACTCTTTGCTTTGACAATTGTATATAAGTGTTTTTGATGCCTGGCTGGCCCTGTTGGAGTTTGACCATGTTTTGAAAAGTGACTTTGGTGTTTATGGTGATAATCGTCACAGCACCATGGCAGTGTAATGGACTGGAGCAATTTGAACTCAACAGTTGATTTATTTTCTGTGGCTTCCTGCTGTTCAGTGTCCATAGGCACCAAGTAGTCAAAGAGGACACTGGGCCTAAGGCCTCCTGTCTGATAGGTGTGTGAGGGGTGTTGAGGTGTGTTATTCTCTTGGGTGTCTTTCTAGCAATAGCCAGCTATTGTCCCATTGCTTATGGTAGAAAAAGCTCTGATGCAGTGTTTTTCCTTGTGACACTCTTTTGGGGTCAGTGTTTACCAGGTTAAGAAAAAAAAAACCCTGAAAGGAGTGTGGACATAATAAAGACCACCCCAATGAGAACAAGCACAGGTTATGTATGCAAAGCTTGCTATGGCAATGGAGTCAGCCACCATCCCTTGCTTTTTATAGAAACTCAGGTAGGGGAGTGGGGGAAAGCTTCATAGTAAAAAGTAGGGAAGGCTTCAGGTGTTGGAGGGTGTTGGATGGGGAAGCTGGAGGTGGGCTAACTAGAATCAGGACACCCTATGTGGTTGGCTTAGAGAGCATATTTGGCTTTCTTTGGCTGGTCCTGAGGCAGAGGCAGGAACAAAATTTAGGGAAGATGGCGATTATGAACTGACTACTATAGAAGTTGTGGTTTGGCTTCCTATCCGTTTCCTGCAGAGGTTTTGAGATGTCAGTTTTTATTTAGTCTGACCATTGTTCATTTGTATTGGCAGCCTCACAAGAAAGACTAAATTTGAGAATCCCAGTTAATCTGAATTACCTAATTTTATTTGGGGATGTTTATATCACTGCTCAGTAAACAATTATGCACAAAAAATCAAGGCTGAAAATAGCCAGAATGCCCAATTTCATAGAGTTAAGAAAATTAAGGTATATCCATATTATGCAAATATTTTTTAAAAGATGCTTTGCAGAGATTTAATGACATTGGAGATGTTTACAAATGTGATGCAAAATGACAGACTGGATTCAAAAATCGTACATACAGTGTGACTGCAGATATAAGCAGAGGTTAATCAGAGGATCTTCCTGGCCCTTAATTTTTAGGTGAGATGTGCTCAAACACCCATCACAGAGATATAGACAGGGCCATGCTCTCCCTGGGAAAACTTTCTGTGTGATTTGTCTGTGAGCTCCTGCTTCCCAGGGTTATTTGAATTCTGCAATATCATCTCATCATCCCCACGTGCTGCTCGGATCTGTGCCGTGTCAATCTAATTGTAGAGCTCAGCCCTTTTGTTAATTTTGACAAAAACTCATTCACTTGAGACCTTTGTGTGGTGCTTGTGTGGAAATTTATATCCAGCCAAGTATACTAAAAAAAAAAAAAAAAAAAAAAAAAAAGAGTATCTTTTCTTTCCATCTCCAGGTGTCTTCAGTAGTTCTGGTTCTGGTCTCCCACCATGCTCCAAGACCTCCTCTTCTTTCTCTTCTGTTCTTTCTTCTCTGCCCCCACTCTCAAGAGGAAAAACAGTCTTCCTATTTATTTATGCAACCAATTCATCTCTGTTCAGTCCCTATACCAAATGCTGCTCTCCCTCAACATGTCCAAGGACTCTGTTAAAGCTTTAAAATTGCCACCTGGAACTTTGTAAGGGGCCCCAAGATTACATTCACTCTGAGAAATCAGACTCTTTTCCTCCCGGATCTGTCTGGTGAGCAGAGGAGGGAGTGGTTATGGGCGGGAGGTTTTTTTCCAGTAACTCAGAGTTGTTTAGAGATAGTACTTGGAAAGCTCCTAGCACCACAGGCGCTAGCACTGTAATTACCCTCGTCTTATCAAACAGCCCCAAAGGGGGGCCTCCTCCAGGCCCTTGGAGTTCTCCAGTAACTCCACCAGCATTCACAGATCTCGGAGGCCAGCCCTGCAGCTATAACTCCTTTGTCACTGGTTTCAGTACGATTTCACCCATTTGTTCTTAAAGGCTAGGGCTTTCTACCTCTGCTTTTTACTAAATCATTTCAATCAGTGCCCTCTTTGTTTTTCCAATGTTTATCCAATAAGTCCTTATTCTGTAATCTCAGTATTAATTTCCTGTTGATCAGCTCTGAAGTTCCCAAGAAAGTTACATGTTTAACCTTTACTATTTTTCCCTTTAAAAACTGATAAGGATCCAGGCTGGAGACAGCCAACTTCATGCTCAGACATGTTCTGGTTTGCCTAGAGGGCCAGTTGGGAGGTCTGTCAGGACCCTGTTTATATGAGTGACCCAGGAGCCACTGAGGAAGGAACTGAGAGAGAAACTGGCAGATACCAGCTGGCACTGTGGATAATGCCCTTGACTTCTGGGCAAAAGAGTGGTTTTGAGTAACAGCTGGTATGTGCCAGATCGGTCCCCATGCAGCCCCCTGGGGATATGACTAAGACCTAAAGACAGGGGGCTGGAAGGGTACAGAGCTTAAGTAGGCACAGTCACACAAAATTTCCATAAGATATTGCGGACAAGTGGAAGTGAGTGTGGATCAGGAATCCTCCTCAAATAGTGAAGTCATTTGGGACCCATGCAAATAAGAGCAGCCTAAGAATGCTTCTTGCTTCAGCAGGTGGATTCTCATCCTAGAAAGCAACAGCCCAGTGAGGTAGCCTAGCAGAGGAGCACAATGCATCTCTAATGGGCAAGGCTGTTGTCTTTGGCGAACACCTAAAGCTTCAGGGGGTGGCTGCAGTGGTGGCCTCAGTGCTATTAACCCAGTGTTGACATCATTAGCAAGTAGGAAGCAGCACCATTACCTCAGACATTAGCACCCTACCCGTTGGCACTGCAAAATGGCATTGGAGAAGTTAGCCTCAGACAAGACCAAAAGAAACCAGAGCAGTAGAGGAGGAAGTTGGTGGAAATTTTTTAAAAGTGTGAGATTTTGGTAGCTTTACCAGTGAATGCACCTATAATACCCCTGAAGTCTCAGAAATGTTTGGGGGGAACATTGAAAAACAGCTAAGTTTCCAGGCACTTTTCTGATAGAGACAAAAGCCATAGTTAGCTATAGTATAATGAGCATTTGACATGAATTAACACAATTAATTCTTATAACCATCCAAGAAGTAGGTAATACTAGCCTCAGTTTTTACCAATGGCAAAGAAAGAGGTCAGGAGGGTAAATAACTTACAAGGGGGTCACACAACTTGTGGGATTTGAATTTGATTCTGAAGTCAGTGCTCTCATACTACACCATAACACCTCCAAAGAGGACCAGAATTTAGTCAACAAATTCACTTAAGAAACATGTACTGAATGTCTACTATCTGCCAAGTACTATTCTAGATGCTCACTCTACTGCAGCCAACAAAATAAAATTCCTGCTCACATTAGGTTTAAAATCTAGATGTTACTGAAATTATAGCCCTAGTGTTGTTTCCAGGCCAGTCGGACCTTGGACACATGAGTTACATAAGAAAATTTGAGTAAGTCTGAGGCTTGAGATAACTTGAATTCCTAGTATATCTATTACTCAGCTATGCTTAGGGCCAGCTGCCAATGTCTCCCACACCACTTGTCTGTACATAATTTGCTCCATTACATTGATTTAGGAGAAAATTATAGTTCATGTAACTTTTGTTCTTCAAAGAATGAGAAGAACTGTGCTGGTGAGCAGTTAAGGACAGGGGAACCAGAATGCCTCTCTCAAGGACAGAAATAGGGGACACAATGTTTTTGATGATTGCTGATGCCTATGCGAGAATATGTTGCATTTAGAAACAGTGTCTACACATATAGCTTATACACAATCAAGTTCTCAGCCACAAGCCTTGGAGTAAATGGGATACCAAGATAGGCAGGTCAAGAGCAATGTGAATATATTTATACAACTGACATTCTGGGAATTTTGGCAAGGGGGACCTGATAAAAGTCAAGCTTAACATCATTGCTAAAAGCTTCTACAACCCCAAGGTAAAGAGGTGCTGGTTACATGGGATCATGACTTGATTTTCATTTTGACTAAATCCATGACAAACATAACATAGCACAGTGGTTAAGAGTGTGGAGAAAAACAACTTGACTTTGAATCTCTATTGTGTCACTTAACAGCTGTGGGATCTTGAATAAATGATTTAACTACTATTTGCTTCACTTTCCTTATCTTTAAAATGAAGAAAACAATAAAATCTACCTCACAGGATTATTATAAGGATTATTAAAAATACAAGTGTTAGCTATTACTTATAGAGTAAGAGTCTTTGGATCATAGGTCATGATGAATATAATGCTATGTGTTTACCAAATCCAATTTCACTTTTTCTTTCAGGGCACAAAAGAAGACAAATATCCGATTGTTCCTTTAACTTATGTTTGTTTTGGCAATTGGATGTTGGTAAAAGTGATGTAAGCCACCCACAGCCTTGGGTCTTGTAAACATCTTGCATGATACCCCAGTATTCTTTCCCCTGCTAAGGCAACTCTGGAAGCCAGGTGATAAGATGGCAATATTCCAACATGATGAACCTCCATCATCCTGGGTTTCTGAAAGATTATATAGAGCAGAGCTCCCCACAATACACACACGCACACACAAACACACTTATCCACGTTGAACATGTCGCATGAGCAAGAAATAAATGTGTATTGTATGGAGACACTGAGATTTAGAGGTTCATTTTTACCACAGCATAAACTTGCCCATCCTGATGAATATTTACAAAGTCATATCAATAGGTTGCAGGTGCCTCTTCCAAGCATAGTGGACCTTCATATTCCAGAAAGACTTGGGTTTTAAATGCCCAAGTGCCAGATTGTCTGCTCAAGTGCTAGGATGTGGAGATTACTCCATTTCAGTCCTTTAACTTCTTAAGAACCATGGATTCTTTTTATACTACTAAAAGCAGTCCACAGTTTTAAATGAATGACAAAACATTTCCCCTTCCTTCTCAAGCTGGATATCAGCAGAAAGTCTTGCCACTGTTTTCCCAAATGCCATGCTCATTGATTTTATTACACCCTGACTCATCAGGTTTCCCTCTGTCTCAACAGTCTGTCCAGTTTATGGCCCAGTGCCATAAAATCTAAGGTCTGCTTAAAATATTAATGTTTCTTCTATTCTAGAATTTTATTGCAGTTATAACTAACATTGACACTTAATAATGTGAGACCTCGTTTGGGGAACCTTAGTTTTTTCACTCCAGTGAGATGGAGGGCAGGGACCTTCTTTTAGATCCCCACAGGGCCGAATGCAGCATTAGGCTTCAAGCAGATAGCCTATAAATACTCACTAAATTAAATTTCTAGGCAATGTATTTAAACTCAGGCCTGCCACATTCCTGACCCTTTCTCCCTGAACAGTTCTTGTGGGTAAAGAAATGTGGCTGGAAACACTACCATGCTCTTACCTAGATGAAATAGGACACTTTTCTCCTTGCTCCTTAGGAAAATAGATATGAGTGTTGTAGGCTAGGGAGCTGAGAAGGAATGAGAGAGTCAGGGAGTTGACAACATTTATTTCTACTTCCTTATATGTTGCTTAATAAATATAGTTAAATTCGTATCACAAGCTTGGTATATGTCCTGCTCCTACAAGTAAGCAATAAAGTTCTTTGAGGACAGGGACCATGTTTTCTATAGGTCACATATTGATGGATCCTTTATTTTAACAAGACCCAGGGACAAGAGCTTGTATTTATGTAAGTATTTAAAAATAATTACACATTCTATGTAATTAAATTATACAAATTAAGGTGCTTTCTAATTTATTACCTCATTTGCTCTTCATAATAACCAAGGCTGTAAACACTTGGCTCAGAACTCACTCCACTACCAAGTTCAGAAAGAGGGTTGAGAATGCCCCTTAGGGTTCTGTTGTATTTTTAGGTACCTGGCAACCATTTTCCTCACCTGAAAGTTAGTCCTGGGCACAACCCAGTGCCCACTGCTAAGAGCTGGAACATTACAAGTGCTACTAATCTTGGCTAGTGTTGTTTACAAGAGGAGAGGCAGCTTCCTGTCTACGTAGCCACAGTGGCTAGGCAAATGTAGAGTTGTTTACTCTCTCTTAAACTACACCTTGGGACAAGCAGAAAATGATTACTGACTGAAAACACCTTACCCCGGGCATCACTTAACCACCAGACTTCAGAATTTAAGGGTTCATACTTGCTCCAGTTGGTTTGAGATGGGGCCCCAGCTGTGGAATCAACCCAATTACCCGGCTTACCAGGAAGCTGTCAAGTGTTACTGGGAGGTAGGGTGGAGGAAACTAAGAGGTAATTCAACCTTTCTGGGCTCAAAAGGTCAGAATCAAAAAGAAAAAGGAAGGAAACCTGTCCTTAGCAGAGCCCGCCTCTTCCTCGGGCTCTGTGAGGAAGCTCCAGGCGGCTTTTCAACTTTCTTTTCTGACTAGTCCTTCCCCTCCTTCTACCTCAATAAAGGGCCTCCTTAGGGTGACCCACCATCTCAGTTTGCCTGCGACTGAGGAGGTTCCCAAGCTAGACCCTTAGTTTTTAAACCAGGAAACTCCTGTGCAAACCAAGACTGGTCAGTCACCCTAGACCTTCTAGAGTGCCGTCTCTAAATTTCATCTCTCTCTTCGCGGTCTCTCCAGGACTTCACTGACTCCAGGGCTTCCACCAGCCTTTGATGCATAATTCTCGACTGGATCCCCACCTCTGCCTTCTCCTGAGCGCCAGACCAGCACTTCAACCAGCAGCCTGATAGTGCTATATGCACCTTTAAACTTAAATTCCATGGGCTCTAAACTGACTCATTACCTCACTCCCCCAGTCCACTAACGCTGGCCCCACTCATCCCCTAATGTTTCTGTTTTCGTCAATGCCACATCACTGGCTCAGTTGTCCAAGATTTATCTATTGATATTTACTGAGTACCTATTCTTTGCCAGCTTCTGTCCTAGGGTCTGGGGACTCAGCAGTGAACAGAAGTCACTGCCTTCATGGAGCTTGCAGTCTAGTCGAGGGAGACAGAAAAGAAACACGTACATAGCTGATGAAGGATTAAGTACTGTGGAGAAAAATTAAGCAGGTACAAAGAGTGTTAGGATGGAGGTGGCAATAATAGATGGGTTGGGGGGTGGGTAGTTCAGGGGAGCTATTCTGATGTGAGCAGAGACCTGAAGGAAGTGAGGGGATGAAGCAGGGGACTATCTGGAATAAGTGTCCCAAGCAGAGGCACAGTGAGTGTAAAGGCCAGTGTAGCCGGGCAGGCTGGGCAGGAGAAAGAGAGGTAAGAGCAAGCCAGAGACAGAGCAGGAGGGGTCAGGACCTATAAGGTCTTGTAGATAAAAACATTTTTTTTACTCCTTTACCCTCTAATTTGTTGCCAAACCATGATAATCCCACCTCATTAGGGTCTCTCTTTTCCATCTCTGTGGCTACCACCTTACGAAGATCCTTTTCACTTCTAATTTGAATTATAATATTGCTTTCCTGAGTAGTCTTTTTTTCCTCTTTTTCTTCCTGCTATAATCTTCTTGGAGCACAGTTCTGATTGGCATCATCCTACAATCATTAGCATATATTTACGTAACTGAAGAAAAGTATACTTAGAAAGGAGGGGGACAGACACAGGGGATGTGTTCCAACAACTTTTGCAGCAGCATGTCCTTGTTAGAAATAGATAGAACTGTCAAAAAATATGTTGTCAAACATGTCAGACTTCTGTTTTTATGCCACAATATAAAAACTGCAAATTTTTCATCAAAATAAGAAAAATAAATAGAACATGAAATTAGTCAGAAACCCCTTTGCCTGCCATTAGGAAAACCCCAATTCAAAGCTGTCTTTGAAAAGGTAACAAATGTTAGCTCATGTAATTTAAAAACTGCACCTTCAGAAATGACGAGTTCCAGGTGCTCAGCAAGGTCAACAAGAAATTTGTGTCTCCACCCCTCAGATCAGCTTTTTCTTTCTGTTGTCTTCATTTCCAGACAGATTCTGCTCATGAAGTGGCAAAGATGGCCACCACTGGCGTCAATTTACATAGTCTCAGTTTAGCGACTCTTTCAGAAAAAGTCCCAGTGCTGAGTCTCATTAACCCTCCCTAGACAAAAGACTTATGACTCAACCAATCACTATGACTGTGGTTAGTCAGGCCTGGGTCACATACCCACCTGGGAGCTGGGGGTGGGGAAGTGTGAGGTCAACCCCACCTGAACTAAATGGAAAGAGAGTGGAAGATAGGCTGCTCCCGAAGGACTATTTGGTATTGGGGATGCAGAAGGAGTGGTGGATAGGCAAAAACAAAAGTGTCCACAACCAAAGGCTAAAAACACCATTTTCGCTGAGTCCTAACCACAAACACCTCTGAGTAATCAATAAGCCTTCACCTTTAAAAAATTTTAGTGCTGTTGTGCCTATAGTTGATTTCAATGATGCTTTTGCTCCAACATCTTAAATGGCTCTTCACCATTCTCCCTTGCCAGTCAGCAATCTTCCTTCTCTAGGTCTACTTTACTTGCTTGACATTAGGACCTGAGGATGAAAAGAGTCTTTGTCTCTGTGAGCAGGCTCTCAATAAGCTGTAGCTGTGGTCATGGGCACAGGCAGTAATATTGACCCTGAAATATCACTAGTAGGTTTCTACTGAGACCATATGGGACAGGAAGAGCCACTTGTGTAGACTTAGGACAATCCCTTACCTTGCTGATGTGAAAAGACCTTCATTAATAACAGAAGTCTGACAGACAAAAACTCATAGATGCAGACAGCAGTTTAGTGGTTACCAGAGGGGCCGGAGAGGAAGGGCAGAAAAAGGTAAAGGAGGTCAAATATGTGGTGGCAGAAGGAGATCTGACTTTGGGTGTATTATACAGATGATGTATTATAGAACTGTACACTTGAACCCTATATAATTTTATTAACCAATGTCATCTCAATAAATTTAATTTAAAAAAATAACAGGAGTTTGAGAATAATTGAAAGAGGTCCTATTCTTTCCTGTCACGCTTCTGCATTATGTGCATGTGTGTGTATGAATGTGTATATTTATTATGTGTGTGTCTATATATATAATTATTCTCATTTAGTACTCACACAACAATTTTATGAAGTAGGCAGGCTTATTCTCATTTCACATATGGATAAGGTGAGGCAAAGAGACATTGATTACTTTGCCCACTGTTTCACACAATTAATAAATGGAGGATCCCGAGATTTGAACCCAGGGCTCTCCGACTTCTAAGTGCTGTGGTAAACCCACACATTACTCAGTGTCTACCAGGCGGAGGGAAACAGCTCCTCACCTAAGTCCATTCACAGCTCTCAAAGCACTGGAAACTCACCAAGGACCATGACTGCCTCCCAGGCAAGTAGGTGACCAGATTTCACCTCATTCTACTTCTTAAAGGACAGAACAATGGTGGCTTCATAAGGTACACTCAGAAATGTAGAGGAAGTGGTGGTGCTCAGGCCCGATGTCGCCCTCACTTCAAAGATCCTTCCACAGATAGATACCTCCCACCTCTGAAACTGTCATTGTGGTTGGAACATTGTCTGTCTAAAATAGGCAGACCCATCTTACCCTTATGCTGCTCTGCCGCTCTGTCCAAGGCTGTCTGCAGTCCTGGTTGACTTGGTACCAGCCTTTGGCACTGATGGAGGAGTCTCGGCCGTCCTCAGTCTCTCTCCACACCTTGGGAACAGGCCGAATGCCCACTTGGACCTTGTGTTGGGAACTGAGCGAGCAGCCCTACGAGGTCCCTCAGCAGAAAACTTTCAACCCCCAGCTGCCTCTAGTTCAGAGGCCCCTCCTCCGACTTACACCCGACTGATCCCTGATGGGTTGAGTATGATACCTCATAGCCCCCACATAGTGAGAGAGACCGGACTAAACCACTGAAGGCTCAAGGCCTTGGGAGAACCAAGTGGACCTGAAAGTCAGTCTCAGCAGAGACGCCCAGGTAAGCACCTTGGAGGTCTAGAGTATCCTTAGTAGGTGGCCAAGTAAAGCAGCTGGTGAAGAATATGGGTACAAGTGTGGTGTGTGTTTAAAGGGAGTGGACTGGCCTGGTGCTCTGCCAGGGCATGAGGCTTCTGCAAACAGTCAGCAGGAAGCTAATGGGCTGGACTCTCTGAGGGATGAACAAGGCAAGGCCCTAATGAAGTTGGCTTAAAACTCACCAGCTCTGGGGTGGAGCATGGGGACAGGGCAAGGAGGCAGAGCTGGAAGGCATGCCTCCTGGGTTAGGTCACCAGGCAACTGAAGTAGGCCCAAGAGGAGCCCTTGGCTAAGCAGGCCAGAGTGGAGCTGAGTTAGTAATGTGGGAGAGAGGATCTGCCCTGCCCACTGTCAGGTCTAGAACCTAGAGCCTTGGATTTTAATGGTAATGTAGGACCCATGAGACAAGATCTTGGACCAAGAAAAATAAATATTTACTATATTTTATCTAGTATATGCAGATTTTATAGTGAGAAAATATTTCAGAATGAGTCCGCCATGTTGACAGAAAGAAAAGTCGAAGTAGATTTTTTCCAAACATTTTTCGATGTGCTGTATTTTAAACTTTTCATTATGGAATACCTTGCCCACTCCCTTCACCAGGATTATTTTGAAGCAACCCCCAAATATCAAATCACTTCACCCACAAATGTTCCAGGAAATTGCTCTAAAGTTTCCCTAAGTTTTAGAGCAGTGATTCTCAACCCAACACAATTTTGATCTTAGGAGACATTTGGCCATGTCTGGAGACATTCTTGATTCACATTTCTGTGTGGAGGAAAGCTATTGGCATTTGTGGGTACAATTCAGGGATGTGCTCAACATCCTATAATGCACAAGAGAGCACCCACAACAAAGGATTATTTGGCCAAAATTAACAATAGTGCCGAGGTTAAAAAACATGTTTTAGAGTCTAAAAGATAAGAGCACTTTCAATATATAACTACAATATTAATAGCTTACATAAAAATTAACAATAATTCCACAGATCAAACATTCAATTAGCCTTAAAATTTCTCTGATTGTCTCATACATTTTTTAAATCTTTTTGTTTAAATCAAGATTCAAATAAAGTTCATACGATACGATTTTATGATATATTTCTTAGGTCTTTTAAAACCTATAAGTTCTCATCTCTCTTTTTTTCCTTGTAATCTATGTATTGTAAAATAAGTTTATTTTATGAATTTGATATCAAAATTGAAACACTACACTCTATGAATTCTCAATAAAATATAAGTTTTTCACTCTTTACAAGGACCCGTAGAAGTGTTAAGCTCTGCAAATCAGTGAGGCTAAGACTAGTACTGAAAGCCCACTTTGTAGGTACAACTAGGAGTACAGTAAGCAGAAGACTCTAGCGTCTTATGACAGGGTACTAGAAGACAGGTAACTTTCCATGATGGAAAAGAACTGCCTGGCTTCCGATCCAGGCTATATTCTACAATTGTGAGAAAGTTAAGAGACTCAACCATCTGTAAAATGAGTAAGCTGGATTTGATAACTGTACTGTTAAATTGTACGATGGTAACTCTAGTGTTAAATTTTGCAGTAGATGAAAAAGCAATTAAAGAAGAAAGAAATTAAAAAAAAAATAAATCGAAACACTACAGTTAAGCTAAAATTTCCCTACACTGATATTCCAATCTAGTCCTCTCCCCAAAGAATAACTAATTTACCAAAATGTATTTCAGTTAAGATTATGTTCAGCTACATATTTAAAAAAAACAAACAAAACAATAGCAACAACAAAATCTTTAATTTACTTATTTTTGCAGGGAAACAAGCTGCAAAGTAAGCAGTCCAGGGCTAGTATGGCAGCTCCACGAAGTTTTAAGGGTCCCATGCTCCTTCCAGCTCTCTACCATCTGTGAATGTGGCCTTCATCCTCATGGACCAGAATGCTAACAGAGGACCAGCCATCTTATCTGCATTCCAGGCAGCAGGATGGAAAAGTGGTGAAGACATATCTCTGAGTTTGCCAGGACTGCTGTAACAAAGTACCACAAACTGAGTGGCGTACACAAGGAAATTTACTTATTGTCTCAGTTCTGGAAGCTAAAAGTCTATAATCAAGGTGTCATGCAAGTTGGTTCCTTCTAAGAGTTGTAAGGAAAAACTTGTTCCATGTTTCTTTCCTCTCTTGGTGATTTGCCAGCAATCTTTGATGTTCCTTAGCTTGTAGAAGCATCACTGCCTTCTCTGCCCTGATGTTCACTTGGTATTCTCCCCTGTGTATGTGTGTGTTTGTGTGTGTGCATGTTCGAATTTTCCCTTTTTATGAGGACACATTCATATTGTATTATGGCCCACCCTAATGACCTCATCTTAACTAATTACATCTGCAAGGAACCTGTTTCCAAATAAGGTGATATTCTGAAAAACTAGGAATTAGGACTTCAACATATGAATTTTGGGGAGACTCAATTCAACTAATAGCACTCTCCCATAGGAACATTATAGAGAAGTCTGAAATTAAAGTGCTGTCAGGGTCACAACTCCCTCCAAAAGCTCTAGTGAATAGCTCTTCCTTGCCTCTCTCAGCTTCTGGTAGCCCAGGAGTCTCAGCAAGTATTTACTGAGAGCATGTGGGCATCAGACAGGACTCTTTTCCTTAAATCTCACAACCAACTAGGTATTATTACTTTCTCCACTTCCCAGATGAGAAGCTGAGATTCAGAGAGATTAAGGTACTTGCCCAAGATCATGTAGCTATAATTGGTCGAAGCCAAAGTTTAGAAAGTGTCTTTTGATTCCTAACTCGGTGCTCTTTCCAGCCAAGCACATGAGACAAACATTCCTTCCTCTTGCTGGTGTCCATCCTGGCAATGGGGTAGAGATGGGAGCTGGCCCATCTCTTCCACTGATTGGACCTTGTGCTCCCTCTCATTAGAAAGCAGAGCACACTGCAGCAAGAGGCCTGCGATCAGCATTTCTGTCTGTCTCCAGTAAGAGTGAGCGCAAGAAACTGCCTAATTAAAGTCTGCAGTATGCCCACAAGCTTCCACAGCCGCCGGAGTTGTTTCCTGTGTGTTCTCAGTGCCTGATGATACATATTCTTTATGTTTATGTGGCGCAATGCACTCTGCTCCAGGACCATGAAGTATTAGTGAGCCAATTTCACCATCCACGCAGCTCCAGAGCAACCGGAAGGCATCCCTGTTCTAATTTATGAGGGACCAGCATGTGCAATCAATAGGTGCCCCACAGGTTATTAAAGAAGAGAAAGATGGCCCAGGCAGCCCTGTTTACTAACAGAGAAATGGTCTCCAGGCAGCGAGAGATTTACATTTCCCTTTCATCCAGAAATGGAGGCCTTCCCTTTTCATCTCAACCCTAAGCCTGAGAACAGGGGGCTGGTGGAAACAGTGGGAAAGTACCCTGTCCTGTAATGGAATCCCAGAGGGGGTTGGGGAACGAGGGGTGGGGACCAGCCCAAAGCTCTCATAAGGCTGCTTATGTTTCGAGGCCCCAGAGAATAATGGTGGTCCAGGATGGAGGTTGAGACTTAAGGGGTAGGAATGGGTGGATGAGTATGAGGTCAGGCCAATGAAGCAAAAAGAAATAGGCATGTCCTGCCGGGCCGCCAGGAGGGGAAGGGGTCCATGGTGGCCTTGCAGGGCTCTGAAGAAGCTCTATTATTTGCTTCTTTTGCCGTCTCTCTTTGTTTGGGGAATTTGATTTCAGGAATCTGCGTTCTTCTGTGGTTTTCTTTACTTCTTAACAGTTTTGGAGGAAGGGGGTAGGTTGGATTAAAAATAAAACAGTCTAACAGTATTGGCTTATTTGGGTTTTTTAGGTAAAAGGAAAAGCAGTATCTCATTCCAGTGTACTTTCTGGAAGGCAGAATGGTGCAATATAGCAGTTCTCAAATGTTTTAGTCTCGGAACCACTTTACACTGTTAAAATGTATGTAGATTACGTCTATCGGTCGAAAGTTTAAAATGTTTAATTTAAAATAATAATAAACTCATTGCACGCTAACATAAATAACATACTTTCATTTAAAAAATCATATCCTTCAAAACAAACCAAAAAATGAGTGAGAAGAATGACATTGTTTTACATTTTTGCAAAGTTTTTAAATGTCTGGATTACTAGAAGGTGATTAGATTTTCATATCTGCTTCTGCAGTCAACATGTTGCAATATGTTATTTTGGTTGACGATATGAAGACAATCTGGCTTTATACAGACCCGTGGCTGGAAAAACAAAAAGTATGTAATAGTCTTTTGAAATAATTATGGATATTCTTTTTGATACTGCACTAAAATGTAATATGCTTCTTAAAGGTTAGTTGCAGTGTGGAATCTGAAAGTGTATCAGTGAATTTTTGTTTTCTGTTACATTCAAATCCATTGGTTTATTGTGCACTTTGAATGGATCTTTTAGCCATCTGTGATTTTGTAATACCATGGATTGGTCATTGGAAAATACTGGTTTATAGAATTATATAGATATTCCAAAATTTTGACACATTTCATTATACAATATCAAAAAAAAATCACATTCATTAACATCACCGTTGATCTTATTAGAAAAGTCTTTGTATATTTGAAAGCTGTCAAGCTTCACAATAGTAGAACAAGTTTTCAAAAATTCTGATTTTTTTAGAAGCTCAGATTTTATCACTGACAACAAATACTATCAATTGTTTTCCTTGAACTGACAGGCTCCCTTTGTTCATTTTGAGAAAATGTCTGCCAAATACCCAGTCTGAAAAAGCATTCTTTGTCATTTAGTCTTTCAAGTAAAAAAAAAGAAAAAGATAGTTCATGAAAAAAATGGCTAATTCAACTCTCACAGCTGTCACCTAAATACTTTTCCAAGAGCTAACCATCATACTCGGAACACAGTAAAAGCACTTTATGTGTACTCCCTACTTTGTTACCCAGAATATTTTGAAAAGTATCAATATTTGATTAATCATATTCACAGCTTCATCAAGAAAATTCTTAAGTGAAACTGGCATTTGTTTTTCCTGTAAGTGTGCGGCAATGACTAGTAGAGCTTGGTATCTGTCTTGATTCCTGCTCAAATGCTAGGACTTTTACCCACAATTTCTTTTGCTCCTTAAGTGCAAATGTCAACACAGTGAAAAAAGCAAAAAAAAAATCATAGTATTATTATGAGAATAGTTTTAATTCATGAACACTTCAGAAATGTCACAGGAATCCTCGGGGGTCTGTGGACCACATTTTGAGAATAGCAGATATCGTAGATGCAACAAATAACTAAACGTCAGAGACTTCTGACCCCAGCTTTGCCTTGGGCTAGCTCTGTCTTCTGTAAGTCATTTCACCCAAGTGTCTCAGTTTCCACATTTGTAACACAAGTAGGTTGGATTAAATGGTCTCTGACATTTCACTGTTACCTTAAGAGCACTGTAGAACACGAAACCATCTTTATCATTGACTACTTATCATTATTATTGCATATTTGTTTCTAATATGCTTGCTCTTTTTGGTGTACAGTTGTCAGGGTGTATAGGCACATATTCTCTTCCTATCCCTTTACAAATGGGAGCCAGCTGCCTTTCCCATACAGTAAGCTTTTTATTGTAGAAGATGAACTGAAAACTCCACATCTATTATGGGGAGAAACTGGGACATCAGAGATTTGCTATTTGAACACAATATCATTTTTCCTGAATGGTTGAGGAAGGAGTATTTTCAATTAATGAGGGATGAGAGGGGTGCTCTTTGTCATGAAATCCAGGCCAGGAAATCAGGGTCAAATCATAATAATATGAGAAATATGCATTTTTCATGAAAAATATAAAAGATCAAACTGTGTTGTTTTCTGAAGAAATCTGCATTTTTGTTGTGGTAATTTATATTTTCCTTCAGATAGAAAGAAGTCAGACTTCTGATGTTCCTCCTTTATCCCCATCCACAGTACCAGAGTTTACATCTTTCCCCCTGCAGAGTCCATGGAAGCCTGAGCTAAAGGAAAACACGCTGTACTCAGTTGGTGCCTGAGGGACAGATTTTGTAAGGCAGGAGAAGGCAGGAGACAGAAGGGGGCTGAGGCGCATTCTCCTGAGGGAGGAAGTGGCATGCTTGAGGAGGGGATTAGGGCCTCTGACTGGGAGACACATAGGGAGGACTGCGGAGAAAAGGAGAACATCCAGGTAAGATATCACACGAAAGGCAAAACAGAAGCATATTTTCCTCTTTACGAATTTTATTTAAAAAAAAAAAAAAAACTAGCAAACAAAGGCACAACTCCTTTTCCCCTACCTTTGTAAAGCTCTAGAAAAATATTTGAACTCTCCAATAAAAATATCTCATAAGCTACTCTGAAAGTTCAATGTCTATTTGTTCTGGAAAGAATAGATGAGTCATTGTGACAACAGCTCTTACAACTGACCTCCACCTAACCAAGTCACCTGGTCAGTAGATGCTGTTTCCTCTGTGAAACCCACTAGTGCCTACAGCATGCCAAACACTCAACTAGTAGAGGTACTCTCAGGTACTTATGTGGCCACAAATTAAGCTGAGTGCTCACCAGGGGTCAGAGCTATTCGTTCCCAACCCATTTCTGCCTGTTGAACTTGCAATTCTGATTATGCAAGTTAATTATTGTGAAAGTCAATGGAATACGAGTACAAAAAAAAAGAGTTCTTGTTTCTATGAAAACTGGCACATGCTTTGGAAAAGCTTGATAAGGACAAGTCACATGCAAAAAAAAAATATTCTATTGATATGGGAACAAAATGTGGAAAAGACTGGAGAAAAAAAAATCACAAAGATCTTAGGATAATTCAATACTCTGATTGCCTTGTGTCTTTAAGTTCTCACCCTACTTTGAAAACACCCAAGCTGGAACTTATGGAAGATTCCAATAGAATGTAGACTCCATGAGTACAGGGACCCAGCGCCTAGAATATGCCTGACACGTAGTACGAACACAATCAATATGTGAGGAATGAGTAAATTGTGGGTGCAGTTAATACAAGAGAGATAAGGCAGAACTCTAATTAATAATAGAAGACTGCTTCAAGAAAAAAATGCCTTGATCCTACCCTAAAAAAAAGAAAAAGTGCCTTGGTTATCTAGTAGGCACTGCCCTTCCCATGGCAGGGTGCTAGACCAGGTCAAGGGAGGACTACCCAGATCAGGAGACCTCATCTCCCCACTCCAGAAGGTAGCTAGAAAAATCTGCTCTGTCTCAGAAAGAAAGAGACTTCTTAGAAGGCGAACTGCAGCTCTGGGTAGAAAATGGTTCAGTAGACATAGGCTGGAATGAGAAGCCATCCCTGGGACCATCTCTGACCCATTAAGCTAAATGAGGACCTGCGATATTAACAAACGCCTTCCTCATCTTAGAGATTCTTTGGATTTGGACTCAGAGATCTTCTATAAATATTGTGGCCTTAAACTAGTTAGCACACTTCTCTAAGCTAGAACTTCCCAACTGGTAGGCAAGGAATAGGTCACAGGTGTACTAAGATATTGATCTTTCTCAATGCTTGGAGTAGCCAGGAAGGGCAGCCAGAATCTCTGTACTCATCAGCTCTGATGCCAGCAGCCTCATTCTTTATCCATAGTGAGATATGCAGATAAGGATATAGATGCAGATGTATATATACATTATTTTTCAATTTCCTATGTGTATCATATATGGAAAAGATTGGAAGCACTAATAGTTGTAGCCTTAGCGGCTCAGCTAATAAATCCTGTTGTGCCTTGTCAACAGATTGTTGTGATCACATGAGATATAGACATGAAATGCTGTGAAAACTGTTGGTAGTTATACAAACAGGAGGTAAGTGGCAGAACACATGCCTGATATCAGCCAGTAACCTAAGGAGAGTTAAATTCCATTTCTCTGGCCCTAATTTCCTCACCAGATTCCTAAATCAACAGAGAAACAAGGAAAAGAAAAAGAAAAAGCTGGCATATACAGGTAAAAACATTACCCTATTTCTGATAAATCTGATATTAGCAAGTGTAACTACAGGCAAATGAACTTTCCTAAAACTGAGTTCCAATATTCAGCCAGTCACGGGCAATGCTGGCACACTAAATCCCAGAGAAGAGTTGGGGACTGGTCCATGAATGCCAAGTTTCTTCTTCCAAAGTTACTGATCAGATAGATCATGCCATCTCCCTGAGAAAGAGTGTATAAAGGGATGGAGGGAGGGCAGGAGAGTTGCACTGACAGAATTCCTCCCACATGAAAAAGAGAACATCAGATGCACCCTCTTGAGATCTGAAAGGAGACTGTGGTCTGTTTCATGTGCTGCTTCTTGGCAAACATGGTCATGGAGGCACTGGACTTTCGCAGCACTGTTAGAAGTCTCAATGCCCTGTCAGGGGTTTCCTGACTAAAGAGAAGCAGGAAATGGGGCGTATATTTTTGCCCATGCAGATCAAACAGGCACAGACTGGCCCTGGAGGTGGTTTCCTGATTTCTGGGTGGAGGTAAAGCAATGTAGTTCTGGAGCCGAAATTGTTCTTCCCTCAGATTCTTGATTGTGACACAGGTAGCAGCCCTAGCCAACATTTCTGCAGTGCGCTGGTGCCTGCTGGAGGCACGGTGTGGGATCTGCTCCTGTACATCCATGAATTTTTAAGCACCTTATTTCCTAAATTAAATCCTCTTCTGCCCAGAGTGTTTAAATGGTGTCTGTTATCTGAAACATGACAATGATCAAAGGACATTTCATCAGCACTAGCCTTTCCCTGAAAAATTCCTCCCCTCCCCACCTTGCATCTGTTCTTTTCTTATTGACCAGCACTGGGTGACATGCCTATGCTTAAAACTATCATTGGCCAAGGGAACATAAGTCCATTTTGAGGTTATACTAATCATCAAATCACCAGTGTGGAATAATAAGTATTCACTTTTCTAGACCAATATTTTCCCATCTAGCAGCCCAGGTTCTACTTATTCTTCGTTCGAGGATCCTATGCCTAGATCCTAGAGGGAAATCTTCAACATACAAAGGCCAACCTTCTTCTAAACCACCTATCCAGATTCCTGGATTCATCTCTACTTATAATCTAAGCTGTTTAAAACACTCTTATCTTGAACTATACAATAAATATCTGTCGAATTGATATGATTTAATTTCTTAGTCTGGCAGTCCCAAAGGCAGCCCTAGGTTACCCAACAATAAGTTACTGTTTATAGAGAGCGGATCACAGAGCAAGTACACCAAAGCTATATGCTATTCAAGTCCACACTTTGGAAGGGTGGTAGGAAATTCAGGTGGAACTCACTTCCAGCCCTTTGTCTCCAACTCACTTTTTGAAGGACAGAGACCTCTGGTGCCCTGGAACTAGGGAGAGTGCTGACTTTCCCATCACTTAGGCTTTTTTTCATGATATGATCAGGCCTCTCCTTCTTCTGCAGTCTGAGAGAGTGATGATATTTTTGAATATTGTAGTGTTTTGTTTAAACTATCCTCTTGGAGATTCAGGTCAAATCTGTGAATATATATTGAGTATCTACTTCATGCAAAGAACACTTGGGACTGTAGAATGTATACCTGCCTGGGTTCTTATCCTCAAATGATTTATAATCTGATGGGGGCAGGGGGCAAAAATGCAGATAATGGTTTTCTAGTTTATTTTTTACTACCCAGATCATAAAAGGGATACCTAAAATTCAAATTTCTGATTCACTTGAAAGTGTGTATGGAGAGACAGGAAAGAATTTTACTCCAGCTCATGAAAAGTTTTACAAAGCAAACTTTAAGTCTTTTTATGGAGACTGAATGAAACCACTATTCCAGGCCCCAGAGAATTGCTGGTCATGATCCCTTTAGGATCCTCTCTTCTGGGAAGGCAAGGACTGTGCTTATTTGAATCATTTTCTTTTAGAGTTAACACAGCTGAACTGTAAACTCATAAAAGCAGGAACTCAATAACGTCACTCACCTGCGTATCTGCAGCTGCCCAGCCCATTTTAGATGCTAATGAATACTAATGGATTCGGGGGGGGGGGGAAATAAAGCAACGGGTGACACAGCACAAGAGCAAGTACTCAAACATGTTTTAGGTGGCACAGTTTGACGTTCACTCATTGTCTACCTGGATTAATGATCTGTCCTGACTATTACTTTCAGCCACACTCAGCCACCGCGCCTGATTCCATGCCGTCATTAGTTTCTGCTACTATTGAAAATCCTTGGAGGACATCCCACCTATGAAAATAAATTCCCGTAAAAACAACAAAAAGACAATTTGAAGGAGAGATGGAACTTTCAAAAGTCTTCAAGCCAACATGAGGATTCTTTTTTTTTTTTAAGCCACTTCATCTGATGAGCTCTCAGCCCTAATCATGACACTTTGTGTAGATGATAAAACCTCTCAGTGCCAATGAGGGACCACCATTAATACCCAAATATGTGATTGGGGTCCTAGTCATGTATATTAAGTAAACATTTCCTAAACATTTATAGGCTGAATTGTATCCCCTGACCCCCAAAATCATATGTTAAAGTCCTAACCTCAACATGAATTACCTCAGACATCTGAGTTACCTCAGAATGTAACAGTACTTGGAGATAAGTTTTTAAACAGGTGATTCAGGTAAAATAAGGCTGTTAGGGTGGGCCCTAATCCAATCTGACCAGTATCTTTCTAGGAAGAGGAAACTTGGACACACAGAGACACCAGACAGGTGCACTCACAAAGGAAAGAACATGTGAGAGAGAAGTTGCCCACCTGCAGACAAGGAGAAAGGCCTCAAAAGAAATCAAACCGCCACACCTTGATCTTAGACTTCTAGCCTCCAGAACTGTGAGAAAAAAATACCTGTTCTTTAAGCCACCAGTCTGTGGTATTTTGTTATGGCAGGCCGAGCAAACTAATACAACATTTATGACAGAATTCTTCATTGTGGTGTTGCCACAAAGAGGTGTTTGTGCAACACGTTCACACACTCCCCGGGCACTGTGAAACAGACTATGTAATAGAACATAATCGACTGATAACACAGGAGATCAGGTTTTGCTAGAGGGAAGCAATTGACAAGATTTTATAAAGTCTCAGGAAATTGTATACTGCTTGACACCTGCAGCTAAATTGTCTTACCCCTAAAAATGATTCTTTTCAATATTCTTTATGTCTTTTCACTCTCGTATCTTCTCTGCTCCCTTTGCCACCCTCCCACCCTTCCCTATCAACTGCATCTTCTACCATCCACTTGCCCCCCAGCAGGCCCTGACACCCATTTCTGGCTTCGCTTAATAAAAAATGAGTCAGCTGTTTTGTTTTGTTTTGTTTTGTTAAAGCTCTAAGCAGATTTCCCCAACCAAAAGTCCGGAGCAAGTTTAAAAACCTGCTTCTGAGGGCAAGATTTTCAACTTGGCCACACAACAGTCAGGGAAGAGAGACTCTGAGAAGCGCCAGTCATGGGAGAAAAAAACTTCAAGACTTGATTGTGAGTCCACTCCAACTCCAGAGCAAAATGACACAGTGGATGCAGCTCAGGAAAGAACAATTTTTCTGAAAAGAACGAGAGAATCTCTGAGGCTCAGGACCCAGGAAGCCCTTGATTAGTGTCTGCAGGAGTCTGAGGCCCACTGTGGGGCGCCATGACCTCAGCTCGCTCATACGGGTAGTGGACTAGGCTCTGGGAGACCTTAAGTAAGTCACTTCACTCCTAAGAATCTGAGCTGTAATACAGTTCCACTCCCTGAATTGTAAAATAAGAAGATTAAATGAGATTCGTCACTTTGAAGTATGTTTAACTATATAAAAATACGTTACTCAAGCAAAATCTTATAGATGTAAGTTCGTACCAAAAACAAACAAATATATCTCCAGCCTAGATCAGGGCTTGGGGTAACTACAATTTTCTCCTAAATCAATGCAATGGAGCAAATTATGTAAAAACAAGTGGTGTAGGAGACACTGGCAGCTGGCCCCAAGCATGGCTGAGTAATGGATGTACTAGGAATTCGAGTTATCTCAAGCCTCAGACTTACTCAAATTTTCTTATGTAACCCATGTGTCCAAGGTCCGACTGGCCTGGAAACAACCCTAGGGCTATCATTTCAGTAACATCTAGATCCCCTTTGCTAAGACGTGGTGAGAATCACCAAATTTGATTATCTCCATGGCCTGTTTCAGGGAAATGTCTAACAAAAGGCCCTGGAGAGAAGGGTGCTGATTTGTAGTGTCTGCTGATTTCTGGGGTGTAAATACCACCACCACGGCTACATTCAAGCTACCAACGTCACATCACTGAATGCAGAGTTGGGCATGCTGAAGCATAACAGATAGTGAAGTAATTACAAAGTAATGGTTTGAGTAATTATTGCCTTTGTTTTTAATATAATTTATTCAATTTTTAATAATGGCCATGTTTAACAATGGGCTTGCAAAATTCCAGAAAATTTGACAAATCGATTCTTACAAGTCGGTATGAACGAGCCTCAGGATACTACACTACCTAGTATCTTTTAGAGCACACATTCTAAATGTTTATCCTGAAGGATAAGCTGTTTGAAGCTGGGAAAGCCCAAGTGGAAAGTATGCTCAAGAAGGAAAACAAAAAACAAAAACAAAACAAAACCAAAAACCTCTTTTCTGTATAATAGCCAGCACAGAGCACCGAACTAAAAAATAGGTGACCAAATGGTGAATGAGGCAACGGCCCAAAGAGGCAATGTCCCAACCCACACTCAGTAGGTTCCATACTTTGAGTTATTTTTTTCAATCACCGATGGTGTGGTTTCAGGGCCTTCCAATCACATTTTACCATCCAGCCTTCCACGGGTCAGGAGGCACCAACTGTAGCCAATAACCAAGAATTATCAGCAATGCACTAAGTGAGTAGGGTCTTCTTACAGAGCCTACAACAGGGACTTCAGCCGACGACCCAAGCTGATCACCGGTGACAACCCAGGCGTGCCAAGAGGCCTGCATGGGCTCTCCCTTCACCTCCAGCATGATTACATTGACTTGGGTGGGTATAATCTTACTGCAAGTGTCTCATCTCCTGGTTACTATCTCCCTGTGGGTAGGATCAGAGTTTCATTCATATTTTTTGTCCTTCCATTCTTCGCTAAGGCTTTGAAAATAGCACAGGTGTTTAATAGCCAAGTAGTTAAGGGCATGAATTCTGAACACGATTCCTTGGGACCAGAAATTGTAGTTTTGTTATTTACTAGCCGTGCAACCTTAGGCAAGCTACTTAACTTCTCTGTATCTCAATTTCATCCTCTATAAAATGTGGGTGATAATAGTACCAACTTCACAGCATTATTGGGAGGATTAAATGAGTTTAACACATATACAGTACTTAGGACAATTCTTGGCACATGGAATATGCTATTTAAATGTTAGCTATGATTAATTATTATTACATATGATATATATGTATTTATATTATTATGTGTTAGCTGAATGAATGCAGGTGAACAAAGCATGAGAAAGGGTGCACAATAAAATTCTTCTGAAAAACAGATGCTAATTATAATATTAATTATGATACAATAATAATAGTAACCTTGGCTAGCATTTATTGGATGTTTAAAAACATTTTACAGGCATTATTTTATTAACACTTTGTAAAAATTCTAATAGGAAGGAACTGCCATTAGCTGGATTAGAAAGATAAGAACACCAGGCCTGTGGAGTGTAACTTTCCAAAATTACGTAGTTAATGACTCAGACGCAGGTCCTTTTGATGCCGGAGTTGAGCTCTTAACCACTAGTTCCTCTACTATATCCACAGCCCCATCAGCCAGCGCCTAACCTCCAGCCCACATGCCTCCTCTCCCCTCTGGACTGCACCCTCATCTCTCTCTGTCTTCTCCTATCTTTTCGAGTCTATCCAAGACTTTCTTTCTGAAGACTTCCCAGACTGTTCCCATTAGTATGACTCTCCCAGCACTTCCATATACTGTATGCCGCTCACTTTCTCCAGCCTATATCTAGGTTACCTTAGACTCACTCTGTGTCACCAAGTAGCTATCTGGAGATTTTGCAAGATCCAGGTTAAATTCATGCCCTGACTAAGACACTGCCCCAAGCCCCATGACGCAGCTAATCCCTGCTGAAAGCAGCCCTGTATATGTATCAGGGCTCCCCAGAAACTGCACTCTGCTGCTAGCCCTAGTGTTGGGGATTGTAAGATGGAACAATAGAAGGAGTAGCTGGATAGAATCAAGCCCTACTCTAATCAAGCACCCTTGACTTTTCTCAGTCACTGGGCTCAGTGGTGCCCAGAGAAGGGTGGAGAGCCAAAGTCAGCTAAGAAACATTCAAGCTATTTCTATGGAAGAGGTAATACAGCCTCTACCCTCAAGTGGCCTACTGCCTTCTCACAGATGCTGAACCTCCTTTAAGAGCATCTACGGAGCATCTCACAAGTGAACAAAGCAAATGTAGTACAGAGCACAGAAAATGCTGAGGGGGTGGGAAGCTGAAAGAAGTGCTCAGAATACAGTAGAACCCTTCAGGGGAAAGTTTCCTAGAGGTAGCTGAGTAGTGAGTTACATTTATAAAAGTTAAATATATATATATATTTATATATTTGTACCAAATATATATATATTTGGTACAAATGCAATACATGCCCATGACAAACAAATCAGAAAATATAGACAAGCAAAGAAAGAAAAATTTTTTAAAAAACCACCTACAATCTCGCCCACCCAGAGACAACTTCTGTTCTTCCTCTCAACACCTTGACAACCAGATTTTGCAGGAGACAATGTGTAGAGCTGGGCACAAGTGTGTGTGTGTGTGTGTGTGTGTGTGTGTGTGTGTGTGTGTGTGCATGCGTGCGCACGCACACGTGTATGTGGCTGAAGGGTGGGGGGGTAGGTAAGGTGGTCCTGGTATTTTAGTCCACGCTGGAAAATAAGTGATAAGAAATCTAGTTGATGGGACAGGGAAGAGCAAAACGACTAACAGAAGACCTCTCAGGCCAGGCAGAGATTTGAAGCAGGCTCTAGAACCAAGGAGCCTCACTGACCAGTGACATGGTTAGAATAACCATAATAGCAATAACAGTTAACATCTGTTGAGTGTAAGACATCGTGCTAAGCACTGAACATTTCATCATCTTATTTAATTTCACAACCACCCTGTGAGGTCGATATTCTTATCCCCGCTTTATAGAGGGTATAGGTGCTTTACGCAGCTCACCAACCCAGTACACGGATGTTTCTCACCATGTGCTCCACAGGCCTGCGTCGGAATGCCCCGAGATGATTGTTAGACCAGTCTTGACAGTAGGAGTAAAAAGACCCTAGGCCTGTTTGCCCCCACTGTCTGACTGAAGGTCATCTCCAGACTGAAATTCTTCAAGTCGAAAAGTCACAAATAACATGCCCAGGAGGTAGCTATAACCTGAGAAACACCCGGAACTGAGTAACCCACAGTCCCATTTTCTTCCCCAAATGCTCTAAAGATGACACAGACTGAGCAAGAGCCCAGCCCAAGATCCGAGGCCTGCGAGCTCTACACGCCTTCATTGTCCTTAGATTAATCATCCCACAGCCTATCAGTCTAAACCCAGCCCTCAGCAGAAGGTGTGCTGGCCTCCAAGGCAGCAAGAAGATAGTGCAGGTTAATCATTCAGAAGCACCTGAAGGGACAATCAGGATCAAATGGTAGGACCAGAACTGGGAGATCAGGGTGATAAGGTCTGGGAGCAAAGAGTCTCTGTACTCTAGAATCCCCTTGTAATTTCACGTGACCTTAGCCAAATCTCCTAGCCTCCCTGGGCCTCAGGACTCTTATCTGTGAAATTAAGGAGTTTGTCTTAATGATCTCAAAGGTCCTTTCAGTTATTGTGGTGTGGACAAAAAAGGGGCCACATAACCTGACAAGCTCAGGTAAGGCCCGCATGGCTGATCTTACAAACTCAGAGACGAAAGTAACCACACAGGTTGGTCTGAATATAAAAATTCCTAACTTAAAGGGAGTCATGGCTGGTAGTCATGTCCTGGGCCTGTAGCCTCCTTGAGAGAGGTCAACCTTTACCTTAAGTGATCCTGTCTATTGTCTTTTTGCATCTAAGATAACATACCCTTGTGATGTCAGAATAAGCCCCTTTTTCTGAACCCCTCAGGTACAATCTCCCACCAGAGCAGGAGACCACAGAACCCCTCACTGTTATCTTGTTCCCTAAGTACCATCCCTATGTGCTATAAATGTTAATTATTAACTACCCTATACCGACCAATGTAAAAGAAGTACATGTCTCATTTTCTTTTTATCCAATCCCAGAGATCCACCCCCTCTCCTACCCCCACACCTGCTTTGCTTTCTCCTGCTTCCCCTACCACCAATGAATTTCATGGAACCCTCCTTATATCTCCTCCTTTCATTCTAATGTATAAAATAAACTGCAAAAATGCCATTCGCTGGAGCATTTTCTCAATCCATTGAGATTTTGCTTCCTGCCAATTGTCAGTTTGGCTCAAATAAACTCATAAAAATTTTCTACAAGTTTGAACGTTTCTTATGTCAACAGTGGGAAGATACTATCTAAATTCCAGCTGCACATACTTCTGCTGTTCTTGTTACCTTTGAGGCAAGTCCAGAAGCCCAGGTACCCCAGTGCCACCTGGGGTCTGTGGCAGATACAGGCTAACAGGGATCACCAGGGCCTTAAGAAAGGTGGCCTCCACAGAGGAGGTCAAGGAAGACCAGGAACTGCTCCAGCCCTGAGTGGGATGCCAGCTCCTCTCTACACAGAACCAACTCAAAACCTTTCACATGTGTTATCTCATTTGATCCTCCCCATTCTCTAGTGATTTTAGTATTTATAGTAGCCCCATGTGTGACCGCAAGGCAGAGAGAGAGAATGCTTATAGAAATGGAAATGTATTTTTTTAAGAACACTCAGGAACCCTCAGGAAAGGAAAGAGGCAGCCAGGTCCCCAGGCTCTCAAATCCAGGCTGTGAGGCAGGTTTTGCAAGTTACCTGGAAAGTATCCCCTACAGTGCTCAGGACTCACCTTCTTTCTCTTTTTCCAACTGTCATTGGTAGGCTGACTGCCACTCAGCATGGAGCCAGCCCTTCTATTGGGCTGAGCTCTCCCTTGTCACCTCTGAGGTACCTGTGACAAGATAATTGAGACAGTAATTCATTTGCTGTATTTTTCCATTGCCGTCTCTTTCCAAGCAGGCACCGCTTGTCAGGCTTTTCATTTTTTCTTGCCTTAGGAATTCTTGTGGGAAAGAAAGCAGAATTTGCTTGAAGCTAATAAATCTCCCTGTCTTTGGTAAAAGCCCTGGCTCATTGGTGAGATGATGCAGATACCCGGAGAGAGAAGAGGGCAGGAGGGCTTTGAAGGACAAGGAAAGAGAAAGCGGAGTGCTCAGAAACCAGAAAGATTGAAAAAAGATAGAAAGCAACCATGATGATAAGAATGTAACCCATTCCAGGGTCTTGAGTAAGGACCAGATATCAGAGGACATGGGGCTTTCGGCATTGGGTTGCCACCCTCACCAAAGATTTCTGGGCCCCAAGAACAACTCGGAAGTAGCAAAATCACCAAACTGGAAGAGACCCGAGGTATCAAAGAAAAACTCAGTATGGACTATTGGCTACTGAGTGGATGGGATGCCACTATGCTTTTGCCCAGGTAAACACAATTTTTCAGGGGGGTGTGCCCCCAGAATGACAGATGAATTATCTGCCCACCGAATAGGTTTGGGGGCTCAGAGTCAGATTTACTTTGACTAAAGGAAGAAAGAAAAAACAAAAACAAAAACAGAGTAATACAATATTCCTAGGGTTGTAAAGTAAGAGTTACACCTGACACATACAGAAGCATGAAATGACCCCACTGTTCTGGCGTCACCAGCCTGTGAATATACCAGTTACAACTCCTTAATACCCAAATCTTATTAGCTCTAAGCTCCCACTAGCTAATATAGGAATTTCCGTTTCATGCTCTGTTGATTAGGATGGTTTAGTTGCAAGTAATGCAAAATCTACATAAGGATAATTCAAACATATAAGAAAATACAAGAAAAATTAAACATATAAGGAAATATATTATCTCACTAATGGGCATTCCAGAAGTACTGGGTTCCAGGTGTAGTTCAAAGAGCAGCTCAAGGCGTCAAGGATCCAGGCTGTCTGCATCTGTCTGCTTTGCTGTCCTCCAAGTGTTTACTTTGTCCACCAGCTGTCTCCCTCTGTGGTTATAAGAGGTCTTCACCAGACAAAATCACATCAAGAGAAAGATAAGAATGTTCTTCCTGTGTCTGCATCTTAGATGCATAGAAACTTTTTTCGAAAGTTCCCTGTAGAATTCCTTTCCCATCTCATTGGCAAGAATCAGGTGCACACCTATTCTTAAACCAATATCTGGCAAGGGCAATGGGATCACCATAACTGGCTGGAAGGGAAGCTAAAGGATCAACCATAAAAGAAACTGTCAAAGTACTTTCCACCTCCCAAGTACAGCTTTGCTCGCTGTGAGGTCACGTAGACACCTCCCCTCCCCATAGTTGAGTTTGGATCCTTCTTCATTTATGTTAAATGCTTTCTCGGGGACCCTAGCAACCCCTTGTATAGGCTGGAAGGCTCTCAGACTTACTGATCAATTTCTGAATCCCAAATGGGAAGGCTGCTCAAGGTTTCTTTCCAGGAGGTTCTTCAGCAGAAACAGCTCCTTAGAGGCACAGATGCCTGGGGAGAGGGGTGAGCCATATTCCTTATGCCAGACAAATCTAACATCAGTTCTGGCCTAGCCAAAAGCTCCATTTGTGGTTGCTCTAGCTTGTGGCCCAGATCTCATCCTGTCTTCTGCCTCCAGGAGTAAATTAGGCCGCCAGCAAAGCATGCTACAGAAGCTATGGCAGCCACATTGGGAAAAGACTAGTTGTGCTACTTTTCTCTAAAAGAGGATGTGATATATACAAGGCATCATGATTTCCCTTCAAGTTTTTCAGTATGTTGATAATAACTCATTTTACATAAGAGGAAACTGAGGCACAGAGTATAAAGTCACATGCTTAAAATCACTCAGCTAGTTAAGCGGCAGAGCCAGGAACATTTTTGTACAAGTCTTTTTTGTGCACATATGTTTTTATTTCTTTGGGATAAAGGCCTAAAATTTTAATTGCTGGTTCACAGAGTATGTGCATGTCTATAAGAAACTGTTTTCCAAAATAGTATATGAGTGTCCAGTTGCTCCACATCTTCATCAACATTTGGTATTGTCAGTATTTTAATTTTAAGTATTATCCTACTGGGACCCTCTGAGAAATTGTTTGAAACCCACCTCAGATGGTCTCTGAGGATTACAGAGAACTAATCACAAACCCCAGTGCTAAAGAACATATTATCCTCCAGATGCTTCCAAAAGTTCAGAGGGCACCACTGTATTTTTTAATCAAAAGCCCCCTTTCTTAGATAAGTATGAAGTAACATAGAAAAAAAAAAAAGCAGAAGATACACCATAAAGCTTTAGTGATTATCTCTAAGGAATGAAATTTTGAGTGTTTTATCCTTTTGGTTTTCTAGAGCTTCTAAATTTTCAATAAAAAACACATGCTACCTTTATAATAATAAGAAGAATGATGCCCTTTATTTGTGTACTCCTCCCATTTGATGACATTTTATTGTGCCTTGGTAAAATATAGAGGCCATGACTGTAACTGATGCTTGATGATACGCTCACCTGGGCGATGGCCAAGTTCTGCCCCTACAGGACAGAAAACAGGCCTATTGAATTCTGACAACCTCCCTTCCCTCCTTTCCCCAAACAAAAGATTATTTGAAAAGTTTCCTTGTTCTCAATAGCAAATGATATCAGCTCAGAAAAACATTCCTATCCAAAGCTTTCCCAGAATGTTCTGATAAAGCCAAATCTTCCAGAGTGTGAGTCAAGGAGCCAGGAAAAGGGGGAGACACTGCCGGGTCCCACAAGGGCATTGGCAGATTGTGCCCTGAATTCCTAGGCATTCTCTCTCCTTTGGCAGGGGGCTAAGGGCAGAGAAGACTGTCGCGGGACTCACAGCTAGCTGCTGCCCAATTCCTACTCTCCCTTTAAAAAAACCAAACCAAAACAAACAAAATAAAACAAAATCTGCTCCTCAGAATCCAGACCAGCAACTCCAGAGATATGAGCATATTCTGGCAAGCAGCCTGATGGCTAATAGATAACAGGTTATCCAGGAAATCATTAGGAGCTGCGCCCACATGGATCAGTTACAAACACTGACCTCTGTCATTCAGGATATGGCCCTGAAAGTAAAGAATTCTTTCTTCCTTCACTTACAGGGATTGGGAAAATGTCAGGCCACGCTCCCTTCTTTTATACGTGACAAGCTAACAAGTGCTATCTCCAATAGGTTCTTAAGGCCTCCTAAGCACGAAGCACAGAGTCAGGGAGACCCAGCAGGTCCTCTCCCATGAGCCCCTGGGGCAGGTGAGAAGGGAATCAATCCTTCTGTGCCTGACTTAGTAGGAGGCCAAGCCAGCTTCCCTTTTCAACCGTTTCCTGCCTGTGTCTCTAATCTTTTGCCCTCCGCCAAGCCACTTCAGTTTCTGTCCCGCCCTGCTCTTTCAAAGTTCCACAGGTTGAGAGGGAGATTTTTCTAGCCCTGATGCTTTTCAATTGAGGACATTACATTCCCCCACTTCCCTTTCCCAGGCCTTTTTGTTGATTATTTTTCAGGGAGGGAGCCATATTCAGAAATGAGAGCTTTGTTTATGTTTAAAGAATCCATGTGCATTCACTATTATGGATTATATCTTTTGTGTTACATCATTGCTGCTTTCGATTATGGCTTCCAAAAACAATTTTCTCTTCAAATCTTTATCCTTTTCTCCAGCAAGGTGTATAGAATTTAAATGTAAACAGAGATGTAATAATGAATTGAGGCTTTCTCACTCTCTTAAGTAGATGGAAACAGCTAATAATTCTCTTCTTATATATGATGCAAAATCATATGAGAAAACAGAGGCTTGAAGAGATTAAATAACCTGGTCAAGGATGGATATATAAGGTAGAAATAGCAAATTCAAATCCCTGTCCATCAGATTCCAAAGTTCCATCCCCTCTCACCTATGTGAAAAGTGCTTTAAAGAAGCTATCAATAAATGCAAGTTATTATTATTACTTACCAATTTCTATTAGCATCCAATAGCTCATAGGTTTACCTAGAAGCTACTGTTTAAATTAATATAATTCACATTTTCCTGCCAAAGACAAGCCCTCCAGACTTCTCTGCCTTAGCTTCAGTCCTCCCAAATGCAGACTCTGTTTTTCTTGGAGTCGTAAGTAGTTAATTGGGGTGGTGAGCCCAGAAAGCTCTGTGAGAGAATAGAGAGCAAGGAGGGGGGCAAGTTAATAAAGGGTGTTAGTGAGCAGGTTACTTCAGAGTGGGAAGAACTCGGTCCCACTGGGACCTCTGAGAAATTGTTTGGAACACACCTCAGAATGGTCCCTGAGGACCTTCATACCCATCCCCATGCCTAAGGGTTCCTCCTGGGGCATTAAATCCCTTCCTGCCTGCCTCAGGGGCAAGCACTCTCCAGGGGCCAGGGCGTCCTCAAAGGCAGCAAGAAGCAGGAAACCATCTGTACTTTGGGGAACAACTGGCAGGCGACCTGGGTTGGGCCAAGAACATATGGGTGGGGTTCTGGCCGCCAGTCACACAGTAATCTCTCATTGCTGCTAACACATACTCTAGGTGAATTTTTTTTCTCAGAAACACTTGCCAAACAGCCCCCTGTTATTTGCTCTGGATCTAGTTTTGAAAAGCGTTTTCGTCTTTGAACTCTAAGTATCCGCTTAGAACTTTAGAAATTCTAGACAATCAAGCCTCCCTCAAGGTATCCATATTTATGATAGTCCCATGCATGTCTGTGCATTGTGCCTTCTGGTTTACAAAATTACAAAATACTTTTGCATATATGATCTCATATAATCCTCATGGTAAACCAGTGAGGTGGGTGACAGTCCTTCCTAAGCAATCTGGAGTTTTTGATCCTTCTACAAGGGATTAGAAACAGTTGGATTATTTCAGTTGAGAAAATTCTGAGGGAAATTTGCAGCATGTCTTCTCTACCTGAACAGTTCCTAATGGACCTAAAAAGATCCATTGAGCCAGTTTACTTTGGTTTGGAAGCTTTAAGAATATTCATGCTTTTAGATTGATGAAGCAACCCAGTTACTTTGTTTTTCTCAAAGTACACATGTAACAAGAGATTAAAATACAAGTTTCTTCTAAGACCTGAAGAAAATAGAGATCACGTTCCAAGAATAGGTATCAGATCCCAGTGCAGACTTCGGAAGAAAAGAAGGCAGAAAAACCAGTTTCGTGACTCTCGGACCCCTCATTTATAATGCCAAAGTAGTCAGTAATTGGACATGAGAAAAGAGGACTTCTGGACAAGGGTTTTGCTGTGCAGTGAGTCCACCGTCACCCATGGAGGAGAGAAGGCTATAGAGGGGCCTCATCGCAAGCTTAAGGAAAGAGGGTTCAGCCTGTCTACTGAGAGAGCTTAATATGTATCCCTTGTAGCTTAGGAGACTCCCGCCCAGGTATCCAATTTCCACCTAGAAAATCTGAATATCAAGTAGGCTAATGATGGCTTTGATTGTAGAATGAAGGGGAGGTAAAGGAGAGGTAGCTATGACAGCTTGTGCTCTCCAAATGTGTCACAAGAGATTGTGTGTGACCACATGTGGGCCTCACCCAAGATAAGGCTGGCAGTGAAGGAATTGAGATGCAAAACCATTTTGAGATAATAGTGGTAATAGGCTTTTCACCATGCGTCATTGCTATTCTTTTGAGAGGAAGAAAATATGAGTTGATTTGATATGTATTTACTCAAAAGTGTGGTAATATCAATGATATTTATATTCAGCAAGATGTGTGTGGATTAAATTGGTTACTAGATGTTTACATCTTTTAATTACACAGCTGAAATAAGAAAATTAAAGGATATTTAGGTTTTAAAATATTAATAGCTAATGTTTGTGGGGCACCTTTTATGTGCAAGTGCTGGTACTTCATGTATGTTAACTTGTTTAAGCCCACGGAAATCCTATGAGAAGATGCTATGACTGACCACCTCAACCTTAGAGACAGAATCAATGAGGCCCAGAGATTAAGCGGTGTGCTCAAGATCCCAGAGGTAAGATGTGTGCTTCGACCCTGGTGGGGTGGCTCCAAAGCCCACCGCTTACCTACACCATACAGCTTCTCTTAAAGTGTAAGGGAGGGAAATAAACCAAACAAAATTGAGAGTTTCCAGTCATTGTCTGTGGACAGAAGGAAATGTTGAGTTGGGCAAAAGCAGGGGTATGCTAGTCAATTGGCTTCCCTCTTCCCCACCCCCTTCAAAAAAAAAAGCCCTGGATTATGACATTCACCAGTTTCCTTGGTGTAAGGATGAGAAGCTTCAACTTCAAAGTAAAAAGTTATGAAACTGAATATTTCAATTGTTAAATTTATACTGTGTGATTTGAAGTGGCCAGAGGATTATTGGTATTACTAAGTGTGACCAAAAAGTCATGGGACTTGTCCTAAATTTTATCTGGGGCAGGGGAAAAGCACACTCCCCTGAACAAATGAGAAGGACAGTGAGAGACTAAAACAAATTTGCTTTGATTGTACTCCAGAGTAGTGTTTATTCAGCATGAAGATCATTTATATTTCCAATACTCAGAGATTTCCTAGTGCCCAGGGAAAGAGTAGGATATGGTTTATGAGTTAGACTCTGGTTCAGAACCCCAGAAGACTCCTCTGGAGAGGTGACACCACCTATATAAATAGGCCAGTGCCCACAGCCACTGTGAGGCCATGGTCAAGAGGTCTCCATTGCTTCCCACTGAATTTAGAAGCTGAGATTAAAAACGGTCAGAGCCACTACAGCTCTCATTGCTGAAACACCACGCAGGCACATAGATGGCTGCTATTGCCTAACCACTGGGAATCCCAAACTTGGTCTAAAAACCGACTAGATGTGCCTCCCCAGAGACTGCCCAATGATTAATCTATTAAGAGCTTGAATCCCTTGGGGTGAATGGTTTAGATGACAGCTGTGAATATTGCAACTGAAAAACATGTTTTGGGAGAGCTTCTGAACTTCTTGTCTCTCGGTTCCAAATCTACCCTCTGTACTCAGCCTTGTGACCTTGGAGCGGGGACTCAGCAAACAATTCTTCGGCCTTTGCCAGCCGGTTCCACGTTAGCTCTTCCGATGGGAAGCACCAGAGGGAGGACGGAATGGCTGCAGGAGAAAGTGAAGACTAATTTCTTCCCGCCTGTTCGCACGCGCGTCCTGCTCCATGTCGCCTTCGTCTCCCCTCTTCACCCGGGCAGTGGAGTTCCTGCCTGCTTGCGGCAGCATTTGCATGCCGTGCGCAGTTCTTCAAACACAGCACCAGCCTCATCACACTCCCCACTCCCAGAAGACGCCAGGTCCCCACCAGGCCCCTCTCCATCTCAGACACGCCGGCCAGCTGAGCGGCGCCGCCTCCTCAAAGCACGACTTTCAGGTTTCTAAGTTTTCATCGTTTCTACCTCTTCCCACACCTAGACCTGGGGGTGGTGGCTGCTCCTGCAGTTGATACCTTAGTGCACTTTTTTTTGCCTTTTCAGTTGCCTCGTTGACAATGTCATACTTAGTTAACAAATATGATAATACCTTCTCTGTTCAAATAACTGATGATGTTTCTGTCTCCCGGCTGGTCCCTGATTGATACACCCCTTGATGAAAAATGGAGAAATGCCTTATCTCAGGGGACTCATGGGATAAAGAACCAGTGAGGCTTCTGGGGATAAAGGCTGGAACATGTATTAGTTTCTTAACCCTTTTTGAATCATGGAGCCCTCTGAGAGACAGATGAGAACAATGAGGCTGTCTTTCTGGAAACTATGTCAGCACATAATTTTACACCTCCCCCCTCACTCACAATTTTACACCCAGTTGTGGTGGCTGGTAGACCCCAAAGCCCAGGTTAATAACTCCTGTGGAAGAATGTTGGCCAGGTTGAGTCTCCATCTTGGAGAAAATCTGGTTGGCTCACACAGGCTGTTGCCTAAGCCTAAGAAAAGTCTAACAAAAGGGCCGTCAGTACTGGGTTGCCAAGGAGCTGTCCTAGATTTTCAAAGTCTCTGAATTTGAGATAAATACCCTGACTGTAGACCTGCCAACCATGCTGGATTTGTAGTTTCTCTTACATCTGAGGCCTTAAAAATGTGTCTTTTTCAGCAACAACTCTTTTACTCAGGGGAGCCAGCCAACAAGAAGAGGCATTCTGAGGCAGAGCCCTGTTTTCAGGCTCTCCTCCCTAGGGGCCCCTGCTGACCCAGCCAGCTGACCTGGCCAGGTCCCAACTGCTCTCTGCCCTTCAGCAGCCACCTAGAGTGTAACCCTCCTGGAGAAAATGGCATGTCGCCATCCCCTGGCTGGCACTATTATTGCATGCCAATTTCCCAGAAAGCAATTTGTGGTGTCGTTTCTAAGGAAGGGTAAAAACTTTTATTTTATTCCGAGTTAGTTATCGGGATGTGTTTTATGGAGGATTATGCCCCAGACCATTAAAGAGGAGAGTTTAGAGAAAGTTATAACCTCTGGCCTTAGTTTTCCCATCCCTAAGGCAAGGCCTGGTGTTATCTAAAAGCTGAGGAGTGTTTCACAGGTTTTCCTTTCCCCATTGAACTGCCCTGTTGAACTCCCCACATTAGAAGGCAGTGCCAGAGAATGGAAGAGAATTCTTCCCTACATTGCTTACACAGATAAATAGCCATTATAGATTTCTACAGAGCTGTCTCATGTATATTTGCTTTCTTAGTTGAATGTTGATCATTTAAGTTATTTGGATATTGTTCAAGATATAGGCTGATTTTCTTCCTCTATTAATTAGGAAGACTATGTCATTTTATTCATTGGTTCTGCAAAATAATTTCTTCATTCAACAAACATTTATTAAGTGCCCTATTATGTGCCCAGTATTTTTGAGGCACTAAAGATACCTCAATAAATAAAACAGACATAAATCTTTCATTCGTGGAGCTTCTTATCTAGTGGGGGAGACAGACAATAGATAAAATGTGTATTGTGTCAACTGAGAAAGAATGTAAGCCAAGAGCGTTTCTCTGTTTGTTTTGTTTTGCTTTTTAAGACAAGAAAAATTAGAGTACTTTGTCTGCTGATGAGAATAATCCAGTAAAGAGGGGGATAATGATGACACAGTAGAGGAGAGGGAGGATTAGTGGAGCAATGCCCTTGAGTAGGTGAGAGAGGCTGGATCTAGTACACAAGTGGAGATGAGGAGTCAAATATTTATTGAGCCCCTGACGGATGTCAGAACCTGGGCTAGGTTCTGGGCATGTAGCAGCAAAGAAAACAGACAATATCCCTGCCTTCCTGGAGGCTCCATTCTAATTAGGGCAATGAACAATTAAAAAAAAAATACTAATGATGGATCCATGGTACCCATGGATTGGGATAAGTGCTATGAGAGAAACCAGTGATCATGAAAGTCCTCTTTGAGAAATGATATTTAAACTGAGTCCTGGAGCACAACAAAGAGATGTCAGTGTGAAGAGCCTGAAGAAAGAAGATTCCGAGCAGAAAGAATGTCAAGTACAAGACCCTCAGGAGGAAGAGCTTGGCGCATTTGTGCACTTGCAGGGGGTAAGGCCACCAGAGGGCAGTTATCAAGGAGAGTGAAGCATGAAATGGGGTAACAGAGGTTGGTTGTTGATGGCTTTTTATAAACAGCCAATAAATTTTACGAACAAATTTGTAGATAACTCAAGGCTAGAGAGGATAGCTAACACTGTTAAATGACAAAATCAGAATTAAAAAACATTTTAATAGATGGCATGTAACAAGCCTCCATGTCAAATCTTGCATTTAGGTTTAAAAAGTCAAATGCAAAAAAATAATATATAATATATATATATATATATATAGTAAATGGAAGATCAAGTACACCACCAGTTCTTACGAAAAGGTTTTGGGTTTTGCAGAGAGCAGAGTCTAAGGCAGAGTCCTAAGTGCAAGTTTTTTCCTGGGGAATATGATTAGAGGAGATGTGACGGAATGGTTGAATGAAGAGGAAAAAAGAAAGAACCAGTACAAAGCTATGTTATGGAGTGAGCCTTGTCCTCAGGCTGCTGCTTATACAATCCCAGGAGGCCATGGAATTGCTGTCTGAAAAGCATCTTAGCACCAACCCAAGCAGAAGAAAGAGGGGAACAGCTCTCCATTGCCCGAGACCACTGCGTGAGGTTTCTCCCATGGATGTCGATGTTGCCCATGCACGAGTGCCAAGCACATTACTGTGGTGTCCCCACCCACAATGTCACTCAGAGGCCTGAAGACAGAAAGGCAGGTCATGGTCAGCACACCTGTGGGAACTGGTCGGCGCCCCACAGAACTGCACAGAGCTGGAATAAGGAAGAGGTGAGGCCCAAACCTCTGAAGTGATTTACAAGTGGTGTCCCATACACAAGCAGTGGGGAAGAAGGGCGATTTCCTTCCCTTTAGCACTTTATCTGTCTTTTTAAGCTTTTCATGAATATATATGTGTAACTGGATCTCACTGGCAATGCTTTCATGAAATTTGGGTCCTAGAGGGTAACAAAAAAGCCCCCCAAAATGCTAATCCAGAAGCTATAATAATCTCTTTTTAAAATCTCTCTAACTCAAAAAAGGAATCTTTATTAAATGATTTCTAAGATTATGAATCTTCATAAAATGCTGCATTTATATAAACTGTTTACCTCTGCTAAACCCAGGGCTATCATAGGCTGTGGGGGTGAGGAGTATGTTGGGGAAACACCATTTATTTCATTGATCCTAGGCCAAACAAAGACCTCAGATTTAAGATTTTACTCATCTCCAAATAAGGTTATACAAACAGTCTCAGAGGCACACTACAACAGCATTAAAAGATGATGTTCATACAGCTAAAATGTGTGTCCCCATTACTAGATTGGACTGCCTATAGTACACTATAAATTAACTTTTTCAAAATTCCTATAATTATCTTTTGAGTGATTTTGTGCCTTTGGTATAAATTATACCAATTTATTAAATGTAGTGTTTCAAATAATAAAATCACAATTTGAGTGATTCTGTTTTGACATTTCTCCTTTTTGAAAAATATACCAAGAGCCCCATGTTGTATGAAAGGAGATAAGGTTAAAAATATATCAAGAGCCTTAAAAAATGAAAGTGGCCCATGTATTTCTTGACCCCTGGAAGATCCTGGCTAATCAGTACCAATTCACTGAAAGTACTGCCTCCAGAAGTTCCATTTGCCCCCATTCTGAGGGGCTTAATAGCCCTGCCACTTTTGTCTGTGCAGGAAGAAGCAAGGGAAACACCTTTTCCCAGCTCTGGGTGTTTGTAAATATCACCGGAGGCGCTCTGATATTGCACTGGTGATGGGTTTACTTTCATCTCATAAAGGAATCTCTTTATGTAATTGTTGCTGTGGGGAGCCAGTGCTTCTAGATATGCCTCTGTTGGATCCCCAAAGGACTATCTCCTCTCAGAGTTTCTTCCACCTATTTATTCTCTAGGCCACTTCAAGTTCAAAACTGCAGCTTCATTCTCTCCTCATTATACCCTTGCCAGCTCCCCAATGATACCTTTGGGAAAGGCCACGTAAAAGTTGGGGGTCATTTATCTCTGCCGTGCAGGCACTAAACTAGCTGGCTGCGAGCTGTGGTATACCATTGTTTGCCTCCTCAGTGGGCTCCTGGGCCTCCTCTTTCTGCTCTTCAGGTTCTGGGCAAGGGCCACACATATCCCTCAAAGAAGTGAGCATGGGCTTGCGGAAATATTAACCAGAACTGGGGGCCCATAAACAGAGCAATCCTCATCACATTCAGGCCAAAATGCCTCTCCTCAAAGAATCAGGGACTTGGGCCAGACTTCAATTTGATCATTCCTAATATGGCTGGTTGTCCTCGGCCTGCATGTACCTGTCATTGCATAATGGTTAAGATGATTTATTCCTGATGTTGGCGTGCCCCATTCAGCAGTCCTTTCTTTTAGTGGTCCAGAGGCCTCTTTCTCATCATCCAGAAATGTATGCCCATGTTAATCTTCCCCCAAAGCCTAACCCTGTGGGTTAGAGAACAAAACAGGAGTGGGAGGAGCAGAAATGGTTCCAACAATCTGCTCCCCGGACACGTGATCCATTGAAAACCAAGACACAGAAAGTGCTTAGTGGAGATCCTAGCCCTGGAGGAGAGCCATGAGAAAAGCAAGAAGGTGGTGTCATTCTCAGTCCTCCCAGCACAGACCCCAATCTGTCTCTGCTGTCAAGTTAGACTAGGACTCCTATCTCTCAAGTGGAAACTTATTAAGACTCATTTGACACTAGAGTGGCCACCTCTCTGGAAAATTCTCTTCCAGCCCAAACAGGCCAGAAATTAGATCAAAGTCTGGGGCCCAGAGTGATGGTAACTATTCCCTTTCTGGTCTTTCACAGAAGCCCAGCCTGGCCAGTGGCACAGTTCCCACCCAGTGGGGCTCTCACCAGTGGGGCTCAGGCATCTGGGAAGTTCACTGAGATCCAGAGCAAAACCTTACTGTGCACCTGGCTTCCAAGACCTGAGTAATAACATGGACTTGGTTTTAAAAAGAATGGGTGTAGGATGGAAGAGAGAGTGCAGACTCTTCAATCTTGACAAAGAACAAAGTTTTCAGCCCCAGCAAGATTTGATTCTTCTAAGGTCTATGGAACCCGTGCCCTGCTCAGTTCCTACCTTTGAGAAACATGCTCCTTACTGCGGAAATGCAGCACAACCGTGGTAGACTCAACAGGACAAGCGTTGAAGCCCTCGGACATCTGCCCACAGAGAGACAAGGGCCACAGGTTGAGAGAAAGAGATAGCCTGGTGGATGGAGCTGTGAGGGAAGCCTTCAGGAGGGTGGGAACTTGAATGGGCTCTGGAGAAGAGGGCCACTGGCCAGGGAGGACATTGAGGGCCTGAGAAGGTAAAGGAATAACTTCATGGAACTTCACGGAGGTTCTTTCCTTTGGGAGAGCAAGCTCAAACTTTGAATACGGTTCCCTATGTGATCCCCCTCAGCACAGAAAGAGAAGCCCTCCCTGCCCTTTATCCATTCCTCCAAGGTGTCTGTAAGGAATCAGAGCACTCCAGAACCTGCTGGCAACCTGAATACCACTACTACCACCACTGATCATAGTGCTGTTTACCGAATGCTTTCTCTGCTCCAGGCACTATGTTGTGCTGTACAAACATTAGTGTCCTTTAATCTTTATAAATACTTTACCATACAAGTATTATTAGTATCCCCATTTTATAGATGAGGAGATTAAGACTTGCCAATGTTAGGTTCCTTCCCATACGGATTGGTAGAGCTCAGGCTAGAACCCAAACCCTGATTCCAGAGCTCTCACATTTAACCATTATTTATGTTATCCCTAGGTCCTTAAGCATAAGAGAACTAAAGGGTATTTCAGGTTTAGAATAAACGGAAATATCTATTATTCTAAATATTTCAGTTTATGCTAATAAATAAATAAAGGAACGCCTTTCATGTTCAGGTGCTGATATTTCATGTATGTTAACTCGTTGAAGCCCATGGAAATCCTACGAGAAGGTGCTATGACTGACTAGATGGGATCAGTGAGGCACAGAGGTTAGGCAGTGTACTCAAAGTCCCACAGGTAGGAAGTGGACTTCAACCTGGGTCGGGTAGCTCCAGAGCCCACCTCTTAACTGCACTATAAATGAACCAACAAAACTACAGGTTTCTAATCATTGTCTGTAAGCAGAAGGAAATGTTGAGCTGGGCTAAAAGCAATGGTATACTGGTAAACTGCACCTCCCCACCCCACATCCCACACCCCAAAAAATCCCTGGTTTATGACATTTGCCAATATCCTTGGTGTAAATACTCTCACCTTGGCTGAGTTCAAGATATCAACTAGCTGATAAAATTCCTGAGTGTTTAAAGGTTGCCTCTTAGGAGCTGCCCAGTTAGACAATAGATACTACATTTCTAGGAGATGCATTTCCTCACCCAACTCCTCTCTGCTCTTCTTGAACTAAGGATGTCTAATTCAAGCCTCATCTTCTCTCTGAGATACCCCCGACCGCTCCAACCCTCACAGAGCACTCTTTTTCCTGAACTCTTATAGTACGTACAATGTGTGCCGCTGACTTAGTCTCAGGTCATTATCTTATTCAAGTCGGAATAGCTGGTTTTTCAACAAGATTGCAAGTAACTTCTAGTAAGACATGTCTTACTTCTCGAGGCAAGAAAAATACTTGGCAAATTAGATCGAATACCTCCTCTTCCACTTCCTTCCAGGTGGCACAAAGGCAGGCCCACAGCACGCCCTCTAGAGGTCCCTGCTCCAGACTTCAAGGCAGGGGTTCTGGCCACTCATCAACTTGGATGTCTGCCTCTCTCTATACACCCCGCCTTCCTTGCCCTGTTCATTATTCTCATTCTCTTGCCCTTTCTTACCTGGCAAACATTTATCTGGCAGCTTCCCTCCACCTTCTTGATGAGGCTATCTAGCTCTTTGCAACCTGTTCCCAGAGAACTCCTGGCCCTCTACCAGGATGCTCACCTGAGAGAGAAGTGACTTCCCTGGTGTGCTGCCCTAGAATGTCACTGTGCCGCATCTATTGTCCTGACCCCATCAGCACTTTCCCTATTAACTGCCATCTCCGAGGAGAAATCAATCCACCCTATAATCATTCTCTTGGGAGCGGGAGGCTGGGGACTGACTGATGGGTCTAGATGTTTTATTATTAGCCCGTGTAAGTTAAGTTCGATCAATAAATTTTATAAGTCTCCCCAGATTGCTCCAGAGGCAAGACCCAGTAGCTTTCACTTCAATATATTTAGACCCCCTGCCTAAATAAAAAAATAATATACATCTGGAGAGGCGCTTTGATTTTTCTTTTGAGACAATTTGTTAGTGCCCCTGAGCCAGTCATGACTTAAATCAATAACCATAACAGTTTCCAAGAAGAAATCATTGCCTTTGGAGTGTCTCCATGTCACCACCTGCTCTCTCTGGCACATGATACTTTTAGACTACTGGACTGAACCAGGCAAAAGTGGTGAGAACTAATATCTCTGCTTGTCCTGATCCTGGGCGCCAGGCCCTCCTCTCAGCCCTGGCGGTCCAGACTTTTCCCCTCCTTCTACCATTCTCTTTCTCCTGCCCCACTGTCCCGGATCTCCGCTCATCCAAAACTCTCAGTAAACCCACACCGGTTTGGCATCCCTTACCTCCAGGGCCTACATAAGTAGGGTGGCCACAGAGTATCTTCCTTGTTATTAAGAGAGTAAATGTAGTTCCTCCAGGTGGCAGTTTGTACATTCACAAGAATGTCTAGGAAGCAAAAGGAAAATTGTGTAGTAGTAGTGATAGTGGTAGTAGGAATATTAGTAGCAGTTATACCTCAATGGAATTACTGCAGTTGTGAGAATTTCTGGCCTCATGTGGGGGCAGGGGTGAGGAGCTAGAGTTGTCCAGTCTTGAGCCAGTAAGCAACATTTCAAATTATTTCTCAGAGAAAGCCACTATCTCTGCCCATCTAGGGCTGGCTAAATACGGCATAGCCTGGCCCTGTCTTCCAGGGCTGGTTTAGGAGTCATCCTCACTGCCTTAACCCTGCCTCTCCATCAGGCTGGTGAATCTCCACTTCTCCATTCTGCAAGGGCAACCACGAGGGAACCAGCACTGAAGCAGTTCTGGCTAGGGGCCAGGAGCCAGCAGGAAAGCAGGAAAGCAAAGTCACTTCCCCCCTCTTCCCCATGTCAAGGCATCACGCCTGTGAAAGCCCGCATGTCACCTATCTGGAATGGTGGCTACAAAGATCCAGACAATCTTTTCATCCCCAAGTGGGAACAAGACTCACTGCTTCTGAGCCATGGAATCAAACTTTTAAATACCAAGACTTCCGTGATTACTCCAAAGCCCATTCTGGACTCTTCACTCAGGGAGCTAAATGGTCAGGATCAGGTTGTCTCAAAACTGTTCCTATGTTGGAAAAAGTTGTAAAATGTTGGGGGGGAACCCTCTCCCCACGTGGTCCCTGCCTAGAGAGACCCAGGAGTTCCTGCGGCCCAGAGTGAGAACAGTGGCAGGTCACGACCCCATGGGCAGGTCATTTTTAACATCCTCTCCTCTGTGCGACAACTTTCGGCAACAATCATGAAATGAGACAAATAATTAGAGCGGCCAGAAAAGGAATGCAAACAATGAAAGGTTTCTTTTACCAAGCTTCATGCCAATGAAAATAAATAAATCATTGTTAAAATATTAAAAAAGACTAAAAGTAATGGATTGGTATGTTTTCATTACATCGATTCTTTTAAAAACTGGAACAAACATACCACATATCAGTCTGATGCAGTAATGAATAATATTGTAGTTTCTGTTTTCCAGGCTTAACCTCTACAACTTTGTTAATGACTTTGTCAAAACAAATCTTCAACTGTGTGCATTCAATGGACAGTTTGTTGACCTACCTTCACTCATGACTAATTTTCATTTAGAATAAATTTATTTACATGAATCCACAGATATACAAATACTGTAGTTAGGAAGTCTTAGACATAAGGATAGGTTTGTCAGAGATTCATTAAAATCCCATGTCACAGTTAATTTCAGAAGTTGCAATAATGTTCATGTATTTGTTTCTTTGAGATCAATTTTAGCTGATTTCGAAAGTCCCCACAGTCAAAAATTTTTTGCTAAGATATTTTCACAGAAAATTCACCATGAATTTCTGTTATAGTTGGTAAACTTCTCAAGTTTTTCTTCTATAAGAGTCAGAGAAAATGGCCGGTGACAGTGAAATTGGAATTATTTGACATGTTGCTTTAGAACAAGAGCCCAGCTCTTAATGAAAATAATCAAACATTTAAACATTTCCTTTGGAGTCCTTTTGGCATAGTCACATGGAACAACAAAATGGAACTAACTCATTGTATTTCTTCATTTTTATAATCATGTGCTATTGTTATTTATTTTGAATCTATTATTTAAATACAGGAGTATGTGGTTCCAAAGGGTTCAGAACTGAAGTGTTCCAAATCATTAGATACTTATTCTGAAAATAGACGCTTGTGGCTGAGTCCATTTGAGTCTGAGATAATTCTCAAATTAACTTCCATGTAGAATACAATGTTCGTTAATATATGATTTATTTAAATACCTTTTAATTTGAAGCTTACATATATATTATTAAAACTCAACAACAGTCATAGCAATATTCTGAACTGAGACCAATAAAAGATTTTTTTCAAGAGGGCATTTATATCACTGGCATTGTTCAGGATTGGCAATAATAAAAAGCAAACTGAATTTTAGTTTGTTTTATTATTGTTTCAAAATTTGCTACAGACAAGGCACCTCCTTATTGTCCGCACCTGAGGTGGACAGATACCACTGCCCACCCCACCCCTGGTGCCCCACTTCTCAGATGAGAGCAGTGATGATGGCAGCCCCTGGCCACTAGCAGCTAACCTGTGAGTCTGGCCTTCAAAACCTAGCAAGGAGAGGCTTGGTGACAGATCTCACGAAATAGAGGCCTGCATACAAGTCAGGGACCTATTTTGTGTGGCCTATATGATGTTAAAAACAAAACAAAACAAAAACTACTTCAATGTCTTTTGGCAGACCACTTACTTATAATTTGGCACGGTCCCACACTCACTATTTTATCATATATCTGATTTGCCCACTGAAGTTATCTTCCTGGCCCCTATAGGCATCTCAGTCTGTGACCCTAAATTGTGACTTCGTTTCTAGAGCTGTCCTGATAGTAACCTAAATGTTTTTCAGTTATTTAGCTTTATAGGGCTTACTCTCTTCTCCTCTGCCCTCACTGACCACTGCTCACCAGCCTCCTCCTAACTCCTCAGCTTCCCCACTTCAAGGTCCTTTCTCTCTTGTTTAACTTTGTGTTTTCATTCCCTTCAATCTCATTTTACCACTGCCGCTCTGCATCCAGGAGGCCCTTAGGCTGCCGCTAAGAGCTCCTTATTGGGGATGAGTCAGACAATTGCCTCCCTTTGAGTGGGTACTTTGGTTTTCAGCTTCATCTGTGACACTCAGGGAGGTGAGCAAGGCATGGAGAGCACGTACTCATCCTCCCCAGAGTCCGGCAAGGGGCTGACTTCCCAGGTTGGCAGGTAGAGAACAGAGGGGGAGAAATTATCTTCAAGCCCTGAATACATATGCACAGCCCCACCCATGGCTGGCTGACTTGAACCTCATACGAAACACTTTTCTGGCCAAACTTCCCAAGTTAATTGATCAAGTTAATTGATCGACTTGAACAATTACTTTCAGCCAGTGCTGTGCTAGAGCCAGCTCATGACTTCTCCTGAGAAGCAATTATTAAACACTCAGGAATTTTACCGGCACGTTGCTATCAGCCAAGGCGAAGTATTGACACCAAGGAAACTAGCAAATGTCATAAATCAGAGCTTGGGAGTGGGTGGAGGGGACGTTATCAGCATACCACGGCTTTTAGCTCAATTCATCATTTTCTTCTGCCCACAGACAATGACTAGAAACTTTCAATTTTGTTCGGTTAATTTCCCTCGCTTATGCTTTAAGAGAGGCTCTATAATAGGTTAAGAGTTTTTTCCGCAGAACCACACCACCCAGGTTCAAGTCCATATCCTACCTGTGAAACCTTGAGCACGCTGCTTAAGCTCTGAGCCTCACTGATCAATCTCTAAGATCAAAGCAGTCATAGAACCATAGGATTTCCGCAGGCTTAAACAAATGAAGACACGAGAAGTACCTAGCGCGGTGCCTGCACATCAAAGGCATTCCACAAAATTAGTTATTCTCAAACGTAAATATATTTTAGTTCTCTTATTTTGCTTGTGTAGTTTAAAAACGCACATATCTAGTAACCAGTTTAAACCCTGCATGGCTTGCTGAATATAAATATCACTAACACACCACCCTTTTGAGTGAGTGTGTGTATCAGGTCAACTCATGTCCTCTTCCTCTCAAAAGAATAGCAATGACACATGGTGAAAAGCTTATTACTACTATTGTTCCTAAATGTGAGTATTGGTTTTGCAGCCCAATCCCATTTTTAAGGTACGTGGTATTTTCCACATGTTAACAGTCCTGGAATCAGGGTGGGTGTTCGAACTGATGTGTGCATTTGACATGGCCATGTTTCTTTTTCTCCCCCTAAACACGTACTAAATTGATGGTGGATCTTACCATCAATGATGTCTGAGAATCTCCAAAGTGCAGTCATAATAGTCAACAGCAAAGTCATTTGCAGGACCCAGGACACCAGCTCCATGTCCAGAGTCCTGGCCCCAAGAACACAATGTCCCAGGGGTGGCGTTCTGTCATGTGTGTGGCCACAGAAGCCATGTGTCCCTTTCCCTAGGCGGCGCTGCTGCGGGCTTGGCCTAGACCTAGATGTTTTTTAAGTGTGCAAAGGCTTCAATGAAAAGCACAGTGCACCATCCCCAGGGCTAGAATCTGACTGCCAGAGAAGAATGCACGAAGACACAGTGAAAGCAAAAGTAGAAAGAGGAACTAGGCTGCAGAATAAGGGCAGGCCCAGCTGCACCTGGCAGAATACACACACACACCTCACGCTGACATCCTGTTCTGAGTCACCCCCCTTCCTGGTTCCACTTGCTTTGGCCTGAGTGCCACACTTTCTCTATTATCTCGGTTTCCCCCACCTGGTTTCTTGCCTGAGCACCTCGCGGAGTTTAAGAGGAAAAATCAATAAAAGATTGAAGGGTCTGTGAGAACAGTTCTGTCCATGAGGCGCCTGGCGTGTCTCCTTCCAGCTGCCTCCTGAGCTCATGTTATGCTCAGCAGGTCAGTCACTCTGGGTGCCTTTAACCATCCCAGTGCAGGAAACCCTAAGCCATAAACCCTCTAGCACAGCCATGTGAGAACTCTCTTGTGAGAGGCTGAGGGGATCCCAAGACAGCAGCAGCCAGAGCAGAAGCCACAGGAGAGATCCCTCAGAAAGGACAGCCTGTCATCCACACCCCGACCTCTTTTGTTCCTGTTTTGTTCTTACTCTGTGTCCTGTGCCTCAGAGCCCCTACAACACAGCAGCAGGAGGAGAGCGTGCAGTGCAGGCCCTGGCCCACACTGACAGGGCTATGTGAGCATCCCTGTCCTAACCTTTTTCCTCTTTGCAAGAGGGAGGAAAATGGGGTGAGAGAGAAGGAGACACAGTCCTCTCAGGCAAAGAGTCTTTGCAGAATGGCTAGTGGGCCAGACCCACCCACAATACCCCTTCACATGCCACTCAGCATCCCTGCTACTTGGGAGCAGGTCTGGCCGGAGGCCCCAACTGCTGCCCCTCGGGATCTACTCCCACATTCACACTGATGTCACACTCCTTGGGCCTACTCCGAGCCAATGCTGATCACGGGGGTGGAGACACTAATGCAGGTTCTTACTTAGAGACTCAGTAGGCGAGCTGTCTGGAGGACCACCCCCCCCCCCATCCACCTTCCTGAACATTTCTCAGAGCCGCCCTACTGTCTGAGACTCTTCCTACCTATGTGGTAAACAATTTAACCTTGCCCCAAAAGAGGTCTGAACTTTGTCCTTGTCTCCTAGGAGATAATCTGTGTTTGCCTGGGTGCCTTGGACTGGCCAGGTGGTAATACGGTGACCACACCAGAAAAACCAACGATATGATTTAAGGTAGGGCTTTGGGTCACTCAGTATCAGTCAACCAGGAGACTGAAATCAACCCTGTAGGCAGTCAGTCAATCATGCCTACAAGATGGAGCCCCAGGAAAAGCTCTGAATGCCAGGGCTTAGGTGAGTTTCCCTGGTTTGTAATATTCCATGCAAACCATCATACATCGATGCCAAGAAAGTAGCATATCTTGACTCCACGGGGAGAAGACAATGGAAGCTCTGCGTCTGATACTCCCCCGGACTCCATCCTATGTGCTTCTTTCCTTCACTAATTTTAATCTGTACTCTTCCCCTGTAAGAAACCATAACCATGAGCATAACATCTTTCGGTGAGTTCTGTGAGTCCTTCTAGCAAATTGTTGAAATTTGAGGGTGGTGTTGGGGACCTCTGAACTTGCGATTGGTATCTGTAACGAGGGCAGTTCTATGGCAACTGTTCCCTTTAAACTTCACAGTTGCCCTAAGTCTAAGTCTTCTCATGGCCCATCCCTCATCTTCGTAGCAGCCAGAACCTCATTTGGGTTGGAGCTTACCTCCTGCCTGGGCTCCGACCCTTTATCCTTCATAGGCATTTCCCTAATAAATCTCTTTTACATACCATCCCATCTTGGTGTCTGCTTTTCAGTGGGCTTGATTGAACATAGGTCATCTGTGACCCACCAGCCCTGAAAGTGCAGAATCCTGAGCCCCACCTCAGACCTGAGTCAAACTCTCAGAGGCGGGGCCTGAGGATCCACACTGGAGATACACTGCCCATATGATGCAGAGGCACACCGAACTTTAAGGGCCACTGGCCTGGAAGAGTGACAGTTTCTGAACAGCTGCTGCAGTGAAGGCTCAGAGAAAAGGCTACCACCTGTGGGCTACCACCCCCAACCCCCAGGCTGCTGCCTTGGGAGACACTAAGTTCTCAGTTGCAGGGAGGGATGAGTCTCAGGGCGGTCTGATGTGTGGAAGGAGTGCAATCACTGCAGGAGACAGCCCTGCACATTAGCCCAGGTGCTTTCTACTCCCTGCACCACCACTGCCTTCTCTGAAGCATCAGTCTGTCATCCTCACGCTCAGCCTGCTCCTTGGGAACTGCTGCTTTAGAACATCTCCCTGCAGCGTCTACTGCCATCTCCTCTTTCCACGAGGGGGTCAGGGCCCCGTTTCCCTTCTAGGGCTTCTTGTAGCCCATCGGCACAAAAGCTCAATCATTCCAAAGTCTGACAAACTCAGACCACGTCCTCTTTGCATTTCCTTGTACACGTTTCCATTTTTTACACTTCCATGTAGTTATTCATTTATTCAACAAATATTATAAAATGCTTAGCACACGCCAGATACATATTGGCATAATCAACCCATAATTCCCAAAAGGAATCGGTCCAGACACAAAGGAGCAGAAAACCACAAAGGTGTTTGATCTTATAACAATAACAAGGTGGTTAGTTTAGTCACCTACAGATTGTCCTAGAAATAAGCTACCATAAAATGTAACGAACGTGTGAATGCCCTGCTAAGGTGCCTGTGAAACTCCCCTGGGAGCTTGCTTGGTGAACCAGTGCTCTTGACCCTGATGACCACATCTCCAATCCCTTCTTCCAAGACCTGAACCTAGATGGCTGAGGACTATAACCTAGATAAACAGTTCTTAACACTTTAAAGATTAGGGACCTCTTTGAGAATTTGAAGAAAAGTTATGGAGCCCTTTCTCCCCAAGCGGCATCATACATGCAAAATTTTATATATACATTTCAAAGAGTTTCATTCCCAACTCACAAATTTAGCTATGAGGGTGTTCATCACAGCATTACTAATGTTAACAATTAAAAGAGAACACTATTTCTCTACTCACTACACTTCTGACACCAAAAAGTATGCGGGGTTTTCCCACATCGACCAATCAATTCTCCAACTCTCTGGACACCAACTGGGAATCCTATGATTTAATTCAATTCCGACAGTAACTACCAGTTAGCCCAAACCCTGCTACAAGCTAAGGGTTCAGTTCCCCACTTCAGACACCAATTATAAGTTCCTCAGATAGCCATCTGTACTATCGACCAATTGGCTGTAAATCGGGGTTCCTACGACTCCCTCTTCAGGTTTGATAATTTGTTGTAAAGACTCACAAACCTCAGAAAAACATCTATTTACATTTACCAGTTTGTTATAAATAATACAAAGGTTACAGATAAATAGCCAGATAAAAAGGTCCATAGGGTAAGGTCCAGAATGGTCTTTAACACAGAAGCTTCTGCCCCTGTGGCATTGGGATGTGCCACCCTCGCAGTGTGTTGCATATGTCCGGCCTGGAAGCTCTCCAAACAAACCCCATAGTTCAGAAACTCAGGCTTCCTCACTTAGGCGCGATCAATTATTTACTCAATTTCCAGCTTCCCTCCCCTCCCCAGATCCTTCCAAGCGTCTAATCACAGCTTTGTCTTTCTGGTGACCAGTCCCAATCCTAAAGCTCTTCAGGAGCCTACCAAGATTCTCCTCATCAAAACAAAGATGTTCCTATTACCCAGTAAATCCCAAGGGATTTAGCAGCTCTGTCAGGAACTAGGGGCAGAGATCAAATACATATTTCTTATTATGTTACGGTAATAAAAAAAATGGGAATGATTTAAAGGTCTAGTAATAGAATTAAAGTTCAGAATGCTCATATAATAATGCATTCAGAGCTATTAATATATTTTTTAAATAACCTTGCTGACATGATAAGAGCTAACATATAAATGATTCTAAGTTCTTTAAATATATAAACTCAGGTATGCTTTAATTTTACCCTTACTTTACAGATAGGGAAACTGAGGTAGATAGGTTAAGCGACTTGCCCAAGATTATAGAGTTCCTAGTGGAGGAGCTGTATTATAATCCAGGAATCTGTGTTTATAAACACAAAAAGGTAGGAGGATATAAAGTTATATTTACAATAAGATCCTATTTTGGTTTAAAAAGAAATCTGACTGGAGACCCCCTGTGGTGGTTTTACTTTATGTCCACAAGTTATTTGATTCTCCTCCTTTCAAGAGGTTGGAAGTTAAATGCTCTACCCTTAAGTGTTGACTTGACTCAGTGATTTTCTAACAAATAGCATGTGGCACACGTGTCAGTGCGTGACTTCTAAGAGTAGGTCATAAAAAGGCATTGCAGCTTTCTCCTTACTCTATCTCTTGGGTCACTTGTTCTGGGAGAAGAGAGCCATCATATTGTGAAGATACTCAAGCAGTCCTGTGGAGAGTCCACGTGTCGAGAAGCTAAGGCCTCCAGCCAACAGCTGGAGTAAGCCATCTTGAAATCAGACCCTGCGGCCCAAAGCAAACCTTCATTTACATGGAGGTTTATCAGAGTCCCTGAGCCAGAACCATCCAGCTATGCTGCTCCTAAATTCTTGACCCACAGAAACTGTGAGATAACACATGTCTTTCGTTTTAAGCCACTAAATTGTGGCGGTAATCTATTATGCAGCGATAGATGACAAATATATCCCCGAAATGTTAGTTATTATGAGATTATTGATGATTTTCATTTTGTATTTTTTGTCTTCTCTGTATTTTCAAATTTTTCTTCAATAAAATAGTACCTACCTATCTAAACAAGCACATGTGAAATAGGACACTAAAGAGACTAGAAATATTAAACAAAAGAGCAACCACCCACCATCCTGGATGATGGACACCCTACCAGGTACAACCACTTTCTGAGACGTTCGACTTGAAAACAGCTGAATCGGCTTTTACACTGTGTGACCTATTGACATCACTGGGGATGAATCTGTGAAAGGAGACACTCTGGATCTGAAGGTGAAATGGCCGAACTGGGCAGCTCAACCTGAACTCCTCCTTGATTCCTGATGGAGGGGGTGAGGTGGGATGGAAAATGCCCTGGATCCATGCCCAAGAGAATTAAGATCTTATTTTATATGTGGCCCTAGGCAAGTCACAGTCTCAGTGGACCTCAGTTTTCTCATCTGTCAAATGAACATCTACAGAATTCCTCAAATTAGATATTGCCAAATATTTACTGTCTCAGTCTGCTCAGTCTGCTAAAATGGAATAGTACAGATGGGTGGCTCAAACAACAGAAATTTATTTCTCCACAGTTCTGGAGGCTGGAAATCCAAGATCCAAGTACCAGTATGGTCACATTCTGAGGTGGATCCACTTCCTGGTCGCTTCACAGCTGACACTTTCTCGCTGTGTCCTCAAACACTGGAAGAGGCCAGGGATCTCCCTGGAGCCTCTTTCATAAGGCACTAATCCTATTTATAAGAGCTCTACCTTTAGACCTAAGCACCTCCTGAAGGCCCTATCTCCTAAAACCATAATTTTGGGGGGTCAAGATTTAGACATATGAATTTGACGGGGTGGAGGAGACAGAAACATTCTGACCATAGCATTTTTGTAGAATAACATGTTTCCATAAAATATAAGGCAGATTATATGCAATATGAAATAGAAACATTACTTCCCCAAGAATGATTTCCACAACCTATGGTCTTTGTGACTATAATACCCTGAACTAACAATTCTTATTTTTAAACTCGTTTTTTTAAATGTCGAAGTATTTTAAAGTAAATTATAGACATCATGATATTTCACCCCTACATACTCTTTCTAAAAAATAAGAATGTTTTCAGAATAATTGCCTGACATTTTGGCCAATCATACTGCAAGAAAATTCAGCCAATCAGAACTCAGAAGTGACCACATTCTTTTCACATATACCTTATTTTTAAGCCTCTACTATTCAGATCCTGTCATTAAATGTCAGTAGCAGTTGATTGATTGGCCCTTTGTAAACTAATTGAAATGGACATGGACTGATTGAAATAGAGAAAGATCCACACCTAGGAACTTACAACAGAATAGGTTTTACCTACCTACAAGTGAAGGAGAATTCAGCATGGACAGGTAATATAAGAAACAGAAGTGAGCCAGAAAGAGGTTCCAGTGTCTGCCAAGTTGTCAGACCAGAGGAGCTGCTGACTCCCTTCCCCAAATCTAGGCTGGAGAAACTAAAGAGGGAAACAGGGATTCCAGGAACCAATAACAACAATAACAATAGCAACAAGGTATGAGAAACCCTTGGAGAGACTTCTCAGACGAGGGCCTGGCCTAGGGCACTTTCCCATACACAATACCAGACAAAGTAGCCAGTGGTCCTGGAGAATATGTGCTCCAAACTGGGGCATTGTCACTCCCTCAGAGAAAAATAGCAAACCACGCAAGTCCTTGTTATCTGAAACAGATGGATTAGAACAAGAACAAACAGACCAAGAATCTAAAACAAGCCTCAAGTAGAATCAAAGAGATAAGATAGAAGCAATATGAAATAAGAAATTCAAAGAACAAGTAGAAATATTGGGTATAAAAACTCTAACAGTGAATAATGGGCACAGGTCCAGCCTGGGACTGAAATCAAGGACAAAGCAGAAGAGAAAACAAAGTAACCCTGGGTAGGCGGAGAATGAAGCTGCACTCACCAGACCATCCTTCCTCAGCCCAAAGTCTAGGGTTTGCCTTGAGAGCTTTTTCATAAAAGGGGTGATGGAGAAGCTGATGTAGAGGTTCAAAAAGAGTCACCCCAACATGTGCCTTTGCAATATGAGGATTATTTTGAACTAAAGGCAACAAAAACCCTGCAGGTTCACAAGAAACTTTTACCCCTCCTTTAAAGAATTTAAATTTAGGGGCCTTGCTCACAGTAAAATAACTTCTTTTGACCTATCTATATGAAAAGGCAAGCCACTAGTTACTGAATATCTGCTTTTCTTATTACCCTGCAATGACCTCCTGAAGCTCTAAGATGCCTTCCCTCATCCTTAGCTCAGAATGTCATATAAATCATCCTTCATTTTCCCCTTCTGTCCCCATGCATGTGTATATAATTAAATTTGGCTATTTTCTCTTATTAATCTGTCTCATGTCAATTTAATTATTAGACCAGCCAAAAGAACCATGAGGATAGAGGAAAGTTTCTTCCTACACCACACTGGCCCCTATTTCCAGGGCATTTGCTCTGCTTTGCTTGCGAACGCTGGATCACACATATCTTAGGGGACTCTCTTTCTTCCTATCTGTTCTGTTGGCCCAGTGATTTCAGGCAGAATTTCTCCCTTCTGATGCCCTACAGGCCGGATCAGCTACACAAACTGTAAGTCCCAGTGCAAAATAATAATTCAAGGCCTCTTGTTTTAAAAAGAATTAAGAATTTCAAGATGGCAACAGCAGAGCATTAAACCAAGAGTGAGGCCCTTCTGGGTGTTGAGCCCTGTGCAACTGTTCAGATTGCAAGTTCACAAAGCCTACTCAGCCCACAAGCTCCAAGGGGCTCTCTGGCTCCTCCCCCTTCCCACTCTCACAATTGGGGGTATATGGAAGGGTATATGGAATTTTGATTTTGGTCTGTTAATAAGCTCCTTTCATCCCCTTGGCCATGCACTGGGAGCTGTCAAAACCCATTCTCAGACCATTTCTATTTTCAGGACTCAGGCCAAAACTTTAGCAGAAGTTCCTTTTCTCACCAGTCTCTTCCCATCAAATGAATAACCTCAGAGCAGCAGTGTTTTGGGGAACCTCTTGAGACCCTGAATTATCCCTAGGCAGTCTCTCAGACTCACGTATCTCTCCAGTCTCAGCAACATGGGCAGCCCACAGCCATTGGGGAGGAGAAGTCTCAGTACAGAGAAAAAAAAAAAGAGCTTCCTTAGGGCTGTCAATCCACAAAATGGCATTATCGAAAAGCCACCACGCTTAGAGACCTCCAGTGAAAAATTCTGAGTTGGAACAGACAATTTTGTTTCTCTGCTGGTTTTTCAAAAAGTGGAAAATGATGCAATAGCTCAGGGAGTCATTAAACCCATGGTGGAAACCTAAGGTCTGGCAATCTGCATCCTCTTAGAGTGGGTTCTGATTTGGGCAGTGGAAAAGCTAGTGTGTTGGGGTTGGGGTGGGGGATGTAAAATATACATACATAAAATTTTAACCATTTAAAACAATTCAGTGGTATAAGTACATTTACACTGTTAGGCAACATTACTGCTATCTATTTCCAGAATTTTTCATCATCCCAAACTGACATTCTGTACCCATTAAACAGTAATTTCCCATCTCTCTGAGCCTCCCCTTCTCCACTGTCAAGTGGAAATAATGACACCTATCACACAGAGTTGTTGGAGAATGAAATGAAAGAGCAAATGTGAATTCCAGGCATACAATACATGCTCAATAAGTGTTAATCATGCTTCCTTTGCTGGACAAAGCTGGTCTTTGGCTCCTCTCCCAGCTTGCTAATGCTTCCCTGGCTACTTAAAGCCCTCTCTCTCCGCGCTCCACCCCTAGTCTGGTCAGTCCTCATAATCTTGGTCTCTTCCTTGCCACCTAAGTAGCCCCATACACATCCTCACAGATCCTTTTTAAAACTAGCACATACCCAATTGTGCCTTTCCTTTAGAAGTCTTTCTGCCTAAAGAAGTAAGTGCAAACATGTTATCCAATAAGTTCATTTCACCCTTTACTCATACAAACATGACAGTCTCAGGTAAGAAACTTCACTCAATGAACATTTCCAGCTCCTTGAAGTATGAGACTAAGAACTGCTCAGGACACGTGGCTAGAAATTTTCCCGTGGGCTTGCCCATTACAGTTTCTGAAATCTCGCCAGATAGGTAGTGGAGTGCTACGAGGCAGCACAGCAAAGAGCCAGGTCCGAGACTGTGACCTCTGGAGTCAGTCTGCCTGGGTTTAAGTGCCAGCACCCCTACTCACTAGCCGTGTGACTTAGGCAAAGAACTAAACCACTCTAATCTCTAGTTTCCTCACCTACAAAATCAGGGCAGGGCATTCACGCCAACTTTGTAGGACAGGGGTTATGATTACCTAACATAACCCATGCGAAGCACTCAATACAGTGCTAGACGTATGAGTCACGCTCAAAAAAGTTAGCTATTATTTCATTTCTACTCCCACCCCAGGATATTTAGAACGATCCACAGAGGCACTGTGCAGGCAGGGTCTACAGGCAGGTGTCTTATCGTGTTGTTTTAAAAATAAGGTTCTTTTTTGTTAGACAAATAATGAATATTTATCGTGTAAACTTGGAAACTATAAAAATGTATAAAGAAGAAAATAAAAGTGACCTGTCATCTTACCCACAAATACAACCATTGATTCTTTTAGGTGACCTTCCTTCCAGCTCGCTATACATTTAATTTTCTTTCGTATGTATTTATATTTACGCTCGGATAGTTTTTATAGACTAAGAATTTTTCAACTGGTTTATCACTGCCATGACCTTTCCCCCATGTCAGTAGTCTTCTAAAACGTGGTTTTTTACCTGAAACTATACATTAGTTAAGTTACACATACATCTTTAGAATCATGTGCTGTATAAAATAGCGTACTAAGGTAGAAATATGACTTTTTTCCACTTCCACACTTCAAGCATAATTAATTCAAACTTTTCCCATGTCTCTTTCACATTGGTGTCTCTGTCTTGCCCAAAGCCACTTTTTGAGTCATCTCACAGTTTTCTAAAGTACATTACCTTTTCTTCCATCTAAATTGTTTGAGTTACAGCACTTTTTGAATCTATTTGCTGTCGCTGGAAATCTTACCTAAACCACAAGTGGAACAGTTGATTCTATCTAAAACAGTTCCGTTTTTCTTTTTAAAAATAGTGTTAAATAATGGAAGGTAGATTTTTCATGTGCCATGTGATCTCTACACTAAAGATTTCATCTTCTGACCTTTCCTGGTTATTCTTTACAAATGCTGCTGTGAAGACATTCATTGAATCCTTTATTAACAGTATTTCTGTCAAAGTGGTAAAAGTTTACATAGTATTTCTTTTTTTTTCATTTCTAAAAATGATAAATATTGACAAACATCAAAGCAGGAAACATTATTTACGAAGATTGTTGCAAGCTAAAAATCACAAGATGGAGATTTGTGATTCTTTATCAAACTTGATTATAAAAGTTTTTATTAAGCACTGTCAGACTCATAAGCTGGGGAGAGACTTCAGATTTATAACTCAGTCCTAAATGGGCAATAGCAGATATAAAAGCTCAGAATTTAATATCAGCTTTGAAAATGTTAAATGGAGAGTTCGAGCTGTTTTCACTTTATGAACTGGCACCTTGTAGAATGCAAGGGCTATATTGATTTCTGACAGAAGAATCTGTCTCTAGAATGGATTTGAGCCTTTTCATATTCCATTTCATTCTAAAGGCACAGTTTAAGCAACGTCCTCTTCATTTCCATTTAGTGTATGAGACTTAATTGAAGGGAAAAAAAAAACAACCCAGCTTTAAAGAGAAGAACCTCTTCCTGAGAATGTTGTGGTCACTGCAGGGGTAGAGAATGGAACTAAGGAAATCTTTGAAAAGACATGAAGTTCACATTATGGATCCCCTCCACCCCCCCCACACCCCCCACCCCACCCCCCCACAACCATCCCAAGTAGCCCAGTTCAAAGCAGATTCAAATTCCTCTCCTTGGGCTATTTTTACAATGGAGCACCAAGAGAAAAGGTGTCCTTTGTGTCACCCCTTAATTGTTTTCATCAATTATCTCTGCCTGGCGTGGCCTCCTCACCACCTCTGCCTGCCTCTCTCATTGGCCTTAATGGGAACCAGGGCTCTCAACTCAGGAAGTCTTGGGTGCGGAAGGGCCCCAACCACACCTGGCCTGCTGAGCAGTGAAGCACAAGGTCTGTTTATGAGGGCAGAAACCCACTTTGGCATCAGTTGTGCACGTCGTGGGACAAACTACCTCCGTCGTTTTTATGGTCAGAATTCCAGTCCATAGGTGTCTGAGTCTAGACTCAAAACTGGTTGGCAAAAAAGCCATCCTAAGAAGTCTTAGTGTACTCTTTGATTGAAGAACATTGGAAAGGAGCTTCTACCCCCAAAATATCCTCTGTGTTAGTTTTCTATGACTTCCACTACAAGTTACTACAAATTTAGTGGCTTAAAAGAGCACAAATTTATTCTTCTCCAGTTCTGGAGGTCAGAAGTCCAAAATGGGTCTTATGGGACTAAAAATCAAAGACCGTGCTTCTTCTGGAGGCTCTAGGTGAGAATCTTGGCCTTTTCTAACCTCTAGAGGCCTCCTGTTCTTGGCTCCTGGCCCCTTCTCCATCTTTAAAGGGCATCGATCCATCCTCTGCTGGTGTCATCACATCTCTACTCTCAACTTCTAATGCTTCTGCCTCCTTCTCATAAGGACTCCGCTGATTACATTGTTCCTACCAGATAATCTGTTAAGGGTGGAAAATTTTCAAATGGCCAACTTCTGCTTCATTGTTTTATGTTAAACAGGGTGTAGTTCTAGGAGATATTCTGTGCAAAGATATGCTAATGTTAAGGGTGTAGTTATCCTGTGTAAAGATATGCTAATGGCCAGCCTCTGCTTCTGTAAACCTGCTTGCTTGCTGGAGGGGGTTTGGGGGCTTTTTAAGCTATCCCCTCTGGCGGCTCGGGACTGATCTCCTCTGACCTTGTGTGGTAGAGAGTCAGTCGCTGGCCGGCTAATAAAGGCTCACAATTCATCTCAATTGGCTCCATGGGTCTTAGATTTGATCACACCACAACAAATCTAGGGTAATCCCCACATCTCAAGATCCTTCATTTAAGCGTATCTGCAAAGTCCTGTTTTTCGTATAAAGCAACACGTTCATAGGTTCTGGGGTTTGAGATGTGCACATCTTTGGGATGGGCCATTAGTCAGCCCAACATACTTCTCTACTACTGAAGTGAAATTCTGCCATTTAAGAGACATTTCTTTGAGTCTTAAATATTGTATGTTTAAGAATTCCTTTTAAAACGCAGGAATTCCTGATAAAGGTGATGCCACCGGTATTTCAGAGAGACCTGGCCTGCTCTTGAGTTCCTCCTGCCCTTAACTCTTCTACCCAGTGAGGCCAAATTAGGTTAGTTTATGGAGGCCCCTGTAAGGTGCCCCCACCCTAGCCCTAAAAACCATGAAAAAAACAAGGAAAACAGGATTATAAGATTACATTAATGAATTTATTACTTAACTGATCAGAACAGAAATGCCCAGAGTCACCTTGAAGAGAGAAAATGGATCTCAGGGCAGGAAGAGCCCTATGTAACCAGATTGCAGGAATTATTCCAGAATGTTTTTAGCAGAAGCAAGTGGTCTAACAAGGAAGCATGGGAAAGAGAAGGCACAATGCTTGCAGGCCTACCTATCAGGGATCTATCTCTGTTTACCAGTTTGGATCATCTCTCTACCTTGGGGTCCTGTGGAAATGCCCTCCCTCAGAGCTGCAGATGCAGCCCTCTCCAGGTTCTGGGAACCGCTTCCTCCTTTTGTCCTGGAAGTGGCAATTATTCCCAGGGTTTCTAGATTAGGGTTAGCTGGGGGGTGATCCATCCCAAAACCTTGTTGGTTTTGAAATATCTTTGAAAATAATCCTTCCTTTAAACTCTCTGTAATCATGACTCCCTTTTGAATGTGCTGTTTATTTTCTTCCTGGACCTAGTTCAATACCTGCCATATTTTAGCACTGCCTGAAAGACAGTATGCCTAGTTTGATGAGGGCATTCACCTAGCCATTGTGGAGGTAACAATGCCAGACCTTAGCACTCAATGCCATTAAACTCCGGTCTTCTCTACCTTACTCCCTCTGAGCTGCTTCCAAGAGCCTTGAACAACTAGTCGTTACCTCATTCTCTGCATTAGCTTCTCATCCCACGAGAGAAAAGGCACTGGTCAGGCTAAAGTTAGCTTAGCAAGTGTATGTCTTATTAATAAATTGGCTTCTTTTTTCATTTGTGCTTCTCTCTTTGAGCTTTATTACTATGAGTCATTATTACTGTATCTGGTCAAACTTGGGGCATGAGAAGACAGAGTGTCTGGACTAGCAAGGCTGAGAATAGATCAGATGCTGAACCAGAGTGTATGCCCTAAGGTAAATACCACCTTGCAAGGCTGCCTGGTGGCCAGGCCCTTTGGCATCTCCTGCAATACTTGTCTCTGTGCGTACCTGCTTTCAGACTTCTAAGGCCTTTAATATCCTCCCCTGGGCTAACATTTCATGATCCTCCCACAGGCTCTTATCAGCTAACACCTTGCAGGGGATTATGACAGCTGGCTCAGAGTGGGAATTCATAGAAATGGGACATGGCTCAATGCTTGGAAAGGGAGAGATTTAGGAGGAGGAGAGGCGGGGTGAATTTGAGGCAGGAGGAGGTCAACAATAAAGGGGTGGTCAATTCAGCTTGCTTTACTTCTTTATAGCTGTCCCCTGTGGTGTTCAATCCCTGTGCCCTCTTTGGGTCCAGGTCTTAGTCTTGTCTCTACGGGTAACTACGCATGTAATCCTTACCTTCTCCAAATTACTGTTTCTTCAACTGAAAAAGGAATGCTAAAATTCCACGAGTCTGTTCTACATACATTTAGCATGTTACATTCAAGCATTTTTTTTAAAATGTATGTATGAATAGGATTCAGTTGTGAAGTAGAGATCAGTTTGACGTGGGTTATTTAGGCTTCAAGTTTAGAGCACGGAAGGTCAAATGAATTTGCTTGGAATCCAGCTCTGCTATTTACTGTGTGACTCTGAGCAAGTTATTTAACCTCTCTGAGCCTTAAATTTCTCACTGTAAAACAAGTATGATGCTGTCCACCTTACACAATTATATGGATTATATGAGCTAATGTATATGTACCCCAGACATAAGCCAGGATTTCCTATCACCCCGTCTGCATAAAGTTACATTTGAAGACAGTTCTAAAACCAAATAAAGTTTTCTAATTATACTAGCAACACTTGAAGAACATAAAAGGGGATCCAATTTATAAACCACAGCAACATTTCTTAAAATATCTTTTCCTCTTCTGCCCAATTCCCCTACCCACCCACATCCACTGCTCTAGACACTCAACTCTAGAATCTCCACAAAACTCCCCAACTAGACTTGCCAGATTTAGCAAAGCAAAACAAAACAAACAGAAAGAATGCCCAGTTACATTTGAATTTCAGGTACATGACAAAATTTTTTTGGTATAAATATTTTCTATGCACTATCTGGGACATATTTGTTGTTTATCTGAAATTCAAATGTAACAGGTATCCTGTATTTCATCTGGCAACCCTACCTAATACCAACCCACAAAATTTTTTTTCTCCTTTTTATGTCTATCTCGTATTTGTTATGTAGGTTGACTTAGCTCACTAAGTTTCTCTCACTTCATTTTTAAATTTTCATCTACCTTTTGCCCAATGCCAGCATTTTCCACTACAAAGCAGAGCTTCAGAGCTGGCCCACAAGAAGAATCTCTCCCTTTCCCCATTGCCTCTTCGATGCCTTTCTCTATAAGCATTCCCCTGACTCTGTATCTTTAAAAGCTCAGTAGCCAGGAAAACCCTGAGAGGAAAGGAGAGAGGAAGAAGCTAATTGGCAAAGACTAAATGTTTGTTAGTGTGAGGGAGTGAAAGCATCACTCTCATACATAGCCCAGGGCCTGGAATACAGTTAACACAGAATGCCTGCTCCTAGTCCTGTTCCTCCTCCTCCTTATTATTAGATAGAGATCCTTTCCCACTCTCCCAGACCAAATCCAAGGCCTCATTCTTTATAGAACACTCCAGGGAGCTTAAAAGAGGCTTGTCCACCCCGCTGCTTCCACAGAATGCTGCGGTGGCCCCAAGGCCCCTGGGTCTGGATCCAAACTAACACATAGTCCCCTCCACTTAAGGAACATCCCAGCTTCATCACTTGGAAGCCCCAGTTAATCACAATATCACCCTCTTCACAGGGTCACATGATCTGCTCTCCTGGCCACCCAGGAAGTTCAAGATTTGCTAAGGCCCCCAGTGGACTAAAGGCCCTTCCCAGACATTGGCCTTGGTTCTCTGTAAAGATGCTGCAGCACCATTGCTGCTGAAGGCTGTAATATTTCACCATTTGGGCCACCCAAGGGAGTTAAATTCCCATTGCAAAAACAAAGCCCACTGAACTGGAAGAGATTTGGTCCTGAGCACCAGCAAGAGCCTTGCCTCATTCCCAAAGGGGTGCCAGGTCCATTAAAGCTTTTCACAGCTGATTGCTCACCTGTTCTTCATTTTCCACTTCATTCGGTGCACTAAACAGTGTCCTAGAGAGAAGGACCCCGCAGAACAAACCAAAAAATTGAACATTTCCCACCCCCACACCACAATCCTCTTTGAGGCAGACCCTCCAGGTTGACCGAATAGGAAGATGCAGCTTAATTTCTTTCCTTTTTTTTTTTTTTTTCTCCTAAATATGGGAATCCAATCTGGGACAGATAAGACCCAGGGCTTAAAAAAAAAAAAGGGCACCACATTCATTTCCCCATATAACTATCAAGGGGGTTGTCTATGGTTCTTTCTTCCTATATCATTGCTACTTCCCGAAAGCATCACACGAGAAACGGGGGGGGGGGGGGGGGGAGACCTAATCTAATTTCAATTCATTTCAACAAACATTTGTTCTGAGGGACCATCCCACCTTAGGGGATACAAAGTAGGGTAAAGTCATTGCCTGTCCCTTGTTGGGCCTGATTTTGTGAGAGACTCAGATGTAAGCAGCACAAAACATATGGACCTTGCGCACACATAGCAGAGCTGTGTGCACAGCGGAACAGGGCAGGGACAAGAGCTGGTTTTAAGGCCTCAAAAAGAGGTGCAGTGTTGTATGTGTGCGTATGTGTGTGTGTTTGTTATTGTTGTGTGGTTTTGCTTTTCGTTTTTTTATTTTGTTTTTACTTTTGCTTGTTTTCTATTCCTCCACTCTTTTATCATCAAGCCCATCCCCCAGGCTAATGGGATGGCTGACCTTGATTTTCATAATCCAAACCCCTCATAATTCCTCACACCTCTGACTCTAGAAAAAGAACCATTTTGTCTAGCTTTTCCTATAGGTCTTTCTGTTCATAAGAGGTGCAGCATTTAATGTGTATGTATGTGTATATATGTATATTTTTTTCTTAATTATTTACTATGGTAAGCAATGGGGAAATGGCCCTGGAAAACAGCCATAGGCAAAACACCCACCTTCATTTTTAGTGTATGTGCTGCTGAAGTGAGCACACAGACCGCACCTTCATGGAGCTCACAGAACAGAGGTCGAGTTAAGGTTTTAAATGCACATACTTTGGAGTTGAAAAGAGCTAGGTTGTCTTACCATCCGCGAGACTGTAGGCCAATTAAATTCTCTGCGACTCAGTCTGCCGATATCTAAAACGGGGATGATTATACCCAGCTCATATAGGCTTATTATGAAGTTTAAATGAGGTGTGCTTAAGACCTCGGGCATGTCACCTCTCTCACTAGTATTAGTGGTGGTGTTATAGGACCACACATTTTGGCACCAAATGATAACACTGACATTACTGTGCTTCGCTGTTTTCAAATAGTTTTACATGTGTCTGTTCCATTTCACCAACCACATCATAAGCCTCTTGAGGGCATGACAAAATTAAGCATGTCATAAGTATTCAGCAAATAGCTGTTGAATTTAGGCTGCAGAAAATGCAAATTTTTTCTAAGCTGCTGATGTTTCCTTCTTAGGAAAGAGCAAAGAGGGTGGGAAAATTTCCACGGCTGAAAGGCCAAATGCATGTTTGCTCAGTGAATAGGGCAGTGGGAAAGATAAAGTGAATTCCAATGGGGCTGTGACAGCCACCTGTGACAGCTATCCCATGAAACAGAGGAGAACACAGCTGAATAAACCTGGGCACAGAGAGAAATGGATGCAGCCAGGGGGACACTCAGCAGGGTGAAAGGTAGTAGGCCAGTGCAAGACTCAAAAGGAAATCTCATTACTGCCAGAGAGAAGCAGGGACTGCTCTTCAGGCAGAGTGATGCTCAGGGAATCCCAGACGATTATTCCACAGGGATCAAATGGGACATCTACTATGGAAACCACCAACTTGGAGCGGGGAAAAGATAGGTAATCAAGAAATGCGTAATCAAGCCAGAGGATGTTTCTCCTCCCCACCCCCCCCAATCCCCATCACCCCAAACTCCTCTCCTACCTTGAAAATACAGCTGGACTGTGGCCGCTGGAGGTGAAACCTGTGTGATACCAAAAGACCGGAAGATGTTTCTTTTCCTGAGAGGTCCTAGAGGTGCCTGGCAGACAGAACGTAGTCAGTAAATACTTGCCAAGGATTATTTGAGTCTGAAAATCAGAAACCTAAAATGTAGCATTAGAAGGGGATTATCATGACAGTCCCTTCATTTTATTGTGTGGAAACTAAAGTCCAGAAAAGTAAAGTGACTTGCCTAAGGCCATGCAGGTACTGAAGAAGCTGGGGATCATAGCTCACATCTGGATTCATTGCTAGCGCTTTAGGCAAACCTACCCGCAATTAGCAGTGTTTCCGATTCTAGTTGCTGGAGCCCCAGCTGCGCCTCAACTTTAATTCAAGCTAAGATGACTTCAACGTGCTGCTTTCCTTTTCCCAAGTCCTTTTCCAACCTGGGTAACATGGTTACTTTTACCTTGTTTCCTCCCCTCTGGTTCTAACCATACACCTTTCGAAGCTGAAGAAATCCTGGCAAGGACCCATCGTTCCTCCCTTCACAGAGCAAAAGCCTCAGCTAAGCTCAGTTCTCGTTATTAATTCTGTCATTATCAATATTCTTATTTAGTCACCAACTGCTGGCTAGGCCCAGGCAGTGACGTGCCAACAGCTAAGCTGGTCCCTCATGCCAGGTACCTGAAACAGGCCTGCCCCTCTGCCTTGTCAGATGCTACAGGCCTCCTAAAGCCTCCCACGGCCAGGCACAGGAAGAAAATAAGTGAGTTGATGCTGGCCTGAGCTGAGTCATAAAGATTCAGATGGGACAATAAAGGAAGGTAACTGGAGCATCCGGGCTTTGTGAGCGAACATCTCAGACAGAGGCTGCAGGAGAATCATGTTCTTCCCCTCGCGTTGACAAAGCCCCCGTGGGTGATCTGCAGCAACCAGGGTGAGCCAGGGCTCCACAAGCTGGCATTTTACTGCTGATTTTAAAAAACTACCGGTCATCACCAATCCTCTGTTTTACATCTTTTAATTGTTTTAAATTGTGTGTTCTGTACCCTGACGTGATTTGAACACCAAGGGCAGCACTTTATAAAATAAATAGATAATGAGATTTATTCACTTCCCTGTGGGGTAGAGATGGAGCTAGCAGGAGCCACATGGGAGAAGGTACAGGGAGAAGCCTTCTGAGGGTTTTCAGGCAGAACCCGGCTCCAGCCAGGACTGTCCTTCCCTTGTTAATCCCTACGGTGCTACACTGGGCTTCTGAGCACTGGCAGGAGCCAGGAAATTAGAAACTAGGAAGTTGCATGCATCTCATGGAAACATCTGTGGGCTTTGCTGCTGCCTAGGCCAGCCAGCCAGAGCCCCAAAGGGTCTGTCTCCTTTGTGGAGTTTTATAGCTCCATAGTCAGGAAGGGAGAAGTACAATTAAAAAGAAAAATCTAGAACTACATCTTCCTGGTTCCAAATGAAAGGCAAAAGGCCAAGCGTTGCTTAGGGGTCAGTTCAGCCTAGTGATTAAGAGGGAGCTGAGAGTTCTTTGGGGTCAGATCTGGATTCTGGTGCCTGCTCTGCCACTTACTTGTGTCACTCTGGGCAAGCGGCTTCACTTTTCGGAGTGTTAGTTACTTCATTTTGGTCAGTTAAATGGTGGTGATAGTAACACTACCTTCTTCATGTGAATGTTGGGGAAAGCAAAAGGAGATGGATACTTGATGTGCTTACTTGGCCCAATGCTGGGCACACGGCGAACAGTAAATATTTAGTTATCATTGTTATAATGTGCAGATGGCTCCGGAGTTACAATGGCTCCACTTATGATTTTTAAGCTTTACAATAGTGTGAAAGCGATACACATTCAATAGAAACCTGACTTTGAATTTTGAATTTTGATCTTTTCCTGGGCCAGCAATTGCCGTAGATACTTTCTCTCCTGGTGCTGGACAGCGGCAGTGAGCATAAGGGTAAACAACCGATATGCTATAGTGTATTCATTGTGTTAGATGATTTTGCCCAACTGTAGGCTAACTAAGCCTTCTCAGCATGGTAAAGGTAGGCTAGGCTAAGCTATGATGTTTGGTAGGTTAGGTCTATTAAATGCATTTTTAATTTATGAGATTTTCTATTTAGGATGGGTTTATCCAGACATAACCCTATAGTAAATTGAAAACCGTCTGTATTTAGTTTTATATCAAGCAATCATGGGAGAGGCAAAACCAGCAGAAATTGTCACTGTCACCGAGGAATTGTTCTCCAAAACCCCACACTCCTGCCCACCCAAATCTGATTTATCTTCAGAAGCTTCATCATGTAGTGGAAAGAGTCTCTGTTTGTGCTCTGGCTGTTACTCCTCAGCCTTGTGCCTCTGCACACATCACCTAACTTCTCTAAACTTGAGTTTCCTCTTCTATGAAATGGAAATAATAATAAAGACTGCCTCCTTTCCAAGGTCAAGGTGAGTTTCAAATGAGATTACAAGTGAATGTGCTTCAAGAGCTGTAAAGTACCACACAAAGATAAAAGGTTATTATTCTACCCAATCTTGTAGGTTTCACTCAAGTCCCATCTTCTCTCACTCTTTCTGTGAGAGAAATTCCATTTCAATTGGTTTAAGTGGTATGTGTGCAGGGAGGTGGGGAGGATTTTATTAGCCCTTGCAACTAAAAGCTCCAGGAGTAAATTCTGGAGTAGTTGGATCCAGATTTCCAAAAGACGACATTGAAAACACCTGATTCTCTCCTTCTCTCAGCTCTGCTTTCCTTTGTGTTGGCTTTACTCTCAGGCAGGCTTCCCCACAAGGTGGCAAAGGAAGCCACAAGCAGCCCTAGGCTTGCAAACTTCCAGCTTAGCAACCCAAATAGAAACAGTTCACTTTGTTCTCGATAGTTCCAGCAAAAGCCCCAGACTTGAGTCTCGGTGGCCCGATTTGGGTCATGTGCCTGCCTGTTCATGGCCCTTTCACCTATGGCCAGGAGAATGGAATAGGCCAACTAGCCAAGCCTGCCTGGGTCGTGTGCCCACTGCCTGGAGCCAGGAGATGAAGTCATTCTAACTACAGAAACAGAATGGGAGGAGGTAGTTCCCCAGAAGAAAGGCCAGGTGATGTCCCCAGAGGAGGTACAAAAATATATTGGACAACAGATGTCCGCTGTACACAGACTTTACTTTCGTATTTTCTGGTTGGATATAGGAAAAAGAAGTGAGAACTAGACAAAAGTCCCAGAGAGCAACCACATATTTGCTTGGTGGTCTGTGGTTGAATCAACACTTTCCTTCTGGAAAATTCTGCCTTAAGTAATAATATAGCTTCAGGGAAATAAAAGTCCTGGTCCATTTTAGGAAGGGAGCCCTACTCTTGTCAAGAAACACAACTGTGAATGAGAAAGGAAAAGAGAACCTTGTTTTCTGACTCAGTAAAGTAAGAGAGTTTAATAAATACTATGTGATAATAAAGTTCTGACAAGGTCACTCAATAACCACGATTTTGACTCTGATTCCTATCCCACTTAAGAATCTGCATGAGCCCAGATTTCAGCTGCTATTAATAGAGGTCATGCTGTCGGCAGGCTGCCAAAGTGGGTTCTATGCACAGGGCGGCAAGCACCATGTGGGGGGCCCCAAGAAACCACAGGTTATTTCAATTTAAGTCACAACATCATTTCAGCCCAGTTCCACTTCCTTTAGGGGTCTGACAGACTTCCTGCCATCTTATCACTACTTCTACCTCTGAAATAACACTTCTTTTACTGTTTTAACATATTATAAATGCTAGATACATACAGTAAATTCTCACTTAACATCATCGTAGGTTCTATGACTTTAACCAAAGAACACATAAAAAACAATTTTACCATAGGCTAATTGATATAAACAAGACTTAAGTTCCTATCGCATCTCAACAATGCTATAACAATGTGGTGTTGAACGAAATTAGGTTGTTTGAGGACCTGCTGTACTTACTTCAGGAAACTCAAATAAAAGTACAGAGTCCCCGTAACCTATTTAACCTTGTTGCAAATCCTCACATCTTTCCCTAGGTTTATAGGATTACTGTATATACAATTTTTAAGTGGAATCACGTTTCATAACACATACTGGAAATACCTCTCTGTGCCTATGATCCCTTTCTAAAGCATCAATTTTAATGAAATCAAATTTTTGTTATTGTATGGATGGACTATAAATTATTCACCCATCCCCTATTGTTGGACAGTGAAATTGTTTATAAATGTTACTTATTACAGTATTCTCTGGAGATATTTAAAGTAAATGAATGCATGCCTGGAAAATGGTGTGCAAAATAGTTAGGGTCAGAAATAGTTAGGGCCACAGTACAGAAAAGGGACCATGAGAGAAAACTGCTCCCAGAAAAATATTACTTCTGTCTGACATCATGGAGACCACAGCTGGACTCCTGGAGTTTTTCTGGCCCTGCTCCCAACTCAGTGGAGTTTTTGCTATTTGAATGACATAAAGAAGCCTTATCCATCTGGGTCCTGTTGTTGCTGTGTGGTACTGGTGGGTGGGTCACTAATTCCATTAGCTTTGATTTATATGTTTCAGTTAACTAACCAGATTATAAATTATCCCAAAACTTACTGGCTTAAATCAACCATCTTATTGGCTTATCGCTCTGTGGGGCAGCAATTTGGACAGGGCTCTGCTGGGTGGTTATTCTCTTCTATATTCCGTTTGCTGAGATCATTTGCTGGGATCATTTGCTTGGCTTCATTTTAGTTGGCAGCTGGGCAGTTAGGTTTAAGAAGATCACGTGCATGTCTGGCACGTCGTTGCTCCTCCACATGGACCTTTTCTCTACATACGGTTAGCTTGGGCTTTCTCACAGCAACCAGACTTCATGGCAGCTTCTTCCAACTAGGAGGAAATTGGAAGCTGCTGATGTCTTAAGGCCCAGACCTTAGAGTTACACTGTGTTACTTCCAGTGCATTCTGTTTGTCAAAGCCATTCTCGGAGTCCATCTAGATTCAAAGAATGAGGAATGAGACTCGCCTCTTGACGGAAGAGTGGCAAAGAATTTGCAGCTATCTTTAACCTACTATAGGAAATATGATGAAAACAAAAGGTCATAGGGTTCTTCTGTAATCAAGAAACGTGGAACATTATGGTGTTGCAAATCACTAAGTCCCAAGTGTAGGCCCAACCAGCTAGAAAGTTTGCTCCAGTTCATAGTGATAACAAAAGAGTCCATTACCAGGGTGCATGTGGAAAATGGAATCCCTGGCAGAACTCACACCTGGGAGGCAAAAGTGACACTTATCCCCCCCCCCCATAGTGCTGGAGAAGGGCGCTGGGACCTGCACATCTCAGCCTAATTTCTCCCTCCGCTGCAGAGCTTCACTCGCCCCTGGCAAGGCACCTGCTTCTCCTGTTGCAGATTCCTCACTCCTTAAATGTAATCATTCTCTCCTGAGCCTGTGTCATATGAATTTTGAGATCTTGTGAAAATCTTTCTGCTGAAATGATAAATATTGGCTCTGCCAGTGTTGATATGCTTCCTCAGACTGGCAAAAGAAAAGAAGGTGTAGGGCATCCCATGAAAATGACAAATTCCCCATGTACGAGTTAGCAATATCTTTCCATCTCGGGGCCTTGAAAAACACTGAAATCCTTCTCATGTCATTGGGCCCTAGAGGTCTGAGTGAATCAGCCAGATGGAAAGATCCTGGCTATCCCCATCAGCTATTGTGATGGCACAGGGAGTTCTTCGGTCACATCCACCCCCATCTGAGAGCTAGTTTTATTGTTTCTTACAGGCTCATCCCGGTGCTGGGAATGGCCTAAATTTAATATTGAGTCATTCATTGCCTGATTCCTACTTGATTGAAAAAATGCTGCTATTTGGTGTACGACACCTGTTAAACAAAGTCATTTGGGGGTAGTAGGTGGGCAAATGGGCCACATAATGGGAAGGAAGTTGGATCCTCTATAATTGCTATGCAACCTTGGGCCCAACCATGGAGGTCCACTTTCTCTGCAGAAACATACAAACTGTGGCTTCTTTAAAAAAGGGCTTAGACTTAGTGTCTTTATTTTCACTCTGAACTGATCAGATCAGTGCTGACCAGCTCGTAAATATTTAAAGTCTCTTTTTCGCAGTCCAGCCTGAAGCCTTGTACCTATTTGATTTGTACAACTCATATCTGGCTGGTGTTGGTAGATTAAGACAAATATCTTTTCAGAACTGAAAATGATTTCATTTTTTTTCCTTCCCTATGTCTCCCTACAACTGTGAGGCAATATTATAAAAGCAGGGGTGTGTGGAGATAGGAAGGGGACACAAGCCCACTTCCAGGGAGGGTGGGAGCTTTATCCCCATCCCCTTAAGATTCTCTTGTTATTGTCCCTAGAGAAGGAATCAAGACATTATTTCATCCAATCAGGATCATTTGTAAATAGCAAAACCACTTTCTGCTTCGCAGTAGCTCACAATATTGAGATAAGTGAATTAAAGGGAACAGTTATTAGAGAAAGTAGAGAGCATTAAAAACAGCTATTTTTACACAGTATATGGCAGACCTTCCTTTGGAATCTTTTCACGTCATGCCCATTGTATAGGCTTTGGGACTTGTATAACCGTGTCCTTGGACCTGAATACAAGGCTCTCAACAAGCCGGACTGAATGCAGGAGGGTGGGGCACTGGGTCTCGAAGTTAGCGGGTTTCCACATATCAAGCTTTATTCTGAATCCCTAAAGAAATAAAGCACACCCCCCCTTCTTTAGAGAGAGATTCTGTCCCTGATAGAAACATCATCTTCACCAGGTACATGGAAATATTCTAGGAACGAAGAGGAAAGGGATGTGTGTTGAGAGAGAAAGAGAAAGAGGAACATGAGCTCAGTCCTGGACCTTCTTACACAGGCTGGCTCTTGGCTTTCACTGAGCTGGATCAGTACATGCCACCCAGACCAACCCCTCCCTTCCCTCAGAAACCTGAGAGGAGTCATCAAGAGGCCTTTGACTCCATTCACTTGTCTGATTGGGGCATTGTAACAAATGACTTTATCCCAGGCTTTTGTGTGGGACCCTGAGGGAATAGTTGCATCTTCCTCTCACATTCTCTCTCTCTCTCTCTCTCTCTCTCTCTCTCTCTCTCTCTCTCTCTTCTCTCTCTCTCTCTCTCTCTCTCTCCTCTCTCACACACACACACACACACTCACACCCTCCTCATACTCCTCAATTAGAGTAGGATTCTCCTGCTTTGTGCAGGGAACTCTGAGGACCTAAATTCCAAGGTGTTCCTTCAGTGTGAGGGAAAGAAGAATGGAAAGAAAATTCACTCGAAAAGATCTTGAGTCTGCAGATGGAGCTGTTTTTTAATCTTTATTTTGAAATCATTTCAGACTTACAGAAAAGTACTTTTTACAGAACATACAAAAAGTACAAAGAATTCCTAGATGCCCTTCACTCATCAATTTCTCTCTATACATGTATGTGTGTGTGTGTGTGTGAACTGGTTAAAAGTAAGTTGCAGATATGAACCCTCTTTATCTCAATACTTGAGCATGTATTTCCTAAAAGAACTGTGGACATTCTTTTTCATAACACTCATTTCAAAACCAGGAAATTAATACTGATACAATACCATTATTGAAACTACACATTTTTTTTTCGAATTTCATCTGTTTTCCTAACAATATTCTTTAAAAAGGAAAAAAAAATGTCTTCAATCTGGGAGCCAATCCAAGATCACATATTGTCATGTCTCTTTAGATTCCCTCAGTTAGAACAGTTCTTCAGTCTTTCTTTGTTCTTCATGACATTGTCATTTCTGAAGAATATAAGCTGTTTATTGACTGGACTGTCCCTCATTGGGGGATCATCTGATGTTTCCTCGCAATCAGATGTAGATTGTGCATTTTGGGCAGGAACACCACAGAGGTAATATCGTGTCCTTCTTAGCTCATCACATCAGGAGATGATGATATCGAGGTACCCTATTTGTCCCTTGTGATGTTACCTTTGGTCACTTGGTTCAGGTGGGGACTGTCAAGCCTCTCCACTATAAAGTTGCTATTTTTCTCTTTGCAATCAATAAGCATTTTGTGAGAAAATACTTCAAGGCTATATAAATACACTATTTCTCACCAAACTTTACCCACTGGTTTACACATCTATTGATCATTTTGCCTGAATTAGTTGTTACTATACAGGTTGCCAAATGCTGCTTTTCTTATGCTATCATTTCTTCATTATTTATTAGTTGAAATTTTACTGTAAGAAAGGGTTTTTTTCTTTTTCTCCATTTATTTGTTTATATCAGTATAAACTGATATTTCTTGTTCAATGGATTATAAAATATACTATCTTTTTTTTTTTTTTAATTCAGCTTGTCCCAGATTTGGCCAGTGGGAGCTCCTTCAAGATGTCTTCTTTGTCCTTTTGACATGTTTATGCAGGGCTATTTTTCAAGGAGGATGCTCCAGAACTCTGGTCCAGAATATTTCTCCAGTGGTTCCATAGTGTAGCGATTAGCGCGTCTGCTTTATACGCAAAAAGTCCCAAGTTCACACCCCAGCGGAGCCACAATCCATAGTCTATGGCCACGCCACCCTGAATAAGCCTGATGTCTGATCTCGGGAACTAAGCAAGGTCAGGCTTGGTTAGTACTTAATGGGGGACCACCTAGGAAAACCAGTGCTGTAGGCATAAGTAATAATAAATAATAAAAATAATAATATAAGCAGAATATATCTTCAAATCATGAAAGTTTAAATAGCATTCAAGAATCTAATTTTTAATATTATGAAGAAACACATTATATGCCAATAAATTTTAGAATTTTGATAGAATAACAAAATGTTGATTTGCAGACATTTTATTATCTTTTGTATACCAGACTCATTTGGCAAGTCAAGGCTCGATCTCCAGTCCCATTTCCTGGCCCTGATATGAAGACAGTCCATTTCACAGAGGACCTACTGAGGTAATAGCAGGTGAGAGAGGTCAGGCAACTGAGGGAAGGAGAAAGGAAGCTAGAGAGGAAAAGAAAAGGGAAAGAGGAACTCCTCTCCTCTCCTCATTCATTCAGACCTGTCTGGCACTTACAGCCTCCTCAGGTCCCTCATTCACACTGACCCCTCCAGGAAGTCAGCCCTCTCCTGCTGCAGGCATTCGTGTAGGAAGAACATAGGATATTCTGTCAGAGGTTAGAAACATCTCAGAGAAACGGCTTTGAAGGATCTCGAGTTTCCTCTCCACAGAAATGCCAGTGTGAGAGATGGAGGAGAGAAACACTGAGTTTGTCATGACCCCATCCTTCTCCTCGCTGGGATTGGCACCACAGGCCGGAGGCACTTTTGGCAGAATTGAGTGCTGGGGAAAGCCTGCAATAAATCAGCCTGTCTTTACTAGCCGGGAGTTGCTATGGGGATAAGAATACACTGTAGGCTTTAAGAGATGTAATTTTCTGTGATTCACTGTATATTTTTAGCCATTTTTCTTCCTGTATTATCTCCCTGTGGCAATTGCCTATTAATGTTGGTGTGCACCAAGTATGGACTAAATGGTCCATTCCCAGAAGTGATGAAAACCCTAGAGATCAGTAAGAACAAAAAGTTATGGCCCATGGACTTAAAGGTGGCCCAGGAGAATGACTGGATTGGTTCCAAGCAAGGATTTACTAACATGGGCCATGCCACATCTAAGGAAGAATAAAGGAGAACGAAAAACCCCAGAAATGTGGTGCTGGTCTGAGAAACTGAGTTGCATGACTCACTGCAGTCAGGATGCTCACCTGGTGCCAAGGGCAGGCCCCACGAATCAGAAGGAAGCTAGGACCCAGGCTCCTGAACAAGGAACTGTGAAAACACGCTACCCTTCTGTTAATTTCGCTCGTCTTACTACTGTTTTTTATTCTTTCCTTTTCTTTCTTCCTTTCTGTTTCCCTTCCTTCCTTTAATTTTACCCTTTTTTCCCCCCACATATAATTTGGAGGAGGAACTAAGAGGAAGTGAAAACTGGATCAGTCTACTTGGCTATTTGTTAATTGTTGTATCAGGAGTCTTTCCATTTCAGGTAACAGAAAACCCAATCTAAACTGTTAAAGCAGAAAGAGAACTTACTGTGTCTTTATAACTGAAAAGTCCAGGGGTATGGGCTAGTCTCAGGCACAGCTGTGTTCAGGAGGCCAGATGACATCATCAACATTTGGGGTCTCTGTCTCGCCAAGTTCTACTGATGTTTTAGTGTTTGGGCTGTAATAACATAAAACTCAGCTAACAGAGGCTTCAACAAAGTACAATTTGTTTTTCTCACATAAGAAATCCAGAGATGGGTTTATTTTTCTCAGATAACAAATAGTCCAGAATAGGCATAGATGACATTACTATGCAGCAGCTCAGTTTTGTTATCAAGAACCCAGCTTCTTCTCTTGGTTTCTGCTCCACCACCTTCAGGGTCACAGGAGGACTCTCCTGCTCCAGGCATTCAAGGAAGAAAGAAGAGGTATCTGGAACTGATTCTTTTATCCAGAAAAACGAATTCTTCCCCAAAGCCTCCAGCTGATCATTGCTTCCAGTTGATTGGACACATCGATGTCATATGCACATGACCACCCAGCCACTGAGAAGGCTAGGGAAGTGTACGTTTTTAGTTTTTTCTGGTCCCTGCAATGGAATCAGGTTTTTGTTTTGTTTTTGTTTTTGTTTGCTCATATAACAGTCAAAAAAAAAAAGCCATTCCCAGGTTGGTGGGATGATTCTGCCTCTGCATCACAGGGTCTGATTGGTTTGCCCCACCATTGTCTTTTCCCAGCCAGGAGGGGAGGAAGTAGAGAAGAGTAAGTAGCTTCTTTCTAAGGTTGTGGTGCAGAAATTGCACTCATCACTTCTCTTTTGCTCATATCCCATTGCCCAGAATCTAGTCACATGATCACAACTAGCTGCAAGGGAATCTGGAAAATGTAGAACTTGGGTAAAGTTGGGTAGCCTAGCTAAAACTTGAGGAGTTCTGTTACTACCATGATAGGAAGGGGAGTGATATTACAGGATAATTAGCAACCTTCTCCAAAGCAGTTATGGGAGAAACGGTTTGAATGGTGTGGGTTATTCAGCCAAATATTTCTGCCTCTGCAGCATTTTCAGAGAGGCTTACCTTTGTGGAGGTAAGACAGTTTCAGAATCACGAGCTTCATACCCTCCCTGGTCCAAGTGCATTAGTAAAAGAAAGCAACATCTTTGCACCTACTCTGGCCAATCTTATTCCATCTGCTTGGTTTGGATTGGGTCCCCTGCCCATCCCCAAATGGAAGGGATGCATTGCATTGCTCTGATTGTTCATACCTGAGTGATCTGCTCCATCAAATCACCAAGACCATTCTGGGCTTTACTTTGCTCATCTGTAAGATAGACCTAATAATCGAGCCTACCTCACAGGGTTGATGGGAGAGTGTTGCTGGTGGCCATTGTCCATAAATGCATCCTAACTCGACCAACTGACCAGGCTCACCTTAACAATGTCATCCTAGAAGACAAGACTCCTAAAAATCAAAGTAAAGGAAAGGTTGTTGGGTAGCTAGCCTACAGTTCATCTCATAGTACATTCCAAAGTAAAAATATTTACTCAGCACTTGCGTGGTACCAGGCACTGCGTTAAGCACTTTACATACATTTTATTATAATTCTCACAGAAACTCCATGGGACAGTTACTTTCACTATTTTTCTTAAATAGATAGGGAATTTAGCTCCTTACCAAAGGTCACAGCCAGCACAGTGGTGGAGCCACAAACCTAGGACTAACTTTGAGCCCCAGACTCTGCTCCCTCTTTTTGTATAAAAATAAGTAACATCACACATTTATAGAACTGTGGAAGTCTTCTTGCTGAGTGTGGCAGTCACAAGAAAGCACCACTGAGATCTCCTTTGAGAGAGAACCTGCTACAAGGGGTGTAGTGGGCTGACAGCCTCCAGCCATGGCACCTTTGGGATCCCTGAATTGTTCACACCAAGGCCTTGCTTTGCCAAGGCACAGCAGGGATATTGGAGCTGGGCCGGGCCTGCCCAGTGGTGACTCCTTGGCTCTTGGGCTTTCCAGCAGCCTGACTAGGACTTTCTTGGAGTTGTGCTATAGTCTGACATTCTTCCTACCCAACCCTCTTTCCGGGCCTCTCTCCTTTGCCAAGTGCCAGGCCTGCATTGTTGCCTGAAGGCTCTCCTCTCCTCCCCCTCCTCCCTCGCTCTTTATCCTTCACAGGCATTCTCCCCAATACATTTATTGCATATCTAATTCTATCTTGGCATCCGTTTCTCAGAGGACCCCAAATGACATGCTTCTTATACCTGCCCTGCCTCACTGCATGGACTACTCCACAGGTATGTGTGACTCCAAAGATTCTTGAATGTTAAGGAACAAACAAGCAATGAAAATAATAATTCAAAATGTGGGGGTGGGGAGGGTCTAATGTAGACCAATGAGGAGACTCCTGGCCTGGCTCTTAGAAACTGGAGCCTCCTTCTCTAAGAAAATTTATGAACAGAGGTGAGAACAACATCCATTGCTGAGCTCAAAAGAGTGAAAATCCAGCTGTATTAGGTGTGTTGGTGGGAGAGGGTGAGAAGGAGCTGAAACTTGCCTGGAGTCACACCACAGGGTCTCAGATGGATTCCAATTCTCCATCCAGAAGCTTCTAACACTTCACAGGCAAGGAATTGATTCTTTACAGAGAAAGCAAAAATTGCTACTTAACTCAGCCAAAGGAAGAAAATGATCAATTGAGTAAAATACACCAGCTTTAACAAGGCTCTCAAGACTGAAGTAGGATTGCTCTTGTCACCCCTGGGAACACTGACCGTGCATGCGTCATGGAGCCCCACCTCCAACTTAAGGCGGCTTATGCGTTGATTGCTAACTGACAGCCAGTGTGGATGAGGCCTATAAACATGTTAGATTTGGGCCCCACCTTGTTTTTTACAAAACTTGAAATTATTTGACAAGATCTATTAATTGGGACATTTTACATAAAAATATGGAGTTCTTGATTCTCTTGAAAAATCTGACCATACTCGGCTGTATATTCAATTCCTACTTCAGACAGGGCCGGAATCCCACTATTTCTCTCTTATTACACCTGCTAGCACTGAAGTCATTTGAGTTCAAGACCTCAGGATTAAGCCGAGGACAGTAAACCTACTTGATTTTGAGTATTCAGATTCAGATCAAGAGGCCTGGAGAGCACTGGGCTCAAGTTAGCTGTGAGCGCTTTAAGAAAAATTAGTTACTAAGCAAATTAATAGCAAAAATAGGATTTCAAGAGGGAATTTTTAAAGAAGTCATTTGCAAGCACTCCAGCAGGAATGACAAGCATTATTATTAGCACAGCTGGGAGATTTGTCAGAAATGACAGCGGGGGAACAAGTGGTGGCCAGAGACAGAGACCTTAAGGTGGAAGAGGTGAGACTTCGGTGCTGCCTTTGCACTTACTAGTGATAATGACCTTCAGAGTTTCTTTCACGTTCAGATCAGGTGCCTGGTGTTGTAACAAGAATAGTAAGAGCAAACATCTGCTGAGTGCTTATTACCTGCAAAGTAGTCTGTTAAGTGTTTTGTGTGCATCCTCTCATTTCACAACAAGCCCAAGGTCAAATACCAGTGTTATCCAGAGCAAACAGGAAGGTTTTGTAACCTGTTCAAATCAGAAAGTCGGTAATTCGCAGAGCCAGGACTTGAAGCCCAGACACTGACCTCAGAGCCCACACATGTTTCTATACTGTGATACTTCCACCTGCTTTGCAGGGTCGATGTGAGAATTACACAAGACGACGTAGGCCACGTGCTTTTTGTAAACTGTAAAGTACTGCGGCAATGTTCGCTCATAGCACTTGAGCACTACTACTTTCTTTAAAAAATTGATGCTTTATCTAAAAATGATCAGTTCAGTTTGGCCCCTTCCTAATTCATTCAAATTAATGATTTTTTTTTTCTTTTGAAGAGTAACAGGAGCTATAACTCAAATACCATTAGTCCTGTAGTGCCCTCTGCTGACAACAGTCAGGAAAACTATGAAATTCCAATAGCAAGTGATACTGATTTCCTCAGCCCCTTGAACGACTGTTTCTAGAGTGCCTACTTCGTCCTGGGCATTGTACTCACTGGCACACGGTCTAGAGGGAATGAAAATGGAGGATGTGGGAGGTCCCTTTCCAGCCAAGCCCATTCTCTGTGATTTAGGTATAGAAAAAGCAAAGCAGAGCAGGCGAGGATGACCCACTTCCCATTGTGACTTCATAGAGACGAGGCCAAACCTGAAGTTGTCACCATCTCCCTCAGACACAGTAAACCCCAGACCATGAAGTATTGATACTCCTGCCCAGGGGTATGCAGATAAATGTTTAGCACCCAGTTTTCTGGCAGGAGGAAACCTTGATTTATAGTGTTTGCCATTTTCTATAGTGAAAATACTCCTACTATGACCAAATTCAAGCTAACAACATGATGATTCACTACATGAATTTATAAAGATTGTTGAGATTTTAGCTATGGGTCTCTTGCAAGCTGGTAGGAGCTGGCTCTAACACACCGGTTTTATCTCTAGAAAAAATATGCCACCTTCCCTATCAAGTGGACTATAGAATTCTTCTAGCTGAAGCACACTATTGAGCACAGGTCAGCCTCACCCCAGCAAGACTGACCGCAAACAGAGGGAGAAGTGCCACCTGGTGTGTCCTCTCAGTATCCTCAGGGGGCTCTAGCCAACAGTCCACTTCGCCTTTTCCTTCCTCCCTTCCTCTTTCGAATTCTTTTCATTTCTAACCAACTGCGGAAAGAGGCGCTGCCCAGAACATCATGACCCAGCTCTGCAAGGTGTCGATGTAAGAAACATCCTAACCTGTAGAGGATTTTTATAAGAGTTCATTTGAGCCAAACTGACAGGTGCTGGTGCAAGATCTCAAATGCTCCACAGAATAAGTTTTGCAGCTTCTTTTACTCATTCAAAATTAAGGAGGGACCATGGGGAAGATTAGAAGTGGGAAAAGCAAGGCAGAGATTGGATTATAGAATAGTTAAGATTATGTGCTCTCTTTGAGAGTGGTTATGGCTTATTTCAAAGGTATGTTAACCTAGATGCATAGTATCAATTAATAGAGCTTGCTTAAGGTTTTACTAAAAGTTATATGCTTAGGGTGTGACTATACCCACCATGGCCTGCCCAGTTAAGAATTCATGATCAGAGCAGCCTGTAGGTTATTTTCCATAGAACCCTTTCTCCTGTCCACGAAGAGAACCTCCTTCACACCCCACCCCCAGCAGGGGGCACCTCCTGGCTCCCGAAAGAGTCCCAGGATCTTCCAGTGTGAGGAGGCTGGCCAGCTCTGGACCACGCGCCTCTCTCATTTTTGTCTGGCATGCAAGTAAGAAGGCCCTGCCTTGGGCCCAGGAAAGGAGGAACCAGTAGAGTCACGCATGACCTGGGGGAGCAGTTCCCAATTATCTCCAACTAGGGATGAGCCAGCAGAGCCAAACCCAGCTGCTAGGAGTCCCAAAGGACCAGTCTCCCGAGGGAATTGTTCCGAGGCCCACAAAACCAGATGTATCATGCCCCAGTTATCCAAACAGTAGCTGCCAAACCTCTACGTCCCATGAGGTTGGCGGTTCCCTTTGCTTTCTTCTCCAACCTGCCCTGGGGTTTTCTCCCGCAGCCACAGGTCACTCAGCCCAAGATTCTGGTATCTTAATGGATGATGAAACCTGGGTAAGAAGACCGGGTTCTACTTTATCTCAGCTACTTGGAGTTCTACATCCTTGAGAACGTTTCTAAACCTCCTGAGGTGTATGTTTTGAAGCCTAAATAGACATAATCATCAGAGAGGGCTGCTGAGATGATTAAATTAGAATGGGTGTTAAAAGGGCTTTATAAATTACAGTTTATAATAAATGTTTGTTATTTGTCTACCTGAGAGAGGATTTACAATGTTTTTTTTTCCTCCTTATAAACAGAACGCACATTATTTGTGGAAATTTTGAAAAATACATTTGAATATTTAAAAAACTTTAAAATCTCCCAGAGTTAATCACCATGCACAACTGGAATTTTCCTTGGGTCCATTTTTGTTATGTATACATACAGACACTTTTGTTAAAGAAAGGATGAGGATCTCCATGGCTCATGGGGAGTAGTTTCTCCCTTCACCAACTACAGACCTAACGATAGGTCTATGGTGGGAAAGAGCGGGAGTTAGTCCTTCACTGGAAAACAGTTGAAACAAGGCTAAGTGGCCTGCTGGGTCTCCAGATAAGGCGACCTTGACACAGAACCTATTCTTCCTGACAGAGGTCTTCAAATTTTTACAAAACAAGACATTTTAGATACACGACGATCTGCCCATATGGATCACGTTTTCTGTCTATCTGTAATTTGTCAAATACATTTTTAAAAAATTAAAATTGGGAAGCTTTTCACTGAGTAAGCATATATTGCTGCAGCCGTGTTGTTAAAATATTTGTTCTCAGGCCCGTTTCAGTGCAGAACTGAATTTGCTGCAGGAAACACTTCTGAAAACCTCACACAGTTTTCTGTGACTGGCCCATGAATCACTAGAAGAACCCATGCAGAATATAAGTGCAAATTTATTCCATGAGGTTCTCTAGGTATCTGATAAAACTTCATCTTTCCATTCACATTACCAAGATTATTTCCCACTTCTTCCCTAAAACAGGTGTTTCTTGGCTGTCAGAAACTGCGTGGGTCTCTTCTCTATAATGATAACAGCTGGCCCTCCTGCCTGAGTCCACCTCCCACTGACTATTCCAAAACTCCAGTCCAACTCAGCATACAGGGTAACTTTAGGTCTCCAAACCCTTGAAAGGGACAGCAGATGCTCACAGGAGTTAAAGTGCCTTGTTGGGAGAAGGTATCCTAAAAGCCAAATCTGAAATGTCACTTCTGGTGGCTGCAGGTACTACAAGAGTTTGTGGCTAAATAATTCCAGTCCAGATGTTTCAGGCTAGGTAACGTGAAAACCAGATCAAGCACTCTTCCCTCAAATGCCTAGTACAAGTCCAATATCTTCTAGTCACTGCTTCTCTCCAGAAACACGTAAGTACAGGGAGCAATGAAGATCCTCTCTGCTCCTGCAAGAAAAAAAAAAAGTCTCAGTGACTTCTCTCTCCTAGGAGACTGTTTAGCCCCACCCAGAGGACGGTCCCGCCGTATTCCATTAGGGTCCCTCTCAGTGTATGCTGGGTCGCTTGGGTCCATGGTAAAACCTTAGGCCTTGACCTCAAGTTGACCTGGGCTTGAATCCTGGCTCCACAGCTTCCTAGGAAGTTTGTCCTCAGGCCAGTGCCTCTACCTCCTGAGCTTAAAGAAGGTGGCTGTGAGTATATCCAGAGGTCCTTTGTCAAAGAAAGCGAGCAATTCCAGAATATTGCCTGGGGGCACACTAACTATTTGCAATGGAAAGAGAGAGAAGAGGTTCCTGAAACAGGCCACTCATCACTTTGCTCTCAAGCAAAGCTGCAGCCAGGAGGACATCCTGGCTGAACTCAGCCAGAAGGTTCTCACTGCTCTTACTCTCCTGTGGGCAACTGTCTCTTCACACTGAAAGTTCACAGTCCCGTCACAGCCCTTCCAAAGTCAGCACCAACCAGTCAGCCAGGACTTTCCTCTTCTCTCTCACTGAGCTAAGCTTCCCAGGCCAACCCAAAGGCCTTTGCCCACCTCTTAACCAGGAGCCCCCTCATCAGCTCTTCATGTAGATAAAGGTCTCCGGCTATCGCCAGCTCAGCTCTTGATAAAACATATCGCCCTTCTGATCTCCTCTTTGTAGGCTCACTCTCCAGCTCCCAATGACAGCATTCTCTGAGTCCAGTCCAGGACTCCAGAACCTCCTTCCAAACCGGACAAGATCCCTCCCCTACCAGCATGCGCACAGCCTCCCCTTCCAGGGGCCGAAGTCACTGTAGAGGCAGGAACCCCCAGCCATGAGATCACCAAGATAATTTAATAACGTCCTTCAGCTGCCACCACCAGAACCCAGGATGTCCACTCATCCCTCATCCCTAATTCTCTTCTCCATAAGGCCCAGGTGTTGCTGTCCGTGAGGCTGCCTCTGGCGAAGCACACCTGCCCTGTCAGTGTCAAGCTGATCAAGAAAGGAAGGTTTTGGTGGTGAGACGCACAGTTGAAAGAACGCACGAGGAGCCCACACGAGAAAGAAATGCCAAGCATCTACTTTACTGGGAGCACATTTCTACGCTAGGGGACCGCGTGGGTGCCACATATGTCAGAGGACAATAGTGGCATCCTGCCACACATGCGTGATCCAATCAGCTGAATCATGCTTACACATATTAGGTGCAAGCGCCCTACTACGCGAATGTAACATTCTACATCAGGGGTCACGTTCCCAACCGTGAGCCTGGATCACAGCCAGACCTGGGGCGCACATTCCCTGCTATCTCCTGTCCCCCCCCCCCCATTCTCCCTATTGAATGCAACGTCTAATTTTCCATGAGAACATTTTGGAAAAACACATCTCTCAAATTCTCTTGAGACATGACTCAGACAATGTCACACTGCCAACTTCTTAGAGTCCTTTCTAACCCTCAGGAAACCAGACTTCCAGCTCCTCCCCCAGCCCTGGGAGCAGCCAGCGTTCTGTGGGGTGAGTTGAGCCACAGAGGGAAGCAGTCATCACAGCCCTCACAGCTTTAGGGGCCACCACAGCAGTTATAGCAAAGCCCATTTCAAAGATCCTGACCTGACAAATGGGGAGCCCCTTGGGCCCATGAGTTGGTAATGAGGGATAAACCCCTGCTGGTCCCCCACCCTACACAATCTCCTTCCCAGGTCCTGAGGGCCCCACAGACCTGCAATGGGAAAGCAGCAGAACTGAAACAATCAGCTTCTGACTGGGAAACTGGAAGGAACCAGAAGCCAAAAGGCTCAGATGACTTGCAAGGCCTGGTCTGGTCAGCCATAGTTGATGCTTCCAGCTCAAAGGGGACTATGGAGAGGATGTGGGGACAAGCAAAGCGAAAAAGCTCTCTGTTCCTCTGGCCTCAAAGCCAAGGCCGCTGCTGATCCGCTCATCCCCCTTAAGGAGGAAGTCACCCGCTGCACCCGCCTTGAATATTTCCAAGACCCAGTTGTCGCCAACTAGGCCTGCCTCACCCAGGGCTGGGAGGAAGCCTTGCCTGCCCCTTCTGGCCCCTTGTCCCCAGTGCCACCAGAACCGCCAAGCCAAGAGCTTCAAACCCAGCAGGCAGCTGGAAAATATGGTAGATGTCATGCTGCTGAAGCCAGAGGAGGCAGGGTCCTTACGCCTCAAGGTCCATCAGCAGCAGCTGGAAGACTTAGGCGAGGAGGACTGGGGATCCCCTACTCTGCGGGTTTGGCTTGGGCTGGCTGTACAGAGTGAGGATTCCCATTCACGCGGGCCAGGGGTTTAGAGGAGAGGGATGGAGAAGGTTTAAGCTGGAGACAGGCAGAGAGAGAGAAGGAAAAAAGAGGGAAGAGAAGGAGGGGAGGGAAGGGAGGAAAAGGGAAGGGTAGTGAAGGGAATCTGACAGGCAATGACTAGTTTTACGGAGAGGAATATTTTCCCAACATATAGCTGTCTGTCGTGTTCACAGAGTTGTCATTAAAAGGTTTACAGGGGGAAAAAAGGCATTTTTTCAAGTGGCCTAGTGGTTAAGAGTCCGGAATCTGGACTAGATTCAAATGCATGCTCTGCCTCGTCCCCTAGGAGTTGCCTTGGATAAATGTCTTAACTTCTCTAAACCGCCATCTCTTCATCTATAAAACGATGAGCGTTCCCACCTCATGGGGTTGCTGTAAGGAGTAAGAGAGGTAATGTTTATAAAGCACTTAGCACAGGGCCTGGCATATAGTAAACTCTCAATAATTGCTACTTCTTATTTTTCATTATTGTCATTAGTAGTGGATAAGCATCTGAATTAGCAAAGCCTGGTTTCCCAAGGCTAGCCTTATGGAGTATGCGTCTCCAGACTTAAGGCAACAAAGATCCAGAAAACCAAATTTTAAAATTGCCAATGGTCAATGCTCACGGTTCCACCTACAGTGTTCCGTGGACACAGCTTGATCTAGGACGTTGGTAGCCAGACCCATTGGGATCCCTCACTGTGTTCATCTGGCCAAAGCAAACCCCGCAGAGCATGGGCCTTCTGGTCCTCCAGCCCCACAACATGCTCCATTGTGATAAAAGCAGACAGTTTGATTTCCCTATTTCTTGTTTCTTTTTTTTTTCTTATGGTAAATTTTCTCTGCTTCCTTCCCAGATGGGATCTGCAAGGACTGGGAATCTTATGAATTCACAAGGGCTAGTAGAAGAAGGAAGAGCGTTGACACAACATGGCCCAGTTTCCCAGACCTCCTCCTGGCTATAACTTGGGCTATAAGCCTTTCTGCTCCCCCTAGAATGTGCAGGGAAGGTGTGAGGATGCCACAATGCATCTCACAGTCTCAGGCCTGAACTGTGGTGTCAGAAAATTGACTCAGCGTTGGCGGCTTGAGGCTTCCTTTTTAGCTCAGTTTTCACAAAGTAACCTTTCTAACTTCAAATTGGGAGAGGATCACAGGTGTTCAAGCTGTACAGGTGTGATACATTAGTGAGGAGCCCCTAGCTTCATGACATAAGTTTAGAGGAGCTGCAAGGCCTGCCCCCCAAATCTCTCCTCCATACCCCTGCCTCAACACCTGAAATTTAGACCAAGAAGGTCACCCTTTGGGTCACAGGGATGGCAAATAGGTTTCCTTGCCAGCTCCAACTCCGAATTATTAAGAGCAGAATTTTTTTAGAAAGGTTTTGAACCCTTTTCTGGGCTCAGCAGGAGGATGTTTGAATCAGTTAGCAGGTGTCTTCCACAGCAATGGAAAAGAAATGCCAATGGTTTGCCATAGAATTGTTGCCCTTAAATTCGTTTTTTTTTTTTTTAATTTTATTTTACATTTACAGGGCAACTATATGGTCAGAAGAGAACACATGAACCTGCGATGACTAGCAATCATATTGGCAGAGTGCTGAGGGCACAGGCATTAGGACGGGGACATTGATGGGGGGGTTTGAGAATGGCATGCTGCCTGAGACCTGGTGTTGGCAGTTGAGGAGGACCAGCCCAGATGGAGGTGCAGATGGGAAGCTGAGATGGCCTTGGAGCAGCCCCAGGCCTTGGGTTTCTTGGAAAAGAACCAAAATAGAGGTGGCGCTTCCAAATAGGTAGCCAAAGCAAATTCTAGTGCAACCCCATATTTTCTGCCTTTGAGCCCTACCCCCGTACCAGCCTCGGGCACTCCTTTGCCCTCTCCCCATCCCGACTTTCACAGAAGCAGCAGGCATCCTGTGTCTTCTATCCTCCAGCTCCAAGCTTGGTGCCTTTACATGCCATCCACATTTACCCTAACCATATATGGTAAGACCTTTCAAATTATCCAATTTTATAAGTTATTGATTTATTTATTTAAAAAATATCATATGCTCGTAGTTATTTGAAAATTTAAATAGTACAAAAGAATCTAAAGTGAGGAGGAGAAGTACTCTCTGGGCCCTGGTCCCACTTTCTGGAGATAACTACTCTTAAAAGTCTCTTATAAGGCACCCACGTTTCTATCAGCACGACTCACAATCGCCAACAGGTGAAGGCAACTCAAGTGTCCCTCCACAGATGAATGGATAAAATATGGCACGTGTAGGCAATAGGATATTATTTGTCCATAAAAAAAAAAAATGAAATGTTGACACATGCTACAACATAGATGAAACTTGAGAACATTATACTAAATGAAATGAGCCAAACACAAAAGAAAAAATATTGTATGGTAACACTTACATTAGGTACCTAGAGTAGGCAAATCCATAGAGGCAGAAAGTAGAAAAGCAGTTACCAGGGTCTGGCGTGTGGGGGGAGAAGGCAATGGGAGGAGTCGGTGTTCCATGAGCACAGAGTTTCAGCTTGGTATAATGAAAACGTTCTGGATACAAATAGTGGTGATGGTCATACCAATATTTGTAAATGGACTTAATGTCATTAAATTGTGCATTTAAAAATGGTTAAAGTGGTAAGTTTTATGTTATGTACATTTTACCACAATTTAAAACAAGAGTCTGTTATGTGGTCTTGCACGAGAAAGTATAGGGAATTCTTGCTCTGCACGGCAGTGCAGGACCACAGAAATGACCACACAAGCCGAAACTATTCAAAGTGACCCAAATAGTAAATTGAAAATTTACGATTGTTCCATGACCTTTAAATATTTTGTCAAAACATTAAAAGCCTTCTGTTAATTATAAATGTAGAAGGAAATTTTTTAAAAGTAACTCTAATGTTTATATAGTACATTGTTATTTAAAACATTAGGAATGTTGAGAGTGAATGTGTTCTATTTGTTAAAAAAAAAATCCTTATCAAAAGTAGTTTGAAAAGTGCTTCCTTTTTTTTCCTCATTATATAATTTATGTTACAGAGAGAGCATCATTTATATGCGTTGGTGAATTTTCATGCTCCTTTAGATCTTTCCAATATTTTATGCATTGCACTTTCGATGTTGCGAAATATCTCTAAGGGCTCTTTTAACCTCGAGTTTTTTGTCGATGGCACTTTCTCTGGGACATCTTCCGTTTCATCACAACCACTTTTCTCATGTAGACTGACAAGTCCACCCTCGCTAAGTCCCTCTGACTTCATCTCTACAGTCTTTCTAATGGTGGCAGTGTCAACATTCCTGTGGCCAGATGTTTTTTTCTTTAATTCCATTTATATTAGATTCAAATCCTGCAAGGTTATTTGCACACCCGAGTAAAAGTTACTACCACACTGCATGTAATCTAAAGCAGAAGTAAATGCTCCATTTCAACCATAAGGTCGAAATTATACAATTTAAACTAAAACATGTTGAAGTGACTTTTTCAATACAATCGGTACCATAGCTTCATGCAGGTATTGATCTCATCCTATCTTTGCTTTGCTGTCTCCATTCAAATCTTCTAATCATATCCAATTTCACATCTGGTGTTATCACTTTTCATTTCTTTACTGTACTTTCATCTTTGTTGGCCAATTTCCTCTTTTGGTCAACCATTTCTGTAAAATGTCACGTGGGTTTACTACTGAGAGACAAGGAGACAAAACCACCAGGTGCTTTGCTGTCTTTGCATAAACTAAATAGCAGATGCCCAATAACCGACAGACTTAAATGACATAATTGGTCACTGATCATGATGTCAATCATTATTAACATAGCAATTGTGGACCTAAAAGCTAGAAGCAAATTTTTACATTATGCAATTACTCACATTTTATACACGGTGATAACTAAAATTGAGTTTCTACTCTGTGCCAGGCGCTCAGCCAGGTCTTAAGGATACAAGATCACTGACTGCAGGGACTCACAGAGTGGCACAGGAGTAACACATAGAAACAAAAGACTACAGTTATATGCAAGCCAAGCCCAGTGCCTCATAAATGAATGAATGAATGAATGAACCTGAATAAAGATATTATATCAAAATAGCAACATGGATAAAACAAGTTTAGACACTGACCACCATGAAGGCTGCCTATACTATGCACTGCACAAGTCCAGAAGGTGTCATTCATGTGGACACCAGTGTACATGGTGCCCCCTGCAGTTGTGCAGTGGCCCTGGTGAGAGCCTAAAAGCGAACGATGAATTCATCCTGAGAGAGTACAGGAAGGCCTGAGTCTTGAAAGCTGAGTAGGAACTTTGTCAGGCAAATAAAACAGGTAGGGTATTTCAGAAGAAACAGCATTTAAGATTGTAGTGTGTGCATATTGAAAAAAGCAAGCAGCTCTATTGGTTCCCAGAGTAAGGGTAAGCTATACTAAACAAGGATCAGAAGGGGGCACTGGGGTCAAATGATGAGGGGCCTTATGGGCCATGCAAAGTAATTTGCATGTCATTGCAGATCTGCACTGTCCAATACCAGTAGCCATTAGCCACATATGGGCATTGAAAGTAATTAAAATTAAATAAAAATTTTAAAACTCCATTCCATAGTTAGTTACATGAGCCACATTTCAAGCGCTCAATAGCCACATGGCTAGCAGCTGCCTTACTGGATCTTGCCATTATTGCAGAAAGTTCTTTTGGGCGGCTGCTCTAGATGCTCAGGAACCTCAGGGGCTCTCAAGCAGAGGAGACGCAGCACCATTTTAGAAATAACACACCCAAGTGTGCAGGGTGCGTTGGAGCCTGGGAACTAATGCAATAACCCAAATAAGAAATTTGGACTACGTAGAATTGTCAGTGGGAAAGGAGAGAAAGGAACAGATTCAAGAGATACTTAGGTGATAGAACCTGGCGACAGGTGCACATGGAGCTTGAAGGAGAGGACAAATCCCAAATTTCTAGACTAAACTTGAATGGCTTCTCTACCCTCAGTAAAGTAGCAGGCGAGTCAGCTGCTGAGACTTGGGCAGGAGACTTGGACCAGTCACCTGTCCCCTCCAGAGCTGTTACCTTGCTATGCAATAAAGAGGGTGAGCTGGATAATATTTTTTAATGTTTACTCTTTCGTTTCAAATCACTTTTATTTAAATGCCATTTTATTTTAAATCACAGATTGACTCAATAACAAATCATAGCCAAAATTTTCCTTACAAGTTATTATGTCTTAAAATAGCTCTATATACCATGTTATTTGCCAAGAGTTTCAAACAGATGAACTACAATCTTAAGGTTATTGTCTAAATGTTATGTTCTTTAGCATTTATCGCATGACTGCTAGACATTGAGGATATAATGAGGCTTGAGGGATGTGATCTCAGTCCTCAATCTTTTATGTGAAACACTTCAAATCAAAGTAATAATGTTAGATATCAATGCCACCGATCCCCTCCTTTGACTCTCTTTTATGTTTGGTGTTTGGAAAAATTATTTGTCTTAGGTTACTACTATTAACAAAATTTCTAAGCAGTTTTAGGACCTTCTGGATATGGACATTTAAGAAAAGTTTCATCTCTTGGCAAAAACCAGGATAAGCTCATTTTCTTAGACATGACTGAAGAGGTTGGACTTTACAAGCAGACAGACTTGGGTTTGAATCAGAGCTCTAGCACTTACTGGCTATATGACCATATACAAGTGTAACCTCTTTGAGCCTCAGTTTTTTTACCTGTAATACAGAAGATAATTTACCTCATAGGATCGATGTGGCTATTAAGTGAGATAATTCATGAGAATGGGCTGGCAGAATGCTTAACACTTGGAAAGTGTTTAATAAATAATTGTTTATATTAGTCATTTATTTCTTACTTGTTCTATGCCTTCAGCTTGGGCAAGCGAGCTAAATAAACATAATCACTACCCCTTCTTTCCCCATGTTCTCCATCAATCTAGTCTGATCAAAGACAAGTTGGTTGGGCATAAGTGATTCTACCCCCCCCCCCTTGTCTCAGAAATTTTTTTCTGTAAAAGATACATTACATATTCTTTATTTAGTGAGAGTACCTCTTGGCACATAGCCAGTTTCTCCCTTAAACCACATGGAAGCTGGAGCATAAAGTAGGAACCAGAACTTAAGCTAAGATTTATTACCATCCCTCTCTGCTTATTCCTGTCATCAGTGATTAAAAATGACAAATTAAGGGAGCAGAAGACCACAGCTAAATTTAATTCTAACTTAGAGAAATGCACACAGTATAAATAGTCTACTAAATATCCTCAGATGATTTTTACATATTTTTAACATGTTCCCCATAAAGCAAAGTCATACTATGGGAAACCCAAGTGTTGGCCATCTGGCTGTCTCCAAGTCCTCCAGCTGGCTCTGGTCGCTTGCATGGTTGGAAACCCAAAATGTCCGCATGCTCCCAGTGGGACTGTGTTCCCACGGCCACCTCTTGTCCCATTTCTTGTTTGTGCTGAAATCTGAGTCTCCTTCTAGCAGTGCCGCCTTACTACTGTTTTGTTTCCTCCGCTGGCATGGCCCCAAGCAAGGAGATCAGTCCCTTTCGGTTTTAATTTGCCAAGGCAACCGCTGGCCCAACACAAGGCTGCTCATGAAGCAGCTTTTCATCAGGAGTGTAGAAATAAAGGTGTGGGGGTAATTTCTTTTATAAAAAAGTAAAAGTGATCAGGTGTCACCAGAGCTGGCTTCGTGAGTGTGCAGCTAATGCAGTCCCACAAGGCCCCGTGCTCAGAAGGGTCCCTTATTGACATTTTCATGCTCTGCGGTCACCATTTTGAAATGCTTAGTAATTTCATCTTTGAATCTGTGTTTTAAGTCAAGTCTTACGGGTCAGTGGGGCTTATGCCAGGGGCTCAGAGCCTCTGCTCACATTCAGGCCTGCCTCCCACCAACTCCCTGCCTTCCAGGGCCAGGGTCTCCGCTAGCCTCCCAACTCCCACCAGATTACCTCCCATCTTTGCCTGGTGTCCTAGGCCCCCGCCCCACTTTCACCCAATGACCTATCCCCCACTCCTACCTCTCCCCTGTCCACCAAGGTTTGGGGTGGCAGGCACAAGGGGAGGGGGAAATACCTGATCTGACTTTCCACCCGCCTGCTTGGGCAGGACATGTGGGTCGGGAGGCTGGAGAGAGGCGCAGCCTGCAGCCAGCGAGCGGCATGTGCAGGCGCCGAGTCACAGCGCAGAAACCCCTGCGCCTGCATCTGCGCTCCTGGATTCCGCATGCCCGAGGAAGCACGACATTAAATAGCAGATTAAAAACAACAGGATAGATGGAGAGAGAGATTGAAGTTGAAAGGGAAAACTTCATTTTTTGCTGCATTTTGAACATTGCCATTTTCATTTTGCAGCGGGCTCCATAAATGATCTAGCCGGTCTTGGCCACCTCTGTTCTGTAGCCCTCTCTGCCGGAAGGAGTTTCTCACTAGCCAACCTCACCCACGAGGTTTCTTTCATTTTCTCAAGCTCCCACGTCATCTCCCTCTTTTCCTGTCCCGTTCACCTCTCAATCCATCCTCCTAGGTGAGCCCCGCACTCCAAAATGCCCTCACCATACCACACAGAATTATTTAACACTCCCTGTTTCCATTTTCCATCTTCCAGATCAAGTTCCTGGAACCTAACTTTTCATGATCAAATGACCTACGAAAGTGTTTTGTGAAACAAAAAACAGGTTTCCCTCTAAGAGAAATTCCACTACCAGTTTTTTAAGCAGCAGGGTTTTTTTAGTCCCCATCGTGTATATATAAATCACCAATAACTTTTCAGCAGCATTTACCAGCAAGTCGTGTTCCCTGGAACATTAGTCCCACAAAACAGAGAAAGAAAGAATAAGAAAAAGATTCCATAGCCAGCAAGTCTGGGAAATGCTAAGTATTTTGCTACCCTCATACCCCACTTTTTTTTTTTTTGGTAGATTTCCATTCACATTAGCTTATTAAAGAAAACTGGTTTGATTTTATTTAAAATAGTGTTTCCCAATTTATATGTCAACAAAACCCATTGTTCAGGAACAGCCACGAACTGCCCACTTTGCAAGAACTACCTTAGGGCAGGTAAACTTTTCTGTAAAGGGCCAGGAACTAATTAATTTTTTTAGGCTTTGAGGACTGCACAGTCTTTGCGGAACTACTCGCCTTTGTTCCTATATCTCAAAAGCAACCACAGGCAATACATAAACAAATGAGCAGGCTGTGTGCCAGTAAAACCTCATTGATGGTTTTTATTAAAATATGAACTTCCTATCATTTTCATGCTAAAAAATTTTCTTTTGATTTTTTTTTACCATTTAAATAATGTAAAAATCATTCTTATCTCAAGGGCCAAGCAAAAACAGGCAATGGGGCAGTTCTTGTTCAGCAGGCGATAGTTTGCTAATCCCTGACTTAAAATAAAACCAGGAAAAAAGTTACTTGTAGGCACAAGTTGAATACCATCTCTCTATTTTAACTGTATTGATTCTGAATTTTTCTCATCGATCGTTTTATATTTGGGCTCTTTTTTTTTTTTTTTAAGGCATTATTACCACTTGAATTTCAGATGGCTTCAGCTCCTGATACTTCAGCTCTTGGTGGTAAATAATTATCTCAAGTCTGCTACTCTCTCTCAGCACAGACGCTTATGGTCCTAGCAGGTCAGCTCTTTGGAGTGCCTACCTCCTGCCATCTATTCCCCTCTTCAGTCTCTATACTGGAATCACTCTGTCATTGTCAGGAATAGAGACTGGACGCAGCAGAACTAGTCTCTTATTCCTTGAACTCTTTCCATTTGTATGTGTTAAGATAGATGTACTTCTGTAGAGCCAAGGAACTGGACCGCAAAGCAGAGACTCACAGACTTTATAAAGTAACTTGCTCATTCCCAGTCTTTTCATAATTAAACCTACAGACTCATGACTTCATGACACGTCCCATTCTCCTCTTAGAAATACATGGGTGCATCTATTTTTTGAACTAAAATGAATTAAAATTAATTTTCTGAAACATTCATAATTAAGATTATCCACTAAGATAGCTGGGGCTATCCTCAGAGTTGCAAAAAGTCAGTTTGAAATCACATTGCATGAAATACACTTCGAAGTTCTTAAGTACATTTCTATTTTGTTTCTCTTATTTAATTCCCTCAGAGTGTGTGTGTGTGATGAGAATAGCATCAAAGAGGAAATTATAAGGCAGCATCCGTGGTGAATGATAAAAAGGGAAGATATATGTGATCACTTTGGTGTTCATGTGACCACTTAGAAACAAACAGAAATTGAATGACAGAAAGTCACCTGTGAGTTTAAGAAACTTCATAAAGTCCTGCCTTGTCCTGGGATGGTCACTGTTGATCTAGAAACTGGAGGAAGGACAGGCTTCTCTCTGTAGCTGAGAAGCAGCCCTGACTTTTTTTTAGCTCGAAAGGAGAATACATGTAGAAAGCACTTGTTTGCTGGGAGCTCAAAGCATTTCCCTTTTTCTGTCCCTGGAGAACCTGCTGACCAAGAGGTAAATTGCTCAGCATAACAAGCCCAGTGAAGCAATCTAAATGGGCACTGGTCTGTGCTACTTCTGGAAGGGAAAGGGGATTAAAGGTTTGACAAGCCCAGGAGATCTGGAGACAGGTTAACAGCTATCTGCTGCCCTGAGTACACAAAGAGGGTGCCAGGCAGGACTTCTCACATTCCTTATAGTCCTAAAGTGTCTCAAAACTCTTAAGGAAAAATGTCTAGCTAAGTTGTTGACATTTACAGTGGAGGACTGAAGGGAACCTGGCCTGGAGGAGAGAAGAGGGAAGAGGAGGCAGCGGGTGTGGACAAGCTGTCAGGGAGAGCTTGGCCAGTGGCCTCAGGATGGCAGTAAAGCTTAAGCCTGAGAAAGGCTGGCTCCTGACTCCTCAGCCCAGTGCTAGGGAGAGGGGCCAGAACTCTGGGAAGGGGGCACTTGCCTGACCCTAAGAATGAGTAGTCCTTTAACTCTGTGCCCTAGGGACTTTGCTGGCCCGCCCTCATCCTGTCTCTACTGGCCTAGCAAGTGGTTCCAGGCAGGAGTCCTTTGCTCACTACACACTCACTGGCAACTGAGCCACACCTGCGTTTTCCCAGGATTTCCCTATCTTAAGAGAGGAAATGCAAGGCCTGTTAGAAGATTTCTTCTAACAGCCAACGACTCACCCCAAGGCTGGAACAGGCCTGGCTCCCCTGCTGTGGGAGAACTGGGGAGGGCCACCCAGCCAGACGCAGCCTTGCTCAGCCTCAGGGCCACTTTCCCAAACTAACCTCATCTTTGCCCTCAGTTGCCCTCCTCACACTCCCTCTCCTCTTCTCTCCCCAGACAATGAGATTCTGGACCCAGAAACAGCCAATGCTTATCTTCAAGTGAAAGGTGACCTAAGCAAAATAAGCACAAATCAAAACTGTATCTCCCAAAGGAAAGAGGCTCTCCTACTCCTGCTGTGCACTGGGCCCTGGGATCTCATTGGTCGGACACTCCTGGGACATGCAGGACATCCTTGGGGCTCAGCATGGTCAAAGAACCTGTGTGTAGGAAGCAGTGGTTTAAGCTAAAACCTGAAATAGACATCTGGGCTGTAGTGCTCTACCAAAGTCACTTTCAGACTTACCTCTGAACTAAAGTCTTAAAAGACAGACTCAGAATATTTGAATATATTAACTAGGAAGGGGACCAAGCGTCATTCTACAACGTGGAGAAATTTATCCCTTTTCAGACATAGTTACTGAAAATCTCTCCTTTTCCTGATTGCCCTCAAAATGGGCCCTAAAAACCCTCTACCCCTAATAGGAAGCCCCTTCTGAGAGTATTTCTTCCCAAGAAACTCAGGATGTGAGTCACAGCATCCAGGAGCTGCTTCTTCATCCATCTTTGCTGATGCCAGGAGAACACCAGGTTCTATTGCTTATGGGACAATTAGTGTGGTTGACTGCATAGTAGAAATAAAATGAACGGCATATCCCTAAGCATGCACCTGATCCTATTTTAGAGTAGTAGTCAAGCAAAATTCTTCAAAGCTCATTCTTTTCTTCTACTTGCATCTTCATCAAATTACATTTACAATTCTAATTCAATCTCTCGTTGAAGAAACTCTTGGCTGGGAACTCAAAGCATTTTCAACTCATCTGCTCTAAAAACTCTCCTCCAAACAGTGGCCAGGACAATAGGAGAAGATATTTGTATACCCACTGAAAAACTTTTATAACAAAAGCATTATCAATAACCATATTTAATATATATGTATTATTTCTATAGTAAGATGTGATGGGAGGGAAAAAAACTGATTCTCTGTGCTCAAGACAGTGACTTAACCATGTTCCAAGACAGACCCTGCTGCATGAATATACCAGCACATAATGAATATTTTTTTTCTGAGTTTCAAAACATGTACAGCTGAGGGAGCCTTTTCAAGGACTGGCAAAATTAGGAGCACTCTCCCCTATGACCTAGATGGTACTTCTATTCCCAATTATAACAACAAGGTAACATTATAGTCTTAAGACAAAGACTGACCCAACAAATTTTACTTTGCCTTTATTTCCTATGAAATGCAACACTAAGCAATATTCACACTATTTCTATTCTCTGCCTGAGGGTGAGATGCTTCAGTTTGAATAGTTTCTAGCCCCAGAACTAGGTGCTCAATGGGATTAGGATTGAGGACAGAGGAGGTAGTCCATATCTGTATAGTAGGGCCTCTGTCAACAAGGGGAGATGGTCTACCTCCTTTATTAATTTCCTCGTAACAGAAACTGTCCTCACATGATGACATCTTATTACAACTCATACCACAAGGGACTTGAGAGAATCTACATTCCTATTCTAAAACAAAAAGCACATATGGTTTCTAAATAGAGAGCTATTTTTATAGGAAATCTGTAGACATTGTTTTCTTCCTTTATTGCAACTATCAGCCTATCTTCTGGGAAAAGCATTCGGATCTTGGAGTTCCATGCATTGTGATCACAACATAAGCACCATAACAAGATGTTTAAAGAACATAGACTCTGATTTTTAGCTGGACTGACTAGGTTCAAGTCCTGGCACTGCCACTTATTAACTATGAGATTTTAGGTATGTCCCTCACTCTCTCCATGCCTCAGCTATGCAGAACTAATCTCATCTCAGAGGGCTGTTAGAGGGCTTACGGGATTTGCTACTCCTACGATACCAAGCAGATAGTAAGCACTATAAAAGAGTTTGTAAAACAAACATATAATTACAAATCTATTCATATTATATGCCTCAGATAAGAAGATAAAATCATTTCTTGGTAATGTTAGGCGGTCTCAGGCTCCACAGGGATTTCCTAAGGGTCTCCCATATCAGAAGCTCAAAGACTTACAATGTCAGCATCACAGAGCTGAACAAAGTCACAAAGCTAAGACTATACCTGATGTAGATCCTTATCTTAGAGAACTCTATACAAAAATCACACTCAATCCCGGTACAAACTGAATTACCCTCAGAAACTATTATACACAGTAATTATTTTAACCAAAAGGGTTTAAATTACTTATGCTTTGGTTGGGTTTTACAGATATCCTTATGTTGTATTGGACACAGGCACAACTGTTTTTTTTTTTAAGTAACTTTTAAAGGTAATATTCACACAATTGATTTTTAACTCTTTAAACTACTAGTTGAGAGAAGAGCTTGAAAGAGCATCTCAAGCTTTCACCTGCTTATGGACAGAGCTATTCCCAAGCCTGCTCAACATGTACCTGCGGGCAATGTTTACCACCTCACTTGGTAAACTAAGGTAACCTTCCTCAGTACTACAAATATACTAATTCAACTGAATGAATGGAATGTTTACTATGTGGCTATTATTATGTCATGAGACCATAATAGGCAGATTTTTTATAAGACCTCTCCTTGTGTGTAAGAGGGATTCCTTTGAGTGAATCAGCACAGAAAGCTTCTGAAGTGGGTGGGGACTAAGATCTACATAGGAGGGGCTTAAGGGTGTCCATCAGTATTAACGGACAGCTCATCTATGAACTCTATGTGCCCTTACACTAACTTGTACTAAAAAAATTGAGAGGCTTTTTGGAGTTCCAGAAAGTTGAGTTTTAATGCAGCTGGAGTTTGTCCTTACATGAAGCAAATGTGTTTGTTGGACCAGCTTCCCCGGACTAGGAAACAAGATGGCACCCAGAGACCACATGGCTAAGAGGCAAGCAGAGGAACTAGGAGGCTAGGAAGTCAAACCCGATGCCTGCAAAGTTATGCTAAGTCTTTAAGACGAGCAGAGAAACTAAGGCTATATAAAAATCTCAGATATTTTCATAGAATATTTTAAAATAAGGAATCTAGACATGGGTGGTTTAATGTTTTTATGTTAATTATCAGACATTGTTTTCTTTATATATTCCCTTGCTTTTTAAAAACATAACTTGTTCATGTTAACTCTCTCAGGTCTGTTAAGGGAGCTTTTCCCATGCTTTTCTGGAATAAATAGGGGTACATTTTATCACTCGGGCCCCAGATGGTGGAAAAGGAGGAATCAAAACTGTGAGAAGTTAAAGACAAAAACTCAGGAGGAAAACTACTTATTGGCCAGCTAGCTAAGTATCTCCCTCACTCAAATCTCTGAACCAGGGGCCCACTTCCTGCCTCAGTAAACAGCCTTTGCTCTGCCTGCTCCCTGTGACTCTCCCTTCTTCAAAATCCATCTCATAGCCAAGACTTTTCCAGTTGTATCCCATTTGTTCAGTCTCTCCAACTCCCCTAATATCAGCATTTCTTCATCCTCATGTCCTCAAACATTACCTTTTGTATAGCTGCAGTTTACCTACAAATTTGTGTATTTTATGTTGTTTTGATAAGTATTCTACAACATATAGTGTTTACATTGTCCTATTAGGTAGGAAGTTCTTTGAAGGTGAATACCTTCTATCTCCTTTGTAAGTCTCTGCCACATCATTTATATTAAAAGATTCATCATGGGTAAAATACCATTATTGTGTTTTTTCAAATACATCATTCTTAAAAATCCAAACTACATAAAAGAATAAAATTCATAACTCCATCCCGAAGAGATAACATTCGTTAACAGTTTAGAATATACCCTTCATCATACCTTGGTCTGTGCATGTATAAAAATTAACAAAAAAAAGAAAAAGGATCTTACTTCATATTATAGTTCACAACTCTCTCCTTTTATTCTTATGTTGCTACATAGACCTCCTTCATTTCTCTGAATAGCAACATAATATTCCAAGGCATAGATGTTTCATAACATTATTGATCTATTAATAGATATTTAGTTGTTCCACCCATGTCTAATAGATGTATATATTTTAAGAAAGCTCTCAAATGTGTTTTGCACCTGAAATTAATAGAATATTGTGTGCCAAATGTAATTGAAATTTTTAAAAATTATTTTTTAAAAATTAAGGTTTCAAAGATGACTGACTCTCTTTTTTCAAGTCTGAGTTTCTGAATTAATGGTGGTAACGTTAATTAAGATAGAGTAGTTTTTGGATATATAAATTGCTTCTTTTTCCTGATTATTTTCTCCTTAAAATAATATAACCATTAAAATCAGGAACCAGTATCAATACACTACTGCTATCTAATCCTCCTACTTCATTATAGTTTCACTAATTGTCCCAATATTGTTCTTTATAGCAAAAGGATTCAATCCAGGATCACGCACAGTATTTTGTTGTCATGCCTCTTCAACTTGCTTCAATCTGAAATAGTTCCCCAGTCATTCCTAGTCCTTAATGGCCTCGAAACTTTTGAGGATTACAAGCTAGTTGTTTTGTACCAAGTTGCTGGGTTTGAATTTGTCCGATGTTTCCTCATGATTAGTTTTAGGCCATGAGTTTTTGTTAGGAATATCACAGAAGAGATGCGTGTGCTTCTCACTGCATTCTATCAAGAGGTACTCGATGTCAATTTGTCCCATTACTGTGATACTAACCTTGATCACTTGATTGGGTGATGTCCTCTAGGCTTCTCCACTATAAAGTTACCTTTTTATTCTTTTTAATCATTAAATATTTATGGAATTATTTTTAATCTGTGCAAATATCTATTCCTCATTCAACATTCACCTACTAACTAGTCTAGCATCCCTTGATAGTTCTTAGCTGAATTATTATTATCATTTTGGTCACCAAAGTGATTTTATAATTCCATCATTATTTTATGTTCATTAGTTGATATTCCATTGTAAGGAAAAGCTTTCTTCTCTCACCACTTATTATTCATTTATTTATTTCAGCATAAACTCATTGATTCCCATTTTATTTTGTGGCTTATAATCTGTAACTATTATTATTTATCTTGATGCTCAAATTGTACTAGATTTGGTCAGTGCAAGCCCCTTTAAACTGGCTTCTATGTTCTTTTCATGTGTCTCCATTATTATTCTAGCGCTTCCTTAATTTCTGGCACAAAAAGATATTCCAGGCTCATCTTGTACTTTCCCTGCATTAGCCTGAAATCAGCCATTTCTCTAACGAGCCTAGGTTTTTTTTAGTGAAGAACAGTATTTAGAAGCCAAGATCTGGGTACTAGGTATACCACTACTACTCCCAGAACCTCTCAGGCGATGGAGCTAGAAAGAGCTATATTTCTATATCTATTTATATATATAAACTTAGTTACTTTGATTCTAATCTAACACCATAGGACTCATTAATTCTAGTTATCTTCCTCTCCATGTCATAATGTCTCTCTCCGATAAGGAGACATCTGTCTTTCATTATTCTCAATATATTTATATTACCAAGGGCTCTGTGTGTAACAAATCTCCTCTTGCTGTCATCACATCCCTGCATAGATGCCCTCATCACCTCACCTACTCTGGGCCCACTTTCAACCCCTACACTCACACCCTGACAACCCTGTTGATCATCACCACCCCCCAATCATAGGTGCTGCCTCACTCCACGTGAGTTCCCATATCTGACAGGCCACTGAAACTCCCACTCCTCAATCCCTATTGATGCATACTTTATTCGGCCCATACTAATTGGTTTACACTAACTTTTTCAGAAGAAAGGAAAGGACGGAGAGAGGAAAAAAAGTTTCCCTGATTGTTTTTAATTAAAAATAATTGCAAATATGATTAAAGATAAAGGAAGACTATGGAACTTTTATTTTAGAATAAAGGAGATTAAGGAGACATGACAACTAAAGGCAGTGTGGAATCCTGGACCAGAAAAAGGCCATTACTAGGAAGGTGGTGAAATCTGAATAAGGTCTATGGATTAATTAATAACATATCAATATTAATTTCCTTGTTTTGATAATCATATTATGATTATGTAAAATGTTAACATTAGGGGAATCTGGGTGAAAGGTATGTGGGATTTATGTTATATATTATTTTGCAACCTGCTTCATCACATCACTTTTCATTATGGACATCTTCCCATTGTTTATCAGTACATAAAAATCTCATCCCCTGTATCGGTACATCTTTTTATAAAGAATAGGGTGGGCTTTCCATAAACGTTATTGACTGTTGCCACTTGCCATGAGTCAACTGGCCAGAGAGGGTCAGCCTGACCAACAAAAGAACAGACTTATTCCAGCAGCTGTCAGTATCCAGAGGACACTGTGTTCTTTGGACCTGTTACCAAACCAGCCAGGTCAGTTTCTCCTCCTATTTCAAAGCAAATTTCCTCTCATTCTCCTTGAATTGCTACAGCATTTGGCTGGCCTGTAATTGTGCTACAGAGCAGGGGGAGAAGGGAGTGTGGCCTAGAAGAAATCTTTCTATAAATACCAAATAATTATTCACACATTGCCATTTCTATCTATCTATCTATCTATCTATCATCTATTTATTTATTTGTTTGTTTGTTTGTTTGTTTGTTTTAATCAACATGCTTAGAGCTTAAATGATTTGACCCTTGAGAAACTTGTTCAAGGTCACACAAGCCACTGGCAGTGACAGGAAGAAAAAGGGTGAGATGGCTGCACTGTCCCCAGCCAGCAGACAGGCTGTGCCAGACACTGCCATCTCTACCAAGCCCAGAGGGGAATGCCAGAAGCTTGGTGTTTAGCGTTGGCGATTGGAAGAGACAGCTGTGTTTTGATAAGTTATGTGACAGCTTCAGCAGCATTTCCCCACTCTCCCTCAGAAAGATCACCTGAATTCACTAGATACCTGTCTACTTCACAACCTCAGGGAACCAGTACCTCAGATAGCTGCCTGTCATTACCTTGACACTCCTCGAATTCCCATCTCAGTCAAGTACACGACAACTTCAGATTGTGCTGACTACATAGGGTCTCCATCCACAAAGAATTCACAAGCCAGGGTTCTCCAACCATTCTACCAACTAGAGCAAGCAGGGAGCTTATATAACTTGATAAAGACAGCAGCAATTACACTGAAATTGGTTAAAAGGAGTAGTTTGGGGTTATGGGACTATGTCATTTCCAAGATTCCTTGTCATTCTAAAGTTCTCTATTATGTTCCTAATTAAGGCAGCAATGCCACGGTGAAAAGCATTCATTCCACATCAGAGAGACTTTGGGCTCAGGTTCTGGTTCTGCCACCTACCAGCTAAGTTATATCAGGCAAAATACTTGACCTTGCCCAACTTCAGTTTCTCCACCTTTGCAGGGCTGTTGGGAGGTTTCGGTGACCTGACGCAGGCTCAGCACAGCACCTGGCATAGCAACAGTGCTCAGTACCGTGGCTATCGTTATTACTATTATTAAGAAATTTATCTTTCTTATCTAGAAGGTTTTTCTAGATACAAGGATCCTTCCTTCTAAATAAAGGATGTGACAATCTGAAGGAGAGGACTGAGCAGACAGTTCCTTTTTTTTTTTTTTTTTACTTTAAAAGATTAGTATAGTAACCAAAAGGAACAGTTCTCAGAGGTAATCATTGAAGAAAAGTGAGAGGGGGGCTTAAGTGACTGCTCAAGATCACAAAGCTAATTAGTTTTTCAGTCTATTCCTAACCTTGAATTTCTCCTGTGTCCCAGCCAATAATCACATTCAAGCCACCATACTGCCTAGCTCTACCTCTGCTCTGCTCTGGTGTTAGAAATGTCACTTAAGGACTCAGGTTGTATTAATGTTAAGCTATCATTTATTAAGCACTTAACAATTTGCCTGCCACTGTGATCTAATCATTGTTTATTCAGTGTTTAGAACACCCTGTATGTTAGTATCACTTCCCTATTTTATGGACAGAGAAACTTAGGCACAGAGAGGTCAGTCCACTTGCCCAAGGTCACACAGTCGGTAAGTCAGAATTCCAGCGGAGATTAGTTTGGTGGGTCCTAGAGGTCAGAATGCATTATCTCCAGGGTCGCTGTAAGCACTAAATCACAGCTCTATCGATCTTAGGATTCCAAGGCACTCTAAGGCCCCAACATTTGGAGCACAAGATGATCCCCCTAAAACTCTGCCTCTTTGTGCTTCCATGTGGTGATGGAAGTGGATTCACATCAAAGTGAGAGCTGGAGAGGGAAAACTAGATCCATCCCTTGGCAGCGGACTCTCAGCCTGACCTCTCAAACTGGACAGAGTGGTCATTCCATCGGACTTTCTCACGTTTAGTTGTGTCAGCATGAGGCCTTCTTCCCAGAAAATTCTCCAAAAACACAATGTGTGACTTACAGCATAATTTGGAGGAAGCCAGTAAGGCTGAGAGCTGAGAGCTGAGTCTGGCAGGGGAGGACTGTGGGTTTGGAATGAAAGCTCAGCGGCAGGATGGCTCAGACTACCCGGAGGAAAGCTTGATTTCAGCCCAGTGCTTTGGCCCAGTTTTTGTGTACAAGGAAAAGCAGAAGGTACAATTTGAAGAGTGTTAATAACTGGTAATTATTAATAGCTAAAAGGCCAGCATAGGGGAACAGTTATAGGGGTATAGTATCTGGAATCCAACATACCTGTATTTTATTCCTTGATGGGTCTCTTATGAGCTGGGTTGCCTTTGACATGTGATTTACCTTCTCTGGGCCTCATGTCCTCACTCGTAAACTGAGGTAATAGAAAGGTCATTGTGAAGATCCATGTAAAGCATGAAGCCCAATGCCAGGGCATGGTAAGTGCCAATAAATGTCTGCCAGTATTAACTGTGATTATAAATAAACAATATGCTTTGCAGCATTACTCCCAAGACCTAGTAAACATTCTCAGCTAATTTCTGTGGGCTCTGTGGGCTAGTTGACAAACAAATTAGTGTTGTGTCTAAATTGCTTTTCCTAATTTTGGGGAATTGCTTTCTACCTGCCTTTTTAAGGGATGTGTAGAAAATTTACTTTTCAAAATATTGTCACACATTGCTGGGAGATGCAAAAATAGTACAGCCACTTTGGAAAACAGTTTGGCAGTTTCTCATTAAGTTAAACACATACCTACCATGTGATCCAGCATCCTGCTCTGAGGTACTTTTTCCAAGAAAAATGAAAACTTATGTTCACCCAAAAACCTGTATGCAAATGTTTAAAGCAGCTCTATTCATAATCATCAAAAACTGGGAAAACCCAAATGTCCTTCAGCTGGCGAGTGCATAAACAACTAGTATATCCATCAGTGGAACTACCTAGCAATGAAAAGAATGGACTGGTCACATACGCAATGACCTGGAGGAACCTCAAATACAAAAGAAAGAAGCCAGACACAAAAGCCTGCATGCTGCTATACTGCCACTTTCTGCGACATTCTGGAACAGGCAAAATTATAGTTGTAGAAAATAGGTCAGTGGTCATTTTCAAGGACTGAGAGTTGTAGTCCCTGACTAGAAAAGGGCACAGGAGAATATTAGGAGGTGACGGAACAGTTCTATAACTTGAATGTGGTGCTAGGGTATATGAGTATATGTGCTTGTCGAAACTGGCAGGAATGGACACTAAAAAGGGTGAATGTTACATTATGTAAATTACACCTCAATTAAAAGAAAACCCAGACAAAATACCGGTGCATACATAATCTCATTTTATCCACGTATCACTACCACCTAGGGCAAGTTCTTTCCTATGGGAAGGTAAGGCCTGTAGAGGGAAATAGCACTCTGGTGGAATCTGAACGCCACCCCTCAACACCATACACCCACTGCACCCCTAACTTGGAGCTACCTCCACTCTGATTTGGTAAGGCACTCTAAGACTGGAGCCCCTGCAGTCAGTTCCCCCTCTCTCTTCCCTTTCCCACAAATGCCTAACTTTTTTAAGCCATCAGTTTAAAAAATACCAACAGTTAATTAATTAATTTGTTAAAGTTTGGTGATGGGTATCTGAATTCCACAAAGCTTCAGAGAGCCATGTTCCTTCCAAAGTTTCTTAGTTTCGTCACAGAGAGGAAACCTCTTTGAAGGAACCATGTGTCCTGGCACATGTTCCTCTAATATAAAAGGAACTTGGGGTTTGTAGGCAAAATATTCTTGCTATGGTAAGCAGGAAATCGGATCAAAGCTGCGGAATCTGTCATACTTCCCAGCGGTGACTTTAAAACTGCCTCTAGGAATACATTTTGCCTTTTGTAGAGTGTCACAATGAAGACTGACTGAACTGTTATTGTTTTAAATAAAAGCAATTGTCTCATTTAACCTCAGACACCTCCATTAAAGATCCGTGATTTTTGTTTGTTTGCTCTTTGTAAGTTGGGCTTTGTCTACATGATGGAACCCGTAACATGTACAGTTTTATTCCATTATATTGACATCTCTCTTACATAATATAAAAACTACTGTATATCACTAACAGTAGTCAGAGTCATCAGTGAAACAATTTCCATCAACAAACTTATGAGGAAACTAACTCTGGCACTAATGAACAAAAAATCCTCTGCTGGCTCTTTCTAACAAAAGCTATGAACAAATGCCTTTGGTTTTCTGACAAAGGAGTCAAATTAGTTCAAGGTCTACAAGTAAGATATAGGCTAAACACACATCGGCCCTTGATATAATCTCCTCTCCACTCTGATCCCTAAGTCCTCAGAATTGTTGAAACGGATTTTGAGAAGAATTCAGAGCTGGGCATTATTAGCAGGGACGGCTCTGACAAAGCACACAGGATGGAGCGGGCCCAGTCTTTATTTTCCATCAACCCCAGAATGTTTATGTCACATAGGGAAGCTCTACTCAGCTCCTGGTGAAGGTAAAACTGTCTTCATGATTTTTTCTCAGTACTTTTAGGAGTAAGTTAACATTTATCAATCCATTCTAAAGAATGATGGGCTTGAGATAAACAATCGTTTCAGTACCACAGTATTTATTGTGTACCCACCATATGCTAGCTACTGTGCTAGGTGGCGGGGATATGACTAGGAGCAAACAGGGCATTGTCTCTGACTTCATAGAGCTTAGGATCTAGGGGAGTTGATAGTCCATTAGTAAGTAAACAAAAACCAAATAAAAACAGATGCTGATTCTCTTAGTCTGTTCACGCTGCTATAACAAAATACCACAGACTGTGTGGTTTATAACAACAGAAATCTATTGCTCACAGTCTGAAGGATGGAATTTCAAGGGATTGGACATTCCACTCTGCAGGGAGGGAAAGATATGAAAGGAATATCTGACATCCTTGCCTCCTCCTTTATGCCCCTTGAAGGAAAGTGATTCATCAGATTCACGAATTTGAGAAGAGAAAGTGGTTGCCTATGGCTCAGCACATTCTCCTTAATCAGCATTGCAGAATCCAGGAGGACTTCCTGGAGGAGGTGATGGCTATGCCTAAAAAGTGAGCAAAAGGAGGCAAGTGGGAGTAGATTGGGGGAGATACAACTCAGGGCAGAGGAAACAGCATGTGGAAATCCCTGGAGGCAAAAGGAAACATGGCCCTTTGGATGAAAGGCAAGAAATTCTCCATGGCTGGCGTACAGAGAGTGAGAGAGAAGGAACTGAAAGAGGAGACTGGCCAAGGAGCCAGATCAGGAAGGGCCTCATGTGCCAAACGATGGAGTTCAGGCTTTATTCTGAGGACATTGAGATGGATGAGAAGGTTTAATCAAGAGAGTGAAGATATTCCATTCCTGATAGATCATTCCAGCTGCAGGGAGGAGAAAAGGCAGGAAGGTCGGAAGTTTCCAGCCCTCTCTGAAAATGTGGGGAGGAAAGGGTCCTTGGCTGCACCCGAGAGATCTTCCTTTGGGACCTCCAGATCCAATTGCCCTGAGCTCCTGTCAGAGGTCCTTTCCATACAGCCCTCTCCTCGTTCCAAACCACTCATTCCCCCTCCATTACAGGCTTAGGGCTGGGCACAGAACTCCGCAATTCCTTCTAGTTTCTTTACACCCTGCCCACACATTTGTAAACAATCTCATTATTAAAAATTCCTCAAATAATCCTAATTTGAGTGTGCTGGCTGGTTCCTTCTAGGACCCTTGAGGTTATACCGCTCCCCTGCCCCAAAAAGAAAAAGCAAGCGTAAGTGACACAGAAAAAGCATGAGAAGTTTGCTGTTTAGGAACAATAATGGATTTACTGAGATAGTGGTTGTCTTTTAATAGCCCTACTGTTTTAGAGAAAATGATGCCACTCAAAAAGAAAAGAAAAAGAATTAGAAATCCCACCTCCCAGAGACAAATGCCATTAACATTTTTGCTGAATATCCTTCTACACATTTCTCTACATATATATACTTGAACGAATATGTTACATTTTATATTATGCTGTGTAAAACCTACTTTTTCTCACCCACACGTAAGCCTTGAGTTTTGAGTTGCCTGTAGAATAATCCAAGTAGATGTGTCCAGAAATAAACTGAATACAACAGTCTAGAGCTCAAAAGTGAGATGCACTCTTGGGACTGCCATCAGAGAGATGGCCATCAAAGCCTCAGGAGGAAGAGGTTGGGAGGGGAATAATGAGGGCCACGAGAGCCACTGGAACTCAAACACTGACAGGGTGAGAGAAACAAGAGGAGGCAGAGAAGGAGCAGCTACGGAGGTAAGGGGAAAGCAGCAGAGTTCTCAGCCTTTGAGAAAGAGAAGAGGTCAATAGTGAAGAAGGCCACTGTCAGATCAAATAAGGTAAGAACTTTGGATTTAGCAATAAAGAGGTAGCTGGTAGCCAAGATAAGAGTGATTTTAGTGGTAGAGTGGAAGCCGAATTGTAAAAGAGCTGAGGAGACAGTCTACTTGCCCTCCCCACTTGCTGGTCCTGCTCCTCCTTCATCAGAGCTTCTCAAAATCTAATGTGCATTTGAATCTCTTGGGCACACTGTTAGAACGCAGGTCTGATTAAGTAGGTCTGAGGTGGGGCCTGTATTTCTAACAAGCTGCCTGGTGATGTGGATACCACTGGACCAAACTTGAAGTAGTGAGGGGCTAGATTAGGCTGCCCAGAGACAAGGCCCAGTCTTGATAAGTTCACATAGGGTTTTACCAAAGACACTTAAGCACGAAGAGAAAAAAATGAATTCTTAGGGTTCTGGATTATTATTCACATCAGGAAAATACTAAAAAAGAAAACTAGAGGAAATTTCTGTTCCCATATGTGTAATTCTTTCTTATGTATTGATTTTGCTCATGGAAGCCCTCCATTTGGGTCACTTAAAAGCTATTTCTTAAGTTCCAAACTTACGAAAATTTTCTAGTTATCTTTTAGTTATTATTTTCTACTTTGATTGCATTAGGTCCAAGAACTTGCTCTCTAAAATCACAGTCCTTTGAAATTTGTCGATATTTGCTTTATGGCTCAGACATGATCAATTTTTGTAAATGTTCCATGAAAGTTTGAAAAGAGATGCACCCTACAATTGCTGGGTGCAATATTTTAGGTCTCTTAGGTCAAATTTATTACTTGGGTTGACAGGTCTGCATATTCTATCAATTACTTAAAAGGGACACGTTAACATCCCAGTCTCTCCACCGGGAAAGCCTTTCCTCTCACTTTTACTCGCCCAGGCCACCACCCAATAACTGGGGTTTCATGTTCTCTAAAATCTGACCTGGTTTCAGCAGACCCCATCCTTGCCCCGATGGAGCTGACAGCCTAAGACTTAACTGATCACCAACACCTCCACATCCTTTGGACCCGTAAATATTCCTCCCTCCTCTGAGCTTTTACAGTATTCACTGTCCGTACAGCTAATTTAACACTTAGTCTGTGTTCATTGCAATTATTTAAATTCACAATTTATTCCCCTACCAGGTTTTAGATTCTGGGTGGGCAAAGATTATCCTATTTTTATATAACTGCTTTATTGAAATATAATTATTGACAAACCATAAAATTCACTCTTGTAAAGTATACAAGTCAGTGGAAGACTATCTTATTTACCTTGGCATCCTCTGTAGCAGTGCTTCTCCATCTTGGTTGCACATTGGAATCACCTGCAGAGCTTGAAAAAAATCCCACTGCCTGGTTCTCACTCCCAAAGGTTCTCACTTAATTGGTTTGGGGTGCAGCCAGGGCACTGGAATTTTTAATAGCCCTGGAGTGATTTCAACTTATAGCCAGGGTTGTTCTATGGTGCTTTGCACATAACTGCACCCAATAATTGTTTGTTCCAATCATGAATTAGTCCTAACTTCTAATATTCAGCTAATTAACCTATCTAAGAGCTACCTTCCTAGTCTCCCTTATAGCCTATCAGCTCTTATAACAGAATGGTCTGATTATGTCTATCTTTCCCATTTAATGTGAAAGACTAAGACAAAAGCCTTTGGAAAAGATGTTTACTTGCAAAGATATGGAAACTCTGGTAGGATTGGATCACCAAATAAGAATTACAAGATATTTAAAGGAAAAACAGTAAAGGAAAAATTACTTACATATTTACAGGTCTCTTCAGCAGGGATGATATGAGGAGCACGTCAAGAAGGTTGTGACATGTGTACTCAAATTTCTATATTCAAAAGTCAGGGATAAAATGTTATTTTATTAAAGAATCAGTAACGTATGAGAAAAGCTCAAGATTTCATCCATTTTGGAGACCAGGAGTAAAAGAGTAGTTCAGCTACTTTGTTTATATCACCACCGAAAGTTGTGTTGTTGTTTTTTCTTCCTGTGGGACTTGATGTATACTCTTAAAATGGTGGCAGGGCAGGCTCATTTGTTTCCACAGCTGTGAGCAGCATGAAGGCTGGGACTGTTCCATTCTTACACATTATGGCATCCCCATGCTGACACATGTTAGGTGTTCAATATATATTGGTAGAATGGATATGATCACACCTCATACCACAGTGTTTAAGTATGATTTTAACTGGAGAGGGAGGTGCAGTTTCCCGTTTTGATACCTTTTTGCAATTCTTAATTATGGTACTCTGAACTGGGGCACTTCCTAAACTGCCTGGGGTACCACAAACTCAGAAGAGTCTTTTACTTCCACATAAATGGCTGTGAATGTATGAGCCTCACGTGAGCAGCAAGTACAGTCATTCCAGAAGATTCTCGCCTCTGGGAGCTGTCCCTCAACGAGGCCTATCATCCAGTCCCGTAACACCTTTGGTACCTCCCCACAGCCAGATTCCAAGGGTCCTCGTGGGCATCCTGGGCCGTGGCCCCTATTCTACCGCAGCAGGATTTCCCCAGGTGGCAGGTTATGCCCCAGAGCGCAGGGCGACTCAGGCATTAAGAAAACAAAACCAGTGGTATGAAGGAAAGGCAGCGTTATTTAGGCAGCCGGCTACTCCCCCAAAGCCTCCACCCTGTCCCCTGGGCCCTGCGCCCGGGACTCAGCCGGTGCCCGGCTTCAGGCGCCCCAGCTCCCTCCACGTGTCCTGTCTTCCCAGCAGTCTCCACTGCCGCCTAGTAGGAACCTCCTGACAACTCGCGGTCTTCGAACTACAAGTCCCAGCAGGCACTGCGCCGCTTCTCTCTCCGCCCCATCTTCCGCGGGACACGCAGGCGCTCTCAGCTCGGTCAACAAGCTGGGCTGGTGCCGACTACATGCAGTTCCTTACGGGATTTGTAGTTTTTCTGGCCTAGCTGTGCCGCCAGCCAAAAGAACAAGAACTACAAGTCTCGGCGGTCCCAGCGAGACGAGCCCGGTCACGTGGCAGGGGGCCGACCGGGCGTGCGTGCCGCCGTTGATCGGTGCTGCAGTGAGGAGGTGGTTCTTGCCCGTGTTGTGTGTGTGCGTGTGTGTGTGTGTGAGTGTGTGAGTGAGAGAGCGAGTGAGTGAGTGTGTGTGTGGGGGGGACTCGGCTTGTTGTTGTCGCTTGACTTCCCCCTCCCCTCCACCCTTCCCTCTTCCCCGCCGCCGCTGCAGTGGCCGCTCCCTGGGCCGTAGGAAATGAGCGATAACGATGACATCGAGGTGGAGAGCGACGTGAGTCCCGGGGCTTCTTCCTTCCCGTGCGGGTTGTCAGGCGGGGACAGCGGCTGGGGCTCTCAGCAGGGTGACGGCGGCAGGGGGCCGGGCAGCCGCCGCCTTCCTCCCCTCCCCCCACCCCCTGGTCTGGGACCGCCTCCGTCGCGCTCGGGGCTTGCACCCCTCCGGGCTCCTGGCCTGAGCGGCCTTCTGAGACTGGAGGTGGGGAGGAGACACGCGGCCTCTGGGACCCCTGCCCTACCCCCGTGGAGGGGGGTGCTGCGACTTCACGCTCCCACCCTAGCCCCTCAGGATCCGGGGGACAGGGACAGAGTGCGCCGGGATCCCATTGTCCGGATCCTGGGGAAGGGGACGGCGCCCAGGACCTGCTCCATCGGTCCGCGATCCCCTCCTCCCCTGACCTGCAAATCCCGGAGGGGGGGTAAGGGAGGAGGATAAAGTTTGGGAGTGCCCAGATGCCCCGAGCTGGGTCCGAGGGAAGGAGACAGTGCTCTGGCCCCCTCCGGCCTGGGTCGGATCCTGGAAGGAGGGGCGACACTCGGGACCCCCTGTCCCGCCACCGGATCCAGCTGGGGGGAATGAAGGCGTAGGGAGGGAAGGGGGGTCGGGCTGACTTCCCCACCCGCCGCTTCCTCCGCCGCCGGCATTTCTTTCTTATTATTGAATGTGAAGTGTAAAAATAACTTCTATATTTTCTATTTTTTTTTCTCTCTTATTCCAGGAAGAGCAACCGAGGTTTCAATCTGCGGTACGTCTCCTACTCTCCATTTCATTTTCATTTCCGTTCAGTTCTAATCCTTTTTGGGGTCAGAAAAAGATCATTCTGTTACTTTTAATATTGTAGTAAACTCTCTTATTAATTGCTAAGGTGAGGTGGGGCCTTGTTCTGGGGTTCTAACAGGGAGGCGGGGTTTGCAAATCTCATAATTCTAGATTCTCAGGTGACAGGTTTCAGTAACTGTGCGAGAGGAGAGGAGCGAAGAAATGAATCGTTCCGTAGTTGTCAGATGGAGGATCTAGCTATTACAAGTTGGTGTGAGAAAGAACATCATTCTGAAGTAAATTGTAGTAGCATTTCAGGGCAGAGTGGTCAGAAGATTTACTTTGGAACAAGTAGGTTCTAAACCGTATCTGCATAGTTATGTAAAGCTGAAGCCATATGCAATAATCACCTTTAACCAAAAGTCATGTGACTGCGGTAGTCTTATAGAATCTAGCATAACATGGTATTTAATGCAAAAATTGGAAATGTAGAGGAGCCAAAGATTGAATAGGAAAAGTGTCATATACAGCTTATTGTGGTCTGACTGTATTTGAGTTGAAGAAGAGGTAAAAAGAAAATAGAAAATTGTTGAAGGAAAGTGGCATTGTGATAGTTTTGCCAAAAGGTGATGATTGAGACCATAAAGTATTCTTAGTAATTCCTTAGGTTTTTGATGTTAATGTTCTCAGTAGATAGTTCTATGGATATGGATATACACTAATACTGGCTTTGGAGTCTGAGACAGTCCTGTGGCATTCCATTAATAGATTAGAAAAAGACACAAAATAAATCAGAAGCAGGGAAAGAGAAATAAGTATATCAGAATGTGTAATATTTGACAGCTGGAACAGTAATGGAGGTCAAAAATGCAGGTGCCTCTGGAGGACTCAGGCAGTAAAATAGGAATAGAGAGCAGAGGTGAAGACTAGATACATGTTATTTCTCTGATTTTTTTAAATGATATATGGGACAATCAAGTTATTTGGGGCTTGTTAGAATTTGGAGGATGCCACTTTGATACCTTTGTCTAAGAATTTAATTACCACAGGATAAAAGCAAGCCCTCTTGTACCTTCATTAGAACAAGCAAAGATTCTTCAGTTTGTCCAAGCAGAGAGGCATTAAGAAAAATTTTATTTATTAAGAGCTGATATTTCCATAAAATCCAGGGATATAGTGGTTCTAGGGGTCTTAAAAATTATCCCTGGCTAATAGTCACTAAAAGGAATTTATTTCTCCTTTAAGTATTATCAAATTCTTATAATTTATACATAACTTTCAAAATTCAGTTCCTTGTTTCTCAGTTACTATTATCACTAATAATGTGAACTTAGAGTTTCATGTTTGGGACTCAGTCTATTTAAAATGGTTTTGTTTTTGTTTTTCTCTCCAAATTGCCAGTTGTAAAATCCACCCCAGGGCTTCAGGTTGGAGGATAGATTGGTTAAGTGTCCTTTGTAGAATCATTAGTTGAATTGGAATTACATTGGCTTTTCAGTGAGGGGAAAGTTTTCTTTGTGAAATTTTGGCTTTCAGTTCTTCAGAGAATATTCTACTTTCAAAATATTTCTACTTTTCAAAATATTCATCCACATGGGTGTTGATGTAAATTGCTTATTAAATTATTAAAATGTTTCCACCCCACCCCTCCCAGTGCTAATCTCATTGTTTTGTTTAGATATTTTTAGTTTGTGTTAAGGTGCCTTGGATTTTTCACTTTGATTTTGGGGGGCAAAGGAGTGGGTTTGACCCTTTGTGTTTAATTTGATACATCTACTTGCTGAGACTTTTAAATATTATCTGGCACGAGATAATCACAAAGCATGGAGAGAAGAAACAACAGACAAACTTTACAGATTATGAGTTATCATAAATAAACATTTAGCGTTAAAAGGATTTCATTATTTTTCTCTGTGAACACATCTGTTTAGTTCCTGACATTTAGTATAGATAATAACCAACATTTTTTTTTTTAATTGGTGGGGGTACTATTCTTAAGCTTTGCCTTAGTTCAGAAAAGGATGTGGACTCTGAATAACCATGTATTTAGGACTACAGAAGAACTTTTTAGAAGTTATATTGGGAAAAGGTTCTGAGTCCTACTATAAAAAGACAATCGTGGTTTATAATGTCACTACAATAGCTACGGCCTTACTGCATGCAAAACGTAGGATATTCCACAAGCACAGTTAGGAAGTGAAGCTAACTGTAACAGAAAGTGAAACTGATTTAATGAATATTTTTTCTATTGCCTCAGTGCAAACGCAAAAAGACAGCTTCTCCAGTGACCAATAAACTGTTAAAGGAAGTAACCCCAAACAATATATTTTTTTGCTAAATTTAATATATCTCAGAATGCCACTGATGTTATGTTGTTTTTATTATTTTTTTGGAGGGAAAGATTGCACTTAAAAGGTAATTTTCTGAGACAGGTATATTTCATGCAAATTGATCTTTTCACTTTATTTCTGTTTGGGAATTTCCTTTTGGAAAGAATGAAAGTATACTAGAAATATAGAGTAAGTGTTTTGGTCAGGAAACCCAAAGCCTTTTTCAGCTTATCGTTCATGACAGCTGAACATTCTGCAGTTAGAATATACTTTTTAAGGGGTTTAAAAACAGATTTGTGCAGTCTTGGCCTTTCTGGCATGAAATATTTTTAACTTCTCCAGTCTCTTTGCTTCTGTAGGACTTGCAGTGTATTCAGAAGGGAATGAATGATCTTGTTCACCTTTGATATTAGAATTTACTCAGGAAAGTACTGTCTGTTTTACCTGGAATTACTTGCTTGGCAAAAGTGCTACATAATGCATATACATTGTGTCAGGTTAGAGTGTTGACAGTGATACAGAAATGCCTGGGTTGGTTCCTAAGAATGCCTGTTTGTTAGAAAAAAGGGTGTTCTTACATTTTTTTTTCAAGATGCCAGTAATGGTGAAATAGCTAATCAAGGACTCCAACTTGATTTTCAATTAAAATTTCTGGACCAAGGCATTTTCACTCTCTAAAATGGTTATAATATGGTGGCATATTTAAATTATAGCATTCCCAACTTCTTTTAGGCACCAGTGATTTTTTTTAAAGGTGTTAAAAATGCATGTATTTATTAGATGTTAGAAATGTATAACAGACTTCAAGCAGGAGAGGTGTTGGGAAGTTGAAATTTATAGCTTTCTATTAAGGACCTTAGTGAGTTACTCATTTTAGCTGCCTTTTTTTTCATGTTGCATTTTTTGTGTTGATTAAAATGAATATTTTAAGATACTTAGAAATTCAGTTTTATTTATTCTATCCTCTTCCCATCTATCAGAAGTAATAAATAGATCTTTCTGATGAGAATTTTGAGCCTGTATATTTCAATGTTATTATTTAATAAGAGTAGCTTATTAATAATCATAAGCAACACTATCATCCCTCTAAAATGCAACCTTCAAATTTCCTAAAGGCAATAAATGTTTAGTGGACAACTCTAATTCCCTATATGCTGAGAATTTTTTTATGTTGGAATTGAGAAGTCTCCCCTTATAGATGAGGTTTAGGTAGCCTGCAAGAAAAGGCATTGTTCTGGAGAACCTGTACATCCTTGAGTGATGGAGCATTTATTTCCCCATATTATTTGTGTGCCTAGAACTTGCTGGAAATAAGGCTCCGTTGACGTAATGGCTTAGATGAAGATGCATTCTCTATGCAGTAAGTTGAAAGGAAATAAAGAGATTCCCTTGAATATTTAACAGACCTCCTTAGCTTGAGTGACCTGCCAGTATAGCAACTTTTTTGGCTAACAAAATCATCTTTGCTTTCAACATTTAACAACACTTAAGATACGCATGCTTGTTAATGTTGGAGATGGACAAATTGTAGGTGAAGATTTTTGTTGTGGATGCTAGTATGGAAAGTTTGGTGACTGAGAGACTGAATAAAAACCTTGGCAGAGATGTCAAAGCTGGAAGCGATTTGGTGCTGGAGTTCCTGTTGAGCATCTGGGGGCCACTCTTCAGTTTCGCTCAGCCTTTTAGTATTCCTCTTAGCTTGGGATGCCTGAAGGAAGAGTTTTCTGGCAGAAATCACAAACCCAGTATACTTGAAGAGCAGCCGCATCCAGCCACTGCTGCAATAGGATGTAGAGGGGAGCCATTTGGGGGCCTGCTTTCCAGCCAAGAATAGCTCTGCTGTCCCCTAGAATTTGTTTGGTACCACTCATCTTTTATAACCAAACATCTTTCTCAGTACAGGTGAGAGAAAGCTGGCTCATCTGAGTTGATCTTTATTTGTTTAAGACACCTGTTTGTTTGCCCTTCTCCCCACTTGGAAAAACAACAACTAGTTTTGAGTTTGTGGGAAGATCTCAGTTGCCTTACACTAGAAGTCTTCACCCAGTTTTTCATTCTCAACTCTGAAATCTCAGCCTTTTCAAAAAGGGTTGCCAGCAAGTGAAAACAGTTAACAAAGCAGTGATAAGCTTGGCAACTGGCCCTCTATTTGGGTGAATTAGTGGAAGGTGGGGTAACAGTGTTATCGGGCTGGATGGATCTGTGGTTTGGAAATGCTTCCCAAATAGAATTCTCTTCCTGTCTAAAGGTTTTTCATTTGTTCTTTCAAGCCACTAGAGGTATCACTTAGTTCAGAGTTGCCTGGAATTAGGCATGTTAGTTCTGCATGTTTTTAACTTGTGTTTTTTCAAATGAGATTTGAAAGGAGAAAAATGCATCATTGCCATTGTCTCTGAGAGCTTAAAATCGACTCTGGTTAAGCATAGCTTGGGGATGGACATGGCAGCAGGGATTGGTCTAAGATTCCACTCTTCTGCTAGTTAAATTGGACCTGGAACCACCACAGAAATTCCATCCACTACTTTGAGAACAACAGCCCCCTGCTCAGGCTTTCTACCAGGCAGTGGACTGCTGCCTTTCCTTGTTGAGCCAACTTCTCACACTTGGCTGGCTCCCCAGATGAAAAGCCAAGATTTCTGCTGATGGTCCTCAGCCAAGTTCACTTAACAATCCTCTAACCAAAAGTCTTGTCTATTTGAGTCCTTTCAGGGCTCAGTGAATGGGAAGGGGGTTGGTTTTGGTGTTAGATTATACTTAGCTCCACCCCTCCAGTGCAGGCTTGAGTGAAACCAAGTTCAACTTGATTCTAGCTTTTTCAGATTTGCTGGGCTCTCCCAGAAAGAAAACACAATTGGAATTTTATTTGTATCAACAAGAGGGATTGTGGGTAACGCTGGTGTCACTGCTTCTGTGCACACCCCTTAAGCTGGGAGGAAGGCCAGGAATGGGGTGATTTAGTAGACACAGGAGTATCTTGGGCTGCTACTGGAGACCAAGCTGGGCGGTTAATTTGCGTGTAAATAAGCCATCTTAGGGAATATGTAACAAACACAGGAGAGGCAGATAGATGCCAGATGCCATCTCTCAGCCTTCTAAGCTCTTTAGGTATAGTACAGGTTAGAACCCAGCTCAACCTGTGTAGATGACTAGAGGGAACAGTAAGTTAGAAAAGGACTAGGTACTTAAATATATTTAATTTCTCCAAGCTATTTTATACTGCTATTAGAGGCATCTGCAGGGTTTTTTGGGGTTTTTTTTTGTTGTTTTTGTTTTGCTCTAATTATGATATCTACCCCTAGCCTCAGGTTATCTGGTGTCCAAGCTTAACCATTCCCTCAAGATTCCCCCATAAATTCCATATATCATTTAATAGTGAATTCAGACTTAACAAGATTAGGAGGGCTTTAGAAGTGCTCCAGGCATCTGCCCTGGAAATGAGTGCTATGCTCTGGAGGACCAAGGCTGTGATGGGAACCATGTGTCCGATTCAACAGAGCTATAGGAGAAGTGTTGTGCTTGAGACCAGGAAGTGACTAAAATTACCACAGCTGCTCCCAGCCTCCTCTTCCTCTGTAATGACTCAGACTTTTAGGATTAGATAATAGAATTTCAAGTCGTCTCATTCCCACAACTCTTGTCTTTGTAGATTTTCGTCTGTGCATCTTGTCTAGTACAAGGATTCATTTTTGCTAAGGCTTTCTTTTTGCTAAGCCAAGTTATTTACTCTTGTTGCTTCATTTTTAAAAGTACTGGTACTCTGAGAGATTAAAGATACGTGAACTTCTCATATACACTTGCTCCTTAGGCTAGCTCAGTGTACCCTTGCATATTCAGGATAAATTTGCAGAGTATGTTCTTTTTCATAGTTCCCAGAGTATAAATGTACTAAGGTTCTTGCTTTAGGTCGAGCATGTGTTTCTGTTCCATTTGGAGTGAATGCCCTTTTAATGGGGACCTGCTGAAGCTTTCTTGCAGTGGTCTCCAGCACGATCACTTCTGCCTGAAACCAGTGTATTTTGCCATTCCTGATTTGTTGGCAGTGTTTCCCGTTTCCAGTTGTGTTCTTTGTGAGTTTTAAGCAGGACAGGATAAAGACTGTGCTCCATGGGTACTTAGATACTGCCGAATAAGCATGACCTGCCACAGGTGCCTGAGGAAATTTATTCAGAGCATATGCAAGTCAGAAGAGTTGCCATCTAAGAACTAGCTTTCAGTCACAGCTTGTGTGGGAAAGCCCTTGGCAGGATAGCACCTTATATCCACTTTAAAAGAATAGGAACTCAGAGTGCAGTTGGCATCTGTATCTGCTTTGCCATATGATTTCAGATTCATGCATCTTGGTTTTTCAGAGGTTTTAGTTTCTATTGTATGTTTTGGTGAGAAAGTCTTAAACTAGTACCTTTTAACAAGCTGGAGACCAGAACAGACTCATGGTGATGGGTTTCACTTGGAAAGAAGCACCACACCAATGACCTAACTCCATTCCTGGGTACCCATCCTGGGAATCTCTTTACAGTGGGGCTGATCACATCTTATGAAGGGGCCCCTTGAAGCTTTTTCCTGGTCACCTCTCAACCATGGACTAGCTGCTTTTCTATCACATAAGTAAGTTATGGGTTAAGACTAATGTTGCAGGAGAGTCATACTTTGCCCCTGAATAACTTTTATTTTACTTATGCATGAGCTGGATGCATCGAGCTACTTTGGATGTTCCTGTCGCAAGCCTTGCTCACCCCTTTCTCCCCCTTTAGCAGAGCCTAATTCTGGAGACTCCTAACTACCCACCTCGACAATGCCTTCCTAGTCCAGTCACCAGGGACTGCGCTGACAGCACATTCTTCCAGGCTGTACCCACCTACCTTTACCAAGCAAAAGGAATGACTTCGCTAATGTGCTCTTTCTCTCATTCTTCTAGGCTGACAAACGGGCTCATCATAATGCACTGGAACGAAAACGTAGGGACCACATCAAAGATAGCTTTCACAGTTTGCGAGACTCAGTCCCATCACTCCAAGGAGAGAAGGTGAGTTTATTGAGAAAGCTGATTGGCCATCACTAGCTTGGAACTTGCTGTGGAGTGTACTCATCTATTTGGAAAGAAATGTAGTCAGAGATATTCGGGTGATATGGTTTCCTTAAATTTTTTTCTTTGAGAGATCATCACACACCTTACCTATTCTAGTTTATTCTTAGCAAACAACGTGAGATTAATGTGTCTGCTTGTAAGACGTTAGTAAAAGTTGTCTTTTAAACTTAGTATTATTTGTAATAAGTTACTCATTCAGGAATTTATATAACAATATACTATAGTATTGAAAGTCGCCTGTAATAGTTTGGGATAACACTAAGGATTCCTGAGGTCAGTGATTCCCCTAGAACTTCATGAGAATTTCTTGTGTATGGTTCAAAGTTAGTATATATCTTAAATGAAACCTCCCAGGGATGTGTGTACACAAGTCTGGACACCCGTGATCTTCCTGTCCCAACAGCTGTTATTTTAAAGGCGTGTAAAGAGGATTTTAAGCTGTAGGACAAATGATTTGGGTCAAAAGCTATGTTCAGAAGAAATGGAAGAGAAAAATTACTGCTCTTCTCCCACCTCCTACCCCACTGGTGGCCTTCCAGAAACTAATTTTTTCCCTGGAGAGGTAGGCACCAGCTGTTTCTACATTTAAAAAACAAAGTTTGAAGCTTTGAGTAAAAAGCCTGTGGATTAGGGTCACTCCTTGGGATTTGGAGAAACATCTGTTTACACAGTTCTATCCTTGACACAGAATGTGGCTGGCTGGTCCTTGCAGCAGTTCCGCCATGTCAGTGGCAAACTGGGAAGAGGACGTGTGTTTTTTGGTGCAATGATCCACTGTTTAAAGAAGCAGCCATTTTAAGAAAAACCGTTCTCTCACATGTGCTTTAAATGGGTCTCCTGGTTTAGTTCTGTGTTGGGGGTCCTGGGTTTATTTGGTTATCCAGAATCAAATTTGGAACCATTATGGTCATGTTTATACTGCCACTCTGCTAAGTCATGTGCTTTATACCTTATCTGAGGTGTGGCCTTCTATGTGGTTGAAGCATGGGGTAGGTCTGACCTTTATAAAAACAATAAAACAGGCCATGTGAATACCTAGTATTGCAAAACTTGAATTTGCCATGGGTTAGGCCAACTTAGTGAACTTGGTTTAATGGCCTTGGACCAAGGTTCTTACCTGGAATGACAGCATTCCTGGGCACAACACTGTCTAAGCACTACAGGAAATCTTTATGCTGGGGACAGAGACTCACCCTTTTAGTCAAAGTACACATGCGCAAAGGATTATCTCTAGTGCTAGTCTGAAATGTGGGCTGTCAGTATTTATTCATATACCATGGTATTACTTAAAATGGCTTGGCGAACTAAATGGACAAGAACTGCCTTCTATTCAAAGCCTCATATCTAACCAGGAGTGGCACCAAGGCCGTGTTTCCGCAAGATGTGGCCTATGGACCACTCGCATCAGAATCTATTGAATCCACCTTTCTGGAGGCGGGCCTGCAGATCTGTATTTGTAACAAGCAGGTGATTCTTAGGCATTCTTAAGTTTGAGGACACTTTGAGAAGGGAGGGTCATAGGAGCTCAACTATACCTTTTTTCTTTATTCAGCCTATTTTACATTGCTGTAACATTCATATGTCCTTAAAATCACATTTTCCTAAATCTTGTTGTTCCTTTCTTTAAAGGAATTTGACGATTTGAAGTTGATAGCCTTACAAACTCAATAGTTTGTCTTTGGCTGTGGTCTGTTCATTTATTTATCCACTCATTCCATTCAACAAATATTTATTGAGGGTTACATGCCGGGCACTATTCTTGATATTAGGAATACAGCAGTGAACAAAACAGACAAAAGGAGAAGCTCTTATTCTGATGAGAAAAAGATAGAAAATGAACTAATAACTAAAAATATATACAGTATGTCAGATAAGTGCTATGAAGAAAATTGAACAGGAAGGAAGGGTCGCAGTGTTCATTAAGGCAGAAAAAACTCACTGGCAAGGTAACATTTGAGCAAAGATTTGAAAGAAATGAAGGAAAGAACCATACATAGGGCTGGTGATGAGCATCTCAAGCAATGGTAGGTGAGTGTAATAGCTCAGAGGCAGGAACTGGGAGCATTGCTGAGCCCCCTTCAAGGAGAACAGAGGCCAGAGTAGCTAGAGTGGAAGGTGATGGGGTCAGGGAAATAGACTAGGCGATAGAAGTAGTTGAAGGGTTAGGTTTCATAGAGCCCATCAGCAATTTACAGGTGCCTTTCCAACTTCAGAATCCTGTCCTGTGTTTCAGTCCAAATATTTCACACTGAGCATGAATGAAGGAAATGGCTCTTAGCTCTGGTGGGACCCCAGCCTTTTCCTATCTAAATTCCACGACCTTCATTAATCTTGTCTGCCAGCACTGTTTCACAGGTGCTGCAGGAAATCTTACAGAATACTTTGGTCTCAACTTCCGAGTTCTCACTAAATGTTGCAATTTTTTTTCAAATGTGGTATTTGAACCAAAGGAAATTGGCTAATTCTTGATTTGGATTGCAGTAATTAAGGTTGTGACATTATAAATAATCTTGAAATGATGATTTTACCTAGTGAGTTTTAGGGAGCTTAGATCAGGTTCTTGAAGGGAAGGCCTCCAATCTCTTGTGACTTCTCATTTACTATTTGGATTGTCTATCATATGTATCTTAAGCCTTTTGTTTTTTAAAGAGAAACCGATACTGATTGAACTAGATCCTAACCAAGAATGGAAGGATGCTCATGTTAAAAAAAATAGGTTTACACATTAGACCTAAACTCCATTTATGCTTGTTTCCTATGTTTTTACTGTAACACAAACATTATAAAGAATGGTCATCTTTTGCTTAAGTAAAAGATCAGTGATGATAACTGTATTACAATATAAAATTAAGTCAGCACAGCAATTCTGTGAGGTGAGTATTATGCTACTATTGAACAATTACTATTGCTCCTTGCCCCTGCCATCATTACCGTGTCAGAGGTGAAGAAACAGGCCCCAAATCATGATTTTTCTGTAGCTTGATAAGGACTAGAACTCAGGCCTGCCGATTGCCAGGTTTTATTTTTCTACCATACCATAGGGGTAAATAGGGGTAAATAGTTTAAGGATAAAGGTGCTCCTTGACTTATGAAGGCGTTACATCCCAATAAACCCATCATAATTTTTCATAAGTCAAAAATACATTTAATACAGTTAATCTAGTGAACGTCATAGCTTAGCCTAGCCTGTCTTACATGTGTTCATAACACAACATCCAAAAAAAAAAAAAAAAAAACACTGGCGACATAGTACACTGTAGATTATCAGTTATTTACCCTCAGGATCATGTGCCTGACTGGGAGCTGTGGCTCTCTGCTATTGCCCAATTTCATGAGAGAGAATTGTATTGCATATCCCAGCCTAAGAAAAGATTAATGTGTATTGCTTTCCCACCATACAAAGTTGAAAAATTGTAAGTCAAACTGTCAAAAGTTAGAGACTGTATTTTAAAGAAGTCTTGCTTAAATGTTTGTATCTATATGTTTTACATGGGGAGCTTCCCCTGAATAGATCCAGTAATCTTGGCAGTATGTCATACTGAGGCTACTACTAAAATACTGTCCTCCGAAGTGGCATATATAGGTAACACTGAAGTGCAGAGATTATTTAAAGGCTACAAATTTTTCTGAGAAATAGACCTAATAGTTGGTGGTCCATTTTGGCTTTGCCATAGTCCCCAGTGTTAGCAAGTGGGCTCTAGAACTCTGTTGTTTTAGTCTTTTGTTTCTTATAGTTTTTCAGCTGGACATTTCACTGGGGAAAAATGGGATGGAATAAGAACCATCAGCCAGTCTACCAGAGTAAGGGAGTATCAGAGCAAGAACAACTGTGGCCCCATTTCTTGTAGGAAGACATTACTCTTCTTGAACAGAATTATTATTTGTTTTAAAGGTCTTACGTTGGGAACTAGCTGGGGAGTGTTGTCCTGTGGCTTACTGGCACTGAGCTTAGACCTGGTGGCCAGCCCATCAGTTTGCCTTTACATGGAGATGTCATTCTGCCCTCCACCCCATTAGTTGGCCCTAGCACATAAACCAGAGTGATTACATCCAGTCACACTGTTTCCTTATCATGGTTGACTTTAGTGATAAAAGGTTCTGCTTCAGCATTGCCATTTGTGCTGTGCAGGGGTTTATAGATACTTGTCATCTTTTAAGTTTCTTGCTAAATCCCTGTTTACCATATTTAATTGTTCTCACTGGCATTTGTGCTCTGGATTTCTCCTTTCTGGATAGAGCTATGTTAAAAGAAAGAATATAACCTAAAATAAAAATAAAAACAGGGTTTTTTGTCATCATTAAGTTCAGAATTCCTTCATTTGGGGTGAGAATATGAGGGCACTGCTTCTATCAGCTCTTGTCACAGACCCTGGCACATGATAGCTCCCAGTAGGTAACTGGAGTAAGCGCCAGAGGAAACAGCGGGCTTGCTCAGCTCTTTAATGAAAACAGCAACAGCCAACATGGTTGTGTTCACCTGCTTAATTAAGAGCCATGTGAGTGTTGTAGAGGTTTAAAAGGTATAATAGATGTCTACTCTTGAGGGTTTTGTGCTTTCGTAGGAGAGGATTATTCCTAACAATTAACAATGATAAGACAACACTATGAGCATCTAGTAAGAGGTTTAAACACTGAGCTAATCGGTTTCATCTCTATTAAAGCTTGGTTTCCTTAACAGGTAAATTTTGAAACCAAATAGCTAACGTCATGAGTCATGATCCTAACTGTTAAAGATCAGTCTTGCTTTTAAATCCACTCAGCACTGTGATTGGGGCACTTACCCATTTCTAAGCATACATATATTTGCTTTATGAATACCTGCCGTCTCCCACACCGTATCATAAGTACCATAAAGGTAGGGAAAACATCATCTTTTGGTCACATTTCTTCCCTCAGGCCTGGCACACAGTAAAGAGCAGAGTGAGTATTTATTAACTAAAGGAAGGAGGCCCCTCTCCATTCTGGCCGTGTAACACTAGGGAAGGCTCATTCTGGTGGACACCTTTTAAGACGCAGTTTCTTTAGCAGCACTGTTTCTACATCATATCTGGGCTGCTACAGAGATGATCTCTTAAATATAAACTACAGTTCTAGCTGTTTTACCTCACTGCTCATTAAAGTTATTATCTGGCCAGACACCAACTTGGACAGTTATTTTTTTCTTAAATTGCCTACATCTTTAATTGTCCATGGTTGCCCAAGTCTTCCTTAAGTTTTGGGCTCAGCAAATGTAAATGTATTGAATTCTTTGTAAGCTGTGTATGTGTTGCTGAAAATTTACAAGGGCTTTTCAGTGCCCATCAAGGTAAGGACTGATGGGCACCTTGTCCTCTAAATAAGGTACCCAACTTGCCCTCCTGCTTTTTTTCCTCCTTCCCTTATAGTGGGTGGGTGTGCACCCTCTTCTCTTTTCCCAGGAATGTCATTCTCAGTTTATCTGAGTTCTTTCCACAAGGTCTTACTCCAGCCTCACTGCCCAAATGATGTCGGGATTTTGTGAAGAGACCCACTCATAGGCCTATCTAGCCTGTGCATTGTTTTCTTGCTCATGTGCTACCATGTGTTTCTCCCAGCTGGTCAGTCTCCACCTGTCCACCTTCAAGGCCCATATCAACACTTCACCGCTCTGAAGAACCCCCTGGTTTCACTCTCCCTTTAATCTCAATTGCCCATTGTGGAGCCTATCCTTTCTTCCTGTGATGATCCTGTCTCTAACGAGAGGGTGCACTCCTTGAAGGCAGAAGCGTCGCCTTCCCTTCTGGAAGTCTCTGTAGTGCAGAGTTGGGGAGAGCTTACTCCATGGGGAAGAATAGAGAGCCAGGAAGTGCTACCTAATGCTTTTTCCCTCCTGAGACTTGGAAGGATAAGGATTGGTTACTAGGCCTTCCCTTTAGCATTTACCTTTTTTCCTCTCTAACAAAATTGCAAAAATTATAGAAAAATGGGAAGAAATGAAAACAGCTCCCCTCAACACAACTACAACCTTTCCTTTATTCGAAGATTATCAGATAAACATTGCCCAATAAAAGTTTAATGTGAGCCACAAATACATTTAAATATAATTTAAATACAATTAAAATTTATAATTGACCCAGTAAAAAAGTAAAATAATAGGTGAAATTAATAATATATTTAACTTAATATGCAAAATTGTGGCTTTAATATGTAATCAGTATATTAAAAGTCACTAATGAGCTATTTTCTTGCACTGTCTTAAAATTCCAGCATGTATTTTATATTTCTAGCGCATCTCAATCCAGACTAGTCACATTTCAGTTGCTTATTAGCTACATGTGGCTAGTGGGTATCATATTACACAGTGCAGTTTAAAGATTCACTCCACCCCAGACTCCATTTTAATATGACTGAAATTGGGTACCATCTTAAAGTAGATGTCCAAAGAAACTTGCCTCCTTTTTTTTCTCCCACCTCCCAAAAGCCGCTCTTATTAAGTTATGGAATTATTGATAGAGTGTAAGAAGCAAGGAAATAATGGTGTCTGGGTATTCCGTTTTGCTCTCTTCATATACCTATTTGGGTAAAATTGTATAGCTTGCTGTTGTCGTATAACATGCCTTTCCCCCCAAGTGAAAAGGTGTTTATATTTAGTCATTAGACATGTTTCTGTTGGCCATTTAGGTTGCTTCCAATTATTTTATTTTTACAAATAATGTGATGACTATCTTGATGTATGAGGTTGTTTCCACAGAATAGATTTCCCGAAGTTGGATTGCTGGGTCTAGGGTAAGAACAGTTTTTTTGCTGTGTTGTCAAAATGCTTTCCAGAAGGATTGTTTTTGTGTCTTCTTTCTTATATTTCTTTTTTCAAGCAAATTCTAAAGACTAATCTTTTGGTAGTACCTTCTGAGAATACTAATTCTACCAACATTGGAATTTTTTTTTTTTGGAGGGGTAACTAGTTCAGTAGGCAGAAGGTAGTAATTTTTTATTTTGTTTATTACCAGTGAGATTAAATTCTTTTCCACATGATTATTTACTAGCAGTAATTCCTCTGGGTAACTGGGCTCCTGTCCTATGTGGTCAAAGTTGGATGAGGAAGAGTCACATCTACATTTTAAACTACCGAGGGCACGAGGAAAAAGAATACAAAATTTGAAACATAATTTTTGTTTTGACCATTAAACAAATGTCTGACTCCTCTCTTAGCCCTTTAAAGGTCATGATAGCTCTGCCTTCCCCTAGAAATCAACAAAAATGTTTTCTGGGGAGGTTTGAGGAGGGCCTGGCAGCAGGAAGCCTTTGAGAGGGTCACCTGGCTGTGCTCACTCTGATCCCCTTCCAGTGCCTCCCTTGTTGACACTGATAAGCTTCCATATTGGGATGAACTAATTTAAAGTAGAGCCACATTTATTGTGTAGATTCTTTAAGTTTTATTTTCAGAAGATAGGTATTCAAATGGAAATGTACACTGGATTTGCCCTAGCCTTTCCTTTAATATGTATAAAAGCTTGGGCCGGTTTCTGAAAATATGGCTTTATTTTCTTTAAAATAATTAGTATGAAATAAAATAGGTGTCAGTTGATGACTTGGGAAGTAGTTCTTTTTTCATTCCCCGGGACACGGCATTTCGGGTCTTGGGGTAACAAGGCAGCTATAACATTTTGACAGTGAAGAAGAAAAGTGAGAAATATAGCTAAGATCGTTGTTTTTTGAGTCAGCATGAGGACCCTAGTGAATAACAATGGTTTTCCTAATGTTAACAGTCTATTCCCACTCTTTTCTTCCTCACCTCTCACACTCTGCTTTCTAAAACAACTTGGAGTTCTACACAAATCCAGGTTACTGTAATATGATTTACAACTCCCGAAATGCGTGGAACTCTCCTGCCTTATATGAAAAGTTTTGAGAACCACTGCCTTAGATGGTAGTTAGTAACATTGGAAGTCATCCTAAGCATCAGTGTTAACTACTTCAAGAATCATTTGGGGCCTTAAAAACGGTATGAATTAGTATGAAACTCTTGGTTTTAGGGCCTTTGGTGAAATATGTAGTCATATTGCTTCGACATGTGAGCGGGTGCACTCTGTTCCCAAGCAGAGTTCTGTTCAAGTGGGTGCCTCTGGAGGCTGGATTGACCTTTTTCTCTGTTCCCTTGTTGCTGTGGGCAGGGATGTTGATGGGCAAGCAGCTGCAGCATGAGCAGAAGAAGGGGCAGGAGCCTGCTGGGCCTCTCGGCCAGACCAGGTCTTCTCCATTGTCCATTTAGGTTTTACCCTTTTTAAGTAATGAAGCCGAATCACTGTGGGAACGGCAATTCCCCTCCCCTGGGACCAGGTTCAGCCAGTTAGGCTATCTTGCATCTTCAGGCTTTTCCTATTTGCTTTTTCTCTGCTAGAAGACTATTTGGTTTTCACCTGTCTTTAAAAAGAAAAAGGAAAACAGCCTTCTTTCAGTGCCGCTATTATAAGCTACTTAAAAAATTTTTTTTCAACCTAATTTTAAAAACTAGTCTTCATCTTTGCTTCATCTTCAACTCACTTCTGTATCCATAATCTGTGCAGAGATGATTTACCTAAACTCTCAGTTCTTCAGGAAGACCACCCTTACTAGGGTCTTCATTGACATCCTTGTGGACAAATCAGGTGACTCCTTTATAGTCCTTTTTCTCCTCAAAATCTTCTCTTCATGACTGTACTGTCCCTCTAAATCTGTTGATCTTTTTTATTAGTCCCACAGCTCTCTTTTGTGTCCCCAAAAGGTGGGTGTCCTGGAGGCCTGAGTTAAATTCTGCTCAGCTATCTAGTAGTTATGTAACATTAGGTAAGTTACAGCTCTGTGTCTCAGTTTTCTCATTTATGAAATAGGAGAAATAATGCATCAGAGGTTGTGTGAGGATGCCTGGCATTTAGTAAGTATTCAGTAAGTATTAGCTGTTGCCATCATCATCATCATCATCATCATCATCATCATCATCATTGTATTGCATGTGCAGCCATGGTTTTGGAACAAGATCTGCCTAGACTGTCCAGTGTCCTTTTGCGTTGTTCCCAAAGATGAAGGAGAGAGGCCTGAGGGGCCACTTTGCATTAACTCACACTGCAACATAGGAGGTTCAGTACCTCTTGAGTCTCCCCTGAGCCACAGTTCATCTTGTCTCAGAGCTGTGTCCAAACCATTGAAGAGATCTGTTTCTGCTCTGAAAGGCAGCATTAGAATTAGTGCCTTCTAATTATAAAAACTGACAGGAAAAAAAAATTACTCAGGTCTCCAAAGTCAAGAGTCGATTTGTGGACCTGTTGATTTACCATGTTTTATCTGCTCAGGCACACTCACATACAGACTACTGACTCAGCCACTGATCCCACTAATAGAAGACAGAAACTGAAAGCCCGGGCCCCCTCACAGTCCATACTGTAAAGCCCAGTGTTTTTGTTGGCCTTGTGTTTCCCGTTCACGTAGTATAAACTTGTAAAGGCAAGGAAGCACCTTCCCCTGTATCTGATCACATGGTCTTATGTGGGTTGGAAGCTGGGAGGAAGGAATTTTGAATGAGCCTGGCATTTTCTGGCTTCAGCCTTTTGGTTTTTCTTCCCTGGACTAGATGATGTACATGTAAGTTTTGAGGAGTTCTGTATTTCATACCTTAAATTTTTTCTTGTTGAATTTTACTTCTTGTTGAGTACCCTGGGAAGAGCAAAATTAAGTTAACTGAGTCATTATTTTGGACTTGCTAAGGAGTCGGGGGCATCCCAAGTGGCCTGGGGTTCTGCTTTCTATGGGGATGGAGGAAGGGCTGTGCTTAGTGTTCTAAAGGCCTCGTGCTGGGTTTGTATCAGTCCAGCTTTCTTTGGGGACCTCTTGTTCCCAAGGCACTCTGCATCATTCATTGTTATCAAACTGAACATTTGCAAGTGCTCAGAGATTTTGCTTTTTTCCCCTTGTCCCAGAAGTAAATGAGTAGTTAAATAAAAACTAATGTTGCTTTCTGGGACCTGTTAATTGAAAAGGGGGTGGGCAAATTTAAAGAAAGACTGCGATGTAAATATGCATAGCAATTAGATCAGTGATGGAGTACATAGAGTTTGGAGGGCTAGGTGGAACCTGAGATAAATATTGTATCTGCAGTCACAGAGCCCATTAATGACAGAGCCTAGAATGAATTTGACTCCTGGATTCCTAAACTCTTCTGGGCCTCCAGCATCCAGAGAGGTGGGGTATTTTAATTAGTCTCTTCTAATGTTGCCCCTCCCCCATTTTTTTTTTTTTTACTTTGTCACCTAATAGACCCTCATAAATTCTCTTTAACAGAAATGAGAAGTAGCATCTGAAGTAGCCTTGCAACCAGAGTTGCAGGCCCCCATTGCTAGGTATTCTCATTTCTTTCTTTACCATCTGGCTTTGGCTCCTCCCTCATGCCCTTGCCTGTGCTGTTCTCCCAGCCCAAAGTAACCCTTTTCCAGCAATTCCACGTTAGTCTAACCCAGGGAGCGTGTGTGTGCACATGTGTGTGTGTGCCCAAGCATAGCCAAAGCCAGTGCCTGGCATACAGTAGGTAATTGCCCCAGCCAAAAGCCATCTTTTTTGTGGCTTTTCTAATCTACTTAATACCTACTCTGTACTACTCAAGTTGTATTTGTTGGTACTGCCCCATGATTTGTCTGTGTATAAATATATTTGTCTCAAGTAGATAGTAAATAAACATCTGGGCAAATGAAGCCATGATTAATACATTTTGTTTCCACACAGTGTCTGCTCAGTACCTTACACATAATTCACACCAGATAAAAATGGTTGACTATGAACAGTTTCCTTTTAAGAAAGTTGCCTTAAGGGTGCTATAAGAGAGGAAAGCCTAAAAATTCTAGTACTTGTGTGAATAAACCCAGGCCTTGCAAACCTCTCTAATACCCAGCCCAGGGCCTATAAATTGAGATTCTCAGTATTTAATACAAGTGAATTTAGTTTTGCTAGCCTGAGTGGATGTTTTCTTGGCCCTTTCCCCCAACGATGTTCTGGTTCAGGACCCGCTGCGATTATAATACAGAATTGGTTGAGTACTGCCCTACCCTGAGTGAGAAGTTTTGCTACTTCTCAGGAGCCTGAGTGGCATGAATGCCACACTTCAACTACTAGCCTGCCCTGCCTTGGGCTTCAGTTCTCTTGGCTTTGATACATTTGCAGCAATTCACCTGATTGGCTGCTTGGCCATGGGTAACTCTGGCCATGTTTGCAACATGGAGGGAATCTTCCACGGGCAGAGTAATATGACATCCATTTTATTGGCTTAGCAACTTGTTCTTCGGACAGGGCAGTGCCCGAGCTACCCACAGCCATTGTATAGGTGTGGTTGCTTCCTGAAATGACCCAATCTCAGGCCCTTCCTGTGTTGACACGAAGCGCTGACAGCTTTCACGAAAGTCTTTCTAGCCAGCGAGGCTAAAAAGTGACGCAGCAGCATGGCTTAGCTGGAAATAGTTAATGGTCCGAGGATTTGGCTGAATTCTAGGACCTTGATGAAAACCTTTTTCTTCACTCCCATCTAAGCCAGCTCCAGCCAAGATCTTACGCTTATCTTTCTGGAGCAGTTGCCTATAGTCAGGCCCCAGCAGAGAATGAGTGGCCTCAGCTCTCATTTTTAGACATAGCCAGGCTGAAGACTTGAAAGGAACCTACAGAACCAGAGGGGATGGGAGGAGTAGAGCAGGTTCAGGAGTCAGATGGACCTGAGTTTAAATCCAGGCTCTACCACTGTCTAGCCGGTGATTTTGAATAAACCAGTAAACTTCCCTGAGCCTCGGGTTCCTGTAGAGCTCCCTTTCCGAGTGCTGGGGAGGTAAGCTATGGAAAGCACTTGGCACCTTCACTGGCGCAAAGAAGACTCTCAGTGGCAATTACTTTGTTTCCTCAGCCGGATCCCACCTCACCCTCCAGTTTTCTCGCTGCTTGGACTACGTCTTTATTTTGTTCCCTTTTTTTTTCTCCTATTGCAACAGGCATCCCGGGCCCAAATCCTAGACAAAGCCACAGAGTATATCCAGTATATGCGAAGGAAAAACCACACACACCAGCAAGATATTGATGACCTCAAGCGGCAGAATGCTCTTCTGGAGCAGCAAGGTGAGCACCTGAGCTTGTGGGGCAGCTGGCCCTGCTGTGCTCCGGCCAGGTCAGGGCTTCGCATCTGGGCCTGCAGAGTCAGAGCCAGTTATGGAGCATGCGCTCCTAAGCGGCCGCAGCCCTGCCTGTGGGGCCTGAGTAGTTGAGCGTTAGAGCCATCCAGAGGAAGGACCTGAGCCGCCGGTGAGGGAGCGGTGGAGTCTAGGGGTTGGACATCTGGAGACTTGTTTCTAACCTGATTTCTCCCCTTTTGGGGGCTCAGGTGTTCTGCCTGTAGTAGGAGTCACACCTGGTATCAGGTGTCTCAAAGAGCTGAGGTCTTTGGATTGGAGTATGCTATGTAAGTACCAGAAATTCCAGGGATTCAGGGACAGTGAGCTCTTCCCATTGTCAATGGTAGTCCAATCAGGGCAGCCTATGGGCCAGGCCCATGCTGTTCTCCAACGCTCACATCCGCCTTTTCCTACAACCACAGGGGAAAGCGAGAGCTGATCAAGTTCTTTGTTCCTGGGGAATTCACTTCTCTTCCTCCCTCATGGAAGATGCAAGTAAAAGGAAATGCAAGTAACCACCTGGGTTAGAACACCTCAAATAAAATAAAATAAATAAATGGGTTGACCTTCCAGGCTCAAGATGAGCTAAACCGAGGGATGGGCAGAGGGAGGCGGCAGCGGGTTGGTTACTGGGCCGAGCAACCTGCATGTAGGGGCTGTGTCGAAAGGCCCAGGTATTCGTGTGTATTGGTGACTTGCTTCCAAATGTCCAGCTTGTCTTTCCAAGTGGATCTTGTACATGAGAACGAAGCCAAAACTTTCCTTTGGCTGATACATCTTATGTCATCCTTTCCTGCTGTTGTGTAGCCTCCACACCCTCGTAGTTCCTGGCATTGCCAGGCCAGCTTCTCCTTTCACCGTACTGTTGGGTCCCACAGGGAACTCACGCTCCTGCCTCTACACTGGGCTTCCGAGGCAGGACGGTGACATCACATGCCTTCTCTTTAGGGTTGGGTGACATTGCAGAGTGGCTGGCCATTTCTACGGGGCTCCCAGGTCCGGCTGGGAAAGAGGGAAATGAAGTGTGCTGGTGGAACAACCACCAGAAGGGAGTTATTTCTGAGCCACCCTGAGCCTCAGGGCCATCAAGCCCTTCGGAAGAACAGGCTGGACCCTGAGCTGAGACTCGATTACTCCCCCAGTCCCCAGAAGGCTGTAACCCGCTCGCTTGGTTGCTTTTCAGTCCGTGCACTGGAGAAGGCGAGGTCGAGTGCCCAACTGCAGACCAACTACCCCTCCTCAGACAACAGCCTCTACACCAACGCCAAGGGCAGCACCATCTCTGCCTTCGATGGGGGCTCGGACTCTAGCTCGGAGTCAGAGCCCGAAGAGCCCCAAAGCAGGAAGAAGCTCCGGATGGACAGCTAAGCTCCGTGGGGCAGGCCAGCAATAAAAACTGTCTCCTCCGTCGTCCCATCCTCTTTTCAGTTCATCCTTAGAACCCTCAGAACCATTTAAGAGACTCTTATTTTTTTCCTCTTTTTTTTAAATTTTATTTTTACGTAGAAGCTCTTGGACAACAGCTCTCGTTCTCCTTCCCCATTCCCACTATTTTTTTTTTTTAATTTTTCCCTTCAGGGATTCCCTGTCCCCACCAGGAATTTTTAAACCAAAACACCCCAACTTGGCAGCTTTTTCTGTGGAGGACAGACAGCCGGCCGGACCTCTGAGCACATGGTGTTCTGACCACCCACCAGCTCCTCCAGCCCTGCCGGGCACAGGCCCGGCGTACTCCTGCCCCTCCAGGCCGCTCCTCCTGGCCACCCTCACCTCTGTTTGATAGACTTTGTGAATCTGTGGACTGCTCTACTTTAAGAAGATGACCGATTTAAGAAGTAATCAGAATTACCCCTTCTTTTTAAGGATTTTTTTTTCTAAAAAGCTATTTATTGCTCCTGTTAAAAGACCAGATCCTTGAAGAAGCTTGTGGTATGAAAGGAAGTGGGGACAGATTTGCAGCGCAGTCTGGCCTGTTGCACTCCTGCTTCTCAGCCAGCCTTAGGGAAGGCCGCGTGACACTCGTGTGGTATGTGTGGGGACGGCAACAGTGAAGCAGTAGCCGCCAGAGGGTACTAGGGGGGGACGAGGAGGGAGGATCGGGCTGGGTAGAGGTTTTGTATTGAGGGCCAGTGATGATGTTTTGCTATTTATTTCCTGCTACTGAAATTTGAATCTGAATTGTCCCTATTTCTGATGATGTCGGTATTGCAAAGCGACAGATTCATAAAGTAATGATCAAATCTTCCTTTCTTTCCGTGTGTATTTCTAAGAAATAGAGCCAACTGATTTTGTATGTAAATACCAAGAGCAATTTACCTGGTACTAAACCCGCACCCTAGTGCGGCCCCTTCCCCGACCTCACCCCACTCCCTTTCCGACTGTCCTGGAACTCATCCCCATTGTGTGATCCAGCCCTGGTTCTGGCTGGTCAGCAGATCCCAGTGAAGGGTTTTGTGTGTTTAGGCCTCATTTCTTTGTCTTTTTCCTACTTCGTTCCCGGCATTTGCTGATTTCTAGTGTATACTCTGTAGTCTCAGTCCGTGTTTGATTCCATTCCACGGAAATAAAAAGTATGTTGTACATACTGCCGAAGAATTGTCTTGCAAGTTAAGGCTTCCCCTTTACTATAAGACTATAAATAAAAGCTTATTTTATCCTTCTTGGTGGTAGTGTCTTCTTGCCCTTACAGAGGCCAAGATGGTTAGGAGAGGAGCCCTCTGGAGGCCACTGGGCCTCTGGAAGCCTGAGAGTGGGGCAGAGTCGCTTCCTGCGGGCTTGCTGAGCCGGGAGCAGCCAAAAGCCAGAGCAGTTCCCTGTTTGTCCTAAGGGCTCGGCTCAGCCTGGGCAGGGCAGGAGCTGGATAAACTGGTGGCGGCGACTTTGCTCATTGGATGGGAGCTTTTAAAGTTCCAACAGGGATGGGGTTGTTTGGGGCAAATTTTTAGATCCACTTCCTGCTAAATGACCATTGGGGAATTGGAATATGTGGGGTTGGGCTTCTCCTGGTAATGAATGCCTGGTTCAGCAATGCCTAGAGCTCTCAAGGACCTTTCAGTTTCTAGAGATTTCAAATATAGTAATAGGAGGTAGCAGAGCTGGCAAGAACTAGAAATAAAAGAAACTTCAGTAGCATCAAGTTTACTCAGTCTAGGGACCAACACCAACCAGAATCTGACCTTTGAAAGGAAGAGGATATATGGCCAGAACACAGCTCAGCTTTGGTGTTCCTGTCTGGCTGACCAGAGATACTGCTGTTCCTAGAGCAAGGGAGAGAGTGAAGTCAAATCGGTTCTTTGATTTGTTACTCTCTTTAGAATGGTAGTGTTGGGGTCCCTGTCAATTTAATGTCAGATTCGTAGTATCTCTTTTTGGTTAATGGGAGTTGGCAGATGAGTTGTGTTTCTACAAGAGGCAGTTTGTAACATGATCAGATCAACACCTCAAAACTCTGATTGCAATAAGGGAAACAAAAACCCGGGGATCACCATCACAGTTATTAAAGGCACTCCATTTCAAGATGGGAGAGAAGCAGGAGTAAGAGGGAAAAAGAATGAGAAGTCAGGTGATTTCTTAAACCCAAAGTTAGTGTGCTTTCCTCCTCTTTTTCATCTCCCTTTGGTACAGTTCTTTGTATGTCTGGATTATAAACTCCATCTTACAGTTGGCTTGGTCAAAGTAGGCATTAGAACTGAGCTGTTGGTGAAGCCATGCTGATGAGATAGAAGGAGCAAAGCTGGGAACCCAGTAGGCAGGGAGCAAACAAGGGCAGTCAAGCCAGCCCAGGGATAGATGATGTCCGTGAGAGCTGATTCCTGGCTCCTGTATATCGGTTAGACAAGGGGTTAAGTTTGGGGCTTCTCAAAATTTCAATAAAACAGTTGGAAGAAAAGAGCCACGATGGATAACTGATTCGCCTGGGAAATCAGAACCCCTTGACTGACATGTTGAGCAGACTGGCACACATGATAGAGGAAAGATGGTACCACCGGGAGCAACTGCCTGGAAAGGAAAACCAGGTAAGAGACTCGAGCTGAAGACTGTGTTTGCTAAAGGGGACAAATGGAAGTCACAGCTAAATTCCTTCTGATTTGTGTATCTCGGAAGCCAGTGTCTATACCTTCCAGGACATTGAGGTTTGACCATGGTTTGTTCTTGTCATTGCACTCTGGCCCAGTCCTGCCTTTTTAAAGCCAGACAACTTAGTTATTTGCATGGTCACTGCAGCAGGTGGCTTCACTGAAGTTCCTATTAAAAGTCACCTATATCTCTTATGCAGTGATGAGCTTGATATTTTCTACCTTTGTAATTGCCCCAAGTGAAATGATATTTTAAATGGCCCAGCTTTTTAAATTCTTGATGCACAAATCCCATATTTAGAGTAACTACTTCAGCAAAGAATTACCTCAGCTCACAGAGCTATCATCTTAGCTGAGAAAGGTTTATACAACAAGACTGAGAAGATGATGGGAGAAGAAGCCCTGAACCAGGACTGAGGAAAGCAGAATTCTGTTTCTAACAACTGTAATATTTTAGATTTGGGCTCAGAAGTCAGACTGCCCAAGTCCAAAATCCTGGTTCTGTCAATAGCTGGGTAATCTCAGGCAAGTTACTTCCCTTGGCCTCGGTGTCCTGATCTATAAAATGAGGATACAGATAGTACTAACTCATAAGGTGGTGGTGAGGCTTAAATGAAATGTGGTTAGAATGTGCTTGACCTCAGGACCAAGTGAGCACCCAGGTGCAGCTATCAGTATCCACACAATGCGTATGACCAGGGCTGAATCTGCATGATGGAAAACACCCAGTCCAGCTCCTGCAGCCTTCTCTGGAGTGTGTGAGGACAGACTCTTGGTGTCCTGCAAATACTTCCTGCCCCTGAGATGTGCCCTGCCCTTACAAGGCAGAGTGAATAAAGAGACAGTATGGTTCTCATGCACTCAGGCTTGACTCCCAAAAGTAAAATAGCTCAGGGAACAAAAGGAAGCTGTTGGGGAAAATGAGGCACAGCAAAACTGAATTAGCAAAGTGGGTCTGAAGGCTGCATTTGGAGAAAGGTGAGGGAAGAGAGGAGCTTGTTAAACAGTCCATTTCGTAGGACTGCCTTGACGGTGTTCTCCCAGTGAGGCTTGAACACTCTTGGCTGGCTGAGGGGTACCCACTGTCTGTCTCCTTTTGAAGCCCCAAATGAAGGTGATATCATGGGGTAACACCCATGTTTATACCTCATACTGTCTGTCCCCTGGTGACCAGGCAGGTTTATATGCCCCCCAGAGCGGGGCTGTCTCTCAGACCTATTCAGCAGGCACCATCCTGGACAGCCTATGGGAACATGAAATTAGAGCCTTCCTTTATTCAAAACAGTTTCTCTAGCCTGAGGAGGAAACCCAGGTAATGAATAGGAATTTCCCAGTCTGTACTACAGTTGGATATACAGTGAAAAACCATGGTACAAACAGGACCCTCCTGCAGCACTGCTAAATCATCAGTGTCAAAGTGGGGTCCTTGGACAAAGACTGTCTTTCAGTGTCTGGGGTTTCCTACGGCATAGGCTAATTAACACAGCCCCAGACTTGCCCTGGGAAGATGATAAAAATATTTTCTAGTTAATTCCTCAGGTAGAAAATCAAATCGTCCAAATAGCCCCTTCCTGGACCAGTTTGGATAAGCAGGCTTAACTGCGCAGGACTGGAATGATGACGCAGGCGGCCCCCACTTGAGTTCTGGAGGCTCTCCCAGCAAACCTTCATCACGCAGCCGGTAAGTGTTGCTGCTTTGTCAGGGCCAGGGTGGGACAAGGAGCTCGAGGATCTTCAGAACCAGTGCCTGAGTGGTTTAGGTTGCAGGCTCTGAGCCCACCTGTCTGGGTTGGCGCTGACTGCCCTGGTTTCCTGAGGCATAACGTGAGGACAACAGTAGCACAAAGTGCCATTGTGAGGTGTAAAGGCATAAGTGTGAAAGCTTTTGAACTGTGCCTGGCACTTAAGTACTCAAATGTTAGCAAATTTTAGGTCTGTCTGCCATCATAGGTCCCAGGCTATAGAAGTATTTCTGTTTGAGTTTTGCTGAAATATGGGGTGAATAAATTCCATCGTCCAGTGCATCAAAATCTTTAAAAGAAAAGGAAAATAAATGTATGTTGAATACCAAAGTGTGGTAACCAATAAGCTTTGCTCGACTTCTGAGGAACTCAAGCAAGACCTCAAATCAGTTGCCATTTGAAAAAATCTGGACTTGGGAAATTAAATATACCTTTGCCAACTGGATCAGAATCATTAACCATTACCATACTGTTCTGGCACCCTGTGCCTGGCTGGTGTTTCCCACCAGGGCCTGGTTATGATAGGAGTTGAGCCCTCATTATTCAGCCTTACTGAGTGAAGTGGGAACAGACTACCCCGTCGGCTCTGTATGGTCTGATGACTGAACCCCAGGGTCCATGTGTTCTAGCTTACCCTGGCTGAGATGTGCCCTGTATATGCACGCACACATGCACACACACCCAGCAGGTTGGGCGTGTCTAGAAGAGAGCCAAACAGGTGGCTTTAGACAATTCACAACCAGCTGAGCAGGTTCCTTCCTGCTCCCAGTGCTGGGTGCCAGCTGCACCAGCAGGCCTGTTCTGAATGCCGGGCCCCATTTAGGATTGTTTTCCTCTGATGTCCACTGCAGGGGTGGGGCCCTTATACACCTACAGCCTTCTCTGGGCAAAAGTATCCAGCACAGTCTTTGCTATTCATTTTTTCCTATAAATTAAAAGCCAGAGAAAAAGAATCAAGGATCCAATGTTAATCTGTGCCAGGACCCTCCACTCCAGTGCTGAAGTGCATGGTAAAGGTTTAAGCTTCCTGCTAAGAAAAGCACAAACCTGACGACTACCGTGGCAGGCCAGTAGGGAAAGGAACCCATTTCACAAGCTGGCTCCTGCAAGGGCCCAGTGAGCCATGTGCAAAGTCTGGCTCAATAAAGAGAGCTGCCTCCCTGGTCTAGCAGTACCAGCCAGAGGAGTTGAGCTAGCAGTGTGGATCCCACGCATGTGCTTGAGAGCTTCATTGTTTCATATCTTCCAGTGCCATCAACAGTCGGAGGTGGCAGGGGCGGATCTGGGGCTAGAGGACAGCACCCAACAACTTTGGACAAAAGGCCACAGCAAGGCCAGCCAGCTGAGAGAGGGAATGTCACATCCATAGCATATACCTACTGCAAGGCTGGTAGTAGACCTCAGGTAGGGTAACTGATTCAAACAACCTGACTGTGTTTTCTATCCAGGAAATGAGTCCAGGGCCCCTCCTCTGCAGAGAACTGCCATTCCAGCCGGGAGCTTCCATGAGGCCAGGGACTGGTCTTCGTGCTCGCTGCTGTACCCCTAGCACAGTGCGTGGCCTATCACAGGTACCCACAAGTACACAGGTATGCGCGTGCCAATGTACTTTTCAGTTCCCCAGCGTACATTTGTCTCTGTGCACTTTAGAGTCAGCTCCAGGGTCGCCTCTGCTTGAGTTCAACCCACAGGTATTTGAGCAGCACATATTCTCAACCCAGCACTCTGCCAGGCCCTGGTTAGCTTCCAGGCAGCTAATAACGCTGGAGCCCTACCTTCCAGACACTTAGCGTAGACAGAGGCCAGATTCATGCACGTGGCACGAATGTACATGCTGGGGCTCTGATTGCCAGAGGAGTTCGGGGATTGGGGCCTTCGATGAGAGAGGGCTGGCATGTGTGAGCGGCAAGGAACAGGGCCGGGTCCTCACTTCTCAAGCTCTTGGTGTGCTCTCCCTCCCCCTCGCCATGAGAGCCCAGCCTCAGGCTCCCCGTGCAGCCAGCCAGCAGAGAGGCTGGCTGGAAGCTGTTGGTGAAGGGAAGGTGGGCCAGAGCCTCTGCTATGCATGGGCTGGATCACCCTTCACATTCCACTGCATTCGCTGACCATCTTGGTATCTAGGCCTCCTGAGAGGGAGGGAGGGGCTCGAGGGGTGGAGGCCAGCAAAGCATCACCCCTTCTTGGGAGCACAGCATAGATCTCCCAGGTACTCATTTCATCATCACCATCATCGTCCCCCTCACAGAGGTCCCATTTGCAGGGCACTCACCACTGCCCTGCCAGGTGCTGGGCAGCACACCTGGGGAGCAGAGCCCCTGCAGCCATAAGGTCCACCTAACCGTCCTTTTGAGAGAACTGTGACGTGAACTGGTAGCTGAAGTCCCAGGGTCCTGTCACCCCCTTTGTCCCATCAGCTCAGGCCATCACAGGTACAGTAGACAGCAGCATGAAGTAATACAAACAAGATAACCAACATGCAATACTTTTTATCATGGAAAAAATTAATGTGACTGAAGGTTGAGAGAATCGTTTACTAAAACCCCAATGTCCTCATTATCCAGTGTCACTGATTATCAACATGCAATACTTCTTGAAAGAAAAGGGATGAAAAAAAAGTATTATGATTATTGTTATTATTATAAGTAAAGCGTGATCTATCAAAGGGACACAGGAGCCAACAGAAAGATCTCCTAATGACTAAAGATGGAACAATTTGAGCAACAAACAACATAGCATTGAAACATAACCTAAAGTATAAATATGAGTACATACTGATTGGAAAAAAAACAAAGGGAGAATGGACAAACCTCCCATACAGAGAATTCCAAGTAATTTATGTACTTCACTATCAGAGTTGTGGGACATAACTCCCCATTCTGGGTTGTGCACACAGACTGCCTTCTAAAGGGTATACAAGGGTAGGGTCCCCAATCCTTGGGCCATGGACCTACACTGGTCCGTGGCCTGTTCGGGTAACCAGGCCACACCACAGGAGGTGAGTGGCAGGCGGTTGAAGGAGTGAAGCTTCATCTGTATTTGCAGCCGCTCCCCAGTGTTAGCATCACCGCCTCAGCTCCAGCTCAGATCATCAGGCATTAGATTCTCATAGGAACACCAGTCCCTGGTGCCAGAAAGACTGGGGACTCCTGCGCTAAGGAAAGGGGAAGAAGAGGAAACTTATTGTGAGAAACCTGACAAACGTCAGCTCAGCCAGGTGACCAAGGTTAACAGCATCAGGGATCAGCTATGTTGATAGCATGTGCCCTTGATAGGATGTGATGAGAGGACATTTACCTCTGTGGTCTTCTCCAAAATCCAGTGCCCCATTCAAATCATGAGAAAAGCCACACGAATCCCAATTGAAGGACATTCTACAAAATACCTGACCAGTGCTCCTCAAAACTGTCAAGGTCATCTAAAACAAAAGTCTGAGGAATTGTCACAGCCAAGAACAGCCTAAGGAGACATGACGACTAAATGTAATAAGGTGTCCTGAATGGGATCCTGGGACAGAGAAAGGGCATTTGGTAAAAAGGAAGAAACCAAATAATGGACTTTATTAATAATGTATCGATATTGGCTCATTAGTTGTGACAAAAGTACCATATTAATGTAAGGTGATAACAATATTCTTGCAATTTTTCTGTTAATCTAAAACTCTTATTAAAGATTGACAGAAAAAAGTTTATTTTAAAAAATATATTATTATTGTTATTATTTTGTAAGTTGTGTTTTGGCAGAGGTGGGGAGCAGAGGGCAGGGAGGTAGGTTACGGTAGGATGGTGATGAGCACTATTTCTCCCCCTGCCTGGTTTTGTTTTGGGATGTGCCCAAAAGTAGGAGAGAGAACATCAGCCACCACGCCTCATCCTCTGGACCTCCTGCCCTGCACCAGCTAGTGAAAAGCAGAGGTGAGGTGGTTATTTCAAGGAAACGAAAGGATGTCCAGGAAATGGTCAGGCGTGCTGGGCCAGGGAGAAGGCAGGCTGCCACTGGGGCTGTGGTTAGCGCCCAGAAAGACTGATTCACCGCAGTTTTGCTGTGAGTCATACAACGTCACACTTGACCCTAAGAGGATGTAAATGGAGTGGTACGCATTTAGTGCAGGGAGGTTGCTCTTGCTAGGGACTTGGCAGAGAGTGGGGAACGGGCAGAAGGGCAAGGTGAGCCTACCTCTGCTATTTGTCACCATCCTTATTCAGGTAAAAGATGGAGGGAGGCATTCAAGGCCTTAGCCACCCAGCCCCCGAGGTGACCCGTGCATGTTTAGCTACTGCCCTCCACCCCAAGACCACCCATTTCACCTTCCTTTGGAGCTGTGGAGTAGTAGTTCAAATGCATGGGCTTCGGACGCAGCAGGTCTGGGTTCTGATTCAGACTCCACTACTTGATAGCTAGGAAACCTTGGGTGATTCACTTAAGCTCTCTGACCTGTTTCTCTGGTTATAAAATACAGATAATACACCTGCCTCACCCACCTCATGAGGTTGAGTCAAGGATCAAATGAAGAGAGGCCGTACACCAGGAAGGACTCTCAGGGTTATCGTTTGGGTGGATGTGGCAAGGATGGCCGGCATTCTTCAGTTAGCAGGTAAGGACCTTCATGGCCCTGGGGTTCATCTGTGATAGTGTTTTGTATGACTTGAGATGCTTTTGGTTGCAAGTAATAGTAAATCCAACTCAAATTGTCTCACATAGCTAGAAATCCAGAGGCAGTGCAGGCCGCAGGAGTGGTGTGATCGGGTTCTGATCATGTTTCTCAGACTCTTAGGGGTCTGTGTGCACTGGCTTCTAAGGGTGGCTTCCTTCTAGGTAGAAAAATGGTTTTGTAGGAGCCCCAAGCCACACATTCCACCCTACCTTATAGAGATAACTGCTATTCCCTTTCATAACAGGCCAAGGGCTTCTCTCTTTGGTCTGTTTTAGGCCACATGCGCCGAATCAATCACTGAGGCTAGGACAAGCCATGCTGACTGGCCTAGGCCCTGGGTTATTATCAAACCTGAGCAAATTACTGAAGCAGAGACGGATGGATTAAAATGATTGGCTTAGGCCAATCGAGGATGTAGGAGGGGGTCAAATCCATGCAAGTCTTTTGGCTGCCACAGAGGCCAGCAATGTCCACTACAGGTTTTTCATCACAGAAAGAATCCACCATTGTAGAGAACGATGGTGATGAGCCTCTCTAACAGTCATGTCCCCTTTGGCTACAACCCTAATTTGTATTTGGGGCTTCATTCTTTCCTCATTCTTAGACTGTATGCTTCCATTGGAGCTCCATTTACCACTCATGGGAGAAGCATGTGATCAAGGCTTAGGCCAGTCAAGGTACTGTAAACTGGCCCCTGGATTGCTTCTCAGGAAGGTACTTGGCTTGATCAAAGCTAGTGGAATGCACTGATACTCACTGGGAAGGAAGGCTGGGAGAGTGCCAGGTGCTCTTGTAAAGAGGATGTAAAGTCTGGAGCTATAGCTGCTGCCATTTACAACCACATGAAGAGAGACTGAGGTTAGAGGTAATATGGGAGATGGGGAGGGGAGAAGCCTGAAGTCACTCACAGCCAGGCTAATGCCTGGACATTGCATTTTATCATCAACCCATGTCCTCATTGCTTTGGTTCAAGTTTTCTGTCATTTGCAACAATGTTTTAAATTATGTAAGTCTCCTTCCTGTTCAAAGGCAACGAATGCCCTAAGCAGAGCGTATGGGTGGCTAGAACATTTGGTCCAAACTTCACCATTTGTCATTTAACACTGTTACATGGAACACATCCCAGCCATGAAAGATGTGGAAGAATGCTGAATGAATATGGATGGGATTTAGTCTGGATCAGGCATAGGCAAACTACGGCCCATGGGCCAAATCTGGCCCACCACCTGTTTTCATAAAGTTTTGTTGGAACACAGCCACATTTTGTCCATGGATGTTTTGTACTACAATGTCAGAGTTGAATAGTTGCTTGCAAAGCCTAAAATATGTGGTATTTGGTCCTTTACAGAGAAAGTTTATTGCCCCCTGGTGTAGAGGGTAGAGGACTAAAATACGAGCAAATTAATTCCCCCAAAATGAATACCTGTATCCCCAAATGGAAGCAACACCGAGTGGCCCTCCATCATAGACCTCCGTATCCTATTACATCAGGCCCAATTATCAGCCTTAGGAAAGCAAACTTTCAGGGAACCGAATTTATCCCAACAGTGAATGAGAGACATCCTATATCTGTAAGATTTGGTCTATGCAATGCCTGTATCTCAGTAGCCCTGGACACAGAGTCTTGGAAGCCTACAGGCATAAGAACATTCTTTTCCCACCCTGGGCTATTACCCCTCCCTCTGAGTCGGGATGTTAAAGCTATTGGCAAATTCCTGCAGGTGGCCCAGAGACCCACTTCCATAAGGAGATGGGATCAATGTAAACATTGGTGGGAATAAGAGAACTTCTTCAGTTTTCGAATGGAATGTCAGCATTGTTATCTGTACATCTGACATCTAAAGCTGATGGATTTTACTTCTGCCAACAATATAGTTCACTCAAGCAATCGGGAAGCTCCATTTTTAGTTCTGGCTAACAAGCTCCTGCCAGAAGTATAGCACAGACAGTTAATATTGGTGAAATAGCCAAGGTCACGAAAGCAACCACCCCCTCGGGGTTTTCTAAACCGAATCTCTGCTCGGTATAAATCACCAGGAAGCAACATAGCAAGATCTAAGGCTAGCCCTCCGCTGGAAGCCATCATGGAAGCTCTTTAATATGGTCTCTGCTTTTATGTGGCTGACAAGTGGCTTCCTCAAGACTACTACTGCATTGTCTACAACTAAGTGGCTGGAATCTAACTTGTGGCTTCTAACTTAGAAATGAAACCATGAAGAGAAGGCAGTTTAGGAATACTGTTAACTGGTACTGTATTGTTATCAGAAGAGCTTGCACTGGCTTATCCAGAGGCTCCCCTTCTGCTCCCACTAGGGTCTGGCAGGCTTCCCAACTTAACATGGTATTCAAGGTGGGTCTGAGATGGATCCAAGGGGGAAGTTGGGGCTCATCTGGATATAGAGATCTGTAATAGCTTTGTATTTCTTTATTGATGGGGGAAATATCTGGGTAACCTACTTTGAATGCTGTGTGAGTGTCTTCTGCTTAAGGATCCACATGATAAATCTGAGAATTTATCTCAAGAACCCACTTTGAATTCTGTTCAAGTCAGGAAACCCTCCAGACTCAACTGGAAGCAGGAAAGACATTTTAGGATATGCTAGTAAGATTCTTATTCTGAAATAAGAATACCATGAAATGAGCCTCTCTTCTCTACTTGGCCAAACTTTGCCTACCCTTGGAGACTCAGTTCAAATCCTCCCTCCTTGGTATAAAGCCAGCTTAGAGTGAGCAATCCCTTCTGTCTCTTCACACCAATTATCACTGCAATTAATCTCATAATACATTGAGGCTGCTGACTGTAAACAGAAAGTCAGCCACACATTTCTCAGCAAAATGGGTTTGTTCATTCGAGGCAAGGACTCGTAATCCTGTGCACGGGACCATGGTGAACCACGAGCCAAGTCGGCTAATAAAAAGAGGAAGCTCTTTTATAGCGGGGACAGGAAGTTGGGAAGGGCTGTTAAAGTCTCCGCTGCTGTGCTCTGCACTAAATGTAGGGCATGGGAGTTCCCCATTCGGGCCACCCTCCTCCACTTCAGATGAAGTTTTCTTTCATTACTTTTTTAGAAGGTTACTGGTAAAATGCATGCACAGTAGTTAGGAATGGGAATTTTAGAATCTCTGGTAGGGTTTGGCCTTTTTGTTGTAGCGATGGAAGGATGCATTTTGACATGTTGCTTTGTAGCCCAAACCTTTCTTAGCGAGGCAGGAATAGCACCGGGGCAGGAATTACATTCCAGGATGTGGATCTGGTTTAAGCTCTACCTCTGAGGACACCCTCTTCTAGTCCACCTAGGAGGGTCACGCCACAGAGCACCCTTCTCGTTCTCCCTTGGGGAAGGGTCTCTCACCAGATGGGGAAAGCTGGGTGACCACGGGATTCTGACCTGTTCCTGTGAAAGCCACCCTACCTCTGGCTACAGTCCATACCCACCCACTCATTGCTGAAAGTTTGCTTTATGACTCAGGAACACAGTCCCTGCTTATAGCCAGATCGAGGACAGAGACGTCCAGAACCATGGGAACCATACAGCTTTCCCCACTCCTTGTCAGGCCCACTGTGTCCTCAGCTGGAGAGGGTACACGAGGATGGATCCCAGGTCAGACCTCCTTGTCATCACTTTTGCACATGACGGACCCTTGCTCACAGGCAGAGACTGGCAATCTGTGAGCTCCCGACTTTCAGTAACTAACACTAGGCATTCTGAAGGAATTTTCTTGGTACCAGCCACAAAAGATAGACATCATAGAAAATGTTATTCTTTTATTATTTTAAGGAGGTAATACATAGTCCAATATGCCAAAGCAATAGGGAATTAGAGGCAGCAAATGGCCAGAGTTTTTGAGAAGAGCCTTATGCTGCATCTCTGAGCTCCCATCTGCCCACAGCCCATGGCTGCCGACGTGAAAACCCAGTCAGCGACATGGAGCTTGCTGGGCCCGTAGCAGTAGACAGATGACCAAATGACACCCCACTGACAGAGAAAGGGTTCTGTGTGAGCAGCAGAGGCCCTGCCGGGCTGAACACACCAGGCAACACTCAGCCCTGCCACAGCCAGGTTTACACAGCTACTGCCTTAGCAGCAGCCAGCTGGTCCAGCAATTGATTTTATTTCTGAGCCTGGCATGGGTAGGATGTGAATAAATCCTGAGTCAGAAATTAAGGTGAAAGAGTTAGTAGTGTTAATACTCTGGGTGAGAGAAGACAACACTGTCTTTGAAGGCAGGCTGGGGGTCTGATGGAAGAAAGATGGAAACACAGACTGGCCACGGGCTGCCGGCGCTGCCGTGAGGCCATCAGAGGGGTTTCTCATGGTACATGATGGGGCGGGGTGAGGGCGCGGGCCCTGGAGCTGCTTCCTCGTCCACTCATAATGAGTTTCCCACACCTGGGGCTGAAGCAAATCCTGCCCGTGCTCCACGTGTGGCCTTGGAGAGACATGTGGCTCAGCTCTCCAGGGCAGAAAGGGAGGGACTCATAAGCAGACCTCTCTCCCCTGCAAATGGCCAGGATGGGAGGTGAGAGCCGTGGGCACCTCCTAGTAAAGCCCCACGATGTTTTTTTCTGGAAAATTCATTCTAGTGAGACCCAAAGCCCGTCCCCTGGCATGGAGGAGATTTATTTCCACCCACGGGAAGGTACCTTCCTGGCACCTTAATGGTGGCGTGCAAGTGGGAATCGCAGCAGTGGGTCGTGGATGTCATTCATTTCACTAGGACTCTCCCAGTTGGAGAGCTGGTGGGGAGGGGCTGCTTCTCAGCATGCACTGTTTCCCAGCCAGCCCTGGCCAGGCCCGAGCCGGGTTTAAATGCCGCATGGGCTAATAGATTTTTGGTTTGACAGGAGTGGAAAGAATTTTTTTAAAACCATGCCACTGTGTTCTCCAAATCCAGAGCCATCATTTTTGCTTTGTTTGACAAGAAAGGACAACCACAGCTCCACAGTGGCCAAGGCTTGTGCAGCAGAGAATGCAGTATATATCGAAACGTATAAACCTTAGTCTGAACAGGTGAACACTGAGCTGCGGTGAACACAGAGACGTGGGACCCCGTGTCCTCTAGTCAGTGGAAGGTCCTGCTGTCGCGTCATCCTCATGCTCCTCAAGCCTGGGACCGGCTTCTGCAGAAAGTGCATGGTGGCCTGGATCACTTTATCTGGTCCAATATTGTACACAGGGTGAGTGGGCTGCTGCAAACAGAAGAACAGGTGTCAATTACTCACTCCAATGGTCCTTGGAAATCTGACCCACTACATGCGCTTGTAAGAATTTAGCATAAGGAATCATCAGAGATGTACACAGAGATTTATCACACAAAGCCCTAATATTGGTGAAACATTCTATAGTACGTGGGCTACAAAGGAATATTATATAGCCATAAAAAAAACATGCTTTCAAATATTTAATGATATTGGCAAATGCTTGTAGCATATCAAGTGAGGAAAACGGTATGTACGATATTGTCCCAAACTCAAGTTTTAAAAATGTGTTTGTAATTCTGAGTTATGATATGTGCAATTCAGGGTAAAGATATTTTAGGGAATATCACTTGGAAAAATGCCATTTTTCTGAAAAAATGTTTCATCTGTCTTTTATGTTTATCTTCTAATTATAAAGATGGTTAAAAAATGAAAAATTAAAATGTGCTTGTAGATGTGATGCACATGAATAGGCAAAAATTGGACGTGCACCACAATGGGAAGTGATATGGTTTTTAAAAATTATTTATACTTATATATATTCTAATTATTAAAAAAATGAACATGCATTTACATTTATAATAAAGAAAAAAGACCACAATCTTATTATACAGTAAATGTGTCAGGCCATATTTGAATTCTTTTATATTATTACACTGCATCACAGAAACTCAAAAGAAACTTTAGGTCTGAGAAAGGGCACAATCCTAGACTAGTATTCAGGACTTTTCCACTCTAGGAGAATGAAGGGACATAACTACAGGAGATTTTTTTAAAAATTTTAAGAGAATACTATGAGCAACTTCATGCCAAAACATGTAATTTTATGGAACATAAATTTTCCAAATTGACTCAAGAAGAAATTCTTTAAAACCTATATGAATACATCAACAATAACAGTTGCTTATTCTGCTACCACCATTTCCTCCCCCAAAATGCCAGACCTAGATGGTTTCTCAGATAAGTGTTATCAAACTTACAATAAACAGGTAATCTCCAAACTACACAACTTTTTCAAAGACTGAGAAAATTGGGGAAAGATGACATATTCTCAGTAGAAAATCCAGCAGATTCTATAAACTATTACAACTGTTAAGAAAGTTCAATAAGGTGGCTGGACACAAAATTAAAATGTAAATATCAATATTTCTATATATCTATTAGCAACAGCCAGTTACAAAATATAACAGGAAAAAAGTATTCCAGTCACAATAGACACAAACTATAAATTCTTAGACACGTATCTAACAAAAGATGTGATAGTCATTTATGGAGAAAATGATAAAAGACCAATGAACCACATATAACAAAATCTGGAAAATTACATTCAGAAATGGGACGCCTTACTATTAAGAAGTCAGTTCTCTCTTATTAATCTTAAATTCAATGCCAATTTCCAATAAAAATTTCATTAGATTTTTTGTGGAATTTGAGAAGCTGGTCCTAAATTCACAGGAAAAAGCAAAGGCAAAGAATAGCCAAGGCAACTTTGAAGAAAAAGAACAAGATGGATGGGACTTGCCTGCCTGCATTTAAGATTTGCCTAAGACAGTGCAGACAAGCAAAAACCCAAAGGAACAGAACAGAGTGTCCGGTAACAGAGTCACCTTAGGTATGGAAACTCGAGTATGTGATACTCATGCGATACACCAGCAGGAAAGGTGGTACATGCCAATAAATGGAGCTGGTGAACTAGTGATCCAAATGAAAAAGCCCGCTGCATAAATCCCAAGATGAGTCCAAGTCTAGATGGGATGGGAAAAGCAAAGGTTTATGACCTCAGCATAGGGAAAACTTTCTTAAGTAACCCCTCCTCCGCCCCCCAAAAAAACCCTCAAAACCAAAAGGCAAAGGAAATGTTCATTTTAAAATTAAAATCTTCTATTCAACAAAAAAACACTAAAAACAAAGTGAAAAGACATGTTACAATCTGGAAGAGATTCACCACACACACCACTGACAAAAGATTAGTATCAAGAAGATGCAAAGAATTCCTGCAAATACATAAGAATAGGGCAAACAATTACATTTACAAATCAGGGAGAAAATAAGCAAAGGTTATGAGCTGGCAGGAAATTCAATAACACAATGGCCAATAAACATTAGAAAAGATGCTCAACCTCACTAGTAACCAAGGAAATGCAAAACAAAACAGATACCATGTCCCATCTATTAGGCTGGCAGGAGGGAAAAGTCACCCTGGAGGGATTCAGTGCTGTGTGAGCAAAAAACAACAGCCACACCCGAGAGCAGCTCTGTGCCATCCAGTGAAGATGGAGGTATGGATTCTCTCCTAGAGAGACCCTAACACACAACACTACAACCTTGTTAGTAATAGCAAGAACTGAAACCATCTCAACATTAACCAACGGGAAACTAGAAAAATCAGTTGGGATACGTTTATACAGGGAATACTACACAGCAGTTAAAATGAGCAACATGAACGAACACAGATAAAGCTCAAAAGCATAAGGGTTAGAGAGAAAACCAACACAGAGTAAGTGTCACAGTAGATATGATACTGTTGTAAAAAAATTTGAGAACATACAAAACAACTTTATGGATACATACATATGTAGTAATCGCACAAAACATCTGCAGGCATGATGTCAATTTTAGGACAGGGTTATGCTGGGGAAGAAGGGAAGGAAAAGACTGGAAGAGGATTACACAGGAGGCAAATACAGAAAACATTAAGACTTGGAAAAGCCGCATGACTATTACTGATTTTCTCTGACTACATCATGTCATCCATCTACTGGCCATATTTCTTCTGTTGGAAATAATTTGTGACAATCTGCATGGGCCAGATTATCTGATGGCTGTGGACAGTCTTAGCTAGACTCATGTCTCATGTCCGGGAGCATCTCATGCAGCCAGGCTGGTCTAGCTAGGGCAGGATGCAGAGGCGAACATCTTGCCCGCATGGGACTGACAGTTTGAGGGCAGCATATAAAACAAGTTAAACACACACATTACAAATTGTGATGAGTGCTATCAAGGACACAAAGTGCTATGGCAGAGCATTTTGGGTGATCCCATTTACAGAGGTGGTCTGAGAAGGCCTCTCTGAAGAGGTGGCACGCAAGCTGAGCGCTCCAAAGGACAGAGGCAGCCATACAAGGGAGTGCTGTGTGGCTGCAGGCGCCAGAAACTTAACTGCCTCTGAGTAAACTTCCTCAGAGGGAGCTAATGAGGGAGGTCCCAGACTCTGGGATAAAGGCACAAAACCTTCCTCACAGACTGGAACCCCCGCCTAGATCCGAGTTTGCCTCCAGGTGCGTTTCCTCCACAGTCGCATCCTCACGAATGCACTGCACACCGAGGGAGGGTGGTAACTGCCAGCTCACCAGCCTGTCCAGACAGCAGAGCCAGTTCTGCAGAGCAAGAGTGGCTGTTCTGCTCTCTTGGTAAGCCCCCATCCTGGGGGCCCTGTGGAGACAGGGTGTTAAGCGCCCTTCCCCATCTTACCAGAGCATTTTCAGGCACACCCAGGACCACATCGTGCAGCATGGCTCCACTGCCAAAGTGCTGAGCTATAGACAGGCCGCTCAGACAGTAGCAGGTGTGATAGAAGTCCCGAGACCTGCAAGGACAAGGCGGTTCTGAGCAAGTGCTTCTCTGCTCCCCACAAACACCTTCCCCCACCCCAGTGCAGCCTAAACAACAAAGCAACCACATGGGCTCTGGGTGCCAGACTGCGCTCACACGCGCCATCCTGCCCTCCTCACGGGGCTCCAGGAAGCCTGGTTTCCTCCGGCAGCATTTTTTCAAAGCCCCATCCTTCAGCCCTGCCAGACAGCAGAAACTGTCACTTTAGAGTCAGTACCTCCAGCTGTCTCCCAGAAAGGGTTCTTGTGCAGAGTACTAGCACTAAATTAACGTATTTCTCAAAAAACATACGTACAAAAAAACAAAACACCAAGATGACTTGAAATGAGCCACATAATTCCTGATAAACAGCCGGGCACGGGCCTTTAGCTGGGCCTTTCCCTGGATGCTGACAGCAGCAGGGCGTGTGTGTGCAAAGGAACAGAACTTACTTTTCTTTTATTCGGCACCCAAAGGTTTTCATCTATCCTAAGAGTCGTGTTATAATGTCTGTTACGACACTCAAGGATTTTTACATCCTGTATCTTGTTCTATTTAAATCATTTTGGTTAATTTAAAAAAAAAAAAGAAATAAAAACTATCAACCTTGCAATCTGCCTCTCTGGAGAGGGGCGTGCACATAAGCTGGGGGAGAGGATGGGTACTGGAGGTGCCAGGATCGAGGGCACTCAGAGGGGGTGCTCCCTGTCAGGGTGCTTCTTCCCTTGCCACACCAGCACTAAGCATCTGGATGGAAAGGGACACCTTGACTTTTAAAGGCTGGCACCTGCTGCCATCTGGGTCTGAATAAGCCTAAGGTACACACCTCTCCCTCCCCTCCTTGTCCCTTCCTCCCCAGAGAGAAAGCACTCACTTGCCAGGTTTATCCAGAAGCCCCCCGGCGGGGCACTGGCAGCACATAAGAATGTACTCCTGCAGGGCCTGCTGGTGAAACATCCAGTGGCTCATGCTGAGGGCAGAGTCACCTGTGGAAAGGCAAAGGATCAGCGCGGGCCTAGGCTTGGTGGGAGTCCAGCACAGCATCCAGGGCTCCTTTGTATGTAATTACTCAGTGGGAATGGTCAAGGTTTCCTTCTAGTCTTCATGGACCATTATTGAAAATTACATTCTTGAGACACTTGATATCTTCGCCCGGGTCCTATGACACGTCTTTTCTCCTGAACCTGGGTCCTATGACACGTCTTTTCTCCTGAACCCAGTGCAGAGTGGCACTTTCCCTTTGCCTGAAGGGCATACATTACCTTGCTGACCATTGGCAACCACACCTGTGGCAGGCAGGGGCCTAGCTGGTCAGCTTACCTTTCCAGACTGACCTCCATCAATGCTTTGGACTTGGTCCACAACTCCCTGCTCAGGGCTTCTTAAGACATATCCTCTAGTTCATCTCTGAAACTTGTTAACCAGATTCTAGCTAAGAGAACTCTGAAGAGGGGTAATAATGTCTGTTTCTTCTCCTTTTCTAATCTATCTCCAAAAGGAATTCTCCAACTTTTCTCTTGGCTCAAAAAATGTTCCTAAGAAGCACGACTAGGAACTACCCTCCTGCATCATATAATATGGTGGCCCAAGCAGAAACTGACAAGAAACTGGCTTCTTCACTCTGAACGGCAATCAGTACAGTCAGAGGACTCTGTGGGCCACAGTCATCAGTGGGAAGGTGGGGCAAATCACCAAGAGACAGATGTGTGCAGAAACATTTACACGGAAATTGATTTTTTTTAAATACACTGTAGAATGTGCATTAGGTCCTTGTTCAATTTTATACTTTGATACTTGGGCTACGAAGATAGCAAACAATCTGTAAATGGCAATTAAAAGCTAATTGTTTCTTTCTTCCAGTCTTTGTTTGTTTTGTTTCTAAGCAATTTTCCATATGGTTATTATAATTTTGTATTTTTATGTTTTTCATTTAACATTATAGGCATAAACTTTCCTGTTCTGCTACATAATCTTCATAACCATCATTCTGAATAGCCATATAGTACTTCATTAAGTGGATGCACAAGGTAACTGCATTACTATAGACACTGGGCCAAAACTCTCATACATATAACCACAGAATCATCTATGGTAGAAATTTATCAAAGTTTACAGTAAATGCAAAATATTTAATTGTAGAATATTACAGAAAAAAAATCATTTTTAAATTTCTTAAATGAGAGAGGACAAGATGGGGCCAGTTAGAAAGTGATCACTGTTTCCCGCGTTGAGCACTGGATGAGGTGCAGCAGTTGGCTGACATCTGGGGTCACGTACAAAAACCACTCATCCTCAACACCCGGGTCACGCTCGGCCCCTGAGATGCTCACTCTGTAACAGGCACACGGCAGCTGAGCCCTGCAGAAGGAGGAGCACTTTCGGGCCTCCCCACTCAGGCTCACCCCGGGGCACGTGTTCATGGAGGCATTCGCACTACTTTAATTACTTTCCTCTTTTTTCTTTCCCCATCTATGAGCACAGCTGCCTTTGTAAAAGATTCATACATACATGATGGGACTTTTACCCTTTTACTTATTTCCAAGGTTGTTTCCAGCTCCTTGAAATTATAAAAAAATGCTGCAATAAACATCTTTATGAATCTTCTCTGTTCAGGATTATCTTCTTCAAATGGATTCACAGAAGTGGAGTTACTCGTTAAAGAGAATAAACATTTTTAACCCATTTCCTGTTTAGAAAAAAAAAGTGCAGCTCGCTACCAGTGTTACTTTAATTTTACATAAACACACTCTTTGAGGCTGAAGCAAATCTGACTGGTTTTCAATGTGAAAATACAATATGAAAACTGTTCTTGGAGTTATTTCTACACAGAGCTTGTCTCTAATCCTAATGTAACAGAAATGTATACATAAATCTGATTCATCAAATGAACCTTCAGCTAACAACTGTTTGAGAATGATGTTAACATTGCACATAGAAATGCTACATTGTCTAGGATTTGACATTTTCAGCGATCGAGAATTACTGTATTTCGTAAATGGAAATACCACTACTAAAAACAGAATGCTTGCTATATATAGAATGATGTTATTCATTTCCAAAGGTTGTCAATATACTAGAGCAATGTGAAAATAATAACAAAAGTGAGATATTTCGTGGCAAACTTTGGAGGTGAGGTTAGGACTGTAATTCACGAGTTATCTCTGGGTAAATGCTGCAGCAGCATCACCAGCAAGTATTCTTCAGGCAAACCGGAAATGGGTTAAAGCTTTTAATAGTTACTGATAAACTACTTTAGGAATTTATATAGCCTCTAGCAAAATTTAAGATGTTTCTTAACATTAAGCATTAGTTACTTTTAAAAAAGTTCTCAGCAATTAAAATGTTAAAAAGAAACAGTACCTGATCATTTGTTTTTATTTGCATTCCTTCAATTAACAATTAGGGTGAAATTTTCTCATAACTTTTGTTTACTAGCTGTATTTCCTTTTGAGAGTATCCTCTGAGATCCAACAGTCAATTTTATTAATCTAGCTTTCCATTATATTTACCCTTTTCCTGTATCATATGCTACACCTATTTCCCCTTTTTGTTCTTTTGGTTATATGGGTTTTATAAAGTGTATATCTATAGTATTAGTTTTTATATATATAGTTTACATTATGTATACATAGTTTATATATTATTATATATATTATATATATATATATACATATATATAACGAGAGAGAGAGAGAGAGAGAGAGAGAGAGAGAGAGAGAGTTTACACATATACTGTAATCACACTGTTGAAATCTTCTTTGTGATTTCTTTAAAGAAGCACATTTAACCCATACAGGAGTTCTCATGGGGGGGGGGGGCGGGTGATAAAAATTCTACATTTTGATTACTGATTGTGGTGATTGCTACACAACCCTGAATATACTAAACATCACTGAATTATATACTTTCAATGGGTGAATGGTATGGTATGTGAATTATATCTCAAGAAAGCTATTATTTTAAAAAGCATATTTATTAAACCAGGATAACTGCATTAAACATCTATATAAGAATATACTCATTTCATATCCTATAAGAAATAAAAGACTGTTATTATAAGGTAAATGATAACCTATTGCTAAAGTTGGAATATGAAACAAATGGTAGGTTTACTATCAAAGAGATTACAGAGTGCTTCAGTTACCACTTACACTACTGAAGTCTAGAAGTGCCAAGTTCATAAACTCAATAAGGAATTTCCAGAGGTCTTGAATTTGCACACCAGCACACAGAATCATAGTGAGATGCAGGGAGATATCATTACGGGGTGATAACTGTGCGCTGGAATCAGGCTTTTAAATTCTTTATACCTGGTCCCTCAAATTACAGTTCCCAATATAAATGTCATTTTGCATTTCAAAGATTCCTTTTATTTAAGAAATCAAACGTTTTTCCAAACAGTGAATGACAGGTGCAGCCACCAGTAGCTCGGTTTCACAGGCGGACAAATACAGGCTTGGGGCACGTTCCAAAGGACAAGCAAGCAACGAGTAACTATCAATCCAGACAGAAACCCACAGTCCTGCGGCTTTCTTATTGGTCCATGAAAATAACTCACTAATTTAGTCAGCATTTGATATTTTTAAGATAGTAATAACTCATGCTTCTACTCAAATACTGTCTTCTACACGTGGTAAGGCAGCTGCCCACACGGAACGACTCATGGCCACTTGCTGAGTCAGGGTCCAGCGTGGATTCATGTGCTGATGTGTGTCAGTCCCTTGTTATCTTTTTGGTTAGCAATATGATCATCACCTTTTAAAAGTGTATTTGTTCATTTACTGAAATAAAAGTAATATTGTACATAGTAAAAAATAAATAAAAGGGGGAGAGTATGGGGAAAAAAATACAGACAGAAAATTTAAGAAGAAAGTCCCCTCTCCTCTCTCCAACACGCCCACTGTTGAAGGGGCTTTATGTCACTTCCAGGGAAGGCTGTGTGGATGTCGCACAGGGACTGCTCTAGGCCTGGCCTTCCAAATTTTCAGTTGTGTCCTAGTGAGCTATCTACATCAGCCAGCCCATCGTAAGCAGCTACTGTATGGAGATCGTAATTTATTTAACTGTTGACCTTTTGGTCGGCATGGGGTTCTTTGCTATTAAAACTCTACTTCAACAGACATCTTTGGCTAATATCTCTGAAGGTAAATTCCTGACAGTGTACTTGCTGGGTTCCAATAAGTTAAACAGATGTCTCCAAACTGCCCTCCAAAACATCATGTGCCTATTTCTACTCTAGCTAACAATACGAAAGTGCTGGTTTCGCCACACTCTCCCCAGCATAGGTATCAAGGTTGCTAAGCTCTGTCCATCTGACAGTAAAAAAGGCTAATGTCCCCCTGTTTTTATTTGCATTTCACATCTTTTTGTTTGATTGATGGCCACCTGTGGTGGTTCCAAGCAGGGCTCCGATATGGTCGGAGGTGGCAATCAGGTCTTATGAAGCAAGTCACTTACCCTCACTGTACTTTGTTCCCTCATCTGTAAAATGGGGATAACAAGAGTACCTATTGCATAGGGTTGTTTTGGGACCCAAATAAGAAAATATATGTGCAACAGTTCTGCCCCTGATTTATGGTGAGCGCTTGGAAAGTCAGCTGCCTGTTGTAACAGCAATTGAAGTAGAAGTAATAATAATAGTAGTTCTTTTTCTGTCTGTTCAGATCCTTTTTCTGTCTTTTCAGATCCCTGTTTTTCAATTGGGTTGTTTGTTTCTTTCTTATTGATTTGGATGACGTTCTCAAATTAAAGAAATTGGCCTTTCATCATTTGTCAGAAATATTTTTTCCCACCTTGCTACTTATTTTGTTTATAGTTTTTTTTGTAAAATAACTTGTTTTCTTTATGCAAGAAATATGTATTAATTACAGAAAAAAATGGAGAATGCAAATAAGAAAGAAAACAAACATCTTCTATCATTTCACAGAACAGATACCTTCTGTTAATATTTAGAGTCAATTCTTCACTAAAACTAGAATTACATACATACTGCTTTGAAACCTAACTTTGACCACAGTGCATTCTGAATATTTTTCTACACTGCATCTCCTTTTGACTCCCAACATCATTATTTTGCCTACCAGTCAAAAAACTTCCCTTCTTCTCAGACCCCTGCCTGGTCCATGTTTACTGTTTCTGAAAAGCGGGTGAGCATCAGGCCCAGCACGGGCCTTCTCCCAGGCAGTGAAAAAAACCCAAAAACACCAAGATTCACAAGCAACCTTTTCCACAGGCAAAGCTTTGAATGTAACTAGTCCTCCAGAACCTGAGCTACAATAAACAAAATGTCCACCAGGGCCCCCCTTGGAGACTTTGGCAGGTGGCAGTCCCATGACAGCTCTCTCCAGATTTTCCTGCAGCTGCAAGCTGACTGCATCTTATCCCTGCCAGGAACAGGTTTGCGAGAAGATGACGGTTTTGCCAAGGGCTCGACCTCATCAGTTCTAATAACGAGATCATTAAAACCCAAGTTATTTCTGCTTGGAAAATGCTGGACTCTGGGAGACTTCCTGACCTCCCCACTATAGGGGTCAAGCCAGAGTCTGTGCAGGCTCCACGGTCAGGGGGATGAGACCGAAAGCCCAGGGACCCTACGCCAAGGAATCTCAGGACACACACGGAGAAAGGGAGGACAGGACAGGGGCTCTGTTTACATCAATTCAGTATCAGAAGTGTCCACGATGCAAACGGATTAAGAAACTAAAGAAAAGGACTCAGAAAGAACAGCCAAACAAGAAAAAAAAACAAAAAACGTGGGAGAGGGCAGCAGAAAAGAATCTCATCTTCCACATTTGAGCAATTAATTGCCCAACTACTAGGTCTAAAGCAAAGCTTCCCTCTAGGCCAAGGGATCTCACTCCAGGAACAGATCAGCCGCCAGCCAGGGCATGACTTCCCCTCTCCCACTAGCTTCCTCAGAGACGTCCTGTTCTCACACAAAATAAATGAGAAAGGTGACTCGGGAGTCAGCAGGCGGCCTGAGATTTCATAAGGTCGTAAGGGAAGGCTCCCAGAAGCTCTGTCTGCTATCTACCTGCTTTGGTTTTGACTCCCTCTTGAGACGCCACCGAAGTGAACATGGGGCTTTCCATCCCAGGGGTGCAGGTGGAACAAACGTGCCTTTCACATCTTTTCTTTTGATTGACGGCCGCCTGTGGTGGTTGTCAACAATTTTTAAATCTGACATTTCTAGTGGTGGCAACTACACAGCCAGATAGACACGGTGAGTCTTTTCTCTGTGGGTTCCGGTTCTCTGCACCTTTATGCAACTGCCTTTTTTGTCACTGTTGTGACCCAGTGCGCAGCACGGGTTTTCGGTTCTGATATGACCAATATGGAGCTCGGCATCGGAAACTGTGGCTTCACATCCAGCTGAGGTAGCAGTCACAATGGGGCCCGCCTCCTCCCATCCACAGCCAGTCTGAAGCAGCCATGACCCCTAAACCATTGGAACTAACTCCTAGTCTGCACATGCCTAAGGTGGGAGGATCCAGACTGGGCTCTCAAAATCCAGGACAGAAAGAGCTTACTTCAACCCCCCTGAAAAACCACTCTCGCTTCCTGACTTGAATAGCGGCCGAGGGAAATCATGCACTCCCCCATCCCCTCCATCCCCCATCTCGCCCCACCCCCGCCCCCCGCTGCCAGGCTCACCTTGAGCGTGTAGCGCCCGATGGAGCAGGGGCAGGAGTCCCGCCTGCCAGAAGGAGTAGCAGCCGTCCACCAGCTTGTTGCAGCGGCCCTGAAACCCACCTTCGAACCGCATCTGCCGGCTTGTCACCCATTGCTGAGAATGAAACAGAGAAGGGAGAGGCAGCTGGAGGCTAAAGGAGACACAAAATCCAGCAAGACAAGCTCTCCAGAGGCCCATATGGCAAGGGAGGGTTCCTGCCTTTGGACTCCCTGGTGCTTTGGCTTCTCACCACCGTCTGTCTCCTCACTGCCACAGACATCGAGTGGAGCATTGCTTCCGAAGCAACCAGCACTGACCTCTGCTCAGTACCTACCACACCACTAACCACCTTTTCCCAGGTTCCAAATGGGTTGTGGCACTGAGAGAATTAAAGAGGCCAAGTTGGCTTATGAGGAGACCCACAAATGTCTCTTAATAAACAAGGCTTAACTAGGAAATTCAAGGCAAGACCACCAGGGGCTCATTTCTAATTGCTTTCCCTGCTCAGGAAAGTTTATTAAATGCAGATAAATAGAATTTTGTGCTACAACTCATCAGATGATCTCAAACTGTTCCTGACTTTTACTTGGCACCTGAGGTCTCTTAGCAAGTCACTCACAGAACTTGAAGCAGAAGCCATCAGTCCTGATGACTAGTGGTGGTTCTGTCTGGTCTAGCCTCTCTGCTTCTCTAGGGAACCCAGTTGGCTGACAGAAGAAAATCTTTTCCTTTGAACCTATAAAATGGCTCCTGATGTCATTCATGGTCACACGTGATATTTCCATTCCTTGCTTATCTCCAAGTGTTCTAAACACACTCTACTACTAAGATCAAGATAGTCATGGGTTGGGCCTTTAGGAATGAGCAGAACCAGGTGGCCGAGCAGATAATGACATTTCCATTTCCTTCCCAGCCGCCTGCCACGGACTTACAGAGCTACCTTACCAAACGGAACGGTGCAGAGTAGGGTGTTTCCCCTGTAACTAGATTCTTATGAGAGTTCCTGAAAACAGCCACTAAGAACCCTTGCAGAAGGGAGTCAGGAGGGTGCTCCAGCTCCCCTTTAAGTTAATGGTTGCAGAGTTCAGATTATATCCCTGTTCAAAGCAACACCCACCCACGGAGAGTCACAATCCCAAATTCTTAAAAGAAAGACATAAAAAATTGCACTGCAGGTGCAGGCACTACGACATCCCCGGTCAGTCTTTAATGAACCAGAGCATTTGGGACGATGCCACTTAATGTAAGTAAGCTAAGCATTACTCATGAAAAGCGATAACAGGCACCGTGGTGGAAAGTCCATTCTTCATTTTCACTTACTCCACAGATTAAGTGTTTTTAAGCCAGGCTAATTTTTTCCTGTGCCTAAACCCACAGGTTTATTCTACTGACTATATAAAATCCTTCAGATATGGGTCCTAATTCTCTCAAAGCAAATGGAGGGGAGGGAGTAATTTGGGTAAGAAGGACACTAGCATTTATTGAGCACCTACTATGTGCCAAGCCATTTACATATGTTTTCTCCTTTAGCGTCCAAGGAACTATTATCTGTGCTTTATAGAAGAAAAAAAAATTGAAGCTAAAACAGATTAGACAATTTTCCCAAAGGTCACATGGCTGGGAAGTGGGAGAGACAGGGTTCAAATCTCAAATACTGTCTTTGTAACTGAGGCATTCGCTAATTATATTCTTTATTTCTGCCTGGGAAATAGAACTTTTATGTTGCATGCCTTATTAAGTAATCAGATTTTAGTGGCTTTCAGAGCCTTTAAGAACCTTCAAAAAGAGTATGTTCTAGGAGGCTTCCTGAGGATGAAGACAAAATGCTGCTGGTCATATCTCTACAAAGTATCATAGAAACTCTCTCGGAAGCTTGCAATGAACTCCTATGATAGGAGTCTGACATCTGAACTTGGGGAGAAAACACGGATGTGAATCGCAGTTGATTTGCTTTGAGGTCAGGGTTAGGAAGTAAATGCTCCCCAAAGACATCTCCTTGATGGCTGTAGGTGTGTGTAAGTTTGTGTGCTAGGTCTCCAATGATAATTAAACTATACTTTAACAACTCCCTAAAAGTGACTTTCTGAGTTCATTCTAAATGGTCAGGAGCTTGGAGTCCAGACATAAATGCTTGGGCTGCCTGCTCAATGTAACTACGCAGTTCTGCCCAGCTTATTTAAATGTAGTTACCAAATGTTCACATAGTGTAGTAGGTAATTAAAGTTTGGCTTTAAAATGCCTCAAAGCTCTTCTCATAACTTTTTTCTCTTAGGATATTTTTTCTAGATACATGATAACCCCTAATTTTAAGAGACCAAAGCTAAATTTTTCTTTTAGAAGTATGAGAAAGGTACTCTGACTCATACCAGATGTCCGAGGGACTCACGAAGGCTCTGGAGTTAGCCTAACACACTATGTAGAAAGTTCAGAGCAGGAAGATGGAAAGGCAGAAAGAAGGGAGCAGACACTGAGAGCACATGGTCACTCCTTCCACTTTCTCAGACCAGTACTGAGTGCTCCAACAACTCTATCTAAAGCTTCATCACAGGACTTTCAGTTCAGGAGTCAAGGCAGGAATTCCGTTAGCCCTTCCTGCAGCCAAACCTTCCTGAACCCTGTCTGAGTAGTCACATCACCAGGGGCCAGAGGGCCTGAGAGGAAGAGAAATCAACAGACACTTACCAATAAGCTCTTCAAGTTTAAGGAACGTTCCTTCTTGAGGATGACCAGTGTGGCCAGGCCACAGAAAGTATAGCCACCATGGGCTTCCATCCCTGGCACCCCGCCAATTCCCCCTTCCCAATTCTGACACCTAGGAAAAGATTGAGAAAAGCAGATTTAAGGGTTAGTGTCTACCAGTGAGCATCCAGGCTGAGTGGCACAGGACCCTGGATGGCAAAAAATGAGTTCACCCAGATTAAGGCATAAATCATCACAGCCATGAATGGAAAGATGGGCAGCTAATTAACTTTCAGAAATGCCTTTTCCTCAAAAAAGAAAAAAAGAAAGAAACTCAGAAATGGTCTACTTATGTAACATAGTATCACAAATCATTACCTTTTGGAAAAAGTTATAAAATCACATGTATAGTATAACCATCAGGTTAAAATAAAATTGCAAAATAATTGCTAATTCTGGTTATCTTGTAGTACAAATCTATTGCAGATATTTTTCTCCTTTATTTTCCTATATTTTCAAAAAGTTTCTATAGTAAACATGTATACTTTTATAACTGTTCAAAATAAACTTATTTTTTACAACATACACTTATTATTATTACAATTATTATTATTTGATGTATATTTTCTAGTCATTAAAACATGCATAATATTTAGCCCAGAAATAGAGGATCATCTCTAGGAATTAATCCTATGAAATAAGAATATGTCCAAAGGTCAGATTATAAGAATGTTTACTGTATTCCCGTTTATAACAGTAAAATATTAGAAACAACCCAGAAGCTCAATAGTAAGGAACTGTTATATAAATTATGATATATTTGGACAACTGAATACCACAATCATTTATGCTAAAGAAGTATATTTAAAGATATTCCAGACATATTATATGAAAAGTCATACAATGACAATGTACTCTATGATTTTTCTGGACGAGAAAGACATCCATCAAAAGAGTCGTTCGTGGTAGATTACAAGTGGTTTAGATTCTCTTCTTTTTGCTTTTCTACAATATAAATGTTTTATCTGTGAAAGATATTTTCTTTTCGATGTATACTCATAAAACAAAGAACTTTCTTCCAAGATCTCGAACTACATGCATAAGAGTCACGTTCCCTAGAGGTGTGTCTGCCTCACAACCCCAGCTGCAGCACAGGTGCACAGGTAAATGGGCACTTAATCCAAGAGCTGGGAGAACATCCAGATGGGAGAGAAAGAAAGCAGCGATACCTCTTGTCTTCTACACACCTCTTCCTTGAGGTTGGACATCTTGGGACCTTTTTTGGAGAAGCCACATGCCCAGGGAGATCACAGTACAGACAGAGCGCAGAGTCAAACATGGGCTACCGCTCCCTGTACAGATTCTTGAGCATCCTCTGTCCCCCAACCCTGCTGCCACCCAAACGCACACTCCAAGTTTCTTTCCAGTGCATTTGGATTACGTGGAACATAGAAAAAACTCGTTTGTAAATTCTGATGAGTAAAGAATATGCAAAGGACTTCTTAAAATTTTTCCTTTTCTTTACTTTTCTTATCTTTAAATTTTTTTTAGTTAAAAAAATTCAAACAGTATAAAAATGAACAATGAAAAGCCAGTCTCCTGTCTACCCTGGCCTCCTAGTCCCTCTCACCAGAAGTGACCACTGTCAGTTTCTGCGTCTCAGTCTCTCTCTTCCTCTCTCTCTACACACAGGCACATGGCACACACACACTACACATATATATATTTCTCCCCTACTTTCCTTCCCTTTGCTTTTATGTGCATGGGAGCAACTTAGTAAAATTCTTTGCGAGTGTCTTCTAGCTAAACATAATGGATGGAACACAATAGCCCAATAACATGTAAGTAAAGAAATTTAAAAAGGGATGAACCCACAAGGATAGAGAATTTAAGAGGACATGAATAGAGACAGGAGATAAAATGTGAACGCTAGAAAATGGGAGAGAGAAGAAATTACTGACTTAACAGGATAGAGAAACCTAAGCCAGTCTGGGGAGTTGTGTGCGAAGCAACAGAAAGCAAGGCGATTTGCTCCAAGGAAAGGCCCAGGGACTGGAGACACATGGCACCTCTAAAAAGTAGGATGCATCTGAATCAACTTGACTGGTTGCAAATTGATATAAGAATCAGACCTCCTGGGACCCAGCAAAAGTACTCGAACTCAGCAGAAGATGGGAGGTTTAAGGAGATTAATTAAGAGGTGGAATTCCAACACATCCAGCACCATTGCGAGCAGGAAGGAGGCTCTGTACTGAGCAGGGGATTAAGTGAGCGTCTACCCTCTGAACACAAATACCCCTCACCCCCTTTCCTACTAGTATTTCACAAAGCTGGCTGCCAAATTCATATGCCAGTCAGGAATCTAGAAGATTCTTCTCTAGAGAAATTCATAAGCCCAAGGAAAAAGCTCTACAGATATTGATATATGAGAACTCCCTAGTGAATGGCTGGACGCTAGCCCACCCTGGCACACACAGCAGCTCATCAGCTTTTTAGCACTTGACTCCTAAATATCAACACCAGACATGTGTGCAAAGTCTCTAATATGAAAGAAAGACACCAAAACAAACAAAAATAAATTAGAGGAAATAGAGAACGGAAGTAAATTTTTTAAAGTTATATCTTTAGACAAAATATTATACCAAATAAAAACACCATACGAATAAAATTTTCCTGAAACAAGAACAGGATATATATAAAAAGAAGTGGTCTTTTTTTATATAAATAAGGATAAACTAAGCTCTATTAAATTTAAAATAGAATTGCAAAAATAAAAACAACAGAAGGATTAGAAGATAACAGGTAAAGGAATCATTCAGAAGTATATAAGAAAGGTTAAGAGATGAAAAAGAGGCAAAAACTATTTGAAAAATTAGAAGACCAACCCACTCACAGGGTGTTATAAAGAGAATAAACAGAAAATGGAGGAGAAGAAATGACGTAATAAAGTTTCTTGGAACTAAAGCATATACATTTCCGGGTTGAAGACACCGGATGAAGGGTCGGGCCTAGTTAGTACTCGGATGGGAGACCGCCCGAGAAGACCAGGTGCTGGAGACATGGATAATAATAAGTGAAAATTTAAAAAAGAATTAGAATTAGAAGAAGGAGAAGAAGACGAAGAAGAAACCTGCTGAGTACCCAGCTCAATGAATGAAAAAAATCCGTATCATGGTTGATCGGCGTGAACTTTCCAAAGAGCAAGAATAAAGATTCTAGAGATTTCTTTGGAAGGGTGGAGTGGGAGAGAGAAGAGAAATAAAACAAAAATATATAACAGATTGGGAACACAGTGACACTGGGAGGAAGGAAGCACAGTGGTTATCACAACAGGTTTTGGTTAATTTCTTTGTATTTCGGCTTAATATCAAATCCAACATCATACCATCTGACATATAAGGAAACTATGACATGCAGAAGGCACAAAGCTAATAAACAACAGGGCTGGCATTCAAACCTAGGCAGTTGGAGTTCCACATCTAGTAAGTGTCTCACAATCCAACCCTCCTGCAAATAACAGCAACACACTCTGGACAAAATACACGAAACAACTTCTTGAGGGCTAGACTGACTGAAAAAGAAGCAGGTAGATTTTGGTGAGGATTGGAAAGTTGAAAAGTCGGTCCCTCCACTTTCCTCCCCCATTCCTGGTTCACCATGAGGACAGCTAGTCACCCGGCGGTGGCAGCAGTAGGTCAGGGGTCAGGGGCGCACAGCTGACACTAACAGAAACACTACCATCTTTCTGCAAGATGAATCAGGCTGACAGAAATCAAGGAAGAATCCCAGAAAGTGGACAGTCAGAGAAGGAAAACCCCAAATTCTGTATTTAAACTTCATTTAAGTTTCTACCTGACCTGACCCCTGAATCACACAGGCATTAGCGAACCAGAAGCAGCTTCTGACCAAGACCTGATCAGAGAGCTGAGCCACTAACCCCCAGCAGGTGTGACAATTTACAGTTTGAGTCTAACCAAGTTGATTGCCTGCTAAAACAAAAACATCAACACTCTTTAGAACAATCTAACAGAATCTAGTCTTTACAAAAAAATCATCCCAGTGTCCAGGATACAATCCAAAAACTACTCAACATATGCAGAATCAGGAAAATGTGGTGTACCAACTCCAAGATACCCAGATGTTAAAATTACCAGACAAGGGACTTTAAGGCAGGTATTATAATTATACATCTGCCTCTGTAAAGTGGAGAAAAATACACTTGTGATGGATAAAAAGATGGGAAATCTCAACTGAGTAGAAGAAAGTATAAAAAAAGAACCAAAAGTCTATACTCTCCATCTCTATAGCTACTCCACTACTGAGTATTACATAGCAAGTCATTAGTAAATGTTGGTTATATTATTATCAACCTTTTAAATAATGACACTGGAAGCCAAAAGATAAGGATTCTGAAGGAGTACAGTTTATACAGTTTCCAACTTAGAAATCTCTAACTAAATACCTATCCATCAAATGTGAGACTACAATAAAGATAAATACAAAATCTTTAAAAGATATCACCCAAGTTCTTTTGAGGGATCTATCTGTTAGGGCACAGGCTTCATTACAATAAGTCAGTAAACCAAGAAAAAGGACAGAGTTTCAAGAAAGGAGAGAAGTGAAATAAATAAATTTCATGCTGAAAGGAAGCTTCTGGATGCCTGCTGTGCGGCAAGCTGAGAGCAATCTGTCCGGGCTTACGCAGGAGGGCAGAGTGCTTCAGGTGGGATAACTCAAAACACACACATGCACACATATACACAGGTACACGTACACAAACACACACACGCACCAAAGAGAATCAATGCATTACCTGAACTGTTTGACTGCATTAAGAGTAATTTTATAGCTCTGGCAGGAAATTTAGGAATGAATTCATGACACAATACTTAAAAAAAAGAGGTAATGATTAATCCTAGAAAAATAAAATTTATACAAAAAAGTAAATATGTTCATAGTATATCATCTGCTTTAGCTGTAAATTATATTTTCATCATAATAAGTTCTACTTTGATAAAAATGTAAAGAAAGTAAAACAATACAGTTGGATATCATTTCAAATAGCACGTATGTATATACTATATCTTTTTTTTTTATTATGAAATACCTGAAGCATCTAGGAAAGTATGGCAAATAATATATACAACATACATGCATCTAACACCTAGCTTTGATTTAACCAAATACATCTCAGGGTTGTTTCTTTTTTAAAAATATTTTTAAAAAATAAATAATTACAGATAGAGTTGAAGTCTCCTCTGGAAATGTGTAGGCCTCCCTGATCTCATTTCATTTGCTCTCTTTCCAGATATAACCACCATCCTGAACCCAGTGTTTATCCTTCTCATGCGTGTTTTTATATTACTACATACATGTGATTCTTCTCATAAATAATATAAAATTGTTTTGCATATTTTCAAATTTTAAGTGAATATGCTGATGGGCACAATTTAACTTCCCTTTTTTTAACTCAACATTGTTTTCGAGATTTATCCATATCAATACACGTAGCTCTAGTTCATTTAACTGCTGTATTTTATTCCAGTGTGCCTATACCAAAACTGACTTATCCATCTTGTGCTTATAAACATTTAACTTGTTTTCAGGATTTGGGTATTATAAACAAGTCCTATCTTTGTCTCTTTCATGTATATGTGTGAGAGTTTCTGAAGGAGTGAAATTACTGGGTCATCAGCAAGGGCTACCTGAAGATATTATCAAATTGCTCTCCAAACTGGTTAATCCATGTAGATTCCCACCATTATTGGTAACCCCAGTTTTTGATCCTTGCTGATCTAAACTATAATATAACATTAAAGAAAATTTGGAAAAAAGATAACTTTAAAAGTATTTTTTTTTTTGAAACTCACAATGCTATAACCATTAACACAATCTCTTGTAATTTTATATTCCCTTCCAGTCCTTTTTTCCATTTTCTTTGTTTTTCAGACATCTTGACCACCGACTGTCTAAGAAGCCAGGACAAACCCCAGCTTCTCTCACCTTGCTATCCATTCAGCAGTGCCCTCAAAGAGGTCTGGGGTGATGATGTTGGTCAGGGAAGCTACCGAGGCGGCACAGTATGCACTTCTGGAAGGACAGAAATAGAGGGGAAAGTGTTAAGCTTCAAGGAAGAGCCTAGATCAGGCTCGCTGACCTCTTTGGGCGGATTGCACTCTCGGCCTAGTAAGCTGTAATCGCCTCCTGTCCTCACTCTTGGCACATGGTCAGTCCTGGGTCTCCGACTGAGAGGTCTGACATTCTCTTTGGATAGAGTTGCTCACGGCATGGCTTCAGTGAAAGAACATGACATTCTATTCTCCCTGCCTCCACATGGTCAAATCTCCATCAGAGGAAATAACAGCCATATCAATTCATGTCAAAAGTGAATTTAGCTCTTCTTTCAAAGACCTGTAATGGTTCCCAAAAGCCCATGGTGTCATTCAGGTATTTCTGATACGCTCATTCATTCAGATGTCAGTACTATTTTAGATCCACGATTTCTGTGTTTATGCATGGACACACATTTTTTCTATAACTAACACATTGTAAAGAAGGTCACCAGACCCTAATGGCCGCTTATACCAAATAAGAGGAACAGAAATAGATAAGCCCACCCAGACATATTTCCTTAGGCTTCTGAAGAGAGAAAGGAGCTTTGATTTCAAGCACTCCACCAGTACATACACACGTACATAGACATTTTTAAATGAAAAAGAAAGATCATGTCTTTTTATTTTTTTAATGGTATTTTACTACATTTGGAATAATTCTTGCCATTCCATCTTTCCGGCCCTAATTCTTCTCAAGATTCCTTTTATTTCAGCTTCTCCCTCTATTACGGAACACAACTACATACTGTCTTTTCTTCCCTTCTACAGGTTTTTTCAAATATCTAGCATCTCAGCACCTCCAACATTTTATGTTGAAGACAAAAATTCTAATTTTGCTTACCAATCCTTTTTCTAAGACCTCCTAAGAAATAGAAAAAGGAGGGAAAAGGGTCTAGTTTCCATATTATGAATACAGACATAATACTAAGCCCAACTTACTAAGGTATTCCAAAGGGATCTCTTCAGAAGCTGCAAGCATTATTATCCTACCAGCATCTTCAACTGCCTGCTCACACTGGCCAAAGGCACAGCAGAGGCTGAGTTATGCAAAATGTTATCGAAAGCCAACTTCGAAGGTCTGATCTCATTTCCTTCAGGTCTGAAGCCTCTCAAAGGAGTTCAGAAGTATTTGCTTTTAAATCCTAATGTAACCTCTGAGGTAGGGAGGCGGCAAAAAGCAAAGTTGGCCTCTCATAAATGGAAGAACCGAGGCGTGATGCCAGAAGCCACTAGTCCTAGATCTCACACTCAAAAGGGGAGGGAACAAAATACATCTTTTTGGTGCAATTTCTTCCTCTCTCCCTCCAACTAGTCATCATGTCTCTCAAATTTGTCAACTACTCTCCATCCTTGCTGCTCTCACCCAACTCCAAGTCACCATTACCTGGATCAATCTCCTGTCTGGTCTTCCTTCCCCTCTCCAGCCCTGAAACCAGAAGACTTTTACTAAAACACTATAACCTATGCACTGCCACTAGGGAACTAATAAAATACAAGTCAGACCACATCACTCCATACTTAAAACTGACCTTAAAATACGGTCCAGGCTTCTTAAGATTTCAGAGCCCCTCAGTCTATTCTGAGCCTGACCTTCCAGCTCCAAGTCTCCCACTGTCCACCAGGCTCTCTACACGCTCTCTACACTTCAGGAACACTGAAATTCTCCTTTCTTGAATACACGCTACGCTCTATCACCTAAGTATACGATAAAATGCCAGAGTGATCTTGTAGGGTTTGTTTGCTTTACTTAATAATCTCAAGACATTTTAAAAAGCTTAATTTCAAACTATACATATTTGGTTAGAATATCTATAGAACAGGAATGAAAATATAGTGACCAAATTTTGTTTTTTACTTTTCCCTTAAGAAGCATCAACACGATACTGTACTGCCTTCCTCAATAGTTTATTGGCTTCGTTTCCCTATACCATGTTAAAACAAACGAACAACAACAAAAAAAAACAGAAAACAGACCCAAAACGGAGTTACTTATGCTAAACCAATACTAAGTTACAGTTTCAGCTCTCCCAGAAATGGAATCTTCAACCAGTCAATAGGGAATCACCAGGTCAGCACTAGTTAAGTCATCTGCCTGATAAACTCCTTCCATGCCCTCAAGGAGTGTAACTTTGCAATAACCAATCTATTTTTTTTGCCTAGTATAACTTTTTTGTCCCTGCTCCCTTCTGCCTATAAAAGTCTCTCATTTTGTACAGCTCCTTGGAGCTCCTTTCTATCCACTAGATTGGATGTTGCCTGATTCAAACCGATTTTTACTCAAATAAACTCTTAAAATTCTAAATGTGCCTTGGTTTATCTTTTAACAACAGATACTGAGATATTGTGATATAATAAATATATATATTTAGTCTCCTCCCCAGTTCCTGGCACAGAGCTCCTAAAATCCTTGGAATGTTCTGAGTTATAGGTATGATAGGGGCCTTTTGTTATTTATAACAAGCCCCAGTCAAACACACCTGAGTTTGCTCATGAGGAGGCTTCTGGAGGATGTGGGCTGGTTGCCAGAGAGCTGGAACTATGTGATTACAAGGTTGGAACCTTCAGTTCCACTCTATAGAGGAAAGGGGCTGGAGAGTGGGTTAATCATCCATGGCTAATGATTTTATCAATCATGCCTACTTAATGAAACCCACATAAAAATCCTGGGGGCTCAGGGAGCTTCTGGGTTGGTGAATGCATCCATGTGCCTGACAGGAGGGTGGCATGCCCCGACCTCACAGGGACAGAAGTTCCTGTGCTCTGGACCCATCTAGACCTCACCTTGTATACCTATTCACCTGACTGTTAATTTGTATCCTTTAAAATGCCTTTAGAATAAGCCAGTAATAGCAGTGTTTCCCTGAATTCTGTGAGCCATTCTAGTAAATTATTGAAGCTAAAGAGGGAGCCAAGGAAACCGCCAATTTATAGCTAAGTTAGGCAGAAGTGTGGGTAACCTGGGTACACTGGAATCTGAAGGGGGGCAGTCTTGTGGGACTGAGCCCTTAACCCATGGGGTCTGTCCTAACTGTAGTTAAATGTCAAAATTGTCTAATATGAGAGAAATAACACATCTGGTGTCAGAAGTGTTGAGAGTGAAGGAAGTTCTTCCAGTAGATAACTAGTCTAATTTTTTGTTTGAACAGACAGGTTACAGATAGAAGGAAATCCTTTACTAAAGGCAGCCTGATTACCTACTTTTATCTGCAATGTGTTTTATGTTCCACAACTTTCATGCATCTTTCTTCCCCTATACTTTCAAACCAATGGTTAAGTCAAAATATTAATCAACTGTGTAGAAGCAAACACATTTACAAATTGGTGATAAGATGGCTTTGATATAGAAACCTCATTTTTAAAAAAAATGTATTTCTCAGACTAAGTAATAAGAATTTGGTATAAAATCTCAATAGTCCCTTGCTGTTGAGACATGACTCATTCAGTGAATTCCCTATGTGCTTCATTAGCAGCCTCTTGCCAGGTGAGTAAACTACTTGCTAGGTACATCAGATAATTCTTGAGTAAAATTATTTTGAGCCAACTGGTTCCAATCAGTTAACACAAGTCTGTTTCATTGCACTCTGCTGGCCCGTAAGCGTTTTTGGACCTCCCAAAGCAATTCTCATGCAGGTGTTAAAGGCTCTCATGATTTCATCAAATTCATTCAGAAAATATAAATATAAATAACTCCTTACTTGGCTTTCTTCTTCCCTTCTATCCTAGAGATGAAAGATTACATGACATAATACAGTTATTATATGTTAGGGTATTATTTTATAGCAAATAAATGTGTTTTTAACTTTTAAAACAAAACCATTTGATTTTGTTTCTGTAGCACTTATATTTTGACATTTACATTAAAGAAGTCGAGTAATAATGACACTTGAGGACAACTGTATCATATCTGCAATTATTATGATACCGTGTCACCAACACGTCATCCTGTGTGTCATTCTATGATTGCCATGTTGTTCCTTGGGTTTGGCATCTCTAATGGCAGGTAAACTCTAGACTCTACTGATGCAGCAGCCTGAGAAAAACCACACTCACCTCACATCCACTTCACCTCCAACATGCATGAGAAAAGAGCCATCAGGTTGCTTTAGCGAGTACAAATACTGAAGAAGCTTCTCTCTGAGAAACGAATGGGAGACGGGCAGGAGACAGCAATGGTCAGTGCAGTGTCAGCAGGTAGGGAGCCCTTCTGGGTTTCTTTCCATCAGTGCTGGCTTTGGCTGTACCTGTTAATGATGTCATAGGCCTCCTCGGTGCCAATGATGCATAGTGCATTGACTGCTGCATATGTGGGTGCAAGGTGTGGGTACTGGCCAGGGCCTCCTCCAAAGCCACCTTCTGGACTTTGACACAACTCCAGGAAATGGCACACACTAGGTACACAGACAGCCAAAGGGAAAAACAATGTCAGAGAGCATGAATTTCAAAACACCAAATTCTACCAGAGTCTATGCCTTTCCAAATATCCCACTCTGCCCTCAATAAAGGAAAACAAAAAAAACCCATCTTCTCTCACTTGCTGAATACATACTGAAAATAGTTAACCCCTGCAAAGGGTCTCGTACCCTGCTATTTAACCAGTATTGTATGCACTCCTATCTGAGTTTTATATTTCAGCGCCTGCCTAGTCAGTAGTGAAGCAAGGAACACAAGCAGGCAGAAACAGACTTTCACAGAACTGGGGTAAGTGTCAAACTTTGTGACCAAATCTTCCCCCATAATTTTCACTGAATCTGCCCCCTTGGGTCTGTGGTACCAGCCTCCTTCTCCGTGCCTTTGGAGTACCTTCCAAAATCCGGCCTCAAACTGTGGCGGTGCTCAACTGCTTCTACCCACACTAACCTCGGTGATGGGCTAGATCCACCACCTAGGCCTACCAAGAATATTTAAAGAGCGGCCTTCGCACTCCCATTGCCTCTTAGGCCCCACCCAGTGGGCCACTGATTTTCATTCCTTCAACCAATAAGAAACAAGCCCTTAAAGAAGTCTGCCTCCATGGTTAGGGGAACCACGCTCACCCCATTTATGGCAAACTTAAGCACCGCTGACTCAGATCACAAGAATGCATCCCAGTCTGTGGGCTCTGGGAGAATTTTTCACACTGATCCACAGAGGCTCCAGTTCCTCTATTGAGGGAAACTGTTTAGTGAGGGTTTGCCTTCAAGCCCCTCTCTAAGCCAGGCATCGGTCTGTTCAGAAGTTACATTCTCGGTTCAGATGAAACCAAGAGAGAGCCCCTGTTTGATCAAGGTCCTCTGAAGCTCGCCAGAAAGGGGTGCCCCAGGAAAGTCCCAGTTATCAAGTTGTTTCCCCACAACTCAGCCAGGATCAGGCTTCCTATAAGGACAGGCCTCCGTTTAAGAGGACAAGGTGCAAATCTGTGCCCTTCAAGCACTCACATAGCCTTCTTTTCTGGGCTCTTTCATCTCATTCTGTCTTATCTATAGCTGCCAGGGACCACATAGTCTAGTTAATCTCCACTAAGACAGTTTTTTACTGCTTTCCCACAACATATTTTATTACTTTTGATTTCGGATCCTCCATTATCTGGGCAGGGACAGCAATAGAAAATGCTGCTGACTTGAAATTGTCACAAGGCAAAAACTATACACATTCACTTGTATTTGCATCTAAAATTTTACTGTAGGAAACACAAGGATTGAAACTGAAGTTGGTCATTAGAGAAGGGAGACAGTTTTGCGGCACATTTTTAATAGCAATTAATTTTCATAGAGAAATTGAGTTTGTTCCTAACATATTTTCCAAACTTCATCAATTCCCATCATATTTCCCAGAAATGAGTAATAAATTCATGCCCTAAGAAAGTACGGCTGCACTAGCATATAAAAAGTGTTCTATAGCACAAAAACAAAAGGTTTTAACTGATACAAAACTTAACAGCACTTTAAAGAAAAGAGAGTCACACAGTTATCCATTCTCTTTCCCAGCTCCCAAGACAGAGTCATGCCAAGTACAACCCTTCTAACCCTGCAGCCTACAGTCTGGAATGAGCTGGGATCGAAATGTACCAGACACCTCTAAATCATCCCTCCATGCCAGCCTCCCTCAGCTGACATGCCGCATCTAACTGTTCGTCCATGGGGCTATGCTGGGGGACAAGGGGTTGGACCTTTCTCGACTCTCAGACACTTCCGTATTATGGAACATTCTGATCCAGAGGCTTTCCAAGTTGTACCTTAAGGAACTGGCAAACTGACCGTGAAGCTACCAGCTGTTATCAGCAGAAAGCTTAGCAATTCTGAAAACCAAAATGTGAATGATACTTCTGTCTGGCAAAAGTGGGGTGGCGTGGGACTTCTCTTAGAGATCAGAAATTCACCAAATAATGATAATAATAATAATAATAATAATAATAATAATAATAACAAGCAAGAAACGCTGTGCAACAAGAGTGGCATACTTTGTGAAAAAATAAGTATTCACAAATCATTCATTTAGTCATACAACTAAAAGACCCAGCAAGGTTTTTTATTCTAGATTACGGGACAATTACCAACAAAGTAGGATACTGTCTTCTAGATTAGGGATTTTCAAATCCAAAATGTGTGTATCGGAATCATTGGAAAGCTAGTAAAGAATATACAGATACAAGCTTGTTGAAGCAGGAAAGAGCCTGGGCTGCTATAGTTTTATTAAATTCCCAGGTAATTTGGATATGCACAAAGTTTGAGTACCACAAGTTTTTGCTGTGGAATTAGAATCCCTTGGGGGATGTTTTTAACAATTCCCAATGCTCAGGCCTAATACCAATTAAATCAGAATCACTGAGGTCGGGATCCAGGCGGCAGTATTTGTTAAAACTCCCCATGTGACTCCAATGTACAGCCAAGTATCAGTGCTTCTTAAACTTGAGCATGCATAGAAATGACATCTGATAGTGTTAAAATGCAGATCTAAGTCAGTAGAGCCTGAGATACTGCATTTCTAGCAAGCTCCCAGGTGATGGTCTGGGGATGTCACATTTTTGGTAGCAATGCAATAGAGCTGTACTATCCAATAGGTAGACACTAGCCATATGAGGCTATTTAAATTTTAATTTCAATTAAATTTAAAATTTAGCTCCTCGGTCACACAAGCTACATTGCAACTGTTCCTACATGTCACCAGTGGCTACCACAAATATAGAACATTTCCAGTATCATGGAAAGTTCTATTGAACACGACTGGTCTGTCATTCAACTATTAAAGAATACGTAAAACTTGTAAGAGGACCAAATTCAAAGCAAGAGCATCAATGATTTACTGTCAGCCTTATAAGGGAGTTTACTCAGACTTTCAGGTGATAGTTGAGGATTGACCTAATGTGGTTGATTCTGGACATCACTGTCACTAACTTAGATGAAGGATACAAAAGCATGTACAGTGAGTATTACAATAATAAAAAATGAGCAGGGAAATACCTCCAAGATGAGAAGTCAAGTCCAGAATAATATAAAACAAATCAGAAGCTAAAATATAAGAATAAAACAAATGAAATAGGTAGAAATAGCAAGTAACAAACATACAAAGGGGAGGCAGGAGTGGAGATGAATAAAATATATGAATATAAGATGGGAAAGGACTAGGAATATAGCAAAAAAAGGACCAGAGGTTAGGACCCATGAGTTGTGAACAACAATAACAAAAACGCTCATTAAAAGCATCATAAACACATTGTAGGTCAGAACTCTATCTGGCTCAAACCTCTATTTTCCAACTCAAAGGAAGTTCAGATTAGAGTGGGAAAATAGCTAAATATAAAGATTATTAAAAGGCTTAATATTACAGACGACCACAATGAGGATGCTACTCTAGCAAAATATATCAAGTGTATAAAAGGTATCATACAAAGTTTCTGGTAAATGGACAAATATTGAAGTTAATCTGCCTCGAGAAGATTTTAGGTTAGATTTAAGAAAAATTTCAGCACAAGAATAGGTTACCACAGGCAGACTTAAGGCCTAGAATAAGTTACCAAGATTATAGCTCTGGAAATAGGAACAGTCATCCTTAAGCAGAATGGCTCAGGAGGAGATGCAAATGCAAGATGAATGAGTTGACACCAGTCTTCTTCTAGTGCTGTCTTTCAAATTTCATACTGTAAAACAGCTTCAGCTTAATGCTACAAGGGAGAGGAAAACTTCCCTAGGTAGATACAGCAATGAACAGGTAAAAGACAGATAGGCTCTCTTGTTGCTTCCAGGAGGCCTGTGTGGCTGTTGAGTGTGACAGGTTATCTGACTCCATCAAGCCCTGACAATCCTCTGGGTGCTGCTGTTTTGGATGTGTGGTCGAATCTAAAGTTGGTTATTTTAGAGTAGGGTCTCCCCATCTTGGTAGTTTTGACATTTGGAGCTGGATCCTTTTTGTGGAGGACATTTAGGAGAATCCCTGGCCTCTACCCACTAGAGAGATGCCAGCAGGCACTGGCCAAAAAATGCCTAGAAGACAAATGACTAGATAAGGTACCCTCATTAAAAGGTAAGGAAACAGGCAAATCATTTTCAAAATTAAAAAGAAAAAATCATTTAAAATTAAAATAAAAAATACTTAAGGAGTAATTCAGGGGAGCAGTTACTAATAACCTTTTGGAATGGAAATAAAACATTGATACATGAATATTTTAATCTTTGGGAAAATTCCATAAGCAGAAAGTCCTAAAAACAGTATTATTAAGTTAAAGACAATTTTTAGATATTACAGAAGCTAAAAACCTAACTTGACAGTGCTGTGGTCTCCCTGTGATTTTCATTCACTCCGTACATTTCATTAAAGTGGCTTTCAATAACAAAGCATGGGATTCTCATTAAAGGATGATGCCTTTAGTGCTAAAATCATTAACAAAGCAAATGTACTGAGTCTGGTTCCACATACACATGTGTAGATACAATCTCTTAAGAGAAGTAAGCTAAATTCCTACCTGTAATTATATTATTCTCGAAAGGTCTGACACCAGCAGTAAAAGCCTGGCTTTGCTGGCTTCGATCAGCAGTCACACACATACAGTAGCTGACAAAAGTAATTTTGTCCACTAGGGGGAACTTAGCTTGGCATATTGTTCCCTAAACAAACAGAAGCATAACAGCGGACAGAAGAGGAAAGAAAGAGATGTACTTGTGTGTGTTGTGCGCTAGGTGGGGGGGGGGGGGGGGGAAGGGTAAGAAATCTTATAAAATTCCAAAGCTAAACTCAGCCTCTAAATCACCTCAATATTTGTATGAAGAAGAAAAAACCTACCACATGTTCAAAGCATTTCTGTTCCCCATGCAAAATAAATAAAAAGGCAATATCCTATATCAGGTAGTCTAAAAAAAACAAATCCCCATATTTTTATATAAGGCATTAAAATTTATCTATCATATAAATAGTTTATTTCTTTATAGGTCGGAGCTACTATGCTTTGTTCATAACAAATATTATTTGTACCTAGAATGAACTGCCTGCTAAGCATATGACAAAAATACATTATTGGAAAGTCTAAGTAATTCTTTAAAAGTTTGTTAAATCAATGCTCAGAAGAACCACAGATAAAGATTTTAAGACAGCTGTAAAGCAGAAATTCTTAGTCATTAATTATCGAGTGGTTCCCGAAATTAGGACAAATCAACTTTTCAGTTTTAATACATTCTTTTAATTATAAAACAATAACGGGTCATTGCAGAAATTTTAGAAAATGCAAATAAGCTTAGAAAAAAAAAAAAAAAATCACCTTTAACCCCACTATCCAGAAATAAGTACTACCATGTGTATATATATCCTTTTGTTTTTTCTATGAATATAATTTTTATATTTTTAATCTATAAAAGTGAAATCTTTTAACTACCTTTTGCACTTAAATCATGAACATATTTAAATATACACATTTTATCTACAAATATACATGTTTATATATATATAAATTTTTTATTGAGGTATAACTGACATATAACATATTAGTTTCAGGTGTACAACTTAATGACTTGATATTTGTATATATTGCAAATTGATCCACACAATAAGTCTAGTTAACATCATTAACTTTTTAATTTTTAAATAGCTGCACAGTATTTCATTGTATGCACCGCACTGTAATTTACTTAAACTTTAAACATACTTTAAAGCATCCCCACACTGTTTTCAATTGTTCAGTGTGAAAAACCTTCCTACCTGATGTTGCCACAAAAACTGCTGACACTTCCTCAGAAAAGCCTTACCTATAAAACAGCGAGTATAGAACCTAGGAAAAAACTCAAAATCAATACTGACCCAAGGATCCCCCTTAACACCATCTTCCCACTTCCGATGGGTCTACATCTCCTCTAGGGGGCGTTTGTACTTCACTCACAACTCCTCCCATTTCCTTTTTTTTCAAACAAATATACAACCCATTCCTGAACATCCTGATTGTGTTAATATATGGGGGAGAAACTTCCCTAACAATCCACAACCTCCAACTGGTATTTCAAAAACACACAGGCTTTTATTTTGACAATCAAATTCCTGTTACCGCAAAAACTGTATCCAACTCTATTTCTGGGGCTAGAAGCAACGAGGCCTGTGGCAGCATCAAGAGGAGGAAGGCAATGCACATTTTCCCTCTCTCTCTAAGCATCGTATACATCACAAGGGTTAATGGCCTAATTCTTTATTATCTTCCCTATCCACATTCATCACAAGGCACCCTGCTCAGGAAGGCAAGAATGAGAGGTTATTGTTAAGACAGAATGAATAAGACAATGAGTGGATCTGTTCTTCTGACCTGACAATGTGACCCATGGCACTGAGGCCAGGGAGGGGCACAGGCTGGCCTCAAAGCAAACTGGTACAGCTACCCCTGTGTGCTGCGAAAAACCAACCTGGCTCAGAGGCCTCCCCTCCCAGACTCCTCTCCCTCGGGAGCACCCGCAGAGGGTGGATGAACTCAAGTTGCGGACGAGGCGACATGCTCTCTCCGGAACTGGAGCATTAGATCCAATTCCTGGCCACCCCTTCCTCCCCCAGGTATACCTAAGACTAGCATGATAATTAGTTTCTTCTTTAGTATACAAATTGAGTTTCTAAGGATGAGGTGCCACACGGAGAATGCCATCTGTACCAAAAGTTTGGGAAGATGGCCACATTGTACCCCAGGCATTGGTGAGGAGGGACTTCTGTGGAGGTGTTTATGGAAGGAAAAGGCATTTTGTTCATTGGGTTGTCACATGCTTTCCCACAGAAGCTATTCAAATGCATACTGTACTTTCTGGCGAAATCATGTCTCTCACAGTTGATAAAGGGTTTTCAGAACAAGAACAAGAGCTAAAAGAAAAGGCTATAGAAGAAATTGGAATCCTTCTCTTGGGAGTTCAAAGTCTTTTTCTATGCATGAGCTTACAATAGGCTTCCAAAGTGGGGGAGATTCAGGAAGTTACTGAGGTCATGAGAAGGGCAAAGGTTTCCTTGAAGCACTCGTGTTTTTCATTTAAAATAAATAAAACAGAAACAAACCGAAAAGCACCCCAACTCAAAATATAATTCCAGAGAAAACCTCAGATTCCCCAAAGCCAGACTCACTCTGTTGCCACCATCTGGGGGATGGGTTCATCTAGCAGTTCCAAGCTGTGCAGGATCCAATAGCAGAGCCATGGGCGGCTGGCATCCAGACACTGTGCAAGGGATGGGGAGAAAACACACCCCTTATTCAGAATCATTCCAAGACACTGCCGACAAGAAGACATCTGTCTCACTCCTGGCAGCCTGGCAAGGGGAGGAGGGCACCCTGTGAACAATCAGTGAATGAAGGATGCTTTGCTTTGTGGGCTTAGCCAGGGGCTGAAAGAACCATATGTGAGAAAAGGAAAGTGGGACACAGTTCACCTTGAACCCAAAGGGTCCTTCGCCGAAAGGCACCTACGAAAGGTTGAGCAGAGGATTTCTCACGTGCTAGGAAGTGCTGCTATTTTCTCAGTACAGACCAGAGATATATAATCTCAGAAAGAGATTTCCTGGATTAACTCATTCACTGATTAAACAAATATTTAATAAGTATCTACTTTGTGCCAAGTACTGTATTAAATATTAGAGGCACAATAATGAATAAAATTCAGTCCCTATTCTTGAGACGCTTGGGAAAGAGAATGTGTGTAGTTATCTGTAGCAGAAGAGGGCACTAGACAGGTACCTAAGTAAAAATTACCGTATGTCTTTCTGGAACAAGATGCAACATAACACATGGTGTACCTGTACCTTGATAATGCTGTAACAGGCAGAAACACAGTCCTGAGGGAGCACATAGGGGGCGCTAGGAAAGGCTTACACAGGTGATATATGAACAGAACTTGATCCTAATTCAAGCCAGAAATATGTAGTGAGCATTGAAGCCTGGGCTTCAATGACTGCCCCTGTTATACACAGATTAAAAGTACACAAATGCAATGTCTAGAGAGAGAAACTTTTTCCAAGATTACAAAGACAGTAAATGCCAGGGATGAAACGAGAACCCAGGTTTCTGGACTCCCAAGCCAATGCTCTCGCCATTGGCCCACTCTACCCTCTCCATAAACGTGCTGTGGCTACTAGCTTGCCACCTGGGGACAGTCTGGGTGGTGACCGAAGACACCGCTATGAATTTGGCCTGCCTGAGTTTGAGTCCCAGCTCCTTCTCTTGCTATGCGCCTTTGAGCAAATTATTTCATCTTGCTGTGCCTGTTTCCTTATCTAGAAAAAATACTCACCTACCCCATGGAGTAAAAACTCACCTACCACATGGAGTAACTGTGAAGATTAATGAGTTAACGCATGGTAAGCTTTTAGCACACTATTCATTGAAATGTCAGCTGGTATGGCATTAATTGCATCAAGGCTGACTGGATTCTAACCGTCAAGGATTTGAGTCAAGGATTAAACACTTGGAGCCCAAGGACAAATCTGCTATGGATGTATTCTGCTCACTCCCTGTGGTGGTGTTTTTTGTTTAATTGCAATTGGTTGCAACATTTAAGCATTGGGAAATTCACATAGAAATCTGGATTGCTGGCTTCATTGGAAAAAAGAGAGGAAGAGAGAGAGCCAGACAGAGCCAGACCTGGCGACCCTGGGTGTGCATTCCTGGATGGTGACGATGGGCAGGACAGAGTAAAAGCATGAGGCCTCTGGTCTGCCTCAGTCTTGCCCCAGCCCACTTCTCTTATTTATGCTACCCACTCGGGTCTTAGGCATTTGAGTTGGTCAATCCCTGTAGTCAATAATCAAATATACAACCCCAAATAAAAAGCAAATCAAGAGAAGGGCTGCTCTTTGTAAAGCAGGGCAGGAAGTTCGGCGCCCTCCAGTTCACAATCACCCTCTGCCTGCCACTCAGCCCCATTCCCAACACCCTCCCCTCCTCCACCACCACTGCGGCCACCACCCCGAGGTCTCCACGTGGAACTCTAGGGATCTGAGGAACGATTTTTAAAGTGGGCGTGTTTATAGTGGAAAGCTGCAGTAATACTCTCTGGGACTTATATACTGATCCTTTGGCCAGCATAGGAATTAGACGGCTTAGAGGGCAAAGGGCTAGGGATGAACAGGTAGCCCTTCAGGAGAATCTAGAAGCATGTGAACCTCTCAGCTGTGATCTAATGCAGGAAGAAAACCCACCCCATAGGGCTCTCCATGAGCTCTGAGGGAGGACAAGATAAGAAGAGATTCAGTTCTGCCCTTTCAGGGTGAGACTCCAGTTCTGAGGGACCTGGCTCCTGTGTACCTGGCTCCTGCCAGAGCCACATGGGACAAAGAGTGAACCTGCGAGAGGTCAGGCTCATAAGTCTTTTACGTTCAAATAGGAAAAAGGGAGAAAGATCTAGCTGCTGATTCGATAGAAAGAGCTCCTGCATAGTGTGTTTACCTCATAGGCATCTGTCAGCTGTCGAAGGCCTCTTTTCAGGTAATGGAAGTGCTTCTCCCTCTGCAAAATGAGCCTGGAAAGACAAAGAGCTTGTAAACCTATTCTCATAGCTTATGCTTCCCCCACTACAGAACTCAGTGCACACAAATGTGAACACGCACATGCACACATACTCTCAGCTGCCGGCCATCCCTCCCACCCCAGTCAATGAATGCAACTTCTTTGGCTCCCTAGGACGGCTAAATCAGAGAAAAAGGGGCAGCATCTGAACGTCCCTAAAGTGTCTGAAAATATGCTGGCAAATGTTTTCAGTGAGATCCTCTTCTTCATGGCAGGTGACTTTGGGCTAAGTGAAAAGCCACAATGAATGCATAGCCAGGCAGTGACGAACCACCTGGAAAGTTCCCCCACGGACTGACTGTAAATAGGTATTTGGTAGCTCCCTATCCTGTAAGCAACTTAAATGTGAGCCAACATGGTCAGCCTCTGTCATTCCAGTCATTTCTTCTGGGGTCCCTTCTCTGGGGTCCCTTGTCCCCTGCCTTCTGCCCCTTAGCTATCTATTATTCCTTCCTTGAAATTCCACCTCCAACACGCGGACCCACAGCCCGGGCCAGAGGATCATTTGTATTTTGCAGCTAGTTGCTCTCCTTGGCACCGATGTCAGCAACACTGGCTCTAAGATGGAATGTGCCACCCATGGTCACCTGCAAGGGTAGGCAAAGGACAGGGATGCCATGTGATGACAGAAGGAAGAATAAAAACAGAGTGGCAAGACCTTCACTGTGCTTACTAATTTCAGAATAAAAGAACCATTCTCTTTTCTATGTATTTAATTCAACAATTGTTTATTGAACTCCCACTATACTGTGCACAGAATAAGATCATTCATGTAGTCTTTACCTCAGAAAGCCTTCCAATTCAGAACTGGAACTGAAACAAAGACATAGGTGGTAACAATGTAAGAAAAAAATGGGTAGATTTCATAAAGGAAGCACAGGTGAAATATTACCGAGGCTCTAAAGGGAGGGGGTACCTCATTAAGAGAGAAAGAAATGACCCGGAAAGGTTGTGTGGAAGGGGTGGACTATATGGGGGAGGGGGGGCCTGGCAGAGGGAGAAGACTTTCATAGGCAGAGATGGCAAGGAGGGGATGAGACAGTGGGAGGGCAGTTTAGCCAGAAGGAACAGAGACAAAAAGGTGCAGATCAGCATTGTCCAAAGAACTTTCAGTGATGATGGAAAAGTCATCAGTGCAGTCCGCATGTGGTTACTGAGCACTTGAAATGTGCTAGTGTGACTGAACAACTGACTATACATTTTATTTAATTTTCATTAAGTTAAAAAGCTACAGGTGGCTAATGCCTATGTCTTGGGCAGCACAGGTATGAAGTGTGCAAGAGGAGTAACGGGGGAGAAATTTGGCCTGAATATTAGAAATGAAAGAGGATAGGTTGAAAAGGCAGCTGAAGCCCTTTGTACAGGGGTCTGGGATGCCAGCTGAGGAACTTCTAGTCAATTTATAGGCAAAGGGAAACCCTGAAGGTTTCGAGCTGAGAAAAAAGTAACCAGAACTGTGCTTTACAAAAATTATCTGACAACAGTAGGTATTCAACATGTGTTTCCAAACAGGACTGAATGAAAGCACTAAGTGGGGAGAGGGATGAGGTGGGAAGCCTTGTTAAGATGAATTATTCTCTTCTCTAAGTATTCAACAACGTTTATTGAACAAGTATATTAAGAGCCAACCAGGTGGGAAATACTCAGAGCCCTTAGGGCTCAAGCTAGCACAGTGACCCATGATAAGCTGACTTCTGAACAGGTGGGCTATAGAGCACTGAAAGTGTATGTCGGTGAAGATGTCAAACCCATTGTTGGAAACACATGTGAGACTCAGGAGAGGATCCGGGCAACACACACAGAACAGAAATCATTCATCTGCATTGAGGTGACAGGCAAAGCTGCAGGAGCGGAGGACAGAGCAGAGGGAAAGTGTGAACGCAGTGGGAGAAGGGCCATCGTCAAGGGCTGGGAGGAGCACAAAGAGCCAGGGGAGAGAAATAAAGAATATTACATATGCAGGGGAAGGACACAGGCAGTGTCCGGTCTCAGGCAAAATGGGAGGAGAGAATATCACGGAGGTATATAGTCGTGGCAAATGCTATAGCAAGATCGAGGAAAAAGAGGACAAACCACGAAGTGGCTGGCGACCTTCAAGAGAGTTCAGGGGGTAGCGAGGGCAAATTCCGGACTGTAAAGAAGGGGAGGAGGCAGACCTGATTTCTCTTTCAGGGAGGTCCGGAGGTCAGGACTCAGTGAGCATCCACTTGTGCAGGCCGAGGCTCTGGTACTGGAGTGGATACTGACTCTGCTCCTTTGAGCTACAGTCCAGAGGTGAACACAGACAAGTCGCTGTGCTACAACACGGATGGCCCTTGAAAACACTATGCTAATTAAAAGAAGCTATCACAAAAGACCACAGCCTGTATCATTCCCTTTAAATGAAACGTCTAGAACAGGCAAATACATAGAAACAGAAAGTAGACTGAGCAGTTGCCAGAGGCAGGGGGGAATGGAGGAACTGGAGGCTGATGGCTGAGGGTTTCTTTACATTGCAATGAAAATGTTCTAAAATTATCTATGGCGACAGTTGCGCAACTCTAAATATACAAAAAAAAAAAAAACAAAAAAAAACCCCACTGAATTGTACACTTTAAATGGGTGAATTATATGATATATCAATTATCTCATTAAAGCTGTTACAAAACAAGGAAAAACAATTAAGGGAGTCATTGAAGTACTTTAGACACAGGAAGGACATGGTCAGATTTGCATTTTCTAGATCACACGAGCTGCAGCACACTGAACGGACTGCAGTGGGGATAAGACTGGGGGCAGGAAACCAACCTACCATCTAAGAGTGATTGTGGTGACTGTGAGGGAATAAAGACAGCAGAGCAGTTGGCCTGAGGGGGCCCTGGGGTGAAGGCAGGTGATTTGGATAGAGGAGAGGTGAACACGCTTGAAAGCAAAGGGGAGACTCGGAAAATGCAAGAGCCCAGAGAAAATCCATCAAGGAAGGTCCCTGAAGAGGAAGGAGGGCTGTGGTGGAGGGGCAGGAGGACAGGTGAGTCTGGCAGCAAGGAGGGATTCTACAGCCTCAGAGACAGAAGCAATGGGAGAGAGTGTGAAGTTAGACAAATACGGAACTTTGTGGTGGGGAAGAGAGAAACCAAGGAGACTCACGGAGGACGGCCTCGATTTTCTCAGGAATTAAGAGACAACCACAGAAGAGCTGTGGATTGGCCACTGTGGTGACTGTGTTAGGGAATCTACGTGAGATGATTAAAAAGATTAGAAAGCAGTAGTGAAGGCTGAAGCTAAGTAGTATAAACTTTTGGTGAGGCTATTCAATAGGTAGTGTTATATGATCTTTTTTCCAGGAAATCTTGCTGGGACCCTTTAGCAGAAATAGCGATGGGGATGCTATGGTAGGGACTAGTAAGATGGGAAGAGCAGAAAGGCAGAGGTGTTAGGGAACTAGCTGAGATCAGGGAATTGCTGAAATAGCTCATAAGCCACGCTGGCCCAGGCTGGGCAGGCTGGGTGTGGGCAGGATGGATATGATGAACAGGAAGAACCAGGCGGGTCCAAGAGACCATTAATGCAGGCAGGCAGAGACCCTCGAGACGTGAAGGGAGGCTGAGAAACCCAAACCAGGTGAGGGCAAGCTCAGAATCTGGAGGCAGAACTCCTGACCTCTATCTCTGAACAGACTGATTCACAGTGGGGTTTTCTATGGGTCAATCCATTTCTGTCTAAAAGTCAAAGGAATTTGAATACGCCAAATACTGAGATGCTAAGACACAGAGGGGAGAGGGGAAAGCACTCTCTTCCAAAGGAGAACACTAGCCACCTCATTTGGAAATGTCAGGCAAGACATCGTTAAAGGCTCTTTATAAATAAAACATTGGGACCCTAAGTATACTGCTGGGGCAAGGCACCAGGTGAGAAGGGGTGTGCTTAGTGGAATTATCCATTCGGCAGGCCTGCCTACCCCACTGCCTTGTAACTCTGTGAAGGGAGTGCATGTCTGTCTCCAGAATCTGTTCCCGGCAGGCTGACATCTATTTGTCGAATGAACACAAGAAGGAACAAAAGATGGTAAGGACAGTTTCTGACTGTTCTCCTTTTCAATATAAAAGATGAAAACTCTCCAAGTGGAGGTTAAAATGCAATCCAACAGAGATGCCGCGGAGAAGGGTGATTAGACTCGAGAACATATGTGCTCGGGCCCAGAGGTTCCTTCTGTCAGTTCTCTCATGCGTTCACACAAACATCACACTGCAGGAGACCCATCGGCCAGAGGCTGACCTTCGCTATGGGACTTCGTACTTCTAGAGAGCTGAATTAGGCAACTAAACAACTCTTCCCCCCTATTGGAAATAAAAGGAAAAGAAGAAGAAAAACCTAGAGAAGGAACCCTTTTCTTGTCTTCTCAGCACTCCTCCCACTTGAAAAGGGGCTTTTTGGTCACTAGAAAATGAAAGACCTCAGAGGCAAACACTTTTCTACTTCTAGGGAATAAGAGACACTGGCTCACTCCTCAGGATACTGAAGTGATGAGAAACCACCTGAAGCCTCAGCTGCCCAGAAGCATCTAGCTGAAAGATGCCTCAGTCACATTTTCTATAGCTCCAGGTTGTTCTCTAGGGATAGGACCTGACGCAGCCGAAGGGGCTCCCCAACAGCTCTCCCCTCATCTTGAATCCCACTCACAGACAGCCAGGCCCTAGCAGTCCTGCTGGGAGAGAACGTCGGAGTTTCTTTCTCTGGTTTCATCTCAAGATCAACTTTAGCCACAGGCAGAGGAAGAGAAATGCTTTTCAGTGACCATTTCTACAAGGGAAAGTGTTCTCATTCAGTTTCATCCACCTAATCATAAATACACACACACACACATACACACACACACACACCTATATGCATGTTACTCTAAAATCCTGGAAAAGGTTTGAGTGTTTATCTAAATTCATGGGCTACAATGCTAAGAGACGGAGTTTTAACTTCTCTTTGAGGTTTATGATTCTTTTTTGAAAGGACATATATAAAACCTCTTTTGGTCATCCAGAAACTGTAATTGCCATATTGTTACGGACTGAATTGTGTCCCCCAAAAGTCATGTGTTAAAGTCCTAACCCCTAGTGTGACTGTATTTGAAATAAGGCCATTAAAGAGGTATTTAAGATTAAATGTCCTTCCTGTTCCTTCCTGAACAACTCAGCCCTAAAGCCATTCAATCAGGTGGGGGACAAGCTGCGCTCTGCACAGAGGTGGGGCGATGCGAGGGCAATGCAGGGTATCAGTGCGCGAATGGGTGAGGAGGGCATCTGTGTGGCTGTGCAGAGGGGCCTGGGAGATTGGGACACACAAGAGGAATGATCGAATAAGTAAACATATTAAGGATATTGGCAGTCCGGTTCCACTATTGGAGAATGAACTTAGAAACACGTGTACTGGGCAGAAATGCACATCGTAATTACTGAGAGAGCCCACTGGGCCTCCACTATGTGCCTCCACCTACTTCTCTCCAAGCTCACGCACTGAGCTTCAGCCACCCTCCTTCTTGCACTCTGCTCTTTTCAGTCTCAGGGCTTCAGCTCTTGCTTTCCCTCTTCCTGGACCCCTCCCACCACCTCCTAAACTGGAAAACTCCTACTCATCCTCCAGGTCTCAAAGAGTCACTTTCTCTGAAAAGCTTTCTGCTATAGACTGAGTGTTTGCATTGTTCCTCCAAAACCCGTATGCTGAAATCCCAATCCCCATGTGACGGTACTGGGAGGTGGGGCCTCTGGTCGGTGATTAAGACCAGAGGATAGAGCTCTCATGAAGCGATGAGGCCCTTTATAAAAGAGACTCCAGAGAGCTCTCTCAACTCTTCCACCACGTGAGAACACAAGGAGAAGATGCCATCTGTGAACAGGAACTGGGCCTGCACCAGACATCAACCTGCTGGTGCCCGGTCTTGCATTTCCCAGCCTCCAGCACTGTAAGAAATAAATGTTTGTTGTTTAAGCCACCCAGTTTAAGGTAATTTGTTATCGCAACTGGAATGGACTAAGACACCTTCCCTGAATTCCCAACCTGAACTACATCCTCCCTGTTATTCTCAGAGCGTCTCATTCTCTTCCTCGATACTCATCCCACTGGCAACTATGTATTTGCATTTGTTTGTTTAATGGCCACCTCCCTGATGAGACTGACAGCCCAGCAGGACTTGGCTTGTCCTTGTTCACTGTTCCCAGAGCCTAGCACAGTGCCTGGCCCTTTGGAGACCCTCTACATACTGATGCTAAAGGAGTGAAGGAATGAATGACTTTAAATGAATATAGCAGACTGAATGACAGCTAACACACTCCCTCCCCTTAAGCCTGGATCATCCCTGAGAACCGTGCCTTCAGCTGTGACAGATGAAGAGGAATGGGATTCAGTGCATGGTTGGCTCCTGGGAAGGTTTTAAATCCACTAACGCCTGGGGCATCCCTAGTCATAACGTAAGCCTCTGGTACATGAATAATAAGTCACTTGAGAGAGGGTAGGAGGGAAAATGAACTTATTTGTAAAGACCTTGGAAAGAACAACAGTATGAAGGACTACATCTTCCACCTGCACAGGATTTGGAAAATTCTAAGGTAACATCACATCCAGAGATGGCAGGAAAACATGGCAGCACAGCAGGCACCTGTGTGAGAACTACTCTGACAGCTTATTTGGCCTCAAGGCAGTGTCAACACTTCACCTTCCGCACTTTACTAGCGCAGGCCATTATCAACCCTTCTCACTTCCAAGGAGCTCCAAGCCACCTTTCCCAGGAACAAAATAACTTGAAAATGACAATGGGTGAGTGAGCGTGTGACTGTGTGTGTCTTTAGGGTATGCGTTTCAGATTTCTTACTAAAGATAATGTAATCAATGGAAAAGGGAAAATTCCTAAGTGTGTGGAACGATGAGAATAACCAGCTATAGGGAAAGAAAAATCAACTTTCACAGGAAAGCAGGCTGCTGCTAAACAAAACAAACTGTTAAAAGGATGGTCAAAAGCTCCTTGAGATAAACCGCCTCATCCAGGATAGGATGCGTGTCTCTCATACTTAGAGAGAGGTAAATCATTTCTGGGGTGGGGAATAATTGTAATGATATACCAACATTCAGCTTCTGCCTTGAATTTCAGCCAACTCTGCTATTTGGCTATGATCCTGGAAGGCTGAATAGGCAAATGCCTCCCTCAGCATCACTGGTCCTGTGCATGGGAGTGGTCCTGGGAGTGTATGTGATTCTACCACATCTGATCAGCTTTGATATCTCAGAAAACAAATAAACCGTGGCATCTAGACTTACTGCTAATATCTGAGTGTTCACTTAGGCCAACGATAAAGGTTTGTTCCTACATTAGAATGTCAGACTTTAAAAATCTGACTACTCAAATGTTAAATACTAAAATTGTGATAATAATTTTAATTTTATAAATTTTCAGATTTATTCTTATATCTTATAAGTTCTGTGATGAGGATGTTTGGTTTCAGCCTTATATTGATATGTTGATTTATATACTTAGCCATTCAGCCAAAATGTGTAATATCTCTAATATTAATTGGCATGCTGTAACATAAAAGATGCTCACTAGCGTTCTTTAAATTACAGTGGTCCCCAACCTTTCTGGCAACAGAGACTGGTGCTCCTGTGAGAAGCTAATGCCTGATCATCTGAGGTGGAGCTGAGGCAGTGATGCTGGGGGTGGGGAGCGGCTGCAAAGACAGATGAAGCTTCACTCATTTGACCACTGCTCCCCTCCTGCTGTGCAGCCAAGTTCCTAACAGGCCATGGACTGGTACCAGTTCACGGCCTGGGCGTTGGGGATCCCTGCTTTATACCATCCATTTTCATAAGCAACCATGATAAAATGGGAAATGTCAGATTCCTGAAATAAACCCAGAAGCCCTGATAAAGTCCATGTCCACAAAAGCTCCAAACCAAAGAGGAACATTTTTGTTTCCCTCCCACATCTGACCTAAGACCTATGAATCAGAGGGTTTTACTCCTCTATTGTCCTCTACCGCCACTCCCAAAATACAACTTCTTCTTCCTCCCAGCGATAACCTCCCATTCTCCCTCGCAGCACAGTAAGTACGAAAGAAAAGTCCAAGGGCTCTATTCTGATGGTGGGTGAACAAGGAATGTCAGATGATCAACGGGTCCCTTTGGAAACACAAAGGACATGTGTACCCAGAGCTGCATCCAACAGACAGTGACTCGGAGCTCAGTCAGGTGAGTCATGGGGATGCGACTGCTAACTACAAAGCCTCTCCTACACCAATCACGCCCCCGACCATCACCAGGTCCCACCACCTCTGGGAAAATGGCCTGGACAGGACAGAGAGTTTGTTCTCCCTGAGCTATTTAAACAAACGGTGTCCTTTGCCAATCTCTAGCCATGATTCATCACAAGAGCGATAATCCATTACCGAGGCCTGAGCTTTGGGTGAGTGCGAAGGTTCAGTTTAGCAGTTTGGGAGAGACTCCTCTTGTTAGTTGATATTTTCCTTCTTCCCATCCCTAGGGAAGGAAGGCAAAGATAACATTCCCACCTATCTTCTGCTTTTTCCAATGTGCCTTTTCCAACTGTTTTCTGCTTTGGCTAATTAAAATTTTCTGACAGAATTTTTTTTCCAAGGAAATAAGAGCAAAATAGAAAGGTGGCAAAAAGGACACCAAGTTAACTCTGGCTAGAACCATTTGTAATGTTCCAGTAAGAAGTACCCAGAGATTGACTTGCCCCTAGTTAGTCAGCTAGGAGGTATCAGGAAGTCAGGAGACACCATAAAAGTGGTTAGGCTAGACTTCATACCCTCACTCCCCATTCAGAGTGAATCAGCAATGACCTAACTATACTTTGTTCAGAGACTGTCAAGAAAAAGTGCTGTATCATTAAGATAAAATAATGATCACACATAGTTTTGGACTACTCATCGGTTCTGATGGCTGAAAATATGACACAGGATGGTTTCAGTTTCCCAGTCAAATAATAATATACATCTAAAGAATCCCTCTTTGCTATCCCCAAGTCCTACATCTGTTTCAAAGTATAATATGAAAAATAAAAATTTGAGAGTTCTGATCTGAACACCAGAGCAGCAGGTTACAATAAGCAACAGAAATATAAACTTCCTCTCTCCACCTTTCAGACCCCAGAGTTCAGGCCTCGAAGGGTGTCCGAAGGGTGTCCTCATGGAACACCTAACAGCTCAGTTCAAGTGGAGCATCTCCTCTAAACAGTATATAAATAGAGAAAGAAGTTGAGGTTATAAGTACATCCAGGTAACCACAAGGTCGAGAAACACCAGTCGCACAGCAGACTCATCCCCATGGTTGGATATGCTCAAGGAGGAAAGACATGCTCCCCCAGGAGGTGGTGTCTCCCAGATCCCCTCAAACTCCCAACCACAGCTTACCTTGGTACAAGGTGGTTGAACTTGTAAGAACTGAAGACCTCTTGGATCTTTTCTTCTACTTTTGCCTGGTAAGGATGCAGGAGATGGGAGAGAGAAAACAAATACAGATAAGACCTCTATTGACTTCTTCTTCCTATTGCCACAAATGCCTGTTGGCTAGAGTTGCTTGGTGTGGTTTTGTACTTCATAATACTATAAGACTGCATTCAGGGGCTCTGCGGGATGACAGGCTTAGATAAGGGGGGGGGAGAGAGGAAGAGAGAGAGAGAATGGCCCTTATCATGCTGGCATTGCAATCAGCTTCTCCAGTAAACTAATCCATAATATCTACACTCATGGCAGTTTGGCTTCCTGGCACCAGTTACTTGGGGAACAGATGAAGACAAATACACTTTGCTTAAAAGATTTATTCTCACCTGCTCTATGAAGTTGTTTAGGTGTTCATTTTCCTGGCCATTCTCAAACACCTAATTCCTGCCAACAGTCATACTTCTTATTGTTTAAATACAGATTTAAATACAGATTGAACAGTATTAAAATCCCCTAAGAGATTTACAATCACATCAATCGCAGAAACAAAAAGAAATAGTCTCTCTGGTCATTGGTCCTATGTCACACATAGTACTAAAACATGAATCTCAGAGAGTAGGTCACAAAAGAAACCGATCACTTGTGTCCTCTGAAGAGTACTTCACGGTGTGGTCACACAGTACAACTTCCGAAAGGAAAGGGTACAGTAATGCGGGAGGCAGGTGGCTAAAGGTACAGGATTTCACCATCATCAGCATCTCTGCTCTTTGTGGTGAGGCATATCCTCGATGAGATTTCAAGATATATAACAAAGTCATCTCTGGGAAATTTTTTAAATGTGTTATTTATTTCTGAAACACCCACTGAGTCAAAGCTTCCCATTCTTTTGACAAGTGTACAGGAATGATTTGTGATGATGAGGGGAGCAGTGATGTGAATCATCTAAAATGGCATCCAATCTAAAATTCATTTATATTTGCTTTTAGGATATACTTTGATATTTGCCTTTGAATATGAGTTTGAGGGATGATCTGGCTAAGAATGTACAACGCTTCAAAAAACAGACCAAAGTCACTGTGAGAACCTGACTCAGGAGCAATAAGAAAGTTGTCCCAGATTCCTCATAATTCTTTTCCTATTCCAGACACGCACATGGGACTAATATAAAGCACCAGCCTAAACGGAATACAGACTGCATTTCTCAGTCTGTATTTCTCAGTCTGCCCTCCTTAGCTATAAGCTGAAATGGATGGAAAAATATACAGGAAACGCATGTCAGTAAGATCACTAAATAAAGATAGACCTACTATTTAGTGTTATAGCTAAGTGAATTGATGAATTCTGAATGAAACAAAAGCAAGTGGGAAGATAACTATTTCCTTTACCCATATACAAGCCGATTCAAATCCATATGACTTAATAATATTCAAAGCTAATGGATGAGCTCATCTCCTCCTTAGCATTTTGACACTTAGACTCCCCTAGGAGAAAAGCTTCCAGCCAAGGACTCAACACTATATAGCTCTAACACTGGAACTCAAAAAACAGAAATCAACTTCAGGGATGCTAAAAGCATGTCCACTTTCCCTGCCCTCTCATTTTATCTTGAATTTCCATTCTTCCTTTCTATCCCAAAGGAATGGACTATTCTATTCTAGTTAATTTCTCCTTCTGCCTGAGAACTCCCACAGGCAAGGGTACAATCAATTCAAGGGCTGATTAACAGATAATTTCTTTTGCATAAGAAACAAGGGGCCCATAGGTTCATTTCCTTTAGGCAGGGTAGCAGTTCATGCCATGTTAAAGAAAGTGACATGGCTCCCTTGGGAGAAGGACAACAGCCTAAAGCATTTGATCTGTTTCAGAAACATTGCTAAACAAAATATTACAAGAAAGGCCACCAGGATTAGTCACCAGAAGATTTAATCCCAGGAATTAGCTCACCAAAATTTTTAAACAGCCTGAAATAAAGAAGCTTTGACTGTTTCAGCACACACACAAAGATATTAAAAGACTCTTGGGACTCTTGGGGACACTTAAAAATAAACTGGATATGAGAAGATATTAAAGAACTATTTTTTATTTTCTTAGGTGTGATGTTATTATTGTCATTATGTTAAAGAATGTCATTTTTAGTAGATATATGCTTTATTGTTTAAGGATGAAGAATCATAATGTCTTCATCTTAAAGATGCAGAAAAAAATTAGTCATCGACATATATATCCATGTATACACACATACACACGCACACACACAGAAAAATTGTGTCTTGTCTAAGTGATTCATTGGATTATCTCTACCTTTGTCCTTTCACAACCCTGTAGAGGCAGAGGTTGTAGAAAATTGATGGCAATGCAAATAATTTCTGTCCACAGAAATGCAAATTGTACCTGGTAACATGTAATTAATTATTATCCTATAGATATTAACCAGTTTTGCATCCATTTCGGCATTCCTTATTTGACTGTAAAATGTGTGGTACTTTGAGTTCTCTTCCGAACTAGTTGAAATATCTTACTGGTTCCATGAGTTAAAGAAAATCTTTGACATGTGTTCATTTTGTATTTGTATAAGTCATGATTTTATCCTCTTTTAAAATGTATCCTTTAACAGTTTACATAAAGGAGGGAGATTAGATGGAGGGTGAACAGATGCTGTCAATTTTTCTATATATTTGAAAAATTTTTATAATAAAAAGGTGGAGGAAATTATTAAGAATCAAAACAAAACACTTAATACCCATATTCCACTATGACTACACTATCCAGGTATAAGGAAGATTTTAGAAAAGTCAAATATATCTGCACACACATATACAATGCGTTTTTATACATAGTAGATAAATAAATGCTTAAATGGTTAGAAAGTGTTTTTGGCAATTTGAAAGCAAATACTGTTCAATGAGACACTGATGAATTCTCTCCTTAACCAAACTTTACTCTGAATCCTTTTCCCAACCAGGTCTCACCTTTTGTACTTCTGTGTCCTCTTTGCATCACCCAATTTTAGCAAGAATCCTGCTAAGGAGGATTAGCCAGAATCCTCCATTCTCAATATCTGATTGTCTTCAATATCTGATTGTGTTCCCCATTCTCCACCATCCCCCAGTGACATCCGATTACCCAGGGCCTGCCTTCACAAGGAATCCTGTTAGATCAGTGTAGCCCAATCTCTTAGTAATTTTCCATCCACCAATCCTCACCTGATCCTTGCCTATAAATTCCCACTTTTCCTCGCTGTATTCTAAGTTGAACCCAACCTGTCTGCAAAACATCATTGCTGTGGTCCCCCTTGAATAAAGTCTTCCTTCAATAAGCATCATGAATAATTTTTCCTTTAACATTACCAATCCACACCCACCAGCAGAACGACTAAAAGTGAAGAAACAGACAACGTGAATGCTAGCAAGTATGTAGAGCAACCAGAGTTCTTACACATTGTGGTGAGAGTGTAAAATGCACAACCACTCTGAAAGACCAGTGGTTTGCTATAAAACTCAACATACACCAATCCCATGCTCCAACAATTCCACCTCTAGGTCTTTTCCGCAAGAAATGAAAACATGATCATAAAGACTTCTACGGGAATTTTTATAGCAGCATTATTCATAATATCCAAAATCTTGAAGCAGCTCCATTGTCTATCAGAAGGAAAATGTATTCTTTTAAAACACCCAACAACATCACCAGTAGTATATTCATAGAAATACTACTCAGCAATAAAAAGGGATAAATTAACTGATACATGCAACAACATGAAGGGAATCCTCCTCTAGTAGTACTTTTTATTAAAGAATCCCTGACAGCTCATGAAAACTTGGTATATGTTATTCAAAGGAATAACATGAACTATTGAATAAATGTTGCTAGTAGAAACATTACCTTCAGACTTCATAATCTTAAAAATAAATAAATAAATTCCAGGTTAATTAAACTTGAACATGAAAACTTGAGTAAAATCATCTTAAAAAGCCTATAGAAGAATGTCTTTATGTTCTTGGGATACGGATTTCCTCAAAAAACCCAAACTATAATGAAAAAGACACGTAAGAACATAAACATAAGCAAGGTTAAAAGAAAACAAAAGCCTAGGGGAAGATATTTGAAATATATGTTAAAGATATTATTTTTCCCAAATTAAGACCTCTGACAATATCAAGTATTGGAGAGAGTGTGGGCAGAAAAGAACTCCAGCACATCACTAACAAGTGCTTAAACTGCTAGAGCCACTTTGAAGGGTAATATAGTAGCAGGTAATAACACTGAAAGGGCACAGACCCTACAACCCAGCAATTCCACCTCTCAGGTAGAGATACACAAACCTGAGGGCTATAATATATGTGACGTATATATATTATATACATCATATGATATGAGAGAAACTCATACATGTGCACAAGGATGTGTGTATAAGGATGCTCATTGCAGTATATAAATAACTGTAAATAAGACTTCCCTCATAAGGGCTCCTTCCACTAGAATGGCTACCCCACAATTCCAATCATTACATCCAACCCCAGACCCCCTCAAAATGGTCATGCTCTTATAAATTATTCTGTGATTGCTTCAGGGATATCCTTTCTCTCTCTCTCTCTCTCTCTCTCTCTCTCTCTCTCTCTCTCTCTCTCTCTCTCTCAGAAAAGAATTTTGAGGGCAGGGATTGAAACTAATAATTCTTCTAGATTCCCCTCAGAATTGATTGTCACTTGACTGAATATTGTCTAATGACATGATGCCATTTCAAGTGGAGGATGCCTTTGTCCCTGTTTAAGGGCAAACTACAAGAAAAACAGAAATAATACCTTCAAAAAACAACTGTTTTTGGCAAGCCTGCTACCTCTGAGACTGTACCAGTATTAACTTACTGGCCTGAATCACAGAGCTTTTGCAATGGGGTAAATGCAGATGGCACAAAAACAAAACAAAACAAAGCAAAACAAAAAACACTAACAATATAACCACATCTTGCTTTCTGGAGTCATAAAGGTTCTTCAAGCATCAAATCCATCAGCAAAACAACATAAGGTAGATATCTTCAAAAAATACCCAGAACCTGACCTAAGACAACCCTATGATACAATGTTCCACTACCATAACCCTGAGCTAAGACGCCATTGTCTGTCACATGCAGTATTGCAACAGCCTCTTCACTGGTTTCCCTGCACACTCACTTCCTCACAATCTCTTCTCAACTGTGACCTAAATGAGCTTGATGAAAGGCTAGTCAGACTGTGCCCAAACCCTCCAATCATAGATCAGCCTGACTACTGGTAGAAAACAGATGGCACATTCAAAGTGGGTGCTTTGAGGAGTACAAAGAACAAGTTACAAAGGCGGAGCAGGTGCAGGGAAACCACAAAGGAGAGTGCAGTACTCTAGGGCTGGCAAAGCAGGGGGCTTGATCCCCTCCTAAGCCTGAAGGTATAAAGAGGAGTAGAGAAGGACACAGAGAGCTCCATGGAGAAGGCACCTGATAGGGGATGTGACCTTAAGGCTAGAGACACTCCAGCCCATGCAATCCTGCAGAAGGGAAATAAATACACTGATCTCATTCTTCTTCCTCTCTTTTACTCTCTATCCATACTCCCCAGGGCCAAATATAACCAGAAGCCATAAGGCAAGGGAGCCTATCAAGCAAGTCTACCTCCTGCCGCATGTCTTTAGAGCACAGTGGAAAAGAGTAGAATGAATCTGGAGAGGTAAACAGAAGCTATTTAGCCAAATGGCTTTCCATCTCAATCAGGGTATTTGAAAGTACTTACCATGGCCTGTAGACCCTACATGATCCAACCCATCTCCTTTCTCCTGTTTGTTAACCTCTCTATTCACAGTGGCTCTCCACTCACCAAGCACTCATGCCTCAGGTCCTTTGTACTTGCCGCTTTCTTGCCCAGAATACTTTTCCCCCAGATATACGCACATGGCTTGTTCCTCACTTACTTTAGGTCTCAGCTAAAATGTCACATCATCATAGGTTTTCCCTCTTTCCACGTTATATAAAAACCACCCTGCCCCCACCCATCCATTCCTCACACACTCTATCTCCCTTATCCTGTTTTATTTTTCTCCACAGCATTTCTAATTAACATACCTAATAGATAGAGATAGATGATAGGTTGACTGATTGATTGATAGATAGATAGATAGATACAGATGATAGATAAATGATACATAGATTGATTAATTGATTGATTTTCCTTTTTTCATTGACCGCCTCCCTGGCCTAGAACGAGTTTCATAATACCATCAACTTGGTCTCTTTTGTTCACTGTCTCATGTCCAGTGCCTAGAACAATGCCCCAAACAGAAGGCATTCGATATCTGAATAGATGAAAATGAATGAATAAAATAGAAGGAACCATAACTAAGGGCTCTTTCCACTATGTATAGGTTTAACTCCTATTATCAAATTGTTGTTTAACAAAATAAAGACTCCTCGTGGGGATGTGAAGTACAGCATAGGGAATACAAGTAATAATATTGTAATAACTACATAGGGCACTGGGTGGCTACTAGACTTATCAGGGGGATCTCCTCATAAATTATATAAATGTCTAACCACTATGCTGTACACATAAAACTTAAAAAAATATTGAATGTCAACTCTAATTGAAAAAAACAACAAAAAAAAAGTCTTCTGATAATCAAATAGGAAGCATGTGACAAGCATTTGTTTTCATTGGCAATGGTACAAAATTTAGCCTTGTTAGTAAACCCCTATGAATAAATAGTTGTCAGAAACAAAAAAATAACAATGGTGTCTTCCGTAAACAACTCCTCCTAGCAAGGTTGATATTTCTTATGAATGTAGCATTATTAACCTGCCTCTGTCTTATCTGCAAAATTTGTAAGGATTGAATGATGTATAGAGAGCCTTTAGCACTACTCTGGGACCCAATAAATGGACAGTATGATTATTAAAACATTGAGGCAGCCATGAAAATGAGATACATTATTTTCTCACTATCTGGAAATGTTCATCCTAGACTTTTAAAATGTGAGCTGACATAACAGCATACTATCTACCCCACAGTTGGGCCTACATTTGAAAGACACCTGTAATACCAATGTTCCATATCAGAACCTAGCTTCCACTCCTGGTCTCGGCCTCTGCCTACCCTTCTGCAGACCAGAACCTTGTTGTATCCATTCCTGCAACAATCATTCATGCCTAGGTACTCAGAATATATGTGCTCCTGTTTTCCTGGTAGGAACTAAGCAATGACACTCTACTGGGGGATGGGGGGGGGAATAGTATGGGAAAAAGAGAAAGCACAGATCAGTAAGGCTCCTGATAATGTTCCCTTTTTTGACTTGCTCTTCTAACCACAGAAGTCTCTGGTCTGGTCTCTAAATGTAAAGACCAGCTTCTGATTCCCTTTTCAACTAGCAGTCTATCTATAACCTGTTCTGCTGGGTCAGTTCAGTTAACTACATAAAAGGTGACCCAATAGTCTTAGGTCAGATACAAAGGAAAAGGCTTGATCTGAATCAACACAGCAATCCATAACCTAAGAATATTGCAAAGATCCTGTAGCTTTTTCACTGGTGGGAGGTTTCTTGCCATCTTTTGCAAAAGGACGTACTGGTGAGCTAATTAACCTGGGGAACTAGATTCAAAAACTAAGGATTTCCTTTTCTACCCTAAAATCCACAAAGTATAAATCCCAGTTATGATGTTCTCTCTGCTACTGTGTGTATAACTATGTTTTTGTTATCATTATCTGTATAGCCATAAATATACAATATGATAACTATCGCTACTACTAATTTTGCCTCGACGGAGGCTCCAACTTTCGATATGAAAGTCAAAGCAGGTCCTGCCAAGGTTAAGCCTGGAGACTGATCTTACTAAGAGATCTTATTTTAGTAAGCAGCCTGATGCTTATTTAAGTGCTAAAAAGAATCATCCTGACCACTTCTCCTACTAACAGGTAGTTAAACATTTCCACAATAACTTGGGAGCAACTGGGAATGAGGAGAAAAACAGAACTATAGTTTACTACTCATTCCTCACTTTTCAATGTGAGGTTCCATCCTTCTTCGAGGACTCAGTGAATGAATGACAAGTAATCCAAAATTAATACTTTCATTATAACACTTCCAAACTATATTGTCTCCCTGTCTGTCATCCCCAACTAGGCTATGCCATGCTCATAGTCAGGCGCTATTTTATTTCTTTGCATTTCCAACGTTTAATATAGTGACCAACGCATTGCGTGTGCTCAAACGACTGAATGGCTACTAAAATGCCCATCCACGAAGCAGGCCCCAAACCTGGCACTGTGGGTCGAAATTAAACAAATCATGGAATGGCATGACCTCAGTCTGGCTGCGTCTCGTCCCCTTTCTGTCCCAAAACTCCAAGGGGGTGGGGGTGGGTGGGGGGAAGTGTACTATCCATCCGAAAACCTCCCGAAGTCCCAGCAGAATGGAGTGGGCTGTCTAACTTGTCCTGGCTGCTTCTGATCTCCAAGCACAGAACACGATTCTCTCAGCTCTCTCTGGCAGAGGGAACCCAGGTTCTGTCCCCTCCTCCAAGCACAACCCTGGCAACCACCCCTCCCCACAAACGCTCCACTTCCCAGCCGAAGCCTGGGCGCCCAGAGCTTCGCAAAGGGGGGGTCGCCGCGGTGCTCTGTAGGAATGGTAGTTCTCCGGCGAGTTCCCACCGCGGGCTGCCGTGCGAATGGGACTCCGACTCCCAGAAGCCCCCGCGCAGGCGCCTCGCCTAGTCCTGTCACCTCACCTGTTCTATGGACGTGACTGTTTCCACCGAGTCGTCCTGCAACCGCTCCCGCGCGTGCTCGGGCCTCAGACTGTACAGAGGCTCTGACCAGACAGGGGAGGAAGATGGAGGACAACAGTAGGTGAAGGAACTCGGAGAAGCCATGACCAGGAGAGCAGCGGACGGTGTATAGGGACTCAGCTTCGTCCAACAACAACGCGCATTGAAACTCGAGCGGGCTAAAGAGCTACGGAGAGCGGTTAGAGTCAAAAAGATTTTAAAAGCGAATCTCTTCCTCCTACCTACACATCTTCAGGGAGTGAGTTACTGGTATACTGTCGCCCCCACCGGTCAGAGTAGCTGCTGCAAGAGGCTCCGTTTCCTGGTGCGCAAGGAAAAGGATGTGTACATCTTAATATTTCAGAGATGGTGTAGGATGCCTCTATTCGTTATGCAAATTAAAACACGCACTTCTTTTCAACATTCTGTTAATTCTCACTTAATTGTAATGGCTGTAGTTCGCAGTCTTGGGTGCCCAATAATTGTAATTTTAAAAGTATTTCTGACAGCTCTCTTGATTGTCTCAGTCACGCTATTACTAATAGAATTATTGTGCACCTTTGGGTACGTGACAGCCAACCAGGGGAAGCCAGCATCGTCTCAACCAAAGAACTGGTATCTCAGTACTCAGTAGAAGTAAGGAGCATTGTCATTTTCTCCTATCCCCTTGGGGTTGCAGTGCAGTAGCAGGAAGTAAAATGCAGAAGGAACAAGTATAAGTGAAATAACCAAGGCAATATTCATTCATTCATTTTATAGAGCTTCTACTACATGCCAGGCACTGTGCTAGGCCCTAGGAATACAAAAGTGAACAAAACAAACAAGGTCCCTGTCCTTGAGACTTTATAGTCTAGTAGAATAGATAGAATTAAGTGAATGAACACAATATATGAAGACTTGTGATAAATGGTATGAAGGAAAATAAGGTCTGTAAGAGAAATTAAAGGAGGAGGGAACTAATTAGATTAAGTAGTCAGGCCAACCCTCTCCAAGTAAATGACATGTAAGCTGAAATCTGAAGAATGGCAAGGAGCCATCGTGTGAACAATATGGGGAAGAGCTCAAGAGGAACAGCAAGGTTGAGCAAACATGCCATAAATATATATGTTTGTATTAATTCTGATATTTAATCTGTAGGTATCGAATAAAAGAAAACCTATTGAATGGGGTCTATTATTATATAAATATAACTTACAATTATATTTAAAATAAAGTGATTTTAGAAAAAACCCTGCTACCTTTGGACAAGCAATAGAAGATAATCTTTCAGAGCCCACATCAAAAGGACTACTCCAAAATTATAATAGCAAGAGGTTAAACTATTTAGAGCAGAAGGAGTTTGGCGGGGGATGGGGGGAAGGAAGATAAGATGATAACAGACTTTCCAATAGACTTAGACATAAGCTCAACTTCCTGCTCAGACTATTTTATTATATTCCCGCTCATTTCCAAGTCACATGTCTAGGACCCAGAAACTGTGTGTGGTATTTTACAACCAGACATTCCCCTGTTTTTCGGCCTCTGGTGTCAAATAGAAGCACTGACAAAGAGTCTGAGAATGAAGCCAGGATGGTGAACACTATTACCATGCCCACTGTAGGGGAGGAAGAAACTTTCATCTGTCCTCATGGTTCCTTTAGCTGGTTTAATAATTAAATTTACACAAGACAGATTAACAAGAAAAAATGACCAAATTAAAGTATATACATATGCATGGGAACCCCATATACATGAGAGATTCAGAGACAGAAAGTTAAAATGGGTATATACAGCATTCTGAGTTAAGAATATGGTAAGGCACCTTAGGGCTTCAAGGGTCATTGCAGGACTATAAGAAGAGCAGATGTTGAGTAACTAGTAGTTTCCCCTGCAGTATAGATAGGTTAAACAAAAAAAGAAAGGTTATATCTGATAACCTCTAACTGTTGGCAAGGCCCCTAATTCAAATTCTTCTAGGTAATTAGGGTTGGGAGGTGGGGCGGGAAGTTTTTCTTGAGCCCACAGGGTCTCGGTTACCTTTAGCTCAAAATAACCTGCACACCACAGAGGCACATCTTGGGGTGACTTGTTCTGGACCTCGATACCATTTCAGTGGTACTGTTGCCAATCCTGGAGGTGGCAGAATGTTACTAAATCTGAGAATAAGTGACATTGTGTGAGTTAGGATCACCGATATGGCTGCACTATACTTCCCTCTATATTTGGCATATTTCCCTTAATTCTGCTTTAGAAATAATTATCTGATAAAGGTCTGGGTCATATCTAAAAATTTAGCCTTCTTTGTAAAGAGTTGCTTTGCTAGCTAGAAATTTAAATTCAACTACAGAAAGAATAGCTGGAAGAGTTTTGTAACAGATCGTTATCCATTAAGGTGGATAAAGCAATTGCAATTGTATTTAAAAAAAATATAGAGATCCATTTCTGAAATGCAATCTCCTCTGAAGTTGAGTCTGAAAGACATTAACAGAGGTGAGTCTCCTGCAGGATAGTGTCTGTTCATTTCGTAAATATTTATCAAGTACCCATTAAGTGCTGAGCACTGAGCTAAGTACTAAGGAACAGTGGTGAACCAGCCAGATACAGTCTCAGCCCTTATGTGTCTCATGATTTACCAGAAAAAAAACAATCGTTACAGCCTATTTCACTGGTGAAACAGCATGAGGAAGAAAGAAGCACAGGGCCTTGTGAGATTGTATAACACAGGAGATTTGAGGTAATCTGGAAAATCAGAACGCCTTACATGAGGAAACAGTTAACTGACCCAGAGTGAGGGGACATCTCAGGCTGAAACAACCCAGTGACGATCAAAAATCAAGTGAAACGATGAACAAAAAATATGAGGAGTTTGTACTCTATGTAGCATCAGGAAGATTGTTCAGCCCTGGAGCAACAGTGGCCCACCAGTTATCTTTCCTCTGGGTTTAATAAAACCATTCATTCAAGAAGCGGAATGAACATAAGTACTGGCTGTTTGGCAGAGAATGATGTATTTACAGGAGAAAGTCTCAGTAATGATAATAAATAGCAACTCCAGCTTGGACTGTAGATAGTTTGGCTTTACTTTACTCAAATGCCTTCTATTTTTCTAAGTTAAACTGTGAATTGTAATTGTTTCTTTAAAAATAATATAAAATTGTGTGGATAGTGTTAGTTTGTACTTCCATCAAAGGCCAGGAAAAAAAATTAATGGCCTAAGTAACCACTAGAGGTCGCTTCTAACCCTCTAGAGTAGGCTTACAAGGTAGGCTTTAAACTGCTCTCACCGCCTTACTCACACCAGCCCATGTGTCAGCATGAATTGTTTTTTTTAATACCGTATGAAACTATGTAATAATACATATCTTGGAAAGTTTGGAAAATGGAAAGAGCTCATCTATTATCCCATTAGATACTTAATTTTTCCCCCAATTTACTCCTCTACCAGCATCTGTAGCCTCCCATTTTGCTGCCCATGTCCCTCCTGTCCCCCTGGCTGGAATGACTTCCAGCTCTTACCTAGAGCTGGCCCCTCCCCTCTCCCTCTCCCTTCATGCCCCTGCTTTTCCTAAAACATCAAATTGTCTTTGTACTTGGTCATTCCCATTATCCTCAAACAGGCTACTTCTCCATTTTCAAAGGAAAAAAAAAAAGAAGACATTTTTAACCCTCTTGATTACACTGCTCCTTCAGCTACCTCCCCAGTACTCGTATTTCTTCCCTACCTGGGCTTCCAATTCTTCTCCTCCAACTGTACAAAAGTATTGACTCTTGGTCCTGTTTGAGGTTTATCATGGTGAAAAACTATCTTACCAGCAAATAGAAAACTGAAGCCAATTAAAGAGCATTGTTCACATTGAGAAATCAGGAAAATGATTTTTAAAACTGTTGAGAGGCAACGCCAGAAGTGTACACTCCAGATCATACCGGTGACTCTCAACCCAGGCTACGCCTTTAAAAATATAGATTTTCCCAGACACCAGCCCACGCCTACTGAGTCAGAATCTCTGGGGCTGAGGCCCAGGCACATGAATTTTTTAAAGCTCCACCAGAGATGCCAATGCATAGGTAGGGTTGGGAGCCACCACAAACCTTTTTATGTGGCAGGAATGCTGGCCATCCACTAGACTTCTGCTTCCCGTCCATACCTGGGAGCTGCAGCTACGCAGTGACTGCCCAACAGTCCCCCTTGCATTTAGGCAGGGCCTTGTGACTGAGTTCTGGCCAAGGGAACATGGGCAGAAGTGATGTCCAGCATATCTAGGCCTGGCCCTTTAAAACCTTCTATTCCATCCTCTATCTCTTCTCTTCCCCTCTCTGCCAGCAAGAGGTCCATGCCGAGGGCAACCCTTCAAATTCAAAAGAATTTCATGCCTGTGTGCTCTGAAAGTTAAAATTCTGTTAACAAAGAGATCTTTAGGGTTTTATTCCACTGGACAAAAGGCTTAATCCCTTTATAGATTCAATTTTTTTTTCTGGACAAATATTGTGACCTCTTTCAACTGTGTGTTATTACCACTCCTTTCAAACAGCCTTTTTGAAGTTTGCTAACTTGTGACTAGAGGGTCAACTGTCCCTCCCCTGTCGCGTGTCCCAAAGTTTCACTTTCCCTACCGTGCACCTCCTCCCTTCTATCTATAAGCTAATCTTAGAGAGGGTCTTAGGGATACACTTAAGCAAACGAGAAAGCCTGCAATCTGGGTGTGTGAGGGACCTGGGGTGTGGTGTTTTCCCATCATGGGTTGGTGGGCACTCTCTTTGATCCTTTCTACAAGGCAGATCTTATAAAGAGCAACTTTGTGCTATTAAACTGGGTCCAACAGTGGGAATCCTTGTTGAAGAGCCTCTGCCACCCTGGGTGCCTAAATGACTTTATGGAACAAAGTCACCTCCACTCCCACCTCCTTGCTGCCCATTAGACTTTACACAAGGGGGAAATAAATCTTTCTGGTGTGAACCCCTGAGATTAAGGGCTTATCCGTTACAGTAACTAGCATTACCTTAACTAATACATACAATGACTCATTCATGCAAAGATTGCTAACTGCAGGGTATAGCTTGTTCCCCAAAACATAACTTCAACAGTAAAAGTTTAATATGACATGTATTGTTTGGTTGACGATTGCTAGTCATGCCTCTCAGCTCTAGTTTCATAAAGGGAAGAATCTCTCTTCTGAGGCTTTCCTGTCACAAGCAACAGTTTAGACCACCTATCAAGAAGCCCCAAGAAAGACACCACTTTCACTTCCTGTTCCGAGAGAATGAAATCATTCCTAAAAACTATCTGTGTACAGGAAATATCTGACGAGGCTCCTGCATTTGTTCCTTGTCAGCCGAACTGTGTCCCCGAACACTCCCACCCCACACTCACATGTTGAAGTCCTAATCCTTAATACCTCAAAATGTGACTGACTATATTTTTGGAGAGGCTCTATTTAGGGCCTTTAAATGGTAATTAAAGCAAAGTGAAGTCATATGGGTAGACTCTAATCTAATGTAACTGGTGTCCTTCTAAACAAAGAGACTAGGACACAGATAAGCACAGAACATTTGAATATGAAGAAAATGTGAACATGAAGAGCCAGATACAAGGAAAGAGGCCTCAAAAGAAACCAACCCTGCCAACACTGGATAGCAGACTTCTAACTTCCAGAACTGTGAGAAAATAAATTTACTGTGTAAGTCACCCAGTCAATGGTAGCCTGAGCAACTAATACAGTCACCAAGGACAACCTGAAATGGCACTGTAGATCATTTTGTTAACATGAATTACCACCAGGATTGTCTCTTTTGGTCTCTAACAAAGCACATGTCTCTAACAATTTGCCTTCTACCCTCTTTCCTTGTCATTTCAGAGTCTTTTTCCCCCTTTCTCCATTTATATCAGAGAGAGAAAATAAAAAGGATATGAAGGGAAGACAGTCTGAGATGATGGGGTGCGGGGAGAGTCATCTGTCCTGTTTTTTTCTAATTCTAAGATAAGGCAGACATCCTTCTGCTAAGCGAACACATCACTTACAGTCACTCAGAGTGTGAAACATGAGTGTGAGTTTGGAAGAGGCACAGGATTTTACCAATAAGGAGTCCTACAGTCTGACTTGTTGGGACTCGGCAATGAGCTGCCTATCAACGCATCTCTCTGGGGGTTCAGCTGTTGCTATGGCAGATCCCACGGTGATGCCCTTGCTGTCTGTTTCAACAGGGAGCATGCTCAGTGTGGCTGGGCAGGGGGTGGTGGGGGAGCAGGGGCAGGCACTTGTCTCCATGGTAAAAGAATCAGTATAATGAAATTGGGAGACTGATTCCAGGTGGCTTCTTGTGGGAGAGACATCCAACAATCATTCTTCAGAATGCCTCCGAGTTCTATTGAAATCTACCCCAGTGCAGGTTGACCTCTACTGAGGAAGATGCCAAAATGTCCGAGTGACAGAGGTAAGGCATGGAATTAGGTATTTCACTTACAAAGATCCTGGTTAAAGCAAACTTTGTCTCCATTAGTTTATGTGGTTCTTTTGCTAACATTGTCCCAAAATCTCAGCTTCTCCATCTCACAAAGTGGGTGTGTGTGTATATAGTGTGTGTGTGTGTGTGTGTGTGCGCGCGCACATGCACAGGTAAACACACACATGAAAAAGAAAGAGAAGATCTCTGTATGATGGCTCTTAAAGTAGCTGAGCCAGGACGATAATGGAAAATCTAGAAGCTCAGAATTCTAGATCATTCCTTTCTTTAAAAAAAAATTAGATCACCGATTTATTATAAAAGGATATAAATCAAGAGCAGCCAGACAGAATACAGAGGGCGAGGTTCGGGGACAAGACACAGAGCTTTCATGCTTTCTCCTGGAGCCCTCAATGCCCACTTTTAGAGCAATTTAAGCTACTTAATTTGAGCCCAGCATGATGAAATATCCTCCACTTTTTATGAGTTTGGGATTTATTTCTCTGGATTGGTTCAGGAAACCTTACCTCCTTTCCTGCCTGGCCCAGAGAAGCCATTTCCTTTAAAGTTCTTTCTTGGACTAGAAACACCCCACTCCAGTTACATATTCTTTTCTGTTTCCCCCCAACAGAGACAAGCAGAGAGCCGCTAATGTACCAATAAGGAGGCCTGTGGAGACTATTTATCATTATAGCGCCAATCGATGGGAAGCGACAGCTTCTCCAAAGGGGGTCAGGCTGAGTTGAGCCTGCACTCAGTACCATGTGGGGGTCGAGGCAGGACAGACCTGAGTTCCCAGGAAAACATCCCTGGCCATCTTACCACCCATGGATACATAGGGACAACATTATAAGGTGGTTTTTGTCTGTGTATTTATTGAATACTGTGTCAAGTGCTGTGCTAAGTCCTACCCATACATTACCTTATTTCATCTTTACCAATGAGGAAACTGAGGCACAGAGGGGTTCAGTAACATGCTCAACTGTGTGTAGCTGGTGAGCGGAGGAGCTGGGATGGAACCCAAGGGTGCCCTACTCCAGAGCCCTCAGCATGCACCAAAAACCTAGTGTAAATCCAGTGAAGAAAAACACACCTGAAATCTTATGGAATCTGTAGGATAGGTTTCCTTAGCTTTTAATGTAATCAGATTCAGGATTTTTGCCCCTTTATTATAAATTTAGACACTTTGCCTGAAATATAACTCAACACTTACTGCTTTCCTTGACCTACTCCTGAAAAATACATTCTCCATCCAATGCTCAGCCTGAAAACACACACACACACGTTTTTCATCACTTTTTAAAGGTCTAATGGGCGAGACTTGTTCTCACCTTTACTCATTCTCAGGAGTAGGCAATTTTCTAGACTCCAGAGGACATTTATTTGCTTCTCTCAGGTGCTAGCACATTCAGTGGTAGTAAATTAGGTCTTGAAAGCGGCCCATTCATTCTTCGGTGTCATTGTGTACACTAGCAGAAATACTTCGGGGTTTGAAATAACATGCTGGCATTCCAAGCACCTACCTTTCCTGAGCAGCTTAGACCTAAAACAGAGACTTTTGCCTGCACAACACTTCCAAAGGATTTTGCGTTTGAAATGTTTTTATGATCATCTATCTTTTCAGACTGGTGAAGGAGGTAAGCAATTTTCCCCGTTTAAAAAAGGAAAAAACAAAAACAAAAACTGCAATGGCAAAGAGTGGGGATGGCAGACACGATCACACAGGGATACAGGAAGCCAGATGGCAGAGAAGGAGAATTCTAGCAACACTCTATCTAATGTTCCTGGAGATTCTGGCTTCAAGAATAGATGGGTGTTTGAATCCAGTGCCCGATCAAGGCCTTCCGACCTGGGATGAACCCAGGTGGGGAACAACCACAGCCGGGCTCGCCATACCAGGCTCTGCAGGGGCGGGGAGCTGCGTGGGGGTGGCGGAGTTGGCAAGTTGTCAGGGCCAGGTTCAGGATGGAATCTGGGGAGAAACGATGAGAGCCGAAAGCCGAGTTTGGTAGAGGTGGGCTGGATGGGAGCTCACTCCAACTCACCCATTCAGAATGTCTGCAGAGAAACAGAATTGTTTCCCCCCGGGTCCAGTTCCCGGCACAAAGGGGCTGGGAAGGGCTTTTCCCGCTCGCGTCCCAGGCCGCGCACCCGGCGGGCGGGGAGCGCGCACCGGCCTCGCCCCCGCCGTGGGGTCTCTGGTCGCTTGCACGCGCTCCCCGGCCGCTCTCCGGGCGGCGGCGGCGCAGGGGAAAGGTAGGGGCTGGGGCAGGGGCAAGGGAAGGGGAAGGGGAAGAGGAAGGGGAAGGGGCGGGCGGGGGCCGCGGCCGCTCCCTCCTCCCACCGCCTCCCGCCGCACCAGCGAGCGGAGAGGCGGGCGCGGGGCCCGCCCGGTTCCTTCTCCGCCCGCGGCGTCCCCGGGCAGGCGCGCGCGGCGATGGCAGCGGCCGAGCAGGGCTGAGCCGGCCGCCCGCCGCAGCGCCCCCGGCGCCTCCGGCCCCAGCCATGGCGAAGCAGTACGATGTGCTGTTCCGGCTGCTGCTGATCGGGGACTCCGGGGTGGGCAAGACTTGCCTCCTGTGCCGCTTCACCGACAACGAGTTCCACTCCTCGCACATCTCCACCATCGGTAAGGGGCGGTGGCCGAGGGGGCCCCACCCTCCCCGCTGCCACCACCTGCCCGGCGGCCCCTTCCCCTTCCCCACTCCGACGAGAGGAGCTGTTCGCCTCTCTGGCTGAAGGCGTGGGTGCAGCAGGCCAGGGCAAAGGCATAAATTCCGGGGTAAGGGGCCCCCAGCTGGGGACTTGAGCCTTGGTTTCGGGAGGTGAGGGGGCCCCGTTGCTGTCCGTGACTAGAGTTGGATTTTCCGGCCTCGCGCTGGGGAGCCTTCCCGTCAAAGCCGAGGGAGGTGGGTGTAGGCCTGAGTACCCTGAGCTGGGACAGCGAGGATTGAGAATCTTAACCACTGAAATGACACCCCCACACTCGCAGGTGGAGAGGGGGAGGGGAAGTAAAGCCTGTGCTCGGGAAGAGGGGTTCAGGATGAGGAGCCAAGTCTCTGAGTCACTGGACACCCTCAGTTCAGGGGTGACCCAGTGCGGAGCCTGGAGGGGGAAGAAGGAAGAAGGAAGGGGCCTAAGGGATTGACTTTCCAGGGCACAGCTGTGAAAGTAAGCCCCAAGGTAGGACACTGGAGGAGGGCGTAGATAAGGTGAGACGCCAGCAAAGAGGCTTTTGCTAGCCAGTTCTGGAAAAGCAGTTGACTGAAGCATCTGTTATGAAGAAGGCTGAGGAACATCAAGACTACCTGTCCAGACCAGGGGACAGAAGGCAGGCAGGACCCACTTTAGAATACATCTCTTTGATCTGGCAATGCTGGAGCCTGTGCTTAGAGGGACAAGGCCTGGTGGCATCCCAGAGGCCTGTGATGGGATCAGTTGTTTTGGAGGGGAGTGGTGGCCTCCCCTTTGAGGGGGCTCCTCCTTTGAGTCCTCTGAGTTGAGGGAATTCCACCCACATCTAACAGGTTCTCCACTGATGTCCAGAGTAGCCTCAACACTGCCCAAGTCCCCTCTGCCATCTGACAAGGCCCAGCAGTCAGTTCCACTTGAGCTACCTCCCTCCCAACACACTTCTTGCTAAGAGAGAAGAGGGAGCAGGTAAGCCAAGAGGAAGGGCCTCGTGGTTAAGGACAGCCTTTGTTGTCAGACAGACCTGCTGGACCTCACTTTGGGGCAACATGACCTTGAATATCACTTAAGCTTCTGACCTTTAGTTTCTGATCTGTAGAATGGGAACAACAACAGTACCGATCTACCAAGGTGTTGTGAGGATTAAATTAGATAATGTTTATAAAAGCACTTAGCACTAACTCAGATACACATGGATGAATGCTGGAGTCATTACTGTTACCATCACTGAGCTCCTAGGGGCTCATTCTCTCTTTGCTTCACTATCTCCAAGGGACTTAGTAAGGTCAGGGAACAGACACATTCATCTTTCCCAGGGGAGCTGTAAGGCAGGTTCCTAGGATGTCCAGGAGCATGGGCTAGATGTTTGGATGAGAGACATCTCAGAGGCCAAGGGAAGCTGCATGCCTCTGGGGAAGGCTCAGAGGGAAGAGAGGGCATTGGGGAAAGGCCTGGGAGTGAGCAAGGGAGTGGCTGAGCAACCAGATGGGATATGGGGACAGGTTGTAGGCATGGGGACAAAGGGCAACAGGGTAGCACTTAGGGAACTTGCAGTGGCTATTTTTGGGACAGGCCTGGCGCCAGGTGCTACTGAGCTATCACAGAGGACTATGGGCTGCTTGGGGGCCCCTGGCTTTGGCCTGAAGCACCCTGGTATCCTGGCCACATTACAAGTCCTAGGAATGATCTGAGGTTTTTCCCTGGAGAGCTTTACTCATTCACCTCACTTCAGAAGCTCTTGGGCTCCTGCTCAGCATTGTGGGGGGAGTCAACCTCCCCTACGAGAGTGCCCTCTTCCCCACAAATGAGGGAACCATTGTTTCTGAAATACCAAGATGTCTCTTCTGAGGCTTATGCTGAAATCTCTTGCTAATTACTAGTCCTTCTTATGTTTCTTCCACCTTATCTTCTCCCATCTTAGACATTTCTTCCTGCAAGACAGGTAAATGTGCAGTTTTCCCTCGTAGGTCATAAGGACTTCCTCAGAATCCCTCTGGGTCCAACCACTTTGAGGGCAGAGGCGAATCAGTGAACTGGGTGAGATGTCTCTATAGAACCCTACCTCTCCTGTGTCCTCAAGGCCCTTGGTATATTTATTGACCTAAAACCTGAAGACAACCCTCCTAGTTTCCATGGCAGGATACAGAGGACTGTTTAGGAGTTTGGATTCTGTGGAAGAGAAGTTTTACACCAGCCTTTTTAAATCTAACCACTGGGTTCATTAAATGTGTTCTTGTTGAATGCTTACCAAGGCATTGTGATTTACCTAATCTCAGGCATGTTTTCAGCATTCACTAAGACTTAGAGAGAGCGGGATGGCCAGGAAAAGCCATTCCCTTTTCTGAATATAGGGACGGAAGGGGCAGCCAGGAGACAAATCAAGGAGCCAAGAAAATGGGTACTACCAAGTCATATTCATTAATTTATCCAGTCAAAAAAATACATGTGCCTTGTAGGCAGGCTCTGTGCTGAGGCCTGGAGATTCCAAGAAGAATAATACACGTAGTCACCTCTCTCAAGCTGTTCCTTGACTAAGACACTTTCTTTTAATATGCTAGACAATGATCTAGGCACCTTTCCTGGAGCTTCTTTTGTGAATGGGGAAATGAGGCGACTCACCAAATTGTGCCAAGACAGAATTCAGATTCTTGGATCATGTTGATATCACTTAGGCGGACACTTTTGTGATTTACTGTTTATGCCTCTTCCTGTCAAAGCCTGTGACATTCCAGAGAAGGGCCTGCCAGGGAGCAGTGAGGAGATCTCCCAGGTGGGCAGGTGGCCCCACAGCTGGATCTGTGACATTGGCATTCTTCTCCTGTGAGCTGTGCTGACCCAGATGTGGTACAGAGGTGGGCAGCCGGCGCGTTAATGTTCTCTTCTGTGTGCTGACGAGACTATCACACTTGTTAAACAAATTAATTGAGCATTCACTACAAAGCACCGTGCCAGGCATTTAGAGACATTGCAGTCCACCTTTTCCTGCCCACAGAACCTGTAATCTCGTCAGGGAGGCAAGACAAACCAAAAGAGTCTGGGCCACAAAGAAAATATATCTGTGAGCACCAAGTAATATATCTTAGTGAACAGCTTTTCACATGTAGGGGATCCATTATGATCGTGATCACGACTGTCAGCAAGGGTCTTACAGTCATTATTAGCAGCTACATCATCACGTAAGATGTGCATGAAGCAGCCAGTGAGTGGCGAGGGGACTGTCAGTACTGTTGCTACAACCGAGTGCTAGAGGAGGCCAGAGAAGGAGAGGGACCCTGCGGACCAGAAGCCACAGGGAAGGCTTGAGGAGGAGGGGAGGCTGAAGCTAGGCCTTGCTGTGTGGGCTGCTTTTCAGTTCCTGTAGGGGAAGAAGCAGATGGAGCAACAGGAGCAGAGACAACAGAGGTGGGAATTCAGTGGGTGTTCATGGGACTCTGGGCAGTCTGGCTGGAACAGAAGGGGGGTTTTAGGGGAAGAGTGAGAACAGTTCTGTTTATTTCTGTCTCCGAAACTATACTTAAAGTGCCTTGAGGGTGCGGCCAAATCTTATTCTTCATTGTTTTCGTTGTCCTAGTACAGGGCCAGCACACTCTCCATAAATGTTGAATGAATGAATAAATGAATGAATGAAGCCATTGAGGGCACTGAGGGCCTGGCTGAGGGGGTGGATCTTGAGCCTTCACAATAGTATAAGAGGTTTCTGAGCAGGGGAATGACGTGTTGAAAACGACACTTGGGGTGTTGGCTCAAGAGAGGACCGACTTGCAGCAAAGGCTATGGTAGTATCTGGGCATGAAGGGACCTCTCAGCTCGTTCTCTCCTTTCTCCTTCCCACCCTTTCCTGTGGCACCACACGAAGCTCCACACCATCACCTGTGCTTATTTCCCACTGACCAACCTGGCAACTTCTGAAAGGGCTTCATGTGACCTGTGCTGCCTGCCCAGGCAGGGAGATGAAATGTCCTATCCTACATGGATATCTGCATGCAAGGACTTTTGGTTTCCTTTCTGCACGGCAGCCAGGAGTGACATGTAAGCCACTAATGCAGGCTGAAGAAGGGATTGCCCACAAGCTGATTTTCTCCTCCTTGGTCTTCCCTGAGTACACCTGTCCCTGGTCTCTGGACCTTTGGTTTTAAAGACCACTGCTCAGCTGCACCCCTTCCGGCAGGAGGCTGCGCCTGTGATTTTCCGGTTTGACTGGTTGAACAGCTGTGGCTTCAGGGCTGCTTTCTCAGGCTGGGTTTGCTGTTGCAGTATCACCTTTCTCAGAAGGGTCTGTTTGCACTGAGTCTGGCTGCCTGGGGCAAGGACTTGTGGGTGACTGAAGGGGAGGGAGAGGGCTGATCCTTGAATTGAGCCCTTGCAAACACCAGGCCAGTACTTGGGCACAGGGCCCTGGAGTCGGTGGGCCCCCAGACCGTGAGGCGCCGTGTACGTATGCTATGCGACACTGCGGGAGGGTCTGGACTGGTCTGTGGCCCAGAACTCAGACAGCCTGACCCAGGTCTCTTCCCACCCTGTTCTTAAGCACCCCCCACCCCGAAAGGAAGGGAAGGTGAAGCCCCACGAGTAGAATGGAAAAGGAGCAGACCGACAAGCATGAGATTCCCCGTGGCCTTACTGGCTCTGCCACCTTCAGACATTTATTTAACATTTCTGCGCTTAGGTTCTGCAGCTGTAAATTGAAGAAATAGCAGAATCTTTCCTAAAGGTCATCGTGTTGATCACAGAGGCTAACGAATACGAAGCACTTGGCAGAGACCTCAAAAAAAAAAATAGTAGCTGCTGTCATCATCATCATCATCATCATCATCATCATCATCATTCTTCTAGCTCATGAAAAAATTGTAGAGGTTAATAAACTGTCCATCACTCATACATTTGGTCATCTTGGCACTGTGTACTGAATACCCACTCTGTGCCAGGTGCTGGGGACAAGGAGCTGTCCAAGGAGCCGGGGACACAGCAGTGAACAACACAGGCGGGAATCAGGACACCATCTCACCTTCCAGGAGAGCACAGGAGTAGGCTCTGGGTTTCATTTCCATTTCTGTGCCAGATGCCCCTTGCCCTGGCAGTCCCAGGGTCTGAGAAGGAAGAGTGAGTTGGTGAGGAGGTGAGGTGCTGTGAAGGAGGAGGGAGAGAGGGGACTGGAGAAGACAGGGTGGCTCTGACTCATGGCTCAGGTCTCTGCCAGATATCACTCTGCCTCAGGCCCCTGTTCTGCGCATCCTCTTCCCCAAGGACATGATCCCCAATAATGGCTCTGAGAAACCCTCAGAGGATTTCATTTCCACTGCTCTGTGCACCTGTGCCACCTTCACAACTCTGCAGATTCACCCACAACTTTGAGCGTCCTGGTTCCTGCTTAATCCTTTTCCCCCAACCTCCTCATGCCCCAGACAGCGTGGTGATGAGCTTTGTAATGTGAAAGTCAATATTTGGCCATTATCTTTTACCCTGATTGCCAACTCTTCTCAGAGTGCCTTCTTCTGTAATCTAATATTTGTGCCTGTTTCCCTGTAAAACTGCCAATTTTCTGCACAGGCTCTGACCTCCCCTTGGCTCTTTTGCCTGGGCAGCGTGCTTTGCCAAGGGTACCACAGAGCTTCCTGGACATTTAATTCCTCCCTCTGAGATGGAAAGGGCTAATCATCAGCCCTATTTTATAACTGGGAAAACTGAGATCCTGAGATAAGTGGATGACTCACGTCTTACATGCAGATGGCCCACACTTGAACCATCTCCGCTCTTCCAGTTCCTCCTAACTGGCTTTGGGCATGCCTGTGCTCACTCCAGAAGTTTCTCCCCCAGGTTGCCGAGCAGAACCTCTCTCCTGTGAGCCAAAGGGGAGAGGATGCGTGCCTCCCCCACCCCATCTGAGGACTCTGGGATGGAGAGACCTTTGTGCCTCTGCTGCTGGTGGAGTCTGCTTCTTTGACACGTCCCTTTGGGGACAGTTAGGGGGTGTGTTTGAGGAGTCCAGCTGGGGGACCTTTGAGGATGATATCTGAGTGTTGCCCTCAAATCACTATTTTGATAATACTGAGAGCTCTGTGACCCAGGCACCGTGATCTGTAGGGAGGGCCAACAGTTGGCTTCGAAACGTCGGTCATTCCCTGAACGCTCTTCCCAGATTAAAGTTTTCTCTTCACTGATCTTTTCTCCTGGCAGGTACTGACTTCATTCATTCACTCCTTTATCCATTCACTTTCCCACTCATTCATTTTTTCTTTTGTTTATTCAATTTGTTGAATACTGTATAATGAGCACCTACTTTCTGCCAGGCAGTGAGAATGTGAAATGAATAAGAAGATGCTGTTTTGCCCTCTGGGAGCTCACAATGCAGTTGGGGAATCAGGCGTCCAAACAGATAACCAAAATATTATGCCAACGTAGTGTCAACATGCTTCGGAATCACAGAGGAGTAATTCCTCCTGGGGAGGTTGGTGAAGGCTTCACAGAGGAAGCAACATTTGAATGAGATCCTGAAGACTAAGTAAGTTTCCCCAGGAGACGATGCTGTTGGAGGAGGCGTGCTATGGAAAACACCTCACCACTTGGGGCTGCCACTCTTCTACCTGGCTGGGCCAGCTAGTACTGGCCCTGGCTAGACCAGCTTAAGTTCATTTTGATCCTTGGTAGGCTGTGTGTGATGGTTGATGCATTTGGAGGCCCCGTCTCCTCCAAGACATTTGTTCCTGAGGCTCCCAGCCTGTTTCTTCTTCCAAAAATCTGCTGCCTGTGCACTTGGCCCTGCCTGGGAAGAGACTCAGGAGGAGGGTAGAGGAGTGAGGGGCCAGTGCCCACTGACTGCCCAGCAGCAGGCTCAGAGAGGCAAGGCCCTGGTCAAGGGCCTGCCAGAGGAGTGAGACAGTGTTAGCTGGAGCACACAGCCTGTGTCACAGAGGCCCCATGGAGGTCTGTATGCAACCGTGGGAAGGGCAAGGGAAGGGAACTAGTGTTTCCTGAGTATCTACAATGTGTACCTACTATGCGCACAGAAATAGTGTGCTTTACACACGTGAGCATTCAGTGTAGAGGTATCATAAAGTGGGGGTGAGGAGCCCCCACATTGGCCTTGTTAATATTTGAGAAGTTTTTTGCTACATTCTTCAAATTAGAGCCTGCAAACAAGATTTCATGTACATGTGTGTGTGGGGACTCGTGTGCACTTGTGAGGGTGGATCCCCATAAGATCCAAGAAAAGGGAAGGGCCTTGCTATGCTTTTCCTCCTTATAACAGAGGAAGCCATAATGTTGGTCCCCTTCCTTTTCTCTTCAAAGGAACTCTGAATTTGACTGAAATGTATTCCTCTCTAAGGGGTATTTGCTACTTCCCCTGCCTGAAGCCCTGATCCTTTAGAATCAGTGGTCCCCAACCTTTTTGGCCCCAGGGACTCGTGCTCCTATGAGAATCTAATGCCTGATGATCTGAGATGGAGCTGAGGCAGTGATGCTAGTGCTGGGCAGCGGCTGCAAATGCAGATGAAGCTTCACTCACTTGCCTGCTGCTCACCTCCTGCATGCAGCCCGGTTCCTAAGAGGCCATGACCTGTACTGGTCCGCGACCTGTTTTAGATCTTCTTGCTTGTACCTTCATGTCATTCAGGCCTCAGCTCAAATGTCACCTGCTGTAAAAGGTCTCTGAACAGCCAATCTGAAGAGTGAGGGTTCTCCTCACTCTCTACTCCATCATTCTGCTTTTGCCTCTTAACACTTATCACTCTATGATATGTTATTAGTTTCCTTATTTCATAATTGTCTCCCCGACTCAAATAGAATCTTTCCGAAGACAAGGATCCTCTGTGTTATTCACTGCTGTGTCTTCAGATACCTAGCTGTGTCCTAGGCACATAGTAGGTGCTCAATAACTGTTTGGATGGATGGCTGTATGCATGCATGCATGCATTTTCCTAGGGGATTTTTGCTCTTCCCTGAGGAGAGTCGCAAAGTGTGGTTTCTTGGGACTCTTTAAGATCATGAAAGACTCACTATGCTACACACGTGTTTGGGACTGTGAGGAAAGGGGGAGAGTCCTGCAAGGGGTGACTGTTTCCAGCAGCTTGTAGATCTTCGCTCAGAGACATGTTGTAGGAGAAGCTCAGACATAGGAGGGAGCAAGGAAGTGCTCCATGGTCCCTATGTGAATGGCTCCTCTTTCATGTATTAAGTAAAGAGGGGTTGGTACCTTAGACCAAGGTCAGGATTGCCTGTTGCTCGGGTCTCTGCTGGTGTCAGATGATGCCCATCAACTCAGCCAAGCTGCTGGAGTGACCTTCCAAGACCACCGCACTTCTGGGGCTCTGGGGTTGAGAGCTCCCAGGGGCGAGGCACTGGGGACGGGCCTTCCCTGTGGTCTCCTAGGTGTCCGGTTTACTTCCTGGGAGTCTGGGAAACACTTCCACGTGATAACCGCCCCTGGGTTCCTGGGTTTCCGAAGACTGACCCTTGAAGATTTTATGTGAGGATGGTAGCCCCGTATCACCACTGTCCTTCCATGTCGAGGTTGTGTGTGCACATCTTAAAATAGAAAGGAGGGATAGAGTGTCATCCTGCGATCTCCAGTCTTCTTGTGGGTGGGCATCCACATCAGAGCCTTTGACCCTAGTGCCCTGGAGGTTGAAACGTGTCCTTGGCATTAGAAGATCAGGATTCTATCTGCCAGAGACCAGGGTCTCCTCCTCATTTTTGCTTCCTGTCACTCCCAGAGGAAGGTGGGGTGAACACTGACTAATGCATTTGCTCAGAGAGCCTGGGTGCACCTTTTCCCCAAGATGAGGATGGCATGAGGGGCAGTCATTCTGTACCTGGGTAAGAGGAGGAAGTCAGTTGGCATGTGGCCCCAAAGACAGCAAGGCCAAAAGTCCCCAGATAGAAGGAAGAGGATTTAGCAAGTGGGGCAAAGACACTCTCTGGTAGCCCCTCACCTAACTGGCATAAGGGACATTCATGTACCAGGAGCCCTTGTCTTGAATCTTCTCTTGAGCTCTGCCTCTTAGCTCTCTCTTTGTCTTGTTCCCCTTCTGTTCTTCCCTTCATTTGTCCCCCAGTTGGGGAAAATGGTGTTATGGGTCTCCTATGCTATTGGCGAGAAAGGGCTTTTGAAATAGGGATTACTCTGATGCCTTGTCTGGTGGCAAAGTCAGGCAGTACCCTGCCCCCAGTGGGTCTGCTTTTTCCTACACTTGTTTTGGGTTGCTCAAGGTGACCTCTTTGGAGGTGATCTCCTGCCACAACCCACGTGAACTCCACACATCCAGCACATGCTGGTTTCCCGTAGGGGAGGAACTGGGAGCCTTCCTGTGACCTGGGTTCGGTAACTGGAGCCAGCATGCCTCCAGGGATTGAGTGTCTGCCTTGGGTTTCAGGTGTATTAAGTTGTTCCTGTGTGGCGTCTCATTGCTCATAAAAGGCTCAGGTCACGCCGCTGGTCCCCTGGGCTGTGGTTGATCATAGTGATAACATTTGGCACCCAGGAGAGCCCTGTTTCCACTTGAAGCGTGTGGCACTTGGCATGCAGGCAAGCTGGCACCTGACATTAACCCATGAGGTTCTAGCCTACCAACAGGTGCACCAGCATTGCCAGAATTTAGGTTGTTTCTGGGCCATCTGGGCTCCATGGCGGGTGACACTTTCTCCTCTTGTTGAAACACTCCAGTTTCCTGCTAACTCTTTGCCCCTCCTGTCCCCTCTCCCCAACATGAGCCCCTCCACTTCCTAGAGCCCTTTAGAGTCCCCCTGGGCTTCCTAATCGCATCCTTCCCAAGAGAATTAATAGCTTCTTCAGCTAACATTTAATAAAGCTCTATGTGCCAGGCCTCATGTTATGAGTTTTTCACTGTATCTCATAATCCTTACAAAAATCCTCCAACAACGGGGATCATCACTCCCATTTTACAGGTGAGGAAACTGAGACAGAGAGCTTAAATAGCCTTCCTAAGACCACACAGGTAGTTAGTGCTAAAGGCAGGATTAGAACCAAACTCTGATCTGACATCTGTGTTCTGAACGACCAAGCCACTGTTTTTTGCACCACACTGCCTCCATGCTTTCCAGGGCTTGCTTTGAAGGCAGACAGTAATGGTAAGGATGTGCCCTGTTTGGTTCTTCGCACAGTCTTCACAGCACCTCCACGGCTAGACTGGGGAGGCAGTAAGCTCGTCCCTGTTTTAGTGCCCAACGCGAGATATCTTAGGAGCCAGAGAGAGTGCCAGTGCTGGCTCCTCTGCCCTGTCCCTCTGACCTGCCCCAGGCCCCTGTACCCAGAGGAGGACCTCACCTATCCTCCCAGTTCTCTGACAGCAGCAGTCAACTGTACTCCAGGCCTCCAGTTGTGGCCTGGCAGTTGTCGGGGTTGCTGCTGGAGGAGCAGAGGCCACACAGCATGGACACAGCAAGAAGGGCAGAGGCCACCAGTGCCTCAGGACCTGTCACTGTCGCTTAATGAGCAGTTTTCTTGCTAGTGTCTGTGAGGTGTTCAGATCCCTGCTTGAGCCTCGGGCACCCATTCCTCTTAATGCTCTCTGGGGCAGGGGATGCCACTAATGGAATTGCTACGTTATGCCCAGCACCGTGCTGGTATGGAGGCAGAGATTTTAAAAATAAACAAAAATTCTCATCAAATGTAAAATATATTCTCTGTCCCTTAGGTACTCTATGTCTATTTGGGGCTAGAAGACAAAATTAGGAGGCAGCAAGGAACAGAGCACACCTTTTAGAAGTCTTCCTTCCAGCCCATAGTTGAAACGTCTTGCCCCCGGCCTGGGAGAGCCATTAGGCAGCAGTGGACAGGCACAGACTGTGGGTCTTCAGGCATCCTGAGGCATTCTCTAAGAAAACGGGGTGTGTAGGAGGATAACCCATGGGCTGGAAGGTTGGCTCTGGTGTGGACTTGTGCTGGGATCCAGTGCCCTCAGCCACACTCCAGCCAGCATGTGTGCATCTTAGGCATCCCTGCTTCTGTGCACATCTGTCTGCTTTACGCTCCTCTCGTTACCAACTGACCAGTCCCTCTCCACCATTTGAAAGGAGCGGGTTCGATCGACCTATTGGCCTGGTCACCTTTTGATTCACCGACAAGCCCCTTGTGGGCCTCCTTTGGGTCAGATATCCACCCCCAGTCCAGTCAGGAGCTGTTTTTCTGCAAAGAACACACTGAGCAGAGCTGTGGGCTGGGCAGTTCCATCTAGAAAAGGTCACTGGGTGTGGCAGGCACCATGATGGACGTATCTGAGGTGCTGGGAAAAAAAGGTGAGCTTTCAGCACCTGTTTGGGAGAGAGACCCATCTTCCTAACTTTCTCCTCTCAGGGCTCCAAGGTCTCCCGGAACCTCTGCTGGAGCTGTGTGGAGGTGGTTTGCTGGTTTCTTCACACCTGAGTATTCCCTGTGTCCGGGAGAGGAAGCAGGCTCTCTTGTAGGAGCACTGAGGTGGCATGGCACTATGCCGAGCGATGCAGCTGGGCTTATTGGAATCACGGACTCTCAAGGAGCAAAGGGTTCCCTGAAAATAGGTTATCGTGGTGGGCTTGCCCCATGCACCCACTGCCTCACTTCTGTATGCCTTATCACACCAGAACAGGTGTGCGGTATTGCCAGCAGAAAAGGCAGTGAGATTGCACAGCCTTAAAGGGTTGGGAAGCCACTGGTTGAGTGAGGAGTATCCTGACTAGGTTTTAAGAGACTGGTTTTCAGTTCCAGCCCAGCCATGGGAACATGAGTACGTTACTTGGGCTCTCTGTGCCTCATGACGATAATCCCTACTCCTGCCTACTTCATAGGGCTGGCATAAGAACTAGTTGTGTGTGTGGGGGGGGGGGTGCTATTTAATTATAAGTATTGTTATGAACCTTGGGTGTGGTTCTGCCTAGAGATGGGCTAGACAGTGGTTCTCAAACTCTATGTGCCTCAGATTTAGTAGGGTTGGGTAGGCTGAGAGAATTTGCATTTCTAGCAAGCCCTGGCTGCTGCTGAAGCTGCAGGTCCAAGGACCACACTTGGAGAACCACTGTCCTGGAAACTGCTGTGAACGTGTGCTCCGTGGCCCAGTAGCATCAGCCTCACCTGCAAGCTTAATGCAGCATCTGAGGCCTTATCTACCCCCTACTGGATCAGAATCTTCATCTGAACACTGTCATCACGTGATCGTCGGGCACCTTAAAGTTTGAGGCGTGCTGCCTTAGAGAAGCTAGGATGAGAACACACTGGGGGAGGAGGTAAAGAATCTCTCTTCTTTCTGTAGATTCTGAAAATGCAACAAAGAGGGGCAACACTCAGATGTGCACCCAGAGGGACGGATGAGGACAGCTGAGAGAGGAGACTTGGGAAAGAGAAAAGACTCTTCCTCAGGGAAGGTGGGGAAAATGAGAAAATTCTGCGGAAACGAGGTGGGACTCAGAGTAAAGGCTTCATCAGGCAGCCTTCATTTGCCCATCAGACAGGAGAGGAAGGTATCCCCTTGAATGCCGTCAGCTGGGGGAAGGTGACCCTGAAGCCTTCAGCGGGGAGGGCAGTGGCCATGAGGAATGTGAGAATTGAACACACATTGAATAAACAGCTTGCTGAGCAGCTGTGCGGGCCCAGCTGAGTGACAAAGCATGAGTGTACAGGCGACTAAACAAGGCCGGTGTTCTGACTTTGTTCTGAAGTGTTCAGCAGCGGAAAAAACCCAACAGCTCTGCAGGGGCACAGGTCACAGCGGGCCAGGGGTTGATTGGCACGGCGGGCACAGAGGAAGGTTCAGGACGTGTGGGAGCACAGAAGAAGGAAGATTCCACTAGAAGATCTTTGGGCTGTAATTTAAAAAAAAAAAAAAAAACAACCCGAGAGAGAGGGAGTGAGTGGGAGGGGAAAATCCTTCAGAAGGCATAGACTTTCTCTGTCTCTTCCTTAGTGCATATGAACAGCCAAAATGGAAGCATTTACTTCTCAGAGATGTTAAAACAAATCTTATGGGTGGTCAGAAGGGCCTAGATTGCAGGATCGTAGGGTAGGGTGGGGATGCTCTGAGCCCCCAGAATTCCTCAGCCTGGGTCCTTGGCTGTACAAGTAAAAAGTGAGGAAAGGGGAGAAGGAATCCAAACCCTGAGCTCATTCCCCAACTGGTTGCATATCCTCTTGCCTGCCCCGCCTCTTCTAACAGCCTGCATTCATTTGTTTTCAGGAGAGTTCCCCTGGAGTCCGGAGTTCCTACAGAGAAACAGGAAACCACCTGTGCCTAGTTAGCACACAACTCTCCTCTCATTCCCCCAGGAAACCATGAGCATGGGGGTAGCATGGGCTCTGGCCTCTAACAGGCCTCTGCTACTGGCTGTGCAGACCTTGGCTAGTTATCTCACCCCCTGGGCCTTGTTTCCTTCCCACTGAGCTCTGTAAGGGCAGAAACCATATACATGTCTTTGCTGGTTCTTCTGGAAAAAAGGCAGTGTACCATGAAAAAAAAAAAACCAAAAAAAAAACAAAAAGAATTTCATGATCTCTTTTATGCCAGATTTTGGAGAGGCAAATTCTTGACATCTGTTTGTCTATGGACGGTGTCAGCGTGCTAGTGACCCCCGACCCTGCACTAGACACCCTCGCCTTTTACCCTCCTCTTCTGCACTTCTTAGCACACTCAGAAGAATGGCTGCCGGGCTCGCCCACTTGGAAAAATACAGCTCAATTGATAAAACCACCTTGGGCCCGCAAAAAATGATCCACGTCAGACCAACTTGATTTAGTTTGGGTTGTCCGTTCTGAATATTTTTCTCCCTCTAATTAAATAATGAGTGGTCTCTGTGGTGAGAGAAAAAAGCCTGAACTTAATCTGGGGACAGGCTGGCTAAGGGGAGAAGCATTCCCACGGGCAGAGAACTAATGCCCAGATGGAATTGCATTGGTGTGGGCAGTTCTGGCACCTTTGGGGTCTTTTGGGGTCCTGCTGCGCAGCATGGTGACTACAGTCCAGAACTCTGCCTTTTCCATATTCTCCAACTGAAAACTGGTTAACAATGCCCAGTACTGACTTGTCTCCAGGGAGTACATGAGGATTGAAGCTTAATAAACCTACTAGACACGGCTCTTGAATCCCTGGGCATGGTGCCTGGGCACAGTTAGGGCTGGGGAGAGGCGTGGTGATTAAAACCTCTCCCTTCATCTCTCATCACTCAGATTTAAGCCTGCATGCTGCTGGTTAGTGCTGACTTCTCATGCTACAAATTTCCCAAATATGTTTCCATCCGGGGCTGGTTTGCCAAACCCCTATGTGTCCTGTTCTTGTGGCAGTTTAGCTCCTCAAGCCCTTGGGCAGATGAGCCTTAGAACACTGTTTTTTCCCTCTCCTTTCCCCAACAATGCCCTGTGTCACTGCCTCTTCAGCTGGTCATTGGCAGTCACTCATGAGCACCCACTGTGGACCAGGACGGTACTGCATAATGATACCTGAAGTAGATTTAATAGCTACCAGGTGCCAGGCACTCTATCTCACCTGGTCTTCTCAGCGCCCCTCTGAAATGGCTGGTAATGTTCCCATTTTACTGATGAGGAAATGGAAGCTCAGAGAAGCAAGCTGAAAGTCATAGCTGTGAGTTAAGTGGCCAGAATCAGATCTAAGCTCTGGCCTGACTTCAAAGCCCATCCTCCTCCTAGTCAACCACAGTGTCTCCCATGGAAAATGGGTTAGTCAGCAACAGATCTGCCAGGCCCTCTCCTTGGTGGCCTTTGCTAGGCACTGAGGGCTTCGTACACACCATGGAGTAGAAACAGTCTTCTTCTCTGCAGGCTCCGTGTACCCTCCCCACATTCGCAACAGAGTTATTAATGACGCCTCCTGGTTATTAATAAGGCAGACGGAGAAAAACCCAGGCCCATGAGTTGGATTGCTCTTACAAGGAATTAGACTTCCAGGAGGGAAAGACACAGTGGTCGTCTCTGGAAGCTAAGCTAGGAAGACAACACATGTGAATAGAGTGAGACACATTTGGGGCCAAGTGAGGCAGCTATGGAGTGAATTCCCCCATGTTCACCCACATTCATTTTCTGTGCCCCCCACCCAAACCCTTTACAGCTGGCATCTTTCAGCTCAAGGAGGAAGGGAAGCCCTATTCAAAGCTCCTATAGGGTCAGTTTTTTGGCTCAACAAGGCCGTTACCTCATGCCATCTTTCTGCCAAATTAAACCAAAGGAGATCCCTTCGACTGTGAGTGCCTGGGCCTTGCTGTTCAGTGCTCAGTGGTTCCCAGTTCCTAATTTTCTTGCTCTCTTTTTCCCAGGTGTTGACTTCAAGATGAAGACCATAGAGGTAGATGGCATCAAAGTGCGGATACAGATTTGGTGAGTTGGGTGGGAGGAGAGGACCGAGGCTGCTCCCTAGCGCCACTGCCACGTGTAAAGTCCAGAGTTTTCATCTGGGACCCTGGCAACCTCTTCGGTGAAGAGAAGCATAAGACTCAAAGCCCATCTCCTGCTCCCATGAGTCTAAATCTCCCACCTCTTTCTTAAGAAACCTTATGAAACTAACCACAAGTCACCAGAAGGCAAGAATTAGAAGGGACTGGAAAACTAACCACTGTGGTTTGTTTGCCTTAGATTAAGGCTTTGTCCTTGGGCCTGCTGCACTGTGATGGGATGGGAAGGAGGATGGGCCACACCACCTAGGGTGGGACCCTGCTGAGTTCCTCGGTGCCACAGGGTGCAGTCCCACAAGTGGCCACAGGGGGCTGCTGTGGCTCTCTGGCCTGCCACTCTTGGAAGGACTCTGCAGCTGCTGGCCTGTGGGGCTGCCTCCTCAAGACTGATGTGGGTGTTGCCTTCAGAGGGCCCGTAGGGACCAGAGGTGGAACAATCCAACCAGTCTGGCCACAGTGGCCAAATTCTAGAGAGAGCTGTCCAAGGCCCACTTACAGTTGTGGCTCTTGGTGCAGATGTAGTCAACAAGGTCCTCTGAGCCCTGTGAGGACCAGATGACGAGATCCTTCCCCTGCTGAGCCAGATATGCCTGGATCCCCTTGAGGACTGAAGCTCTACTGCAGCTCCCCAGTTTTTCCTGCAAGGGCACAGGGTCTCCTCCCCTCCCCGCCTGCAGCTCTCCAATTTTTCCTGCAAGGGCACAGGGTCTCCTCCCCTCCCTGCCTGCTTCCTTGCTCCCTGCTCTCTGAAAGATTGGCTTTCTACTGCAGGGACACAGCTGGGCAGGAGAGATATCAGACCATCACAAAGCAGTACTATCGACGGCCCAGGTGAGCCACCCGTTTCAGGGTTCAGAGGTGGATGCTGCCACCCTCAATCCAAGCTCTGGGTGTTTGAGGTATCTGTGCCACTGACCCCCCAAATAGGGCCCTCAGATTGCCTATTGGGGAAAAGAGCCTCAGGGATGTCTTTCAATTGTTCGAGGACCATTCATTCATCAGTTATTCTCTGAGCACTCACTCTAGGCAAGTCCTTTCCCCTCAGCCTCTACCCTGTGCCATAGTCCCAGGTTGAAGTATTTTGTGCCTTCCTACCTCAGTTGTGCAGTGGGCTTAGAAAGCCATTTCTTTGGGGAGCTGAGAGAGGAGGAGACATTTCTGGGGGATGAGGGGTCCTCATTGTGCTAAACAGGGAGCAAGGAGAGTGGTACCCAATATTTAAGGTGTGTCTGCCTCCCCCGTATCTCCTTCTCTCTCTCTCAGGGAATATTTTTAGTCTACGACATTAGCAGCGAGCGTTCTTACCAGCACATCATGAAGTGGGTCAGTGATGTGGATGAGGTAGGAGATGCCACCTCACTGTCGGGATTGGGGGAGGGCACCTCAGAGGGAAGGCAGAGTGAGGGCCAGATGAGAAAGGCCGAAGCTCTTGGGGTTGGTGAGCAGACTCTGCCAGGAAACCTTGCCTTCCACAGGCCTGGATGAAGACCTCTGGGTGAGTAAGACATGGGGAAGAAGCCCAAGCTGCCATGCCCTCCATGCTCTATGCCCCTCCCCTGCCTCTATGGCTGCTTCTTCCTGGAAGTGAGTTAAGTCAGAGACCACCCTGTGAACAGCTTCTTCCAAAAATATCAGGACCAGGTGGAATTCTAGTCCCTGCTGTGCCACAACAGCTGTGGAGCCCTGAGCAAGCAACTTGAGCTCTCTTGAGTCCACAGTTCCTTACCTATAGAATGAGGGGTTCGACTCAAGTCCAGTGTCCTTTCCAGCTCAGATACCAGTTATCCAACCCAAGGAAGCACCAGCATTAGTCAGTTTCTCCTACTCTGAGCTACCCATATGACATCCCTCTGGGACAGCTGGGGTCAGTCGTGGTTCTTCGGCAAGCCTGGCACCTGCACCCAGTCAGCCTGCTCTGTCCCTAGGGCTCTTAAATTTGGTGCTATTGTCAATGTCAGTATAGACTGTGTGGTGGGAAGATGGAAGGGAAGAGCAGTGCTCACTGGTAGTTCTGCCTGTCCTTTGTCCCTAGTATGCACCAGAAGGTGTCCAGAAGATCCTTATAGGGAATAAGGCTGACGAAGAGCAGAAACGGCAGGTGGGACGAGAGCAAGGGCAGCAGGTGAGTGGGAGTGAGCGGGCTGAATCCATCCGTTGAGGTTTCCCGCTGCCTCGCATGGTCGGTCCTGAGAGTTGGGACCCAGGATTCTATCACTACCGTCAAGCACATTCATACCTCCTGCAGTAGCACGTCCATACCTCCTATAGTAGCCTAAGGCACTGGGCGAGTTGCCATCGTGGAGAGTTTGCATTCTGTCCTTCAGGACAGTGATTTGGGTCCATCCTAAAACGATGACCTCTTGGACAGCAACTCTCCCAGCTCCAAGTCCCCTAAGACAGGATAACCTCTGCTGAAGAGCTCATCCCAGTGTTAGTGATAAGGAAGAACTTCAAGTTGCTTCTTCTCTAACAGCATTCAGGCATAGCTATCGTCTTACAGTCATCCACCCCCTCCACCCCCTCCCTGTATGTCTTACACTTGGAAAAAGGTGGGAAGGAAAGTGAGGGAAAGAAGGGCCCACAGTCAGAGAAGCCATGGGGACAGAGAAGGGATGGTGACACTGAGGGCACGTCCAAACATATAGGGAGAACTTCCTCCCAGAGAACAAACAGAAGCAGAAAGAACAAGCTGAGACAAGAGTCATCCGCCCACTCCGAGGTCCTCAAGAGCTTTTCTTTCCTCCTTTAATCAATAACATTCCACGAATGCTTAAGATAAAATTGATCCTTTGGTATCAAAAAATAATACATGGTCATTGAAAAATTTGAAAGTAGAAGCAGACCCTACGGAATGATCACATTTATTGAGCACTTCTGTGTAGCCCTGGGCTGAGCAAGTGCTTTGAGATGCGTGACCCCATTTAATCATTCCACACCTTGGTTGACAGACATTCTCATCCCCCTTTAACAGATGACAAAGCTGGGCTTAGAGAAAATAAATATCTTGTCCAAGGTTGTATAGCTGCACCAGCACTGATATTCAAGTCTGGGTCTCTTTGACTCCAATGCCCACGTTCTAGATTAACCTGCCATATCGCCACATTTTGGTGCCTTTGTCTCTTGCTATATGCTATGTGTGTTGGGCGTGTATGTGTATGTGTGGGGTGTTTGTGGGACCTCTTCTCCCATTCTCTGCTAGCCTATGTCTTATCTGAGAAGTTATCTATTCTGAGAATTGTCACGACACAGCGTGGCTATGAGGGGATGGTAGAAATATGTGCCAGGTACTGTGGGCACCTCCCTTCTCTTACTGATTCCCTTTCAGGAATGTTCTTTTCTTGCAGCTGGCTAAGGAGTACGGCATGGACTTCTATGAAACAAGTGCCTGCACCAACCTCAACATTAAAGAGGTGAGCGCTCTGAAGCCCTGTGGCCCTATGTCTCTGGCTGAGTCTGGAGTGGGGAAGCGAGAGGAGAAGGTAGCAGATAGGCGAGCCAAGCTGAGATGAGACCCCGCCCTCGGCCAGTCACAGGGTTGCGAGGGGGAAAAGGAAGAAACACTGGACTCACCTGTGCCCCTTGGTTTCCCAGTCTTTCACGCGTCTGACGGAGCTGGTGCTGCAGGCCCATAGGAAGGAACTGGATGGTGTCCGGACACGTGCCAGCAATGAGATGGCACTGGCAGAGCTGGAGGAGGATGAGAGCAAACCTGAGGGCCCAGCGAACTCTTCAAAATCCTGCTGGTGCTGAGGGTCCTGCATGGAGCGCCCACACTCTCCCCCCGCCCCTCAGGAGGCCTGCGGGCAGACCGGGAGTCTGGGCTTCGCCTTGCTTCTCCTCCCATTTGGGCGACCCTGTGGAATATCAGTAGCTGCTCCTCCCCCTGCCTGGCCCCGCAAGCAGCTCCGCTGTCCTCTCTGAGCGGCCTCTGCCCCCAGCCCTGCACCTGGAGCCGTATCCTTCAGCCCATTTCCCCAGCCGCAGGCCTGCCGTGAGCCCCAGATGTGCTACAAGTGCTGTCTCACGCCCCAAGCTCTCCGGACAATGGCCCCGTCAGCGTCAAGGCCACTTTCGGCCTTTTCTCAGTGCATCTCGTCTCCTGTTCACTTCTCCTCTCTTCTTCCCACTTCTTTCTCTGCCCCTTTCCCCTCCAGTATGTTCTGCATCAAAGCCCCTCACATCCCTTTCTCTGTGTTCTGGCTGTGTGGCTGCTGCTGCAGCTGCTGCCTCCTTCTCGTTCTTCCCAACCCTGTCCAAGGGAATGGACGCAGGCTCATGAGGATGTTCCGTCTCTGCTCCTGGGAGAACCCTCACCCTGCTTTGCGGGTGGGCCGAAGGCTATGGGGTGCTTCTTCCCATCCTCTCCTGACTGTCCCTTCTTGTGCCATGAGCCTGCCTCACCAATGATCTGGGAAAGTGGGACATCAAGGTAGGAAGGAAACACTGAATGAGCTCCTTAGCCTGGGGCTGCCCTACCTCTCCCTGCCTCCTCCCCACACCCAGCTTTGGCCTTGCTTGGCTGCCTGCCCACCTGCCTCTTGGGGGAACTGAGCTCAGAGGCAGATGCTTCAGAGAAGAAAAAAAAATGAGGGGTGGCAGGGATAAAAAGCCACCTCCATTTTCTACCTCCCACACAGCGTATACACAATTTCTTCCCAACTGGGCTTCTGAATTTAAAAACATGGGCCAAGGCTTGAGGGCACTGCAGGGGCAAGGAGAGCCCCGGGGGAGTGACAAGCCGACCACCCACTCCAGAAGGGGGAGCATTTGGAAATAAAAGACTGGCTTCTAAGTACCAGGTGAAGAGCAAGGGAGAGCAGGCCAGGGCAGCATTTTGCAAACCGGAGGGGAATGTGGCAGCATGGGGCTTCCTGGGCTCCACCTTCCATTTCTTGTGTAAGGAGAGCATTCCACAACTTCCTGGCAAGGGAGAGGTAACAAAACCAGGTGGGCCTTCATTGAACCCAGCCTTCAGCTCTCCAAGTTCTCCTGAGACCCAAAGTTTGTGGGAGAAGAGTGGGGGCTTCGTGGGAAGAATGAAAGCAGGCCCTGGGTAGAAATGCTGTGTTGTTTTCTCGTCAGCCTTCAAGACAAAGTGCTCATCTTGTCCCTCTGGCTCCTGAGGTGGAGGCCTGAGGGTTTGTTTGCCAACCACACTGTGGCTACAGGTGGAGGGAAGAGGCTCCCTCCTCCAGAGCTCCTTGTTCAGCAGGAAGTTTCTTTAACCCCATATGGTCCAAGAGTAGCTTGAAGGAGGCCCTTTGAGGAAGAGACAAGCCCGTTACCAGCCCTAGTAGGGCTCCCCCTCCCGCCTTCTGCTACATATTAGCCACATTGCATGGCTGGGGCTGGAGCTACAACAAAGAACTGGGCCTTGAGCATTCACCAGCTAAGGACCAAAATCCAGGGCACACATGAAGGATTGAGAGCCCCACTTCCATACTCCTCCAAAAAGGGCAGGGGTTGAAATCACCAAACCGTTCCTACAGACTCTTACTAAATCGGAAGATCACAGAGAGGGTGGCTCCAGATGTAGGAATGGGGGTTAGGTTAGCATAGCAGAAGGAAAAAAAGGAAGGCAGGAATCGTTGCAAGGCATCGGCGAATGAGGAATTTAGAGAGCTGACTCTAGGAGTAAGTCATGATTATGGCTAGGAAGGCTTCCTTGAGGGCTGGCTCCTCAGGTGTCAGAACACGTGCAGCATCACCCTGGGGGTGGGAGGTCGGTGATGCCAACCCTCAAGTGCGCTCAGCGGGGACTTCAGAAAGGGCAAGGTATAGCTGCATTGGCTCCAACTTTTGGGTCAGTATTGCAGCTTTCCCTGAAGATCAGGCAGAGTACCATCACCTTTCCTAGCCCTCTCAGGACAGAGGGGCTTTTTTTACTGTAACCTAGGGGTTCTGGAAGGGAAAATAGGGGGGCAAATTCTATGGCTTGATTGGCTCCATCCACAGGGCCACAGCTGGAACAGGAGGAGGGTTGGGATGTTAGGGTGCAGTTATGCTTACAGGTACCAGAGTCAGCCTCTTACCCCTTAACTTCCCCAGTCCAGGAGGTGGCTTGGGATCTGGCATTAGGCCCAGACTGTTGAACAGGTGCTCCTGCCTGTTTACTCCTCACCACCTCTGCACCTGCTGTCCTGAGACTCAGCCCAGCCCTGGGCACCCCCAACTGCTCCTGAGCCCCCACCTTCTCCCTGTGACGGGTAAACTTTGTGTACTGTGTCTCGGGTCCAGTATATGAATTGTGAGCAGGGTTCATCTATTTTAAACACAAATGTTTACAAAATAAAGAATATTTCAAACCACAGCTGTGGCTGCCCAGGTTTGAATATTTCAAACCACAGGTGTGGCTGGGAGTAGGCCTCACTTAGATGCTGGCAGTTAATGGGAAGGAGGAGAGGTGGTACTAAAGCAATGGTATTAGAATGACAGTGGAAATGGCAAACATCTTGCATTTTGTACCTTTCCTAATGCAACCTGCAGGGGAGCCCCAGGCAAAGTCCCCATTGGTCTGCAGTGGGCTTACACTTCAGAAACAAGACAACAGTGTCATTGGGATAATGCTGAATATCTATGAGGGAGTCTTGAAAGCCAAGAAGGTTCTCATCTGTCTGGGATGAAATAGGTACAGTTCTACTTAAAGGTATGAGGCAGGATTAGTTCTTCATCCTAGGCTAGGGAAGCAAGGCATACTGAAATCTCAGAGGTTTTGGGGGCGAGGGAGTCTTGAATACTGTAATTTGGGGTGTGGAGTTGATGGAAGAGGCAAAGAAAGGGAGTAAGGATAGAATGAAGAAGGAAGGAATGAAACAAGGCAAGGCAATGGTAGCCTGAGACCTTAACTGGCACTTCCCAGTTTACAGAGCACTTCTAATACTTTATTTCCTCCATCCTGCCAGTCATGCCCACCATATCTGTGTGAGATAGGGTGATTAGCTTGATCCAAGTTCAAGAGATAAGGACATAGGCCTACGGACCCCAAGTAATAGGGGCAGGGTCATGGCTAGAAATAACTGAGTTGAAATCTGGAGGGGAAAACTTTGCCATCTCTATTTAGAAAAATCTTTATAAGCAATCCTCATTTGGAGCCAGAGTTGAAAACCACTGACCAAAAGCTTTCTGCATGCTAGGCCAGTGCATTTTCCAGAACAACTGTTGTCCTTGTGGGAAGCTGTGGGAATCACGTACTTCATGCATGTCACAAAGTTATAAGCTTCTGGAAAGTGGGCCAGTTTGAGGTAAAGTTGGACAAAGGGGAATTTTAGGAGAACTTGATCAATTTTACTCAATTGTGAAAGGTGAGAATCTGGGTGACGCAAAGGGGACCTGGCGAAAAGGGATGGCATGTGCCTATGGAAAAGGGAACCCCATTCCTCAGCTCAGGCAATGTCATGGCCTTCCTGGAGAGGGGTCACAGTAAGAGGCGTCTGGGAGTCCAGAGAATACTGGGAAGCTCTAGGTACATAAATCAGGCAAGCTCACATTAAAGTCTGGCACGCCCTTAATGCCAAGTCCTTCTGACTCAGTGGCTTGGTAGGGCACTTGTTGGCTGCTTCTAAGAACTCTGCCCAGCCTTGGCAGGAGACATACTGCAAACTGCATTCCCTGCCACCTTTTCTACTGCCCAAAGATTCCATTCCCACTTAGGTAATGGAGGCTTGTTTTTAGGGGGCAACAAGTTGAGACATATGGTTTCCACGTGCTATATAAACAGCCATGAGACAGGCTACCAAAGACAGAAAAGCTGGGCACTCACTGGCGAATAATTCTTCGAATATCAGATTTTCAAGCCCAGCTGCTGCCAGCCTTGCTTATTCTTTGTTCTAGGAGACAGTTCCCCATGAACAGGTAACTGTGAAAACAGTCTCTAGTAGACATTTGCATTGTTATTGAAATTTCACTCGAAAATCCCAAAGCCAGGTAAAGCCTAATTGCCAGTTGATGGAGATATCTAGGTATTAAAAAAAAAAAAGAAGTGACTCCTCGAGTTGGTGGAAGAATGAAGTGAAGCATTCAGTGTTTCTAATTTCTGTGGGCTTCCGGGGGTGTGTTCCCATGATAGCCCCCAGCAGGCCCTCGGATGTCCTGCTGAGTGCTTGGTGTTGCAAACATCTTGGGTGGCCTAGCTGGGCAGAATGGCTTCGACTAGCTGCATACTTCCTTCTGCAGGGAATGACCAGCACAATCCCTCTGGAAAGTGGGATTAACTCTGTTTGAAAAGAGGTAGGTGTCGCTCGTCTCTTCTGTGTTTACCCACCTGATCTGTGACTCCTCCTCACCATTATCCTGGCCACAACTGACTGCATCCTACCTAGCCTGAGAACTTAAACTTTTTTGAACTTTCCAATCCTCCAGTAGTACCTGGATATACATCTGGACCTCCAGGTAACCCTCTAATTAGCCACAAAGACCCACATATACATTCACCTGACATCCATTATCCAAACCACAAGGATGTAACCAGACCTTCTGGCACCCGTCTTCCAGACCACCTAGTATCCATCTTTCTGACTGCCTAACATCTGCTGATAACCATTCTGGACTAAGCCTAGTGTTACTGGAGAGTGGGGTCCTCTCCTGGCGCATTGTCCAGGTTCTTGATGTCTCGAACAAAGAATTGAGCAAGACACCAAAATACAGTAGAAAAGAAAAGTTTTATTAGAAAGGAAAGTACACTTCCAGATGTGGAAGCTGGCCTGAGCAACAGAAGCGTGGCTCAAAAGGCCTGGTAACAAAGACTTCAGGGTTTTTATTCCTTTTGGCTGTGGGTGGTTACTTTTCTTAGAGGAGTGGGCTTCTTTGATTGACAACTAAGATTGACAGGGCTCAGTGATTTGTCATTTCGCTTTCTGCGCATGTTTGTTCCCAGAATTCAGTCTGTTGTAATGATATTAATGAACTTCCAGGCATATGCATCATATTATAATGATTGTATAATGAGACTCAGGTAGTTGAAGGTCATTGGGGGTCTTCATTGTGCAGGTGCGAGTGACTGGCTTAAACTGGTACCTAAATCTCTGCCCACTGGTTTCTCCGTGTGTTAAAAAATGCCATCTGGCTTGCTTAATCGTGGGCAGATTAGGGCGGACCCCTTCTAGGATAGGATGACCTCAGTGTCTTTGCAGGCAGACCCGAAACCCCCTAACTAACTTTCCTGCCCTCTTTTCTAAGAGCCATGAACCCCCTTACTAGTATGGATGTTGAGGAGTGGGAGGTCTCTTCTTCCCTATCTGCTTCCTGCTGAGAATGGCCATAGTTCCTGCCTACAGGGGTTTCATGGAGCTCTTTCCCTTCCTGCCTCAGTCAGGGTGGGGTCTTGGGTTTCCTGCTGAAGTGCCACCTCAGTCGTAGACAAGGAAAAGAAAATACAAACTCGTTATTTAAATCATTAGTAAAATAAAGTATTAATATACACTCGTTATTAAAATTAAAAATAGATGTATTTAAGTACATCTGTTAATTTCTATTGTTAATTTGCCTATTGAGTAAAGGTTAATACGTTTCTTAAAGAGTAAAAAGAAAGACCTTTGGCTTAAAGTCCCCTCCCCTCCTCAGACTCTAAGGGCCCTGCCTGGTTTAACACTATTTCTGCTTAACAAAGGGCTCATGACCCTTATCAATAGCCAGAGGATCTGAGTCACCAGGGCAATTATCAGGATTTGAGGGAAGGAGCCTTTTTCCAAGGAAAGGAGGGAAGAAAACTTAACTAGGTTTATTATTAAAAAGATTAACTCTGCAAGAAATGTCCCATTTCATTTCCTGCTAAAAGATTAAGAATTTTACAAGTGATGTTCCAATCTCACTAGGGCTAAGAATGCATGACTGATAATTCTCAAGAATGTACTTTTTACTATCAGAATTTTTAACTTTTCTTTCTTCTTTGGAACACTTCTGGATTTTTGCCTAGCGGTGTTCCCAGTTTGCAGACTCCAAAACTCTTGAATAAATCTCTATCATTTATTTCCAGCAGAGCCTCTAGACTCTTAGCATTCATCCGACAGTGGTACAGTAGAGGAGAAGGTACAGTGCAGAGGCAAGGCCAGATGTGCTTTCCAGCATGAGTAATACCACAGAACAGTGTGTGATTTTCCAAAACAATGACTTTTAGTGCCTCTGCTTGCCCTGGGCTGTTCTCCTAAGGATCCCTTTGATTTTGTGGAAAGCAACAGCCAAAGAGAAAACTGTAAACAGTAATATGTATATTTCAGTTGGAGTCTAAGTCAAAGGGGCATGAACCCAATTCTCTTCCTCATCTTTCAGGTCTTGGTGGACCCTGACCTCTCCGTTGCACAATTCAGAGCGTGGCACTCAGTAGGCACTCAATAAATGTCTGTGCCAAGTGAAAAAACTTGCTGGGGCAAGTAGAAGCCCATCTTGCATCCCTCCCTCCCTTTTTTCCTCCTTGGCAACCTTTGAGGCTCTGGTTTCCTTCAAGAGTGAATTATTCATGTCTGCTCAAAGATATCAAATTGGCCCTTCCCAGGTTGCCAGCAGGGTGGGGTAAGGAGGTGGCTTTGTTTAGTCTGTAAGTGGGAGGGGCAACCTCCTTGTTCAAACAGTGCTTGCAGGTGGATGACCGTTTTTGCTAAGTCATTCTGGGGATGCTCAAAGCCCCATTGTGAGATCCTTCTTGTCCCAGTTTCCTCCTTCCTTCCCACTCCTTTAAAAGGCCCTGAAGTAGGCTCACGCCACTCTGCCAGTCTCACCCTGCCCTTTGCACCTGGCTTAACATTGCCAAGTCCTTCTACGACCTCACTGCTATCAGCCTGGATGGGGAGAAGGTAGATTTCAACACATTCCGAGGCAGGGCAGTGCTGATTGAGAATGTGGCCTCGCTCTGAGGAACAACCACCCGGGACTTCACCCACCTCAACGAGCTGCAATGCCGCTTTCCCAGGCGCCTGGTGGTTCTTGGCTTCCCCTGCAACCAATTTGGACACCAGGTGAGGGGTCCATTGTATTGCACTCAAGGAGTTGGGTTGTCTAGTAGGCCAAGGGGAGGGGAGAATGACTGAGTGTTGGAGTGTCTGGAATTGTGGGGGATGTTTTGTTAATCTAGGTCTTTAGTACATGTGAATACTGAGGGGAAGTATATGTGATGCTAACTGTCTGTAATTAAAGAACAGGGGTATTTTTTTTTATTGCTCATTGTCTTCTCACTGTACTCCATGAGGGCTAATACCGGGCCTGTTTTTCTCTGCATTGTGTCATCAGGGCCTGGGTTGTAGAAGGCACTCATTAAATACTTACCAAATGAACGAGTGGGAGAAATAGATCAGGAGTTAAACTAGGATTGATCTGACTCAACAGACCTTAGTTCTAGCTAGACTTGGTGCTACTATTTAACGGCTATGTGCCCTAGAGTCCCTCAATTTTTCTGTTTTAGTTTCCTTGTCTTTAAATTGGGGTTAATACCACTTATCTCATGGGCTTATTGTGAGTCTCTGAGGATAAAATATACCAAAGTAACCTGAAAAATATAAAGTAATATAAAATAAAAAATATATAAAGCAAATGCAAGCAACTTTACTATTTAGATTGAAGATTTTTTGTTTGTTTGAAATCAGCCAACTGGAGAGTGAATTCGAGGGAAAGCTCAGGGTTTGCAGTGTGCGTGTGTCTCCTCTGGCCATCACATGCACCTCTCTGTCTCTGATTAATGGGTCCTGTTGTTATAGATTTCAGCCCACACACTTCAAGTTATCTTTTAGGGATTCTTCTCTTTTCACTTATTGTTTTAACACCTCAAACAAGGAGAAAGTCCTCAAGTGAACCCTCTAATTATAATCCCCTTAGTTCAATTCACAACGGCATGAAAGCGATAAAGAGATTAGCAGAGATACGTGAAGGAAGGATGACCAACCTAAACCCAAACCATTACTGCTTTCACTGTTCCTTCCCTGTCTGTCTGTTTCTAGGCTTCACCAAAGCATGAGAGATGGAAGGGCTTGTCTCCCTAGCCCATCAGCTCAGGCTTGCTAGTTGCTGGAGGGAGTCCATAACCTACCAGTAGCCAGCCAGCCATTTGCATCAAGAGATAAGACGTCTAATAGAGATTAACTCTGGGCTCAAGATGCCATGAAGCCCTATAACTGACTGTACTAATTGATTCTAGTCGATAGAGCAGCAACTTTCTCCCAGTTGGAGACACTGCCTCTTGGGCTTGGGTGTCTCTCACTCACTCTGCCTTTGCGGCACCTGAAAACTAGACTTCCTTGGATGGGGTCTTCCTTCATCAAAGCTTCCTCCTTCTTGCACTTCATATCTAGGACAAGGCAGGATGAAAGCGAGACGCTATAAATCCCATTCCTCTAGGCCTCAATTTCACCCTTAGTTTGAGGAGCTGAGTAGAGGAAAGCAAAAGCCTCAACATTCACATGTACTTAGAAGCAAAAGAGGCAAAACCAGGGCAGAGGGAAAGGGAAGGTGGTGGCAGAATGTGTGTGTGTGTGTGTGTGTGCGCGCGCGCGCGCACGTGCGTGTGCATAAGTAGGAGAGTTTGAAGCAGAGTGACCTGATCCTCCTTCCCCTTCCTACTGCCCTGAACTTAAGGTTCCTTGAAGCTTCAGACGGATACCCTAAGAACTGCTTAGTGTAGATCACAAAGAAACAGCTCAAAATGCTAAATCTTCCAGTGTAAGAACGGCCAAGCTAGTAATTGCAAGAACTTTCAAAATAGCCTACCAAAAACATCAATAGCTATGGGAGGGAAAATTCCAAGCCAAGAGCAAAGCAAAGCACATGAAGAAGGGAAGAAAAAGAACAGAGGAAAAAAAAGGATACATAGAAAAGAAGGATCCTAGGGAGTATAGGAGGTGAAAGATGTGCATGTTGTAGACCCTTCATCTCCCCTTCCTTTTTCCATGTTCCTCTGTCTTTTCTTCCCCAGGAGAACTGCCAGAATGAGGAGATCCTGAACAGTCTCAAGTATGTCCGCCCTGGGGGTGGATTCCAGCCCACCTTTACCCTTGTCCAAAAGTGTGACGTGAATGGTCAGAATGAGCATCCTGTCTTCGCCTACCTGAAAGACAAGCTCCCTTACCCTTACGACGACCCATTTTCTCTCATGACGGATCCCAAGTTCATCATTTGGAGCCCAGTGCGCCGCTCAGATGTGGCCTGGAACTTTGAGAAGTTCCTTATTGGGCCGGAGGGGGAGCCCTTCCGACGCTACAGCCGCACCTTCCCTACCATCAACATTGAGCCTGACATCAAGCGCCTCCTCAAAGTTGCCATATAGACATGAGCTGCTCAGCACACAGATCTACTCCATCCAGCCCCTGAGTATCTTTCCTTAGGATTCAGTGTGCCCTTAGGAGACACTGCTGGACCTAAGCTTTCCCTTAGATCAGTCCCCTTCATTGAAGAGCCTTGCCTTTCAGGTCTGCCCATTTCATTTTTCTCCCCCAGCTTTCTGGTTGGTGATTCAACTTGGGCCTCCAAGACGTGGGTGGGCACTGGGCCTTCACAGAATGATGGCACCTTCCTAAACGTGTACGGGCAGTGTCTGAGACGTGTGAAGGGCCCCTAGCCAGCCTGCTAGCTGAGTCCAATAAACGGCAGATGTGGAAATGGCCAGGTTCTCTGTGTCTTCTTCCTTGACAAGGTAGAGGGATGGTAGGAAACTGCAGGTGGGACAGAGGAGCTGGCAGCACATCAAAGCTTGGGAGAGAAGGCTCTGATCAAGGGGACACCCTCACACAGGCCCTGGTCAGGTCTGCTGTGGCAGCTAGAATTGCAGGAAATGTAAATTGTATTATTACTTTATGGCTCTTCTCCAGATAAGGAGGGGTAAAGAGGAGGCCCTTTGATTGAGGTACTAGGAGGTCATAGGATTTCAGTCAGGAAGACTCACTATCAGGTGGATACTGGGCTAATTTAAATATTACCTGCACCTTGAGACTTTCCCGAGAAATCAATTTGGTCAACTTTTACTAATACCAAGGACAGAGGGTGCAGTTATTGGCACACTAAGAGCACGTCATCCATTTCCCAATCACCTTGTTGAGTAACCTTCATTTTTGATCCTTTCCTAGACTGACTCTCCCTCCTTTTTAAAGTTTACATCCACCCTTAAATTTCTCAAACTCACTTATTCACAAACTCAGGCACAAGACAAACAAGTTTAGGCATGAACGACTGTTTCAATCCTACCTCCATGAGGGTGGGGATGGGAGAGGGCCTCCCTGCACAGTCAGACTATTCATAACCTGCCCACATGAAAGCTATTCTGTGACAGCAGAGTTCTGCTGAATGACTTTGTAAGGATGGTGCCCCAGGTTCCTCATCTAGTACAAGCACACTCAAAAAACATCACCACCACCAAGGCCAGGTCCTATCACGTTCCGGAAAAGATGCCTGCTGAAAGGCCGTTGTCCTATAGGCTCCACAAATCTCTTCCTGGGAACTTTTCATTTCACCTTTCCTTCTTTGACCACTAGATGGAATATTTTACTTCTCTTTATTGAAACTCTGATTGGGCAGTTCTCCAAACTGAACACACAGCTTGAGAACCCCAATGCTAAGAGGGAAAGGCTCTTCTGATGGTATCCCTTAACTATTTTCTAAGCATTTGCATTATCTGAGAAGCAAATGTGGAATAGAGGTTAAGGATGCCTACTGTCTGACCTTCAACTAAAGCTATGTCATCGACGGTGTTTTATTTCCAAAGAGAAACCTGAGTGTTACAGTAGGAATCCTCTGGCATCTATCTGCAGAGCCTTCTGCTAAATTAAGGCTGCCCTTAACTTGACTCTTGAAATCTCAAGGCTTTCAAGATTCCTTCTCTTAAAGCCAATGATTGGATATAGATTTTGGGGGGCAGGGCCAAGCACTGATTTTAGAGAAATAACCAGAGACAAATTGCTTCCTGAAAAATGAAACACAGAATTAATGTTGGATGCTAATGTGATTTGTTCATCATCTTGATTGTGCTATAGTCTGTGGTTCTAACCAATAACAGAGCCAGCTATCCTGAGTATTGGCATTATGCCACAGGCAATTTAGGGCCTGATATGCCAGTATGATGTGTTGGGTCTTTCCCATGAGGCCCAAGTTGAAGAATTATTTGGGGATCCCAGAGGAATGGGAATTACAGTATAAGTGATTTTGCAGAGAGAGTCAGAAAGAACCATAATGCTAGGAAGAAGGCTCCCCACTTACACAAAGGAGATGCTCTTTGCTTCAGAAGGGACCTGCCCAGTTTGGCTCAGGAGGGAACAGGGAAGGCAAGACTGGAAGAACTTTACAAGGATACTTCGTTTTACTAAATCCTTAGCTATGTTGTTAAAATAAAGATAAAATGCGAAATTGTTTCCTTAATCCATCTTGTCACCCTTTACATCCTCAGAAGTATCAGCTTATGGTCATAAACAGACAAAGCAAAGCTTAATATAATCGCCCTCTTTCCTAGATTAACAAAATCTTTTAATCAAATTTCCCTACGCGCACTCAGGAAGTAGGGAGAAGTCTCAAAAACAAGCTTTCCCATAAGTGCTGAGGTAATGCCACTTGACTTTAGAGGAGGGACAGAGAGAATCATTCCTCTTGAGTGCTCTTATCAAAAATGTAGGTTGAAATAATTGACTTTAGGGGACCGAGATACACAGACTAAAACTGATGATTATTTCCAGGACTATGTTCTTACAGCTATTTGTCCATAATTTAAGAAACAGCCAAACTCTAATTGGTGATTTCACATCTGGTGACTTCTTATCATCGCCATCCAAACCATCATCCAAACTACCATTTACCGTAGTCATAAACTGCACTAAATATTTATGTTAGTTAACCCTCATACTGATCCCATCAGAAATTTTTATCTCTATTTAAAGAGAAGGTAATTGAGCAAGGCACCTACCAAGGACAAATGGCTATAGAGTAGCAGATTAGAAAGTTAAACCCAGGTCAGCCTGACTCCAAAGCCTCCACTCTTAACCATGACACAACAGTGCTTCCTTCTAAGAGTTCCTTCATGAAGAACAGTGACAGCTGCCTGTAAGCAGCATTGCACAACCTAAAAACCTTTCACTTACATTATCTCATTTGATTTAAAAACTCCATGAAGGAGGCATGATTATGTCTATTTTTCCACTGAAGAAACAGAAGTACAGACAGAATAAGTGACTTCCCTAATATCCCATTATGAGCAGGTATCAAGGCTAATTTTTTGTCTAGATTTCTTGATTTCTTTTCTATCCAACCATGGTGTATTTCATCATAGACTTGTACAATGAAGAAACATACATTTTAAGACCAAGAGCCTCAAATTCAGGCAAATAACTTAGCCTTGCTCACAAAAGAATGAAACTGAAAAACTTCTTGATACACTGAAATAAAGAACAGTGAACATATACATCTTAGTGATAGCTTACAATAACAAACCATATCTAGTTGTGCCCAGACTATATCATATGTCAATAAATTAGTATTGCAAGAACTCAGGACCATTCGAGAAAGACCCAGCTAGCTAAAACAATACAACAAACATGCTGAACTTTGAACTTCAAGTGCCTAACTAGGCAGACCCCAGATCTGTACCTCATGGAGCAAGTAAAGAAAAAATGAGGTGCCAGGACAAACCCACGTTCCGAATGTCACCTACAGGTCAGGTCAAGTCTTTTCCTTCTTGTATCTCAGGGTAGGAAGGTAAAAAAAAAGACCAGTGCTTTTGCCTGGTTCCTCTTTATCTGAACAGAAAAATGCAGACTAGGTAGAACTGGGTTCAAAGATATTTATTCTATTAGATCCAGGGAATTCTAGAAGACAAAAAAAGAAAGTATCAGAAAACATAGCGCAATTTGAGTTAAATAATAATATGCATAAAATGTTTTAAATTTTTGTAGTATATAGGCCAAGGCAGATAATCACACATTCTGCAATAGATAAGGATATCAGGAAGGGCACATAAATTACTCTTGAGTTCCAAATAACTAAGTTGGAAGCATTCAAACTCCAAAAAGGGACAATTCAGAGGCTATAATGGGCTTAGTGCTGCTATTTAAAGGAATGAAGCATTTTCTCTATTTTCTGGATTCATTTCACCAAATGATTTCCTCAGCAGGTCAGATATAGATTTGCAAAAAGTGGAAAACATTTTCCAGGAATAAAACAACTGATTCCTAAGGAGCAGCTGATTTAACTTTCCCACAGAATAAATCTTGGTCTGACATGCTTAGATTTCTCAGAGTGTGGTCAATGATATTCTCAACCTCTTCCTAACCTCGCCATGCCCTTATACTGCATGTGTACTGAACACTATTGAGAGGAAGTCACTGTACTAGCTGTGTGACCTTGAGTAAGCTACTTAATTTCTTTGTGCCTTAGTTTCTTTGGCTTTAAAATTGAGATAACAATAACTACCATGTGGAGTTGTTAATGAGGATGAGGTCCATGCTTAAAAAGGCCTTGGCACATAGTACGTATTCAATAAACCTCAGTTGTTATTATTATTGTTCCTGTTGTACAACGAAGCTTTCCCCTGGTACCAACAATGAACATTTTGCTCCCTTTTTTTCTTATAAAGCAAAGCCTGAGGTCAGAACGCCCAAGTCTCCAATCTGAAGAGGAAAACAATTTTGTTTCTAATGCCTGACCCTTTTAAATTTGATGTCAGAATGAGAAGAACTAACTGAAACATCTCATTCTATCTAGTACTTTATATGCCTTTCAAAGCATTTTACATTCATTGTGCTTTTGCATCTTCTTACAATCCTGTAAAGGAAGTATACTATCAATCCTTATTACCCCAATTTTATAAAGAGGGGACAATAAAATCCAGAGCACTGTTTTGCTTAATGGTTATACTGCTACCAAATGGCAGAGAGACCTCAACACCACCGTTTATAGCACACAAGCTAGTGTTCTTTCACCTATACAAGGTAAAATATTCTAAGATCCCCTTGGAGCAACTGAAACCTCTATTTATATTAACTAAAGTTCACACTTTATTCAGATTTCCCTAGTTTTCACCAAATGTCCTTTTTCTGGTGCAAGATCTCATTCAGGACACCACATAACATTTTTTTTTTATTTAAAAAAAATTTTTTTAGCTGAAGAAATGATTTAAATTTTTTGTCCCCTGTCTACCTCCCTCCTCCCCTTCCCCTCCGGTCCACATTACATTTAGTAGTCATGTCTCCTTAGGCTCTTTTTGGCTGTGCCATGAGAGTTTCTCAGACTTCCTCGTCTTTGATGACTTGACTGTTTTGAAGAGCACTGGTCAGGTATTTTACAGAATGTCTCTCATCAAATCCTATCAAGGGTACATGCTATCAACATGGTTTATCATCGATGATGGTAATCTTGATCACTAGGCTAGTGTGTCAAGTTTTTCCACTGTAAAGTTACTTTTTCTTCTTTCCATACTATACACTAGAAGGAAGTTGCTACACACAACTCACACTTAAGGAGTGAAAAGTACTTACATACATTATTTGAAATTCTTTTGTATGGGAGATTTGTCTATTCAATTTATGTATTTATTTATTCAATCATTTATTTATATCAATATAGAGTCATGAATATTTAAAGTTTGGGTTATTATCAAATGCAACTCAATTTCTTCATTTGAATAATTCCAGCTTTGGTTACTGAGCCCCCTTCAGTTGGCCCTTCTGTCCCTTTGGCATACCAAACCATTGTGCTGTTTTGTTTTGTTTTGTTTTTAGCACTTCCTTTTTCTGTGGCACAAGATACTACTAGCTCATCTTGTATACTTACTGCCCCAGTCCTAGAATCAGTCATTTCTCCAAGGAACCCTGATTCTTTTTTTTGGAACCAAGATCTGGGCACTAAGTATGCTCCCGTTCTAGTTATTTTTTAGCCATATAACTACTAACAAAGATGTTTCATTGTGACTGCACTGATGTGAACTGGGAATTTCAGCAGAAGAGCTCAGCTTTAGAGAATAGTAATCCCTTAAATTACCTTTTTTCCAAAGAATAAGTAAGTATAAGCAGAAAAAAATGCAAATAATTTCCACTGTAAACTATATAAGACAAACCATCAGGCTTGCTGTATTATAAACCAACACAACATAGTCACAACAGAACTGCAGAAGGATCTTTAGAATAACAGAGTCATCTGTCGGGGGTCATCAGGGAGAATACTGATAGTATCTTCAGCTTTGCCACATAACAGACACAGCATGGTGTACTCCTAGAACAAGATAAAGTACATAATTACGTTGAGGAACAGGGAGAATGATGCTTCCTAACTCACTCAGGTAAAGCTGTTCTCTACACTGTCATGGATATTCTTTCTGTACATTAGATCAATTTCTTCAACACCTACAATCAATGTCTTAGATTTATTCTGTGTATCCCAGAACCTATTGTTTATATAAATTGAATACATGCTGATGCTCTATTTACTATGTACGCAGAATGCCATCTTGGAAATGTATGATCATTTCTTGGATTTAAAAAACACACATATTGGGCTTAGTTAGTGCTGCTATTTAAAGAATGAAGCAATTTGAGTGTGGGCTCCTAAGGACAAATTCCCGTTCTTAGAGTTATTACTCTCTAGGATACGTAGCACTAATATGCAACAGAAATGATTTTTAAAACAACAAAAAAAGGAGAAAATTCCTAAACCAAAAAAGCTATTTTTATCTACCCCAGGAAAACAAATAATTATGTTAAATCCACCAGTATGTTATGCATGCCTCATAGTTAGATAGCTAGTTGTCTGGAATTTGATCTATTTAAGGAGTTTTATGTTTCTTGGGCTTCACAAATGTCTAGACTGGTGAAGAGATTTTATTTTAGGTAAAAATCCTTGGAGTAAAGTCTTCTTCTTATAGCTGTCCCTTTCTAGAATATTTAATATGGTCATAAACTATAGAAATGTTTCTTTTAAACCTTTTGCTTAAAAATATTTTCTCTTATTGAGGAAAATAAACATCCATGTTACATCTATTAGTACCTCTACACTTGACATTCAGATTGCTAGCTGTCTGGAAATCGATCAGTCAGGGAAGTTTGTGTTTCATGGGTCTGGATGATCACTAAAGAGGGTCACAGAGATAAACAATGACTACAGTATAACGATGCAACATCAGGCAACTGCTTTTCCATTTCCCTCCAGTGGGTTCAGCAGGGGAGCTTAGTTGTGGCAGTGGAAAGACTGTTTCTTAAAGACCACACTTAATTTTAAAGTCTACTCTACACACAGTAAAAATAAATAGAGGGTAGAGCTCCATGAACAAATACGAGTCTCATGAACTAAAAATAAAATAAAAATCCACTCTCTCAAAGGTCTTTTACTGCTCTTAAATACTTCTGCTTTCAACCATCAGACATTACTAGTAAGATGTCAACTTCTCACTAGAAATGAAGAAGAAAAAGTAATAAAGTCAAAATGGGAAAATGTGTGAAGTCAGACAGATACCTGAGTATCCAACCAATCCATCCACTGACAAGTTTTTATTAAATGCCAAAAATGCTCTGCAATTTGCTTGGTGCACTGGTAGACATGAGAGAAGGCAAGGACAAGGTCTGACTTTGCAAAACTTACAATCTAACTTGGGAGAAAAAAAAAAACTAACATACGGTATAATCTGGAAAGATTATTAAATCAGTAAGACTGATTACACCTATAATCTTTACTTTATAAGCAGCCTGGAATCCAAATTTTATTGCAGGTCAACTGTTTGGAATTCAAAAACACTTTCCCACAGAAGTAATGCTGTACCAAAAGTTAGGTTCCCAGGGAAATCCAGGGAGTTTTTAAAACTTATATTACACAAGTACTATAGAATCTAACTATATATAGCAGTGCTTCTGTGGGAAAATACGTCTAGAATTCTACCTTAGGATGCAAGGAACATATTTTCCTGTGCTGCCAGAAATGTGGTGTGATTAAGACACCTTTTGCCAAAACCAGACCATTTGGGAGAATAAGAATTCCCCACCCCCTACCCCCGCCCTGCCTCAAAGGCTCCACCTGCTTAAGCCTAAGGGTGGAGTGTGTGGCATCGCTTTTGAGTAAGACCAGATCCTTGGTTTTATTCTAAGAGTCCCACTGCCCTTTTCCTCTATTACTATCTGTTAGTTCTGACCCCAAGTTCTCTCCTTTCCTGGTCCACAGAGGAAGAGAAAGCAGTCTCACAGTTTTCTTTTCATTTCCTGAAGCAAACAGATAGTCCTTTTAATGGCGTCTAGGGTTGATATAAAAAGTAAAGGATACCTGTAATCATTTATAATGTATTTTTCACTTAAACTCTGTACTTTGGTCTCTACTTTCCCTTCAAGAGTACTGCCATCAGAAAATATTAATTTGTTTAACAATGGTATTATGGTTGTTTTAAAAACAGAATCCTTATCTTTTAGAGATAACACTCAGATTAATTTCAGTAACTATTCACAGAAATAGTGATGTTTGGGATTTGTTTCAAAATAATCCAATGGGGAGATGTGGGAATGGTGAGGTACAAATAAGGTAAACTGAAGCTTTGCAGTGGACATTAATACACTATTCTGCCTATTTTTGATGTTTAAATTTCCCATAAGACATTTAAAACAAAACAAAACATTACCAATGTTGGGAACCCCACCTCGACTCTGAACTACTGCTGGAATAGGGTAGGGATGGGGAAATTAAGTCATAGCAGCTGAAAATGAAGACAGAAGTTTGCAACTGTGTATTCACTGGAGTCAGAGCCTGCTGTAGGTATAAGAAGAGCTCTGAAAAGGGAGAAAGCAGTATGGGCTAAAATAGCAAGAGCAAGAGATACAATTTTAAGTACAGCTTGAAAGAGGAAGATTTAATTGGCTTGAAGGTAGATAAGTTAAGGAAAAGGCATGAATAAGGACAGTGATACAGAAAAGAGCAAGCATATCGCACATGGAGTAGCAGAGGAGTGACGGGATGATGTTTAAGGAAGATTGATTGAGGGTAGTAGGTAGGACTACAGTTTGGGGGCTGCTGCAATAATTTAGGTTTGAGTAGGTTTGGTCCTTGGCACAAGGTCCTTGGCAAAAATAAGCAAGAGAAACAAAACAAGAAAAGGGGGCAGGTAGGGTGTTAGGCTTAGAGAAGATTTGCAAGATATGATAGGTTTCAACTGAGCCTGAGTGAGCATGTGCTTACTATCTGAGGGAGCACAGAGAAAGTTCCAGACAAGAGACCAAAGCGCATGGGAAAATCAGGTAAAATAGGAAAGGAAACCAGAGAAAAAGCAAAGGTGCAGTCAACATGAAAGAAAGGAAAATAAATATTCTAGTACTATGGACCTCAAGGGGAAAAATGCTTCAAAAGATAACAACAGCTAACAAAACCAGAACCAGAAGAGATATTAAAAGAGGCAAGAACTGAGGCAAGGTCACAGGATTTGGCTACATTACAGGAAACCTACGAGAGAATAGTTTTAGTCAAGAGAAAATGAAAACCAATTTGTAGATGGTTAAGAGGAGAATAGGGAGATAAGGGAGAGAAGGTAAAGACCTAGTGAAGTAAAGAAACAAAAGAAGGAAAGAGTAGATTAGAGGATGAAACAAAGAGGTAGCTGAGTGACTTGAAAAGATTTTTATTTTTAACAACTAAAAAATCTCCCTCTACAACAGGAGGGAAAGAAGAAAGTCTAAAGTCAATGCTACGTGTTGTGTATATAAAGAGAGCAGTGGGAAGTAAGAGAAAGAGAAGCTGGGCCAGCTCAGCGAGAAAACTGGAATAAGGAGCACAGATATTATACTGCAACTAAAGGTGAGCTATGGGTAAACCAACGAGGCAGTCCGAAAGCATCATTTTAAGAAACATAATCTGATGGAAGAATATAGAATATGGGTGGGGGGAAGTGGATGTTGAGAGAGAGAGAGGACTAGAGGTAGAGAGCCAAGTTTAAGAGCATTTTTTTTTTTTTAAGAGAATTTCGTACTATCTAGGTATTGTGACTAAAAGCCATCTTCTGGGGCAGCTTTGAAAATGGCTGTGTTCAGTCATACAGGAAAATCAGTCAGACTTTGGTCTCATGGCAGTGACATATAATGGCTCAATTAGGGCATAAACAGGCAATCTCAATTTAAGGATTCTAAAAAGCTTATAGGAGCTTCTGGAAAATAGCTATGAGCACTCTTTTTTTCCCCGTGAAAGGACAGAGCTGCTCCTCTAAGCCCATGACATGCTCATTCCCCTATTTGGCCACTACTCATTCACTGAGATCTCAATTTTGCCTTAAGTTACATATAAATCATAAAAATATTTTTTGAGGCATAATTTTTGGATGCTGAGGAGATGTAGTCAAGATGACGTTTAGATTAACCACAACATATTTGATCAGATTCTGGCAGGTGATTAAGTGCTTTCTTCCACACTAAAACAAGAATGGGCAAGAATGGGTATACTAGTTTATAAAATTCTGTTATGATATATTTTATTTTCCTAATTATACTACCACCCAAATTTGAAGGATTAAAAAACATTCTTTTGCCTGTTAAAAGCTCTAACCTAATATTCATATCCTATGGGTGAACATGTAGTTCATACTAAATAAGTAAGTCAATCTGAAGGCTTGACAATGGAAGCAGTGAAGGACAGACACAGGTTATAGTGTGTCCTTTGTAGTTTCCAGTTTGTCCTTGGCTTTCCTGCAGTTTTCAGCTTTTCTTCCTGACCATTAGGCCTATGAATCTTCAGCGACTTTAGCCTACACCGGCCTGTAGAATTCTTCACATACTCTCACAATTGTGTAAGGACTAATCCTTATAATAAATCCCTATCCTCCATCATTATGGTGGTTCAGCGTCTCTCTTCCAACCTTGATACGTTCATTTTTTCATTTTAATTAACAAGGAACAATGAAATATCTTACTGCAATTGAGACTACAGCGTTGTTCAACTCTATGTGCCTACTAGGGAAAACAATTTCCATGCCCAGCAAGTATGGTAGCAGTGGGCAGGCCATCACTTAAAGCCAACAACTATGCGATCACATAACTGGGTGGAGAAAAAAGAGGCACAACAGTAACCTCCTAAGAAACTATAGTGTACTGTCCTTTAGAAACCAAAAGGACAGGACTGAGTTATCATTTGTAAGGCACACACGCTGATTTCTGACCCTTGTGAAGACAGGTTTGCATAGATCCACCTACATCTAAACTGTCTCTCTCCACTTACACAGGCAGAAGAAAGGGATGGTCTCCTTTAATATTCACTAGTACTTTATGAAAACTACATCTAAATTTTCAAGGTTACTTTTATTATCTCCTCTTACCCACAATAACATACCCATATTTATACATTTACCTGAAATTCATCCATGATACTGAATGTATACTCATGCCTGGCTACTACGTGATGACAATTCTTACACAGATCTGCCAAAAAAGAGAGACTTAATTAAGTCTTGAAAGGTATCTAAAGACAGTCAAATTTCTATTCTCAGCATGTTACTGCTTTAAAATAATTATAACTGTCATATTTAACACAGTAGGAAACCCATTATAATATCTGCTTTGAAAAGAAATCCAGAATCTGTCATATAGCAACGCTACATAATTAAGGGCCTGAACTCAGAGACTTAATGTACATATGTTAATACCCATTGAAAGCTCTCTATGGTAATCAATTAACAGGTAATCAATGAACAGATACATGTGTTTTTAAACTAGCCGGACCTACCTAACCATGTAAAAGCTCCTATTCTCAGGAATGATTTAAACTGTGCTACTATAACCAATCACAAATAAACAATGCTAGACAGTAAAGTGAAGCTCATGGTAACAAAACACTAGAAAAAATACTATGATAATAATAACTATGATTTATTCAGTGTTTACAGTACGCCAGATACTGATTTAAATTCTTTTTATCAGTTTATTCCCTTAATCTTCTCAAAAACCCTGAATGGGCAGATACAATTATTATCACCTTTTTAGGGATAAGGAAACAAATGCACACTGTGATTAGGCGACTAAGAGGGCTACCGAGTTAGGAAGGGCTGGAATCGGAATTCAAACCCAAGCATTCTGGCTCTAGAGCCCTTACTCTTAACTACTATGACCTACTATCTGAAATGACATAGAGTTTATTTTTATTTTAAAAATTTTATTATTTTTAATTAATTAAATTAATTTTATTATTTAAATTAATTTAATTAATTTAATTTTTAAGTGGTGACATTAGTATATGAAATCCAATAAGTGAAATGAAATTGAGTTTAAAGGGTTATATCTAAAAGAAAGAAAAAGGTTCTTTTAATTTATAGCATTTTTTGATAGTCTGACTCTATTCTAAAGGCTTAGTGTCTCTCGTACCCCTCTTGCAAAATAACATTATTTGCACATTTATTCCTTATATATTCAGGACATACCAAAGAATCGGGAGATAAGCCAAAAGGAGATGTGAACAGTTTAAATATTTGTCACAATATCTGGGTGCTAAAGTGTACAGGTACACTTTAATTTACTCATAGAAATTCTTAGTATCAACCTCAGAATTGATTTATTTTTATTATACATATTTGTTTGGTTTTCCAGTGAGGATGAGGAGCCGCATATGAAGGTAGCATATTTACAGCAGGAAAAAAACCCAATAGGCTGAGGGTGAGATAGGAGACAACAAAAACTGTGAAAACAGAAACAAGACACAAGACTAAAATACCATGGCATCCAGGGCCACTTAGTATAGGGGCACACAGCCCTCAACATTTTAATAGCTGCTGGAGAACATCCAACAAGTGCTTGGCTTTGATTAAAAAACAAAACAAAACCAAAAACCAAAAACTCATAAGGTATAAAACAATAAAATCCACATGTTGTAAGAGTCACATAGATGACCCTAAAGTTTTTTTTAAGTCCCTATATCTTGTTTCAGAAGTCATAAAGGATTTAAAACAAACGAAAAACAACAACAACAACAACAACAACAACAAAGATACTGGTGCCTGAATCATAAGGCTGAGTTATCTTGGAGTCACTTAAGTAGAATATCTGATGCTAGATAAATGAGGTGTTATAATTTCCTCTTAAAAGCCTAACTGGCAACTATGTGTTGCAATAAAATATTGAAATAGGCCTCATAATACTTTGCACAATATTACCAACTTCCAAAAGCCATACCAGCTAACAGACTTGCATGAGAAGAAAAGGTCTACTTACGATCATAGGTAACTATTTCTTCTCCGTCTTCCTCTTTCAAAGATTTGTTTGTGATCAGCATAAAATCCCGTTTACTGCACACTGCACACCCTGTAAAGTTCAGCAGGAAAGATCCATTCTCCAGGCAGATGTTACCCTAAAATATTAAAATAGGAATTTAATTTTATTTCGAAATCCTTGGTGAAAATGATTATTAGAGACTTAAAATTTCTAAAGGCAATAAACATGGCCAGAATTTATTTGCTTGAAGGCTATACCAAGTAACTTTTGAAATTACTAGCTTTCCTCTAGAAGTGTTATTCATGATAAATAAGACTGAAGCATTTGTAGACCTGTAAGTCTCTGAGGACTCCAACTACATATGAGAGAGAGGACTAAATGCATATAGATATTTAGAAACAATAAAGCTGTAATAAAATATGAAAAGGGAAAATTAGAAAAACTGAACAGCCAATAATATTTAATAAGGTATCACACTATAAAAGTAGAGTTAAAATTCAATAAAATGGAAACACTAAGCCAATGATAAAAATGATCTTATATGATGTGATGCTCAGTTGATTGTTAAAATAGTGTTTTTCTGAAGCCTTAAAAATATCACAAAATAAACAAAAATAAACCCTCAGCTCTATAGATGTCAGGCATTAAGGATATGTGTGATTTGGGCAGAGAAGGTAATCTCTGCAATTCATTGGACACCGTGGCATTAAGAATAGAAAGGGTGTTGCTTCATCACTAAGAAACTGTCAACAACTTATGGTCCTGGTTCAAGGGAGGTCTTTGCTAAAGGCTAATAATTCTTCAGAACTAAAAGTCATTTCATAAACAATCCACTTCAACCTCACTTCTGAACAACAAACTTGAGTATTTTTAATAGTGTGACTAAAAACCATCCAAATCAGCACTTCTCCAATGCAGCTATGTGCCTCATATTGTGCAAAGTACAGTGGAAAATCTGAAGATGAGTCATGTTTCTGCCTTCAAGGAATTTATAAAGTATCAAGGGAATAAAGACCCACCTGAAGTGATGTCACAGTGAAGCCTTCCTGGTTTCCCAGCACAATTAACCTCTCCCTTCTGAGTGGTTCCTCAAAGGAGCCAAGTATTAAGGAAGAGATTAACTCCGGTGGTGGGAAATCAAGCTAACTGTATAGTTTAAAGATACAAAATCATAGATATATTGACTTAACTACTAGGGAGGAAAAAAGGCTTGGGATTAAAGTAAAAATTTCCAGCTATTAAGAACACAAGCTTTGCTTTGATTAAAAACAAAAAACAAAAACAAAAACAAAAAACAACAACAAAAAAACTCTACTGTGGTATAATTTACATACTATAAAATCCACATATTTTAAGGGTATAGGTAAATGACTTTTATTAAACATATATGCCAATGTAAATGCTACCCAAATCAAGATATGAAAATTTCTATCTTCCCAGGAAGTTCCTTCATGCTGTGCAATCTATTTCTAACCCCTCTCTCACGTCAGGTACCCACCCACTGATCTGATTTTTCTCTCTCGAGATTAGTTTTACCTATTCTAAAATTTTACATAAACAGAATCATATACAGTATATTCTTTTACATCCAGCTTCTTCTGCACAACATAACATTCATGTTAATCACCTGTGTTGTTGTATGTATTGGTAGTTCATTGCTTTTAATTGTCAAATATTATTCCATTGCATGGATTTCTCCATTGATAGAAATTTGAGTTCTTTTCATTTTAGGGCTAATATAAATAAAGTGGTGATGAATATTCATGTATAAGTCCTGTGTGGACACACTTCTTTCTCTTGAGTAAATTACTAGAAGTAGAATTGTTGAGTCATACAGTAAAAATATAGCATATATAAACTGTATAAGAAACTGCCATATGGTTTTCCATTTTCTATTCCCACCAGCAATGTGAGTTCCAGTTGCTCCACATCTTCATCAACACTAGGTCTTTCTTTTCCTTTAACCGTTCTAATGATGTAAAATGGTATCTGATTGTAGTTTCAACTTGCATTTCTCTGATGACTAACAAAGATGAGCATTTTTTCATGGTGCCTATTCATATACCTTCTTTTGGGAAGTGTCTATTCAAGTCTTTTGCCCCTTTTTTAAAAGTTAGGTTTATCTTCTTATTGAAAGATGTTATTATTGAGCTATGAGTTCTTTCTATATCTTAGATACAAATCCTTTGTCAGATATATGTATTACAAATATTTCCTGTCATTGGTTTGTCATTTTGTATGTCTTTTCAAGAGCAGTTATGATTTTTATAAAGTCCAATTAATCAAATATTTTTTCTTTCATTATTTGTGCTTATCTTCTAAGACATCTTTGATTATCCCAAGGTTATAAAGGTTTTCCCGTTTTCTTTTAGAAATTTTAAAGTTTTAGTTTGTTGGTTTAGGTTTGTGATCTATTTTAAAATAATTTTTATATATGATATTAAAGATCGTTTCATTTATTTTCATATGAGTATTCAGTTGTTCCATCAACATTTATTAAAAAGACTATATTTTCCACATTGAATTACAGTGGCACCTTTGTGGAAAACTCAAACGACCATATATACTTTTGACTATTTTGTTCCCTTTATTAATGTCTATCTTTACACTAATATCACACTCTCTTGACCATTGTAGCTTTAGAATAAGTCTTTAAATCAGGTAGTACTATAACTTGCCTAGTCTAAGATTCTTTTTATTTCCACACAAATCTTAGAATCCTCTTAGAAACTTTTACAAAAAAGCCTGCTGAGGTTTGAATTGGGACTGCCTTAAATCTATAAAAGCTGAGTGCCAAGAGTTCCAAGAAATTAAGGAATGAGAAACAGCCTCAAGAGAATAAGACTCTAAATATCAATTTCAAGTAAACAGAACTTTGAACAGGACTGTACCCATAAGCATGGCACCTTATACAATGTGCCCTAACCTCTGTAATCTTTCCTTATAAGTATGCAGAATGTAAACTCTAAAGTAGCACTGACAGAAGAGATCTATGTATCTGTTGTGAGGTTAGGAAATTAATACTTGAAATGGCAAAATTCCAGTTCAGTATATAAGAAACTGATGGGGCTTTCTATAAGGATTCTGTTTCTATAAACTTTCATCAGTGAGATGTGGCTCTTTTATTAGATGAGGTGAAATTATTAACAACCAAATTTGGGAAAGCAAATTAAAGCACACAATGTTCAGCGAAGCTTTTGAGGCTCCCATATAGGAGAAAAAAGAATGAAATCTAAATAAATTCCACAGTCATAATAGAAGCTGTAACAGTTTAAAGAAGACAGGAAAAAAAGTCAAATATTAAATACTCTTAGAAAATGTAATTAGATAAAACCTGGTTGAAGATCTATATAAAAGTATGCAAGTGTGCAAAAAGAAACGGTTGAATACTATGACGGTATGACAGTATATTATAATAAAATCTTATAAATTTGAGAAAGCCGTAACCATTTGATAAGGATCGAACCAATTCAATTTGCTCTTTTTAGAAAACTAGTATTTCAGATGGTACAACTTAATAGTGTATATTTCATCAAGGAATGTTTAAAATTAAAAATGGAGAATACAGTTTTTAAAGAACCTAGTTTTTCTATTTTCTATTTCATTAGCTCATATAATTTTTCTATTTTCTATTTCATTAACTCATATATAATTTTTATTATTTCCTTTCTTCTGCCTGCTTTGGGTTTAGTTTGCTTTTGTTTTTCCAGTATTTAGTGGAAGATTAAGGTATTGATTCAAGACTGTTCATTTTTAATACAAGTTTTTAAAAATGCAGAGCATTATTTTTAAAGCATCCATTTACAAACAATTGTTTTGCTAATTCTGTATCAGACTCAGCATTTAATTAAGTATGATATAATGTTAAACATCAATTTGAATACCTGAACTTTGGTTGCTAAGTTCTAAGTGACGTATATATACATGTAATTTCTAATCTAAAGATATCACTAATCACGCTGATCATGTCCCTCTGATTGATCTAAAGTAATGATGTATTTCTCTATTGCTGCTATGTTATTAAAAAGTTTAAAGCTGAGACTTGAAATATATGAAATATGGGTTTCATTTCCAGTTGAATGTGGAAAATATTTTATTACAATTTTGTGCCTAATCAGTAATTTTAGAAAATGCAGTAGATTTCTAGTTCCAATTGGTTTGCTAAACACTTTCCTGAAAGGAAAAAAAAATTTGGGGTTCACGATTAAGAAAATTTGGGTTCAGAAAATTAATATGGTTAATTTCCAATTTGATTCATGCTTGAGTTCAAGTTCTCAGTGTAATATTACAAGCAAGTGGGCCAGAAATGTTAGGAATTCATTACTATGTATTTCTAACCCATGAAAAATATCTACCACAAAACTCCAGAAAATTTTATGAAACCAAAGATAAATATTTATTACCTACTCATTTTGCACTTAGAGCTTCCCAACATGCTAATCCATTATTTTTCCATGCCACATTTTTTGAATGAGTGGACGATATTTGCTACTACCATCTTATTACCCTTTCCTTTGCTAAGTTCAAGCAAAGTGGCTTCTGCTCTTACAGCCCTTAAAAATATCTCACGACTTCAAAAAACCCCAGAGTTGAAAGGATCCTTAAGGTTTCAAATAGACATTTAATCTCTACTAAATGGGAAGAATTCAATTCTTTTAAGGATTATTTATTCCATTTTTGAAAATCTGTTAGTTCTTTATTCTGATTCAAAGCCCATAACACCCACCCACCAATTATTTCTAAATCTGCACAGAAAAGTTTAATTCTTCCTCATGACAGCTCTTTATTTTAAAACATAATAAAATTGGAGAAAAGTGCTTAAGAAAGGCACTACCCATCCTGGTTTTCCAATCACCTCAATCTTTTTCTCTACTCTTCTACCTATACTTTATTTTCATTTCTTAACTTAATTTATTCCTTGAAGCTCAGTTCTTGCTTCTGCTTGATTCTCTACATTCTTTGGAAAACAAATTCTATTTGACACCTTTATTGGTTGACTCATCTGTTTGAATCTTCTACCCAACCTGCAATGTTGTTTCATTTGACTCCTTGGATGTTACATTCTAACCTCAAATGAAATATAATAGAAATAATCTGACCATTTGACCCCCAACTTTGGTAAATTTCCCCAGTAGACTAGACAGAACACCTTGAGGTCATCTACAGCTCTCTCCTTCTTTCCTCCTACATTAAATTGGGTTGAGTCCTGTTAATCCTTTGAAATAAGGTCTTCATTATCTCATGCATACACTACTGTTGCCATGGCTCCCCAAATGCTCTGTGGGGATCTCCTTTTACATTTCTCCCATCCCATCATGTCAACATACAGCCATAAGATTCATTTTCCTAAGAAACAGATTTAAAAATAATTTCCTTATACAATTTTGCTTGATGGTTGCCCAATGCCTGAAGTGTAAAATCTAAATTTCTCAATATATTTTTAAAGTATTTTGATTAGCTCAACTCTTAAGAATCCAGCCTAATCTCTTTAACACTCTCCACTGTAAACATCTCCCTCATGGTCATTATAATGTGCAGCATGCATTACTGAATTCATTAAAGTCTCTTTTTAAACTTTAAAAAATGTGTAAAATAGAACACAATACAGAAAAGTATGTGAAACATAAATGTACAGCATAATGCCTCTACCTATTAGGTATCAGTAGTACCCCCAGATGTAAAAACCAAAAATGTCTCCAGATATTGCCAAATGTCCCCTTGTGAGGCAAAATTGCTCCTAGTTCATAATTACTGCTCCAGTTCATTCACTTTCATTACTCATTCACCCATGGTGTCCCATTCTATGACTCAATCATGCTTTTCCAGTCTACTAGTACAAACAATGTTGTTACGAACATTCTTATACATCTCCAGGAAGATATGTACATAGATTTATTTCTCTAGAATGGGAATTGCTGGGTCATTCAGTATGTAATCACTTTAACCTTATTAATTCTAATCTCTTTTCGAAGAGGTTGTACCATATGGTTTTTAATGTTGTTATATATCCTTCCTAAAACACTAAGTATTATTCAAAATATTAAGAGACAGAAGCAACTGTAGAGCTTTTCTACCTCCCACCCAATACAGGAATCCTTGTTCTTGCTATTTCCCCTCAACCTTCAGCTCCTCCTTTCCTTCTTTTCTACCCTCGTCACAACTAACCTTCAAGTCTCAACTGAATTTCCACTTTCTTTGGGAGAACAGAGTTATACTCTATCGCTCAGCCCTTTCTCTAAATTTGGATATCATTTGTGGCCTGTACTACTCATTTCTGGTCATTTCCCCTAAAATGTCAGATCTTAGGCAGCATGGAAGCTGCCTTTTATTGCTTTTTTGATATCTCTTTCTGGCCTTGAAAGTAACCTAGCTACATACATATAAATGTTCAATAAGCATAACTTCAATGAATAAGAGTAAACAAGCTTTGCAACCTCCTGAGCTTGAGAGGAACAGAGATTTAAAAGAAAGTTAACAGCCAGGAAACCTAAATTCTTGTCTTGGCTCTCATATTACTACACTGTAAACTTGGGCAAGTGATTTCCCCTCTCTGGGCATTGGTTCCTTCATCTGCAAAATTGGGTTAGAACAGATGACCTCAAAGGTCCCATCCAGCGATAGAATTCAATAAGAAAATTAAATTTCATCAAATCAAGCTTGAGGATGAGACCAGGGGTAGGGATGGGGGTGTCTGTTGTCGACTGGGTTAATGGTGGTGGAGTTTCCTTTGTTGTCCCCTGTGCTAAAGACAAGTGGGGTGACGGCTGATGTCAGCCACAAGGGCGGGGCCCAGAGGCAACAGGCTGCTACAGGCCGCCCCCGCTGTCAAGCGCCTAAATACAGCTACCGGGTCATTTTTGGAATAGGTAGAGCTGCTGAGACCGCCCTGGGCCCGGCATCACAGGGAAGGCAGGCCGGGGGCACGAGAGGCCTCAAGGGCCAGCCACCGGCCCAGGGAGCAGGAGGTTCTCGGGGCTCACTCGCTCACCCGGTTAGGATATTCCTTCTCCACACAGTCCCCACACATTGCGCCGCCGGTAACTGGAAAAGTGCTCCACTGCTTCCGGGAAGACGAAACCTCGTGAGAGCTAACAGAGGTTGCCGCATGCGCCCTGAACACTCGACCCTGGAATAGTCTTGGCACGCAGTGGAAGTCTCCGCCCCTTAGCAACTGTTGTTAGGGAAGGGCTTAGTCTCTTAGGCAACAACTGTGAGCAACTAGTAAGACTTGTGAAACCTTCTGGGAAAGAGATAGGGACTGTAGACCATATTGCAGCAAGGGCAAACGGATCTAGGACTGAGCAAAGTTCTAATAGGCACCTTGCTAAGTCTAGGCTGGCAGAATGTATGACAAATCACAATACACAAGAAAGGTAATAGTTTCTCAATTGCAGCTTTGTTTCAACCTTTCACCTGCCTTTGTTTATTTCATATCTAAAGCTGAAATTATAATTTAAATATTTTTTCCTTAACTATTTCTTAGGGCAGTGAGAATGATAGAGCAGATCTTGACAGGTAAATAAGCAATAACTGAAGTGTTTGTAGCTTTGCAGAGAATCTCCTAAAAAGAAGACGTAAAATGTTAAAATAAATGACCATCCCAGAGCCCTCTGGAGAACATAGCGATGGGAAATGTGTTTTTATCTCTCTACGTGTCACATAAGCACCTCCGTGGCAGGCGAGCACTACGTAAATAGAAAACGGCCAGGTCAATTATCCCTGCATCATTTCCCAATCCTGTGGAGCTCAAAATGCTTGTGATTGGTGCCCCGCTTCTTCCTTAATAACCATTTCAAAGCAAGCCAGTTTAATTGGGTTTGCTAATATGGGAATTCTATCTCTGCTGGAGTGCTGTAAATTGTAACCCTTAGTATTTCAGCCCCTAGTAAGGATCTGCAACAGTTACTAAAGTCACAGGTGTGCTAAGAAGCACTGCAGAAACTAGCGTCTTCCATTAGTATAACATTTTTAACTTCTTAGTGTACTCAGTTCAATTTCTAATTTTATGTTTTTATTACCCTGTAAGATTAGTAATGTGAACCCCAGCAACTGTATCTTCCAAGAAAGCCTCCTTCTCGTCAGTGGGCCCAAATTAATAACCAGAGCCTAGCAGCTGACAGAGGCCTCTCACACACTATAGGATTCAGGGAAAAGCCACAAACTAATCTGCCAGCCTCCTGCACTGTGCTCCTACCACTTGAGTCAACCCTTATAAGGGAGTTTTTGGTATCCTATTTCCATCAATGGACTAAGACCTGGCCCTTCCAATAGGATCTGCACTACTATATCCTCATTTGCATCTATCTATACAAACCAGTCAGAACTGCTCTATGATGACCAATCAAAGCGCATAATTTTAACCAATCAGGACCGTGTCATTTGGACTAATCAGAACTGCGGATTTGAATTCCTTATTTGCATAAAATGAACCAATCAGGAACCAGGGTGGGAACTTTGTCAAAGGTGGCCTCCCCTTATTCTCAGTAGAACACTTTTGGTTTCTACCTAGGCCATTTCCCTGGTTTGTCAGCTGTTTACCTGAATAAAGCCTCTCCTTTTCTGCACCTCAGACTGGGAACTTTTGTTGACAGTGAGAAAAGTGTGTCTCCTCTTTTCAGATGAGGAAATCAAGAAAATAAACTGTTAAAGGTCTTGTCCATGGTAACAAAACTACTCAGTAGTTAGTGAGAACTAGGACTTGGTTCCAATCCTGGGCTCAACTTCTTTTTAATACAGTACCTAGTAGCCGCATATGGCTATAATGCTCTCTTAATGTGGTGAATTTGAACTGAGATGTCTTATAAGTACATCCAGAACACTTAGATTTAGAATACTTAGTGTGGAAAAAAAAGTAAAACATTTCTTAGTAATTTTTTTATGTATGACATAAAAAATGTTATATATATGTTGAAATAATTGGGCTAAATAAAAATGTTATTCAAATTAATTTTATCTGTTTTTTTTTCTTAATCCAGCTACTAGAAAATTTATAGTAGCTTGCATTATATTTCTACTGGACAGTGCTGGTCTATACAATTCTCTTTCTTGATTCATTTTTAAATGTGTTCTGATTTTAAAGCAGGATGCTGACTTTTAATGTTACTAACCACTGTATCTATTTTATTCAATTCTATGGACATTTGTTGAGTGCCTTTGCTGTGCAAGTAACTATGTGGATAACAGAAAGATAAAAAAGACATTGTCCTTTACTACTCTCCAGTTATTCACAATAGAGTCTGAGAGATAAAATGAGCACAAATGCCCATGATCACTGGAAACTTGTGGTTTTAGAGCACAAAATAGGGAGACTACTGCCAGATATCTGGGGGATTGAGAAAGAGCAATTTGGGCCTTGAAAAATGTATAGGCTTTCAAAAAGCCAAGAGTTTAGCATAGGGATTTCAGATGGACCATACCAAGGAGTTTGGATTTTGTCCTGCAGGTGATAGAGAGCCACTGAAAGTTTGAGCAGGAGCGTGATATCAGAGTTGTGGTTTAGGAAGATTATTTTAGCAGCATTGATTGCAACTGAAAGAAATTGAACGTGCAAAAGGCAGACACTAACACTAACCACAAGGGGGAGAGATATAGCTTTCTGCCTCTTCACTAATAGATAACCTACATGACAAAAATAAATAAATATTTATACTGCCATCAAAGATTTCAATGACTAAGTTCTTTGGAATAAATTGATTTTATGTTCTGAGGCACATATTTACTGACATCTTTTTACATTTCCAGAATAATATGGTACCTCGTCATTAAAAATGAGCAGGTGGATCAAAAAGTCTTCTTTTTCCTAGCACAAAATTTCAGAGCTAATGGCCATTCATCCAATGAAGTTCCATATTCAAATCTAACCATGTTCAGGGAAGAGAGTTAGCAAACGAGACTGTCAGGAGGAGGTGGACAGGACCAGAAATTAAAGTGTGATTATGGTAATAAGACTATGGAAGTCTCTGAAGTTGACAGGGGAAGAAAGGAAAAGAGGCTACAAAGCAGGAGATTAGCACCCAAAAAGAATGACCAAATAGTGGTATAAAATAAGCAAAAAAAGTTCCAAAAAAGTTCTCTAGGTAATTATATAAATTAAAGTTTATAGGAACCATTCAAGGATTACCTTCTAATAGAATGTTCTCTTAATAAACATGTGATATCAATAATACATATCAAATATACCATGTGTTGCAGTTTATGCATACAATGATCTCTTGGTAAAAGGAATCCTTTTAGGTAGCTCTAAATGTTAAAATGGTTAATTATATATGCTAAACTACATCCCTGGGACAAGATTAAAGTTTTCTTTTAAGAGCACAGTTTGAATCTCCTTCTCACATCCTCTTCCTAGTACCTTTTTTCTTGCCTTTTATAATGCCCAAAGCCAAGAGGCTGGAAGGATGCAGTGCTGAGCATACCTATCCTTCACCCTTCATTTAAAAGAGTGAGGAAGAACCCCAGAGCCTTTATGGTAGTACTGTCAGACCAATTTCACGGATAGAGGCAACCCATCTCCAAGCAGGAGCACATCTGCTGGGTTAAGGTATGTGTCATTCTTTCCGTTGTCTCAAGGGAGGTGTGAAATAGGAGCGGTTGTCTTTACCTGGTATCACCTGCCTGGAATGGATGAATGAGCGAGTAGCAATTCTGGGTTAACACTGTGCACACAAGTGAGCCTAGCTGAAGGGGTCAGGATCAGGTGTTTGTTTGTTTGTTTGTTCATTTTTGTTGTTGTTGTTAGTTAAATGGCCAAGTTGAATTTCTTCCTGTGTTAGATTCTGTTACTCATAGTCATTCAGATTATAAACCCGAGCTTTCCAAACACTTGGCATTTAAAAGCAAGGGGATAGCTACTGTTTCTCTTTGATTCTGTTTTCTTCAACTCTCCTCACTTTCTTTTCACATATAGATGATCATTTCCATATACAATTTTCATGTTATGTCAAATCTCTGACATAATATATGCTAATTAATAAATATATGCTAAATAAGCCTTTGGGGAAATATCTCTCAAGTTATCCATAGATTGGGAAGAATTCAATAATCAAAATGTAACTAGGTTTTAAATACGCATTCATTCATTCATTCATTCATTCTAATGTGTGCCCCTAAGGATACAGTAAGACTCAGAGCAGACTTTTGTTCTCTGCCACCTATATCAACTCTGAGAGGTGAAGGAGTTTGGAATTTTCAGATAAGCTGAGGGAGTGAGGAAAGGGAAGTCAAAAGTTTCCAATTTTGTCCTGAAAATTGACCAGCAGAGGGAGGGTTTACTTCAAGATAATTCAGGCACAAAATACATAGGAATCAAGAAGCTTGGGTAATCTTGAAAAGAGTAGTTTTGATTTGTAATGAGGAAAGTACATAGAAGCTGCAAGGAATATTTGGGAAATAACGCCGTGATTTGGAGTTAAGATTTTAGATTCTGGTCCTAATTGTATCTTAATAATAATATTGGGCTTAAAACATTTTTTTTAAAACCAAAATCCTTCTCCTAAAAAAGGGAGATGTTGCTTATTGGCTGGACTTCAATTTTCTCATCTGTAAAATAATGACAATAATAAATATATCTCCCTCACACAGTTGTTTTATAAACCAATACAAAAATGTTTTAGATTATGAGTATATACACATGACTCAGGGCTGCTAAGAAAAATAACTCTGGCCATAAGCATGAAATCCAGGGTAGAAGGGAGGATAATAAATTAGGAAAAGGGGATTGGTAATGACTAATGGTATGTCCAATGCATGAATCTGTGTCTAGCTGAATTGGGTAATGTGAGACTGTGTACTTTAACTAATTTGTACAAGGGGGTTTGTGTGCACTTGAAAAAACTGAGTATGCATGTCATGTTGGAGAGGACACTGTGGGCAAAGAGTTGTGTTAGGGAGGGAAAGCGCAGGTGTGGAGAGAGCAACAAGCCTCGCTACTCCAGGAAGCAGAGTTGGAACACAGAGACCCAGAGGAACAGAGGGTCCCAGTCACAGATTTCCAACCCCACTTCTGGTTGCTTGTACTTTTTTCTCTTGACAAAATTGTCTTTGGGAGGTAATAAGAAAGTACATGCCAAAGTTTGAGAGAACTGAGGAATATTATTAAGCAACTGTTGAAGACACTGTCAAGAATGTAACACGTATAATAATAACTCTGGTTACGTCACTGCTTTAAAAGCTCCATGACTCCCCTCTGCCTTCAGGATAAAGACCAAGTTTATTACTAGAGCATTCAAAGCCTTTTACAATTTGGCCCCAGTCTGCTTCCCTTACCTCATGCCCAGCTGCTCCTCACTTCTCCTGTTCTCCTGTCTTTTCCCTCATACATTACCGATTTGTAGTCTAACCAAACTTCTCAATACCCTAACCATACCAAATTCCTCCAAGTCTTCTTTCTAGCTTTTTGTATGCTATTCCCTCTGCCCAGAATGGTCCTTTTTCTGCCTGTTGAAGTCATATTCAGTCTCTCAGATATGGTTCAAACATCGCCTCTTCCATGAAGACCAGATATTAGTTTCCTATTCTAAACTCCCATAAGAACACTTTATTCATTCCCCCTATTATGGAATGCACAGTCACCACTTGACCGGGAACTTCTTGGAATGATGCTTGTTTCCCAGCTTTTAGCATTTAATGCCTGACACACAATGGGCACTCAGTACTGGCTTTTTTGCTTGCTTGTTTGTTTGTTTTTGATTAATTACAAAAACTGAACACAGTTTCACCCATCTCACCACCTTACCACAACCAAGTTCCATGGCCAGACACAGACACCATTCTACCTATCTCATTTAGGCTTCACCCTGTGTTTTCCAGGTCATTGTTTTCAGAGATATTAATATTTGAGAAGGAAAACAAAATTTGGGGGAGAGAAGGAGTTTTGGTTTAAAAATTGTTTTATGCCCAATGTCTTCCAATTACTAGAATTTTTTGCTAAGCCATGTCTTCATGCTGGGCCCACCAAAAGGAAGATTCTGTCTAAGGCATGGATGACTCAACGAGAGAACAATGTGCCCTAATATCATTCAATTTAACACCTCATTGCTCTCTAGGAAATGATCTGTAAACTTAGAGTTCAGTTTGTCACCTCATTCCTGGAAGTTTAGCAATATCTTCCTGACTTTAATTGGTTCTATAAACTATTTCATCCTTTACTCTTTTTTATATAATTGGATCTATGATGGTTTGTCAATTTGGGTTGAAGTAGATGACTCTTCTACCAGGGTAGATTCTTAGTCCTCTCTCACCAATTCAGTTAATATTTGAGATGCTTACATCAGAGAGCTTTTTATTACAAAATTTAAAATAGTGCTCACAGTGTAAATACCCGGAAGAAGTAATCTGCTAATATTAAAGCTCAGGAATTCAATTTGATTCAATTCATACAATGTTTGGAGCACCTGCTTCATGCCTGTTTTCAAGTAGCTTACAACCTGAAAGCAAAGGAAAAAACCAGTGATCAAAATATAGTGTAATAACTGCTCTTAGGAATGCTAGTGGGGCCCCCCAAAAAGGGCAGGCATCTCAGCCTGGGAGAGGTTGGAGAGAGGAGGCACATGGTGGCAGCAAAGGTTTTCCAAAAGAGTCCGTTCTTCAGCAGATTTGTGGATATTAGGGGATGTCGAGCAGGGTAGTCTCTAGACAGGGGAAACCACAGGTGCAAAAGTACAGAGGGATGGGAAAACGAGTTTGGAAGCCTGGTGCATAGAGTAGGCAGCCTAGATCTAAGTAATGTCCAGTAATGTTACGTGAGGGATAAAGTTTCAACCCTTAAGTCGGTGAGACTGACTTATAATTATGCCTGACACAGCCCTGACGGAAGTTACCATGTAATGCATTTAAAATTGCTCAGGCTTCTTCCTAATATATATCAGCATCACATTGTCCATCAAAGTGGTTGTGAGGAGACATACAGACGTGGGTTCACATCTCAACTCTGTCACTTATTAGCTGTGATACATAGGGCAAGTTACTTCTCTGTGCCTTTTTCCTCATTTGCAAAATTAGAACACGCCTACTGCTTCACATTACTGTGAGAATAAAAGAAGAATCTTTACTTAGCACAGAGTCTGATATATGTATTAAGTATTTTATAAATGTTAGCTATGTTGACGAAAACGAGTCCAGAGAATCTAATAAAGATGTAAGGATAAATGGTTGGTAGTCAAGGGATGGCAATTAACTGCAGCTCCTGAGAATCCCAGACGTAGCACTCTCAAGAAGTTATCTAATATACTTCTCTGCATCTATGAAGAAAAATGCTTAAATCAGCAGTATTGGGCCCTGCCTGCCACCAAGGGCCCTAAATATATCTGAGGAAAGATGGTGTGGGAGAGAGAAAAAGAAAATCGCATGCAGGAAGAAGGGAACGAGAGATAAGAGGAAAAGGAAACAGAATGACCAGATGAAGGGGATAAGAAATAGACACATCTGCCATTAGTTGCTATTCCTGGCTTAAATCTTGCAAAGCAGATGGTGACTTTAATTGAGATAAAAAGAACCAAACCAAAGGTTTGGGAACTCCAAGAGGTCACATACTCAGTACGACCAGAGAGGTCTAGGTATAAGAAGATTTTAAGTAGAAGGAAGAAGGGCATCTCTGAGAATATTTGAGAGCTCTTTCTAAGAATCTCTTCATCCAACTCTGAAGAAAATGAGACTCTCCAGAAAGACCATTGTGTTTATTAAGACTGCTGATGTCAGGAGGCGCTCAGAGACTGCTACTTGATAGAACCAGAAACATTAGGCCCAAGGTTTACACATGAAATCTCTCTGAGAAACAAATTTTGGAGGAGTCATTAAAGGCAAACTTCCGTATACGGCTCCATGTAAAAAATAGACGTATGCTGCCTATACACACGCAAATCACCTGTTTGGCTGGAGGAATTTTAGTAAGACCTAAACCATCAGTAATTGGAACAAAATGGTTTTCGTCCAGGAGTTTTTCGACATCCACTCACACCCCCATTTGATTTTGACCTAATGCTCTTTAGCAACATGGTCTCTGTTAAGTATTTACTCCCGAGAAATGATTGTCCTAATTCTTTCTTTCCCATGTCTTTCATTTTTTCAGTCTATTTTGGGAGCCCGAGCTATCATTACTGCATGCTGCCTTTTTCTGTAGTTAGGCCTTCTTCCTGCTCCTCCTCTGGTTACTGGTAGGTTAGCAGGGGTAATGCTGAACCAGAGCCAGATGGTAATTAAGCAAAATAAGTCAAGCAAATCGAAACATCCAAATATTTGGTTTCAGGTTAGTTAGCCACAGCAGCACTTTCTTAGATGCGGTTTTATTTTGGAGTGTTTGTTACATAAGCCCTCTGGTTGGAGCTGTCAGCTTTCTTCCATGAGGTGTCATGAAAGGGCGATGGAAAGGGGATGCTGTCACGATGTAGCACGAGCAACCGTGTGCCAGAGGCCATGACCCAGCCCTTACCTGAAACGTGAGGAAAGTTTTTGATGTCAATATCTCTTTCTAGGAACATAGGGAATTTTATCTTCTTACCAGAATCGCTGGGTGATTTTACTGTTTTTAAAAGTTTGCTCCTAACCTAGGTTTCAGTCCTAAATAACAGTAAAGACACCGTCATCATGAACAAACAATTTTTGGTGTATATCATGTATAAGATGCTGGCCAGGCACCAGGTAAACAAAGAGGAAGAACACGTAATTTGTATTCAGTATTTATTGTTTAGAAGAAATCAGGCATGTGTATTTAAATACATACATACATTTTAACAAACAAACAAACAAAAACTGCCACGTAATACATACTGAGTGTCAAAAGAGGAATTCTTAGTATATTAGTAGCTGATCGTATGCCCCAGTTTGTCCTGGATGGTCCCAGTTTATGCCTACTGTTCCAGACTAATTATGCCCTCTTTAATTCTCAAACCTCATAGTTTGAATGATAAATTATATGGTCACTTTATTTACAGATCAGCGTTCTAGGAATTAAGGGGAGGGAGCGATTATCGATGGCTGGGGCAGTTGGTGGGGCTAGAAGAACTCATGGTCGGCCTTGAGTTTGGGCAGAAGCAAGAGGAGAGCATTCTATAGGAGGATATCGAGGTACCAAAATGGGCGTGGGAATAAAGACAGCCTTGGCACAGCTTCAGGGGACGCTATTCACATTATGTTCTCTGTGAATGGCGCGATCTGGATTGTGCAACTGCTGCCTCTAGGGGTAAGCCATATCTGGGGAGCAATTGCAAGATCACTTTAGCTGGAGAGGAGAATTCGTGTCACGGATCTGTATGAGATACGATGAGAAGCATGCAAAGAACAGATAGCGGAGGATATTAAATGCCAGATTAAGAAATTAAAATTTTTATCCTGTAGTGGATTGGAATTTAATTGAAGGGTTTTGATCAGGGCATGATACCTACAGCAAAATGGTTTTTGAAGATTAATATTTTCAACTAACGTGTTCAATGAAAGGAGAAGAAAGATGCAGGAGAATAATTAGTTCCAAAAGTATTCGAAATGCCCAGGAGAAAGTTGAGAAGAGGCTACAACAGTGGCAGTAGAAAGGAGTATGAGGAGATAGACCTGAGAGAGTTTGCAAAGGCAGAATTGATGAAGTGTGGTAACTGGCTAACTATGCAAGGAAAAAAAAAAAACCAATCAAAATGACTCCAGGTGTAGTACTCAAGTGCTGAGAAAATGATGGTATCATTGATGAATGTGGGGGGAAAGAAGAGAAGTTAGCTTTTGCGAGGGGAAGGGAATACATGAGCTGTCTTTCAGACATGAGTTTGAGACATCCATTTGGAAATGTCCAGCAGGAGATACTGAATTGGAGCTGAGACAAGTGGTGATGGCTGGAGATGTAGATTTAGGACTTCTGCGGAGTGTCAAATGAATGAAAAAGTGTTCTCCTTCAAAATCATAAATAGTAGACACCTCAAGATTATCCTTTGGGTTGCAATTATAGTTTCTAGAGTAGGAAGGAATACAGCTTGCAAAGAGAGCAGAAGAGAAATCCCAGAGGCAGAAGGATACAGGATGGTGTGTAGTGAAGAACACGAAAGGAAAAGAAAGTTTTAAGCTTCAGAGGTTGCTCTATAGTGCCAAATGTTGAAAAGAGGGCAAGGAAGACTAAGACTGACAAAAGGCACAGAATTTGGTGGTGAGCATGACACGGGGTCTTTGGAGGGTATCGTTTTATTATAGTTGTAGAGGTAGACTCCATGTCTTACGGGTTAAGGGATGAGAGATGGTAATTCAAGGGGCATATGAATGAATGCTGACCTTGTGATAATTTTGGTAGTAAAGGGATGAAACAAATATAATGAAAGTTCAAGAAATAGCTGGGATTAAGGAAGGATTGGTAAAAGGTTACAATAAGAAAGTTATGTTCTGCATTGGTCTATAGATAGCACTTTATTTGCTTAGAACGAATTCTGATTTTTCAAATAGCTCACAGTACCTTTCTTTTTCTGAATTCCAAGCAAGAAACTTACTAAAGCAAGAAGAGAACACAGATAGAAAAAGAACTGATAAAGGATTCGACAGTTAATCACCAACAGGTGAATAAAGTGGACCTAATTCCTTCCATGTAGCTGGACCCCTTTCTGTTCAGGTAGAAATTATATGTATCTATAGCTGGAGTAGACATGGCCTCTGGCATTTAGGACATTTCTAAAATATTTTAATTTTTTTGAGGGTTCTCTAAATTCCCCCAATCAACCCCTACCCCAGTTAAAAAACCCTCAGTGGCCTACAAATTCCCCAGCCTGACGTTCATCCTGCTTTCCACTTCCTCAGCCACCATCTTAATTCAGGGCCCAATTACTTCTCGCCTTGCCTACTGTAATAGCCTGTCTCCTGTCTCTCTCCACTCCAGCTATCCTACACACTGATGCCAGGTCAACTTTTCTAAAGCACAGTTCTGTTCCTAGCTGTGCCTTGCTTTTTGAAAGCCTTCAACAAATTCCCCTTGTCAACTGAATTAGGTACAGGCTCCTCACCCTGACTTTTAAAGCCAATTATAATATGGCTTTGGTTTACCTTTTCTGTCTTAATTTTCACAATTTCCTTATTTTCAAATTGATCTATAGGCATAATAAAAGGGAGCCCCTTGGTTTTTCTATCTGAAGTGCTTGTGAAATTTCCATGTAAAAACAATGGGGTTCACACAGAAATAAGGCAGAAGGTGTGAAAGTCATTTTTCATGTCCTGGTAAATGTGATCTTGCTGTCTGAAGCATCCTCCAAAATATTTTGTTTGTAATCTTTATATGGCACTTAGCGAATCCTGCCTCTTTTAGAGTAATTTATGTGCTTCTCTGTCTCTGCCATAGAGAGTGAATGCAGCTTGAGAACAAAGACCATGTGGTCCTCATCTTTGATCACCTCCAGGGTCTAGTACTGCACCTTGCATTGAGGGCATTCAATACATTTTCTTAAAATTCCCTGATTGAAAATAGGTTGTAGGCCCTAAATAACCCCCATTGCCCACTACCTCTCAATATGTCATTCCTTCTTCCCATGATTATGCAAATGTTTTCATATTTTAACATAGTAATTGTATGACCTTTATGTGACTTCAAGAACAATATAAATTGGATATAAGTAGCTAGAAGGCAGGAACTTTTTATGGTTTTACCTAGTGTGTATGGAATGCTCAATTTAAAGATTTGTACATAATTTGTACATAAATTCTTAATAAATGTCTTATGATAATAACTTCAGTAAGTCCATTTGCAGGTTATTTTATAAATAAATCAAGGGCTCTTAAATTAAGATGGAACTGTACATAAAGTTATGTATAAAAATGTCCATTCTTCTCTGGAGAAAGGGTCCATAGCTTTCATCAGGTACTCCCAGAGATCTGCTACCCAGAAAAGAGTAAGAACCATTTTCACAAATTAATATATCTATGGGATCATTTTTACTTTGTCCCCATTCATTTCTTGCAAAGGAATTTTTTAAAGTTTCAGTAGTTGTTTCTTAGACAATAGAATCAGCAGAAATACAATCACTTAGAATAATTTCTGATGCTGCTTTCAAGCCTCTACTCTATCCTCACTAATGCTAAATCTTGCCTTTGGCTGGATTGAAGATCTGAATAATGCAATCCCAGACGTGGTGTGTAAGAATCTCACCATCTGTCGTGTACATCTTCCTTGCCCCTCCTTTTAATATTAGGAGGCCTCTGCTGTTCTCACAGGCGAGAATTCCCAAGTGGCCCCTTCTTTCTCATTCCAACACTTCGGGCTGATCCCACAGTTTTGATTAAGAGTTTAAGAGGAACAAAATCTCTTCTAACAGGGCCTTCGGACACTAGATCCATTAGCTTTTTCTAGTGAACTTTAGAAAAAGAGAGTGGGAAGTAAACTTTTGGTTTATTATTAAAAACCTGCTTCTTATAAAAGTTGTCTCCTACTTGCTGATTATTAATGATTTTTCTATATCTCTTTGCTTCCTCTCTTATTTCCTTTGAGATTCACTTCCCCCAATGACTTAATTTAGGTAATGCTCGAATTAGTGCAACTTCCACTCCAGCAGATTTCCTGGGCTTTTACCTCAGTGCTTTTCCATATGATAACCTCCATGAACACGTCTCTGAACGTCCAAGGAAAAGGAAGCGGTCATTCCACAAATGTACTCTACCTCATTCACCCCTATGTTCTGGGCTAACTTTCTCAGCTGTCTTGGAGCCTCTTCAGCAGATAATTCCATCAACACAGAATTAGAGCTGAGCTGCGGCATCAAAGCTGATAGCGGAACAGATTCATTTCCTCGTAAGTACTGTCGATATCATCAGTACAAGTAAAAAAATAAAATTATGCCCACAGAAGACACCATTACTTGGAATGGTTTTTTTTTTTTTAATGCCATTTTTCCAGTAGCACTGTGGATTTGTCCCAATGCAGCCATCTTTTTCTTCCAATTTCCAAGGCTTTTCCAGACATGTAATATAATCTGGGCTATGAAATCAAAAGATTCAGTGACCCACAACAGACTATTTGATGTGACATTCTAAGCAATGGTTCTCAACCTTTACTGTATATTGGTAGCAGCTGGGGATCTTAAAAAAAAAAAAAATGGCACTTGGATCTCATCCCCAGAGATTCTGATTTAATTGGTTGGGGGTGTGTCATAAGCAGTAGGGATTTCTAAAAGCTAAGATAACAATAGACAATGTTGAGGACCAGTTTCTAAAGTAATCAATAGGACTAACACAATCAGCTTCAATCAATGAAGCCAAACCAGAGCTACCTTCATGATGTCATAATACTATCATAAGACAGTAGAGGGCAGAGTTGACTTAAATTTATATATAGATAAACTGTCTTAAGAAATAGCAAATAGTTAACTTAATGCAGTCTTAACTTTGTACTTTGTGGTGTCTTTTGCCACAAAGTTTTCATTTACTTACTGCTAAAGCCAAATTAATTCTTGTATATTGGAATTTACTGAAGCCCTGTAATGATGTACGATCAGTAGAGTCATTACACAATTTGTCCACTTTTGAGAGCACAAGGGAACACTATTAATGATTCTGCCAGGACAACCGTGTAAACTAGGACTATCTTAGGTAACCTGGACATATGGTTACCCTATGGTCACCATGTCTTCTGTGGGATCCAGAAGAGCAAGAATCTGTATCATGGCTTCACTAAATAAAGCAACAAGTAGTAACTAAGTACTTATGCTGATTACTAGTCTTCAGTATTATTTTTATGTATGCCCGACCATCATTGCTTAGCATTACACCAGACACCTTGGGCAGTACAAAAGAAACTAAGGACATGCTTTTAAATATCAGGCATTATATACAATCTAGTTGGGAAGAGAAGACTAATTCATGAAGTTATTCTGGTATATGAAATGCAAGAACCTCCTCAAAAATTTTTTCAGGAAGCAGAATATGATAAATAAATAAAATAAATAATAAATACATTCATTAAAAAAAAAAAAACTACCCTTAGTAACAAACAGGCTGTCCTTGACTTAAAGTGATTCCACTTACAGTTTTTCACCATGGTTCTTACAAACCTCCAGCACTTCTAACAGGCAAAGACCAGTTGATTTCCTGAGCTGCTCTGGGTTTGAAACTTAGAAATTCTCTTCCTTGTGGGCATAGCTCCTCTCCCAGGTGCCGTCTCTAGCTCTTGGACTGTTAACCTATATAGCTATGAACACCCCCCCTCCACCTGCCAAATAAAATCAAGGAATTTAATTTTAGCATAGAAGCCATGATATAATTGGTGACAATCAAATACCCCTGAACAACCTGAAGGTTAGGGGCGCTGAGCCCCTGTGCAGTTGAAATCCTCACGTAACTTTTGACTCTTCCAAAAACTTAACTGTAGTCATCCCTCAGTATCTGCAGGGGGATCAGTTTCAGGACCCAATGCAGATAGCCAAATCTGTGGATGCTCAAGTTCTTATATAAAATGGCCTGGAACAATACATATGGTGGCCCTCCGTGTCTGGATGGAAAATACTGTTTTCCATTGTGATTGATTAAATCTGCAGATGTGAAACCTGGGGATAGGAAGGCTGACTGTATATTTATTGAAAAAATCTGCATATAAGTGGACAGGTGCAATCAAACCCATGTTGTTCAAGAGTCCACTGTTATATGGAACCAATAATTTAAGTTGGCAACGGAAGGATCCATCAAATAGAGTGCATTAAAAGCTTAGCTTACTGGGATTCACTGATCTTTCATCCCACACTGATATCCTCTATTGGTTGTGGCCATGCCCCACACTTTTGAATGACAACAACTACAGAGTTGACTGGTATTTAACTTATGATCTTCCACAAGATTATGAAAATTTAACCCAATTTTCAACTTGGGTTAAAACTGTCATGTTGAGGAAGCTAGTCTTCCTCCTTTGCTGACTTGTCATGTATGATCCCTATTTGATTTAATCCATCTTCTAATAATTAGTTCTGCATTTTTTTCAAGTTTGTTTTGAGTGGTAAGTATAATTATCAAGACCAAGAAGGCAACCCTGAGGAAAGTCAAATAATTAAAGCTTGGTAACAAAGGAAACAAAGTTATGGGATTAATCCTGTCATAAAATGGTCAGCCTTGGATTGGATCCAATGGCCAGTCTGATGGCTTGACAAATCTTCCCATTGTGTGTGGGATGGATTGGTAAGGGAGCGAGCACCTGTCAGGCAAATCTATCTCCCAACACTGGTGATAACTGGGATGTCTGAGAAAAAAGATCAGCTGTGCCCAATTTGTGTAACATGAACAGTTCCTTACCTTCATGGCACGTGTTGATTACTAAAAATATTCAGATAAAAATATTCGAATAAAATTTTCCTTTAGTTCACTGAAGTTTTGTTCTTGCCCTGGCCCTCTCCTCTATCAAAAGTTGTTCACAGGAAAGGATCTAATAGTTGCTTTTTACACTTTATTTTTTCCAAGTAGAAAATAACTTTCTTGTTTATTATGAAAATATACTATGCTTATAAAATAACCCCAACATGAATAATAATATAAAAAATAAAAGGGGGAAGGAAGTAGGAAAATACTCTTAATCCTACCATGTAGAAATAACAAGATTTTAGGAGTGTACTTCCTAATATAAAATACTTTATTTCTTAGTCGAATAGAAATTATTTGAAGCTTACTTTTAAAAAAATGCACAGTGTACCATGACATCTTTCCCTATCAAGAAATATAAAACCTCATCATCACTTAACTGGCTACACAGAATTTCTATATGTGTCTGTGTGTGTGTGCATGCACATGTGCATGTATGCACACTATAGTTTAACCAATTCCATTTTGATGGACATTGAAGTGATTTTCAATTTTCATTTTAATGAACTTATATTGACTATCTAGTGGGTTCTTACCATAGATGTAAAACAGATAGGAAGACTCGAAAGAGTTCTTAGAGACTATTTAGTTCACTGTTATCATTTTGCAGAAGAAAAATAGGTATAGAGAGGCTAGAGGAAGAGTAGTATCACATCTATAGACTCTACATCTACTGATCTCTCCAACCCTCCCTGCTACCCTCTTTTTAAAAAATTGCTCGGCTATTAAAATGCCACTAAGTGCCACTGACTTTTTCTTACTCCAATAGGTAAAAACTATACCTTAAAAGCTAACTCTAAGCCAGGTCATTTGCATTTTAATGTTTGTTGTTATGAAATGAGTTAGCAGATTCCTATGTAATCTTGAAATAAGGTCGGAGAATATCTCAAGTACCTGAAATCATGTGGGCAGGTTTCTACTTATTAATTTCTGGCAGTATTTGGTACAGGAGAAGAGTGGGAGGTGAAAAGTAGGTTTAAGCAGTGGCTGGGGTCAGTGATCGCATACTGACACTCACTCAGCTTTGAAACTCTTCCAAAAGAAAAGTCTATAGTTTTCATTCATTTTAGTTTCTGCTATGGAAAATTCAGGCTGGATGCTTAATGAAATGTATTTTGATGATTAAGATGATGGTGGAATAGAACAAGCAGCACAGAGTTGTTGCTTGCACATGATCAATATAATTTGGGGCTAAATTCTTGATTTAATTATTGACTTAAAATGTCAGGCTATAATATAGATCATCTACATTGAATATCATGGGAATCTGTTAATTTTAAAACTATGGCATGCTGCTTCCTGCATAAACAACTCTTTAAAATAAGCAAGGGATTTGGAGTTCTATGTGATTTTTTGAAAATTACTTAAACTCTGAATTTCTTGATTTCTTTATCTAGCAATAAGGATAATGATAGCAATTTACTTCATGAGATTGAATAGAAATGATTATATGGCATTTGGCAAAAAGAAAATGATAAATAATCTTTTAAAAACAGAATTAGCCATACACAAAGGAAAATAAGAAAAATTTTTTGATAAGAACCAGTTATTCTACAAAATAAATCATGTTTGAGTCGAATTAGTTCCTTGTAGACTTTGAAGGCATTGAAGAGCTATTCAAACAGATGTGGAGCAGCCGCAGAAATATCCCACAGAATAGAAAATTAGATAAATTTTCACAGGTAACAGAGTCTTTTATTGCAATATCTTTCCAAACTTTATTGAAATTTTCCCAAAGGTCTTGGTTAATATTATGAATGAAATATTTGTAATTTTGAAACTGCTTATAAAGAAATAAGACCATTATGCTGGCAATGATTATGTCAACACAAAATTATTTAATTGGTTAGAACTCTAACTGTCATTCTTTATTAACAAACTTGATTTTTAAATTATATTTTCTCCCCTTGATTTGAGTTTTTGGCTTGATAAATATTCATAAAGGACGAGAACAAAGGTTTCGTTTAGGAACTCTCGATTATCTACATACAGATTCTCCCCTGTGTGGAATACTCAAGATAGCGTGCTAATGTCAAAACAACATTAACTCACTGTTTGTAATGCTTTTGATCCACCTTTCTATGTTCTTAATCTTCTGTGCTCAAGGCTTTGGTATATTGGAGAGTAGGGACAGGAGCAGGGCCACTGCCCAACGATTAAATCTGAAATGGCACCGAGAGAGTGCAGCAGATAGAAACAAAAATGCTTATCAGTTGAACCATCACTATGATTTGCTATACCTCATTATGAATGAGACATTGGACGATATTAGGTTCCTGCTCCCATAGGTGAACATGGTGGTAGGTGTGAATATAAAACCTAATTAACTCCATTTCTCACTTACAGACAGTAAGTTCGGTATGAATGTGCCATGGTGGCTGAAGTGCTGGTAAAATTCAGGCAAAATATTGCCAATTATGTCTCAGGGAATCTGAATTCACTTAAAAACCTTTAGTCAAACATAAATGAGAAGGTGAATCTCATGGAAAAAAATCACAAATACATATTTTTAAGCCAAGTAGAATTGACTCTGGATTACCTACTTCTTTGTTGACTCCAAGACTGCGATTCTCTTTCAGTTTCCATGATTTGTTTGTTCATTAATTTATTTATTCATTCATTCACTTATCAGGGCTTCTGCCTTTATTATGTACATGTAGTGTGTCAGGTAGTGTGCTAAGTGCTGGGAAACTTAAAAAAGCAATGGGGAGCCATTGGATGATTTAAAGCAGTAGAGTGGCATGATCAGATTTCCTTCTTTGAAACTGTACATTGTCTACTATGGGAAGAAGAACTGGAGGAGCGTGAAACTGGAGAATGGGAGAGCAGTTAAGAGACTTACAGAAGCAGTTCACGTGACGAGTCCTTGGTTATGGGCTGAATTGTGTCCCTCCAAATTTATATGTTGAAGTCCTAACCCTCAGTACCTCCGAAAATGACCATATTTGGAGATAGAGCCTTTAAAGAGATAATTAAGGTAAAATTAGGTCATATGGGTAGGCCTAACCCAGTATGACTGGTATCCTTATAAGAAGAGATTAGGACACAGACATACAGAGGAAAGACCCTGTGAAGACAGAGGGAGAAGATGGCCATTTAGAAGTTAAAAAGAGAGACCTTGGAAGAAAAACCCTGCCAACACCTTGATATCAGATTTCTAGCTCCAGAATCCTGAGAAAATAAATTTCTGTTGTTTAAGCCACCAGATCTGTCATATTTATTGTGAAAGCCCTTGCAATACAGCCTGAACAAGGTAGCCACAGAACATCAGCACCTTCAGATACAAGTTCATCAGCACACCCCAACGTAAGCCTGCTGTTAGATCTGCGCAAGCTCACATCCCTTAGGTAACATAAAATCTAGTCCTGAAAAGGGAGGAAAAGCTCAGGAAGAGCTATATAAGGAAAGATGCTCATTCATTCCTAAGACTGGCTAGCACTTCCATGGACTAGCAAATGACAGAATGTAAGCCTTGTTCTTCTGCTTCTTTCCATTATTGGTAGAGGGAAATTTGCAATTGGTGTCACCTGCTACTTCAGAGGTGATCAGTTTGGTATTTGCACACTTGCTGCAACCTTTCTGTTTGAGGCATCTGAAGGGACAGTTTGGTCCTTCTTCCTTAGTTCCTCTATATTGTAAATGGTGGACTTTTCCAATTGGTCCTGCTGCTGCTTTGTCTTTAGGAGGATAGAGGGGTGGTTCTCCTAAATGATTCTAGAAATGGAATGGTAATTTCAGCTTAGTTTCATGAAATGCATCTGTTGGTAAAAGGGTAAAAAGAAGTGAACTAACTTTTTTTTTTTTTTAGCTCTAGACACTATTTTTAAAATTTTTTATTTTTCAGTTAGAGTTGATAGTCAATATTATTTTGTTAGTTTCAGGTGCACAGGATAGTGATTAGGCACTTATATAACTTATAAAGTGGTCCTTTCAATTGGACTAGTACACCCCTGGCACCAAATGTACTTATTATAATATTATTAACTATATTCCCTGTGCTGTATCTCATATCCCTGGGACTATTTTGTAACTACAATTTGAATTTCTTAATCCCTTCACCTTTTTCACCCGGCTCCCCAACCTCCCTCCCATCTGGTAATCAACAGTTTGTTTTCTGTAAGTCTGTTCTGTTTTATTTGTTTATTTTGTTTGTTAGGTTCCACATATAAGTGAGATCCCATAGTATTTATCTTTATATGTCTGACTTATTTCACTTAGCATAATACCTTCTAGGTCCATCCATGTTGTTGCAAATGGTGAGATTTCCTTTTTTATGACCAAGTAATATTCTATCATGTATATGTACTATCTCTTCTTTATCCAGGGGCACTGAGGGGCACTGAAGTTGTTTCCATATCTTGGCTATTGTAAACAGCACTGCAATGAACATAGTGGTGAATGTATCTTTTTGAGTTCGTGTTTTGGATTTCTTTGGTTAAATACCCAGACATGCAATTATGGGTCGAAAGGTATATCCATTTTTAATTTCTTGAGGAACATCTAAACTGTTTTCCATAGTGGCTGCACCAATTTGTAATCCCAGCAACAGTGCACAAGGGTTCCCTTTTCTTCACATCCTCAGCATTTGTTGTTTTTCCGCAAAAACAGCAAATTTGTTGTCACATCTGCAACATTTGTTGTTTTTTGATTTATTGATGATGGCCATTATGACAAGTGTGAGGTGATATCATATTATGGTTTTAATTTGCATTTCCCTGATGATTAGTGATGTTGAGAATCTTTTCATATGTCTATTGGCCATCTGTATGTCCTCTTTGGAGAAATGCCTATTTAGGTCCTCTGCCCATTTTTAATCGGATTATTTGGTTTCCTGGCATTGAGTTATGAGTTGTTTATAAATTTTGGATATTAATCCCTTATCAGATGTATTATAGGCGAATATCTTCTCTCGTTCAGTAGGTTGTCGTTTCATTTCAATGGTTTCCTTTGCTTTGCAAAAACTTTTCAATTTGATGTACGCCCATTTGTTTATGTCTTTTGTTTCTCTTGCTTGAGGAGATACATTCTAGGCACTATTTTTCCATACATTACCATGAGTTCTTGATTCCTCCATAGTTGTTAGCAGGGGTTTGAATGAGTCAAACATTGGGTAAGCTCAGGTTTATTTGGTTTGGTATTTCTGTTTTTAAATAGCATTCTAATATATATGTTCATTTCTAAGTAAAGGTCATTTTTAAATTTGTTTAAAAAAAATTTTGGTTCTGTGATTCAGTGAAAATTGTTTTTTAAGATTAATTTAATTCAAGGCATAGCAAGTTAGTCTAGTTTATTATAGTTTTGGTTTATGATTTAATTTTATTCAAGTCCTTAGATTTTATAAATAAAACCATAAACTTTAAACTATACATAAAACTAAACTATATTTAAAATTTTTTCATCCTGCTCTAAACTTAGTAGGATTTTATAATCCAAAAATTCGTATTTTTCTTCAACTCTGAAAAATTTTATTCTACTTTCTCCTTATTATCACCTCCTACTTTGTCTCTTCTTTCCTTTTGTAGCCTCTATTTGACAGATGTTGGACCTTGAGGATCTTGCCTCCATGGCTTTCAACCATGAAAAAATTCACATGAACTTTCCATCGCCTTGTCTTTTGCTTTGTGTTTGGGTGAGAATTTCTGCTTCTATGAATTTGCTCTTCATCTCAGTCTGTTCTGCTCATCAGCTAATGCATTTTCAATTTCAGAAATCCCTTTTTTAATTCTCTGCTTTCTCACCGATTATTTGTTGTGGATGTAATATCCTTTCAATCTTGCCAATAAAATTTAAATTCATTTTAAATTTATCTTCTGTTTCCTTTATTAACTTAGTTTCCTCTGATAGTGCTTCTATTAGTTGAGTTTTGTATTCCTCTTTCATGGGGTTGGTTCTTCTCCCCCAAAATATTGGGTGATTTTGATTATCCTCATCTTTTATTTGAGAATGCTTTTGCCTAGTGTTATGTATTATAGCCTCTCTTCAGGGCTGTGAAGGGAGGGTATGACATGCTATCTAGAGAGAGTGAAAGTTCCCCCTTATTTCTGGGGGACAGTAGATACCTAGGCTCTGCCCCTCTGGGTCCAAGATCCCCACTAATTTCTTTATCCCACAGGCAAACCTTCTGATACTTAACAGCAGCAGGGAGAGGAGGCACTCCAGTGAATTATTCCAAGGCCTTCTCCTCCTCTTGTATCATTTGACACTTTCTTGGAACTATATCCTTTTCCTGAACCTGTTTCGGTTTCTTCTGATTTTGTTTTTCTCAAGATCAGATCATGCCTCTCTCTTCTATATTCCTAAAACCTCCTGGAATATTTATCACACTTTTTCTTATTTCTCTGTGCTGTTAGATTCCTGTTCTAAGAAATATCTTTTCATGAGATTTGGGTTGGAAGAGAAGGTAAGTGCATCTGCTCAATCCACCATCTTAATCCAATCTCTACCTATTATTTTCTTTGTTATCCGTATGATCAAATAATATGAGCGCAAAAAATCAGAGAATACAGAAATAGGTAGAATGTGAATATTTCTTCTTATGTCAGATTCCTCTAGTGATCCAACTTACAACCTCTTGGCCTTGCCTATTGATCTTGCTGGTACTGGGTAGACTGTTCTGTGAGGGTTTCCTCCCGCTCCCTGGTTGACAGCATGTATGCGCAAATGCACACCTTTCCTTCTGGCCCCAGGACTCTTCTAAAGCTGCAGACTGACTGGTCTGGGGTGGTTGTCAGAGGGGGCAGCCCCTTGACCATTCAGGGTAAGGGCCAATCTCCTACACTTCAGACAATTCCAGGAGGTATTCCATACTCTTCTCAGGAAGTCCTGAAGAATTAATCCCTGTTACCCACAACAATGACCTTTATCATCAATCCTTATATCAGCTTTTCCTTCTTTTCTATTTCACTCTTCCCAGTTTTTCATTTCCACTCTCAAAGGGGTCTGCCATTCTTCCCCTCCTTATCTGACAGTGCCCTTTTCCTCTCTACAGGCACATCTTGGAGATATTCTGGGTTCAGTTCCAGACCACCACAACAAAGCAAGTATCGCAATAGAGTTGTCATCTTTTTGCTAGCGGACAGTTTTGCCTTCGTTTTGTAAAAAATGCAACACTGTGTGATGTGCAATAAAGTAAAACGCAATAAAACGAGATGTGCCTGCACTTCTAAACTTCCTCTCTCTCTCTCAGTTCTGATTTATCATTTCACTGTAACTCTATTAGCTGTGAAGCATTTGGGGATGCTGTCAGGATAACAGGCTCTGTAGCAAATGAGGTTGTATTGAATTATTTAGCTTTCAGCCAAAGTGGAGATAACTAAAGCAGCTGAGCTGGTTTGTAAAATTCTGGAGTAATCTGTCCACTGAAATTGATGCTTTTATCATATTAACTTTTCCTTGTGGTTAAAAATTACAGATTTTAATCTATGTGTGCAACTTTTCAGTTCAGTGACACAGACATGTAGCTAAGGAATTATCTATTTCATGAGGTATATAATTATGTATGCAGAATGGCAAGTCCAGGGAATCATGAATTTATTTAACAAGTTTATTGACACAAAGCTTCTAAAAACATGAATATGTAATTTCCCTCCATTTTTTTCTTTCAAAAATAGATCAAGGAATTCTACTTGAGATATACATAGTCAGTTTTGAAAGCTGGCCTGCTTTCCTTACTAGATTTTGGTTCTTAATTTTTTAAATGAAAAAGACCTTTCTGTTTCTAATTCAGTAATAAACAAGTGGATTCTTAAATGTTACCAGAAAGGGGGCTCTTGTTGATCTAATCGATGAACACAAATATCCTTATGTCATCTTCCCTATAGTACCACTGTCTTTTAAGAAATTGAGCTTAATAAAGGCAGAGACAACAGCGGGTGTGGTGGAGAATTCTGTGGCTTTGTAATACATGAGGAGTTTGCCCCCAAGCACATCTCAGTGTCTAAATGCCCACTCTCAAGAAGTATGGCTGCAGCAGGAAATGAAATATGTTTGCCAATGTTCAATATATAAACTAAGTATGCACGTCTGGCAATTAAACACCCCTTTTCCTGGTGAATACTGGAAAACGGCATAATTATACTCCCAAGCAAATAACTCAGGAGTAAGTCTGTTCCATTGTTAAGAATACCAGACGCATCAAAGTTAAAACTCTTTTCTGCATCTATACGTTTTTAACGCCACTTCCATCTCCATCATACCTGAGATTACTTGGGCTGATGATTGTCCGAGTCCCGGCAGGTGGAGAAAAGATGAAAGCTACAACAAGGCAGACCACCAAGGCTTACTGAACTATGATCTTGTTCAATAGCAAGACAGTCAAGAAAATGGACTATCTTACAAGCTGCTGATGTACTGAGTCTCTCTCTCGAGGTGACTCGGTGGTGCCCTGTCTTTCCTCTCTCGCACCGGTGTTCTGATGTTTCTTCGGCCTGCTGCATCCCACACCGCCCAGGCTGGCAGCGAGGAAGACCTAGAGTCTCTCTTGGAGACCCGGGGCCGGCCAAGAGGTGCGAGTGGGCTGGAGTGGCAGCTTGCCTGTTGATTCTAGTTCCTGCAGTGTGCGAGTGCCTTGGGACTGAGGGCTTGCGCCCCGCCAGTTTTGCTGGGTCTGCCCGGACCACACCAAGACTACCAGCTGGGAGCGGGGACCTCTGGCCCAGGGCTCACCCGTGCCTTCTCAGCGTCTGCTCTTACCATCAGAGGGGAGAAGCCAGCCCCGGGGCGCGCAAACACACCACCTCTCCGGGCACAATCTGTTTCATCCAAACCCGCCGCAGCGGGGGCGCACTGCCCACCCTACGGCCTAAGTGTGTCTATTACATTTAAAACACCTTATTATATACATCGGGGACGCAGGGCGGGAAAGTCTGAGGGGCTCATTTCGAGGCCTGACTCGCTGTTCTGGGCGCACGAATTAGGCCCGAGCTGCAGAGTCAAACCCTTTCCCCGCCGCGGGGGGCTCGGGTAGCCCGCGGTCTGGGGAGGTGAGCGACCATGGGGGAGCTGCCGCTGCTCAGACTACTAGCGTCCCGAGCCCAGGCGGCCCACGGGGAGGCGGAGGCCGGCTCCGGGAGCGGGACAGGGACAGAGGCCCGGCAGGTGCCCTCGGCGCGGAGGCTGATTGGCAGGTGCGGGAGTGGGTGGGGAAGGCGGGGGCTGGGCCTGGCGCTGCGGGAGGCTGCGGCCCCGCCTCCCCGCCCCCGCCGCGGGACTATCTGGTCCCGGCAGCAGCGATGTCCCCCGGCAGGAATGTCCCTCCTCAGATAATGTTATTTATATCTCTGGGCGGGTCCGCGGCTCGGCAGCACCAGGCGCCCGGCGGCCGCTGTGCCAGGAGCCCCGCGCTGCCCTCCTCCCCCTGCGCTGCTGCCGCTGCCGCCCCCGGGCTCCGGCTGGCCGCCGCTACAGCCCCGGCGCAGGTGAGTCCCGGGAGGGCCGGGAGGGCCGAGGGGGGTGGGTGTGGGGTCCTGATGCACGAGGCTGGGGCGCGCGGCGAGAGCGCAGAGGAGGCGCTGGGCCCAGGGGACCGGGTGGGGGCCCAATCCCGGGTGCCGGCAGTGAGGGCGGCGCGGGGCCCGGGAGGCCCTGGCGGCTGCGGCAGTGAACGCCCCGGGGCGCGGGAATCCGCGTGGGCTTCCGAGGCGCTTGGCAAGCTGGGCGCTTGCTTTGGAGAACCAGATCCTGGAGCGTCGCCCGGGGGCGCTGGGAGGGCGGTGAGGTGTTGCGTGTTCTGGTGCTGGGCCGCCTCTTCCAGTACCCCAGCAGGAGGGCGAAGGGGGTTCTGCCTTTCGCCTCCCGGTCTTCCGCGCTGCCCTCTCTGTCTTCCGCTGCCGGGTTTCTCAGGCTTGGGGCCGCTCAGATTCTCTTCTGGGGAACTTGGCCGTGCGCTTCCCGGAGCCCAGCGCCCCGGCAGGGAGGACAGGGCAGGACCGCGGAGGGGGCCGCCCCTCGCCCTGCGGGCTCTGGGAACCACGCGGAGAGAGTGGCCAGGTGCACACTCAGGGAGAAAAGGTCAGAGCTCCCGAAGCCCTACTCTAAGGACCCCTACTCTTCCTCTCGCAAAGAGTTCCTCTCCTCCTCCAAGTGGCTGCGGTCCACTCTTCCCTCACCGCCTCACCAGTCCCTCTTTCTCCAACAACTTGGCCATGAGAAATAGCAGAAAGTGGGAGAAATCACTGGAGCTTTGAAACAATCCTCAAGTCCCACCAACTCACCCAGACTTCCAAGGGTGGGGAAGTAGCTGTAGGCTTGAGTACTGTTTCCGTGACAACGAGCCCCAGGTAGGGCCTTGATTTATAGACTATTAATATCTAAACCACTGTTTTCAGTGAGCAGTTAGCGGCGCCAAGAGTTAATAATAACTCTCTACACTCGCTGAAGGAAAATGAAAAGAAGCCAGTGTTTCAAAAAAAAAAAAAATTAGACGCATCAGATGGGTGTGTGTGTTGGAATATAGTGACAGTATTTTGTACCGAGAACTCCTGTGAGGAGAGGCCAGGCTGTCAACCTCAGGTAGGCGGTAGCCATGCAAAACCCCAGCCTTGAAGTAGTCAGGATCTATACTTCAGTTTCTTAGGAAAGTGATTCCGGTGGCTCTTGAATGAGAGCAGTCTGCAAGTCAAAATGTTTAGGCATCTCTAAGCTATCCCCTAACTTATCCTAAGCTTCACAGATGGTTCTGAATTTTATTCTAGAATTCCCCCTTTGACTACACCCCGCTCCATGACCCAGGCAGGTCATTTTCTATTCCCAGGGTGAGACTTTTACTCTTTTGCTAGGAGCCCTGGGTTTCAGAATGTCTTAAACTTTTTTTGCAAGCGCAAAATGTTAAGTGTACTGAACGCCCAGCACCCATCACAGCTAGGCTTGTGGGCTGGTTAGGGAAAGGAATATTAATTAGGCTCACGTTAAAGAAGAGCCCACTAGCTTTGAAACCAACCAACTCCTCATTCATTTATACAGAACTTTATCAAATTCTGAAAGACATAAAGTCTGCTTTAGAAAAATGTAGCCTTTAGTTCTCTCGTCTGTTGCTCTTAGCTTTATCAGTGGCCCAGGCACAATGATTGGGGATGAGCCAGTTCTGTTAATCCTGAGTTCTCAGAAGACTCAGAGTTCGCTGGTGGAATTGAAAGCACCTGAAAACTCTCAGGCATCCAGGACCGGCCTTATAGCACAGGCATATCAAGTTTTCCTGAGTGGCTTGCCCAGCTGAGAGTTGGGATACACCTTTTGCTCTGGTCATTGCTTCTTCCAAGTGTTCTGATGGTGTCCTCTACCTGCTGAATGAATAGCTTTGGGGTAGGTAAAGGTATATATAGCAGGAGACAGACTCCCACCTATCAGATCATACCTGATGAAATAAAAGTGACAATTTTAGGCAAACAAGGTGTGAATGAAAGTTTTGAACTAAACGCAAAATCGGATAGTTCTGCCACAGTTCTGGAAACAGACTGTGGTAAATAAAAATAATAACAGCTTTTTTTTTTTCTATCTTTTACATATCAGTGCCTAGCTTGGTGACTGGCTGGTAATTGACACATGGTTAATCATTGAATGAGTTAGAGAATGAATTAATGAATGCTCAGAGTGTTCTTTATGTTATCCTATTTAATTAGAGTAACTCTGCAAGGTAGCTCATGTTATCAGCATTTTACAAATGAGGAAACAGGTTCAAGGAGATTAATTTACCTCACATCACATAGCTGATGAAAGGTAGGGCCACGATTCAAATTCACCTGTTCGATTCTGCTCTTTTTAAGGTTAGACGTTTGGTAGGGGGTATGGAAGTACAAGTTGTAAAGATTTGATTGTAGGATTGTTTGTTAGTTTCATAATCTTTCACTCTCAAGGTCTCAGGTAATATTTCTGCTTATATCAGAGCTTTAAGAATATTACCTGAAGATGGTATTGGACACTTATTTGCTCAGAGGTGTTTAGCCTTGCCCATTATGTTCAGGTCATTATTTCAAGGACAGAACTGAAATTTTGGCAGTAGTCGAAGCATGGATTTTTTGAAAACAGATTTTCCTTTCAGTCTTGGAAGTGGCTAGGAAGGATTGATGATGTATGAGGACAGGGTGATAGGACAGAGAATGACTATAAAAAATTTATGAGATAAATGCTGTCGGAGTGGGAAGGGACCTTGGAGGTCACAGAGCCGAGCCTTTACTTGGGTAGTCACTTGCTTAAAGGTAAGCTCTAACTACAGTTTACCTGTGCAGCTATGGTATCTGCCTGCCGCATGTATCATTCTTCGCATTTCTTTACTGTCTCTCTTTCTTTCTCAAGGCCCAGACTGAGTTTACTACCTGGAGTTCTGCCTAATCAACCCACTGAAGTTTCCTTTTCCTTTGGGGGAGATTGTGAGAGGACATATTGTAAAATCTAATACTTTCATCTAGTGAAATCTTAAGAAAGAAAGACAAGGTTTGGGAATAGGCAGGAGAAAAGGTGTTATGAGCATTAAACTCCAGACTGTTCCATAATCTACCAGTTACCTGTTCGGTTTACAGATGTATGTGTTTTTACACAAGAGGTATGCACATAATTATCTTGAGATGGTACAAATCTCAAGACATCATTGTGTAGCATTACTGGGGCAGTTTGAAAGAAAGGACTTTACAGAATTATTGGGACTTTTAGATAACTATTTTAATCTAAACCTAGTCAATCAAATTGCTCTTGAAGTATGTTATTTCAAATTTTAAAATCAAACACAAAATTTTACTCTCTATTCGATACCTGAAAAGGCAGGAAACATGACCAATGGGAGGTTTAAAGTGATGTAAAGTTTATCTCTTCATCTCCACAATGCTTTTTATAACCTCAGACCTACAGATTAACATTATAAATTTACTTGGGAGGATCAAGAGTGAAAATAACTGTGCTGTGTGGGCTGATGAGAAATTTGATTTTATGAGGACGGGCAGGGGGAAGTTCATGGATACTGTGTTCTGAAACCATATAGATATTACTAGCCACAAACCACTGTGGAAAGAGTATTTTATCTTAAAAGTGGTTTGTATTGACTCGATATTTGTGTTTTTTGTTTTTGTTTTTTGTTTTTTTGGGGTTTTTTTGTTTGTTTGTTTTTGTTTTTTTACAGACAGCTCTTTAGTTACGCCTCTATTTTAGATAAGAAATATGGGGAGGAAGAGTAAATGCAGTGGTCTGTGTGCCAGAATCTTCCCATAGCATTTGCTGGCTGTATCACAAAGATGCTGCATTCCTCTGACAGCCCCAAGAGGTGAAGGTCACCTGGTTTTGGAGATGGAAATGGTGATCGAGGGAAAGTGTAGGAGGCAGTCAGGAGAATTCACTGTCAGATCTGGCTCCACTCACTGAATTGTCAACTCCCCTTGGTAAATATTTACAAAATGTCATAGCATGTTTCCCTTTGTTGCTGTGCTTATTTCTTAATTCACAGCCAAAAGATCCAGTTCTTCCATTTTCAGCCAGCCTTAGCTGAATATCAAACCACCAGTGGATTCCAGCCTTCCAGCTCATACAGCATTAGAGGCAGTCGTACACAGAAATGCTTCCTTGGTGGATTGTCTGGCTAGCTTATTACATTCCCAGACCACCTTTGATTTTTCTCTTTCCTTTTTCTGGTGGCAGGAAACATTATAAAGCCGTGTTCTTCCTACCTCAGCGAGGTTTTCAGGCTTTGCCATAATGTTTAATTTTTATACTATACCTGTGCAGACCTGGCCAAGGGTATAATTACAAGGGCAATTAAAACCCAGACATATATCAGGTTAGCAGTCGGGGCAAAAGTGGGGCTTCCTTTCTTCCTTTCATTTGAATGCTATATATTTAGCTAGCGAAAAGGCACAGGGCTAGAGAAAAAGAGACTTCACATTGAATTGGGCTCAGATCATCCAGGATATTTATGAAAAGAATAACAGGGCACCTTGACAGCTATAGAATAATAATTGCTTTGAATTATAGTCAATTCAGAAGTTTCCACCACCATAAAAAGGAGCAGAACAGAAACTAGATACTCCTGAAAGGGAATAAGTTGAAAATCATTTCATTTTGTACCAGACTTAAATATGGGTGTGTCTCATTTGAGAATTCATAGCACTTCAAATGACACAAAGCATACTTGAAAGACACAACTTATGAGGACTGGACAGCAGTCTCTAGCCTCATTCTGTGCTCTGCTCAAGTTCCTGCCTGTTTCCAGAAGCCCCCTAGGAGTAGTCAGTCAGTTTCACCCTCCGTCGTATTTTCTCAGGGTAGAAAAGAAGAGGCCTTTCAATACTGACTCTGAGCCATAAATCATAGAGAGTAGAGCTGGGAAGTTCTGAGAGAGCCATTTGAGAAATATTCAAAAAAAGCAAACATTGGGTACCTACGGTGTGCATTATGTGCTGAGGACACAAAAAAGGGATCAGATGGAGACTTGCTCTGGTGGGGAAATGAACTTGCATACAAGCAGTTATTCAGCAGATACCTGAGCTAGAGCTGTAGGAGGAAAGTGTCTTGTTCAGGTTGGGGAGTGCCTAGGATTTTTCTAATTGAAGAAGGGAGAATAAGCGGAGATGTGGTTCTAGGCATTTAGCCTGGCACAATAGAGCATGATTAGATTAGAGAGTGAGGCATAGTTCTCTGTAGCTGTTCAGGGTATAGTCCAGGAATGGGCTGGAGATGGGACCAGAAAGATAGTTTAGGTTCAGTTTGTGAGGAACATTGAAGGTTCAAGTTGAAATCAAATAAAGGTTTTTGAGTAGGGGAGGGACCAGATCAGACCCTTGTTTAGACAAAGCTCACCAGGGGCAGTGAAGGGAATGTAAACTAGAGATCAGCTAGTACAAGATGATGATCACAGAGATGATGTATGTAGTCCACTCAGTTTTCAGGATGCCTTTGTATATGCATCATCTCATTTTATTTTATAATGATTAAATGAAGAAGCAAAGAAGGTCTCATCATACCTACTTTAGAGTCAAGGAAATGGGATTAGAAACGGGCAGTGATTTGCCCAAGATCCCTCTAGTAGATTATAGAGAAGTTGACTCGGTTTTCTGGTTCTCAGGCTGGGGCTTGTTCAGATCTCCTCAGTAGAGTAACTGAATAATCTAGGCTTTCTGGTTGAGGGCTGGCTTGCTTTCATCAGCAGAACTTTCAGTCTAAATTCATGGGTTCTGGAGAGAGGGTAAAGGACATTTGTAATAGTGTTTATTCTTTTGCCACAAACCCTCACGAATGGCCCTCCAAAGTGTACACAGATGATAAAGCATGAATTAATGTCAGGCATGCATGTGGATTCCCAACATGCCATAGGTAAATGATGGGTTTATGTGCCTGTCAATTGATGTTTGGCTTTTTCATCCCCTTGCCCTAAATTTACCCCCAAGTGTGATTATGCTTATGCCTCATTTTGGGCTTCAAAAATCTTTTTTCCCCAGTGATCTCGAGTGCCCTGATTTGTATGTACTTTATTCATCAACAACTATTTATTAAACTCTCATTTATTTGCCAGACATAATCTAGGCATAAGCTAGGAATATAGCAATGTATGTGGCCAAAAAAAAGAGAAAGTCTGACATCATGGAGCACACATTCTAGTTGGGTGAGACAGGTACTAAACAACAACAAACACATGAGAATGTATCATCATTTCAGATGATATAAAGAAAAAATAAAGCAGTGCAAAGGGAAAGAGAGGTGGTTCCACTCTTTGAGGTAGGATGATGAGGAAATGCCTCTCTGATGAGTTTTCATTTGAGCAGGGACCCACATGAAGCAAAGAGGGGTGGCAGGGACAGGGTTGTTTGGGAAAGAGAGGTTGAATGCAAAGGTCCTGAGGCCAGGCCACTCCTGTGTCCAGGGAATGGTCAGGAAGGCAGTGTGAGTCAAGTGGAGGAAGCAAGGGGACAGTGCAGGAGTTGATGTCGGAGAGGAAATGGGATCAGGATCATGAGGCTTTCAGTCATGCAAGGACTTTGGATTTTAACCATGCAATAGAAAGCTACTGGAAGTTGTGGGCAAGTGAGTGATTTGTTCAGATTGGTGTTTAGGAGGGTCTTTCTGGCTGTCCTGTGGAAGATTGATTATAGGGGACAAGAATGGAAGCAGGGAGTGGAAGGAAAGCTACTCTAGTGGTCCAGGTTAGAGGTGATGGAACAAGCTGATGGCGGTGGGGGTGGTGGGATGCAGTTAAATTCTGGATAGATTTTTAAGGTAGAGTTGATGGGATTTGGGTATAGAAGATGAGAGAGAAAGAAAAAGTCGATAATGACTCATTGGTTTTGGTCTGACCTACTGGAAGAATGAAAAAGCCATTTACTGAGGCAAGTATATTATTTCTGATTTTTGTTTTCATTGAGGAGTTGATTTGGAATAGACTCTGGCAGACTTTTCATTCAAATAAATACACCATAAAGGAGGTATTTTATTGCAGGTGACTCATAACATCTGTTTGTTTTGCAGTAAAGCCTTCATTCTGTATAATTTGTACTATTACTTTTAGGTCATTCTCACAACATTTCCATTGTGATAGAGATTAAGATATGGTGCAAACAAGATTGAAATATATTTCATTTTATAATTAGAAACGTTTTGAATTTGCTAGTTATAGAATCCATTTTGTGTTGTCATATTTAAAAACCTTAAAATTATAAAATAAATTCATGCACATGATTACGAAGTACAAGAGTATACAAGGAAAAGTTAAATTTTTCTTCTCTTACCTCCATCCTGCTCCCAAGGAGTTATACCAATGTCAACGGTTTCCTGTGTATCCTTCAAGAAAAATTCAACGCAGACGTAAGCACATGGTCTGACATATTTCAAAGCCTTGGCATTAACCGAGCAAAAGCACATGTTTGGTTTCACTTTTTTGTGACTTAGTCGCTCTCAAGTATATACTTTAGTGCCTTATAGCCCAGCTTTCTGTCCATTAAAGGTCTCCTTCTCCAAAGCCATCCCGCACTCAAACACTGTGTTCATCACCTTTTCTCCAAAATCTTCAGTAGTTTCCGTCCAGCTAGAGGTGAAAATCCGAACTCATAAAGTTATCAGCCATTATAATCTGGCTCCAGTCTCTTTTTCTATCCTACCTCTTACCACCTCTCATCACAAACTCTCTCTTTTTATAATGATGTTTGTCTGCTTCTATTTACTGAGTCCTGAACATATCTCCCAAATTCAGGGTAGTGTCCATCAATCTTCCTGAAACACTTCAGCCCCCAGTAATCTCTCTCTTCTCCAAATTTGTTAAAGGGCTAATTACATGTAGTACTTATTTGACTATAGTCATAGACTTTTTTTATGATTATTTACTTTTCTTGTGTCCATCTATGATTTGCTCAACTAGGAAGCTCTCAAGGGCATGAACTGATTTATGAATTACAGTCATGGGTCTTACCTAAAGCCCTGCCTAATGCTTTTGCACATAGATGTCAATTAGTAATTTTTGGAATGTACACTTTGACAGTCATCCCCTAATGGAGTAGAGCTGGTATATGGGGATTCTCTTTATTAAAAATTGTCAAATGATGGCTGCCAACAAAGCCACCATCTTAATGGGTTACATACATGTCCCTTCCAAGGGAATTGTACCTGCACGCTGCTCCTTTAGATGAAGAACTTTCTAATGTGTCTCGTCTGATGCACTTACCCCCTTGTCAAATGACATTGCGTCTAAATGTCAGAAACAAGGTGTTTCAGTTTCCCCCTGAAAGACCAAGCACAGTTATTTAATGGGCATGGCAACCACGCAATTAAAACATTGTTTTAAATTATGATAAATATTTATATGTGTTGCCATTTTAACTATTTTTAAATGGTCATTGGCCTAAACACATAAACATCGCTGTGTAGCCATCACCGCCATCTATCTGCAGAACCTCTCTCTCTTCCAAAACTCAAATTCTGTATCCATTAACCATTAACTCCTCCCACTCCCCAGCACCTGGCATCACCACTTTCTGTCTCTATGAATTTACTACTTTAGGTACCTCATATAAGTGGAATCATAGTATTTTTCCTTTCGTGATTTGCTTATATCACTTAGCATAATGTTTTCAAGGTTCATTCACGTTGTAGCACATATTAGAATTTCATTCCTTTTTAAGGATGAATAATGTTCCATTGTTTGTGTTTTCACATTTTATTTATCCCATTCATGCATTGGTGGATACTTGGGTTGCTTCTACTCCTTGGCTATTGTGAAATGCTGCTGTGAACATGAGAATCCAGATTTCTCTTAGATGCCCTGCTTTCACTTTGGGACGTTTGTACTCAGAAGTGTATATATTCCAGTATATTGCTGTATCATGTGGTGATTCTATTTTTAATTTTTTGAGGAACTAAACCATGAAATTTTAATATTTCTCCCTGGTATTCAGTATCTCCAGAGGGAAGGCAAAATTTATTAACATCCTCACCTTTGTGCCCAAACTGTACTTGAGAATTGTTTATTTGAGAACACTATCCTTAGGGGATTGTTTGTCACTAAAGTTCTTGAATTTGTCCGTATATTAGTTTGCCTGTTTTTAAATTGTAGACGTTTAGAGGACAGGCAGGAGATGTTTAATTTGCTTTGTAGAGCACGTAGCCCAAACTCAGGTGGGGAAGGGTGTAAATATTATGTAATGATATATTTCAGCCAGAATATCTTCTTGAGCTGGATGACAAGAGCCTGAGTCGCTTCCAGCTCCTTTTCTCTTGCTGTTTGCCCTTGGGCAAAGAACTTCCTCTTTCTCTGACATATTTTTCAGGATTTTGTGTGCATATGAGAAAGGGAGAGAAGGGGGAGAGAGAGAGTGAGGGGGGGAGGGAGGGAGGGAGAGAGGGAAGGAGGGAGAGGTGGCACCTTAATACTTATTATCCTTAAAAACTTTAGATTTCCTTGTAATGTGGAAGTGTTGCCTCATGTTTGTAGCCTTGCCTGACAGCACCTCTCTCTCCCAAGACTCGGGGGACCACTGAGTGCTTCCTCTTGCCTAGTTTTGCAGCACCTTTCTTATTCCTTTGTTCTGGACAGATCATCTTGTTTTGTAATTGTCAACTTGCCTTCTACACCATTAGACATGCTTCTTGTGACAGGGAACTGGGTCTTTCACTCTTTTTTAATTCCCAGTACTTAGAGCCATGGTTGGTACGTGGAGGGGAGTGGCTCAAAATAGTTATTGATTTAAAAATTAAAGAATAAATGTGTGAAATTATATATAATTGAGTATATATATATATATATCCAGGTTGAGTGTATGTATATGTGTGTGTGTATATATCTATATCTATATATATATATTATATCTTAACCTGGATTTGAAGTGTTATTATAATGAGTTATTATAATAAATCAGCATTTTTTATGGGATAGGCACTATGCTGAGAGCTTTTATATATATTTGTTATTTCTATTATTATGCTAATTTGACAGATTTTAAAAATTGGGCTTAGAGAAGTTTATTTTCTAAAGATTACATACCTAGAAGATCAAAGCTGGATTTGAACCCTGATGTATTTATTCCAAAGTCCTTGTTTAGAATCACTACACCCACCGTATCTGGGTGATGGTCAATAATCCATGGCCCTTAATTCTCAGTTTCTTTTTTTCTTTTATCCTGCATCTTTAATGATCTGAAATTAGAGAAGTGATTAGTTATATGCCTGTCTAGGTTGCTTTATCTTTGCAGTGATTTAACTTCATAGGCTCGAATCCCATCTTTAACTTTTGATAAATAATTAATGTTCTGAATTCTACTTTCGACATCATTCTTTGACATCTGAGGATGAAGATGCTCATTAGCACTGCGCAGTATACCCACTGTCATAAGGCAGCTCTTCATACTGCTGTCCTAAAACTGCTTGAGAGGGCTTGTATTGTCAAATGCGATGACCACCCTCCAGACCCGAGTCCCAGTTTCTCTTCCATATTTGACTGTGTTAACCACTCTTGCTTTGAAACTTTGCCCTCCGTTGGCTTCTGGGGCCCAGGCTCTCCTTTTGCTCTCCTAGTTTGTTTACCGTTGTTGTTTGTTTCCTCCTCTCTACCAGCTTTTAACTGTTGGATTTGCCATTGCACCTAAATCCTTATCTTTAGCCCCAACCTCAGTTCCAGATCTGATTTAAAGCACTCTGCCAGCTTTCTTCATTTGGTTGTAGCAAGAAGTCTCAAACTCACCATGTAGCAGTAGGACCTCTCAGCTCCCTCCTTTCACCCAACCAATGGCCTGTTTTTCTGTTTTTGAAAAGTAGGTTTTCATGTTGTCACCATCCTCCCAAGGTAAAAACTCTTTTTGGTTTTTCTTTTCACATATCCTCATCCAGTTGGCTGCCAACTCCTGTTCATTTTTCCTCTAAAATTTTTTAATTTGTTCCTTTCTTTGAATTCCCACTGTTTCTCTTCTTTTGTTTGAATAACTGGCCTTCAGTCTCCACCTTCCTAACTCATACCCTGACTTCAGAATTACTTTTAAAAACATGAGTCTGACAATCATTCAACCTGCTTTAAAACCCTCAATGGTTCCCCTTTCCTCCAAAATAAAGTTTAAACAGGCAGACAGGGACCTTCACAATCTGTCCCAACCGCCCTTGCCAGCTTCATTCCTTCTCCATTTGTCCTGTGGCTATTGGAGGCTTGTGACTGTTCAAACTTGGGGTGCATTTTCATGGCTCCATGACTTTGCTTCTATTGTTTTCTAGGCTGGTTTTCTTGGCCATAAACACTTACACATATCTCCCTAAGGCCCTGTTCAAACATAACTGCTTTGATGCTTTTTCTCTTCCCTCATCCAGGAAGACACCCACTCTCTCTTCTGAGTTCTTAAGCTGTTGCTTTTTACTTTGTCCCCTGGTTGGTTATGTACAGGTGTGACTCTCCTCTAGATTATGAGTTCCTTGAAGAAAGTTCATTTGTCTGGTGCCCATAGGGACACTGGTGTCTCAGAGTTTGGCTCATTTGTGGCACTCAAGAAATGCTGATTGAATTGGGTGATAGGGGAAATTTCAAGAATATTCAGTGCTGAAAATAATTCTCCCCAATTTGCCCTATAGAAGATTATGAAGGAAGGTTAATGGAAGACAGTGTTGATGGGTGGGGATAAGGAGTGAGGTAGAATGCTTTAGACCTGAGTGAAGGTTTTCTTCCCCCCTAAATATTCCCCAGTTGCTTTCCATTTATCAGAGGGAAGAGATTTTTTTAACTTACATCATCAGAATATGTCTATTGCTAGAAAAATTTAGTTATTCATCCAGAATACAGTCCCTCCCACCTCATTTTTTCAGTGAATGTTTGAGGCTGACCCTCAGAATGCAGCTATGAAAGGCTCTTTGAGTGGGTATTTCAGACCATATACACAAGATTTGTTTTATGATGATGAGGAATTAAGAAAAACATTTCTGAAAAAAAGAACAAAAATTCCTGTATAGAGGTTTTGTCTTTTCCTGGGTGCGTTTAACCATTTTTTGTTTGTGCTTAAGGCATGTTAAAAGTAGAAAGTACCTTGGAAAATACTACAGCACTTATTAGTTGGTTTGTCCTGCCCTCATTTTTGCCTTACCAGGACAAGACATTTCACTAGTGGCTGGACTCATCAGAATATTGCTTACTAAGACCTTTGAGAGTGTTTTGTTTCTTTCAATAAAACTCTCTGTCAGGGACATACTCCCACTGCAATCCAACTGCTCTCTTCTTTGGCTGTGTTCTGTGCCCAGTGATTTATAGGAGCTGGTTTTTATCTGAAGGCAGTGAGTGGAGCTTCTAGACCTTTATAAATATATGGAGGGGGCCTGAGAAGAAATGATAAATGGAAGGCCCTCAAAAGGCCTTGGAAAGATGTGCCCAGGATAAAGAAGGGCAGAGGACAATGGTAGGCCTTGTGTGAGGGACCGGAGGGTAGAGAGACAAAGGAGGGTAGAGAGCCAAGACAACTGAAGGCCCCAGTGGGTCTTAAGGGGCATAATGAGGCCAGTGGCAAGCAGACAACAGTCAACAGACTCGATCCAGAGGTGATAGCGAGAGTGTGGTTGACTAATAGCAGCTTCTAGAATGCAACACGTGCCAGTGATGATGCTGCCATCTCAAGGATTACTAGATGCCATAGCAGAGGTTACCAGCTGGCTGACTGCTGCTTAATGGCCTGGCTGCACACTTTTTGAGTGAACAGTCCTTTGCAGTTTCCAGGATGGTTTACATTGTAGTATTTAGCTGTGCTCTAGTCTTGGATTTTTCATTTAAAATCCAGGCTACTGTTTGTAGAGTTGGTGAATCAGGCTCTGCCTTTCTCTGCAAGTTGGATATTTGCATCCTGTACATGCTGTCTGCAGCTGTTGGGAACTCTTGATGCCCAGATAGTCAACTTAAAGTCTGAAGCAGGAGGATTCCTCACTGTGGGAAGTTATCAAAAGGTTGGAGGTGTTTACAGGCATTGAGCGGTGAGATGCTATTGTGAAACCAAACCAGATTGCTCTGGGGTAGGAAGTCGGTACCTTCTGCAAGGTGGTGGCCCATACCTGTGAGGACAGATGAGGTCATTGGCATTCAGAGCTGTGTGAAGTCACTTTACCCAGGAGACTGGAAAAATACCCAAATGGCCAGTCACTGGGTGAGCCGGGTGGGTGTGTAGTAGAGTGGGTAACTTAGGACCCGTGCCGTCATTGTAGCAACTCCATCGGCAGCCTTGGTTTAGCTGCTCTCCCTGCTTCTGACCCAGAAAACACTCAGAAAATGACTGCAGTGAAATGCATCTTCAAGGTGAAGCTTTCATTACAGGTGGGGGGAGGGAAGCGGAGTTGATCCCAGGGGCTCAATACTTACTTCCTAAATGTGCTGGGAGTGAGCTTTGTTTATGCTCTGACCCAGAGGAAGTCACTTTACATCTCACCCTGTTTCCAGCAAAGAGTGCCTTCTGCTTGTTTTGCATAAGCCTTGTGCCTCCTCTGCAGAAGAGGCACAGAACGAACTGGGAGCTATAAAATTCCTGGTGTCATAATTCTTTGCAAACAGCGGGGTCTAGTGAGCAGTGTATTTGGTCGGCAAGTGATCATTACATTCTATACTTGGTTTCTCTGTCTGTAAAATGGTGGGAATGCTTTCTCCTTGAAATGTGAAGGTCAAAATGACATAGTGTATTTTCCTTTTTTAAAACCAGATGCTTAAAGCATCACAACATCTCAGAGATAGTCTATGGATAAAATGTAATCAGAGTACCTTGCAGACATCATCTAATAACCTAGAAATCTCTGAAGAGCGACTAGTCAGCTCCCCTGTTTTACAATAAGGGAGATTGGCAGAGAGGAGGGAATTTGCCTGAGGTTACAGAGTTAGTTAGCTCAGACTCTAAGTGGAAAGCAGGTCTTTCCATCCATAGCCTAGTCCTTTCTCTCTTCACGTCTCTCCCCCTCCTCATCCTCTTTCAGCTTATAAAAACTAGTTTTAAAAAATTACAACATGAACACATACCCATGGAAAAACTAATTCGAGCCATACAGAAGGTGCTCCTAGATCCATTTCCGGAGGTCACCAGCATTAACAGTTTCTCGTATATCCCCCTAGAGGTTTTCTAGGCACATGTAAACATGTACACATAGTTATCAGTATGTAAGGGTTTGTGTCGGTATATGTATGTGCATGTGTACGTATGTAATATGCATACACGTATACACACGTATATGTATGTACATTGTAGTTTATTTTTCACGCTCTACTACAACTTACCCTTTTCCCTTAATGATGAAACACTTTGGATGTCTTTCTATATCAGAACATAGAAATTGACCTCTTTCATTCTTAACAGCTACTTAGTAGCTTATGGTCCTATTTCTCCATGACTTTAAGACGTAGAAGCCGCATCATGGAGTTTGAGTCCTGAATTCATGATGCTGATGTAAGAATCCATATTTTATGTGAGCATCCAGGAAGAGGAATGACTTCTGACGGTTAAATGGCATGAATTTTCTGAGACCCTGCTTCTATTTTCTGCTACTACTTATGAGCTTCTGTTATATGCCAGGTAATATGCTTGGGACGTTAAATGCCTTAATTCATTTAATTCTCACAATAATCTATTGAGTCAGATATAATTCCTATTTTATGATGAGAATTGAGGCTTGTCAAGCAAACTTTGCTTAAGGTCACACAGTCAATTAAATACCAATTAAATGTGAACCCAGATCTGCTTGACCTCAAAGCCTGTGCTTTCTTACCGTCTGAAATCTAGGACACTAAGAAGAATGGTTATATGTATAAACTAAGCATTTTTCATAGCTTCTAGTTTTCTTGGTTTAGACCTAGCTAAGGATCTACTACACACAAAGGGATCATATGGAGGGCCAGTGGAGCAGAGATACAATGGTGTGAGAAGGAGGGACAAGAAGTGGTTGCTCTTCAGGATGCATTATTGTCTGTTACATGCTAGGCTGTGTGGGAAACAGAGAGGTGATTGAGACACAACTCTGTTCTTAAGAGACTTATGATTTCTCAATGAGGACAGCCACACATGAGACCGAGTGTAACACAAGGCAGAACGAGACAAGCGCCATCATGAAAATTGCTCCACAGCCTCTAGGAAGCTGTGAATGGTTGGGCCAGGGATCCTGGGGAGGCAGCTTTCACTGAGAGCAGCCATATGAACTGATCCTTGAGACAAGTGCAAATTTTCCACTGGCCAAATAGGGGAGAAGGTATTTCACAGAGCAAATGGGTGCATGTGGGACATGAGTTTGGTGTGGCTGCAGCAGAGGATGAGTGGGGGCATGTAGTGACAGAGGAGCCCAAGAGGTAGATTGGGGCTAGATTGTAGCAGGCTTCGAATGCCATTTAAAGAGCTTGTAGTTTATATTTCAGGTCTGGACACCTTATCGAAATTTTTGAACAGGGGAGTGATATGCTATCAGCTGTGTTTTGGACATCCTGCAGAAATGTAATGAAGGTTCAAGAGGGTCTAGACCAGGGCAGTGGGAATGGAAGGGAGGAGGTGAATCCAAGAGATTCAGAGAAGTCAAAGCATCTAGGCTTTCTGTGTGAGTAAGGACCCATTGCTGACCTTAACAGGCCCTGCAGGACCCATAAAAGACCAAACGTATGAAAATTTACCCCTATCCTATATTAAATATAATGTTTTTGCTGTCAAAAGTATTTGAAAGGATTTTAGAATTAATCTTAATTTTTATTTTACAGTCTTAATTTTATACTTTGGCACCAATTAATTTTTCTCAAGTCTTAAAGCATTTTTGTAGGTCCTTAAAATTCACTTGTAGATGCATTGTGTCCAGTGGCACCAAAGTGAGGGGGAGAGAGCTGTCGGATATGATTCAGAGCTTTCAGCTCAGGTATCTGGGAGGTTGGTGTTGGTAATTTACTGATATGTAAGTGTTAAAAGAAGGAGAAGCTCTGAGGGTGATGAGGAGGTACAGAGAAAGAGTTCAGTGTCGACCATGTTAAGTAGGAAGTATCAGCAGCGTGTGTTGGTGGAGCTTCTGGACAAACCTGGAGCCCAGGAGGGCTGGGGGGTGGGGTGGGGGGGAGTAGATGTTCACCTGACACACCTGACAGTCCTCAGTCAGCACAGAAAGGGGATCACACGAGGGACGAGAACACACTGTAACTTTGAGTAATGCCTGTATTTCAGGGATGGGTGGAGAAAGAGGACTTAGGGAATATGATTGCAGTGGAACAACATATACTGAGGATGAGAACAGAGGGAATCCAAAGCCATGGAAATCCAGCTTCGGGAAGAGGATGGTTGATAGTGTATAACGTGGGAGAGAGATGAGAGGAAAGTCTGAGAGGAGGCCATTAGTCTCGTAAGAGGCTCAAGTGACCCTCAAGAAAGCAGTTTTAGTGGAGGGTCGAAATTCAGTTACCAGGAATTAGAGTGAAGCCGTGGTGAGGAGGACAAGGCAGTGAATGCTGACTGCTTTTCTGAGAACTTAATGGAAAAAGGATGGTTTGAAACAGGTCAAGGGAAGTTTTGTGTGGCAGAGGACACGAGTTTTGGGCTGAGAGGGCGAGGAGCTCTAGGAAAGGAAGTAGGGATGAGAAGGCAGCGAGGGATGAGAAAGGCTCGGTGGACAGTGGAAGGTTCTGGGAGGCTGGAAAGCATCAAGTGGCAGGATAGCTGATCAGTACCATCATGCCTGTGCCCCGACGTAGATGAACAGTGTAAGTTCGTGAATAGTGGTTGAGCCCCCACCACACACAACACCGTGATCAGTATCATGCTGGCATCTCATACTTCTATGAGGCTCAGAGTGACTCTGTGTCAACGCTTTGTTCTCCACGCCTTGAGTAGCACCTGGTACAGAGAATAAGTCATTGAGTATTTGTCAGCACACTGGTGCCCTTACTGCACCTGTCCCACAGCACCCATCCTTTCCCTTCGTTTTTAATGATTTCTCGTGGGACATGTAATGTATGTGACACACGTGTGAGTTTGCAAGTGTGGTTTATAAAGCAGACATTCTCGCGTTCGCACTCTCTCACCTACCTGCATTCCCCTCCCCTTTCCTCAGAGCCCTGCCATCTCAGGTCCTGTTTCTCTTGAAAATGTGGGTGAGTAAGTTTGTACTGGGACTCCCCTATGCCTCTCAGTGCTGAATTCTGGGGCACCTGGACTTTCTGCAGCAGCAGGGAAAGAATATATGATGATCTTTTAGGGGAAACAAAGGGGCTCATTCAATGAGTTGGTGAAAGATGAGTCTCCTTGTTGATGGTGATAAGAGAGGATCTTGTTTCCCGAAAGCTCTCTGGGTGTGAATGCACTTTCTTTGCTTGGTTCATGTCACTGGGGTATTTCCTTCATGCCCAATGAACAAGAGGACTCTTTGCTAGGAAGTTCAGCTCCTGCCGTCCCAATCTCTATTTTTGGGAAGAGCAGAAGTCCAAAGATCAGGCTCCATTTGCTCTACTTCTCTTGGATTCTAGGAGTATGAAGTGTTTTATTCAATGGTAAGTATCTGACTTAACATTTTTGACAGTTTTACCTTTTGTCATTGGGATGAGGTGAGAGATAACTACTTTTTCCTCCGTCTTTTTAGGGGCTGTTAAATTTTCCTCTCTTTCTTTTTTCCCCTTCTATTTACGATTGTAATACAAAGCTACAATAATGGAAAACATTGCAGAAATACAGGCCATAGAAAAAAGTTCTCATTATCCACATTTCTTATCCCCTAGATAATCATTCACTACAATTCAATGCATTTCCTTCCAAATTTTTAAAAGCACATATACTAATAAAATATGTGATTGCTATTTATTTTTACAGAAAAAATGTTTATATTTTGAATATAACAGTTTACCTTGTTTTATTCATCAATAGGTCATCTTTCCCCCACATACCTACAAATTTTCCTTGTTCAAAATTCTTTTATCGTATGGAAGAACCATATTTTATTTAATCAATTTTTAAGTGATTTGAAATTAGGTTGTTTTAATTTTTTGTTTTTTGTTTGGTTTTTGCTCAACCCAATAATACAGAGCTAGTTTTAAACTACTAAATATAAAGTGGTGGGGGGTCTGTTCAAGCTAAGGGAGCTCGGAAAATGAGGCCAGGCTTTTCGGGGAATTGAAAGGCTAATCTCCATGGCTCCTTTTCTTCTCTCCTGTAGCCCAGGGGAGTCACCTGTCCCTTCTCCCAGGCAGGGCTAAGGCACTAACTTTTTGTCATAAAGTATCCTTAGACCAAATTACACTGCCATTTTGATTTGCTTTTCACCTTTCTTTCCTTCCTCTCTCCTTCCTTCCTTCCTTCCTCTTAATAACTTGGTGTCCAGTTGCAGCTTCTCCTCTAGCGCTCTCTTCCAGTTACCCTGAGTGTCCAGGCTCTGCACGCTTTCCTCTCCCCCAGAAGGGCCTCCCACTGCTCCTGACTTTGATCTCATTTTGTCCCCTGCTCAAGTTTCCAGTTTCCCTAGGTGGTGCCCTTGTTAGTATCTGTGGGCTTCTTCTGTGGTCTCATCTGCCACATAAATTAAATCTTCTGCTTCCGCAAGTCACTTAGCTCCCCTTTGAAGGATTTAAATTTAAACCTAGTTTAACATAGCTCCTCCTTTGCCCAGTGTCACCTAGCACTTATCTTCACCTTCTCTTCACTGTACTGTAATAGTAAATTTCCATTCCTTGTGAGGTGACTTCATTTCTAATGGAAACTCCTGCCCTGTAGTGTGGCAGAGACAGACATGCTTTGGCTTCGGTCTGACCTGGCTTTGAATCCAGGTTCCATCACTTACTACCTGTGTGACCTCAGCAGGTAATTTAATCTTTCCGACCTTCATTTTCTTGGTAAAATGGGGAATAATGATTCCTATATTGCAGAGAGGATCCTGTTATAGACTGGAGAAAAATGTGTGTCAGATGTCTCGTGTATGGTAGATGACCAAGAATGATAGCTACCTCCTGTCATTATCCCTAGGTTTTCCTTTAGCAAATTTGTTAATTTTTAGCCCACCTCATCATGTGTTATAAGGGGTCAAAAAATCAATGCATTCAAGTTCTTATTAGAAATGAATACTATACCAATGTAAAATTTGGAACATAAATATTTTTGCCAACTAATCTTTCTCCTGTTCCTGGCGATGGTAAATAAAATAATTAATAAAAAAAAATTAGGACAATAATTTAGATGTGTCTTTGAAGTCCTGTGTGCTAGAAATAATTTGTATTTTCTGGAGAACAGCCATTCCTGTTCATCTCAAATGGTTCTTACAATGTGGTTTCTTTTGCTCTCAGAGGTCCAGCAACTGAGTTGAGGGATGCTCTTTGTGGTTTGATTATTGTCACAAATGTGCACTGAAAGGTTTCTAAGCAAAGACTTTCCCAGTTTATTCGAGGGTTTGTCGTAGATTACGATGGTGGTGGTTGCCTGGTACCCTCACTACCACATCTGTGTACTCAGGTTGCTTGCAGAAGGCTTGCTACATATTTGGGTTTTATACTCTGTGTTCTGGAGTTACTTGTTTCTGGTGTTAATCCTTCATGGTGCTGCACTGGACCATATGGACAAATGATAGGGAAATTAAAACATGGACTCAAATTTCCTTTGAGTCCCAAAGGAAAACTAAGAACTCTGTTTCCTGCACACAGAGGTAGTAAACTTGTCCAAGGTCCCAAAGCATACCAACAGCTAGTGTAGCTTGCTTTTCGTCTCTTGTGTCAGGGATCCTCGTGGCTTCTCAACAGTGGTTCTCCCACGGTTGAGGCCAAGTTGTCCCTTCTTTGAAGCCCACCAGGGAATGAATTCTTGAGGACTCCCGCCCTTTAGGCAGAGCCTCTTTTTTTTTTTTTTTTTTTTTGAAGTGTTTTAAACTCCTGTATGGACAACCCTGGGAATCTTTTCATTACCTGAGTTGCAGGGATTAGAAAACCCAAGATATTCTCTTTGTAACATTTGCTCCTGCTAATCCTTTTGGGGGCAGGTTGGGTATTATGATCTTTTTATTTCCAAGTGACAGAAGGCTTTGTGAGTAAGAGAAATGATTTACAGTATCTCAAAGTCATTAGCAAGACTGAATTTTCCTTTCAAAAGCCCGCAACTCTTGCTTCCTAGCTGAACTTGGCTAAGCCTCTTGAGGGGTGTCATGCTGAGCTTGCTTAGCAGATGGCTCAGAGGCAGGTCAGTGGTGCTGAGAAAGTTGGATGGTCTGATGCTGAGGGAAAGAACTCGGCTGTGGGCGCCTCCCTCTCGCTGGATCTTCTCTCTCATGTGGCAGCTGTGAAGAGTCCTGGTGAGGAGGTTCAGGAAAGGCTTTTGGCAGGACCTGGTAATGTGAAAGTCAGGAAACTCCTCTCTCAGGAGGTGAACCACCTTCTAAAACAACAGCAGTCCTGTCTGCTCCTGAAGCAGGATGCCGAAAAGGAGGCCTCCTGGGCTTTACTGTATGTTCTCTGCTTAAGCCGGTGGGAACTACAGACTCCAGCATTAGCACATTGCTTGCTTTTCTTCCCTCCCCTAAACCAGGCAAGGAGGCTCCGAGGCCAGCTGGGCTGTGTGTGTCCTTGCCATCTGCCAGGCCTCACTCCACAGGCCAGAGCCTGGGCTTTGGCCAGCGCTTCCTGCAGTTCTGCCCAGCACCCCAGCCCTGTGAGCCTCTCAGTGGCACTGCACAGGTGTCCTACCAGGGTCCTGCTCCAGCCCAACATGGCAGTGTTGCTGAGAGGAGACAGGAAGGGTGGGGCGCAAGCCATCCCCTCTGAGGCAGTCATGGTGGTGAAAGAGCTATCACTTCCTTTCCTGCTGGCACTCAGACACTCACCACAGTCCCCTGGTTTCTTGCTTTGTTATGTGTGTGGGTTTCGTGGTCCCAGTGGCCACAACAGGAATTGTGTGGAAAATCCAAATTTGGAGGCCACTTACCAAGATGAGCTCACATTTCTCTTCAGTCAGCTATGTCATGTTAGAACACAACGGATAGTGATGTCTTGTGATAGAAATATTTTATCTAATACAATCTGTCTCTTTTTTTTCTCTTCCAAACCATAAAGTAAATTTCGTATCATTTTCACACATTTATAAAAAATAGTGTTCAGAATGAGTTTCCCTCTGGTGATAGGCCAGGGACCTTATGTTGGTGCATCCCTGCTGAACCACCCAGACGTTGCTTCTCCTCAGAGGCACCTGGTTGTCTTTCTCTGTCTGCTCTTCTCTGACCCTAGGTCTCTCCACTCCCCTCTCTTTTTCTCTGCTTTTTTCAACTGTTGCTGCTTTTTATTTTATTCACCGCTCCGCTAGGCGTTCTGCTAGTTGGGAATCCTTTTGCCTGGTTAGTGGACCATCAGGGCTGCCCTTCTTATCCAGGAGCCAACTGGTTCCAGGCGTCCCTGCTGTCATTTGACCAGAGTGGTGGTGCTTTCTGGCGAGTTGCCGTAAATTAAGGGCAAGGGCCCCAAGGATGATCTCATTCAGGTGCCACTTCCTGAAAGGGGTGATCTCGGAGCCAGGCCCATCTGAGGGGCATCAGAGGCTCTTCTCTGCCAGCCTCTCTCTCTGCACAGAGAAATTTTTGGGGTGAGATAGCATTATTATTTTGTTCCTGAGGAAATAATACCAAGTTTCCAGTTTTCCCCTTAATGGAGTGCAAGGCTTTGGCCTGGGGCTGGGATTGAGTCTCCCAGCATCCTGGAGGATGGGATGAGGGGTAATTTGAGGAGCCTCTCACTCATGTGCTTCCTGGGCCTGGCCCAGCCAGTCGAAATTCTCCAAGAACAGCTGAGGCATAACTGATACGAGGAGTCCAGAGCGGGACCCTCTGCAAGAGGGAAATAGAGCCATATCCAGTCAAGGGTCTGGAAAACTATTGAATATTTTTGCCCAACTCAAGTATTAGAGTTTGTTAAACTCCCACCGTGGGTGAAATCCTAAGCTCTTCTGAATCTTTAATCCTTCTCTCTCCCTCTCTCTCGGTTTTCCTGTAGCCTATAGACAAGCTCAGGTTTCTCCCATTGGATAAAACTGTCCTCTGGCCTTGCACCTGCTCCTCAAAGCCCCATCCCCTTCTCTCAGCAAACATTTCAAAGGAACAGTCTACACATTATTTTGCTCTCGTTTATTCTACTCTCCACTTACATTAGGCTTCTGTCCCGCACAACTTTATAGAAACTGCCCTCACTGTGGTCACCAGTTGTGAATAACTACTTGGATCAGTGGATGCTGTTGTTCTCTCTGTGCTTCTGGAAATTTTCTCTCCCGAAGTTTCACGATGTGGTTATCTCCTGACTTGGCTTATCCTATGATGGCTCCTCTTTCTCAGCATACCCCGAGGAAGAGTTTCCCCAGTGTCCATCTTTGGCTCCCATTCTGGACACCCTGTGCCCTCTTTTGGGATAATCGTGCCCACTTTTAGTGTTTTAGCTGCCTGCTGTATTTTGCTGATGACTAAATATCTCCAGCCCACACTGTGTCCTCAGGACTTGGATACCAAGCCTCAAGCTAAGCATTTCTACCTGGACATTCCACCAGATGTCTGAAACTCCTACAGCTGGCCTTACACAGGCTCTTTCCACATTCTTTGACTGTCTGTCTTATTTTTTCCTGTAGGTATTATAGGTCAGTCTGGGCAAGACCTCCCTGTTAATATTTGCCTAGTACCCTGTACTTCTCCTCTGCGGCACTCTGCAATTCTTAAATTATAAATTATTTGTAATAATTCATTAGCTATTTGTCTTCCCCACTAGACTGAAAGCGCCACAAGAGCAGAGGGCCTCTGTTTTGCTTCATTATTGAATACCGAGCACCTAACACCGTGGCTAGCACCGAGTGTGGGCTTGAGACGTATTTCTGATCCATTGAAATCACCATTCCCTCCACCAGAATTCCTCCACTTGTAATCGCCGTCCTGATTGACAGAACCACCATCCACTTAGCCCCCCAACATGCAGAAGTCAGTCTGAAGTTAGGTTATTACGAGGGAGGTGGGTCAGGTGTATGAAGAATAGGACATATAGGTAGACAGAAAGATGAGCACATATGGGCCAGCTTAGGCTCGTGTTTAATATTTCTATTCCAGTGTCTCGAAGACCACATTTAATCATCTGGTCCTCTGACTCTCATCCTGTTGAATGAAGGTGGGAACACATTAAACACTGGCCATCATTAGCCCCTCAGAACAAGAAAGTGGGAGCGAGAGCAGAAAGAGCTATGACATCGTTGAGAAAGGCAGCCATTGAGAAGAAGGGAAGGCGTGGGCCCTCATAAAATAACCTCATTTCCTTCAGTTTTCACACAAGCAGGTAAAAAATGAGAAGAAAATGTGAAGTGCTGGTGTTCTGCCTGTCGCGCTTCTCCCAACAACTGGAGTCTTCATTTAGGGGAGGGGACATGAATGCCTTAGTTCAGGCCGTGGTGACAGCTCAGCTGTGGCCTCAGAAGGTAGCCTGATTTGTGAGTGGGCCCTGGGTGAGGGCCCTGAAATCTGAACATGTTTGCCAATGTGTCCGTATTGGTGTGATGTGGGGAAAGGTACTGTAAGAAAAAGTGAGCTGTTTTTAAAATAAGAAGTTAAATCAGTTCTGAAATCCAGCTGGAGAGTTCCACAGAGGGATTCTAAGGAGACCATCCACAGGTGTGTGTGGACAGAGTCTGGGGAGACCCTTGTCCTGCCACCATATGCAGTCAGACATGGTGTCTGATGCCTGGCGGGCATTCAAGCATTTAATCCTTCTCCCTGCCTTCTCCACAGGTGGGAAAGCTAGGGTCGGCACATTTTCCTGTAAATAGCGAACATTTCCTGCAAACATTTTTGACTTTGCGGGCCACATGCAATCTTTGCCACGCATTCGTGTTTGTTTTACAATCCTTTAAAAATGTAAGACTACTCCTAGTTCATGGGCTGTCCAAAAACAGGCTGAGGGCTGTTGTTTGATTTCTCCTAGTCTAGAATAGTAACCCAACTGTAGCTTCAGGCCCTGCCACCTGCAGAGTGAGTGCGGCAAAGACCCTAGGTTCTACTAAACGTTGTCTTTGAGTAGTAGAGCCTTCGTGTCCTGAGATGGGTTATTACCCTAGACCACTGTAGTACTATGGCACCACAGGTCAAATCTAGAGCTCGATTAGGGGTTTCTCCTTAACTGCTAAAGGTGAGTGGGAGGTTACTGATCATGTAGCCCCTCTTCCTGAATACAATGGCAACAAAGGTGAGTTTTGGTTAATGAAAACAGCAAATGGTCCTACTTTACTCTGAGGGTGACTTTAACTAGGAGTGGCTCTAATCTTGTAACTAAGATGGGAATCCCTGACACTGGAGCTGGAGAACAACCTGAAATGAGCAAGATTGCATTCAGTAGGTGAAAATGCCAAGTTCTGCTCTTAAAGAAGAGATGCATCAATATTGCTTTGTCTGGATTGAGTTATGTTCACGTGTCCAAGTTTTTATAAAATGGAGCCAAAATTTATTGTTGCTCTTATCCCTATATTCTTTTTAAGGGACTAAGTTAATGTAAATATTGCTGCGACAATATTTCTCACTTACAGAGTAGATTTTTAAAGGTTTTGAGAACCAAGAGTAACTGGACTAACCCACCCTTTCCTAATCCATCACTCAGTGAATAGAGTAACTTTGTCTTGTGTAGTTTTCTTTTTGTGTGTCAATTTTCAGGTTTATGGTCATCTTATTTGAAGTCATTTGGGTATATGTATTTAGAATTCAGAATTTTTTTAAATTTAGAAACATATGGTGTTTGAGGCAGCATCCTATGATCAAATGTGTTATTTTTGCAGCAAAACTTGTATTTACATGGAGGAGGATGAATGAAGACTATAAATAAGCCTAATCTCAGTTCAGGGCAGACTTCATCACTAAATGAATTACAGATATCTTTATGCTTTCAGAGCTTTTCGTATTTCAGAATTGTTGCAGATAAGGGTTTATATGGTGTCTTTTAAATTAGACGGGAAGATCTGTGAGTGGAGGGGATGTATCCTCCACAATGCCTTGCATGGTACGTATATACCGTAGGTGCTCATTAAAAGTCAGTTAATTGATTTTTTTTGAATTAACATAAACATGATGACATAAATATGTCACGTGTGAGTGTTCTGAGGCTATTTTACAACGAGCTCTTATTTTTCCATTTTTCTGATTTCAAAATATATTTTCAAAAATGTTGGAATTCCCCTATAAGCTATCATTAAACCAGAAGCTGCCTTGATGGATCGTAGGTTGGAAAGTAATAAATAAAGTAAAAGCAGTCGGACTCTGTGCATGTCGGTGGGTGAGTGGCCAGTTTGTGAGAGGGACTGGCTAATTCGAGGTGGTGTTGTGCCGTTTTGTAGTTTAGTAGTGGTAATATCACAACAATTGACTCATTAACAATATTGATGAAAATTGAATGTCAGAGAAGGTTCATGGTGCCATAGTCTTAACGACCTGTTTAAACCATGGACCAGTAATGACTCAGTGATATACTAACAATATCAAAAATGTTGCCCTCCGCAGGAGAAGAGCAATGAGGGCATCCTCTCAGCATCTGGCCAGCTCTTTGCAGAAGGCTCAGTCTCATTTAGGAGCTCCTACTTAGAGAGAAATGAGGGGAATTGGGAGCAGGTGGTAACAAGAGGAAAGGAAATGAATGTGATTTGAAAATGCAATCACACTAAAAAGCTGGAGGTATTTGGATTGTGATATTAAAAAGCAAGAGGGAATAAGCATGACTTTAAGTGTGCGCCCATAGATTTCTATCTTTGTAGCAAAGGCAATATAGGAGGAACCATCATTAAGTTGTGATATTAAAAAAAAAAATTTAAGCACAGTAAAAAAATAAAAGTGAAACATAAAAAGTTATCAACATGACCAAATGAGCCAACAGAAGAGATTATCAAAAAAAGTCATGGGTGCCTCTATTCTCAGAAGATATTTAAGGGTGGCCTTAAGTACCTTGATCAGTATAAATATGAGGACATAGATGGGAGGAATGAAAACACTTTCAAGGCGAGGGATGTGTCTGATCACCTGGTCAGAGACCGGAGGAAGCAGAGGTGTGAGGCTGTTGTCGCATGCCTCCCTTTGTCTCGGCAGTGCTGGGAGTTGTTTCGAGGGAAAGAAGGCACGCTTCTTTTCAGGAGCTGATCTGTGCTGACTGACGGGACAGCCAAGGGTGAGGTGCCCTGTTAGGCATGAGCTCCGCAGTGAGTTTCAGGGGTTTATTTAGCATCTGGCCGGAAAAAGAAGGAAATATAAACAGGTCAGCATTTCCCACCAGCTGGCTTGCTGTCTCGGGAAAGTAAATGCGCTCATCAGAGACACTCTGGAGTCCAGCTTGCTGGTTTGACTTAGGGGCTTAGTGGTTTCTCCAGGCCCTGGACTTCGATGTCTAGTTAATATTCTGATTCAAAGCCAGTGTGGCTTGATGGAGGTATAGCCAACCTGGCGAGGTACCTGAAGGATAGATGAAAGGCTTTTCTCTAGTCACCCACCCATCCCCTACTGCTCACTGGATGCAGGTTGGAGACGTCTCCCCCAGCTGCCGACTGTGTGCTCTTGGGCTCTGTACTACACTTGGGAGATGGCTGTCTGCAGGTATGTTCCGCCCATTCTTTTTCATGTGGATGGAACATGCCTTCTCATGGGGCCAGGATCTTGGGCTTTGATAGTTTTTAGGAGAGGAGACCAGCAGCCAAGTTAGGCTCTCTTCACAGGCCTGTTGGATCACTATTTCCTAGTGAAATGATATTTTAATTTTCTGGGGCTTGGAGGACTGGATGCCTGTCCCAAAACTGGCTACACTTGAGGCTGCGAAGTTTGTGTAGGACTGGGGAAATCACACCCAGAGGTGATTCTACACATAGACAAGTGGCTTTTCTGGCTGTTAAGAAACAGGCTGGAGTGCTACTGGTGGGTAATTGGTTCCTGATAGCTTGGTGGGCTGGCTGTGGACCATCCTGGGTTTTGATATTCATGCTTTTGGCAAGTGCATCTTTCCAAATACACACAGCTCCTCTGCTCTGAGGCTGTGGCGGGAACTCTTGTTGTCCCCTTTCACCCTAGCAGCAAAACCCTAGAGCAGATTGGAATCTGATTGTTGAGTTGACTTCTTTCTTGCTGTCAGTAGCCAAGAATGTGAAGGATCAGTGAGACAAAAAGCCATTTCTGACATACGTTTAAGGGCCAGTTTAAACAAGCCAGGCATGTATATGGTTCATACGTACTTGAGTATGCTCAGTTATAGCGTCTCCCTGTTGTTGTCTTACTGTAATGAGATCATGAGTTCCTTGAAGGCAGGAGATACTGCCTTTCCTTCCCCACAGTATGCTGCCATGAGCCCTGCCGGTGCTCAGTGAATATTAATTGAATTAATCAGCTGCCACAACACAGGCGCGCACATTAATCCGCCTTGTGCTTTCATCCAGCTACAGATGCAACCTGTGCATTCAGCTGGCTTTGCAGGAGGAGGGTAGGTCCTCACTCGCTCTGTGCCTGCGCGGACTTTCTGCAGCTGGGCCTTGTCTAGAGCAACCCTGTTAGCCAAACGTGCTCTGCAGAGTGTGAGGCCCATTAGTCCTTTATACACATAGCTTTTGTGATGCACACACACAGATTTGAGGGGCTTTACAACTCCCCCTTTCTCCCACTGCCAGTGTTTCCTGACCCTTCCAAGGGTTCCAGGAGAATGAGGTCCACTCCCCCACTCCGCTTCTGGGGCAGCGTTTGTAATTACTGTGCAGGTTTTGTTGTGTTGCTGAGATCAGGCTTCCCTGTGTAGGGAGAAGGGGATTCCAGTCATCCTGATGCATTGTAATCAGGTTACTTACCGCAAGTCAGGTAGTAACAGTTCTCTGCTTTCATTCTGATCACAGCAGGTGATACAGGCCCGGATCATCTCAGATTTCGCTGGGTGCTTTAGGCTGTGGTTGCAACAGTGCTTTACAGCGGTGGTTTCAGTCTTTGAAGAACCATGAAACCATTCAAATTTTTATCTCAACTCCATAAAGTGTAGAGTGGTTTTTTTTTTTTAAATCAATATTGGCCCAAAAGGCCTGACCGCACAACATATTTAACAAATAACACATGCACATTGAAAGCCTAAACGATAAACTTTAAAAAGTCAAAAAGTATTCGACTGAAAAACGAAGAGAGTAGATGAGCCTCTTGCAGAGAGGTCACCATTACACAATGTTGGATGCACACTGGGAGCTCTGATCCCTAAAAACAATGAGTTCTACTATCAAAGGCTGTTACATCTCAGCAAGTCTGTAAAATAGGTAATCCTCCTATTACTTAATACTATTGTCACAAAAAGACTATAGGACAACCTTTTCATTGTCATCTCTAGAAACTCACAGTTTGGTAAAAATTGAAATTTGAGAGCACAGCACAATGCTCAGAAAATACTGATGGGATGAATGAATTTTCATTCATAGAACAGCAAGCTTTATTCTCATTTTCTAGTTGGCAGAGAGGAGGGGAGTGGCTGGTATTTTAGTCAGAGGGCTAAGACTACAGCTTATAAATAGGTTGGCAGTTCCCAAAGACATCACTTGGGCCTTGCAGTCAGTTTTGTATTCTTGAGCCTTATGTATGTGTTTGTAATTCATGTGCCAATAGGCATACATAGAGTTATCAACATTTGGCGGGCTAAATTGCTACTTCTGTTCAAAGGCAAGCACTTGTTAAGTGAATATTTCCTGATAAGGAAGTCTGCATGCGGTGGGCGTAGCTGACTGCGTAGGGCACAGAGAGAGAGATAAGTGAGGGGAGCGGGCCAGGTCTGCCAGGCCCAGATAATGGGTGGGGGCTTAGGAGGAGTTGATTTCACACAGGCAGTCCTGGGCTGGTTTGGGTACGGATTACTTTGGATCTTTCGTTTCCCAGTGCCTTGCTTGTTTTCTGTTTGTCTCTTTCTTTAGCAAGGGGGTATTATGTAGAGAAAGCAACAAACAGCTCAAGGGCTCAGGACTTCTACAGTCTTATTTCTGGTGTGACCTGAAATGCTCAGGTCTGTTAGCAACGTCAGCTTCCTTTCCATCTCTGAAGTAGCATGCTGTGGGCACAAAGGAAACAGGAGCCAAACAGCTTTTAAACACCCAGGGGAGGTCTTAGTTCAGGTGGGGATCCCTGAAATGCAGTTTGGATGTATTTTGGAAATGTTTGGCTATTTTTGGTAGAAAAGGGATGGGGAATGGGAGAGGAGACGCTTAAATCTGTCTTTTACAAATAGGAGAGGTGTTGATGGGGAGCCCTAACATCTTCGAGTTTGTTTCAATTGAAGCCCTGCTAAATGTTAGCAGGAATTACTGAACTGTTAACAAAGTTGAAGTTTATCATTAGCTGCAGTTCATTCAAAAGTCATGCTGTCAGACCAGTGTCAGGCAGGCATAAGTCGCACTTCACCCTTTGCTTCTCCTGGCTGTGTGACCTGGGGCAAGTTCCTTAACTTCCATAAGCTTCAGTTCCTTCCTTTATGAAGTGAAGAAAGGGAAAAGCACTCCTCGTGTATCAATGATGAAATGAGCTGTGTATACCAGATACTTAGCATAGAGCCAGCTCCCCCCTCGTCCCTCCCGCCATGACTCGGTCCTTACTATAATCATTCCTGTTTTTGTTATTGTAGTTGTTTGATGGTCTTCTACAAATGTCTGTTGTTGGAGATACAAATTCCTGTTGTGTGTTGTGACCTGACCCGTTCACATCTGAGCAGCCATGGTCTGGCTGCCGGGAATATGAGGAGAGGGTTTGGATGGGAATGGTGTGGACGGCTCACAACTGAAGGCATTCATTCACTGGTAATCAAGGGTAAATGTAAAAAATAAAGGAAGTTGGGTTTTCCAGCCCATCATTTTTTACCAGGGCTCCCACTAAGCAACTCTCAGTGAACACAGCCATCGCATATTCACGTGAGAACTCCCTGTTCAGCATGGGGGCACCACTTTGAGGGTAGGTAGACTCTGCTTTTATTGGACTTCAACTGCAGCCTTTTTTTGTGAGGATTTTCTAAAAGCCTGGCATAGATCACTTTTATAGTTAAAAACAATCTAATAAAACATATCAGGTTGGATGAAAGGAAATACACCAAATTAATAATGGTCCTGTCCAGGCTAAAATCCAGCTTCGCTCTGACTGCTGCTGCAGCTGCTGCTGGTGGAATGGTTGGGGTCAAGGGACATGGAAGGACACAAGAGGAGGTGAATGCTGATATTCTCCGAGCTTGCCCACTGACCGTGGGGGGCAGGCTGCTGAGGTGAGCCAGGCAGCGTTCCCCTCTATGGACAGCCCATGGCCTCTGGTCAGGGAGCGCAGCCAGCGAGGCAAGCCTGCAATCCGTACTAATGCTCAATGGAATGTCACTTCCAACCTTTTCTCTAGCATGAGAAGCTAGGGTTGCGATGGGACTGTGACCAAGTATAAATGAGAAAGTAAGAAAATTTACTCCTTTGGGAAGAATTGTGGCAACCATTCAGACACTGATTTTTGTTTTTGCTCCCCAAATGTAGTAGAAGCATCCATCTTTCTCCCCTCATGAGAGGCCAAGAAGGGGTGGGGAGTGACTGGACACATCTTGAGTGGCAACAGCCCGACGGCTCTGCATCCTTCCCCTGAGCATCCCTTCTACAGACGTATCTTGTACAGCAGGGGAAATGGTTCTTTCTTCGTGTTTGCCCTTTAATATCCCTGAAAAGGGCAAACGTATAGGCGACTTGTTCTAAGAAAAAATTTGTCATCCAACATTAAAGGATCTACAGATACCCCCAAAAGGGCAAGATGGCCGGTACCTGTGTAGATGCTGTGTAAACACTGGGTAACATTTCTGATGATTAAAAAAACAACCCTCAGCTTCTACATGTCCCCTGCCTTTACGTGCCACAAGCAGAGGGAGGACTCGTTGCTGTTCATCACTGGAGAACCCGAGGCACAAAGAGGGGCTAACGATTCATTCTTCTGCGTTGCAGAAGCAGCAGCAGACCGTGCACAGCTCGGGCCCGCTCCTATCCGGGGCTGCTCTTCATGCCAAGCTCTCTTTTAAGGACTCTAACTACATTATCTCATTTGATCCAAACAGCTGTGTGGTGAAGCAAGGACTGTTAATAACTCTGCTTTATAGAGGGAGAAATGGAGGCTTAAAGAGTTTAAATGAGTGGCCTCAGGCCCCACAGCTAGTAAGTGGCTTAGTTCAGAATCATCGCTGGGTAGTTTAACTCCATTTGCCCCTAACCACTAAGCCACACCGCCTGGGTCACTTCCCCAGATCAAAGTCACCTTAGTCTACTATTTCTGGCACTCAGTCCCCTGTGTGCTGCCCTCCAGTTCTTTCTGGAAGCTGGCTCAAGCTCTTGCTGAATGGAGGACTGCTGCTTCCACGTGCCAGGGAAGGTTGAGGCGTGGCGAGCTTTTTGGAGTTGCTTACGGATGATTTTAGCAATGACCACTCACTTCTCCATACCTTTCAGATGCCCTGCCCTGGCTTATGTGTCCACCACCCTGGCCACGCACACGTGCCTCCCTGGGAACGGCAGGCACTTGGCAGCTCTGGCTGCCCTTGCCTAAGCCGAGCTATTTGGAGTCAGGCCTCTTAAGAGTGGAATGTGGTTGCAGTTACTTTGCAAGCAGCCCGGCCTGATTACAGGGTGAGGTGCTGATGTGCTGTCAGTGGGGAGCTTCTGGGTAGTCCATTTACAGTGCTCAGAACTAGGGGTACCCTTGCCCCGGGTGCGGGCAGGTGATAACATTTGCCGCGCACTTTGACAGACATAAGGAGAGTGGTATCAAACTGCCACACCTTGAGAAAACTTCTGCAAAAACCCTCTTCCGGGTCCTCACGTTGGGGTTTCCCTTCTTCTGCGAATCGATAGCCGTGTTAAGAGGGACCCTAAAAATAGAGTGGGACTTAAGAGGGGGGCTGGGGGATTAGACAGAAACGTTTCCCTTCTGACTCTGCCACTTGTTTGTCCTGGGAATGTGACCCCACCTCGCTTTCCTACCTTCTCTATGTCTGCAACGATTTGGGGGGAAAAGGAGCTTGGGGATCCTCAGAGGAAATTGTCAGCGGCAGGCTAGGGACCCAGTGTGTCTGTGTTCTGAAATCTCAGGGTTGGATTAACTGTGACCTGAAAGGGCCCTTGTGGCCTTCCAACATAGATCGTCTTTCTTTCCTGTTGCCGTTTTTGATCTTCTTGTTGCCTGGTGTTGAGCTAGATGTGGAAGAATCTGCCTCAGATGATTTAAAAACTGTTTATAAGCCTTTGATCACCACGTTCCTTCCTGCAGAGGGCTTGAGTCAGGCAGAGCTGTGATCACAGTGGTTCAGGGCAGGGGCTCTGAACCACACTGCTCTGGTTTAAATCCTAGATCTGTCACTTACTGGCTGTTGGATTAGGGCAAATCACTGGATGCTCTACGCCTCAGTTTCCTCGCCTGTAAAGTGGGGGATAATGAGAGTAGCCGATGCACAGGGTTGTTCTGAGGGTTTGATGGTGTTTGTAAAGTCCAGTGCCTGGTGCAAGGTAAGCTCTAAATAAATATTTGATGACAACAACTTAGTAGCTGGAGAAATTCGCTCCCTGTTATATCCAGGTGAGAAAACTTGAGCACAGGAAGGAGAAAGTTTCTCTGGTTGGGCCAATGAGGGATACTTAAATTACTCACCTGACTGCAGACTCCTTGGGGACAGGACCGTCTCACTATGAGCACATTCCTAGGATCCATTTAGCAACTATTTGGCTGATTCGATTGATGTTCATAATGGCACCATCTCATTTTTTTTCAAGTTAGCAATGGACAAAAAGGATGGAGATAGCAGGAAAATGTAGAGGTCCTATATATCTCCCTTGTAATATATTTCTTCCCTAGAGAAAGGTGATGTCTAGCCAGTGGTTAGCACACAGGTAGACCCCAGAGCAGAAGAGTTTAGTAAGTATGTGTCAGAGGAACTCACAAGGAGGCTTCTTGAAGTAGCCTCAGAGTTCTTTTGGGGAGCTGATCCCCACAAGGAGTGAATATAGCTTTCTTTACAAGGTCTGGAGTTGCATCTTAAACAATTTCAGGGTTATGTATGTGATCATATATTTGAGGCAGGCAGTGTTATCCTTGTAACTTACATGGCATTTGCCTTTTTTTTTTTTTAGTATTTATAAAAGATGCTTTGAGACCTTTACACTGCGAATTTAAACAAATGCCATAAAAGAACAACAACAATAACAAAAAGTCTCCATTCTGCTGGACTCTCATTTCCATACACAGAAAAGACTCAAATAAGCATGTTAGCCTGTGGGGCATTCTCAGTAGCCAGAAAGGCAAGAAGTAGCCATTCATTTGAAAAGATCCTAAGGTAGAAATGGACCATTAGTAGTTTCTCTCTGTTGTAGAAGAGCTTTTCTTCTGGGTGGATATACCATGGAGCAGAGAATGAACCAAACTCTCAGGAGCCCTGAGTTCATCCTTGGCTTTGCCACCCAAGTGTTGGGCAGGAAACTTGATCTCTGTGTCTCAGTTTGTTTCACTGAAACTGAGATCAATAGTACCTTCCCGCGTATCTCACAGGTCATTAGAAAGATCAAAAAGAAACTGCATAAGAAATTTTCTTATAAACACTGTTTACATGGACAATGAAATCGTCACTGTCTGTTATCTGCACCCAACTCAAATGCCACCTCTTCCATGGCGACTTCTTTGGTTTCTCCAGCTTTCTGTATCCTGTCTTGCCTCTGAAATCCCAAGGCATTTTCTTTCTGCCTCTCTCGACACTTACATAATTCTATCTTGTTGTATCATACTTATATCCAGGTCTTAGGCAACCTGAGGGTAGAATTCCTGACTATACAATATTTATATACTTCATCGTAGTACCTTGGTTGAGAAGACCCTTTCATTATTTTTAAATAAATTGCTATCGTTATGCTCCATCTTTATCAGAGGAGTTCATAACAATGGGCCTGCCACACAGTAGGTGCTCAGTAAATATATGCTTCTAGTCTTTTTACTTATGTTTGGTTTTAGTTTTAATATTTTAAGTTTATTGAGGTGTACTGTACATACAGTAAAATTCACTCATTAGTGTACATTTCTCTAGGTTTTGACAAATGCATACAGTTGTATAACCACCACCACAGCCACACCCTCAAATTCCCTCATTCCCCTTTGTTGTCAGCCCCTTTCCCTAACCCTAGCCCAGGGCAACCATTGATTTGTTCTCTGTCCTTATAGTTTTGCCTTTTCTAGACCGTCAAATAAATGGAATCATACAGTATATAACCTTCTGAGTTTAGCTTCTTTCACTTAGCATAATGCATTTGTGATTCATTTACGTTGTGTGTATATCAGTTCTTTTTATCACTGATTTGTATTCACTTGTGTGGATGGGATGTACCACAGTTAGTATATTCATTCATCAGTTAATGAACATTTATGTTGTTTCCAGGTTTTGGTCATTACAAATAAAGCTGCTATAAACATTTGCACGGAGGTGTTTATGTGAACCTAAGTTTTCATTTCCCTGGGGTAAAATTACCTAGGAGTAGGGTTGCTGGGTCATATGGTAAAAGTCCATTTACTTTTATAAGACACTGTGTTCTAAAGTGTCTACTATTTTTGCATTCCCACCAGCAATGTTTGAGAGTTCTACTTGTTCCGCATCCTGATCAGCACTTTTTATTGTCAGTTTTTTAAAAAGCCGTTCTAAAAGGTGTGTAGTGGTATCTTACTGTGGTTTTAATTTGCATTTCTCTACTGACAAATGAAATCGAGCATCTTTTCATGTGCTTATTTGCCATCCATGTATCTTTTTGAATTGAGTTTTAATTGACATACAACATTATATTAGTTTCAGGTATGTAACTCAAGTCAACATTTGTATGTATTGTGAAATGATCCTCACAATAAGTCTACTTACCTCTATCACTATACATAGTTATGGAATGTTTTTTCCTTATGGTGAGAACTTTTAAGATTTTCTCTCTTAGCAACTCACATATGCAATACAACACTATTAACTATAGTCACCATGCTGTATGCTACACCCCTATGACGTTCCATCGCTGGAATTTTGTACCTTTAGTCTCCCTTCACGTATTTTGTCCTCCCTACCCCCTCACCAGTCTGGCAGCTAACAGTCTGTTCTCTGTATCTGTGAGCTTGGTTTGGGGTTTTGTTAGGTTTTTTATTTGTTTGGTTTTTTTTTTTTATATTCCACTTATAAATGAGATCATATGGTAATGGTCTTTGTCCAACTTATTTCCCTGAGCATGATGCCTCCCAGATCCACCCATATGGTTCTAAGTGGCAAGTTTTCATTCTGACACATATATATATTTCATGTTTTCTTATCCATTCATCTATTGATCATTTTTATATCTTGGCTATTATAAATGCTGCAGTGAACTTGGGACGGGGGGAGGTAGTAACTTTTTGAGTTAGTGTTTTTGTTTTCTTTGGATAAATACCCAAAATGGAATTGCTAGATCATATGGTAGTTCTATTTTTAATTTTTTGAGGACCCTTCATATTGTTTTCCACAGTGGCTGCACCAATTTACATTACCTCCAACAGTGCACAAGGGTTCCCTTTTCTCCACAACCTCGCTAACACTGATTTCTTGTCTTTTTGATAATAGCTATTCTGACAGGTGTGAGGTGATATCTCATTGTGGTTTTGATTTGTGTTTCCTTGCTGATTAGTGATGTGGAGCACCTTTTCATGTACCTGTTAGCCATCTATATGTCTTCTTTCGAAAATATAGGATCCTCTGCCCACTTTTTAATCAGATTATGTGTGCATGTGTGTGTTTGCTCTTGCGTTGTTTGAGTTCTTTATATGGTTTTTTTGGATATTAACCCCTTATCAGATATATGATGTGAAAACATTTTCTCCCAGTCAGTAGGTTGCCTTTTCATTTTGTTGATGGTTTCTTTTGTCCTACAGAAGCTCTTTAGTTTGAATAGACTCTGTTGGCCAAGGGGTGCTCTCTCTGTTGGCCTGGGAGGTTATACACAGCAGAAATTGGTCCTGCCAGGCCTGAAGAGGCTGCACTCGCCTTTGCTGTAAGACTGGAACTCCCCCTTTCAGGCCACTTCCCTTATGTCTCCAGGACAGCCCACCTCACCCCCCCCTCGCCCCGCGTTAGGCTTGTGCTCAGACCAGGGATGGGAAAATCCTCTAAACAGCACCTCAGGAGCCCTTGTGGGCCTGAGCAACTTTTAAAAGATTAATTTCAATTATTTTAAAAGCTCTAACATGAATGAATAACTAAGTTGGCACCCTCAACATATATTATTTATAGGTTCAACTTTTAAAATAGCTCTTTTCATTTGTGTGGCAGAGTATGGATAGAAACCATCCTATGACTGACATTTCTGTGACACAAGAAAGAAAACATAAAAAGACTTCTCAGCTAAGTGGGATAAGGCGTCCCTGTCTAGAAGAGTTCTGAGTGAGAAGCTGCTGCTTTCATCAGTGTTTCGGGTGAGGAAGTGAAGGCATGAGTTGAATCCGAGCTGCTCTGAGTGGTTTCAGGATTTGTAGACATTTATAAGCACTTGGGCCTTGATGCCACTGCCCATCCCTTCTGCCACCGCGGTCTAGCCAAAGAGGAAGCGATGACAGGAATGTGTGGTTGAGGCAGTAAGAGAAATAGTGACAATGTCAAGCTATTGATGCCCAGCCTGAATCCGCAGAACCACTGCTACATACCACATTTCTACCCCCCTCACCATCTTGACCTCAAATTGGCTTCCAAATAGTGTGCCTCTGCAGGAGTTACTCTTATCCTTTGAAGGAGCAGTGCTTTTCATTTCTCAGTTCTCATTCATGTGTTCAGTGTTTTGTAGCCTTGTTTCATGTACATGGCTTTATGCTGAGTTATTAGGACAAAAAGAATGAATAAGAAGTCCCTGGCTTCAAGTAGCTTACAGTCTAATGGAAAACAGAAAATAGATTCTTATCCTACAAGGTGGTTGAGTGCGTTGATAAAATGAGCACCGTGATGGGGACTTAAAAAAAGCACCTCCTACTGCTGCAGGGGATGGTGGTGGAGATGAGGTTTCTGAAGGGCGTGAAGGCTAAGATGAGTTCTGAAGGACAAAAACTATTCTGAAAAAAGAGGAGGGTTCTCTGGGTTTAGGGACAGCGTGTGCAAAGAGCATGAACAGAGAGAGCTAGGAATCTGAATAGATTTCTCTTGTGGCAGGGAGGAAGGATTAGACGGAAATAGTGTTCAGGTAAGGGGTAGATCATGAAGGGCTTTGACTGTGATTTATTAGGGTTTTTAACTTTCTTCTGAGATAGAGAAGAGCTATTAAAGTATGGTAATGACATTATCATATTATCATTCTAAATATAATCTCTTTCTTGTTACAGCATAGAAGATGGGTTGGGATAGTAGGCAAAAAAGCAAATCTGGGTATTAAGAAATCAGCAGGAAACCACTAGCCTTGATGGTGGCCAGAAGTGAGGGAGCAGAGGAGATAGAATAGAGATCTGAGAGACATTGAGGGGACTGAGTTGAAGAGATACTGAGAGAAAAGGAGAGAGGTAGAGCATGACCTCAGGTTTTGGTTTAGGCCATTGGGACATCGGTGGACAGAGAACATAACAGGCAGGACTGGGACAAGAATGGTGATAGATTCAACCGGGAGTCATGTTGAGTATGAGGAGCCTGTGGCTCCTCCAGGTGGGTGTTCAGAAGGCAGTCAGATGTGATAGAAGGGAGTTAAGTAGATAGATTTCGAAGCCATTAGCATGAGATGGTAGTTCAAGTCATAGAAGTGAAGGAGATAGCCAAGGAAGTGTGTGTAGACAGGAAGAAGTAGAGAGGGCCCAGGAGAGGAATCTGGAAACATCACCATTTAAGGGACAGGTAGAGGAAAAGTTGCCCACAGAGCAGGTCAAGGAGGAAGGGCCAGAGAATTAAGAGAGAACAAAGAACACATTTTAGAAGGCAAAGGACATGATTTCAGGAAACTTTGGAAAGGCCAACAGAGCTTAATGCTCCGAGAAGTAAAAAAAAAGACCTAAAAAGTGTCTGTTGTTTGAGGCAACAAGGGGGTGGGTGGGTCATGTACTCTTTAGAAACAATAGTTTCATGAAGTGATAGGAGAAGCCAGATTTCAGTAAATTGAGGAGTGAGTTTGGTATGGGATGAGGAAGCGCACATATATATACATAAATATACTGTTTGTCTTTATACCTTAGCAGAGGTCACATACCTCTCAGTTCATCATTGTCATTTTCTAGGCAAGACCCCTCTCCTGGTCGATTGGTTGGTTGGTTGATTTCCTTTTATCTCCATTTTCCTTTTCCATTCCCCTCACTCCACCTAGAGGCAACCATTTTCATGTGTTTAACGGTTTTCCTTTTGTTTGTATGTGTTCCTATAATATGTCTTGTTTTATAGGCACATCTTTTAAAATTATGCCAGTGAGGTGTTATGGATTTCATTCTGTTTCTTATTATATCTAACACTATGTTTTTAAGACCCTTCAGGGCTCCAATACGCTCTCCATGTTCACGTTCACCACATTTTGCGGCCTCTCCCCCAGTGATGGACACACAGGTTTATCTCCCCCTCCCTGCCACCACAGTCAGTGCTGCAGCAAACATCCTTGCAGATGTCCCCTTTCAGACCCGCGTGAGAATTTCTTTGGTCCCTCTGTGCCCAGGAACAGAGTTGCAGATATAGAACCTGACTGAGAACTGGCAGACGGCCCTCCAGAATGGATAGGCCAGTCCACGGCCCCCATCACCTACATCTCGCATTTCCAGCTTGTCGTTTACCTGTGGCGTCTCCTTGTTTTAATCTGCATTTCTTGGGTAACTAATGACCTTGAGTGTCTCCTCATAGGGGTTTAGCCTTTGGAATGTCCTTATTTTTGTAAATTGTCTGTTCACATCCTTGGTAATTTTGTCGAGAAGGTTGGCTCGGAAAGGGAGGAGAGAAAGGATGACAAGAAGTTTTGTTTCGGATGGGGAGACTTGAGCACGTTAAAGTGAAGATGGAGGGGAGAAAATCTGACGCTTTATCGTCTTCCCAGGATTAGAAAGATGGACAGAGGGAAGGATGGTGATGATCTGGCCTCCCCCAGCAAAAGCAAGGAGACTAGGTATAGGGAGTAGGACCGAGGAGGCGAGGCGAGTACACGGATCATCGCCAGCTTTCCCTAAACCCGTCTTGACCTCCCTGCTTCGCTAGAGCATAGAGGCAGTGGAGGGCCCATGGGGCTGGATAGGAGGGGAAAGGCAACCTCACTCAGATTCTAGGAAAATGTTATATATTGTGTTTCTAAATCTTTGCAGATTATATTTGCAAGGAGAGATGCCTAAGTTTTAGCATGCGGTATGTAACACAAATAAAGTTGTAGAGGCACATGACACAATGGTGGAGGCATGTGGCTGCCCCTGGTTGGAGCAGAGTTAGCATAAGAAAGAGTATGCACTCAGCACGGAATGGGGTAGGGCTCTGGATTAGACTGTGTGCCACAGAGTTGCTGAGAGTTGATGGAGCAGAGGTGTGTCACTATGAGAAGGACTATGCAGAGTGGATTGAAGAGGTTGAGCATGAACAGAAGTGGACTGTTACACAGGTCCAGGCAGGAAATGGTAAGAGTCTGAAGTGAAGTGAAAGCTTTAGAACATAAAGGAATGACAAATGGGAGACACTTTACAGACATATAATGCCTGGCCTTGGTGATGAATACGTATTGAATGGACACTAGATGTAAGTGGGATAACTGAATGAGTAGTCCACGAATCAAGGTATATGGTGGGACAGAAAGGTTTCAAGAGATTCCAGAGTTTGAGCTTAGGTCTCTAGGAGGAGGTATGTCCCGAGCACAGTGCTAGGCACTGGAGTACAATGAGTAAGACAGACATGGCTGCTGCCTGCAAGGAACCCGTAGTCTAAGCAGAAAAAGGCAAAAACAAAGTAAACTGGCAGATATATGAGTAATCACAGTCATAATGAGTGCTGTGAAGGGGCCAAGCAAGGTGCCCAGATTGAGGATAACAAGGACTTTCCTTACATAGCACACTTGGGCAGGAATTCCATGAGGAAGTGATGTCTAAGAGGAGACCTGACGAATGAGAAAAAGCCAGACATGCAGAGATGCTCTAGGAAGTGTCCCAGGCTAGGGTGCAGCATGCTCAAGAGCCTGAATTAGGGAAGAAATGGCAAGTTGGAAAAACTGAAAGGAAGCTTGCAAGTGGCATGTAGTGGGTATAGGGAGGTGAGCTTGGAGAGAAAGGCAGGCGATTACGCTGGGCATTGGGGCCATGGTAAGGGGTTGACTTCTACTCTAAGTTCCAGTTATACCTAGGGATTATGACGTTTTTAAATAAAATTGATAGAAATTTAAGTTTGATAATAAACGAACACTTTTGTTATACAGAGTTTCAAATATATATCAAAAGGAAAGAGGATAGTATCATGAACCTCCCTATGTATGGATCACCCCATGTCTACAATTATTAGGGGTTTCCCACCTCTCCATCTGCTCTCCACTTTGCTGAAGCATATTTAAGCAAATCGCAGGCTACATGTCATGCCCCACTCCCTACATTCTTCATCTCTAAAAAATGTGTGTTTTCTTGTATAACTAAAATGCCATTATCTCACCTAACATAATTGACTATAATTCCTGGTATCATCCAATATTGAGTCTATAATTCAGATTTACCTGCTTGTCTCAAAGATGTGTTTTGATAGTTAATTGATTCAAGATCCAAACAGGATACGCATTGTATTCGGTTGTTACATCTCCTTTGTTTTGATCTACAGCAGTACCTACTGTGTGTGTGTATGTGTGTATGTGTGTGTATGAATGCCATGAACTTGTCAAAGAAATGGAGTCAGTCATCTGCAGAATGTCCCATGTTCTAGGTTTCTTCTTTTGCTTCCTCATGTTGTCATTTAACTTGTCTCTCAGTCTCCTATAATTCCTGTAAATGGGAAGTTAGCTCTAAAGACTCGATCAGATTGAGATTCAACCTTTTTCACAAGAATGTGTTTGGTCATGATGTCCTTCATATTAAATCATATCAGGAGACACACAGTATCTAGTTCTTCGTGATGTTCGGATTCATCAGCGAATTCAAGTGTTGGGAACTATTGTATAGTTCCCGTCGACCTCTTATCTGATGGTTTTATTTTCTTAATGATCTTTTCTGAATCAGTTACTTCATTAAAAATATCTCAATGATTATTTCGAGCAATTCTTGAGCACTTCCAGTGTTGAGACTTCACTACCTCCCTGTGCAGTTTTCATCAGGAGAAGAGAGAAAGGTCGCTGTGGTTATTTTTGGAAAGTCTTCATGGAAGACAAGAAATTAGACATCAACTTTTCCATTCAACTACCTAGATCAGTGGTACCCAACCTTTTTGGCACAAGGAATAAGTGCTCCTATGAGAATCTAATACCTGATGATCTGAGGTGGAGCCAAGATGGTGATGCTAGCTCTGGGGAGCGGCTGCAAATACAGATGAAGCTTCACTTGCTGGCCTGTGTTCACCTCCTGGCATGTGCAGCCCGGTTCGTAATAGGCCACAGACTGGTACCGGTCCATGGTCCAGGGGTTGGGGATCCTGACATAGAATGTTACTTATTTGGGCATAGGAGGCCAGTGTCTATCTTGAAAGAAATGAGTTGGGACAGATAAGAAGAGGTAGGATTGAACTGTAATAGTTTTCTACGAACATAGTTATAGTCTTTGAAAACTATGTATATATATTATCTCTCCTGTCTGCTTTAATCATTCCCAGTGGACATTTGCCTCTGTAGAACACGAGATACTTAGATGCTGTTAAGATAGCTAATGGGCAATCCCTGTATCAGAGATGAGCTGCACCTGTTCTCCAGCCAAATCCCTGTAAGAACTTTCGAGGCCATGATTCCACTCCCACCCCCATTCCAGCAGCTGCATAATTGGAGCCAGTTCTTAGTAAGATTTTTCCATGATGAGGGTGGACAAGTTGTGACATGTGTGCTTGAAGTCCCTGCCTGGTGACAGAAACTAGAGCAGAAGGGTCTGGGTAACACCCTACCAAACAGCAGCAGAGTAGACGGACCAGGATATTGCAGATGCATGGGGATTCTTGATGGTGGCAGCCATGGGTGGGAATCTTGAGACTTTAACTAAGAAACCCAGACCGCACCCTGCCACTGATGGACTGGGAGCCAGACAGGTCAGGATGGAACTGCAGAGTGTGGAAAAGCAAAATGTGATCTGAGGAGGGGAGGGCTTGGTCCAGGCTCTGCTGACAGTGTCTATCCGCTGGAAAGATCACCCACAGGGGGCGTGTTTACCTGGGCATCACTGTGACCCCATGGCCTTGAAACCTTCCTGTTCTTCTGTCCTGGGAGCCATGTGTGCAGTCTTCACCATGTTGAGACCGAGCTGTAATTTCTAGGTGGAGATGTCTGATAGACAGATGGAGGTGCCAGACTAGAGCTTGGGCGTAGAAAGAAGATTCGGGCTGAAGATAGATTTAGAGTACTCTGCACTGGGCATCTCACTGGTTCTCATGCTGTTTTAGTGAGCGTGTATATATACCTTTTTTAATGTTCTATTTTCTTTTATTTTTTAATTTTTATTTTTCAGTTACAATTGACATTCAATATTATTTTATATTAGTTTCAGGTCTACAGCCTAGTGGTTAGACATATCATTTACAGAGTGATCCCCCAATATGTCTAGTACCCATGTGGCACCATACATAGTTATTCTTTAAGGTGTCATTGACTGCCCAATGAGATTATGATCAGAGGGAGCAGAAGGATGTTCCCTTTAGTAAATGCATTGGCAGAAAATTACCAGGGAAACTTCAGGATTTAATCTCCCGACCTGGGTTGCTGTAGTACCAAAATGTGTTAAAAGCAGGTTTGGGGGAGCATGAGGAAGCAGGGCAAAATAGGCAACAGGTGAGGAGTCAAACCTTACAACTTGAGAGAAAATAAAGGTAGAGTGGGTCTCAATTCTGTTTAAGGAAGGTGGCATCTAAGCTTTTGCAACATCCTGCACGTGTGACCCTACTAAGACAGAGTGCACACCCTGTATTTCCCCCATTTCCCATCCCTGAAGTAGACCTTTGGGCTTTGTCGTTTCTCACATTTGTGTGGCCCAGGGAAGAGCTGACGAAGTGGGAGAGGAAGAAAAGAGATGCACATCCACCCTCTGCCAGCGCTGTGGGGAGGGCCGAAACGAGCTCTAGCTAAGGCTCCGGCAGCATCCCGCAGGCGGGAGAGGAGCTGCCACCGCAGCCATTTCTTGGCTTCGTTTCTGCCCAGGGATTAACTGGGCACAGCTCAGGAGGTTGCGAGTCTGAGGCCTAACACGTGATCTCAGAAGTGGACGGGTTTCTGGGCCCATGTGTGAAGGGGGGAGCCGTGCATTGCGTCAGTGATATTGTGAAATCCACTTACCAAGCAGGCATTCCTTCTGCGAGTGAGTGCCTTATGTGATCAGATGAGCTTTTCAGTACTGAGCTGTGGGCACATGTTCTAGGGGCCCACCCTGCTCAAAATATAACCTGAGGCCCAGGAGGTGGCAGAGCTCAGTGGATCAGGGTGAACCTGTGATCTGTGCATTTAGAGATGGGGCTCCCCAGCTGCTAGACAGGCAGGTGGATGGACAGGGAAGGTGGGCTTTCCTGAGTACAGAGTCACACAGGCCAAAGAAGACCCACCTACACTTTAACAAGGGTCTGGAGGGTTATGAGATCTTCTGAGGAGCTTGAGGGTGAATTGGGGAGTGACTGGATAAGGAACTACCCAATCTTTATGCCTTTTTTTCCTGGGTTCGCTGGCAGGGGAGTTGGGTGCCGTTCAAGGCCTGCTGTTAGCCATGTACCTGCCGCCCTTCATAGTGTTGGAGGGCCGCTCTAGATGCGTAGATGACTTACAGCCTTAAAAGCTATTCTTTCCAATCCTGATGGTTTCTTTATTGCCAGGCTTTCGAAGGGACATTATGACAGTAATGAAAATAGACATGAGTGACACTGAGAAAGCACTGGGTTAAATTTGGTTTTAGGCAACAGAGATTTTTTTTTTTCGGATTTGTTTTGTTTTCCTGAAAATAACCATCTGTAGCTTTCCTTTTCTTAGTTTCTTCTCTTCTGCCTCTAGCACCTAATTTCTCCAAGATTCTCCCCTTGCCTCTGAGCACACTGGCTGCCCCACCCCCTCGGATGGAACGCCATCTGGGCAGCCTGCTCGGGTGGACACGGCCGGAGGGCAGGAGGAAGAGGGCCTCCTTTCAGCTTCCGAATCTTTTTTCCTCGGTGCTTGGCTTCAGGGACCTGACCCTTAAAACCTCTGGACCTGTGTATTGAGACACACACAGGTGTTTTCTTGCGTCTGGGCAGAGCCACGGCCCGGCCGCTGCCTTCCCTGAGCCGCAAGTCGCAGGAGGCATGACATTTCTAAGCAGGATGAATTGCTGTCGAGTGCTGCTCTTCTGCCCAGGGACATCAATCTTGTCTTGAACGCTGGGCTGCTGGGCTGCTGAGCTGCCTGCTCAGGCTCATCTTTCTGGGGCAGACTTATTTACGGAGCCACAGCACAGGTAATCTCACTCCCCCAGCCCTGCGGCCTGGGCCTCTCATAGCCACTCTTAAAAATAGCCCGAGACAAGAAGAGCCAGGGTCCGGTTACCTCCTGCACACAGGATCTGATCTCACCTTGTCTCCTGCGTCTGGCAGCTCAGCCCCTCTGGGTGCTGGGTCCCTCAGCCTCTCAGTCCCTCTCTCGCCTAGAGCTCAGAGCAACTATAGTTCCCCTTCACGGAAGTAGGAAAAGGCACGGGGGGGTGGGCATCCTTCCCAGCTATCTTTGCCTAGCCAGTTGGGTGGGAAATCTCAGCCTGGAAGTAGTGTGTCCATTTGTGGCAGATGACAGGCTGTCCAAAGGGACAAGGGTATTCTTGAGCACAGGCCTGGCTTCCTAGGGCCTGCTATGTTTGGAGTGATAACTGGCTTCCCCACCTTGCACCTTCCCTTCCCTGAGTAGCGAACACCTTTGCCCAGTCCTGGAAGCTGAGGAATGCCCTCTGCCCCCATGTGCCATGTTTTTTCCCCACCTGCTTCTTTAAAATCTACCTGGTCTAGGGGAATAAACTCATCTGCAGCTTGGTCTGTGGTCCCAGCAGTAATTTCCTAGATGACCTTGGTGAGGCCACGTCCTGTAGTAGGCCTTGGTTTTCTCCCTGTTACAATTAAGGTGGCTAATTCTGGTTCCTGTCTTACTTCCAAGGGATGTGGTGGGATTGATTAATCAGACGGGGGGAAAAAAGCATCTGAAGTGATTCTGTCTGAAAACTAAGGGCTCTCGCACTGCAGTTATGCTTGGATTGGTGAGCTTGCTTCATTCCTTCTTCAAGCGTGTGCCTGCTTGGGTGGATGAGTGTGAATGTTGGACTGCATCTCTGTGTGTGTGATGTGAGTGTGTATGCACACACTCATGGAGGGAGTGGCTTACCTCACAGCTCACTAGTTGTGGACATGTGTCATTTGTCTGCCTCATGGCCTCCCCACCCAACCCCCTTTCTCTCTCTTGGACATGAAGTCTCTGGGCTCCCTGTCTTCTCTTAACAGACTTGATCTTGGAGTCCCTTAAACTCCCCGGGGAGATGACTGAATGGCAGGTACAGGTGAGGAAATTAAGGCTGAAGGAAAACTAGTCATTTTCCAAAGGCCCCTAATTCTGCCATGCGTTTCTCACTTTCAGAACTATGCACCTGCTCTTTCTTCTCTTTGTTCGGACTCCTCCCTTTCCATTTATCCCTTTGCAGGAAACCTCCAAGCTTCCTTTAGGAATCAGCTTAAAATTTCCTTCCCCTGATACCCAGCCCTATCATGAGTCCCCCACCTTTCCCGGCCTTTCCCAGTGGTGGCACACATCCTACTTCTTGTAATTGCTTATTTAATCGTCTGTCTTGCTGCCTGAATAAAAGCTTCATGAGAACAGGGCCCTTCCCATCTTATTCATAATTGCCTAGCACAGTGCTTGCCACCTCACTAGGGCTTCATACATATTTGAATTAATCACGAACGAATGAATGAATGAATGAACGAATGAATGCACGCACATGATAAATGACAAGTGAGTGAAGACCCAGTGCTCCTGATGCCCCTTGTTCATTGCATAGATGAACACACACAGCTCCATTGTCCGTGGGATTCCCTCACCACCACCACCCACCATCCTGCTGACAGGCCTGATGGGACAGCAGGCTTGTCTGGGCTCCTTGGTCTGTCTTGGGATTCAGCAGGCGACCTCGTCTGCACACTTGGCCACACTTCAGAGAGGGCAAAACCAAGAGCCCCGCTTTCTGAAATAGTCTTTCTGGCAAAGAACTCAACAGGGTTCTTGGGCAGTCTCTGGGAGGAGACGACTCGCCCCAGTGCAGCTGCCCGGGCTGGTGGCACCAGTGGCATCTTGGAGCTCGCGTTCATCTCCCTTCCCACTGATTCAGGTGTGAGTCAGAGTCAGCCAGCTGCCAGCTTCTCCCCTCTCCCCTACTGTCCCCACCTCCCCCACCCCCCCCCCCCCAGGTTGGCTCCTGGTCCCAGAACACAAGGCGGGGGGGGGGGGGGAGTGAGGCAGCTCTTCCCGCTTGTCCTGCCAGCCGCAGGCTCCCGGGAGAGCCACCCATCTCGGGGCTCCCGCAACGGTGGCAGCGGGTTTGGAGGAAGCGGCGGGCTTGCTGCAGCTGACGTCTCCACCTGCTGGCCGTCCTGACCCTTGCTGCATCAGCTCTCCAGCTCTCCGGTCCCTCCCGCCACTGCCACTGTTACTGTTGCTGCTGCTGCTGCTGCTGCAATATTTTATATCCGAGGACCCAGAGACCGTGGGTAGGAAGCAGGATGAGGCAGATGGCACTGTGTGCTCCTCCTGCAGGGATCGACTCCTGTTGGATGCTCCAAATAAGTTGCCCCTGAGAGAAAGTCCAAGGGGGTGGGAGCTAACCCACTGACTGTGTTACTGTCCCCCCCACCCACCTTCCCAGGGACCCTTCCATGAAGACTGAGGCAGGCAGAGCTGCTGAGAGCCTGCTGACATGACATCAGCCACGGAGTATGAAAACGTGGGCAACCAGCCACCGTACAGCCGGATCAATGCCCGCTGGGATGCCCCAGACGATGAGTTGGACAATGACAACAGTTCGGCCAGGCTCTTTGAGAGGTCCCGGATCAAGGCCTTGGCAGGTACCGTTTGGGGCCAGGGGGGTTAAGGGAGCCATTCTCACAATCCCGAGGTTCACTGTCCTCTTTGCCTGTGGTGAATCCTCTGTGCACGGGCATGAGCCCTTGCAGGGTGGTGACGGAGATGTGACTGCATGGCTTAGAGAGGCTGAGCCCCCTTGGGAGGGGGCACAGGCTCAGGCAGCCTCTACTCCCACATGTCCCCCACTTCCTCCAGGGCCAGCGGTGGTGCCAGGTGGGCCCTGCCCTCTGCCTCTGTCCCAAATGACCTGTGGCCAAAGTCAGAAGTAAGAGAAGGTCTGGAAGAAGGAGTGTCTCAGGGGCTGGACAGCTGGGCAGAGTGCTTGGGGCCTCAGTGTGCCCCTCAGTCTCCTGCCTCATCCTGGGTAGAGGAATTATCATCATCCTCTCTGTGGACCCAAAAAGAAATAGTGATTTGATAGAAAATTGAGAACAGATAACATCCTTCCCACACTGCCTCAGAGAGAAGGATTTTCTAGACTAAACCTCTTATCCTTAAACTGAAATTAGATTTTTACTTAGCAGTTTCATAATAGATATCTCTCTCCCTCTCTCCCTCCCTCCCTCCCTCCCTCTGTGTGTGTGCGCGTGTATATGAGAGAGAGAGAGAGAGAGAGAGAGAAGAGAGAGAGAGAAGAGAGAGAGAGAGAGAGAGAGCAAGCACGAGTGAGGGAGTGCATGAGCATGTCTGGAAAGGGAGGGAGGGAGGGAGGGAATCTTAAATCTCTAGTAGAAATGGCTTCAATGGCTTCTCCTCCCCCTGCTGGCTGAGACTGATTCTTGGGTTTTTTTTTTTTTTTTCTCCCACAGACCCCTGTGACCACTGCCTGCCTTGAGCCTGGCCCAGGGATGCTATATTCTGACCCTAAGGCCTTGGCCAATATAGAGTGTTTGAGTTATATGAGGTGGTGTGTAGGTGTGTGGAGGGTAGAGGTGGATTACTTCACCTGTGTTACCAGTGTCCCCCCTCATTGCTTGTTCCCGTCCTCTGCCTTGTCAGAAGGGCACTTTCTGGGGGGACCCCCACCACCCCCACTGCTCATGGCCTATCTGGGTACTCTTCCAACTTCCCTCTCTTCACTCTGCTCCCAGGTCCCTTGGTCTCCAGCTGACCCTGAGGCATGACAGGGCTCTAGGTGCCTCTGAGACCTTAACAGCCTTTTACCTCAGCAGTGTCTGGGCTCCCTGTTCCCATAACAGGAATGGAGTGTCTCGTTCCCTTGTCGTGGTGGAGAATCCATTCAGGTGAAGCTATTACCCTTTGTGTCTTTGTTCTTTCCAGGAAACTCCCTTTCTTTTTTTCCTTCATCACCTCCTCACCACCATCTACCCCATAAAACCCTTCCATGGTTTTCCTTGGGGACATATAATAGCACCAACCCCTTGTTTTTGTTTATGTAATTTTAACCTCTTTAAATAACCAAACTCGGAACCCTTGCCTTTGCCAGTCTGGTTTTACCTTCTTTATGCCTCGTGTTGGCTGGATCTGGCTGCAGGAACTCAGGGGATGTGGCGGGAGGGAGAGAGGCACCATGTTCCATAAGGTTTGCCAAAGGACCATTCAAGGAGTTGGGACTGTTTTTTTGTGCAGCGATCATTTGACCTATTTCACAGATACACTGTTTTTTAAGAAACCAAAGTAAGTTCCATTATAACAATGATCTATTATACACCTACTATGTGTAAAGCTAAACTCCTGGCCAGATGTGAACCGGAGGGGAAACCACAGAGAGGAATTCTACATAGTATCTGTCTCTAAGGAGTTTATGATCTATTAGAGAAAATGAACGATGTTCATCACTAATTAGTGTAAGTAGAATTAGAGAAGAACTATAGGAAAGGCACGTAATTAAATAGCAATGAGAGCAAAGAAAGAGATGCAGGGCCAATCAGAGACTTGTGTGTGGAGGAGGTGGCCTTACGCTGGGGGTTAAAGGATGTGTGTGCCTCTGACAGGCAGATGGGTTAAGAGCTCGTCCACTTGGCCTATATATGTAGCCACATCTGATGAGCAGGCTGGGAAACTAGTAGAAATGGGGTGATCAGGACAATCAGGAAAGAGCTTCCATCAGCCTTGCCTATTCCTCACCAAGGGTGTGCATCTCATCTACCCAAGAACCTGAATGCTTCAGAGAGAGAGGAACTACAGAATGTAGAGCTGCGTGGACCTTAATCGCTCAGAACATCTGGCTAACAAGTAAACATGGAAGTTTGGAGTTCATTCAGGATTTTTTTAAAACAAACAACCTGAGCAGTGGACTCTCCTGAGAGTCCACTCTGAGTGACCTGTGAGAGAAGCTAAAGCTTGGAGAAGGTTCAAAGTAGAGTGAGAGGTTGGACCCATTCTGGTGGGTAGTCAGAGCAGATAAAGAGTCAGTCTCCCCAGTTTTAACCTCTTGACATTTTCCCCTTCAGTACTATCTTCGGGGCTGCCTTGGCAGTCCAGCCTTTCCCAAGAGGTGCAGGAAGCAGAAGCTACACTGATCCCTGTCATTTTAGCCTGCTCCATGGCCACTCCCCAACTCCTCAGAGTGTTACGGCAAGGAAGACATTGGTTCTGTGTTTCCTATACGGTGGTTCTCATCTGCTTTGTAGGTATATGTGGCAAAGTTGGAGAGATTGGCCTGGCCTTTTCTCTCTGAAATTGAAGGTTCTGGGGTGAGGAGGAAATGTCACAAGACCCAGATTCAAGTCCTGATTCCACCTGCAGTGCCACTGCTGTGGAGAATGACTGAATCAGCTTCCTGTTTTATAAGATCAGGGCAGTCGTACTTTCCCAAGATTGTTGAGAGTACCAAGTAAGGCGAGCTTCACAGAAGCTTTATAATAGTCAAATCTTAGGTGAATGTTTGTATTTATAGGAAATCTTCTTAGTTATAATATCTTTCTGTCCCTTCTCTTCTATAGCTTCAGACATTCAGTAGCATTATCTCAGTCATTGTCCCAGTTAACCCTTACTCTCCCTTGTCTTACAAAGCTTTTACCAGGAAGAAGGAGCTAGGGACTGGGGAAATTCAGCTGATATTTCTGCTTGAAACTCTTGGCTGGGTCCCCAAGAGCTTCTCAGTGCCTGTGGGGAAGAAGCACCATGTTCCTTAGGCCATCTAGCCAGGACCCCAGCTGTGCCTCTGCCAGCTGTGACCTGGAAGCCCCAGGAAACCAAATGATAAGCCTTGTTGGATGCTTTTCCCAGTGTGGCAGCTCCTCGGGGTCCTTCTCCACTTAGTAACCTGTTAGAAGACTTGCATTTTGTTAACTGGACTTCATCTTTCCTGCTTCTTGAGTCAACTTTGTCTTAGAAAGAAATACTCCCTATTCTGCCTCTCAACCATTCCCAGCTCTTCCTCCCTGGGCCAGAATTAACAAGCCATCTGGTTATTCTGTATGTAACTGCCACATCACCATACAAATACCCTACCTCACTCCAGCATGAATTACTCTGGAGTTGGAACTGCGAGTCAGCCTAAAGTGGCTAACGTGGAGGGGGAGGTGGGTAAGTCAAACTACAGAAGGCTCCTGGAAGGGGATGGATTTGACCTTGGCGATGCCGAGGGGAAGGCTGCGGGCCCAGCAGGAATATTTGCCCAGTCGGTCCCTGAGCAGGTGTTAGCTCTCAATGTCACCCTCTAAAGATGGCAGCACTTAATGAGGTTCAGTGATGGAGAGCCAGGAGGCTTCTTCCTGAACAGGGGGCTGTCCTCTGCTTTGATGACTGGCTCTGGCACATTCCTACTTGTTGGACTTGTTTTGAAAGATTAGAGGAAGGGGAGCAGCTGAAAAGGCCAAGTTCCAATCCCTCCAAGAGGTTTCAAAAGCTCCCAGTGTTTCCTATGCCACCCTCATTGTCACTCACACCCCATTTCCTGTCCTTCCCCTTTTCATACTGGGAGCCATCCAGTAAACATGTATGGTGTCTGGATGAAGGAGGAAGCACTGCGGGGTGCAGGGAATTTACCAGCCAGAATGCTCACCCTCTGTGGTCTCCCTCCTTGTCCCAGAGGAGGTCTCTGCCTGTCTGCACACCCCCTTGCACCTGGTTGTGTACCCCAGTGACTCAGGGCAGATGTGGCCCAGCTGGGAGGGGAGGAGGAAGAGGAATGCAGCAGAAAGGTGCCTCAAAAGAGAAACCCTGTGCGTTAGCCTCCCCCACCCCCTTCCCACTCCCCCCCCACACGTGCACACGGGTTGGCATCCCAGCTCCTTGGTACACAGAGGCATCTGGGAGGTTGCAGTGCAGAGAGCAGTCCAGGGCCTCCTGAGAAGGCCTGCGAGAAGGAGAGGGCCAGACGTGCCTGTCCTCCTCCTCTGGCCTGCTGAACGATTACTGAGGGACAGATTGCACAGAGCTGCCCTTTTCAAACCAAGCGCGCAAAATCGTGTAGCCCACTCTACAGCTGGAATCCAAGTGATGTTTCGGACTAGAGGAAGGCTGCCTCGCTGCATTCTCTCTTTGCAGCCTTCTTACTAGCAATGGGATGAAGCCGAGTGGTGAGGTTGTTTGAGGACAATTCAGAGAACGCAACAGGGCAGCAGGTGCACTGCAGGCTTCGTCCCTGTGCTCTGAAGCACATAGTGACTGCCACTTTGAACCTTGAACATCTTCCAGACCCACTGTGCCAGGCCTCACGGTTAAGTTCTGTGACCAGCAGATATTCCATCGGAGCCTTAGGACAGTGGCCCTCAGACCCTGCTGCTCCCTGCCCACCCCCCACAAACTCCTGACTTTGGTAGCAAAGGTTATGCCTGGCCTCTCCCTGGGCCCCTTTTCTCACCTGCACCAATATGACACTGAGCCCAGGTGTCCCAGGTGCCTGAGAAGGGCTTTGTGTCCAGAGGGTGAATGATATCTTCCAGAGAGCAGGATTTCTCCAGGCTGGGGCAACCAACAGCTTCTTGGCAACCTGTTAGGTCAACAAATTCAGATGCAGCTGGTGGAGACCAAGGCATCAGGTGTTAGTGATTTGACTGTCTCTTAAGCTACCTGTGAGAACAAAGATGGTGTCATTAATGAGAGGTTTTTAAAATGTTTCTCAGATTTCAAAACATGAAATGGAGTTTTGTTTAGAGACTGTATATTGGGAAAATATACCATTCACAGAAGCATCTGTGATCATCAACAATCATTTTAATGTACTGTCAGAAGAAAAAAATAATTGACTCAGCAGCTTTCTCTTGGAGGTCAGCCATTGTATTTCCCTCCCTCCGCCACCACAGGCCATGGCACAGATAAACCCGCCACTTACCTATACAGACAAACCTGCAAGAGAGGCCAGCATGCCACCCGCACTGTGTGGTCCTGCCCAGAACATAACGCCTTCTCCCATTGTTCCCTCTCCCCTCTTCACAAAAGCCATTCTTCCTCCTCGGGAACGATTTGCAGAACCAAGGCTGTTCCCTTTCTCTGGATGACTGCTATCTATCATCGTGAAGATGCTTGATTAAATATTAATACACTGAGGTTAATAATAAGACTCTATTCTCTCCCCGTGCGGTGCAGTCTGAGCCATGTTAATAGCCTCCTCCATCTTTGGGACATGCCTGTGGGCTGCCCGCTTCGTTCCCAAGGGCAGCAGGCTCTGTCACCAGGCCTTGCCTGTGCTCCTGGGAGCAGCCAGCACCCACTCCCCCCACCCCTTGCGATGCCTCCCCCGCCACATGCTGCTAAAGAGGTGCCAAGGGTGGTGTTTTGGGAGCATCTGTAGCAATTGTTCGTTTCTCCTTTTAATCTGTCACGGGAAGAGAACGACAGGAAGGCTGGGAGCAGCCGAGTCTCTGGAAACATTTTGCCTCCAAACCGTTTGGCCTCCAGCCTCTGGAAACTAGATCAACCAGGGAATCTCATTTTACAGTCTAGTGAGAGAGACGTAGATCAAATAATCGCACACGAGAGGTGTTCACATACATACAGACGTGTGCATAGTGACAAATTATGATAAATGCTGTGAAGATGCACTGAGAACTGAGAATTTATAACATAACCTATAGCTTATAACATGTTTTGAGCATGAGGGGAATGGTGGGTGGAGAAGGGAGGGGCAGGTCGGAGTCACATCACAAGGGGCCTTATAGACCATGGGTATCTTCAGCATCCTGTCAGAAAGCAGCAGAAACTCAAAAGGAGTGGCTGAGGAATTTCATGAGGGCAGTATTTGCAAAGGAATGTCAGGGTTGAAGGGTCAAAGGGTGGGAACTGTTAGCAGGGATAGGCTCTCCGGACAGGAGCTGTGGCCTTCAGGAGAGGGCCCAAGGGATGGAACTGCTCCTAAGCCACCGGAGTGCTTTTTGCAGGGAAGTGACATGGTTCCGTTTGGGTTTTCAAAGATCGCTCTGGCTCCCGTGGAACAGGTTGTGGACAGGAGATTCAACAGTCCAGGAAGGAGAAGGTGGCAGCCTGAGCCAGGTCGGTGGCCGCAGAGGAAGAGAAAATGGTCCATCCCATCAAATCATTCTTCTGTCCTCCCACCGTTGTCGTGGGCTTTTCCTAGTCAGATGACCTTGGCCAAGTCACGCTTCTGCTCCCCAGGGCCTCCGTTTCCTCGCCTGTAAAACGAGAAGCTGGAACCAGCTGACGCCCAAGGGCGTCTGGTTCTAGCAGCCCCGGGAAAGGCCCGTGCGGACACACTGACCTCATGCCCTTGAGCTGGGGCGCTCCGCTTCTCGGCTGGGGGAGAGGGGGTCGAATCAGTGGATTCGTCAGAAATTCTCAGTTCATTGAAGGCGAGGCTGAGGCTGAGGCTGAGTCCGGGCCCTCTTGACCTCTGTGACCTCGTGTTCTCAGTGAGAATGTTTCCATGCAGCCACCAGCTGCATGCATGAGAACAACGCGGGGTGTTGGCACAGCTGCTTTCCGTTCTAGGTGCTTTTTATCCAGATGATTCCCTGGCCCTTCAACCGCTCTGCACTAGGCCGAGAGTAGCTGTTACCATGTCCCTTTATAGATGGCGGAGGTCACAAAACAGGAAGCACCGGCACAGCACTAGAATCCCAGGGTTTTAAAATCATCGCACTGCTGCTTGGGCTATTGTACCTGGGCCCTCCTGAATGTCCTTCAGACCTGCATTATCTCCTCCTCGGTGCCTCCCTTGAGATATCCCTTCACGTTTTTCCTTCTGCCACCAGCTTCTTGAGCCTCTTTGATCAAAACCCTGAACTCATTTTTATGTCTGTCTTACAGCTTCTCACTGCTGTCACCTGCCAGCTGACCCCTGCTCTGTGGTGGTGTTCAGATCTGCTCCATAGTTCACATGTCAGTGGGGTCATGTCACCTCAAGCAGAGACTTATGCAGCCACAGTAGAGCTAGTGCCCCAGGCTCCAACCTCTCCTCTATTCAACCCCATTGACAGGAAGCAGTTAGAACCATTATCCTCCAACACATTTTTTAGTGAGCTGTTGCTTTATTTAAGAACCTCGGGGCTCTTCTTTACCTGGAGTAAAAGGTCAGATTCCCTAGACTGCCCTTTACCTTCTTTCTTTGCTCTGGGTAAGTTAACCGCTTCTCACCCTCACCCCCAAAATATGCACACAAGTACTCACACACACAGATATGCACGGATGCACTTGCACATCTGCCAGTTTCCACCCGAGGGCTTTGAACAAGACTGCCTCCCTTCCCTGTCATTCTAAAACCATCATCTTCAAACCCCACATCAAAACTATCCTTCTTCAAAAATAATTTTTTAGTTTAAATTGATCTAGGATAACTTGTTTTCTTTTACCACAATATACAGGGACCCTATTTTATTTTTTGAAAACAACAGGGTGTTTATCTTTTATCTTTAAATATTTGTATTACACAGGAATATATATTTATTTAATGTAAAGATTAGAAAAGCAGGTAAGAGGAACACTAGAGACATTGTTGCTGTCCCATTTAGATATTTTAATGCCTATAGGTAGATAACTGTGTATACATGTGTAAGTATTAAAATGTTATCTATATTATAACCTTAGAACCTTTTGTGCTGAGCAATATACTATAAATATCTTTTCATGTCAGTAAACATGCAGATTATCGTTTTCATGGCTGTATAGTCCTCTTTTGTATTAATGTGCTTCAATCTAGTTAACCTGCATCTTAGTGTTCAATTCCGATCACTTTTAAAGTCAGTCTTAAGTGCCTTATTCTTGTACTTGCAGATATGTAGCAAGCCTCCTCAAGTTCTCTCTTAGAATCAACCCTAGCTAGATTTCAAATCCTTATGGGCAGGGGAGCTATGTTCTAGCTGTTTGTAAAGTCAGTGTGATGCAAGTTGGTTGGTCGAAAGAAAAATTCCTCTCCAAACTAAACCAGAAGAGTAGAATTTGTGCCACCAACATCATTTATATGTCCCTAAGGGTCTGCTTCTATTCTAGGCTTTGTAATGGATTGACATCTGTGTCATTGAGGTTTGTCACAAGGTCGTTGGAGTTATAGTATCCCTCAATCAGGTTCCCTAAGCTCTTGGGTTCCTAGCATGAGGAGAGGAATCCCAAGTTGTAAACTGCAGGGAAGTCAACATTTAGTGATTGTTTTCAGGCCCAGATTAGTGGTCCCTGTGCTGCCTCTCACTTGTCCTTCTGACCACCTCTCTCTACCCATAGCTTAAAGCTATTTTGTGGGTAAAAATGCACACTTTCTCAAGAAAGATACCTCTTTAACTTTCCATCAGTCATTTATTCCTCAGGGTCTAGAGCTATATATCCTATTTTTCTTCTGTTGTTTCTTATTATTAAAGTACTACATGTTCATTGCAGAAATTTTAGAAAACGTAGATAAGCAAAAAAAAAAAAAAAAAGTCACCACAGTCTTAACCACCTAGCTCTAACACCCAGCTTTAGCTTTTTTAATGGATGTAGGTCTACAAAACTAGGATCATGTTATGTATGTGATTTTGTAATCGGAATTTTCCCTTAAAATGTATTATAATAATCTTTCCCTTAGAAATTCTTCTCCCACCTTATTCATATCCTCCTAAATGTACCAAAATTATTCAATCCAAAGTACTTAGCCTTTCATTCCAGGTTTTCCAAATCCAATTTAAAACCCGTTTTCCACAGATTTCCTTCTTACCCGTAGCTAGTCAGTGGCTCCCCAAATGAGCTCTGTCTTTTCCTGCCTGTGTGCTCGGGTGCTTTCTGCCTCCCTGCTTCTGCCCTCCTCTGCCTGTCCAACGTGGTTTTCTTCCCAAGGCTCCCTTGAAATGAGCTCTCTCTTGTTCGACCCCTGACGACTTATTGGATGTGCTGTTTACCTGGTAATGAATCCAATGTTACCTGGTGACGCTTTCGTATTACTAAAATGAACTGCCCTTTCTCTCTCCCGTGGTTGCAGAATTAACTCTTTGTGGGTTTGTGACTTGTTTCCCCACGTGGACTGAGAGGCCCTCGGCGAGAGTGAGCCTGCCTTGAGCTCCCCGCAGCGTTGAGGGCGGCCTGCCCGTGATAATGGTAGCGATGCCAACAGTGGTGGTTAACATTTCCGGCAGGCTTTCTGTGGGTCAGGTACTGTTTCGGTGTATGAACTCACTTAATAGAGGATAAATATTTGAGAGTTTGGTAGGATGGGTTTATTTAGCCACAGACTCAACCTTCGAAGAGGGGGTATAAAGGAAAGATCACGCAGTCATGATACCCAGACAGTAATTCTGGCTCACTGGTCAGAGAGGAAGGTGGGTTTTCTAGGAGAAGCCTTGACATGCAAGGGAGGAACAAGGCTGGCCACAGCCTGGGAGGGAAAGGGAGAGGAACAGACAGGAGTGGAGAGGCCCCGAGTTTGATGGCAGCAGAGGCACAAGTGGCTCCGAGTCAAGTCATGCTGGTGGACTTCTCCCCTTTCCTGCACTGGCAGGGTTAAGACTCTCTAAATAAGACCTGGCCCCTGGCATGGCCTTGTGGAGACTTTCTTTCCACAGCAGGTCCCTGCGGGATGGCCCAGGTCCCCTGGGGACAGCAGGCCCACTGCACGGCTGCCTCCTGGGCCTGGCCACATCACCACGTTCCCAGCCTAGCTGGCTCTGGGCCACCGGCCTCTCTTGGAAGGCTCCCGATGAGCTAGCTCCTGGGCCATGCTGGGGGTGAATGTGCTGAGCCTGCCAATGTGGAGCAGCCAGAGCCAGTGAGTTAATGGAAATTAATTTCCACCCCTGGGCCTTTTCTCTCCTTTTGATCATCATTTGCCTCTCAGAATCTCTCCCACGTCCTAACACTGCATTGTATTTCAGGGTGCTGGGATGCTGGGAACTCTCACCCCACCTTCGAGTTAAAGGCAGCAGGTGGCCGGCCGCTTGCCTGAGCACTAACCCTTTGGCTCCAATATTTTGGAGTCCAGGAGGCATCATTTCACATGTAGAAAACTGAGGAGACGTGCACTGATTTATGTGCCAGCCCAGCAGCTGAGAATTAAATTCCGTGTCCCCAATGAGACACACCCTCTTACCCCTTGCTAGACACAGATAATTGGGTCTTAGCACCCACATAATGAAATCTTCAGGATCTTAAAGACAGCAGAAGGTGAGACAAAAAAGGGCTTTAGTGTTGGAGACGTTCACCTCTCAAGGGGCTAAAAATGTCAGCCACTTGGTCAAAGCTCCACAGCGACCAGGAGGGCTGGCCTCTGAAAGAACAGATCTGGTTTCCAAGGCAGACACTGTGCGGCTGCAGCTGACCGTTGAATCTAAACGTGCCCCCAAATAAATGTAACCGCTTCCTGTCCAGTACGTCATCAACATTTTAGATACATTTTACTTAAGCAGTCCTTGAATTCAGGAAAGTGGCTTAATTTGCTGCCAATGAAAGAGTAAGGGGGCTTTTCCCTCTGAAACTTTGCCCAGAGGCCCAGAATGAATGAAGGTCAGTTTAATACTTATTTAAGATTTGTGGAGTCAGTAGTAGTGTTTTTCCTTTTCTTGGAAGTCTTATTTAGACAACTGCCATCGAATCCTTTACATATGACTCCAGTGCTCATCGTCTTTAAAATAGAGTGTGTCTGCCTCAAGGATAGGAGCTGTCCTTGTCCTCACATTCCCCACCTCCACCTAGAGCCTGGCACCTAATGGTTGTACGGTAAACATTTGCCAAACGAATGAACAAATGAATAAAGGCTCCGAGTTCCTAACACTAAAATAGCTTTGCAGTAGGAAAGAATCTGGTGCTGTGAGCCTCAGGAACCACCAGGATTATACCCTCGAGGCGGTGCTGGCTGGGCTCCTCTTTTTGTTGTTGTTAAATCAGATATTTAATAATTTAAGAAGCCAGCCCTTCCACGGTTTGGGCTCAGTGGAGCAGACATTTAGCTCACTCCCAAGGCGCTGACATTCCCTCCTGGCTGGGCCAATCACAAGCCCTGGCCGTGACTAACCCTCAGGGATCCTTTGTGGCCCCGGGCCCAGCCACACGGCCACGTCAGTTCCTGCCTGGAATCTTCAACCGTAGTGCCCAGAAGCCAGTTGTCACAAACTGTTCACTGAAGCAAACAGAATGAGGGTTTACTCCTCCTCCTCTCTTCTCTCCCTCTGTTTCTATCTTTCTGCCACTTTTCTCTCCTTCATCCTTCCCTGATGCTTTCTGCTGGCCCAGCCTTCTCTCCTCCCTTCAGCATCTTGTTCCACCTTCCCAGCCCTTACTGAACAGCTTGCCAGCATCTGTTTTATAGAGGTGCTAAGAGGTCACCCACCTAAAATGCTCCGGCATAGGCCAGAGCCTGGTTTGGCTGATGCTGATTTAGGATTGAGGTTGGTGGGTGTCATGTCAGCTTCCCAGGTCTGAAGATGGAGAACCTTGCTTGCCATTCTGAGCATGAGAAAGCTAGCCTAGTGCCCTGGATAGCCTCAGCCCAAGCCTTCGTTATCCCTAGCTCCATGTGGACCGTGCCTTGCAGGTAGTCTCACTGTTTTCTTACACATCATTCTCCTCTCCGTACCAGGAACTCCTTGAAGGCAGGCAATTTGTTTTACCTTTATGTGTCATCAGGCTAGCACAGGCCTGCCATCAATAGGAGCCGAATACATGTACACTCAGCCACAGTACAGCAATACCCTACTGTATGCCAGGCTCCAGACCTTGGAAATAGAGAGACAAACAAGAAAACTTCCCTGGGCTCAAGGAGCCTACAGTCTTGCGGGAGAAACAGACCTTCAGCTGGTACAAGTGCGAAGAGAGACATAAACGAGAAATGCAAATAGAAGCGTCAGGGCACACAAGGGGAGACCTGAGCTAGATGAGTGGTCAAGAAAAATTTTCTGGAGAAGTAACGTTTATACAGACTCCTAAGGGATGAATAGGAGTTAGGCGAAAGGGTGCGGTGAGGAAGGGATCCAGAGAAACGATTCTAGACGAGGGAATATTTGCTGGATGGGTGGACTGGCGAGCCTGGCATTGAAATCTGAGCTCACTGGCATGATGGTACTGAGTGTTCTGAGGGGCACAGGAGAACAGATGGCTGAATGAGGGGTGTCTCGATACTGTGCATATGGTGGTAGAAGTTATCTCTTCATTGCCCCAGCCGTGGAACATGGCCTCGTGTTGCCGAAAGGCTATGCTCTGATTACAAATGCTCCCATGAAGGATGTGGAATAAATACATACACCTCCTCTGCCAGGGATGGGGGACCCCGGGATTACGGTATAAAACCCTTCAGCTCCTGTCATTGCACATTGACCTTGCCAACCTTGGGAACCTCACCTAGGACTCTTTTCCCCACACAGATGAACGGGAAGTTGTTCAGAAGAAGACCTTCACGAAATGGGTGAATTCGCACCTGGCTCGTGTGTCCTGTCGCATCACCGACCTCTACAAGGACCTGCGAGATGGACGGATGCTCATCAAGCTGCTGGAGGTGCTCTCTGGAGAGATGCTGGTAAAGCCCCTTTCTGTACCATGGCCTCTTTCTCTGGGCCCTGTGGCTGGGGCCCCTCTTCAGGAAATATGTGGTCTGGGAGTATCTCCAGGTCTCACAGCCTTGATACAGGGTGTCCATGTGGCTGACTGGGTTCTCTGACTCTTTCTCAGAATTTCTTGCCTCTCTCTGGCCTCTTCCACCCCTGCTGCTTCTCCCAGAAACCATGCAGAACTCTTTGACTTTCTTCCCTTGGGGTCCGGGCATCTGTGGCTGGCCTGTGATGGTCCACCCTCAGCCTCCTTACAAGGGCTAGGATATATGGATTGACGGACTCCCATTACCCAGCTGGAAAATTTTCATTTTTCTTGGAACCCAGAGGAAAGTTTGGAAGATGTCGTTCTGTGTGTCCTGTTGTTCTTACAAGTGGAAATTTATTATAGGCCCTCTCAGTCATAACCTGCCCTGGAATAATGTTGCTCCTGTGGGGGAATGAGATTAAGGTTCATGTTTTGCTCAGTTACTTTCATTGTGACCTTGGACCTATCAGGCAAGACTTTCTTTGCCTCATTTCCTCCATACACACACCAAACAATTGGGGAAATGATACCTCTCTACCTGGTGAAGTCCTCTAAGATCCTCAGAATTTGAATGAAAAGGTGCCATGTTTTTCTGTTGCCTTTTCAACTCCAGACTGAATTCTGCTTCTTTCCCTGCATCGAAAGCCCACTAATGAGATTTCCCACTGGGAACCCTTCTGATGATATGATTACTCATCAGTGGTAGTTCCCCTGAGTTTTGGCTGGAGGGAGGTGATTGGGTAGTGGGGTGGACCCATTATCAATCACAAAACTGAAAGGCCCTCTTACCACCGGCCGGCAATAAATAGTTCTTAACACTGTGCCTGGCACATAGTAAGTGCTCAATTAACGATCGGTTGTGTTATTGTATTTGAATGCTCTTTATCACCCGCTCAGAAGGCTTTGTTCACACTCTTCCGAGCTGCACAGGCTCAGTACTGATACAGCTCGATTGCAGGGTGCTTGAGGAAGGGAACTTCTGAACTTTGCTGAAAGGATGGGGTTGGGAAATGTCGAGGGGTGAGTGTGGGAGTCGCAGTTTAGCCAGGAGGGTGGAAGGTGGATGCCAATGACAGGAGCTGGTCCAGGATGCACCCACCTCTATGGTTACTGTGAGGTCCCTCCATGCCCACGGGGGTCACTGCTGTTCCCCAGCCAAAGCCCACGAAGGGAAGATGCGCATCCATTGCCTGGAGAATGTGGACAAGGCCCTGCAGTTCCTCAAGGAGCAGCGTGTGCACCTGGAGAACATGGGCTCCCATGACATTGTGGACGGCAACCACCGCCTGGTCCTGGGTCTCATCTGGACCATCATCCTTCGCTTTCAGGTGCGTTTCCAGGAGAGACAGAAGTAGAGGGCACCTCTCAGAGCCAGACAGGGCTTGGGAATCTTATAAAATGGTGAATAAAGTGGGAATGTTGGTGCACATTTAAGAGGCTAGGAACCTGTCTTTTGGGACAGTGCTGGTAGGAAGAAGTGACCATCCTTTGCATCGCCAAATCTCTGAAGCACGGGGTGAGCCATTCAGCCAATAGTGCAGCCTCTGAGGGAGAAGACAGAATTTAGTAGCTGGGCTGAGATCTGGCTGGAAGATCTGCTTTTTGTCCCCTCCTCACCATGTTTAACTTTTTGGTTTTTGACTTAGTTTGATTCAGAAATTGTAAAAACAGTACAGAAGATCCGCTTTTATGTTTTTCAGTCAGAAACCTCTCTTCCCACCCTGAAATTCAAGATTTGTTATTTAAAGAAATTTAGAGAGTGAAAGGGAAAGGAAGCAAGGCCTCCCACCTGCTGATTTGAGAAGGGCAAGGGGGAGGAAGATAACACACAACTGAAGACCTCATCCAGGTGGTCTGGGTGTCCCGTCTCACTTTCTGTGGGTGTGCGTGATTAAACAGCAATAACGGCAGATCTGGACAGAATGAAAAGGCAAGAGAAGCTCCTAATCAAATTACAGTACCTGCCAGTGTTGGTGCTGTTCCTCGGCCTTGCAAGGGCTTTATTTCTCGGGAGGAGGAGTCAGGGTGACTTGTGTTTATTCTCAAGCATTCCTGTCAGAAAATTAAGTTAGAGCCATCTCACCTGACATCAGGACGCTTTGTGTGGCCGCTGACTAAAGCAGAGAAACAGGCCACGGGGCCCCAGGGCCCCAGGCCGTGGTGTTGCAGGCAACGCAGATGGATGGCCAAAAAGGAGGAAAGAAGGAGAGAGCCCCCAGGGAGAGCAGGAAGGCACTGAGCCAGATGCAAGCCTAATTCCTCTCCCTTTCGTTCCTGCGCCCCCAGATCCAGGACATCGTCGTCCAGACTCAGGAAGGTCAGGAGACACGCTCGGCCAAGGACGCGTTGCTGTTATGGTGTCAGATGAAAACAGCAGGGTATGCCCTGGGGCCCGCCCGCCCCCCCCCAGGCACTGCCATCCCACCCGCTCCCCCAAGCACTGCCATCCCCAAGGGGCATGCCCTCACCCAGGACTGTGGCAGCTTCAGCATGAATGATGTAAAAAGTCTATCCTGACCTGATTCATGGAAGCCTGGAGTACAGCATTCCTTTCCAAAGTTGCCTGGGCCAGACCGTGGGGTCTGTTGGGTGTGCACGTCTCTTGGGCTCCCACGTTATGGGGACCTCTAAGTGCGGCAGCCTTCATGGCGACCCTTACATTGAAGACGCAGCTTGAGGAGGGACAGGTCCATTCTCTCCTGGTGCCTAGGCCCCTTGGTTCATATACTTGTTTGGGACCCGAAAGAATCTATTTCTTAGGTCTTAATGTTTCTCTTGGATGCAGCTACCCCCACGTCAATGTCACCAACTTCACCTCCAGCTGGAAGGATGGCCTGGCCTTTAACGCCCTGATACACAAGCACCGGTAAGAGGGCGGAGAGGGCTGTGTGGATGAGGCAGAACTCCTGTGGGTATCTGGACACGTTGCGCTCAGCATGCAGGTTATTGTCCAGCTTCACAGGAATGTCACCTCCACTGGTCCTTCTCCTCTCACCTTCGGCAGCCTTACCTCTCTCACATCTAGTCACACCGGCTGCCACCTTCCCCAAATTCGAGAGCCTGCAGCTGCCCCCCTCTGCATCTCCTTCCCCTTCTCCTGCACAGCCACCTCCCCATGTTGCATCCTGCTGGGGCTGCACTGTGGATGGGGGTGCGATGGCCTCCACTCCCAGCTGACAGTCCGGCTTCGTCCCCAGGCCCGACCTGATCGACTTTGATAAGCTGAAGGACTCCAACGCCCGACACAACCTGGAGCACGCGTTCGATGTGGCCGAGCGTCAGCTGGGCATCATCCCACTCCTAGACCCCGAAGGTGAGCATTGCCCACGCCAGCCTTGACTGCAGCGGTGGGAGATGGCGCTCGTTGTGCTGGGGGAGCACTGGACTGACAGGGCAGCTGGAGGAGTCGAGGCTGGGTGCTGGGCGAGCCGTGGGCACGGCGAGGGGATGCTGGCCAGGCCAGGGCTCTGCTCTGGCCTGCTCTTCAGTTCCAAGTTGGTTCCCAACACTTCACCTGGACCAATTGGGGACCCAGTGTAGTCTTTGGGTCTCCTCCCTTCTGTCATAATTTGTAGTCTTGTTATGGATTTCATCTTCTTGCCAAAATCTCAGACCCATTACTCTTCCATTTTACCCTGCTGGTTGTTACTTGATGCCTAGAGTTGAAATTCCTACGGGAAAAAACAGGGAGACAAAGCCCTGAGCCTGACATTTCTGGCTTCCAGTTTGGTCCTGAGAGCATCCTTTCCCTTTTGCAGATGTCTTCACAGAAAACCCTGATGAGAAATCCATTATTACCTACGTGGTGGCGTTTTACCACTACTTCTCCAAGATGAAGGTGCTGGCCGTGGAGGGCAAGCGTGTTGGCAAGGTACCAAGCTGTCTCATGACCCGTGTCACCTCGTTTCCCAGTGTGCCACACCCAGACCATGGCTAAAGTGCTCCCTTTCCATCCTGTGTGGAAGAGAATGTGTCTGGGCTCCAGCTGCAGTTGGAGGGGTGCCGATCACCCCCACCGACTTCCTCTGAATTGAAGTTAATGGCTGCTGTGCTGAATTCCAAGCAGGTTGACGGCCTGTCTGAAAAGTGTCATAGCCTGCAGCTCTGAGCCGGTCTCCCACCTGCAGGCCCGTGTCTCATGAACATTTCCATGGGAACAAAGCAGGGCTTTGTCGGCTTGTTGTGGTTTCGGCCCTCTTAGGCTCCCATGGTATACCAGGAACCCGCAGGCCCTTGTGCCAGCTTCCTCTCCCCTGCTGAGTCCTTCGCTCCTCCAGGGTGGGGACCATTTCTCATTCATCTTTGCATCTCTGGTGTTTAGCAGAGAGAGTGCCTGGAATCCTCCGATTCCCAGGATGCATTTTAAAATAAACAAGACCTTGGCCCTTGTAGGGGCTGGTGCCCTGGCACAGCGAGCTACCGATATTCCACAGGGTTAGGGGAAGGGGGCACTGCTCCCTGCACCCTAGCATGGCCAGCTCCTGGCTGACGTGGCCCCTGCACTGCCAGGCCACTCCAGGCCCTAGCAACAGTTTGGGGCTCAGGGAACAAACCATACAAAGAGTGCTCCAGGGCTCGAGAGGAGGAGGCCACGATGGTGGTCCTCATGGGTGGCATCGCTGCTCTTCCGATGGGATTCCCTAGGTAATCGACCATGCCATCGAGACAGAGAAGATGATTGAAAAGTACAGCGGCCTGGCCTCGGACCTGCTGACCTGGATCGAGCAGACCATCACGGTCCTGAACAGCCGCAAGTTCGCCAACTCCCTGTCCGGCGTCCAGCAGCAGCTGCAGGCTTCAGCACCTACCGCACCGTGGAGAAGCCGCCCAAGTAAGGCCCTGGCACTGGGGAGAATGGGCGCCAGTGGCTGAGAAACTGGCCACGAAAGGTAGAGCCAGGCTCTGGGGCTTGAGGAGTGTATCTTGAAGGTGTTTTCTAGAGGCTCGAGAGCTTTGTGTGTCTCCTGCTTCATCCCCTTTCCCCATGTCCCAAGCCGTCAGCCTATAAGAAATGGGCATTAAGGAGTAACCCCCAGCTCATAGCCAAAGAAAGTGCTTTCCCAGTTTCCTGAGGGAAAGCAGGAGTGAAATCCCAGGATTCTGAGTCCTTCAAAGAACCTGTGCTGGAAAGTTCCTTTCTCGTCCGTGCACTGAGCTGCAAGTTTGTTTCTCTGGTAATGATCTCTGTATTCTCAGCCCCAGAGCGCTCTTTATGTTGCCTTGTTGATCATCAAGTACATCCTTGTTTTTCTCTCTTGTCTGTCACTGTTCATCAGCCGAGCACTCAGCCTGCCTCTCGGGACCTCTGCTCCATTCTAGTGTGTGCAGGGCCTGGGCGCAGGCACACACAAACACAGGGGCGTTCCAACTCACCTGCTGTTAGTTTGTCCAGTTCTCCTCCTGAAACTGATTTCTACCTCATCGGCGGTACCCTCTGTCTCATTCCTCACCACCCTGGCCATCTCCCGTGCTCTTCATTTATGACTCTCAAATGAAAAGATGAGACACGGAGTCTAGAATGTACTATAAACAAGTATCTGATTGCTGGTCTGACACTAACGCACTTTTAAAGTCTTAAATTCAATACAGATAACATTCTCTTTGGGTCTAGCAGGGGTGATGTCGCTTGGCTTGTAGATGGTGCTCAGGGCCACAGCCCTCTTGAAGTGCCTGTGAGCAGTCAGACTGGCCGCAGCGTGGGGACTTTGCTCACAGCCAGTCTTCACCTGCCAGGTGGAAGGTATAGAAGTGGGTAGATTCTTGCATGCATGCAGAAATGTGAAAGTACCCAGTTACCTGGAGCTTGGACCGCAGGGTCCAGACATCCATCCTGCTGCTGGTTCTCATCTCCTACACTTAAAACCCTCCTGGAGCCCAGCCTTTCCTCCCCCGACCCCAGCTCAGAAGCATCTGGCCTTTGGGACTTCTCAGGAGAGCCGGCTCTTCGGGACTCATTAAGACTTGGGTGAAAGTTGTTCTCAGGGCCGCATGTTCTAATATGGATAATGCTGCTTCTAAGGTTTTATTGACCCAGTTAAAAAACTGACTAAAGAGCTCATCAGGAGCCTTCATCATTTGCCAAACAGGGGAGGATTTCCTTGTATTGACTGGTAAAACTCGATATCTGCAGGAATTATCAGAATACTCCAGTTACCACTCCTGGGGGAGCAGATGATAAGCAAATGCGGTGGTAGCCCTTGTGCTTTCTCTGCTTTGTACTGTAAAGACTCCACCACCCCCTGTGAGATGTCAGTTGGTGAGGATAGTAAATGTTTTAACAGGTAAGTAGACCTATAGATCCTCTTTACTTTTAATTTTCAGGGAGGTATGCTTTGCTAGGCAAGTTCCGAGATGCCAGGGTTCCACGTTGACAATTTGGCTGTGGGGGTCTTAACACTAATCTCCCTACCTCTGTTTTCCTGACAGGTTTCAGGAGAAGGGGAATCTGGAAGTCTTACTTTTCACCATCCAGTCCCGGATGAGAGCCAACAATCAAAAAGTGTACACACCGCATGATGGGAAACTCGTGTCAGACATCAACCGGGTACAGCACGTTTTCCATTACATGTTACCTTCGAGTTGGTCAAGATCCCAGTAAGGGCACAGGGAACGGTAGCTGGAAGGGTTAAACCAAGCTACTTTCTGGGCTATGATTAACTACACATACCGGCTTTTCGGGGGTGCTACCTGCACCTAGGTCCGGGAGATCCGACTCCACCCACCATTCATTGATTCAGCCCCCTGTTCAGCTGCTGAGTCCTTTTTTGGAGCCAGTTTTTATAGCCTAGTCTCTATTGAACCTTGAGTTTGTTTAAGTATGGAATATTAACTACATAGAGCAGAAGGGAAGTACCTCTGATATTCCAGAGGTTTGGATGCTTAACACCACCTGGAGGTTCTCATAGAATGGAGGTAATAACCATTTAGTCAATAAGAATTTGCTGAGCACCCCAGAGGCAAATAACCTTACATTAGGCCAAGAATCTAAGGCAGGTTTAGAGGGGTAGGAAACAGGGATCTCAGGCTCCCCGAATCTTTGATTGGCCCAGACATGAAAGCCAAAAGGCTCTACCTAGATTTCTGAAATCACTGAGTGTTAGGTGAAAGAGACGGAAGCCCCAAACCCAGATGTTCCTCTCATGCCCCAAGAATTCTCCTCTCTCCCTATGCAGGCCTGGGAAAGCCTGGAGGAAGCTGAGTATCAGCGGGAGCTGGCCCTGAGAAACGAGCTCATTCGTCAGGAGAAGCTGGAGCAGTTGGCCCGGCGCTTTGACCGAAAGGCCGCCATGAGAGAGACGTGGCTCAGTGAAAACCAGCGCCTTGTGGCCCAGGTAATGGGGGGCACACTTGGGGATGGCAGGAGAGGGGAAGCTTTCCAGAGCCCCCAGCAGTCAGCCAGACTGGAGACTGAGCTGGCCTGTCAGTGTCAGTGGATAAGCCTTCCCACAGGCCTTGCATCCCTGCTTCCCAGGATAAAGTGGATTGAGATTCACGTCTGAGGACGAGCTCGCCATGATTTATTAAGTCTCATTTTTAGAGAAAGAGCCTCAATCCAGAAACAGCCCCTGAAATTGTCTTATTTGAGCCAGTGACGTCAAGTTGACATTAAACAATGATTCTCCGGGGAAATGATGAAAACAGTGTGCGTCTTGTGTGTGTCAAACATGCCTTTTGGACTCTGGCCTCTAGGACTGTGTCATTTTTCACTAGCTAAACATTGACTCCCGAGCTGATTGTCCATGACAGCATCTGTTCCTTCCCACTTGGAGCTTAGAATCAAATTAAATCCTATCCAGAAAGGGGAAAGCAAGCACTCTGAGAATTGGAGACTGTGAGTGCACCCTAGATAGCACCAGGTAAGCCATCCGTTTACAGCTGTATAGTCTCCAAGTCAGAAGCCCCTTCCTGCCCCAAATCAGGCAGGTCCACTCAAGGCAGGGCGGCGAGTGCCCACAAGCTGAGGAAAGGCTTTGTTCGTAACTACTCCCGGCGTACCCACTCATAGGGCACGGTGAGTGGAATCTTGGACTTCTTTTAAAGGCTCTTGTGAGACATTTACTGGGCTCCGATAGGGTAGGCTGAAAAAGACTGCAGAGCTAAGTCTTTGGGAACAGTCTTTACCATCCCGCAGTTGTTCCCAAGCGAACTGCCGTTTCTCGGCATCTGGATACTGGCCACGGGAGGCCTGACCGAGCTGCCCGTGTTTCTCCCCGTGGGGCAGGATAACTTCGGGTACGACCTGGCAGCCGTGGAGGCGGCCAAGAAGAAGCACGAGGCCATCGAGACCGACACGGCTGCCTACGAGGAGCGGGTGAGGGCCCTGGAAGACCTGGCGCAGGAGCTGGAGAAGGAGAATTACCACGACCAGAAGCGCATCACAGCCCGCAAGGACAACATCCTGCGCCTGTGGACTACCTGCAGGAGCTGCTGAGGGCCCGGCGCCAGAGGCTGGAGATGACCCTGGCGCTGCAGAAGCTCTTCCAGGACATGCTGCACAGCATCGACTGGATGGATGAGATCAAGGTGGGCCTGAGGGTTGCCTACGCCCCCACCCCCAGTGCCCACCTGGGCCTCAGTGCCAGCTCAGTTAGGTTATACTTCCTTAGTTACCTCCCAGCCAGTCTCATCCCTGAGTCATAATGAAGAAACTGAGGCATCACAGTGTCTGGCTGCATCTGCCTATACCACCTGCTTGGCTCACTCTGCTCCAGACAAGTCAGCAGCCCAGGTCTGCTGTATCCCCATGATCAAGAAACCTTGGGTTCATAGCGCAGGCGCCAACCTGCAGGACCTAGAGAGACAGGACGTTAGTCAGGAGCCCAGAGACTCAGGCCCTGGCTAATCACAATTTGCCTCTGGTTAGAATGCAGACCTCCCAGCACAGGGGCCACCAGGAAGTCTGAATCTCCTCTCCCTCCACCACGGTGCTCTCAGCTGAGCATACACGTCAGAGTGGCATGGACTTTCTAAAAATTCACACGGCCCCAAACCTGGGGCAGATGCAGGAGACAGAGTGAGGGGCTCGAGCTTCTGTAAGATAATCGGCACCCCCAGGAGGAACTCCTGCTCCAGAGCTTCCTCCATGCTGAGCATCAGCTGTTTTCCTGCTGCACTGACTCACCCTGGCCCCGATCCCATGGACACCTCCTTTAGAGGGGTCTCTTTTCCTAGTGTGTAGGTCTCTTCACCTCTCCTCATTCCCCCTACCCTGTCTGTCCTCTTTGCCAGGCTCACCTCTTGTCTGCTGAGTTCGGGAAACACTTGTTGGAGGTCGAGGACTTGCTCCAGAAGCACAAATTGATGGAGGCTGACATCGCCATCCAAGGGGACAAAGTGAAGGCCATCACCACTGCCACCCTGCAGTTCACTGAGGAAAAAGGTGAGAATTCTGATGTCTCCCTGTTGAGACCTCGGAAGCCAGATTTCATCGTCTTGCTCAGCACCCTAGCGTGGATAAGTCTCCTAGCTTTAGAATTCTGCTTCTTTCATCGACTAATGGTTCAAGCATGAAGCTTGAGGGAAAGCAAAACTCTCCAGGAACCAGGCAACTGCTTTGGTAGTCAGTGATCACTGACTACCAACAAGGTATCATCTGTCTTTCATTCTCTTTACTAGTTCAAGTTACAGCAGAGACAAACTAGGTTTACAGCCTCAGGTCTTAAGTAGGAGACCTTGTTGCATCCTTGAAGAAACCCTTGAAATTTTTGTCCGTTTTTTAAAAAATGGTTTCACGTTGTACATTTCTACTGAGAGCTGACCCAACTTTTAACCTCCCTTATTCGTGAAACTTTAGTGGGAACTAATTTAAAAGAACCTGGCCTGCCCTGCCCTCTGAGCAGCTGGGACCCCCTGCATCCAATCTCAAAGCTCCAGTTAGATGACAGGTTCTAGATCGTAAGGTTCTAGCCTCACAACAGATCTGAATCTGAACGAATCTGAAGCTTACCCATAAGTGAAGCCCTCACCCCTTTCATCTTCCTTCCTCCCATCCCTTCCAGAGTACCAGCCTTGTGATCCCCAGGTCATCCGGGACCGTGTCAGCCACCTGGAGCAGTGCTTTGAGGAGCTGAGCAACATGGCAGCGGGCGGAAGGCCCAGCTACAGCAGTCCAAACGGCTCTGGAAGTTCTTCTGGGAAATGGACGAGGCCGAGAGCTGGATCAAGGAGAAGGAGCAGATCTACTCCTCCCTGGACTACGGCAAGGACCTGACCAGTGTGCTCATCTTGCAGCGCAAGCACAAGGCCTTTGAGGATGAGCTCCGTGGGCTGGATGCCCACCTGAACCAGATCTTCCAAGAGGCTGAGAGCATGGTCGCACACAAACAGTTTGGGCACCCACAGATCGAGGCCCGAATCAAGGAGGTGTCTGCCCAGTGGGACCAGCTAAAGGAGCTGGCTGCCTTTCGCAAGAAGAACCTCCAGGATGCTGAGAACTTCTTCCAGTTCCAGGGCGATGCAGATGACCTAAAGGCTTGGCTGCAAGATGCTCACAAGCTGCTCTCAGGTGAAGATGTAGGACTGGATGAAGGGGCCACACGAGCCCTAGGGAAGAAGCACAGGGACTTCCTGGAGGAGCTGGAGGAGAGCCGTGCAGCGATGGAGCATCTGGAACAGCAGGCCCAGGCCTTTCCCCAGGAGTTTCGGGATTCCCCAGATGTGACCAACCGGCTGCAGGCCCTTCGAGAGCTCTACCAGCAGGTGGTGGCCCAGGCGGACCTGCGAAGGCAGAGGCTGCAGGACGCCCTGGACCTGTACACAGTGTTTGGAGAGACAGATGCCTGTGAGCTGTGGATGGGCGAGAAGGAGAAGTGGCTGGCCCAGATGGAAATGCCAGACACTCTGGAGGACCTGGAGGTGGTGCAGCACAGGTCAGAGCCCTTCTCTCCCTGCCTCCCCGCACCACGGCCTGCACTCTGCCTCCGCCTGGTGTGCGAACAGTGTCTAGATCAGCAAGGGTCTCTTTGAGAGGCCAAGGGATGTCCTTCATTGCAGAGGCCAGACATTAGGAGTCAGGGGTTCTAATCCATCTCTGTGGTTTTGGATACTTCACCCCTGCGGCCTTCCTCAAAATAGACAAAGGAGCTCTTTCTAGTCCAGTTATTCATTACTTTCAGCTACAGCAGCCTTTGTTCAAATGAGTGTGTGTGTGTGTGACACAAAGGAAAATAGAGCTGATTTGATTAAGAGGGAAGTGAAAAACTGGGATCCCACCAGCTCTAGCTTCCTGTGGCAGTCCCTAAGCCATAGAACCCGGAGGTACCGGACACCAGTTTGGAAACCACTAGTCTACAAGGCCATTCTCATTTCCAACATTCTGATTCCATTAGCATCCTGGCATGGGAGGCCAGCCCCTCGTCTGTGGGCGTCCTAGCATCCTAAGTACAGGATCCAGGGAGTTGAGGAGGAACATGCCGAGGTGGTCCTGAGCTGATGCTGGAGGACCCTGGGTCTTTTCCCAGAAGGGTCCGCTTTTGTTAACACATGGCTTCCCTCCCTTCTGCAGCTCCCCTTCTCCTGCCCAGGAATGGGACACCTGGCTGTAGAGTATCCTTCAGGTCAAGCTGTCAAGGCATTTGAATTAGGGTCCAAGAGCAGTGGCCGGGGCAGCAGAGACATGGCAGGTGGTCTCTGGCAATTAACCACCCCATCACTTCTTTTTCCCCATGTGCCTCTCTGTTGAGCCAGTGGCCTACATAGTGAGAGGAACCAGCTCTCTCCTAGCCTGGTCCAAGAAATGCTAAACCAGGAAATTGGACCCATGAACCAGCAAATAGGGTGTGCCAGCAGATCTTTCTCCTTCCTCTCCCCCTTACCCGATCGAATGTATTTAGAAGCTGGAAGGAGAAAGCAAGAGCTACATATTCTGGAGACTGGCCCCTGGCAATGAAGTGCCTCCTGCTGCTTCACCAGTCCTCATTTTCTCTGTCCGTCTCAGGTTTGACATCCTGGACCAGGAGATGAAGACGCTGATGGCTCAGATTGATGGCGTGAACCTCGCTGCTAATAGCCTGGTAGAGAGCGGCCACCCACGCAGCGGGGAAGTCAAGCAGTACCAGGATCACCTGAACACCAGGTGCAGTGTGGGGAGGACTGGGGCTGGGGGCATCTTCTCGGGCACCTGACATACCCCTGGGGATGTGGCCCAAGAGTCAGGAAGCCTGCCATGCGCTGCCGGGTGTGTACCTTCTATGCGCCTGTCTTTCTCAGGCACAGTCTCCTAACACTGGAGCTGGAGCAGCAAGGAGGAGAGGGACCTGTTTGGTGATTGGCCCAGGGAGGGAGAGAGATGTGTTTGCAGAGCTGTAAAATACCATGCCTAGGGGATAGGAGTGGGTAATTCTGTGCAATGGGGGTGGGAGGACGAGGTTCTAAGTGTGCCTGTAGTTAGAATCAAGCCATGTGGTACTCATGCCACATGTCCCTGGACATTTTGGGGCAAAAAAAATTGCTTTTTGAGAGCTCTTAAGTACTGTCCCTACAAGAAAGCTCCTGCCTCTACCAAAATGCAGCTTTGATTATGAAGCTGGCTTGAATAAAGAGAATTAGCAGAAAGCCTTCAGCATGCTTCTTAGTCAGAACTAAAAACAGGCCCCGAGGAGCCTTTGGAGAGAGGGTGCTTTCAATGCAGGGTGTAATTCCTCATGAGTCCTCAAAAATCTCTGAGACAGAGCACAGGCTGGACCCTTTATACACAATGCCACATGTCTACTTCCTCCCCATTGCCCAGTCCCTTTCCCCACACTGGTATCTGAGCCTTGCTCTGCCAAGGCAATCTGGGAGGTGGGTTAGGAAGAAAAGAGTCAGCACAGTGGAGACTCCAGTGGGGCCTTAGGGGAGGCAGGGATGATTGCAGGGATACTTTGGAGCCACTAGAGTGGAGCCAATTATCTTAGCATCCAAAGATGAGGACTGTGGTTCAGGAGATTCTTATGTAATCCAAGGTTTATGCAGAGAAGGAGGATGCCTTTAGGCTTAGCGGTGATGAGGGTGCATGTGTGCACAAGTGTGCACATGTACAAGTCAGACAGGAAGCACTTGTCAGCAATATATGGGTTGCCTTAAGGAGCTATAGGCAGAGAATTATCTTTACAGACCTCTAAGCCATGTACCATCCTAAGTGAAATATATCTGGTACTTGCCATCCTTATGTGAGAGAGAACCTGAGTTGAAATGTACCTGGGAAGTTGTCTAGTCTAGCCATGTACCCCAGACAGTCTGTGTCCTACACCAACACTTCTAGGGATGGGGGTCCACCCCCTGACCATACAGCCCATTCCGTTCAGGGCAACGTCTTTCGGTTAGAAAGTTTGATCTCATATTGAGTGGAAATTTGCCTCCTTGAAATTTGTAACATCGGTTCTGGCTCTGTCCTTTAGCAAGATCAAAACTTACTCTTCTGTTGGATAGCTCTTCAAATATTTTTAAAAACAACTGCAGTTCTTTAGCCTCATCTGCGTTCCTACCTCCACACTTCTGTTGTTCCCACCAGAGTGCATCTTCCCCCAAAATGCACACTCCAAATCCTGCCCATCTTTTGGGCCAGTCCAGGGTCCTCTTCTTCCCAGTGTCCCAGGTGAAATCTGTCCTGGTTTAGAGCTTCAGTTCTACCTCACGTTATAGTTTTTTATGCTGAAGAACATATCTACTAGATCATTAACAAAATGAAGAGCGATATCTTTATGTATTGTCCATTGTGCTTTGCAAACCAAGCACATTATCATCTGAGGTTTCCTCCATTTGGAACAGTCTTTTCTCAGATATCGCTTGCCTTACTCCCTTATTTTATTCAGCTCTCAGTTCACATGTCAGCTATTGGAGCTGTCCTCACTGACCACCCCATTGAAAGTATCACCTACCTCTCTCCCGCCCAGCCCCTCCACCTTGATCCCATTACCTTGCTTTATTTTTTCACTATGGTTACCACTACTTCATGGATTATGTACTTACTTTGCTGTGTTCATCGCTGTATCTCCAAAGCCTAAAACAGTGCCTGGTACAAGGCACATGATGGTTGTGTGATAGATGCTTAGTGAATGAGTGAACAGGAATGACACTAAAATAATTTTTGCCAAGTCTGGCACATATGAGTCATTCGAACACGTGTTGAATGTGCGATTGCCTTCCACCGTATGCTGTTCCAGTTGACCAACCTTTTCTAATAATCTTGAGCCCAGCAACCTTGGATTTCCAGCATGGCCTGGCCGGTGCTGGCTTACAGCAGCTCTGCCACTTCCTTCTCTATGGAGATGGCGCAATGGAGGGGGAAATGGGTTTGGAGGCAGACTAGACCCAACCCAGCCTGTCTCCTGTGGCCCTTCACTTGTGCAGTAAGGCCACACCAGGAAAGGCTAGGAAATCACCCAAGGGCCTCTTGCCTGGGGGCATAACAAGACCCTCACTAGCGACTTCTGGACAGGGCCAGGGCCTCTCATCGCCCTGGAGCACTCACTATCATTTCACATGAACTTGGAGAAAATCTTCAGCTCCTTTGCCCTGACTGCCCCGCCTCAGCACCATCTTGTGTGTCAGGCACAGAATCCCCCAGAGCACAGAGACCTCGTGGTCTAGGAAGGGAGCAGAGAAATCCTTGGGCTCTTACTCTTTCTCTCTTTCTTTCCCAGTTCTTCCCACCCAATCTCCCAGTTCTCTTTGCAGACCTGTCTTTTTAATCCAGACTAGCAGCTGTTGTCACACCTTGGGAATACCTACAGTGCACTTCACCCAGTCCATCTGCATAGTCCCGTAACCTCCATCCCCCAGGTGCTAAAGGTACAAAGAAGAATGAAATACTCAGGGTCTCCTTCTTAAATAGGTCTGTTCATTGAGATACAGCTCAGATGACTGCCGTGATACCTGCCACCATACCCCTGTCACTTCTTAGTCCTCTTTGCCTGCTATGTGCTATGTACGTAGTACTTTATACTGTAATTATTTTGTGAGCTTGTTTACTCCCTCTCTAAATCATATACTCCATAAGGTAAAGTATGGCTATGTCTGTATTATCCCAAAGGCTAACGTAATGCTTATACAGTAAGAGCTCACATAATGTCATTGATAGATTCTACAACTTTGGGGAGAATGATGTATATCGGAACCAGTTTGCCATAGGCTAATTGGCATAAACAAGAGTTAAGTTCTCATGGCCTCTCATCCACGTTACAGTGAAACAACATTGAAGGAAACGACATTATTCGAGAACCTACCTTGTGAATATTCAGGAAAGATGGGTTGAATGAGCAAGTAAGCATTCAGCATACTCTTGTGTGCTCACATGCTACAGTGATGCAGAATGAGTAAACCCAGTCCAAGGGCGATATCCCTGGTGATCTGGGCCCAGGCTGATGGGCAGCTCTTTGGAAGAGGCTTTGTGGAAGCTGCAGACCCAACCTGGACCCCTGGGCATCTGCTAGACCTTTGCACATTTGCCAGTTTTTCCCAGCACTGCATTTGAAGATTACAAATGTATTATCCATTTTAATTATAATCTCAGTTTATCCCCTTCCCGCTTCCTCTGCCTCTTCTCCACCAAGCTTCTTTTCTTTTAGAGCCTAGATGACTTTTTCCAGCCGTGGGCACTTTGAATGTTGTTTTAAGCATTTGCATAATTCTTCTGGGGCAGTTTGGACCCTACATCCTCAAGCATTCTTGAAGTTGGTAATGTGGGCTTTCTAATTATTTTCAGTATTTCAGAAAACTACGGAAATTGTGTTTGCCCAAAATTCAACTACATACAGAGCCTAAGTGTCTTGTTCCTTTACTTATGGTTGGAATTACATCACTGCTTCTTCCCTGCTGATAGGAAGATCTGATTAGCAGTTATATTGTCTTAGGTTAAATCGGATAAGTGAATTTTACTCACTGCAGCTTGTTGGGTAGATGATTTCTTTTGGGTGTTTCAAGGTCTCTGGGTCGAGACTCTGGTGAGAAGTCCAGGAAGGGGTGCCCTGTGGGAAGCATTAAGGAAGACACTGTCTCTTTGTCTCCCCGCTATGTGCCCCCGGCAGGTGGCAGGCATTCCAGACCATGGTGTCGGAGCAGCGGGAGACAGTGAGCTCAGCGCTCCGGGTGCACAACTACTGCGTGGACTGTGAGGAGACCAGCAAGTGGATTCTGGACAAGACGAAGGTAGTAGAGTCTACCAAGGACCTGGGCCAAGACCTGGCGGGAGTCATCGCCATCCAGCGGAAGTTGTCTGGGCTGGAGCGCGACGTGGCCGCCATCCAGGCCCGCGTGGGTGCCCTGGAGCGTGAGTCCAAGCGGCTGATGGAGTCACACCCTGAACAGAAGGAGGACATTGGCCGACGGCAGGCATATGTGGAGGAGCTATGGCAGGGCCTACAGCAAGCCCTGCAGGACCAGGAGGCCTTGCTGGGTGAAGCCAGCCAGCTTCAGGCATTCCTGCAGGATCTGGATGACTTCCGGTCTTGGCTGTCCATGGCCCAGAAGGCTGTGGCCTCTGAGGACATGCCTGAGTCCGTCACAGAGGCTGAGCAACTCCTGCAGCAGCATGCAGCCATCAAGGACGAAATTGATGGACACCAACATAACTATGAGCATGTGAAGGCATCTGGGGAGAAGGTGGTCCACAGCCAGACGGACCCGGAGTACTTGCTTCTGGGCCAAAGGCTGGAGGGCCTGGAGACCGGCTGGGACGCCCTGCACCAGATGTGGGAGAGCCGTGGCCGCTCCCTCACCCAGTGCCTCGGCTTCCAGGAGTTCCAGAAAGATGCCAAGCAGGCTGAAGCCATCCTCAGCAACCAGGTAGGGAGAGGCATTCAGGGCTGAGAGGTGGGGGACAGGGTGGGTCTCGCAGGGCAGCAGCATTGGTGAGTCTGCGAATCTGCTGCAGGGCTCAGGGACCAAATTATGCTTCTCTGGGGCTCTCTCTAGCCACTAGTTAGAGCAACACTCTTCTTTGTTCCTCCTTATTATATGCCTTTTCTAGCCCTATGTCTCATACTATGCCTTGTTCTTGGGCCAATTAGAGGCTAGAGAAGTGAATTTCCCCCTGGGTGGTTACCCTTCCATGTGGCTTTAAGCACACTTCCTCGGGTACCCCTGGGTGGGGGCCAAAGCCCGGAGAGCCTCTTCCCTGCACAACTCCGGGGGCACCATTCATGCTGGAACCTATGTGACTACACATGATGTTTCTGCCTGGCAGGTGCCCTCACCGCCTCTTCAGTTTGTCTTCATGCCTTGTCTGGAAACTTGCTTCAACAGGAATATACTCTGGCTCACTTGGAGCCCCCAGACTCCCTAGAAGCCGCAGAGGCTGGGATCCGGAAGTTCGAGGATTTCTTGGTGTCTATGGAGAACAACCGGGATAAGGTCTTGAGTCCCGTGGACTCTGGAAATAAGCTGATAGCTGAAGGGAACCTCTACTCAGACAAGATCAAGGAGAAGGTGCAGCTGATTGAGGAGAGGTACCTCCGCCCCCAGGGTCACGGGCTGGAACCAGGTGGGGCTGGCAGTGCTGCACAGGGACCCCAGGCTCACATTGCTGTGACCGTGGCTTCTGGCTTCCCTTCCAGGCACAGCAAGAACAACGAGAAGGCCCAGGAGGCCTCAGTTCTTCTGAGAGACAACCTGGAACTCCAGAACTTCCTCCAGAACTGCCAGGAGGTGAGGCTCCAGCAAGGCAGGCCACTCCGCAGGAGACTCCTTTCTGGGAGCGGAGCGCCCCAGATGCAGGAAGTCCGCCGGATCCTTCCTAACTAGGAAAACTGGGATTCCATGAGAGAGACTCTGGGAACTTGACAGCCTAGGTCATCCTCTGGAATCTTTGGTTCCACAATAATCTGTAAAGATGGGCTCCACACTTGGCCAGTGCTCTGTTGTTCTCATCTTGAAATGCTTAATAACTTGTAACATTTCCATCTTGCATTGGACCCTGCAAATTACGAAGCCAGTCCTGACCCTGGTTAAAAGCAGACTCCCAGGTACCAGTCAAGCCCGAATGATTCCAGGCTGTAAGGGGGGGGGAGCAGCATTTTCAACAAGCCTCCCAGTAGGAGAACTGCCACTTCGAAGGTCCTGGCTCAGCCTGGGACGAGCTGTGCAAGGAAAGGGGATTCCCCTGACTTATTCCTTGCTCTCAACCTCAGCCCAAATGGCTTTGTTTTCATGTACTTCTGCCCGCGGCACAAACCAGGCCTGCATATAGTACGGGACATCTTGACAACACTGGCCGTTCATCACAATTCTCCTCTCATTGTTAATTATAGGATCTGCCCTTCTTCCTCAGATAACATTTTCTCTGCGTTTATTAAGGTTTCTCACTCTCCCTGCTAAAAAGTAGATGCATCCATCCAGTAAACCCTTGTTGAGTGTCTGCAATCGGACAGGCCCTGTCCTAGGTCCTAGAAACGTGGAGAGGAGCATAAATAGCCCTGGGGTCACAGGGCACACGCTCCGGTGGGGAACACACACAGTGCTTCGGTTTCAGCCGTAAGACACCGTGGGTTAAGTGGCCTGGCCTGGGGGTGAGGGCCCAGAGCTGGAGAGCGGCCGGCACTCCGCTGTGCTCACGCTTCCTCCACTCGGCTTCGCTCCTTCTGCGGCCAGAGATGGGCCGCCGGTCCTGCCCTCAGCTGCTGGCCAAAGAGCGATACTCAGGGATGATTGGATCCTCTTTTTCTGCCCCCAGCTCACTCTCTGGATCAATGACAAGCTGCTGACATCTCAGGACGTCTCCTACGACGAAGCCCGAAACCTCCACAACAGTGGCTGAAGCACCAGGCGTTCGTGGCCGAGCTGGCCTCCCACCAGGGGTGGCTAGACAGCGTCACGCAGTAAGTACAGAGAGTGGCGGAGGCGCCCCGCTCAGACTTGCTCACCTAAATGGGGCTCCTCCCCCGGGGCGCGGGCACCGTCCCGCAGCTTGCTAGACGGTATAGACCTTGGAATCTTCAGAACGCCTGATATAGCGAGCCTCCTTAGGCCCTGTCAAAATGGGGGCTGCTTCTGGGTCATCTGAGTCTGGGGACAGTCCAGGACACTGAAGGACACCTGAGTTGGAGTTTTAGCATACGTTGTCAGGGCCGCAGTTATCTCTGTTTGCCTTGCTATCCGCACCGGGGCCCAGCACAGGGGAAGGTGAGATGTGCAGAGCGGTCCATTGTTTCTCACTGTTTAAGGGGGCGGCACCACGGGGAGCGGTCATTCACACCCCTCATAGTTGGGGAAGCAAGGGTCCCCTCTGTAATGAGCTTGCCCAGGGGCCCTAGTGCAAATGCGGCTGGAGTTAGATCTGGGACTCAGTACCTTCGCTCCTCCCCGTGGTGGCTCCCAGGGATAAGCAAGCGTAAGAGCCACGTGAGGCCGTGTCCACCGCGGTTGAGGGCGCCGACTCCCGGACAGACTGTTTGACTCTTCATCCTCCCTGCACCTCAGTTTTTCCCTCTGTAAAATGAGGGTAATGACATTACCTGCCCGAGGGAGTTGTGAGCATTAAAACACTTAGAATAATGCTGGGCGATTACTAGGCACTCAATAAACTGGCTGTTATGAGCAGTATGTAGTCTTAGGCCCAGGCTATAGCACCCCAAAAAGATACATCTGTGCAGGCGAAAACCAGGTAAGACAAACTCCGTAACTAAAAGGGCTCACCGAACGTTAGTGCACAGAACTCTGGGAAGACGGTCGGGAAAGTGGAACTTACAGGGAGGTTTCCAGGCTGCTTGTACCTGGATGGAACCTGAATCTTTTTTTTTTCTTTCTTTCTTTAATTAAAAAAAAAAAAATCAGTACTAGCTAACCCTTGTTTGCAGCTCCCCATACTGCAGTCTCCTGAGTCATTCGGTCCAAACGTAGCTTTTCTACTGCAGATAATTCAGGGGTACATCATCTTTCAGTTGGGCCTCAGCGAGTTCTAGGCAGATTGTTTGCGCCACTGACCTCCCCTCGGTCAGCCCTTTGGACCACCTGCTCCAAGACTGGACGGTGAGTGCTCCTCCTCCCCACACAGGAAGGCAAGCAGCTGATGGAGGAGAAGCCGCAGTTTGAGGCCCTGGTGTCCCAGAGGCTGGAAGCCTTGCACCAGCTCTGGGATGAGCTTCAGGCCACCACGCAGGCGACGGCCCAACGCCTCTCAGCCGCCAGGAGCTCCGACCTGCGCTCGCAAACCCACGCCGACCTCAAAAAGTGGATCAGCGCCATGGAGGACCAGCTGCGATCGGACGACCTGGGCAAGGACCTGACCAGTGTCAACCGGATGTTGGCTAAGCTGAAGGCACGAGAGCGGGGTGTAGGCTGGAGTATTGGGATAGAGGGAATGTTGGGGAACTTACCTGAAACCGGAAAGCAAGTACTCCTCCTGTTCCCTTAGCAGGGCTTGCCATCACTGTGCAGAAATGTCTGTTGGCTCATGACACCTCTCTTACCCCTTTGCAGTGGGTGAGACAGGAACCCAAAGGGGTTAATAAAAGCCTGAAAAGTAAAGGACAGTCACTTGGGGGTGAGTGGGGGGAAGATGAGGGGGAGGCTGAGCTCAAGGGGGCCATGAAGGATGAATGGGGTACAGATGATGGAGAGGAGGGAGGGCTGCTCAGGTGCCAGGGCTGGTGCTGACACTGTCCCCTCGTGTCCCAGCGTGTGGAGACCAAGTGATTGTGCGGAGGAAGAGCTGGGGGAGCTGTTTGCCCAGATGCCCTCACTGGGAGAGGAAGGAGAAGACGTGGACTTGGGCATCGAGAAGCAGTTTCTGGACCTCCTGGAGCCCCTGGGGAGGAGGAAGAAGCAGCTGGAATCATCCAGAGCCAAGCTGCAGATCAGCCGGGACTTAGAGGATGAGACGGTGTGTGGGCTGTAGTCCCCAGCCCCCCGGCGGCTGAGCCAGCAGCTGCCATCAGAGTAACTGGCTGCCGCCCAGGGCAGTTCTTGGCAGCAGATGTCTGGTCATCTCACCCCCTTACCTCACGTGGTTGCTATGATGATTACATTAAATATAAAATTAAAGCCAGTGATAACTCACTCATGGACTTTGGGCCCAGACAGACTTGGGTTCCAGATCCAGCTACGTGACCCTCCTGCTATGTGACCAGGAGCAAGTTATTTGGAACCTCAACTCAAAATACGAAATGTCCCCATCAGTAAAATCGAGGCAAAACCCTGATGCGGGGTGTTGGGAAGAACCAGGGAGGCACGGCAGGCAGAGCTCTGTCTGGCTTATGGTGAGTGCTCGCAAAAGGTGGCCATGATTGTCATTAGCTGTCCCCTGCCTTTTGTCCCTGCAGCTCTGGGTGGAAGAGAGATTGCCTCTGGCCCAGTCTGCCAACTATGGCACTAATCTGCAGACCGTGCAGCTGTTGATGAAGAAGAACCAGGTGAGTACTGCCTTACCTTGTTAGTCCCACCTGCCCGGGGAGGGAGACCCAGCTCTGACTTGCAGAAAGCTGACTACAGCAGATTATTGTCACTATTGGTAGCTATGGTATCCCCAGACCCATAACAAGAACAGCTCTGGTAATGGCAAAGAGAATTCGGGGAGGACCCCAGTGGGGTAGGGAGGAGAGTTGTTTAGATGCTTTGGGATTTGGGGTCATTCAGACCCATCAGGGCACAGGTGAGTGCAGGACCCAGGTTTGGCCTGAGGTTTAATGTGCTTTACAGCTTCTGTGCTCTGTGGCCTCCCTGAGAGGAGGTCCATAGCTCCTGGTTGCTCTTCGAACACTGCCTTGCCCCTCTTCCAGCTTGCCCTGAGCTTGCCCTGCTGTGTCTTCTCAGGGTTAGTAGACCCTATTTCTCCTGACATGCGAGGATACTTGTGGGGCTCAAACCCCATTAGGAAGCCACTACACTTGGACTCTGAGCCATTGGAGCAAACATCCCGTTACTGTCCTGCTTTCTCTCACACCTGGTAGGGAACTTCTGTGGCCCTGGTCAGAATCCTAGAAGTGAACAGATACCACACTTCCTCTTGTACCAGAGTTACTTTATATCTCTCAAGGCCAGCTGCTGGGCGTCATGGTGCCTCTGTGTCCAGCCAGGGCTGGCCGTCGACCCTGCTCTTGGGCAGAGTCCCTCCTGCCTGGTCTGCTCTCTGGGTCACAAAGTGAGGGCAGTTGCAGCCACAAGCAAGGAGACCCTGGGACTTATCCCAGAGAGAACAGGATGTCCCAGAGTGCCAGTCAGTATTATAGCTCCTTGGGGAAGGAAGGTCATGGCAAATAGTACATCCTTCCCCAAATAACAGCAGCTGACATCTGCTCGCAGAGCTCCGCAGCTGTACAAGGGCCCGATTATATTCAAAGAGGTTCCTTAGAAGCTCCCTCAGGCCCTTTGCTTCAGTTGACATGATCTAGTCACAAAGGCTCCAGTGGCCACACGAAGGGACATGGGCTAGAACGTGGTAGAGTGAGGTTTAAGTTAACACCAAAATCTCCAGTTAAAGGGAGGAGGCTGGTAGAAGGCAGTATCCTTGAGGCTTCAGTTTCCTCAATTGTAAAAGGAAGCCAGCTTTAGTTCTTCTAACATGAAAGACTTTCGACTCTGTCTAGCCGCAGTAAGTGTGTTGCGAAAGATTTTCATCTCCCCTGGCTGAAGGTTGCTATTTTAGGAAAAGGGCAAATATAAATGGGGTTCTCCTAAACAGGAAGGGAAAGATAATCTCTTGAGAGAGCATGGCTGCCCTAGTAAAGACGATTTTAGGCTAGCCTGGCTAGAGCTTAAATCCCATTTTATCATTCTCTCTTAGTGCAGCGGCTCTCAAACTTTAGTGCATAGACACTCCCAGAGGGCTTATTCCACACAGCTGACCAGGCTCCACCCCAGAGCCACTGAATCAAACTTTGGGAATAGAGCCCGATAATTTCCATTTCTATCAAGATCCTCATTTATGCTGGTGCTGCCGGTCTGAGGCCATCTATTACGAGAACAAATCCTATAAGGTGCCACATGAACAGGTCTTCAACTCTGGATGCACATTAGCATCATCTGAGGGAGTTTTTAAACTTACAAATGCCTGGGTCCCACCTCATAGCAATTAATTAGGGTCTCTAGGGGCCCTGGCTGTGTGTTTTCCCAGATTATTCAATATGCAACAGGGTTAAGAACTACTGTTCTGTCTGACCTGGCCCTGCCTACCTTTAAATCTCATCTTTTATCGCTTTCTCCCTCCTTCACAGTATTTTCGCATTTCTGGGCGTCTAACAGTCCAGGCGTGCTTCCAGCCCGGGGACTTGGCTCTTGCTCTTCCCTCTTGCCAGCAGCGCTGATCCCCCAGATCTGTGCGTGGCTGCCTCCCTCTCATCATGCATGTCTCACTCACGTGCCATCTCAGGAAGGCCCTTCCTGACTCCCCCAGCGAACGCAGCCACCACCAAACCTCTGCACACGTTCCCCCGCTCGGTGTTGTGTTTTCACGGAGCACCCATGGCCTGCGTGTGCTCATGTAGTTACACGACTGTCATCTGTTCCCTCTACTAGAATGTAAGCTCTGTGAGGGCAGGGCTTTTGTTTCCATGGCGTCCCTAGGACAGAGTCCGCAACCTGGCAAAGAAACTTAAAGTTATTGAATGAATGCACTCAATAAAGAAGACGTCGTAAGTAAGCACACTGCACAGGAGCCTAGAAAGCAAACGCTTAAAGAGAGGGTGAGGAAGGTGCATTTTAGGATCCCTTGCAGAGGCCATAAAACCTCAAGGAAGGTAGAGGCAAAATGGAGCTGACACCATGGGTGGTTTGAATTCAGTGACACAGACCACGGGAAGTTGTCAGCCTCGCGTGTCCAGCATACAGTGCAGAGACTTAGGTGATGTGTGGTGGTTGCTGGTTCTGTACATTCTGCATGCTGACAGTCACTGTACTGCCCAGAAGCACTGCTCTCGCCCCCGCCCTCCGGACAGTGTTAAAGGCCTTGGGAAATTGCGGAAAGGATGGAGATGAGTTGTAAGGAGCCAAGAGCCCACATGCAAGACGCAGTCGGGCTCTGGCCTCTAAGACCCAGAAAGTGGGCGACTCATGGGTCATGGCCCCCTGAAGAAAAAGGTAACCCAGTCAACAGAGTGGGAGGAAAATGTCATTTTGGTGACCAAAGGCTCAGACATAAAATAGTACAAAGCTCACAAGATTTTAGAAATAGAAATGGGAGGAAAAAAAGTCTAAACTCTGTGCAAGAGACAGCTGTTGACCTGATTTTTAGGAGTGAAATCTGCTATCAAATAAGATATCAAAAGGCCATTTAAAATTGTTTTCCTTTCCTCTATCATGCACAACTGGGAAATCAAGCTCTGCTGAAACAGGGAGAATAGGGAGCAGTCAAGATCCTGGGCTCTGGGATCAGGGAGACCCGTGGTCAAACCCCGGCTCTGCCACTCACGGCCCACAAGTTACTTAACGGCTCTGAGCGTGTCTGTCTCAAAAGTCTCCGGGAGAGTTGGAGGAGAGTGATGTGAAGTGCCTAGCACGTGGTCACGGGCGGTTTTTATGACTACCACCTGCTCTTCTCTAGCTTCCCGGAGCGGGGTGGGAACGAGAGGTGTCCGGGTGTCACCTGGGCAGCCTGCCGGCCCCACCTCTGAGCCCCTTGCCCTCCGGCCACAGACGCTGCAGAACGAAATCCTGGGCCACACACCGAGGGTGGAGGACGTGCTGAAAAGAGGACAGCAGCTGGTGGAGGCGGCGGAGATCGACTGCCAGGACATCAGGGAGCGCCTGGGCCACCTGCAAGGCTCGTGGGACACGCTGCGGGAGGCCGCCGCTGGGCGGCTGCAGCGCCTGCGGGACGCCAGCGAGGCGCAGCAGTACTACCTGGACGCAGGCGAGGCCGAGGCCTGGATCAGCGAGCAGGAGCTCTACGTCATCTCGGATGAGATCCCCAAGGTCAGCTCGGGCCAGGGTGCCTGGCTGGCCGCCGAGGCCAAGAGGAAGAGCCGGGGATGGGCAGTCCGTGGGGAACCTTGTGAGCGGGGTGTGGGAGGAGTGAGGGCGGGGGAGGGTGTGTGAGGAGCCCTCCTTCTCGGGATGCCCCAGCTTGAGAACACCCCTGTGGCACGCACACTAGATGTGCACCCTGTCCACCGACTTAGATTGACGCCAACCCAAGGGTTCTTCACCTCTGTTGTGCCATGGATTCTGTGCTGGGAACTGCCCTGGGAGGGGGTGAGAGGTGAGGTGAGGGGGTCTCTCAAAGCTTGAATGATAGAGGAAGTTTTCAGGGGACAGAAGGTTGAAGCTGGGCCTGGAGGGTAGGTATCAGATAAGAACTGGGGGAGTCGAGAGGAAGGTAGGGTGCAGCCACGGCTGGGAACAAGAGGGGCAGGAGAGATGGTGCGAGGTGCCCCTGTGGGTGTCTCCCGAGCCCGGCTGTCCCCTGTCTTGGGCACCTCAGGAGCTGGGCTAGAAGCTGGACCAGGCCGTGCTTGCCAAACTCGTGCTGATGGCCCCTGCCTCCTAGGATGAAGAGGGCGCCATCGTGATGCTGAAGAGGCATTTGCGGCAGCAGCGTGCGGTGGAGGATTACGGCAGGAACATCAAGCAGCTGGCCGGCCGGGCCCAGAGCCTGCTCTCTGCAGGCCACCCCGAGGGGTGGGTGCACCAGTCGGGGGACTTGGCCAGGTCAAGGGGGTCAGGCCAGAGGCCTCCCCAGCCAGGATCCCTCAGGTCCAGGTGGGAAAACGGGAACAGTTTTCCCCAAACTAGGGGTTTGAGGAAACTGCTTCTGGACTGCCGATTGGCCCAGTTCCACTCCGCACCTCCGTTTTCTGTGAGTAACTTCAAAAGGCCGAATAAGGTCTCTCGGCAAAGGGATCAGAAAACGGAGCAGCAGAACTACTCTCTGGGTGAACTGAGAGTTCCAGTCCTTTGAAGAGTTAGACTATACTAAGAGACGCTGAAGACAACTTTGCTTTTCTTTGTGTGGGCCACGAGGCAGGTCAGATTTCACGGCGTCTCAGCAAAACCAGTATATAGGAGTGAACGCGAAAGCCTGTACCTGGCTCAGCTGTTCGGTTGTGCGGGTGCCGTAGAAACAGGAGCCCATTGAACCAGACACCTCAGGCTGCCCCCCGTAATGGCCTGTCCTCAGCTGCCTTTAGGGCATCCACAGCTACAGGTCCTCAGCAGCCTCCCCAGCATCAGCCCCAAGGAGGGAGCCTCCAGTATTGCGCACCCCTCCCTGAAGAGCTAAGCAGCGCCCGCTGCTGCTCGCCTGCCCCATCAGCCTTCCTGGAAGACTGGCGGGGGAGCTCCCCACGTGCACTTGTGTTTTTAGGCTTCTCAGGGTGCAGGGCAGTGTGAGGAGGCATCCGCCTCCAACGGGGATACATTTCTGTCATCCCCTGAAGCAGCATGGCTCTAAGGGACAGCTCCTTCTCTCCCCACTCTTCCTCTGGAGGAGTCACTGCCATTTCTCCTAAGCCGCACTTCCCCACCTGTCCCCGTCGCCGGGCTGGGAGGGAGTACGTCAGCTGCCCTGAGCTGGCTGCTCTGGGTCCTCTGTCACTGTCTCTGAGCACGTTCTTGTTTTGAATTCCAGGGAGCAGATCATCAGACTTCAGGGGCAAGTGGATAAGCAGTACGCGGGCCTGAAGGACATGGCAGAGGAACGCAAGCGGAAGCTGGAGAACATGTACCACCTGTTTCAGCTAAAGAGAGAGACCGATGACCTGGAGCAGTGGATTACAGAAAAGGAACTGGTGGCCTCATCCCCGGAAATGGGGCAAGACTTTGACCACGTTTCTGTGAGTACAGCGGCTCCTTTCTTTGCTTTCCTCCAATGCAGCAGCTGCAGGAGACGTCATTCCAGATACACGCATGCCCCCTGCCAGCCGCGAAGCACTGCACAGAGATGCGGGTGCAGTGACGCGCACGCAGGCCCCCCGGGGGGAAAGGGTGACAGTGCAGGCCCCAGGGGTCGAAGCTGCCGCCCAGGGCGTCTGCAGCCAGGGCAGTGACGCCACCTGCCCCCGCGCAGCCCCAGTAACTGGATTTCTCTCTGCCCTCCATCCAGCTGCTCCGGGATAAGTTCCGGGACTTCGCCCGGGAGACCGGGTCGATTGGGCAGGAGCGGGTGGACAGCGTGAATGCCATCATCGAGCGGCTCATCGACGCGGGCCACGGAGAGGCGGCCACCATCGCCGAGTGGAAGGACGGGCTGAACGAGATGTGGGCAGACCTGCTGGAGCTCATCGACACACGCATGCAGCTGCTGGCCGCCTCCTACGACCTGCACCGCTACTTCTACACAGGCACCGAGATCCTGGGCCTCATCGACGAGAAGCACCGCGAGCTGCCCGAGGACGTGGGGCTGGACGCCAGCACCGCCGAGTCCTTCCACCGGGTGCACACGGCCTTCGAGCGGGAGCTGCACCAGCTGGGCACACAGGTGCCTGCTGTCCCTGCCGTCCCCCCGCAGCTCGAGGGGCCTGCCACCCCTTCCCCATGGACCGGCTTCCCGGAAGCCCTCAGTGTCAGGTTCTCTCCTGGCTCCTACAGGGGAGATCTCTAGAGCAGGGGGGACCTCTAGAACGGTGGGGGGGGGGTCTCTAGAACAGGCTCCGGGAGGTTTTACCTTCTCAGGGAAGCAGTGGCTTAGGACAGGAAGGCAGAGCACCTGGCTTTCAGACTTTGTTAGCTCCTAGTTCCTTACACTGAATCTTCACAAAAAACCCCATGTGTAAAATACCGTAAAAGGTAATCTTTCCGATTGTGCGAGGTATGGCACAGTGTTATTAGCAAACACACATGTAATGCACTTCCAGCACCAGGGACTGTTCTAAACGATATATATAGTCACTGAATCCTCAGAGCCACCCTCTGAGGAAGGTACTGTCGTCATCTGCATTTGATAGATGAGGCGAGCACGGCGTAGAGGGGGTACATAAGGGGACAGGAGCACACAGGGAAGCAGTGGAGCCGGGATGCAGCTCCTGGCAGGAGACTCCGCCCACAGCCATGGGGCTGTCCAGCCTTTCCTCACAGGGGCTGGAGGGGCCTCTGCTTAGATCCCCTCCTTTCTTTACTGGGGTGCCCCCCGAGGTCCATAGGGTTCCTAGAGTTCAGTGTGATTGAAGGGCTTCCCACGGAGCAGGAGAGGCGGGCTGGCTGTGCACTCCTGCCCCACCCAACAGGGTTCAGGGCCACTGCTTCACCCCAAAGACGGACATGCTAGGGATTTGTCCTCCCACTGGAGTGAGGCCTGGAATATGGGTCTCGTACCTGCAGGCACCAGAGCCCCTGAGGCGGGCACAGTCCCGGGGAGATCTCAGAAACGAGGCGTCATTGCCCTGGAGCTGCCCCAGACACGCGGGCGGTGCAGCCCCTTCCCTGGAGAGGCGGCAAGCAGAGCGGTTAGGGACTCGGGCGCACCTGCAGCCCCAGCTGTCTCCCTTTACTGGTGTGAGGGACCTCAGGCCTGTCACTCAGCCCCCTGAGCCACAGTGTCCGTACCTCCAAAACCAGGATGATGTTAGTACCTCATTCACGGGGTTATTGTGAAAATGAAGAGTAATAGACGTGAGGTGTTTAGAACAGCGCCTGGTGCACCGCTACTCTTATTACCGTACCGCTGAGATCAGAGGGCCTAGGGTCCCCCTCACTCCGCTTTCAGAGGGGACTGCGCTGAGATGCGTCTTTTCTAGGGAACGACGTCCGGTGTTGTCTGATCACAGGTGCAGCAGTTCCAGGACGTGGCCACCCGCCTGCAGACGGCATACGCTGGGGAGAAGGCAGACGCCATCCAGAACAAGGAGCAGGAGGTGTCTGCCGCGTGGCAGGCGCTGCTCGATGCCTGTGCTGGGCGCCGCACCCAGCTGGTAGAACGGCGGACAAATTCCGCTTCTTCAGCATGGTCCGAGACCTCCTCTCCTGGCTGGAGAACATCATCCGGCAGATCGAGACCCAGGAGAGGCCCAGGTGAGCAGCGACCTCGAGGCAGCCCCGCTCCTGGGCCACTTAGACCCAGAGGATGGCAGATAAGGGCTGCAGTGGGGAGCCATCCCCAGGGGCAGTGCTGGACTGTGGATGCAGAGTCCCAGGGGGCACCTGAGGGCTAGGTCGAGGCAGAAACCGAGCGGCTTGGGAAACCTGCTGGGAGGACTGACTGTTTCAGAGTAGAGGGAACCCTGAGTGTGTCGAGAAAGACATCTGTCAGTGAGGCAGTGACCGCGGTTATTAGTGAAAATACGCAGTTCACTGTTTACTCTTCCCCAGTGCTAGGATGTGGGAAGCCATTCCCCTAAAACTCAGGAAGGAGCTCCTTGCCCATGGATGGGGGCAGGAACAAGGGCAGCGAGAGCCTCAGCAGGGATCAGGATCTTGACACATTCTGTGTTATATTAGCAACTATCGCGGTCGCTGCCCATCTCTGTCCCCTGCCCTAGGGCGCTTGTCCTGGATGGGTGAGCTTTTATATTTCGCATCTTTATTGAGATATAACTCATACCGTACAATTCAGCATTTAAAGTATACCATTCAATAGTTTTTCATATTTCACAGTTGTACTACTATCACAATATAAGTTTACAAGACTTTGAGCACCCCAAAAAGAAAACCCTGTACCCCTTAGCAGCCATCACGCATGCCCCCTTCTCCCTCACTCCTGAAATCCACTAATCTAATGTTCTGATCCTCTAGACTTTTTATATAAATAGAATTATGTATGCGGCCTTTCTTGACTGGCTTCTTCACTTAGCATGTGTCAGGTGTCATTCATACTGTAGCATGTGTCAGTACTTCATTCTTTTTATTGCCAAATAACATTCCCACACTTCTCCGGGGTCCCTGCACCCCCACCCATACCCTGGCCACTAACCAGCAGAAGACACTAGGACGTCGGTGTTCCTGCTGGGGCCAGGCTGCAGAGAAGGCACTGGGCTCAGATTCCCAGGCTGGTGGGGAGCAGCCCCTCTCATTCGTACTTGGCATCAGGCAGGCCAGAGTCGCCAAGCATTTCCTCCTCCTCCAAACTCCTTCCCCCCGCCATCCTCCTGCCCCCTCTTCCTCCTAGAGATGTCTCGTCGGTGGAGCTGCTCATGAAGTATCACCAGGGCATCAAGGCAGAGATCGAAACCCGGAGCAAGAACTTCAGCGCCTGCCTGGAGCTCGGCAAGTCCTGCTGCAGCGGCAGCACCAGGCCTCCGAGGAGGTGAGAGGGACAGTGGGACGCAGACAGGCCTTCTCTCTGTCCTTGTCCCCACTCTTGAGGGACCAGACAGCTTCCTGGAAGGGATTCTTCCAAGGAGGCTCATCTTCCTCCACTTGGAGCATTGATGACTAGAGCCCCACCCACCAAACCCATTCAAGGGGCTGGCTGCTTAGTAGAAAGAGCAGGCTCATAAAATATGTAAATGCCCACATGTGTGCATGCTTTGGAACTGCTGACACCCACTTCTACATGTGCCTCAGAGAGGTTAAGTAACTTGCCCAAGGCTGCACAGCTGGCATGTGGCAGGTTCACGTGACCAAGCCCAGCATTCCTTGCAGCACCTCTCTGAACATTGCCTCACATGGAGGGAGGGTTCCCAGAGCCTGAGCTGTCCTTCCTTCCTCCGCGTAGATCAGAGAGAAACTGCAGCAGGTGGTGTCCAGGGCGAAGGAGATGGATGAGAAGTGGACGGCCCGCTGGGAGCAGCTCCGCATCTGTGAGTGCAGGCTGGGGCCAGGGAGCGTGAGTTCACAAAGGGGCAGATCTCCACGCCTACCTGGAGCAGAGCCCCACAGCGCCACTCAGCATCAAAGCTCCAGGGCCAAGGGCCTCAGGGGTCCCCATGGGAGCCCTACTAACAAGCCAGTGCCCCACTCTCTGCTGTCCTCGGTCCCCTCACCTCCCACCTGATGCCGGGCCGGGATCCCTATAGAGTGTGGCCTGGGAGGGGTCAGGGTAAGGCCGTAGTGTATCCCAGATGTTTGATCCGAAGTGTGTCGGGCACAGACGGCGCTCTGTCCTCCGCAGCTGGAGACGGGGAAGGTGGAGAAACCCTATCACTCAGGCTCTACGGTCCAGGAAGACCTGGGCTGGCCCCACAGCGGCTGGTGCACGATTTTGTGAGACAGCCAAGGGCCGGGAAGATGTGTTCAGGGCAGAAGATGTCTCCTCAGAAAGAGATGTCTAAACTACATCTAGCTTTCAAAATGGAGTTTGTTCTAATTAATGTGTTTTTACAACATCGTAACCAGCGGAGACGCTGTGGGGGCCCAGTGTGGGGAAGGAGTAGCCTTGGGCAACAGGCCGCCAGGGAGCAGAGTGCCCACACGGCTCAGCGACACCCCTGTGGGTCTCCCGCCTGAGCACCCACTCCGCGGCGTCTGCTGGGCAGCCCCCAGGGTCCCGCGGGCGTGGACCGCTGGGCGCTGACAGACCCCCGGGCCTCCGTCTCGTTCTCCGTGGCAGTGCTGGAAGTGTGCCAGTTCTCTCGGGACGCCTCCGTGGCCGAGGCGTGGCTGATCGCCCAGGAGCCCTACCTGGCCAGCCAGGACTTCGGACACACAGTGGACAGCGTGGAGAAGCTCATCAAGAGGCACGAAGCTTTTGAGAAATCCACAGCCAGCTGGGCGGAGCGCTTTGACGCCCTGAAGAGGCCTACCGCGGTGAGCAGGGTCCTGGGGCGGCGGACAGCCTCGCCTTAGCGGGACCTCAAGTCAGTTATACGGACCTATGGACAGTGTAAAAGCCTTGGCCAGAGGGGAGAGCGGAAAGGAAATAGGAGTGGCAGAAAGGACTGACTTTTGAACCGAAAGACAAAGGGGGATCATTCCGAAATGAACACACACCAGGATATGGTGGGCGTGGGGAGGCACCATTAGAGAAGGGTGTCTGGGAGCAGGCTCCCCTCCATGGCTGCTCAGACCCCCTCGGCCTTTTCCTTCCCTAGCTTGAGCTCAAAGAACATCCGATCCTGGAGGAACCACCAGCAGAGGAGACTGGGTACGTGTGGGGAGCTCTGGACAGAGGAGGATGAGTGGGGGCGAGGAGAGTGGGTGCTTTGAATCAGAAACAGCCCCTCACAATGTGACCTCTCACTCCTGGGCCACAAGTTAGAGGAATCTGGAGTGTCTGGAGCTTGCAGACAAAGAAGAGCTTTTGTTAACCCCGATGACCTGGTGCGGGCAGAACCGGGTAGGGAGCAGTGGCTGCTGCAGAGTCGCCTCCCCCACTCTGGGAGCCACCTGAACACAAGCCCAGAGGCGTTCTGCCTGGAGCCGTGTCCAGGCTGATTAAGCAGCTCCTTGCTAACGTGCCCACCAGGCTGCAGGGAGCCCTGAGAGGGGGGACACTTGATGTGTGCTCCCTGGAGGGGGTCGGGGAGCCAGGCTTTGGGTTAGGCGCTTGTTTCTAAAGAGGGGTTGTCTTCTGTAGGCCTCAAGAGGAAGAAGGCGAGACAGCAGGGGAGGGTCCGCGAGGTCTCCATCAAGTGGCCACCGAGAGAACGTCCCCGGTCAGTTTCCTGTCCCGATTGTCTAGTTCCTTGGAGTCGCTGCTGCCAGAACCTGGTCATCCCTACTAGGCTTGGCCAGGGCTGAAGAGCGAGGACAGGCCCTTGCCGCCCCGCCCCCAGACTCCTTCAGATCAGTCTGCATTTTTCACTTAGTTTTCTTAATTCTTGACTAACTCCCTTCCTCCCGTCAACCCCAAAGAAACCGACATGCCAGCCCCTTGACATGATTCTATTAGTTTGGTTTTATCTAGTCTAATAAATTTTCTTATATAAATATATCACCATCTACGTCAGGGCAAACAGTTTATGCAGGGACGATTCATTTTTATACACCATCCTTTTTCCCATTTCCTGTCACACTCCATCCTTAATACGGTATCCCCTACACACACGCTCACTCACTCACTCACTCACACTCAAATAGATTGCCGGTCTTGGCAGCTCAGCCATCTGTGTTTCAGGACACCCACGCCTCTAGTGGACTCCTCGCTCCCAAGCGGAGCGCCCTCCCGCTTTGTACCTTCCTGCCTCGAATCCTGTGGGTCAGTGAGTTTGGCTACAGAGCTAGTCCTGGGGCGAGAGCAGACGTGAAGGAGCCCTGCAGGAGGGCAGGAGAGCCCCAGGGCTTCTGGATCACAGGGCCAGTCCCCCAACATATAGAAGGAGAGTATGTGACTGAGGAGGTTCGGGAAGGGACTAAGACCAGCTGCCAGTGGCCTGGGCATATGGCTTTAGGGCCTTTTCTGAAAGAGTCCCTTAGCTAAAAAGACCCAGGGAGCCTGTGTAGGGGGTCTGGGAAGCTGTAACCCAGGTTTGGGGAAAATACTCTGTGGAGGGACTAACTGAGAAAAAAGCAAAAAGTCAGCACGTGCCTTGCATGGCTTCACCACCGCATGTACCCTGCCTCTCCATGTGCCCAGCTGAGCTTGCTTTAAACCTTTGGGTTTTAGGGAAATTGGTATTCTAGGTAGAAATGTCTGGTATACCAACCGCCCCAGAAAAAAAAAGTACATACACTGAGCATTTCCTGTGTAGAATCCCTGTCTGGTCCATACTTCAGCCATTCCCACACTTCCGTGAGACACACAACACACACTCACACTCAGCTCCTCGGGCCTCCCTGCCTGGCAGGAGGCCTCCCTTTCTGAGCTGCACCAGCCCTTTATGTCCAGCAGAGGGCATCCCTGGGCCCCGGCCAGAGGGTCTCTCCCAGAAGTTCCCTCTGAAGCAAGCTCCCATCATCGTATGTGGCGTCTCTGGTGGACTTGGTCCCAGCCCCTTTTTCCCAGTGACAGCCCCCACCAGAAGAAGAGAGAACTCGGGGGACTGGCACAGACTGTGGACACTGAGGCTGGGACCGGTCCCTGCCTCCTATACTACCTGCGCTTCGGCTGTGCACCCCTGTGTGTCTGTGTGCAGTGGTGTCCCTGGTCTGCGGGCTCCTTTGTGACCACCTGAATCACGCCATCCATCATTTGTGTCATGTACGTCTGTGCAAATGTAATTACATGTGTATCAGAGCCACCTCCATCCAACATCTGAATGTCAGTGGGTCTTGGGGGGAATAAAACATGCTTGGACCTGAGTCTCTCTCTCTGGAAGGAGGGAGTGAGCCCACATTTGAGACCCTTCTCAGAGAGCCAGCCGCCCCACCAGATGGGAAACCTGGCTCGTGCTCGGTACCAGGAAGAACCCAGATGGCGAATCAATGAACACCAGGCCCGAGGCCTCATGGGAATATCTCCTGCTGCTGCTCCTGTCTCAGCCCTGTGTTGAGTTTTCATGAGGATCCATAAACTCTGAGGGAGGGTGTGATACCCAATTGGCCTTTGAAATGAGAAGAGAGAATGGGTCCCACGCAGGCTGGAAAGCCTTTACAGAAAGTGCAGGCCTTTCCCAGGAAGGGCCGGCCGCCTGCTGCCCCTTCTTTCCGGTAGGCCTGCGTTTCGGTGGCTCTTCTGCTGTCCCGTGTGTGTGGTCTGGTGTCAGTGCCCTATAGAATAGATCCATGCAGTGTTGCTTCATGTGAAACTCATCACTAGTGCATGCCAGCTTCCTGCTTGGGGCAGCGGATGGGAGTGAACCAGGCACCTGAGCCCGTCTAGACTGCAACGCACTAGAGGGCGGCCACCCTGCAGACCCCACCCCAGTTTTCCCCTTGCAAGTGTGTGCACGCGGCGCGACACACACCACACGTGTGTGTACACACAGTAGCTGGAGTGCCATTCCACGCATCACTGTTTTCCTCAAACATATTGTGTAATGCATCGCCTCTCCCATCCCTTACCTTTCCACGTTAGAGTATTCTGGTAAAACCCCATCCATTCATACAGGTAAGTGTGTGGGGGGTGGGGGCAGGCAGAAGCAAGGTATCACAATAGGCCAAACTCCTGGGGCGCACGTCAGGACATTGGGTCTAGTCTTGAGTTCTATAGGAACCTTCCAGCATGATTTTAGACAAGCCGCCTAATCTTCAGTTTCTCCGTCCTTATAAAGCCTTATGTTCGGGATTACAGAAAGTCCAGAACATTCCTGAATGTCAGCAATGTGCCTGAATAAAGGGAAGGGTAGGAGAGGAGTGGTTTTCCCCATCTCACTCTCATCCCCACAGGTCTAGGGAACCTGGTTCATGTTCGCCAGGTGCCAGCAGGTGTGAGGCTGCAGCTGGAAGGACCGGAGGGCTGGGGTGTTTGGGGAAGGCAGGAGGGCCGAACCTTGGCTTCTACAGAGGTCAGTGCCCTGAGGTGGCCCCAGGTACTGAAGTGGGGGGCCTGGAAGCAGGCTGGGCCATTCCCCTTATTTCCAGCACCTGGGGCACCCTCACCCCAGCACCCTTGCCTTATGGGTCTCCCCTTCTTCCTGGGCATGGCTCTGGGACGGGCTGGGGCATCCTGCTAAGGTCCTCATCTTCCAGCTTTGAACGCCTCAGAAACCTCAGTGTGACATTTGTGGTTGGATGTTGACTACTGAGACATTGAGGTTGATTTCACAGAGCAGAAATGGTATTGCCAAGGATCCGAGCACCCCAGGCCGGGCCCCAGCCCAGTAGCCTTGGGACATCCTCCGTGCACTGTGCCTGTTTCTGGCTTTGTGGTGGGAAACTGGGCCTGCGCTAGGAACCTTCCCAAAAAGGATGCTGTGGCAATGCAAGTGACATCCCTGAAAGGGACTGTTGCTCCTCGGGGCTGTGACAAGAAAGACTCTGTCTTCAAGGGTCCTGTTTTGGGTGATCATGCCCTGCCTGCCTTCAAGCCTCAAAGCTAGATCCTTTCTGGAGTTCACGGGGACCCCGGGGCATGAGGCAACCATCCGGGCGCCCTTCATTAGCAGCCCCCTTCATTGGGTTGTCAGGGAAGGGTCTCTTAACTCAAGCGCTCATGGACGGCTCTTACCCTGACCTTCCAAGACTGCCTGCAGCTGGCTCCCTGGGGGAGAAGACTGGCCTTCTCATTATAGGGGAACAGGGGTAGTTGAGACTCCTAGGTCCCCGGCCTCTGCCCTCCATGGTCTTAGAGGTCGCTATGGCTTCAGGAGAGTAATCAGCTCTGGAGAATGTGAGGGATACCGCCCCAGAGGCTGAGCGGGCACTGGGTTGCAGCCAAGACACCTTTCAGCCAGTTCCTGGCTGGCTCTAGCTGCTGTCATCCCCTTGGCTACCTGGGCACCTCTCCACCCCCGTGTCAGTGGCCTCACCAGCAGGCAGTCTGGAGCTTTAATCAGCAGCCAGAGGCTGGGCTCTGACGTCTTTGGATGGAAGGGATGTGGGTGTGGAGGCAGCAGCTGTGTTTCTTCTTGCCTGAGCAAGCTTTCCCAGTCCCCTCTCCCCTCCCCCTGTGCAGGCCGAACTCAGCTGCTGTTTCAGGCTTTTTGCAGTGAATGCGAATCGGGTGTTCGCTCACAATGAGCAGGCCCAGCTAGAAAGAACTTCGGTCTTCCCGTAAACCTGGGCGTGTCCTTGTCTCCCCAGGATGCCTGACTCAGCGTGGCAGGGGTGTGTCTGCCTGTAGTCTGGCCCAGAGCCCCGGTACTTTAGGCTCCCCAGAGAAACCTGCAGTAGGCTCTTTCTGGACTTGGATCTACCACTGGGTGTAGTAGCTGTCTGTCCTCTGGTCGGACGTGACCTTTTTGGCCTCACTGACTCCAAAGGCCCCCTCCCGAGGCCTTTCTTCCAAGCTCTGTTTCAGAGCATCCCAGGTACTATGTGGGCTCTGGACAGACTTGGGGACCACTGGAGGCATCTCAGAAATGGAATTTGATGGGCGATGGTCTGGTTGGGAGAGTCAGCGTCTTCTAACTCTTTTTAGTCTCTCTAATGCTGGTCAAGCAAGCCACCAGCTTCTCCAGGGCAGGGGCCTGAAGAGCCCACAGCAGTGGTGGGAACGGTGACGACAGCCCGAGGAAGCCTCGTTCTCTCACCTGCAATGCCGGTGGACCAGGTCTCCTCCTCCCTGTCTGAGGGGACCCTGCACACTTTCCTCTCCACCCCCCTCACTCTGCCTGGTGGCCTTCTGCTCTGTTCCCTCCCGTTGTCTTCCTAGCTTGCCAGTGGTCATCTCAGAGAGCCAGCGCCTGGGCACAGTGTTGATCCACTCTCTTCGTGAGAGCCCCTTGCCACCTCGGCCGCCAGTCGTGGGGCGTCCCACTGCCTGCTCCACCCTCAGCTCCTCCCACACTTCCCCTGTTCAGCAACTTCCTTCTCTCCTTAGACACATGTCTCTGCTCACCCTGAATTCCCATCTCTTCATCTCTTTGGCTGCTCCCAACTCAGCAAACCATCTCTTTTTCTTTTCTTGCAAACAGCTGTCTTCTGAACTACCTTCCCAACCGGTCTGCCAACAGCCCATCTCACCCCTCCCCCTGAGGAGGAGCCCAGGCTCAGAGGCTGGGGGAGGGCACAGCCCTCGGCTGCTGTTACAGAGTGCACCAGCTTCCCCCACCCTCCGGCCCCCAGCCGCTCTTCAGTTGTCTAAGGCATCAGCAGTAGCTCTTGTCTGGCTCTAAGCCGCCCTCCCGGCCCTCTCAGTGTGGCTCTAACTTGATGATGCTGCCTCAGCCCATTAGCCACATGTCTTACGTAAGCTGAGCTCCTCTCGTTGAGACCGTGAACCCCATCAGACAGGTACTCTTCTCTGGAGCAGAAGTACCACCACTGTCCCTTGCAGCAGGATTTAGGAGGAAGAGCAGAGCATGGGACCAGACAGTTAGTTCTGCATCCTTAATCTTCCACTCACTATACGTGTGACTGTGGGCAAGTTACTCATTCTCCTCGACTCCCAATTTTCATCATCTCAGGAGTCAGAGTGAGGGTAATACTTGACTCTCAAAGTGTGAGGATTGGAAGAGAAAATGAAGTAAAACATCTGGCATCTAGTAGGTAATTACTTAAGTCTTTTATTTATTTTTTTCTCCATCCCTCATTGCAGACCTTCATCTCTTAAAAGGGACATCTTCTATATGAATTCTAGCATCCATTGCCTAACCCCTCCCAAAGCAACCCTCCTGGAGTGCCTCCCCCCCCCCCCCCCCACCGAGGCTCCCCACACACATATTTTGGGCCCAGTCCTTGCTGTGATGTTGAAGGGCAAGACATGGCTAAGGTCGAACTGCCTCTTTCTGGGGCGCATCCTTATGCCCTGGTTCTCACTTCTCAGCATTTCCTTTGCCGAGAAACCCCCTCATTCGTTTCTTGTTAGTGTGTCTTCTAGAACCTCCAAAAGACTCTGTGGTCGCTTGCCAGGTTTTCTTGTGGGAGCCGGAGAGTTATCTGTGCGCTATTTCCCTGTGCCGCCTGCTGGCTGGGCCTGGAAGTACACCCTCAACTCAAATCCAGAGGGAACGTACCCAACCTGCCCCATTCCCCTTCCCTTTCTTGAACCTCCTTTGTGGAGGAGACCCTCACCCCTCTGCCTGGTATCCAGCCCAAGCCAGCTTCCAAGCAAAGCAGAATCCTAAAAAGTCAAGTTTACAAGATCTTACAAAGACTCTGAGGTGGCCATCCCCCATCCATCAGGAGCTAGGGCCTCTCCCTGTTTGACTGCAATCCTGTAAAAGGTTTTCCTGTCTGTGACCTTACCCCCAACCAGCAGCCAATGCCACTTGTCCCCTGCCTTCTGGCACCATGATCCCAGCAGCCAGTGCACGTGCCATCACGTCAGACATCCCACCCGCCCCTACCCACCTGTCCATAAAACCAGAGAACCTGGCTCTGCACTGCAGGCAGCACCTCCCCCTATTCCAGCCCCCCACCCTGGGCGCGTCTCCCTCATGCTGTCACTCCCACTTACGGTCTAAGACTCCCTAACCACCCCAGCCTGACACCCAAAACTTGCTCCCGCGGCTGGGGGAGGAGATGCAGATGAGAAAGATGGGGGCATGATTTGGGCAAAAGAGCCCTCCTTTCTCAGGCCCCAGGGGTAAATGAACTTTGTGTTGTGCGAGAAAGCTGGGGGCAGAGAGGTGGTGGCAGTGCGCCCTCCAGCCTTCAGAGTGTCTCCCAGCTCCTCTGGGTGGTTTCTAGGCTGGGTACCCCTCAACAGTGTCGGTGTGATCTGTGCATCTTCCTAGTGACCCGAGGGCTAACGCAGCCGGCCTCCGCTTCCTAGAACGGCCTCCGCTTCCTAGAACGGAGGCCAGAGCCTTAGATCATCCCAGGCATTTAAGGCCTTTGGCAGGACCTGCCTGCCTGTCCACAGCCACATGAGTACCAGCCCCGGGCCTCGGCTCCTTAGCTGTGCCCTCTTCTGCTGTCCGCAGATCCCTCTGCATGCTGGGCAAGGCAGAATCCCCAATACTAGAGCATGGCATGGTGCCAGAGGTGGCAGCAGCACTGTCCCCTCCTCCCCTCCCTTCCCCGGCTTTCATAAGATGACATGAAGCTTATTCCCCCGCCCCCACCCCCACCCCCCCACCCCCCATCCCACCACCCACCCCCCCCCCCCCCCCCCCGGCCCCGGGAAAGGAGGGCCTTTCTGCCCAAGCCCTGCCCCCGTCTTTTGCATCTGCACCTCTTCCCCCAGCCCAGGAGGAAGAAAGGCCCTCCAGGCCTGGGCATGGGAAGGGACAGCAGCTACCAAACACCTCCACCTCCCACTCACGCTTGGCTCCTCCTCCTCAGGCTTTGGCCTACAGGGTAGAGGGAACAGGGTGTATTTACGGTGAACAGCCAAGAGCACAGCTGAGATCTTTGCATACATTAGAAAACCCCATTTTCCAAAGCCAGCCGATGACTAACCGTTTAACTTACGATCACGCTAGCATGGCCTCTGCATATTCCTGCCAGGGAATGTGGGTCAGGCATCCATTCGGAGGAAGCAGAAGAAAGGTGAGATTAAGTTGGAAGGCAGTCCTGAAAAAAAAGCCGTCTTTCAGGGGATAGTTCCAGAAAGGAATAATGGAAGTAAAAGTATAGGAATAAAATGTAGACCCCTAGTTCTCTAGTTAAGACGAGTCTCAGGAGGCTGGGTGAGGGGGCGAACGTGGCTGTGAGGATGTGCCAGGCTTGCCTCCCAGCCTCTGCCACAGCATCTTCCCTGAGCTGGGCAGGTGCAGGGAGGGCTCTGACCCACCACCAGGAGTGGCGAAGCCAACTGGAAAGGTAAGGGATGAAAAGAGACTTCATGTTCTGCAATAATAATCCACGTCCCCAACCTTTATATCCAGGTTGGAGGGTTTGCCTGATTGGGTCCAAAGAAGGACCCCAAACCAGGATCCCAGCCCTACCCCTGCCATACCTGCCCTTGCTCCCTGCTAGAGGATGATCCAGGCAGGGCTGTGGGGCCCTCCAGATCCTTGTGGCCAGTGCTGGCTCATTGCAGACTCTTGATACAAATACTGCAAGATGCATAAGGATGAGCATGGCCTGGCCACAGCTATCAAGGGGTTTTAAGACAGGAAAGAATGAGAGCCTTAAAGATGTGGTAAAAAACTCAAGCCTGCTCAACTCTGGAGTGCATGCACTTAATTGCCTGCAATATCTATAAGCTGTGTGATCTTGGATAGGTCACTTAACCTAAGCATAGGTTTTCTCATAGATTGAAGGTGATAAACTAGGGTAGCTTTTTGTCATATTATCCTTTTGTTAAATGAAATCTTACTAGAACCCCAACTTGTAACTGTTTATTGAACAGTCCTAATATGATGGGGATACAAACACGGCCAGCTTTACCTTTCTTCCAAGCACTGCCTTCAAACATTTCCGCTGAGCCTCCCTTCCCACTCCTTAGTGCTATCTCGGGCAGACCTTGGCCACTTTTAGATATTAAAAAGTCTACCCAGGCTGTTTCAGTTTAAAGCTTCAATCTGATGTCCAATATAGTGCCCACGTCTTTCCATCATCCATTTCTCTATTTCGGGTTTGACCCAGGTCTAAAGGACCCACATGGAGAACATGGGGTCTGTTCTTTTCTGGCTCCTCCCCAACACTCCTCGGGGCCTCCTGCCATCCTCAGTGGTTGGAGTAGGGAGAAGAAAAGGGGCAGAGTCTCTACTCCCTGGGTTCGCTCTGGTCCTCCTGGGTTGTTGATACCCTTGATCCTTTGGGTATCCAGACACGGCTTGAGCTTGGGGGCCTCTCGGACCCTTCCCACACAGGGCTGTAAGGTCTCCAGCAAGCCAGGCCTTTGAGACAGCATTCTGACCATGTGATTCAAACTAGGCTGCCTTCCTTTGAGCTCATTTAGCACCTAGGAGACCTACCCATTCTTGCCCCACCTGGCAGTGGGAGGCTGGCTGCCTGCTGCTGCCCCAATCTGTCCTGCCCTCTTTCCTTTGCTTCAGCGGGAGCAAGGGCAGCTCAGCAAAGCCTCTGTGTAAGGAGGTACCCAGCTGGGAATGGCTGGCCTGCTTCCTCTTCTCGTGGGCACCTGACATACAGCATGTGGCTCCACTGGAAATGCCTCTCAGCTCAGCTCGGTGGGGGCTGAGAGCACCCCACTCTCCACAGGAAGGTGCAGGGAGGGGAAGCTACAGCCTTCCCCCCAGGGCGGTGGCTCCTTCTAGGTGACCATCAACCCCTACTACACATTAGAGAGTGTGAAAAGATTAAGAAATACCAAGGTCAGTTAATGCAGCATCTTGAGAGGTGGGTCTGGGCATATTTTGTTAAAGCCCCCAAAGTGACTGTAAAAGGCAGCCAGGCTCAGGAACCACTGCCTTGCTCCAGCAAATCCCCATAAAATAACGGAAGGACCAGTTCAGCTTGGTTTCTCCCTTTTTGAGGAGTCGTAGAGCATGGTTCACATTCAACATCCTAGTACAAGTGTTCTTCAAACCTGTCTTAGCCACAGACGCCTCTCTTCATAGGCAATCTTGCCAGAACCCACATAGAACTCAGCCAGATTTGCAGCATGTGGCTGAAGCAAGGGTTCGGGCCTGGAGCGGGTCAGAGAGCCAGCGCTTTGCCAGCAGCGTTAGGAATGGCTCATCCCTTCCTGTGAAATCGCAGGCCCCCTTAGCTCACTCTAGCCTATTGCTGTTCATTGTGGGAGGTGGGAGGGGTGGCGGAAGTCAGAGATGAGGGCAGAGGCTAGGGAAGCAGGCCAGGTGGGGGGCTGCTGGCGTCCCTGTTCTGCTGAGCAGCCTTCCCTGGGGCAGAACCCCCGCGAGGTGTGCCCCTTCCGTGTGCCCCTGAGCAGGGGGAAGAAGAGAGGCAGTGGCCTCGGGACCTGCCACCGCCACCCCGCCAGTGCCGCGTGAGCAAGGGCAGGAGAAATCCGGTGAGGACGAGAGGCCCGGCACAGAGCCTCTCTTTAAGGTCCTAGACACACCGCTGAGCGAGGGTGACGAGCCTGCAACGCTGCTGGCCCAGCGGGACCACGGGCACAGTGTGCAGATGGAGGGCTACCTGGGCCGCAAGCACGACCTGGAGGGGCCCAACAAGAAGGCATCCAACAGGTGTGTGGGGAAGGGGCTGCGGGTGGGAGCGCTGGGCGGCTCCCGGGGACCTCACCAACACAGCCTCGGCAACGTGGGGAGGTGCTGGGGGCGAGGGGGCCTCTGCCTCAGGTCTTAAGAGCTCCTCGGCACACTTCTGGGCCAGCCCACGGGCTACTCAGCACGATGAGGAAAGCATATCTTCAGTTCCCATCCCAAGCTGAAACCTCTGCCCTTGTTTGTACAAGTTACTCAGCCTAAATTAGTCGCCCCTGCATTCCCCGAAGCCCCTGCATTCGCAGACACAATGCCTGGGGCCGAGCAGGAATTCAGAGAACACTATTGTTCTTCTTCTCCCAGGGCTGGGTGACAAGTATGTCAGTCTTGGCACTAACAACATATCCTTGACCAAGTCCCACTTTTTAGCCAATCTGGGCCTCAGTTTCCCCAACCGTAAAATCAGAGAAGAGGAAAAGTGGGGTTGGCGTGGATGCCTCCGCGGTCCCTCCCCACGCTGTCATGCAGAGGCTCTGTGACCCTGAGGGACCCATCCAAAGGTTGTGTCCTTTCCTGACCTTGGGTTTGGTTTCTCCAGAGATACCTCTACCTGAGGTCCCTGAGGGCCTCTGCCTTCAGGCAGCAGTCTGAGGTACCAGAGAAACAGGGCAGCGTTAAGAGGTTGAAGCCAGCCCTATTCCTAGGCCAACTGGCGGAATACAGAGCCTGTCCTGAGGGCCACACCAAAGCTAATTCAAATTCAAAAAATGAATTTGGGGCCCTACTGCCCTGAAGAGGTTTAATGCTTATATGGAGAGTCTACCAGGAAAGCGGGAACTAGCATTTATTGAGCGCCTACTACGTGCCAGGCATTATGTCAGAAGCGACAAAATCTTCACAACCACCCTGTGGCAAGATCTCCATTTTCCAGATGGGGAAACAGAGAGGTTATTTGTTCCAGGCAGGATTTTACTCCAAGACCCAGCTCCTTCTTAGCAACTGCCTTCTTTGGGCTTTAAGCTCAAAGGCGGTGGTGAGGGCTATAGGAAAGATCCCCAAGCCGGGCGTCAGAAACCTGGGCTCCGTAAAATGGCTCTGCGGCTAGCTGTGTATAGGTCGCATTCCCTCTATGACCTTCCAGTCCTTCCTCCCTGTGTCCTACTAGATCTCTACCTTCCTGCCCTCGAAAGGGAGGGAGAGAGGAAGAAGAAAAGCTTAGTGTTGCTCCGCTTTCATCACTGTGAGAACGTCACACGTTCCCCATGTGTCGTGCAGGAGCTCAGGCTCGCATACACCTTAGCTTACAAACCTGTTGCTGCCGCCCAACCTCCCGGCGGAGCCTTGATTTGCACAGAATGTTTCTTTACAAAGTCCTGGTATAGTGTACGAGGCACACATCGTCAACAAAACCCAGCGCTATTCACTCCACAGTTCTGGAGTGAGAATCAAATATGCCAATGGGTCTGGGAATGCCGCTTGAAAAGTTAAGTTTATACTGTTGGTCTTGGACTCAATAATTCAACTTCTAGAACTGTATCGCAAGATAAGATCGAAGTTATAGGCAAAGATTTACGCACGGGAATGTTTAGCACATTGTTAAATTGGACTACTTAAATTTCCAGTATCACAAGATCTACCCGTAAAGAGATTATTTATATATATGATGGGGTACCATATAGCTATTCAAAATTACTTTCAAGAAATATTTGAGGATATGGGGAATACTCATGCCATAGAGATAAGCTTAAAAGTAGGACATAAAGCTGGATATATGCTATATATGTGAACAGAAAAAAACTAGAAATAAATATAGAAAATATAAACAATAGTTAACTTTTGGTAGTGGAATTACATGGAGGTGATTTTCATTTCCAATTTTTTATTTTACAGTAAATGTATGACTATCAGGGTAAAAATGGTGTAATAATAAAAAAAAAAACAAGGTACAGCTCTAGGAATTAACAGAGAAGCTGTAACAGGACCGTGGGTGATCTTCCTGTCTGCATCTTCGCAGGTCCTGGAACAACCTGTACTGTGTGCTCAGGAATAGCGAGCTGACCTTCTACAAAGATGCCAAGAACCTGGCCCTGGGGACGCCCTACCACGGGGAGGAGCCCTTGGCCCTGAGACACGCCATCTGTGAAATCGCTGCCAACTACAAGAAGAAGAAGCATGTCTTCAAGCTGCGGTGAGGCCCCTCCTGACCGCTGCCCCTGCTCTTGATTTGGCATTAGTGGCTGGACAGGGGCCCACCCTATAGGCCCAGCTCCATGCCTGAGTTGCCCCTTAGGGGTTGTTGACATCAGGGAGGCTGATGGTCCAGATTTTTACCTCTCTCAGAAGGTGCTGTGCTGCCTGAGAGGGGACTGTGGGATCAGAGCCAGCCCTCTGCCCAGGCAGAGGGCTCCAGAGTGGGTACAAGGCAAGAAACCCTTTGTCCTCCTAGGTTGAGCAATGGCAGCGAATGGCTCTTCCATGGCAAGGATGAGGTAAGTGCAGGGCAGCTTAGCCCAGACCCCTGCTAACAAAGGGGCAGGCGGAGGAGACCCAAGACACTTGCCTCGAGGCTCCTGCAGAATGGGCACTCCTGGGGTACCAGTCCCCATCCTTCGCAGGGCCTGGGGAGGTGTGGGGTTCTGACCCTCCCGCCCTGCAGGAGGAGATGCTGTCCTGGCTTCGGGGTGTGAGCACCGCCATCAACGAGTCCCAGAGCATCCGCGTCAAGGCTCAGAGCCTGCCCCTGCCCTCCATCACCGGCCCTGATGCCAGCCTCAGCAAGAAAGACAAGGAGAAGAGATTCAGCTTCTTCCCCAAAAAGAAGTAGCCCCTCATGGCGCTGCACAGTGGGGCTGGGCTGCAGGTGGCGCAGTGCTTTCCCTCGGCTGCCTGGGACAGGCTGGAGCGCCCGTGGCCGTGACCTCGGCTGCAGCCTGGTCCTCCTCCTGCCCGCCGCCCAGCTGCCTGCTGCCTGCCGCCTGCCTGCTCTGCGTCGCTGGGCCGGGCTCTGGGCCCACGCTGCACTGCAATAGCTGCCTTCGCCCACCCGGCCCGAGGCCTGCTCCCCACCCTCCCGCAGAGCGGCTCCAGGGACAGGGGCTCCAAGTTCCGCCGGGGCCCTGAGGCACATGCCCTCTTCTGCCCTCCTCTTGGGCTGAGGGCTCGCCAGCCCCGCAGCCCCATAAAAGCTGGAGAAGGAGGCTGATGGGGTTCCTCAGACGCTGCCCACTCCCTAAGCAAGTCTTACTGGTCACCTCCCACATGGTCGCAGCCAGGGAAAAGGAAAGGGACGAGGACACGGAAATGCCTGACCCGCCCCTGGGGCATGAGGAAGGACCTGCAGGTCGCCTGGCTCTAGAGAGAAAGTTGCTGGGGACTGAGGAGACACTCCGGGCCTGTTCCCCGTTGGGCTTCCTCAGACCTGGGACTCTCACCTCAGGAGCCACCACATCCCTCCCTCCTCCTACCAAAAAAAAGGGGGGTCCTTATGTGAGGGGCCCCCTGTTGCCTCCAGCACCCTTTGCTACCCCCGTAAGTGGTAGAAGGGAAGCTCAGGAAGCTCTCTAGCAGGTTCTTTGAAAACTGCAGTTAGAGCGTCGAGCTCAGGGCTCAGACCTGAAGGGAGGTAGACTGGCCCTGACACTGCCTCTCCACTCTGGGATCCCCGCTCCCAGGAGCAGCTGAATCAGCAATATCAGACTCAGACCCAGGACCCCTTAGGGAGACAGTACAGTCCCCAGATATAGGACGGACAGCCCGGCACCTGGAGTAAAGCATCCCAAAGCCAAGTGCCCGATGTGTATTGTCTGCAGCTGATACCATCTGAGGGTACTGGCTGGACAGAAAGCCAAGTTCATGACCTATCACTCTGGGGTGGCAAACATAGCCGCACCCGGGGATTAGCACTCACATAACCCTGGCCAGCTTAGACAAATGCTGGGGCCAGAGCCATGAAGGTGTGGCACCCCTTGCTCAACTTCTCCTCAAGGTCCTGGCCTTGGGCCTTGAGGGAGTCACATGGGTGCAGAAGGCACCAAATGTCTGCCCCATACATACCCCATCCTCAAGCACAGCCAAAAAGGGGCTCAGCAACCTAGGACGGCAGGGACAGCCCTCCCCGTGCCAGTAAGGCCAGACTTCTGCAGGGCAGAGAGCATTCGATCCACAAGGATCTTCTCTGCCACTCTTCGAAAGCAATACAGCTCCAGCAGAGCATCTGACCTGGGGTTAGGTCTGAAAGAGCGGTGAAGTTGGGTGCAGTAGGCATTTTCCGGGGGAGACCATAAAGGTCCTGGGGCCTGCAGCTGCTGTTTCTATCACCTTCCCCATGGGAAGGAGACTTCAACACACAGATAATTCCATGAGAAAGTGGGTGAGGCTCAGGTAGAAAGCACGGGGACTAGGCAGAGTTACTAGACCTTCCCAAGGAGCCCTTAACCAGGCACAGCCTGGGGATCATGACCCTTATGTCAAGGCGAAGTTGACACTTATCCGATGGAACATACAGAGGTCCCACCTCTGGAGCCAGGGTCTTCATTTGGCCTCTGTGAACCTAACCCTGTGGTCCTCTCTGTACCTACAGGGAACCTAGTACAGACCACTCACCAGCCTTTTTCTACACGTGGGGAAACTAAGGCAGGAAGCAGTGAGGTGACTACACTCGCCTGACAACAAAGGTGGTGCATCTGAGGGCATGGCCTCCAAGGCAGATAGCATGTTCCTTGCTGAAGAGCAGATTATGACAAGAGTCTCCCTCCACTGTCGCCCCAGCAAGCTGCATGTGACCCACCATCTATTGCCAGCTCCCCACATGTCCCTCCCACATCACACAGGCCCCAAAAGACCCTCAACCAACTGGACGAACACTGTAGGCACCCAGCTTTGGGAGACTGTGCCATGCGGGGGCTAAGCCCCTGGTGCCCTGGCAAGGTTTTTTTCTTTCTTACATTTTCTACTCTGCAGTCGTTTCTTTAATACTATTCCCCAACTTGGTTGACACAGCTCCGGTCCACACCAGCATAACAGGCTTCCTCCCAGGGCAGTTTCGAGGAAGCTCCTTCTGGGTGGTCAGGCAGTCCTCCTTCCCTCTCCTTCCCAGGCCTCAACTGACCCTGGCTGAGCGGGATGTGGAGGGGTCTTGGGCTTCCTTGCCCCACCAGCACCCATAATAGGAGGCCCGTAGAAGGCTCAGCTCTGCACCACACCACCATTCCTTCCGGCCTATTGGAGGGCAAGTGTAGTCCCTGAGGCTGGTCCTGGATCCCATTCCTCCCTTCAGTGGGAGGGGGCAGAGACCCAGGACCACATGGCTTGGCCCCTTGAACAAGCAAGCTCAGAGGGGACACAAGGGAGGAGGCAGCTACAGAGGACTGCAACCCTGTTGGGTACAGACCAGGCAATCGGGGGCCAGCTGGGTGGGTCCCGTCCTCCTCCTGCTCAAATGTGCTTCCACCGAACAGAGGAAACCCATTTACTAGTTTTTTTCTAATAAACCAATACTCCATATTTCTCTCCATTTATTTGACAAGTCTGGTTTCCCTTTAAACTGGGCCAAGGAGGGAGCTGTGTCACAGGACCACTGTGGAGACTGAGGAACAGACTCTGACTTACCCCTAAGAGTCTTATGAGATAACTCCGCCAGTAAGCAGGTCCTGTGCCTCACCTGAGACTCAGAAAAGCTCGCTTGGTCATGCATTCAACCACTGTGAGGGCCTTGAAGGCCTTTCCCCACAGAGCTCGGGACAGAGACCATAGCTGGACATCAGAATCACTAGAATCGCCATGCCTGGGTTCATCTCCAAAGGGGAAGGTTTCATTTAGTCTGGGTGGACAGAATGTAGGCAGGGCCATTTTCCAAAAGGCTCTGGTGATGGTTCTAATGGGCAGCCAGTGAGAACTACTGAGCTAGTCTCAGACATACCTAGATAGTTGTGTAAGGGTCACCTGGGGAAAAGCATTGTGCCTCCCAGGCCCCACCTGCTGAAAAGCCTGTCAAGGAGTTTAAGAAACAGCCAAGCATCCATTTCCTTCAATTGACAGATGAGAAAAAAGCAAGAGTTTAGGTGGCCCAGCTAGTTAGTTAATGGCAGGGCCAAACCTGGGACCAAAACCTGGGCCCCCTGACCCTCACTCCAATACGTTTGTGGCTACTCCGCGTCATAACTGGTGACTTGCCTGCTAGAAGCCAGCTCTCTCCTCGGCAACTGTGGAAGTGGCCACAGACCATTCAGGGCAGTTGGCAGGGCACAGACCAGCTCTGCCCTGTCTCCGTTTGCCTTTAATCTTCCCTTGACCTCAACAGACTCTGTGCACCCATCTTCAGGCTGAGCCTGTCCCCCTAGTCAGAACACTCTCACGGCCCTGAACCAGCAGACCTGTGGGGACACCTGGGGACAGTTCTACCACCTGGGTCCTGCAGCGCCATTCCTCCGAGGCCCAAGCCAGAAAAAGAAAGGCGGGGGGGGGGTGGTAAAACAAGGCTATCCACCATAAAGGGCAGAAAACCCAACTAGATATAGGGAGGCCCTCAGCCCTTTTGAATCAAAGAAACTTTTTTGAAAACTGGATAAAAGCTTAGGATCCATCCCAGAAAAATGTGCGTGCACTCCTCAGCCACCTTAAGACATTTCTAGGCTCCAAGTGTAGAATCCTCGTCGCCTAGAATGTCTCCTGGGAATGAGAGGGAGAGAAGAGTAAAAGGCGCCAGACACTGGAAACGTCTACCTATTAGGAAAAGGCTTCCATTTTATTCCCCCTCACGCACTGCTTTTAGTCCAACTTCAGCCCTTGAGGGAAAGAGCTAAAGGCTGGCAGGAAGCCCCGGCCCCCAAGACAAGATGCCAGGCTGCAGGTAGAAAGAGAAGTCCATAGAGTAGCAGAGATCAAGTCCCCTCCTGCACGTGCTACCCCAGCCTCCCCCGGGAGCCCCCGGAGCCTCGTGCTTCGTGAGCATGGACGCTGAAGGAGGGAAAGTGGAAGCGGCAACCTTCACGGTCCCCCTCCCCGACACCCTGGCTACTGGCTGCAATCAAATCGCCCCGCCCCGGCCGGGCCCAGTAAGGAGGCCACACACGGGTCAGTTGGTCAGCAGTGGTTATTGCACCGTTGGCAAGTAATGAAATGTGTACGTATACATTAGCGACAACCACAGGGTTGGCCGGGCAACCCACAAAAGTACCTGAACTAAGTCCGTTACATTCTTCACGGGAGGGGACTCAACAGAAGAACATACACTCGTGCGCACACGCAAATACACCGGAGAAAGGAAAACAATAAATTATGGACCTCGTTCCTGCTTGGAACCTAAGAAAAGGCAGAGATAAAGAGCGAAGCCTCCCCGGGCCACTTTCTTGCAGCTCCTCTGGCTGGGCTCCTCAGTTTGGCAGTGTCCAGCCAACGCTGGAGGCCTGGGCAGGGCTTGCTCTCTCTGGGAAGAGGTGAGCTTAAATATTTGGCTTCTTATCAGAGAAGAACTATATACAAGGGAGGTGGCCACAGGGGCCTCAGGGAGGAGGGGCTCCTCTGGGCCTGTGGAAAGTCGCCGTGAGCCTGGGGCAGCAGCAACACTTTCACAACAGGTGAGGGCACTTGCTGAGTACACCAGAGCACTGTTGCAGGGCACGGACTTCCTGAGGGCTCTGAGTGGGGCTCCTGTGAGCAAGGTGAGCTCCTGTGTGCCAAGGTTCCGCCCTATCCCCCAGGACTCAAGAGTCAACCTATAGAGTTCAAGGCCTGGAATTTCTCCCTTAGGTTTCTCACTCTGCCTTGCTGGCTTGGGTCCACTGGGTCCCTAGGACCTTCTTCCTTCAGCTGATACTCGGCAGACTCCTGCAAATCCTGGCCCTGCCCCACCACGTCTGCTGGTGAGCTCGGTCCCTGCCTGCTGCCCTCCTCCAGCCCCACGGCAGGGCCATGCAGGGGCTCCTTCTCCAAGACAATCACCCGCCGGCTGTCCTCGAGTGAGGTCTGCAGTGACATACAGGGCATCCTCTCCATCTGGCCCGGGAGGCTGGGACTGAGTGGCCTCCGGGCCCACCTGGCCCCTCTTGGTTTTCAGGCTGCAGCAGCGGCCCACCTTGCCCGACACAGGAGGCTCCACCATGTTCTCTGGCACCGAGCGGCTCCGGTTAACAGGTGGACCTCGGGACCGGCTGCACTCAGCCTGGGCCGCCTCGTCGTGGGAGGCGTATTTGGAGCAGAGCTCTCGGACATCAGGCCAGTTGAAGGTCTCAGTGTCCACGGGCTAAGGGGGCTTCTGGTGGAGGGCCGGGCGCCAGGCGAGGTGGTCCTCGGGTTGGCGCAGAGGGGCCGAAGGAGAAATGCTGCGGTGACATCTCCCCTGCAGAGCAGGGCTTGGGCGGGCTGTGCTTCTGGGCTAGTGTTTGCTCGTGGTTGAGTGGGGACAGCACCGGCTTTCTCTTACCTGTGAGGAAAGAAAACACCTGAATCACTGGGTGGGAGGAGAGAGTGAGCTCTGAACAGCCTTCAACTCACTCCCCAGGCGAGGCTGGTTGGTGGAGTTTGGGGTGTGATAATGGGAGAGAACACTCATTTACCATCCACCGCCCCTTTATCAAAATGAAACGGGAAGAATTAAGAAAAGGCCGTGGACAAGGGGTCAAGAGTCAAAGGAGGACAAGAGCTCCGTTTTCCTGGAAAAGAGGAGGCGTGGCCACATTGCTCCAAAGTTCTCCACTGCTCAGGAAGAGTTGGGGGAGGGCAGTGAAGGGGCTCGACCAGGGCTGCATGTGTGGCCCTGGGGCGTCACACTGGCTGCCAGGGCTCACCCAGGCCCTCACTGTGGGGTCCAGCCCTCTCGAGGTTCTTTAGGGGTCCCTTCCCCCAGAAGCCAGTGGTTCCAAAACGGCAATTTGGCCCCAGGCTTGAAGGAGGGGCCCACTCTCCATACCGTCATACCTTTGCCCCCAGACTGTGTTCCAGCTTCCTCCTGCAGGCAGGGAATGATGGGAGCTGCTCTCTCCCACTGCAGTGGTGGCCTGGTTGTCACTGCCTTGCTCTTGATCCGGAGGCTGTACTGGCGGGCCAGCTGGTAGACCCTGTTCTTGACTTTCTCACTCACATGACTGTCCATCACATGGGAGAGCTGCACAATGCGGGGGTGCAGCGGGGTCACCAGCTCTCCCTGGGAGCCGCTGCTCAGCTCTTTCACCAGCTCCTTCAGCTCCCGGGCAAGGTGGGCAGGGCTGGGCCGCTCGGTGGGGGAGGCGCTCTCCGGGGAGGCAGTGGCCGACTCCTCGGTGATGGCCCCCAGCTCGTGCTCCTCCAGGATGAAGAGTGGCTCATGCAGGTCAAAGCCATTGGCTTGACCTTGGCCTGGTCCCTTCCGAGGGCTTCCCCCGGAAGCCTCTATCCCCTCCCAGATCTTCACAATTTCTGAAGATGGGCGGAACTCAGCATCTGTGATGGGAGCTGGGTCCCCAGCACCTGCCTGGCCTGGTCCCGGAAGGTCAAACAGGGCCCATGAAGCTGGCCGGGAGCCCGCCTGTCTCTTGTGCCCCAGCGGAGCCACTGGCTCTGGGTCCGGCCTGGGAAGGCTGTTGAACCTGGAGACCGAGTTCCTCACCAGGCCTTTGGGGATGTAGGAGAGGCTCTCCCGGCGCCGGATGCTAAAGCTGCATCGTGGTGCTCTGCATTTTCATAGTAGCTCTTGATTTTGTCCAGCAACAGCCGATCTCGGGTAGAGAGCATCGATTCCTTCTTGCAGGAAGACCTGTCAGGCTCCCCTGGGCAGCCTGGGCTTGGGGGCTCTGTCCCATTGACCGAAGGGCCACTCTCTGTGGCCACCCCCACACTGAGGTCCGTTTCTGGGGAGAGCTGAGAGCTGAGGGAGTCTGCGGTGCTGCCATGCCGGGCTGGGCCCTTCTCACTGCCCTCTAGGCTGAGCACACTGCTGCTCCGGCTGGTCAGCCTCGGGGTCCCGAAGCCCGTGGGCTTGCTGTCCTCCAGTGCCAGGCTGCTCCGCCGGAGAAGCTGCTGACGAACCGCTCAGCAATGACGCTGGCCTGGTCCAGCACGGAGGGTGGCAGAAGGCTCTCGGGCTCCTGGGCAGCCCCCATTTCTTCTTCTTCTTCTTCTTCTTCTTCTTCTTCCTCTTCTTCCTCCTCCTCACTGCTCAGGGCCTTAATGTCCTCAGTGCTCTCTGCCACCACAAAGTCCACCATGTCACTTGGGTGGGCCAGTCCCAGCAGCTCCTGATGGGCGTCAAGCTGTGTTTCCAGGACTTCTGGAGACTCTGTATCTGAGGGCATCTCCTCAGCGCTGGGACCTTCCAGGGCAGCAAACACCTCCTGCTCTGTCCCAGGCTCAGGGTCTGGATCAACCTGGGACAGCACAGAGAGCTCATATGAGACCCGGGGGAGAAGGGGTCAGCATGGCCTACTCAAAGCCTAGTGAGAGTGGGCTGCGGTTTAGGACTGAAGGGGCAACAGGTCCTTAGGGGGAATCGGAACACGATGCTGTCCTTCAGTGACCCTACAGCTGGGGTGCTGGGCCCATGTCCTCAAACTCAAGGAGGCTTCTAGGAACACAGATGGGGAGAATGGTGGCACCTCTCTGTGGCAGCCTGCCTGGGCACTCTAGAGACAGATGGGAACACACAACACAGGGTCAAAGACATGGCACCAGTATCCCCTGCCCACTGGTGACAACAGCTCCCTAAAGCCCTAGAGGCAGGCTCCCCATGTGGGGGTTGTTCTGGGTTCAAACCCAGGTCTGAGCCACATGAGGCCACTCCAGCTTCCCTGAGGGGCCGGGCCGCCCGTGTGGCTCAGGGTCCCGGGGGCACAAGGGCGACATGCTGCAATCCTGATGGAGGGCGAGAGAGAGGTGTGGCTCCCACGCCTGACTCTGCATACGCGCCCCCCAAACGGACGAGGAAGGAAGCGAATTTGAGAACTCCCTCCTGACCACCTTGGAGGTCATTTGAACCACAAAACTGGCCAGTACAGGCAGTTTTCCAGAGGTCTGTAGGGAGGAGATAAGCAAACACTCTATATGCTGAGGAATCAGACCTGATTCCAATTGGTCTAGTCCAGAGTCTGCAGAGGAGAACCTATGACCTGGACCTACACTGTCCAGCTGAGTAGCCACCAGAGTGGCCACCAGCCATGCAAGGCTCCTGAGCACAGACCTCCTGGTCTGCAGGGGGGAGCTAGTCCAGACTGAGAGCTGCTATAAGGGTAAAATCCACACCAGACTGTAAAAACATCATATAAAAAAAAGTACAAAATGTCTCAATCATAGCTATTTGTATTGATTATACATTGAAATAATGCTTTGGACATACTGGGTTAAATAATTTTTTAACGTGGCTACTGGACAATTCAAAATTACACGTGTGGCTCGCATTCCACTGCCACTGGACAGGGCCACTCTAGACTCTTGTCCAACGTCTTCCAAGCTTGTCTGTCGGGTCCTGGCTGTGAGGCCCACCCTAGGGTCTAGGCCTCACAATCTTTTCCCTGTAGCTTTGGGAAAGCAAAGGACTCCGTTTCCAGATAGCGTGGGGGGCGGGGCAGGAAGAAGAGCGTGGGCTTCTGAGTCAAAGAGCCAAGCCTGGTCTCAGATCTGCTCTCCGATGCTGCCCATGTCAGGCACACATCACTCAACCTCTCTGAGCCTCTTTCTCCCTGGTAGAGCTGTTGCACAGAATAGAAGGAAGAAATAAACCTCAGACACGTAGGGGGTATCCAGCAGACATCAATGCCCTACCACTTTGCCCGGGTAGGCACGGGAGTGATTTACATGTCTGGCAAGCTGGCAAGGGGCAGGGACTTATGGCTGATACAAGAAGGCATGGCAAACGGGACCTAAAATCTAGTCACTTCTGCTAACTGTGCCCCTTGGTAAAGGACTATATCTGCCCAAGGGAAGGGGCGCCTCTTACTAATTCATAGGCCAGAGAGGCTTCTTGAAGCGGTGAGGGTCCTGGGGAATGAACAATACCTGGCCCCATGGGCCCAATGGGACAGCCTTTAAACCCCACCTGCAGACCAGGACATCTGGGCTCCAGACGCCTCCGCACTATCCCTTTCTGCCTGCTGGCCACTCACCTCCGGCAGGGAAGAGATGGACTCAAAGCTCATACGTTTCTCAGCACTGGTTGGAGACCGGCTACTGGGTCTCCGGCAGCTCTTAGGATCTTCAGACTCCCTGCGCCCCTTTCCCTGCAGCAAGCAGAGGACAGTCAGCTCCTGGGACAATGGGGAGCCGGTCCCTCCTGCATCCCAACCGGGCAGCACCTCCTGAGCCCTCAGGGGGCTGGGCTTTGCTGAGAGCCAGCCTTGGATCTGAGCCATTCCAGAGTCAGCCTGAACTGCCAGGTCTGGGGACACAGAAATCCCTGCCAGGCATGTGGCCTCAGAAAGGCCCAACCCCCTTGACCCTTCCAGCCCTGCCCTGTGCTGGCTTCTCTCCCTCCCCAATGCACCCGCCCCATTAGCCATGCTCGTTGGGTAGTATACTAGTTAGCACTCAGTACTGCATGCCAAGGGCTCACTAGAGTGTGACAGTTGAGTGAGGGGTTAAGAAGTGCTGATGACAGGAGTAAAGGAGAACGGACAGAGGGGTGGGGACTCTCAGATGGGCATGCACGTGCCAGCCAACATGCAAGGAGGAGGGGAAATCAAAGAGACACCTCACCATAGCGCCCCGGGAGAAAAGTAAAGCGTTGGCCCGATAGTGCCAGCAGTGGAGGGCGGCCAGCAGGGAGCTGGCAAAGTCGGCTACCTGCTCCGCCACTGCCAGGCTCTCCTCCTCCTCCTCTTCCTCGGAGCCTGGGGGCTCCAGCCCAGACCCCTTCTCGCTGCCTTCATGCCCTGCCAGGTGCTCCAGAGAGACCTGAAAAGCCTGCTCCTCCTCCTCCTCCTCCTGCTCCTCCTGCTCCTCCCGGGCAGCCCCTTCAGCCTCTGGCTGCAGACCCCGAGTACGGGGGCGCTGGCCAAAGTCCAGGAGGGTGCCAGCACTGCCCGCATGCTGTTCAGAGCACAAGACCCCTTCGTGACTAGCCTCTGGGCAATGCTCCCTCCTCCTGCCAGTGGTCGGGGGTGAGGAGGCTTTACACAGAAAGTCACATCTAGATGCTAATCCCTGGTCTCTACTGGGGCCCGGTGAGGATGGGGTGAGGGGGTGTCCTCAAGGTGGGAAGCTGGGACCTGGAAAAGTTAGGACTGGGGCCTGGTCAGGAACTCAGGACCCAGAGAGGCCTGCCTGCCCCAGAGAGGGAAAATGAGAGGATCCAGGCTGGGCAGGCCACTACCAGGGTGCCATTCCAGGAAGGGTACAGAAGGGTCCCCAGGATGAGGGCCACAGCTTATTCATCTCTGTGACCCTCATGACAGAGCCGGGTGCACAGGAGGTGCTTGATAGATATTCGCTAAATGAATGAAGACAATGAGAGCCGAAGGGGCCGGGGGATGACCTAGGCAGCCCCGCCCACCTCTGCCAGCCAGTCTCCTCTGCCCACTAGCCTTACCTTCATTCCTGCTGCTCTGGCTGCTGCCACCACCACAGGGTTCCAGCACATGGGCGAAGGGGAGTAGAGAGGAGATGGGTAAGCAGGACAAAGAACCTCTTAATAGAGGCCAGAGGCCTTGAGCCCCCTGGGGAAGACCACTCTGGGGGCTCCTACTCCCACAACCCTCACTTGGTCCCCTGGGCCTTCAAAGAAATGACTGACAGACCAGGAGCCCCAGGGGTGCAGAGCAGTACAGATTTGTGTGTGTCACTTGCTCCTGCTGTTACCCGAGGACAGAGCAGAAGGAGCATGTTGGGCGGCGGGGGGTGGCGGGGGAGCTCAAGGCCCCTCCCTAGACAGCAGGAGAAGGAATAGAGACAGCGTTTCCTCTACGCTGTCCTCGACACCCCCACCCAGGTGGTTACCTGCGTCACCTTCCTGTCCCCCACCCTAGAGCTCGCTGGGAATGGCTGTCTACCCTTCACACTCACCCTTCTCGCTGAGCTGCCTGAGCAGGTGTCTGGTCGGCTCTGAGGAGGAAAGCAGCGCACGGCAGTCAGTGCAGGCATGGAAGCAGTTGTGCCTGGCCCTGCTCCCATGCCCCCAGCACCAGCGGTCCATCACCAGCGCGAAGTCCACTGGGGCCTGGCCCCGCTGCCGCTCTACAGCCTGAAGGAGGCTGCCCACACCTACTCCATAGGGAGGCAGGGCCTGGGCCACTGCCATCCAGCCCCGGGCACTCCACTGTGACCGCCAGCCCCCAAGAGCAGCACTGCCCACAGTCCCCACTAGCTCACCTCATCCACGCCCTCGGTTCTGGAGTCACAGCCCCATGCTGCCCGCTGCAGACCAACTAGCCACATCTCCAGAGGTCCCTGACTCCACCGCAACCCCACCCTCCCCGCATTAAGCACATAAGCACATGAGCTACAGCCCAGGCCAAGCCCCCTCACAGCACCCCGGCTGGAAAGCAGAGGTCGCACCGGACTTTCTACGGCCCTTAAGGCCTGGCACCAAGAAGCTTCGCGGCCTGCTGGGGAGTGTTGCCCAACTGCACAGGGGCTGACCAGGCTCTGGGGACAGGATACAAAACACATCCATTAGGCTGATGATGTCATCACCTTGTACCCCAGCCTTTCCGGGACAGACCTGAGACAGGCAGGTCCCTAGGGATAAGAGGACACATGTCAAGGGACCTCTCTACCAAGCCTGGCCTTAGCCATAGCGTCCTTGCCCAACTGGCTTTCAGTGGGAGGCCCACTATAAACATGGAGCGAAAAGAAAAGTCTCCTGGGGTCTCACTGCTCCTGGGCAGGGGGACCTTTTTCCTACCAAGATGAACTCACTCATTCACACAACACACACACACGCGCACACATGCGCGCACACACACACACTGCACAATATAAGTAAACATCCAACAGTTTTTAAAGCAAGAAATATAACATGCTCAGCTCTTCATTTTAAAACTTATAATAAAAGACATTTGTCAATAATGCCAGTAGCATCTTACTTATCCATACAGTGTATTTAGTAATCTGCCCATCTCAGCTCTCTGGAAGTAAGAAGTAGGAAGCAGAAAGGGCCCAGAGACAGAGTCGTCGACTGAGAGCCGGCCGGCCCTAAGGCGCTTGCCCGGGCCCCACGTCCTCCCTCTCGGCGACGTCCTGGCCCGCTTTCACACACCCTTCTCACAAGTTTGGTCGACTGATTTCTGAGAGAGGCAGGAAGAACGGATACTACAGGCAAGTACACGAAGACAGGTGAGAAGGAACACTCTAAAAATGGACACAGTATCTCAAATGTGGGCTAACTGTATGGCAACCCACAGCCCCACGCCTGGGGGCCCTGGAGAATCCGGCAGTTCAAACACAACAGTGATGCCACTGCACCGGACCTGGGGAAGCTCACCTGTGGTCAGCACCATCCCCTCTTTTAAAGGCTTGCGAGTAGGAAGCATGTTTTAGAAAGATGTGTTTTAGAAAGGGTTAAAAGTGAAACACAAAAACAAGCACGCAAAGCCCAACTCTTTATTATTAGAGTTTCCGGGCTAGAATCTCCGCCATGTGGAAACCTAAGCTCTGAAAAGGCTCATTTTCCGAGTGCCTTGATGGCTATAGTTTGGATCCTGACGGACGACAGACGGTATTGCTATTGCTACCACTACCACCACTGCTTACTGAACACATCCATGTGCCAGAAGCCTCCCATTTAAAGCTATGGCAGGTTAAGGGAGAATTCTAGAAGGAAAGGAAAGGAAAATAGGGAAGGCCCAAGACCTAGGAAGTAACACCAGCAATTTGAGGGATTTAACATATGGCACCATAAAAATTTGCAACCATGACGAGTTTGCCTAGGATTCAAGGTCCACTGGGAGCGATACTAAAAATAAAACCACAAAAGCTTTCCAGAGACTGCTTGGCTCTAACATCTAGAAGACCAAAGGCCACAAGTCAATCCACACAGTTGTTCAAGGGACCCGTATATCATGGGCAACCAAAGCCAAATGCACTGTGGAGATCCGAAGGATATTGCTCCCGGTCACTCCCAAATCTTTCTCTCCAAGGGTCTCTAAGACAATTCTCACCCTAACGCCCACCTCATGAATAAGTTTGGCAGTGCCCAGCTAAATCGAATCTGTCCCCAGGCCTCAGACTGTGAAGGGCAGAGGAAAAACAGATATAGAAAACACACGTACACACACTCATCACCACAACTACTAGGAATAAAAGCAAGTTCTTCTCTTTTTTAATGGATGATTCACTCCAATAACTCCAGGTACACAGCAGCAAGCCCAGTTACAGAAGAAGAAAATGGAATTTTTTCCTGAGACCCAAAGTAAATATTTTCTGTCTGGATTTGGTGCCACTTGTGAAGTCTAACTTGTTTTCCCCACGTCCTGCCTCTGCTGCTCCACATCTGAGTTGGGGCCCATCCACGATGCCCGAGCATTACTCCTGGCTGACTCTCAGTGTTCCAAGTAGTGAAGGAAGGAGGTTTCAGTTGCAGGGGAGCTAAGGAGGGCTACCAAGGCCTGAGTGAACAAGCATTCCTAGGGCCTGGGAAAAGGTGGGCTGCCCAACCCTGGTGGGCAAGAAGGGCCCAGAGGTGCCTGGTGGAGGGCAGCAAGGGGGAGGATGCTCCATACACACCCATCCTGCTCTTTCTCCGAAGGGGAGCCGGCCCCTAATGCTGCTGCAAACGATCCCCTGCCTGGTCAAGGGTCCTACGTAAAGGCCGCTCTTACCAGATTGCCGGCGCCCCTGGCGCACATGGGTCGACGACACCTCGTCCTGGGAGGACCAAGCCTTCTTCAGGCGCTCTGGGCTGTAGCGGTACCGATTGGGATCTGCACCCAGGAGAGACAATCAGGCCTTTGGGATACTATCGGCCTGGCCTAGACTCTGACCATACCCAACCACACCTCTGCTGCCCACCCCAACTCAAAGGGCCAGAAGCCTCCAAATCTCCCTCCTCTTCCATCTTCCATCCCCTTCCCGTTGGGAGCCTCAGACACCGAATGCTGCCATCAGCACTGTTGTGCCCCCAGTCTCACAGTAGACCCCCAGGCCTTGACAAAAGAAGCCCCTATTCTCCCTGCACCTAGAACATGTATCAAGCGAAGCTTCCCCAGGATGCAGCCTGACCTAGAGTGGAGCACAGGTAGAGACAAAGCAGGCAGAAAAGGTATACTTACAATAGGAATCCATTTCCAAGATGGCTTCCTTGGCCTGGAAGGGAATGAAACCCACGTGGTTACTACTTTGCCACGTGTCATGCCTCCCACAGCCCACAGACTCACTCTGGCTGCTCCAGGATGCCCACAGTGCTGTGCTGAGGCCTGTGGCATCTGCTGCACTGACCCCTACTGTCCAGTGGAGCCAACGTCCAGATGGAGAGACCCTAGTGGACCCCCACAGCTGGCTCTGAAGGACACCCTCTTCTTGCACCTCATCAGGAGCTAGGATGGGGACACCCCAGGAACTCACCTTCTGGGGGATGGTGGTGTGGTGGTTCTCCAGAATGAGCCTCTTGATGTGGTGAGTCCAGTTTCGTTTCTCCTCCACTGTTTTGGCCTGGAAGAGGGAGCCAGGCAGAGGTTACCACAGCCCTATAGCCATGTGGCATGGGCCGTGCTCCCGCAGATCAGGGCTGAGGTGGAAAGAAGTCCTCTGTGGGGGCCCTGTGCAGTTCCCTGGACTCATCGTCACAACCCTGAGATGTGCCCACAATGACCTCTACCTTCCAGAGGGAGACCCTGAGGCTCAACGCAGCCGAGCGAGCAGAGGAGGCAGGTCTGTCCCCAGCCCGAGCACCCCGGCCCACCCCTCACCTGGATGCTGTACTGCTGCTTGCTGTGTTTGTAGTGGGTGACAGTGAAGCACAGGGAGTCTCTGGTGCTTTCGATCAGCATGAGGGAGGAACACTGTGGCAGAAGGAGAGGGCAGTCAAACACAGGGGGAGAGCGGCTGCTGACCTGGGGCCTCAGCCCCTGGAGACCATTCAGGGAACAAGGAGGGTAATGGCAGAAGGATGCAGCTGTGTCCACACTGCCCCAGGCCCTGATGAAGAGGGGAAGGAGGGAGTGGGGAAGAGAGGGGGGGAGGGGGAAAGGTAAAGGAGATGGCGGCAGCCTCGTTACCGGGATGTGACCCTTGTAGACAAAGTGGTCGCCCCGCTTCTTGGTGATGAGCAGTGCTTTATCAAAGAGGAAGAAAGTCTTCTCATTGCGCACACGGTGCACACGAAATGTGCCCTCCAGAACGAGCTCCCCGTAGATGGTCAGGTCCGGCCCCTTCCAGTTGATGAGCAGCGACTGGATCTCCTGCAGCAGAGAAGCCCCAATCCCTAGGATCAGGCTGCTTATGACCAGGCAGGGGACCGCACAAGCCCTCAGGAGGCTCCCGTAGATCCAGTCACCACTGGGTTTCCCCGCAGAACACCACCCCTCAACTCACTCCAGGAGAGCGACCACATTCCTTCTCCTAAGCCCTGCATCCACCCCTACATGTCCTATAGCCACCAGCCCTGGAGTACCTGGAGCCGGACTGCGTGCTCATGCCTCCTCTTCATGTCATTGATGTACCAGGCCACACAGGTCATGGTGTCGATGGCATCCTCCACCACCTCGAAGCCATCTTCTTCTTCATCAAAATGTTTGGCAATTTCCTGTGCAGGAGACAGGGGCTTACCCCAGATCTAAGGGTCCTGCCCCTCCCCTAGCCGCCTATGTACTCAGGGGACCCTCGGGTTACCTGGAGCAGCAGGTGGTATTTGAGGATGCGCTGGACTGGCTTCAGCAGGTAGGAGCCCAAGGGCAGCGAGTGCTGCAGCAGCTCCTGCCTGTCCCGGAAGAACTTAGCCTGCTGCTTGTCCCGCATGCACTCCGTCAGGGCGGCCACTGAGCTGAGAGGGGGAAGGGGCCGTCACCACCTGGGAAGGCCTGGATGGGGAGGTGGGGGTGCTCCAGACTCACAGAATGGCTCTGCCATTCCTCTGCACCACAATTACTCACTTGGGGTAGTTGTTGCAATACTGGGTGTAGATATCAAACTCTTGGCTCTAAGGAGAAACCAAAAATAATGACATCAGAGAATCCCATTTGACTATAAACCCAGGTGTGCCAAAGACATGCCCCTGGCCCCCAGAGCAATCCTGGCCTCTCTTCTCAAGTGTCTGCAGATCCATCTGTCTGGACATGCCATCCACCCAGCAACCCCTGGTGCTCTACCCCAGAATACCCTTCCCATTCCAGACACGGCACCCAACACTTGCCCTGGAAAGGGGCCCCTAGGGCTCAGATGTCCTCTGAAGGTGGAAGCTCCTGTCCCACTGAGCCCCCCAGGAAAGCAGGACAAGAGACAAGGACCTAGCTTTTCTTACCCTTTCCACAAAGCAGCTGGCGACAGCCACGGGGTCGCTATTGCAGCTGTCCAGGTCTCTGAGCAGCTGGCTGGGTGAGAAAGAGTGGTCATTGACCCCAGACTGCCAGCAGCCTCCACAGCTGCCAACACACCATGCCCCCTCCCCAACCTCCCTGTATCCAGATACGCAGTCAGCCCTGATATCATGCCAAAGTGAGCCCTGTCCAGGGCAGCAACTACAAAGCATCCAGCGCCACTGCAAAGATGGGAAGCAAAGGAGACCCACATGCTCAGCAAGCGGGAGAGGGAGGGGATGCCAGTACCCACCTCGGGAGAAGACACAGCTCCTCTGCAGGCAGAAGGAGTCAAACACACAAAAGCAGAGATTAAAGGAGGATGAAGAGAGAGAGGGGACTTGAAAAAAGAACCAAGGCCCCAGTTCAGAAGGATCCGGAAAAGGAGAGAGACAGGATGAGTCCCAGCGCCCCTTGTTTTTAATGAGGGTGCTAAAGAAAACCCTAGAGATGGTGCCCCTTCTGCCTCCTTCCCCTAAACTCCCCACTTTTCCCAATCCCACCATCCAGCCTAGGTATCCCTCCTGGACTTCTCCAGCCTGCACAGCAGGAAGTCCTTCTGCCCATCTTAAGAGGCCTGGCGTATGGTTCCTCCTGAGATTCAATGCTGTCCCCTCAAGCTCTGCTCTCCCGATCAGTGCCTTTCCCTGTGGCATCTGTGGGCCAAAGTGGCACATGCCAGATACTCAAGAGCCCCTTTTACCTAAAGTAGCACCTCGCCAGGACTTGCTCAGCCTCCCCCAGACATCTTGGCTGATCTGTGCATTCTCCTAATGGGTCAGATCACCTCCAGGAGCCCTGACTTCCCATGGGGTCAGTGGGAAGATGGAGAAGAAACTAAGAGATGTGCAAGTAGGGGATCAAGATGAGAAGGACAAAGGAGACACAAAGGGACAGAGGGGAAAAGCATCATGTGCAAAGGTCCAGCAGTTCCCTGGGGTATGCTGGCCCAGGTTGGACCCAATACACACACGACCTCAGATGATTTCTCTGACAGGAAGCACGGCAGCTCCAGGGTACATGGTCCACATGCCCTCTCTCCTGCAGGGAGCTAACTATACCTTTGGATAGGGATGGGCCACACTTTCCCACCCTCAGAGGTCAGGCTCTGGGCCCATCTGTCACAGCCCACAGGACCAGAGACACCCAGGGCTCCTCCCTAGTCTCCAGGCAGAACGTGGTGCATGTCAGGCCCAGTCCATACCTGTTCAGTGCATAGATGTTTTCTATGTTCCCAAAGAGGGCGCTGACTTGTTCTGGCTTCAGCAGCCCAGGTGTGTCGATGATCTTCAAAAGGTAGTCCTGCATGGAGAAAGGCATCAGAACCCAGCTTCTCCTGGCACGACCCTGTCCCCCAGCCACGTCCATTTCTGTACTGCATTTTACAGCTATAACATGATTTCACAGACATCACCTACTGTACTGGGTTGGCTAGTTCCCCCCCAAAAATTAATATCCACTGACAACCCCAGAATCTGGCCTTATTTGGAAAGAGGGTCTTTGCAGATGTAACTAGTTTACAATCTTGAGATGATATTGTATTGGTTTTAGGGTAGGCCCTAAATCCAGTGATAGTGTCTTTTTAAGAGGAGAAGACACAGAAGGACGGAGAAGGCGGCCATGTTGATGACAGAGGCATAGACCAGAGCGATGCTTCGACACGCCAAGGAATCCCAAGGATGGCCAAGAGCCCCCAGCAGCCGGGAAAGAGGCCTGGAACACATTCCCCCTCAGAGCTTCCAGAAGGAACCAACCCTGCCAACATTTTGATTTATGGCTCTGGCCTCCTAAACGAGACAGAATAAATTTCTGCATCTTAAGCCACACAGTTTGTGGTACTCTGTTACAGCAGCCCGGGAAGTGCGTACACCTCCCTCCTCAGTTGGCAGTCTCCTCAGTTGCAGCGGGACCTTCTCCTGTGCACCCTGCATAGTGTGAACCGCTTCACCTCCATGGCCCTCGGAGGCAGGTGCGTCTTCATTGTACAGACGAGGAACCTAAGTTCAGGGGGTCACGATCTGCCCAGACCCATAGCTAGGAAACAATGGAGCAGGGATCTGGGAGCAGAGAGGCCAGGTCCAGAGCCAGTTTCTTCACCTCATTCAGTCTCCACTGAGCACAGGAGTCCCTCCCCTCCTCGGCAAGGATGCCTACTCCCTGGGGATCTGCAGGAAGTTCTGCCAGTGGAGCAACTGACCCGACCCACAGTCATAAGGCAGTGTGAGCAGTCAGCAGCCTCGCCGGGGGCGGAGACATGAGGCCCCACTACAGGGGAAACAGCAGACCTTCTGAGATAAACGGCAGGAAGAACTGCCCTTCCAGGGTGCCAGCAGGTTTATGCGAGAGCTGGGCCACCAAGGCCAGCGCCAGTCCCGACAGGAGCTGGGCAGGCGCCCTGCTGACCTCAGCTCTGAAGCCTCACCTCCACGATGCTGCGCAGGTCCTGCACGTACATGCGCTCGGTTTCCACGATTTCCCGCACCACGCGGCCCAGGTAGCTGAGCTTGTGCGCAGGCGCCGCCGCCGCCCGGCTGTTGAACGGGGACAGGGGTCCTTTCTTGTTCAGCCAGCTGCTGGAGTTGTTGTTGCTGTTGGGGGGATGCCGGCCACGCGGGGAGCCTGCCCCATTCTCGGCTGAGGCCTCGGGGCCACTGGGCTCCTCCATGGCACCTCGGCTGTCACGGGAGGAGCCCGACGAGGACGCGGTGGAGGTCAGGCTCACCGGCCGCTCCTGGCTGCCGTCCTGGCGGAGGGAGGCAGAGACGGGCATCCTGGCATCGCTGCCTGGCGGGAGCGCTCTGGGGAGATTCTGGGCGGGACAGACAAAGGGTCAAACCTCCGAGTCCACACAGAAACAGGAAGTAAAATGGTGACTACCAAGGGCGGGAGGGGGGGGTGTTATTTAATGTGTAGAAAGTTTCAGTCTTACAAGATAATAAAAGTTCTGTAGACGGTGGTGATGGATGCATGCCACTGTAAAAGGCATTAATGCCACTGAAATGTACACTTAAAAATGGATAAAATATAGATTTTTATCTTACCACAATTTTCAAAACAACTCAATCCCCAGGAAGTCCTCTCCCTCAGACCCTATGAGCATCTACAAGGGTGCCCAAGATACATTCCTTCCCCGACTCCAACAGCTCCACCTCCACCTTTCCCACGGAGGAGCAAAAGTGGACCACGTCTGGGATATAAGGGCTCAGAAACCTGAGGTCCCAGAAAAGTAGAGAGGGCATCCCTGCCAGAGCAGCAGTCTGGGTGCCTTCTGATTGAATCTCCGGTACCTAGCCTCTCAGAGCCTCAGCTCCTCACCACCTGCCCAGGATCGGTATACTCCAGGATGCAGCAACGTTCTGCACCCATGGCTCTGAACTCGATGCTTGGCCCAGGGCAAGGGCTCCATAAACTGTCTAAACAGTGATGAAATTGGTAGTTGTCAAAAAGCACTTCCCAAATGTCCACCTGTCAGGACCTGTGCTGGGGGCACCAGACGAGGACAGGCAAAGATCTGATTCTTATCATCTAAGAGGACACACATGCCAGATGGTAATATTCTCCCCTGGATTGCACATCTCTGGGGAACCAGTGGCTGCACCATGAACATGAAACCTTATGGATACTGACAGAGAAGGCAGAGGAGATAGTACAAAGGCTGAGGCCAGCACCACCCCTGCCTCCAACCCTGGCACCTGGTACAGGCCCCTGACTCACCCTGACTCCCAGAAGACAGGAAATTCCCCAGGACTGAGCCACCAGTGAGTCTCCCTAAACTCTCCCAGCATAACAAGCAGGAAGCGGCTCCCAGGTAATGCAAACAGAGCCTCAGATGGACTTTATTCTCTGTACAGATGGTGTAGCTCACAGGGGGCCGGCCTAAAGCAGCAAGTCAGGGGAGGGGCTGTAGCCTGAGAAAGACAAGGACACTCCACCACCAACCCAGAGGACTGAAGCTCACCAACACCACTTTCTAAGAAGGTACATTCGATTGCTATTTTCACAGGAAAATAATTCCACAGCATTCCTAGTTCTAGGGCTCAGAAGCTACCAGACCATAGGCTAGAGCTACGAGAAGGAGCCCCCTGGTTTTTCTGTGCTCTGCCCCAACCTGAAAGCAGCGTCCCCAGTCTGTGCCAACACCCTCGGGTTTTGGCTTTTGCAAACATTCTCTCTGCTTGGACATTATTCCCGCCCCACCCCCACCCCCCCATCATCTATCTCATGTCATACCATCCCCCCAAGCTACATCACTTATACACAACCCTCAGGTCTCAGATTAGAAGCCACACCCCCTCTCCCCACCCAGAAATCGAACCTGGGGCACCTTCTGCATAACCTCACAGCATGCACAGTGTCATGCCTACTGCAGCACATGCTGCCTGAGGTCATAACTAGTTTGAGAGCCCCTACTCTAGAACATAGGTGACCTAAGGGCCAGGGCCTTCAGGGTGATATGGCAAATGAATAATGCCAGTGAACAAATTAGTGCTTCCACTGAGCTAAAAGTCAGGAGCATTGAGACCCACTTGCCACGGAGGCTAGCCCAGCAAGGACCCTCTCAAGCACTGTGCTTCGTCACTGTGTCTCAGCTGGGGGGTGAGGAGGGGGTCAAGCCTGAGGTGCTCTTTTTGAGCCTCTCTTTTTGCAGATGAGGATAGAGCTCTGGGGCCAGTCCTGCATTCTCTCTCCCTTCAGGCACGACAAAAAAGATGAACAGATTCATCTTGGTGAAACTGAGCATCTTGGAGGAGAGCCCCTTGGGAAATGCAGCACGGCTGCTTTTTCCTCTCTCTTGAAAAGAGCCGTTAAAATTAACCAGCTAGGCCTTTCTACAGAACCAGTGCAGAGTAACATCATGTCCTTTCAGCACAAAGAAAGACTAAGACCCATGTTCAGCCCCAGCACTTAACCTCTAGCCCTGTTGGGACTCTGATGTCCTTGAAAGCAAGCTGCGAAATCAGGCACACCCCACCCCTCCCACTCCCACCCTTCAATTCCAGCTGGAACCATGGGGCAGGGACTTATGGCCTACGACCTTTCCAGATCAGACCTGGGGTCAGTTGGAGCCCATGGGGATGTTAAATGGAAAAGGCGCCAAAGGCCCAAATGGATTTCACAGCTGGCTAGGTCACAGCTTTAAAGTCAAGGATTTGTCACCAGCCCTCAGTCCTCTATACACGCTCGGGAGATTTATCTCTAAAGGTACCTTTCGGAGAGAGACTCTATGGGGACCCATGGCAACGTACGCACACTTCAAGCTCAGGAACTAAAGCATCTTTTCTACTTGGAGAAACTCTCTCTGACTGAACATAGCTGTCTGCCTGCAAACCAAGCTCACACCGAAAGCAGTAACCCTGCCCAGATCTTTCTGGGTCTAAAACCGTCATACAGCTAAAATGTTCTAAGTGCTACAGACATAATAAGCCACTTATATCTCATAACGAACTCGGTGAGATAGATACTATTATTATCCCCATTTACAGGTACAGAGCTGAGGCCACAGAAATAGCATGTGGTAAAGGCTGGATGTGAATCAGGCCCAGTGTTCAATTCTCTCCTACCCTTCATGGATTTCACATCAGCCAGGGCCACCTGAATGCATAAACCAGGGGGACATATTAAGACTTGAAAGATCAGGGTTTTTAACATGATACTTCATTTACCCAACAAAGGCCCATGGAGCTGAAGGGTTGAGTGTTAAGATGCCTTACAGCTATTTCTAGACCTGCTACTATGAAACCTCTGGCCATTTACCCTCCAGTTAGAAAAACACAGTAAAAATACAGATTCCAGTTCAAAGGATCACAGGTCACAGAGAAGGGGAAAAGCATGAAGTCATGCGGTCAGACGAATTCCTCAGATGATGGGAAAAGCTGGCCGTTGACCAGGAGACCCAGGATCACAAGGCACTCGCTCTCTCCTGGGCAGGAGGAGGACAGAAGAACATAGAGGTCCAGAGAGAGAGAAATAAAAGAACAAATGGGGCAGTGAGAGCAAACGAGGCACAGGACCGGGAGGACTGTGAGTAGACACCATTTGATAGTGATGGAAAAGAGACATCATACTCGATTTGAGTGCATTCTGGTCCTAAAAGCCTATTGCCAAGCGTGGCTGTGTGTACAGTTTAGACTCTCACAGAGATGCCTGAAGTAGCTGCCCACATGCCGTGGGCAGAGCCAACTACCTTTCCTTTCCACTGAGCATCACTGCATATTGTAAAGAGATTCACCCCAAAACCAAGATTAGAACACAGGTCCCTATCCTTCTCTTCCTCACCGTGCCTCAGGCGCCATGTCCCCATCTGACCCATACCCCTGCCTCTAAGAGAAAAAGACACCACCCAAAACCCAGGCACTGGGACTCGCTTCCCCCGACACACTTCAGGGAAAAATGGTCTCGCAGGGGCACTCACCTAGAACTTCCTGGAGAACCTCTGCTTCTCTGGTCCTGGAGAAATCCCCAGGGTTCAGCAATATTCTCTGCTGGCCCTTCCTCCCTAGCCAGCAGGCTGAGAAGGTGGCAGAGAGGGATGGGGCACTTATTGGTGAACCCTCTATGTGGGCCAGCACTCTGGAGGCTCCCCAGAAAATGATTCAGTTCAGGGAGGATGCGTCAGGTGTGGAGGAGGCTGACTTCATCCTCTCGTCACACACACCCAAGAAGTGGAAGCCCGAAACCTTACACCCCACACCTGCTTTGGAGGCAGGCAGGAAAGGAGCGAGGGGGTTCCCCAAAGGCACTTACTCCAAAGTCCACCGGCCCAAGTTGGGGGAAGGGGAGCTCATGCAGTACCTGCACCCAGGCCAAGTCCCAACTCAGGTGCTGCAGGCTGCCTTTTATCTTTCAACTACCAACACTGCCTAAACGTTCCTGAGGGTCTCCATCCAAACCAGGGCAGCGGACGGCCTTGGACCTTCCCTAGAACGAGCCCCCAACTCCACTGTCGGGATCTCCTCAGCGAGGGCACCAGAAGGAAGCAAGGGAGAAAAGCCACAACTTTTCCAGAAACTCGCTCGTCTTTTCCAGGGCAGGAGCAATGTGAACCTCAGAGAGCTCAGCTGAGGTTCTGAGTCACTCATCTGTGCTCTTGCCGACAGCTCGGCACCACCCTGAGCATGATGCTCCCCAACTCTGCCCCAGCAGAAGCCTGGCTCTGGCCGTCGTGACTTCTCCCCTAGGCCTTCTCTCAGTGAGTGCTGCTCAGCCAGCGGAGGGTGGGCAGAGCTGAGTGACGTCAGGACAGCAGGAAGGCCCCTTCCCAACCCCAGGAGGATCCCTGCGAGGGTCTGGCTCTTTGTCCCTTTCCAGAGCCGTTTTCTCACTCTGGCCTTCCCCTTTCCTCCCCAGAGACTCAGGGGCTCCAAGCACCCTAAGAATGGACAAGAGAAGGCTCCCGGGGGAGTGACCATGTTCAATGTGAGCAACGTGACTATCCCAGAGGCTGTGCGAACAGTGTGACCAGGGTTTCTGGGCCACCCAAACGCAGGCCAGCTGGCTCAAATTTATTTTCCCTCATGAATTCATTTTCCCTCGTGACTCTGTTTTCCCACCACCCAAGAACAGCAGGTGGCCACCAAATGCGGCTGGGTCTTCGAAGCAGGACTATGGCTGCTGGGATGGAAAAGGATGTGTTTACCAATGGGGTCCTCTCATCTGAATTCTGGGAGGTCTGGGCCTAAAATCTAAAGTCCAGAAAACTCCCTTGGCCTGGCCTTGGAAGGGAAGGAAAGCCCCTGGCATCTTGTTTCAATGGGAAGGCTGCTCACCCACACCTCACTGTTCCCGCCAGCTCACGACCCCAACATTTGCTTATGTCGTTCCTCAGACCTGGAATATGTCCCAGACCCTCTCTCCCTACACAAATTTGGTCAAACCACTTCCTTCAGAAAGGCCTCCTCGACCATTTCCAACCCCTCCAACACACACACTGTTGTAGACTGCATAATGTCCTGGCCGCCCCCAAGAATATCACTTCACAAACCCTGGATATAAGGAACCTGGGCATGTTACTTTATATGGCAAAGAGACCACAGATGTGCTCAAGTTAAGGATCTTGAGATGGGGAGGTTCCCCTAGGTTACCTGGGCAGGCCCATGTAATCACAAGGGTCCTCCTAAGAGGGAGGCAGCAGGGATCAGAAGCTGATGTGACAACAAAAACAGAGGGACAGAGAGAAAGAGACTGGAAGATGCTACGCTGCTGGCTTTGCAGAGAGAGGAAACGCACCACCAAAGGCCCTAGGCAGCCTTAAGAAGCTGGAGAATACAGGAAAACAAATTCTCCCCCGGAGCCTCCAGAAGGAACACAGCCCTGGGGACCCAAGGCTAACTTCTGACCTCCAGAACCGAAACGTCATAAGTGTAGGTTGTCTTACGCCATCAAGTTTGTGAAGTTTGTTACAGCAGCCGTAGGACACCAATACTAAACACCTTTTAAAATTCTAACAACTCTGAGTATCACTTAAAATGCTGGTCCTTGGCGGTTTATATGTGTAAGCTTTTCTCCTGGACTAAAGAGTAAAACCCAGTGGGCGGGGCCTCTTTCCCAGACTCTTCCTTTACTCCCGGAGGGCAATGCTCAGTAAATGCCTGCTGGGAGGGCTGCCGGTTGTGCCTGGAGCACCTCTCACCACTTTCCTCAGTCAGGTGCAAGGTAAACAGTGACAGAAATCAAGACCTGAGCCAGTTCCTCCTAGACTAATGAGTTTCCACATTAGTCACTGCCAGCAAGTTTCCAATTAGCCAAGAAGCACCCGCGAGCGAGCGGTGACTGCTCATTCACCCCGCCAGTCCCGTCTGATTTGGCCCCAGACAACGGACTAGAGCAGGGGCACAGTTGCCCTGACATGCCACATATTAAGTGACCAGTCATAAAAAAAAAAAAAAACTGTAGGAGGGGGAAAGTGGCCAAAGGACCACTTTGGAGTTCAGATAAGGAAAAGCAGTCTGCAGGAGATTTGACATAGACTCATATACTAAAGGCAAATGAGAGCAATTACTGTTGATTAGAAATTGCTGTTGCTCACAGTCAGGGTAGTCGACCCGGTTCCTAGAACTACTTGTCATTAAACAGGGAAATGACATAATGTCCCCAGAAGACGGGGTAGTCAAAAGACGGTGCTAGAAGTCACAGACAGATCCAATGTTCCCAGAGGCCCCACCTCTCTCGTCTCTAGGTCAAAAAGGCTCACAGGACCACCTCTTCTTATTATCAGCAAAACTCAAGGACATAACCCAGCCAATTAGCCATCGTGTGTCCCCTACCCCCACAGTGGGAGCTGCTTGAATTGAGGCCTCTTGGTTGAGGTTGGGGCAGGAAGGAAATAGGAGTCACACCTTTAAGAGCTGCAGCATTTACTATTACATTGGGTTCAAAGACACTGGAAAATTTCACCAGGAACTCAAGTGGAAACACAGAGGCCCCATTAGGGTCCCTGAGTTCTTAGCAGAGGAGATAATATCCAAGCATGTGTGTGCATAGGAGTCCAGGGAGCCCAGAGGTTAAATGCATTAAATGGATCTACAGGCTTTAGAGTCAGGCAGATCTTCTTGAATCCCAGCTGTTTGGCTGTGGGGTGGCCTTGGGCAAGTCACTTAGCCTCACCAAGATTCAAGTTCGTCACCTGAAAATGAGCACAGCAATAGTACCAACCTCACTGATCTCCGAGATAGAGATGATACAAGTAAAAGCAGTTTGTACATCTGACACACAGTAAGACCACCATAAATGGCGGCAATAATGGCGATGATGAATAAATGGTTATTTGTTTCACAAGCAACCAGGATAAGAGAGTTTTCTCACTTGAGCCTAAAATGGGGACCCACATTTGAAATTAATAATAAAGATATATGTTAACCTTGGTGAACCAACATGACCTAACCCTCTGTCACCAACCATCCATCATCACTTGTGATCACAACGTCAATTCCGACCAAGATCTTTCAAGGGCAAATACAAAGCAATTCGACTGGGGGGTGGGGGTGGGGTGGGAACAGTCTGATATCCATGACCAACAGAAAGTCAGACCAGAAGATGAAGTATAAATGAGCCAGAGCCCTTTGCTGTAGTAGGCAGGGCACATTCCTCAGGGCTCCACAGGGAGAATGGCATGTACTGCGAGGAGCTGGAGAGGAACAGAGCCATGGGGGACAACAGGCCTGAGCAGGAACAGAATTGAGGTAACGTGAGCTAGCAAAAGCACAAATAAATGATCAGTAAAAACCACCCTCGACACTGGTCCTTGAGCTTAAAAGAAAAGACAAAATTCAGCTTCAGGGTGGACATGTAGAGATCCGGGACATAAGACAAGGATGCAAGGTACTGGGAAACCTCTTGGGGTTCACCCATTTTCTAAATCACAGGGAATATCAAAGAGGGGAAAGCAGTAGAATGTGTATGAGTGAGTCCAGAGGCTCTAGCCAGCACCACTCAAAACCAGTCTGTCTTAGCCCTGCTAACTAGCTGGACATAAAGAGCAAGAAGGCAGTGAGTGACTGGTGTTGCAACATCGCTCTCTTTAGGGATAACACTACTGCCCTCCTTACGTAAGTTGTGAGCTTCAGAATTCCCCCAGACAACTATTTTCAAGCACCCGCAAGAAAAAAGGCATTGTGACAGGCTTGTGGGAGATACAAAGATAAGGCACACACAGAACGTGCTCAAGAGAGCTGATGTTCCATCAGGAGGAGAAAGACAAGTGCATCAATAACAAAAGGAGGCAAAGAGTCGTGTCATATGCAGTATGGAAGTTCAAGATTGCCTTCAGTTCAGAGCATGAGGCCTGCTAGGCCCTGGGGGTACTGAAATAAGACATTGTCCCTTTGAGGAACTGGATTCTAGAAGGACAAAGAACCACATAAATAGATTATCCTCAAAGTAGTGTCTTGAATGCTGGTACAGAAGAATACATAAATTGTTAGAGTACCTAGTGCTACCTGCCGGACGCAGGCAGATTTACAGGAGGAGGTGACATGTTAGCTGAGTCTTGAATCATGAGCAAGTTTTTTGCTAGGTGAAGAGACGGGAGGGCATTTAATGCAAAGGCAGCTGCATGGGAGAGTTGAGCCCCAAAAGGACCTGGTCCACTCAAGGACCTGGGTGGTCCTTCTTAGAAGGCAGGCTGAGGACAAACTGAAGGAATCGGCAGTGGCTTTGTGGGGAAGGACACATCTGGGCCAGTCCTGGAGGAACAACTACCAAGACAGGTGGAGACAGAGCTCTATGAGATGAGGTGTAAGAATGTGGACTCATAGGTACAAACTGCCATGTGGGGCTATGGCAGTGGGCGTCCATATAACCAGAGTGTTTGAGAAGAATTCACAGGGCCTAGAAGGCACTGACTACTCACAGAGAGCTTCAAAGAAGAGAAGAGAGAGACTAGGACAGGGGTCCCAACCCCAGACGCAGACCAGTACCAGTCCACGGTCTGTTAGGAACCAAGCTGCACAGTAGGAGGTGAGGGGCAGGCAAGTGAGGGAAGCTTCATCTGTATTTGCAGCCGCTCCCCAGCCCTAGCATCACCTCCTCAGCTCCACTTCAGATCATCAGGCCTTAGATTCTCATAGGGGCACCGGTCCCTGGTGCCAGAAGAAAGGTTGGGAACCACTAGACTAGGGAACATCGGCTGAGACCTATTCCAACCCCTGTCAAGGGAAAAGAAACGAAGCTCCACATAAACATGGAGCTACATGTGACTTAAATGGTTCTCAAAGCAGGATGAGAACAGCTGCTCTAGAAAACCGAGACACAGAGTTGCACGGGAAAGGACTCTCCCATTTGGGATTCCAGGCCAGTAGCTCCCGGTGGGCTGGGGAGTGGACATCTTACCACCTGAGGAATTTTCCCTTCCCCAAATTCTCACTTTCCCTCCCCAAGCCAGTTAGCATTAAAGGGCAAGGCTGCCAGCGGGATGGCTCCCCCAAATACAACTTCCTCTCCAATTCTAAGTATGAGCTACCAGACCCAAAATGCAAATGCAAGCAGCCCCTTTCGTGAACTGCTTCACTTGGTCAAAGTGCCCAGGCGCTTCTCATCCCTTGGGCACTACAGCAAGAGAAGAGCTCCAACAAGCACCCCCTCAGGCTCCTGGACACTGACCGCGGGCCTGGTACCTGAGCCACAGAAGTCTGGAACTTTGATTTCCAAGGCAGACCTTATAGACTCCCGTAAGGTCAGTTCTCAAAGGCAGCCAGCCAGCCTCCCGCACTTGTCTACTCCTCACAGATCCCTGTCCCACAGTGCCCAGGAAGGCCCCTCTCCACCCCACAGCACCTGCCCTACCCCCACCAGCTCAGGTCCCTGCCTTTTCTTCTAAGGGGCCGCAGCAGGGAGGCCCCAGAAACTCATCCAACCAGTTCCCAAGGGGAAGGAAAGGAGCTTTCCCCTCAACTGAGAGGTTACACAGACCAGAATGAGGACAGAGAGGCAGCTATCACCGAACCCCAGACTCTGGGGTGAGAGGGTACACGTGGCATTGAGCCGCTTGGCTCAGGCAGCAGAGTCCTGCTCCTGGAAAAGCAAGGCCTTGATTCAAGGCTGAAAGACACAGTCAGGTCAGGATCTGCCCCCTGACCTCCTCGTTCCTGCTGCCCAGAGCTCTGGAAGTGATACACACCGGTGTGAGCACCACCCCTGCCTGGTGGGATCCATCAGGGACAGGCAGGGTGGGGGAGAACTTCCTTCATGTAATCCAGTGCCAATACTTGATTTTATCTAAAATAAAATCTACCCTCTGTGGATTCTGGAAAAGGAAACTTCAGGAAGAAGTAGGAGATTAACTCTGTCTTTCCCAGTGCGTGTGCATGCTGGGTCCTCCAGAAGGGCTCTTCTCTAACACTCAACTCTGAATGTTCAGAGAACAGAAGACCCTCCCCACCATGGTTCTGGGGGCAGCAGAACCATTTTCAATCTCTCTTCAAAAGGACACAGAATGTTCTTGCTCTTACCCAGCATGATGGACAAATCCACTAGAAGAAGCCAGGCGGAATAAAAGGACTATCTTATACCTGCACCTGTGAGGAGGAACTGAGTTTCTAAACCCCAAGAGAGTAACCTACCTTTTGCCTCCAAAGCCTGTGGCGGGCCAGGTTTCACGGGGGGTCTGGAGAGTGAGTCTTGGAGGGCTGATAAGTTTGAAAAGTCCTGGTCACAGCCCACTTGCACCCTGGCGCTGGCCCCAGCTTGGGGTACCTACTGCGTTCCTCAAAGGGCTCCCATCTGAGCACCAAGAGGCCGTGTGGGGCGGGGGGAACTGCATTCTTCCCAACCGGCAGATAAGCAGTTATAAGGCTTGGGGCGAGCAGGGAGCAGCCACCAACACGCCTTGGGAATTAAAGCGCCCTGCGCCTCCTGCAAACCTCTCCAATAAACGTCCTATTCAGAACAAGCAGTTCCGTGTGTGGGTCAATACTTTCTGCATTTCTGTCATTCCTGATTCCGTGGGAAGGCCCCTAACAGAGGAAATGCAGCTTCCCACTCACTCAAGCAGGTGTCCTTCTGGGTGGGGACTGAGGCCACAGCCAGGCAGGTGAGCGCCACACAGCCCACACAGCCGCCACACAGCCGAGGACATGCAAATATCTCCAGCAATTAAACACAGGGGACACTAACTGCAGGAAGTCAAATACTGAAGACACAGGAACAAAGCCAGATCATTCACTAGCACAACAATACTCCATTTAGGCGGCTCCTCCCCGCACCCAGGCCTTCAAAGCTTGAGGATATTAACTCTTTGGTCCTTAACAGCCAGGGGCAGAGGGGAGGGGCAGGTATTATTATCCCTGTTTTACAGATCTGAAAACTGAGGCATAAGTGGCTCCTAAGATACGAGAGTGGAATAGTATCAACTAGCATTTTATTAGTGTGTATCAGGAACTGTGCTAAACACGTTCTCTATGCAATCTCACAATAACTTTATGATCCACAGCTATACACTCACCTACCAAGGACTGTACAGTGAGGTAAGAGGGAAATCCAGCATTTGCTGGAATCCATGTTTCCCCTGCTTTTCACCATTCCAACACTGGCTCCCTTGGGGCCCAAGAGACAAAGACAGAGATGGAATGGAAAGATGCCATCTCACAGCCCCTTTGTGGTAATGCCCTTGGGCACTTTTGCCCTTTTACTAGTAATACTTTGCTCAAAACAAGTTCCTACACTGTGAGGCAACCTCTCAGCAAGAGGCTAAAAGGAGTCACCAGGAATTCATAACTTGCCCATATATGCCTCCAGAAACCGCTCATGTGACCACAGGAGATGACCTGGGACAAGCACACAGGCTGACTTTCTCCACCTATAAGCTCTCACAGTGGGGGCACTCAACTGTATAGTGGCTCAGTGAGTGGCAAATATCCTGTTTTCTGTGAGTGCCCTGTCCTCAACTCAATTACAGCCTCCTAAAGGTAAGGATAAGATCTCCCTGCGGTTTTGTACCCTGTTTCCCCCAGGTCTCCTGGCATTCAAATCCCTATTACTGATTTTGGTGGCTGTGAAAATATGCCAGAAGAAGGCTAAAGCACATAGGATGAATGGTATTTTCTGGAACCTCATGATGGGAGAAGATGACATCCCTAGTGGAGGCATAGAAAAAAGTTTGGGAATGGAAAGCCAAACTGTTCATCTCTTCTCTGCAGCCTGAAAGTTACAGAATTGAGGCCGAGAGGACTTCCTGTCTGAAACAGGACTACTCAAACTCATTCATGTTTATGGGTAGTATAAACCATATGCCAGGTGCTGAGGACATAACAATGAATAAGACAAATCTTTTCTATGTCGGAGCTTACAGTCCAGTGGGGAAGAAGACCACAAAAGGCAGATGAATAGCTAAGAGAGTGCGGGTTAGAACTTTGTTGTGTAGGGAGCCTGGGAAGGCTCTGAGGAGGAGACTCTTTAGCAGACACCTGATTGATAAGAAGCAGCCAGGCTTGCAAAGTTCTGGGAGAAGAGCCTTCCAACAATCTTTTCTCCTACCCCACCTCAGCCACACACCCACACATTTGATATGTCCTAGACCTCATCATCACCAATTAGGGCAGACTTCCAAAACATCTTGCTTTTAAGCAGTATATTCTTTGCAACCACTAAAGAGGTACTCAGTATAAAAAGATTACAAACCACACAATAATAATAAAAAATAAAATACCACAAAGGACTCATAAGATGGAATAAATGGTACTCAAAGAGCTAGAAAAAAAGAGAAAAATCGAAAAAAAAACCTCTGAAAAAATACTAAATGGAAATGAAATATACAATGTTGAAATTTAAAATCTAATAAGTAGGTAAACAGAAAATTAAATACAGCTAAAGAAAGAATTAATGAAATGGAGGGGGCAGAAAATGAGGAAATCCTCCTGAATTGCAAAGTGATATGATAAAAAAAAAAAGAAAAAAGAAAAAGAAAAAAAACCCAACATCAAGAGACACAGAGGTCCACAGAGTTCCATAGGAAGAAAAAGGAAAGAATGGGGGAGAGGCACTTTTCAAAAATGGAAAGTATATGAATTTTCCAGAACTGAAGATAGGCTTGTCTTCAGGTTGAAGGCACACCCAAGTTTAATTTAAAAGAAGTTCAGATTCAGCACATCATACATAGTATAAATGCAGAATATCAACAACAAAAAAGAATATCTTAAAGGATTATAAGGAAATACTGGACAACTAACCAATGAATTAGATAACTTAGATGAAATAGACAAATCCAGAATGATACAAACCAATGTCTGACTCAGGAAGAAATGGAAAATCTGAAGATACCTGTTAAGAAGACTGAATTAATAATTTTAAAACTTCCAATAAAAAAAAAATAAAAGCTCAGGACCAGATGGCTTCACTGGTGAATTCTACCAAACATTTAAAGAAAACTTAACACCAATTCTTCACAAACTCTTCCCAAAAATAGAAGAGGAAAGAACACTTCCCAACTCATTCTATAGGCTGTAAATTACCCTATATCAAGACCAGACAAAACATTATAATAAAAGAAAGCTACGGTCCAATATCCCTTCTAAATATAGCTGTAAAAACCCTCAACAAAATACTAACAAATTGAATCCAGCAACATATAAAAAGGAGTATACACTATGACTATGTGGATTTATCCCAGAAATACAAGATTGGGTTTAAATCTGAAAACCAGTTAATAGAATTCTAGGTATTAATAAAGTACCAAAACCACCTGATCAATAGACCCAGAAAAAAACCTTTGACAAGACTGAACACCCTTCCATGATAAAAACACCGCACAAACTATCCCCAACCTTATAAAAAGCATCTACAAAAAACCCCACAGGTTACTTCATACTTAATGGAAAAAGCTGAATGTTTTTCTCTTGAGATTAGGCATAAGATGAGATATCTCCTTCATGGCACTTCCATTCAACATTGTACTGGAGTTCTAGCCAGGGCAATTAGGCAAGAAAAAGCCATCCAGATCAAAAAGGAAGAATTAAAACTATCTCTCTTTATATATGGCAGGATCTTATATATATAGAAAATCCTAAGGAATCCACCACAAACTATTAGAACTAACAAAAGAGTTCAGCAAGATAGCAGGATACAAAATCAATACAAAAAAAAAAGTCTATTCCTACACATAGCAGTAAATAATCCAAAAATGAAATTAAGAAATGAAACAATCCCATGTATAATAGCAACAAAAAGCATAAAAATACTTTAGACCATATTTAACAAAAGAAGCACAAGACTTGTGTACTGGAAACACAAAACACTGTTAAAAGAAATTAAAGATCTGAATAAATGGAAGGATATCCCATGTTCATGGATCAGAACACTTAACATTCTTAAATTAGGCAGTACTCTCCAAAATTGACCTACAGATTCAATCAAAATTCCAGATGGATTTTTGTAGAAACTGGCAAGCTCATCCTAAAACTCATATGGAAAGCAAGGGACTGAGAATAGCCAAAATGGGAAAAAATGTGAATAGACATTTCTGCAAAGAAGATATAGGAATAGCCAAAAAGCACATGAAAAGATGCTCCACATCATTAATCATTAGGGAAATGTAAATCAAAACCAATTAAAAAAATAATAAAACAAAAACACACAATACCACTTCATACACACTAGGATGGCTAAAATCAAAACAATATTCAATAACAAGTGTTGGTGAGGATGTGGAGAAATTAGAACACTTGTACTAATTTGCTGCTAGGAATGTAAAATAGTGTAGCCTTATGTGGAAAACAATTTAGCAGTTACTCAAAAAGTTAAACAGTTACCATATGATCCAGCAATTAATTCTACTCCTAGATACATACCTGAGAAGATTGAAAACATATATCTACACAAAAGTCATATACAACTGTTCATAGCAGCATTATTCATAATAGCCCAAAAGTGGAAACAGCTCAAATGCCCATCAACCGATAAGTGAATAAACAATATGTAGTATGCCTATACAAGAGAATATTATTTGGCAATAAAAAAAGAATGAAGAACTGATAACATGACACGACATGGATGACTCTTGAAAATATGCTACGTGAAAGCAGCTAGTCAAAACAGACCACATAGTGTACGAATTCATTTACGTGAAATGTCCAGAATAGCCCGATCCATACAGATAGAAAATAGATTAGTGGTTACCCAGGACGGGGGAAATAGGAAATGATTGTTAATAGGTACAGGGGTTCTTTTGGGGGGGTGATAAAAAATCTTTTAAGATTAGATAGTGGTGATGTTTGTGCAAGTCTGTGGATTTACTAAAACCCCTGAGCTATATACATTGACATAGGTGAATTTTAAGATATGTGAAATATATCTGAATAAAGTAATAAAGCAATCAATCAAATCTAAAAAATAAGTCAGCAGGAAAAGTATAGACTATTCAATAACTAGTACTGGAAAAATTGGCCATTCCACTGGGGGAAAAAAAATCAGTTTCATCTTATAAGGTTGAGTGATCCTTGCCCTTGGCTGAACATAAAAGTCACCTGGGATGTTTCATAACCATACCTGGGTCCCACCCAAAGATATTTTTATTTTACTGGTCTGATCTGAGGTAAGGCTCAGACATCAGTATTTCTTTTAAAGCTCTTCGTGAAGCTATAATGTGTAGCCAGGATTGAGAATCAGTAATTTTAAAAAAAAAAGAACATTCAATATAAGTGTAGGAAGCCAAATTTAAATTTAAAACAAAACATATTAATATATATTTATTTATTTATTTGATCAGAGTAGGAAAGGATTTCTTGAACAAGACACCGAAAGTACAAATAAGTCTGACATCAAAACCAAAACTTCCATATGAAAAATGACATTAATAAAGTTAGGACAATCCAGAACTATATATAATGAATATGATCTGCAAAAGATAGTTATTTATGTGTGTGTGTGTGTGTGTGTGTGTGTGTGTGTTCCTAAAAATCAACAAGAAAAAGACAATGGCAATTAAAATTGAAAAAGTACACAGGACCTTTAACATGCCGCAGGGTGGGGAGAAGGTGAGCTAGGTGCAGGGGTGGGAAACTTTTCACCATATTCCCTTTTGTGGTTTGAATCATGTGGATGTATTACCTCGTTAAACTATATATTTTTTAATGTGAAAGGCAAAGACTCAGAATAAATAAAAAGAATTAGCCAACAAACATGAAAAATGCTCATCTCTACCTGTAATCAAAGTGCTAATTTTAAAAACTGATTTATAAAATAATTGTGAAATATCATTTCATATCTACTAGATTAAAAGACACAATCCAAATGTTAGTAAAATAGGAGCTCTCATATTTCTATTAAGAATATAAACTGGTTACAAATCATTCGGGGGCATTATTTGGCCAGCAGTATCTTAAAAAGTTCAATTTATGACCCAGTAATCCCACTGCTGACACACATTAGAGAAGATTGGCACACGGATGGTCAATACAGTATTTACAGTGGTGTGAAAATGGAAACAACTTAAATGTCTATTAAGACGGGAATTGATATAATTATATAATACATACCAATACAGCTAAATGAATAACAGATGTAAATATATCAACATGGGTAAATCTAGACTGCATTGTTGGATAGAAAATGCAAGTTCAAGAACACGTTCAACATGATTACGACCAAATTAAAACAACGCGATATATAAATTACAGATTACAGTAAAGAGTATAAAAACACGCATAGGAATGAGAAACCATATTCAGGAGAACGTTACGTCTGAGGAAGAGAAAGGGATAAGGGAGAAAAACAAAGGGAGCTTCAACTGCATCTGTCATATTCTTCTCTGCAACAAAGGAGAGAAGTAAATATGATGAAATTACCATTTACCAGGTCTGGGTGGTGGGAACATGGGGGGGGGCATCAGCCGGAACAACCAGTGCCAAGGTTGCACAGCATAGCGTCTCTCAGCAGCATCCAGGACCAGAACAAAGGAACAAAGCTTCTGACGGAGAGAGCCCTGGGATTTTTTGAAACGGCGGCTCCTCCCCGTCCTTTTCTGGCCTCAGAAAGTGCTGTGTGACACCCAGGTAGGTGCTTCAAATGTGACTGCATTGAAAACATTCTTGTTTCCACTGAGGCAAGCAGCCTTTGGGATAACTGGCAGTCTGCGTGGATGGCACGAATTAAGGTTGGACCCATCCTGGCTCTTCTGTTGTTACACAGTAACACCCTGACTAGCTGTCCAAAAAGCCACATTTTCAAGAGGGTGCCAAGTTTCAAAACAGTCTGGGGCAGCGTAAGAGCATGTGCTGTGCTCTCTATCTATAGTCATTCAGACGTCCAAACCTCACTCCTGCCAAGTCTTAGCTGAGTGATCCTGGAAAAGTGACCAACCTCGTGAAGACGCAGTTTCCTTATTTGTGGATGGGGGTAACCCCACTTATTTTGCCTTTTTAAGAGAATTAGTGATACTACATTTTAAAAAATTTGAGTCAATCTGGGGATCTTTCAGAAATATGCTGTCCACTTCTTTCCCTGCCTTCCTAAACAGAGTCAAGGGAATGCCACCTTTTCTTGATGACTCAGCATCACAATTACGACAAAGCGTTAATTATCAAAATGATGATTTCCCCCAAGGGCCAAGGTTTGCCAAGCCGTTCACCCTAAACGAAATAAATGACCCCCGCACTCTTACACCAGTACCGGCTTTTCACAGTGTTTTGGTCTCTGTCCACTCTCGCTGTCAACTCTCAGTTGCACTGTGGTCATTTTTCCTCTGAATGCCAGTCTCCTTATATTCTTTGCTGCTTCCTTTCAATCGTGGGCTTGGAGATAGGATGACACCACTGATGTATAAAAGTTAAACAGGGTCTGAGGGGATCGGTGTGAAAAAAATGTAGGAACTTGAATCCTGGAGGCCTTCTTGGCTATGTACAGATAAGTAAGGCTGTTGGGCAGCCAAGTCCTGAATGGCACACAAGTGTTATGGGATTTTATGGAACATATTATGTATGGGATACACTATATTCACGACTATAAGCACATCCTACTGTCCACTTGGGGCAAACTGCAGCAGACCTGGGAGGGCTGGTCCCAGTGACTCCAGGCACCCTCTCACTTTCCCAGGCTGGAGGAATACAAGTCAGCCTGCCCCTCTGCGACAGCAGCTGGCTACAGGCTAATGTCTTAGAATCTGATATCCTGGGCACTTTCAGATAGGAATAGAACATTTGTGAAGAACATAAAGATTTCATTCCTAAGGTTTCATCACACAGTAGGGTTTTACTAATTCAACAACTATTTACTAGAATTCTATCATGCAACAAGCACGGGGATATAGCAGTGTGCAGGAGAGAGAGAGCCTATGTGAATACTGGTTCCCTTTTCCTTTCAATAAACACTTGCTATCTATTGCTCAAGAACCTCCAACTGACACACACACACACACACACACACACACACACACACACACACAGAGTCTGGCTGGGGCGTGAAGGATATATAAAGGATATGCGTTTTTAAGAGCTCCCAGTGCCTGTAGGACTCATCTCTCCTCCTGGGATCCTATTACCACAGTAAAACAGACTTCCCTCCTCCTCTTGCATCCTCCTGCCATTCTCCACCAGACTCCAGCAATACTCAGAGCAGCTTCTGGGACCCTCAAACTGTGCTTCCCGAAGGCTGCATCAAAGCCACCATTGCACCTTACTGGAACCTTGTTCAGGTCCTATGTTCAGCCCAAGTCTGCTCAGCATAAAATAATTTAAGAGTCCTTAAAAATCCACTCCTTGATCATCAACCGAGGCTCCCTCCCCAGAGGCCAGCAGCAGAACTGTAAAAAGCTCGATTCTCTCATTGCGTGCATTCCCAGATGGCAACGGCCCCCTGGGGCTGGGCTTGACCCCACCACTGCCTTCTTCTTCCTAATCTCATGAAGCAAAAGCTGGAGTAGATGAGACCAAGCCCAGATTACTCTCAGGATGGGACCCCAGCACAAAATCATCGAGCCTTATTGATTATACCGTTCTGGATGGTATGTGGGATCAGAGAGTCGAGCACATTTCCTACCCTCAGAGAGCTTCTAATCAAAATAAGGAGAACGGAGCTAAGACCAGTTGCCAAGGCCAGGCTTTGTCCTAGACAGCTAACCCAGAGGGGCTGCCGGCATCTCTAGAGGCACCTACTGACAACCACAGGTTAATTGAGCCTGCCCAGTTTTCCTTCTCCTGTGACTTGAGGTCACCAATATCACGAAAATGTCTGGGGCTGTTCAGGGCTCTCTTTGCAACTTCCTCTGAGGCCAGATTATATCTAGCTTTAGCTGGTTCCCCAGGCACCAACTGGCTGGCGCAGAAAGTTCTTTCACCCCAGGGCCTGCCTGGCTGGCCTGCGTGTGCAGCTGGGCCTTCAGGGGGAGTGTTCTGGCTGACGACCACTTCCCTGGGCCCCACCCTCCACCACCCAGCTTCCTGAGCTAGGGCAGGGCCCCCAGGAAACCGCTCACCGCAGTTTTGACAGCAGTCTTTTACATGGGCACCTCCCTTTGAGGTCTGTGGTTCCAGCTGAGAGAAGAGACTCCTCTGGCCGGGCTGGGCGGAAGTTGCACAGAACTGAGCAGAGTCCAGCCAGACCCTGAGATCTCATAGTATCTGCCCTTCTCATAGTATCTGTCCTTCCTCTAAATTCCAGTCCGTGGTGGACCCTTTTGACCCTTTTTTCAGGGCTGCCTCTGAGCCTCCTTCGGAATCCTCTAGCCCACCTCCACAGGTTCTCCTAGAATAGCTCTCCCCACCCCCTCTCTCCTTTTCTCATCCCCTCAGCATAATTTATCTACTTTGGGGGAGGGTGGAGAGCCTTTCTAGTGAGAGGCAGAGAGACTAGAGTGTGTGATTCAACAGGGCTGATAGGAAACAGTGGGAATTCCAGAGCAAGGGAGGGTCAGGGCTGCCCCCAGCTCACCCAGTCACCAGGGGAAGTCTCACACACCTGGGAGTCCTGCATTTTCAACCATCGGGAATCTAGGGTCGATTAGAAAAACCTAACTAAATAGAAAGTCTGCACTAACTAGGATTTTTTTTTTTACCTCCCTCTAATTCCCCATTCCTGCCTAATACTTGAAATGGAAAACTTCTCATCTACAGTCCTTAGCATTAAATAAGCCTAGGCTACTCCTGCTGAATTTGGTTGGAGAAATGACAAAAGACTATCATTTGTTGAACACCTCTATAGGCTTTGCAAAGCACTTAACATACATCATCTCATCTTTCGTTCTCACAGTCCATACATGGTAGGTATGATGACTAACTCCATTTTACAGGTGAGAAACACAGCCACAAAGGAGTTTAGCACCACCAGGCTCGTAAGCTGTCAAGCTGGGATCTGAACCCAGGTGCATTCAGTTCCGAACCTTGCTCCTCAATGCTGCAGTGTGTTGCTAGAACTGGGTTTCAAGAAAAGGAAATCAGAGATGAAGGGAAATATCTCCTTCAGGCATTATCTCAAACATCCTTCTTCAGGACGCTTCCCAGATCACCCCATCTAAAACATCATTTCACCCCCTTCCATGACAATTCGCATCCACCTTCCTTATATTTTTCTGCTTCTCACTAACATGCTTTCTATTTCAATGATTTATCTTGCTTATTGCCAGCTTCTCCCACTAGAAGTCAACTCCACAGGTCAATGATTGTTGTATATTTTGTTCACTGCTGTGTCTCCTGTGTCTAGCATTCATACGTAGCAGGTGCCAAATAAAAGAGTGAATGCTTTAAAACAGAACTAAGAGGCATGAATATAGTAAGAAAAAGATGATACATTCATTCATGGGAAAGAAAAGGGATAAAAAAAGATAGTGAGAGAATCTGGACAGAAGCAAGTGGGGGCCCCCACGATGGGCCCAACAAGAGGAAATGAGGGTCCACCAGGCCCACTGTGACTCCAGTAGAACATTCCCGCTGGCAGTAATGACTTCCAGCAGCCAGGTGCCCAGCCTGAGGGCTTCTGCTGGGGAGGGTAGACCTGGAACAAAGGCCAATGGATGTGCAGCTGGCCAGAGAGGAGGGACAGAGCAGCCAGCCGCCTGGGCCAGAGTGGGCAGCCTGGGATGGGGGAGGGGGGCAAATGTGCTGAAGAGAGCCCTCAGTGCAGCTGCAAAGGCAACACCCTCCCAACACCCAGAGTCCCCTCAACCCCAAACACAACACAACAGAAAATAGCTAGATGGCTTCACAATTAACCCTCCTAGGTCAGCACCAGCCTGGACTTGTAGCAACCCTCCAGGCTTGGAGCCAGAGCCTTCACAAGGTTGGGGAGGGTGAGCAAAGGGGCAAGCTTCCAGTCTGGAAGACAGTCCCTTTTCCTCTCCAACCCTGATCGCCCCTTAGGCCATGGCCTTTGGCCTTATGCAGTGTAAACACAGTGACCCTGGGGTCGTTGTGGATTTGGTAAGGCAAATGTTGACTCTGGAGCTGAAATATTACAGGCCAGGAGTATAAACTTTCACTATTGGCTCCTAGTCTCTACTATCTCCTGTGGCGCACGTGGGACATGCCCAGGAAATTACAAAGCTCTTGAGGGCCCCTCCTAGCCACAGTTAAACCTTTACTTTGTGTAGTTTATAGAGCACTTTCCACATGTATGGATGGATGGCTTCATTTGATCCTCGCCACAGCCTCTATGAGGAAGAGCAGGCAAGTTAAGTACCCCCACTTTATTCACATGGAAACTGAGTCAGAAAAGATATGTGACTTGCCCAAGTCATGTGGGGACAAGTATCGATTAGACAGAGTGAGGAAATCTGAGTTCCGGTTCCTGTTTGGCCATCAGGGACCAGGCTCAAATCACCTCCCATCTCTGAGTTCTTCTGCCTTCACGTCCATGGAGTAGGCTACTCTGAGGTGCCTTCCAGCCCAGGTGATTCTCAATCTTTGAGGCAGCAGAGCCAGGCCGAAAACTCAGGCAGAATCCTGTGCTGGACGCCCAGGCCAGGGCTCTTTCCACTCCCTGCTATGCCATTTCTAGCAAAAGCCCCCAAGTGCTTCACAAACCCCTCCCTTTGCTTCAATTACTTGATTTGTCCCATCCTCAAAACAGATGCCCAGGGAGCCAAGGGGCTGCCCAACCCTCCGGGAAGGGAGTGGGAGCAGCAGGGTATGATTAGCAGGTGTGAAGGAGATGCGGCAACCCAGAACCACAGGGAAGGGATGAATAACAAAAGAGAAGGGGTATACTTACTACTTGGGTCCTTACTCCCTAGGTTTTCTGCTGAGGATGGACGGGGTAAAGTACTCCCAGTTAAATCACTCAGGATTCCACTCCAGACCGAGCAGAGGAGGGGCTGGAAAGGCACTTTCCTGAAGGGAGGCAGGTGATTTGGGGAGGTTGGAGCAGGGGAGAGGTGGCTGTCACTACTCTTCCTGCTTATATTATTTCTTGAGCAAGGTGGGTGTGATTGGGCTGCATGAGAGGCCGGGCTGGGAAGACTCTAGGAACCTCCAGTCCAGGGCTCCCTGCAGGTTGATACAGTCTGGGTTGCCTCCTGGGGGCCCCAAAGCAGGGGACGGTCCCCCTTCCTCTGCCCACAGTTTAGCGAGTGACCTCAGAGATGAGCCTCTTACAACCACCACTAACGCCGCCCCGCCCCCGGGCCACACCTCTCCAGCCTCCCACCATTACATTTCCCACACCGTTCTTCCTTTTGTTTTCAAAAGCAGCTCCAAAGAGCAAAAGCAGCTACCTAAAAACGTCTGGAAATTGTCGAGCTTGCATGCCTTATCCTCGCTTTCCGAATCAAAGGGCTGCGATTGAGAGCAAATCAATCAAACCGACTGCAGGAGTGGGCAAGGTCGAGGCAGACACGGCAGACAGTGGCCTCTGATTTCTGCTCCCCGAATTCCCACTTCTGGCACCCACTCTAATCCCTCCAGCACATGGGCTGAGAGATTCCCAAGAGCCAGCACCGTGTGGCACAACCCGGAACAGGCTGCTGGCGCCTCTTGGGCTCCCAAGACCAGAGGCTCGGGTCCTTCTCAGAAGTGTCCACCCCGCGGGGCTCACAGTCGGGGGCAAGGACCAGCCCTCGGCGCCCGAGAGCGCAGGGCAGCGGGTGGTCGCAGCCTCGCGGGGCTTCCCGGGTTTCAAACTGGGGCTCTCGAGGCACGCGGTTCATTCGCTCCTTTAGTTTCCGGGGTGGGGGCTGAAGGACAGACAATGTTTCCTTGTACCAGCCTCCTGCGCTCCAGCCCTGGGCCGGGAGGGTCGCCTTGGCGAGAGCCAACGTGTAACCCCGGGCCCTCATCCTCACCCCGCAGGGGACCGAGCGGGTGCCCCGAGACGGTAGGGCGCTCAGAGTGACCCTGGGCACCGCCACTCCGCCGGCTGCACTGGCGGAGGGAGAGGGGAGAGCCGAAGGACACTCACCGAGCTGTGGCCGCCGCCGGGTCCCGCACGCACGCGCGCGCGCGCGGCCGCCCAGGTGGCGCGACGACGCGGGCGCGAGTTTGAAAGTCGCTTTCGGAAGGGGTTGAGGCTGCAGGCGGCTCCCGCCCACGGCCAGCCCCCTGGCCTCCGACTCCGCCAGCTGCTAGCGCGGCCCCCGGGGACCCCAGCCCGAGCGCAGCTTCCCAGCGCCCGGCAGGAAGTTGGGGCCGATCCCGAGCTGCAGCGGGAGGGAGGAGAGACGGAGGGGCGGACCAGGAATTTTTCCAGTGGGTGGAGACTCGGGCCGCGGCTGGAATCCAGCAATTGGCGGCTCCCAGGGGCCCGGGGAAACTTCCCGGCGCTGCGAGCTGGAGCTGGGGGTAAAGGCGGCGGCGGCTGCGGGCTCAGGCGCGGCTGATGATTAACGCCCGCAGGTGGGGCGAGCGCGCGGAGCTCATGGCTGCTGTGGGGCGGCCGAGGTGCTCCAAGATGCAAAGAGGCACGTGGTGGGGTCACCCCGGTGTCACAGAACTGGTATCACTGCCTCTCGAGAGGGCACAGACAGCCCAAACATCCCCCACTGTACGAACGGGAAGGTAGGCTTTCGAGTGAGTTACTGGTTGGAATCCGCTTTGGAGTCCTGATCCCACAAGAGCAGGTCACCTCGGCAGAAAGGCATGTCTTGAATTCCTCCCCGAAACTCGGTGACCCTTTACAGATGTAAATCCAAACGACGGAGAAGCTGACAACGAAATTAAGAAGCTGATAACTTGGAGGGAGTCCACCTAGATAGAGATAGTTGGGGTGGCTGGGGGATGCAAACCTGTGGAACGGAGGACCCCGTTTTTGTAAAACGAAGACAGAATCTGTCTCGTTTTTACGTCTGTATGTAATCATGTGGGCATGGAAAGGTACATACCTGGAAAATGGGGTTGGGGGCACTCAATAAGAATAGGCTAGATTTTGAGCAAGAGCATCCCAAAATAATTCATCAATAAAGGTCCTGAGAAAAAGATGCAGTCCTAGCACAAGGCCAGAGAAGAGAAGCCCAGGGTGGGACCTTGCGAGAAGTCCCACTGGCTAGGTGTTATCACCAGCTCCTAGGGATGAGGAAAGGGACACTAATATCAGAACCACTGGGTTCAGATATTTGATACCTGGGTGTAGACAAGCGTGTATAGTAAACGACGTTTATAGAATTGTCAAAAATAAAACAAGTCCAAAAACAAAAACAAAAAACCAAAACAAAACCTGTTGCAGGCAAGTGCGAGCTCCAGGTGATTTACAGTGAGGGGAAGGGCGGGCGCGGAAGGACATGGCTTTCAGGTGACTTTGAAACAGGATCCTAGCAGAGGATGGGCGAAGACAGCTGGGCCCCTGACTGCGGGGGAGGAGGTACGCGCTGGGCCTAGGCAGCCCAGGAAGAGGGACCCACATTCCTCAGGGAGAGGGATCTGCTCCAGCCTTACAGAGCCCTACACTGGCCAAATAGGAAGGTGAAAGTCGAGATTGCGGAACGCGGGTCGGAGGTGAACACCCGCCAGGTCTCTGCCAGATACAGCCGGCCACGCTCGGGGCTGGAGATAAAATTGAGAGGCCCCCGTCCCTTCCTGCCTTCCAGAGGGTAGGTAGTCCATCCTCAGACTTCTGTCTTTCTTTGATCCTGCTTTCTTCTCTGGTTATCTGAATCTGGTCATCTAAATCATCCTATCAATCCCTTCCTGCCCACCTCAAACTCTAGCTTCCAGAGAAGGACAGTGACTTAACTCAGCCATGACCACACCCTTTACTCCTCAGCAAGGGCAGGTAATAGTGTTCATGACAGTAATAACTCATTTAGTGCATGCTTACCTTTGTAGGGCCCCTGCCATGTAATTTACAAACATTGTCTCTCTCTATTCTCACAGCCATCTTGTGAGTAAACTATCCTTATGCCCATTTTACAGATGGGGTACCGAAGATGGGAGGGATCTAGCAACGTGGCGGAGATTACAAAACCAGCAGAAGCAGCGCGCGACTGACAAGATTCCGGAAGGTCCAACATCTGAGTGCTTACTATGCGCTGGCCATTATGCTTAGCCCTTATAGGAACAGTTGCAGTCACAGAGGAAGACACTGAGGCACAGTCATATAGCGAGTGTGCGGCAGACCTGGGATTCATAACAGGAGAATGCCGCTCTTCGCCCCTATCCTGCTTTCTTTTTGACACTTGTTATATCCAATTTTCAGCACTTGATTATGTCTTGCATTGTTTCTAATTGTTTTAACGTGGACATAGCTTATTTCAAAAAAAGATTGTCACCTTCCCTTCTGGCAGACATCACATAGGAAGTACTCAGTGAAGCAATGCTAAATTCAGATGAAATGACGCAAACACTTTATGAGAAATCACACGGTTTCACCTCTCAGAATCAAAATCTGTGTCTGGGCCCAGGCGCTCTAGGCCGCAGCCCTTCCACAACTCAGAGCCTCTCTCCTTCCTGCCCCTACTGATTCTTGCTTTAGCCGCCTCAGCTCCCTGCTATTAAGTGCTATTAAATCATTTATTATTATAATAATATCTTGTGCTTCAGTAATGCCTCAGTAATGCCAGATCTCAAAGTCTTGTAACAAATAGAGATTGATTCATCGTCACTGTAACCCCACTGAGATGGGGAGATGGAAGTATTTTCCCTCATTTTATGGGTGAGAAAACTTAGGCAATGCCGAGTTGAAAGGACTCATTACTGAAGTCAGTGACAGGGTTTCTTCTTCCAAGCCTTCCCCTCCGCCTCCCTAACTCTCGGCTGCCAACGTTTGCATCAAAATTTCAAATCCCAGAGACAAAGGCCATTGAGTTTTCACAATAAAGGACATTTCCAAACTGTCATTTCAGCTGCTCTATTGTGGTAGACTCAGGAGAGGGAGGAGGCAAAAACACAGTGAAGGTCCCTGGGGCTCTGTGTGCATCCAGCCCTGAGGAGCCAAGGCTTGCCGGGATGGGGGAACCAAACCCCTAAATTGGAGGAAGACCCTGTCAAAGGTGATTTATAAAGCACCGCCATACTTCGAGATCTCAAGGTTTCCAGAGTTTCAAGTTGCATTTTAGCAATGTTTCTCAAAGTGTGAGCCACAAGCAACAAAAGCAAAAACAGATAAATTGAACCTCAACAATATTAAAAAATGTTTGCCTTAAAGGACTTCAAGATAGTGAGAAGATAACCCAAAGAATGGGAGAAAAATTTTGCAAATCGTTTCTGATAAGAGAGTTCAGAATATGTAAAGAACTCCTATAACTCAATAATAAAAAGGTAAATACCCCAATTTAAAACTAGGCAAAGGATCTAAATAGACATGCCTCCAAAGAAGATACACGAATGACCAATAAACACAAGAAAAGATACTCAACATTATTAGCCTCCATGGAAACGCAAATCAAAAAAACAATGAAATACTTCATACCCATTAGAATGGCTAAAATCAAAATAATAATAATAATAATAAGTGTTAACAAGGATGTAAAGAAATAAGAAGGCTCATGCAGCACTGGTGAATGTAAAATAGTGCAGCCACTTTGGAAAACAGTCTAGCAGTTCTTGAAAGGTTAAATATAGAATTACCATATGACCCAGCAATTCCACTCCTAGATATCTACCCAAGAGAAATGAAAACATCTGTCCACACAAAATCTTGTACACAAATGTTCATCACAGCATTATTCATAATAGCCAAAAGGTAGAAACAACCCAGTATCCATCAGCTGATAAATAAACAAAATGTATATCCATATAATGAAATACGATTCAGTCATAAAAGGGAATGAAGTATTGGTATACACTACAACAGAGATGAATTTTGAAAAGATTATGCTAAGTGAAAGAAGCTAGTCACAAAACACCACATGTGTATAATTCCATTTATGAACTGTCAAGAATAGGAAAATCTGTACAGAGAGAAAGTAGATTAGCTGTTGCTTGAGGTGGGGGATGGGCTAAGTAGGAGGAAATGTGGAGTGACTGCTAAACAGGTTTGGGGTCTTTTTTAGGAGTGATACAAATACTAAAATATTGAATATGCTAAAAACCATTGAATTGTATACTTTCAATGGGTGAATTGTGTAGTATGTGATATATCTCTCATAAATCTGCTATTTAAAAAAAAGTGTGAGCCACTACATCTGTTCCAGAGTTACCCAGGCTGCCTGTAACCAGAATCTAGCGGAATCCTCTGAGAATCTTCTGTGGACAGGACCCAACTCTACATTTCTCCAGAGGACACTGAATGAAGTTCAATGCCATGTAGGCCTCACAAGAGAGCGTGATTCAGAGCCTGTGCCCCACAGGCTTCCTGAAATGAATAAAGGAATAAATTGGAAGGTCTGTAACTAACCCTGAGAGGGCAGTAGCCTTGAGCAGGGAAGGTTGGGGGTGGGGGAGGTCCCCTTCCTGAAATTCTTTATCAATAGCTTCTTTCTCCCAGTCTAGACTCCTTAGTGTTAGAAAACTCTGACTTGAGAAAGGGAAAGAAGGTGTGGGGGATGGGAGAGGGAGACTTCTTCCCTCCTTACTGTCTTCAGGCTCACAGCCACTGCTGTGGGGAGTTCTTGAAGGAAATGAGCTGTTTGTTTGAGCTTGTCTGCAACAGAAACATTTGCCAATCACTTGTGGGTTTTCAAGAACCTGGGAGCCACGTGTAAACCATTTCTGGAGATCACTTATGTTCACCTTCGTTATCACGAGATAAAGGGACTGTAAGTCAGCATTTACAACACCTGAGACCGGGAAGCTGGAACTAAGACATCAGCCTTTGATGATCTAGGGGATGATTTATATATAAAAATGGTGAGTCTTATCTGACTTCTGGCCTTCCAGCCAGAAATTTTTCTGTTTGCATCACCAAATGTAGATGAATAAAGTGTAAACATTCAAGCTTTACCTAGCCTAATGCTAAAGTGAAAGATTTTCTTGGGTAGGTCGAGAAACTATGCGCTGAAATGATGTTTTGAGTTGTCTGTATACCTCATTTATCAATGTCATTAATATCCCTGGAGGCTTTCCACTCCAACAGGAGACTTGCAGACCTGACCATTCATAAGAACCACCTGGGAAGTTTCTGACTCAGGACGGAAGCAGACTCCAGGAATCTGCATTTTTAATAGCAAGTGATTCAGATGCAAGAGTGATCCACAGACCACACTTTGAAGAACACTGGTCTGAATTCTGCCTTGTGTCTTTCCCCCGCTGGTACTTCCTCTTTCTTCCCTGAAAACACAGAACTCAAAAATCCTGCAATCCCTCCCAGTGCTTCAACGATCAAAGGACATGGTTTTTAAGACTTCATGATGCTAGAATAAATAAGGCTATTACATTTAATCAGATGGAAGAGTTTGACTTTGATTTATGAGAAATGCTTAATCTTCAACACCTTGGTGATAAGCAGGGTGGGGTACACCCACCAAGTACTATACTGTAACCCTCAGAAACTAAATTAATGAGAGCTTAATAGGAGGTAATTGTCCAGTTACTTGCAGACGGAGGCAGTTCTTCCTGACTATAATTTTGGTTGTTGATGTTTTCTTCCTAGCAGGAGCCTATGAGTTCCCAGCCCTGACTTCTCTATCTTGTCTAAAGAGGACAGAGTAGTTGTGCCAAGAAACCAGTGGGGACCAGATCTGCATACCTTTACTTTGGTTTCTGTGCCAGACCATACAGGAAACATGGGCTGCCTATAACCAGATTAGGGCAACTGGGACCAAGTCCATCTAGTTTCTGAACTCACCAGAATTTCCTCCAAGGGGAATGAGAACTTGACCCAAAGATGTTTCTCTATCTGAGCAGTGACCAGGCTCACGGGCCCCACATAGTCCTATTCTGTTCTCAGCTTCCAACTACTCCCATCAGAACCTCAAATCTCTTCGTGAGTGGTTGGTTCTTTGTGGAGGTCGCTCTGGCCTGCTCTCTTTTTCACTCTCCTGCTACATAACTCCTTTCTTCTCATTCATAAAAGATTCCAGGGTCTCTTCCAATCCTAGAAATCTTGAATTCTACCATCTTAAAGAACCCCAAACTGTATCTTTTAGCTACGATAAGTTCTCTTTTCCTTTCGCCTCCAAGCTTATCAAGGGAGAAAAGCCTGGCTTCATAACCCATGACGCTATTATTCAAATACCTTTATCCCATGCCTGGGGTGTCCTGCTAGGTAAATTATGAGGATAGCATCATGCCAGGAGTAGCACTAAGTGCATCAACATTCTCATTTCATCCTCCCACCAATTCGTTGAGGCAGGTAATAGTTCTCTCCCATTTTATAGATGAAAACATCAAGTCTCAGAAAGGCCAAGTCACATGTCCCAGGTTATTTGGCCTTTAATGGTAGACTCAGAAAATGTGCCCAGGCCCTTCTGCAGCCTAAGTTTGTGCTCTTAACCAGCATCCTGCCAGCAAAATACCCCACTCCAACTCCCAAGGAGCCGCTAGACCGAAGCTGAGAAGGTGCGAGCAACTTAAGCAAATTAACACAAGAAATGTCTCCACCCTGCTCTATCCAACCAAACCGGTGTGAATAGTCTTACAACTCACCAGAAAGCCCTCTAGGCTCACAAGTAAGTTATAGGCTTGTCCAAGAGCTGGCAAATTGAGTGATGGGAAGAAAAGAAAGAATGCTTTCAGGGTCATAAAGCTGATGAGAACAAAAAAAAAAGCCAAAGTTTCTGATTACTTGTGACGTCTCAAGCCAGACAGCTATAAAAGGTAAGGCAGGGTTTTTGCCTGGCAACCACAGAATTTTAAGCCCTAATCACAACTCTGCTTTCTGTTCCCAAGGAATAGCCCTGCTGCTAGAGCTCAGAGAACATCCTGTCCTGTCTGCCCCAGGGAGAGGCAGAGGGAGCAAAGCTAAGGTTTACCAAGCGCTGCTGAAAGGAGTGAGGAGTTGGCCTCCTGCTAGGCTCAGATACTCCTGCAGAATTGTCTCCAGAACCATCCTCAGCCCCAGCTGCAGTGCATACCACCCCGTCTCACAGTGGATCTTGCTATCCCTATGACAATGCTCTCCCCTCCACCTCCCTCCCCACTGCTCACCTGTATCCCTGTGGCCCATGGAAAGGCACCTTCTCAGGCATCCAGACCAGGATGGAGGGCTTTGCCATTCCTGTGGAAGTATGGCAGTTGTTAAGGGCACAGGCTTTTGAGTTAACTTACCTGAATGCTGCCTCTACTTCTTAGGCAAGCCATTTAACCTCTCTGTGCCTCCGTTTCCTCATTTGAAAATGGGGATGAGTTGTAGTACCTATCTTATAGGGTATTATTCAGGAGTAAGTGAGAAAATATTTGTAAGGTACTTAGCACCGTGTGTAGTCCACAGAAAGAGGCAACTAATAACATTATTTTTATTTCTGCTTCTAAATGTTCAGTTCCCAAGCCCCACCTCGATATCCTAGTTTCCCTAATGCCACATCAAGTCAAAGAATCTTATAACCGGAAGAGGCCCTAGAAGTCACCTAATATTAGAATTTTTTCTCTATGTAACTTTCACACACATATATCTCTAAGAATACGATAATATCAGTAAAGTATTTAACATGTACCTGGGATATAGTAAAAGCTTAATAAATATTAAGGTTCATGGTAATTTATGTGCCAACTTGACTAGATTGTGGGATGCCCAGATACCTGGTGAAATGTTATTTTGGCTGTGCCTGCGAGGGTGTCTCCAGAAAAGGCTAGGTTTGAATTGGTAGGATGAGTAAAGTAGGTTGCCCTTTCCAATGTGAGTGGGCGTCGTTCCGACCCCCGGGGGCCTGAAGAGAACAAAAAGGTGGAGGAAAAGTGGCCTGACTGCTTGAGCTGGGACATTGGTTTTCTCCTGCCCTTAGCACTCCTGGTTCTTGGGCCTTCAGACTCGAACTGGAATCTGCAACATTGGCTCCCTGGCTCTCAGGCCTTTGAATTACACCATAGGCTTCCTGGGTCTCCAGCTTGCAGGCAGCAGATTGTGGGATTTCTCGGCTTCCATGATTACATGAGCCAATACCTGACCATAAATCTCCTTATTTTTACAGATTTATGTTATATTTAATAGTTATGTTTATTTATCCATAAAAATATATATCTACAATATTTATATACATATAAAAAGATTCAATGGGTAGATAGATTGGTAGATGATAGATTGATAATTCATAGATAGATAGATAGATAGATAGATGATAGATAGACAAATAAATAGAAGGTGTGTGTGTGTGTGTGTGTGTGTGTGTGTGTGTGTGTATTCTGTTTCTCTGGAGAATCCTCACCAATACACTAATACAGTATTTTTTGTTATCGTTGTGATTTGTTTATCTAGGTAGGTATTTACTGAGTATTTATCCATTTAGCTATCCATCTACCTATCCATCCATCCATCCCTCCATCCATCTATTCAGTAGTCACTTGTTGAGTTTCCTAATTTCTGAGAGACACATACTTAATATAAGACATGGCATTGCCCCATAAAGGAAATGAATAACCAAATCAAAAAGGGAAGAGCTAGAAAACAATCAGAGAACAGGCGAGGACCTAACTGTGCAGTATTTTCTATGCTCTCAGATGTGACTATTATCATACCTGATAAAAGGGAAGAGATTCTGTCTCTTTTTATGAATGGCTCAGAATGCATATATTTAAATAAAGTTGTCTTTCAAAGAATGAGGGTATGTACTTATCTCAAATGTCTTCTAATCACTCAAAAAGCTTTCAAGTTATTATAATAACTTCAATGTTGGCAAATCCTAGGCTTTAAAGGTTGGGGTAAGATATTTGGCAAATAGCTGAATGCCATTCAGATCCAAGTCTGGTGGAAAACGTAATTTCAAGCTGCATTAAAATGGATCCAGAATAAGGAGACACTGTGGAATAAGGATGCTAGTTTCTCCCACGTGGCTCTTGAGCCAACTCTGAAGGCAATTCCAAAGAGGAGCTGGTTCAAGTCTCTGCCTTTCCCCACCCTACACCCACTTCCTGGTCTGTCCTCCTCCCCCAGGAGTTCAGAGAAGTCTGGGGCACAGAGTCACCTCTCCACTATCCCCAGTGACATAGGAAACCTTCCCTGGAAGATCTCAGCCTTCAAGCAAAGATCTACATTCTCAACTCTTCTCCATTCTCTCTTCTCCTATTTCTTCACTTCCTCCATTCTCATTTCCTGAGGTGAAAGAGAGTCCTTTGGTAAGAGACTAGAGAAATGCAACCCACTGTCATCCTGGACACTTAGTGGAATATTTATCTCCTACTGAGGAGAGCTGCAGACAGACTTGACTCCTGTCACTCTCACACTTGATTCCACAAGTTTCTAATCCACAAGCATTCATTGAGGTTCTATTATGCGTCAGGTATTATGCTGGCTCCTGTCAGGAACACAAAAGCATCAGATCTCATCTCTGACTTCGGTCCAGTGAGAGAGGATGACAAACCCCAAACACATAACAGTAAGATCTTTAAAGTGCCACTCTAGACAATAAAAGCCAACATGGTATAAGACATTTAGTGTTCTTTGATAATTATAGTTGGTACTAGATGCCAGAGGGTAGAGGCTAGGGTGGTCAGGGAAGGCTTCTTGGAAGGGGTAGTCTGTAATAGGGTCTTAAGAAATAGGGAGGATTTGGGGGAGCTGAAGAGGAGAGGAAAGATCAGGAGCAGAAGACAGTGCTGGGAAAGCCAACCTGTGGTCAAGAAGTTTGTCTGTGTGTGGCCCTGGCATTCATGAACTTCTGATCCATTGCTTATTTCAGGCCAGTCATACCTTGCAGGTATCTTGGCAATGACCTGAACTTGGTCTTCAAACAGAGGACTGAAAGCATTTCTGCTCTGCTTCCTCTCCCAAATATTCAGACCTAATGATTCTGTATTAGTAAGGACTCTTTTGATCGCAAGTGACAGACTCAATACAAACTAACTTCAGCAAAACAGTTTTAATTGTCTCTTTAACTGGAAAGTCCAGGTATGAACTTTAAGTCACAGCTGGCTCTAATAATATTGCAGTGGTCTGTTTTCTCTCCCTTTTTATACTCTACTGAGATCCACTTTACAGGTTGGCTCTCATTGTAAGGCAAGGATTCATATTCTCTGAGCTTATCAACCCCAGTGGAAAGAGAGGAAGTTTCTCTCTAGTCCTCTCCTTAGCCCTTGTCAGTATCCCTGACAAAGCAGGTAACAGCGTTTCACTGATGGAGTCAGAAAATTAGCTGTCATGGGGGAATACACATCTGGTGCAGCAGGGTCAACTTGAAAGACTAAAATGACAACCTTGGACTGATATGGGGAAGACAGTAAGGCTGTGCTACATAGGGATAAGGCTGTGCCTCTTATAGACTTAATCCACAGACACATGTCCCTACTTCCTCCCAACCCTAACAGTCAGACTCTTCACAGGGGACCAAATGGCTAACTGCCAGGAGATAGCCGTTGTAGGGACAGCAGCTATCTCTCACAGGACACTGCAGTGTCCGTAACTGGATAAACATCCAAGGAGATGTGATGTTTCAGGAAAGGGATCTGTATCAGAAGACCAGGTTAGGCTGGGATACCCTCCCACTCTGGAAAATTCATGAAATGGATTTGATGGGAGCAGAACAGAATCCCTGCTATAGGCCAAAACTCACTCACAGAGTTGGGATGGCAGCTTCTGGACTGCAGCTTTCACACTCAGGAAGAGCAGGATTTCAGAGCCTAAGGCTGCCCTGGACTCAATACTGAGTGAGGACGGAAGGCATTTCCGCTCTGCGCATTCTCTGCTTTTGAATTCTCAGTAGGCAGCAAGCTCTGGAGGCCCCCAGCCTAAGAGAGCAGCAGCTTCCAATTACTCCAGATCACAATCATAGAGGAGAAAAGAGAGAAGCAGCTTAGGACAGCACCATCTAACAGACCTTTCTGTGATGGTGAAAATGTTCTAGATCTGCAATGTCCATTACATTACAGTCGCCACTGGCCACTTGTGGCTATTGAGTGCTTGCAATGTGGCCAGTGCAACGGATGAAAAGAATTTTTAACTTATTTAATTGAAATGAATTTCAGTTTCAACAGCCACCTTCAACAGTGGCTATGTATTGGGCACCAAGCCTTAGAGAACATCCTTCCTCCAACCACCTTGGGGTTTGGAAGGGAAGAGGCAGGATAAATTGGAACGAAACATCCCAATTGACGATCTACATCAGGAAAGACAGGTGGTGAAGAATGGGAAACAGGGAAGACCCCTGGTGTCAACCTCCTTCCTAAACACAGACATCAGCTGCCTGAACCCTGGCAACTGTCATCACCCATCCTCTCCCCCTGAGAGCCACTGCCTCAGAAAAGGACCTCACAAAGGGTCATGTGAGGCTACCAGGTGGCTCTAAAGCCACAGTCCAGTGAGGAAGGAAATAACTTCCATGCCTCCAAATAGCCCCGGAGGGAGCCCCCCCCACCCCCGCCAACCCCATGATTTTGGAGACTCCACATCCCACACTCTTCCCCAGCTATGGAAAGTATCTCACGCTGTGCCTGAGAACACCAGCTCATATGGCCATTAATGACCCAGTCCCCGTGGGATTTCGGTTCCACGTGTGTTGACTGAGTGCCTCCCAGAGCATCAGAGGAAAAGCTGAACTTAAATAATTTCCTGTCCAAGAACAATCTGTCACCTAACACAGTGGGAAACCATCCAAGCTAGCCAGCAGAGTGACATGGTTCCACCCACGCCCTCCAGTCTAGAAAGTGATCTGCTCTATCATGACAGGGACTAAGAGAATGGGTCCTGATAATCCAGGGGAGACCTCAACCAGCCCTGCAACTTAACACCAAAGCACGATCTCAAGACTAAAAGAAAAAAGTGAGCTTGTGGCAAAGTAAGTCAGTTCATCAAATGCCTTCGCATTGAACTCGAATCACAGCTTACAAAATACAGGCACCAGAAGCCGGACTCCAGCACTGAGTAGATACAAGCAGGGCTGGAAGAACACCAACAGCAGGAAATCCTGTAGAGGTGAATGGATGGCAAAGAGGACTATGTGCCAGGCTGATGCCTACTAGGCTCCTTTCCGTGCACCTTCCACGCTATCCCATGACTCTGCCTCATGCTTCCTCCAGTTTAGAGACCATCCCGAGAGGCTGGGCCTTGACCAACTCCCTAACTGTCAAGCGGATGAAGGCAGGAGGCTGGATGTTCATGTCCTGGGCTTGTTCTGGTCAAGGAGGGACTTAAACACATTTTTTACCTTCTCTGACCATAGTTTCTACTTCTAGTTGTGGTGTCCTTTTTAAAGAACAAATTAAGCTTCTACTTCCATGTTCATTGCAGCATTATTTGCAACAGCCAAAACGTGGAAGCAACTCAAGTATCCATCCAGGGGTGAATGGAAAAAGACAATGTGATATGTACATACAATGGAATAGTCCTCTGCCTTAAAAAGAAAGAAATCCTGTCACAAACTACAACGTGGATGAAACTGAGGACATCATGCTAAGTGAAATAAGCCAAATATCAGAGGATTCCATTTATACAAGGTACCTAAAGTAGTGAGTTCATAGAACCAGAAAGCAGAACGGTGGTTGCCAGGGAGTGGGGGAGGAGGAAGTGTGGAGTATAGTTTCAGCTGCACGAGAGAAGAAAGCTCTAGCGATCTGTTGTACAACAATATGAATATAGTTAGTATTACTGAACCGTAAACTTAAAAATGATTAAGATGGTAGATTTTGTCGTGTGTTTTTACAACAATTAAAACATTTTAAATAAAGAAATAATAAGTAAAGCTTTCCATGTACTCTCTTATCATACATCGGCTTATTATATTTGCCCACTATGGAAAATGTGAAAAATTGAGACATTATTTCTTGTAAGTTTTGTGAAAATAAAACCTGCCCATAAGTTAAATATGATATAATAGGGATTACAGAGAAAAGAGGTTCCCTGCCCACTCTGGTCCTCCTTTCCAGAGACTACCTGTTTTATACTTTTCTGTTTGTAATGGCCATCACCCTAACACAAAATAATTTCCCATGAAACTTTTATTTATCAACTTCAGATATCTATGACTCCTGCCTAAGACAGGTGGAGATTTAGCTCACTAAACCAACCCCTACCTTTCTCCCTAATTCCCTCTTCAGTCATTACAACTTTTAGTCGTTCTGTTGGTTATCTTTGTAACTTTAAACAATATACTTAAAGTTCACCTGATCTCCATTTGGGTCAATTTTCAGTTGTCTCTTCACTCAGTAAAATGAGTTTATTAGGGCCCTCGACCTGCCTTTCCACCAAGATGTCCCTTTTCACCCTCCAACTTCTGTTAGTTATATTTCTACATTCATGTTGTTGTGGCTGGTAACTTTTAATTCAGTCGTTCTCTTTTACAATAGATTGATTCTAGAAGTTGAAAACCAACCCACCAAGCTGACATAATTGTGGCTTTGTGGTTCCCTCAGTGTGGCAGTGCTACATTTCCCATTCTATGGGGTCCACTGTCACAGTGGAAATGACCTCTTAGAAGGCAAGTTTGGTGAATATTTGGGCTCTGAATATGAGGGGCTCCTGCCCTTCATGTTTTATTTCTGCAGTCGCAGTTAAAACAACAATAAAATCGGGACAGAGATTATGGAAAACATCATCCTAAATAAAATAAACTGTTGCCCATATGGGAGAGTCCCCCGTGAGCCACTCAAATAAAATCTTCCCACCTGGGTGGCCTGTGTAATTAGCAATTCCTCCTTCGCAACAAGCAAAACCATCAATGTGGTGTTATCTAATATGCAAATATTCTTGGGAGGGCACCCCATTAACTGGCTGACATCTAGGTGCAACCCAGTTTTATCAGATTGCTGCTTTCCTGTGTGTCAGGAAGGGTGAGCCAGCTTCGACTCTGATAAGAAAGGGCTTCCAGCAGCTTCTGTGGGCCGGACCAGCCCTGTCCTGGAAGGCGAGTGGATGACAGCCTAGCTTTCCTCACTTTATAGCTTCCACCCCCACGGTGACCAAAGCAGCTCTCCAAGGGCAGCCTGATATGAGGCTGCAGTGGAGAAGTCTGAGGTCTCCAGCTGTGCCTGAGTGGCAGCATCCACCTTTCCCCCAACCCAGCCCTCAGGCCCTTACCTGCCCAGAGTGGGTAAGGGGAAGGAAGTGACCAGTAGAATGATAACTAGGGAAGAAGGCCAAGACTTTGGGGTGGCTCCAAGGAAAACCTGAAGGGGCTTCAGAAAAGAAGAGTCAAAGGGTGCCCCACCTGCCTCAAAATTCTGGGATCAGCCTAAGCGGAGGGATGCTCTTTCCAGTTACCACTTCACTATCATGGCTGGTATCATTTGCTTTGTGTCTGTTAACACCATGTGACTGCAGGTTCCAGGAGAGCGGGGCCTGCTCTGGCTTGTCTCTACTGTGTCCTCATCCTCAGAAGAGTATGTGGCAAGCTGTGTGTGTCCGGTGACTATCTGCTGACTAAATGAAGCAATAGGCAAATGCACGAGCACTATGCCCTTTCGTTTGCAAACGCCCTTCTTCTCAGCAGACCTATAACGTATTCATCACCGTCCTTCCACACTCAGGAAGTATTAGCTCATTACTGTGAATTGAATCCAACTGAAATGCTTAAAATCAAAAAGAAAGGGTTGTCTTCCACCAAAGCGAGGGTCTTTGGGGTTGGTTTACGGCAGCGGGAAAACCCAGTGCCCTCCAGTGTTCGTAGTGTTGCCCATCGGACTTCCTACAGCCCGGGGTTGTAATATTGGGTGCCTAGAAAAGAGGAAGACCTATCTACATGCCAGGAAAAGCAGCTTTTCTTATCCATTTTACAATATTTAAAGTATTAATGGATACACCCACACCTGTGGGAAATGATATCTGTACAAGATTTTTCACTACAGCTTTGTTTGAAAAAGCAAAAGACAGGAAACAACCTAAAGGCCCCATCCACTAAGAATTGGTTGAATAAATGATGGTACCTCCATGTAAAGGAATCCAGTGCAGCCGTAGAAGAACGAGGAAGCCCTTTGTGTACTGGTACGGACCATCCTCCAAGATATATCGTTAAGTGAGAAAGGAATGGCATAGAACAGTGTATCCAGTACATCGTATTTGTGGGGGAAAGGGAGAAAATAATAAATGCATATATGGTCACTCACATATGTAAAAATTTCTCTGAAAGAAATATAAGAATCTGATAGCACTGGTTGTGGCGAAAAAAGACAGGTGGTTTGGGAACAGCGTGAGAGGGAGACTTCACTTTGTAGCCGTTTCTGCTTTTTGAATTGTGAATCATGTGACTGTTACTTAATTTAAAATGTAAATATAACTGAATTTTGAAACAAGTAATACAATTGCCTCTTTCACGCCAGGTTAATATTTTTCAAATCCATCATCTAGTTTTAAGGACAACTCCATAAAATGGGTAACATTATCCCCATTTTCCAAATAAGAAGATTGAGATTTGGAGATATAAGGTAAGTATCCCAGTTCATACAACCATAAAATGGAGCAGCAGGGATTTAACCCAAAAGTCAGCTAGGTTTCTAGTTCCTCCATGGTTCTATCTGAGGGCCCTTCTTTCTGTTGCAATGTTTCTTCTCCCAGCAAGACTAATAGGCACTTCATCCCAGGGGACTGATTTATAATGCTAGAGCTGCAGAGACAGGCTCCCTGCCTCTCCCCAGCTCAAACTGAAGGGGGGCCGAGGCCTGGGAAGGGTGAAGTGGGGTACATCTGGGAAGGATACAAGGGTCGGAAGAGAAATGAAAATATTTTAAGAACAGATTTGGTGTGGCTTTGTGCAGACCTCTGTGCTCGGGGGCTGAGTGTCAGCGCTGCTGGCTGTTGCCTCTCTTTCCTTCCTCCTGTGGGGGAGCACCTGGCACCCTCAAGCCTCAGCTTGGCCAGGTGTGCCACTGTCTCCATGGGGTCCAGATGTTAATGTGGCCGTCCAGCCTCTGTCCTGACCATTGCCGTGTGTGTATGTGTGTGTGTGTGTACAGTGTGTACAGTGTGTACAGTGTGAGCAAGTGAAAGGGGTCCAGAAAAGAGATTTTCTTGCCCTTGGAGCTGAGGGAAACATCACCTCCTCCACTGCTTCTAAGAAAGCCCAGGCCGCCAAGGTACTGATCAAGAAAGGCTGCTTTTATGTGATGAATCGTGTCCCCCCAAAAGATGTTGAAGTCCTAACCCCCAACCTATGAGTGTGACTTTATTTGGAAATAAGTCTTTGTAGATGCTCAAATTAAAGTGAGGTCCTTAGGGTGGGCCTAACGCAATACAACTGGTGTCCTAATAAAAAGGGGAAATTTGGACACAGAGACAGACGTGTACGACAGGGAGGACACCATGTGAAGATGAAGGCAGACATCAAGGTGATGAATCTACAAGCCAAGGAGCCCCCAAGACTGCCAGCAAACGACCTGTACCCTTCCCTCACAGCCCTCAATGGAACCTACCCTATCGATGCCTCAATCTCGGACTTCAAGCTTCCAGAACTGAGACAATACATGTCTGTTCTTCGAGGCCACCCAGTTTTTGGTACTTTGTCACGGCAGCCCTGGGAAACCAATCAGGCGCTGTAACACAATGGTCAACACGAGTACTTGAAATCGGTCAGAGCTGAGTTTGACTCTCAGCCGCACCACTTACCAGCGTTGCCACCTTGGGCAAGACAGTCTAGCCCTCTGCACCCTTTTCTTACGTTTCACTTAGGACTAGAAAGAGAATCCCCTTTGGGGCTATTGTGAAGATATAGGTTTGGCCAGGGCTTAGTACACTGTGGCTGTTATTGCTCCCTGAGAAAACACTTGTTTTCAGGGTCTCTGTCAGAATTCCTGCTGACAAAATGATCTCCAGCCTGCACAAAGTCCAAACGTGAGAAACCAGAAAAGAAAGACTAACAGAAGAGAAAGTCACATTTGGAGAGAGTCTGTCCTACAGCCACAATGCTGTGCGCTTCCCAGAATAATTTCAATCAGAGCATTCGAAGGCTTAGGAGTGGGGGACGTGGGTCCAGGGAAAGACCTATAGGCGGCCGCGAGGGTGAAGGGCAAATCAGATGTGGGAGGTAAGTCAGATGTTGAGAGCAAGGGACTCCCAGGCCCTGAGCGCCCCACACCCCTCCCCACCCAGCCTCTGGCTAGCCCACTGGAGGGGGGAGGTGCCACGTGGGGATGTGCAGGCTACAAACATCACCCCAGCAGAGCCCGAGTCACCCGACCGCAATAATGCGCCTTTCTGCCCTGACGGAGACAGAGGGCATTGTGTGTGCCGGCTGCAGACTGACACTTGAAGCACAGTTCACCCCTCAGAAAGGCAGGGTTGTCTTGGGCAACCTCTGTGGCCCGAGGCTGCCGTCCCAAACGTCACAACAAACTCAGAGCAGGCGAATGGTCAAGCACTCTCACGGAACGGGGCACCTCTGAGACTTCAGGCTTTGAGACCCAAGGACCCAGGGTAGAGATAGGAAACAGGAACTTTGGGGCAAACTGGATAATTTGGAGCTGAGGGACCATTCCGACCGAGCCTCAAAAACCTATAGCCAGAACATCTGTCAGGAGAATCAGAGGGAAAGAGCACGGAGTGTGCGGTTGGAGTGTGGGTCTGGGACATTTCCTAGACAAATGACTTAGAGCAAAATTACAGATGAAGCATAGTTTCCTCACCCCATAGACAAGGGGGTTGGTAAGGATTAAACAAACTGATGTCTGGTCCCTTGGTAGGCGCTCAAGAACTATTAGGAGTTACAATGAGATGAGACACGTAAAACACTTAGCACAGAGCCTGGTACCTAGTAGTTGCTTAATAAATGTTAGCCCGTGTTCTGCGTCCTTGGCTTCTACCTGCAAAGCCCCACTTGTTGAGGGCTAGCAGAGTGGCATCGTTTCCTTAGAGACATCATTTCTCCAGCAGGGAAAGGTACTCAGTGAACCTGCTTAGAATTGCCCTGGGCAAATGATCCTGTTCAGCTTCCTCCTCAAGGCTGGGCCCCAGCCAGGCTTCCAGCAGCTTCTGTTTTGCAGGTAGGAGCCAGTAGCCAAGTACAGATGAGGAGACTTTCCTTTGCCTGCCTCCGCTTTACTCCCCAGTGAATCCATATCCTGAATCAGTGTTTTGCCTGAGCCCTTGCCCCGGCCCCATTCTCCGGGTATTATCTTTCCTCTACTTCACATCCAGGCATCTGGAAAAGCCAACACCCTCACCCCAATCAGCAACCAAATGAGCTTCCAAAAGCCTGGCCAGCCAAGCACAGCCCTCCTGTCCTCACGGCTCAGGACCTTGCAGGAATTGGGAGGGAATGTGCCTCCTGGGCGGTGCCCAGTTCTGACTGAGGCCAGGCTGAGGGCCTCTCCTTGTCCCTCCCTCACAGACACACAGGGCTTTATAGTCAGATTATGCCATGGAAACTATGCACACGGCCTGCCCCGTTCACATGGCCTCAGCAGAAAAAATAGCAGAGCCTTCTCTTTGCCAAGACCCACAGCCGTAGCAGGCCTGAACTACCAAAGCAGGCCTCTTATGTGAAACAGGTCCCCACAAAAATCTCAGGAGGACTTGTTTGGGGGTGCCCTCAAGTCACTTCCCCTCCTCCAGCCCACAGCCATCTGCCTCTCTCTCCTCAGAGATCTGGAGAGCTCAGCTGGCCAGGAACATACTGCCTTATATGGCAGTTTCCTTCTGAGAACAAATCTCATTTCCCTCTCCAGGATCATCCTAAGACCTGGGAGCCTCACTCTGATCCCTCTCCAGCCCACCACCCCCTCCTCATGGGATGACGTCACCAGAGTCAAGAGGACATGTCCTGTCAGAGGCCCCACCCCACCCCCATCACCACTTTCTAGACCTATGCTGTCTAATGCCTTTTAGCCACTAGCCACATTTGGCACTTTACATTTAAATAGTACTTTAAAACTTTGTTTCCTCAGGTTCACTGGCCACATTTCAAGTGCTCAGTTGCCACCTGAGGCTAGAGACTACCATATCAGGGCGCAGATACAGAATATTTCCAGCTTTGCAGGATATTCTGTCTTGTCACACTGCTCTGGAGTTTCTCGGCCGCTGGGGCCTGTGACGCCGTCTCCCCTGTGTCTGACCTTTCAGGGGTAGACCCCACTAGCAGCGTGCACACCCCTGGCCATCCGTGCCACGGTGGGGCTGTGGATGGAGCTGGAACTTGGGAGCTACAGAGTCCAGGGACACACTCATGAGGCCTCTCAAGGTGCAGGACAGAGCTGGGTGGGCAGGTGGGGTGTGGGGAGGGGTGAGGGCCAGACCAGCTCTCCCTGTGCTGCCACATTCCCGTGCAGGACTCAAGGGATCCGGGAACGCTAACGTCAAACCTGGCCCTGCGGGTCATTATGAAGGAATGCTTTTCAAGGCAGGAAGATAGAATGTGTTTTAACTGTTAGACTCTTAAAATCTTAAACAGCTTTATCGCGATATCATCCGCATAACATACAATGCACCCATTTAAAATGAGTGGTTTTTAGTATATTCACGGATGTATGCAACCTTCACCATCATCATTTGTAGAACATTTTCATCACCTCTACAAGAACTTCATATCCTTTGGCTATCACCTCCCTAACTATTAAACTTTCTAATATTTAGTCATACGGCAGGTGGCTACCACTGGCCTGCAAACGAGGGTGAGTTTTCTCCTTCACCTCTACAGTCAGCTCCCTAAGGACAGAGACCACGTGTGATACCAGTGTGCCCCTCACTCTACTGTACCTGGTGAGATGCCCATTATACGATAGGTCTCTAAATATCTGCTGGCTTCATTGTTATGGTTACAGTTGCTTTTCTGGGGACATGAGAGAAGTCCAGTGATCACAAACGGAGTGGGAGGGGGCCTGGAAATCATGGTATGTGAGGAGTCATGAGGGTGTTCAGCCTGGAGAAGCCTGGGGCCATGGAGTGGGCAGGATGACAGCTCAAATAACCAGTACCCGGAAGAAGGGCCAGGAGCACTGGGTCAAAGTTCCAGAAGCCACATTCCCAGCCCGTGGAGGGGCTTAGCGATGGCATGGGTGGGGTGGAAAGGTAGCGAGCCCTCTATGACAGAGCGCACTCACTCTGGGCCTGGAGGACCACCTGTCTGGACGCTATTAGTGTAAGCCTCTCGCTTCAGGATAGGCAAGAGGTCAGCCTAGAGGAGGTCTTAGTCCTCCATTTCCAGGATCCTGGGCCTAGAACTGTCACAGGGCAGAGGGGTTGCTAAGAGACAGGGAGCAACCTGCAGACCTTTGCTACCTTTGCTTTTCAACTTTCTCAGCAGCAGCAGTTTCCGGCTCCTCCCTTCTCAGTGCGGGGTCAGCCCCCTGCCCCAACCCGCTTCCCCTCCACCCGGCTTCCAGGAACTGGCTGGGGCTGAGCTTTCCTCTCGGAGCCTGGGATTTGTTCGGAGAGAAGATAACTGGGATTGGCATGCAGAAGCTGAGCATCTAAGCCAGTGAGCTGAGACTAATAAACCCAAAGAACAACAGGTCCAAACAGGCCTCAGGGAGGTTTCGGTCCCCAGAGCCCAGGCCACAGTACTAACAAAAGCACCTGAGTCAAGCCAGGCAGGGAGGCTTCACTGCCCTGGACCTAGGGGCAGAGAGACCATGGCCCAGGGACGGGGCTTGCACTTGCTCCTGATGTGCAAAGCACAGGGAGTGGGGGTGGGGGATGGGGGAGCAGGGTCCATATACCGGGGCAGGGTCAACCTATGGGGACTCTGGGACCAAGGAGAAAGAGGTTTACTTGTCCTTGGCTCAACACAGGAAAGGAAAGGCTTGGTTCCTCCAGATTCATCATGAGCTGATGCAGGGCAGGCTGAAGAGCATGGGCCAAAGTCTTTGTGGTCCCCCCAGCCTGGGCTTCCTTCTGGGATGAGGGAGGAAAAAGGAACACCCGGGGATTAAGCGGGTGGCCCCTTTTCAGTGTTTCGCTGGGCTTTGCTTAGGTGGTGCTTCCTGTGGCCAGGTGCTGTCCCAGTGGCCACATAGACACTAACAATACCTCAGATATTTTGGAGAGGAAACTGAAGTCACAGAAGGATGAGTACAAATATGCCTGAGGTCACACCACCTCGCCGAAGGGTGGAATCAGAATTCAAACCCAGGTTGCTCCCGGCTTCTCGGGCCAGGCTTTACCCATCTTTCTGGTCGCTTTCCCTTGGTGCCGCCTTTGCATCCCCATGACAACCATGGGGCCAACACTAGCACGACCTTCTGTTTTTACAAACTGAAGGCTTTGAAGGCACAGAGAGCCGTTTTAAGGGGCTTGTCCCAAGTCATTGCCAAAGCAAGCGACGACCCCAAGGGGAAGCAACCTTAGTCCTGTGGACCCAAAGCCCACGCCCTTCTATCTCCCCACAGAGTCTCCTGGAGGAGACAAGGTGAGCACTTAGTAAGTAGTCTACTTTTTAAAAAATCATAAAATACAAATTTTATTTTAAAGGGAAGAACAGCAATAAGGTTCTTCGGGTGATGGTCATGTAATCAGGCCAGATAAAATAGGCTGGGCCTCAAAACAAGTCGGTAGTGAACAAGCGAGGCTTTCTATTTTAAATTTCTCCCCACAGCATTGTTATTTTAACTTCAGGTGCCAGCTGCTCGTGCTGGGATGTGGTACGTCTCTCCAATTGCACAGGTGAGAGTTTTAAACAAAACCCTTTGTGGAGCTGACCATTTTCCTGCTTAAGAATAATTATACCAGGCCCTGCGGTTAAGTTTTTGCCCTCTGGTAAGTTTTTGCCTTCTCAACCCCCACAGCCCCCACCCACCCCAACACACAATCCCCCCATCTCTCTCCTCTCCAGTGTGCTAGACTCCTACAGAAGAGTAGAAAGAGCTCTGGTCCCAGCATCAAAGGCCTAAAACTGCGGGAAAGTCCAACCAGTGACTTAACTTCTCTGAGACTCTTCTGGAAATGCAGACATTGAACCCTGTTGATCTTCAAGTTTTCTCCCACTGCAGGGCTGATGCGCTATTGCTATTCATTCATTGCAGATGGCTTTGGGTCAGGCACGTGCTCCAACCTGGGGAAATGGAGATTACTAGGGGCCCCACTGCACCCCATGAGGCTTATAGTCTGAGGGGAAGGGAGCAAGGGTGGATATCATCTACAACAAAACCACAGGGCAGGGAAGAAGGAAGGTTATGATGGAAAGGAAGTCTCTGGAATACAGAAAAGAGGAAGTACAACCCTTCTGGTGTTGGCGGAAGGCAGGTGGAGGAGGCCAGAAGCCAGTGCTCTTCCACCCATGTCGAACCTTGATAGCGAGGTGGAGGGACAGCAGAAAGCTTCACAGGAGGTTGAAAACATGCCAGAAAACAAAACCCATTTGGTGCCGCACTCCTCAATTGGAGCCCCGGGGCAGTCACCTCTGCATGTGTCCACCGGAGACAGTTGCAGCAAAAACAGAGACAACTGCATGGTTTCTTTAGTCTGGGAGAGAGACTTTAGATGTCCCCTGCCCCTCACCCGGACTCACCCAACTCCCCTTGGCTCGAGGGGAGTGGCCCCGGAGAAAACCCGGGCAGTTTCCTGGAAGCCACTAGGAAGCAGAGAGTTGAGGGCAAGACTGTTGGTCCTACCTCGGGAAATGGAATAAACATATTGAGACAACGATGCAAGTTTGTATCTACAGAACCAGCAGAGCTGAGATGGGACGAATGAGCCAGGTGAACCGTCAGGCCAGGACTGAAGCCGTGATGCCCACACACCAGGTAGCAGGTGGGTGAAGGACATCTCTGCAGAGGCCACCGAAGACCAGAGGACAACACGGGATCCAGCACCCAGTCCAGCCACCCTCTCCCATTGCCCCAGAGTCATACACGAGGTGGGGAGAGAAGAGGGGGAGGTATTAAAGTATTTATTACTTTTATTAACGTGTTAAAGACTTTAATAAAACGATTTTAAAGTGAAAGAGGCTAGTTTTTCTTTCATTGCCCAGTCTAAATCCTCCCACTTAATATGAAAAAGAATGAGAATTTGTGAAGTTTATATTGGTTCTAAAAAATAAAGAGGCTAAAATTTTCTCTTTTTTTCACAGTTGAGTTGTAGATATGTAGTTTTTGACACCTCCCCCAATGTATTTTTATTTTTATTGTTTAATTAAAATTATTGGGGTGACATTGGTTCTAACCCCAACTTATTTTAAGTCAGGTTTATGAGGCACAATTTATATACAGTAAAATCTATCCTTTTAAAGGATTTCAATGAGTTTTGACCAATGCATACAGTTGTATAATCATCGCCTCAATTAAAATACAGACCAGTTCCATCACTCCAAAAAGTTCCCTTGTACCCACTTGCAGTCTCTGGCAACCACTGATCTGACTCGTTGTCTCAGTAGTTTTGCCTTTTCCAGAATGGTGTATAAATGGAATCATACAGTTTGCAGCCTTCTGTGCTGAACTTTTAAACATATCTCCTTAACTACCTCAGCTTCCTCCTCTTTTTCCACTCCCCCTTCCCTGCAAATTGCTTTATATGGACAAATCTGGATCAGCCACAGTCTCGGCGGCCTCCCTACCCCACCACTGGACCCCTTGTGTGACAATAACAGTGACCCAGTGCAAGCCTCCCCCAGAGTTGGTGGGTCTGGTAGTTAACATCCTAATCCTGTTGGTTCTCTGGAACATTTGCTTTTGCTTTTCTTTCAGAGCTGTCTCTTTTCCCCTCTTGGGACACAGAAGCCCTCTCGTCAGGCCGCTCCTCACCCACAATTCCTTTCTCTCCTCCTCACCTCTGGCCCTACCTTCCACAGCAACCTGAGTACCTGGGAATCCATGCATAGTGGCCTCATTCCCTTTGAGTTTCGAGCATCCCTCTTCTTAAGCTTTCTTCTCTCCTTCTCATCTTCTGTCCTTTTTCACCTTGGTTTCTGTGCCCAGGCTGTCTTGTGATCTTATTTGCCACGGATCAGCCCTGCTGCCCAGAAGCCTCCCAGCATCATTTGGTTGGTGGGTTTGGGGTTTGTTGATGGGTGGGGTTTTCTCTGTCAGAGAGGAACAAACCAGAAACCTCAACACTGCAATTTCCTTTTCTCACCTCACAGTGATGGCAACAGATTCTGAGTCTCCAGGGCAGGGACGGTGTCTTTACATGTCCTGTTGAGTGTTGCCTTCACAATGGTGAAGAAATAAGGAGGTGAAAAGGTAAGACAAGAGGGAACAGCTTTTGTGCTTCGGGGCAGGGCTCAATTTGTCTGACAAGGGAGGACCTCAAAGGTGTTTCTCTTCCCACCTGTGCCAGATATTGCCAAGCTGACTGCACCTCAAAGGACCCACACGCCCCTTCTTCATCGGCCATGAGGCTTTGCAAAGGGTCATGCCCAGAGGATTGAATTTCTCCCTGTGTCTCAAGCAGGGAGAACTTGCGGGGGAGGAGAGAAGGAAACTCGGGGGACAGAGCGAGTGCCGGAAGAGAGCAGAGAGCGTGGCTGTGTGTGGGAGGCTAGCTCTCCCCGCAAGGCCGCCCTTCCCTGAGGTTGCCGACCTCTTGACCCGACTGGAGGCCGGCCGGAGGGAGCCCAGGCTGTAGCAGACCTGAGGCTTTATCACTGCTCCAAGGGAAAGGAGGGGTGAGAAGGCAGCGTCTGTATTTATTAAACAACTTTCACAGCCAAGTGATTTGGAATTCAGTTCTGGAGTCAGATTGCCGGGTTCTAGTCCTAAGCTCCTTCACTTACTACCCATGAGTCTTTGAAGAAGTTACTAACCTCCCAGTGCCTCAGTTTCTCCATCTGTAAAATGAGGGTGGTCATAGGAACTAAGCCACTGGGTCATAGTGGAGATGGGATGAGGGAATCCATACGCACTCGGCACATAAGAAGGGCTCAAAAAAAAAAAAATGGTAGCTGCTATGATTATTATTATTTCCAATTAGGAACTAAGGAGTCTGAAATCTCAAGCTATTCTAGGTAAAGCTAGAAAGAAGAGAATCCCCAAGTGTCAGAGTAGAGAACCTTACTGACACCTTCAATAAAATCAAACATTTCACGGCTCGCAGTGAGGGCAAAATTCTCACAGGTGGGGAAGGGGTATAGCCTTTCTTCTTTGTAGCATCAGTGAGATTAGGGGGAAATCTCCAGGGGAAGGTGAATCTTGGGGGCCGAGCCAAGAGATCCAGTTACTCTTCCCATGCAGCCAGGGTCGACCTTGGAGGAAGTGGTTTTGATGTTATTACGGAAGCCAACACGCTTCCTTCCGTCCAGTGTGGCTTCTGTGTTGTTCATATTATTGGTCTCCAGGATGTGAAATGTCATCCTAGGTTAGAGCCTGGGAAAGGATGGGCCGAATGCCTCTTTAGAGAGCATTAGCCAACTATTGAAGAAAGTGGAGTCCACCTTCCCTACAGACTTAACAATCATACCATTTAGAGAAGAGTAGTAATAGTCAAGGTGATGATAATAGAAACATTTTTTAACAACTGCGATATAAGGCTCACAACAATTCTATTAAGCTGGTATTATTATTACTCCCATTTTACAGAACAGAAAACTGAGGCTTGATGAATTTAAACAGCCGAAGTCACAAAGACAATAGATGACTGATTCTGGATGTGAACTTAGGTCTGTTTTTTTTGTTTGTTTGTTTTCTTTTGTTCCTCCTAGCTTTATTGAGATATGACTGACAAAAAATATTGTGTAAATTTATGGTATACAATGTGATAACTTGAGGATTCTAGATCACATTTCAATCTAGTGAGAAAAGCATGGGAAAGATCTGCTTTCTTTCCAACCACCTTTGGGTGTTTACGTTTAAAGTTCTGGGAAAGTCTGAAGCCGCTGCCCAAAAGAAAGAAGAAGCGGCTCGTTTCTGCCCCCTAGAGGACACAGTCTGCACAGCTGAGATAAAGGCAGGAAGGCAGTGGTTAAAAAGTGTGCTCAAAATCCAGGCAGGTCCAGGCTTGCAAGAAACAAATCTAAAAGGAACACCCTTTAGTTCATGGAGAGTTGTTAATGGGTTGGAGGTTTTCTGGACCAGGAGTGAGAACAGCATATCAAGGGCAGGACCAGTAGTCGGACCAGGGCTCTCATTTTTAACACGTGCTTCCAGATGCCTCTTATGATGAGACAGGCTTGGGAGACACAGATGCATGTGATTCATTCATTCTACAAGGGCTTGCAGGACACCTCCCATCCTCAGCCCACTGTCACTTCGGCATGTGGCGGACCCCAAGGGAGTTGAGGATGGGTCCCTGTCCATGATCAATTAGGTCACCTCACAGGGACTTAGATTCCTAATTTAGAAATGACGTGGGAGCAGGCTGTGCTTGCAGACAGGGCGTGTTTTACTTATTCTCCTGGACCTCAATTTCCCTACCACACAAGAGAAAGACTACTCATCAGGTTTTTTCTTGTTCCGAGATACATGAGGGGCCTAGAGCAGGCCAAGTCCCCACAGACGCCCTTTGCGGGAGCCAGCCCAACGAGTGAGACCTAGGAGAGAGAGCCGAAGTGTGGCCCCGCTTAACGCTTTGATTGATTGCAGTTGGAGAGTGAATAATTATTGCCTTTGCCCTTGTAATAAGCTACTGTTTGTGACTGAAATTCAACAAAAATCAAATCCACAAAAACACCCAGGCACTGCAGGGCAGCAACAAACAAACGTATGGAATGGCCAGAAAGAGTACTGAGGTACTAAGGGCAAAAGACTGAAAAGAAAGGTCTTTATAAGGACTGGCTTCGTTGAAAACCCATATCGAAAAGGATATTTGCACACTGATGTTCATAGCAGCATGATTCACTGTGGCCAGGATATGGAAGCAATCAAAGTGTCCTACAATAGATGATTGGATGAAGAAGCTGTGGTACATATATACAATGGAATATCACTCAGCCATAAGAAGAGATGAAATACTGCCATTTCTGACAACGTGGATGGACCTTGAGATAATCATGCTAAGCGAAATAAGCCAGACAGAAAAAGTTGAAAACCACATGATATCACTTACATGTGGGATATAAACCTAAAAGCAACAAACAAACAGGAGAAACAAACAGAGACTCATGGACACGGACAATAGGCTAGTGTTACCAGAGGGGGAGGCAAGAGGGGGAAGGTGGATGGGGTAAAAGGGGTCAAATATGTGGTGGCAGAAAGAAATCTAACTCTGGGCGGTGAACACACAATGCAATACATATATGCCTTACTGCTAGATTGTACACTTGAAACTTACTGGATTTCGTCAACCAATGTCACCATAATAAAAAATAAATAAATTTAAATAAATAGATGACAGACAGATGGGGGGAGGGGGGTGATAGAACTGGCTTCAGCAAAAACATGGCTTTTGAGTCTGCGCTGTCTCCCTTCAACCCAAGTGAAAAGCAGCAGCTGCTGGTGCGCCTGAGGGGCCTATTTGGGGTGAGGGTGGGGTACAGAGAGGCACTTGGGTCTTGTCTCACAATGCACAGAGGGCCCCACACTCTGGATTTTGACATTCTCTCCAGATGACAGGATTGAAAGAAGGTGACATTCAGGGTAGAACTCTAAATCGTGTTCTATCACCCTCTATGGAGCCATTCATGTAATATACTTAAATTATGTCCTGGAATTATCTTGCAAAAGCACAGCCACCTTTATTTTTCTGTAGTAAGAGTATTAAACTGTCAAATGTAAACAATTAAAAGATACCACAGTTCTCGGTAACCCTCCTTGGGGAGAGGGGCAGATTTCTTCATATTTTAGTATACCAGGAACCTTAGAAAATGCACACTACTGCAGGTCAGTCTTGGCCTCCAAGAGGCCTTGGCCAGGACCTGATGAGGAGAGCGAAAAATCAGTGCAGCCCTACTTGTTAACTGAGCAACTCTTTTCAAATGGGTTTTTCTCAGGATCTCTTTGCTTCTCCATACCTGGTAAAGGGCCAGTCCTCCCCTTTCATTCAGAGGAGCTGTGTCTGCATGGACAAACCCTGAAAATGCCCACTGTTCAACCAAACCAACAAGGGCCCCTGTTATACTCACACGAGGAGTGTCTGTCACCCCTCCCTACACCCATTCCACCAGAGTTTGAATTATAGCCATAGCACATTTATCCTGGATTCATGACAGCTCTGAACCATGACCCCAGATAATACCAACTGATTTTCTTTCGCCTCTTGCATAAACTTCCAAAGACTACCATAAAATATATCAAAATTCTAACTCGAGTATTTGCCACCTGACCCTGTCTCCATATGATTAAGATGATGTGCTTGGCCTCGATATCTAGGACATTTTTGTTAATCTGACCCACCTCAGAAATCAGTTTCAAAAAAAAAAGGGTGAAAGCCTCCCTCTCCAACTTCCTCTCTTGAAGTTAATAAAAATGTCGGCAGTGGACCTTATCCAGCAAGAGTGCTGGCAGCCAGCACACAGTCACAGATAAGTCACAGCCACATCCTCTTCTCACGCAGAGTGCCAACATCTCAATCTTTAGACGCCAACTTTTCTCGCAAACCATAGTTAGCATGAAAATCCAGAAAGGCTTAGAGTTGATGCGGAGTTCTCTGAGTTTGTCCCTTTTTCAGGGATGAATAGTTCACTCAATAAATATACATCCTTTAAGGCATTTTTTAAAATTGAGATATAACTCACATAACATAAAATTCACCACTTTAAAGTTTAGGATTCAATGTTTTTAAGTATATTTCCCATGTGCCACTCTAGTTCCAAAGCTTTTCCATCATGACAAAAAGCAACCCCGTTGGCAGTCATTCTGCATTACCTCCTCCCCCCAGTCTCTAGCCACCACTAATCCACCTTCTGCCCTTCTGGATTCGCCTCTTCTGGACATTTCATGTAAGTGAAATCATACAATATTTGTGATTTTGTGTCTGGATTATTTCACTTAGCATAATGTTCTCAAGGTTCATTCATATTGTCACATGTATGACTACTCCATTCCTTCTCATTGCTGAATGAAAGGTTCCATTGTGTGGCTAGACCACCTTTTATTTATCCGTGCATAAGTTGATGGATATTTGGGTTGTTTCCACTTTTGGCTATCATGAATAGCACTGCTATTCATGTACAAGTTTCTGTGTGTGTCCATGTCATGAGCCAATGCCTACAAATAAATCTCTTTATAATGATATATACCTCCCATTGGTTCTGTTTCTCTCAAGAACTCTGACCAAAACACTAGGTCATAAAAGACAATGCAGCCTTCGCCCTGCTCTTTTTTCCTCTGGGTACTTGCTTTTGGAAAGAAGCCAACATGTTTTGAGGAAGCCCAGGCCACCTGGAGAAGCTCCAGCCAACAGCCCCAGTGAGGGCCTCAGCTGGTGGCCAGTCTCAATCACCGAGCATGTGAGGGAAGGAGCTTTTGAATGACACCAGTCCCCAGACTTCATCAACATCTTCCATCTAAAGCTTCAGACATCGTGGAACAGAAAACAGCCATCCTAACTGTGTTTGGTCTGAATTCCTAACCAACAGAAAGCTTGAGATAATAAATGATTATATAATTTTGCTTCAAGACTTAGCTCAAAACTTTTTTATCTAAATGATTCGCCACTTGAAAGACCAAGATAGATAGGATCTCTAAAGAAGGTGAAGATTTACATTCAATGAAGGCTTTGCTATTAAATCTGTGAAAAATGAACACACTCTACCTAATTTAGGGACACATCTACCCTCCCTGATTTCCTGAACAGGCCATTTAGGTGATGAGGCAGAGTAGGGCTCAAACAGCGCCCTCTAATGTCTGACCTGGAGAGATGCCACTTCCCTTCTCAGTGGCTACACACCTGGACCCTCAGGGGTCTGGCCTCCCACATGCACCTCCATCCGTCCTGCCCACATTCAAGGGAAACCACTGGCCGGTCTCAGTCACTGAGGATAAAGCTGCTGGCCAGGAGTAACTGGCAGCTTTCCAGGTCTTCTGAAACAAGTTGATTTAGATGGGCCACCTCCGGATGCAGAGTCATGCCCTCTGGAGGCTGAGAGGAAATTTAATCAAGACCCCGGCTGTTCAGGAAGAGATAGAAGCTAGCCCCAGCAAGCCGCCACAAGGCATAGGAAGCCGGATTGTGAAGTAAGGGCTAGGTGCTGGGGCTTTCCTTCAACACTTGAACTTGGGAACATGAATTCAGGCCAAAGAAAATACTTCTGACCAGTGGCTAGTCCCAAAGACAACAGTGCCCATGATGATGATGACATGTTTTCAAAGCATAGCAGCCAAAAGAGTACCTAGGAGGGTCTCAGCCACAAAGCGAGCATTTAGTGCAATAAAAGTTGTTCACCCCCTTGAGACATGTGTGGGTAATAAAGATAACTAGAATTCAGAGTGCTTGCTAAAGCCAGGCACCAGGCTAAGATCTTTAAAAACATTATCTCATCAGATTATGTTTTTTATGTGTAAAATGCCTTTAATTATAATTATTTTAAATACATAAAACATGGGCTAAGACTCTCAGCTCCATTAATTTCTTATGGTAGAAAAGAACAAAAACAAACACTGAATGAGAAAAGTATTAGTCATAATTTAAATTATTATGCATGGTCGTTTAGTTCATTAAATGAAAGATTCTTTGTAGACTCTGGGCTATGGAACATTTCTGCATGACCCAACGACAGGAAGCGATGTCACAATATTATTATAGGACACCTTTGTTTTCTGTCATTTAGATCTTAAGAGAATATCACCTACAAGTAAAACAGTATAACTAGAATATCAAAATTATCTTGTAACATCTTGGAGTTCCTCTTAGAGAGCACTTATCTCTTGTTTTTCCTGAGTCCCAAAGAGCAGAGGTCACATTCTCAAGACATGGCACGTGGTAAGGGTTCAGTAAATATCAATGAGTAAATGGCCATAGGTGTCCCTTTGGTAAAGATACAGATGAGCCATTGCTATATATGCTTATCATGGTGTTGTGGGACTTTCTTCCTAGAGACCCAGTCCCTCCCTCTATGGCTGAGAACTGGCTCTTGTCCAGACACTGGTAAAAGATTGTGACTTTTTGTGGTGGTCGGGGGCGGGGATGCCTGCCCTTAGCTTCCTTGATTTCCTTTTCACTGAGAGTGAGGTTCTCTTGCTGAGACTGTCTTGCTGTGTTCTAGTCGCCAGTTCCATTACTCTATATGAGTGACATTCTCCTGACGACTACTACAATCTTGCAACCTACAAGGTGAGCTGGCAGGCTGGAGATCATCAAACTCTTAAAATATCCTCTGAAGTATGTACAGTATGAGCTCCGCTTCAAAGATTAAAAAAAAAAACAAAAACTGGGACTTGGCCTGGGATGCAAGCCAGGTATATTGGATTTCAAAGCTTATCCTCTCACGTCACTGTTATCCTGCATTCAAAGGCAGAGGGACTGTCCCCCACTTAGTACTTGAGTGTGTATTTCCCAAGTACTAGGACCAGCTCGTACATAACCACTACAGACCCCATTCCAATTATGCTGATCATCTCAACTACGTCACTCAGAGGCCCAGCATTCAAACCAGGATCGTGGTTGCACTCAATTGTCTTGTCCCTTTTGGGTCTTTCCATCTAGAACAGTTCCTCAGCTTTCCTCATCTTTTAAGACATTGGCATGTTTTACGAGCACAGGCCACTTACGTTGAAGGTATGTCGTCTGATTTGGGTGTTCTTAGGCTTCCTCAGGATTTATGTGTTTGGGGGCAAGAATTCCACCAGATGAGGCTGCACTCCTTTCAGGGCATCGTATTAGGAAGCACACGACATCAATTTGTCTCATTACTGGTAAACAGAGGGAGACTTTTACCCAAGGACTTGAAGCCACACACTGAGAAGAAAGACTAGAGCCTGGAATTCTACCCAGAGCAACAAACCCTACTTTGCCCAGAGCAGTCCTGTCAGGCAGAAGCCACACCTGGTCTAACAGGGAAGTGATGTCGCTGGAAAGGTATTAGGACAAGAACAAGCTGTGTTTGCCAGGATACTCCTGAGGGAGAGAATTTGAATGGTTGGAAGGAAATCTTCAACAAGCTATTTGAAGAGGAGGGTAAGACCCCATGGGCGTCTTCATACAGCTGGCAAAGAGCTGGATGTCAGGTAAGAAAAAAAAAAATGAAGCTGATATAAAAGAGGGAAGGAAAACATGAGACAAAAAAAAAATGGGTGAGAGGACAAGAGAATCATGGGAGAAAACAGCATCATCCAAAAGGCTCAAAATATTTTATACCCCACTTCATTCCATAAAAGGATTCGAGGCAGAAAAATACACACCAAAAAAACAGGGATAAAGAGTTCGAGGAATTGAGGCAAAGGGAAAACTGGTTAGTGTTTGGGCAGGGCAGATCTGCCCCGTCAGAAACAAGCTCATGTCTCCTCTCTCCGTGGGACGCACTGCAAGCTCATGGAAAATGCCGCTTCATTTGGCGATGCTTTCACGCCCACGAGGGAGCAAGCTGCCCCTTCAAACAGAACGCTGCCCGTGGCGTCACCGTGTGTATTAACCCTGTGGGAGTTGGCGCCATAACCTTCACCGTGCTTCTCGTGCATTCAGACCCCCAGGTGGGTGGGTCCTTAAGGGTTTTCTAGGGCAACCCTCTCACTTTTCAGATGAGGAAAGTAAGATTCAGCGAGGTTCAGTGCCCTGTGGAAAGACACAGAGTGTGTAAGTCGCAGGACTGAAATTCAAATGCCCGTGTCGCGATGCCGGCCTGGATCCTCCCTGGTGTGGCACTACCTCTAACTTCCACAGCTCTGCTCCCTTTGGCGTCAGCTGTGCAAACTCTTTTCTTTACTTATTTGGGAAATTATCATGTTCTCATTCTTCTTAAACTTCTCCAATAGTGACGCAGTTTCCAAAGCCTGGAGGCTAAAAGTACAATTATGTGGTACTAAACGAGGTGGACATGAACTGTGTGGAACTTGGGAGACATGCCACAGAGCCCGTTGCTGAAGCGTAAGCATACGCATAAGCCCTACTTATTTTATAAAACTTTCCGTTAGCTGGTTCCCCAAATAGGAATGTTGCTTCCTGGTTTCCATGGTGATTTAACTAATTTCACTCAAACATTAAGGTCCAGATGAGACTGAACACGAATCCAACACCAGAGCTTTTGATGACCAGAGCTATTATACCTTGTGATGGACCCAGCATCAGCCAAATACTCACCCAGCCTCCGTCACAGCAGGCCGGGGGATGGAGAGAAAGGCTCCAGCTGGGTTTCCGTCTCGATGCTAACATGAGCACAGCGGCTTGCCTTTGTTTGTGTTCATCGACTTAGTTCTTCTGCTGATGATGTTTTTTAACTTTATTATTTTTTTTAAGAGCAGTTTTAGGTTCACAGTAAAATTACGAAGAAGGTACAGAGATTTCCGATATGCCTCCTGCCCCCACACATGCCCGGCCTTCCGGCTTGTCAGCATTCCCTGCCAGCGTGGTACATATATTGCAAGCAACTGAACCTACATTGACACATCATGATCACCCGAAGTCCGTAGTTTACGTGAGGGTTCACGCTTGGTTTTGTACATTCTATGGGTTTAGAAAAATGTATCATGACATGTATCCATCATTAAAGTATAATACAGAGTATTTTCACTGCCCTTAAAAAATCCTCCGTGTGTTCATTGATTTGTCAGATACATTTCATCCTTCTCTAAGTCAACAGCCCTCAGAGACATTCCCTTCATGAGTCACCTTAAAGCACGCTGGTAGTTTCTAGGCCTAACTCAGTGTTTTTTAGATGTGTCTGGTGTAAATCTACAGGCTCTCCCTGGAAGAGGCCTGATAGATATCCTTATTTAACTTTCATTCAATTCCACACACCCAGTAGATGTGATAGAGAGGGTGGTCGCAGAGTAGAACAAGACCACCCTCCGAATCCCAGCTCTTGCTTTGTGTCCTCCAGCACGTTACCGAACCTCTTTGTGCCTTGTTTTCCCATCTGAATTCTGGGAATGATGATATTGTAGCCTACCTTGTTAGGTTGCTATGAGAATTAAGTGAATTCATGTACGTTCGGGCTCTGGAGAAGTGCCTGGCATATGTTGTAAGTGTTCAATAAATGACTGACAAAACTCTGTTCTTACCTCAAGTCAGCCATTGGGGGATATAATAATGAATAAAACACAGATCCGACGTTCAAGAGACTTATTCAGAAGAAAACACAAAACTACATACACAGACAAGGGGAAACATCCCATGTCCCTCTCATGAACATTTTTTAACAAGACAGCACGTCGCTTTTGTTTTCCATATGGAAACTTGTCGCCGGCCTATTCCCACTGAATACCAGCATTTTTATTTAGGATTCGTCAAATGCCACCATCTGTTAGTTCAACAATATTTATTCTGCACTTACTGTATGTTCTAGGCACTGCACTTGGCGCTTAGGGCAGAAATGCGACACAAACACGAAATGCGAAGGAATTTTTCCCAGCCTTGCCTCTTTCTCCACTCTCCGTGCCCCACTCAAGAGTGGCTTTGACTGCCTACCTGGTTCCTGGGGCTCGAGAGAAGTGGGGAGGGGTTGACAGAGATGTGGAGATTCGAATAAGTGTGGAAGAAGAGAGGTTTTGGAGAGCCGTCACTGTGATCGGTGTGACTTTGGGAAAACCGATGAACAGGAACTTTGGAACCTTTGCTGGTCACTCTGCAATGTAATTTCTTCTTCCTTGTCTCCTAGAAACGCTAACAAAGAGTCCAGTTGCTTTTCAGTGCTTTCGGCCGTGAAACTGGTGCTTCTTTTGAACGTGGCACCACGCTAAGACTGGCTGTAGCAACCAGCTTCCAAGAAGACCCCCCAATGAGCCTTGCCTCCTGGTATTCATGCTCTGTGCCACCCCCTCCCACACTGAACAGGAATGAACTGTGTAATAATAGGGCATCGCAGGAAGGAAGGGGTGGAACATCTGTGGCCCTATCCTAAAAGACATCGCAGCTTCTACCTCTCTGTTGGATCACTTGTTCTCAGGTAAGTCAGCTGCCACGTTGTAAGGATACTCAGGTCCTCAGAAGTCCATGTGGGCAAGAACCAAGGTCCCCTGTCAACGGCTAACGTAATTGCCAGCCACACGAGTGAGCCTTTTTAGAAGCGGGACCTACATCCCCGACTGTCAGCTTGCTGCTACTCGTGAGCCACCCCCAAGCCAGGACCAGTCAACTCACTTACTCCCAGATTCCTGGCCCGTGCGACAGAATAAACGTTTCCTGTTGTTTTTAAATCTCTAAGCTTTGGGGGTAAATGCAGCAATAGGTACTAGAACACCGACTGCACGGTGGCCCCGTTTTACTGAGGTTACCCAGCCGTGCCTGAGTTTCCCAGGCCACTGCAGCCCGTGAGTGCGAAAGGGGAGATAGCGAGGTAATACATGGAGGTCACTGCTTTTGCCTCTTCTGCTGAAGCAAGATCTGGACCTTCTGTAAGTTAACCATTCCTCCTCACCCTGTAGGAAAATGGCTTCTCTTGGCAACTGCACAGTCTAGTTTCTTTTACAGAAGAGCGTCCCTCCTGGTGGGCTGACTCGTTTGGCGCAGAGCTGAGTCACTCGCTCTCTGGTTTAGGGCAGCCTGTCAGGGGTCAGGGCACTGCCGGCTGGTCTCTTGCCTGGTCTTTCCTCTTCCGCATCGGCCTCCTCCTCGTCGGTGCTCGCTCTAGGGTTCGCTATAGTCCTGGAAGAGGCTTGGGTGCTTGTCCAATAGGTAGGGTTGTTTTGATTTGTTTCGTACTTTTAATTTTTATAAATGGCGTATCACTCTAGATAGCATTCTGTTTCTAGTTTTATAACCCTACTGACGCTCCTCATGTGAATACGATTTTATTTTCGCCCCTTGTGTAACATAAGCTCCAAAATTGTTAAAGAGCATTTGCTTCCTTCCTGGGTCTGGCTTACACTATAAGAGCCTTAAATGTAGCTGTAATCGACCCTCCCCTCCACATCCTGTAAGTTTGAGTAGACCGATTTTTCATTCCACATCTCTCCACATACCTCCCATGGAAGGGCAATGAGAAAGTTCTTCAATGTCACATCATGTCACTCAGACACAAGAATACACTGTGGTCACGTTAAATGATGCAGTGAGGTTGCAATCAGCCATATCCAGGATGTAGGGATTCTGTAGGACAAATAACCTGGTTTCTTCAACAAATGAATGTCATCAAAAGAAACACCGGGGGGGGGGGGGGGTGGAGGTTTGTAAGGGAGAAATGATAGTGGATTAAGAGGTACTTAAGAGACACATTAACTAAATGCAATAGTAAGAAAGCCAACTGCAAAAAGACTTTTTAAAAAAAGATACTAGAGGAATTTTAAATATAGATTGGGTACTAGATGAAATTAGTAAGTTATTAATTTTGTTAGATACAACAATTGTATTATGAATCTGGCTTTAATAAAGCTCTTAACTGTTAAAAAATCATATTGAAGCATTTACAAATGAAATGATATGATGTCTAGTAGGGGCTAGCAAAATTTTCTCCAAAAGGTCAGATAGCAAATATTTTAGGCTTCCTTGGGCCACACGATTTTAGTCAACACTACTCAGCCTTGCTGTAATGCAAAACCAGGTTTCGATAACACGTAAGTGAATGGGTGTGGCTGTGTTCCAGTAAAATTTTATTTATTAAAACAGGAGGCAAGTTGGATTTGTCCCATGGGATTGTAGTTTGCCAATGCCGGCTCTAATGCAAAAAAAAAGGGGCAGATAGGTGAAAAAGACTGACAAAAATGTTGATAATTACTGAAGTTGGATAACAGGTACACGATGGTTCATTTCACTATTTTATCTATTTTTGTATATGTTTGAATGTTTTCATAGTAAAAAATTCAAGTGCACTGAAGAGATCTTTTTGCAAGAAAAAAACAATTTCCCTTTGATCTCTCTCCTGATCTTCTCCACTTCCTTTAATTTTGCCTTTTTCTCAGATCGCACACACACACACATTTTCACTGTGATATATTTTTTAATCAAAATGAACTTCTTAGACAGCCCCATACCACCGAAGAACGCAGCAAAAATCTGCAGCCCATCCTTCTGGTAAGGGCTCATATTCTTTTCCGGGAGACTCAGAGGCCCATTTCCTTTCAGGGCTTTATTCCCTTGTAAACACTTTTCCTAAAATGGAGATTCCAGCCTCAGGGCTGCTGCATACCACCCTTTGGGAAGCACTGTTTTCTTGTTTCTCAGCAGGAAATAGGAATGTCCCGAGGAGGGTTAGAAAATTTCCAGACAGCTCTGGCTCTGGGGAAGGGCTGGGAATATCAGCTAGAGGTTGGAATCTGGTCAGAACATCTGGAAGTTCAAAGAACAAAAAATGTTAAGCTATTCATCAGGTTCCATAAATTTTCTTAAATGGAGATAATTACAAAACAGGGAGAAGACAATGGAGCATGTTGTCAGGAGAAAGGAATTACATACATCCCACTGTAATCGTCCTGAATGCGGAGGACGAGCTCATATGTCATTTCACATTATGGGCTGCAGATCTGCTGAGGAAAGAATAAACACTGGACCCTTCTTTGCCAAGATGTTTCAGTGTATGGCAAGGGCCTTGCAAAAAACTGGCCCTAATCTATCTTCCACCTGCAAGAACGGGATGCTCTCCACCTGTCCTCCATCAGCACCAGCCCCCAGCCTCTGCCCCTATCTGGAAGGACTTTTTCCTTGACTTACCCAAGCCCCACCTGCCATTTGTTTCCAGCTTTTATAGATGGAAAGAGCCCTTTCCTGACATAACCAGCTCCTGGTGGACTATCCTCAGGAGCTCCTCCAGCACTTTCTGATCGTACTATCTCTTAATGGTATATTGCCCTATACCACCACCAAGAATCAGTGCTGCTGGCCCGCTGAAAGAGATTCACACCAAATTCTTAGTGACTTAACACAAAAAGTTATTTTCACTCATGTCACAATACAAAGTGGGAGTTCCTGGCTAAGTAAGCATTCACATGATAATTCAGGGTTCCCCAAGCTCTATTATGCAGCTCCACCTTCTTCTATTATGCAGCTCCACCCTCTCCTTGGAGTCATTATTTCATTGGCAGATGAGGAAAGAGAGCATGGGGAAGGTACACCTACTTCTTTCATACGATGTCACATCTGTGAGATTCGCCCATATTGTGACTTGAGACAGTAGCTCATTCTATTTCGTTGCTGGATATTATTCTATTACTTGGATACACCACAATTTATCCATTCTGCTGCTGATGCGCATTTAAATTTTCAGTTTTGGACTATTATTAACAAAACTATTATGAACATGCATATATGTACATATTTCTGTTGGGTATATACCTAGTGGTAGAAATGCTGGGTCTTAGAGCATGCATATGTAAAACCTTAGTAGGTTTTGCCAACTAGTTTTCCAAAGTGGTTATTCACATTTAGATGCCCACTGACATTGCGAGAGAGTTCCAGTTGCTCCATATCCCCACCACCACTTCGTATCTTTGTCCTTTAGCCATTCTGGTGTGACCACAGTGGTATCACATTGTGGTTTTAATTTGCATTTTTCTAATGACTAATTTTGCTGAGCACCTTTTTAAAAGCTCATTGGCCACCTTGGTATTCTTTTTTGAGAATTTCCTGTTCAAGTCTTTGGCCTACTTTTCCTTTGGGTAGTCTGTCTTTTTCTTGTTCTGAATATAAATTCTTTGTCAGTTACACGGATTGCAATTATATTCTCACACTCTGCGGCTTGCATTTTCACTCCCTTCATGCTGCTATTTTATAAACAATAGTTTTAAATTTTAACAAAATATGGAGTATCGATTTTTTCTATTACAGGTATTACTTTTCGTGTCCTATAAAGAAATCTTTGTCTATCCCAAGATCATGAAGATACCTACGCTTCTTTTGTTATCTTTGGAAGCTTTATTGTTTTACCTTTCACATTTAGGTCTATGATTTATCTGTAATTTTTATTTGTTTTGGGTGTGACGTAGGTGTCAAGGTTTTTTTACATTCAAATATCTGATGGTCAGCACCATTTACTAAAAATACCATTATTTCTCTGCTGTATTGCAATGTACATTTGTTGCAAATTAGGTAATTATATATGTGTAGGTCTATCTGAGGACTCTATTTTATTATTTTGGTCTATTTATCTACCCATTCACTGATGCCACAAAATGAATAATTTATATCCTCTTTGTTCTTATGCAAGATTGTTTTTACTATTCTTGGCACTTCATATTCAGAATTTGCTTGTTATTTTTTACACGAACATTGAAGTCTGTGGAGATTTTTCTTAGAATTGAATCTATAGATAAAATTGAGGAGAGTTAAGAGCTTTATAAAATTCTTTCAATCCATGAACATGGTATATAATCCTTTTTTTTCTCCCTTCTGTAATTTCTCTTGGAAATGTTTTCTAGTTTTCTATATAGATGTCTTGTACATCTTTCATTATGTTTATTTCTGGGCAATGTTTTTTGACATTGCTGATAATGAAACTGTTTTTTGAAATTTCACTTTCAAATTGTTGTAGTATAAAGAAATACTATTGATTTTTGTATACAGACTTTGTATCCAGTGACACTGACCCATTTCTTAACTATTTTGGTTTTTTCCACTCACAGTTCATTGGCCAGAACATGGCCACACCTAAACGCAAGGGAGGCTAGGAAATTGAGTCTGAGTGAGTGCTTCAGAAGAAAAGTAAAGGAGTTTTAGGGAACACAGAAAATTCTTCCATGCTCTACATTGAGATTTAACATCCATGTGTTTACCCTGTCACTTCACTGTGCTGTAATGAATTCTAAAGCTCTCCAAATCTAAAGACAACGTTTAGCTAATTTGTAACTTGAGGAGTATTTCAGAATGCTTTAGTTGGGAAAATTGCAGTAATAGTTACACTCTGTTACTTCTGATAATCATAAGGCCCCAAAGTATAAACTACTTGCAAAATATTGCCTTGAGATCACATGGCAAAATCCTGTTCACAGTAGACATAAAGATCACCCAATACACTTATGTTTTTATGGTTTTAGATTAGCATAGAAATATAGCACATTACCAGCTACCTCCTAATGAATTTATAGACCATAATTCCCCACCCCACCCTCATTTTTATTATAACTACTCAGGGCTGAAGTCACACATAAGCAAGTTCCTTTATCTTTTGAATGACCTGATTTAAAGTTTTGCTCTCATAACGTGATCTCAGGTTTAATTGCTGTTACCACACACAAATGATTTATTTTCTCAATAACCTAATTTGCTTATAAAAAGGCATAGTAGCTAAGTCCACAATTAAGTCACTGAACTCTGATGATTGGTGTTGGGCATTGCTAAGTCCTGATGGGTTGAATTTGAAGGTGGTCTTTAGTCTGTCAACAATGAATAAAGGTATACTTAACTGCATTTGTAGTGATCAAATCTGCTCTTGTTTAATGTTTTACCCAGAACATAATTTTATTTGTTCTGAGTACACATCTGGCAATGTTAGGTTCAATGGATTCTAAAGTTGGGACACTCTAAAACACAATGTCTGCCTTGAGCAACAGCTAGAAAGGCATGCACATTTCCACTGCATACTTTGTGTGGACTACGCATTGTGAACAAAGGAGAAACTTGAGTAAATGGAGGGTTGCCCATTCTCACATAGACAGGAGGGTGTTTGATGAAGTCTATCAAGGTCTGAGGCTCAGGTACAATCATGAAAGGCTTTGAACCTCCAAAGAGCAGTCAGAGGCTGTAAGTTTCCTACAGAGGAGCCATGTCTGCTTGTGCTCCACACCCCCACCCCAAGTCTAGGACAGAGATGGAGGGTAGGAAGCACTTGTGGAAGGAGGACCAGTTCAAAAGGTCCTTTCCCACCTCTATGGAACTTTATTCTCACTTTCTTTCTCCCCCTCTGTTCTCTCTCACTGTGTTAGCAGCTGTTCAGCTAAGAGTTTCCTAAGGAAAGCCCTTCTCACATCTCACAGCTCCTCCCCCACGCTTCACCCCTACCCACCCCTACACACAGAGGGCTTTTCCCTTAGATGGCCTTTCTACTTTTTGCTTTGTTTCGTTTTGCTTCAATGTATTATTACCAAGGTGCTTTCCCGCCCCATGTACTGCTGAATCACATTTGGGCTTTAAGCAGTGACTTAAATTAAAATTCTAAGGCCACAAATGGGGATGGAAGTGTCAAAGGCAATGTGAACTCCTAGGGCCCCAAGAAAAGTCACTGTATCCTTTCTCCTCCTCCACTGTGTCACCTGCAGTCCTGGGCACATGCACATTCTAGTCAGAATTCCTAGTGTCCATGTGTGTTTGGGTGTGGGGTTTTTTGTTTGTTTGTTTGTTTGTTTTCTTTTCTTTTTCAGGAAAACCGGGATGGCCGAGCAAGGTAACCTCGGAATAACAGAGCAGGTAGGGCTGGGACGGAATATTCCCATGGTCTGTGTTTCACTTAGGACTGGACCTTAGCGTAAGAGCACAAAGTTTATTTTAAAAAACATTCTCTGACAAAAGTATTGGTTTCATAAGAGGTTGATACATTATCACTTTTCTAGGTTTCATAGAATTTTAGAACCAAATTAAGACTAGGAAGAGCCACCACTTACTGAGCATTTACTATGTGCCAGATTTTTAAATCTTTGTAACAAAACTATGGCATAGATATTACTATCAAATTGAGTTTCCCCCATGTGCCACAAATAGTAAGAATGAAGCTAGGAACATGGACAGTTTTGTTCATCTAATCCAATGCTATTTGGTTGTTTTCATTTCTGTGGAGGTAATATAATTGTAGGGCAAATTAGATCATTTCAGGAGGCAAGTACTAAAATTTTAATTTAATACAATTCTCTTAAAGGTTAAAAACAAGGCCTAACTGATTATCTCTATATTCTGGGCAGTTGAGTAATTCCTCCTGGGAGCCACTGGAAAAGGCAGCTCTGGTGGCTGAGGTGTTGACGTTTAGGGCACCAGGACGGGGTTTGACGGGCAGAGTCCGCTGACATTCTCAAAAGGCCCAGCAGGTGACAGTGTTTCCCACACTAGGGAGCCCACCAGGGTCTGTCCTGAGAGCCCTGGAGGAAACCTGAAGACAAATTTGTGGGCTCAGAAAGACCACACCATCTGCTTGTGTTATACTTTTCTTTGAAAATGTGCCTTTTTCTACCTTTTATTTTTGAAACATTTTAGTAAAAATAAGCAGGGCAAGCTTTTGTGAAAATGGTAGAAATAAAAAGAGGTACCTCCCTTCTCATGTCAACAGTTGCCGTGTGACGCTCCTCACAGATCTGTCCTTCCGCAAACCCCCAGGGAAGATTATTTCCAATCCTCAACTTCACCCACCTGTCCCACCACGCCATCACCTACCTTCCAGTTTGCTGCCCCACCTCCTTGAAAGCCAGCTACGCGAAACTGGTGAGCCGGCTCAGCTAGTCAGGTCATTTTCAGCTGTGATTCTCCTGGGAGAACCAAGCATATTTCCTGGAGGAGATTTAGAAGTGAGGCTGGCTGAGAAAAAACTGATACCCAGAGAAATAACTAAAGGTGGCACCTGTTTGCTGTGAGGAAGAACTGTCAGGACTGAGAGAGCTTTGGCCGGGTTTGTGCCTGCCTGTCCAATAGGCAGCAACTGCACGTTCAATGACAAGCAACAGCGAGAAACAGCTTCCCTCCCACTCACAGCCCTCACATAGATACTTCTTTCTACCATCTGTCCCACAGCCTGAAGTTTCGGTATTGGAGACACATTTCTGATTTTTAAAATGGTCAGGTTTTCTCTTTTTTTCACCTTATTTTTTATTTTTTAGGTGAGGCAACCCATGGTGGACCTCACAGGTTGCAAGGACCTTGTCAGCTTACAATCCCTGATTTTTAAATTTTTCACACATACGGGGCACCTGGGCTTCCTAGGTGGTCTCCCATTCAAGTACTAACCAGGCCTGACCCTGCTTAGCTTCTGAGATCAGACAGGATCAGGCTTGTTCAGGGTGGCATGGCTATAGACAAAATGGTCAGATTTTCAAGGAGTTTCTTACTAAAAATCTAACTGTTTGTTGTGTGAGAAACATCCAACTGGGGTATAAATATTATGGAAGTGGAGAGGGGCTGCTTCAGGGGTATTGGTGACGTCGCAGTATAGATAAACATGGTTATCAACTCTTTGGTAATTTTCCTAATGACGATGGTAAACATTTTTATATGCAAACACCAAATTAATTTTAAAGTTAATTACGGAGCTAAACAGTCCTAGAAACTTTGTCTTTAAATAACAAGCTACTGAAGGGAATCAAAGTTTTGCCACCCTAAAGCTGCCTTTTGGGATATTGATTTTAAATTGGTTATTAAGAAACAAGACTCAGAAAGAAACTTGGACCTTCTCCCTTTTCTTGCTTAAGAGATTCAGGTGGAAAAACCTTCTCCAGGAAAGAAATTTTGACATATTCACCTTAGCCTAATGTGAATCAAGTATGGTAGATGGGAGGGTGTCGAACAGGGACCCGTTAGCCCAGATACCCCGTGTCTCATTGTTTCTGGGTTACCTACCAAGAATTTGCTCGCCATGTGTGTTCTGCTCTTCCTCAACTACCTGCAAATCGCCCATTCTCACTTCTGAAATCTGAGATCCCATTCTCCCCTTTTCTTCTTCGTCCAAAATGTCATATATACCCAATGTTATCTCACTGTCTTTGGAATTTTCATGCATATGTGAATTCCCCATGTACACATATTAAAATTTGCTTTTCTCCTATTAATGTATCTATTAATTTGATTATTAGCCCAACTAGAAAAACTTAGAAAGTGAGAGAAAAAGCATTATTATTATTTTTTAGTTTCCACACTATTTTTTTTCTGTCCCTACACTATTTGAAATAACATGTGAGAGTTTTGGTTGGAGGAGCAGGCATCTGGCAGGCAGGAGATACTAGGAAATTTTGAGGAAAAACTTTTAATAAGTCCAGCCTTAACCTATACCAGCTAACTTTTATCAGGATTGTTAAATGCCTACTGTGTGCCATGTAGTGTATTAGACACTTTGTATACAACATTTGTTTAGTACTGGGCCATTTTATAAATAGGAAACCAAAGTTAAGCACAATTAACTTACCCAAGGTCACCAAACTTAGAAGTACCGGCCAGAATTCAAAGCAGAATTCAAGCGCAATTCAAGAACTCCTGTCTTCTATGTGACCACACTGCAGTTATGCCAGGGTGAACCAACGTCACAGACTGTGGAGGAGCGACCAGCTACGGGAAATCTCCACAAATCTCCGTAACATTTGCCCAGGCCTTCATCGAAATGTAAGGACAACACTCCTATAACCTATTCCCCTGAGCTATTGGGTTCTCAACTGTGCCCATGTGAGAAATGCTAGACAGAAGAGTTTCTATTTCTGTCTCTACAATCAGAACTGGCATTCTGACTTGGGGACTTCCATGTAATTCGATATACTATTCAAAAAGGGGATTTGGTCAGTCTCTGGGACACAGGGTCACCACAGCTAAACCCTGAGTCCGATTCTGCTTCCTTTTTATTCCCAGCACGTAGAACTTAGCATTTCTCACCTTGCTCCACATCCACCGCCTGGTGGCTCCCAGCCCCCTGACGAACGTTCACAGGTTTGGTGCCCACAGGGTGCTGACAGGCACCCTAGCTGTCCTGTAGCCCCAGGAAGGGTAGGGGCAACATTAATTAGTCGGTCTTCAAGTGATGACAAGGGAATGTTTTGCTCTCAGGCCTTGGAGAGCAAGGCCAGCCCATGGCAAGTTTTTTCTCAAAATTTCCTCACATACCATGTAATGGGGATGGTGCTTTTGAATATGTGTTAAACCGATGTGTCTTTCTTTCCATTTAAATTGTGATGCTCTGTGGCTCTCCATTCCATTAATCAACAGATTTCCGTGTCCAGGAAAAAGAAGATGCCAGTGAGAACAGCCAGGTCATTTGCTCGGCTTTGGCAGCCAAACTCTCAGTGTTTTTCTTAATCCTGTGCAAGACAGTAGTAAAGAGTGACCTCCAAGTGAGGTGTGTCCAAGATAACGCATCAGGAAACAGGAAAGAATGTAGCACTTCTGGTTTCATCCAAAAATGTCTATTTGGGGATGTGTTTTATAAAGCATGTACTATATTATTACAGTATTGCGTATGTAATTCTAAGACATATATGATATACCATATATCAAGTATATATATATACATATTCAAATTTTTTATAATGCTAGGGATGCCTGATCTCAAAATTGAGAACACCGATTTTGAAAGCCGGACTTTGTTTTAGGAGATTATTTTTTCCCTAAATGCCAAAAATGCCCTTTAACAATCAGAAATATTGTTTAGAGTTCTCTATGTTGATTTTTACTACAAGTCATAGGGAGAGATAACTTAAGTACCCACCTAGCTAGGGAAAGAGTAGCTAGCACTTCCAGCATGGGAAAGTGGGGGAGAGAAGAGGAAGAGAGGCAAATAGTGAGGGGATCATGTCTCACTCCCCACTTAAGCATGAAACTCTGTCAGATAAGTCTAGGAGAGTCTCAGAGCAGAACAGTCATTCCTTCTTTCCTCAGGCACCTTAGGGAGGATCCATGTCCAACATGGGCCACCCAGGCTGAAGATGGTATAGAGATCGGTGGGCTAGTCTCATGGAGCCCTGACCCCTGCGGTGGGAGTGCAGCAGCTGCCAAGGGTCCCTGTCCTCCAAGGGGGCTGGGTACGTATCCAGAATCAGCAGATTACACAAAGTTGAGGGAGAATGAGAGACCACAAGATGTGAGGGACTACCAACACAGGAGCCGAAGAGCCGGGTGAACCAGCTTAATCTGAGTGAGCACATGGCAGGCACTGGATGTTCAGAAACCAGACCAAGCCAGCCTCTCTCCAGTGAAGCCCAAGAAGGACGTGGAGGACAGCTCTCACTACTCCACCCTCATGAGGACACGTGGATATCCTTTCCACTCAGATGTGTTTGCAACCAATACTATTTAGTGTGGACTGGATTGTGTCCCCCCATAATTCATGTTGAATTTCTAACCCCCTAACAACATTTCTACACCCAATTTCGATGTGGGGAGAGAGGTTATTCACATACCACCAAGCAATTCTCCAACACCAGCTGAGCATCCTACAATTTAACCCAGTTCTGACACTATCTACCCAGAGATAGCATTAGGCTCCACAAGTTAAGAAATCAGTCCTACAAAACTTCCCCCACACACACACTTCAGATGCCAGTTGCAAGCCCAGGTTATCACCTGTGCTTCTGACCCACTTGCTATAGATTGGCAGGTCCAACACCTCCTCTTCAGGTCCGATTAATTTGCTAGAGCGGCTCACAGAACCCAGAGAAACATTTTATTTGTTAGATAACCAGTTTATTAGGAAAGGATAAAACTCAGAACAACTTCCAACAGCTAGAAGGGATGCATAGGACGAGGTATGAGGAAAGGGCATAGAGCTTTCATGCCCTCTCTGAGTGCACCACTGTCCCAAAATGTCACCGACCAGGAAACTCTTGGAACCCATCATTTGGGTTTTCATGGAGGCTTCATTACATAGATGGGATTGATTAAATCACTGGCCTCTGGTAATTGATTCAATCCCCAGCCTCCTCTCCCAGCCCCAGGAGTGAGAGACTAAAAGCTCCAACCCTCTTATCAATGATTGAGTCCACTGGCAACCAGCCCCCATCCTTAGATGGAGTCCAAAAGTCACCTCATGAACATAAGCAAAAGACACCTTTATGGCTGTCCTCACTTAGGAAATTCCAAGAGTTTTAGGAGATCTGGGCCAGTAACAGGGCAAAGACCAAATATATATTTCTTATTATAAACCATAGCATCATACCTCCAGGACCTCAGAACGTGAACTTATTTGGTAACAGGTTGCTGGGGATATAATTAGTTACGATGAGGTCATACTGGAGTAGGGGGAGCCCTCGTCCATCTGACTTGTGTCCTTATAAAAAGGGGAAATTCGGAGACGGCTGCACACAGGGAGAACGCCACGTGAAGAGACACGGGGAGAAGATGGTCTTCTACCGGCCAAAGAGAAAGGCCTGGAACGGCTAGTTCCTCTCACTCCGAAGGAACCAAGCCCACTGACACCTCGACCTTGAACTACAGCCTCCAGCTCTGTGAGACAACGGATTTCTGTTGTTGAAGCCGCCCAGTTTGTGGTACTCATCAGGGCGGCTCTAGCAAACGAATATACCATCTTTGCTAAAGACCCAAGGTGCATGAGGAGAAGTCTGAAAAATAAGATCTTTATTCAAAAGGTGCTGAGGGAGCATTTGAGATCTTGCTCCAGGCATATGTCATCAGTTTGGCTCAAATAAACTCTTACAAAAAAATTTTTTTTTTTTTTAAAAAGAGAGGCTGAGAGAATCTGGAAGAGACTGTTCTAAACTAAAAGAGTTCTCTTGAGTTACCTTTCATAGACAAGTGGAAGTCCTCTGCTCCAGAGGAAAGAGAGGCCTTAGAGGAAGATAAGAATAGTCACAAAGAACACTGCCCCTTTTTTACACAGCTGAGTTTACTGAGAAAGATTTTAGCCTAGCTCTACTTAAATCTCTCAGAGCTTTTGGCCTGCCTGGCCTGCTCTCTCAGTGGGGCCGGAGTCCACCCTCCTGGGTATTTTATGATTTTGCTGGTCGCTTAGGATACTATGGTCTCATAATAGATCTCAGCCTCCTCACTCCTCGCTTTAGTCCAGGTGGTGGGTTTCTAGATTGTACAAGGGGCCGGTGGCATGCCAGAACAGGTTTATAGAAGCTCACAAGAGCTGGCTGTTGAATTTTCAGGAATTTGGGGAGCCAGTCATTAAATACAACCATTAATAAAAATTAAATGGTAAAAATTTATGATCAAATCAATTATCTATTTTTTAAAGCATAAATACTCAGAAATCATCAATTCCTAATTATTTTACTATTATCTGTGCTTTTAAGGTTATTTATATCTATTACACCTGGATGGTAGAAATACTTTATAACCAATTGCTACCGTGCATCTCTTTCCAATTCCATGTTCAATAACTCATGTTAGTAGCTTGAATAAACTATGGTGAGAATATTTATACCATGGAAACTGGCAAAGGCCACATACCAGGGCCTCCACCCCAAGGAGAATCAGTTGTTAAGCATCTACCAACTCATCATTATGTGCCAATATGGGCCTTGGGCTCTTTGTTCACATAAAGCAAGTAGGTCAGCTGAAAAAGCCTGAGAAACAACTACAATCAGGTGTGCCCATGTCTACTCTGGGATTTAAACCATCACGGAGCAACGAAAGCAAATTGTTCCACAGTTCCACAGAAGAAGGAGACATCCAGTAAGGGTGACACCAGCAAGAACACCCATGTGCTCCCAGATTCGGGACACCAAACCAATAGCTACTGGCCTTACTATCTGTGTTCCCTTTTGCTACTATTGGATAAGCGCCGAACAGGGAACCTCAGAGCTGGCTTCTACCTAATCTCGACTACTGTAAAATGCCCTGGACTACTTCCTCTGATCCTGCTTCCCTGCGGCAAGAGAATGAGGGGACTCACATGGGCACTGGACCTCCAGGACTGATCACAGCCCTCCGATCCTCCCTATAAACACCGCTATTCCACGAGCTAATGTGGTTTTCCAACGAGCCACAGCACTGAGTCCTCGGAGAAACTGCTCTCTGTGCATAGTAACAGGTGTAAAAATAGCGCTGACCCCACTTCAGTGATAGGTGCCAGGAAAAAGTGTTTCTGGGACCACAGCAGTCATAGCTGGGCTCGGGGCTGACCCGGGCTTGTACCCAGCTTCATCACTTACCATTTGCGTGGTGTTGGACAAGAGATGATCTTTCCAAACCTCCATCTTCTCATCTGTACAGGAGGAAAACAAGATTGTCAAGAGTTGAATGAGCAAAAAAAAAAAAAAAGAAAGAAAGAAAAGAAAAAAAGAAAGAAAGAAAAGAAAGAAAGAAAGAAAGAAAGAAAGAAAGAAAGAAAGAAAAAAGTTGAATGAGCAAGACACAGAGACTTGTCTATATTTTTCAATGTTACAATGGTAACCAATGCAATAGAGGGGGAAATAGTAATTTCACTATAAAGAAATAGGAAGGGGTGTCATAGGGATGGTGACATAACCTAAATCCTTGCTGGGAGAGCAGAATGAAAGAAGTTAAGCATATTATTTAGAGATGAGGAGGTAACCCCAAGCGCAGTAAAAACAGAAACAAGTAGAAGTTACGACCTTCTGTTCTGGGACTCGAGGTGAGGGGAGATGCATTGCTGGATTTTCCAAATATTTTACTTTTTAATCCTGTTCATGTATTACCTTGGTTCAATTTTAAAGAAGAAAAACGCTGTGCATTATGTTAGCTAGATCTGTAACCTCTTGAAAAATGAGTTGATTTCATTTGTTCTCTTCCCTGGAATTGAGTTTACATGCTTTGCCACTGGAAATTATTTATTTTAATAGCTCCTGGATCTCTGAAAGTTTCTGTAGCTCCTTTAAGTCTGTTTTGTATGTTTCTTGATTTATAATACGTTGGCAAATCATTCCAAATAAAGCCCTCTCTTGTTGCAAAAATATGTAAAGAAACAGCAACAGATGATTCAGAGTGCTTTCATCTCCGAAGCTCTATGCTGGGCAGCAAGCAGTCAAGGCGTCCTGAGCAGCATCGCCCAGGCTCAGCTGAGCCTGGCTCTGACTCACAACCTGTCTGCTGCCTCATGCTTGGTCCTCACCAGCAAACCCACCTCCCACCCCCGCTCCATCTCCAGAACAAACTGGAAATCGTGGACCCATTAACCCCAAGTTCACAGGCCTGTAATGTGTCTATGGATAGGTCTCAGGGGGCCCACAAACCTCTAGAATTACATTTGCAACCGTATGTTTTTCCGGAAAGAGTTTCCAGATGGTCTTCAGATTTTTCAAAGTCTCCAGGCCCCAGGACTGCAAAGATTAAACTGTCTGTAGGTCTCCAACAGTCCTGACAAAGCAAACGTAAGTGGTTTTTCCACCTAAACAGTAAGGACTGTGACGGTCTTCTCCTTAATACACTTCTGATGTAGAGTGGTTCCTAATGCTCAACTCTGGACCAGACTGCCAAGGTCAAGTCTACCTTCACCACTTCCCAGCTGTGCGACCGATCACAGGCAAATTTCTTAATCCTCTACGCTCCTGTTTTTCTAATTATAAAATGGGGCAAATAATAGCACCGATGTCACTGGCTCGTTGTGAGGGTTAAAGGACTCACTGTAGGTAAAGTGCTTAGAACAGAGCCTGGCACCAAGGCAGTGTTAGCTGGTCTTTGGCCCCTCCTTCATGCGGACTGATAGCTCACAAGTGGTTACCCCCAACTGAACTGTGCATCTTCTGTGTGCTTGGGGAAGTAGCTGAAGCACATCCTGAGGTCAGTACAGTGCCTGGGAGGGCCCTAAACACATAGTCGACACTATAGAGATTCCACGGAGAAGAACAGGACCTTCCAGTGGCTGTGTGTGATGTGTTGGGAGGCAGGAGGGGATCGTGGCAGCTCCTGCGTCAGGCACTCCCTCAGTGGCCTCCTGGGATCCCTTCATGCTGGTCCTAGAAGGACAGTGTATTATTCTTATCATCATCTCATCTAACCCACCCCTTCTCTCTGCCCACTTGGCCAACGTGTGCTCATCCTGGACGATTTAGCCCAAGTCCCTCCTCCCACGTGAAATACACTGCCCTTCCTTTGGGAGCCCCTGTGCTCTGTGTTACCACACACCCTGTGCTGAGCCAGCTCCATGCTCTAGCTCATTTAATCTCCCAACAACCCTATAGTAAATAGAAAGAATTATCTCCAGTTACAGATAGAAAATGTAAACGGAAAGAAATTTTTTAAGCCCTCTCTCTGAGGCCAGGACCCATTCTTTTATCCACTTCTTTAGACTTCTTCTCTGGTTTGGCCCAACTCAAGACATATTTGGCCTTTAATTTAAGTCTCCTGTAACCCTCTTGAAGACAGGGACCATATCTTATCCATTTCTGTATCTCACACATCTATCCCTGTGCCTGGTATAGAGTAGGGGCTCAATAAGCGGGTGGGTGAAGCATGAATTCAGGCTCTACAAAATTTCTGCCCTGGCTTTCTTCAGACTGAAACTTTAGAAAGGCTTCCAGCTTCGATCAGGTAATTTTTAAATGCTTAGTTAATTAACTCAATGAGCAAATACTCATTACCTACTATGTAACAAGCACTGAGGGTACAGCAGCAAACACAACAGCAGAACCTCCTGCCCTGGGGGAGCTTACGTTCTCTTTTCATTGACAGAACCTTCCTGGGACCTCCTCCTAGCCATGCCATTCCCTCGCCTCTGGTGCGAAAGATCGGTGAAGAGCATAGACACGCCCTCTTAGCGTTACAGTCCCGAGGAATAAGTGTATGGGTATCAGTAAAAAAGCTTCTCTCACACTTAGACCCAAATAGTCTCAGCTCCCAGGCAGGTGGACAGCCCCAGGGCTCCTGTCTAAGGCACAGAGCCCTCCTGGCATCCTCCTCTGGGGTCACAGTGCCCACATGCTGGGCAGTTTCCTCCTCCACCCCCTCCTCCCTGGTCCTGACTGGACAAGCCCAGGACACTCCTGTCTTGCCTGGGCTGCTGTTAGCACAGGAACCAAGGAGAGAAAGTGCTGCAGGGGAATACAGGGTGGGGAAGCTGGGAACTGAGGCAAAAGCTATCTCTGTTGGCAGTGACTGGAACACCCCAGGTCAAGTGCAGGTGAAATACTGCAGGGACCCAAGGTCACAGAGCTTATCACATGTGTCGTCCTGGTATATTTGTTCCATGCAGAGTTTTGACTATGAAATCCACGTAGCTGTGGAAGGGAGGAAAGGTATGGTCTGTTACTTCAAATGAAATCTTAACATTGGATTATGAAGACTCTACATAGAACCTAGAAGGTGAGTCAGATCAGCCCTTGACCTTTTCCTTCTAGTGGCCTCTCTGCCCATACCTACAAGATAAACAGCTGTCTGGCTGTCTGACCTCCTCATGCACACAATAGTCTTGACCCTGGCCTTCAGCCCTCTTCAGCTGCTCTTTTTGGCGTCTCTCCCCTCACCTCCTACCCCAACTAGCCTTGGGCACCAAGTATTTTCCTCAGTCTAACCCTCTCTCCTCCATACCCCTCTGTTCTGTACTTAGCTATTTTTACTTCAGTGACTATTCATGCATTGGGTCACTTGGGGCGGATGTAGGGGAGCCGGGATTTAGGAATTTTACCTTTGGGGGCCCTTATTGTCTTTTGATTTAGGGGTAAGCCTGCAGTTTAACAGGGCTCTCTTGCTTGGTTAAATCAATTGAAGGAAAAAGTCTGGAAGAAATCCGAAGAAGAAGGGATCACAGCATGTGTCCTTCAAGTGCTGGGTTCACCTTTACTTTCAAGCAATGTGGAATACCTTTATTTTCTTCTCTCCCCTTTCCCCTAAATAACTCTCCTTGATTTTTAAGATTTAGTTGAAAGAACTCCTCTTCTAAGTCACTTTCCTGAGCCCTCTAGTGCACAGTGACCTCAAGCTGCTCTGCGTTTGTAGGACTATCACTGTATATGCACCAAACTCAATCATGTGCTGCCTTTGTGTCTTCTCCTGGGTTGAGAATCGGCCCTGTTCATTACCGGCCCCATGGGTCTCCTTGGGAGCAGACAGCACACCTCTACCTCTTAGAATCTCCCTCGCACCTGGTGTCTTGATGATATGTGGTAGGTGTGTACTGCCTTGCTGACTGATGGCTGATTAAAGATAAAAACTTGCTCCCTTATTTGATTTCACTCCTGATAACACAGACATGCATTGGCACTTTGGGGAGGGACCTGTAGTTCACCTATTCTTTGTGCTGTGCTGTTTCAGCAAAAACCCTGGCTAAACAGAAAGGAGTAGAAATTACAGGGAACGTTGTACTTTTCTAGGCCTGTGTTCTAAAGCGATGGTAAAACATCCAAGTACACTTCCATTCCTAGCTCAGAAACCACAACAGATGGAAGCATGTGTGGGCAGTAATTAGAGGCCAGGTGAGGAAACAGAGTCATCCGTCAGGCCCTGGAAAACCTCATCAAAGAAATCGGCCCAGAGAATAAAGCCTCCCTGGGTTAGTTCTAGAAGAAAGGATGGGGGGTTATGTCCTGGCTCCTACAAGTACAAGAGGTCTGGCACTGGCTTGGACCATGGCAAACCTAGCAATTATGTGTTGTGGGCAGCGCCAGCCTGGTTTCTCGGTGCCGCATCCATTTCCCATGGTGGGTGGCAGGTCTATAAGGCATAGTTGCCAGGTTTTCTCAGCTCTCTTCTCACTGTGGGGAAGTTTGCCTAAGGCTGAAGAGCATGGTCTGGAAACAGAAAGTGAACCACTGTGAAGATTGTTTGAGCAAGATGGACAAGATTTCAACCTGACCAGCTAGTTCTTTATGGACAGAAGCCAAGCCGTAGAACATGCTCTGGGGTGGAACCAGTCTGGGTGGAAATGGATGCCCTGGATGACGAGGCACCTGAGGCAGGAAGAGGGTGAGGAAGTGTCTAGTCCAATCTGAACCAGCGAACAGTTTGGCTGACTTTGCCGTCTTTCCCAAGGACTTCGGGGGAGCATCCAGAGATTTCTGAGCCCTGTGAGAGGTTTGGGGTCCCAGTCCCGACCTCTCTCTTGGCGCCGGCATTGGCTCCTTTCCCTTTGCCCCATAAAATCAACTAAGTGAAAATGAACTGATTCAGTAAAACTAGTCATTGGGTGCCTTCTCGTATAGGAGCTATGGGAGTGAGAGGTACCCAAGAGGAAGAAGTTGTGGTCCCCACCATTTTGGAGCTCAAGATGGGAGATGGCCATTGCAGATGCCAGCTTTGGGATTCTCCTTCTAAAAAGGTAATAGTGCAATAGTCCAGAGTATCTGGAGCCCTAACCCTCTCTAAAAGAAGCTGAATATATAAAACTAGGAAGCAAAAAACAATCTCTTTCTTTCGGGTACCCTTGCGTCCTCTGCCAAACATACATAGGTGTATTCTACAAAGCATCCTGATGAAATCTTCCCATTCTCAAACTTTGAACAGAATGCGTTGCTAGACGCACCCTCTCTGCATCCAGGGAGGAACTTCCTAAATGCTAGGTGTGTGCTGAGAACAAAGGGAACCTCTGAGCTGGACTGTGAGGCGAGCCCTGACAGGCACCTGTCTCAAAGCCCCAGGCTGGTGAACACCGGGGGTAGAAACCACCACTCTCGAGGGGATAAAGAAAGGAAAAGAACAACTTGTTTCCTTATTTCATTCAAAGGTTATAGTACAGAACTGTACACTCAAGTAGTTACTTCCTGAGCAGACTCGAGAAGCCATACTTAGAAAATGTGTTGCCTTGGAACTTCCTATGTGCCAGGCACTGCCTTAGGTGCTTTGTGTGCATTAGCCTGAATAGTTAATATTTACGGTGACTCCATGAGGTTGTTAGTATTGTAATGGCTGAGAAATGACTGCTAGAAATTTATTACTTGCAGGAAAATTACTGCTTGGCTATGCCCATGGGAACATAGGCTGTCACCCATAGGAGCATAACATTCTAACAATAAGCTTTCTGCTTCTGTACTCCCGCTTGCACACCCAACCTGTGGGTCGACAGGTAGTGAATAGAAGAAAAATAGACCTTTGTGTTTAGACAGAATGAAGAATGAGATTTTGGGCTTAAAAACCCTGTACCTCTACATTTCGTGGCTGCTTAAGAGTTAGCATGTGCGTAACCCTGGCAGACTCAGCTGGCTGAATAAATAGTGTATCCTATAACTCACTGAGTTCCACTGGTCCATTGTCTTTCGGGGACAGGCGGCTACAACAGTATTATTATTCCAATTTTTTAGACTGGGGAATAGAGGCTCAGGGAGATTAAGTAATTTGCTTAAGGTCACAAAGCTCACAGGCGTGACCTCTGCCTCCCTGACCGGGTCTGTATTATGTGGACCTTCATAGCCCAGTAATTCCCACCCCCTTCCCTCTCCCCCATACCAAGCAGCTCTTGAAACTGTGCCCCAGTAATACTACCTCTGCTCTGTTCATTATATCCTCACCTGCCTCTACAGCTGATCACATTGGTGCTTTGGAAAGTATAGGTACTAGGATACAAAAAAAAAAAAAATGAGTTATTTCCTGAGGTACCTAGGTGAGGTAGCAAAGGGCACTGGCCTGGGGATTAGAAGGTCTGGGTCCTAGATTGAATCTGCCATCAAAAGCCTAAAGACCATGGGTAAGACATTTAACTTCTCTTGGTCTCCGTGGGTTCCTCTGCAAGGCACTGGCATGCCTCTAGCACCCATCTCCCCATTTGATTATAAGGACCCTCAGGGGTCCTTGTGGGGACTAAGTCCTTCCATGTACTTCAATATGAAGCCTTTAGAGTCATTCGGCTGCCAAAGCAGATGCCCTGGATGGAATCCCAGCTCTGTCACTTGCTCATTGTGGGACCCTTGCATTTAACTTAGTGTACCTCAATCTCGTCTCTGCAGAATGGACCTACCTCATGGGGTTGCTGGAAGGTTTAATAATGCCTGGGACAGAGTAAGCAGTACATAAATGTTAATAATAGCATGTAATCTGCGCATTCCCATACCTCCGCTGGTTTTTCTTGTTGTCTAAGCCCCATTCTGATGGTCCCACCCATGGTGGTGGAATGAATCTCACAAAGTCCTCTGGCTTTCTGCAGAAGTTTGCAGCAAAGCAAGGCATGTAGTTGGTGCTGTTATTTGAAGGTGTTTAAATCCAGAGGCAGTAAAACAGCTAACTCTTGCTCATTGAAGAGGGAGCCTCCCACCTCTTGCTTCACTGCTGTCCACGTAAGAAAGTCCAAACTAGCAGAGAAATTTTGTGAAAATTTATTTGAGCCCAACAGATGCTACATCTGGAAGCAAGACCTCAAGAGACTGAGAAAAATGTTTCCTGGAATGGCAGTTTGCAGCCCTTTCTTATGCTTTGAAATTAAGGAGAGACGGAAGGAAGATTACATGAAGTTGGGAGAAAGCAAGGCAAGATTGGACTACAAGGTAGTTAACAAGGTTGCGAGCTCTCTGAAGAGTGGTTTCAAAGGTGTGTTAACCTACATGCTCGGAAACAAGGGGCAGGGCTTGCTTAAGGCAAAGATAGATCTTTTACTAAAAGAAGTTCTAGATAGGCCTGGGGTGTGACTCCCCACCGCGACCTGCTGAGATAGGAATTTGCAATCAGATCTCCCTGTGAGATTACATTCTGTACAATCCCTTTTTCATCACCACTGCACAGTGATTATATCATGGGCTAGATGCTGTCGCAGAAATACTCAACACTGGTATGGTGTCTGGAGTGAAATTCCACCATGTATGTTCACTTTGCTCTCTGAAACCAGGAAAGAGCTAGGGCTGCAGGGAGTCAGGGAGGAGAGGAAGGTGTCTACAGATATTACGCATCTGCTCTTCATTTTAGAGACTCATAAGAGCACAATGTTCTTGCTCCTGTATTTTAATACAATTTCCCTGATGGCACATTGCCTTATAACCTGCAGACAGACTACACTAATTCAGACCAGGTGGACTTTGTAAAACGTCAGCATTTTAAGCTATTTTATTCAATTCAAAATATTTTCTAATTTCCCTTGTGATCTCTTCTTTGGCCCATGGGATATTTAGAAGTGTATCGTTTAATTTTCTAATATTAAGGTTTTTCCAGATATCTTTCTTCTATTGATACTGATTTCTAGTTGAATTCCATTGTATTTAGAAAACATACTTTTATTTCAACTCATTTAAATTTGCTAAGGTTTGTTTTATGGTCCAGATTATAATAGGACATATTTTGTGTGCCCTTGAAAAGAATGGGTATCTATTGTCGGTTGGAATGTCCTATAAATGTCAATTAGGTAAAGTTAGTTAATAGTGCTATTTGGGTCTTCTCTGTTCTTACTATTTTTCTGCTGCTTTATCTTCTTGTTCTATTTGCTACTGCGAGATGAGTACTGAAATCTCCAACTGTAAGTATGGATTTCTCTATTTCTTCTTTCATTTCTACCAGTTTTTATCTTAGAGATTTTAAAGCTCCGTTATTGTGTACATATTAGAATTGTTATGTATTATTGATAAAATTATTATTTTATCACTATGTAATGTACCTCTTTATCCCTGGTAATAGTCTTTGTTTTTGAGGTCTACTCTGGCATTCTTTTGATTACTATTGGCGTAATTTATCCTTCTCCATCCTTTTACCTTTAATCTATTTGTACCTTTAAAGCATTTTTCTTATAGTCAATATATAGTTGGGTCTAGCTTTTTTAAATTTAGTCTGATAACCTCTGCCTTTATTTATGTAATTATTGGCATGCTGGATTTAAACCTACCATCTCGTTAGTTGTTTTCATTTGTCACATTTTTTCTTCGTTTCTTTTTTCTCTTTTCCTGTCTTCTTTTGAATAATTTAATATTTTTTATTATTCTATTTTACCTCCGCTTAAACTGTTTCCATTGAAAATGTTCTCATACATACTGAAACATTTTAATGTACTGATTCTTTTAATGTATTCTCTGTTAGGTCTGCAGGGGGCCTGCCTGGAGGCTTCCCAGCTTGACATCGGAATCCGGAATCCGGACAAGGGCCCACCCTAAAGCCCTGGCGCCACCGCCCTAATCCGCCACCACCCTAATCCAGATGCTCAACTGACATTCTCCATTCTATACCCTACCCCCACATAACCCTATAAAAAAACTACGCCCTCCCATCCCAGGGCACCACTTCTCTGGCCCCTCTCCCCTTGGGACCAGTGAACCTTGCCCCCGGCCCGGGAGCGCTCTCCCAATAAAGGCTTGCTTTTAGAACTTCTCTCGGGGTGTCATGCGTTTACCTTACATTCTCAACTAGAGGTTCTTCTTATTTTAATAGAAAGAGCGTGGACTTTGGAGTCAACCAAAACTGCATTTGAAACCAGGCTCTGCCACGCACTAGCTGTGCGGCCTTTGTCAACTTAGTCTCTACAGGATTCAATTTCCCTATTCGTAAAATTGGGATAATCATTACTACTTTTCAGAGTACAATGAGAATCAAATGAAAAAATAAATTACAATATCTAGCGTAGGTCTAGAACATAATAACTGCTTAATTAATGTTATAGTTTGTTCATTTTCTACAAAGCTCCATTTCTAAAAGAGATTTGAATATTATCAAGGGGGCAAATACCTGGCCTATTTACTACCGCCCTGTATCTTTCTTGAGTTTACAACGGCATTGCTAATAAATCATAGTGCTGTTTTAAATAAACTTGGATAAACTTTCTTTTTCTTTCTTTCTTCCCTCCTCCTTTTTTTTTTTTTTTTAATGCATTATCTTTCTCAGTTGGAGTTGGGCCAAAATATAAAACCTATCTGCCAACACATCAACCCTACTGAAAGTCTTTTTAATACATTTATTGTTTTCATTGCATTAAATCCTCCCTTCTAACAACTTCTCTAAAGGTATTGTAAAGGAAAGCTTCTGTTCAGCTCTAATGATCCCAAATGCTGAATCAATGAGGTTTTTATTTGGCATCCGGGAAACTGGACACCACAGAAGAGAAGGTGGTGACAGCAGAGTTGTTGGCCAGAGGTCAGGGGCAGGGCCACAAGGCCAGCTCATCAGGTCTCATTTTAGAGCCTGACACAAGCATGTGATGAGGGCGTGGTGTCTCGTGATGGGCACCAACTATTCCTCCTGGGGCCTCCGGTGTCACTTAGCTACGAATGGACAAAGGACGATCTATCATTGGCTTTGAAAAAAGCCTTGCCCTTGTACCATAAAAAAGCACTGAACACCATTCAGCTGCCTCTCCCCAGCCCAGCCCTGGAAATAAAGACTTCCTGTTACTGGTGCTGGGGCCATTTGCCATGTCCAGAGTTGGTGCCCAGGAGCACACATGCAGCTTTGTCCCTTCGGGATCCTGAGCCTGCTGGACAGGGGAGTGGCTTAGTCAGTGGCACCAATGGCTGCCCTCCTTGTAGCCCTAGGAGGAGCTGATTTAAAACAGAATTCCACTTATTATTATATAGGAAAATATCAGCGAGAGAACAATCCTGCTGCCTAAAGAGAGGTTAAAAGCGATCCTTTAACCCCCCCGGGTCTGAATCTGCAGGTGCACCTGTGTCTCCCTCCCTTCCCTCCTTGTTGTCTCTTCTTATTGCTTCTCCTTATTGTTCCTGTCGTGGGACACTTCATAACAACATTCAGGGGGTGAAATTCCTTGAATTTTCCCATATTACTCATAGAATGTCTTAGACTTTCATCAGTTTGGAACATAGAAATAAACTGGCATGAGTGTCTACTTCTCACACACTTCTGTGCTTTGGGCAGTTATTATCAGAATCCTCAGAGACAGGATTGGAGGGAAGAGTTCCTTCTACTCTGTTTATCACAGATAGGACATCTCGCTCTGGCATTTACTGTTTTACTATTTAGAAAATGGTCTTGGTCCAAATGTTTAAGAATAGGTAAAAATAAATAGATAAATATACACACACCCCTTAGGATTCTTACTGAGTTGTCAGTGGTGCTTTTGAAATCTTTCTGTAAGGCGGAGATGCAATTAAAACCTACGGGCTCTGAGTTCCTGTTGCCTCAAATACTGCTTCGTGTCCATGTTCATCTAGCAATGTCAAAGCTCTACGCTTATACTACTCAGGCGAAATAATAATGACAATGGTAAAAAAAAAAAAAAAATCCCTCAAACATTATCAGGCATCTACTTTAAGCTAGGTGCTTTCACATGCAAGCTCTCATTTGATCCTTACCAGGATCCTCTGAGCTGGGCAGATTAAGCCTCGTCCAGAAAACCTGAGTGCCAGTGAACAGCCCACGCAGCGCAACGCAGCCAAAAAGTAGCGGAACTGAAACTGGAAAGCAGGCCTAGAACTTGCCTCTAAATGGAGTGCCTGTTCAACTCTTCCTGATACATAAAAAGCTGCGTTCCTTCCCTAAGACAATAATTATAAAATGTGGACATTTTTTTCTCTATTGGGAAGATAAAGTCCCTATAACTTACGGAATATCTTCCTGACACATAGGGCAGGAGAGGAATTGAAAGAGACCACCTAGCCATTCCCATGATTGCTTACAACAGCATCAAGAGCAGAACAGGGCTCTAGCAGAGCCAGGAAGTGTTGCCCAACGCCTGAATCAGCCCTGGAACCAATAGCCCTGTCCCTCAGTGTGCCTCCTCTTTTCCGCCACCACGCGCCTCACTCCGCCATGCTGACTGCCAGTCCTGGACCCAGCAGAAGCTGTCACTCCCTGCTCTCAGCTTGAACTCAAGAAATGCTCTGCCTTCCCCACCTTCTTCAAGGGTAACTTAAGCGTCTGGGCTTTTGTGAGCCTTCGGTGATTCCCAGGCAAAAGCCATCGATCTGACTTTATGCTTCCGCATCAGTTTGTACCTGAAACATCCCATCTAGTACATGGTAGTAAAATTAACGATTTTCGTTTCTTCTTTTTCTTGTTAGATTTTGAGATCTCTAAAGGCAGAGAGAATAAGAGTTGTCTTTCTAAGGCCTAGCACACGTCTTTAATAACGGCTAATTGAACTGAGTGGAATTTATTTGAATTCAATTTGACTGACTCACACAAAATGCGGGAATGAATCTATTCCAAGGTATTTATAAGGATTATTTGATAATACTTCTGCAATATCAAATAGCCAAGGTGCAAATACTTTCATGAGCCACATCTGGTTCAGAATCCAGGTGATTGCATGTGTACTGTGTGCAGGCAGCCACAACTGGGTGCACAAAATTTACAATTTTGTGATATAAGCATGTGATTGGAGGAGGCAATTTTGAAGTTATGACTAAAATATTGTATGAGAAGTTTAGTATAGATATCATGTGTTGTTGACAGAGCCGACTCGAGTTAGAATACAAATTAATCATAAGTTTGAGAATCTTTTAAATGTTTAGGAACAGACTCAAGGATCCCCTCCAGGAGCTCATTCTAGAAGTTTTATCATCCTCAGTGATCAGAACGTCATCACATACTTCTTGGGCTTTGCATACATCATCTCATACCATCCTCCCCACGACCTAATGAGGAAACACTGCTGACTTCCCACTTCTTATGTGGGAAAACTGAGTCAGCTTGAGGGTAACTAAGGCCTCACAGAGGGTAAGTGGTGGAGCTGGGATCTAAACCCAGGCAGTCTGGCTGCAGAGCCCCTGCTCTATGCTTCAGGCCTAGACACTAAATGACCCAGGGCGCTAATCCCTCCAGCAAACACATCCCTAGACCTAGTTTAATCTGAATTACTACATATTTGCCTGTTGGTTTCCAGTTGTGGCCTCTGTGGAAGAGAAAAAAAATATTCAGTGCTCCCTATAATCACACCATGAATATTCGAAGATGGTTTTTAAGTTGTTTCTGAGTTTTCTTTCCGCAGTTTAAATCATTCCAATTAGTTTAAAATTTCTTCCAGATATTCCCCCTCTCACGCGCATTTCATAAGCTACCCATACTTTTCAGGGCACATTTTATTTGTTTTGCTATTCCCAAATCATGAAGGCCCGAACTGGATAGGAGTGTTTTCTGGTGAAGGCCTGACCAGTCCTTATGTGGGAAAAGTATTCAGAAGTTTTGCTTATCTTTTCCTCATTAACATTCCATCAGCATGTTCATTTTCCCAGTAGTTTCTCCATTGTTGACTAATTTTGTACTGTGACACAGTTGCTAACATTTTTTTCACTAGAGCTCTGATGAGTCATTTCTCGTCTTGTATTTGCGGTGTGGATCATTTTTTTTTTTTTAATTTGTCAGGCCCAATTTTAAAGGGTCATATTGAGTTTGGTTCTCACTATTAGGGCTGTTAGCAACTCCACCTAATTTGGTATCATCCACCAAACACAAGATGCTTATTCTCAACTCTGGGTCACCGAAGAAAGTATTTATATAAATCTCTTTTCCTGTAAATAAAGTTTTCTGGCTTCCAGATAGCCTGGGAGTGGTGAACCAAGATCTCATTTTAATCCTTTCCAAGAACTGTAGTTGATTATCTGAGCTTTACGCTGACTTTTGAAGAAACAATCAAGATTCATTTCCAAATCTGAAGAAATACTGAAGTTTGGCCACTGCTTGGTTCCTGGAGCACAACCAAAACTGAATTTATTCTAAATATAGGAGGGACAGCAATGTTCTTTGGAAGCAAAAGCTTGGCCTGGATATCTGGAATTTACTAAGAGGGCTCTGCCCTCATCTTGCTTCTAGACTGGCATTCCTTTTAGTTACTGCTAAACAGAGAAAGCCAGGACAACTATAAACTAAAGTATCAGGAGTCCTCGAACAAAGGTTTTTATACTGTTTATTTTATATCTGGTGCCTTAGAAAGAAGAAAAGTGTTTGTTTAAAAAAAAAGTTTAATGTCTTTGTTTGCTTTCATACTTGTAGGGTAAATTGATGCATTGCTTATGTCAATAAATTCCAGACCTGGCCAATAACCAGAATCATCTGGAGAGTTTGGAAAATTCATATGGTCAGCCCCTCCCTAGGCTTCCTGAATCCCCATCTTGTAGGTGGTGTTGAGACATGGGAGAAGAGCATCTCTACTTTTTAAAACCTCCCCAAGTTGGTTAAACATCCATGGTTAAAACATGTAGTGGAACACAAAGCAGCCATTTGCAAGGGGGAAGTCAATCCATATGTGCTGATATGGAAATACTTCACATTAGTCATACAGAATGTGTAAGTTCCCATTTGAGATGAAATTGTCATGAATATATAGATACTTATATAGACTTATATACCTCTCTCTATATATATACTGTATACATTTAGATGCATCACCAGAGGCACTGTCAATTAGAAAGAATGCCACTTTTAGTACCAGAGCAAGATGATAGATTAGAAGGGAGAGAAGTCTGAGGGGAGGGACCAGGGAGACTGGGGTCTCAGGAGCTAGGGGCAGTGTCTATTTACCAACTGACATGAAGTATTTCAATATTTTCACAACTGGGTGAGGCTTAGTCCTGCATTTACATGCAGAAACACTAGTAACCTATCAATCAACACTGACTGATTTAAGCAGAAAGAGAATCTACTGAAGATATGTTGGATAGACTCCCCAGGAAGGCTTGGGAAATAGACAAGAATAAAGGGAGAATGGACAACTAGCCTTAGCCACAGGCAAGGCCACGCCACTGAACCAGTCCAGTAAGACCCCTGCTGCCACCACCCCTGGTCACTGGAGGCCACGACTGGCACCACTGCCACATCAGACCTTGGAACAGCACTTCGTGCATCGTCTCTATTCTTCTCTCACTAGACTGTGAGCCCCTTGAGCATAGAAACAGCATCTTACTAATCTCCTAATTTACAGCCCTTACCCCAGTCCTGGCACGGAGTGAGCAGAATCCTGAATGAAATCAATGAGCAAATAAAATTTAATTGCTGGATATTATACCATATAGGCAGAGAAAGTGAGAGTGGTATTTACTTGTATGTTTCACTTTAGGACCTCAAAAATGAGCAGATGCACGTGCTTTTTCAACTTCCATTCCTCCACTGATGGTTTGTCAGATGTTGCTTCCACAAAAATATATGATTGAGTTCATGGTGGATTCACTCTCTCTTTCTCTGAAGTGAGCATTCTCTTCAGCAGAGATTTGTATAAAATCATGGTTTCATGAAGTGACTATCTTAATTTCAAATGTTATATCCCGATGAAGTGGGTCTAGGGATCAACCAGACCCGCTTCCATCTCTGGTAGGACTTTTGTTTTAATTACTCACACACATGAAAGAATGCCCAAGCACATCTCTGAGTTTTCCTAGGCAAGCAACTTGAAACTAAATTGGTTCATACAGACCAGGATTCTGAAGAGACTAAGTGAAAATAAACTATATCCTAAGAATTGCAGTAATTTTCATAAGAACCACATAAAAGCCAGGAGTAGAGAACATATAACAGAATTCAGGCCTGCCTGCATCTGCAGACAAACAATGAACAATGTAACTCTTCCAAGTTTCATCTGCTTTGTTTACAGGACAGAGAGGAGTTAAGAGACTGGGAAACTACGAAAATGAAGCATAATAGCAGGCTAATTAATTATCACAGTACAAAGAAATAGATGGTCTTTGTTTATTTAGGATTACATACTATACTTCATGGAAAAAGACCTAATACAATTCACTATAAGAGGTATGAACTCAGATATGAAAACTTGTGTTCACACAAAAACCTGTACATGAATGTTTATAATAGCCCCAAAACTGGAAACAACCCAGGTATCCTTCAAAGGATGAATTACACAAACTGTGTAACATCCACATTAAGGAATACTACTCAGCAATATAAAGGAACAAGTTACCGAAACATGCAGCAGCCTGCTTGAGTTTCCAGAAAATTATTTTGTGCGAAAAAAAGCCAATCCCAAAAAGTTGCATGCTGTATAATTCCATGTATATGTAACATTCTTAAAAAGACAAAATTACAGGAACGAACAGATTTGTGGTTGCCGGAGGTTAAGGACGGGGTGGAGACAGGACCGAAGCATGCAGCTATAAAAGTGCACCACGGGAGATTCTTGAGGCAATGGACTGTTCTGTATCTTGACTAAATCAATATCAATATCCTGGTTTGCGATTGTACTATAATTTTGCAAGATGTTACCACTGGGAGAAACTGGCTAAAGGGCTTGCAGGATCCTTCAGTTTTATTTCTCACAACTGCATGTGAACCTGCCGTTCTTTGAATCCTAAAAGAAATCCATTTCATCTTAAATTGCAACCCACAGGGCACAAAATAAGTTCTACAGAGGTGAAGCAAGCTCAGAAATCAAGTGCTGTTCATGTTAATGCTTGATGATCCAAGACTTGATTAAGGAATGCTAGGGGAAAAAACGATCCAAGTTTCACGGCTGTACTTATACATAAATGGGGTAGATGACCACCCGAAAAATGTGGCTTAGAGGACACCAAAAAGACACTTCGCAGCACAGCTATAGCTTTTCTATGTGGTATCTGAAAATCTACCCTTAGGAATGCACTCATCTGGGCTATGACTTCTTACATTGGAATTCGGAGACTGGGCCTTGCTCAGATGATACACAGACGAGGCCTCTGGGCGTCTAAGAGACTCAGAAGAATACGTAAGAGAACATAGGAAAACTAGGAACTCAGGAGACAGAAGGTCACACCTTCATTTTCCCTGTAACTGTGGTTGCCTTTCCCATTGATGGCAACCCCCAGCCTGTGCTTCCGGTCCTAACCCTCAAGCTCTCAGGTCCTCCAAGTATCCCCACTCTCTGCACCCGCCCTACCCATTCGCCCCATCCCTACCCTATTACATTATCTGTATCAGCATACAAACTCTATTCTATTATCTCCTATCTCTAGAAACCCAACAAAAAAAAGTCAACCATGAAACTGTACCCCCTCGACCCTACAGCTTCCCCTAGCTACTGCACCATTTCTTCTTCCCCTTCACAGAAAATTTTTCATTCCTCAAAGTCTTGGTGCTCACTTTCTCATCTGTCTTTCTCTACTCAGCTCACGCCTTCAAGTATACACAGTTGACGTCTTTGTTCCCAAATTTGATGGTCACCTCTCTTGTCACCTTACTAGCTCTCTGCAGCATTTCTGCCTAGCCGCCACTCCCTACTTCATGTCACACCTTTTTTTTTCTTGTCTTCCAGGACATTTCACTTTCCTGGTTTCTTCTTACCTCACTGGCTGGTGGCACATTCCACATTTGAGTTGTTAGAGCACACGAGTTAGAGATTCGCTGAATTTTGTTTGCTCCTCCTCTGCCGCTTCTAAAATGTAGAGTGCCCTAGAGCTGGTCCTTGGTCTTCTCGAACTTCACTTTCTCCTTAGGTAATCTTATCCAGTCCCACGCCAGTTAATTCTGTATCTGTATTTCATCTCTGATCTCTCCCCAGAACTCCAAATCTATATATCTAAAAGCTGACTCAACCCTACTTGGATGACTTATTGGTGTCTCAAACTTAAGTCCAAAACAGAACTCAAGATTCTCTCTCTCAACCCGTTCCACCTCTGCTCTCCCCTACAGAAACACTGAACATTCAGTTGCTTAGACCAAAATATTTAGTTTTTCTTGGGTTCCCTTTTCTCATCCCCAGCATCCAATTCATCAGCAAATCCTGTCAACTCTGCCTTATCCAGAACCATCCCTCGTCCAAGTCACCATCTTACTTCTCCTGGGTCACCTCTGTAGCCTCTAACTGATTTCCCAGCCTCCATTCTCCATCCTCCATCCCCACCTCCAACCCATTTTCCACATAGCAGCCAGAGTAATCCTTTCAAACATAAACTGGATCGTGTCACTCCTTTACCTAAAACCCTCCGTTTCCCATTCCAGTTAGATAAAATCCCAACATTGGCCACGACTGATAAAGCAAACCATCTAGTTCCTGCTAACTCCCTCTCATTCCACCCTCTGCCATATAAAAGGGCACAGATCATGTCTGTCTTGTCATGGGGGTACTCTCAGGGCAGAGGGCAGCAGGTGCACAATAAATATTTGCCAGTGAATCAATAAATCGATGGTTTAGTAAGACAAACTTATAATTCTAGACTGGCAACAACAGCTCTGTACTTCACCGTCCTGACTTAAAAAGCCAGCAATTATAGCCACCACCCTTCCTGGTTTGCTGTGAGAATGGAAAAAAAATTTCTAGTTCTAAAAATCCACCAATTGTTCTTTAATGGGTACATGTTACAGTGTGAGTCTTGTGATGACATTTAGGGCTCCTCCTCACTTTATTCTTTGTGTAATGACACAGACTCTTGAGTGCTCAAGCAAATGCTCCTTTTGTGCCTTGTGGGTCTGCATCAGTGTGTGATTATCAGTGAAGGATAAAGGACATGCGTGAAGGAAAAATGGTGAGTACGGGGGAGGAGATAATTATCTCCAAGTTAAGCAACAGTGTTTGGGTAGGAACCAGCACGTTATCCAGAATTAGTGGGCTCAGAGAAGCTACACGAAGAACACACTCCCCTGAAGTGGGAATTGTGCCACAAACGCACTGCCGGGTCCACCTGAGGCCTGACCGCCCTGCTGGGGCACATCTGAAGTTGATTCCAGTTGTCTGAACATGTAGTGGGTTCACTGCATTTGATTGTTTTTTCCTTTCTCTTGTGGGTATGTTTTGTTTGTTTAACATTTCACACATGCTTTGGTCTGTGCTTGTTGCAAAGTGAAAGGGTTAGGGAAAAGGTGGTTATACTCACCAGTCAACCTGCAAATGCATCCTATAGTTTATGGAGTGTTGATATCTATTCATTTTTTCTCATCTTCCTTTCCATTGCCTACCTTTCCCCTTCTGTAAATATTTAAGTTTGTGCCTTTAAAGGGGGATGGGGGTAAAAAAACCCCAAAACAATAATTACACATAGCAAATTCACCAATAATTCCTTAATATCAAATATCCTCTTAGTAGTAAATTTCCCTGATTATATCATATATATAGTATGTGTACACATATATACAGTTGACCCTTAAACAACACGGGTTTGAACTGCGTGGGTCCACTTATACATGATTATTTTTTCAATAAATATGCAATCATCCCTCTGTATCCCAGGGTTTTTCATTCATGGATTCAATTGACCTCAAATCAAAAACAGTATTTTCTATCCACAGTTGGGAATCTACGGTTGCAGAGGGCCAATGTAAATTATACTGAGATTTTCAACTGCTCTGGGGTCAGTGCCCTGAATCCCCTCATTGTTCAAGGGTCAAATATATATATAAATAATTGGTTTGTTCGAATCAGGACCCAAGCAAGGTCTGCACATTGCATTTGACTGATATGTTTTTTAAATTCCTTTGTTTTTAACCTGAAGTTTCCCCTTCCCTTCTTTTTTGAAGAATAGGGTAACTTTTCTGTAGAGTTCCCCCCATTTTGAATTTTTTCTGATTGAATCCCTGTAGTATTATATAACATGTTCCACCTCCCTGGAATTTCCTATAAATTCAATGTTATAGATTTAGAGGTTCAATCTGATTTTATTTTTCCCCCAGGAGCACATCATTGGTGTATGTTCCCATCAAGGGACCCATGATAACTGGATGTCTCTTGCAATGTTAGCTTCCACCAATAATCAATGCTTGGACGCATTACGCCATTAAGGTTTTGCAAGATGATAATATTGTAACCTTATTATTCCTTCTACATTTATTACCTGGCATATTTCTATACAGAGAAATTTTTCCTCATCAACTATTTGGGTTGCCCTGAGGTAATTTTTTTTTTAAAGAGAAATCACTGCCTGCCAAGAGTGTTCATCAGAGCATTGGTGCAGGGGGAGGACGGAGTGACCAATGGAAAGGAGATGTGAGCGCCTCCTGTCTGGGGGCCTAATTACTTATGCATGGGTCATTCTGAGCTGGATGATTGTCGAGTCTTTGGTCTCCACTTCACAATATAGTCCTACCTGCACGCTCCCTCATTCTGTTACTGAGCTCTGTCCTGACTCTGTAGTTCAGCTCTGAGGGCAGGAACGCCACCTTATACTTCTTGAGTCCATCACAGACCTAGCAAGGCACTGAGAATGGATTAGGCTATTAATAAGTGACTGACGGCTGCTTGTAAATTCAAGATAGTACATTATTTATTTTATCACTGTCACGATCATCCTCAAAAGCATTCTGAAATGTCTATCCAGTCACAGGACGAGATGAAATAACAATAGATGAGACCATTGTAGATTGACATTGAAGAGCCAGATATTTGAACCAGCCTTAGTGAATACACAAAATACACAAATATGTTCAAAAGGTAGTATATTACTGTCAAGTTGCTTTCCAGAAGGCTCACAACAGAGTGCACTCTCCCATCAGTGTGTGAGAATGCCTACTTCCCAACCCACTTGCCAAAATTATCATTTCTTGAAATCTTTGCCAATTCTATGGGTGAAAATGACATTGTATTTTTAATTCCAGCTAGTAGTGAGAATGAATACATCTACATATTGGCCATTTGTTTCTCCTTTTGTGGCTAATTACCTATTCATATCTTTCGTTTATAGGCATTAAGGTCCCTGTGCTGCTGGATGGGGGAGATGCTAGATGTTACCACTACACAAGAAGTCAGTGACACTTAAAAAATATATGTATATATGTGTGTGTGTGTGTGTGTGTGTATATATACACACACATATGTTTTCTATATAAATATTTAACATGTTCCTATATAAAAAAACACACATACAAGCAAAAATGATTAAAAATTATTCGTAATCCTACTTTTTAGAGTGAATCATTGTTAATAATTTAGTTATTTAGTTCTTTCCAGACTTTCTACACATATGTGGTTTTTACACTTGCGGGATCTTTATTTTATTATTTATTTATTTTTATTTATGCCTACAGCACCTGGTCTTCCTAGGTGGTCTCCCATCCAAGTACTAAGCAAGCCCAACCCTGATCAGACATCATGCTTGTTCAGAGTGGCATAGCCATAGACCATGGATCATGGCTCCACTGGGGCGTGAACCCAGGACCTTCTGCATGTAAAGCAGACATGCTAACCGCTACACTATGAAACCACACATGCACACTTGTGGGATCTTACTATAGCTTTTCTGTAACCTTACTTTCTTCAAGGAATTTTCGATTTCTTTAGAGAATGACAAATCAATAAAGGATAAATATAGAGCCCATTAATAGAAAAATAAGCAGAGGACACAAATAGATTTTTGCTCACAAAAGGAGAACACAAATGACCAATATAAAGTAGTATTCATCTTTATTGTTAATTGGAAGTATACATTAGAACAAACATACAATTCCATGTTTTACTACCATAGAATTGGCAAAGATCCAAAGAAATGATACGTAGGTGAGGAAGTGAGCATTCTCACACACAAATGAAAGTAGTGTGTTTGGGACTAGCCTTCTAGGAGGAAATTTGCCAATAATAAGGTCTTGAGAATCGGTGTGCTCTTTGATGCAGCATATATAATAGTATTTGTGTGTAAAAGAAGGTAAGGATTCGGCAAGGACATTGTGACATATTCATACTACAATCTACCTATCTATCTATTTATCATCTATTTATCTATTTTTCTTTTCATACTGCAGTTTAAATCATGTTTCAAATGAGTACTGGCTGACATAGGGGAATGTTCACGGTGTATTCTAATGCGAAGGAGGGAGGCTGCAGACAGGGTACACACACGACCCTATTGTTTGTACGTGTACGCATGCAAATGACTGAAAGGAGATTTATGAAACATCAGTGGGATGATATCGCTAAAAATTATTTCTAAGAGAAGTACAGGTTGATAAAGGAAGAACCACAGGTAGACTTAAGACTTTGATTCTATATAGCTTCAGTGCTCTGACAGTGGCCAGTGGGGACAGAAAGGTGAGCGCTCCTCCCCTCTATGCCTCTCCCCTGTTCCTCTCCTCTCCCCCACCCCTGCAAAGGTCCTTTGGCTTGGGTGGCCACTCTGTGCCAGGTTTTAGCAGCCTGATTTCTCAGGGTAAAGGCTGAGGCCCTCAGCCTCGGGCATTCTCCTTCTGTTCTGTTTAGGCCTCTGGATTAGAGATAAAAGGAGCAGAGGAAATGAAAACAAATCATTCTATATGAGAAGGAGGGAGGCCAAAATGCAAAGGAAGAGGTCTTGGATACCAAGCCTCTTGGCATGGCTCCCCTAGACTGCCACAAAGAGAAAGCCACCAGCATGTGCCCCAACTCAGAGACAGAGATCAACTTGATGAACCCACTGCCAGAAACAAGGGGACATTCAACCCATGCTCTCAGTCCCCTGAAACTGCTTGCTTTCTGCCACCTGAAACTTGTTGAGAGAGGAGGGCTGAATGGAAATGGGTTTGTAGGAGTCCAATTTATTTTTCTTTCTTGGTATAAAAATTAACTGAGAGATCAGAATGCCATATGCAAGCCCAAAATAGGATGATTTATCTCTATAATGGAACTGAAGCTCAAAACAGATGTAAAGATGGAGACACTGACATTGTTGGGCAGGCTGAATGCTTCGGGAGAATGATGGTTCAAATGTGACAGGACCCTGGGTAGGCAGCCTTAAAACAGAGACCAAAGACAAGAGGGTTCTGCAGCCAGCCACCAGGAGAAGGGAAGACCTCATTTTCCTGTCTAAAGGAAAAGCCCTCACTACTCCCCTGACCGACCAACCCTACAGTTCAGCTCTACTGCACGAAGCCTCTCACCAGGCAGTTTTCAGGTCTGAACCCTGTGAGGACCCCAAGAAGCATTCCTTGGTACTTCCCACCCCATTTCTGTTTATCCAGACCCCTTCAATGTTCCAAGAGCCATGGCTGGGAGCCATCTCTCACCCCCAGACCTGATGGGCTCTCTTCTTTAAGCCTGATTGCATTGTTTGTCTTGATTTCTGACTCCTCACCTCCGTTTGGAAGATGTACTTGTCTTCTCCTTCCCCTTCTGCCCAGAGAGCAACTTGAATAAAGGACCACATGTTGTTCATCTCCATGTCCACATATTAGGTGCTACAAACGTATTGGCTAAATATTTTTTAAAATAAACTTTTTAAAGTTTTAGATTTAAAGAAAAAATTAAAAGGGAGTATAGAGAATTCCTGTATACCCTATACCATTTCCTCTGTTATTAACATCTTATATTAGTATGGTACATTTGCCACAATTAAGGAACCAATTAGGAACCAATATTGACACATTATTATTAACTACAATCCATACTTCATTAAGATTTCTTTCACTTTTACTTAATGTTCTTTTTCTGTTTCAGGATCCCATCCAGGATACTACATTATATTTAGTTGTTGTGTGGCAGTTTCTCACTTTCCTTTTTTTAAATCAAGATATAATTCACATATTATAAAATTCACTCTTTTAAAGTGTACAATTCAGTGGTAGTCTGTTGACAAAGTTGTGTAACCATTAGTACTATCTGATTCCAAGACATTTTTGTCACCCCCCCCCCAAAAAAAACACTGTACTTGTTGTCACTCCCCATACCCGCCCCACCTCAGCCTCTGGCAACCACCAATCTACACTGTCTTTATGGATTTTACTAATCTGAACATTTTCTATAACTGGACTCATAGAATACGTGACCTTTTGTGTTGGGTTTCTTTCACTTAACACAATATTTTCAAGCTTCATTCACATTGTAGCATGAGTTAGTTCACCATTCCTTTTTATGGCTGTATAATATTCCATGCATGGATATAACCACATTTTGTTTATCCATTCATCAATTGTTGGGCATTCATCAAGCACTGTTATGAATAATGCTTTTATGAACACCTGTGTACAAGTTTTTATGTAAGTATGTTTTCAATTCTCTTGGGTATATATCTAGGAGTGGAATTGCTAGGTTATATGGTAATTCTATTTAACTTTTGGAGGAACTGACAGTTTTCCAAAGTGGCTGCATCATTTTACATTTCCATCGGCAATGTTGTGAAGGTCCTGATTTCCCCATTTTCATCAATGCTTATTCTTTTCTGTCTTTTGCTCGTAGTCATCCTAGTGGATGTTAAGTGGTATTTCATTGCGGTTTTGATATGTATTTCCCTAATGACTAATGATGTTTTCATGTGCTTATTGGCCATTTATATATCTTCTCTGGGGTAATGTCTATTCAAATCCTTTGCTCACTTTTAAACATATTATTTATTTTTTATTGTGGAGTTGTAAGGATTCATTATATATTCTGAATACTAGACCCTTATCACATATATTATCTACAAGTATTTTCTCCCATTCGGTGTGTTGTATTAACCTTTTTTCTTTATGATGACTTTATTGAGATACATTTCACATGCCATACAATTCACCACTGAAACCTACAGTTTAACTGATTTTAGTATATTCACAGAGTTTTACAACCATCACTCTCATTTTCTTGAGTGTCCTTTGAAGCATCGAAGTTATTAATTTTGATGGTTTAATTTATCCATTTTTTTGGTTGCTTGTGTTTTCAGTGTCATTCATATTTAAAAAACCACTGCCTAACCCAAGATCACCAAGGTTTACTCCTACATTTCTTCTAAGTGTTTTCTAGTTACAGCTCTTACATTGAGGTCTGTGATCCATTTTGAGTTAAATTTTATATGTGCTGTAAGGTAGGGATCCAACTTTATTCTTTTGCATGGAAATATCCAGTTGTTTCAGCATCTTTGTTAAAAAGAGTATCCTTTACCCCAGTGAATTGTCCTGGCAGCCTTGTCAAAAATCAATTGACCATAAATGTACAAGTTTATTTCTGAACTTTCGATTTTATTTCATTGATCTAAATGTCTATTCTTATACCATTACCACGTAGTATTGATTCCTGCAGCTTTGTTGTACGTTTTGAAATTGGAATGTGTTAGCTTTCCAACTTGGTTCTCCTTTTCCAAGATTGTTTTGACTATCTGGGTCTCTTACATTTTCATATGAATTTTAAGAAACAAAGAATTATAAATTAAGAAACTTTCAAACTGTCCTCGAAAGGGGGCATCATTTTGATTTCCACCAGTAATGAGTAAGAGTTACCGCTGCTCTGCCTCCTCACCAGCATTTGGTATTGTCAGTCATTTATTTATTTATTTTTAGCTATTCTAATAAGTGTGTAGTGGTTTCTTATGCTTTTTTAAACTTGCATTTCCTAATTACAAATAATGTTGAGCATCTATCTCTTCATATGCTTGTTTGTCATGTATATATCTTCTTTGGTAAGGTGTCTGTTCATATGTTTTGCCCATTTTTCATTGGATTATTTATTTATTGTTGAGTTTTAAGAGTTCTTTGTATATTTTGCACACAAGTTCTCTATCAGATGTGTTTTGCAAATACTGTCTCTCAGACTGTAGCTTGTCTTTCCACTCTCTTTATTGCTAAATATTTTGAGAAAAAAAAAATCCTCCTGTTAAGCTTTAACAATTCACTTATCTGAAAACGACCAAAAGGTAGCCTCAAGGATGCTGCTTTGTTAATTACAAATGGGGACTCCCTCTTGAAACATCCAGAACAAGGCTGAGATATGTATTTGGATCTCATCCATCTCATCCCCAACCATCTCCTTGGCTGGTACCTTTGTGCAAAGCACAAACTGCACAATCACATTGCAACAAGTCACATTGATCTTAAGTGTATCCTTACTACATTTACAGAACCTACCAGGATAGGGTTCTTGCTTATTCTCCAACTACATCTCATCCTTCTATCCTTTTGCTCTACACCTGCAAAAGCCTTATCTCAGCAACCTGAAAGAGCTTCGCTTCCAGCATCAACTTTCATGTTTCCTTTGCCAATGTGGCAGCCTAACTTTTAAGATGGTCCCCAATGATCCTCACTTCCTGGTATTCACAGCCTTGTGTGGGCCCCTCCCCTTGAGGTGAGCTGGACCTTGTAACTTGCTTCTAATGAATAGAATAAAACAAAAGTGATGAAATATTAGTTCTGAGATTAGGTTTTAAATGACTAACTTCTCTCTTGTTTGCTCTCTCTTTCTTTATTTCTTCACTCTGATGAAGCCAACTACCATGCAGTAAGCTACTTATGGGGAGGCTCATTTGTCAAGGAACTGAGGGAGGCCATGGGCTACTTATAAGGAGCTGAGGCTTTAGTCCAACAGCCTGCAAGGAACTTAATCTTGCCAACAACCACTTGGATCATACTGGAAGCAGATCAATCCCAATTGAGCCTTTAGATGACTTCAGCAATAGTCAACACTTTGATTGAAACCTTTTGAGAGAGGAGTCAGAGGAGTCAGCTATGTTGCACCGAGAGGCCTGGACCCACAGAAACTGAGATATAAATGTTACTGTCTTATATAAATGTCTTGGGGTAATCTGTTACACAGAAATAGCTAACAGAATCAGCAACATTCCCCTCCTCACTTCCCACCTAATTCCTATGTGTCTTCAAGTCTCAGATTTAAATGTCACTTCCTCAGGGATGACTTTCCCTTCCTCTGACAACCCTCCACACATGAGCAAGTCTCTGGTTATACACCCTCATAGCATTTTCCTCTCTTTTGCCTCACTCATCATCATTACGAAGGTTCATTATCTGAATATTTTCCGGTCTTCCCCAAAGACTTGTCAGTTCCAAGTCGGAGGGCTTTTCCCCCCCACACTGAATCCCCAGCAGCAAACATGGTGCATTGCACAGAGTGGGGATATAGTAATTGTAGAATGAAAAAAATGATGTTGCCATCTCCCCTTGAGTACTGAATCTCTGAAAGCAGGGCGTCTCCTTCCACACACTTGCAGCATGCCCTCGGGGAGCCCAGCGAACTCGGAGTATGGTCCATGGCTACAACTGGGGTGCAAACCCAGGACCTTCTGTGTGTAAAGCAGACATGCTAACCACTACACTATGGATCTACTCCCACTTATAGGACTTTTTAAATGATAATATTAATCAGCAGTTCTGTATTCCACCTAGTAAGCTGGTTTCATTAGCAATTCCTAATATTCACTTTCTACAAAGTTACATCCAGCTCATCCTCTGGCTGGACATTCAGCTGAACCTTCCAGCCTGTTCTTCTATCTCACCCCTTCACATACACCATGCTCTTGCCATTCCTGTCTCAGCACACATTTCTTCGTCTCTACCTTTGCATATGTTCATCCTCTGACTAGAAGTTTCCCCTTTAGTGACACTCAGTCCTTATAATGCCAAGTTCAAATCAGAATACTCCTTGTGCCCCAGAAGTGACTGCTCTTCTGCTCTGTCCCCTCAGGGTATTCACTGTTTACCTCTTTTATGGTTTCTACCATATTCAATACAGTATTGTGAGCAGGTATGTATTTTACATATCTTCTCTAGTACCTGGAACTGGAGGGTATGGTCTTTGTCTTGATGATCTGTTTTCGCTAGGCAACCTAGCACAAGGCTTTGGATGGAGCAGGGGCTTAATACATATTTGTTGTTAAATGAATAAATGAATAAATGAAAGAATGAATAAAACATATGCTAAAAGACTTTTAAATGAATTAGATATACTCTATATCTTAATGTCAATAATAATGTCATAGAAAAAATTTAATGTTAAAAACATCTTAATTTGCCTTTTATGAAATTTTGTTTTTAAACATACCAAAGATACACTCTCATAAAGCTAAAAGGAACTTAGAAATGAATAAACAGAATGTTTCTCCACTAGTCCACTACAATACTGGCTAACTGTCCTAATATGTTACTCTAAATGGCCAAACGGAAACCAAGGAAGTAAATAAATGACAAAGCAAACTGTTAAATACAGGAAAATGAGCTTTTCGAGATCTTTCTAGAATTCTTTAATTGGCCATTGTTGAACTTTTAACAAAATAATCTGAACAATTAAAAAAGTTTAATAACAACAAATATTAGACCTATATAAAGTGATGTAAGTCAAAGCAGTTTACTTCAAACACAGGGGCTTAATTACAGAAACAAAATGTACCAGATTATTTAGGGAATGATGTTTGAGGGGACAGTCTTTTCATGACCAAGTCCAGTGTATCCTGAATCCTCATGTTATTGCTTTCTATCAGGGAAGAATGCCTTGCAGCCGCCTTCGTGTTTTCTTCTGATTCAAAGGGGAGGAGGGTATGGGGGTTGAACAGACATCGAGGCTCCCCCAAGATGCCAACTCTGTGAAAAGAATTTGGGGTACAGATAAAGCAGTGATGCCAAAGACTAAGGTATATGGTTGTGATTGTATTTATGCATGTGTGTGTGTGTACTAAAAGACATACACACACACACACACACACACACACACAAACAACTATTTTTTTTTTTTTTTGGAAGCATTCCTGTTTCCCTGAATCACCACTGTGGTCCTAAATGTAGGTCAGAAACTCAGCCTGCAGCCAGGTTTTCTGCTGGCCCTTCCCATGTTTCCCAAAGATGATTATTCTACTGGAAAAACCTCAGCCTTATCAAGTCTGCTACTCAGTCATCCAAATCAGAATTATTTGAATTCTATCATAACTTTCTAGCAGTTTTTTCTAGTCTACATGGGTGTACCAAAAACTGCTCTGGAAAGGAAACGGAGAGAGACAGAGGTGGGTAAAAAGATGGTGCTTTCGTCTTTGTTCAGCTTTTGGGAAGAGGCACAGTGTCTGAGCCCCTTTCCCTCCCAGGCCCGGTGCAGGAAGGGACGCTCTGTTTTCATTCTCCTTGGGCTACTTACATTGGCATGTGCACAGAATCCAGATTTTCATGCACTCTTCCTCCTGGGCTGAAAATATTAAGTCTCCTTGACAACACTTTTTCTCAAAGACATTCTGAGCTTTTTCTCTGAGAGATGGCAGCAGAGTAGACATGACTGGAGAGCGCATATAAATGGCTTTTTTAATTGCTGGGCGTTTTGCCATCATCCTCCTGTTAAGGATGGTAAGGTAACATTTAGGCCCCATGATCCTGTTTTCTAGAGATGTCTTTGAACTTAGGAAAGCCAAAAGGTCATACCTAAATTGTACAAAAGTCATGCGTTTCTTTTCCCCTCCTGATTCTTCATCCTCACGCTTCCTTCGGGGAATATTGAACATATTGGTACGAAAGAGCCTCCCTATTTCCTCCTCGATCTCTGTGAAGTATTGACGTCGGAAGACAATCCAAGCTACATATGTACAGAAAGTATAAAAGGACTGCAACGGGAAATGGACAAGGATCACAACCCGTAGCTATGATATGGAAAACTCCAACCTGTCTATAGAATACTGCTAAGGAGATATAAACCCAGGTGACCTAATTTCTCAGCATTCCTGTAAAGCTGTGGAAAGTTATACATGTACTCACCTTTGCGGAAGAAAAATAAGACTGAAAATTTAAGGTGTGGCATAGTTTGTTAGCATCCTTTTTAGAAAAGACATTCACTAAAAATAAGTGCCTGACAAATGGATATTCCTTATTACTATATAATGTTTATGTCAAAGAAATGGTTCCTATCAAAGAAAAAAGCCACAAAACATAAACGACTCACCTCAAAGAATTTCCAGTCTTTCTGTGTATCTGATATTTTCTCTCTGCAATAGAATAAATCACAACTATAGGTTGACAGGGAAGCTTGATCTTTCAGTGACCTAAGCAAGCCCTTACCTTCAAAATGCCCCTTTGCAGGATCATTACTTGTGGCCTCAAGACCTATTTAGCCACATAAATGCTATCAAAAAGCATTGATAATGAGTCCCAGTATCTTTTTCTCCAACTTCTTAGGTTCCTCAGAGCAAAACCCCTAGAGTGCTCAGTCAAAAGTTAATCAATGTAACTTCAAGATAAACAAGCCAGTCAGGAAATGTATTCTCCAAGTGCTTCTGGCGATGTGAGTGCTGCGGAGGTGGGGAGAGTGGAAACACGGTGAAAAGGCCACATGAGGTATCAGTAGGTATGGAAATAAAGAACTAGAGAGTAAGTCAAAAATAAAGAAAAAGGAATCGTAAACAATGGTTATGGTTATTGACTACAAAAAGAAACAGAAGCAAAATGGACAAAGGTCTATGTCGTACTATCAAGAGACTGGGAAAGAGGTGTGCTCCTGCCCTTCTAAATGAGGTATGTAGACTGAGCCTTGTCTTTTAAAGGCAGGCATTTTCCCAGGAGTCTTTGCAACACAAATTCGATGTCAAGGAGAGTGTACCGCATGGGCACACTCAGTGAACTTGGCCTCCCCTCCCTAACACAGGCCATTCCGATTGCCAACCCTAAGAAAGCAGGAATGGCCTGGGGAGGACTTGAGAGTTGACAGAGAGCTGTGTACCTACAGTCACTTGATTAGTCATAGGGGCCAAAGCCAGATCCAGGGCACTTCAGGGTTGATTCTGGTTTTGCTTCTGCTTTTGCTTGGGCTTTTCTTGGAGTAATTGACCTAGGACTGGCCCTGGTATCATGCTCTCCAGAACTACCCTGAACTTGCATGGTCTGGGGAAGATGACCCAAATCCCTCAGGACTTTCAGTCTTCTCACAGGGTCTTCATGATTTGTATGGGCCCAAACTAGACCTCCATTGGGGGGAACCACTGAGGAGGTGGTTCAACCTTTACTGGGGCAGGTCCCTCCCTTCCTACAGAGTCTTCATTTACACACTGGTTTCCTCATATGCAAGTCTTCAATAAAGAATTAAGACAATGGTAATTAAGTGAACATTTACTAACTGTGGATGACTATGTACCAAGTACTATGCTAAGCCTCTTAAATTTTTTGTCATATTTTCTCATAAGATCCCTATGATGCAGTCAGCAGCCCACACACCCACCCTCCCTACCCCGCCGCCCTTTACAGTTGAGAAAACTGAAGTTCAAAGTCAGTCCAAAGACACATATTTAACTAGGGGGAGAGTCTGTACCAAAACTCAGGCCCAACAGAGCTCCACATTTATCCTCATAACTAGAATGCTAAGGAAACAAGTTTTTTTTTTTAAGAGTACTTTATAGAATATTTTGAAAATATTAAACAACAGAGCCCAACAGAAACTTTTCAGGACAAGCCTCGGCATCTCTCTGTGCCACCTGAAGCCTCTACCCAACAGGAGTGCTTATGTGGTATTTCCACCCTTCCACGGCTTCTGCCAGCTGAAACCAGAGACCATCCAGACCTCCAAGCTGACCTGCCATTTTCAGTGGCTTCACAGGATGCTTTCTTATTCCTTCTTGCTACATAAGATTCTTAGCTCTAAACCAAAATAAGGAAAGTAGATCATATTTTTAGTTAGTCCTGAAGGGATATAAAACATAGAGCCAGGCCAATGGAGTTCTAGGCTGGAGATTAAAAAAAAAAAGTCATGTTTCCATTTGTCCCTTGCTGCTTTAGGCAAAATCAGGTTGAAGTTAAGGTCAAGGCCTGCTTTGTACAAGGGAAGAGAAATTTCAAATGAATGTGTTTTTTGGGAATTGGGAAAGAAGCCTTGGTGCCTGTGACTAGGGGTGAGAGTGAGGGAATAAAGTTTAAGGATGATATATACACCTGAGCTTCAAAGAACCCTTTCTCCCCATCCTCATCCATACCTCTAGCCTCTTTGGTCACTCATCAGGTGACAGCTGCATTAAGAGCACAGAATGAGGGTATAAAGCTTAGGGTAGAGGTAGGGGTGGAGCCAGAATTGGCCAAAACCAAAGAACAAATATAATTCCATAGCATGTGCTGTGAATGGGGTTTTCTTATCTCTCCTGGAAAAGACAGAGAGCTTTCACTAAACATGTTCATCAAAATTTTGCCAAAGCTTTTGTGATATCAGGATTTCACAGATGTATTTAGAAGAAAAGACATGTCCTCCTACTTCTCAAGAAACATGAAAGCACTAAATTAACAGCCTCCAAATTGCTTGTTCTACTGAAATTTTAACTCCAGAGATAAATAACATAAGGTGTTCCAGTTCAATATTAAGTGTTTACAGATTAGAGAGAAAAGTCAGAAAATATGCATGAAAATGTTCTCACTAGAATATTGGATTACTCATCCTGGGAGGAAGTGAAATAATAGTATATCGAAATCAATTAATCACCCATAACTGGCAAAAACATTGTCCTTATCTCTTAGATAAAATCAGCCAAAAGAACAATATAAACTCTATTCAACAGACATAATCAACACCATGGCCAATTAACAACATTTACTGGCAAAAACATGCTGTAATCTGTTTTCCTCAATATCCTTTGCTCTTGACCTGTATGGAATTTGTTATGTAAATAGTGAGTGGTAAGCTCTAAACTAATTCTTCTCCAAAACGCTATCCAACAAGTAGTTGAAAAGCAGGTGATGCTGCATACAATGGCAAAAAAGACCAACAACATATCCTGGAAATGAGCTAGTACTAAACTGAGACAATCACTTTCAAACACATTGAGTTCCTTAAAAAGTCTGAATAAAAATTATGTTGTAATAAAAATGATTGTTAAAAGTATAATATTTAAATGGGGGTTCTATATCCAGGGAATTAAAATGTATGCTCAAATATCTAATTATGATATAACTATTTATTATGATGTAACTATATTTTTTATCCCAAAATTAGTTTGTAATACATATGTACTATAAAGATTAAACGTTAAGTATAGGCCAGGGGTCCCCAACCCTGGTAAAAACTGGGCTGCACAGCAAGAAGTGAGTGGTAGGAGAGGGAGTGAAGCTTCATTTGTATTTGGAGCTGCTCCCCAGCACTAGCATCACCTCCTCAGCTCCCCCTCATATCATCAGGCATTAGATTCTCATAGGAGCACCAGTCCCTGGTGCCAGAAAGGTTGGGGACCGTTGATTTAAACCCAAGCAGTGGAGGGCTGTTAAAATATGATCTGAGGTTCTGGAATTCTTCCCATATTCACTTGGCTCTCTCAAATGAGACATATCACATGTGTTTGGGACAGAGTGTCAGCTGAGACCAATTATTCTGTACAACAAAAAAGGAACTTTTCTCAAGGGCACCAAAAGCCAAATTTAAGAATCTTAAGGATGTGGATATACAAACAAGTGAAGGTCGAAAGAAATCCTAAGGAAGCATTTACTTTCCACAGCACATGTGATGCTTATCAGGCATTCCCAAGCCCAGGACAAGGATGCAGTACTTCTTCGCCAAGTATTTTTGTGCCACTTCTAATTTACTTAAAACCAATTCCATCTCTTTTTTCTCTACAAGACCCCTGGAAAAAGAAAAAAAAGATCATTTGGATTAATTTTTGCAAGTGCTTATGTTAATTAGCAACAAGTCAGAAGTATGAACTGTTTTGAAAGAAATACAAGTGAGTCAACACCCCTGACTTATCCTTTATTTATTTCATTCGAGCTTTGGCAGAGGGAGGTTCTCAAAGTCCTTTGATGTTTATCATTATCATCAGCATTTCGGGTTTAAGACAAATTTCCACTTTTTCACACATTCTTTATCTTGTATCCTTAATTTTATATACAGGCAGTTCCAATTTATATAGAACAGTTTGACTAACAAATTACCTATCTTGGTTTCTGAGGCAGTTAGCAGCCCACCTCCCTGCTGTTTTGCTAGAACAGCCATGAAGACTCTTTCCCACCTCAGCATCCCCTGGGTTCCTGATGTCACTAAGTGTGGGACTCAAGGTTTGCCTACTCTCACTTTTGTGTTTGCTAAGGAGGCATCTGCAGACAGCTACTCCAAAACTATGATATCCATTATAATAACCCTACTTCCCAGTAAAAACACGCCCAGTCCCAACTGAATTGCAAATTAACTTTAAGACAATCTGTTCTAAGTTACAACATGTCTGACATCTAATTTTAGAAGTTTCTGCAGTAAAACATAGAGGAAAAAAACCTGCTGACAATACAGTCCAGTGATTGCTACTGAAAAGGTGTCACTAATTTTTTTTCCTTTTACTTTTCAGAAATATTTAAATCTAATGAAATGCAGTCTAAACAACAGGGACAAATTATTGCCCTTCTGATGTTAATCACGAGACTGACCACATGAGGAATACCGTGGTTGGACCAGAGGTATGTTTAAAGATAATATAGATGGTTCAAAGCACAAAACATTATCAATGTGATAGAAGGCTTGTGAGTAGCTGAAATAGAGTTAGTTTTTGGAATAAAGTGGGTTCCAAATTTAAATGTTCAAATTTCATATAACACACACATCTACACGAGCACGCCAGTCTCCATCACAGTGCCTGCCCCCGTGAGTATACCATGAGGCTATCTTACAACTGAAAAACCAAGTGGGCAAGTCCAATAATTATAACAGAATTTCTCATAAAGTTAGTTACTTGCAAGGGGTAGGATCAGAGCAGACAGGCACTCCAACCATCTGAGTCTGAGCAGTTAATTTCCACTGCTAGACAGTTGTTACAGCAAATATTTTATCCTATAGCTGAACTACTACTGATTGACAAGACAAAGGGGACAAAGAATGCAGTATGAGCCAGGAACCGTATCTCCCGGTGGTCCTATGAGGGATCATTGCTTAGAATCGACGCCAACACCTAGTCCGACATTTATCTTGGTTTCCATGCCATTCTGGGCATTTACTGACAGGATTCTTTATGATTACATTATTTAAGTTTACGGGACACAGCTAATCATTAATTATGAAGCTTTGGTGCTGGCTGAAACTACTTGGGTCTGAGTTCTCAGCATGGAAACATGAACAGAAACAAAACCAGGGATACAATGTAGAGTCAATTTTGTTCACATCAACATCTATATACTATAATTCCTAATTGTAAACGGATATACTCTGGAAAAGAAAGTATAGTTGATTGGTAGCAGGTGGTGGGCACATTGCACAGTGGTTTAGGCATAGGCTTTGGGTTCTATCAATTACAAGGCATGTAATCTCCAGCCCACGGTTAACCTGAGTCTTAGCTTCTTCATCTATAAAATAGGATAAGCCTGTTTCTTCTGGAATTAGTGCTTTTAATCATATAAAACCATTAAGTTGTATCTCTGCTATTCTCCTACGTTCCTTCCTGCTCTCCTCACAATTTGTAGGCTGTCCTCCCAAGTGCCAAGTGCCAGGTTAAGATAACATGCATTATCTCATTTAATCTTCAAGATAACTGTGTGAAGTAAGTACTATAATTCTCCCTATGTTTTAGCTCACTAATTTGACTAAATCATTTTTTCCCTTAAATTTACTTTTATAATTTCTATAATTTTATAATTTCTATTATAATAAGTAAACTAATAGACTCCCAGGAGCCTGAAAATGAAGTTATAATTTTTTAGAATCATATCATAGAATCGATAATTTTAAGCCTTGTTTCTTTTCTTTGTTATTTTATAACTGACTCCTTTCAAGAAAATCTAATTTATACTACTATGTTCTAATAATTTTAGTGAATTTTTAAAATAACTAAGAAACTTTCCTTCTCTTTCATCTATTTCTATAAATTAAGAAATGAAACAAATCTTTCTGCCAGATTAGCAATAATCCTCAGCATTAGGAAAGAAAATGCCTCACAAAATATAAGCTAACATGCCACCAAATTCTAACAAGTTTCTTTTTGGGAACAGTAAGACTCCTCAAATCTCCTGAGCCCACAGCAAGCTTGAGTCCTTTTGCTTGCTTTCACAGAAACATTTTATAATCTCTGGCTGCCCTGCTGTGAAATGCGGTCCTGAAATAACATGAACGTTACATATTATAATGGCTTTACTAAAGCAGCAGTGTTTGAATTATTTATTTGGTTCTTTACAAAACTGCTGTCCAGATGCATTTATTGATCCATAAAATCAAACTGCTTAGTTGTGCACAAGAATTGTGCATCTTGATAACATTCTGCAGCAATGAATTAAAGACTCTACCAGCATTCCTAACAGCTAAATCATTGGGTTGGTTCCACATATGCTGGAGAGGGCAGCCTGGACACTTGGAAAGTTCCATGGCTTTTGAAAGGTCACCAAGCCTGAGAGGCATTGTTCTGCTCTGGACTCAGAATTCTGGATTCTTGCCCTGGGTGTACAGCGCTGAGTCACCTCTGTCTAAAGCAGTTAAATAATCTTCATATATAGCCTAAGAAATTTTGTGGGTTTTTTTTCCCTGTGATATAGCATATAATTTTGGTCACATATACTGATTTTTTAATTCTTTTTTTAATTGGATGCTTACAAAACCATCAGCAAGAACTTTGTAAGCATAAAAAGCATACGAGTTATATCTATATCTGCAATATGGTAGCCAAGAGCCCCATGGGGCTATTGAACACTTACTGTGGCTGGTCTGAATTGAGATACATTGTAAATATAAAATAGAAATCAAATTTCAAAGATATACTACCAAAAAAGGTAAAGTATTTCATCCATAACTATCTAATATTGACTACATCTTATAATGATAATATTTTGGGGTCACTGAGTAAATAAAATACATTATTAAAATTAACTTCATCTGTATCTTTACATTTTAAAAATATAGCTACTAGACAATTTTAAGTTACATATGTGGCTCTCACTGTATTTCTACTGAGCAGTGCCAGTCTACGTTATTTGGAGTATTTTATTACAAGAATACCCACCTGAATTATTCAGTGAGCTTTAAAATACTGGTGAACTCCTCCCATGTAAAATGTTTTAGAATACTACAAAGATTTAAAAATTTCCATAATTTCTTCACCCTAGACAAAAGTTAGTTATAATACTGGTAGTGATCAAACTCTAAAGCACACTACAAAATCCTACTTACACCATATAACTTTTGGGCTTCTTTTCCAGTGAGATTTTTTCCAAGTAATGAGACAAATAGTACAATAACGCCATGAGGAAATTATCAAGATTCTTATTCCTATGGGGAGATAAAAAAAAAAAAAAAGGAAAGAAATTAACACTAACATATTTCAAACATAAGTTTCTCATAAAAATTATATGCACACAGCATAAGTAGATATACATTATGCCTATCACACAACTAATTTCCCATCGAAAATTCTATCTATCTTACATGTTGAACATGTAAGAAATCTAATTTTTGTACACAAAAATTTTTGGAAGGTCAGACATTAAATTATCATTTTGATAATTGATAACTTAAATTGATAAGTTTTGTTTATCAGTTTTAAATTTTAAAAGTTTTATTATACAATAATATTCTTCCATTGTTTAAGAAACATACAAATGTAGCAAGTTGAAAGTCCTCTCCTCTCACTTCTTTTCACCATCCTACTCCCTGGCGGTTACCACTGTTACGAGTTCATTATGAATCCTTCCTAAAATTTCCAAAGCATTTCCATCATATATAAGGACCCCTCATCTTTACCAACACAATACATATACTACATATGCATGAATATGCCTTCATTTTTTTTTTTTTGTAACAAACAGGATAATGCTATATACACAGGTCTTTGTAACTTGTTTTTGCCACTTAAATCTCTGTAGCATGGAACTCTTTCATAATACTTTGTATAGGTTTTCCTCATTCTTTGAATAGCTGAATAAAGTATTCTGTGTCTCCTTAGTTACGTAACTAGTCCTCTACTGATAGATAATTTAGGTCTTTAAAAAATATTATGGACATTACTGTGGTAATTACCCTTATAACCGTATCGTTGAGTGACTTCCTGGAAGTAAAATTACTAGGACATAGTATATATGTTTGTTAAAGTTTCAAAAATCTCGCTTTCCAAAAAGATTGCACTGATTTACAATCCTGTCCCAGTTGTTTTAAAGCTAGAAGTGACTGATTTCTTTCTAAATATACTTTCAGGACTGTTGCTGCTTCCTTCCTTCCCTCATGGAAATTCTTACTCTGGCATGCCTTCCTTAACTATTCCTTGACAGCAGGATGAATGAGGGTGAGCACTGCAGAGTGTTTTTTTTTTTTTCCAGGATATTAATAATTATCTGTCTTTGGTTGGGTTCTCCCAGAAACAGACCCTGAGACAAAGATTTGAGATAAATAGTTTACCTGGAAAGAGATCTCAGGAAACATCAACAGGAGAGTGGGGAAGTGAGGTAGTGTAGGGAAGGAAGCCAACCAAGCGGTTAACAAGTTCATTATCACTATGGACCAATGAAGTTCAGCCCTGTAGGGGATTCTGGGAGACAGTACAGAAAACTTCTCGGGTTATCCTGACAGATGGAAGCTGAGATATTCATCTACTACTCTCTCTGGCACATCACAGATTGAAGGTTGCTCCTCGGGCAGATTCTCTAGAATTCCTTGCTTGCCCAGTAGCCAGGCTGAGAGTATGCTCCTGTCACAAAATAAAGCTTTAGGCTGAGAATCTCAGGTGTTTGCCATAAGCAGCCTTCGCTGAATGCTGAGGAAATTTGGGAGGACTCCCAATCATCTTGGGGACCCAACTCTCACTGAGCACTCAGAAGTACAGGAGCCATGGGAAGCACCTTCCAAGCACAGCCACATGGAGACACCATTACTTCCAATTTTGTATTTAAGGAAACTGAGGCTTAGGAAGACCAAGAAGCTCGCCCAGAGGCACACACCCAGGACTTGTTGGGGCTGCTGAACACAACTAGTGGAGAAAACTGATCTTCAGTGAGTGAGTATACTCTTCTCTGTAAATAAATAGTTTTAATAGTAAATAAAATAGTAAATAAAGGTTTTCTGTAAAAAAAAAAACTATTCTGTAAATACAGTGCAGCCTTTTTGGACCCTGACAACATGCTCTCCACACTCCTTGCCTTGGAACTTTATTTTGGGCTTCTGGCTTCCTTTGATTTGGGACCTGAGAGCATGGCTTGCATAGAGCCAGCTCCATGCCCTTTCTCCAAAAATCAGGTTTCTCAACATTTTTCAGATGGAATCACTTCAAAATAAAGGATAAAAGGTCTAAAGTGTCTCACAAGCATTACATACCTCATAAATGTTGAAAAAGAAAAAAATCCGCTGCATCTCAGTCTCCTGTAGCAAAAGCAAAGCAACAACTGAAAGGAAAGAAGATGAACAATTGAAAAAGGGACAAAGAGCTGTCTTAGCGGTTCACACCAGATGAGAATGTAAGGATGAGGAAACAGGTACTCACATTTGGCATCATGCAGTGTAACGTTGCCCTGCTGACCTCGTTTCTCTAAGGCTTGAGGTGACTTAGCATCTCTTGAAGCAAACCTTTTATCTGTCAACCTGTTTTAGAATAAAAGTCTCAAGTAGTGCTTTGAAAGGTTTTAGTTGTATTGATCTATCCTGAGGTGCATGAGGCTTTTACTATAAATTAATGAGAGCTTGAGTTTCATTCACGGATTCCTTTTAATGTAGGATCATTTAGGAGTACATTATTAAACATTATATGTACTACACTAGGGGTAGGAGTAATGTACACTGCCTAAGTGTAAACATTAATTCCATCCAAAATAGATCATTTAAATCATCTATCTCTGGTGTAGATACCATTATCAGATTTTTAAAAATGTATAAAGAGCTGAAAATTTGCTAACAGCCAAATTATCACAGGGAGACATTTATAGGAACTACTGTAACTTCCAGCACAATTATGAAATAATCCATGTTCTTTCCTTGATGGTATTTGCATTTCAACCTAGGAAAATGGGAATGATAATTTCTTAGAGTTTTTAAAGGCTTAAGCCATTCTGCTGAGAGGTGCTATTAGCAACATTACCATGGTGGAAAGTTAAGATACCTTTCTGAAGCTGGACCATCGATTTCAGCAAAGTGAACTGCTTTGCCTTTCTTTCCTTTTTCCTTGAGTTCTACTGCAGGTGTAAAACTGTAATAGAAATGAGAAAAATAGGAACTTAACCTTTTACCAGGGGAAGCTAATCATATCATGACCATGGCTCATGTAACCTTAGAACAAGCGTATGAGTGGATCCTAAAGAGAATTCGAGGTAAACCACTCATGTAACAATCATCTAGAAAAAGATTAAAATTTCAGACTTTATATCCAGCCTCTACATGTCAGCAGCCTCCAGAATACCATTATACACAAAAAATTTCCATCTGAAATGTTACAGTAACTTCACAAGAAAGTTCATGATGTTTGGAAAAATTTTTTGATTTATTGAGTACTTTTTATGCACCAAGGGCTTTTATGTATAATCTTATTTAATCCTCACAGCAACTCTATGAGAAAAATATTACTATTACTGCCAATTTTATTTATTTGTTTATTTTTTAGGCAAGGCAACCCTTGGTTGACCTCACAGATTGCAAAGATGTTGTCAGCCTACAATCCCTCTTCATTTTTTACGCTTACAGCACCAGGTATTCCTATGTGGTCTCCCATTCAAGTACTAACCAGGTCCGACCCTGCTTAGCTTCTGAGATCATACGGGATTGGGCTTGCTCAGGTTGCAGAACAGGTCTGCTCCTAAAAGCATTACATGATGCCACCTCAAGGGAATGACTTTTTTTTTTGTATTTTTTTCTTTTTTTTTTTAACCATTGGCATAAAGATGTTCAGTGTATGATTCCTAAACTTTTCATTCTTTCTGGTGCTCCTCTTATCACGAGTTTCCAAGGACTGGGCATTTGGAGCCGTGTGGACAGGAACAGCTGAAATACACTGGGATGAGGGTAGGTGGAGAAAAAGAATTAGAAAGATACTAAATGTTGATGGTGGCTACCTCCAAAAAGAGATGGAGGATCAGACAGGGCACAGAAGTCAGATAGTGAGGAAGAGATCTGTCTTCCACATTTGTTTACTTACGTACTACTTGAGGTTTTTAGTAAGAAGAATGTGTTGATTTATAACCTGAATAACTAAAACAAAGTTAATAGATATATACAGGAAGAAACAGTATGTGATCAATATATCTATTGACATACCATTTAGAAAGCCTTTAATGAAATACTCAAATCCCCAAACACTGAGATATATATATTTTTTTAATTTTTATTTTTCAATTGGAGTCGATATTCAATATTAGTTTATTAGTTTCAGGAATACAGCATAGTGGTTAGACATTTAATATAATTTATGAAGTGATTCCCCAATTAATCTAATAACCAATTGGCACTATACATAATTAATATATTATTGGCTAGATTCCCAATGCTGTTCTTCATATCCTTGTGACTAGTTTGTAACTACCAATTTGTACTTCTAGATCGCTTCACCTTTCTGACCCAGCTCCCCGACTCCTGCTCCCATCTGGCAATCATCAGTTTGTTTTCTGTATCTATGAGTCTGTTTTCATTTTGTTTTTCCTTTTATTTTGTTCCTCACATTCATTTCACATATACGTGAAATCCATTCAGACATTTTCTCATGGCTCTTTGAAGCCCATTCTGCTTGCTAGATGCCTAATGTGCAGATTAGTACCTCCTTCTTCAATACAACCATCCTTAACAAGAACACAAAGTTGTTTTCAAACTTTTCCTTGGAACATCACAGCGTTCTGGCCACTTAAAAGGCACTGGCTGTTACTTCCTACCAGGCTAAAGAAGCCTCAGGTCACCAGCTCTCCCCAGTGTTTCTCTTCTCTAGATGAAACAAGATAGAAATACCCAAGCTAAGTTAATTGCAAATGAACTTGCTATCTCCTACCCTTTTCTCAGTCTCATCCCTATAATTCAAAGTTTCTTGCCCTATTAGTTTGCCTGAGATCTGAGGCCAGAGTCCTAAAATAAGAAATCTGAAAGGATACATTTGGGGCTAGCTTGCAGATTAGGTCTATGAACTAAGTCAAATGAGCTCAGCATTATAAAATCATGGAATTATAAAATTTGAGAGTTAGAGGACATCTGAAAGAGCATCTAGTACATGGCTGTCACTTTATCAACAGAGAGAACGAAGGCATGTGGAAGCTGACCCATGTGCCAGTGTTTGAAATTTGTGGCAAGCAGTGCCTTCCCTTAACCAACAGTCTGTCATTTACTGTTCAACCTCTAGTCCTTTTTCTCTGACCTCTGGACAAGTCTTCCCTACATCACACTTGTCTGAGTGGCTTTTCACTTGACTGAAGTCATTTTCTAGTTCAGTTAGTGAGATGGATTTCTCTTTGTGAGTGCCCTGTCATAGCTCTAAATGCAGCTTATGCTCACAGTGCGTTTGGAATCACTAAGAATCATCATTTTAACTGAAAACTGTCCTTTGAATTGCCCCTATAGTGAGAGCTAGTTTCGTACCCTCCTATAGTCTCCAGTCTCCCCCTCCATCTGGCAATCCTTTTAGAATGTGGTCCTTTCGCACAATGCATTTAGTTAATGTGTTTTCCTATTATAACATAATCATGTTGTTTCCCTTTGCCCTGAAATAAATGAGAAAAACAATCATATTTTCTCTCTGGAACCCATCACTGAAATGCAGAGGGCTGAACACTTTTGGCTTTCACACAAGAGCTTTTCAGTGGTTAGTTAGTTTTCTCTTAGGTCATAATAAAAAACAAGAGAAGTTCAGGGCTTCTGGAGGTGTGGTTTCCTCGGTTGTATGTCTTCAGGGGAGTCAATGACCTTGGCAAAGACTCATACAGGCTACTACTGATTTGTTTCCCAGCTGGGAGTAGGGGCATTTGAAACAAGGATAGGACTTCTGACCATGTCAAAGTGAAACATGCAACCTAGATGTGGCCAGTGAATAGTTATTCCCTCTTTAATAAATAAGAAATGGGCATGCAGCTGCTATGAGTTATGTAACACTGTCAATTTGTTCCTCACGAGGCATTTATTATTTCATTCAGCAGGTGAGAGAACTGGTAATTAGCAGGGCTAAGTAACCGGACAAATAACCACCTAGTAAGCAGAAGAGTTAGGATCTGAACCCATGTCTCCTTCCAAACCACTCTTTATCGTTTCTTCCTTAACTACCTATTAAGAAATAATAACCACCCTTTCCCTGCCCATTACTGTGTCCATTTCTTGCATGGAGGTTATGGGGTATGCTGTTGTATCTTGATACAGATATCTCCCTCAGGATATAATCTGCAAAGGTAAGGAAAGATCTGCCTGTGAATAGGGAGCTAGGTCTTCTCTCAAGGGTAGGATTTCCAATGTCATTCGTCCAGGAAAGATGCCAGGAACTGTAAGGTGGAGAAGAAGAAAGAGATCATCTTCTTTTGATCTGAAGTTGAGAACAGCTGGAAGTCTACAAATTCCTGTTGGCTAGTTGGGTGTAAAAGGCGCCCTACCCCATGTGAAGGGAGACTAAAACCATGGAAGAGATTTCCAGGTAGAATGTGAATGCCCCTGAGATCAAGCTGTTACTTTGCAAAGCAGATTATCTGGATTCATGACACTCTAAATTTTCCTCCCCATTTCTGGCTGCTCTTTCTTAGTCTCCTAAAGCCCCTTTTCTCAGGTTCTCTAAATGAGAGCCTATCTCAGGCTTCCATCTGGTTACTCTCCTCACTTCGTCTGAGTAATTTCATTTACTCCACTAACACCAATAACTCACAAATTTAAGGGTCAGATCTTCCTGCAGACATGGAAACTGATACATTTGCCTGTTGGACACATTTGCTTAGGCATCCTACAGACACCTCAAACTCAGTATACCCAAAACTGAACTCGTTCCCCTTTAACATGTATTCACTATTCCTATTTCCCCCAACTCACCCACCAAGTGTCCAAGCCAGAAAATGACGTCATCCTTGATTCCTCTATCACCCTTTAAGCCCTCACAGCCCATTCATCACTTAATTCTTTAATATCTTTCCAATTTCTCTACTTCCCTCTCTTCCCTCTGCCACTACAATCGTAGCCACCATCATCTGTCAACTAAATTCCTGCAACTGCTTCTTAACTGATCTCCCTGCTTCCAGTCTTGTCTCCCTCCAAACTACTATTTCATGCTGCAGACAGAGTCATCTTCCTAAGATGTGGTTCTGATCACAGGTTACCTCCCTGCTTAAAACCTGAGCCCTCTGAATAAAGTTCGAGTATCTCAGAATGGTATGCAACACCTTTCATGATCTCGCTCTGGTCTACTTTATCTTTCAACACTTGGAACACTACATTCAGCCTACTGAACTACCTTAAGTCTCAAACATGTCCCGTGCCCTCTCGAAAATAGACTTTTGCACATGCTGGTCCTTCTGCCTAGTACACACTCTCTCCTTGCTCCCCAACCAAATCTCCCTTTGCCTTGTCAATTCCTACTCCTCCTCAGGTCTTGGCTTGGCTATCATCTCTCCGGGAAGTCTTCCCTGTCTTCCGGGCTTTAAGAAATGGCCCCATTTGGGTACTCGATCAGGGTACTTGGATAAATGTGGTTTTCCCTCAGCCTTGGCCCAGCCCAGTATGGCAGTGGTGGGCATTACTGGTGAGTGAGCACCATGGGGAACAGCAATCTCGGGGGAAGAGTTAGGATCAGCAGCACTGCTACCAAAAGATTCTCTTTCCAAGAGTAACTGGAAGGGTCTGACTTATTATCAGTAAGGAGAGCAGCTTAGATATTCCTCCCTGCACTTTCAAATTTCCAGGCTTTCCTGTCTGTATTACCAAGCTAACCTATGACCTTCACCCTGTTCATACCTTCCTTCTCTTCTCCATCTCTTCTTTCTCCCAAAACAATTTCCTACCTTTAAAATGAAACCCACAAAAATCCTCATTCCTGAGTATTGGACCCCCTAAGGTTGACATCTCTTTCCTTTTTCACTGGTAAACTTACCAAAAAGAATATATTTTTGTTAGTTCCTCATCTTTATCTCAGATTCTCTCATCTAATTTCTCTCCTTATCTATTTCCACCCTACTGTTGCCCTGAAACTGTTGTTCACCTAGGTCCCCAGCAACCCCTCACTTGTTAAATCAAAGGAAAGGCATCGTTTTAGTATTTGCCCCACCCTGAGCTCTCTTTAGCATCTGACATTGTGACCACTCTCCCTCTTAGAAAACCTTCTTTGCCTTTGAAGGCCTGTGTGTCTCAGGTTTTTCCTGACTCTTCTAATTATTTCTTTCTCTCTGACTAGCTCTAGAAGGAGTCGTTGACTCTACATTCTCCTGCAAGTCTTCACCTCCCCCTTAGATTGCTGCATAATTGTCTTGTCTCCCTAGTTCTAATCTCACCATCTATGCTACAGTGGCAGAGGGCTTTCTAGAACATAGATGCAATTCCATCATGTATGCTCAGTAAAGGTGTGTGGAGTGGTACCAAACAGAAGTAGGTCTGAGAACAGTGACTGAACAGGCCTTTTGCCTCTGCGGTTCCCATTCTTACCACTGTCACCTCTCAACCTCCTCTGCCTCTGTCCTGTCTCATCACCATGCATTGGGTAACAAGTCTCGGCTGCACTGTCTCTGAGAAAAAGCATGTTCCAGCTTGAGTCCTCTCTGACTTCAAATCTACTTTTGTCATATGACATGCTTAGACTTTAAAAGGAAATCAGTACCTACATATGCGTCAAATCTAAACACTAACTTTGACATATGTAGGTACTGATTTCCTTTTAAAGTTGACTACAACATATAAAGGTTGGCTTTCCTCTTCCTTAGCATTGTCCCTAGCAGCTAGACTCCCAAGGTAATGCTGATACTCTGAAATTCACCACACTGAGTTACTTAAACAGGAAGCTGCCCACTACAAAAGAGCTGCCCCCACCAATCTATTTTTCATGGTATTCCTTTTCCATCTCTCCTAACTGCCCCCAATTTGTCTATTCCAGAGTCTGGAGTTCGGGGTTTTTTATTTTTAACTTTTTAAACTGAGGTATAACTTACATGTAGTAAAGTGTGTAACTCTTAAGTGGACAGCCTAACTTTTTAATATGTATATACCCATATAACCACCACCCAGATCAATATATAGGCTATTTCCAGTACCTCAGAATATTCTGAGATTTTCACCCCTGCCAGCTGATTACCCCAAAGCTGGCCATTATTCTGACCTCTATCATGAGAGTTCTTTTTTGGTCTGTTATTTTAAACTCTTATGTAAATGAAATTAAACAGTATTTACATTTTTATGTCTGGCCTTTTTTGTTCAACATTATGTCATATAATCTACCTTTTAAATCATACCATCCCATGTATATTTCCCCAAATTAGTGGAAATCAACCAAGCTATTTTCAAAGAATAACTTGTAACAAATCAAAAGAAAATTTGGTTTATGAATATGAATATTTTACAAATAAATCAATGTAAAATTGATAGCTGTGAATTTATTACTAGAGTTCTACAGAAAATAGTGCCACGAGGGTAGGTTATTATTAGATTACCACTAAAAATTAGCTTGAAAAATACAAATTAATTTCATTTACAAAGATTAGTAAGCAAAAGAATGTTCCAATTTTCATCACAGAAGAAATAAATATGAAGATTGAAAAAAGAACATGTTGGAAAAAGAAATTTTAAAAAGAAAAAAACAACAAAAAAGATTTTTTAAAAAACAAAAAAAATATTTTGAAGGAAAAAAGGAAATAGTGGCACTTAAAATTTATATCTACATGTTCTTGTGCTTTAACATGTATTTTGACTCCTGTGATTTTCTTGTCTGTCTTATCCCAAAGCTATCTTGCTGTCTTTCTACCTCGCCCTGAGTGTGATGTTTCAGGAACTACTCAACAGAAGAGCTTCTGTGACATGTCTGAGAACAAAAACTAAAATCACTGCCTTGGAAATGACAGATTACTTAAATACTGAAATAAATACTCTATGAAATAGAAACTTTTGATTGTGACTAATGTTTAGCCTTTAAATTATTTAAGTGACATTAAATATGTCATTATATTTATAATGTAACTATATCTGCTTAGCTAACTCTTTTCCTGGCCTCCAGCCCCATTTGTCCTACAGCCTAAAACATATATCCACGTGAACAGCAACCACAAACACATTGCCAGTCTTGCCTCTTTTATCCTGTATATGGGTGAAAGTCAATCCCAGCCACCCAATCACCCAATCCAGATACCTGGGTGTCAACATAGGTACCTACGTCTCCCTCTCCCCTCACATCCAAGCACTACATCCTACCAATTCTATCCAAACATCCTGCCAATTCCATCTTTTAAATAGTTTAGTCCTGAACCCTTCTATTTCTATCAACATGGACTTAGTCCTGACTCTCACTGTTTCTTACCTGTGTAACTGTCTAACGTTGGTCCTCTGCCTCTAGTCTTCCTCTGCTTGAATCTAGTTGGTTTACTGAACATGTTCAATAAACATTTGGTGAGTGTCTGCTTTGTGAAGTTCTGTAGACAGCTCCAGGGCCATGAAGATGAATAAGATAGTTCCTGCCATTGAGGGGCTTACATTGGTGGGGTTTCAACAGACATTTATTTTATTCTTTATACCCTTTTGTATTGCTTGAATTTTTTTCTTACCCCAAGCACATGTAATTTTTATAAAAGCTATAATAAAGTTTTTATTAAAACTTACCTTCTGAATTCAAGGGTTTTGGTTTCATCTTTCCAGTACCACATGCCTAATCGTAATCCCAACTGCTGTAAAATGAAATGATTGCAGCAAAAATAAAAGTTCAATTTACAATCCATATGTCACAATGAATGTTTAACAATCCCCACCTGTTGCTCTATTCAATAAAGATGTAGAATCTTAAGGTGTTTTTTCCTAACTTGAAGCCAGGATTTTATCCTTTTTGATTTTTTAGATGTATTTTCCATAAAAAGGAAAGAAGGGGAGAAGGCAGGAAAGGGAAGGAGGGAGGGAAAGTGAGAGGGAAGAGAGGAAGGGAAGGGGAGGAAGGAAAGGAAGAGAAGGAAGGAAACCACTTAGCCTGCATTATCACAAGGCCCATCATAACAACTGACCAATTCATTGGCTCAGACCACAAAAAACTTGATACCCAGGGCAGCCTCAACCTTGTAGAGTAGTTAGACACTCCCAACAGGAGCCTGCTCTAACACTGACCCACCCTGCAGAGGAAGTCGACAAAGAACAAGTTGACCTTTATCACCTCTGGTAGCTACCGACTCACTAACTAGCCTTTCCTCTCCGGGATCCCTCTCAGAGTAAGACTGTTTCCTTCGCAGCAGGGCTATTTATTTTCCAACCAATTAGAAGTGGTGAGGTGGGACTTTCGTAAATATCTAAATATCTGCGTAGGCAGCCAGAATCAATTCCGGCCCTTTGCCGAATACTCCTGCACAGTTTTGTGGTTGTAGGCAAACACATCCATGTGTCTGAGTCCGCTCACCCATGGGCACATGCGGCGGCTCCTGGGAGCAGAGGGCAGAGGGGAACGAGGGCGTTCGGGCCCCGCCACGGAGTCGTCTCGGGCTCCGCGGCTCGGGCAGGGACAGCACTGCCTGCCTTCCACACGCCGCGCGGGTCGAGGCAACCCAGACTGCACTTACATCCGGCCCAAAAGCTCCGGACGCCTCCTTCTTCCTCGGAAAAAGTTCCGGCATCTGAAACATGGCCTCACTAAGGCCGCCTCACCGCGTCGCCGAGGCAACCGGCCGCCAACGCCCCGAACGCACGGCGCGGAGGGGGTCGGAGGGGGGCGGAGGTGGGCGGAGGTGGATCTCGCTTCCGCCTGGGGCGAACCCACCTTCCCGCACGCAGCCGGGTGGCTTGTTGTCGTTTCCATAGCAAAGCTGCCCGGGGGGCGGGGGAGAGGGTGTGTGTGTTGGGGGGTATTTCTTTAGTACATATATTTCCAACCGTGAACTAAATCACTTCACTATTTTCTTTTTAATTGGAATAACTAGATTCATTTCCACAAGGCAGATCCCTTTGTTCCAAACTCTAATAGCACAAAATTAAGTTCGAATCCAGGTTGATACTAGGTTGATTTGGGGGAGTTGAGGGGAGAAAGCGTGGAAATTGGGTTTTCAAAACTTAGTTCTGCTGCATAACTAGATGTGGAATCTAGGACGAGACAACACTGATCCTATTTCTGAAGATACCCAAATCAGGAGTTAGGAGGATTTTCAAGGAGTAATATATGTAAATCACGACCCTTAATAAGTACTCAAAATTAGTGTTACTCAAAGAAACTTGCTTTGTGTCAATGGGTATTCAATTGATATTTTTACATTTACACTTTTCGAACCAAGTGTCTTGTAAATTCTCTCTTGCAATCGAGTTAATATAAAGATTACAGTTCTTTCGTTCCCACACTGATGATGTAAGCAATGCTAGATGGCACTACATGACTGGGACTGCCTCATGTATTCTTTTAATCCCGTTTACTTAGCACAATGGATGCTTAGTAAATAGTTGGTGATTGTATACTCCCATAAACTCCCATAAAAAAGACAGTCACTGTTTTACAGTGGTATAAAATTGTAATCATCCAGATTTACCTTTTATTCACTTGAGTCCATTGCTGGCAGCTGTTCTGCTTGGCTCAGACATATAAAAACCCACCTACCTATGCACTGGCAGTGCTGCCTTGAGGCTGCCTACAAGATGACATTTGAAAAGGACCAGATCATTTCACCAAGCAGTGCTATGATTTGGGGTGGGGAGAACAGGGAGAAATAATAAGCTGAAGCTCCAGAAAGGCCTAAGAAAGACCAAGGATTCTGGATGAAATCCATCCACCTCACAAGCATTATGAGGAATACCACGCTTCACCCAACCTCTTCAGTTTATCCCAATGAGTGAAGAAATGCTCATAGAAAAACAAAGATCTTTCATACCTCACCAAAGTTTAACTTCAGGCCGTCTAATGTACAAAACTAAGGTAAAAATAAGACTAGAGAACCCAAAACAATGACCTACATAAAGTTACATGACAAGTTATTTCACATGTGCTAGAGGGATGTAATATTTAAAGGAAAATTTCTATAACTCTGAAGGGAACATCTTACACTTCTGTATTACCAGACCCTAACAAAAGAAGGAAAAAGAAGATTGCTTTTACGACTCTTAATTATTTAAAAAGTTACCCGCTCTTTCTTAAGTTAAAGTTTTCATCAAATAGGTTTTTTAAATGATATTAGAAATTCGCAACCTAAAATGGAAATATATTCCCTTCAAAAAAAATTCATGATGTTATAAAGTAAGAATAAATATTTAATAATTCCAAGTGTCCTGTGAGAGAAAGTTTTTTTTTTTTCCTAATTGAAACTTTTCAAGGTTATATAACTAAGAACATACAACATAAAACTAAATTGCTGGTCTCAGATTTTAGGCCCAAGACATTAAATACAATGCATGCTTATATTATGAAAAAGTCATAATGGACATGTTTTCAAGGCGTTACAATTCTACCTTTAAAAATGAAAATGTTAAATTAAAACGGCAATGCCAATATTTGAAATAGCAACTTTATTTTGGGTGGCTTACTTCCCTCAATATTGAATTTACAACCTAATCTATATTGAAAGGGTTGAAGGAATAGCTTTGGCTTCTTATTTGTTCTAAAAGACATTTCAACATTAAGTACCACCCTATTAAGTTTCAGAAATGCATATAACCTTAAATATTTCCATTCTAAGAGCTATATCAGGAATAAATACTGGGCTTTTTCAAAAGCTCCATACTTTTTCTTTAAAGAATGAAATTCTATTTAATATCAATGCTTAAGGACAGTCCTTTGAAACAGTTTTCTCATACCTATCTATAAATTAAAAATACAGAAACAATTGAATATTTGTTGTCCCTTAACCTAAACATATATATTCCTTCAGCAAATGTGATGTATGGATTTAAGATTTTTAAAATTTAATTCATGTTCAAAAGCTCAAGGGAAACATGCATCACAGTACAATTTTAATAAAATATATTCAATTTAAATAGATGAAGGCCTTATCATGGGCCTAGTATTTGAGCTTCATAAAAGAAACCTTTTGACTTTATTTAGATAGCCAAGTTGTATTCCTGTTTAAGATTATATAGGATAAATTCTCAAGTCTCCTTGACATACTGATTAGAAGATTTCTTAAATATCCTATTATGCATGTTAAGTTTAAATATGGAGCATTACTATCTCCTAATGTATAAATCAAGTTTTAATGAAATTCCATTATACATTATCAAATTAATACCAAAAAATTTAGAGTGAACTTGTTTTGAAATTTCATACATCTCAAATACTATAAACAACCTGTTAATGTCTTATTCTGACAGATGTCTACTTTTATTCCCTCAAAACAGGGGCACTATGTTAACCAGACATTCAGGTAAGAATTTAAGTGCCTACTCTGGGAAATGTATTTTTTAATCCCTTAGTATTGTGTATGTATTGCACTTGCTTTAGTCATGACCATTAGTCTCTAATATACTCACTACTTTCAGGTTCAAATGATGTTTAAATATTCCTTAAACTGTAATTTACTCTTGTCCTAACATCAAGTACTTTTTCCATTGTCATTTGACTATGGCTGATCTAACATCTGCTAAGGAGTTCCCAGGGGTTATTGGGTTACCAGTTTCAGCTGACCCCTGGAAACAGTGAATGGCTGCTTTGAAGGCTTTATCTTAATAATATTCAGATCTAGGTAAATTTGAGAAGACAAAAACATAAAAACCCTCAAGAAGGCTAGGTGTTTTACAAAATTACTTTTCAAAAAATAGAAAATGAAGTATCTACATAGATTGATGTTCTTGTTATAGCCAGTTGCCAGAGGCCAGTCAAAGAGACTACAACTAGTAGTCTTTAATGTTTTTAGAAACTAATGTCCTCTAAAGTAAGGTCTAAATTGAATCATACTATACCAAATTGCACTTATAGAAAGACTCCATTATATTTTGAAGTTAAAGCAAGGGATAAACTCTTTCGACAAATAAAGGACTGATAAAAGTTTAATAGAATGGGTATTATCTTGGTAAAAATTAATTCTAAACGTCACTCTAAGGCAACTATTGACCTGTTCTATTAGTACCAAGGCAGCTTGTCAAATATTTATGTGACAGTTTGTAGTCAATAAAACACCTTAATGCTTCCTTGATGTAAACTTTCACCTGCTTGATACCAGCACTGAAAAACCCAAGTTACCTTCAGTTTTTCAGTGTAAAGAGCAATTACCTTAAAAAAATTTTTTTAAAGTTTATTTTGAAGCACTTTCACAATTGCCTTTCTATCTTCATCCCTCAACCAAAACAAGACTTGCTTAAAAATATATATATGTACAAAAAATTCAGCTCTTGTGTGAGTGGGTCATTACCAACACCCAATATTTTTAGGCTAATTTGTTCTCTAATTTTTATATTATTTCAAAAGTTAATCTCTCTGCATGATAAAGAGTCCTCTACTAAATTAAAAATATAGCTTCTATAATTCACAGTGACCATATGAACATCACTTGGAGAGAGATATCAAAATGTCTATATGTGGTGAAAACATTAGGTTAACTATGCATTTTCCAATCAACTTTACTGAAATTCTCCCAAGTTCCCCTTATAAAGAAATCAGAACAAAGCAGGAGTGTAATGCCACTGAAAAATAAACATGAACCCCCTTCTCCCAAAGATGTGGAATAGTGGCTCCCAGGGGGTTGCAATAGTCCAATCTGTAACAATCTCAACTCAGATATATAGGAAAATGAACAAGTTGTATATTAACAAAATACAGGGCTATCTTGCAGTTTCCGTTTAAAAAAAGAAATCTAGTGATTTAAGGCAGGTATTGCAAAAGCATTATGATTCTTAAATCAGAAAAAAACACTATATCATCTATTCCCTAAGAAATTATACCTGCTGGAAACATATCCTTATAAAATTTGCCTTATGCTCCTAAGTTGAGCTGTTTTACTAGAATATTAAAACAAGTTTGACCGAATTTGGACTCAATATTAAGTGGCTTTAAAGTTTGCCTACCAGCTCTAGTTTCAGGCACTTGTATGTCACAGAGAGCAACGTTTTAAACTACTTTGTACTATTATCAGAAGACAACTCCTGCCTCAGCTTCTGTTTAGAAAAAGAATCATTTTACACTTAACACCAGAATATAGCTTGTATTTTGCTGGACTATTCAAGTGACTGTCACTTGAACAGCCAAGCCTTAAGTACAGTGGAAGACCCCAGTCTGGTTTCTGTATTTAAAGAGGAGAAAATATGTTTACCCAGAACTTCTCCCCTTAAATTGTTAGTAATTCAAAGCAGGAACCTCATCTGAGAATTAGACAAGATTGACTGAGTTAAATAAATTTCGCCTTAATATCCTACTTAAAGACCAACATACGTAAAGTAATAGCAAAGGAAAATTAAAAACTCCAAGACAGTAATTTTGAGATCAATTTCAGCTTTACTTTAAATTTGTATTTATGCAATTGCTTGCAAAAAGAATGCCTGTCCTTGACTTTACTGAGATGTTTACTTTCCTTAAAGTAGTGCATAAAAATAAACAATTCAAGCTTCTATATATTTTATTGTTACCAAGCTTCCCCAAAACGTGTGCAAACTTCAGGTCTCCCATCTCCAAACTAAGCTAACCAAAACTGCCCAAGTCAGCAAACATGCAAAATGCATTAAAGAGAAACCTCAAATGTTTTTTAAAATCAAACTTTTGAACTAACCTTTTACAATTAAACTAAGTTATGGTATCTTTCCTTTCATATGCATTCACCGGGCTAACGACTTTCAACAACGGATCTGTACTTGGCACAAGGACATTTCAAAAAAGAAACAAAAATAAAAGGAAAAAAGAAAATAAAGAGAGGAAAAGAGGTTTACGCTGACTCGGGTGCAAGCTTAGTCCACTTCCTCGATGGTGGGTCCCCCGGAGGCTCCAGACCCGCCGCCGCCCGGGCCGCCTTGGTAAAGTTTGCTGATGATGGGGTTGCACACTCTTTCCAGCTCTTTCTGCTTGTGTTCATACTCATCTTTCTCTGCCATCTGGTTTCGGTCGAGCCAGTTGATCACCTCCTGGCACTTGTCGAGGATCTTGTTTTTGTCCTGCTCACTAATCTTGCCCCTCAGTTTCTCGTCTTCCACCGTCTGCTTGATGTTGTAGGTATAAGACTCCACCGCGTTTTTGGCGGCGACACGATCGCGATTGGCTTCATCTTCCGATTTGTACCGCTCCGCCTCCTGCACCATCCGATCAATGTCGTCCTTGCTCAGACGACCCTTGTCATTGGTGATGGTAATTTTGTTTTCTTTACCGGTGCTCTTGTCGGCGGCGGTGACATTGAGGATGCCGTTGGCGTCGATGTCGAAGGTGACCTCGATCTGGGGGACCCCGCGGGGTGCCGGGGGAATCCCGGTCAGGTCGAACTTGCCCAACAGGTTATTGTCCTTGGTCATGGCCCGTTCGCCCTCGTACACCTGCACCAGCACGCTGCTCTGGTTGTCTGAGTAGGTGTGAAGGTCTGCGTCTGCTTGGTGGGGATCGTGGTGTTCCTCTTGATAAGCGGGGTCATGACGCCGCCAGCCGTCTCAATGCCGAGCGACAACGGGGTGACATCGAGCAGCAGCAGGTCCTGCACGTTCTCTGACTTGTCCCCGATGAGGATGGCCGCCTGCACCGCGGCTCCGTAGGCCACCGCCTCATCAGGGTTGATGCTCTTGTTCAGCTCCTTGCCGTTGAAGAAATCCTGCAGCAGCTTCTGGATCTTAGGGATGCGGGTGGAGCCTCCCACCAGCACGATCTCCTGGATCTGGCCCTTGTCAAGCTTGGCGTCGCGCAGCGCCTTCTCCACAGGCTCCAGAGTTCCGCGGAACAGATCAGCGTTGAGCTCCTCGAAGCGGGCGCGGGTGATGGACGTGTAGAAGTCCACACCCTCATAGAGCGAGTCGATTTCGATGCTGGCCTGTGTGGATGAGCTAAGGGTGCGCTTGGCGCGCTCGCAGGCAGTGCGAAGCCGCCGCACCGCGCGCTTGTTGGGCCCAATGTCCTTCTTGTGCTTGCGCTTGAATTCCTCCGCCAGGTGGCTCACCATGCGGTTGTCGAAGTCCTCGCCGCCCAGGTGGGTGTCGCCAGCTGTGGACTTCACCTCGAAGATGCCGTCCTCGATGGTCAGGATGGACACGTCGAAGGTGCCGCCGCCCAGGTCAAAGATGAGCACGTTCTTCTCGCCGCCCGCGCAGCCCTTCTTGTCCAGGCCATAGGCGATGGCCGCCGCTGTGGGCTCGTTGATGATGCGCAGCACGTTGAGGCCCGTGATGGTGCCGGCGTCTTTTGTGGCCTGGCGCTGAGAATCGTTGAAATAGGCAGGGACTGTGATGACCGCGCTCTGCACCTTGCCCCCAGGTAGGCTTCGGCGATCTCCTTCATCTTAGTGAGCACCATGGAGGAAATCTCCTCCGGGAAGAAGGTCTTGATCTCTCCCTTGTACTCCACCTGCACTTTGGGCTTCCCTCCCTCGCTCACCACCCGGAACGGCCAGTGCTTCATGTCCGATTGCACTGTGGCGTCCTCGAACTTCCGTCCGATCAGCCTCTTGGCGTCGAAGATGGTGTTGGTAGGGTTCATGGCCACCTGGTTCTTGGCGGCGTCACCGATGAGGCGCTCGGTGTCAGTGAAGGCAACGTAGCTGGGGGTGGTGCGGTTGCCCTGGTCGTTGGCAATGATCTCCACCTTCCCATGTTGGAAGACCCCACGCACGAGTAGGTGGTGCCCAGGTCGATGCCGATAGCCGGGCCGCGGGCGGACATCCTGACTGAAAAATAGGCAAGCGACGTTAGGCGAGAATGTCAGGGACAGAAAATCCGCGGCGTCAACTAACGGTCGCCTCGCACCGGACACCGCGAGTGCAACCACTTCTCCCTCTCCCCCCCGCTCGGCTCTCCGCTCTTATAGCCGCCTCCCTGCTGCCTTGTGGAAACTCCCAGAGCCAATCCGCTCCCAGAACCGCCCGCCAAGGCTTGCCTGGGTGGGAGTGACCCGCCCGTGGCCCAACAGATTTCAAGTTAAGTGAGGGGCGGGACCCCAGCCCGCGCGAGGAGGCGAGGGGCGGCCGTTATGCAAATAAGGCCCCTCCCTCGTCTCCCTGCGGCAGGTGTTCGCGGCGCTTCACGCGCCTCCTGCAGCTTGGGGGCGTTAGGCTCGCGCACCTCCTCGTCATCCCCGCCAGGTAAACGCGGTTTTTCGAGATGTTTGCTTTCCATAAGGCGGGATTTAGCGACATCCATCGGATTGACAGGTCAGGTGACCAATGAGCAGCGCGAACTCCCAAGTAGGGTGGGGAAGGAAAGTCTGGGGCGTGGTGCGATGAGGAGAGCGGAAGGGGAGCAGGAGACGCGAGCCACCTCGGTCGTTCCCTCTGTTCCTAGTCCTTAAATGCATCTCAGTGCTAGCTGTACCGACTAACGTAGCACGCAGGGGCAGGGCAATTTATTGAGTTGGCTGCACCAAGGAAATAGGGCCAGAGCCTGCTTTTTTAATGTTGGCATGGCCTCGGCATGAGGGTTTCCCCCAGGCGGGGACGAAAAGAAATGACACTGAAGTTGCTGATACTGGCAGTCGGCCTCCTGGAATTTTTCTCTGCGTACTTCGCAGCGTCTTATTGTGTGGGAGCGCTCGAGATAAACTGCCTGGCAGGCGAGGACAATAGGAACCCAGGAGAGTGTCTGGAGAGGCCGACTTCTTTGACGCGCCACGTGCAGGCCTGAGGCGTGGGAGACACGAGTGCCTGCAACTCGTCTTCCCATTTTTCCTGCTCGTCCTTACACTTTAAGCGTCCTCATTTCGTCTCTTATTTCTGGTTTCAAGTGCTTTATCCGCCGCTTTGAGTTCTTCACAGGGAAATGTATAATTAAAACCCTTACGTTGAAGCACCTTAAAATAACCCAGTCTCACGCCCAGCCCTGTTCTCTCAACTCCAACATACACACATGCGATCATGTTTATGACCGAGTCGTGTTTATGACAGCTTAACTGAATGAGATTATTTTCTTTAGCTATGCCGAAGTTACATTTCAGGCATAACCCTCAGAGAAGGTAGATGGAAAGGAGCGTAATTCATTTTATGATATGAGAATAAGTTTGAAAGTACTGTCTGGCACCAGGTGATGAGGTAGAAGCAGACCCCTATAAATGGGGTTCCTGAAAGAGAACAACAAAATTGCTGGGCTAATATTTTACATTATGGAAGAAGAGACATTCATTCAACAAACTTTAACAGGTACCTACTATGTGAGAGTAAAAGGACAAATGAGATAGTCTGTCTTTATGAGGTTGGGAGTCTAATAAAGAAGTAAACATAATTGAGAGAAGTGCTATGGGAACACAAAGGAGGGGCATATCCAGAGAGGGAAAAGTATGTTGGTGAGAGCTTCCCGGAAGAGATGACATGCCTGAGCCAGGCGCTGAAGTTTGCCAGCAAAGCGAAGAGGAAAGGCATTCTTTGTATAGGTTACAGTAGCATGGGCAAAGAGGAGAGAAGTGTGTGCTGGGGCAACTCCATGTTCTGTATAGATTAGTGTCACTACAAGGGGAGGGGTACAAGCAATAAATAATCTCTTCAGGTGAACAGGATACATTTAAGAGCTTTATGTGCCATGATTTTTTCCTGGGAGGAAGGAACCAACCTTTGGTGGAGACTAGTAATGTATATAGCCCATATCAAAGTTGTATGAGACAGTGCTGGAGAAAAGTTTTTGTCTGAGAAACACTTAAGCAATCTGTGACCAATAAGTAATGTTGACAGAACCCTATAAAATCAATCAATGAACATTTAAGTTTCTTTTATCTAATTGTGTGTGTAATTTTCGGTCTTTTAAAAACACACTTGCTACTAATCTGCTAATCTCATTAGTTGAATAGTACTGGCTTTATTTACATTCCCATCTCCTTTTCCATGAAAGAAAGTTAAAGAAAAAATTGAACTAGGAGACCTTTTAAAGAAAATATTAGGAAAACAGAGAAAACCGAAAAGTTTCTATTAAAGATGCCTTAAATTGTAAGTACACATCTCTTGATTTTATTCTTGCAAATTGTCAGTTTTTATATAGTAAAAAGAGAGAGAAAGAGAATTCGTGGGCTGGAGAGCCATCCACATTCTTTGTTTAACTGATAATACAATGTGATTTAGAGACAGGTCCCAGCTGCAATTGAAAGCAGAAAGAGCTGTAAGAAACAAAAAATCGTCAGATCACTTGTATTCACTCAGCCCTCAAACACTTAACTTCAAGCAAAGCAAAATTGCAGAAAAGCAAACATGACAGTTCTTACATACATACTAAAACTAGAGCTTCAGAAGAGTTCTTAGTAACTATGTACTATCCCTATGCACAATTACAAACAAATCTTGCAATCTAACCACCACATTCATCTTTAACACAGCTTTCTGAAAAAAATAATAGCAATTTACCTGCATTTTCTTCAGCTATATATATTTTTTCTGCTCCAACTTTTCACCTAGTAAATTAATGTTTTATGTTTCATACTTTAGATGGCATCCTGAACTTTTCCCAAAAAGATATAATATTTGCATTTTGATTTTATATAAACTTTTACAGTTCTAGAACATTTTCATACACTGAGCATTCTTGGAATTTTTACATTGTTCCTTATTTGTGTTGATTTTTAAAAATATCTTGTTCTTTTCTTTTGTCTGACTATTGTGGTTTGAAATTTATTTAAAACATACAAAATACAAAAACAAAAAACATACCCCATTAAAATAATCAAATTAGCATATTTATAAGTAAATAATATTCATCAGTGCCAGCAATGGTGCAGCAAAATAGGTCAACTCTATTGGTGGGCAATGTGACAGTAATTTTTCTTTACCTTAAATAAGATCATACCCTTCATTTAGCATTACTCTGTGGGATTCATCCTAAGGAAATAATAGAACATTCAGGTAGTATTATTTATGAAAATAGCAACATTAAAAAGATGGCTTAAATAATTGACAACAAAATTATTGCATCAATTATAATACATCTGTATGATGATTATATAGCCATACAAATTGTTCATAGGAATTTTAATAATACAGAAAAAGGTTTTTGATATAGTTAAGTGGAAAAGATAGAAGACTTTGTATCTTCTTATCCTAACGTAGGGTAATGTTATGTGTATAAAAAATGCATCAAAATTAGTTATCTCTAGATGGTAGGGTTAGCAGTAATTTTTCAAAATTTCTTCTCTTTATACTTTTACAATTGATTTTAAAATTTGAGCATTAACATTCATGTGAAACTAAATTTGCTAATCCTATTGACATAGAAATTACTACTGATTTCAACAAGTGAAATCTTTTTGGCAGATTACAAATGCTAGGTGTTTCAAAATATTTTTAAAATCCAACGACTGAAGTTCCACCTGTCTGGAAAACACAACAGCTTTAATAACATGTCAAACCTTTTCTAAACAATCCCCAACATCTGGAAGAGTACCTGGAACATAATAATGATTCACTAGCTCAGTGTTTATTAAAAGTGACCTGATGCACATTATTAAACCAAAAACTGGAATAACTTTTTTTTCTCCCTGTAGAAGAGGAAGAGTCTCTGCCTACATTTCTGTACTAAATAATACTGTAAAGATCAAAAGTTGAAACAAATTCTCACCTGAAAATATTAGTACTAGATATACAAAGATGAAGAAAATAAGGTCTAAAACTATGTGCATGGTTACACCAGCCTCCCCTAGGGAGACTGAGCAAGAAGAAATTTTTCCAGAATTACCAGGGAAAAAATTTATGAATTTTCTGGAACCCTCTCAATCCCTACCCAGGCAGAACTTTGTAAAATTCATGGTTTGTTTTGATGAGGTGATATTGGCCTGAAGAGGTGGGGCAAGTAGCAGCCTATAATTTGAGGACGTATGCGCAAACTAAAGTCAAACTAATTATTATATTTAAGATCTCTGTAAATAGTGCCATTTTATAATTCTTTGGAAGTACCCTGTCTCAAAATATTTCTCCAATCACTTGTCACTGTAGGAAATTTTTCACCATTTGTTTCTTTGAGTCTTGGAAAACTGTCTTTAAAAATTATAATTAAACTGTAGATACACACAGTAGCCTGGAGTAGGACACTACCATGTCTGGCATGGAAGACCATGAGACCCAAACTGTAATAGAGGCTTTTTCAGAAGAAAAGTAAATATGTGACAATAGCAGGCAAATTGAGCCTACTTCAGTTTTGTAGCATGCTAACTTGGAGGACAGACTCTTGGGGGTAGTCTAAAATAACCTGAAAGAAGTGAGGCTGTTGTCTTATACATGGGGAATCAGATTCAATTTGTGCCATTATTGTTGACACTTATTAAGTAAAATTAAATTAAGTGAAATGATGGCAATCATCGTTCAAGACTAACCTGAAATGTATACTCATAACCGATCACTTGAAATAAATTATTAAATTCTTAAACTGAAAATAAAATGAATTTTACTGGTTAGGAACTTATTTCTATGAATAAATTATGTTTGTTATTTTGAGAAATGAATTAACCCTCTGAAAGAGGATTAATTAACCCTCAATACTATGTCATTGGATTTTATAAATAATTATTTTTGTATTATAAAGAAACCTAATTAATTTGTTGCTGTCTGTGTTTGCCATGAAATAGTACTTTTCTAAATATCCTATATTGAAAGAAAACAGGATTTAGCAATAATAATTTTAGTTCATTCTCTTTGTGTACTTCTGAAGATGCTCAGGAACACCATCATTAGCTAGCTATACCAGACACTTTATTATTTTGGTATTAGAGAATGGAAGGAGTTGATAACTTTTCAGGCATATAGTTTTTAAGAGAGCCAGTTAAAAAAAGTACAGTATAAATAAAAGTAATATACAGACAGTTTAACTTCTGAACATGGAGGAGTAAGTTTTATTAGGTAAAAGCAATTGATTTAAAAATGTAACAAAAATTCTCTAAGTAACCCAATAACTCCATTTTATACTAATATACAGAAAATAATCACATTATAGGATGCATTTATATCACTTATTATTGTAATTCATTACATTTGTATTTTAGTACAGTAAAAATTTAAGCCATATTTATTTTGTGAATCAAATTCCAGCATCCAATTAAAAATTATTTGTTAAGTATCTACTATATTGATCTGGTACCTTTAATTATTAAAACTATTTATATCTTTTCTGTTTTCTATTAGAATTCTGCAATTCTATATGCTTCCTCATTCCCAAAATATATTAACTAGATTTTTAAAGAAACAAACACTCTCCTAAACTTATTTATTAAAGCAGTTGAATTCATATGAATTTGAAGTCTTTAGTGGATTTCTCATCTCCCTTCTTGCCCCTCTTCCTACTATCCTACTGTAATTAACTTTTCTGATTTTTGTTAATCTAATTACTAGAATGAATATTCAAGTTATCATTCTACTTTATAGCTAGAGATTTTAAATTACTTAACTTCTACATATACTATTATGTATACTCTAAGTTAGGTCTCTTTATGTAACTCCTTATTAAAATATTTGAATAGGCATAAAAACATAAGCATTTCTGAAGACATGTAACATCTTGATATTGCACAAGAAACAAAAGCAACAATAATAATAATGGGTATACAGTTAACCAAAAGCAAAACTACAAGTACTCACAATAAGGAAATAATATGGCTGTAAGATTCATGTGGCTAAGAAATGTGTATATGAGTATATATAAAAAACAAAGTATTTGTAGCCAGGTTAAAATTTCACCAAACATTTCACTTCCCACGAAAGTTTCTAAAACACCTTAAACTTTTGTTTCACTCAATACGTAGTTAAATTTTATCTTGAAATTTGAAAACTGCTATACATTAATATCACGAATAAATGTTTAACAGAAACTCATTCTGTCTTATTAGCTTATATTACTAAGTTTAGAAAAAAATGTGTCTTAAGACACATTCTTTTTGGTTATCTATGATTTGTGAAAATCTACCAATATTGAAGTAATAGCATTTCTGGTTTTCCTTTAAGTTAACAGATTAAAAAGGGACTTTCATCAATATTAATAACCAAATAATCAAGTTTGTAACATATACAGTGAAAAAGAAGGGCGAATGTTACATTAACAGTAATAACTAGATTATCTTGTTAAAATATTGGTCTTATTTTTTCTCTTTACCTACATTTTTATTTATACTCTGCAGATTTTGGGGGTGTAATTTTTTTAAATTACCTAAATGCATTTCATAATAAATAAATTCTAATTCAGATTATTTTAAATTTAGAATTATATGTGTTTACATAGATACATGATTATCTCTATTTATATATATTTATAGTAGTCTAGCAAGCCCTTTTATTTTAGAAGGGGCCCTTGAAGACAATTAGCATATAAAGTTTCATTTTAGTGTAGCTTTGACCACTGATTTCCCACAAATACTATGAGTCACCATGAATCAATTTTGTCACAACAAAGTGATTTCAAAGTGATCTTTACTGAGTTTTCTTGGATCCTTGCAACTGGAACTTTTGGGCTTGATGAGGTTTGTCAGGAAGACAGAAAAGATGGTGTCACTTCAGATCTGATATTCCTGGGTCTGGACTTAAAGATTATCTGTTGAAGATTGATTCTTCCCCATGTCCTCTCCAAATTCAGATTTCACTTCTCCAGAGGTTTAGAAGGCCCTATTTCACCACTGCCACACAGAAAAAGACAAAACTCAAGAAAAATAATATTACAAGTTGACTGTTCTACAAGACACAACGTAATTCTTAGGCCAGAATGTCATGGCTTTTGGCATCAGGCCAGTACAGTGTTAATAGAACAAAGAATGGAAACAAAAGCTTAGTTCCTAGAACTTAAATTTATTTAATTTATTCCCCAATGTAACTCATCATACCCTTCAAAAACAAGGTGTTATTATTACTAATATAATTCTTCAACTATAGGGGCACTTTTTTCTTGCATGATCTAAGCAAGAAAGAATGGGTAGGGCACATAAATATGTAACATAAAAAAGATAGGTGGTCAGCCAGGTAGGCAAAAATAGAAATAGGCAGTAAGCAGTTAAGAAGTGTTTTCCTTCAAATAAAATAATTTTACAATGTGCTTAAATTATTAATGGCAAATCTGGTTGAAACATAGATCTAAAAAATTTAAAAGTTCATGGTCTTTTTTACTAAGTGCTTTCAGCAATCAAGCTAACACTGTTTTCTTCAAATATTAAGTGTTGTATACACTCTGCAAATGAAAATAAAGTACACACACACACACACCACACCCACACACACACACACACACACACAACTTCCAGAGGCGGAGTTCCTCACATTTCTACGTTATAACTCTCCTAACCTGCTCCAGTGATTCTGGGTAGGATTATATTTTTGGCAGGAAAGCTTTGCCTTAATTTTTAAAAGAGACTGTCTCTTAAAATACTTTTTCCCATGTCAGAGAACATATAAGCATTTGAGAGATGATTTTCATAATCTATGCTTAGAATTATATTTCATCTAAAAATGAGCTCTGCTGATTCTAATTGGTATAAGCAATTGCTTTAAAGCAGGGGTCCCCAACCCCCATGCCATGGACTGGTACTGGTCTGTGGCCAGTTAGAAACCGTGCCACATAGCAGGAGGTAAGTAGTGGGCCAGCAAGCGAAGCTTTATCTATATTTGCAGCTGCTCCCCAGCACTAGCATCACCGCCTCAGCTCCACCTCAGATCATCAGACATTAGATTCTCATAGGAGCACTGGTCCCTAGTGCCAAAAAGGCTGGGGACCGCTGCTTTAAAGTAGAATAAAACAACACAGTAACTTTTAAAATAAAATTTAACTGGGGGCTTCATAGGCTGTCTACCTAACTCTATCCCTGTCTCAAATTGGTGAAGTTATGAAAATTTTCTCACATAAAATTTCTCGACTCTGAATTGAAATCATGTCCTTTACATTTTTGTCGTCTTTTATCCCTAGGGTTTTCTGTGAGTTCTAAATACAATGGTGATTAGTACATTGATAATTCAATTCAGAGCCAAATACTGAATTATAACCTTCACACCATCTTTTTTGTCAGCAAATAAAAAAGATATTGAGAAATTATAATGGCTTCCTGCCCCCTAGTGATCTGTGATGGATTTTGATAGAAAAGAACCATTCTGTGACTAATGGACCTCAAATGATTTGGTTCTTCTGAATAAATAAACTTAAACTAGGATTTAAACTTCTTAATGCTAAAGTCAACTAAGCATGTATATACAAATACTTAGGTGGTATTAAATTGGTTCAAAAATAGCATGAATTTATAAGCTGTTATTGTCGTTTAGTTCATATTTGTATTTACCAATACAGACACGAACATTCTAAATCCTTGCATTTTGCCTCTTGACAGCATATAAGTTTATAAGTAGCTAAATTTTATCTGGTTTTAGCATGAGACTCTACCTATGTTATTAAGTAATATACCCTTGAGTTTGATAGAAGGCCATGAAAGAGGGTCACCTAAATAATTTATAGACATTACCCATGGAATCTTCACCATCTTGTTCTTCTACACTAACTTAAAAAATAACATTTGGCAGATAGATCATTAAAGTTGTATATTTAACATAGTAGTAGTAAAACCTATTATACAGGCTATAGAAATCAGGCAATAGATGCATAAAGTTAAAATCAGATTTGATTGGGAGGGGACTGTTTCACTTAAACCATTAAATAACTGTTTACTTGTTTAAAATTTGCAGCTTGGTTAGTGCAGAGATATAGGGTGTTGTTTCCTGAAATTATCTTTCACTTCTTTTTAAGTAAAACTTTTTAAGTTTACACTAGAAGTCCATAGATATTGTTGGTAAATTAAATTATAAATGGCTAGAAAAACCAACTTGTTTTTAGGCAGCTTGATTAGGCACCTCTATAAACTTTAATCAAATGAATCACAGTACGATATTTTGTTTTTTAACCAAAGAAATGAACTGGTTATTCTGGGGTCCTGATTTTTTAGGAACATTTTCAAATAATTTGAGTTATTCAACTCATTAGTCTGATAACCAGTGATTGGTGGGAGAAATTAAAACATAGGGTAGGGAATAGGGAAAACCGAGTGGGGAAAAGTTCAGAGGCAGAAATATGGAAGTTGAATTCAAATTTTTTATTGAGCACCAATCATGGGCCCCCAAAATGGCTGACAATACCACTAAATGTTTTACGTTTAAATAAAGGAAAATGAAAACATCAGTATTTATCTTTATTTCTAAAACATCATTCTGAATGACCCAAATAAAGTCTTGGTTTAGACTGATATATTTTCACATTAACATGTTCATTAGGTAACCACTATTTTCAGCTACCTTACCAGGCACGGCAGATGACAAGTGATGAATAAGGAGCAGAGTCTCATACAAGCTTTTATCACATATATTCCTAGGCTGAAAGGCCCTTCTTTGAACTTCTTGGTAGGTGGAGTATATGTAACTTAGTGGTTAAATACAAGAATGTAGAAATCAGATAGGTCTAGGTTCAAAATTCCAGCTCTAGTATGTCTCAGGAAAAAATACTTAGCCTCTCTGAACCTCAGCCCCCTATCTGGAAATTAGAATACTTACCTCATAAGGCTGTGAGGGTTAATTAAAATTACATGTGTAAAGCATTTAGCAAAGTAGATAGAGTACTAACTAAATGGAAGCTAGGTGAGCACCCTAGGATGAATGGATCACGGGGTTTCCAAATCTGGCCTGCTGCTTCAAGTTTTAAACACCAAATATAACTACTTGCTCCAGTTCCCTGGCATTCATCCAGTTTACTGCACTTTAGGTATTTAAGGAGATGGGTGACATTCCATAAGGATATGTTCCCACAGAGCTTTTCAGTACCCTGGAATCCTAGGCAATATTAATGTTAGGGTGCCTACAGAGTACTAGCATTTATCACTGAGAAGCATTTATTACACAGGAGGTGGGGGTGGTAAGGAAAGATACGAAACTGATCAAAGTAGATTAATGGCAAAAAATTTAACTCATTCAACTCATTTAAAATTAAGAAAAATATCAATTTCTTTATTTTCAGCTATGTTTGCACATACACATTGGGTTTTTTTTTTTTCTTTTGAGTGTACTGATTTAGCTTTTTGTTAACAATAACATTTTTGTTTAACCGTTATATTGGTTCTTTGGGGGATTTTCCAGTCTATTAATTATGGAAGTTCCTTAAGTGACACAGAGAAACAGGTCTAGTTTTAACCAGGAAGAAAGTTGCCAACCACCACCTCTCTTCCCGCTTTTTAAAAAAATTTGGTATATTATCTCAAGTAGTTAGGCATATCCTTAGCATGTTCATAATAATTGTTTCATTAGGCATTCTATAGCTCTGATGGAATTTTAATCTAATCAAATTATTTTAACCCATCAAGTTACTTAAATCTCTACTCACCTATAAAATTTCAAATGTTCTATTAAACTTTGATATCTTGTTCACTTTTTGTTCTCAGCTACATTACTTATTTTTCACTTCTATTATCTTTTCTTTTAATTGGTGTTCACTGCCCTAGCAAACTCCATTTAATTCATTTTTATCACTAGCCCCTGGAATCCTTTTTTTTAACTTCACTTATTAAACATTAGCCATGTGTCATTTTAGTCATGTGAGTCATTTCTCTGAATATTTTTACTTTTAAAAATATGGGCGAGATTAAGACAAATTTCTGAGTCCTAATCCACTGCAACTTGGTTGTGCTTTATTAATCTCTGAAATTCTTAGTCCTGTTTGCCAAAGAATTTAAACACCTGAGTTGCACTGTAATTCATGGCAAGCTTGTTAGGCACTGATTCATTCCTTCGATTCCTCCAGAATTTCTTGCTGGAGGACAAAAGGCCTTTTATGCAAGACTGTGTTTGTGAGGCAGAAAGAGAAACAAGATTCCACATATATCTATCTAGATTTTCCTTTTTTTTTTTTAGATTAGGTGCCTGATCAAATTTAAAGGCAGGAGGAGCAAGCATGTTCTACAACCTTGTCTTCATAGCACTCGTGGGCAAGAAACAATAGTAAGGAGTTAAAGCTTTGTAGCCCCACCCCACGAGAGAGATGGAAAAAATGAGAGGAAACTGGGTTGGAGAGAAGTGTTGGATATTTTCATTCCTCCTAGTTTTAAAAGGCAAGTAGTCTTTACAGGAACTGCCTTAACAAGGAAAACTGCGTTATAAAGAAGCCCGTGCTGCCCTGGAGCTAGTGCCAAAACAGAAGGTGTGTGTCCTGTGCAACATGAAACAGAGAAAACAATATCGTTGAGGTGTGGCTTTGTGAAACTGCGAACATCACAGTTATGTAAAATTAGACTTTATGGTTAATGTTTATACATTTGCTTGCTAATTGTTGGCTGTTAGTACCTGTCAAAACAGTAAGCTAAACCCCCCTTTTTAAATGGAGTAGTCAATCCATTAGTAAATGGATTGGTAGAGGTGGTAGCATTTAGAAAGAACCCTGCTCTTTAATGGTGGGAAAGTCACTGCAAGAGATTTTGATGAGGGTCATGTAAAACAGTGGTCCAAAGCAAATTATGTTTACTGAGATATTATGTAGTTTGGAATTTGTGAGTTTATCTTATCTCTCTACATTATTCTCTGACGGTCTCTGGGTTTGTTAGAAAACTTTATCAGGTTCCTATCAGTAATGTATATACCATATTTCAAGTTGCGTTTCAGATTTAATTACTGCTAAACTATTGCATCAGGCTAAGATGATTTGCTTTTCCTGCTATGTGGCTTTTAAAAAATTCTTGATTTCTCATTTACCTTTTTGTGTATTTCCCCCTTCTCTACTTCCCATTATTTTAATACTGCATGGCCCCTATACTATTCCTATTCTTACCTAATAGCCTAAACATCTCCCCACAAATCTCTGAGCTCACACTGTGCTAATACTACTCTATCAACTAAATCTGTGCTAGTCAATAAATCTCTTACATCTCTTGGCAACTTGTCCTTTTATGCAAGTTGTATACATAAATGACTTGCATATCTTAAAAATTTGATGTGAAAAGAAACGATGTTGTTAAATTAGTGTTCATAATCACAAAATTATACTTTTAAATATAAGAGTTATTTAGAATCCCTTTCATTATGAGAAGGGTATTACAATGTAAGTAATTCACATTAAAAGTCATTCTATTCAATAGTTATGTTTATTGGGGGGTCAGTTTTCCCAAGTGTTTTAATTCACATGTAATTCACGTAGACCCTGTGTCAGCAACAATTAGGAGTAATAACTATTTTAACTAAAAAATGATAAACTTTTTCCATTTATATGCTGTAATTATTTCATAATCCTCAAATTTTGAAATAATAATAAAGCATGGTGACAGACTGCAATTTGCCACAACACATTTTCTCCAAATATTAGATAGTATAAAAACAAGACATTGTTTGCACACTCTACTTTTATAGAACAACCAGATTTATAATTGATTTATTTTATTAGCTTTATCAATATACATGGCAGCTTTCTCAAATCTCAAAGTTCCAAAAGTATGTAATTTTAAAGGTGAAAAATCATTTTCCTTTAGATGTCATATTCTTAGAGAACTATTAAAGTCTATTTAAAAACAAAAATAATTGATACACACTTTAGAAATCAGAATATTTTAAATTATTTTAAATGAATACAAGATATGTCTTTTTAATTAACTATCATAGTTAAATTTTATACCACAAAACAAAATGACTTGTCCCTTATTAATTTCTCAGGTGGGGTAAAGTCATTGGGTTTTATACTTAATATAAGTTTTAAATGTGATTATTAAATGATATTTTATCAATTATAGGAAAATATTCATTTATAGGAATTTCCTTAGGTCCATCAATCTCTTTAGGCCAAGTTTGAGCCCATGTCAACCTTCGAGGTTAGATTCAGTGCACCTAACCTGCCTAATAAGAATATGAATTTCATTTATAAGAAGGGGGGATACACAGTGGCTAAATCACTGTTCAACTTTCCAAAAAAAAATTTAAAAAAGCTAAAAGTGAATGGGATAGTTTCACATAATTAAAAATTTTTTTAATTTAAATAGAAATGGCCAATAATACTGGGTTTAAAATTTCATAGGATAACCTTAAAAAAAAAAAAACCACATAGAAATAGTGAAGTCATCACCTTATTGATAAAAAAACTAAAGTTTAATAGTCATTGAAGGGGTAACAACCACTTGTAGTCTACATTTAAAAGTAACTTTAATCATAACTAAAACAAACTAAAACCAAATAATTCTATTAAGAAAAAGCAAAAATGATAAACATTTAACACCTAAACTGTAGATACTTAAGATCCTAAACAAAAATATTTAAGAAAAAAGGGCCTTGAAATTTTTTTCCAACACTTCATCTTAGAAAATCAGTTTCTAAATAGCTCATATCCTTTGCTTTGGTGTTTTATGTAATATTAACTAAACATTAGTACAGTAGAAAATCACTTATGTTCTTTTCAAATGCTTGGCATTATAATGTGATCTCATATCTTTCCTCAAATTAAATTTTGCTCCACATATTCCACATGTATACAGATGAACATCCATGTGCTGTTCCAACTGTTCATTATTTGGGAATATCTGAAAGCAGACCTGGCATATAGTCTCACCAGCAGATAAATGAGAAATCATATGCCGTACATGGTCATGTTTTCTGAAGTTTCCTTGATCACAAATGGAACAGACATACCTGGCCATGCCTTTGTGCATATCATTGTGCAGGCGCAACTGACGTTCTCTTAAAAACTGCTTTCCACATGTCTGACAAACAAACTGTTTTTCCTTAGTATGAACAGTATAGTGTTCTCTTAGGTGACAGCGTTGATAAAATCCTTTTCCGCACAGATTACAAAAATGCTTTCGTCTGTGATCTCTTTCATTTTCTTCCATGATGGCACTTTTAAACATATCTTGGTCTAGGCAGCTAGACATATGTTCAACCACTAGATTTTCAGTTTCAAAACGCTGGCCACAATTCGGACACCGAAAAGGACAGGCAGAATGTTTAAATAACTGCTTTTTTTGGATACTGTTTATCGGGAAATGATTGTCTCTAAAATCATCCAACATTTCAACAAACATGTCTCTTATTTCAGACTGCTCATCAGGATTCTCTTCCATGTCCATTTTCTCCTCAGTATTTCCTAAGCCATTCATTGTCAGATCTTGAGGTTCTCCACACCTCTGAGCATGTTCTTGAAGTTGTCTACCTTTAACAAGTATCTGTCCACATTTACCACATGCACAGATATTTTCAATGTGTTTGGCTAAGTAATGAGATGACAGGTCCTCCTCGGTTATCGTGAGTCCACACAGCTCACAAGATGCATTTTCAGTATCCTCTTGTATTGGACTGCTGTTGTTAGGGGGCCTCATATTTTCTAAACCACCTCTTTCATCAGCATTTATTGACATCCGAGGTTTTAGAGTTTTCCTACCACTTTTTTTAATACCGACATCTTCTTCAACATAGTATCTATAAAATGGTTCTTCAGGTTCATCTTCTAATTCATCATTGTCAGTGGATTCATTACAATCTTTATCAGTAACTTTAATAATGTTAAAGTCTTTCAGTTCATCTGTAGGAATGTCTTCTGGCTCCATCTTAATGATGATTCTTTTCCTCTCAGCAGCTCTGCTTTTCTCTTCACTGGCTAGTTCAGACTCCACTGTGCTACTCTTTCTGCTTCCAATGGTTGAAGTCGAATCGTCAGCAGTCTGGCTTGTGTCTCCTCTGTATTTTTCCGTCTGTGCAGAAAATGTTTTAGGAGAATCCTTTTCCCCAAATTCAGCTTTAATGTTACTGTCTTTTCCGTCTCTAACATCTACTATTCTGTGATAAGATCTTGTGTTTTGGTACGAATGTCTGTTAGTACAGGTTAGCACATGCTCATCTAATAATTTTTCACAGCTAAAGCCAAATCCACAACTATCACAGGTAAAACTCCGTCCAAAGCGTCGTGACACACGTTCTTTTGGAGTAGATAATTTGGACACAGAACTCTTTTTACATACATCAAATAGTGGTTCAGAAAAATTACCTAATTGTAAAGACTCTTCATCAGGCTCTCTATTATGGGGTGTATTGACTGTTGAACTTGGCTCTGCACACCACTTATTGGCTTCATTGCCATTTCTAGCCACAGTGTCTTCATACATTCTTACGCCGAATATCATTTTGCTGTTGTGTTTGCTAGAAGCAGAAGATGAACATTTTGAACTAGAACAATCTGCATCCTGTATGTCTTCTAAGCAGTCGGGAACATTGTACAGCTGTAGGTAGTTCATTGCCACTTTAAACTGCTCAAAACTAGAGGGAGCTGTCATAATTTTTCCTAAATACATAAATTGCAAAATGAGATCAAAACACTCAGCACTGATTTTCATGTTGCTGAGATTCAGCTGTGCAGTACTATGCTGATGGTTCATGAAAAACATTCTAAAATAGGAGCTACAAGCAGCTAGAACTGCTTTGTGTGCTTGAAAGTAAATGTCATCAATTGCAATACAACAGTCACAGAGAAAACCCCATTCCCTTTGGTTGTTTAGCTGCTGAAGGACGTAGCTGCTGTGGCTGGGTTTTGCCATCTTCTATTAATTAGAGACCTATGTAAAACAAAAATATTGAAGTCAGACAAGATATCAAATGCATTTGAAAGAATAATTTTGATCATGATTTGTGACTTGTGTGACTTTACTATTTTAAAATCAAGGTGTGAATAGCTTTCCATTTTAATGTAGCAAAACTCAATAAATAATATATACCTAAATCATTTTTTTTAATTTGAAGATGAAGAGAACTAAACATTTATTCAAGCTTCTCATTTTAAAAATACAAGCAAAAAACCATCATTTTGGTTTCATTACAATTATAGGGGGAGAATGTATACCAAATTTGAAAGAAGGCACTTGTTTAAAAGTAGTTGAAGTATACAAACAATGAAAGTAAATAAAATAACAAATTGAAATTTAGTAACTACATTGAAGAATATTAAAAACTTCTTAGATGATTGATATAAAGGAATTATTGCTCATTTTTACATGTGAGGAGGGTATTTTGGTTGTTAAAAAAGAGTCCCTATCTTTTAGATACACATACTGATGTATTTCTAGATGAAATGATCTATCTAAAGTATGCTTGAAAATAATATAGTACGTTGAGTGTGAGGCTATAGATGATGTAAGATTGGTCATGTGTTGATAACTAATTCTATTTTTGTATGTTTAAAATTTTCTTTAGAAAAATTCTATTTAAAAAAAATCTTATTAGATTAGATGGAAATGGCACCAAGTAAATAGGTTTGGTCAATGCTTTTTTCTTAATTACTAGAGAAGCAATAATTCTGTAGTGTTGGAATACCTTTTATTGCTTGGCATGTACTTTAGGATATAACGAAGCAGTAGATCTATTTGGGAAGGTGGTATCTATCGATAGATTGCAAATTTTTCTTTATTTTTTGATTTTAAAAAAAGTATACAAAAGTAACACATGCTCGTTGCAATAAAGTCAAACATAAAGTACATAAAATTTAAAACACACCTTAGGTTGCATACCTCTTCCCAGAGGTAACCTCTCCAAACACTCTGGATTGTATATCTTCAGATCAGTTTCTATGGATACATAGATTCAAGAGATATTGAGTACCATGTGCCAGGGACATAGTTTTCCTTTATTCTGTTTTTATTTTTTAAACCTAAATGGTATTATACTATATATTCCTTTCTGCAAGTAGTTTTCTTTATTTAACAACATATGGTAGATACTATAAATATTTTTAATGTAGAGACTTGACTTTGAATAAAGGAGAAGAAAATATTAAAAGCACTAGAAGTCCTATCTATTATACTATAAATCTAAAATAAGATCCAATTTCCACCTCATTTTTAATCTATATACATAAAACTTCAAATCTAGTTTCTACTGAAAAACAAATTCCTACCCAATTTGACTGAACATAAAAAGAACATTTAACAAGCTGTTCAGAGAAATAAAATGTTCACTCTTCAGTCTCTAAACCCTCACTGCAGTAGTAATTAAGAGTATCCAAGCTTATTTACTTCCAACTGCTTATCTGTTCATCACAGATCATATGTATATCACATACCCCTTTTCTCCCTACTACCAAAAGATCCATCCTGCCTCTGTTTTCCTGCTTAAAGACAGAGTTGCATAGCCAGGGATGTGTGTGAAATAGTACTGTTGAAATGTACTGTTGAAACGAAGGTGGCTTAAAATTGCAACCACTATGCCTTTTCTATATGCTAGATCAAGTATTTCAAGAAGGTACGTTTCGACTTTTTGTAACTCAGATACCTGTGCTAAAACTATGAGGACTCATGTTCAGTATGTACCTAAATACAAAAAGCAATGTATGCACAAATATATTTATCAATATGTTATTTATAACTTGAAATGCCTGGTAATAAGGGAGCTGTAAGTAAACCAAGGTAAATGCATATCCCAACATTCACTGTCATGTGGCCTTTAAAAACTGTATTTATTCATGAAGACTATAGAAGAAAATAAATTTTCGGATAGAAAGTAAAGTAAAATTACAGGATACAAAATTATGTAACAATTATAATTATATAAAACAAATCTAAACAACAAAACCTTATTCAAAGGTTAAAATGGAAAACACACACACACGCACAAAAACGTTGACCCCCAAGCCTATTTTATGTAGAGTGAGATTTCTAGGTCTATAGGCATTTTGTAGGATTCAGAGAGACTTTTAATAAAAATAACAAATCAAAGAGAAAGAGGCACATGACAGATATTATCTCAAAATTTTTTTCTAGTAGTAAGAGTTGTTTAAATGAAACAAATTTGTTCAGAGGATAATGAATGCCCTGCGTGGAAGCAGGGACAAAATCCTGTTGAGGACCGTACGGTACAGTGAAAAGAGCACAGGCTTTGGATAAGACAGATCTAAGTTCCAGTGTAGTTTGCCCCCTTGGGTAACTCATTATCCTCAGTTACCCCAAGTTTCCTGAGCTGTCCAAGTGCTTGAAATAATGATATGTAGGGCTTACAGGTTTTAAGGACCCTTCTCATCTAAATGAAAACAATTTTATGATCAGCAATCAAAATCAATGCAACTACACAGAAAACCAATATGACAGGCACATCTGTAGCTACTGTCACAATTCAATTCAATTAGTGAAAATACATACATTCTGTTAACAAAAACAAGACAGTAAAACAAGAGAATTGAGAGCATTCTAATGTATACTTATTAATTCAACAAATGTTTGCTGAGTGTTTTGGTATACCTGGCACTGATGAAGTACTGAGAATCAGCAATAACACAAGTATTCTGTAATCTCAAAGACATATCATGGAGAATTTTAACTTTTTCCAAATTAAGGACTCCATTCAACATGTACTCAATAAAGTGCCTACTCTATGGAAGGCTTCATGCTGTGGTGGAAAGAATGAGGGATCTGGGTCAGACAGGCCTGGGTATGAATCTCAGTCTCTTCATGTGTCTCTATTTCCATCCTCCCCTTATAGACCTTGAAGCTGAACGAGTAATAAGTCTGAAATTAATGCTAACACTACAGCTTCAAGGCTGACCTAGATCTGTAGTTTCATCAATACCATTATGCAAATGTCCAAGTTCTGAGTAAAACTAATTTTAGGTAGAGTGACTTTTAAAAGCAATTATTCACACATTAGTACCATCAACTTTGTTCTTGTTACACCTCATTCAGAAAAGCTTAAAGAAGGCTTAATAACACCCAAAAAAAGAGGTTGGTGGTGGAGTCCAGGGTGAGGGATCTAAATTCCTGTGAGACTTTTAGCTCATCTCTTGAAAATAATTTTTGCATTAAAATTTTTACAATTAATTTACTTATAAATGAATTATAAATTGTATTAATTAAACAATAAATTTTACTCAAATTCCAAAAGAAGTTTGCTCTTTACAAGTTTTTGATATCCTTAATGCTACCAAAAACACTTAGTGAACTTTGTTATAGTAAAGCTATGTAAACAGTTTTAAGTAAAATGATTGCTTGTATTTCAGCTGTTTTTATTTTTATAACTGCAATCAGTGGTTGCTTTTGTGTTACTAGCTACATCACTGGTAGAAAAAGTTTATTACAGCTAGATACCCAGTACGCATGCAGTTCTCCAGGAAAAATAAGGAGTTAGGTAATAAATAATTTGACAATGAATTTTTACAATTTTGAAAAAGTTTACCAGCTCATCATTGCATATTAAGCAATTTAGATATACATAGACTTTTACAGCATAGAGAGATTTAATTTAGTCCAACATTATTATTTGATAGAAGGGCAAAGGTCTAGGGCTGTTAAACAATGCATCAAGAGTATAGCCAACTGTGACAAAGTAGGTACTAGGACTCCTGACCACCCAGATGGGTACTAAACTACTACTATACAGTTGTTACTACATATTCCTTGATACTATGCAGTGTGGCCTTCTCCAAGAATACTCAACCAAGTACTATGTATGAGTTCTTAATGCAGGGTTTATTGGCCGGGTGCTCTTGCACAAGTGACTTCGCCATCTGAACTCTTATTTGGAATGTGGATTTAACTGTACATATGCATCTAGTCTTAGCCAGTAGATGTGTTCCCTAAATTACACTGTGTAAACTATTTCAGTAAATTTCGCACTGACATAGTAAGGTTTCAGAAATACTTTTCCTTCATTGCTAAATTTCTTAAATTGGAAAAAAACCAGTTTTGTTGGAAGTTTCTTTTGTCCTAACCTTAGTCAAATGATAATTTAAAGGTCTATAAGTAAGCATATAAAGTGAATGAAGTAACTTAAGGAAATTTCTGAGTTGACTCCTTCTCTAACACAAATAATCACCATTACCTTCTACTATGTCACAGACTTGCCTTACCAAGGAGGCCCCTGAGGATGATTTGCACAGCCTCAGTGAGTCTGCAGCAAAGCCTAGCGTCAGACTCTCAATTAAGTGCGCTAATCTCTGAACTTAAATTACTTCTAGATCTCATAAGACATTTCAATATATACATTATTTCCTCATACCTATTTCTATGTCTTATCTGATTGACTGCCCAGATTTACTTTGAGCGCTTTTTAAGAAGCCTGAAATGTAACAAAAAGATTCTCTTCTCTTATGTTTATAAATCAGAGTTTCAGAACACATTGAACACTTATAATCCTAATACTGCATACAGCATTGAGGTGGACGGTGAAGAAGGATGGTATGCAATAGAGCTAATTACATGTGAGGGATTCAATTTTAAACCAAGATACAATTTGAGAATAATTAAATACTAAATTATATTGGATAGAGTTCAGCAAGAGTTCAGAAAAAGAAAAGCATGAATTATACTAAAACTGTAGGTTTTAAGAAGGATGTAGTATTTGAGTGAAGCCTTGATGAATGAGTGGGATAGAGAAAAATAAAAAGCAAAGGGAAAAGTAGTTCAGTAGTTTGCACAGGTGTCTATGTAATTGAGGAGAGGTACACAAGAGCATAAACAAAAGCTTGGGAATGTAATGGGAGGGAAGGTAGATTTGTTTTGCTGGCCTTACAATCAATGTGCCAGGCTCTAGTCTAAGCAAACATGTGCATATCATGTTTATTATACATACATATGTATGCATGTAAATATTATCATTTTATCATTTAATCCCCATAACAAATCCTACAAAGTAGGTAATGTTTTAAGACTCATTTTCCAGATAAAAAAACAGAGGCACACAATGTTATATAACCTTCCTATGGTTTCAGAGAACTTGGTGAAATTAGAACACAAGCAATATCACTCTTCAGCCTGACATCATGGCCTTAACGATTTTGCTACCTATAAAAATAAGGTCACCTCAGCAAAATTCTTTCATAGAATACTATTTTCCAGGGTATACAGCCCAATTTCTAAATTTAAACTTAAAATTCTTTAGGTTTCCTCCTTGAAATTTTCAGGAAGAACCAGTTGTAGAGGTTTCTAAAGGTTTTACTTCAAGGCACTTAAATGACAGGCATGATCAAGTTTAGAAAATTTAATTCACTTTTTAGAGCAGGCATTCTGGCTGGTCATTAGACTGCACAGTCAGTACTTGGTACAGGAAGTCCTGAAATTATAATTGAGTTACATTCTAAAACTTTATTTTTAAGTTAGTTATTTGGAACTTGAAACACATATTCCCATAGAAACGATGCTATAAATGATGGCTCAGTTCTATGCTAACACCCTAAAATCTTTAAAAACCCTAATGTGGCTGTATGTTAGTCCTAACAGTGCTGCTGTATTATATCATTAGCACTGACAGAGGTACAGTAGAGCAGTGCTTAATTGAACTCTCAAAGACAGGGACGAGGCTTGATGGCTTTTGTGTTCCCTGAGCCTAGCACACTCTTCCCACATATTGGCACTTAATGCATACTTTTTAAGTGAAAGTATTAATAAGAGCCAGAAAGCAGACATTGAAAGATTTGAATAATAGCTCTATCTAGTAGTACTAAGCTTCTTTACATCTCTAAGTCTGCTTTCCTTATCTATAAAATACAGATAATCATACTCCTCATAGGACTCTTGCATAGAAATGATGTTTGTCTTTTCAATCCAAGCATAATACGATTTTTCTTAAATATTAATGTCATCATTGTGAACATAGTTCATACAATTTTACAAAGTGATCAAGTTCAATCTGCTGATTTACAGATGAGAAAACAAACTGAGGCCCTAGGAAGTTATGCGATATGCTCAAAGTCGTATCTAGTTTTAGTGGCTGGCAGGATGGGACTTTGGTGCCCTTAATCTTGGTCTAGGGCTCTTCCTACTGTTCTAAGTGCAGCCCCAAGTATAGCACTCCTGACTATCTGCTTTCTCCTCTTCATCAATTGTTTGGCTGAAATATACGAGCTGTTCAAATTTCTAAGGGTTGTTTGTACCTACAAAATGGCCTAAGACAGTTATGCTTTTGGAGATTGTGGTTCACTGGTTGGTCAGTATTTTTCTGTCTCACTGCCTTGTGACACCAACACCTGTCACTTCTAAGAGGCAGGCTGAGCTCTTGCTGCCCACCATTTCAATGTTATGGGTTATGAAATTAAGGCAAAAATGTATCAAAACTGAATCTACGTAGATAATTTTTTATAAGAACTTAGGGTTCTCTGAGTTAAAATAAGGCTTTAATCCCTGTACTTTGTTCCATCTATTTTAATTGAAAAGCAATAAATTGCCTTATTCTTTTGCTTCCGCCCAGAGTACCTCATGGCTGAGGTTGCCAACTAAATAAACTTCTGAATAACTGAGGTGTTTCTGTAGTTAAGCAGCATTAAGATATTTATCCACACAGAAAGCAAAGGTAATAAAGTGGCTTCTGAAACATAGCTCTCTCCCTCCAGGGGGTTGAATAAATTTTATTTATCCAACCAGTCTCTGTATATTGATCTGTTCATCCTAAAGAGGCAACATGGCATCTTCTGACCACCAGAGGGCACTGTGTGAACAGCAGGCTTCTCAGCAAAAAGCAACTTCATCAGAAAGCCCCTTTTTGCACGTGGCATTCATATTCTTAAGAGTTCATTTTGTGAAATTTCTATCTATTCCAAAATACTCGCTCTGTGACTTTGTCTGGGACCCACCTAAAACTGTTCTCCCTGCAGTTTCTGTCTCAGCTGGCACCACTATGCACCAGTCACCTAGGCTACTTGGGAGTCAGCTGGGTCTCCCCCCTCAAAATTAAGTCTTGCCAATTTCTCAGATCTGCCCCTCTATTTCTTCCTTACCTTCCTTGCTTTCCTGAGGCCACTATCATCACTCCTGAGTTATTACAACAGGCTCCTTAATTGGACTCTCAAAACCAAGGAAAATCTGCTTAAACCCTCTATGGTTCCCTCCACATAGACTAAAGTACAACATCCTTAGCAAAGCATACAAAGCCCTGCGTGCCCACCCATCTAGTCTTATTTTGCTACTTCCTGCTTCAAAGTTCATGTTCAACCAGCATAAAACTGTTTGCCTCCCCACCTCTGACCCCTCATTTCTTCATGTATTTTACCTCCATTTTTAGTCATGCTGATTGGTTCTTCTGTCCGAACCTCCCATATCATTTAATAATCAGTTTATAAACTCCAGAAAGCCTTCTGTAACACCTCCCTCTCTACTATTTTACGTTTTATTTTAGGTTTTGATACTACTGTATATTGTCCCCTTATTTTGCACTTATTACACTATATTGTAATCATCAGAACAGCAACATAAAGTAGGTGTTAAAACACAAGCTAACCAGACTGCCTGGGTTCAAATTCTGGCTCAGCCACTTGTTAGATGTGACCTTGAGCAGGTTTCTTAACTGATTTGTTCTTCAATTTTCCCATTTGAGAATGAGGATGGTAATCTTTCCAAGCACTTAGACTTATTTATTTGTAAGGCGGTGTCTATCATGGAGTAAGCACTAAATAAGAATTGGCTCCCCAATTTTCTGCGTATTGGTCTCCCTCTAGATTATGAGAAACCTGAAGGTAAGGATTTGGCTTGTTAGTTTCTCTGCAACATATGTATTCAGTAAATATTGCTGAGTGAATAACTGGTGAGGCAGTTCTCTCTATGATGATGGGAACTACCCTGTTTCCAATTTCATCGTTTGATTTTTTTAAATTCTAACCAAAAATCTTGAAAATTTCACTTTTATCTAATTAAGTCAATGAAATGAAACCAATAAAAAGCATATAAAAAGTGTGTTCATTCTAAGAAGCTTAACTCCATTCTTAAGCCTTAAATCTATTCAAGATTTAAGGTTCCCCCTCATCCCAAAGCACCTAACACAGCAAAAGCCTTCATACTTTTATACATGCTATTCTCTTTTCTTAGAATCTTTTTGATGATGTCCAGCTCACGTTCTTCGCAAAGTTTTTTTTCTGGTACCAGGGGAAGGCAGATGACCCTCTTCTGTGTTTCCGAAAAAGCCTGTACCTACAACTTTAGGGTGACAAATAATGTATCATCCAAACTGGGATGCTATCTATATCTATCACCACACTCATAGCAGGGATTATAATTATGTTGGCTCTCCTGCTTTGCTATAAGTTTCTTGAGATCAGGGCACTGTCTTAGTTATCACTGTATATCCTTTGAGCCTCTAACAGTTGCCTGATATTTGATCACAATGAATAAATGTTGAGGTAGGTAAATTTTATTTTGCTTATCAATGTTTTGCATTATTTCAATCATGGCAACTTTTACATAGTGATGAAAAATTCACAAAGCAATTTTCCATACATTATACAACTGAGTCTCACAATCCTAAGGTAGATATTTTTAATATCCTAATTTTGTGAATGAGGAGATAGGTTCAGTGGTTTTTATTTAAGTACTCATCTCATAAATAGAAAATGGGACTCAAATTCTGACTCTTGATTCAGAGCACTAAGTTTCAGTTTTATAAACCAGATAACACTCCCACAATGACAATTAACTGAAGTGTCCCTGTGAAACATTCTAAGCCTCCCAGAGTTACCAGTATTCTCACACTTCCCCATATTGCAGACATAATACCCTGCCCCTTCCTGAACTCCTCTTCCTTCTGCTGACTCCCACTGCCCATCACAGCAAAGCCCTCCCCTCATACTAAAGATTTAAAGTGGGGATGGAGCTCATCAGTTACCTTGAAAGGATTACATGCATCTTACACAGACAACAAACAGAAAATGATTGGTGATTTAATTTTCTTTAATTTCCCAAATTTATTTTGAAAATGATTTTAAACTTCAAGTAGTGTAAAAAACATGCATGTCCCCAACATCTTCAAATAACCAACATTGTAATTAAACTTTTATGTACTATTTTGGGGCTTTATTTTCAGAACATCATCAACTACTTCACAACTCATTCTTCTTGAATATGTCAGGTAAAGTAATAACTGATTCTGTATTTCCACTAAGATCTCTCGTTGTTACTACAAAAGCCACAATATAAGTATAGTTAGAAATCTATCTTAAATATGTCCCATCTTCCACGCCACACCTGAAAACCAGTCATCAATACCCTTCTTTCCTTTAATTGCCCTGATATTGGCATGCTACCTCTGGATACTCATCAAGAGGAATCTTTCACTCCACATCAGCAACAGGGATATCTTGACAGTGGTCTTCATGGCAAGTATACCCAACTCCTTCCCAACTATAAATTATGTAACTCTCTACAAATATGGGTTTTGTTTTAATGAGTTTGGCTACTATAAATCAACGCATGAGAGGCTAGACATCAACATTAATATTAAAAAAGCGTGAGAACTAGCACTAGCCCACCAAGATACAATAAGTACTTCATAAGGACAGACCTAAATTAGCAGCCCTGTTATATTCAAACTCTCAAGTCTGCTACTTAATCATAGAATTTCAAATCAGCCTAATGCAAAACATTTCCTTTTCCTCTACCTAGCCAATTCTCACCAACCTGAAAAGTGAACAGAGAACATGAGTCCATGAATCATCTGACAGGCCATCCCTTCTCAGGGTGAGGCACCCACAGCAGCACAACAGTTATGATCGAATGTTGCCTTCTCTCATTTTAAACAAGGAATTGACTATTAACAGTGATTATCTCTGGGGAGTGGGAGTCAGAATGACTTTCATTTTTGTATTTTATGTACTTCAGTATAGGTTGAATTTTTATAAAAAGCATGGATTTTAAAAGTATTTCCATTTTGAGACATGAATCACTTGTAATTTGGTTCACATAAAAATATAATAAATTTCAATGTTTATGGTAAGAGGCATTAGCACAAAAAAAAATCAAGAAAACATCCTACAGAGACCAAAATGAACTCAAATAGATATTTTTTCAAATACACCTCGATTTTTTTTAAACAACAGATTGTAGCTTAAAAATGAAAATCTATGGAAAATTTTCTGCATTTTTAAGCCACATGGTTTCCTCCCCTTTGGACCAGAAGGTTAAAATCAAAGGCTTAACACTTTTCCTGGCTGGAGAAGGGAGCCCTGAAAGCAGGCACTTTTCTCCTAAACATTGAATGGGAAATAGTTCTAAGTACAAAAATTTAGCAGTGTTAAAACGATCAAAACTCAAAGTCAAGAGCAAGTGGCTGAGACTGTGTTCATGCCCTGCTAAGGTCCTGGTTAAATATGGTTTCTCTTTTTCTAACAGTGATGCATCAGCGATCCACCTCCACCACCACAGTAGGCAACTATATTGGAGGTGGAAAGAATAAAACGCTTCAGGAAAGCCTGAGCTATTCTATAGATGTAAATTTGGTCATAATCAAAAAACCCTACTTTTAAAATGAATATAAAATATTAATTGATGGTTCTACTGCAGACTGTATTACTCTTTGGGAAAAAAAGCATTTGACCTCCACTACAATTTTCTCTGTTTAAAGATGAGAGAGCCCTATCTAGCTCCCAAAACCATCAGTTATTGAAACTTTATCAGATATCCGGCAAATGATTCAAAAGCAAAGTTTTGAGGTTCTGATAGCCAGTCTTTTCTGATAGCCAAAAGCTTCATCTTTTTGTACCCCAATTCTCCCCATCTATCCATTCGCACTGACAAAGTTTCATAGAATCTAATTTCTCCGTTTAAAAGAAGTGATAGCTTTTATCTGAGCAGACTTCGCCAAACTGCTCCAAAATATCTGAACTTCAGCTCCAGAAAATGATTCTAAGTCTCCTCAAAAAGCCTGGGACCACTCCTTGGGTTCTAGTGTCAAAGGGAAAATTGTTCCCGGAGTAGTTTCTCTGCCGTGATACTGGATGGAAATACACTTGGGCCAGTGGAGAATCTGTGCGTACCTACCAAGCTGAAGCTCGATGTAGGATTATTACACATAAAAATGCCCTACTGTCCCCAGAAAATATCAAGGACTATCACCATCTCCCTGACTCTCCTAATCTGGAAAACATCATGTCAACCTTTCATATCACGTAGACGCGTGGCTTAGGTAGAATGGGAGAGTGGGAGGGTGGCTGAGCTCAGACCCAAGCCTACGTATTTTCGTGGTAATGACTCCGGATCTACATCCAACACATTTACCCAACACTAACATAACTTTTAATAAGTTCCCACCACTGGAAGTGAAAGCACTTTCTTCCCAGGAAACAGAAAGTCTTTTCCACGGAAAATTCTTAAACCCGAAACCTGCCACTTTTTACCGAACAAAAAGCGTGTGTGCCGGCAAGACGGGGTGGGAAAGAGCGTGGCAAGAATTTGCACAGCTCTTACGCCGCCTCCCTCGGAGAGCGCCCAAGTCTGCGGCCTCAGGCTCCGGGACACTTCCCCTCCCATCCGCCGCGGAGCCGCAGCTGTAAGTTTAGAGAAGCGGGCTCTGGGCATGTCAATCAACTGGGTCCTCCCGCCTTCCGTCTACACCTCCTCTCCCTTCCCCCCCTCAAGAAAAAAAAAAAAAAAGCAGAGAAAGAAAGGGAAAAGAAGGTAACTAATGTGGGAACTAGTCTCCACAGAGGCTTCGCCTGCGATCGAAGGAGGCCGCACGTCCCGAACCCGGCGCGCCGGCGGGCGGCGGGATCGAGCAAGCGGCCGGGCAGCCGTCTGTCGCAGGGTCTTCGCAGCGCGTCCGCCGCGCTCCGGCTTCCCGCACGGGTTGGCGCCGCTGCGGCCCCGCACTCCGCCAGGCCCGCGGCCCGCCACCCTTCGGCGCCGGCCAAAGTTGCGCAAATAGCCCCAACAACTGGCAAATACTCACCGGCCGCAGCAGGAACTGGGGGTGCGGAGATTTTAGGGAGTTTAAGGCAAATTAGCCACGGGAAAGGCGGGCGGAGGCGAAGGGGCCGCGAGCTGCAGTGGCGGCGACGCGCGGCGCTCGGGTTGGGCTGCGCGGAGAGGTTCTGGCTCTGCCAGGGACTGTGCTGCAACAAAGGACTTCCGCTGCCGCACAGCCGCGCCTGCCGCACCGCACTGAGCCGGCCCCGCTTACGCGGCGACTCCGGGTCTGCCCACCAGTTCGCTGCGGCGTCCGCCAGCCTTCCCCTCCCTCTCGCCCGCCCACCCACTCCGCCGCTGGCTGCTAGGGGCACCCGCGGTCGCCTGTTTGTTGCAACAAGTTTCTGCGTCGGGCTCCGAGGAGGCTGGCGCAACCCGCACCGCGGGGGCCGGCGTGGCGGCGGCTTGACCACCCCTCTCGCCCCTCTCCCAAGGGTAGGCTTGGGACCTCCTCCTCCTGTTTGCACAGCTGGACGAGACTGGGCTCCTCCCGACTCCCCAAGGGCAGGAGGCTGCGTTCCCACTCCGTCCAGATGTTAGACCCCTGCCCGAGAGGACCCAGCTGTTGGGCCCTCCTTTGCGGTACGTCTTCTGAGTCCTGGGGGTGCCGGCGCCCTCGCCCTGTCCCATGCACGACCACTCTGTTCAGGGTCGCCCATACCCAGCGCTCCCCCACCCTGCTTTCCATGGGCCTGTCCGCCTCTGGCCTTGAGTCACTTCCCCCGCCGTGCCCCACCCTGCCAAGCCCGCCTCCCCCCTGACTCCCGCGGCTCAGCTTCCCTGGCCTCGCGCCCTCGCCCCTCTCCCCGTGGACACGCGACGCATCCTTCCCCACCCCCACCCTCGAATTGAGGTGGGTGCCCATGCTTTTGCACACCCTGGGGAAAGTCCCCGGGTCACGCGGTTGTGTGTGGGGAGCCTGTGACGCTCAGGCTTGTCTCTACGCTTCCGCCTACAGTCATATGTGGGGGCCGTGGCAGATGCGCCCAGAGCGCGGGCCGACCCCCTCCTGGCCACTTGAGCGGGCGGGCGCGCACGTAAGCACGCACGCACACTCCAGCCCCCGCGCCCCTCGTTCCCCGGCTACCAGGCGTGCGGTCACGTGGACCCATCGCGGGGCGGCAGGCGCGGGAAGCCGCGCGAGAGCGGATCGCGGGGTGCGTGAGTCGGCGCCGCCGCGTGACGTTCGCGGCGCGGGAGCCGCCCCTCCCGCACGGAGGAGTCGGCCGGCCGCCGCCGCGGCGGCGTCTGGGTAAGCGACGCGGCCCGGCCCTTGTGGGCTGCTCCTGGCTCAGTCCCTCCCGCCGCGAGCCGCCTGGGGCGGTGGCGGCGGCCTGCAGCTGCGCCGGTCGCGGGACAGATGCAAGTAGCTGGGGAGAGGGGTGTTTTTGGTCCGTTTGACATGTCAATCAGGAGGAAAATGGCAACCACGAATGAGCGCAGGGCGGAGGGTGCCCATAGTTGCCCTTCGGTATCCATACAAGGCGGTTGTCCGGTCTCGATGCAGGCTGGGACCGCCGCAAAGGCATTGAGCCCTTTGCTGGGGGCCGGGCTGCAGCCCTGCGCTGGCAGCCCCGAATAGCGTGTGGCGCCCACCCCCCGGCTGCTTCGACTCTCTCACAAGTGGGCGGGTCTTCATGTAGAGCCTGCGAGACCGTGCGGCCCCTGTACCTCCCCACCCCTTTTGTGATTACCTTGTGTCTAGAGCAGGAAGTACTCTGCCCTCCCATAATCCATTTGTTTTTTTCAGATTATATTAATCTCATTCTAAGCTTGTGAGCTTTTCTTTTTGAAGTTTGCCCCATCCATCACCACCTTTCCTAGCTGTCGTTTAGAAAAATCAAGTTCTGGAGTCGCTTAGGCATCGCCTAGCGCTGTACTGGAACTTAGTAGCAGCTAACATGTTTCATAAATCATCGCCTGGTTTCCCCCAAGGGATTAAATTGGCCATTTATTCTCATGAGAATTAAGTGTTTTGAGCAACGCTGTTTATTCTCACAGGATTTTGTCAAGTATGTAAAGTACACTTAGTAATCACAGATTTTTAAACCTGAAAGTGAACTTAGAGAAAATCCAGTTTATCCCTCTTTTACAGATGAGGACCCCCGGCCTAAAGAGCATGTAGCTTGAACCTCCTGAACCTCTTAAGTAACTGGACTCCAGGGCTCCAGAATCTTTGGTAGTCACACTGTGCTCTCTACCACACCAGGAGTGCAGTGCCAGTTTAACTCATTCACTGTAGACACTCCTCCAGAGGTGATTATACTTGGCTTGATCCAGGTTCCAGTGTGTGATGGCTCTGGTATTTTAAGAAATGGGGTTGGCACTATTTTTAGGTAGAATAGACTGCCTGTGATGTATTTTGGAGCTCAAAGCCTGTTTCCCCCTCCCCCGCAACCCATTCAGCCTTATTCTCTGCAGGAACAACCAACTTTTGCAGCGTTGGTTGCTTCCTTAGTCAAGGCATCAAACTCCTTTTTCGCAATCTGGATATGTTTAATTAAGAGAACTATCAATTCATTATCAGACATCAGAACAATGATGGGATAGGACATGAAACAGATTAGTAACAATGGCTGGAAGATTATCATGAAGTAATGGAACATCACTGGGATGGTCCACAAGAAAGGCCCATGGTTGGGGGGGGGGGTGGACCTCACAGACGAGCTACACCTTTTTGCCCAGCCCTGCCCTGAATGTCTATTTGGAGTGTCTATTTGGAGGTAGTGGAGCTAGAGTCTGCTCAGATTTGGTTGCTGTTTATTTAAGTACCTGCAGTGGCTAGCTGCTTTCATAAATGAATTTCCAATACTTACCAAAAAGGAGGTAGTATTGTCTCCATATTACGAAGAGGAAACAGTCTCAGAAAGACTTGGTTGGCTTCAATGATGCAGTCATTTGCAGTATTCAAGCCTCCATCACTTATCCACCCAAGTCCAGTCTATGCTTTTTCACTATATCTCACTACCGCTTCATGCCAGAAAGGAGATGAGAGAATCGCCTGTGGCTGATTTATTGGCGCCTGTGGTTGCCCAGAGAGGCTGAGCAGGACTTTCAGCTGCCCTCTGTGCCTTAGAAAGAGGAGCTGTGTGCTTCCACCCTATCTCCTGAGGGGAATGCGAAGGAGCCAGGCTGTCTAGCTGGGGAGGAGGGGCCCTAGTGCCTTGGCTGTAAAATATCCTGGTGAGAGCTGTGCTGGGAAGTGTTGCATAATGCCCTCCTCGCCACTGAACCAAAGTGATTTATTTACTATGATCTGTAGGTGGTGCTTGACCATCTTGTTAAAGAAAAACGTGTTCATTTTAGTAATAACAGGGCCAGAAAAGACTTTGGGGTTTTATATTATTGCAGGTTTTTTTCCTTGTCTTAAAAAAGCAGTGCAGGTGCTCTTATCTCGATAAATTATAAAGTACTTCTACACCACTTCCTGTGCCCTCTTTCTGCTTATTTATTCCAAATTGCACATGAACGTCAGTCTTTTGAGAGAAGAATGCTAAGAAAAATACTGCTTCAGTTTATAGTTAAGAGCACAGGCGATGGAATCAACCCTAGCTTTTGATCCCTACTTCATACCATTTGCTGATTATGTGTCCTAAGCCTGTAAAATGGAAATAAAAAGAACACATATAGTTATGGTGAGGATGAAAAGAAATAATGTACATAGAGCCCTTAGCACAAGGCCTTGCATATAATATTTACTCATTATAATAATAGCTATCAGTAATAACTAGAACAGTATTATTCCCTCTGGAATTGGATTGTTACTTGAGCTTGCTTGAGGAGAGTGGGGGAAGAGGAAACAAAGTTTGAAGCAAATATCAGTTTCAGGATTATTAATGGAATTTAACTCTCCCTTTGCTCGCAGGAATTTTTTTTCTTTTTTTTTTAACTTTATCTGGAGAAAAGTTTATAGTGTTTTTGAAATTTTTCTAATTCATTTCTTCCCTGCTTACAAATCAATAGACAATTACTTTTCGTTCCTTCTGAAAAACTCTAGACACTTTAAGCAGTGTTTCGTTAGCTTCTGTGGATAATGTGTTTGTGGAACGCTCCATGGCAAAAGTATTGGTTCACCTATATTCAGAAGTTAGAATTATTCTTACTTGTACTGTATTCTAGGTCTGTCCTAGCATTGTCGTTTTCCAACTTTCTTCTTACAGTATCTATTTTTTCTTTCAGAAATATAGTTTTTACTTTTTTAGTGGACTAAGAAGAATCTTCTTTCCTTCACAGAGTTCTGATTTTTTTAGGGTCCACTAGCAGTTTGCACTCACGGTGTTAGCATTCTTGTTTGCCTGGTACTGTGGCTTTATCAGGCATCCCACATGTTGGTTAGATGGGGGTTAGAGATGTAAGGCTGGCTGTGTCTGCCAACAGGCAAGAGGCCCCAAACTAACGTTTCCCTGTTCCGTTAAAGGTTTCTAGAGCATAACTGCTCTTCCTGTATCATCTGACATGTCTATTTCTTACCCTCTTCTCTAATATTTTCAATGATTTTCATAAGCAGATGCCTAGAATGACTGCAGATTTTACCTCAGCCATTATTTTTAGATTTGGAATTTCCATGTTATTTATAAGTGTAATGGTGTATGAGAGTAAACATCTCTTTTTCCTAAATACTTTTTTTATTTATTTTATTTATTCATTTTTTTGTGGTGACATTGGTTAATGAAATCCAATAAATTTTAGCTGCACACTTTCTAACAGTAAGGCATGCACACACATTGTGTGTTCACCTCCCATAGTTAGATTTCTTTTTGTCACCACATATTTGCCTAAGTACTTTTTAAAAAGAACTTTGAAAGTGGTGTGTTCCTCTGCCCTCAGTGCCCAGCCTGCTAGCTTGGGAGCATTTTTGTTTCTTAATCTAGCTAATTATTTAAAGTTATGATTAGAATTATAATTGTTGATTTTCATTCATTTAATGTAATTGGCATAATTCCCACATTTTGAGCATTTCTTGTGAGTTGCTTTTTTCCTCTAATTTTAGAGTGTGAAATATTGTCTAGAGTTTCTTTGGTCCCCCTCTTCTAACTCAGTGGCTCTTAACTGAGGCATCTTATTAGAATCAACTGAGGAGCTTTTGTAAAAAGTACTGTGCTTCACCTCCAGCAATTCTGTTTGGGTTCATCTGGAGAGGACTCAGGCATCAGTACAACTCTACCTGGAAACTTTTATAATAGCAATAGGAGCCACTATTATAGGATAAAATTATTTCTGCAAATATTCTTTCTCTAGGTTATAAAATATTACACTTCCACAGTCATGTGAAGGTACCATTAAAAAGTTAAAATCATTGTATAAAATCTTTTATCATATAGCAACTTGAATATTTCTGCTTTTACTTTTGTATTTATAATTATGATTAAGTACCTCAATAAACCTGTATACATTTCCTCTGTCGACTTTCCTATTCTTAATGATAATTGATGAAGTCACAGTGTAGGAATTACAGAGAAAATTTCTAAGACTGTTTTCCTCAGAAACAGACGTCTTACTCCTTCTCTTCCTTTTTTAAAAATTAAAGATTCTAACAGGAAAAAAAAAAGATTCTTATAGTTTGAGAGAATGAAAGCTGTGTATTCCAGAACACCGTTCTGGCTACCATGGGTCTGAGAGTCCAGTCTAATACAACAGATTTCTTTAAATAAAAAGAAATGATATTGAATATCAAACTAACTTTGAATTAAATATCCTGGTCTAAAACTGTTCTAGATTACTTAGTTTGAGCTAATCAAGTGTATTTGCAATCTAGTAAGTAAAGAAGGTTTTTGTAGTTTCTCTTAAATATCAATCCTAACCCTATTACTATTCTATAAATACCACTTTATAACAAAGCATTTTAAGATGTATCACTCTTAAATTTGGGCTCTAGTATTAATAAGTATAAAATGATAAAATATTTTTCTGCAACCTCTCTCACATCTTAAAAGTTCCACTAAAAATTCTCAAATGTAACTTCTAAGATCTTTCTGTATGCATAGGAAACTTTGGCTGTTCCACATACTAGTGAAAATAAAACTGAAGGTCAAAGAAATGAGCAAAGGCTATATAAAAAGCCTAGCTAATAATTTGCAAAGTAGGTTGTATTAGAAAATGTTCTCAGTAATTTTGTGATGGATAAGCTCTATTGACCTGAGGTACAATCTGGTTGTGTTGCTTTAAAACATCAAATGTCTGTTAGTATGCCAACAAGTTCTTATGAAAAGAAACTATTATGCATAAAAGTTGTGTGTGTGTTTTTAACAGGTCAGAATTTTTTTCATTCTATAAACTTGGAAAATTTATCCCTTTATTTGATTCAATATATTTGTGAAATCTATCAATATATATGTTGAAAGTTGTAGATCAGGATTTTGAAGAAAGGGCACTGAGTTTAAAGTCAGACTTGAATAGAAGTACTCCCATCACCATTTAATAGCTAGTTGTCTGACTTTGGGTGCCTTTCCTTCTGTCTGAGCCTGTGGTTCCTAAACTGTAAAATGGAACTAATTCCTGTTCCAGTTCCACATAGGATCAAAAAAAGATAGTGTGGGGCAGAGGTTCTCAAAGTACGGTTGAGGGACCCATGGAGGTTGCTGAAACTCTGTCAGTGGGTCTACAAGGATCTTCCTTTTACAGGGCCAAGTTCTCTTAATATACTTGAACCAAAGTAGCAACAGATTGAATGCAGAAGCAGAGAAAAGATCCCAGCTATATTTTTTAAAGCCAGACACTGAAGAGGATTGCCAAATATAAAGCAGTGCCACTCATCTTACTTTAAAAATATATATGTATATTTTAGGAAAAAATGTATTATTTGTTACTATGCGACAGGTTTATTGTTATTTTAAATAAATTTTTTAAAGTTTCTCCCTTAATTTCTCATATGGTGAATATTGATAAGATAAGCATAACCCACTAAGTAACAGCTCTTCACGGTCCTTCATACTTTTCTTAAGAAGGTAAATAGATCTTGAGACCAAAACTTTTTAGAACTGCTGAGTAGTTCCTATTAAGATTTGAGATTTATAAAAAAAGTTTATAGTGTTATTGAGATGACATTAAAAACTTGAAAAAAAGTTTAAACTACCAGATGTCATTTGTGAGTGATAAAAAGCCGGCAAAACTGGACTGAAGTTTCTGGAGCATCTACACTTGGAAGAAGGGAATAGCAGTGGATAAATTTTCATTTTTATGCTTTTTATCCTGAGAGAAAGCCCCACTTGGTGACAGGAGGGGATGGCTAAAACTGGAATAACCTGTAATCTTAAAAAGAAGAGGACAGTTTAGAGTGAACAGACAGCTGGAAAGTAGGGAGAAAAATTCTAGAAAGTATGTGGGGGTGAGAGTGGGGATGCTAAATACTATATATAAACTCACCTTGAATCCCTTGCCAATCCCTAAACTTATACATGTGTAGAATAGCCTTCAAACAGCACACCTAACACTGAAAAATCTGAACGGTAGGGAAGAACAAACTTGGACCTAAAGTCCATCCAAGTTAATTGTCTGCAAAAACAAACAAACAAAAAAAATCAGTACTCTTTGGAAGAATATTACAGAATCTAGAGTCTTTACTATAGTAATCACAATGTCTAAGATATTACCCAAAATGACTAAGCATCTGATGAAACAGGAAATTATCACACTAATTAATGGAGAGTGACTCCAAGATGACCTGGAGGTTGGATTTGGCAGGGAAGATTTAAAGCAGCCATTATAGCTCATGGATATAGAGCAAAATAAGGTTGTAGTGTGTGAACAAATAGGAAATCACAGCAGAGAAATAGAAACTAAAAAAGAATAAGATAATTCTAGACCTGAAAATGTAATACCTGGAATAAAAAATTCACTGAGTTTGTTTAATAGATTAAAAACAACAGAGCCAGTGAACTTGGCAGATTAATAGATATTTTCTCATCTGAAGCAGAAATAAGTGTACATGAAAGTTCTCTACAAACTTCATAACATCAGTGATTGTATAGATTTCTCTCAAGGCCTAAACTCACCTATTTCCTTTGTGTATTGACTGATTCCAGTTTGTAAACCAATGCTATTTAATACTTTCAAGTCTCTCTCGTCGACCATTTACTTTTCACTGTCAGAAAAAGATATCTCTTATCCGTGGCTAACTGCTATACTTAGACTTTTGATTGCATTCCTTCTGGCTTCTAGAGATTCATTCCACCCTTCTTTATCCTAAAAGTCGTCTTCAGTCTGCGGCATCTTCAGTGTCCTCGTTGTACTTACCCTTTATGGCCTCTGCTTTCAAACATCTCACATCCTTGCTGCCGGATAGTTTGCTCTTGCTGTTAAACGTTTCAGAGGTCATCAGAAATTTCTTGGTCACCATACTTGGGGGTGTGGGAATAGGCCTCATCCCCATGTTTTTCTGCACCATTTTCTGTCATTGCCACCATCTCCTACCAAGGTTCTCACTTTCCTTCACATCCTTTTTCCTCATCCAATGACGATATATTTTCTTATTTCTCCTCTTCTGTCTTACTGTCTTGTCTATTTTTTAAAGATTCATTCTTAGCCTTTTTTCCCCTTATTTTATTCAATAGTCACATTCACTCCTGATGATTTAGTCTCGTCATTCCAGAGGATGTCCTTCTCTCTAGCCCTGCTCTCTCTAGAGCCAGTCCAGCATATCGTCTCCACTGATCATTAAACATTTCTACTCAGATGTCCTAGAGTGAACACCTTGAACTCACTGTGTCAAAAACTAAACTTTTATCAAGCCAGTTTCTATGCCACTTCTCTCTCTGGCAGTCTGGGACCCTGCCTTTTTATATCAACACCTAGCACATGGCACTTGCTCTGCAAATATGACTTGAAGGAATGAACGAAGTCTTCCAGTTACACAAGCTGGAATTCTGAGACTCACCCTTGGCTTGATCTCTGTGGCTGACCACATCCAGTCCACTGTCGAGTCAAGTCAGTTTTACATCTGGTGTATCTTCTTGTATACCTTCATTCACACTGCCATTACTTGGATGTTGCAGTAGGTTTCTTGCTGATCTTTATTTCCCATGCCCTTACCTTGCTAATATTTAATATACTACAAGTAGACCAGTCTTAACACTCAGGCCTAATTATGGTGATGATGATGACTGGTATTTATTGAATGCTTTCTATGGGCTCTCTATTTCTGAGTGCACATATGCATCACCTTATTAATATATCTAAATAACCTGTGAGGTAGATAGTGTAATTTTCCATGTTTTATAAGTGAAACAGAGGCCCAGAGAGCTAAGTGTCAGGTCAAGATCCCATGGCTAAACGGTGGGGCTGGAATTTTAATCTAAGCTGTCTGATTCCAGAGTTCAAGCTTTAACTACTATGCTGTTATCCCTCCCACAGAAAGCAACACAGATCCCTATTTCAAACACAGCTGCAATATATTTTAGTTTTACATTTAGTAACCTCTGTGAACTGACCCCATCTCTTGTTATTCCCTTACTTTTGTTTTTTTCTGTGCCAACCTGAATTCTTCAGTTATCTATATATACATACCCTCCCTGTAATTTTACTCGTTCTATTTTTTCTGCCTGCAGTATTATGTCCACCTTCTGCTTATTCATCTAAATCTAGTTCAAACAGCTTATTTTGCATTGGGTCACCTGTTATTTATTTCCCTCTCATAGCATGTTCCCCAAACTGCTTTTATGACACTTGTCACTTCGTGTCATAATTACTGTGTTTTAGCTCCCCTATTAGCCTGTAATCTCTGTCGCAGCATCTATGTAATTTTTTCCCTGCCCTCATGCCTTGTACAGTGGGTGCTTTCAAATATTTTTCGTTTATTAAGTTTTTCTTCAAAAAATATTTTTCATTAAGTGAATTTAACTGTTACTCATAGATCAGTAACCACAGATTTTTTATATGTGGCTTTTTAGCGTGCCATTTTCATTTCCATATGGTTCAATGGTTCATTATACTAATGTTATGTATGTATATACATCTCTCTATATATACACACATAGATCTATCTATCTAAAAATATATATATGGTAAAAATGTTTATGATCCGGGGGGGGGGGGTTGAGACAATTTGTAAGGCTAGTTAAAGGTACTTTCATTTGAACCACTTCATTGAATCTAAGACAGTTTTTCACACACTGAAACCTCTAATATATATTTTTTATTTTGGTATTTTAGTCTTCCTATAAATTGGTGGTGTATTAGAATCAGGGAATGTAAGTACAGTAAATAGTGGCTTTTGGTTAAAAGGCCTTTGGGAATAATGCCCACACTTGGATTTTGTTTGTATTCTTAGAGGTAGATTCAAGTCTCCAAGTTTTGTTATAGTGTTATTTCTTATTTCATTGCTACTTAAAGGCTTTTAAAATGAGAGGGTAAGGGATAAGAGGTTTTTTGTTTTTTTTTTTTTTTTGTTTTTTTAATTTGGGAGAAATAGGGGAAATATGTTTGAATAGGGTTTTTTAAAAAGTACTGTTTAATGTGGAATTAAGCAAGTTGCAGGATTCCTAAAGTACAATATTGTTTGTAAAAAATTTTCAAACATGCAAAACAGTACCATACCTTCTTGAGGGATATATACATGTGCAGTAACATCGTGACAACATACAGGAGAGACATAAACATCAAATTCAGGACGGCATTTACCTTTGGAGGCAAGGTCGGTGCTGGGGTAGAATGAGGGAGAGATGCCAGGGGGGCCAGAGGGGTTTCTACCATGTTTGCAATGTTTACTTCTGTGCTCAGTGGTGGGTGGGTAGGTGGGTAGGTGGGTGTTACATTGTTCTCTCTACCTACTTGTCTATCTGAAATATTTCATAATTAAAAAAAGGAAAAGGTATGTATGTAGGTATGCTATTAAAAAGGTGGTTTTTTTAAAAAAATTTTAAACAGTACAGTTCCCCTCACCTCTAACTCCCTGCTCCCTAGTTTCCCTCCCAGAAACGAACATTTTGTTCATTTCTTTGATGCTTTCCAAAGATATATTTGTACATAAACAAGAATATATTTATGTATAATTTCCTCCCTCCCCCACCTTTAAAAATAAAATAACCACTCCACCCCTTTTACGTAAATGGTAGTGTTTCTTATTTTACTTTACTTTTTTACTTTATATGTCTTGGAGATTATTCCATATCGTTACATTAAATATGTAGTTTTAATAAAAATAGATTTAACTTATCAGTAATAATCATGTTTATCTTTACCAGTCTAGACTTCATCCACAAAGGAAAAATATTTGTTTTGCTGTGTTACATTTGTTTAAGTGGCAGGAAATCCAGGTTCTTCTCTGATTTCTCTTTCCATATATTCCTGAGGCTTCCTGGGGTCCCTTGATGTGTAACTGGACTGATTGTTCCCTTGGTTCTTCTAGTTCCCTTGGGTCATGTTCCCTCTGGGAGGTAGAGAGGGAGGTCATTTGAGTGCCTGGGTTTGAATACTCTGCCACTTACTAGTAGTTTGACCTTGAGTAAATTAACTCTGTGCTGCTAATTCAGTTTCTTCATCTGTAAGACATTGAGTATTCCCTTTCTCATAGAGTTGTATTAAATGAGTGAAAATTGCCTGATAGTATAGGAAGCACTATAAAATGTTAGCCTTTTTTACTGTGTTATCACTCAGCCGTCCTGTCTGCTGCCCAAACTACTGCCAGTCTCCAGACAGCCAACCCCACACTGTAATCACTGACCTCCTTACACCTTGGTCTCCCTGGCTAGTAAGGAAACTTCATTCTCCTTTTAGGATCTGCTTTTTCAGAGAAGGCCCTCCCAGATCCACAGTGATGCCCTCTTTACCATAGCCGCCATCTTTCTAAAGCACCAGGGCTCTCTGCATAGTTGGGGCGGATAAAGTGGTAAAGCACAGCCTCCCACCTGTTTGGAACCATGGAAGTCTTGAATGTCCTTGCTGCTCGTGCTAGATTTCTCCGCCAGAATTCTTTTGCATGTTATTCCTCATGCATGATTTTTCCCCCCTGAGGCCAGTGCTCTCATCGTGCATTCTACTTTCTTCAGGAACCTCTATGCATGTATGTGTCTGAAGTCAGTTAAGATCAGGGTTTAGGTTCTTTCCCATGGGGCTCCCAGGCCCCATGTAAATCAGGGGATGTGGCTGAGCATCTATTTTAAGGGCTCCTGAACTTACTGTGACTGATAAGTTTCCCAAACATTGTGTGATAGGAGGCCAGTGTCCCCTGAGCACACAGGATCCCTAAGGCACAGTGACAGCTCTAGCTCAGCCTGGACACACTGTTATTAACATTTATAGCTAACATTTGAATAGCCGTTTCCAGTACAAGGTGCTTTTCACATAACTTATTTAGGGATAAATATCTCATTCCTATTTTTCCAGTGAGGAAACAGGACTAGAAACATTGTGGTTACCTAGATTTAAAAGGACAGGCCTTATGCTCTTATGTCATTCATACCAAACAACTTTCTCACTAGATGAAAAAAGTCCATATATATCTACGGCTTCAGCAGGGTTGATATCAGTTGTCATAATAGGAGGATTTAATGTTAGCTAGGTTTGGGGTGAAATTAATAGTATTGAAAACTTGGATAATTTTATTTAGATTTAGGTCTTGTACTTTATAGGTTTGTGTGAACTGTAGCTAATTTTGCAAAAAAAAAAAAACCAACTTTATATTGTCCTTTTTCTCAGAGTCACAATGGACACAGCTAGCCATAGCCTTGTCCTTCTGCAGCAGCTGAACATGCAACGAGAATTTGGTTTTTTGTGTGATTGCACAGTTGCTATTGGAGATGTTTACTTCAAAGCTCACAGAGCAGTGCTAGCTGCTTTTTCTAACTATTTCAAGATGATATTTATTCACCAAACAAGGTAAGGATGTACTTTTTGTAAATCAGATGAATTTTAATATTGTGTTATGTCTAAACCTTATAACATCGTTTTAGGGATTTTTTTGTTATGGGGTCACCTTAAGGAATAAAAAGAAAAACAATAAAACAAAAACCAAATAAATAAGTGAATAAAACTTAATTTATCAGTAATTAAATGCAGCATGAAGTATTTATGGTGAAGAGTAAGAAACAAAAGCTCAAATTTATTGAAGGCTTATCCCATACCAAGCCCTAAGTATTTACCTGATATAACTTCTACTATTGTCCATACTATTTTAGAGAAAAGGAAACCAAGACTGAGTAGTTAAGTAACTTGCCCATCCAGGATTACACAGCTAATAAGTTAGACTCATATGTACATCTGTGGTCTTAAAAAGTTTTGCTCTTAAATCACTAAGTTGTTGATTTTCATTCCATAACACTTTCATAGCAAGGTTTCAGTGTCATAATTCTACCCACTTTATATTCCATATTACAGTTCAAAGGTCATTTGTTTCAAATATTTTTTCAAAAAGTTCTTTTGGATTCAGTTTACCCTAACATGATAGATAAGTAGTGGGAGGGCTGGAAAGTGCTATTCAGATTTTGAACTCTCGGTAAAGAATTACTTTAATGCATCTTACATTGAAAGTGATAGAATATTATGTTTTTTAAAAGGACCTTACATGAAATATTTAGGATTTCAGCACCAATTATACATTTTTATTTAATTGCTGACTCATTTAACTATTTATTGAGCACTTACATGTCAGGCACTATGCTAGACCTCAGTAACAGGTAAGTTATACTCCCTGCCCTCAAGAAATGTTTAGTCTAATAGAGATGCAATACATATAAGAAAAATGATTGTAGTATAATTGATCTCTCTGTGCCTCCGTTTCCTTTTCTGTAAAACACTAGAATAGTATACCCAGGTATGCTGTTGAGAAGATTTAAATGGATTAATAATATTAAAATACTTAGAAATGGAGCTTCACACTGTTAGCTGCTGTTATTAATAATTAATGTGATAAGTCTGTAATAGAAATGTTGTACAAGGTAGAGTGGATTGTCAGCAGCCCTATTTTGAGAAGGTTGTAACAGGTTTTACAGAGGCCCTTGAAGGATCTTGAAGGATCAGGAATTGTTTTTCAGAAGTAAAGGAATGCAAGAAGGTTCACAGCAGGCAAAGGGGAAAAAATGCATGAAAACATACAGATATGAACCAGGCTAGATCAGAATGACTGGAATGTGTGGCCCAAAGGGAGAGGTGGTTAGAGTAGGTGACAGGTTATGGGTAGCCTTTTCTGCCATGCCAAAGAGTTTCCTCTCTGACCTAAGTGTCATTGTAGAAACTAGATGAGAAGCACTACCTTCACATCAGTCTTGTCCAAGAGCTGTGAGTTGATTCAGCTCCCAAACTGTCTGTTGTGTACCCTTCACCATGCTAAACTAAATCCAGGAGACACAAAGGTGGCAGTTGTGTGGCATTGTTGGGTAACTGAAAACCCTCAGTTAACAGCTCTGTGCTGATATAAAAAACTCCCGCCACAGACCATGGCAGTGGGTGTGTCAGAGCTAAGAGTGAAGCCCAAGAGGGAATCCTGAGATATCAGGACTAAAATGGATTGTCAGCATACTGACACCCAGTATTATCTAATGCATTGTCACAAACTTCTGCTTCAGGGAAGTTCAGTCCATTGACTGGTTCCATTGTTCCTTGACATCCAGCACTTCCCTCAGGTTGTCTTTATCTTAATTTTTCAGGATGTTTTCCTGATTTCTTGTTACACAGTTATTTCTATCTCTTATCTGAATTCTAGATTCATATATAAAAATTGAGCTTGAAACTAATTTAAAAATTTTTCAAAGTTATCCTGATATCCATTTGTGATTTCAAGAGGAGATATACTAATATAGTGTGGAAGCCAAATTAAGGTTAAATAATTTAAATTCTAAATGTTACCAATGTCAACACACCCTTTAAAAATTTTTAAATATTTTAATTGTAAAATATATGTAACACAAAATTTGCCATTTTAACCATTTTTAATTGTATAATTCAATAACAATTATATTCATAATATTGTGCAACCACCACCACTATTTATTTCTAAAACTTTTTATCACCCCAAACAGAAACTACTCATTAAATAATAACTCCCTCTCCTTCCTCTGTCAAACTCCTGGTAATCTCTAGTCTGCTTTCTGTCTCTATGAATTTTGCCCATTCTAAATATTTCTTATAAATGGCATCATACAAAATCTGTCCTCTTATATCTGCCTTATTTCACTTAGCATAATGTTTTCAAGGTTTATCCATGTTTTAGATGTATCAGAACTTCATTCTGTTTTTAGTAAATAATATTCCATTGTATGTACACACCACATTGTGTTTATCCATATATCCGCTGATGGACACTGGGTTTCTACCTTCTGGCTAATGTGAATAATGCTGTATTAAAGACTGGTGTATAGGTATTTGTTTGAGTCCCTGTTTTTGGTTCTTTTGGTTATAGACTCAAAAGACTGTTAAGTTTCTTAAGAGCAGGGTACTTATTTTATTTATCAATTTTCTACCTCCTGGCATCTAGCATCACTTAGGAGTCACTACATAAATGTTGAATTAAACACAGAAAATCTGTGTTTCCTAACTTTAGGCAGTAGATTGAATACATGATGAATGTTTGCTGGGCCATAAAACTGGTATATAATGAAAATTTAAGCTTTGGTTTCTGTGTTTCATCAAAGCAGATTGCTAAGTTTGAACTTCTTAAGAAGAAACTGCTTTAGCTTAAGACTGTGTGCTATTAAATAAAAAGCCAACTGGGTTGTTTCATTTTGTGTGGGTCTGTTTTTTTTTTTTAACAGTGAATGCATCAAAATACAGCCAACTGACATCCAACCTGACATATTCAGCTATTTGTTACACATTATGTACACGGGGAAAGGGCCAAAACAGATTGTGGATCATAGTCGTTTGGAGGAAGGGATTCGATTTCTTCACGCCGACTATCTTTCTCACATTGCAATTGAAATGAATCAAGTGTTCTCACCAGAGACTGTGCAGTCCTCAAATCTGTATGGCATTCAGATCTCAACAACCCAAAAAACCACTGTCAAACAAGGGCTGGAGGTCAAAGAAGCTCCTTCCAGTAACAATGGAAACAGAGCTGCTGTCCAGGGTGACCATCCCCAGTTGCAGCTTTCACTTGCTATTGGGCTGGATGATCGCACTGCTGACCAGCAGAGGGCCCGGCCTGCCGCCCAGGCCTTAGAGGAACACCAGAAGCCTCCAGTGTCCATCAAGCAGGAGAGATGTGACCCAGAATCTGTGATCTCTCAGATCACACCCTCACCCTCCTCAGAGGTAACAGGCCCCACTTTCACCGAAAGCAGTATCAAAATACACTTATGCCATTACTGTGGAGAGCGTTTTGATTCCCGTAGTAACCTAAGACAACATCTCCATACCCATGTATCTGGATCCCTCCCATTTGGTGTTCCTGCTTCCATTCTGGAAAGTAATGACCTTGGTGAAGTGCATCCACTTAATGAAAATAGCGAGGTTCTAGAATGCCGCAGGCTCAGTTCCTTCATTGTCAAGGAGAATGAGCAGCAGCCTGACCCCTCAAACCGGGGGACCACAGAGTCTTTGCAGATCAGTCAAGTGTCTTTGATCTCCAAAGACGCAGAGCCAGTAGAATTAAACTGCAATTTTTCTTTTTCAAGGAAAAGGAAAATCAGCTGTACCATCTGTGGTCATAAGTTTCTCCGAAAGAGCCAATTGCTGGAACACATGTATACACACAAAGGTAAATCTTATAGATATAACCGATGCCAAAGGTTTGGTAATGCATTAGCTCAGAGATTTCAGCCATTTGGTGACAGCTGGTCTGATAGCCCCCTGAAAAGTTCTCGCTTGTCACAAGAACAATTAGATTCATCTTGTGCCTTAGAGTCAGAGGTCACACAAGAAAATGTGGACACTATTCTAGTTGAGTAGCAGTTCTCCAGAATTTTTATATCAATTTTGAAAAAAATTTATATGCATTTTTTTATTCATAAATTATTTTCCTCAAGTTCTACTGACTTTTTCTTTGCCATTTATTCATAGTTTTAATGCTATATGTATTAGGTCATTGTATTGTAAGATAAAGTAATTCATGGCTATTAAAATATAACAACGTTCAATTAGGGCTGTGAACTTTTCATAAATTAATTCACAATTTAGAAATCAGAAACTAGTATAGTAGTATGGTACTTTCGAGTAAATAGTTATTTATAGAATTTCTAAGTTTTTCCAGGTTATAGAATCAGTAAAAACAAATTAACATGAAGTAAATGAAATATTTTTTAAAGAATATTCTAGACTATCACTTTTGGCTGTTTCACATAAATAAGCCCCATGAGGATTATTTAAAAATATTTCCTGCCATAACATTTCCATTAAAATAAATGGTTATTTTAATGCATAATTATGTTATAATGTATAAAAAGTTGTTTTAAGGCATAGATATACCAAATCATGAGTAGTTTTAAAATTACATTTTACTAGCTCTGCAACATCTTACATGGCTTTTACTTATCATTAGATGTTGAGCATACCTCATTTTTAATTAAAAAAATTTAGTTAAAAAGACAGGAAAAAATCAGACAAAAAAGCAAAAAAAACAAAAACAAAAACCCCAAAACCCTAAAGAGAGTAACAGTAAGACACACATAGATGAGCATACAGAGACAAGAGATTCAGATAGATCTGCATTGACTAACACCCCAGTATTGTTGCTTTTATCTAAAGTGTTTTCTTAAAGACCTTAAGAACAATTTGAGATTTTTTTTATGAATGGGGGTTTACGAAAGTTTAAAGAGAAAAATGATAAAAAATATATTATCTGTATACCCTCAGTGTCAGAGGATTTTCTAGGCTGAGTCGATGTTAATTTTCTAATAATCACTTGAAAAAGTAATTTTTCAGTGATACAGTTTTCACTTTTTTCTGCTCCATAAAACCAGCAGAGTAGATAGAATCAATGTTCTAGAACTATGTTTAAAATCTATGGTAGGTTTTTCTCTGTAAATAAACTTAACTCCCTTTTATAATGGTGAAACTTAGAAAGCTAAAACCCCAGAAAAATTTAAACTGATAGAGTAAACAAAGATTCTCCTGTTCTATGTAGCTGGGAAATAACTGATCAAACCTCATTACAAAGGATAGATCCAAATTGTTTCTGAAATGTTTAAATATCAAATACTAGACAGTCAAGAATAACAAAAGAAAGAGGCTTCAAAACAGCTTCACCATTTTTGTATGCTGCCCTGTGAAATTCTAAGCCTCACAGACATTTTAATAAATCTAATCAACTTGGTTTGCGAGGCTTAGAATTAAACTGCATACAAAACTCCTTGAGCTCCTTAGTGACTGCACACACACACTGAGGACATATCCTGACAACTTCAGTGTTCCTCGACAGCATCAGAGTTCAGTCAGGAGGGAGCTCAAAGAGTAATCCAGCTCATTCTAAGGCTACAAAAGTTTTCTCTGGATAAACAGTGAGTTTAGCCAAATTATGAAGTCATAAGTTTTTCTTGAGGGTTGAATGAAGAAAATCACTGGGCATTGCCTAACGCAGTAGAGTTTCTGCCTTAGACAAGTGAGTAAACCCTCCTGGGGTCAGTGTTGATATGTGTTGAGTGCAAATCTAACTTGTTATGGATGTAGGATCAATAGTGGTTAAATGTGTTGTTCTTTAGGGTCAGAATGTCATTTAATCTTAGACTTAAATTATGTAAGCAATTATGCACACTCATACTGCCTTCAAACATTTTATCTCATAGGATGAACATAAGTGTTAACATTGATTTCATGTATTTTAGGCTATCCAGGATCTATTCGCTAGCTGTCTTCAAGTGAAATTTTATTTTTCTCATTAAGATAATTTTTTCTGATTTTTATTTTCTGTATTCTTTACTAATTGCTCAGTTATTATTAGTCCTTGACACAAGAAGTACATAGCTAAAGGGTGGGATTAGGGGTATACAGGAGTTGTGGAGTTAGGGTAGCAGTTCAGGTTAGGGTCTGGAGAAATTGTAAGAATTTACTTGTGGCTGATCGGCCATGATAGACAACATTAATTTAAAGCAGAAATGTATCTACGTTTGTTGGATATTGAGAAAATAGAGGTTAACTGTATTTTTATTCTTATATAGTTCTTTTATTTTTATTTTTTCCGCCTTTATTGAAATATAATAGACAATTAGTTGCTTGTATTTACATTGTATAATTCAATGAGTTTTTTCCAATTATAGTTGGCATACAATAATATACCAGTTTCAGTTGGATAGAATAGTGATAAGAGATCCATATAACTTGCAAAGCAATCACCCCACTAAATCTAGTACCCCTCTTTCTCCTTACATATTTATTACATTATTAACCATCTTCCCCATGCTACACTCTACATCTCCATGTCTATTCTGCAACTATCCATTTGTACCTCTCAATCCGTTTACCTTTTTTTACCGCCCCCACCCCCCTCTCATCTAGTAGCCCTCAAAATAGTCTCTGTATCTATGAATATATTTCTGCTTTTGTTATTATCTTGACAACACTTGTGTTCAAAGCAAATGTTCATGATATTCTCTCTCTTTTAGGAAGTAGAAAAATGTTAACTCATTGTATAGAAAAAAATCCTAAAAGCTGGGTTCTGGAGAACCCATGAATAGTGGAGTGGGGACTGACCAATTTTTTTTTTCATTTGTTTAACAGGCATATTTTTTAAATAGCTTATATGACTAATGCTGCGCTGAGTGTATTTTTTTTAAGATATGATTCCTCACTAAGAAAATCTGATTCGTATTAAAAAAGTTTTTTAGCTAAACTCTTTAGTTTTGACTAATCATCTGCAAAATGGAGCTAATACTCTTACCCATTATGGTATGGGTTGCAAAATGATTACCAAACTCTAAATACTAGAAATGCTATATGCACCTTAATCAATGTATCAGGCACATACTGAACAGACATTTCCCTCTTGGATCAGCTTAGAATCTTCCCTTCTTTCCAGAAACAGACTGTTTCAGTATTTGTCCTTATTAGCATATTGTCAGAACTCATCTGATAAGTGTAGTCTGCCTTATGAGAACAACCAAAAATTTCTTGTATTATATATCTGAGATTATTATTTCTTGCTCTGATTTTCTGATTTCCTACCTGTAACATAGATATAAGCAATCCCTACCTCACAGGGGTGTTGTGAGGATTTATATTAAAATTGCATTAAGTGCTTAGTAACTTAACTAACCATGTAAAGAAAAATTCTATAACTAAACCTATTAACTTCTATATTCCAACCCGTAAATTCTAGAATGCCTTAGAAGTAGTCATATACTATTTAATACGTAGTAATTAATTGACAAACTTTATTTTTTACAAATATTCTAGAAACAGCAGTGTTGCCAGAATTCCTATTCTATTATAGTTTATTCAAGGAGAATATTAGTTCTTTTGCATTTGGGGGAATAAAACCTTGCCAATCCAGCTTTACTGAAAGTTCTTCCAAATGTATTGTTTACACCTAGGAAAAGGAACAAAGCAATGGAGAAAATAACATTTTCTTTGATGTAGGTCATTATAAAAGTAGATGGGGACAAGAAATGGAGTGGGGATAATAATATTATGTTCATTATATTCTGTTAAAATAGTATTGGAAAGGCTTCATTTAAAACTGAAGGAAATACATATTAATCATGGAAAAAGCCTGAAAATGTATAATTCCATTAATTTTTTTTATACAGGCATATTCTTGATGTAACTCTGATCCTTGATAAGTATCAATTTTTTGTAGTAATTGAGGTAAAAAAAAAATAGGTCATGTTAAGAGTTTTCATAATGTGACTTGTGTCTTTGTGTGTTTTAAATTAAATGTAGCTCTATGGTATTTTATTATAACTTTTAAATTTCTAAGAGTGAAATCTGTAAGGGATTATTCCCTGTTGTACTTATGTGTTTGTATGGCTGGACTTTTTGAAAACTGGTGAGATGATGCAATTCCAAGCCTGCATATCTTAAATACGAGGAATCACAAACTGTGATTTTTGTCTCCGAGACCTGGAAGAATCCATTGTGCTTCAGTATGCATCTGTGCCATATGTGATTACTTAGTAGATTTTGCTCTAGTGCAACTGACGTTAAATGTCATCAACTCTTCTATTTTGTGCCACGTGAAGTCATTTAGTCAGATCAAATGTCAAAATATTTTCAGAGAAACTTGGATTTCAAAAACTTGTTCAATAATAAAGGCCCAGTGAAGAAATCTTCAAAGTACAAGTAACACATAGGAAAACACGGAGACTGAAATCAATAATATATTGTATGGTTAAACTCTTCTACCTAATGTACCGTGAGTTTGCTTCAGAAGCATTCTTTTAAAAAGTTTTGTATGGAATGAAGATAGTGGATTTTATGTATTTTCAGTGGATTTTATGTATTTTATCATGACAAATTAATGTGACTCGATCATAAACATAATCTTGTATTAGGTCAGCTTATAGAATGTGTTCTTATTTTACAGCATTGTCTGCCAAATGTCTTCCTAGTGTTGAGGTAAGTGCCGGGTAACAATTTGGATGTATCATGCAAAAATGTATCTGTGAGCCCAGTTCTTATCAACCATAATCCAGCTACCATCTCTGGAAAGAACGATAACATCTGGTCATTGCCCAGAAATTTTCTTGCTTTACTTCTTTCTTCCCTACTTACTCTCTACTATATCTCCTCAAGTAACATAATCTACAACAGTGGTTCTCAACTAGGATATATTAAGGTTCTCCAGAGAAACAAGCCAACAGGATGTGTGTTTGTGTGTGTATTACCTCCTGGCCAAGTTAAGTTAGAGAGAGAGAGAGAGAGAGAGAGAGAGAGAGAGAGAGAGAGAGAGAGAGAGAGAAAGAAATTGATTTACTATAATGAACTGGCTTATGCAAATATGGAGGCTGAGAAGTCCCAGGTTCTATTTTTGGCAAACTGGAGACCCAGGAAAGCCGAAGGTATGGTTCCAGTCCAAAAACCCAGCAGTCCCACAAAGGCAGGAAAAGACCAGAGTCAAGAAGAAGATCCCCTTCCTTTCAGAAGGGTCAACCTTTTTGTTCTATTTAGCTTTCAGCTGATTGGATTAGGGCCACTTCCATTAGAGAGGGCAGTCTGCTTTATTCAGTGTACTGTTTCAGATGTTAATCTCATCCAAAACACCTTCACGGACACACCCAGAATAATGTTTGACCAAATATCTGGGCACCTGTGACCCAGTCAAGTTGACACATAACATTAGTCATCACACAGGGTCGTCTCCCTCACCATGGGGACATTTGGCAATGTGGAGATGTTTTTGGTTGTCAAACTGGGTGGGGGTTGGGGGCAGGATACTACTGGCATCTAGTGGGCAGAGGCCAAGTTTGCTGCCAAACATTTTACAATGCAGGGAATAGCCCCACAAAACAATTGTCCAGCCCAAAATGTCAGTAGTGCTGAAATTAATACTGTTTTTCCAGAATATGAGATGTATTAGTTCAGAATCTAATTCTATTTGTATTATCTTTTATCCCAGCTTTTAAAAGACAAAAATGTGATTATTAAAAATGAGATGTATTAAGTAGCAAGACAGTTTTAAATCTATTCATGTAATATTTGAAATAAAGTTATGTCTCTAACAAAGTCTTTGTAAAATTAAAATGTGATTGTATGTTGTAATTTGTGTAAAATTGTAATCTGGCCAAAAGGTGGCACCAATGTACCTTTTAAGACTTATTATGTCAAATGTAGCATCAATATCTGTTTAATTCACTATTTGTTTAGTACTTAGCTACTCTTAGATCTTGCTTTACTTTATAGAGTCATGACTGACGAGGATTTTCCTAGAATCTGATATTAGATGCCGTAATATTTTGACATCCCTCTTGGATTGAGATGCTTACAATTTACATGTAAATATATTATAGCAGCAGATAAACTATTTTAAAATATCACATTTATCATGATTGTTATATTGAGCATTTCTGAGGATTCTTGTAAATCTTGGAATTTTTCCAAATCATATTTGCTTTTTTATCAGGCACCAAACTCAGTTTTTGGTGTTATTCCTGGTCAAGAGGTAAACCCAGAGATATTTGAGTAAATACTCTCATTTCTTGCCTCTCATATTTTTTCACATCCTCATCCTGTGAATTATTTTCTGGAATATATTTTCTTTTTTAACTATGGTTCAATAACTGACTTTCTAAGCTGGTGTTCTTTATTCTTTTCTTCCCTTGCTTCTAACCAGTTATAATCTCTGAGTAAGATGAGACCTTTAATAGAGTTCTTTTGCATTCAGCTCTTCTTACCTTCCAATGCTAAGTGAATATAGTCTGCCTACCCCCCCCCAAATCATTTCTGCTTGCAATATTATTATTAATATTATCCTAGGACTTTGTACCTAATCACCATATACTTCTCTTAAATTTAGTTTATAGCTGATTAGCCAACTTGGAGAATGAACCCACTTCCTCTCAGATAAATTCTCTTCCATTGTTTATACAATGTTGAAACTTTTATTGTAACAACTTGGTAATACTGCATTAAAATAATGAAAATAAAGTATCTTCCCTTAAGCTATTAGAAAAATGGTGTCCTTTTGTGTCAGAAATCTGAAGGAATAGCAGTGTTCTGGGAGGGTTTCTCTGTACAACTGAATTGGTCCTTGCTCTCCTGGGACCTGAAGGAGAGGCTTATGCAGGAAGGAAGCCTGAGGAGGCCCTCACCAGCTGTTGTTTTCACCCCTCAGTTTATGTTATTATGAATTTCAGGAAGGTCCATGTTAGATTTGTATGGACCAAACAGGCCTTTGAGGAATTTAGCTATGCCACGTTTTTCTGTAGCAGAAGCCATGTGGCACTTAGTCCAAACCATATGTAGGTAAGTAAAAAAAATTTTGATAACTGGATTTTGTACTAAGTATCTTATTAGAGAGGAAACTCTAAAGAACCTATGGTGGTTCTTTAGAAAAAGGATATAACATTTGCAGAGGTAAAGGACAAGGTTTTAAAATGCAGGTTGAAGATTCCAGTAGAGTCTCAAAAGTCTTGACCAGTTCTCATTTCCCAACATTGAGCTTTTTTTACAGATATGCAAGTCTAGTGCTATGAGCTCAGTGGTAACTATTCTATTTTTATCACACTATTTTCAAGTGTGGGAGGAAAAGCATATAAATGAAAGACTCCTTTTTTATTTTAAACATCTCTTATTTCACTGTTAACACCACAGTTTGCAGATCTCTAATTGGTGGCTATGTTCAGATCCACCACAGATGGCCAAGCCCATTATGCACAATAAACACTAGGGGGCACCACTACCAAACTAATGCTTCTGGAGTTGAGCCCTGCAGAATTTGCACAGCCATGCACAGTAGCCCTGCCTGTCCTTACCTGGTTTAAATGTTGGGTTTAAGAAGCCCTTCTTTTTAATTTCTGCAGCAAGTAGCAGTTTTCACTGATGCAGCCAGGAAATTAAATACACAGCTGTATAAAAAGCAAATTAGAATAAGAAAAAATACCCCATAGGTGACACAACTACATTTGTTTGTCAAAATTTGTAAAACTGCATAGTGCACTAAAAAGGGTGGGTTTTAGATGTGTGTACATTATATCTTAATGGAAATAGTTAAGACCACCCAGATAAATATAAATATGTCTTAGAGCTTAATGAACTATGATGATTACCGTTCACTATTTAACCTTCCACAGGCCAGAAAAAGCACATCAGCCAGACATTAAAGGTATTGAGGAAATCCATAAAACTAAAAAGATAATACTAACCAAATTCACTCTGAAATCAGCAAAATTATTGATAAAGCTGTGGTTCATCTCTATAAAAGATCATAAAATCAGGTTGACTTTGCATCTGAACTGAACAGTGACTAATTGTTTTGGCATTTTGTATGCCATTATCACAGCCTTACACAGAGTATCAGGACAGGTCTAACCATTCTGATCAGGATGGAATTACTCTGGTTTTGGATGACCTGTTTAAAGAGAAGTGATATTCTGACAAAGTTTTTATACTGCAAATCGCTACTCCACATGAAATGATTTGAGCATACATGCCTGTAGCTGCATTAGTTGTGATTATGATTGATCACAGATGTGGCCCAGAGACCCACTTGTAGCCATACCTTCCTGTGACCTAAAGATATAGATGTCAAAGTAGAGATTTGGGAATGAAAGGTTTAAGTCACCCTGTGCTCCACAACTCCCAAGAGTGCAGAAGTGGAAGGCCTGGGGTTTATGGCTACAAGTATAGTTGTGAAAAATTATGTGAAAGGTTTAATCCTTGCCCCATAATTGCACTGTCATAAAGATAAAGATAAGACCGAAAGTCCTATTTGAGTTGAGCGACAAAATGAGTCATAGGGAGATGTGCCTTGTTTTGCAAATGTGCAGAAACTGCTGGACATCAATACCATTACTGTTAAGATAGGCTGGAATTTACAGAGACTATTTCCAGTTTGGGAGTTTTCCAGGCTGGGGGCCACAGCACCATTCTTCCCTCACCTAGGTATTCCTTAATTGTTCATGGTGCCTGTGTCCAGCTTTGCTCAGGATTTTCTGTAGATGTGTAGTGTGCTCATGTACAAACACATATAACTCCCTCTCTTTCCTAAGCTCAGGAACTTAACCCCTGGTGATCTCAAGCTTTCGGGGGATGAGGAGGGAAGGTACTCACAAAGGGGCTGGGGACTCCAGATTTCAGCAGAATTGCCTATGAGGACAAATTTTACAAAAGGTAATTTATCTTTTATATTAGAAAGATATTTAATAAAACATTTTTAATTCTACAAAATGTGAAATACTAAATACCTTATGCACAGAGTTTATACATTAATAAGACATTTTGCTTTGGAACACAGTTTAGTTTTAGGGCTTTTAAGGCACTATCAACTTTAAATAGGTCCCAAGATTGGAGAGTACATTCTTTCATAGAGCCCGATTATTATTATTGGGCTGCACTTAAGAAAAAACAGGGTTGTCAACATGAGAATAAAATCAGTGTCTCAGTAAACAGAACTTTTGAAGCACCCAGTTTCAGCAGGTACCATCTGAATGACTTTAAGCATTTTCACATCAGGATTGCTTTGTTATTTGGAAAACCATAAAGATTATTAACAATTCATAGTTTAATATAATGTAGAAAAGGCAACTAATGAGTATAGCAAGAGATAAGGAAAACAAGTGCACCTCTGTCAAATTCATAGAAGGCATCAGAATTGTTCTTTATGTGCAATTAGTTCAATGAAATTGAATTCAAGGTCTAGATATTTGTGTTTCTCTTTGCTGAAGATGACTTTTAAAAGGCACGTCACTGTGAAGTCTGTCTTACACCCAATCAGCAGTAGAATTTTAGGTAGTGCTAACTCCGCAGTTAGGTCAGTGTGATCTTTATAGTTTTAGGAAATGAAAGTAATATACCATGTTTCTGTTAAAAGATTTGGGTAAATCAAATAAACATGAGCCAATATAACATTTATTCTGTATTAACAGTCAGTACATGTATTAATTCAGGTTGAAAACTTTTTCTACAGAGTATTATTTTTAAATATTAGCATCTGATCCATAGTAATATAGTACTAATTTTAATGAGAAACTCAAAATGGAACTTTTACTTTCATAATAGCTCATCCACTTAACATTTTACAGACAAAGAAGTACTATAAATATGTAACATTTTGCAGGCTTTTTTCTGCACCTGTTCATAAACCAGAAGGAATATACTGTTTAACTATTTAGAAGCTGAATGCTTTCAAACTGCCCCTGTATTTATATGACCACCTCCCCACCCCAGATAAAATTATTTTCTCCTTATTCCCTTCTCTGTGGTACTCGTGATGCTGCATTACCTATGGCTCTTTGCCTTAATCCCTGTCCCAATGCCTACTGGTGCTGCTCCCTAGGCTGAGCTCTTGGAGGGCAGGGAGCCTGTCCCCTTTATCAAACAGTGCTTGACCTGTGTTATATACCCTACACATGTTGAATCAAATTGAATTTAATCTAAATTTTATGTAGCTTCCTTCTGTTACATTTTTATAAGGATCATTACAAAAATTATTTTTTAAAATGTACCATAAAATGTACTACATACTGAAATTTTGAATTCTGTAAAAAAGAAACTTCATGTTACACAATAAACCATTATAGGAATTTGAATCTAACCCTTAAAATGAGGATTTTTTAGATGCAGAAATGACAGGCAGAAAAGTTAACCCCTGATATATTTGGTGTCAGATGAAATTAGAAAGTAGACTACATAGCAGAATAAAGTTGACGTCAAAAGGATCTTTTCAACCAATGGGATTTTAAAGCTTAACAATTTTTTTTTAATGGTGCTGTAAATCCTTGGGGAAAAAAATTCTAAACTATAAAAAATAAGGCAACTTGAAGTTAGAAATTTATGAAGTTAACTTAGAATTGCATGCAGAAGCCAGGTTTGATTGGTACCGTCTCATGATCCATATCCTGAAAAATCTTTAGCAGGAAGGCTATTCATACACGCTAGTGAAAAAACAATCTCAGAAATAGATCATAGAGTTTTTAAGACTCCACTAAATAGTAGACCAATTAAGATCGTTACAGACTTTGTGTTGTCAAATAGATTTCCTTGAAGGAAAATTATGCAGACAGCTTTTCTGAAGAACTACATTTTTGCCACATGCTTATTATTCCTTGAAGTGGAGGAGAGGTGGCAGGGAACATAATTTCTGTTTCAAAGTTCTTTTGTTTTCTGCAAACTTTACCTAAATGTTACTGGGTACTATTTTTATATCCCATAAAGTACTTTGAGAAAATCGTTAAGTGAATAATGCTACATAAAATAATGGAGAATTTTAATATACACCGAGTTGTAAAGCAAAGTGAATAATACTTGACTCTTAAAAGAGGAGATAATGTGCTGAAAAATTAAGAAGTATCTGATAAACCAACCAGTAAAACTCTCAGTTCAAAGAGAAACTGAATCTCCACTGTTTAATAAATGTTCATTAAAAGCAGTTTTTATACCACAGCAAATTAAAATGAAAATGTGGTATTATTAAATTGCCCTTTAAATGATCATTTTAATATTGTTAAATGGATGTGAATTGAATGATAAATTATTTATATTCATTTAATACCTTGCACATAAAATCAAATTGCTTAAAATAAATACCATTATAATAAAAAATTTAATGGAGACTTCTAAGTCATCTGATTCCTAATTATTTCTATAACAACAAAGCAATTTGGATCACCTGAGAATTCACTGTAGTAGGATTTAACCATTTGAAAGATATAATCATATCAAAACATTAATTTCTGGATTCCTTTTTCAAACTGGAATCCTACTTATTTAATTCACCAGATAGTTTCAATACAAAAGGTTGAGAGAAACCACATAAGAATGAATGCAAATAGAGTATAAATCTCATCACAAAAATAATAAATTATAATACATTCTAACCAAAAATATATATCAAACCACAGTGAGTGGGAAAAAGAAACCTAGGACTAGATAAAATGCTTTAACAAATAAAAAGTCACTATGCATATTAACCTGGTATCTTTTTAAAACTCTCAAATATGCCTAAACCTTTGAAAATATTTTTTAATAACTGTTAAGTGCTGTAATTTTTTTCTGATTCATAAGAGATTACTAAAAACTTACAGTGCATGTATATTGGCTTGAGCTATCCTTGCAGTCAATGAAGGCAGGATTTTTCAGAACACCGTAAAATGCACCAATTTTAATCAGGTTTTTAAAATTATTCACTTTTAAATATGTTTGCTGGTTGCTATCCAAGTCCATTAGCACCACATATAGTGAATTAAAAAGAGTACTTTTAGAAAAGATGGCTTAGCAGTATTTTTGTTTGTTTAAAAGTTATAAATTAAAAGAAATTGATTTCTTGGGTCATGTATTTTGAAAGATCCACTTTTCGTCTTGCTAAATTGAAGGATTGTTGTGGGTTTCCCTCTCCCCCAGGTTCTAAGCACGAAAGCAGGAAAATCGGGGGGGGGGGGGAATACTTTTGCACTTCCGCAGAGCATCTTGCTAGTAATATCCTTTATATAGTTCAGTGCCAAAGTCAGATTAGATTCTTCTGCCAGCAGTGTCAATGTGAGTTTAAACAAAGAAGATTCTACAGGACAAATCAGCACATACTTTCCATATGCAATCCATAAATAACTCAAGAAGCCACCAGCTTGTTTAAAAACATCTAATATATATTCTTTCCTCTAAGAATGTACAGATACTCTTTAACAAATACCTTACAACTCAAGCGAAAGCTCTTCATTACTTCATCTTCTTTCAGAGTAATGCTGTCACACTCAGTTTGACAGTGGGGGACTATACAATATGAGCCCTAGCCTGTGAGGTAGGGGAGTGTGTTATAGTATTATGGCCATAAGAAAATATTGAAATAGAATCACTTTTCCAAAGAATACAGCAATGATTGATGAGGTCGATTACTTAAATAATTGGATAAAATACAAATAAGCCCTTCTTGTTACATTGAGTTCATTTTTTGATAAGGGATTATTAGCTGGATTGAAAAAACTGATGAAAAAGTTAATTTTCAATGTAAAATATTTTATAATGGTGTCTCACACATAGGCACAATGAAAGAATACTGACATTTAAAATACAACTTTAAATGTTAGCAATAACTTTTCAATTTCTACTCAACCTTATACTTGGCTCATTCTTGGTCAAGAATGAATAATATTTTCACTAAATTATTATGTGAACTCCCTAGGACTTCTACTGCCAGCTTGGCTTTGAATCCTCTTCTCACTTGGAGAAGAGTTGATGAGTATGGTCTCTCAAGAAGTAATCCTGCAAGACAAGCCCATGTTATCTGTGATAACTTGTTACTTGGGAAGTTTGCCTTCTCCTGGATGGAAAATATTCACTCTTTTTGTTTCTGTTGCTTTTTAAAAATCTTTTCAGCAAATGATCACGTGAAGAAATGGATTTATACAGGTCTCTTTGGGGCAGCAGAAAGGTGGAGAGGGAAAATGTATTCTGTTTCCACAGCTTCACACTTGTTTGCCTGTTTGAAGTAATTTGTCAGTGGCTTTTGTAAGGGACTTGAGCAAGACCAGAAAACACCCATATTTAATTCAAACATGCATTTTCTGCTGAAATTGGGGAAATGCAATATATATATATATATATTTGAGGTTAGACTACTGCCTAGGAGTGTAACAACTATAAATCACATTCACACAAAAAAGCTCACCTTATTCACCATTTTAAATAGCATAAATGTGCACTGCAACAAAAAATTTTTTTGAAAACTGAATGCATTGATAACCTATACACAGCGTTGAACTATCAAAAGGAAACCAGACTTTCTGACAGAGGACATTAAAGAGATTATGGCATACTGTAAGTGCTCAAAAAATACCTCTTCCTTCTCCCAGGCACCCCAATCTTCACATGCCATTTTAGCAACTCCTTATATGTCACTTTGCATTGCATTCTGTACTGACTTTCTCCAATCCAGAAGTGACTGCATTTTGGTGGTAGGAATGGTTTTATAAACTTGATTCTTTAGCATGTCTGGGCTGGAATTGTACCTTTAAATTCCACAGATGAAAATCTCTCATTTGTTACTGAATAAGAGATCCCACAAGTATGTAAGATAGTTCATTGTTAAACTTTTTCTCCCTCTTTCCTATGATCTAGAAATTAAGTCACTGTAGAAGATTGTTTATTTTATTATCATCAGAGGCCATTTCATTAACTAGCTGTTCTATAGACAACTGGATAGCATTCTTGACAAGAGAAGAAGCTGTTTCTATTAAAAGTGTTTCATATTGTTCTGAAGTTCTGCCCTCAAAACCACTATCATTAGCTTGCTCGTTTTCAATTGAAATTAAGAATTGCTTAGGGACATTTTTAGATTTCTTAACATCAAATTCACTGATTTCAGTGTCTGTAATAATAATAGCGATTGGCTCCATTCTTTTGCTTTCTTCTGGTACGGGTTTCTCTGCACTGATCTCAATTTCTTTAAAATCTGATTCCTGGCTCAATTCAGTATCTTTTGGCTTACTCTCCTCACCTACAGTCTCTCCACTTTCATGGTCTTTCCAATTTGTTTCACTTTCTAGGATACTGTTTCTGGCTTCTTCCACAATTTGTTGATCTGAGATTGCAGGTGAAGGAGGAGCATTGGAAACCACTGGTAGCTGATGTTCTGTTTCTGAAGTTTCAAGTGGGCTTGCTTGCTGGGGTTGGACACTTTGTTTTTCCTCAATCTTTTCAATACCTTTTTCAAGGATTAGAGTTCCTGTTTGAATAGCAGAATGTTCTGGATCTAACCCAAGTTCTACTGTAATCACTTTCTCTCCAGGAGAAGTTATACTGTTGCTCACATTTGATTCACAGACCTCATCACCCTCTTTCTGTGAGACACCTCCACTTACATCCTGGGTCGACTTGGTCTTTGTTGTCTGGTCATCTGATTGGGTCGTAGTTTTTGCATCCAACCTTTCAGCCTCTCCCTGAACTTTCACATTGCAGTCTGCATCTTCTGTAATTTTAGAATGATTATGTCTTTTCTTCCCCTTTGAGAATTTTATGCAGGGAATCTTAAGTCTGGATTTTGTCTTCTTTTTAGAAAGATCAGCATCCTCAGTATTGATTTCAGTTTGTACTTTAGCCTCAAAGGGCTTTTGCTGCTTTGAAGAATCTGACCTTTTTCGGCGAGGTACAAGGCATTTGAGGGAGGCCCAGGCCCGCCCTGCGGGTTGTGGCTGATCAGAAGCTCCTGCTTTGGGTGGACATGTCCTTGTCACGTTAGCAGCTTCAGAGCCAGCTTTGGGCTTCGTTGCTTTGGCTGCTTTCTTTCTTCTCTTGAAGCAAAGCATTGATGCTTTTTCCTCCTGCCTCTCATCCTGAGGACTGACTTCTGCTGATCTCTTCTCATCTTTGCTTTCTACTTGAATTTCAGAAACTGTGGTCTCCATTTTTACATTACACTCTTTCTTTCTCTGGTAAACGATATTCTCGCTTCTTTGGCAGCTGTTTCTGACAAAATATCATACCAAGGAAAATATCTTCCAGATATATTCACTCCTTTCATCTTACTCCATACAGTTGTTTGAGGTGGTTTCTCCAGCATACAAATGCCTGGTTTCTCTACTACTTGTAATTTCTCTCTTTAATTTCTTCATGAAAGCCCTTTACTTGGTAGATCTTTGTTTTATTTAAAGGTCAGCCTGATAAGAGAAAACAAAGTGGTATTTTATTTCACCATCAGCCCGTTGATTTCTATAGAGACTATTTCAGCTGACTGTATATGATTCTACCAGGCATATTTCCTATATAATAACTTACTGAAAATAACTGGAGAATAAAAATTGGGGTTAACTTTTGCCCTATCAAAAAGATTTCAGTGTGAATATATTTCGCTCTGTTCTCTTTGTTTAAAGTTCATTTTGGATTATTTTGCAAATCTGATATTATTTCATTAATTCTTTAGTTGTGATATCTTTATGAGCTATTTACGACTCTGAATTGCAAGTTAACAAAAAACAAAAAAAACAATGGAGGGTAGAGTGATAAGCAAGCTAACATAATTTTTATTACATGCAATAAAGAATTCTGAAGCCACAAAGGATCTTAGAGGTTATTTGAGATTAACCAAGTCTGGTCCGATGAAGAAATTGAGTACCAGAATGAGCAGTTGCCCAGCCGAATGCCATATATAGTTGATAAGGTCATAGCCAGAGTTAGAAGACTTTGACTCTCCAATGTTCTTTTCATTATGCCATAAGGTTTCTGTTCTAAAAATGTATGTTCCATCAAGGAGGTGCTACTTTTCATATATACTCTGGGGAAATTTAACATTACTGTCATTCTCCACTCTTAGATTTAGTTGTATGTTGACATTTTCCCCCTAAGTTTTTGCTGTTCAAACATTTTACATAATGAGCACATAGTTGAAGGTCAGTAAGAGTGAATAACAATAATAGCTGACATTTGTTGAGCAACTTCTGTATATAAAGAAATGCTAAGCACTTGTACATACATCTCTAATCCTCCCCCGCAGCACTGCAAAGTGAGGAGGTGGTGGTATCACTATCTACAGATGAAGAAACAGGCTTAGAGAGATTAAGCAACTTGCTTGAGATTACACAGCTAAGTAGGTAATGGAGCTCAGATTCAACCCAAGGTTGTCTGTTTTTATTCCTGAAGACCGTGTTCTGAAATTGGGCTTTTAGAGTTTCATGAGAAAAATGAATTGTTTGGAGATGCTAATCTACACTAGATTCACTAGTCCAAAATATTTTTTAATGTTTAATGGTTATTTAACCATAATGTATCCCCATCAACTCATTACTGAATGAAGATCAGGCTGAGTTCTTGCTATTTTAAAATCAAGCTTTTGAAATTCCTTATATTTTATTTTCTTGGTTTTAGAACTAACTTGAAAGCCAAATACAAGTGATAAGCTGTACAACTTGCAAACTGATAATATATAAACATAAAGGTATATTTAAAAATTAATCCACAGACTTGTATGATAGCACCAATAAACAGAGATGAAGTGATCATCTAACAAAAAGCCTATGAATTTCAGCTGATGGATGTCCTAAAATAAGCAAAGGGACTCCTCATTCCATGTACATTTTTTTTTTTTTTGGTAAGTCTTTCACTGTTGAAGATTTATTTAGGTAGTAGCTCTTGGTTCTATGAACCACAGAAGGAACTAGAACTCTGAAAATTAGTTTGTGATCTAAGTAAATATTCCTTTAGGTTGGCTGTTACATACTCCATGCCTCTGACAGAAAGACAAAGTCATCCTATAACAATGATGGAACTAAAATATGAACATTTTTGTAGTGTCCCTCCTCATATAATGCTTCCATAAGTAGTAGAACTACAGCTGATTATAGCTCTCTTTAAGTTTTCTCACCTCTTGTGAATCCTCATCTCCTGAGAACTTTTATTAACTAGAGGATGTATAACAGAACTGTTGAAATTAGATCATGCTTAGGGATGTAGCATTTGAAACTAATATGGATTCCTCAAAGACAACTGCTTAAGCTCACCTGAACGAGTATCACACCGTAGAAATAAAACAAATATCCAAACAAAAAAATTAACTGAAATGGGGAAAATGCAGTCTATAGCCATTAAAACTTGGCAGAATGTTAGACTGCAAATGAATCTTAAAGTCCCTGTTGTCATTTACTAATAGAATCGCAAGTCTAATGCCATAAAAAAACATCCCATTTTCCCTTGAGCAAAGACGCAAGGAGTCAAAGAGCAACCACTCCCTGAGAAACGCAGTGACTCTTTCCCAGCACCAGAAGATGTGGACCACGAAGCTTCCTCTTGGAGGAAGGCGTCTTTCGTTCTGGCTTGATGCGCCTTATGGCATGAGCTAGAGCGCAGATAAACTCCTCAAAAAGGAAAGTGCCGGGGGCGTGCAACAGATAACCCAGCTTCAAGCTATCTGCACAATTATAATGCCAGGAACCCAAAGTCACATTTCCCGCGAATAAAGGGCAAAGAAGGAAAAAAGCTATCGGCAATCCATGCATCTAGGACTAGCTGGGAAGCTAAGAGGATAGGTGGGCTGAGTTGGTGAGGATCACACTGGCTGAAGACTCCTGTGGACAAATGACCTTCCTGGTTCTTCCTAGCCATCTCCAGGGTACGTGATTCTAGGGGTCCATCGAGCACCTCCCACCCACTCGCTGAGCAGGCGGTCAGCGGACCGGACACTGGCCCGCACCCTCTTTCCCCGCAATCCTCCTCACCCTCCTTCACTTACCGAGGGCACTGGGGTCCCTCTGCCCAGGTTGGGGGGCGCTCGCGGGGCCTGGCACCCAAGCAGCCGAGAAGCCACGGTCGCACCCGGAGCGAGCAGCCCTCTGCAGAGGGACCGCAGCCGGGCGGCGCCCCCTCCCCAAAGCGCGAGGACTGACAGCCCGCGGCACCAATGCGCGCCGAGCGGGTGGGCGCGGGGCGGGGTCAGGGCTGGGGGTGGGGATCAGCAGGTCCACCTGCGAGCAGTCTGCTCCCTCCGCCCCCTCTCCCCCTTCACCACGCACGCACTTCGGAGGGGACCTTCGTGCTCCCAGCCTGAGCGCGAACTTACGCGACGCGACCACATCCGGACAAGGGCAGGGGAACCACCGAGAGAGCGGGAAGATGGGGCAGGGGCCCAGGCACTAAGCCCCGAATTTTCTGAGACGCGAAGTAGCAAAATCTGGTTTTAAATTACAGGCACTCCTTATGATCTCTTTTTTTTTCATTATAGATTTTTAACCGCCCTCCCCCCAACACGCACACTTAATGCTTAAAGATACAGCAGAGAGCACATTTTAAAAGTAGGATTCAAAACTATGCAGCGTGAGATCTCGTTTGAAGAGAAAATTACATATATGAATTGAAACAGGAAAAAAAAAAACTTTCCCAGGAGTAGGTATGGATGTAATGAGGTTATCATGGTTCATTGCCAAACAGGCTGTCAGATCCAAGCCCCAGACCCTCCCGTCCCTAGTCTAGGGGGCTGGTAGAGACGATGCAACCTCTGCGTGGACAAGGTCACAGGGCACAGGAACCCAGCCCCATTCGTCCTTTATACCTTACATATTTCCAATAATAAGTTTAGGTCGCTTACAAGTTATCTGTGTTTCCCTTCATGATATTGCTAGATGCCCACTTAACCTTGTCCCTCTCAATTCAGGGGTGGGTGGGGGTGGGGGTGGAAAACAGGAAGTGGCTTTCCTTACAATTCCAGTCCTAATCAGAGCAAAGGGCTCAGGCAACATCTACCTCTTGCCTGACTGGTTAGGTGGTGTGTTTCCATACATTTTCTGAGTCGACGAGTTGCTAGCCATAGTGAAAAGCACCACAAGCCTTTGTTTATACACATAACACATTGTTTTCATTAACACCAATGAGATGTGTTGCTGTGAGAGCTTACGGTGCCTCGCTTTGAATTTAATACTACCTACCAGGGCAATCCTGCAAGCTCCAGATGTGAGGTCCTTCAGGATGCACAGTTCCTGCCTCCTCCTCTCTCCCCTCCCAGGCACACCATCCAACCAGTCGTGGCGGAGGGACGAACTACTGAACAGCGGTTCTCCTTAGCTCCTTTCTTCAATAGGATCATGATCTTTGGGAGAGTAAATCTCAGCCATTTTTGGATGTTGCTCCAGGAATATATATTACCTTTGTAGATTCTGTAGCTTTCACTGAGACTTATTAAGGAAAAAACTATTAGGACACAATAGTAAAGCTGAATCTAGATCTTAAATTTACAGATAAAAGAGGCAAGAGCTATAAAACAGGAAAGTCCACAAGCATCTACTTTAGTTGTAATTAATAATTCAATTAAAAAAGTAATAATTCAATTTATCTTTGTTCATTCAGTGAAGACCATTCTGTGAAAATGTCCTTTTTATCCCCAGATGGGTTGCTAACTCTGCTGGCTGCTAGTTTTGAACCTTAAACAAGTGAAAAGAAATCCTTACTACTCATAACAGTTGAGGTGCTATTACTCATTGAGATCCAAGTATTCTCAACTAGCAGATCTAGGAGTTAGCAACAGCTTCGGGCAAAAATGAGATAAGCTTATCTAGATTAAGACAGGGTAGCATAGCTGTCTTCTTAGGAAGTAGTAGGCGATGAAACAAGGGACAGGTTAAAAGGAAGACCACCTGAATGACTTGTGGATCTTATTCCACTTGCTTTAAAAAAAGAAAAAGAAAAAAAAAAGACTAGTGAAAGGGAATCGAAGGGTGGTTTAAGGTAAGAAGTGAACTGATTTTGAATTTGAAGGGGAAATTCCTTTAAGGGATATTACAAATAACTCATCCTTGACCTCCACCACACACACTCCCACAGAGTATAGTACTCTAAATAAAATACTGCACTGTGGTTTTTAGGATATGACTAGAATCCAATGCCACATCTGAGTTTTAAAAAAATGTACCCAGTACCTCATGCATGAAAGAAGCTGTCATCCCTGAACTCACTTGAGTGACGGTAAGCTATTACCCTTATCATTGTCTGCTCTTCCATTAGTAGCTTTTCATTATATAATGAGAAACAGGCTATAAATATCTCTCTCCTTTCTGATGAGAAATTAACCTACCTACAGCTTGTTAACATCACCCGATACAATGTGCCAATAAAATAGCTTACATATTTATTTGATCTCTATGGAACATACCATTTTTTCTATCCTGGTCCCTATCCACCCACGGCCTGGGTCTGTAGCTACCAAAAATGGTTTATAACTCTTTGGCATACTCATTCTTACATTTGAGATCTGGGAATGAGCATGCCATCCTTTCTTCCCTGGTATACTATTAAGTGAACCTGAGGCTCCAGTTGTCTGGTAGTTGGATCTGTTCCTAGGCACCATCAGGGTTGTACCAGCCAACAAACACGGCAGTAATTCTGTTGTAATCGGCGTCACCTGACAGCACATAAATGCTCTCTTTTGAATTGTGTGTACCTACATCTTCAGTGCACATCAACAGCCTGTGAGGTGCAGATCAGAGAAGGTGTAATCTGTTTATCAGTACTATGAGCAGCCCAAAGAAGGGTAGGAATATGGACAGGAAGGGCAGTGACCCAGGACTACTAGCCCCAAGGTAAAGGCACCAGACCTTCTCTGGCAACACATACTAGTATGTACCTCAAGTACTAATTCTCCTGTAGGTCTTGAATTCAAGTCTCCATTAGCCTGCAGTTATTTTTGTTCTTCATGCCTTCATCTCCTCATTACAGATTAAAGCATCAATTCAACAAAATCCAGGCCATCAGTAATTACTCAGCAGCATTCTTAACCTCTTTATTTCTTCCCTCTGCTTCTTCCACCTTTTATTACCCCATCCTTCTGAAGGGATGTGAACAGGAACTGACACCCCCACTGAGTGTGTACAATGGGCACAGTTTTCCATCTGTCACAATGGGATGTCCATTTCTATACAACCTGGCAAGGGCTGCCTTCTAGAAAGAGCTCTGAAAGGCAGAATGATGGTAAAGAGCAGAAGCTTTGGAGTCAGATGACCTTAAGTTCATCTGGCAGGAAGTAGCAGTGCAATTTTGAAATTTACTTCTCTGTAAACTGGAGATATAAATCTAATTTACAGATTTGTTCTATTATAACTTATCTCCACATTTCCGACCGAAGGTCAGCACCAATTTTGAAGATAGAAGTCACTCTCTGAGTAATTCCATTGCTAGTTTATTCTATAGATGCTTCTACACAAGTTGCAAAGATACACTGCTACACCATTTGTAAGCAAAAACCATCAAACAATGGTAGCATAGATCGATAAAGGGCTGTTTAAATACTACACAGCCAAAAGAAACAAAATGAATCTCAAACTGTGATGTAGTAAGAACTCTAACATATACTGCCAAGTGGAAAAAGCGAGTTGAATCATTTGAACTTTTACTGAAAGCATACTGTCGATCTACTTAGGAGATTCTTGCAGTAGTGATGGTCCATTTATTCCAAGCAATATCTGGTAAAAACAATGCATTATATTAGGGTTTTGTTTATAATCTTTGACTTATAAACCTCCTCCTGCACTGAGTTTACTATTCCTATCAACATTAAGGATTTAAACCCACATGACTTTTAGTGACATGAGGAAGCCTAAATACTCTAAGATGATCTTTAAGTCACCATATTTGACAATAGACTTCTTTCTTCTCTTGTTTACAAACTGAATTCCCAGCAAGTCTCATTCCAGATAAGGTTTTATAGGACTTTAAAACACACACACACATGAAACAGTGAACTCTGTGCAGACGGGGCCCAAATAATGCTTTGGAACAGGAACTGACACCCCCACTGAGTGTGTACAATGTGCCAGGTAATGTACAAAGTATGGAGGAGCTGGGGCTATGCACTCATGACTCCTTTGTCATATGTCCCTAAACCACTGCCATCATTTCTTTGGACTGCAAAACTTATTGTATTATAGCAATGATGTGAACCTCTGGGGTTAAAAACAATAAAACAAAGGACCCCAGGAAAAACACTGCTCTGCCACAATGCCAGTGGTGATGCAATATCTTCTGGAAGGATCCAATGCAAGAAGACAAGAGGGAAAAAGGAGGAAAAAATGGGTGAGGAAGAACAGAAGACAAAAAAGAAAAAGGAAAACATTTAAGCAAAAAAAAAAAAAAATCTGTGGGGAGCAATAGAGCCCAGGCACATGGTAAAAGCTCAATACTTTAACCAACAGCTACAGTTAGTGCTATATGACTAGCCTTCCTTGAGAACTCTAGAAATAAGTGGTGCTAAAGCTGTGACAGAAATGGGAATTCTAAGGAAGTGCAGGACAAAAACCTGTATGAAAATATTTTCACAGGGTAAAAATATATATATATATAGAGAGAGATATAGATATATCTATATCTATATATTTCTATATCTCTATATATATCGAGAGAGAGAGGTATATGATAAAAAGGCACATCCCCCATACCCTGCTTCTCTTGATATGTGTCCTCCCAGAAATAGAGCCGCCTACACCGTTTTCCCCTCTAAACAGTATCATAAAGTACATATTGCGACTTGCTTCTTTGATCTCAGGGCTCATATATGATGGCAGAGGTATTGCAGCAGTCTATTAATGCCACAATTTATATTTAAACACTGAGACAGCAAAAACATTTCTTTTATTCTGTGGAATTTCAGTTAAGTAAATAGACATGTACATGATTTATGTTAATTTATACATGATGACAGGAATTACGACCAGAGGGAGGGCTTTTGGGGAAATCCCACTATTTCCTTCTTTCAGAAGGTCTTCAGGGCAGGAGCTGACTTCTCTCGGTTTTCCCACATTTCCTAAGTGACAGCAGGCCTGAATACATACGCTGGCCAAACCTTCAAAGTAGCTTCTTGAAGATGAACAATCTGGAAGGAAAAAGAAACAGGAAATACATGTTTTCTCTAAGTGTTGAAATATTTCTTTCCTTCCACACCACACCATCACTCTCTCACAATGCCGAAGCTGTCAACATTATATTCTTTCCCACAACCAAGTCCTCTAGGGTCCGTCAGTCCACAGACTTGAAAATGATGTGTGGCATTTACATCATGGTTATGTGACTACTGCTCCAGGCCAGAGCAGCCATGAGCCAGGGGACATTTCCAATGCCACGCATGCCCTCTTGAAGAACAGTGTTCCCTGAGCTTCAAGCCTCTTCTTTGTAAGCGGAGATGCTTCTCTGTAAGCAACCATCCTTACCGTTGCTTAGATGGTGACTATAATCTGCTCCCACGTGGACCTTTACTTTCTTAAACAATGTGAGAGCTTTTGTGTTGCATTATTATCCTTTGATACATTTATCTTTTCTAGCTCTTTCTAGTCTTTCTCAATTTTCCCTCTTCCTGTTCCACACTGGATTTGTAACTTCATTACTGTTCAGATCAGGATTCGGTTTCTTGAAAACCATGTCTTCCTTTTCCATGGGTTGTTCCTCATTTTGCTGCAGTAGACTGCTAAATCCTCTTCTAGGAAGAGATGTGGGAGTCGGGAACCTGTACGTGTCTGAAAACATCTGGATAGATTTGGAAAGGTGTAAATATAGGTGGAAAGTCATCTTTCCCTGTGAATTTGGAGGGTAGTCCTCTGCTGTCTAAAAGCCTCTCATTTCTGATAAGGAGACAGGTGTTCAGTATAAGTCTCCTTTTTTCATACACAAGCCATTCTCTGGGGAACGATTTTCAGGATTTTCATCTTTGATGCTTTTGAAATTTCAACTGGATGTGCGCTGGGATGGCTCATTCATTGTGATGAGTACTTGAGGAGTTTCACTTAAGATGCCAGAACTCCTATACTGGTCCTATTTCCTTCTCTTTTCTACTTTCCAGGACATTTACTCAACTCTTTCCTGCTTACTATCTATTCAGAGTATACAGACCGCAGCTGCTCCTGTCCTCCCACGTGCAGTCAGCTGGGAACTCGGAGCCTCCCGGGTCCTGGAAGAGAAGGCTCTAAGTCTCCCTGCAGTCCCTCCACAGGTCCTTAGACGGCAGCTTTCTCCCCTCCACTGCCGACTCGTGACAAGCCGCGCTTTATCCAAAAATGTGTTGAAATATAAATACTTCATTCATTGGTTTCTGCTAACTCTTACTGCCTCATCTCCCCTCAGTGATGTCTGAAATGTTTTGAAAACATCAGAATTTACATTTTCATAGCTTTAGTTGGAGTCCTATAATTCATAAATGTGCCTCATAAGGACAAAGGCAAAGCTCTCACCAGTAACAACTTACCTGTTTAAAACAGCCCATTCACCTGTTCAGTTTCAGGGTCCAAATCAATATCATAGAAACAGGGCCGGGTAGGGAGTCCAGGCATTGTGGTCATCTAGGAGATGTGAAATAGCATTAAAAATAAGCTTAAAGTAATCTTTTCCCCCCTACCTTCTCAGATAGAAAGCTCAAGGCACAAAGACAGAGTATTATTTTACAGTCATCAATAAAGTGGCACCCTTGTTATACATTAAAAGTCAAATCATTAGATGGTTATTAGACTTAGTGTGGTGATCACTTAGTAAGGTATATAAATGTTGAATCACTATGTTGCATACCTAAAACTAATATATTGTATGTTAACTAAAATTTAAAATAATCTTTAAAAAAATAAGGACAAAAAAATCAAGTCCTTGATCCTGTTATGACCTCAGAGTGAAACCTTCATGTTCTTCAGCAAACCAAATGCCAGGGTTCACTATCATCTTCCGAACTGACAGTTGCAAAAAGGTGTGCATCCACCTTCATCCTACATGGTAGGTGCTGGAGAGGCTGAGGACCCTGTTACTCACCTCCTCAGCTCTCACTTCATAAGACCAAAAGAAGGTGCAGGGCTTGTCTGCATTTCAGTTTTGTTTTAATGAGACTTCTATAGATGTTCATATTATTTCTGCTTTGGCAACACATTAGAAATTAGTATCCTTTATCTTGGGCCAAGACATTTCTGTACATAATCTAGATGGTTTTACAATAACTATGTTTTCTTGTACAATTTGGCCTTCTAAAACTGAATTTGTAATGCTTATGGATTATATTTGCACGTTCTTCTTTTCTAAAGGTTTGGCTTTGACATATCTACTTAGATGTAAATTCATAGGCTTGTAAGTGAATTTTACCTGCAACGATGTCCTGCATAATGAATATACAACTTCCAAATTAGATCCAGACAGGAAAAGACTTTAAGCTGAACTTCTACAACTTAACTATAAAAATGTCATAGAAGAGGATGAGTCACCTTCTGTAACACAAAACATCTACACTTTAGAAAACCTAATTCTGACATGTGCGTGCCAATCACTGCTCCCCAGAACATACTATAGAGATCTGATGTTGTGAAAGAGATGAGCAACTGCTGGATGTGGGGAAAGGAGGGGAAAGGAAGGGATGGGTTCTCAGGCCTGGCAGAAAAGCCTGAAGATGACATTATAAAGTACCTGCGCCCATGGACACAGACATGCATGAACGAGCATGCTGGCGGGAAATTCTAAGGATGGGCCCGAAAACAGTGATTAGGATTTTTCAGTATTTTTACTCTCTCCCAAAGAGAAATTTTCTCCCCTAAACACTGGAAACATTGGTCATATTGCTAATCACAAAATTTTTAAAAATAAGGTTATGGGCACATACACATATGAACTTAGATATAAAACTCCAAAAAGAAGCCACCACACCTTGAATTAATGCATGAAATACCCAGATCGTCCAAGTCCTGTTCAGGATCCAACAGTAACTAGGAGGTACTGAGAACAGTGACTGTTGGGACAGTTAGGTTACATGAGGAAATGTGTTGGTCCAAGATGGCTCCTACTGCGAGAGTTTGCTCCAGATGGCAAACCGTCCTGGGCCGGCAGGCTGTATTCTCTCTGAACTGCAGGCAAACTCCCATTGGCCTGACCGCTTTGTTTTGCTTTCGCCCCTCTGCAAGCACACATCATAAGTGGCAGTACAGATGGCAGCTACTCCTCTTTCAGCTGGCAGCTGCTGACAACTTCTCCAGAAAGAGTTTCTGCAGTATTCAAGGTGCTGGGTAAATGTTTAACATTCCTATTAAATGGGAATTTCTACAAATCCAAGAACTAATAATGAATATCCTAACAAAGCTAAATCTCCTGCTCGCCAGCGTGGCTGAGGGGGCGCTGGTTTGCAGCCATTTATCTGACCGCCCTTGTCATGTGATGATACTGCCCCACACTGAGAGCTGACAGGAGCAGGGCTCACGTCTTTAATAACTTGCCCCTGGCCAAAAGTGGCAGAGGTAAAACAGGATTTGGCTTTAATGTTCTACACTTTCAAGTCTACAATGCCACCTCCTACTACTTTCTTACTATATTGAAAGAATAAGAGAGCTCCAAAAGGAGACCTTTGGTTTCCTTTTTCTTTCTATTGGCTTATCGCAGGTAAGTATAACCTGCAGATATAGGATACAGGGGTGGTCTAAGGGGGAAACCTGGGACAGGATCTTTGTTAACCCCAGGAAAAAGGAAAAAGTCCGTCCGAACTGCAATTATGTCCTTCAGTATTCTTCTACCTCCTATTAGCAATTTCCCTCCTTTAATATGCCTAACACCCATAAGAAGGCATTTGATAATTCATCTTGAAATGTAAATAAGCCATCTCCTTTCACAGCTATAGGGTTCATTCATATTTTAAGAGGGAAATTCTTTACTCAAAAATAATGAATTCCCTGAATTTCAGCATAAGCTCTAGGCCTCTCAAGAAGACCCAAGAGGTGCACAGCCTCTGTCCCTACCTCACAGGCTATTGGGAGGACTGAGTTAAACGATGAAAGGCACCCAATAAATGTCAGTTGTGAATATACATAAGCACTATCACAGCCTATCAGTTAGGCCCACCCTGGATTCAGTCAAGGTCATACTGCCACTGGAAACAGAGCTGTCATTCAGTACGAGCAGTCATGGCCTCATCCTTGAACTGCACCAAGATGGTCCCAGCACAAGAATTTTAACCGTAACAGGCCAACTCCAACTTTCTCCTTAGCAATGAACTCTGATCATCTGGCATCTGCTTGATGCCTTCAGCAATCAATTTAAGATGAGAACAGAGATGAATAAGCAACTCCCTTTGTCTGAGCCACTCACTTACCGTTCCTACGAGGGGGTACAGAAAACCAGCCCCAACGCTGGCACGGATGTCACGAATGGGCAGGACAAAGCCTGTGGGCGCACCTTTCTGCTCTGGATCATGAGACAAGGACAAGTGTGTTTTGGCCATGCAGATGGGTAGATTCCCAAAGCCCTGGGGAAGAAGGACAGAAGCAGGACAAATGAAAGGCTGACACCACAACAAAGAATATCTGGACATTGAAACTTTATATCCATCTCTACCTCACTGCCCTGATTCAAAAAAGGGAAAGAATCTACTGGGTGAGGGAGGTAAGCACTCACAAATGTATTCCACAAGTGAGTATGTTATTTTCATCTATATCACCAATTAAAAATGACAGTTTGGTGCAGATAGGAGGCTACAACTGAAAGACGGGATCTCAGTGTTTGTAAGGCATTTCCTCATGGCTTTTCCACACACTCATACACCACCTATGCCTAGAGAAGAGCTTGGGACTGGACCAACTAATCCAAACTCCGTATTTCAAAAGAGAAAAAGCTGCCACCCAGAGAAGCAACACAGAGGGTGCCCAGCAGGGCTGGGAGAGGCCTGGGATTCTGACTCCAAGGCCCACTTTATAAACAGTTGAAAGAACAAACCAACCCAGAACAGCTACCTGCTTTGTGTAGACTTCCACTTTGTGCTGAGCTTCGGGGAGCAGTTCAATGTCATCTGCCCCATAGATCTTCTGTGCAATGATCCTGATTTTATCCTCAACTGGGAGCTATTGGACAGGAAAAAGAGGGAGAGACTGTGACTGGATACACATGAAGATGCTACCTGGGCATGGGTGCATTCCACATCAGAGTCCCCAGAAAGGCCTGATGATGTTTCTATATACATAGACAGATTTGCAAATAGTTTGAAGTTTCCTGGGTTAGAGACAGTATCTTTTAATAGCAAGCCTCAGATTTTACAAGTGGAAAATGTCCCACAGAAGTAAAGTTACTGTGTATGTGGGTATGGATTTAGGATCTCACTAGGTACATCACAAATAATACTGTTGACTACCCCAGAATAATATTTCTTTATAAACAAAAAGTAATATTCTAGGACTGGAGAGCAGTCTCTTGTCAAAGCAGACCTGCGATACTGTTTATAAAATAAGACAGCCAATATCTATCCATTTAACTCTTGGTTTATACATGAGAAGCAGATGCTGTCTTTAACACAACATATTAATTGCTAATGGCTGTTATTAGAAATAGTTATAAAAACAAAATCATCTATGTATTAAAAAAACAACCTGGTGATTTATATGATCAACACACAGTGGGTGTGGTACGAAAGGATACGCCCTCCATGGTGCCTGAAGCAGACAGTGCAGTGGACAGAGGCCAGTGGTCTAACTAGCAAGGGCCCCTGCCCTACAGGGCTGCTTCTGTCTGGGCAAAGCTTTCAGAGAAGTGGGGCCTGGCTCCCTAAGCGCCGCCGAGTTTCGTTCAGGGCACTAGGATTCAGAGCAAACAGCATGGAAAAACTGCCTAAAGGAAATGGGTAACTTGGATGAGCGAATTACTAAAATTAAGCAATATATCTGACTCTATACTCCTTAGCAACTAAGGCTAAGAGAACACATTAGGTGAGTTTTGTTTTTTGAAAGGAATAATCTATAAAAATAAAAATTCCCTTTAAAACTAAACAGTGATAATTTATGAACGGGCTCTGCATAATGGGTATGAATAAAGTGACTATTCAATTGTGGTTTATAAAGATGCAACAGAGATTCCTTTCCTATGCATCTTATTATTAGACTCTGTAAATGCCAAGGCACATCCAGAACTTCTGAAGCAAAAGTACTTTGTTGAGGGGTGATTTAAGACCAACAGATGCTGAACAAGACAAAAAGTGACAGCCTCTTATTTGTCAGAGCAAATAAAGTTCCAAGCAGAAACAGGTTATAAAGTCCTCATTATCCCACTTCCTCCAGGTCTCCTGCTTGCTTTCAAGGGGATTCCTAACAGTAGGCACTGTACATGGGGGCTTAGAGAGGGTGCCTATAAATGCTTTGCATTTGTTTGCAAATTTGTGTTTATGGCATTTCCTAAAAAGATGATTGTCTGTAACACTAAAGCTCAATAGGAAAATGTCCGTGCCAACAGGAGTATAAACTGTCAATGTATTATATCTGCGAGGGGCAAAGAAAAACAAAAGAATGTTAAAATTCAAGAGTAACAGGGTTTCTTGGTTTCTTCCTTCTACTATTTTGTGCCTATTTTTGAAAGTCTATGATTATTTTTTAAAAACCAAGCCAAGGATCAGCTTAGAGAATACAAGCAGAATTAGCCACTACATCTATCCCATGTTCCTTCCTGATGAACTACTCATTGTCCACTCGCATTGTGAAATACATCAACAGAGAAATGGAAACAAAATGCAACCCTATAATATGAACAACTTTTCTCTGAACTAACTGTATCTTGCACAGAATAGGCAGGGCTTCTGCTTGGGCCAGACGCCATATAGTTTACTTCGTGATGGAAAGAATGCTGAAGCCTGACAGAGTGCTTTGGTTTTGTATCTATGGGCTCCTCTGAACTTGAGGCAGTACTGTACCATGAAGCAAGCTTAAGAGCACACTGTTTTACTGGGATGGGATTGGAATACTTTTCGGAGCTTGATGTAGCCCTTTGCCACTTTGCCAGAATATGGTTGGTGCCTTAGGGTAAAGGCTGTAGTGATTTACATTCTTGGTTCTACATATAACCCTTTCTCTTGCCAGGAGAGAGACTGTACTGTGATCCTTTCCACAAGTTAGGATGTCAGTCAACCTCCTGGGGCATTCTTGCCTGGACCCTCTACTCTGTAAGTATGTGGCAACACACATTAGTGAGAAAGCTGTTTGGAGTTGAGTGTCCAGGCTCTGGTCATGTAACTCGCCTACGTGGGAGTCAAACCTACAGGGTTGAAACTGCTAAACACAGGCCCTACACAGAGACAGCCACACAGAAACCTCACTGTGCTGTTAGGTTTTTTTTGTTTTTTTTTTTTTTTTTTTGCATACAGCAAGTAACCTACCTTGAGGTCATAAAGGAGCTGGAAGCTGCTGGGTGACTGAGCTGCTCTCTGGACGGCTTGAGCCAGGGCTAAGGCGCCCTTTCCCCCTTCTGCCCAGTGAGTGCACTTCACAGCATCAAAAGCCCCGTGTTCTTTGGCAAGGCGGCTGACGAGGTCTAGCTCGGCCTCCGTATCTGTCCTGTAAAGGCAGCGCTTCACGTTAAAGCATTGACAATGGCTGAAGAAGACAGAATCTTGTCTTGTTTTTGCCATTAAAACCCATGTGAGTTACCTGCTGCTAACTGAACACTAATCAAGCGACACTCTTTGGGTGTGACTCCTAGCTCCGCAATCTACCAGCTAGGTGACTTTCAGCCAGTTACTTAAGCTTTGATTTCCATGTGGGTAAAAGGGGAATAATCACAGCACTTATTTCATCGGGATGTTATGAGGCTTAGATGGTAAATACCTGCAAAGTACTCAGAACATTCTAGGCACATCACAGGAATCATTAAGTACTCGCTTTTTTAAAATCTTGCTTTCCATTTTGCTGTGGTTAGGCCATTATAACAAGACCACAACCAGCAGTACAATACGTAAACAACCCACACGAGTTCTCTCTTACAGGAACACTTCCAGCTCAATACGTTTGACTCTTTGTCAAGACAGCATCCCACCAGACCCAGTGAAATAATGGAACTCCACTGGTCTATGGCCTTCTGTTAGCTCAAAAGGCCTCTAGAGACAAAAAAGAACATTTAACTTCAGGTCTGTGTGTTATCCATTTTACCCAGTAGAGAAGACGACGACACATAGGAGCCAAACGTGACACTGGACCCTCAGTGCACCAGTGAGGTGATGATTTGCTGTGACATATGCGGTGCCCGTCATATCACAGGCTCTCATTTATGGCTCCCTAAAGCACAGGCTTAATAACCAATAGCAGTTGCAGAACCAAAATAAAGCTAAAAGCTTTTCTGACCATTTTCCACAGTCCCCCTTGACTCTGACATGCTGTACTTACTTGAATGCATTCACAGCCACTACTACTGGAACTCCAAACATTCTGGCATTTTCAATTTGTTTCCTCAAGTTACTGAAGCCTTTTTCAACCAGTTCTAAATTCTGGAAAAACAACAGTGAAAATACTGGTCTCTTTGCGAGGTCAGAGAGCAGAGCTGAAAATAGTTGCAGGCTGTTCTTAAAAGGGAACCCGTCTCCTTGAGCCAATAACCACTCACTATCAAAACAAGCTGACAGTGGATCCCCTGATGCAGGTCTCACACCACAGTGAGTGTGCGACAGGGAGCCCATAACACTGTGCCAGCCTTTAACACTGGAGTGGAGCTGTGCTTGTATCCTGGCTGTCCTGAAAACGTGAGAGCTGGCATATTCGTTAACACCACACCATATCTTATTGGCATATTTGTTGTGTGAAGGGAACCAGATGCCCTTAAATAATGTTTATAATCCCTGTGTTTATAGATTTTATGTACTCATATGGCACAATGGTACAAACTAACTTTATTCAGTGTTACGCAGACCCTTTCATCAGAAGATAGAGCCTAGCACAATGCCTAGCATTCATTATACAGATGCTATAAGTACTGTCAGAAAACAGGAAGTAATCACTGATGCTGTCAAAGGTTTTAACGAACTCAACCATGAACCTCCACTGGGGATAACCGAAAGAAACGAATGCCAACTTTAAGAACCAAATACTGTGAAATTTAAAGGAAAGCAATTAAGGACACATACTTTCACATATGTTTACTGCAGCACTGCTTACAGCACTGGAGAACTGCAAAAACACAAACCTCTTCAGCAGGGGTTTGGACCAGTGAATTATGATATATACACTCAATAAATATGGACCATGGAGATGTTATGAAAAGTGAGATAATCGGTGTTACCTGGAACCTGTCAAAGACGTACTAAGTCGCAAAACTATGGAGAGCTTAATTCCATTTTTGGACAAATGCAAAAATACATGTTGTATGTTCATGAGATTTTTTTAAAAATTGAGAAACAGTCACTGAACTGTTAAGAAGACTCAAATCATATTAAATTCTTATACTGCTTACTTTTTAAAGAATATTTGAAGCTTAAGATACATTAAAAATTTTAAAAATAAAAATATAATAGTCTTATGTATAAAAATATATACACTAGATTATGAGTAAAGACCAGCTGTAATAGCTCTTGGTTTGTGGATTCCATGAAAGAGCAGAAAATGAGTTGTTAAAGGAAGAAAACCTTAGATTCTTACAAACATGATTTATGCCTTTTTCCTTTAATAAATGAAAACTGAGATTAGCGATTTAGTTGCTATTCTAAAAAGCACTGCTAATTCTTCACCTCTAGTTACATGAAAACCAATTAATTAATGTATATGACTGATTGAGAACAGTTTTAAATAAACAGAATTTCTAAAATGAAGATACCAGCTGGGCCAGTTAGGGGCAGTCATTCTAATTAGACACAGGAAAGGCTGTGGGGTGGCAGGAGGGCCAGAACTGTGAATTCTCCTCCTACGCGTGAATCAGACAAATGACCATAAAAGGCAAATCATAACTCAGAAGACGGGCAAACTCAAGGCACCGACAATTCTTTTCTAGCTGCTTTTCAAATACTTCATTTGGAGCCTGAACAGTGACCCTCTATTGCTTGATAATTTAAAAGCTTCCAAAAAAGGCAGAAAAATTGAATTAGTTGATAGCAGCTGACCTTCCCATCTCACAGGAGGGCCTCTCACAGAACCACCTCAAATTGGCTCTAGAGATGTTTCTTTGATGGTAAATAATATGAATATAAAAAGGTTCGAGCTCACAATTCTTCTTTGAGCTCCTGCTTGATGTTATTAACCAAATTAGCTTATAAAAACTCTGCCTAGAAACATAACCAGGATGCTGACTATACCTTGGCCCTTTAATATGGATTTAAATCTACAGAGGAAAAGACATTTCAAAAAAAGTTCCCTATACTTGTTTCTGGGTTGAATGGCATTTGGGAACCAACCAGCCAATCTACAGGGAAGACAAAGAAACTTCCATTAGTCTACTGTAGGGTTTCTCAGCCTCACCACTACTGACAAGAGGGTCAAATAATTCCTTGTAGTTGGGGGTGCCCTGTGCACTGTACGATGTGCAGCAGTATCCCTGGCCTCTACCCATTAGATACAGTAGCACTCCCAAGAGTTATAACAATCAAAAATGTCTCTAGACATTGTGAAATGTTCCCTCGGGACAAAATTACTCCCAGTTGAAAACACATCACCAATCTAGGGCAGTGGTTTTACTGACATCCTACGTGAGGTAATTCTGTTTTATGAGGCTCTTGTTCCCAATTTCAGTTAATGCAATTCATCAGCACGCTGCAGGCCTTTTAGCATCCCCTGCTTCCAGGGGCACCCTGAGTCAGAGCAATACCCCCACTCCTTTTCAGATGAGCTGGGTTGAGAAACACTGATTCAGGGTGTGGTGCTTTCTAGGTCAAGTGATTAGAAAGGATTGAAGTTACCTCCTCTATGTAAGCCTTGGGAAGAGGCAGTCCAGCAGTAACCTGGAAGGAAAGGAAGCAAAGTCAGAGGCATTTTCTACTTAAATTAGATATTAACTTACAGTGGTGCTTGCCATGTTTTAAAGGCCAGAAGCTGCATGTTTGGGGGATATACCGCAGTAAAAGTTGTTTCCTGCCCTAAGGATTTTGGGCGTATGAGCAATCCAAGACAGAACAAAAGTGACTGCTTTGATAGAATGGGGGCCTTTGCGGCCTGAACTAAGAAAGTGAGAAAGAACAGATCCATGAGGGTGGGAAGGGGAGGCCATGTTCTGGGCAGGGCAAAAACCTCAGTGAGTGATGCATGCGGCAGTGGGTGTGGAAGTGAAGGTGAGCGTAGGGAAAAAGGCAGCTGCCAGCCCTGCAAAGGCCACCTTGAAACATCTGCTGATGGAGTCTGTGATAAGCCCTGCTACAGGATTATGAGCTGGTCCAAAGAGCCGACCCACGCCCTGTGGAGCTGAGCTGGGGAGCACAAGAATACAAACAGGAGGGAAACAACACACAGATCCTCTTCCTCTAGCACCAGCATTTTTAAAGGTGTCAAAATACTTAAGCAGTTAAGTTCACTGTAACAGAGGTTCCTGGTGGCTTGGCCCTGCTACATCCACAGGGATGAGCATGGGGGTGAAGGGACCCCATTGTGGGCAATGCACAGATTAAGAAGCCTTCAGCTTTTCAGCTTGGTCTGCTCCCATTCCTTAGAGAGACTATGATGCTCCAACTCCAAAAGGGGCCACATACAGGTGGGGCTGGAAGCAGGGACCTGAGCTACCTCATTCTGGGCCTTACACGAAGCTCCGTGAGGTAATGCAGCAGCGGGTTTGGTTCCTTGACAGAGCTCTGTGTGTGTGCAAAGCCCTCCTCTCAAGTGCTTCCCAAGTGCCTGGTATTTTTTTTCAGACCATGAGATCAGGTGAAAAGAAGGACAGGAGGTGCAATGGTGTGAAGGTGAGAGAGGGGGTACAAGAGAGAAATGTTGGTTGTGATCAGGAAGAAAAAGAGAGTCCATCCTGCACTCCTAGCAGAAAGGGGCATCCTGGCTTAGAAGTGCTTTTGGTACCTTAAGGGCAAGTAAGACTGGAGAGGGTGTGCTGGGGTTGTGTCATGGCCGTGGCTCTCACAGTGAGGCCCGCAGACCTAATCCTTTCATGGGGTCCACAAGGTCAAGACTGTTTTCATCATAATTCTAAGATAATATGGCTCTTTCTACTCTCATTCTGAGTGTACGACAGACTTTTCCAAGATTATGTGACATGGAATATCACAGCAGATCAAATGAAGATGAGAATCCAGTGGTCTTCAATTAAGCCAGATACTGAAGAGATCTGAAAAATGTACAATGTCTAAATTTTGTTTTGGAAAATGTAATAACTTTTCATTTAAAAAAAGGTCATTTATGTTAACTCAGTTTAATACCTAATATAGTTAAATGTCAATAGATATAACTCAACCTAAATAAGAGTTCTTTCAGGCTCTCAATCATTTTTAAGAGTGTAAAGAAGTTCTCAGACCAAAGTGCTTGAGAACTGCTATATTAGGAAAAACCTTTATCACTATACTAAGAAGTCTGATTTTGTTCTGTAGGTAAGGGAGGTCTTATTTCCCAAGTTACACGGCCAGCTCAAGGAGGACAGAAATTTAACACTACTTGAAGTAACTTCTGAAAACAGCACTATGTTTTCACATGCAGGCGCTGAAGAAAAGGTGCTAAAATGACAGGATAAAAAGTGAAATTGCTAACCAATAGAGATTCAGGAAAACACGAAAGTTCAGGTTCAAGATGAACATAAGCCAGTTCTAACCTCTGTTTCTATTACCCAGAGGCAGTCCTGAGCATCTCTACCATTCTCCTCCTCCCTCCCACTCCAGGCTGTTAGTGGACCCATCCAGCACACACCTCTCCCGAAGGGGCTGACCTCTGTCTCAGTTAAATGGTTTGGCTAGTTTGCCAGTGTCACTATTTAGAGGGAAAATGGGACTGAGATTTTAAAAGAACCAGTCTGAAAATAAAGGAATTTTTGTGTGTATAGCAAGCACATGTCCTTGGAGGGGTTTAGATATAATCAGATGTTCTCCTCAGAAAGGTAGGCCGTGAAGCCAATTTCAGTCATCTTACAATGCTGAGAGCTGGCAGTGCCTAAGAGTGATAAGGTGGCCAGCTAAGAGCTGTCTGAACATCCTTTGCTCTTGGCACCCTTTTAATTATGAGGATAAGAGAAACTTAATGAAAAAACAGGCACAAGTCCTCCAGCTTTCCTTTAGTTTTTAAAACATTCCTGACAATCAGACTCTTCTAGCTATTGATCCTCACCGTGGGGCCGCCTCCGTGCATTTTAAGAGCCCTGACAGTGGCAACAAGCACCACTGCATGAGGGCGGAGACCAGAGTACCGGCATTTGATGTTAAAAAACTTTTCCATTCCAATGTCTGCTCCAAATCCCGCTTCGGTCACTGTAAGTAAGGAGAAAAGCAACAGTAAAATGCCACCCCAATATCCTTGATGTTAAACAAACAAAACAAACACTGTCTATGCACTGATTTTGCAAAAATATTCACCTACAAACCCTTCAGGGCCAACAAGCTTGAGTGCAATCCGGTCTGCAATGGTAGAGGAATTCCCATGTGCAATGTTGGCAAATGGTCCAGCATGAACAAATACCGGAGTGCCCTGCGGAAATCAAGACGGCATGAGTGAAGCTGCCAAAACTGCTTCGAAATGGAATCACACAGTCTAGGGGATGAAAGTTACTCGGACTCCAAAAGAAAAAAGAACTTCCCAAAGTTTTAAATATGAAGTTGCCTCTTTTACATCAGCCATGACCCAATCACAACTATAAAAAAAAAAAAAAGGAAGAGATGAGCAGGTAGAGAAGGTCTGTGACTCCCCAAGAAAATGTGAACACAGAAAACCAATTCAGGAAGGCAGGAGTTGCTCTGCTCACCTCTAACGTCTGCATGAGATTGGGCTTGATTGCATCTTTCATAAGCACTGTCAACGCACCACTCACTCCCTACAAACAAAGGCATGAAACGTCAATTCCTACTAACAAACCAACCCTTTGAAACCAAAATTTGACATTCTTAGGTCTTCCTCATTTAGCCATCTTGAACCAATTAGTACTTTTACCTGAACTTTTAGACCATCTATTTATTTATTTTTTCTGGATATGTACTCAGAGGTTACCATTTATTTTACGCAGGGAAAAAGGAGAGAATGAAAATGACATTCACATGTAATCTTTGGAAATACATGTAATTTTGGAAACAAGCATCTCAATCAAGCTCTTTGCTTATGGGTGAGGGGAATCCATTTTAAACTAGTTTACAGCACATAAATGCTAGTTCTTATAATACTGAATTATTTTTAACTTTGGTGTCTGGCCGGAAATCGCTATAGACAAATTCAATGTGTTTCTCAGAGCTGAAACTAACAATCTACCCAGGAATTCAATACCAACTCTTAAACACTGGGTCCCTCTTCTAAGATACCCACCCATAGCTGAACAAATTGGTAACAAAGATAAAACTATGGATCCCACTTATAGTTAATATTAATGAGTTTCTAAGTTTCTGCTTTGGGTGTAAATATTTAACTATTTCCCTTTTTATACGTATTAACTGTGAAAATAAGATATTAGTATTTTCTCCCTTTTCTGAATTCATCTGACAAAATGACTGTGATCACATACAATCATTTTAGTGTATGTAAACACCAATAGGCCTTTAAAAAATTTATCTGTAAGATTAATGCATTTCAAACCTCATATTATTTTGCAGACAGTTCGAAAATAACTTGTAAGTACAAAATTAGCCTAGTAGGACCATCAGATAACTGCCCAATGAGTTAGTCCCAGCATGGTTATCAACATGGACATGGTGGCTAACAAACCACATGACAAGGCTCTAGGCAGGGAGGCCTCCTGGGGAGAAGCCAGGGTGTGACTCTAAGCCTAACTACTAAGGGCCTCACATGGACTCTTGATGTCCTCTGCAAATTGAAGCCATATACCCACTTTGGGGAATACTCACAGGTTGAAGACATTGCTCAACTCATCTTAATCCATGGTCTATTACTGGAACATACCATCTATTACTCATTATAAATTTCATAATTATTTTGTAAGCAGTAAAATCTTATGAAATTTATTAGTTAATTGCAGCATAACTTTTGCTATCAGTAACTGCTGAGAAAAGCCATGACAATGGGTGCAGATGCATCATCAAGCCTGGAGAGCCTGGGTACTCACCAGATCTTCAGCACTGATGGGCTCCCCTTTCTTGCTGGATGCCACCACCATTTTGCTCAATCTCTCTCTCATGTCTTCTAGGGAACTGGTGAGAGCCAGGACAGCCATGATTTCACTGGCTACAGAGATATCAAACTGGGCCTGTTGGAAGGGAAAAGACATGGCAGAGAAAACTTAGTTAAACCAGAAATGTGAATTGCAAAAGTAATCCCCGTTTGCATCTGCATCTAAAATAAATAATTTAAATGGATAGAGTAACAGAATAGTAAAAAAGAACTTAATGAAAATAACTCTCCAATAGGAAAAATTTGTAATGAACTATTCCAAGATCTTGAGTAGATGATTTTTGAAAATAAACATTCTAGTAGGACCAACAATCCCTGTGAAGGAAGCCTGTAATCTTGCAGTATGGTTTCTGTAACATATAGAATGAACAACACAGAACCTCTTAAAACACTAAAAAGAACACATACTGCAAAATGGCCACAGAAAAGAAGTGATTTAAAATCAATTTGTGTGCAAGGATTTTCACTTGGGGATCTACACCCCCAGGAAAAAATGCTGGGTGAAAACATACAGGTGACACATGGGATTTACCGCAAAGCTGTCAGGAGTGCTAGTACCACACCTACCTCACTCACTTCCATTTTAAAAGGGAGAAGGCAGAACAACACCTGGCGTATCAGTTGGATGGGAGAGGATGGAGGAGGACAGAAGGAGCAAAGATCTGGCTCATCTGAACTAATTTACTTAGAAAAGAACAAATAGTTACCGTCCGTGTGTACCCTTTCTCCGTTGGCGCCTGTCCAATTGTGATTTTCCTCAGGAATCGATCATTGGTATCCAACACTACAGTACAAAGGGAAAATACAGAATAATGTTTAGTAAAAAGGCCATAAAGGTAAAGAAACCAGTCAAGTTTTAAAGCAGCCAGTCTTACTTAACGTCTGTCTATTAATATTTGATTTCAAAACTGATGGCAAAGCTGAGTTTGAGTTAAGAAATGATGTTCATTTATTATAAATGTGCAGGAATTATTTTTAAAGAAAAAATATGGAGTGACTTGGTTTTATTCTGTCTAGAGAATTCAACAATTAGCTAGAAATCTGGAATCTATTTTAACACATATTCGATATTACCAGAAAAACAGAGCAGTAGTTTTTTAAAAAGCCAAGGTTTGTGGTGGTGTTCTGTGATGACTCACTGACCTTACTGAGAAATACAAGAATCATAAATACAGGGTCAGGCAAATGCCTTTTGAAGCATGCTGGGCAACAGACCTGTTCTTTCCTTCAGCACTTAGAAGAAATAATTTCATTCAGATGACAGACTATCTATCCAATTGTATAATGTTGGAAAACATGGCAAAGATCAACCAACTAACCAATCTTAATTCCACTGCAGGACTAATTACTGTTAACATTTTAGTGCATTCCCAATTTTGTTTTTTGTATGTGCCAAAAAATAACTACAAAACACAAAATGAACAACACACCGGCTACACTTTAAATGAGTCAAAGAGGAGAGGCATTTTTAAGGCACTTGATAACATGCCAAATTATTTTTCATAAAGACTGTAACAATTTAAATAGCACTCAGAGGAAGACACACAAACACCCCCTCTCACTTGATAAGCGAAGGGTATAATGTATTGTTGAAGTCTACCCTTACTTTTCAAAATATACAGTGTCAAGTTCCTTGTATCTAATTTCTCTTATAAATAACCAGTCAATAGGTATGATTCATTTTTTTTTCTTGTTTGCTTCTTCTTAGAAAGCATGAATTAGACATAAAGCAAAGGAAAAGTGAATGAGATACTAAATTTTCAAAACGGATCTTTAGCTTGTTCCTCATAAAATACTATACATCTGTCTAAAGCTACTGAAGCAAAGGAAGAGAAATATCTGTATGGTTTTATATATTAAGAGAATCATCTTAAAAACTAATAGCTAGCAGCAGTTGCTGAAGTAGTGAAAATCACAAATACAGTCAATGAATTGCCATTAGCTGCATTCTGCTCAACTGCATGAAAATTCCTTCTCGGCAATGATACAGGATAGAAGGATGCACTGTTGGTACAAAATAAAACTCTAAGGGGCTGGGCTAGTTGTACGTAGAGAAAAGTAACATTAGCAGTGAGTTAGGCAATTCACTCACCAAACTGCCAAGTGTTTAAACATTAAAGGCTACCTACTTTGTTACAAGTGAATTGCATAAAATGAGGTAAAAATGAGTAGGCAAACCAGAGAGCGTCAAGAAAAATCAAGTCACTTATGCCAGATAAGAGTTCTGGGAATAAAGGGCAACATGATTCAAGAAGTAATTAAACATAATTTCTCTACTTCATGACACTAAAACTTTTTGCATAAAATGAAACTTGCAAAATGTTATATTTGGTTTATGCATGAACTTCCTTGAAATTATCCTCACTCCAATCAACACTGAATAGCCAGCAAATGTCCAAGTAACCCAACAAAAAGAGGTCCGATTAAAACACTAATACACAAGCTTCTAGATCTTACATTTTTCAACAACTCCCACAAAAGGCGTGGGGTGTGCTATATAACAAAAGCAAATGCAGTCTGTATACAGCTCTGCTACCTCTTTGCCAAGTTATGGTTTCTGGATCGATATCCAATCTTGCAAATCTGTTTATCTCTTCATCTGTCAGTGTGGTAGGATCAGTCTTTTCAATGCCTAGTCTCTGAAGAGGTAGGAAAATTAAAACATAAAATAAGACAAAACAAACAAAAGCATAAGCAATCAAAAAAATTTTTTGATTCCCTATCTCCAGATAAGGTCCTCTCTAAGAAATATAAACCATGTTGAATTCAGAAGGGAAAACTATGATCCCTTCTGCTAAACCTTTATTTCCGACTGACCTGTGTACAAAGGTATTAACATGTTTGTCCCTACAAACCCTCACCAGAGGCACTTGCCTAAGCCTAGTGCTAAATAAGCAGTGACCAAGAAGTGTTGTACCTAATTCACCGAACCCAAACATATTGAAAGGAAAAGCAATGAGCAGAGCTTTTCCAATCAGAAAATTGAGATGCCCAGTTCCAATGAAATATTAGGAAGGGCAAAAATAAGTATCAATCAATAAAAATCTATGTAAATCACTCGCTTGTGCATGCTTTTTATGCAACATTATACTTGCACTGCCTTCTTGCTATTCCAAAAGGCACAAAAAGAGTTTATCTCTTCCTCCCCACAGAACTTGGAAATTTTATTTATTTACAATATGTACATGGATCACATCCTAAAATGGAAAATACTTATAAAATGCAGTCTCCTTTTTTCTAACTCATTGTAGATCTGGGTGGGCTCCAGCAAGCCCTACTCTTCCCATATTTTCTTTCTTGGGCTATGGGACTTTGTTTGAAAACCTCAGATGTGTTTTCAGAGCTGGTGCTCACTGGCTTGTCAAACAGGAGGCCTCACAAGCCTAGGACATGACACTGTTTATAGAACACAGCAAAGCCCCAGTCACGAGGCTGAGAATCTACTGTCTGACAATCCACTTGTGACTGAGCACCCAAGGGGCAGACTGCTTTAACACTGTGCGAAAGGGGATGCCTGGGGACCCAGGAAACAGGAGACTGAGGTTCTAAGTCCAACCTTGTGAAGAGTACTAAGGCCCTGGACAAGTTCCTTGATTTCAAATCCTAGAGCTCTTTGAAGGATCATTTGAACATTTAGTCTAGCACCTCCCCATGCCTGACAGATAAGTTCCATTAGCAAAGGCAAGATTAGAAGTTGCTGGCTCTTTCTATGGTGCTTTGCTGCCTTGAAGAACTCAACTCTTTTATATAAGTTGGATAATAGTTGACTTACCTGATGCATAGGATTTTGGGTGGGGGAGGGGCGGGGGAGGAGATTGTGAAAACAAAATAAGCTAAGGAATACCACACTGTGTAAAAGTCACTTTTTCTAAAGTCCAGCAAGAATTAAAGTACAATTCTAAATACGAACAGAATTGTAAAGCAAATAGAGCAAAATGTGAACCATGCATCTAGCTAAAGTGGAGCTTCACGTATTATTCCTGCAGCATCAAAATATAAAGTTGTAAAAATGAAAAGAGAATAGAACTATTGTCAATAACACACATGCAAGGAATGTTACAGTTCATTCCTTTTTATTGTATGGATGTTCCAGTTTGTTTATCCATTTATTCACTGAAGGACATTTGGGTTGTTTCCCAATTTTGGAGATGATTGATAGAGCTGTTTAAAGCATTCATGTTTTTGTATGAATACAAGTTTGCATTTCTGTTGGATAAATACCTAGCAGTGGGATTTCTGAATCATATGGTACAGTGTGTGTTTATTGACTACAAGTTTTTTTTATAGGAATTCAAATTAAATATAGAAGTAACCACTCCATGCTAGGAAGAGCAGGGATTCAAACTCCAAAAGCTGCCATGCTGGCATCCTAACTCCTGTCCATGCTATAAAGGAAATGTCGGTCTTCCTCTTAGCTGAGGGCAGACTGTGGTGCTCTATTTATTCCAGGACCAACCACTTGTGACTTATAGATAAATGAGAAGTAACCTCTACCAACTAAAGAAGGGAAAAGCTTACCCGTAACCTTCGTATTTGGATATCAGAGAACTTTCTCACTCCGTTTACTGATGGTACCAAACGATTAAAGAGAGCCTTAAAGAAAAGGAGAAAAGGTCTTATAAACAAGAGGAACCCCACTGCCTTGCTATGTGTATCATCAGTACTCGAAGGACCAACATTAATTCAAGTGCTTCCACTCTTTCAAAAGTGCTCATGGGGCCTCAACACCATACCTTGTCAGTCTGGGTCAGTTCATGGAACATCCGGGCATCAATGGCCGCGGCGACGAGGTTATTAGCTGCAGTGATGGCGTGGATGTCACCAGTGAGGTGGAGATTAAACTAAAAAAGAGTAGAAGCCACATCAGTCTTCCAACTTCTCCGCATCTTTCCAACACTCATTCTATTGCAACCGTATCAATTCCTATGTTAAAGCCAATGTAAAAATGCAGGCAGCACAGCCAGTGGACAAACACCCAGACAGGCAGATCTGGACAACATAAATGACTGCCTATCTGTCCTCAGAAGGAACTGTGGTTCTCCCTAAGTGACATGTCCAGTAACCACAGACACCACACCACCATGAGCAACAGTGGATTATGGAGGACACTCATGTCCTTCCAACAGGGAAGGAGTACCATGGAGCAAGCCAACTCTATGCCTGTACACGTTTCCCATTTCTGGAGTTATTACTCTGAAGTTACTCCATGTTGGTTCTTCCCAACCTCATGCTTCATTTGATCTCTCGCTTAAAATTATTATTCCCACTGAAAGCCAGACTTCAAGTCTTTGTCATGTCAAAAAACTACGCTGTCTCACAAGTTTGCAAATTAAGAGGTTTTCCCTTAAGCATCCATCACTGCTGCTGAAAAAGAGGTCATCTGTCCACTAAGACCTCTAAGATAAAGCTTAATCTCTGGAAGGAAAAGCTATATTAAAGGGTCTGATTCGAATAATTCCAGGGCTGTTTACCTCTTCCATAGGAATGACCTGAGAGTAGCCACCACCTGCAGCGCCACCTAGAGGACAGGTCAAGGGTGAGACTCGCGTTAAGCACACTTCTTCACAAAGAGATGTGGAAGTCAAACAAAAGCAAGATGGATTCTGTAACCGCTATGCATATTTATTTATTTACTGTTTACAACCATTTGGACAGATTTGATCATGTGTTTCCTAATTTTCTCTTGCCAAGCTAAAGCCTTTGATCTTGCCATGTTGGACAGCCTCTCAACTGAAGTCTGAGTGTAACTGATGAAACCATGAACACATACATACCTATTCATTATCTTTAGAAACAGGTTCCCCATGATTCCTAACATCTGTTAAAAAGACCTAGCGTGCAGTTACCTGAAGGCAAACTGGTTCAATTTCAATATTCTCATAAACACTACTCAGGCATTTAAGAAAGGGAATACTTAAAACACACCAAACAAACACAGACTGCAAGTCTTTCTAAACAGGAGCCATATGTTAGAAAACATGCAGCTTAAGTTAGATTTTTGCTGACCCATGTGGATTATTAACAAGAGACCAGTCAAAAATATCCAGGCCTTCAGCTTATCAGTGACAGAAATAAATATCCATTTGAGCTATAGATTTTATGTTTTGTTTTGTTTTGTTTTTTGAGGCAGAGACCATGCAATGAAAATGGGGCAATTTGTGACATGAGGAAAAGGAGGATATTGGGTTCAATAAACAGAATAAGGGAAAAGGCTCATTCTGATGTTGAAAAGGGACTGTTAAGCTCAAAAGCAGAACTAAGTCAGCACACTTATGAAATATATCAAAATGATAGTCAGAAGAAGCACAAAGGTATACCCCGAGTTAACATTTGTAGTAATCACTACTAGCACAAGTAGAATATGTGATACCCTATTACTAAGCAAGTGAGCCAGCTAACTCTAAGAACCTACTATAATTAGTAAAAAATAACTTTAATTAAAAGAACCTCATGTTTGCAATACTGTAGCTTTCAAAAACTGCAACTGAAGTATGATTACTGACACCATGTTGTCACAATCAGAAGAAACAGTGTTGTCTTAGAGACTGAAATAGACAAGGGGACTCATTGTGGCAATAACAGTGCCTTTGACCCATTGCCTCTGAGGTCCCAGATTATGTTAGGAAATAAAAATAATATGCATAAACTGCTTAACATAAAACCTGGTATAAAACATATACGCAATAAGGGTGTGGCTTCTTACTCCCATGGGGTGAAACATCTGTAGGGTTTGTATCTCTAGAAAGTCAACATGGTGATTGGTAGGTAGCTATGATTACCTTTATTGGTACTGCTGACTATTAGTCCTATAAAAGCATCTCTGCTCACATACTACCCATTCCAGGAATCCCTGTGCAATGTCAAACAGGGACAGCAGGAGCCGGGGTGATCTAATGAAAGCATCCACCGAGAGCACCACCATAGGGGGTTGTGAGACAGACATCCCTGGTGTCTAAATAAGCTGAAGACCCCATAAACATTTATGCGTCAAGTGGGCCGGGGAGGACTGAAGGAGAGGCAGGTACCCTCTGGCCACCCGAGGTCTAGTCCTACTGATACCTTTTATTCCAAAGGTGGGGCCCTGAGAAGGCTGTCGCACACATGCAAAGACGTTCTGATGGAGGTGGGCGCCAAGGGCTTGCACCAGCCCAATCGTGGTCGTGCTTTTCCCCTCTCCCAGGGGTGTGGGAGTTATTCTTCAAGATGAAAGCAAAAGAGGAAGATCAAATTTACGGGAATTAAATTGATTTGAATTGCTACACCAGACCAAACAGATACTCAATAATGACTCTTATTCAGAATAATGACTTCTTAATCAGAAGACCTGAAAAGGATCTTTTCCAAGAGTCTTAACTGTAACTTCTCCCAAGTTTTAAATTAAAAAACACTAATGTGTTTTAGTCCTTCAAACTATAAGGAGCAAATGTACTTTATCTTGTAGAAAGATACTGTTACGATTTAAATTTCTCAATTTATTCTGAAAACCTAGCTTTTATATGTAATTTTTCCACGCAATAAAAATGAATGTTCAATCGATATATTGAATTAATAAGTGTGAGGTTAAAAAAAGCAATTCCATTTGAAGACTAGGTTTTAAGATCCAACTTTTCCACTTACTAGATGAACAACAAATTTTCTCATCTCTGAAAGGTTATAATCCACTCTTAACTCATGGGGTGGCTATTAGGATCAAATTAGTTAAAAATACCTGTGAAAACGCTAAAACTAAATGAAAGGAACCTCCACGGAGATATGCAACCACCTCTGGTAAAAACGATCAGGGTCAATGGGAAGATGTGCTGGGTAAATGAATAGAAACCATACCCAGTCACCACTACGTATTTCCCATCAGGCTGCTGCTTCAGGCGTTCCAGCACGGACAGCAGGACTTTGGCCTTCGTTTCACCGTAAGATTCTACCTCTTCAGAGAACAGGCCAATTTCTCGAGCCAGGTTACGAATGGGCTTTGGCTTGCAGGATCGTGATATATCAATGTCACTTCAAAGAAATACAGAATAGATGTCAGTGTTGAGTCACTGAATTAATCCCCTCATGGGAATGGCCCACCCCAACCACGAAGGGAGCTTTCGGACGGGCATACGTATAGCCATGGCTACAAACCAATGACCCACAAAGTTTTAAACCAGTACAGTTTTATTTTTACCTTGGAACAGGTGTCTTGAGGTTAAGGTGGTTATACTGAATCAGCCACTTTCCTGGCTTAAATTTCTCCAGGAAACGATTTGCACTCTCTACTGTGCTCTAAACAAAATGACATAAATGGAACTTAAAGAGGTTAATAATTTAAACTCCACCTCATTTCTTAATCCTGGGTCACGCAAGTTCAATCACAAAATGAACAGCTTTATGATCTACCTATAAACATGCTTTAATTCTAGGCAAGGGTCTACAGGCACTCAAAATGTTCCGGGCTGCTTGCATCTCCCTACATCAGCTGGTGCGTGTTGAAAGCCAAAACATACCTAGCAAAGTCAGTGTGTTTGCACTTTTCTTTTCCTCAAGTTACCATATTCCAAAGTAAATTAGAATTGTGCCTCCCCTACTTTCCTCTACTAATATGACCAATTTTATGTCTTCCATTCCCTTTTTTTTTCTGACAGATTCATATCAAAAGCTTCTGTACAGGTTTTATAGCATTTCTACTTGAAACCTATCAGTTTCTTAGAACTATTACACACCTGCATTAGCATTGCCACCGTCATGGGCCCAACGCCACCAGGGACAGGAGTGATGAAGCCTGCCCTCTCTTTGGCCTCACTGTATGCCACATCGCCCACAACTTTTCTCCTGTTTGGTTTTGAATCGTCTGTCAAGGGGGAAAAAAATCAAAGCAAAGTCTCAGAATTGTAATTCTGATGTCTGTTTCTAAAGTATCAACCATGACAGCTTATTCCAAAAACTAAGCAGAGCTTAGGGTATGTAGTTCCAACTGGCTAAGTGTCAACTATACTTAAAAGCTACAGGATGACAGGTGTTTGCTATTTCCTAGGTAGAAATTTATTTTACTTGCAAAAATTCACCAGGTGCTTAAGTGTTTTTTCAGAACCAGAAGAATCCTTTAATTGTCTGTCAGGTAGCAAATAAAACACCAGCTGTTTTTTATTCTTATCAACTACCCATATACAATAAGCACCTTTTAAAATGTTAATTCGTTAAGGCCTACAAAGGAATTTTTTGGGTGCACAAGCTCCAACTATGTCACAGCTGCCGGATACCGTTTCTACAGCAACTGTCAGCATTTTGTAAGCTCCATGCGTGAGATGGAGGAACAATTCAACATCCAATTCCAAAGATGAGCAGCTACTTAAATGCATGAGAAAGGCAAAGAATGTAATAATTATACTGCCCTTAAAAGGATACAAGAATATCTACAAATCCTACCAGCAAAGAATAGCTATTCAAGAGAACAAAACCCAATAATGCATCACTGCTCACTCACACAAAGGACATCCTACACTTGGCTTCGGTGCACTTCCGGGGACGGGCTGGGGGACAGATCTAGACCTTGCAGCGCTAAGGCTTCGGAGCAGGATCTGGTAGGATCTTAGCCACTTCACCATTTCTCTTTGATCGGATTTCCACAACCGAGAGAGGATGCTTCAGTGTACAGAAGGTCCTCAAAAATGTTGTTTCATTCAACATCATTTTGTTTTAACGGTGGCGAGGAAAAAAAAAAAAATTGATTCCCAGCCAGGTCCATGTTCTGTGTGGAGTTTGCACATTCTCCCTATGTCTGCATAGGTTTTCTAGGTTTTCTCCGGGTACTGTGATTTCTTCCAACATCTCAAAGATGTGCACATTAGATTAACTGGTATGTCTAAATTGTTCCAGTCTGAATGAGCAAGTGAGTGAGTGTGTGTCCTGCAATGGAAGGGCATCCTGTCCAGACTTGGCTCTCACTTGGAGCCCTGAACTGCCAGGATAGGCTCTGGCCACTCAAGACCCTGAACTGAAAGAAGTGGATTGGAAAATAATGACCTTACTTGTTTTTGTTCATCTTTCTTAAATGTATATATAGCTCATGTTTATTTCAGTGTTTATTAGAAGTGTTTCGGTCTTTATTTAGAAGTTTGCTGATTTTTTTTGTGACCAGAAATAGGCTATAAGAACTTAACTCTTGTTTATATCAATCAGCCTATAGTAAAATTGGCTTCATTATAAGTTGTTTTGTTTAAAACAGCATTTTCCAAGAACCTATTGATGACCTTAAATGAGGACTTACTATACAGCCAAAAAGTCAGAATCAAGAGACCTGGGCTCTAGGATCAGCTCTTCCACTAATTGCTAGTCCTCAACCCCTGTGGGTTCCTTAGTGACCAGGAGTCCAAAGATGCAAAGAAGGATTAATACTACTTATTTTACAAGCTTGCTGAGAATCAAGTCAGTAAATATACATAAACATAAGAGTTTCTCTTCCCAACCTACATACATAAGATATTTCCTATGTACTATACAGAGCTAGTGAATAAAAACTCCTCAGATAGTTTCAGATTTCTAGAAGGTAATAAAGCAACAAGCTCTGGCAGAATATTTCCTCTCATAACCACTAAAGTCATTTCAAAATGCCAAGAAAATACTGTTAAGGGTTTGTCCTTTGTACAAATTTCAATAGCCTAACACTGAAAAGTTAGCTTAAAACACCCATGCATCTCTTTCTATTCATTGTTAGTCACTTTCTCCATGTTTCTCCATAAATAGGAGCCATATCAATTAAATACTGCGCTGGATTAGCTGAGGTTTGCCACTTAAGCAAACACGACCAGTGTTGGCTTGAGCGCCCTCTGATGGATATACAGTATTCCATGGAAAAGTATGACGCAGTCTGGAAAAGGTGACCACTTCTCAATCTATTTAAGTGTATAGCTTCGGTAACCAAAAAACACCTTGGTTAAATATTCCAGGCCTAAATTTCTCTTTCATTGGGGATTATATATACAAAATTCCAGCTGGATAATTTGAGATTAGATTGGGATAGGGTGGGGAATCTGTTCCCACTTTTCATAACTCTTCCAAATAAAACGATATTAATCTGGCCCTCCTCAAATTATCTTTAGTAAGCCAAGCAGGAAGAGCACTCTTATGTGTTTCTCTGGCCAATACATTCTGCTCTACACTTGAGACTTAAAATATTCCTTTTTAGGGGAAAAAAAAGTCCACACCTTAATTCATTCTTAATTCGACAAGTGACTTACGATATTATCCCTGAGTAGATCGTGAAAATATTTACATAATCAAAATATGAACCAAGAAGCAGCCCAACTATGAAACATAGTGTTTCAAAAATGCACATTTGCAGAGAACAGTCTTTAGTCCCCCAGCCACCACCCAAGGTCTGTAACTCAGTGATTCTGCTGTCCAGGGAATAATAAAATCCGGCTTCCCGATGCGTATTCACCTATATGCCCAGGATCAATAAAATGACAGTTGACTGGGAAGGAAAATAATGCTTTGCTTACTCATTCAACCATCTATATGAGGAATAAATGTGAACAGGACAGCAAGTTTCACGTTTAAGTCTACATTTCATACCTATCTGCAAGATTTAAGATGCCCACCCGGGGGTTTCTTCATCTTCCTCAAATGTAGTCGGAAAAAATGCCAAAAGCAGAAATATGATACAGAAGATGCAATGTTTTAAACAGAATGAGCTTGAATGCCATACTGCAAGTATTCAAAATGAGGAGTTGTAGAAGAGCACTTTCTTTGTCACCCATTAGATAATTACACTACAAGAAAATGAGTGCTCAATTATGAGTTAGTGTCTTAAAAGCACGGTAGGGAGAGTGGGAGGGAGGTTAAAAACAGTGAAGGCTTGACAGTGACTAATGTTCCTGGCAGCTTACTGTCTATATTTCAAACTTGAGATGGGAAGGGAGAAAAAAAATTATTCCTGCTATAACTCCCTTCGAATATTCGACAGATACGCGTGCTAGCAGTGATAAGGCATAACGCTGGACGTGGCGCCGCAGAGACCAAGCCTAGAGAAGTGGACCGTCTAATGGAAAAAAGCACAGGACACCAAGTAGGAGACACAGATGATAAAAGAAGCTCCAAGTTCTGTGGGAAGAGGGGGAGGGAGAGAAGCATTTTCAAAAGGAGAGATCGTCTCTTGTTGAGGGGAAATCATACAAGGTTTGAAAGGAAGAAGGGCATTTCAGACAGAGAGGAGGTGGGGAGGAAGTGGTTGAGAGTGACGATCACAGTTGAGCGTATGCATCTGCGTAGCCCCAGGCCTGGGGTGGTGCTTGATGCACAGAAACAGTCACTTGATTCAAGGCTGTTCTTTCTTGAATCTATGAAATATGTATACAAGTATTCACTGTGTTGTCTTTTCAAACTTTATGTTTGAAAACGTCATGAAGAAAGAACAGCCTACTCCACTAAAGACGCAGGCACAGACCCTGCAAAGGAGAAACAAGGATGTGTGGGAGGTCGCGTGGTCTGTTTTACGAAGTACATGTGAGAAAAAAAAAGGCTGCAGAGGTGGCTGGGCTAGTACAGGCTTAAGGTGTCTGACGAGTAACATGGGAGGAGGCTCATGGGCCCATGTCAAGGTGAATATGGCAAGACCACGCAGATGGATCTGAGTGGGAGTCAGACCATAAGAAATTCACAGCAGTCCACACAGCTGAGACTGAGGACAGAGAAGAGAGGGAAAATATCCTAATATTTAAAAGTGAATCCAATATAGGGATTGATTGGGAGGGAAACTAAAAGGTGCCACCTATGGGAAGGAAGAATGGTAATACCATAAATGAAAACAGGGAGTGAGGCGTCACTTAGGGAGGAGGATGCCGAGTACAGCTGTGGACATGGCTGTAAGGCTGGCTTTGTCCTCTCCGCCTAGTAAAAGCCCAGGTCAAACACCTTCTTTATAACGCCTTCTAGAGCAGAGGTTCCCAATCTCCAGGCCGCAGACCAGTACCAAGTGGTGGCCTGTTAGGAACCGGGCCACACAGCAGAAGGTGAGCGGCCGGAGAGAGAATGAGGCTTCGTCTGTATTTGCAGCAGCTCCCCAGCACCAGCATCAGCATCTCAGCTCCACCTTGGATCATCGGGCCTTAGATTCTCATTGGAGCATTAGTCTCTGGTGCCAAAAAGCCTGGAGACTGCTGCTCTAGGGGAATTTTGGCAGAATTGAGTCCCTCTCCTGGAGTCTCACAGGACTTTGCAAAGATGACACTATATTTTAAATCCATCCATCATTTGTTAAAATAAAGGGTGATCTCTACACGAAGAGAGTGAAATCTATCTCCCTCTTGCCTTCTCTCCCTGGACAAAGTTGGTAGCTGCAAAGGACAGTAGCTAAAACCACAGATTCTACCATCAAGCCAATCTTCCTGCCAGTGGCAACCATGCCATTTACTAACTGCATGCACCCACGGGCAAGTCAATAACATCGAACCTGAGCACTCCATGCCTAAAACGGAACAAGTGCTTCTCACTTAGGTTTCCCCTGATGACTGAGATAGCTTCCTCTGCCTACCCCTCCGCCAGAAACCACCTTCCTCCTCCAGCAACACTCACCTGGGACGTAATTGATTCCACAGTCGATGACTATTGCCCCAGGTTTGATCCATTCCCCTTTCACCATTTCAGGCTGACCAGCTGCAACCACCAGGATGTCACCTTTATTTACCTAGAGAAAGAGTGTTCTGACTTCAGTCATTCAACAGTGAAACATAAAAAAAAATCTAGAAGTGGAAAGGAAATCCCCAACTTTGTATGAAATTCCTCACTGTCATCAGCTATGTTCTGCAGGCCACATACCATCTCTGATAGCTCTTCATACGCTGTGCTCAGTCTTACATACGCCAAAAAGCTCCCCTTTCACAAGGCATTATACTGAATGGGGAACCTAACGAGACCTTGAAGAGTAGGGAAGGCCTAGATGATGTCCCTGAATTACAAAACGTCCAGGGACTGCTCCCTCTCGCATGGAATGTGGGAATACCACCTTCCGCAGAGCTCTGCTTGGGGATAATTAAAAGAGAAGGTGCTGGGCCTGTCTCCTGCTTTCTCCCCACGCTTAAGGGACTGCAATGGCAAAGGAATGTGTATATGTGAGAATCCTTGGGCTCAGGAATCCAAAGCGGATGTCAAGGAGAAGATGCGAGAGATGTCACAGGACCACTGTCCTAGCCCCCAACTGTTACTCGTTTGAGATCTGCCTGCCAGGGTCCATCCCAGTTCCTATACTGCTAATCTCTACCTACCACAAGGTAAACTGATATAGAAAGAATATAGTCGGAACAAAATCTGCACAAACTTGGACAAGTTTTTAATTGAATTTGTTTTGTCATTTGTAAAACGCGACAAGAATCATAGAATTGTTGTAAGGGTTATGAGATAAAAGCACTGGCAGTTTCTGGCACTACAATGTTAGGTATTCCCATTATGTGAGAATGCCCCACCACACACGTGCATGCACGCATACTCATACGTGCGGACAGACACACGGAGAACACGTTCCGCTCCACTCTGGACCCCTACCTCCTTGTCTAGATTGGCAGTCTTGGAGTGGCAGGTGGTCACTGTGGCATGGTTCCACAGAAGCAAGTCATGCATGGGGGCACCGACTATTTTACTGCGTCCAACAACCACAGCGTGCCTTCCGGCAATCTGTACCCCTGAAAGAAAAGCCAGCGTACATCAGAAAACTGGGAGAAAGAAGCTGCACTCCTCCGCATGCTACCTAAACGGGAAAATTCAGAACAAGTGCACAAAAACAGGTTCTTAGCATCAAAAAGAAATCTTCCTAAAAACACTCCTTCTTTGGAAATAATATTTTCAACTCCAGGATTTCAGCTACAAATTGGTACTTGTACATGTGTCCTTCTTGCTGTAGGTTTTTGAGAATAGCTTAAGCCAAGATCCATTGAGTCACAGCAGAGTGGGAAGAAAACCTACACTCAACCAAAAAAGACACCCCACTTTACAGCTATATGGAAGACATCAGATTACATTACACAGGAATGACAAGTACGGGGCACGTAACGGGGTGGAGGGAAGTGAGAGAAATTAGATTACTATCAGCGATTCTTTCCAACTTTGGTTAAGTTTTGGTAAGAAGTTTGGTAACTTCTCTTCTGGCTCAGGGCCAGGTCCATAGGGTTTTATGCTGGGCAGTGATAAAGGGGAATTTTAACCCTAGTAGAAAGCTTTCTGTTTGCTATTCAGCACCCATTCTTCTGGCACTATACCAATGCCCTTTTCATGACTGACATACTCTACTTAATAGAGGTGGTTTGGTGGGCACCCAGTAGTAACAAGTGATCATATGTCATCCCCTGGCCAATGAGATCCAATCCCACGACTGTTAGGCACAAGGACAGAACGAGGCTGGAGCTGCTTAGGGCCACCAAGTGGAGCATGAGAATGAGCTAGAAAAAGCAGAAAAAAGTCTTGAAGACTCTGCCTGAGGCCCTCTCCCTAGCCACAGGTGAAGTGGACTCTTCCTCAAGGCAGTCTGTATTCAAATTGCATGCCCTGAATAACATTAATTTTATCCAAAAGGATAAACTTCTATATAATGCTAATGCCATAAACATGTTGGAGAAAAGCCCTCAAAGTCTGAATAACAGGTACCTTGCTATTCTTTTTGGGAGTCAGCAAAGGACCTGAAGATGCATTCAGACAAATGGCAGCTTCACTATCAATAAGAGAACGTGGGAAGCCTGCAGCTGCTGTTGCTCACAGGATTTGTTTTTATCAAGTTGCAACACACTGTTTACTAAATATGCTGCGGAACATAAGTTCAGTTGTGGGACTGAATAGAACAGCTGTCCTAAGACTTACAGCTTGACCTTTTCTTGTCAACCACAGAAAATTCTCTTTTACATTGGCCAACACTTTCCACTTGAAACTTCTGATCCACTTCCTTTAAATAGGACACACTTCCTTGTAAAAAAAAATAACCTCTGCTGAAAGTATTTGTGATGAAATTAAAATACCAAGATGCTAACTAGGTAATGAAGTAATACAGCCAACTGTTAAGAGATTGTTTCCAGCCATCTGTCTAGTCCTAGAACTACTGTGGGAACTTGGTGGCCATTATATACTCTCCGAATCCTAACTACCATATCGGTTATTCGCTTTGAACTCAAATCTTGGCTCTGCTGCCTCTTGGACAAATTAATCTTTCTGAGCTGGTTTTCCCAGCTTTTGAACAACTACAGTACCTACTTCATAGGGTTGTTGAGAAAGCTGAGAATTTAGGTAAAGCCTCCAGCAGATAGGTCCTTGTGCCAATCAAGTCCATTTATATAGGGCCTACAATGTACCTCTTTTGTACCTTCACATGTCAAGACCAGGCTCTAAGAAATGGTGCTTTTTTTTTACCTGTCTCTTTGATGAGTTCCAAGCATCCTTTAGGGTACAAGGGATGAAACAGTCATTTAGGTCACCTCTAGCAAGTTTTCCAGCACTGATGTTAGTCAATCTAAAAGAGTGAAAGCAGTGAAAGGGGAAATGAAGGTAAATTAGGTGTTTTCACCCTTTAGAAGCAAAATGCGGTGTGTTTCCAAAACAGAAATGTAATTGGAATCACGCAATGAGATACAGAAAGTCCAGCCATACTCACCCATCCACATCCTTTTCAGGTACAATAGCATTGACCACTGCTTCAGTGTTAATAGGATTCTCTGAATCTAAAGGTAGCTGCACTATGAAGGCATGTACGGTGAGGTCTTCGTTTAAAGATTTTATGTACTTTAACACCTAAAAGTAATACCACGTGCAATTTGTATGCCGCAGAGAAATCAAAAGGGTGGAGAAAGACTTTCCAAGTCAAAAGACAGGTTGTTCCATTTTCCCCGCGAGTGCAGTCCTGTCAGAATGTACCTCCCCTGAATCCTGAGGGCAACCCCAAGTTTAACACAGAATGTAATCTCCAAGGGTCTGGAAAGAAATCTAGCCAACCAAAGAGTTAACAACTTCAACAGTAATATTCTATTGTTTACAACTTACAATAAAATACAGACTACAGAACACCTGAAATGTGGCTAGTACAACTGAGGAACTGAACTATAAATTTTATTTCATTTTAATTAAATGGCCACACGGAGCTAGTGGCTACCCTACTGGACACTGCAGACACAGAACCTTTCCATGACCTCAGAAGTTCTTTTCCCTCCTGTCTTTTCAGGGTCAATACCCCTACCTACTGGCAACCACGGCCTGACTTTAACCATGGGTGGTTTACTCCTCTGCTTACTCTTGAGCATCACATAAATGGAATACATGTTTGGTTTCTAAGATGCACATAACTATAGGCCAAGGATCAGTTTTTACTGAACACTGCAGGTAATTTGAAAGCAAATGATGCTGTAATTACACTTTGAGTACCAAACCTGCATGGCCTGGGACTGTACCATTTACTCTGTAGGTATTTTCAAAGATTTTCTTGAGTGGAGTCTGTGAAAAAAGAATTACCTGAGGGTCTTTTGTATGCTGAATACATCAATCCCTAAAGTTCCATTAAACCAAAAACCAGAGAGGAAAGCCTCCAGCTGCTCTCAACACCCAGTTCCAAAAAGCTCACCTCAGATTCTGTGGCAGTTCTTGGTAATTTAATGTGAGTGGCTTTGATCCCAATCTGCAAAAATAAACAATAGAAACAGGTAGACGGCAAGAGAACTTAAGACATTGGCCTTTTTATTTTTTTTTTTTTTTTACAGATATGACTAAAAAAAGCCATATGGTATTGGTAATCATTTCACCCTCATAGGTTCTGAAAAATGAATCTCTCAATTTGACCTACTCATTATTTAATTGGTAAATGTCACCACTGAACTTAAGCAATCTCATGTCCACTATTCCCACTTTTGGGGAAGTAAGCAGATACTGATTAGAAAACATTTAAGGGTAAACCAGAGGCCGCAACACTAAGTAACCCACTTCTGCCTTGCCAAATAGATAAACTAAAGTCTGCTGAGGGAGAAAAAGTTTTTATGGGGAGGGACACAGAAGGTAAGGGGTAAGTAACCAACAGGTCCTGGAGTGGGGAGGGGGAGTGAGAACACCGCTGTTCTCGGCTTTACCTCTTCAGCAGCCTTCAGCTTCACATTTATATAAGATTGGAATCATCTCTGTTGCCAACCTAGAATAATAAATACATGCAAATCAGAAGATCAGGGAAAGGCAAAGTGTACAGAAAAGCTTCTAATTTTTTAGTTTTGATAAAGGGATATTTTAATCATGAGACTCTTATTGCAGAGAGCTTAACAGGAGCATGAGGAGAATGTCAGGGCGGATGGTGAAGTGAATACAGGTGGTATTAGAGATCCCTCCCCAAACAAGGCCCACCTGATTCCCACTGAAAAAGCCAAAACAAAAACAAAAACAAAAGCAGGGGACATCTGCATCTCCCTTGGAAACTAAGCAAGGATGCTGCGCACCTGTCTGAAACACATGGAATTTTTGTGTGATCTGACATATCAGATCAACAGGGCATGCAGGGCTGAGGAATTCTCATCAGGCAAGAGAAACACCACAGGCCTGGGAGGCAGGAACGCACAGAGGGCACATTCTCCATCCTCCCCGTACCCCAAGGGCAGTGGAAAGCTCTCATGCCCAGCCTAGCCACATAGAGAAGAAAAACCTAGGGTGGACCTAATTACAGCTTACACAGTAGACACCTATGTGAGGTAAAGGGCAGCCTGGGGCCCTCAAGACAGAGAGGAAGATGTGGTACAGAAGCCAAATCCTTTGAACTACCATGCTAGGTCTTATCATGTTCCCTGCATTTCTTTAATCATGAACATTTTTTACAGTTTTTCATGATAACCATTTATCTGTAAAATTTTATTTTACAAATATTTTTCTAAGTTCCAGTGGTTGACATTTGTCCTTTTCAAGGTTGAAACAGACTCTCAAGGTGATATGCCATATAAGTTTGGTTTCTCTCAAAATTGCAGAGCGAAAGATGGTAGGTCCCTGATAACAGAGACAACTGACATATGGCTCCTTTTAACAGGACAACTTCGGAGAAAGAAGTCGGCTTTAGTAACAGAGTATTTTCAGTCCTTGTCATGCTGATGCTGTTACCGGAAGCTTCCCGCAGGCCCGTGGAACACTGCCTTCCTCTTAGCTTTAGCTGTCCTTCATACATACAATTCGTAGTTTTGCCAATGAATTGATAAGTTCTTAGAGGGGAATTTAATTTTTTTTTATAGATTATTTGAACCTAATGCATTAGTTGCTTCCTGTGGGGCTTCCCTAGAATTTTAGTACCTCTCAAATTTCTTATTTGGTCATTTTCTATATATGTTCTTTGCCCTTATCATGCAACCTTCATTGATTTCATGCACTCTGAGATTTTTAGATCAAAGAGGAAAGGAGATGGTTCTAAATACAAAAGTATTATTTTTAACATTTTAATTAATATTTATAATTACAGTTAGTTGTTTAGACTTGAGTTTAAATGGTTTTATCACTCACTGACAGTTCTTTTAAAATTACAACTTCTCTCTTCTACAGTTTATCTCCATTCATTTCTCAGGAGGCTGAAATGAAACTATACGTCACTTTTCGATGAAAGGTATTTGGGCATTTTTCTCAGTCTTTGTGCATCTGAAAATATTTCTGGATGAGAAAGGAGTCCTATAATCATAAATTCCTAACTGGGCATGTCATGGTGGCTAGTCATGCCCCAGGTCTGAAACTTCTTTAGTGAAAGGTTGTAAGCCAGCCCTGTCCATTGTTCTTGTGCATCTGGGTTAACACACCTTTGAAATGCCAGAAGGAATAAATACCACATAATCTTAACTGTCCTGTAATCCAATTCCCGCCTTGCTTTCTTCCACCTTCATATAATCTTCCTTATGGTCCCTCCTGAATTTCTAATATATAAAAGAGACTGCAAGACTTATTCTCCAAAGCACCTGAGATCCTGCTTCCTGGCAACTATCATCAATTTGGCTCAAATAAATGCTCATAAAAATTCTCTACAGGTTTGGACTTTTCTTACGTCAACATATTTTTCTGCTGTCCTTGCACCTGAACTCACTTGGCTGAATCTGAGTTACATTTCCTTTGGAAATGTCCTCAGCATCTAGTGTTATATGTCTCAAGTCTTTTGTTGTTGTTCCTTTATAGGAACTGCTGTCTGAATGTTTTGAAGAAATTTTTCTAAAACTCTAAAATTTCTACCAGTTTTAAAAAGTTTAACAATTATAGTTATGAGCATAAGTCAAAGTTTCATTGCAATCCTAATGCAAAAGAAAAGACCACTTAGGAGCCAATTCAAGGACTCACTCTCAGGACGGGCTTTTTAGGGGAAAATGGTTATACAATCATTGACAGACTAGTTGTAAAAAGAATGTTTAGTTGAATAACAGATTATTGACTGATAGTCAAGTGGGTGGATGGAAGACTAGTTTCCCAGAACAAATCTTAATCCCATTATAGTTTATCAAGAAATCTGTTTACACGTTTTAATGGAATGCTAATTTCTTCCTTGAAGGAATTGAATTATTATCATCCAAACAAGGTCTTACCCCACAAAAAGTCAGGGCCAATTTTTTTTCTTTTACACCAGGAGCCTGCAAACTGTTTCTGTAAAGGGCCAGACAGTATATATTTTAGGTTTTTCAGGCCACACACTGTCATGTACTCTGCTGCTTTTTTGACCCTTTACAACCTGGGCAGCATTCGGACATGGGTCACAGTTTACAGATCCCTGCTTTACAGCATAAAATATCTAGTTTACTGGAGCAATACCTTTTGTAGATATTCAGATCAATTGAGTTTATTTTATTGTTTTGTCCATATCCTTTGTGAGGACTAAATAAGCTGCCATATACAAAGCATTTTGTATAGTTTCTGGTAGGAGATAAGTATTAGTTATTATAATTAATTATATATTTTATGTACTAAGGGGATGAAAATACAGCCTGATTTGTATCTTTTATAATGAAAGGTCAACTCTTAATTTCCTTCACATATTCAGTTACTTAGGAAGTTACCAGTTTTTTAAAAAATTCAACTTTTAGGTTCATATCCAGACTCAGTCTCTTACTGTCACTTTGGATAACCTAATCAAGATCTCTTAAGCATCAGTTACTGTGACTACAAGAAGGCAACTCCCACTTTGGAGGGGTAGTATAAAAATCAGAACAATCAGAAATAAATAAAACTCATTTGAGCTATAGCAGACACTCCATATAATCAATACTGTCAATCTTTGCATAAGGGATGGGGAGAAGATGTGGTTGGATGGATTGTGATCAGATGTGCATTTTGACAAGGGCTGCAGTTGCAGTTAAAAGGACAGACTGGAAGCATCCACATCAGAAGCCTACAACCTATAATCACGTGACTGCTGTGGCCTGCAGGGGTGAGAGAAGTACAAATCAAGGAGGAAACAGATTCCAAGAACTTACGAGAGGCAGACTCAATAGCGCCATTGAGGAGACGTGGAGAGTGAGGGAGAGATCCTAAAGGGATGACCTCAGGTTTCTGGGTTAAGTGTGTGAGAAGATGGTGGCTCCAGGTTACCAGGTCTGAGGCAGCAGAGTTGTGATTATGTAAAAATTAATAAGTCCATTTAAAATGGGGCTGAGAAGCTAGAAGACAGAACCTTTAGAAGTGTCACTCAAAGCACACTACTGACCCCAAAAGGAAGAAGCGCATTTTGCATCTGCCACAGGAAGGGATGGAAGGAAGTAGCCTCAGCAGGAGGTTCAGAATAGCTCAACCAATGGGAGACTTCCGCAACCCAGCCGATGAAAGTCTCTACATTTCCAACTTTCCGTTTCCTCCAATGGACACTTTATTTACCACAGCACCCCGAGTTCATAGAAGAGGTTCCTTTCCTTTGTTTTTCTGGACTTGCATGTTCCAAATTATAATTATTTGTTGTTCCTGCATAAATCCAGTCTGCTGGAGAAATATCTGGCTATCTAATTTGTTTAAGGCCAAACTTACAACATAATATGTGTAAACCTTGCCATATAGGAAGATGTTGACTCTGGTGCTAAAGAGCAAGATTAAAATATTCTACTACTGTTTTATTGGCAAGGACATCGGAGACAAAGCTGTAGAACAATGTTTATGTAAATAGAAACACTTGCAATCAAATTTAAAATACAAGTTTAGAAGTCAATCTTAAAAACAGGGGGAAAAAACCAATATCGCTAACTAAGGAAAGGTTTACAGAAACAGATTTCTCGTCTATGACATTTATTATTTCTACAATAAACAATTCACAAAAATAAGCCAATGAATAACTGGTTCCCCAGATGTACCAAAGTGTACACCCACAACATATACCTTTGATTCTTAGTAACTTGTAAAAAGAAAAAAGAAAGAAAGAAAGAAAGAAAGAAGAAAGAAAGAAAGAGAGAGAGAGAGGGAGGGAGGAGGGGAGGGAGGGAGGGAGGGAGGAGGGAGAGAGAGAGAGAGAAAGAAAGAAAGAAAGAAAGAAAGAAAGAAGAAAGAAAGAAAGAAAGAAAGAAAGAAAGAAAGAAAGAAAGAGAAAGAAAGAAAGAATTCATCATAGCAAAGAACACATTAGGCAGAACGACAGGCCGTCTGTGTTTCTCTTCTCAGCTAAGGCCTTTTGGATAATGAACAGAAATAGGGGAAAATATTTAAGAACTATTCACTCTGAAATTCTCGATGAACGTCAAACAGAAACTTAGCAAGGTATTAAGTAATGTATGTGGAGACATACAGAAAGAAAGAAATGTGAAGTGAGGAAGCAGGTGTTTCTGAAGGACATTTCAAATGAAAGCTATCAGTTTCCTGTTATCCAAATCAACCCTTCAAACATTCTTTGTGCATTTATCCATATGACAATTATTTATTTGCCTCCTACAAATGTATTGAAGGCCTCCTACTGCATGAATCAAGCTCCAGGAAGAAATCCTGGATAGAGGCTTGAATTAGGATGTATTCTCCCACATAGCAATGAGACTGGGTGAGCTATTCGGGAAAGAATAAGATGAAAAAGTGGTCTGAGGGTTGAACCCTGAGACATTCAAATTGTTCAGGTGAGAAGAGGAAGGAATGGGAGATCCCTGTTCCTCAGGGAAGTGAAGAACAATAAGCAAAAAAGATTAGAGAAGGAAGGGAAAGAAGTGATGTCCCAGAAACCCGGAATCCGGAACTCAGAAGCAATCCAAGTACAGAAGTTACTGGCCTAAAGCTGATATTTGGGGCCAGATGAAATAGCCTAGGGCAATGGTTCCCCAAGTATTCTTAAGAGAACCCCAAGACCCTTTCAGAAGATCTGGGAGTATCAAACTATTTCTTAATAATACTATGATGCTGTTTGCCTTTTTCATTGTAGTGACATCTGTACTGAAGCTACAAAAGTAATGGTGAGTATAACTGCTGATGACCTGGGACGAATCAAGACAGTGGCACCAAATGATTCTCTTCATGAGGGTATACTCTACTGCCACACACTCTCAGTAAAAAGAGCTGCCAGTTTCACTTAGATGTACCCTTGATCAAGCAGTAAAAACCATTAATGTTATTAAACCTTGGCCTGTGGGTATATATCTTCTCGATATTCTGTGTAAGGCACTGGGAAGCATTCATAAAGCACTTCCGCTGCATACAAAAGTACACTGGTTGTCACCAGGAAAAGCATTTGTGCTTTTTTGCCTTGCAGGCTGAACTAGCTGCATTTTTAAATGGAACACCATTTTTACTTGAAAGAACAAGTGACAAACAAGATTATTCAGCTTAGAATATTTGGCAATATTTCCTCAGCATTGGACAAAGTTAGCCTGCTACTTCAAAGAAAATAAATAGCATTTGCTGCCAATGATAAAATTTGAGTTTTCAAGTGAAAATTAGAATTTTTTATCCATTCCTGTGAGCCTGATGACTTCTCAATACTTAGAATAGTTTCTGATTAATTCACTGGTGATAATAACAATTATGATTTTTTATACCACATAATAAAATAATATTGTGTTAACAGTTGGAGATCTGCATAATTCAGTGAAACATTTCCCAAATGAGGAATGAAGGACATTAAAAAAAACATGCTTGAGTGTCTATCCATTTGAATTGTAACATAGATTTTGATGCAACAAAATATGAATGTTCAAAGATACAGTTTCACATTGCAACTAACCTTTAAAAACTTTACTTATTGAGTCCTGGTGTAGTAGCAAAAATATCCAATTATCTTCCCTTTTACAACTATTATCTTTATGGAGCCAGATTTTCTCCATATATTTCAATCTAACTAGCACAGAGCAAGAGATTAAATGCAGATGTGGATAGGAATCCAGCTCTCCTCTTCTCATTAAATTCTGTTATCTAAAAATTATTTTCTCATAAAGACGTTACTTATGCTAATATATAATGAACTTACTATTGGCATTTTAAATGTATAAAAATTTTTAAACGTCTTAGTTTTAATTTCCAATACAGTAAATATGTATGGATAAATAAATCCACATAAACAAAAGCTCAAAGTCTTAAATTTTTAAGAGCATAAAGGGACCCTAAGACCAAAGTTCAAAAGACACTGGACTACGGGAAGCATACCCACAGAGACTATCTGAGGGCCAGCATACGCCAACATTTAGAAGTTGAGCTGAAGAAGAACCTGAAAAGAGAAACTGAAAAGATCTGAGGTCTCACAGAAGCCAAAAAAAATAAAAATGAAGAGAGAGGCTTGAAGTGCTTTTTGCTACATGCTACTGAGAGATTGAGTAAGGAGGATATTAGTGAAAATACACTATCATAATACCTGTAAAATTGCCAGACCTGGTATAAAACCAGGTGCTTGCTCCTTCATCTGAATGACTTGGTTCTTCAGTCGCGCCCTTATTTGCCTAGAGAAAAGGGAAAGGCTGGAGTTAACACAAGGTTTCAAGCACAAAAAGTGTTGTGGATTATTAGACATAGTTCTCTTTTAAATTAAAAACAGCTTCACTGAATAGTCCTTATCTGGTATAATATGTATCATGTACTGCCCATCAATTTTTCAGGCCTTAAGTAGATGTGGATCTTTTCTAACTCCTACTGACAGTGACTGAGCCACAGGGTATGGGGACAGTTAGTTTAAAACATATTAGTCGATGGTATTCAAAATCATACAATAAACAAATGAAAATTTGAACCAGCACTTCTGGAAACCTGCTAATCCTCACTTGGTTCATCATTTCCACTCTCCAGGTCCTATGCGAAAAAATTCTGCAGGAAGGAACTTGAGCTCTCACCTTCTGCTTACCATAGTAAGCTAATCATAGCCTATCCATACAAGGCTGAATGATAATCAGTGAAGCCCACTCCAAATCCAATACGAATTTACAAATTATATTCTAATTCATGAATTTTCCTTACCAAAAAACTTAACACAAGGTTAAGTGTAACCTCTTGAAAAAATGATAAATCAGTTTACCTACATACAACTTCTCGACAATACAACAGGACATCAAGTACATTAAATTACATCTATAAATAAATACTCAAAATAGTTCATTCGACCTTGCCCAGTTATGACACAGTCACGAATACGAACAAGATTTTTGCCTTTCTTCATCTTACCCCACACAACACATACAAATAGTGTGCACACAGACATTAATTAGCAAGCATCTCTTCCCACATTCTAATTTAATTACTCCTTTCTCCAATTCTCCACACTTTACAAACAACTGGCACAAAAAGGCACAGGAGTCACTAGTAAACAGTGAGGATGTTGAACAATACAAGTCATACCTAAGACTTCAAAATATTTCTAGCTAGTGACCTTGTTTTTTTCAAGTCAATATTCTATACAAAAATATAGTTCATAAGAAGATTTAATAAGCCATTGGTTTTTCTTTTATTGGGATTTGACGTGAACAGAGGCCACAATTCTGCTCTGACACAAACGAACAGGAAATATTGGGCCTGCCAAGTTTTCAACAGGCTGCCACTGAAATTCCCAGCAGGTCCAGCCGTAGCTGCTCCCCCTGCCTGACAACCGGGTATGGAATCTGCGCAGCTGCAGGAGGCCCTTCCTTCTGGGACCGAGTTGCCAGACTCCACTCTCTCCTTTCCCTCCAACCACTGAATTAACACAAAGTGCTAGGCAAAGGTTTCTACTGGTTCTCCTTAACCTTACCCACCCACCCGCCCAAACAAAACTCACAGCGGGGGGGGGGGGGGTAGGAACAGAGGGAGGAACCCAACCATTCTTAGCACAATGTAAGACAATAACAAGAACCAACAGCGAAAACAGATGAACACATCTGAGGCTCTCAATGACCTTGTGAGGTAGGCAAGGAAGGAGAGGCTTTATTCACAAGATGTAGACACAGGCTTTAAGCAGTCATGTGGCTTTCATGGGCCAGTCACCAGAAAGGACAGCAAGTGCAGAGGCCCTGAGTGGGAAAATGAGGTCCAGGAGAAGACAGTAATCAGATTAGGTAAACTGTCTTTTATTCTGAATGTGATGAGAAGTTATTAGAGGTTTTGAACAAGGGTGACATGATCAGGCTTACATTTTTTATATTCAGGCTGCTGAATCAGGAACAGACTATAGGGGGAAAGGTGAGAATCAGGGTCACCAGCACGAAGTTATTGCAGTTATGAAAATCCAGGCCAGATGTGATGGTGACTTGGGTAATGGTATGGACAGTAAACTAGTAAGAAGTGGTTGGATTCTAGATATGTTAACATGAAGCACAGAGAAATGCCAGAGCTACAGATGACTTGAGGTTTTGGGGCTGTGAAATGCAGCCGGAAAGACTGACAACAATAATTTAAGGCACAGAGCAGATTTCGTACTGATACAGTGAATTTATTTACCAAATCTTATAGGATTCTAGAATAAGTGAGCATCTGAGACCTGAAAATGGAGGTCTAGGGACAAATAAAAATAAAACACATAGCAGGTAGCAAGCTATGGGAACCCAGTACTACAAAGTGGTATATGTAGAAAATGTGCCAGCCCAGTAGGTTAATAAGAACAAAATGTTCTGTATCTTCTGTGCTACAACTTAAATGGGTCTAAGTTTGTAATTCTGTCCCCCCTTTCAAAAAAAAGAATATAGCTTGAGGTCAGTTACATTGACTCCCTTAAACTTTTTCCTAGGAAGCAGGGTTGTTTTTGAAGCTGCATTAGCAAAAAATTCTTCCAACTAGAAAAAGATGTGTTTAAAAGCTAACATTTAGGCCTCTTTATGAGACATGACCAGAATAGCAATAAGAGACATTTAAAAATGCACAAAAACCACAATCAGCAAGAACTAAACAACCCAGAACACTACAGCAACAAGTGGAAAGTTTTCAGCTCTCGTGAGAATATAAAAAGACAGTTGTAATTAGGTCCCCACAAGTCCCTTAAAAAAAAAATCTTCCCTGCCCTGGTGTTTGGGGTTGGCCACTAACTGAAGAACCCTAAAATGAAAGTGGAATAACAGAAGCTAAGTGTCAGGTATGCCTGAAGAAACTATAAAAGAGAACCATGGAGAGAAAAGTTAACACTCCTTCATCCGTCTTTATTTTAGGGTCACAGAGCTGCGATGAAGTAAATGGTAGAAAGTGCCTTAATTTTTATAGCTCACTACTTCCAGAAAGTTTAAATGCTATAATAGAACTTCCTAATCACTGAAACCTCCTTAAGTTAACTGAAACTTTGAGTTGCAGATGCCACCCATTTCTCTTCACGGCCCACGGAGAAGTACATCATCCAGGTAAAGACACTGGGGGCACAGTGAGGCAGAAATAGGCACTTGGAGAAACACTGGTCCCTAAATAGTAGGACTACACATGCCAAAGTCACACCAATCTCTATCAACATTCTCTAAGCTCTAAGGAAAGACATAGCTCAATATCAATGTAGGAGAAATCAATACTTCAGTGCGAACGAACGTGGTAAGACAAAGTAGCAGTAAACCATTACATTTTCTCTGGTCATGATAACTAGATAATAGTACAATCACAGTGAACTGAATATGAACAGACGCCAATGCAATTTTAACTAAGTTGCTACTGGCAACTAGTGGGTAGATGCCGGGGATGCAAGTAAATATCACAACACACAGGACGGCCCCTCACAACAAAATTATTTTAGTTCAAATGTTAATAGCCCCCAAGGTTGGGAAACCCTGCTATTGGCCTATAAAATGCAATCTGGAGGGTTATCTTTTCTTTCTAAGGGACAAAAATCAAAGTGGAAACCATTTACATTAACCTGTCAGTATGTGTTTGAATATCTATGGACGAGTCCATTATTATCTGCTTTCTCCAGGTTAACTTCTCCCACATACAGTTTTGAATCTAGTTGATAAAAGTCAAAGGTGCATATCTGTATGCAATCATATTACCCCTGAAGAGTCCTAGTTTGAGGGCCCTTTACACTCCTGAGTAGTCACCCAGATCTCTTTTGCCCAAACGAAGTCTTGTACACTTGTTCCAGAAAAAGTACATTACAAATTCCAACTCATTCTGTTTAACATAATGATTCATTTTCAAACTTTGGACATTTTATAACAGAAAAAAGCATTCCTAAAATATAACCTAACAAGGACATTTCAACAGAAGTTATAGGCAGGAAAAGGAGGCAGTAAAGGATATTTAGCTACACGACTAAGAGATCCACATGATGAAAATAAAGCTGCCTGAGTCAACAAACATTATAATGTAGCACAAACTTAAAGTAATCCTCGGATGATTCTCAAAAGGTTTACCGAATACATGTTTGGTAAGTGATCACAGAAAAATCAACATGTAGGGCTTTTCTAAACAAAGACACAAATTTCTTTTGTCCCCACCCCAAGAAGGAGATTGCTATAAGATTTTTTTAACAACGCAGTACAATACAAATGTCTTATTTCATTTTGTTCATGTGTTATTTCATTTGTTCATTACAGCTTTTATACTGCCAAAAAATACTTCAAATTTTCTGTAAAACTTAACATGTAGTTCCTTGTAAAGATAATTGAGGCCACCTAGTGTTCCAAGAAATGCATGTATTTCAAATTTCTAGTTGTCATATTACAAAACTAAATTACCTTCTTGTTGAAACTGATTGTTTTCACTGCTACATAATAACAAAAGCTACATTATAGTAGTACACAGAATAATTCACTAATATCGGCACTTTCCTTTAAGTTTAAGCATAAAATATATAAAATAAAAATTATAATTTTTTAAAGAATTATATTTAATGTAAATATTTACTAAATTTGATAGGTACCTCAAATATATTTTTGAAAGCTTAATGTGACTCTATTTTACTCCAATGAAATTTTAAAATGTAAAATTCTTCCTTCCAATTCTTTCAAGCTCTTTCAAAGATCTAAGAAGGAAAAGTAAATTGCCTGATATTTATGAAATGAAAATAGCTAATGGTCTAAAATTCTAATAAATCCTAATTCTCAGTGAGTATAAAGGTCATTAATCCATATACACAATTATATAGTACCTGCTTATTTTAAGCTTCTAGATCAGGGTTTATCAATTTCAGCACCATTGACATTTGGGCCAGACAATTCTTTGTTGTGGGGGCTGTCCTGCACACTGAAAGATGCTTAGCATCATCCCTGGCTTCTACCTCTAGCTGCCACTAGCACACAGCCATTTCCCACAAGACAATCAAAAAATGTCTTCACATATGTCCAACTACGTCCTGGGATGAAGGGAGGGACAAAACTGATCCTATTTGAGAACAACTGATTTAGAGGGCACGAATGGAGCTGGAAACTAGGTTGAATTGGTAGAGATAGGCTTCGTAAGAGGTAGGATTTTAAAAGTGGATTAACTGCATTAGAGAAAGGTCATAAACAAAAAAGCATTGTCAGAGTCCAGGTGCACACAACAGTGTGCAGGTGCATACTGTTGTCAGAGTCCGGGTGCATACAACAGGATGCCTACACAATGTGGTCCCACCTCCATCCCCACCCCTGCCATAGGAGTAGGGACAGATTCTACCCAGATCCAACTAAGGGGCATCATTAAGAATAGGGAGCACAGTATTGGTAAACTTCCCATTTCCTTTCAAAAAATCAGGCTTCCAGATTTTTGTGTAATTACCATATAAATGTGTTGGGAAGTAATCCAATTTTAATAAATAACTCTGGAAACCCAACAAAATATAGCTACATTTGGCTTTGAGGCCACCATTTTGTAACCCTCAGCTTATAGCAAGTTATAAGACATGACAAGGTGGCCCCAAGGATGAGGATGTGTAAGTAAGACATTAGCCGGTTTCAGGGCTATCTAACCACAGATTTGGCCATCAGGGCTGATTACGGCCCCAAGTCCAAGCTGGCTTCTGGAACATCATGCAAGGGAAATATGAAAAACTGTGTAAGACTAGGGGTCTCCACTTCGAAAGGAAGAGCAGGCCAAGAGCCGTTAGCTGAGAAACACCTCAAAAGACCTGGCCTTTCTTGTCTTTAGAGAAAACTAAAGGAAAATCTTGTGTAGAAAGGGCTTAGGTCTAAAAGGTGGCTGACTAAATAAGCAGAGACAAGTACTTTTGCACCAAAACCCAAACAAAAGGTCACTTATCATATTAAAGTCATGTAAGGTGGTGAAGATAAATTCCTAACAGACTCTGGCAAAACCTTTAGAGAAATGTTCCCTATTTCCTAATCTCATCAAATATCAGCAACCCAAACTGTACCTCACCTGCCCAGGTTTGAGGGATATATTTTTCATCAAGAAAAAAAAAAGGGGGCTTAGCTAGGAAAGCAAGAAGTATGACCTGTCTCCAACCAGTCAAAATTGGATTATAACCTTAAAAATAACTTTCTGAAGAGAATCAGATTGGTTCATTCATATCCTAACACGGAGAAACAAAATTAGTGGATAAAAGCTTGCAAATCTTTTTAGCAAAGACAAGGAAAATACATTGTCCAGTCTCTGCCACTAGGCCTTGTTACTCTTGCTCAAGTCACTTCACCACCACTGAAGTTTCATTAAACTGCACAGTGGAGGGAGGAGAGACCTGGGTGACTGAGGAATCCTGACTGTGGTACCGTTAGCCATCTGCTTCTCTAAGGTCAAAGATTTACGGAGTGCCAGGAGCTGCCTTGTGGGAAATTATCAAGGGCAGCAAACCGAGATGCCGGGGGATTCCTGCCCTATGGATCAGATGTCAGAGGATACAGGTCTAACTACAGCATTACACAGGCTTGTTTTAAGAGCCTCAATACTCTTAATCTTTTTAGCAATCGGAAGAGATTAACACTGTTATCATCATCCCCAGTGTACAGAAGAGGAAACTGAGGCTGACTAACTTGACCAAGGCCCCACAAGGCCTTAACCTCTATCCTATGGGCCTTTCTCACAGTCAACTAGAGAAGGTAGATTTTCCTTCAGCTCCAGAAACCCTCCTACATACCAACATGATCTCCCTTCCTCCAGAGGATATTTTTATGCAAATGGAAATAGGGGATCACACATGCCTGCTCAAAGCCCCACTGTCCAAATCTCAAGTTGCCTGATCCCAACCGTCCTGACAGATGATGGACACTTATTCTCAGACCACATTCCCGGTCAGGATTTTCACTAGCGCTATGGCCCCAGTTGTGGGCCATGGACTCTGGACTTTGCCACATCCCGGCTATAACATTCCCAACAGCCTGACTGGACGGCATATTAAAGACCTAGCAGAAGGTCCCACCTCTCAGGAATTAATTCCCACTTGCTTTCCTGCACAGGCTCTCAGTTGAGCCAGCTTTGTCATTCAAGGCTCCATGTCGCTTCTGAAAAGTCCTGACTTCGGAGCTCATTACAGGCAAATCTTTTCAAGCACAGTGCTTTTCACAATTCTGGTACCTCACATTCTGTATTATCTATTTTACTGTCTCTCTCTACCCATCAGGACACAAACTCCATGAGGGTAGGGATTTGGGCTGTTTTGTCCACTGTAAAGTCTTGTGGATTTGAAGAGTGCTTGGCATACAGGAGGCACACAGATATTTATTGAATAAGTGACTATCCAAAAAAACCCACACACTTGTCTCTAAACCTCGAATCTACCCCCATTGTTAAGTTCAGGCTGCAACCTGGGAACTCCCCAAGGGAGAAATGGGGTGTTCCTCCCAAAGGGAGGTAATTTGGCAACCAGATCCAGATTTCCCACCGCGCAGAAGAGACAGAGAAGGAATCTAGAATAATGAACTTTGTCTAGTCTTAGCTACCAGTAAGTCACAAAGGGAGAATAATAAAAGTAAACAGAAGTCAGGAATGGCCTCAGCAGAGTGGGGAAGCATGGCAGTGAGACGGAGACTGCTGTAAAGAAAAAGATTAGTTTATGGAACTCCTTTTAGCAAAGTGGTAAGTGCTCCATAAAGCGAAAAAACACCACATACTGGGTTAAGACTTTGGTTCCAGTTGAGCCTCTGTCATAAACCAGCCTAGTAACCTGTGGCCAAGTCACATCACATTTCTTGCCTCAACTATTTCCTCAACTGCAGGGTGAGATGTGAGGAGTGGACCAGGTTTTGGAGCAATTCTGGCTATAGAACTCATGACCTGCCCTATCCTTCCTCCCTCCAAGGAAGAGATTTTACAGTTCAAACACTACATCAGGGAAGAAACTGTCCAAGGCATTTGAATTTGTCCCCAGAGACCCAACGATTGATGGCAACCAAGGAAGCTGACCTGCAAACTGGGAAGGACCCTTTCCCTGCATTTTGGGACTCCCGGCCATAATGTAAAAAGTTCGCTTACCTTTCCTCTCAAGAATCTCTTTGGCCTTCCAAAAGAGGAAAGGTGGAGACACCCTACCCAGAGCCTCCACCTGCATTCCAATCTACTCAAGCTGTAAGAACCACCTTCTAGTTCAGGATTTCCCCAAGGCCATGGCCCAAATGTCAGCAGCCTGCTGCGGCCTCAGCACAAGGAACTGCGGGACTGCACTATCTCGTGAGCCAGGCATGCTACCTGTGCTTGTCGAGCTCCCCATATCTGATGAGCTGTGAGCACTACTAGCTCCTGGAGTCAAGTTCTCCACGAAGGTCAAGATGCCAACGTGTGGTAGTGTCTGAGCGAGCCATATATTATTATTATGTATATTAAACGAAAATCTTCTGTAAGCACAAAGAAGTGTTAGTCTTTTTTTTTTTTTTTTTTTTTATGGTAAGAGGCCTTAGTCTTAATGCTCCTGCGTTAGTAGGAACTTATTGCTCAATCACAGGGCACCGTAAAAGGTTAGCTATGTTAACTCTGAGCAGGCTGGGAGGGACGCTTTCAGTACCTGGAATAGTTTTTTTCCAAAAAATTCTTTGAATACCTATGGCGAAATCACTGCAATACTATTCTTCAATGATGAGACTTGAACTTAGATTTCAGGCTTTACATAAATGGTTTTCAATCTCAAAGTGCATTAGAATCACAGAATGAGCTTTTAAAAGATTTTTAAAATACCAAATCAAGTGGCTGTAGCTTGTTGCTAGTAATTCCAGTTAAATCAGTCTAGTATGGCACCAAGCACTGACATTTTCATAAGCTCCTTATGAGTGCAAGTTAGTAAAACTACCTTGGAAAAGACTGGCAATTTCTACTAAAGTTGATCACACATATGTCCTATTACTCTGCAATTCTTTTAGATTTATAACCAATAGAAATGTGAATATGTCTTACCAAAAGACATGTAAAAGAATGCTAATAGCAGCACTATTCATAATCAAAACTAGAAATCCAAATGTCCATGGATAAGTATATAGTGGCATATTCATATAGAATACAAATACAGCCATGAGAGGAAATGAACTACATGCGACATGCAATCAACTCAGAACGATGTCAATTAAAAAAGCCAGACACAGAAGACTTTATACTGTATGATGTCATTTATATGAAGTTCAAAAACAGATGATACTAATCTACAGCATTATAAGTTGAGATAGTGATTACCTCTATAGAGGTGGTGACTGGGTGAGAGTGAGAGAGGGGGTTCTGGGGAGCCAATAATGTCATTTCTTGATCTGGGTGCTAGTTGCTAAGGTAAATTCAGTTGTGAAAAACATTCATTGAGCTGTATACAATTGATAGGTGCACTTTGAAAATACATATTCATATTTAAATAAAAAGAAATAACAAAAAAATAGCTCTTTAAGAGTTTTTAATGTGCAGCTAATGTTGAGAGCCATTGAAATAGATCTCAAGGCAACTATCACTGTCAAAAAGATAATGAATCAACTATCCATGTATATATTAAGTACAGTTGTCCCTGAACAACACAAAGGTTTGGGCATTACCCCGCACCTGCAATGCCACAAATATGAGTACAACTTTTGACTCCCCAGACACTTTACAGTTGTCCTTCAGCATCCACAAGGGGATTGGTTCTAAGATCCCTCCCTCCCCAAATAGATACAAAATCCAAGGATGCTCAAGTCTCTAAAATAAAAGGGCCTAAACAATACATACAGTCAGCCCTCTGTATGTATGGCTTCCCCACTGCAGACCGAAAATATCGTTTTTGATCTGTGGTTGGTTGAATCCACAGATGTGAAACCTAGGGATATGAAGAACTGATTTGTATATTTATTGAAACAAATCTGTGTAAAAGTGGACCTGCACAGTTCAAACCCTTGTTGATCAAGAGTCAACTGTAATTACTAATCGTTAATACACCAAACACGTATTAAACACGTTTGTGTGCCAGGAACAACTGAAAATGCCCTTCAGTTAACTCATTTAATTCTCCAAACAACTCAATGGCCTAGATATTATCCTTATTTTATATTTGAGGAAATTTTGGCACAGAGAGGTTAATTTGCTTAAAGCCACAAAATTAAGGACTGCAAGGTTTATAGCTGTTTTTGGATAAACACAAAAGCAAAACAGTACATGTATTTGCCCTCATGGAGCTTAGAAATGTTTAACTTGCTCTCCATTGAACCAAAACATATCCAGTGAGCACCTATTCTCAGTAGCCTGCCAAGAAGAAAACCTAAGTTAAGTTTTACAACCAGTCTTTCTAAAAGGTCAAACAGAAACAATGTAAACCACATATTAGAACTCAGATTAAGTATTGTGAGTTCTAGTCTGTAAGTCTGGGGTTTCCTCTCACCAATGTTAAAGATTCACCACCACCTAATTAATATCTCATCTTCTCTGTGCACCATCTCTGCCTTCCAGAAACAATTGTTTTGCCCAAGGAGGGTTTCACCACCAATGACTCTAATTTAAGTCTCTACTCACAAAATTAGAGGTTCATAGGATAATTACTGTTGCCAGCTAAAGCAGTTACTAAATAACTGGTGAGGTTCATGGTATCAAGAGCAAACCTCCAGGAGGATGACACAAAATATATCCTTTCCTCGCCTACTCTCAACTTTCTCCACTAGTCACTTCCAAGACAAAAAGTAGAGGGGTGTTACTTTCTGGGAGTAAGTCTGCCAATCATATCCACTAGTTAACCATTCAGTTTCCTGTAGAGGTAAAACAGGCAGAGACCGAATGCAATACGTAATACTGTCAGGACTCAAGAGTCAAACTAGAAAGTAACTCTAGGGCCAGGACACCGAGATCGCTGTCAGAGGAGCATGAAATTGAAGGGAAAACTGGGTTCCACTTAGCAAATGACTCTGGTGTAGTAGGAAAAGCTATGGGCTGGAAGGAGACCCTCTGCCAACCTCACTAATCTCAGTCCTCACCTCCAAATTATAGGGTAAGGGAGTAAACTGGATTTCTGAGTTCTGACTGTGGCGCTGCGGGCAGCCCCAACTACTCTTCCTGGCAAAGTCGTCAACAGCTGCACTTTTGGTAGCATACTCGCGCTGGGTAAGAGGACTTGTCCCAGAAGCAGAGGAGCCAGCGGGCACAGTAAACAGGCAGCTCATCTGCAAACTCAGATTGTGCCGGGGTTTCTTCCTTCGGCCGCAGCAAAAGGCCTTCAGGTGTGAAGTGTTCAAGACACTCTCTCCCAACCCGGTGGGGCTGACTTGCGACGTGCCCTCCCGCAAAAAAATGGGTCCGCTAATGACCTGCATACCCAGCTCAGAGCCCTCGTCTGCAGCCCAACATGCCCTAACAACGATAGATGCTTACGCGGAGACCTCCTTCCCGTTCAAGATTTCCGCCGGCGCCATGACCTTTATTGATCCGCTGCCCACAAAGGATACCGCCAAAATCGAGGTTCGACTCCCCACGGTGCGGCACGGGACAGCCTAACCCACGTGCTTAGCGACCGCCCACGAAAAGCTTGCTACTGCGCCTGCGCCACTCCCTCTCCCCTTCCCGCCCCGGACGTAAATGCGCGTGCGCAGGCCGAGAGGCGGTCTTTCTGCCGCGAAGAGCCGAGGGCTAGGTCGCCTGGAATGCGGTGGGATGACGGAAAAAAATTCGAAGATGCCTGGAGGGGCGCATTTGACTAGCTGGCAGAAGAAGCCGGTCCAGATCACGCTTGCGTGTGGGGCGGGGAACCCGCTAAACAGTGGGTCGGGCCTCGTTTCCAGTCCATCTGGGGCGGAGCCGGGGGGCGCTCTCGCGGGAGAACAGTTTCCCGGGCGCGGGAGCGAGGCGTGTTTCCGCGTCCCGCCCAAGCGCGGGTAGCCGGGTCGCCAGGTCCTGAGGGCGTTGAGCTACCGGGGAAGAGCTGTGGCTGGGCACCCGTGCTGGCAGCTCGGTGCGGCGCCAGACGGGCCACAGAAATTAAGCCTGCGGAGCGGCGTGCCGGAAGGCGGCTTCAGGCTCTTTCACCCCCTGGCGCTGTCGGAGTGGTCTGGGGGCTCCCAGTTCTGAGTCGGAAGGTCTGAGTGGTGCCCGTAACTGTTTAAAAATCCGCTGTGGTGACTGAGGTTTGGCCAAGGGGGAAGCCCCCTGCCTGCTGTTTTAGGTCGCGCGGTGCTTGGAGCATCTCAGTGTCTGGCATAACCCGGGGTTTTGGTCGCGGCGTGGCGAGTTCGTCAGCTTGCGAGGCTAGATTTTGTCAGAATCCCCCACGCAGATCTGGGGATTTACATAAATTAGATGCCCGTGACCAACAAGGGTGACCACTTCTCTGTAGGCGTCCGCTCGAGAATAAGCGAGATTGGGCGTTTGCTTGGAGAACAGGACAGGAGGACAGAGGCAGCTATGTTACCCAAGTCCTGTGAGTGCGGTTACAGTTATTCCAACATACTTCAGAAGCTAAGTTGTTAAGGCCTCTTAATTTTCTCCCCAGATTTTTTGAGGTATTACTGATAGAAATGGTAAGTTTAAGGTATACAATGTGATGATTTGATGCGCACTTATGAAATAATTACCACAATAAAGCAGTTAACATTTCCATCTCACAAACTTGTGTGTATTCATATTTAAGATTTACTCTCTCATTCAAATATATAATACAATATGGTTAATTATGGGCACCATGCTGTACATTAGTGCCCCGGAATGTATTCATCTTACAGCTCGATGTTTGTAGCATTTGACCTAACGTTGCCCCATTTCTCCCACCACCCTTGCCCCTCGTAACTATCATTCTACTCTGAGTTCAGCTTTTTAAAACTCACATACAAGTAATATCTTACAGTATTTGTCTTCCTCTGACTTACCTCATCTAGTATAATGCTCTTAAGGTTCACCCATGTTGTTATATATATACACACATACACATATATAATCACATTTTCTTTATCCAGTTATCCATTGATGGGCGCTTATGTTGTTTCCATGTCTTGGCTATTGTGAATAATTCTGAAATGAACCTGGGAGTGAAGTTACCTCTTGGTAGTAATTTTGTTCAGGTCGCTTTGGATTTGACCAAATATCAGTAGGGTGGCAGAGCTTAGCTTTTGAATTCGATCATTTTTTAAATTTCTGAGCATTTGTTAGGTGGCGTTTGCCTTATTCCTAAGCTCTGAGGATATTTTACAGTAGCTAAATATATGGGACTCTTGTTTTATAGTTTTATTAAAATACAATTTATGCCCTATAAAATTCACCCAGTTTCATTGTGATTTTTAGTGTATCTACAGAGTTGTGCAACCATCACCGTAACAGAAACTGGCGATTTTTTTTCTTTTAATTGCTTTTACTTTACCATTCTTAAGTTTTATAAGTGACACATTAGAAGTAAACTTAATAACATATAAATGATATAAGGATCTCTGAACACATACCTTCTCATAAGATTATACCTGAACAAGTGAAGTTAATAGGAAAGTTGAAGCAAATTTTCCTGGTAAATTACAGGTAGTGAAATTTTTGTGGCTTATACCAAACAAATATTAACCACTTCAGCCTTTTGCTGAGGAAGATGTCATAAGTCCCAATTTACAAATAAAGAAATAGTCTTTGAAGGATAACTTGCCCAAAGCTGATAGCTGTGCCTGAATTAGGCCCAAACTGGTGTTTTATCTTTAAATGTATTGCCTTTGCCACTCCAACAGCATGATTTTCAACTATAATATTTTTTTGTGACCTGACCAGTTCATTCATTCATTGAGTAAATAGTTTTTGAGTGGCTTCTGTACCAACAGTAAAAGACACTAAAGATACCATAGTGAACCAACAAAGTTTCTGCCCTCAGCTAATACTCTGGTGGAGGAGAGAGTGGTCAATTAAAGAAATATATACTCTAATTTTGGATATTAAGGTATGCTGTTTATAAAAAATAGGCAAACTAAGAGGATAGGGAATGGTGGTGGGAGCTAGGAGAATGCTGTCTTAGAAATATGGTAAGAGGGCTTGCTCCTCTAGGGACTCTGACAATCAGAAACCCGAATGAAGAAAATTAGGAAGTACGAGAAAGAAAGCAAGAATTTGGTTTGAGCAGCTGGAAAGATGGAGCTATGATTACGTAACACTGTAGAAGGAACAGGTTTTTAATTTTAATTCAGTTTCTAAAGTTTTTAGATGCTTCTTAGACATCCAGTTGTCTAAGTGGTATTCGTAGAAATGAGTTGATATTTAAATCCATGAGATTAGATGAGAGCCCATGAAGGGAAAGGGTGTAGGTAGAAAGAGGACCAAAGACTGATCCCTAGGACACTTCGATGTTTAGAATTCAAGTAGATGAGGAAAAACTGGGAGGGAAGATTAAAAAGGGTAGTCCAATGTGTTATCAGAAAACCACGAGAGCATGCAGCCTGAGAAGAGAGATGAAGAAACTGTATCACAGGAAAAGAGGTAATTAATTCTATAATATGTTGCAGATTGGTCAAATAAGATAGACTGAAAATCGATCATTTCACAGTGAATAGAAAGACAATATCTTTATCCAAATGCTCTTAATGGCAATTTCTTGAAAAAAATGTGTCCTTTTTTGCATATGCTCCATTTTTCAAGCTTTTTTTGGGTGTAATTTGATAATATCTATAAAAACCTTAAATGTATGCTTTGTTTGACCTTGTGATTCCACTTCTAGAATTTATTCTAGGTAATATTTACACATATTGCAAAGAATGCATGTATAAAAGTGTTTTTCTTAAACAGCAATTGATTTTCAATTAGTAAAAAAAAATATCAGGAAAGGTGCTGTTCAAGGAGCATCTATAGCTATACTGTAAGATACCTTTCGAAGATTGTTAAATGATAAAGGTGGGTTATTCAATAAAATGTATAATACGATTAATTTATGTGAATATATCCAAACAGTCCCAATTTGATTGCATGATCAAAAGTTGCCCCCTCATTAACTCAACATTGGCATATTTTATTCACAGCATTTATCACTAACATGATTTTATATGTTTGTTTACTATATTCTTTTTTCACCAGAATGTAAGCTTTATAAGAAATTTCTTTTCTTGTTCATACTTATATTCCTGCTGCTCAAGGATGTAATTTTGAAAATCTAGTTTTAGAGGAAAAAATATTTATTTTCCTAGTTTAGTTATTAACTATTACTCTTGTTCCTGTGAATATCACTTAATTTCTCCCTGCCTTCATTTTTATTATATAAATGAAGATGGTGGGACAGTTGTTCTCAACTCTAAAGTCACATTAGATTTACCTGTGTAGCCTAGGCTCCACCATAGACCAATTAAGTCAGAACTTGGGATAGGGTTTGGGTCTCAGTAATTTTTGGAGTTTTCTTTGAGATTCTAATGTGCAGGTAGACTTGACAACTACTAGATTAGGTGATTATTTGAAGTGTAATCCTAGTGATTCTGATATCAACAATACATAATAAAGACCTACTTTCTCTGGCATAAAAGTATTTCCCTAGAGTAGGATACCAGCTTTTTCAGACAAATCATCTTTGCTTTAGGAATAGTAGATGGAATCATCACTTTTCTCAAAGTACATCTTTTTTGATGAATTAAGGGTATTGGAGTATAAAAATATGACCTAAGAAATTCTCAAAAGAAAAAAATCAAAATATGAGTCATTTTGCTAGAATATTTACTTTCAGTGGGATCACTTTCTTAAGCGTTCTTAAGTTCACAATGCTTATGAAACCATTTTGTGTCTTCACTTCATTAATTAGAGAAATAAAAACCCACAGATCTTACTGTATCACTTTAGGAGGTCCTTTTGTACCTTTCTTAGACCTCTGTGATGCATTCACCTAGCAACAGCTTCTTTGATGTGCAAACATTCTATTGACAAATTGTGCAGGGAAGCCACTCATATTGGATGATTCAGATTTTTTTTCCAGGAATAGAGCTTGGATTTGGAATTTTCTCTTGTGCCTGATATGGTAAAAATTTATGGTTGTTACTTTCTACTAAATGAAGCATAGCATATCTTTCTGAGTATTGATAAATCTGTGTAAAAAAATAGTCACGTTCAAACCTAAAATCACAGAATAATTATATTGCTGTATTTTGTTTATTTTTATTGAGACTCTTAATACATTTTTAGTATATTTTATAAGGTTACTGTAGGAGAACACTATCATCTATATAAGTTAACTTTGTATTAAGAGTTTATCTTTTTCCGTTGTGTGTATTTTTTTCACCTATTATGGAATGATAGGGATATATCAAAATAGATCCTGCTTTTAGGTACATTTAACATAGAGAGAAAGTTTTTTATATAATGAATGATATAATAATCAAAAGAAAAGTATAGATCATATACTATAAGAGTTGGAAGGAGAGAGAAATTCCTTGCAGGAATCAAGGAAGGAGGTGATACTTGAACTGATACTGGAGGATTTGAATATTCATGCTTCTGGGAATACACTTGGGCCCACACAGTTTCTTGTTCTTAGAGGCAATATGAGTGAGACTCATTAAGTTGTTTTGAATAGAGGATAAGATTCATGAAATGGTAAGGAAATAAAAATAAAAGTAAGGGATAGGATTTTTAAGAAGGTATTATCTCTAGTATCATTCTTGTTCCAGGACTGAGGAGCAGTTTATTCTCCATTTTCATTCACCAAAACTTAAGTTCTTTGGTTTTTAGAAAAAGTATTGATATAGTAATGATTTTAGGTATCAAATAATGAAGCTGAGGAAGAAACTAAAGTCTCATTAGAGATATTGGCACTTCAATAATTGCCTTCAATATCAACAAATCTAGAGTGAATAGAGACATTTAAAAATGGATTTAATGTTAGTGAAGAAAACAAAGACTTACGCTTTCTCTTCCACGTCCTTCGAATCATACCATCATTTTTTTTTCTCTTATGAAAATTCCTCTCACTCTGGGACTGTTCAATTTTCTGGGAGATACCACCCACAAAAGGAAATACCCTAAATGTAGCTCCCTAGTGCACAGTTTCTAAATGCTCTCCCTTTTTTTTTTTACTAGAATACATTTCATGATCTTAATAAAGAAATCTCCATCTTATTCCTTAATAAAACATATGAATGTTTATTTGGAAGATGACTTTTTTCTATTTTATTTTCACTTTAGAAAAGAAATATATGAAATTGAACTGGGTAGGGGAAATGGATTCAAGGCAGTACTGAAGTTCTTTGGAAATTGAATTCATAAAAATTGTAATGTGACGTTACATTTATGTTCCTCACGGGCAGAAAGAACACTATGAGCTATCACCTGCTACATTATAAACATGTTAGATTTTATATTTTGGCTGAAACGAGGGATATAGTTAGAGTTTCAAATAGATTAAGAAAATTGAAAATAAAGGAAATTTGCAAGTTAGGTGTCTAAAATTATGATTCACAAGTAGCATTTAGTATGATATTATGAGTACACATTAGCAAGCTGTTTCAGTTACAATTTAAACTGTTTTGATATTATCTTCAGAGACTAGATCTGCCTTGTCTCCAAGCAAGTTTCAGTGGGCAGTTCCTTCTGAGATCTAGCTAATTTTAAGGATCTGAAGTAGAACCTTCCTTGAGACATTTCTGTTGACACTGGGCAGTTCTCAGTATTCTCTTCTTGACCACAAAATCGACCCTGGAGCACTTTGGTTCACCAATTACTAGATCTGTTTCATGCTGTGTTTTACGTCAAGTGTGTTCAGGCATTCTCTCCAACTTTAAAACCACTCATCAACCAGATCTAGAAAAGCTCCTACTGGACCAAAAACAGAAGGCCAATGAGGCTAAGCCAACAGATCAGGCATCTATCAGCTCACACATCTCTGAAAAATAGTGCAGTGGTGAGCTGTACTCTATTTTTCCCCAATTCTCAGAAGTATAGGTGAAATAATCTGAGTAATTGAGAGAAGAAAGTCCCATTTTCTTTGTCCACTTGCCTATGCCAATACCACTGGCTAATGAATGATGCACAGTCATGAGGTCAAACCTCTCATATCTTTTAATTCCTGGCTGGACTCTAGAACAAGGAGTAGTGAACCATCTAACTCTAATTGAACCTCAAAGTGGATTTTACCTATTTTTGCCTTTTTGGTGGTTCTGACATTTCACTGAGGCCCACCCCCAAAACAATATAAAAATAGACTATTAAGGGCCTCTGAGTTAATCTGATCCTGTTTGTGGCATGTTCAAATCTAAGACCAACGGAGCCAATTGAGATTAATTATGAGCCTTTATTAGCTGGCCAGTGACTGGTTCTCCCCACTAGAGAATCAGCCCTGAGCCTCTGAAGGAGGTAGCTTATAAAGCCTAAAACTATGTCTTGGTGGGCTTTGATTACGCAAGCAAGCAGATTACAGAAGCAGATGTTGGCGGTCAGCATCTAACACAAAGAAATGTGGTTTCTGGTGGACAGCTTTGTTATCTATATTCCAGAGGCAATATTGTGTTATTTTTCTTCTTAGGAGCCTTGGGAGCTATTTTCTCCTAGGCAGCTGGCGCCTGGAGATATCACTCTCCGCCCTGCCCTTGGGCCTGACTCACTGAGGAATTGATAACAATAACCCATAACAACATATTTTTCAAAGTGGTTATGGCCAGAATAAAGAGGGGAGATGTGAACAGGGAAGATGTTTTTGAAATGCACTTTTACACTGTTACAATCCAACACCATTATTTTGCACATTGGGCAACTGAACGCTAAAGAGATGCCACAGTGATATAAGGGCAGAACTAGTTTGACTCCCATCATCCTTCTAGTGTACCATGTTATCTCTTGGTTTACAGCTTTGTTTTCTGAGGGCTAGACCCTAATAAGAATCTTCCTGGAAATTAAATATTCTCTTGGATCAGATGATGTCCCTTCCATTAATAGCTTTAAGACTGATAGAAAGATCCACCTAATCTTTAGTTTGTAGACCCAGTGAGAATGGAGATCTAGGGGAGTGGTTCATTTCCTCCTCCTATTGGCTTTAAATTACAATAACAAACCTAGTTTCTTTGTTAGGAAAGGAAATGTATTACATTATAAGGAAGTAAGTCAATGGGATGAATGAATAAAGAAAATGTGGTGCATATATACATAATGGAATATTATTCATCCTTTAAAAAGAAGGAAATCCTGCCATCAACATGGATGAACCTGGAGAACATTATGCTAAGTGAAGCAAGCCAGACAAAAACAAATTCTGTGTGTTCTCACTAGAAGATCTTAAACAGTCAAACTCACAGGAGCAGAGAATAGAATGGTAGTTTCCAGAGGCAGAGGGGAGAGAGAAAGAGCAGAAGTTGGTCAAGGGGTACAAAGTTTTAGTTATGCAAGATAAAAAGTTCTGGAGATCTAATGTACAGCAATGTGACTATAGTTAACAATATTGTATACTTGAAATTTGCTAAGAGGGTAGATCTTAAGTGTTGTCACCACAAATAAGAAAGGAATAAAAGAAAATGGTAACTATGTGAGGTGATGGATATGTTCATTAGCTTGATTGTGGGGATTATTTCACCATGTATACATACTTCAAAACATCATTGCATACTATATATATATAATTTTAATTTTCAATTATACCTCAATAAAGATGGGGGAAATAATGCAAAAGCCAGTGCTCAGTCTTTTAGTTGAATTCCTTTTAAGTATATAAATGCTTATAAATCCCTCTAGGGATTTAAAAAATTATTTTTGCCATTTTCCCATTATATGATAAGAAAATGATAAAAATACATTTTAATATTAGTACATTATAAAATTATGAATTTTATATTAAAATAATTATCTTATTTTCAACATGTCCTCATTTAACGATGAACTTTATTTTAAATCATTTATAAAACAAAATTTGCAACAAGTAAATTTAAAAATAACATGTTTTCTTTGGGACTGATATATATTAAAATCCAAATTGAATTAAAACTGTAATACAGCACCATAAAATTACTCTTGTCATCTGATAGTGTCCTTGTATTTTGTGATTTTAAAAGTCAATTGATTATGTTTCTAAATTTTTATTTTGTATTTGATTTCAAACACAGAAAAGTACAGAGCAATATAACACCCATATACCTACCACACAGATTTAAATTTGGCATTTTCCCCCATATTTGCTTTACTCATTCTTTTAAGAATGAAAATATCACTGATAACAGCTGAAGACCTTTCTAACCTTTGATCCCATTCTTCACTCTTGGGATGGATGATATAAATAAATTTAGCAAGTAGGATAGAACATCAACCAGTAAGAATCTTTGGCACTCCTAGCACTGGGCCAGGCCTTGGAGCGTCTGTTGCTGAGCATTAGCCTTACTGGGCATTAGCCTTACTGAGCATCCTTACTGAACATTAGCCTTACTGGGTCGTAGGGGAGGTGAGTGGACCTAGGATCTGGGGTGGTGAGAAATGGAGGTGTTAAGGCAACTGCTATTACAAGCCTATATGAAAGTACTATTTGACTATCTTGGACCACTTTTTTTTTTTTTTAAGAGATAACTCTTCTGAACTAAGTGTGTAGGCTTTATGACCAAATATACTTACATATATTTGAATGCTTCTAATGTTGTTTTGAACATTTAAAAAATGACATAAATGGTATTCTATTAGACATAACTTTCTGCTTTGCTATTTGCATTTGATCTTATGTTTTTGAGAGTTCTTTTTAAATTAAGTTTTAAAATGTCTCTATTCGCTCTAGATTTGTTGATATTGAAGGCAATTATTGAAGTGCCAATATCTCTAATGAGACTTTAGTTTCTTCCTCAGCTTCATTATTTGATACCTAAAATCATTACTATATCAATACTTTTTCTAAAAATAATACAATTATATAATTTTCAGGTGTACATTATAATTTGACATCTGTATATTCTATTGTGAGTTTACCATCCAAAGTCTGGTTTCCTTCAGCTACCATATATTTAATCCCTTTACCCACTTCACCATCTCCTATCCCCCTGTACTTGACCCCCTTTACCCTGTGTACCTCTGCCCTCCTCCCTTATTCCTCTAGTAACCACTAGACTATAGTCCATGTTCATGAGTCTCTCTTTGTCTTGCTCATTTTGTCTTTTAGGTTTGTATCCCTCATATAAGTGATATTATGCGATTTTCAACTTTTTCTCTCTGGCTTATTTTGCTTAGCATGATTATCTCGAGGTCCATCCATGTTGTCACAAATGGCAGTATTTCATGTCTTCTTATGGCTGAATAATATTCCATTGTATACATGTACCACAGCTTCTTTAGCCAATAATCTATTGTAGGACACTTCGGTTGCTTCCATATCCTGGCCACTGTGAATAATGCTGCTATGAATATCGGTGTGCAAATATCTTTTCAGGTATGGGTTTTCAAGTCTTTGGGGTGAATACCCAGTAGAGGGATTGCTGGATCATATGGTAGATTAATTCTTAGTTTTTTTGAGGAACCTCCACATTGCTTTCAATACTGGATGTACCAATTTGCAGTCATACCAGCAGTGTATGAGGGTTCCTTTTTCTCAGCATCCTCTTCAACATTTGTTATTCTTGTCTGTTGATTATAGCTATTCTAGCAGGTGTGAAATGGTATCTCATTGTTGTTTTGATTTGCATTTTCCTAATAGCAAGCGATGATGAGCATCTTTTCATATATTTGTTGGCCATTTGTATGTCTTCTAAGGAGAGTGTCTGTTCAGGTCCTCTGCCCATTTTTTGGTTGGATCATTTGTTTTTTTGTTTTTGTTATTGAGTTGTATAAATTCTTTGTATATTTTGGCTTTTATTGGAGACATTGCTTGCAAATATATTTTCCATTTGGATGGTTCTCTCTTTACCTTGTTGATGGTTTCTTTTACTGTGCAGACACTTTTTAGTTTGATGTAGTCCCATTCATTTATTTTAGCTTTTATTTCCCTTGCTTTCGAGGTCAAATTCATAAAATCTTATTTAAGTCCAAGGTCCTTGAGTTTAGTTCCTATGTTTTCTTCTATACATTTTATTGTTTCAGGTCTTATATTTAGGTCCTTAATCTATTTTGAATTAATTTTGATGTGTAGTGATAGTTAACAGTCTAGTTTCATTCTTTTGCAGGTGACTTTCCAGTTTCTCCAGCACCATTTATTGAAGAGGCTTTCCTTTCTCCACTATACGTTTTTGGCTTTTTTGTCGAAAATTATTTGCCCATATAAGTATGGGTTTACTTCTGGACTCTTGATTCTGTTCCACTGAATCAGGATTATTCAAGACAAATTATACTACAAAGTGACAGTAATCAAAGTGGCCAATACCATGCCGTTTGGTTACTGTCGCTTTGTAGTATAACTTGAAGTCGGGCAGAGTGATACCTCCAGCTTCGTTCTTTTTTCTCAGGATGGCTTTGCCAATTCGGAGTCTTTGTGCTTCCATACAAATCTGATGTTTTTTGTTCTATTTTTTTTAAAAATGCCTATGAGATTTTGATGGGGATTGCATTAAATCTGTATAACGCTTTAGGTAATATGGTCATTTTAACTATGTTGATTCTTCCAATCCAAGAACACAGAATCTCTTTCCATTTCTTTGTATCTTCTTCAATTTCTTTTAATAAGGTCTTGTAATTTTCATTATATAGGTCGTTCACTTGTTTCGTTAAATTTATTACTAGGTATTTTATTCTTTTTGGTGCAATTGCAAAAAGAATTATTTTTTCCACTTCTTTTTCTGACACTTCATTATTAGAGTATGGGAACACTATGGATTTTTGAACATTGATTTTGTATCCAGAGATTGTATTTACTTTTTGTTTCTAGTAGTGTTCTTGTGAAGTCTTTAGGGTTTTCTATACAAAGAATCATGTCATCCACAAATAGTGACAGTTTGACTTCTTCATTTTCTATTTGGATGCCTTTTATATCTTTCTCTTGTCTGAAAGACCTCGAATGTTATATTGAATAATAGTGGCAATAGTGGACAGTGTTGCCTTGTTCCTGATCTTAGAGGGAAGGTTTTTAGGTTTTCACCATTAAGTATAATATTGGCTGAAGGTTTGTTGTATATGGATTTTTGTATCTGTGTTCATGAGAGGTATTGGTCTGTAGTTTTCTTTTTTTGTGTTATCTTTACCAGGTTTTAGTATCACAGTTAATATTGGCCTCATAAAATGAGTTGGGAAATATCGCCTCCTCTTCAATTTTTTGGAAGAGTTTGAGGAGAGTAGGTATTAAATCTTTGAATGTTAGAATTCACTGGCAAAGCCATCTGGTCCTGGATTTTACTTTTTGGTAGGTTTTTGATGATTGTTTCAATTTCCATACTGCTGATCAGTCTATTTAGATTTTCTAGTTCTTCTTGATTCAGTCTAGGAAGGTTGCATTTTTCTGAGTACTGGTCCATTTCTTCTAGGTTGTTAAATTTGGTGTTATATACTTTTTCATAGTATTCTTTTACTAAAAAAAGATTTTTTCTTTTTTAGGTGAGGCAGCCTTGGTTGACCTCACAGATTGCAAGGACCTTGTCAGTTTATAATCCCTTATTTTTTTTATTTTTTAACGCCTATAGCACCTGGTCTTCCTAGGTGGTCTCCCATCAAAGTACTAACCAGACCCAACACTGCTTAGCTTCCGAGATTAGATGGGATTGGGCTTGTTCAGGGTGGCATGGCTATAGACTTTCATACCATTCTTGTATGATCCTTTGTATTTCTGCGATATCAGTGAGAATTGTTTTTGATTCAAAAAATTTAGTCTGTGCATGTTAACTGCTGCATAGAATTTCATTCCAAATTATATTAATGTCACAGTTTTTTATTTTTATCATTTTAGCTTTACATTTTTATATATTTTAATTTTTTCTTATATATATAAGCTTCTTATATATACAAGCTTATACAGCATGAGTCTTTATCCATATATTCTAAACTATAAAACCAGAAAAGTTTTTGAGCTGTATTTCAAAGAACTTATCTAGAAAAATAAATTTAGGTTGAATTTTTCTTATTGTTATAAATTACAAGCCTAATTAGATATGATAATTATTTTTCTTTTTATTATTAATGTTTGTAATCTTGGCAATATTGTAATATACTAAAGAAGACATTTATCACACTTTAATCAGTTTACTTTTTTGTTTTAGATCTCATGCATACTCAAGTTAATCATACTTTGTTCATAGTACGTGATCATCTTTTTGTGCAAGGCCCCTCTGTTTTTTCCCCATCACTTCCGTTATATCTCATCTCAATCAGTTTGAATATATATGAATCGTTTAAAAATATATACTTTTGTTTTATGTATGATTTTTACAAAGGTCCTAAATAGAAAAGAACTATCAAATGTATACACACAGGTTAGTTAATAAATACCTATGAACCCACCACCTAGTTTCATGGAACACTGCCAGCACCTTACAAGTTTCCTGTGTCCCTTTTCCTGACTAAATCCTTTTTCACTAAACTTCAAAATAGTAGATATTTTGAATTTTGTCCATCTCTTCCTTCTCTTTCTAGTTATATCACCCATATATGTATCCCTAATCAATATTAATTTTGTTTTAAAAGTTATAAGAATAGAATTATACTGTTTTTATTCTTTTATGATTTGCTGCTTTTACTTAGATTTGTGTTGATATATATATACAGTTGTTAATAATTTCCATTATTTTGTACTGTTCTATGAATGTACCATATCATGTGTTTAGTTTTTCCTTTTTCAAATAATAATGATAATTCTTGCTTTTAACTAGAACAGTTAGTCCATTTATATTTATTGACATTATTGCTTATTTGACTACATTTCATTTCTACCATCACATTGTATGTATTCTATTTGTCCCATTTTTTTCCTGCTTCCTTTTCCCTCCTTCTCTCATGCCAAGAACTGATTATGTCTTTGGTTTGTTGTGTTGTACTTGTTTTCTCTTTTCTCATTCCATTGTTTTCTTTTTCTACTGGTTTGAAGTTATATGCTATATGGCTATTGCTTTAGTGGTTATATTAGTGATTTTAACATTATTCTTAACTAAGTTAACTGAACTCTTTGTTACTTCTAAGAAATCTGAAGATTTTAAAGTGCTGTAAGCTGTTTTTCTCCCTTCAGTGTATATGTATTTTTTTTGGTCCTGTTCTTTATTTTGGTTCTATTCTTTATTTTCAACTTTATAAATCAGAATCTTAAAATTAATGCTTAGGTAATATACCACATTTTCTATTAATTTTTGTTGCCTATTCTTGTATTTCAAACTTTGTAAGTTTGTTTTCTATGAGAAATTATCTTTTAGACTTTTCTTAAATGAGGGCCTATTGGTAGTAAATTCAATTTTGGTTTGTCTAAAATGTCTTTATTCTACTCTTAATCTTAAAACATGTCATTCAGTACAAAATTCTATTTGATAGTTACTATATTTCCTGATTTGAAGAAACAATACTATTTTATGGAGCATTATGAAATTTAAAACTATGTTAAACTATCCACAATATACATCAACTTTGAGATGCATTCCAATTACAGAGATGTGAAAATTTGTGCTTCTTAGAATCAATGATATATGATCTATTTTTTTGTTACATTACAGATATCATTCTGCTGTTTTCTAGCTTCTTTGTTACTATTGAGAAGTCATTCACCAGTCCAAATGCTACTTCTATGTAATTATCTGTCCTTTGTATTGTCTGCTTCATAGATATCTTTTTCTAATGTTCTGCAGTTTCATTATGAGTGTGTAGGTAAAGAATTCTTTTCATTCGTTTTTGGATTTGCTAGGCCACTTAGATTGGTATCTTTTAACAATTCTGTAAAATTCTCAGACATTATTTCTTCAAATTTTGCCTCCACTCCATTCTTTAAATTATAGCTTTCTTGGACTCCAATTAGACATGTGATAGACTTTTTATTTTATTTTGTGTCCTTAAACTCTCTTAAATATTTACCATGTGTTTTTTTCTACAGTTGTCCTCTTGATAATTCCTTCATACTTATCTTTAAATCCACTCATTCTTCAGGTAGGTCTAATCTGCTTTTAATGGGTCCATTCAATTCTAAAATTAAAGTTATTACACTTTTCATTTCTGAAAGTCTTATTTCATTGTTTTTACAATATATTTATTCTTTGTGGTCTCTTGTAATTTACTCATATTTTCAAAGTTCTTTTTATTTCTTTAAGTATTTAACCAGTTATTTTGTATGCTCTTGTGCAAGTCTTTGTTCCTAGTATCTTAGTAGGCAACATCCTAAAACCTGATAACTTTAGAAAAAAGCACCACGTGATATATTCATACACTTTTTAGAGATTTAAGTTAATACATTTTTCTTGGTTTCATTTGAATCATATAAACTTTGTTCTTACCAAAAGTTGTATTAATTATAATTTAGAACATTGCACCCTCTTGACAATAGGGGAGATATTGTAATACAGGTAAATACTCCTCAATTTTTACCCTCAATATAGGTGTGGAAGAAACAAAATTGATGTTGATTCACTGAAATCAGGTTTTATAAAAATCAACTTCTTTTGATAATAATACATAGGCATTACTTTGTAACCACAAACAAAACAATAGTGGTAAATCTTTCATCAATGGCCTTGTAATAGTTCGAGTTTTTATAAAGCTTTTATTGGGTTTTGCTCTGTAGAGTATATGTTCAGTTAATTTGCAATTTCTCTTTGTAGGCTTGTTTTGATCCACTTCTTGAAGTGGTTTCCATCATGTACAATAAAAAGACAGCTGACCCAGTCCATCCTGACCTTGCTGGTTTGTTGGTGAAAAACAAGAATCTTTTAGCTGAGGTATATAGATTATCTGAAAATAAAACACTATGGGAAATTGTATCCTCTGTAAAAGTAGGGAGAAAAAAATTCTGATAAGGGCTTCAAAATATTTCCTCAACTCAGTTTTGCTTTTCTCTCAATATTAAATTCTCTTATCCCGAGGAACACTAATTTAGACCCTAATCTGTCTTTTGCCAGAGAAATCCCTTCGAAGATGGTGCATAGTTAAGTGCTTTTGACTTGACTGCCAACTGCTAGGGTTTGAGAACATTGGTTATAAACTGCCATGCTCAAAATCTATGTAATAATAATAGTTACATGTATTAAGCATTTTTAATGGAAAAGATGAGTTCCCATTTTCAATATGGCACCAAATAGCAAATATCCATTAAGAAACCACATTTATAGGAAATGCTTTGACTTTTATTCCCTGTGATGAACTACAGAGTGATTGTAGGATTTTTTACTTGAGTCCAAGTACCTCAGGATATTTGTTGCAAGAGGCAGTCTTATAGGTAACTGTAGTTGGAATCCCAAAGACCCTTGTCATTATTAAAGGTACTATGATATGGCTGTTTATGTCTGTACTGCCTCTGTGGTTACCTTCAAGTAAAATGTTCCAAATGCTTACATTCTGGGACACTGACAAGCCCTCTGAATAAGTAACTATTTTATGGGATCTATTAGTTTGCTAGGGCTGCTATAACAAAGTACCGCTGACTAGGGGGCTTAAACAAAAAGGTTACTCACAGTTCTGGAGGCTAGAAGTCTGAGACAAGAATTCAGCAGGTTTGATTTCTTCTTTCTTTTTATGTTGTTTTTGCAGCTTTATTGCCATATCTTCGACAGATGACGTGCAGATTTGAGGTGTACACCATGATTATTCAGTGTATATATTACAAAATGATTACCACAATATGGTTAATTAATGCTTCTGTCATCTCACATAATTCCTGTATGTGTGTGTGTGGTGAGGAGGTTGATATCTTCTGAGACCTCTTTCCTTAGCTTATAGGTGGCCATTTGTTCTCTGTGCTCTCACATGGTCTTCCTTCTGTAACTGTCCAGATGTCCTCTTCTCTAAGAACATAGATCATATTGTATTAGGACCCACCCTAAAGATCTCATTTTAACTTAAGTACCTTTTAAAGACCCTATCGTCAAATACAGTCACATTTTGAAATACGAGGGTTAGGACTTAAACGTGAATTTTGAGAGGGCACAAATCATAACAGTGGCCTTATTCCTTGGGACATCTTTTCTGCCCAGGACCTCATTAAGGTTCTTTTCTACTATCTCATCTATAAATAGCCTGACTCAAACTTTCATTTAAATAGATATAAATATAGATATGTGGGTAAATATATGTATATTTTAATTTTATTTATGCTAATATTTCCCCTTTTTTAGCATAGATGGGTGAAGAGAGGTAAATTTATGGTTAAATTTACGTAGATACAATAAATCTTATAACACTGTGGCAATTTTTTAATTTGTCTTTTTTTTTTTTTCAGAAAAATGTGGTCCAATCCCTGAAAACTGTAGAAATTTTACTCTGGGTAGCATTGTTGTTCTTCTGTACAGTATAATTTACTACTAATACTTAAGAAGTTTGGGATTTTTAATAATTCAGAATTTGAATTAGATTAAGTTTTACTTCTATGCCTAATTCATAAAAAACATTTTAAATCAATTTGTCAAAAGATCACAGGGTTTAAACCTTGTTTAAAGAAAATACATTTTTTTCAAGAATTTCAAAGTACTTTTTAAAAGCAGTTTTCTACATAAATCAGTTGGTAACTATAAATATTTTTAATCTATCGTCAAAGCAGATAGCTAAAAGACTCTACGAAAGTCTCATTTTGACTTGATTTTAGAAATTACATATATTTAAAAGTATTCTATAGCTCATATTGGCATTTTCTGAATTTAATAAAAATTAGTGGCAGTTACTACATGGTTTCCCTGTGTTAAAGTTATTTTAAAAAAAAGTTGTGATTCAACAGAATACATTCAGCATGAGTCATCTTTCTCTTTTCCAATACCTATTATTTGATCTCACAGGAACACAATTGTCTTGTAAGACAGTTTTTCTCTTCGCTGCATGCTTTTAAAATTTTTTTGTTATAATTAACTATCTCTTTGTGGGACATACAAAAATAATTATCATATGTTTCTGCCCAATAATGGAGAAACAGGTGCAAAAGAGCTATATTTAAGAAAAGCTAGATATAGCAGGGATAAATATTAAAGTATTCAATTGGTGACTATGTTGTCTAGTTTAGGCAATAGTATATTTAGCTAAAAGTTAGTGCTAAATGGGCTACTGTTATAATAAATGAATTAAACAACTTGTAAAAAAATGTAACTGATAATATTTATAAAAGGGCCTAGTATCTTAAATTTAAGATAAATTTAATGTGTCAGTACTTTTAAAATTGATTTTTCACAATGATTTTTGTTTGTGAGAACAATATGACTGTGTCTATACAGATAAGATGGGTCCCCCCCCCCCTTAGCATAGTAATAAGGCAAATAGTAGAAACCTGGTAGATGCAGCCAGCTTTGGAGTTGGTTAACCCAGACAATATATATTTTGCAGCTAAAGAAAAATATCAGAACAAGTTATTCTTAATTTTAATTGAGATGATTATAGAGTCACTTGTGGTTTTAAGAAATAATAGGTCCATTGTACACTTTGCTCAGTTTCTTCTGATAGTCAAATTTTGCAAAACTATAGTATAATGTAACAGCCTGAATATTAACATTGATGTGATAAAATTCACCAGTCTTATTCAGATTTTCCTAGTTTTCTTGGTACTTCTTTGTTTGTGTGTATTAAGTTCTAAACAATCATTCAAGATATTGAACAGTTAGTTTCAATACCACTAAGATCTTTCCCATTGCTATTTTATATATATCCGTACCCACTTCCTTTCCATGCTTAGCACCTGGCAATCACTAATCTCAACTCTGTTCCTAAATATTGTCATTTCAAAATTTTATACACTCAAAAAGCTAAACACAGTGTTTCCATATGACCCAAAATCCCATTCTTAGGTAGATATACAAGAGAATTGAAATATATATTCACATAAAAACTTGTAAATGAATGTTCATAGTAGCATTATTTATAAAGCCAAAAAATGAATACAACTCAAGTGTTCAGCTAATGAGTGGCTAAACAAATGTGGTATATCCATACAGTAGAACTTTATTCAGCCATAAAAAGGAATTAAGTACTAAATCATGCTATAACATGGATGAACTGAGAAAACATTATGCTAAGTAAAAATAAACCAATTACAAGAAGCAACATATATTTTGTGATTTCATTCAGATGAAATGTCTAGAGTAGGCAAATCCACAGAGACAGAGTAGATTAGTGGTTACCAGGAGCTGGGAAGGATGGGGGAAATGAGGAGTGACTACTAATGGGTATAAGGTATCTTTAGGGGATAAGAAATTATTCTGGAATTAGATCATGGTGATGGTTGCACAACCTGTGAATATACTAAACACTACTGAATTGTTTGCTTTAAAGGGTAAATTTTATGGTATGTGAATTATATCTCAATATGCTGTACAACTCTATGAATATGCTAAAAACCATGCGATTGTATAGTTTAAATGGGTGATTTATTACTTATATTCAATAAAGCTGTTTTTAAAATGTTTTATAAATAGAATCATATATATGTATCCTTTTGGGATTGGCTTTTTCACTCAGCATAATTTCCTGGAGATTTATTCAAATCGTTGTATATTAATAGTTTGGTCTTTTCTATTACTGAGTCCATGGTATATGTACTACAGTTTGTTTAACCACTTGCTGACACATATCTGGGTTGCTTGCAGTTTTTTTGGCTATTACAAATAAATGCTACCCAAAACTAAAAAAAACAAAACAACAAAACCCAACACATCCGTCATGGCAGCTGCACCCCTTCCTCTCCTATATTTTTGGTTCCTTCCTTCCACTAGCAGCCTGTGGTGGCTCTCTTGTTTTGCTTCCCTCTCACAAGCTATCTTTCTTGCTTCTCTTTATCTTTTTATGACCCTTCTTTCCTTTATTTGCCTTAAAAATACGTATGTATTTAATCAATTTAAGCTTAGATCTTTCTCCTACCTCTCCTATTCACATATTTCTCTGATCAGCACAAGTCAGGCCAGGAACCAATGATAGAAACATAGGCTGCTCCTTACCTGTACACACACTCCCCTTTACAGTACATCATAAAACACCTAAGGCCAAGCATTAAGTATTTCTTTTCTGCTAGAAATATAGAAATCTTTATTGGTATAACTTAATCTTGTAACAAGATTTAAATAATGTTGATGAGAGTAAAATCACTTATTCCAAACCATATGTGTCAATATAGTATGATTTCTTAAATGTATTTAACCTTAGAATATACTGTTAGAAGATTTGAAAGCCTTCGTTTTATTGTACAATAATATGTAACTTAAATATCCGTAATGATTTAGACTCATGAATTTTCTAAAACCAAAATTATAAATGATTTTAAATAACACTTTCCATTTCTCTTAGCTAAGAAATCTTCAAAACAAGCTTCTCATAAAAGAAACTTCATTGCAAGAGATGAAGAGTGAGCTAAAAAGTTACAAAGAAAATAACATGCAACAGTCATTCCAGATAATGTCCCTGAAAGATGATATCAAAGACCTAGAGGAACTTATTGCTTCTCTAACCAGAATTAAATCTTTGAAAAGTACCAATATTCAGAGTCTTGAACAAGGCAACTGGGATCTAACTGGAAGAATTCTAGAACTAGAAAATCGTCTAAGGTAAGGAATTTTTAGTTTGTTTGCAAACGTGTCATTTGTTTAAGCTTGCAAATAGTATGTGAACTCTATATTCCCAATTGATCACAGGATTTAAATCTAGTAGAATTTCTCAATACCTGATTCAACATTATTATATTTTTAGAGAACATTTTTATCGAGATCTAATTCACATACCATTAAAATTCACCCTTTAAAGTGTACAATTCAGTAGTTTTAATATATTCACAAGTCTGTGTAATCACCAGCAATATCTAATTCTGAAAATTTTCATCACCCCCTAAAGAAACCCCATGCCTATTAACAGTTACTCCCTGTTCCACTCTCTCCAATCTCTGACAACTATCAATCTAATTTTTTTCTCTATGACTTACTTTTTCTGGACATTTCATATGAATGCAGTTATACAATATATGGCCTCTGTCTGACTTCTTTCACTTAGCACAATGTTTTCAAGATTAATTCATGTTGCAGCATAAATTGGTACTTCATTCTCTTTTATGGCTTAATATTATTCCATTATATAGCTATACCACATTTCATTTATCTGTTCATCAGCGATGGACATTGAGTTGTTCCTTTGGGGGGGGTACTTTGTGAATAATGCTATGAATATTTTTAGTACAAGTTTTTATATACTATATGTTTTATTTCTCTTAGATATATGCCTTAGGAGTAGAAGTGCTGGGTCATAAAGTAATTCTATATTTAACCTTTTGAGGTTACTTTGACAAACTTCCAGACTGTTTTTCAAGGCAGCTGCACCATTTTACATTTCTACCTGCAATGTATGAGGATTCCAATTTCTCCACATTCTCACCAACACATGTTATTGTCCTTTTTACTATTGAGTTGTAAGTGTTCATTGTACATTCGGGATACTAAACCCTTATCAGATACATGATTTGTGAATATTTTCTCCCATCTTTAGGTTGTCTTTTTATTTTTATTTTTATTCTTTGAAGTACAAAAATTTTATTTTATTTTATTTTATTTTTTTCAAAATATAGAAAAGAAAAGCTTTACTAGAAGGGAAAGTACACTTCGGACGTGGAAGCGAGCATGAGCAAGAGAAGTATGGCTCAAAAGACCCCGAATTTTTAAATTTTGATGAAGTTTATAGTTTTTTTTTCATTGTTTCTTTGATGTCATATCTAAGAAACCACTCCCTACTCCAGGGTTGCGAAGATTTACAAGTATATATCCTTTTAAGAGTTACAGTTTTAGCACTTAAATTTATGTCTTTTTTTTTTTTGAAGATTTTTTTTGTATATGGTGTGAGTTAGAAATCCAAATTTATTCTTTTTTCATGTGAAGATCCATTAGCTGTCTCAGCATCACTTGTTGAAAAGACTATCTTTCTCCTATTGAGTGTCTTGACAATTTTTTTTTAAAAAATGGACTGGATTCTCATTTCTATTCTATTGGTCTGTATGTCTATACTATGCCAGTACCATACTGTCCTACATACTGTAGCTTTGTAGTAACTTTTGAAGTGTGAGTCCTCCAATTTTTTCAATATTATTTTAGCTATTCTGGATCCCTTGCTTTTCCACATGAATTTTAAGATTTGCTTGTAAATTTCTGTAAAAAAAAAAGTCAACTGGGATTTTGATAACAATTTGTTGTATTTGTAGATCAATTCGGGGAGCATTGCCATCTTAATATTAAGTCTTCCAGTCCATGAACGGGGCATCTTTTCATTACTAAGATTCTCTTTCGTTACAAAAATATTTTGTCATTTTCAGTGTAGATGTTTTACATTTCTTTTGTTAAATTTATTTATAAATATATTATTCTTTTTATGCATTAGAAATGGAACTTTTAAAAATTTCTTTGCAAATTGATCATTTTGGGTAAATAGAAATATAACTGATTTCTATATATCAATCTTGTATCCTGAAACTTTGCTATACTTATTAGCTCTTACAGTTTTCTTGTAGATTCCTTAGGGTTTTATCTATATGTCATTTGCAAAGAGATTTACTTCTTCCTCTCTAGTCTGGATGCTTTTAATTTATTTTTATTGCCTAATTGCCTTGGTTCAAACCTTCCATACAATGTTGAATGTAAATGGTGAGAAACAGACATCCTTGTTTTGTTCTTGATCTTAGGGGAAAAGCTTTCAGTCTTTCACCATTAAGAGTGATGTTAGCTATGAGTCTTTCATAGATGTTCTTTATCAGGTTGAGGAAATTGCCTTCTATTTCTACTTAGCTGAGCGTTTTTATCATGAAAGTGTGTTAGATTTTTGTCAAATGCTTTTTCTTCATCTATGGGGATGATTGTGTGGTTTCAGCCTTAATGCCATTTGTTATTCTTAGACTTGTGGTTACTTAGTTGGTATATATAGAGAGGAGATATTCAATCATGTGCCCTTGGTTGCTATTGGTAATATTTAAGAAACCCATACAATATGAAAAGCCATTGTATCCAGATATGAATACTGGTGTAAAGTGTTTGTATTCTATATTGGTTAGCATATATTGGCTCACCTAATAGGTTGAAGTTTCTTCTGGGTCTTGCTTTTCTCAAATCACTTTAAAAAAGAAAATATGAAGAAGCTTGAAACTAAGTAAAGAAATAAACCTCTACTCAGACTGAGAAATTAGTTAAAATCTAAGGCCATGAAGGAGAGTGGAATTTCTTTTTTTCTGGTTTGCAGTGTCTAAAAAAAGAAAATTGACAAAGTTGAAGTGAAGAACTTATTAAAATAATTCATTATCCACGTAAATATCTTCTCAGTGGTAAGGCATCACCGAAGTTGATCTCTAGTTTGACCCCTAAACAGCTGACCAATCACTGCAAACCCTTCAACACAATTTTGAATATCGCCATAGAGTGAGTCACTCTGGCCTTTTTCCTTTTGTTTTGTCCTTGGTGCCAACAGGAAAGGTGGCTGTATGGCATACCATACATTCCCTCACCACTTCCTTCCCCCCCCCCCCCCATCAATTTGTTAGTGCTGAAGGGGAAAGAAGTACTAGAAGCAGCTATTAGGGAGTGAACTCTGGAGCAGACTTTGGACAAAGGATTATTCCTAGGCATATCTGGTTTCCAGCCCCGTTAGCTGTTTTCTCTTTGCAGTTAGTACAGTTAGGAGTAAAAGGCCCAACACTTTTTGCTTTTGTTCTATCAGTTACTGAAGAAGTATGCTAAATTATGATTATTTATAATAATTATATTTTTATATTAATTAACTATATTAATCAATTATGATTGCAGATTTGTACCTCTCACTTTTACTTCTGTCTACTTTTGCTTTTATATTTTGAAACTATTTGATTCTTATTTAGAATTTTTATCTTTCTGTTGAATTTTCACTTTTATTATTATGAAATATCCTTCTTTATCTTTTATATACTTCTTGCGTTAAAGTCTACTTTGGTATTAACTTAGCTACAACATTATACTGTTCTCATGGTATATATTTTCCATTTTTTCATTTGCAGGTTTGTGTGTCCTTGTATTTAAAGTCTGCATCTTGCATAATGCTTAACATTAGTTGTATTTTTAACCCAATCTGATACTCTTGTCTTAATTGTTGGATTTAAGTCTACCAATTGTTATTTATTGTTTGTTTTTCCCATCTGTTCTCTGTTCTTTTTATTACTCCTTCACCATTTTCTTTTGGATTAATCTAGTTTTTTATTATTCCATTTGTCTCCTCTCTTATCTTTTGAACTGTCATTTAGTTTTTACTAGAGTTTATTATTATAAAATGTGTATTTATTATTCTATTTTAGATTTACACATTTATGATATCCCAAAATAGAAACTGTATAACAGTTTAACTTTATTTAGCCATCTATGCTCTTTGCTATTGTTATGACATATCTTATCTTTTCAAATTTTGCGAATCGCATAATATATTATTATTGTTTTTGTTAACTGTCAGTATAAATTTCTATTTACCCACACACCTACCCTTTCTGGTGCATTTCATTCCTTCCTACAATTCTGTGCAGTCACCAGGGATCATTTTTGTTCATCCTGAGAAACTGCCTGTACTATTTCTTATAATGCAGTTCTTCTGACAATTTTTCCATTTTTTCCCTTCTGAAACTATTTCATTTTCATTTTTTGAAGGATTTTTTTTTTTTTACTGCCTACAGAATTCTGGGATGTCAGTAATTTTTCTTTCATCACTCAAAGACACTATCTTCTATAGTGTCTGTTGAAAACTCAGTTATCAGTCTTATTGTAACTTTGAAGGTAATGTGTGCTTTTGATCTGACTGCTTTTAATTGTTAGCTGTCTGACTATAATGTATCTGGTGTGGCTTTCTTAGTATCTATCCTGCTCAGGATTTGCAAAACTTATTGAATCTATCAACTGATGTCTTTCATCAGGTTTGGAAAATTCTTGGGAATTGTTTTTTCAAATATTGTTTCTATACTATTCTGTCTGTACACTCATTCTAAGGCTACAATTACAGCTATGTTAGATTCCTTGACTGTGTCCTATATGGCTCTAATACAATTTTTTTCTTTAGATAATACAGATAATTATATTATATATTTTTCAGATAATTTCTTTTGACCTAACTCAAATTCATTAATTCTGTAGGGTGCAGTTCTTAGACAGAAAAGGGCATTAAAATCACGGAAGATGGACTGAAAATTTAACCTAGCTACAGGGTAGAAAATACTGCCAATTCCTAGCAATTGGTCATCAAAATGAGAACCAAATAATTAGCTATTTGTATACTTGATAATAAGTCAAGTTTTTACATATGGTATTCTCTATTGCTGTATCATTATTTCTAGTTCCTTTTTCCCTCATCAAATCCCAGTAGAAGAGCCCATTCCAATGTCATTAAAATAGGGGTACTTGTGTTTCTGTGGAACCTCCTGATCATCACACTATTACTGGCAGTGACAGGCAAATATTCATACTCAAATTTCCCACTGAAAAGGATGATTTCATAATTGCCCTCCCCCAGGGTAACTACTACAAGACTTAACCCTGAATTTTTTTCTCTTCATTTCTCTGCCATTTTTAGTCTCTCCTTAGAAATAGTTGGGTAACTGCACAGCTCTTTTCATAAGAAATACATTTTTACTTGATATACATATTTAATAGGTTTTAAATGGGGAATATTTTCATCATTTTTAATTGAAGTTTTAAAATTGAGTTGGTTTCACAATATTGTTACCTACTGATATCTTACACAGAGTACATCTGATTGAAAGAGAAAAGGCAGAGCGAAAAGCAGACCTTTTGGAGAAAAAGTTAGCAGGTGCTGATGGATTCACCCCTTATATGAATATGAAAGGACAAGAAGATACCTTGGATAATTTCATGATGAGGGTGAGAATAAACTTAAATTGATTTTTGAAGAAACAGGATTTTTACCCTTGTGTTACTTCAGGAGATAATAGGCAAATATTGAGTGGTTTGTTGACCCTCTTTGTGGAGGGTCAAAGGCAGCAGCAGTACCTCATGGTTGACTGGAAGCCTTTCTGAGGTAATGAGAAATCTACAAGGAGGATCTGAAGTTCTACAAAAAATTTTTTTTGAAAAAAATAAAAAAGATTAGAGAGAGCTGGGAGGAGAGGTGGTGCTTGGAAAGTAAAATATTGAAGTTTTTAATTTCTGATATGGGTTTTTTCCCACTGCTAACAAAATCTGCGTTTTGGGATCTGGGTGTAAGGGTTGAAGAGGGGTGTAGGTAAAAGTTATTTGAGACTGAGGCAAGGAATTGCAAAGCTAAATTGCTTGGATCATCTACATTAGACATTGAAATTGAGAATTACAGTGTAAGTTGGGTTTAGAAGGAAGAAATGAACCTGGACACGAGTAGATAGCAATTTATAGGATTAGTAGAAGATTTTATAGAAGAATGTTGGAGGAGGATGGGAGACAGACGATCGTCAAAGAATTGAAAGGATTTTGAAATCGTTAGACTATAACAGCTTATTACATAGTCTGAATATAAAACAAGGTCCATCATGATCCAATTAATGTGAGGGGTTCCATTTTTAAAACTTCAGGACTGTTTTCAAAATATTTTAAAGCAATTTCAATTTTTAATTGCCTCTCTCAATTCACTATAACATTTCTCTCTTTTTTTTCACTTTTTCTGACCTATCTGCCCTATCTCTGAAAACTGTCCCAAACTAGAGTCCTTGCCACTCTGACCTTTTCTTCCATTACTCTTATTCTGCCACCTTTTTTTCTAGGCTTTTAGTGATACAAACACATCATTACTTCAACAATTCTAGCTCTTCCCTTATTTCCCAGTTTTGTATGACAAAAAGCCCAGAAACTAACCTTGTTTACTCAGCTCCCAGAGTTTAACGTGGCAAGAAGCTGGAAAGAAGGCTAAGATTCATAAAGGTAGAATCTTCTTGCAGGAGGTCGGGGGAAAGAGAATTACAAGCAGTATCTTTTATTTTTTTCCTATTTATGATGGAAGCAGGTTAATTACAGGAGTATAAGGGAAAGGTTGGGGGAAAGAAATATGACTTCTTTCCTTCATACTTTTACATTCTCAAAGTTGTTAAGTGATATTCTATAACCATAACTAAGTTTTTATGAAAATATCGATTTCTCTGCTAACTTTTTATTTAATTATCTTAGCATTTTTTGATGATCCTTGCTTTAAATCAGTTATTTTATTAGGAGATGTAAATTGCTGTTTTTAAATTTTCTATTATTCCTTCTACATTTATTAGCTCAAAATTTTCTGTAAAGAGTTTAACCTCATAAACTGGAGCTATTTAGTTAGCTGTTTCTCTAAGCTAAATTTTCTATGTTCTCAAAACAATTTCTCTATACCACTATTTCAATACTTTTTGATGTTCTAGTTTGTAATTTTGAGTATGCCCTTGCTTCTCTTATGACTCTTATAACTCTTTTTTTTTTTGAGGGTCTCTTTCCTGAAGTTTTATTATGACTGTGTTTCTATTTCAAAAGAAGGAAATAGTAAGTTTAACAAATGTATTGGCATATCCAGGATAAAGGTGAAGCTATCCTGGCCAAGAACTTTGAGAGAGACAACCTTTTTCACTCTGAAGGACCAAAAGATGGGCAGAAAATTTGGGATAAATGTCAACAAGATTTAATCCATCAGGAAAAACAAAAATATGAGTTAGACAGACCTCCATATTCATTTGGCTGGGAAACTAAAACTGCACAATCTCACTATCAGAAATTCCTCGGTCAGTTGGCTATTCTTCTGAGCGACAGCGTTGTCCCCATACCAGCCACAGAGGAAGCTGTGAAAGAGAGGATTCAGGAAATTGGTGCAAATGAGCAATCTTGGAAGTCTGTAAGTGCACTGAAGGACAAGTTATTCTTTCAAATTTGTTTCTTTTAAGATGTGGATTTTGATATAGCTGATTTAGTACACTCTATGGCTCTAAATTTAATTTTGATTTTGTTTTTATTACTAGAGTAATAAAAGGATATCCATTATTACAGCAGAGGTAGTATAGTGTGTGTGTTGGGAGCAGTGAGCTTCTGTACAAATCCCAGCTCTGTCATTGCCAGCTGTGTGCTCTCCGGCAGGTTGTTAAACTCTCTGTGCCTGTTTTCTTTGTAAAATTTGGTTGTGGAAGTGAAGTGGGGTAAGGGAGGATTTAGGAGGGTGTAGTTCCTATCTCAGAGTAGTTTTAAGGATTAAATGGGTTAATACATGATAAATGTGTAGTACAGTTCAGTGTAAGCTCAAGGAATGCTAGCTAAAAATAGTGGTTTGGTGAAGATAGCAATTCCATCATGACCAAAAAGTTTAGTCAGTACATTAAAATAAATGATCAAATCAGTTATTCAGTTTTTTCTTTTTCTTTTTTTTTTTTTTAACGCCTACAGCATCTGGTCTTCCTAGGTGGTCTCCCATCCAAGTACTAACCAGGCCTGACCCTGCTTAGCTTATTTGTTTGAATTTACTTGTCAAATCTATCAAAATATTGAACCAGCAGGTTTAAGTGGATATATCTCCTTGTTGTGTTCAGATCATTTTAGTAAAATTTTATGATTCTTCACCCTATAATTGAAATGAAAGATGAGTATTTCTTAAATTCAATGTGTTAGGAAAACCTCCACACGGTAGTCTGTTTACTGTAAAGTTACAAAATTTTTTGCACTCTTTTCTTAAAATTCATTATACAATTTTCTCAATACTAAAATGTCTTATATTTACATATCAAAACTTTCCTTTTTTTTTTGAAACCAGCATCTATTCAGCAACTTAAGGTTGCTACAATGTCAATATAGAACTTGCACATTATTCAAATTAAATAGAAATCATGGACCATCAATAAGTTTTATCTATTTTTTTTCCCCTACAGAGAACTGAAGGCCTTCAGCAGGAAATTCAGATGCTCACTAAGCAACTAGATCAGCTGCATCATTACCATGAAGAAGCTGCTGCTCAAGAATCATCCCAAACTGAAGAAAAAAGTAGGGAACAAAGGAGACCCTTGAAACGTCTAGAAGGAAAAATTGCTATTAATGACTTTGTTCAAGGAAGATTAGATTCAGACAGGAATAAAGTAAGAATTTCCTGAAGTGTAAGGCAAAGGCATTTCTTTGACAATGAAAATGATCATATTTTATTATCTACTGTTTGAAGCTATTAATACTATTTATACTTACTATTGGAGAAGGGAGGAAAATTTGATACAAATCCTTAAACCTTATAATTTTATCAAAAAGCCTCTCCTCACTCCCTCTCTCCCATTTCTCATTGTACGCATATTTAATATGTATTATGAGGGCATTTATTAATATATTTCTTAATATACTTTAAAAATAGCATAAGAAAAATAGGAGCTCAAAGGATTGGCTCTCTAAAGGTGGAATTTCAGGCACTATGTCAGCTAGATGTGGTGGGTATTGGGAAGGGGCCTATGGTGATATTTCTCAATAATTACTATATAGATTCTTACTTTCTGCTTCTCTGAGTCTATTAGGAAAAAGTCAATTAAAAGTAGGAATAGAAATAGGTAAGATGCAATATAATTTATTTTCAGTAGATTTTTATTCTGAGGTAGATATTTATTTCACTACTTCTTCACAGAATTTCTTGCTATACTCATATGTTATACTATTTCTATAGTTGCTATGGCCCAAAGTGTAATCTTACTCACTCACCACTCGTTCATTCATTCATTCATTCATTCATTCATTTTTTCACCCAATATGTATTGAAAACTCAGTTTAAAAATTTGCAATATTTAATGAAGTATCAGCAACATCTTCCACAGAGCCCAAAGACGAATCTAACTTCTACTCCTGCTCTTGAATGTGAATGATGATGATACATTTCCATGCAAAGTTTTTTAAAATTCTATTTTAAAATTTAAGAACATACAAATAACATACGCTTTCCATAACCCTTGAAATCATGATAAAAGGTTTGAAGAAAACAATAATAATCTTCCCCAACCCTCTTTTACCTCAGTAACCAATACATATGTATATATCTTCTACAACTATTGCCAAAGTTATGGAAGTATACAAGTATGTATATGTAGGTGGTGGTATTTTACAAAACTGGTACTATACTAGTCAAAATACTCTTCTTACTTAGCAAAAAAATAAGTACCTCATAGTCCTTCCTTAAATGAAAAGATATAGATTTAACTTATTCCTTTAAAAGCTGCATAGTATTCTCTAGTGTGTATATGACTTCTTTATTTGATCAATTCCCTACTGATGGAATATCAATTTTTTTCCACTTTTCTTATGCCACTACAAATAATGCTACAATAAATATGTTTATACATACATCTTTCCACACTGGTGCTTTCTCCCCCATAGGATTGAGTTCTAAATGTGGAATTACAGCATCACAGTATATGATTATTTAAAATTTTAATAGCTATTGCCAGAATACTGCCTTCTAAAAGCAGAAGGAATTCACCTTCCAAACAGCAATATATGTGTGCCTGTTTCCTCTTCACGTCCTAGCCAACATTGTATGTGATCATTATTTTAGAGTGTTTGTGTGGGATGCCGAGGTGGGGAGAGAGAGATGGGTTAAAATGGGTTAATTTTTTCTTTTCTTTCTTTTTCTTTTTCTTTTTTTTTTTTTTTTACATTTACCTGACTTCTAGTAAGGTTGAACATCTTTTTTTTTTTTTTTTAATACTGTTAAGCATTAGATTCCTTTGCCTACCCACTACTTACAATTTGGACCTAAGATGCAGAAAGTTGAGTTAATTAAACTCCATGTATAATCATAACATATTATTTTGGGCCATGGAAGTTCCCTCTCATTTATTTATTCCGTTTTAGCCTCTTTCCCATCCCCTCCCCCAAAGGAAATCAATCTAATGTATTTAATGTGTATCTTTTTGTTTATATATGTTCTTTGAAGTGTGATATTTTGTGCGCACATTTTAAATTTGCATAAATGGTATTGTGTTTAAAATATTCTATTACTCAGCATTATAATTTTTTTAAATTAAAATTATTGGGGTAACATTGGTTAATAATATTATATAACTTTCAGGTGTACAATATTATAATTTGACATCTGTATATTCTATTGTGTGCTCACCACCCAAAGTCTAGTTTCCTTCTGTTAGTGTATACTTGACCCCTTTTACCCTCTTGCCCTCTCTCTACCCCTTTCCATTCTGGTAACTGCCATTTTCTTGTTTGTATCTATGAGTTTTTTTTATTTGTTTTGTTAGTTTGTTACTTTTTGTTTTATTTTCTACATATCAGCATTATATTTTTAACATCAACTTAATATTGCTATTTGTTTATCTAGTTCAGGGCTTCTGTCTACTGCACGGAGTTCTACAGTGTATATACTTGACACTTTTGCCTGTCCACTCCTCTAGTGCTGAAAATCCCAGTTACCTCATCTTTTTACCACCACAAACAACAAAACATCTCTAGGAACACCTGTACGAGTCCCCTTATGGACCTGTGAGAGAATTTCTTAGGGATGTTTACTCCAGATAGGAATTGGTGGCTCACAGGATATGTACACGTATTTTTTTCTGGTGGTAACTTTATAAAGTACAGAAGAATAGAAAGAATACAATTAAAATCACTAGTAATTTTACCACTTTGAGATAACCAGTGTTAACATATAGGTATATTTCTGATTTTTTTCCATGCATATTTTTATATAGTTGAGATAGGCAGTTTTTCTTCATACTTCTTTAATTTAACTAGATCATTTTTTCTTAGCAAAAATTTTTGAAAACTTTATTTCTAGGGAATGTATAATATAATATGAACTTTAATTATTTAACATTTGCATTTTTATTTTTTCATGTTATGAATAATATAAAGAATATCTTGGTGCATGAATCTTTATATAAATATTTGATTATTTCCTTGTAATATATTCCTAGAAAAGTTGAACTAATCTATGCTACCACCTGGTGTTAATAAAATTATCACTTAATTGTATCCTTGTTAGCATTGAGCCATCACTTTTATTTATTGTCATATTTTATTTTCTGAAGTATTTTAATGATGTATATTTATGGTGAAAAAATATTTTAGTTATGTAAGTATTGTTAAGTCTGCAATTTATCAGACTAGAGTAGATCTGATATGCCAGTGTAGAACTCCATGTTAAAACACAGCTTCTTTATTTTGACACTGTTGATTTCTTCGAAGGAAAACTCCAAGACTGAGAATTCCCAGATTGAAGAGCAGAGCAAGATGTTCAAAAAGCTAGAGAAAGACAACAAGCAACAAACATTATTGAAGATTAAGCAGAATTTGCAGATTGCTACAACTCAGAGATTAGAGGAGGAAATTCAGAAACTTCAGAAACAGCTTAGTGATTTGAAATTGTCAAACAAAAATATGAAAATTCAACTGACGAGAGTAAATGTCCTTAAAGTAAGTAAAGGCTTTCAAAAATTCACTTAAGCTTTGTTTTGTCCCATTACAATTTTTTTTTAGCCTGTTACTATTTTAGCTGTATGCTTCTCATTGAACTTTAGAAAATTGACATTAAAATTATTTTACACTCATGTAAAAGAATATATAATATTAAAGCGTATATAACAATACGGTTTGATGCCTGTAAATCTACCACTAATCTTTAAGTAAAGACTATTATCAATCCCGTGGAAGCTTCCATGTAGTCCCCTCTCTACTCCTCAAAGGTAACTTCTAGATCCCTTGCTTTTTCTTTTAGTCTTACTTTTGTCTGTCTTATTGGAGTAATAGTTAAGTTTTAGTCATTTTGCGGGGCTCCTCTTTGGATCTCCTCTATTTCAAGCTTCAGTTGTAGTATTTCAAACATACATTTTATGTCTTAAAGCACAGGTACACTAAATACTTAATGATCAACTTTTTTTTTTTTTGCCAGTTTATCAGCAATATTCTTCTTACTTCAGAGCCAGTTATTTTCTCTCTTTATTTAATTAGCACAGACTGTAAGACTTTTGAGGACATGGAACACTACTTGTTAAACCTCTTTAAACATCAAGGGCCTAGTTTATAAGAGTGTTCAGTTACTGTTATTGATGAGTATTGATGGTGTAGAAATGTCCTCTTAATTCATAAATCATGAACTTTTCTTTCTTTTTCATGTATCTCCCTCTTTAAAAAAAGGAATAGAAGCATGAGTTATCATGCATCATGCTTGCCTATTATTTAGAAGAGATCTAATCATAGTCATCTTCCTTTCTCCCAACCTTAACCTTATACCCATACAGGACAAAACCATTCAGAAGCTCAGGCAATCTTTTACAAAAGTAGAAGCAATGAAAGAGAAGGCAGCTCCAAAAACAGATAACTGGAAAACTACATTAAGCTCAGCCAAGCAAGAAGCAAGATGGGGCAAAGACAAGGCCCATCAGATGTTAGACACTGTCACTCCTGAGCCCTGCACAACAAAGAGCACACTTGAAGAAGTATCAGGACAACAACAAGAGGTTATTATTATTATTATTATATTATTAATCACCATTATTATAGTAGGATTCTTTAAATTGAAGTGATAAACACCTACCTCAACTTAGACACCACCAAAAAGGGAATTTATTGGCTTATGGAATCAAAAAAACCAGAGCTCTGGGAGGGCAGAGATACACCTGGGCCCAGGATGAGCACCTGGAAACTTATCAGGCCTTTCTTACTGGCTCTTCTTGGCATCTCTCTCTGTGTTAGCTTGTCTATCTGACTGACAGCCACAGAGTTTTATAGTTTCTGTGACAAGAAAGAATCTCAAGAAAGGGTCTTTGTAAGACCAGCTTAGGTCAAATGCCTATGGCAAGGGATACATGATTATCTTAGATTTGTGTACACATGCGTTGACTAACCAAAGACAAGGAGGTAGGGATATAAGAGGATGGAAGTTCAGGAAAATCATATGTTTTGGGCTGGGTCACTCTAGGACAATAGGGTAGTGCTTCTAAACAGGCTTAGATTTTCACTATATCTATTTATAAAGCAGATATTTTAAGAGAATTCGTAAAAGCCTGATAATTTGAGGCTATTGTGGGATTATATGTCACACCACCATATAGTAGTTGCTTAAGAAATATGTAACTTTAACCAACTACTTTAAGAGACTCTTAAAACCTAAAGCCATGATGTTATCATTTTTTTAACTTCTGCATATTCACTTTCTTGATTGCTTTTATTCTTCTCCTCAGTATCCCTTATTATAGTTTCAGTCAGACCTCTTCTCTTTGGGGCACTCTGTAGTTTACAATTTATTTCTGAGATTATTTTGTCTTATTCTTGCCTGAGTTCGATCATCACATCTTTATTCACGAGGCATCTTAGACATCTTTTTTGTCCATTTCTATTCTGAATTATTACATTTAGAAAGGTGGGGGTTCCCCCCCACACACACACACTGCAAATCCTTGTCTGATGAATATTTAATTCATTTGGGTGTCGTATCAAACATGTTTCCCCTGCTTTATAGCTGTCTTTCGGGATGAATATTTTCATCATCTGAACATCTTCTTTAAGTAATTTCGTATGGATATTATTTGCCCCGTACCTGTTCACTTTAAAGTCACTTTAATTGCCCTACCCTCTCAATTTTAGGTGTTTCTACTTAGTTAGGGGGCAGGGTTTACGTAACTCAATGTGTTTCTTAACTCAATACCACCCTCTTCTGTTGGCAGTGAGTGGTTTCTAAAATTTGTTAGATCAAGCCTTTTATTTTGGGGGTGGGGGCTTATGTGATGTCTGATTCTTCAATACTGTCTTGTATATATAAATCCTTTAATTTCCACTGTTTGCTTTTTTTCTTTTCCTTTATCACCAAGCCTCCAAGGAAACCCCTCACCCTTCTTCCAAGAACTTCCCTCTTGTCTCAGAGACCTTTTCCTTAAAATGGCCATTTCTGGTCTCATGGGCTTCCAGGCACCTTTCTTTTCTTTCACCACTTGCCAGTGTTCTGGTCCACCAGGTGTCAGACCTGTTCTTAGTATTTCCTCATTTAGCATTTCTGGGACACCTGTGGAAAACAGCTGCATCCTCCAGTGTGGGCTCTGGAACGGCTTCTGCTTGTTTAGGATATTTATTTCCCTACTTATATGCAAACTGAAGTCTATAGTATTCTCGAGTTATGCTTTCTGCATGATTTATGAATGTTTTTACCTGCTTTCCTTGTTGATTGCTATAGTTTTTAAAGGATGGGTGGAGAGAGATGTATTTAAGGACTACTAACAGCAAATAGGAAGTTCAAAAAGTAATTACCTTACAGATGAAAAACAAGCAGCAATAAAATTAGGTTTAGTCTATAAAAGTCTAAAAATAAAGGAAAAAAATCTCAAAATGAAAATTTTAAATAAAGACCAGTTTCTAGCTTAAAAATACTATTGAATATAGGATGTTACATTTAATTAAGAAATGTTTAGTAAGACTAACTTTCTAATACCAGTTTTATTATAATAAGTAGGTAACAAAAATTAATGACATCTTGAATTTTGTGGTGGTTCTTTATAGCATATCGACTTTCGAGAAACTATATTGAATATGTTGGGATTTAACATGAAAACAGCAGACAAGGAAATTATCACTCACCTAAGGCTTATTATCCAAGATTATGAAGCATCTAACAAATCAAAGATTGCTTCTGATTGTGAGACTAGACAGGATAATTAATTTTAAAAGTTCTGCCTTCCTATTGATGCCAACAAGAATTCAGTAGATACGGACATTTCCTCCAGCATCTTGAATATGGCTACATTATGAATAAAATACATTGGAAAATTTTTACTTGAATCTGTTCTCTCCTTTGGTGCTTGGCATTTACTTTCCTTTGTCATAATCTTGTTTCATAGATTTATTTATGGTCTAGTCTGGACTGGTACTTGTAATATATAATATTAAATTATATTTATTTTTAACTGTATTTTAAGCAGGATATTAATCAGAACTTGTGTTGAAATATTTACATCAATATTTAACAGCCTGTTTCTAGAATGAACAACTTATTGTGTATACCCCCTTCCAAATCCAGGTAAAGTTGTATTCCACGATTTGAATCTATCGTATCTATTCGCTTAACTGGGAGTGTGAAAATCAAATATGAAATGGTTGAAGGGTAGGACAGTCATTAAGAATTCTTTAAAATGTGTAATAGACTGTATTGTTTTTTTATTTTCTTAGTATCTAACAGTGTCTGCAAGTGTTTTCCAAATGGTAGGCCAATTTCTAAATTGATGGGCTACTTTTTCAATAGTATAATTTCTAATTTATTTCATTTAAAATAGAAAACTCTTCTTTCAAGACTAAAATCCAGTTTTAGATTTATCCAAGGTGTCCTCCGTAGGTCAGAATCTGGACAGGCCAGTGGAAATTCAATGCCTGTTGTGGTGATTTAAAAGGATCTTCTGTGGGGCTTCATTTTAGAGGGATCTTCAGGGTGCAAGGAGTCTTGTCATAGTGGACCCCACAGAATAAGTGCTTTTGAAGAAAATTATTATCTTGAGTACTCATTCAAGGAAAAAATGAGAATCACTCACTCTGTAAATGATCATAGCCATGTTTTTCAAACTGGCGCCAAGGCACTCTGGTGTTTTGCAGGGATCTTGGCATGTCATGGAGTAGTTCAGATTTTAAAGGGAAACAGTGTACTTGACATTTGTCAGGAAAATACTCCAGTTAGCTCCAAGTAGTTTATAGTTTCAATATTGGATAACTCTTCCTCCTTTTGATGACATATCTTTGTGATGGAAACTGCCCAGGGCTTCTCAGGATATGTAAATTTGTTGCCAAGTGGGGCCCAGCAGTTGGTGGTACCGCTACCAAGGAATCCCAGGATCCCTGGGTGCTATGTAAAAAGTTCACTTACTGTTCCTCTCAAGAATATTCCTGAACTGGCAAAAGAGGAAAGGTAGGAACACCCTAACCAGAGCCTGCACCTGTAGCTCGACCCACTCAAGCTGTAAGAACCACCTCCTTGTTCAGGATTCCTCCAGGGTTGGCTGCCCACTGCATCCTCAGCACAAGGAGCTGAAGGACTGCACTATTCCAGGAGCCAGGTAGGTTGTTCTCCCTTTTCCAAAGCTCCTCTTCTCTGAGGAGCATAGTTATCGTAATAACTATTGTGTCGTATGAGTACTAGATTTATCGGGGTGATCACTTTTTAAGTTATATAAATGTCTAATCACTATGTCGTACACCTGAAACAAATATAATATTGTATGTCAACTGTAATGGAAAAGTAAAAAAAAAATTATTAAAGAGAAAAAAGATGCATCAGAATCACTTAATGAACTTAAATTTTCTGGGTCTATCCAGAGGTTACAGTTTAGTTAGTGTGATGTGGGACTGGAGTATGGATATTTTTTCAAAGCTCTCTAAGTGTATAAATTGATAAAATTACTTTGGAAAACAGTTTGGCAGTGTATTAGTTTCCTGTTGCTTCTGTAACCAATTATCACAAACTTTGTGGCTGAAACAATAAATATTTCTATATTTTGGAGGTCTTACCAGGTGTTGGCAGGGCTATATGTTCCTTTTGGAGATGGGAGAATCCATTTCCTTGACATTTCCAACTTCTAGAAGATACCCACATGAATGCTTGACTCATTGACTTATTCTTCCATCTTAAAAGCCAAGGACCTCAGGCCTGTCTGGTTTTCCTCATGCTACTACCATTTCTCTGGTTCTTCTCATGCCTCCCACTTCCTCTTTTAGGGACCCTTGTGAGTATAGTAGGTCCACTTGGACAATCCAGAATTATCTCCTTTTCTTAAGGTCAGCTGATCAGCAACTTTAATTCTCTTTTGCCATGTAGTCTAATATGTTCACAGGTTCCAGGGATCAGGACACAGATATTTCTGAGGAGCCATTATTCTGCCTACCACAGTTCATGTCTACTAAAATTGAACACATGCATGCCTCATGAACCTGCAATTCCACTCCTTGAAATGGTGAAAGACCTGGCAGATAAACCTAACAAAATGTGTATATATATCCTTCTAAAAGATATTTACAGTTATTCACAGCAGCGTTGTTCACAATCACCTCAACTGGAAACTACCCAAGTAACCAAAAGCATGACAACCACATCCACTAGTTAAGTATTCAGATCTCCTACAGGTTTGGGACAGGGAGAAGTCAACTAAAATGCTGGATTTTTCGGGGCCAAACCATAAAGTGATTCTAGGTCCACGACTGGGGAGATGGCAAATAGCATGAGTTTGAGGAGAAATAAATTTGGGGGCACCATTTAGCATGTGAGACTAATAACGGTGAAAAAAAAGCAAGCTGTCAAAAAGAGTCCAGTTCTTGTTGAATATCGATCATTAAGCAGCCTTTTAACCTTTGGTCGAATCCTGGGTTGAACACGAATTATATCTCAAAATTAGAGAGGAAACTGTAGTTTGGTATTCTGACTTCTGATTCTGGGGTCCCAGGCACCCCCAACCACCCTGGCAGAAACATTTCAGGTCAGATTAATGGGAACTTGTTGTCTGCCACAAGACAGGAGCCAGCAGGCACACCACCTGCATGTCCTACCCAGAGACCATTTCCTCAGCTGCAAGGTGCCTGTCTTCAGGAGTGAAAGGCTGAGATCCGCCTCCTTCCTCCCCGACGACTCCACTCAGCCCTTCGGCAAGAGAGGGACTGTTAGGACATGACAAGCTTGCAGCTGCTTATACGAAGACGACCTTCCAGTACAGGAGTCCCATTCAAGCTTTGACTGTGGCAGCAGCCAAACTGTAGACAATACTCTTTCCAAAGCCGCAGGGCACAGCCTAGCTCACGTGCTTACAACTGTTCAGCGAGTGCACGTACTGCACATGCGCACCCCCACGTCACTGCGCGTGCGTGGCCCTGCGCAGGAGGCGAAGGGGCAGGCTCTCAAGTGGGGCGTCGCTATGCCACTTTACAGGCAAAAGAGGGCGGAGCAGACGGGGCGTATCTTGATGCTGACCCCGCCGGTAAAGACTGGCTGTTGGAGAAAGCCGTTTCAGATAGCGCTTTCGTGTGGGGCGGGTAACCGCTGAAGAGATGGTCGGGCCTCAAATCCAGACAGTCCAGGGCGGAGGGGGAGGGGCGGTCTCGCGGAAGAACGGTTGCGCGGGAACAGGGGCGGGGTTCGTTTCTGGGATTCACCCGGGTCGTGGGAGACAAGTTGTCAGGAGCTTGAGGTTGCAGAGCTTCCCCGGAGGAATTTGGCGAGGCTCCGGTGCGGGTAGCTCAGTGCGGCGCCAGGCTGGCCTGTAGGGTTTGAGCCAGTGGGGTGGCGGCGGCTTCTGGTGTTCTCACCCACTCGCGACGTGAGACTGGCGTCGGGGCCGCCGCCCCAACGCTGAGTCGGAGTGTCCGGATAGCACCCGTAACTTTTAAAATCGTCACAGGTGACTGATGCTGGGCCAAGGTGGAAGCCCAGCCAGCTGTTTTAGTCCGCACCGCGCTGGAGCGCCTCAGAGTCCGGGGTAACCCTGGGATTGGCCAGTGTAGAGATGGTCGTCAACTTTGCAAGACTAGATTTTGTCAGGTTCCCTTGCAGATCTGGGATTGAAGAACGGACATGGACCTAACGTAGACCAAATGCCAAGTGACCAACAAGAGCAGACACTGCCTTCCCACAGGCGCCCACTCTGAGAATAATGAGATTGGGAGTTTGCTTGGGAAGCAGGACGGGGGTGCAGTGTAGCTGGGATGTTTGTGAGGACTGGTTCTGCAAGCGTCAGAGCCGATGAGTTTGCTTTCTCTGTTGGAGAAACCTGACTGCGTTCTTATGCACTCAGAATACCAGCAGTCATGTCAATATAGTTTAAAGATATTCAGGGCCCTTTGAACTTGACCAAATATCTGGGTTTGTTTGTTTTTTTAATAATTCACTTCTTAGGGGGTCTGGTTGATGACAGAGTCATATATTGAACTTGATTCATTAGCAGTATTATTGAGATACAATTTACATACCATAAAATTCACCCATTTTAAGTTTACAATTCATGACATTTAGCATATTTACACAGTTATTCAACCATTACCGTAATGGAATTGGAAGCTCTTTGGAGATTTTTTTTTTCCTCCCCTGGGAATTGCCTTTACCATTCTCAGTTTGTGCAAGTAGATATTTCCGAAACACAGTAACATAAGCACCTCTGAAAATGTCCACTCAAAATGCATACCCAAGAAGGTGAAATTAAGAGAATTGAAGCAAAATTTCCTTAGAAGTTGCAGGTGGTGAAACTTGTCCTATAATGCCAAATAGATACTGACCATTTCAATTGTCTTGTTTTCCGAGGAATATGATATAAGCCCTATTTTATGGATGTGTAACGACTTTGAAGGATAAGTTGCCTAAAGCTGTATAACTGTGCCTGAGCAATGACCCAACACTGGATCCTTTATCTCTAAATTTATTGCCTTAGCCACCTCAATAGCTTGGTTTTCAATTATATCTTTGTGTGACCTGTGCAGTTCGTTCATTGAGCAAATAATTGTTGAGTGGCCACTATGCTAATAACAACAAAAAATATTAGGTGCTGGAGACACTAGTGATCCAGCAAAGTTCCTACCCTCGGCTAATCTGGTGAGATGATAAAGCAATATACACTTTAATTTTAGATTTTGAGACACACTGTTTTGTTGTTGTTGTTTTTAATAGGCAAACTAAGAGAGGATAGGGAATGCTGGTGGAAGGCAGGATCTGACTTAAGCAGAAACATCCATTAAGAGAGGATGTTGGGGTGTGAAAGAAAAAGACAGCAAGGATTTGGTTTGAGGAAATGGAAAGGTGGCATTGCATTTACCAACTTGAAATAAGGTAACACTATAGAAGGACCAGGTTTTGAGGGCAAGATCACTCAGCTTGTTAGATGTTTTTAGATGCCTCTTAGACATCCAAGTGGAAATATGGTATTTAAGTCCATGAGATTGGAGGTAATCCAGCCAAGGGAAGGGGTGTAAATAGATAGAGGACCAAGGACTGATCCCTAGGACATTTCAAAGTTTAGAATTCAAAATGAGAAGGAAACAGGAGGGAAGATTGAAAAGGAGAATCCAGTGTGTTATGAGGAAAACCAGGAGAGCATGCAGCCTTAGAAGACAATTGAAGAAAGTGTTTTGTGGAAGAAGGGGTAACCAATCATTTTAGATGTTACAGATTGGTCAAATAAAATGAAAGCGGAAGAAGGCCTACTTGTAAGAGAACAGAAGTATTTAAAATTTTTTGATAAAAATGTTTTACCGGTAGTTACTACAGAAACAGTCTTCTCCTTTCTGAGCACATTTTTACAACCTTTTTGAAGGACAGTTTGGTGTTATCTAAAAATTAAATGTGTGTTTCCTTTGACCAACTAATATCACTTGTGGGAGTTTATCCTACAGAAATATTTATACATGTACACAAAGATATAGGTGTAAAGGTGTTTGTCACAGCACTGTTTACAATCTTAACAGAAGTACAAATTTTGATCGAGGTGGATGTCATTGTTAAAGGAAAGATAAAATGTGTCCCCCTAAAATTCATACGTTGAAGCCTTAACCCTCAATGTGAGGGTATTTGGAAGTGAGGCTTTTGGAGTAAGATTCTGACACTAATTCTGATGTGTAAGTTTTTTCCTTACACTAAGCAATTCTTGAACTGAGCTGGGTATCCAGTGGTTCATCTCAACTCTGATACTGTGTACCTAGAGATAACATCATATTCCATAAGTTAAGAGCTCAGCCCTACAAGACTGCCCCCACTTTAGATCCAATCACCTGTGCTTCTGACCAAATATACCTTAGAGGTTCCTATGTCCCCCTCCTTGGGTTAATTTGCTAAAGTCTCTCACAGAACTCAGGAAAACAGTTCACTCACTAGATTATGGTTTATTATAAAGGATATTAAAGGCTATGAGTCAACAGGCAGAGGATTCCATCCCCATGGCCAGTGGCGTTTGGGGACCAGTATGATGGCAGACATGATTGATTTCTGGTTTGCCAACTGGAATCTCTCTGACTCATCCTTTTGGGTTTTTATGGTGGCTACAATACAAAGGAATTTAATCATTGCCCATTGATTATTAATTCAACCTCCAACCCCTACTGTCTCCCTGGAGGTCGGGCATGGGACTGAAAGTTCCAATCCACTAATCACATGTTTAGTTCTCCTGGCAACCCATCTTTTTATGTGGTACAAAAGTCACCTTTATTATTCTCATTACTTAGGACATTCCAAGGGTTTTTGTGCCAGAAACCTGACTGAGAAGACCAATATCATAGAGGAGTAATTAGGCTTTGATGAAGTTCATGAGGGTGGGATCCTTATGATAAGATTAGTGCCCTGCAAGAAAGGAAGAGAGACCTAAGCTCTTGTCTTTCTGCCATGTGAGGACATTGCATGTGAGTTAGTGTTCACCAGGAACCAAATCAACTAGTACCTTGATCTTGGACTTACCAACCTCCAGGACTTTAAGAAATAAATGTTTGTTGTTTAAACCACCCAATCCATGATATTTTGTTATAGCAGCTTTAGCTGACTAAAGACAGTTTTGTCAAATAATTAAGTCAGGTTATCTAATAGAATGTATAATATGACCTCATTTATCTTAATATATCCATAGGAGACCTATCTAATCACACTATCAAAAGTTACTCCTTCATTACCTCCCCTGATCGCTGTTAATTATCCCATTCTATCTGCAGCACTTATCACTCTCTAATAATATTAATTTTTATGCATGTTTACTGTTTTTCTTGTCATAGTAGAACATAAGCTTTATAAGGTTTTTGCCTCTCTTGTTTATCTTTGTATCCCCAGTGCCATCATACTTAATTTTTTAAAACATTATTTGGGAAAAAACCCAAACAGTATTCCTGTGGTGGTGTTAAAATAAGACCACAAATTCTTTGGTATTCTTTCCTTCGAAGGGTGGTGGCTAATTCCCTCTTCTTGAGTGTGGGCTAGGACTGATTAGATTCTAATGAGTAGAATATGGTGCAAGTGGAGGAATGTCAATAGGTCATAAAAGACATGATTTCCTCCTTGCTACCTCTCTTGGATCTTTTGACTGCCTTGTCATGTGGACAATGAAACAGTACTATGGAGAGACCCATGTGGCAATAAACTGAGGCCTCAATAGCCAGGGAGGAACTGAGGCCTCCTGCCAATAATCATGGGAGTAAGCGACCTTAGAAGAAATTTTTTTCAGCCATGGTCAAGCATTCAGATGACTACCTCTCCAGGTGATGGCTTGACAGCAGTGTCACAGGAAACTGAATCAGATTACTCAAGTAAGCTACTTGTGGATTCTTGTTAGATGATACATATTTATCATTTTAAGCTACTGAATTTTGGGGTAATATGTAAGCAGCAATAAATAACTAATATAATTCTTTATAAATATTGCATTTTATTGTTTTAGTTAATAATTATTGCTATTGTTCCAGAGAAAATCACTAAATTTCTCCCTGCCTTAGTTTTGTCAGATATAAAATAGTTGAATAGTCATTCTCAGTTCAATTTTCACATTAGAATTACCTGTGCAGCTTTAAAAGTATGTATGTCCAGGCCCCACCCTAGATAAATTAAGATCAATCAGAACTCAGAGTCAGGCCAAGGCATGTGTATTTTTAAAGTCTTTTTGAGATTCTAATATGCAGGCTGAGTTGAGAACTTCTGGATGATCATTGAGCTTGCTTCCTATTGATTCTGTTAAGACTAATACATAATTGGGACATACTTTCACTGCTGTAAAACCATTTCTCTGTAATTTGCATCCCAGTTTTCCAAATAATATTTCACTTTAGGAATAGAAAACGGAATTCACATTTGCACTTCTTTTTAGAAGGGGTAAATATTGTACTAAAGAATAAAATTTTGACTTATTTAAAGAAATTCACAGAAGAATTATCCAAAATATCATTTTCATATTTGTGGAGTTTTTACTTTTGGTGAGATCATTTTCTGAGTGCTTTTCCAGTGCTTGATGAAATCCAGTTTTTGTTTTTGTTTTATTAATCAGGAAAGTGAACAGCTGCAAATATTATTGGATCATTAAAAAAATTTTCCACTCTACCTTTTTCAGACCTTTATGATGTGTTTACCTAGCAACACTTGCTTCTTATTCTTTTCCTTTTTTTTTTTTCCCCAGCAGCTTCTCTGGTGTGCAAGCATTCTACCACTCTACAAGCATTTGTTTTAGAGACGATAAGTCTCTTCTTGGATTACCTTGGATTTGGATTTACCTTGGATTTGACTTTTCTCTTGTTCTTGATATGATAAAAACTGGTGGATTTTGCTTTCTATGTGATGAAACATAGCAACTTCTAATTTGAAGTTTTGATAATTTCTGTAAGCATGTAAAAAATACAAATAGAGGTCACATACATATTGAGTGAGTCTTTATATTCATAAACATCATTATCCCTTTCTTTAGATCTTAAATTCTTTATCCAAGTTTGTTTTTCTTATATAGATCTTGTACATATTTTAATAGATTTATACCTAAGTATTTCACTTTGGTGCTATTTTAAGTGGTATTGTGTTTCTAATTTCAATTTCCAATTACCTATTACGGGATGTAGGAAAGCAAATGATATTTGTATATTAAGCTTGTATCCTGCAATCTTACTCTAATTACTTATTAATTTCAGCAGGCTTTTTTTTGTGTGATTCTTTACAATTCTTTACATAGACAATTACATCCTCTATGAACAAAGACAGTTTTGTTTCTTCCTTTCCAACTTGTATTCATTTCATTTATTTATTTATTTTTGCTTTATTGAGCTAGCTAGATCTTTCAGCTGTAGTGGCTGAAAAAATGACTCTTACTGGAAATTACTGTTTGACTATCACTATGGGAACATAGGCCTTTGATTATAGGAACATAACATTCTAAACAAGCTTTCTGCTTCTGTAACCCCGCTTATGCACCTGACCTGTGAGTTGACAGGTAGGTGAGTAGAAGAAAAATAGACCTTTGTATTTAGACAGAATGTAGAATGGGATTTTGGACTTAAAAACCCTGTACCTCTCTACATTTTGGGGCTACTTAATTTGGGTCTGCGTGCCGCTGGCAGACCCAGCTGGCTGAATAAAGAGTGTGTTTCCTATAACTCACTGAGTTCTGGTGGTCCGTGTGTCTTTCGGGGGCTGGCGGCTACAACACAGCATTGTGCTGAATAAGAATGATGAGCACAGACATCTTCCAAATCTTAGCGGGAAAGCATTCAGATTTTCGCTATTAAATATAATGTTGGACGTAGGTTTTCTCAAGTTGAGAAAGTGCCCCTATTTTCCTATTTTTCTGAGTTTTTATCATGAGTGTTGAATTGTTAGATATTTTTCTGTGTTTATCGATAGGTTCATATAATTTTTATTTTCCTCGCCTGTTGATATAGTGGGTTACACTGATTTTTGATTGTTAAAATAGCCTTCATCCCTGGAATTAACCCTGCTTGGTCATGGTATATAATTATTTTACATATTGGTGAATTTGACTTGCTAATATTTTGAATGGTTTTTGCGTATATTCATGAGTATATTGGTTTGCAGTTTTTGTGTGTATGTTATTTATTTTATTTTTTTAGTACTACTAGCTTCATAAAATGAATTGGGTCAAATCATTGTATTATACACAACCTAAAACAATGATATATGCCAGTTATATCTCAATTTTAAAAAGTAGATTAAAAATATGTTAAAAATGAATTGGGAATTATTTCCTCCTTTTCTATGTTTTTTGAAGATATTGTGTAGAACTGGTGTTAACTCTTCTTTAACTATTTGCTACAATTCTCCAGTGAAGTCATCTAGACCTGGAGGTTTCTTAGGGGTGTGGAGGTGGTTAAATTATAAATTCAGTTCCCTTAATAGTTATAAAGCAGTTAAGATTATTGAATGAACTATGGTAGTTTCTGCTTTTCAAAGAATTGATCCCTTTCATCTAAGTTGCCAGTTTGTATGTGTGGAGTTGTTTGTAATTGCTATTGTCTGAATGTTTGTGTCTCCCTCCCCCCAATTTATACGTTGAAGTCCTAGTGCCCAGTGTGATGATATTGGGAGGTCGGGCCTTTGGGAGGTGATTAGGTCATAAAGGAAGAGTCTTTATGAATGGGATTAGTGTCCTTATGAAAGAGGCTTTCGAGAGATACCTTGCCCCTTTCCACCATGTGAGGACACTGTGGACTTCCCGAGCTTTCAGAACTGTGAGACATAAATTTATGTTGCTACCCAGACTGGTATTTTGTTATAGCAACCTGAATGGACCAAGACAGGAATAGTTCTTGATTATATTTCAGACATGGGCATTTCTGGGCAGCTGACTCCTTCTGTTTCAAGTCTGGGATATATGAGGCATAAAAAAAAAAACCCCAGGCAACTACCACCATGTTTTATTTAAGGTCTCAAGGTCCCTGGCTGGTCTGCTTTCTTCTTTTCACTTTTCAGAGTCTTCTTATGTTTGTTTTGTATACAATATCCAGAGTTTTTAGTTGTACTTAGCAGGTGGAATAGGGAAAAGTATATCTACTCTGTTTTCCTCAAAGTGCAAATTCTCATTTTCAGTTTTTGATGTTACTGTGTGACTTATGTCTTGCTAGGGTATTGTGGCCAAATCATTTTTGACAGGATAAAGTATCACTATTACTATGAGATAATTTTGTCCATTTGGTAAATCTTAATCACATTCAGTGGTATGAGATACTTGGTAAATAACAACTTCTAAATATGTAGAAATGTTTTAAATATTGACTTCGAGCAGATTACTTCTATAATAGCAAAAGATTTACCCTAATTTCATTTGTGAGTAGATATTTGCACACAAAAGTTTACTTGACAAATAAAATATGGTAGTTTAATTCTCCAAAGGGAGTTTTACAGACAGACCTACTTTGGTGTAATTGTAAATGCTTCAACTCTATGTTTATTTCACAGACAAATGAATGAGTAGAAAAGAAACATGTAAGCAAGGAGTATAAATGTGCATTTAAATAATGAGTTTAATAATTAAATTATGCTTCAGCTCTTTCTGACAAGAATGTCATCCATTTCTCATAGAAAAATTGACTGGTCCCGTAATCTGAAATAAATGATCTGAGATTGTGAGTGTACATTTTTAAAATCTTTTCAATTTAGTCAGAGGGAGTGATCATATCATACGCACACTACTGTGGAATAAATATGGCTATTCTGACCAAGTAAAAGTCCATGTTCTATTTTTTCCTAATAATCACCCCCTCTGTGTTCACATAGCTTTGTAGCAGTGTTTTTATAAACAATGTATTAGCCTACAATTAGAATTGGCTTATGTTTAACAGCATAGGTGTGAGACTTGAAGTCTCTGGTGTTAATCGTCATTGATAGTATCATTGTGCAATAGCTAGTAGAGAATATAGAAACTAGGAGAAAAATGTAGGCTCTTAAAATGTAAAGCAAAATCATTTACTAGCTGGGAATTAAACGGGAGGTTTTGAAATGTCAAGAGGCCCAAATATGAATTTCAGTTAGAATTTTATAAAATAATATAAGTTCTCCTCTTATTGCATTTTAATATAATTTTATTTAGTATCCCTTAATACATTCTAAACCAATAGTGCTCCATAATTATTTAAAAATCAATCCCTAAGTCAGTATATTTTCTCTATAATTTTAGCATCCTCCATTCACCTAAGCATAGCTGCAGGTTGAAATGATTTTGGAGAACTGTGAGCAAAAATCTAATATAAAAAATGGCCTCATTTTACAGGGAAAGGTGCGCTAGGTAATTGGCAGAGAATGACCAGGAACATGGACCTCGGAGTAGATTAGAAGATTGAATTGTTAAGTATTTTGAATGCACTGTAAATGAGATTTTGAAATCAACATACCATTTTTGTCACATCTATTAAGGAACTTTAAGGATAGAGGCAAGATGAAAAAATCTAATACTGCTTAGGTTAGTCCTGCAAAGTGTTGTATGTTAAAATTCCCGAGAACCTTTTGAAAAAGGCAAACCGCATTTTAATTTTGCCTTTAGAATAGGGTGTTTATAATTTTATATGAAATAATTTTACATCAAATACTACTATTACAGTACATATGATGCTAATTTTCATCTAGGAATATCATTCTTTTTTATCGTTGTTTTGGGGTTGTGGTGGGTTTTCCATGACAGCTTTTGCTGATGCATACTTAGTGAAGTTAGTGCATTCAGTATTATGCTGAATTATTTATTTCACTGCATTCAAATGCAGGAATTCTAGGCAGCCCTGACTAGATCTCAAGGAATTGGCATTCTTAGTGTAGCAGATACTTTTGATTACTTACCCACAGCCATTTTCATTTTCTCTGCTGCTAGAGTCTCATAATTGTTAGGATTCTGCCCTTTCTTTGCAGTAGTGTGCTCAGAGAGAGATAAATCTCTCATTCCATAAGAATACAAAAGAAAAGGGAAAATAACCCCAAAGAACTCTTGGGGCAAATAGAAAACAATTAGCAAGATGGCAAATTAAACTCACCCATCAATTGTCACATTAAATGTAAATTGTTTAAATACCCTAATTTAGAACAGAAATTGTCAGATTGTGTAAAAATGTTGCATATAAGAAGCCCACTTTAAATATAAAGGGACAAATAGATTAAGGTAACAGGATGGAAAATGATACATTAATACTGATCAAAAGATAGCTGGTGTATGTACATTGACATCAGACAAAGTAAATTTCAGTTCAAAACCTATTACCAGGGACTAATAAGGCCATTTCATATTGACGAATGAGTCAATTTGTCAAGAATATATAACAGTCTTTAATGATTAAATACCAAAGAGCAGAGCTCTGAAATACGCAAGAACTGTAAGGAAAAATAGAAAAATTCATTAAAATACTTGGCGATTTCAATACCTTTCCCTCCATAATTGGTAGAACATATGGAAAATATCAGTAAGGATTTGAATACTTGAATAACATTCTCAACTAACAGTCTAATTGATATTTATAGATTTATAGAACATTCTACCTAACAACAGCAGAATACACAGAACATTTATCAAAATAGGCCATAATTTTCTGAATAAATTTAAAATTATTTAGGTCAATAAAATATGCTTTCTGACTATAATGGAATTAAATTAGAAACCAATTTTTAAAAGATATCTGGAAAATCTACAAATGTCTGGAAACTAACACTTAAATTACCTATTGGTCAAAAAAGAAATTAGAAAGTAATTTGAACTATCTGAAAATGAAAATACAAGATAAAAAATTTGTAGGATGCCACTAATGCAGTATTTAGAGGGAGATTTACAGCATGAAATACCTAGATTTGAAAGGAAGAAACCTTTCAAATCAGTGACTGCAGCTTCCACTTTAAGAAATTAGAAAAAGAAGAGCAAGTTAAACACAATAAATAGAAGAAAATAAATAATAAAAGAGTTGAAATATATGAAATAGAAAACAAAAACAATAGGGAAAATCAGTGAAACCAGAAGTTCTTTAAGAAGATCAATAAAATCAGTAAACCTCTAGGCAGACTAGTAAGAAGAAAAAGAAGACAAAAATTACAAATATTAGGAATGAGAGAGGTTATGTCACTATAGATTTATAAGCACCCAGTCCGTGGTATTTATTATAGCACCCTGAATGGACTTAAAATAACTTTTAGGAAGTAATTGTGAATTATACATGTTTTCTTCTTATTACTCATTCAAATATTATTTTCCATGAAAACATTGTGGCACCCAAAAGCCAAAAAGCCCAGACATGCACAAAAATAATTAAATTCAGTCATTTTGATAATTTGCCCACTATCTAGCAAACTGTAGGCTTTACATACACTTTTCAGTTTTGTCATTCCAAAGGTACATTTTGCAAAATATGTTTGTACAATAAAATATATTTGAATAATGTGTTACCATGATATATATTTATAGTTTTAAACATGTGCCATGTGAGCTTTCATCTGTACCTTTGCCTGAGGCCTCAAAAATGTTAGGAACAGCCTGAAGGAGGGACTCTCAGGTCTCCCATGGAACTCACCTGAGCACAAGCCATCACTGGCTCATTTCCTCTCCTTCCTTTCCTCCCTTTTGTTTTTGTTGTAGAAAACTGGAAAAGGTAGGAAAAGAACCTCTTGGAGATCAGTTTATGCACTTTTCCTTTCCAGGAGAGACTCAACGTAGGTGAGTTGCCCCTGGTGTGGCAGAAGAGGTGCCTGGGAAGAGCTCACTGTACATATCAACCTGCAAGGGAAGTGGCTGACTTCCCAGCCCCAACTCAGTTTTTCTGTATGCTGGAGGATGCCTGAAATTCACCCTTAGAACTTTATCTTAAGATTTCAATCTTTCTCAGTCTCAGTGTGTTGGTACTGAGGCTAGATTTGCTTTTGAGAAAGCAGCGGGGAAGACCTGGGTCTCCAATGCAAGAGAAAAGAAAAACCACAAAACGGGGCTGAGATGGAGATGAGAAGAATTGGGAAGATTAGGGGAGGTGAAATGCAGATGAGGGAAGCAGATTAGGGAAATGGGATGGAGAAGAAGGGAGCCAAGATGAAGATGAAGGGAGCTGGAAAAGACAGAGAACTGGGATGGCAATGAAGGGAGCTGAGATAGAGATGAAACTGGGAAAGGCATGAGGGGAGATGGCATGGAGATTAGAGGATGTGGGAAGAGATGCAGGGAGCTGGAATAGAGATGAGGGCACTGGGATGGAGATGAGGAGACCTGGGGTGGAGGGAGAGGAGATGAGAAGGACAAACTTCAACTGCTCTTTTTGCTGTTTTGCCTAGGGCTGGAAGGAAGGAGATATTTTAGAAGGCGGGTTTTGGCAGTGAGATACAGCTAGGCTTTCTATTGAACAGTTTAGAGGGGACCCCATGTATGCCAATAAGTGAAAACATGGGCTTCAGAATCAGACAGATGGGCTCAAATCCATCTGACAGTTTTGAGCTATCTGACCTTGGGCAATAGGTTAATCTTGAGTCTCAGTTCTCATCAGTAAATATTAGCAGAGTAGAAGGACCTATTTTATAGGATCATTGTGAGGACTAGTGAGGTATCATTCAATAAGTAATTGGTAATATGCCTAGAACACTGTAATAAATTTTAGTTATTGGATAATTTACTCTCCTCTCCAGACCAAGAACAAGTCTGAATAAAATCTTCATAAATCGTAAATCGTTTTTAACACAGATTCAACCAAGACTATTCCTGTTCTTACCCTAGGGTGTTTTGACCCTACATAACAGGTCTTTGTAGCAGGGAAGTTACTGAAAAGGGCTCTGACCCTGAAACAACCTTGCTCTAGTCTAGACATCCTCAAATCCAACCTCCACATTGTCACCAGAATACTTTACTTTGTGAATCTACCTGTTATTCTCATGCTAAATTCCTTGAATGGCTTGTTGCCTACAGAATTTTGTGAAAGCTCTTTAGGTTGGCATAGAAGGTCCTCTCTGATCTGGCCTTAATGACCTTTCCTGTTTCTACCCCCTCTCCCCTCCAGGGTAGGAGCCTCTTCTCTCTGCTTGCTAGCAGTTGGACGCTGTGCATAGTGTTGTCCTAGCAACGATCACCAATACTGTGTGGGTGTGTGAATTTCCTCCAGAGCAGCTGAATGCAGTACCTGCCTCATTCATTTCTGTCTAATTTTCAAGGTTTATTCATTTTTTTGATTGGGAGATACCTTCACATGTTTCACAATTTAAAAAATAGCAAAGAAATATAGTGAAAGCGCTCTCCTATCTCGATTTGCAAAATACTCTGTTCCCCTTCTAGGAGGGAACCAACTAATGGTAATAGCTTTTTGTGTACCTATTCTGAACATATTTTGTGTGTGTATTCTTTTTTCCCCCTTTATAAATAAATGGTAGCATATTATTTATACCATCTTGTACTCTGATTTTTTCCCTTAGTGTAACTTGGCAGTCTTTCCATCTCAATGTAAATTGAGTTTTCCCATTTTTTTGCTTTTGCATGGAGTTACTAACATATTTATAACTTATCATGTGGCATATGGGTAAGTAAATTACAAGTATTGAATGAATGAAATATGGAATGGATGAAGACAAAAGCACACTTGTATGCTGCTCTTGGAAATTAGCTGAATGAGCAATATATATATATTGTTTTCAACACATTACAGATATCACACATAATATAGATTAAATCATACAAAACCTTCTGATTTAATAGAAATCTGACTTGTCTTATTCTTTCCTATCCATTAGAGGGAGACATGAACCTGTTGTAAAGCCAACACTTAGATTCTAAGAAATCTGAACGAACTCTATAGCAGGTGGTCCTTATAGAAATTGAGCCCAAACATCTTTAACGAGGACACCTGCTTCTTGCCCTCTCCTAGGCCAAGACCTTCCTACATCTGTGAAGCCTTTTGTCCCAAGGACTTCTGGGTTGTTAAAACTACCATTTATTGAGAATTTACCAGGTGTCAGCATGTTATAACACACCCTTTCTTTATATCCTCACAATCATTGTATGAGCTAGATTCTTATGCTCTTCCCATTCAACAGAGGAAGATCAAAGAGGCCAGGAAAGTGTTTCAGGGGCATATAACCGGTAATCCAACCCAGGCTCTACTGACTCAAAGCCTGAACTCCAACCTGCTGTGGGCTCTTCTGACCTGTCTGCACTGATGCCTTTGTGTTCTCCATCGTATCTGTAGAATCTTGTGCCCTGAATGCAGCTTCCAGAGGCCAGAGTGGAAGAATGAAGGATTCAAAGGGAAGGATACAAGGCTGGGACTGGACGCCTGTAGAATTCAGAGGCGACCCCAGGGGAGATCAGCACTTCCTGTGTTTGAAATGCAGTCAGCTCAGGTAAGGCGCTCTGGAGGTTAATGTAAATCTCTAAGGCGATCCCAAACCTGCAGGGAAGCGACTCTCATCCTCTGAATGTCTACAAACTTCTCCATCTCCACCAATCATTCGTCACTTATCACTTGTGACTGGTATTGTAGGTCGTTTCTTAGGCATTTGTCTTCTTTTCTCAACTAGAATATAAAGCTTTAGAGAGATCAGTTCAGAGAGAATGGGCATTAGAGTGAACCAGATCTGGTTTGAACTTTTTGCTACTGTGTAATGGTGGGCAAGTTATTCAGTCTTCTCGTTTGTTAAGTGGGAACATAAATAGTACCTACCTTGTTTTGAGGATTAGATGAAACAGCACAGATAAAGGGTTTACAAGCAATTGCTGAATGAATAGTAGTCGTCTCGTCATCTGAGAGCAAACACCTTCATATTCTCTTGTGGCTCAGGTAGGGACTTAAAGCATATTTTTTTCAGCATTAAGGGGACATTTCTACAAAGAGAGAAATGCATAAGGTCAAGAAGTGTTTTCAAAGAAGATTGTTTTATGAAAGAACAAATATAATGTCGTGTCAGAATAATTTTAAAGTGAAAATAACTAAAGAAGCTGTCAATAATTTTCTCCCTTGAATGGTTTTTTAGACTGAGATAGAGTGAGAAAGGTAAAGGGAGGGATGGGGTCAGGCTGACACAAACCTACAGATACTAGCAGTAGCAATATAGCAAACATTTAGAGACCACAGTGCTACCTGGTAATACAGGAAATAATCTCCCTGAAGGAGGCAGGTATGGATCTACATAACGAGTCAGATGACCTGACCTGGGTTCCTGTAAATGTAAATCTGGAGAGCTCATTTAAATTTCCTTAACTGTTAAATGGGAATAAAATCATCAGAGTTGGTGTGAACATGAATTATGACATGATCATATAAATGCCTTGTTAACTGTAAAAGCCAGTGTCACCCTAGGATGGCAGTTCTCTTAGTAAGGAACCATGAAGGAGAGATTATAAGCAAAACTGCCTAGACATATAGAAAAAACATGTAGAGATGTAAAAAGAAGAGAAAAGGGGGAGAATGCAGAGATCCAGTACATTGGACAACATTAGTGATCTCTCAGAAGCCATATGAACTACTCGGAGAAGTTCGTTTCCTAGCTGTAATTCCCACGAAGGAGAGGATTGAGTAATGGAGAAGACCCTTCCTTTCTCAGGTTCGGCTCCTCAGATTAAGTAATCACATATGTGAAAGAAGCACCTTCTCTCTGTGCACAAAAGATGGGGTCTGTATTTTTATAAGAGCCATTATGCAATGTGCATCACTGGAGTGTGAGTTGACATGTGTCTAAAGGACACTATGAGACGTTTCTAGTAACTTTCCATGATATGAACAAAGAACTCGAAAATGTCAAATACATTTACAAGAAGTAGAAAAAACTTTAGTCAATTTCTCTGAATTCTAAACTCTATGGAATCAGACAGTCTTATTAGAATCTGGCCTCTTAAGCCATGCCTGTCTATACTTTATGTCCTTTTTGACCTAATTTCTGGGAATATTATATTGTCTGATATTACTGATATTTTCTTATTCTATGCCAGAATAGGTAAGAAAGCTGCATTTCCAGAATTGCATTTGAGTCATTTGTAAATTGCACGTTACAATTTGCCACCATTTCTAATAGTTCTTTAACATTTTCTTTCTCAACTGGGTGCTCACATTCATGTCAGTGACCTCCAGGAACTAGTGTCAAGAGAGAATTGCTTTAATCAGTGTTGGGGATGAGGACAGGAATGTATATTCTTTATGCTGTTTGGTTTTAAATGGATAGAAAATTAGTAACTCAAAGTACATAAGAGATTTGTGAGGAATTAAAGTACCTTGGAGGAGTATTAGGCAGGACAAAAAAACTTTACCTGTATGCTTGCAAATGTCAAAGACCAGACTGAGACAAATGTGGCTGACTTTTAAGAAGTGACTGCACATGCTGGCTGCCAGGTGGTTCATTTCAGCTGCAGGCTGGAGTATCCTTGTCCCGTGGCCTGGGCGCTCAGGTATCAGGTTAGGTCTACCTTGCTTCTTATGCCCTTGGTCATCTTACTAAGGGCTCCAGTGAAATGTGTCAGTAAAAAGTTATGTAAATATGCACAGGTGGCCATGCCTAGACAAGAACTTTGCAAAATTTCGTTCAGTATCTGGACACTACAGGACAAATATGCCTCAATTTATGCAACAAATAAGAGAAGCATCGTAGGGTAACAGTGGGGAAAGCAAGAGATTAGCATATAGGTAGACAACATTAGATTGGAACTTTCACTCTGTCACATGCACAAGTGTGACCTTACAAAACAAATATCATCTCTCTGGGCCTCAGTTTCCCATCTATAAAGTAGGGACAGCCATAGAGAAGTTATGAGGATTAAATGAAATTAAAATGAACCTACCTGTGCAAGCCTGCCCACTGTGGTGCCTGAACTGAAAAGATACATAAATATTAGGTTCATTTTTATTTCCACAAAAAAACATGATCCTGAAGAGCTCTACCCCAATTCAACTTTCAAGTATCATATTTCATATTACAAACCTTGATTTATGAGCAGCTGAGATAACCTCTGATATATCACATTAGTAACCCCACCTTTCCCATTCATTGCCACCAAATAAAGGTGTTATTGCAGGTTTAACAAGTCTTTCACTTCTCTTTTATTAATCATATAAGTTTAGGGTTTCGTCTCTCAGATTCTCTTAAAATAGACCAATTTATACCCACATAATATGAAGTACGAGCTTGGTATTATACTCTGAAGCAAGTAAGAGCATCTCAGGACCTAAATCCTTTCACTTGTCCTCAGGTTCAGAAGAGAAAGAGTGTCAACTCAAAGCCATCCTATACCTCGACAGTCTTCTAGCCTTTTGTAGGAATCGTCCTTCCCCTCCACTTGTCCACATCAGCTTTTGCTTTCTGGCCTTCTACAGGATTTTGTTTGTTTTGCCTCATTGTAGTTTCTTTGCTACAAAAAATCCCCTTTCCCTATGACCTTTCCAAATTGAAGCCTTTAGCTGGTATTTGTTGAATGCCTGGATTGTGCTAGATGAGTGCTATGGGCACTAGGCTACCATGGGGAATCCTAGAGATATAAGATTTGCACTATACAATCACCGTGCAAGCAGGATGAAACGGGATGAGACTTGTGGGTAGGCAGTGTGCATGTTTCATTGTGTTATCCTGGTCTTCACTTTACTCAGGCTCTCAGCTTTGGGGTGGGTAAGACTTCATTAGAGAAAGGCAAGATGAGAAACGTACACCCTAAATGGAGAGAGGCTTTTCTTCCTCCTGTAGTAAAACATACCTGTCCTACACTGACTTCCTTTGCTTTCCCAATTAACATTTAGCTCATCTTGCAGGCTCTCACTAGTGTAATCATAAATGCTAGTAATTTAATATTCCCATCATATATAACAAGATTGAACTTTAACGATCCAATGATTTAACCCCAAAGGATGGCTGAATGGTGAGGACTTCAGTCCCTATTTCAGGGTATTTTGGGAGAGATAGGCCTTTCAATGTCATACCATGTGGATGCTTCCTTAGGCAGGTAGGTTATGGGTGAGGTGTAAATGAGATGGGAACTCTGCCGAGCAGAGGCACATCTTCAACATAAGATTTCAGGGTGCTTTTTGGTCTAGCTATTGGTATTAAAAACTATGTAAAGAATCCCTTCTTAGTTTTGGTCATGGTTCAGGTAGAGTTGGAATAATCACTCTTTTCATTCACATTAAACCAGGCAAAGGTCCTATACTTAAGGTACCATTATCTTTCTCGACCCACAAGGTGAGTCAGAAGGAAATGTACTCATTCCCACTCATTTTCTTTGCTTAGTATTTCCTGCAATGAAGCTTCCCTGTGTAACAAACTGCTTCTGTGGATGTCTGAGGGTCTTTATAAAGAGAACAAGCTGTTCCCCTGACTGCAACACATTCTGAAGCATCACAGCAAATATGGAACTCTAATTCCAGGGTTAAACAGAAGCCTTTATCACAGGTGGCAGGAGGCTTTGAGGTGAGACTTGTCTGCAGGAGATACAATGTTTTGACATTCAAGCCATCTTTATTTCCAATTGATTGCCGTCATGGTATGGAAGAAAACACGAGTCTTGGGTTCAAGTCTGGTCTGGGTTCAAGTCCTTCTCAGCCACTGACTAGCCATTTTCTTAACTGTAAAATGGGGATACTTAATAATAGAATCTACCTCATAGGCTTGTTGTGTATAAAATTAGTATGTAGAAAGTGGAGCATGGCTAAATGCCCAATAAGTGGTAGCTGTCTATGAAAACATTGTTGCTAACGGGTTCCTTTCTTTTTGTAGCTTCAAGTAGCTGATATAAGCTCTGTGAGACTCAGCTACCTCATCTGAAAAGTGAGGTCAATATTACCTAGTTTATAGAGCTGGCATGAGGATTAAATGAGATACTACTCAAGCACTTAGCACACTTTCTGGCATGATATAGATGCTTGATAGATGTCAGTTTTCTTCACCCTCCCATCACCTGTTGGCTCATGACTGAAATTCCTTCATAATAATTTTCATTCTAGAGGTATCTTATTAGCAAGTAAATACTACCAAGTGAAACTAATCTTTATAACCATCTAAGATTTTCTGTTTAACCCTTTTCTCGGTTGCCCTGAGAATACTCGACAGTGGCACTTGCGGCTGCAGCATTTACCCTGAGATAACTTGTGGATTACAGTCCTAACCTAATGTGAAATATCTCACTTTTATTATTGTTTTACTTCACTCTAGTATATCAATAGTCTTTGGAAACAAATGATATCATTGTTTTTATAGCATTCTGTTTTTAGTAGTGGTATTTCCATTTACAAAATATAGTAATTCTTCATCGCTAAAATGTCAAATCTAGAAAACAGCATTCCTACATGTGATGTTAACATGTTCTCAAAAGGCTGTTAGCTGAAGATTCATTTGATGGATCCGATTTACGTACACATTTCTGTTACAATAGGATTAAGAGACAAGTTCTGTGTAGAAATTACTTCAAGAACAGCCTTTATATTTTATTTTCACATTGCTTCAGCCTCAGAGAGTGTGTTTATGTAAAGTTAAATGAACACCGGCAGTAAGCTATGTTTTTTGTTTTGTTTTGTTTTGTTTTCTAAATGGGAAATGGGTTGAGGTGGAAGGAAGGAGCATATGGATACTGGGTACCTGGAGAGACACCCAGGAGAGGGAAGCCAAGATAAGTGTCTTGTCTTCTACAGTCCTTCATGGGGTGAATTGGGTCAGCTAACACACCCTCCTATCCAAATGAACTTCTCTGCCTCAAAGATCAGGAAACTGCTTGATCTTGACACAACTCGAGAATCCAGGAGCCCTGACTTTAATGAAATTGTCCAAGGGTGGAGCAGATTTTTGATAACCATCGCTTATAGGTTTCTCTCCATGTTTGGAACTTGTCTCCATCACCTGTGGACCTCACTTTTATAAACTGAGAGCACGGCAGAGTCCCTCTAAGGACTAAAGCCCAAACACTTAAGGCTGGCACTGTAAAAATTTCCCTCCAAATACCCCTTTGGCTTTCCTCTATCAGAGATCTGGACTCACAATCAGATCAAGAACCATGCCCTTTATGCATATGTATGGATAGTTTGGTGATTAGGCACAAATGTGGCACCAGGGTCTCAAAATGGCCTATGGGACATCTACTTTCTTTTGTTTTGTTTTGTTTTGTTTTGGCCATCAATGGCTTCCCTAAAGCCACTTGCTTCTCAATAACTATCATATAGTCAGTCCTAGTCTTCACACTGTGAGCTATTGCGGAGAGAGTGAGGAGAATTTGGGGGAACTGGAGCTGCCACCAGGGGACGCTCGCCTGCGGAGTGAGTTTGGCAAAGGCGCAGCAGGAAATGGGTTCTTTGTCACGGAGGAGGCAGAGTTTCCCCAGAGTGTTCCTTACAATAGGTGAGTTTGAGGAGGTTCCTGGGATATTTTCTCTAACGCGAAAGCCTTCCCAGTCATCCCCTGAGAACTGAGAACCCACAGCCTCCACCTCTGGGCCGCAGCGAGATGGCTTTGCCTCTCCAGGGACACGCGATTGCCCTTGCAGCTGGGGATTGGACAAATCCCAAAGCCTTTCTAGTTTCACTACTAGATTCTTAAAGTCAGACTTCTGTATTCATTGACAAGAAGCATCCAGTCCCTCTCAGGCCCACGCGGGTCAGGGTCTAGGGACGTGATCCTCAGAGTGTGGTCCCCAGACTGGCAGCATAAGTTTCAGCATCACCCCTGACCCTGGTTAGAAATGCACATTCTCAGGCCCTGCTAAACCCGAGGCTGGGCAAGGGGCGCCATCTGTGCTTTGCTACCCCTGCCGGTGACTGTGAAGCGCTCAGACAGCCTTGCCCTGGAGCTTCCCCCTTCGCCCAGGTGAGTGCGGATCTCCAGGCAAAAAGCCCGGGTCCTCCCGAGATCTCCCGGCCGCCCGCTCGGTGTCACGTGGACTCTTGGATTGTCCGCCCCCCACGTCCCCAGGCTTTAAAAGGAAGAAGAGGCTCCTGGTTAAGTCGTTTGTGGTCTTCGCGGTGTCTCGGGCTGCTAGATCCTTTGACACCCACTCCCTCGCACCTGTTGCCTGGACGCTGGAAGCGCGGGGGTTGCGCGAATCGCCTCCGGAAACTTGAAAGGCGGAGAGGAGGCGGCGGGAGCCCTGCGGGAGAGGGACCCTCAGGCTGTGACTGGCATTCACTGCTGCGGGTAAAGGCTGGCATTCCGGGTGTGGGCTGCTTGAGGTGAGCTCACTCTTCGCAGCTGGTGGCTGCCAGCCAGGTGCGGGAATAAACTACTCCGGAAAAAGCACGTGTCCGCGCTTTAGAGATTGTAAAGGAAGGTAAGTGCCCCTTTGCTCAAGCTGTGATTTATTTGTCTGATTTTCTGTTTGCAATCCTGCGCTGGGAAACCAGTAATCTTGAGAATAAAAGACAATCTACCCCCCCCCCCCGGCAAGAAAGAAAGCCCACTGTCTTGGAAACTACTAGAAACAGAAATTTTATGCTCTATTTTTATTGAAAACGCTGTCAAGTTAACTTATTTAATTACCTTACGCATGTGAGCTCCAGGTTGATTGTACTAATACACATATCTTTTTGAAAGAAAACACTCATCTAGATTTTCTCTATGGATTTCTCAGCAGTGGGTGAAATGTTGAAGATGTTTCATGCTTGAATTTTGTGGGCCTGGGAAGATGCACATGTATGAATCAGGCAGGTGACTAGTGTTTTAAAGTATTAACTGGCATTCCTCTGTCGTATCAGAAAGCATATTGACTTCTCCTGGGCATACTGAGCAAGATTAAGTTCTGCGCTGTTTTGCTGAAGAGGAACCCAACTGTTGTTTTTTAACCCTTTGTGTTAGTATTCGTGCCGAGTTCTTATTGGAAGTACAAAATTAAGTCAAAGGAATATTAATTTTATGAAAAAAACAAAACTGGATTTGAGTGGATTTTCATTTAGGAAAATAAGGTTGACTCAATTTTACCAGCTTTTTACAAAGCAACTTTGCACTTTGGTGGGCACGCAAATCTTTGAAGAGAGATTTTGTCATAATTTGTTAGACTTCTGGTATTTACATGGACATTCCGTTAGGAACTTTTACTCTTGTTTTAAGTTTCTAACTTCACAGTGGCTATTTTCCTCTGTGTGTGGAGAAGGACATTTGTTTAAAAGCGAACATGTGAAAAGGTTTGTGCATGTGAGTATTGTAAAAAATGTACTGACTATGAAAACATTGCATACTTTGTTTTTTTCCCGCAGAAAATCAATATGTTTCTGCATACATTCTAGAAGAGGGAAAATGTAAGAATCTGTTCAATATCTAATATCAATGAAATCCTAAAGCATAAACCTTAGGATTTCATTTTATGTTCTAGCATTTTTTCAGCTGAATTACTGAAACATTCTTATTTTAAAAGCAGCCAATTTTCTGTAACACTTAAGATGTGTGCAAGTCTCTGAAATCAATTAAACACAGATTTAGGACACATTTCATAGTGGTTGTGAGAGACTTGAACGAATATAATCACTTTTTACGTTTCTAAACATTTATTTACAATACTGAAAAGTTAAAATTTACTAAATTCAACCCTTAAATATATAATTAGCATTTAATAGATATTGAAATGTCCATTTTTAGGAATAAGATTGTAATTTTCTATAAATGTGTATCCAACAGGTAATGATTCATAATATATCTTTTGATAGTTTTTAGTTTGTGTTCTGAGTCATTTCGTACTTCTGACTATATAATAAAAAATGTAACATGCTGAAGCCGAATCATTTACTGGTAACTTTTTTGATGCTTACATCTAGACCCCTCGAGGAATGTATATATTATGTACTTGAATGTTAGACTTCACGATTCAGTGCCAGCGGGTTGTTTTAGACATGACAGTGTTTTTTTAAAGGCAGGCTCACCGCAATATAATTTACATACGTAAATCTAGCCTCTTCATTTGTACCCCCTGGGAATTCTGACAGTTGCATGCAGTCATGTAATCACTTCCATAATCAAGACATAGAACAATTCCATCACCCCTGAAGTCCCTTTTATGCCTTTGTAGTCAACCCTCTCCACCCATCCCCAACCCCTGGAAATCACTGATCTGTTCGCTGGTTTTATAGTTTTGCTCTTCAGTATGTTTTCACTTAGAAATAATTGTCTTCCCTTTTCTCAAAAGAAAGCCTCAGTCCCCTCATTTGGGGGATGAGTCAGATTGTGATAATTTGTTTTAATCCTGTGTACTTTGGGATAAATTTTGCAAATGGGAAACTAGAGACTTCAACTAAGTGTTACCTTCATATTGGGCTAATAGATTTAATTCTTAGCAAGTTTGGATCCATTGTGGTTAAAGTCTTTGGTTATGGTGTATATCATTAATTATCCCAAATTAAAAACAAGGCAGTTTAAAATATATTATGTCATATTAATAGAACTTATTGTTCCTTTATACTCTTGGCATCTAAGGAATACTTTTATTATACTTGAGATTAAGAAAGTTACCTGAAATTACATATTATCAAATAGTGCCGAACAAAAGACTGATTGAAAATGACAATTTGTAGACATTTAAAATAAAATATAGAGTGATTGTGGTTGCTTAAGTTAAAATACTCTCCCGAATAGGAGCTAGGTCTGTGCCCAATTTATTTGTAGATATCGCGGTTTCTTCGTTTCTGTGCTCATACTTTGACATGTAAATTTCCTGCAGGACATAGATGCAAACTCTTTTGCAAACTAATATTCTTTACCTTTTAATACATTATTCAATTCAGTAAATAGAGGCCATTTATTGCTAGGCACCCCTAAGAAAGATATGTCAGATGATGTCTTTTTTCTTTTTCTTTTGCACTATGAAAAACAGCCTGTATTTTAAACATGCAACTTCCCTTTCAGATAACCACAGTGGCAATAACTAGGATATGCAGTGGCAAGTTTATGAGGCACCCGCAAACTGGATAGATGGCATTTCTAACTGGAATTGTTATAGCTCTTAATTAAGGGCCTTTAGCAGGGAATCTTTGTGTGGATATATTTGAGAGTGGGCAGAAAAGTGAGGGTCACTTGGAAAGACAGATTATTGGACTTGTCTGTTTCCTCAAAGCAGCACTGCTGCAACCTTTTATTGCTAAATGTTTTGTGTTCTACTGTCAAACCCAGGACCGAGTGTATTTAGTTTAACTTCTGTATTAGTCATATCTTCTCGAATCTCTCTACCCATAACTCTTTCCCATTGTGCCCCAATGAATGTTTGAATGTGGTTCACTTTCCTAACAGTGGAGCATTTTCTCCAACTGTTAGTATCAGGAAGGAGCAGAAACTTCCTGATGAGAAGTTTGATGGGTTCTTCTTCCACACCTCTGTCATAGCATGTAATAACCTTGGGCCTGAGGTTCTGTCCTCTTCCCTTATTCAAGCCCTCAAAATTCTGTTTCCTGTTTAGCTCAGTAAATTCCAATGGATACTAGGGAAATTAGGTTTTTCTCATTTCGGAAGATACATGTTTTTAAGAGTTGTATGTGAATTGATTCTTAACAGTTCTATGGTGATTTGGAATTTTTCCTTTATTCCTAGTTAACAGTAAATTGACTGATAGCATTAATATTTTGCTTTGGAAGAAGATACATTTAAGGCCAATGATTGGCAAACAGCCACTTATACACATCAAAGATGTTTGACATTTAAATACTTTTTATCTTTTCTATGAAATTCCTTCTAGTATCTGCTTTGTGAGTGAGAACTTATGACTTCCGTGGGGCACACAGATATGGGTGTTTGAACTGAATGCTTTGGGAAGTGTGATGGGCAGGCTTTGGAATACAGCATAAGAAGAATGTGCCATTTTACGCTCCACACAGTGCTGACAGGCTACCAGCTCTTCAATTATTTGGACTGGTGGTGATGGATTGTAAAACAGAAGTTAAGAAAGAAAAATTAGGCAAACATCTTCAGGATGGCCGTAAAGGCATTTTAGCCTAAACTGTTTAGAAATTCTGTGTAACACTATAGGCCTATCCAGTGGCATATGCCAAAGATTAACTTTGTCCTCTTGGATATGTGGTAATACTTTATGGAATGTGTTCACATATATCATTTCACTTTATCCTTCAAGCACCGAAAAGGTGTAGCCCATATTAGGCCCCTGTTTCTACTGAAGAATACATGGAAACTCATTTGTCTAAGCTCATCTGGCTTTCAGGCAGAGCTGGACTAGGACCCCATGTACTGTTCTGTCCACTGGCCAGAATATGTGTTACAACAGGCCTGGTGGTGACTGCTTTCTTGTTCTTTAACTAGATTTGATAAGTACTTTGATAAAATCAGTCTACTCTTTCTGCAGTGTCTTTCTGCTATTTCTGGGGACTGCCTTTTTCTTCTCCAAGGAATCGTTGACAATATTTGTAATTTAAAAAACTCATTTCAGTTTAAGAGCTGTAATGTGTTTTCCAGCCAGTAGGTTAGAACGCTATAATCCCATGTGTATAAAAGCTTTCCCACTGAATGCATACGTGACCGGAGAGGGCGCAACACAGGTGTGTGTGCTGGAGGAGTGGGAGAGGGAAGTTTTTGGATAGAAGACAAGGGCTATTTTGTCACAAACGGTATGGGCCAATTTTTTTTTTTTTTTTTTTTGGCTATGATGACTAATTAAAGAAAATTGACATGCAAAGGAATGAATCTTTAGAATCAGTATGTTCTTTTGTTGCCCAGGTAAAATTCCATGCCTACTAGACCCAACAGTTAAACTGTTTAGAGACTGTTTTTCCCTGTTGTGCCAGATATTGTGGTTACTGAGGCAATGCTGGGGTGTTCAAATGAGTGGGGAAAACCCTGTCCAACAATGTTGAATAAGTTTGAACTTTGGGTATTCTTTCCTTAACCAGTTTAGATTCAAGTTTTAGAGTAGGACTACTCAAATGACCAGTTTTTTTTTTTTTTTTTTTTAATTTACTTTTATGGACCTCCAGTGGCAAAGGCTTCCCTTTTGCTGCCTGTTCTGTCTCTAGGTCTACTACGATGATTTAAGTTCATCACTCCTGTGTCTTTGCTTAAGAAAAAAAACTTTTCATTGGCTACTGTGTTACTGATTATCCAAGATTTCACTGATGAATAGTTGTCACATGAATCTGGATACATCTAAAAGATATCCAGCCAAAAAGCAACATAACCTTTTAATCACCGTCTAGCAACTAGATCTCTCTCATTAATTATCATGGTATTGGGGATGTGTAGAAATCCTAGAGAGGTTGTTTGGAGTATATATGTGAAATCCAAATTTTCTAAGCAAAGTCACCTGATTGATTGGATGAATCATAGCATTTGCCATTTGGCAGTGTGTGTCTGAGGTCATTTCAGCATTTCTGGGCTGAGAATGAACATTTCACTTATAAGGTGGAAATCAATGGCAGGATTGAGTCTTTGCTTCTGAGAGAGATGCCATATCATTTTAAATTGTATGTTCATTTTCCAGCTGGGTAATGGGAATTGTTATTTCCAGTTCATGAATTTCCACGCTACTGTTCAGTTTGTGTTAGTAGAACCTTTGTTTCTAAAAGGCCTAATGAAAGGAAAAGATAGATGTGGTTTTCTGATAGTTTGATGTGTTGGCTTTGCTGAAGTACTTATGCTAAGTTGCTAAATACACTTACTTTGTTAATGCAAAGTTGAAACAACATGAAATTCAGTAATTGAACAAAATGTTCAGAGAATGGTTTTTTGTTTAAACCATTTGTTTTTTTAAGCATTCATATGAAGTCTTATTGAAATTGTTATTCTAAAATTCACTGCTTTTCTGTTTCATAATTTCCTAAATATAATTCAGTCTTCATTTGATGATTGAGAGTGTTGAATTTGCTCTTATATCCTTATATAAGTTTACCTTGAGAAGTACTCTGTATGAGAAAGTTAGTGAGCCAGCTTTGTTTTCTTACCCCTTTTTAAAAAAGTTCAGTAAATACAAAATTTAAATATTACCTCCAGTTTACAGTTTATTATGCATAGATATAATTTGTTACATATGTTACTTCAAGTATTTTGCTCTCATTATAGTGTATATGGTTTAAGTTGTGCTGTTAAAGTACTTTAAATGTCTCTTGATTAAATATTTGGCTACATAAGATATACTCAGATCATAAAGAGAAAGCAATCCACTAAAATGCAATTGTCAAGGTGCAATATTGAAAACATAAACACAGTGAGCAGGTGTATGTGTAGGTGGATTGAAATAAAAGAAGTCTTTTCTGGAGAGATTGAGGGATAAATGCCTTCTAACAATGCTGTCAGCCCTGGATCTGCCATCTAAAAGGTTACCAATGACCTAATTACCAATTCCTGTGGTCACGCCTATGTCAAGCACTCACTTTAACCTAGGTCATTTCCATGGATTGTAAATGTTTTCAAGCATCTCTTTTAAACTCTTCCTTGATAAACAAAATGTAATGTGTAAGTACAAATGGAATTCATCTTTAAAAAGGAAGGAAATTCTGACACATGAAACAAAACATGGATAAACCTTGAAGACATTATACTAAGTGAAATAAGCCAGTCACAAAAAAGGCAAATACTATGATTCCATTTATACGAGTTACTGAGTAGTCAAATCTATAGAGACAGAAAAAATGGTGGTTGTCAGGGGCTAGAGAGGAAAAAGGAATGAGGGCGCTGCTGTTTAACAGGTGTAGAAGTTCAGGTTTTATGAGATGAAAAGAGTTCTGGAGATTGGTTGCATAACAGTATGAACTTAACACTACCTAACTGTACATTTAGCAAGGTTATGATGGAAAATTTTACGTGTATTTTACTACAATAAAAAAAAGTTTGGAAACTGCTAATTTTGACAATGATTAGCATTACATGCTTTATCTTGCATATTTTTAATTAGGAATCAGGGATTGTATATGTTGATTGGGAATCTAGACAATTGCAACATGAAATTATGTACATCGTGATTAATAAATGCACATATTTAAAAAACCAAACTTCCTTGATCCTAAATTCTCCTCCAGCTGCCATTCTCTCTCCTGTCCCTTGTGGCCAATCAATGTTGATTAGAAACAGTAGCACCTTTGTATTAGTTCCTTGTCATTTTATCTGTTGCAGAGGCTCCCTGAAGGCAGGTTACTCAGCACAGTACCTTGCCTACTGAAAGTGCTCCCATCTCTGAATAGTACCCTTGACTTAGTGAAATCTTATATTTTAAGCACATTTCCTTATATTCTTTCCTTATGACAAATGTTTATTTAGTTGTAGTGGAAGGTGAATAAAATATAGTATGTGCTTTCAAGTAGTTTAAAATCTAACTGTACTTCTTATTCTCCTATCCCACCTTTTCCATTTCCAAGAAGGATTCCGTGTCGTTGCAATCTAATAAAAGGATTAAATTTGTATGTCAATAACCGTAGGGTTGCTAAGAGTGGGAAAAGTGCTACCGCATAAAATGCCAACCAGTTCACAATGCATTTTACATATTCCTTATTTGGATATGGCTGGTTTCCTGTAGGAAAATAGCAGATCAGAGTGGAATTTGGGTTGGAATGCCTTGAATGTTAGAAGTCTGTGACTTACTACAGAGGCTGGTGGGAAGCAGAGGATTGATCAGAGCTGGATTTTAAGAATGTTAATCTGGCCACTCTGTGGACCTGAAGAAGGAGCAAATGAGGGACAAGGAGCAGTAGGGAGCCTATTACAGATTCACAGATAAGAAGTAATAAGAGTTTGTTCAAATGGTGGCAAAAGACAGCATGGAAAAGGCACCACGCAGGGGAAAAAAAAAGTGTGCCTTGGTGATTATAGGTCCTTGGATAAAGGCGGGGGAAGATAAGTCAAAGGTAACACGTTTTGCCATTAACACAGATAGGAAATAAGTGATTTTGACAGGAAAATGATGAATTTTATCTTGGAAATTGTTTTTGTTTTAATTATCTAGTGCTGTATAACAAGTTATCACCGAATTTAGCAACTTAAAATAACAAACATCTCATACAGTTTCTGAGAGCAGGAATCCAGGAACTGCTAAATTGATGATTCCAGCTTACATCTTCAAGGTGTTGGCCAGGACTACTCATCTGAAGGCTAGATGTGGGCTGGAGGATCTGCTTCCAAAATCTCTCTCTCATAGCTGTTGGCTGGAGGCTGCTATTCCTGCCAGCTGTTCGCAGGAGCTCTCCACAGGGTTGCTTGAGTGTCCTCACAATATGGAAGCTCATGTTCCCTAGAGTGAGTGATCCAAGAGAGCAAGCCAGGAAGGGGCTGCAGTGCCTTTTATGACCTAATCTTGAAAGTCACATACCATTCCTTCTGCCATCATTTATTTATTCATTAGAAGTGAGTTACTGAATCTAGCCCATGCTCAAAGGGAAGGTTAGGCTCTCCCTTTCGAAGGGAGAAGTGGTGAAGGATTTGTGGGCTGTTTTAAAACCACCATAGATACAGTGCCTTTAGAGGACAAATGGAGTAAGCATTCAAATGAAAATGGCAGAGGAAGGTAATTTGGGGCTTTAGAGAGCCAGGTTGCCTACATATGGAAGTAGGCGATAGCTGGAACTGAAAATGTTAAAGATGGAGAACTTCTCAAGGCAAGTTTCTTAATGCTCGCGCATGGATTCTCATTATTAGTGGTAATTGTTCCTTTTTCCACATTATATTATTAGTTATTCTTTTTTTTTAAAGGGTTCCAATTTTAATCATGTATTTCGTCTTTTTCTCTAATGCTCCTTTAAAATTTCAAACATACGGAAAATCAAAAGACTGGCACAATGAATGTCCATATCTCTACTATCTAGTTTTAGTAGTTGTTAACATTTTGACTTATTTACTCCAATTATTCACCCAAATATTTTTTTCTGAATTATTAGGCGATATTCTTTTGTAAAGAAGGATTTCCCCTCCACCTTGAGATACGCTACAGATCCCCTTTGAAAAGCAGGGTATGGACTTAATTATTCTTCCTTAATCACGAATTTTCAGAGTGAGGAACTGATGTCTTAATCATTTGCAGTGGTAATAAATGATTCTATTTTTTTTTTTTATTGTGGACATATTGTCCAAAGGGTAAAGGCACATGTAATTTACACACACACCCCCATGGAGGTTGTGCCATTTTGCACTCCTGCCAGCAATGTAGGAGAGAATTCTTGTTTTTCTATAGACTTACCAAGGGTTGTCAAACACTTGAATTTTTGCCAAACATGATAGATGAGAAATGATATCTTGGTATAGTTTTAATTTGTATCTCCTTTATGAATGAGTTTGAGCAGCTTCTTGTGCTTTGCTTTCCCTTTATTTATTTTTGGTGTGTGTGTGTTCTATTTGCTATTGTCTTTTGCCTGTTTTTCTAGTGAGGTTTTGGTCTTTTTAAATCTTAATTTAGGGGTTCTCTTTAGATACTAGTGAGATTATCCCCTTGCTTCTAATTTAAGTTGAAAATATTTTTATTTCCAATTTGTCATTAGTTTTTTTTTTTTTTTTTTGCCTATGGCGTATTTTTATGATATGCCAAGACTTGCTTTTATGTATTGAATTGATGTGCTTTTATGCACTTCTTTTTTTTTTATTACATCTAGATTTTGAGCCATAGTCAAAGTTTTCCCCACACCCGGTTTATAAAGGGCTTTACTTTGTTTGCTTCCAGCACTTGTGCAGCCCCAGCCCCTCCTTGTCCCTTTTCCTTCCCTCCCACTCTTCCTTCCATTTCTCTTTTAACTTTTGGATCTCTGGACCATTCGGAGTTTATTCTGGCACATATTCTTTCCCAGTGGTAATTCTTTCGAGCATTGTTTTCCAAGTGATTTGAGAATACCACCGTTATCAGAAACTCAATTTCTAAAACCTTTCGAGTTTTTTAAATTGGCTATTTTGGGATTTTCCATTCTGTTTTGTAGCAGTATGGGCCCAATCAAGAGATAAAATGTATACAATAGGTTCAAAAGGGGAGGTTTGATATAAAGAATTACTTATAATTAATTAACTATTATAAGAAACTAAGTATAAGTTATAAGGAAACTCTAACCTCCCAGGATGCAAGGTTGCAGCGGACCTCATTCTGGACCAGCGGCTGGGACAGGCTCCGCCGCACGTCTTCACACCCACACAACTGGCCTCTGCCCTGGCCAAGAAGGCCAGAAATCACAGCAGCCTCTTCTTCTTGCAGTTTCCCTGCAGCGCCCTCTACTGGTAAAGTTTAGCATCGGCTCACTTTAAATTCTACAGGAATTCTGTTGTTTATCGTAGTGCAGATATTGAAGGGTGCATTGGAAGCCGTGAGGCAATGAATTGATTACTGACACAGTTACATTGGCCTGTCTATTCCTTTTTTTTTTTTAATTGGCGGTTCATGGTATATTTGAATGTTTGTCAATGCTGGTCCTGCTAATCGATCTGCTCTTTCAGGGTTTTCTTGGTTATTGTTTATCCATAAGAACTTATAATACTTATCTTGTTCCAGATTTAAAAAAACTAAGTGTCACTTTTACTTAATCCTGTGTTTTTTAATTTTAAAGAGGATTTTATAATAAATTCTCATGGTAAATAATATTCTTGTTAACAACAAAAGCAATGAAGAAGTGAATGAAATAGAAAAAAAGAGTTCCGTGACTCAAATTTCCATCCCTCTGATATTAATATTTTCATGTATATCTTTCAGGATGTATTCTAAGCTCACAAAGTATGTGTATGTGTTTAATAAAATGTTTGAACATTTTTAATAGGTATGTTTGTAGCTCTAAGACATGCCCTTTGTTATTCCTTACAGCCATTACACCTGCCCATGAGACTTTGAGAACATTATAATGTCACTTTGTGGCTCTTCTCACAAGGAGTTTTCTCAGATGTTACCTATTCAAGACATGGAGATCAAAACTCACCATCTAGCCTTAATTCTCCTGCCTCCTACAACTGCAGTCAATCTGTCCTTCCTCTGGAGCATGGCCCCATATACATACCTTCCTCTTATGTAGAGAGCCACCATGAATATTCAACCATGACATTCTATAACCCTGCTGTGATGAATTACAGTATTCCCAGCAGTGCCAATAACTCAGAAGGTGGGCCTGGTCGACAGACCACAAGCTCAAATGTGTTGTGGCCAACTCCTGGGCACCTCTCTCCTTTAGCGCTCCATTGCCAGTCGTCACTTCTGTATGCAGAACCTCAAAAAGAGTCCTTGGTGTGAAGCAAGATCACTAGAACACACCTTACCTGTAAACAGGTAAATCCAGTCTTCATTCTGAATTGTAGTTGATGGGCATTATTCAAATCACCTTATGATTTAGTAAGAAGAAAGATATGTGTTATGCAAAGTTTTTATTAGTCATGTGGATTACTTAGGGCACCTAAAACATATTCTGAATTCTAGAATATCTATTCTGATATTCTGTTCTCATTAAAAAGTTTTTGTAAATCTGTGTTGTGGGGAGAATTCACTATTGTGACTACTGTCTTTAGACAATAAAGATTAAATCATTTTTTCTTGTTGAAGTGATTTGGGTTTGAAAGGAAATATTTCAATTTAGATTTTTTTTTTGTAATAAAATCACAATTTAGTATTCATGACAAATTGTTTCCAGGATAAATGTAACTGGCAGTATTACAGCTTAAATGAAATGCTAAACACATAAAGCCTGAAAAGACAGACAACAACTGGTACAAACTTTTAAACAATGAACTAAAATAACATTTTATAGAGATCAATGGAAAACTATTGAAATGTAGACTTTAGTTGAAATTTCTAGAAGTTAAAAGGAATATTTGTACTCTTTAAATGCAAGGTAATGTGATGGTTATTTCCATTTAATTTATAATATTTTTAATGATAATTATGACTGGAGGGAAGGGGTTGTATAGGAAGAAGCATGAGGGGAACATTAACTTCTAAAAAACCAAAATGTAAGTTATAGCATATCAGATATTGAAATTCATTACTTTAAATGCTGTTGTAAAACTTTGAGAAAGCCATGTTACATGGTGTTTTTATTTTTCCCCTTTTCAAAAAACTTTTTGTTTGTTGGAAAAATACAAGAGAATATAAAAATTATAGATAACTTTTTTAAAGTAACATTTTTTATTGTCTTTAACTGAAAAAATATTTCATTTCTGAGCATGAATTCTAATCAGAGTTCTGCTAACATTTGGGTAATTTAAACCATGATAATTACCTTCATTTATAAATCATACCTTACTATTTCTTTTCCAAAAGAAACATACCCTAGCAAAATCAGAAACTAGCAGATATGTTTTTGGCTCTCCCTTCCTCCACACAAGTCCCCGCCCCTCCATGCTGCACTGAGAGTCTGTTTTCTTCAGAGCCTTCTTTAAGACAGGCAAGTTCACTCTTTTTCTTCTCTCTTCCACTTTCTTCCACTTTCCCTTTTTTTCTCCTTTCTCTTCCTTTTCATTCATTCTTTCCTTTCCCCCTTTCTCTAAACCTGAGTACATACAGTATTCACCTTAATATAACTTAAAGTCCATTTGCTACTCCTGTTACAGTTATATTTATTCTAGACCTTTATCCTAAATTGCAGAATAAAAGGTTTTTCTTCCCCATTTAAATGGAAACTCCGAGGGCGTTAGGTGATATTGTTGGGAGTGACTGATACTTGAAAATGGTTAGGTGAGTTTAGGCCCCTCCATGCAGTGTTGATAAACTCTAGGAACTATGGAAGCCTACCGCATACCTTGCTTGTGGTTCAGAACTATGGGTAAGACTCAATCTGGTCACTTGTTCCACTGAGAGATGTGCACCCCTATGGCTACAGCTAGCCATCCGTAGTTACTAGTGGCCATCATCTGTAGTTCCTACTGCATGGGTGGGCATCAACTTGTCTAACCACTTTCAGATATCAGTCATTTCCAACAGTGTGACTCTTTGTAGATCTTAGTAACAAGGTTTTGCTTGATCAGATTTCCTGGAATATATTTATCATGAACCCTGGAGGGCAATGTTCATCCTGGGTCCCCCCGCCCCCTTCTAGAAAATCTCTCTTTCCCCCTTAATGCTCTTTTACAATGAATGTTTTCTTTGCCTCCAGAGAGACACTGAAAAGGAAGGTTAGTGGGAGCAGTTGTGCCAGCCCTGTTACTAGTCCAAGTTCAAAGAGGGATGCCCACTTCTGTGCAGTCTGCAGTGACTACGCGTCAGGATATCACTATGGCGTCTGGTCGTGTGAAGGATGTAAGGCCTTTTTTAAAAGAAGCATTCAAGGTACAGAGCATTGTTAGCTGCTGCTTTAATTTTACATTTTTGCTCTCAAACAGTGTTGCATATGACCTGGCAGGAGTGTCACTGATGTCCCGTTTGGTACACAAAATATGTGATGAGTAGTTCGGAGGATCATGGGAATTTGGGGGTGAGGTGGGTGGTGGGGTAGATTGTTTCAAGAGCACTTTATCTTAATTATAGATCTCTATCCCAGAACCCCAGACTTCAAATGGGCCTTGCCCTACCATACTCATCACTGTCTTCTTGGGAAATGTTTAGTTACAACCTCTGTGAAGACAAAGCTTGGAAAAATGTACACATTAGAAACTGCAAAGATTGTTTCTTCCTTTGACTTATGTTTAATATCTGGCATATGTAACAGTCACGATGGTGGGCTGGCTTCTGAGGAAGAGAGAATAAATGCATTTTATGGAAATGGTCAGAAATCAAGAATTCAAATCCAATGGGCTTTGAGAATTGATCTAGAGGCATGTTTTGCCCTAAACTAAGTGGAGCCTCCATTTGTATCTTGTTTTCTGCCTGGGTTTAGACCACTTCCCTACCCTTCTCTAAATTCCTGCTTGGCTAAGTTTTGGGTTTTTTTTTTTAATCACCGAATCAAATTGTGCATACCTGATTTTAAGGCCAGTCAGCCCATCGCCTCACTTGTCCTTGCCATGCTAGCCCTCCCTTCCAACCCTAATTTGCTGAAGTCATTTCTAGCTTGTATTCTCTTCTGTCTCTCGCCCCATAACTCCTCCCTTGGCAGCCCTTCTCCCAGGCAATGTCCCCTGTTTCCATCCATCGTAGAGCTCCCTTCCCCTGTCTGTCAAAGCCTCAGGACCTTGTTCTTAACTGGTTAAGAAAAGCAGCCTTAAAGGAATTCATAATGTGCAAATGGCAAAAAGCAATTTACTAAGTTAACTCACCCACTGTAACTCTAAGAGAACATTTCACCTCAAGGAGAGACACTGGTGAATCCACAAAGTTGGGGTTTGGGAGTGGAAGGTTAGTAGATAAAGACTCACCTTTTGGATCCCCTGAAATTCACCCTGTGTAGATGACCACTCATTTGTCCTGGATCTTCCACTTGGTAGCTCTTTGCCTTTACTTGCTATCTGTTTCCTTCTCTGTGAAATGGGAATACTCAGAGTTGTTCTATAAATGAAATGAGGTTTGTGATGTGAAAATATTCGGTCCATTATAAACTTCATGCAAATTCAGATATTCTTGTTTTTCTTCTAACTTCTGTGTTCAGATCAACTTTTTTTCTTATATTTATTTCTCTTCTAACCCTCATCTCTTTTAACTAACTTCTTTTAAGATCTTAATAGTTAGGTGGGTAAGAGCTCTCTGCCATTTCCAAACTTAATTTCCTTATCAAAAGTTAAAACAGCATAGATAACAGAAGCCTGTGTCATCAAATACTATCAAAACATAAATTGTGTTGTTTGCTTATTTTTGCTTTTACACATAAAGCTTTTCATTCTACATTTAACATATTCAGTGCTTAAATATTTTTATTTATAATAATATAGTAGTAGATTATAAAGTCAGATCCAGTTCCCTGCTATTTTTGATAAGACTAATTCAGATTTTTTCAAAATTCATAACCAAACTCTTGATATGACAATTCTCTATCTTGCTGAGGTTCTAGAAATTTATCCCTTAAAGAAATTTTGACCAAGTACAACTAACTACATCCTTTAAAAAGAGGTCCTTTTTGCTTGCTGTTGGAGGAAAATCTCTCTGCGTAAAGTACCTTGAACTCTTGAGACTACAGCTGATAATGAAAAGTAAGTTTTCTCTGCTTTTCCAAGTCATTCTTTCCTACTAAATCAAACAAGGAACTATTAGGAAAGGAAAAGGATTGTCACATTATAAATGTGCAAAAAAAAAATAAGGGTTAGTGCCCTTATAATTAATGCCTAAATGATTGTTTCTTTGGACTCCATATTTTTGGTACCCTCTGATATAAATGCATTGTAGTAAACTGAAAGTGGCCACTCAGTTTTTTTTTTTACATTAAATGAAATAAGAATCAAACGTATTTATCTTAAGTGGTCATATGTCTCTACATTGTTCTATTGAATAAATTATCCACTTTCATTGATATTTAAAAATATAGGAACTTACTTATTTTTATTTAGGTTTGAAATATAATTTACATACAGTAAATTATACTCTTTTAGTTGAATAGTTTTATAAATTTAGAAAGTGCATATAGTCAAGCAACCACCACCATAATTGATATGGAATGTTACTGTAACCCCAAGAAATTTGCTCGCGTCCATTGTAGCTAATTTCCCCTCAGCCTCCCAGGCCCAGGTGACCATTGATCTGTTTTCTGTCTCTATAGTTTTGCCTTTTCTAGAATGTCATGTTATTGAATTATGAAGTATATAACCATTTATACATGGTTTCTTTCACTTTGATGTTTTTAAGATTTATGTGTTGTTAGATATATCAAAAAAATAATCTTTTTTCTTACTAATACACCAATATATAGATAGATGTATCCCAGTATTTTTTATTCATTTGGGTTTGTTTCCTGTTTTGTTGCCATTTTGAATAAAAACTGCTATGAACATTTATGCATGTCTCTCTGTTTAGACATGTTTTTGTTTCTCTTGAGTTAATACTTAGGAGTAAAATTGCTGGTTTATGAGAAGCATATGTTTAGCTTTGCAAGAAACTAACAGTTTTCTAGAGTGGTTGGACCATTTTGTGTGTGAGAGTTCCAGTTGTTCCATATTCTTGTCAAAACTTGTCAGTCTTAAATTTTAGCCATTCTATTTGGAATGTAGTTGTATCTCATTGTGATTTTAATTTGCATTACTGATGATTTTGAGCATCTTTTCATATATTCATTGATGTATATACTAGTGCTTTATTTTGACTGTTGTTCTCTCTCTCCGTTTTTATATAAGTTCCGTATTATTTTAACTATTAGAATTTTGTAATGAATTTTAATACATGGCAGTATAAATACCTACAATAAAAAAAAGTCCTGGCTATTTTATTTGTCAATAGAAATGTTAGAATAATTTAAGTGGCCTCCCATTCTTAATGTTAAGAAAAGTAGAGATTTTGTTAAATGTGAAAATTATTTTGGGAGGAATCTTCATAATAATCTTTACATCAAGAAACACATCTCCATTTATTTAGATCTTTTCTATCTGTTATAAGGTTTTGTTAATTTAAAAAATGTGTCTGGCACATTTCTCGATATTTCCATAAATTTCATTCTTTTGGCTATTTTTGATTCACATCTAATAGTGATTACTATTATATTCTATTCACTTTCATTTTGGCATTTCTAACAGCCCTTTATCATTGTTCAGCTCTGTTAGAGGCTGAGCTTTAATTGTCAAGCTCTAACAGCTGATAGGTTATATAAAAGATTCTTACTTGAGAGGCATATATTCCGTTACTTGGGATTTATTTGTCCTCAAACTCAGGAAGAATGTCCCGAGGGAACAAAAAAGAAAATAGATGCCTGCTGCTTTGGTATAACAGTGTCAGGGAGGGTGAGGATAATAAACATTACTTTATTTTTGAAATAAAACTTGAGGGCTGAGCTCAGATTCAAATATGATCTTTGATTCCAAGTTCAGTGCTGTGTCTTTCCTCCATGCAGTTGGATATGAATGGTAGTAGGTATTCAGACAGACTTAAAAATGAGGATAACCTTTTCTGTTTTATATTATGAAAAGCACATGTTCCTATAAAGTTTTATATCTCAACTGAAAGAATTAGTTACATATTTCATATTTTGTTTTTAAGTTTGTTTTGAGGTTTCCTTAGTTTTATTAGTATGGAGTAGCATACTTCTCAGACTGTTGCCTGGGACAAGAAACCATTTTAACACATGAAGTAGTCAGTGCAGTTTGAGGAGGACGGTTTCCTTTTTTTTTTTTTTTTTTTTGGCCAGAAGTGAAGCGAATTACTATGACCTTGCATAAGACATTTTCTAAGCTGTTTTTATTGAGCATGTTGATATCGTACTGTCTATTCCTTTTTTAAATGTAGAATTATCTTTTAAAATAAACTCAGAAAAAAAATAAAGAGTGAGCCTCTAGTTGTCCTTTAATGCTTATTGTTATAAACTTCTTTATAAAACCAATAAGCATGAAAAATTCTTAGAGGGTACTAAAGATTACTACTTCTATGGAAAGTACTGTAGGATTATATTTACCTTTTAAATATAAAGCATTGCATTCTAAAGTATAATAGAAAATTTCTCATTATAACTATATTTTTGTTTTTAAAATATAATTTAGTTTCGAATCCTGTAAGTGAGGATAAATGCAATAACAAGAATTATCTGTTCTTTAAAAAGTTTTTTATGACATACTTTATATTACTCCCTATTCTTGAGCATGTGGAAACCCGTAAATAGAACGAGAGTTGTTCCCTTCATTAGTTTATATTACACAGCAAATGTTGATGGGGATAATCTCTTGTGATTATGCTATGATAATATATATATAGGACTCCATCATAGCAGACTGGAGAGAAATGGAAAGTAAGAGATACGCTCCCCTCTTAGCCTGGAAGAGAGCAAACATCATGTTATGAACTGCCTCTAAGAGCTGAAAGCAGTGTCCCACCTGTAGTTAGCAAAAAGAGGGAACCTTGGTCTCACAGTTGCAAGAGACATTCTGTCAACAGCTTGAATGAGCTTGGAAGAGGACCCTGCTTTAGATGAGACTATGGCCCAGCTGACGCCTTGATTGCAGCCTTGCGAGACCCTGGAGCAGAGCATCCAGCTCAACTAGGACAACTATGAGATAACAAATTGTTTTGTTTTAAGCTAATAAGTTTATAGAAATTTATTATGCAAAATAGAAAACTAAAGCTGAGCTCGTTTCCATTGGTAAAATGGGGATCATAGCTCTTTATAGAAAAGATCTGGGATGAAATGAAATATTGATGAAGAATATCTGGAAATTGGCAGGCAGTCAGAAATGTCGATATGTCAAGGTGGGCAGACATTGCCTCCTGTAAATGGCCAGTGTGGAGGGTGACTTGAGAGAGTGGTTTTCATACCTATGAGGGAGAGATGTCTTTTAGCATTGTCCAGTCTGTACCTTTGCTGGCACCCCAGGCTGACGCAGGGCACAGTGGTAAAGCCACAAACAACTGAATTTCAGTTTGTGCGTTTAGTTGAACAAATGTTACTGGAATCTACTTAAACGGTGGGAGAGAATTATTATATTTGATTGTAGTCTCAACATGGAACCATATCATTTTGGGAATGTTCTTTAAAATCTGGTGAGCTTGAAAAAGGAAAGTTAATTTCAGAACTTAGAACAAAGCATTTGAAATATAGATAAATTTTAATTTATCTGTATTTGAGTATTTGTATATCTGTATTTGTGTGAATTAACAGCTATATTGTTTGAGAAGCCACTGGTGGCATTTTTTATTTTTTATTTTCAAACTAACAGAAGTTGTTGTGTACAATATAAGAGCCCTTTTTCCTGGAGTCATTTGAGAATGAGATGCCACCATTAGGCCCCATCACCCCGGAATACTTTAACATGTATTTCCTGTATTGCCACAACAGTCCAAAACTGGGAAATTAGCTTTGGTAATTACTACCATCTAATCCTCAGACTGGTTTAAGTTTTGCCGTTGTCCCCACAGGGCCCTCTATGGCAAAAGGAAGCAGTTCAGAATCACATTTTGCATTTAGTTATGTCTTTAGCCTTCCTCTCCACAATAGTCTCTTAGTCTGGGTTTTCACAATCTTGACACTTTTGAACCTTAAAGGCTAGTTACTTTGCAGAAGCCCATTACTTTGGGCTTCTCTGACGTGAATCTCATCAGTAGGTTCAGCTTACACACTGTTGGCAGGAATGTCACAAATGATGCTATATTCTTCTTACGGGCTCATTTCATGTGGTACTGATTTCAATTTGCCTGTTACTGGTGATGTATAATTTGTTTGGCTAAGGTGATGTCTGCCAGGGTTCTACACTGTAAATTATTCTTTTCCTCTTTGTAATTAATGGATATTTTTTGAAATTCTTTGAGACAATGTAAATATCTCATTCTTCATTAAGCCTTTAATTTATATCAGTATAACTTATCATTTCCTATTTCTACAGGTAGTTACTATCTAGTTCTATCATTATTTATTTGGATATCCAAATTATCCCAGATTTGGTCAGCAGGATCTTAACTCACTTCTGTGTCTTTTGCTCCTTCTTTTTTTTTTTACTTGCACCCATAATTCTTTGGCACTTCTTTACTTCCTGGCACAACAAGATGTTTTAGGGTCATCTTGTGCTTTCTCTTTTGTGGTCCTAGAATAAGCTATTTCTCCAAAGAGCCCTGTTTCTTCTAGTAAAGAATGATATTTATAAATCATGATCTGGGTGTAGTTTGCTTTGTTCTCTCAGATGTCCATGTTCTGGGGTCTCTCAGAGGATAGAGCTAAGGAGTGATTTATTTCAGTATTTATTTAAATCCAGTTTAAAGAATAAAACTCCCATTTAACTAATGCTCAGGCCATGAGGTTCAAGCTATCTCCAGAACCTCAGGGTCCCTCTGGGTGGTCCTTCCAATCATAGCTCCTTCCTTTTTACAGAGGGAAGACTCCTAATTTCTGCCTTTCTTGCCATGGTTTTACCACCTAAGCATGCTTCCCTAAAACACAAGATAGTTATGTTTTCTTTATTTTTTTGGAACTTTACGTAAATGGAATCTTCCCTTTTATTGTATGGTGTAATTGTTCTAACTTGCCCATTTAATTTATGATTGAATTCACTCATTTCCCATGTCGAAGTTCAGGTCCATCATAGCTTTATATGTAAGACATTACGAGGCCACAATTATTTGTTAGTTAAAGACACAATTAAGAAATAAATAACAAACACCTAAAATACTCTTGTACTTTTACTTTCTCTCTAATTTTGTTACAATTCCTATTTCTTAAATCTCTCAGACCCATGTAATTTTTCTTTATCCTCCTTACATTACCGTTCAGACAGCCTCATCCCTAGTTTAAAATAACTACGCAGGTTCTCATGAGTTTTGCCGCTCTCTTAATCCATTCTCCACAGAGCATTTGAAGTAATTTTTGAAACTAGTGTCTTACTATAATGACGACATTATTTTCTTATAAATGCTATGAGTTTCGTTAGGGTGGTTTACTTCATAAGGCTTGTTCTGGGCTTGGGTTGAGTTCATATCTACACCATATGTCTGTACATTCTGCTTGGGCCAGCGGCCAAAGCCCAACGGTGGAGTGGCACATCTCTAAGCATACCATTGGCTAAAGCAAGTCCCATAGCCAAGTCCATTATCATTTGGTGGGGAAATATATTCTCCCCACCCTAGTACACTACCAGGTCACAAGGCTGAGGAGGGGAGGGAGGAATTGAGAAGAATAGTTTACTATAACAATGTTAAGTAGCAGTTCTTCTGTTCTTATTTAGATATGCTAATTTCTTTATTTGTTCTCTTATGACTAGTTTAGTTCTTTTATTTGACTATGAATTTCCATAAAGATATGTTAATTCCCAAAGAGAGGTCTATGTAAAAATATAAGCAGTTGACTTTGCTGACCTGATATATAAATACTACTCATGAAGAGTTCTGTGATTTGAAGCAGAACAATTTCAGGTGACTGTCTCACTTTCTGTGTCCAAAGGAGAATATTTCTAAATGTATCTCTTGAGAATTCTGAGAACATGTGGAGAATAACCTATTAGTCAAAAAGTAGGGTATTGAAATATTTCCTTCGTTTCTTTTACTCGCCAAGAGGGCACCGATGAAGCTTCACTTTGGCCTTTGTATCTGTCTCTTATCTCTAGCTGGTAGTATAATCAGTGCTGTTGACCAGGAAGACATTTTACCAAAATATCGTAATAATAACCTTCCTTTTTTTTGCTTTGCTCTAGGACACAACGATTATATTTGTCCAGCTACAAATCAGTGTAAATAGATAAGAACCGGCGCAAAAGCTGCCAGGCCTGCCGGCTTCGGAAGTGCTATGAAGTCGGAATGGTGAAGTGTGGTGAGTCTCTACTCCCCCTTTTCTTGTATGTGGGACAGGCTAAAAGCTATGGGGATGTGTAGACTGGATAAGGAGACATTTAGGACTGGCAGTCATCTTAAAGTATTTGTATGCCGTCGCATTGAAGGAAGCTTTGACTCAATCCCTGTAACTGCAAGGACAGAGCTGGAATGAGTGGGAACAAGTTACAGGAGGCAGATTTTGGCCCAATATAGGGAAGAACTACCTATACCGTTCAGGTGCTCTGACAACAGAATAGGCTGCAGCATGAATTGGGGAACTCTAGCCACTGAAGTGCTCAAACAGGGGATGGAACATGACCATTCCTGAGGCCTTGAAAAGTTTAAGGATGAAGGTCTGGTGAATATTCACAGTGACAACTGTGACAAGAAAGTAGCATGTCTTGTGGGTTACTTGGGTGGCTTGGATTGACGCAGGCCTATCCTCCAATAGCTTTCTAGAAATGGAGAAAAAAACATAGTCAGAAACATGATAGGACTGTGAAAAGTACATAGAGCATAGATTTTGTTCTGCTACAACATGCGTGCATGCATATGCCTGTGAAAATTTATAATATGTGCACATACATACAGGAAGAAACAAGGAAAAATGAGCACATTAACATAACAACTGACAGTGATGTCTGTCTACACCCTGCTCTCTCCATCTGGCGAACTTTGATTCACTGGTCTGTACACACTTGCTTGTTTCTGTATACTCATACCAGCTCTGCCTGTACTTTTCTTCTACTAGCCAACATTTTGGCTGTAGTTGTTTGTAATTTCTCTCTGTATAACTATTTGAAAAATATAAAACGAGTATCTCTCTTTTCTCCTTGACAGTCTTAGTAACTGTCTCTTGAACATTCTCTGTCCTTTTTTCTCTGTGTAGGTAATAGATAAGACCTCTCACCCAGTTCAGAAGTACAGCAGAAGTTCTTTTCATTTGTCATGGTTCTCTTGCTTCCAAGAATCACTGATGTTTTCTCTTTCCCCTGTAAAACATCCTGCAATGCCCTTGACCTCCCAGTGTGCATTCGTTGCTTTCTAGAACATTTGAACATTTCTGTTCCCACCACTTCATTTATATCCTCATCAGTAATCAGGCTTCTTCCCAAATCTGTTTCTACTCATTGTAATTGTTAAGTTACAAATTTTAATTAAAATTTATGCAACACATGAAATATGAATAGGAAAACAGTTGTTTCTGTGAAAGCTTTGAATAAGCTGTAAAGGACTAATTGTGTTAGGTATGGATGAGATTGGTGAGGAATTATAATCCTAGAAAGATTCTTAATTCAGATTGCTTTATGAGTGCCTAAGTTCTTGTTCTATTTTAAAGAAGCCAAAACTGAAAATCCAGAGACAACGTATCATGGCTGTGGTTTACGCTAGGAAGTAACTTCTGATTTAATTGGCAGAGGAAGGAGAAAGCCTTGTCCTCTAAAAGATTGCAAATAAGTGTTTCATGTGTTAAGCAATATTTTAAGGTGAATATGTATTTAACAAATTTTTTTAGTTAGATTTAGGAGAAGAATACTTTTATTATACTAGGATCTGTTGGGTATCTGTAGCCTGGTGATTCAGGACCAGGGCAGCTGCACACGTACACTCCGCCTGTAGGGGGTAGTATGTGTGTTGGGAAGAGCATGAGGACTGGACTCCCATAGACTGAATGTCATTTTTTGTCCCATTACTGCTTGCTAATTGTGAGTATGCTCAAATGACTTGAACTTCTAGCCTTCAGTTTTCTCTGAAACAGATATCTGTTTCATTGAGTTTTGTAAGGAATACATATGATAACACATATAAAGACCTAGCACAGTGTCTGGCACTAAATTATAGTTTTTCTTCCTTTCTGTCTCCCTCATTGGCAATTTCATGTAAGTTGTGAGTCTGATATCATATGGTCTCATGAGGCAGAGTACAGAAATGTACATAGTTAAACACTCTTTCATGGAAAAGGGGAATGAAAGGAAAGGGTCATTGAACTTGGCCAAAAAAAATCTCCAGGTAGGGCTAAGAAAAATATTTTGTTATCTTTGGAGATTACAGAACAAACGAGATGGGTTAATGCGCAAACAGCTGGCTATTTAGCCTTCACTGACCATGGAGAAAATGCGAGTAGGAGTGAACTCTCCTAGCTGCATTCTGGGATCCTCACCGGTCCGCTCCCTCTTTTAATTCAGAAATCATGTCTTTCTACTGTCTTTTTTTCTTCTGCATTTCCAAAATTGTCCTTCCTACTGAGGTATTACTATGGTTGTTTAATGGCAGGAGGACACCCATCTAGACCAACTTCAGGGATCAGGCTTCATTATAAGGATACCCTGAAATGTAAAAGACGGGAAAACAATCTGAATTGCCGTGTATTTGAGCTATGTCCCAGTTTGGGACAATAGCTTAGCATCTTTCAGATGCTATCTGTTTATATACCTACATACAGGTGAATACATATGAAGGGGATTTGTTAGGGGTGGGATTAAATAGTGGTTAAAAGCATCAACTCTAGATTCAAACTACAGATTGGGTTTAGATCCTGCTTCTGCTGATTTCTAGCTTTTTTTCCCTTGGGCAAGTTATTTGAGCTCCCTGTGTCTGGTTCCTCCTCTGTACACTGGAGATAGTAATAGCACCTGTCCTCTAGGGTGGTTCCAGAATGGGATAATCTGTACAATGCACAATGTCTAACACATAGAAGCTTCCATTAGATGTTAGCTGCCATTATCATCATTTCCCATTGTTGTGGAATCATTATCGTTGTTATCATCATTTTGCTGGGGCACTTTCTAATATGAAGCACTCCTATTTAGTAGAGTTTCTCATTGAGTTCACTCAGAGGCACACTGAGTGACTCTGCCTAGATTATAGTGTCACAGTCATGACACTAGAAATGTCCTCCTCGGTAGAAAAATGTGAGTTCTTTGTCAAGGGCTTCATTTAATGATCCTAGGATCCCCAGACCTCAGTACAGAGCCTGATACATAGTGCTTTGTCAGTGAAATTGGTCAAATAAATTTGAATGTATAAATTCAGAACTTTTCACTTGTATGTAAACCTATTTTGTAAACTCCTTATCCGTATACTCTACAGAAGAGAAATGTGTGATCAGAAATTTCTTAAACCATATATTTTGTTCCTTTTTACTGTGGGAATATAATTGATCTTAACTGTAGCACTTTGATTATTAATAAAATGAATTATATTTAGGCTTTTAATTCTTTTAGGAATAAATTTGATTCAAATATTTCTGGATGGATAGAGCCTTTTCTTCTACAATTAGCCAAGGGTAAGGGGAAATTTAGATAAGTTTTCTAGGGGGCAAATAATTTAAATTTTCATACTTCCTAATATATATATATTTTAACTTATTTTTTTTTATGGTGATGTGGGTTTACAAGATCCAGTAAATTTCAGGTGTACAAACTTAACAGAAAGGCATATATATATATATATTGCATTGTGTGGTTACCTCCCATAGTTAGATTTCTTTTTGTCACCAGCTATTTGACCCCTTTTACCCCATCTACCTCTCTCCTTCTCCCACCCCCATCCTCTGGTAACCACTTCGTCTATAGTCCATGTGTCTCTGTTTGTCCTGTTAGTTTGTTGCTTTTAGATTTATATCCCACATATAAATTATATGTGGTTTTCAACTTTTTCTGTCTGGCTTATTTCGCTTGGTATGATTATCTCGAGGTCCGTCCATGTTGTCGCATATGGCAGTATTTCATCTCTTCTTATGGCTGAGTAATATTCCATTGTATATATGTACACAGCTTCTTTAGCCGATCATCTATCTATAAGACACTTCAGTTGCTTCCATGTCCCAGCCATTAGGTATAATGCTGCCATGAACATCTGTGTGCACATATCTTTTTGGATATGGGTTTTCAAGTCTTTGGGGTAAATACTCAGTAGAGGGATTGCTGGATCAGATGGTAGATCAGTTCTTAGTTTTTTGAGAAACCTCCATACTGTTTTCCATAGTGGTTGCGCCAATTTGCAGTCACACCAGCAATGTATGAGGGTTCCTTTTTCTCCACATCCTCTCCAACATTTGTTATTACTTGTCCTGTTGATAACAGCTATTCTAACAGGTGTGTAAGATGGTATCTCGTGATTTTGATTTGCATTTCCTGATAGCTAGTGATGATGAGCATCTTTTCATATGTTTGTTGGCCATTTGTATGTCTTCTTGGAAGAAGTGTCTATTTAGGTCCTCTGCTCATTTTTTGTTGGATTTTGTGTTTTTTTTGTTGTTATTGAGTTATAGGAGTTCTTTATATATTTTGGATATTAGGCCCTTATCGGAGGCATTGCTTGCAAATATATTTTCCTATCCAGATGGTTGTCTCTTTACCTTGTTGATGGTTTCTTTTGCTGCGCAGATGCTTTTTAGTTTGATGTAGTCCCATTCATTTTTTTTGCTTTTACTCCCCTTGTCTTTGAGGTCAAATTTGTAAACTCCTCGTTAAATCCAAGGTCCATGAGTTCAGTTCCTGTGTTTTCTTCTATGCAGTTTACTGTTCCAGGTCTTATATTCAGGTCCTTAATCCATTTTGAGTTAATTTTGGTGTGTGGTGATAGACCACAGTCTAGTTTTATTCTTTTGGAGGTGGCTTTCCAGTTTTCCCAGCACCATTTATCGAAGAGGCTTTCTCCTCTTTAATAAATTATTTGCCCATATAAACATGGGTTTACTTCTGGACGCTTGATCCTGTTCCTCTTGTCTGTGTGTCTGTTTTTCTGCCAACACCATGCCATTTTGATTATTGTAGCTTTGTAGTATAATTTGAAGTCGGGCGATTGATGCCTCCAGCCTCATTCTTTTTTTCTCAGGATGGCTTTGACAATTTGAGGTCTTTTGTGTTTCCATACAAATCTGATTTTTTTTGTTCTATTTCTTTAAAAAATGGGATTTTGATGGGGATTGCGTTAAATCTGTTTAATGCTTTAGGTAATAAGGTCATTTATTCTTCTAATGCAAGAACATAGAATATCTTTCCATTTCTTTGTATCTTCTTCAATTTCTTATAATAGGCTAGTATGTATATATATATATTTTTAATGTGGACAATTGAATTTAATGAACAAATATAATGGTGAGAATATAGAAACTAGGCATTTTGCAGATTGTTAAATTTTAGATTATTTTTGGGAGAAAATTCATAAAGTCATACCTATGCTAATGACATCCTGACTTATTATGTAATTTTCATTTTACATTGGTCTTTAATGGATCTTTAGAAATATTTTTGTGTTCAAATTTATAGGGATTTGAAAGTTATGTTTTTATTGTCAATTTCTATTTTTTATTGTGTTATGGTTAGAGAATATGATCTATATAATATCATTTTTAAAATTTTATTTATGACCTAGTACAATTTTTGCAAATGTCCATGAGTTTTATAGATTAACCTTGTTCATTGTGCTATTTAAATGTTCTATATTCTGACTTTTAACTTTTTGCTCTATCAGCTGTTGAGAGAGAGGAGAGATGTTAAAATATCCCATTATAAGTCTAGTATATTTGTCAATTTATCTTTTTCTTTCAGTCACTTTTTGGTGTTTATGTTTATAGATTGGGTTTTGTGTTGCTTCTGTTGTTTTGATGTATACTCAGTTTTTCTCTTAGTTGTATTTGTTATAACCAGTCTATGTCTAGGTTACAGAATATATATGATCTCGGAGCTGCTCTTAACTGGTGAATTTACTCTACTTATATTTATTGTGATCATTTCTGTTATTTTGTGCTTTTAAAAAACTCATTATGCATTTTCTACGTTTCCTTTTTGGCGTTCACCACAATTCTTGTTTTCTTTTTCCTCTTCTACTAGTTTAGAAGTCATACTTTCTGTTTCAATTCTTTTAGTAACAACATATATTTTAACATATATCCTTGATTCATTTGAGAATGCAGTCCACTGTCTCTAATAGAAATCTCCTATCCCAAATAAAGAATCTTAGAAAGTTCTAACCAAAATCATTACTCTCTCATTACTCAATCAGTTGTCTGGTACTTTGATTCTACTTTGTTTCTCTACCTCAAAAAATTGGTTACTATTATTTATTCATTGCTTTTTAGATTTAATCTCATACTTGCAATTTATTTTCTTACCATTGTTTTTTGAATCTCATTGCTTCCTTCTGGTCCATTTTTCCATCCCAAACAACATTGTACAGGAGATAATTCAAAGGGGCTATGAATGATATATCTTATCAATCCCTGTCTAACTGAAATGTCTTTAATTTATCCTCACTCTTTAATAATTGTTTAGCTGAGAATATAATTCTAAATATCTCCTTTCCCCCACCATCTTAAAGCCATTATCTCATTACATTTTGGTCCATAAACCTACAGTAACTGAAATATTTTGATACCAGCATAGGAATAGAAATAGATCTATGAAGCAGAGTAGATAGAGAGTCCAGAAGAAGACACTTTTATATACAATTATTTATTAAATGTCAAGGCACTTTGTAAAAATCAATGGGAAAAGCTTATTCGATAAATAGTAGTGGAGAAATCGTACATCCATTTGGAAAAACATAACATGAAATAGTAATATGACATGATACAAACATACATGAAATTCTAAATAGATTTGAATTACAAAGTGCTTTAAGATATGGAAAAATATTTATATAATTTTGATGTGAAACAAAAAGATTATACTATGTACTATAATTTTTTAAGACAGAAGACACCATGAGCAAAGTTAAAAGATATATAACAAGGCAAATATTGCATATAACAAAAGTTATCTCTTATTACTATATGAAGAAGCGTTTTAGGTTATTAGGGGAAATAAAGGCAAAAGAAATAGGCTGTTCACAAGTAAAAGAAATACAAAAGGCAAATATATTAGTTAACCATGATAATAATTAAAAACTACAACGTGAAATGAGATTGTTTAGTCACCTGTCACATTAGCCAAGATTAAAAATTATCTTTAATGCCCAATCTATTATGAGAAAATAGGTAGCCCTTAGAGTATTATTTAGATTATAAATTTAAAAATACTTTTGGAGGGCAACCTATCAATATGTATCTCAATTTTAAATGTTTATATGCCTTGGTTCAGCATTTCTTGATTTCTTTGAATTTATTATAACAAAGTAATAATTGGATACATGTACAAAGATACATTTTCATTGCAACATTTATATTAGCAAAGACATTAGAACCAGCCTAGGGTTTCCATCAACAGAGGCCACTTTAAGTGATGCTATACTCATAAAACAGAATGCTATATAGATTTTTAAATTGTAAAATGATACATTTTTTAATAAAAAGAAAAAAGCAGGTTATGAAATAGTATATACAATACCCTAATTTTGTATATAAAATGTGGAAAGGGAAAAGAAAAAATTTTAAATCAAAAGAATTGATGCCAAATTTATACTCTTTTACATTTTCCAGATTTTTCAATTAATTATTTGAAATATGTATGTAAAAAGGGTGTACATATACACACACATGCATGTAAACATTTTAAGAATGTATTATAAAAGTGTGTTTCTTGATAACTGGAAATACCAGTGTTCAGTTTCTAACTTTTTCCCATCTGTTTGAAGAAAATTTCTAATTTCATGGTTTGGAAACAGGTATGTCAACACCCTTTTAAAGATAAGTGGATTTATCCATAGATGACCTTGAAATGGAGACCTCAAGGTCATTTGGGCTATTGTCCTTTAAAAGTCATATTACTTATTTTGCTAATACAGTCACAAAGGTAATAATCTTTGGTACGTACCCCTCAGGCTCCAGAAACTAAGTCAGTCTTCTTTCTAAGACACATTCTGAGAATAGACTACGGTCTTAAAATGACATCACTGTATGATTTTTACCCTGGCGACTCAGGGAACTTGAATGCTGGCTTGGGAAAGGGTCAGGAAAGCACCATGTTATCATCTGCTCTCCATCTTAGGCTCCAGGAGGGAAAGGTGTGGATACCGCATAGTAAGAAGGCAGAGAAATTCCGATGAGCAGCTGCACTGCCTGAGCAAAGCCAAGAAAACCGGTGGACATGTGAGCCGGGTGAAGGAGCTGCTGCTGAGCGCCCTGGGCCCTGAGCAGCTGGTGCTCACGCTCCTGGAGGCGGAGCCGCCCAATGTGCTGGTGAGCCGCCCCAGCGCACCCTTCACCGAGTCTTCCATGATGATGTCCCTGACCAAGCTGGCCGACAAGGAACTGGTGCACATGATCGGCTGGGCCAAGAAAATTCCCGGTAGGGCTTTCTGGGTCTCAGCTTTCCATTTATTTGTAGAAAGGCCTGCCCCTAACATTTACAATACAAGAGTACAAAATGGAGGTCCGCAAGATGGTCTCTGTATTTAACAGTTTACAGTTTAACCTTTAAATAAAATGCGTTCCCTCTTCCCATCTCCACCTCTTGGATGGCCAGATTCCAGTTTGGAATTCTTCTCTGAGTTCTGTACAGCACAGGGGGAATTGTATATGTCAGGGCCCTTTCCATGCCAAACTCTTCTTTTCCCATCCCCAGATCCATCCCATGCAGCCTTGTGCAAAAACCCATCCTGCATGTTCATATCACCTACAGACACTAGCATTGGTCACCTCTCATGCCTAGTCTGTGAAGGTGGACAGGGAAGAGTCCAGCTAGGCTCTGGAAGTGGGCTTGGGCCATTTGGGCAGGAAATTCAAGGTTTCTAGGACCTGGAACATGGTCTAAAAGGAAGGGGCCAGGGGTCCACACTGACCAGTCTACTGGCTGTGGACTCCTTACCCTGAGAGGAGTGGTAGAGGCAAGTTAAGGTGGGGTGGGATTCATTATGATCAGTATGACAGCGAAAGGTTTGTCAGATACTAAATAGGAATTTGTAAACTATTGTCCTAATAGAAAAAGACTCACTTGAATGACTATATATGGACAAATAGAGTAAATCAGCAGTTGAAGTTAACGTGAATCGTCAAGAAACCTGAAATGCCATCAAGTTAAAAATAGGTTTGACGATTCACATTACCATTTGGAACCTGCATTTTCAGTACTGTAATGTGATCATCTCCACAGGTCAGTATTGCGTTATGCTGAATTGATATTTCTGTGAAAGAGTGACTCTAGGATTCTAACAAAGAATGGCGGCAACCCATCATCCTCCTGAAAGGACTTCTTCATGCGTGTCTTTACGGTCGTCTAAGAAATGAGGTCTCTCTCCAAGTTTTAAGCTACTAGGGACAATTCCTCTGGCCTGGGTGGTGGAGGCAGGAACTGCGTTAGGCAAATTATAAGGATTGGGTGAAAAGTTGGGGATAAAGAGCTGTGGGACCTAGGCCTAGGCTAGTGGTATGTCTCAGGGTTATTTGTTGGCTGAGCTGTCTGAGGATTTTCTGGTTTCCAGTTCTGTGTTGCTAGTCTGACACTTTCATCTTTACCAGAATTATTTTCTCTACTCTTTCTCATAGGAGACAATACTGATGCACTTCCCTCTGGCCTTTGCTCTACATGTATTCCAAACACTGTATTTCAGGACCCCACGTGGGGAGCAGTGGTGAAAATAATTATTGCTGAGAGCTGGCAGCTTTGTGCCCTAACAAAACTGAACTGTAAAGCTGCATGATGTCCTCTTCAAGCCTGGTGTTTTGAAAAGTTTCCAGAAAACTTAGGTGTAGTCTGGAGGTGTGATTCCCCACCCCTGCTCAGCTGATATAGTCACTGTCCAAACCAAAAAATGTTAAAATATCACCTAGGCTTGATCTTGTCGAATATCTACAAGTATAAAAAGCTCGGCCTCCCTTGGTAGGCTTATTGTCTATAACTGTGGGTGAGATTGAAATGCGAATATACATTAGAATTGAGCATAGAATGTGGCTTTGGGAAGGATTTATGGATCTTTTCATTCATTACTCCATTAACTTCTCCCAGGTGCAGATTTGCATTGTAATTGTACAAAGATTTGAACCATGAGTGCTCTCTGTGCCATAGTTTCCTCATCTGTAAAGTGAGGATGATGAGAGAATTTACCTGGAGGAAATTCTCAGAGGCAGTCATTGTAATCCCTATTATTTTCTATAAGAAAGCCAAGACTTAAAATGAGATTAAGGAACTAGGAAGAGGCGGAGCTGGGATTCTAACCGGAGTGCATTACACTCCAAGGCCGCGCATTTGATGACTGTGTTTATAGTACATGGCCTCATCCTTTTATCATGACTTGTGGGGAAAGCTCCAGAGATCTCTCCTTTGCTTTTGAAGCACTCATCTCCCTAGAGAGTACCTGTTTTCTTTCCAGTCCTTTGACCAATGCATGCTATTAGGCTATTAGGATCTGCTTCAGTTGTTAAAATTACTCTTCATGATAGAATAGCCTAGAAATAGCACTCCTACTCAGAGAAGAGTGAGTCTAACACTGGATGGGAAATTTTAAGCAATTGGAGAACTTCTTTCAGTTGAAGCCTTGACTGTCTGCAGAGGCTGGCCCTGCTCTGTCTTGCAGCCTCACACTGCTCCCGGCCCAGGCCATGGACTGGGCCAGAAGCCGTCCCTCTGGCTGGCAGCCCCGCGTTCTCTTTCTCAGCAGTAGAAAGCAGTTATTACGCATAACTACCAAAGATTGGTTCCTGCTTTCTGCTCTTCACTAGCATCTGTCTGGGAAGCTGTGTAAGCCCAGAGAACAGGTCGTTAGAGCTTCTAAGTGATGACTCTTTGTCTCTAGAGGGGGTCCCGGACTGGAAATTGTGAGTTGCACACCTCAAGTTCAAAATTTTCTTCCTTAGGTCAGCATTTAACCACATCTTTAAGGTATCGGTTGTTTCCTTGTTTGTGTTTTCACAGCTTTTGAAAAGTTGCTCTTCTGTTTCTGCAGAAACAGGGAGCCGAGGAGGAGGGTGTGTGTCTCACAGCCTCTCGCTTTCCCCAGGCTTCGTGGAGCTCGGCCTGTATGACCAAGTGCGGCTGCTGGAGAGCTGCTGGTTGGAGGTGCTGATGGTGGGGCTGATGTGGCGCTCCATGGACCACCCCGGCAAGCTCATCTTTGCCCCAGACCTTGTTCTGGACAGGTGAGAAAAATGCAGTGTTTCTTCTCCAGCTGGTTTGAGTGAGGCGTCGAGTGAGTGGGAACAAAGCCCTGGGTGCTGCAATTAAATCCTATACACCTGAAAGGGCAATTAAGAGCTCCTTTGCTGGATCAGACACCTGAGAAGGAGAGCATGGGTACTAGGTTTCAGTGTCCTGTGACTCATTCTTACCTGCAATGCAGCAACCATAACAGATGTCTCTGTCCTGCAGAGTATGTGGCCACCAATTGTACAGGCCAACTCAGATTTTTCTGTATTAAAAATTCCATTTTCAGGTTATAATTTTAAGTGGTCCTCCTGTTCTTTCCACTTGTCACGACCAACCATATTGCCAGCTATCTGGACAGGTGATAAAATTCTTACAGATCTGCCCAGTTTATATTAATGTGCTGTAACTCACTCTAATTGAATATAGCATATAGTATTTTTGACAATAGCAGTGGAAAGAATGGTTATTAAAACCAGACGAAAGTTAATGGAAATTGGAGAATGATAGTGCTAATGCCTTAACTTGGTTGCATTTAGTTTTCTTTTAAAGATAGCACAGGAAAGGAGCCAGTTTTTAGTTAATTTAGGCAAACTGTTTATGGAGGGAAATCTGAATTATACAACACTCAAGTTTTTAGAAGGAAAAGTAAAACACTTTTGTGGTGTAAAGTTGAACAGATTGAAAATCTCCATAGAAATGGATTTCCATATTTCTCATTGTGAAAAGTTCTTGTGTTAAATGTTCAGTCACATTTGACTCTGTGTGCAGAGCAGAAGGATACCTAAGTACCATGAATGGAAAGGATCTGTCCCAATTCTTGGTATTACCTCTTTAGATCACCAGAAGATCCCTATACACACATACATTACACAAGTGAGAAGTGACCCCAAGGTATTAGCACTCTTTTTCCCAGTTGTCATGGATGTGGCAACACGGCAAACAGAACCATCTAAGTAACGGAAGTGTTTTGGTGGGAAGAGCTGGAGCATGGGTTGTTGGCCTGAGCAGGAGAAAGCACAGGTAGTAAATTATAGAAGGAGATTCTGGAAGTCTGGGACAGGTAAGACCCTCCAGTAACAATCAAAATAGCTAACTTGTTGGCTTGTATGTGCCAGGCATCATTTTTAGCACTTGATGTGCGTTCATTGTTTCATTCCACCACAGCCCTTACTGGGTAAGCACCATGATTTATCCTTCAGATGCAGGAATAGGAGGTCGGGTAACTTGGCTGCCATTACAGGGTGGTAAGAGGTGGGGCTGACTGTGAAGTCCACGCTCTTAACAGTGCATGCCTCTCAGTGGGGTGGAGAACTGGAAGGGGAAAGAGGAGGAGGCTGAAAGGCAAACTAAGTTTTACTTTATTCTTTGTCTTAGAAATAACAACTTTATTCTATTCTTTACTCACTTCATTAACCCACTCCTGTCATCTCATGGTACCATGTTGCAAGGCAGGCTGAAAGGTTAAGCACCCAGTTAAGCCATCGCTCTTGTTCATTTACTTACTCATTATGTGCCACTTGGTGTTTAAAGTCAGTCAGTCAGTCTCTCTCCTCTCTCTCTCTCTCTCTCTCTCTCTCTCTCTCTCTCACACAACACACACTCACACTCACACTCAGTTCCCCTAGAAGTTTATGCTAGGAAGAAGTGCCATCCCTTGATGAACCAATAAATTTGCAGACATTGGGATTAAGTTATTTTACTTTTTGTCTTGATTTCTAATTGATGCCCCGTTTAGTGTTTAAGTGACTGTTTCATTCCTGGTTTTTAGTACAATTAACTTTCCTCTTTGTATGGTTTCTTTAACTCCTGTAAGTATGTGTATAAGTTATTATAAATTGACAAATCCCAGATAAATTTTAGGCCTACCATTCAGTTAAGTACTAGAAGGGGGAAAAAAACGTCATCTTATAAATTATTTTTAATAGACTTACAGTACTCTTTAAAAATATTTGAAAGTATTATATCTTATAATAAATCTAGTATATTTGCCTGACTACAGAAGGGAAGCTCTTGGGATTTGTAAACGCAGGCATTGAGCAGGCATTTATTTGGATTGCCTACTGGTGGTTATTTTTTTTGCGATTCCTATTGTTTTTAACACATTAATTCTTTAGACTCTAGAATTTATATCTAAGATTTTTAGTGCATTATATACAGATAAGTATATGTTTATGTAGTAGGTATATTTTCAGGGGAGTTACTTATGCAAAAGTGTTCAAAATGTTACTTATTCAAAAAGTTAGGGATCATACACCAAAAAGAAATTCTATTACGTATCTTTTTTGCAATGTGAATAAATAAATTTGACAGTACTTGAAAATAACTGTCTTTTGGTGGATTGTTTTATCAGAGTTCCATCAAGTGGTGGTATGATCATATAAGCAGTGAATACAACTAAATTAGCCGATTTGTAGAGAATGAGACTATAATTTCTGTTTCCCTTTATTCTTGTTGAGGCTTCTGCAGAGAGAAAACTTGAACCTACTGAGGATGAGAGGAAAATCCGGTTATCTCACCTTATTTCTAACAAGGTAGTTCTTTTAGTAACCACTAGAATCACAAATTCAGGTGAAGACCTACCGCAGAATCTGAGCTTCTGCTTGCTCAAAAAACCCGTATATACCAAGACATTTGGTATCCTTAGCATCAACAAGAAACTGTCCAATGTTAAATGTTGTTAAAAAGTCAGAGGAAGTTTAAATCTGGGCTCGGACCCCATTATAGGTGTTTATGGAGTTCCGTGGAATCAGACCCGTAATTGTGAATGTATGAGTTTGCCTTTGTGTCAGTTATTTGTATATCGATGTTGTTTAAGATACCTAGAATTTTCTCTTCTAAATTTTCAGTTCACTTTTGTACTCAGATAATTTTCACCCGAGTTCAATATTTAAGTCCTGTCCACGTGCCAGCCCTTGAGCTCCCTAACCCCACTGCCACCCACACAGAGGTAAATTGTGGTCTGTAGCCACTTGTGTGCTGCCAGTGGATATATATGTAGGTACAAAATAGTGCACCTCAGAGTGTGGCTCATTCATTCAACATTTTGTCCCTGGTATTGAACAGAATATTCTTCTTTCATTAAGGAATGGTTATCAATGATAAGGTAGTCCACACAGAAATACTAATTTTATTTTTATTTAAAACTAGTTTATGGACAAATGGTATACAAAAGTAAATTTCTGTGAGTAGTTTGGTTTGATTGATATACTATTTCAGTATTTTAACATTCAGCTCATACCCTCTATCTTGAATTCAGATCTTTTAATCCTAATTTCTTACTCTTAATTCAGTATCAATACACAGTTACAAAATAAATGGAATAGAGCTCATTAATTTGTTATTTTAAAGTCCTCTTCATTCTGTTCTGTATAAGTTAATGTAGAAGTTATCAGGGTGTTATTTGTGAGGTATTGTACCTTATTGCCTCAATATTTCTCATTTATTTTTTAGAAATGTACTTGGTTTTTATAGCCCATGAAGTGAAAAGATATGCTAACTTAACAGCTTCTTGAATGAAATGGTTGGTTCTCACATCTGCTAGAGAAAGCAGTCAGACATGGTTCTTTAGAGCTGGTTAGAAATTTACTTTTTCTTTTTGAGATACACGTATTCTGATTACTGTACGTTACACCATTTATTGGGGCTTAAGATACCCTAGAATGTAAACTCTCCCTCCATTTTCGAAATATGAATTTGCTTTAAAAATGGCACATATTTTAATGAGGAAATGTCTATAGGGATGTGTTCTTTGGCACAGGCAGCAAATTCTGCAAAACAGGATTGAATTCAGATGAGTCCCAAATGATACTACTTGGGACGGGTTGTGTGTATATGTGTGTGCGCACACACACGTGCATGCATGCACATGTGCTTGTGTTTGCATAACCCAACTCTGACTGAGTCTCACAGAAGAGTAAAGAATCAACTATTAAATCATCAGTACAGTCTTGTTGGAATTTTTGTTTTTGCCCCAAGAGATATTCTAAAACAAGCTTTTCTCAGTGTCAGATGTCCTCAAACCCAGCAATTATAATTTCCAATAATTATATGTCCCCAGGCAGAGCGATTTGATGATTTGCCATGAGAGGCATTCAGTAAACGAGTACTTTTTGTGCCTCTGCTATGTGTAGCGCATGCGTCGTCCTTCCTGGACATTTATTCATGCTGCCAGGGGAAGCCTAGTATAGGGGAGGTGGGTGAATGGGGCATGAGGAGGGTTGGGGGTTTCCTACAGATTTCAGCACCCTTTGCAAGGGCCCTGATTTTCCAAGGTGGCCTGATTCCCCATGAGTAACTTCCAGGGGACACTAATATCTTATCATTTAATGTGTGTACTTTCAGAAAGCCTCAACTGGTTGCAGAAGTTACCATGCTTGTTTGCCAGAGTGAGCAGTTTGCATGCTTGTAGCTTTGTGTGGGTGGGTCTGCAAGAGTGTGAATGCTGTGGAATGCAGGATCCTGGTGAGCTGCTGCCTAGCATAGCACCAAGTACGAAAGGCTTCACTAGGTTTGGCATACCCACTGGGGTCAGTTCATTTAAATTGTACAGAGGCCCTTCCGCAACCACCACTGTCACTGGAAGTGTCGCTTGGAGTAAAGAAGGAGAGGAGCAGCCAGTTCTTTGAAGATCTCAGGTCCTCTTCAGGGGCTGCTATGGAGACTAAAAACGAAACTCTTAGAAACCCACTGCTTCCACAGTTGTCCTTTGCTGTGCACTGCAGGCTCTTAGAAGCAGAGGAAAGTTGTATAGCAAAGCCATCTTACTGCTTTTCAAGGACTTCTAGTAACTCTGTGACTCATGAGAATAGTTTTTGGGAGCACTGAGGCAGAAAAATGTGTGTTTGGCTGGAGTGAATTGAAGCTGGTCTTTTCTAGATACAGTTAAAGTAATTAGCTTCAAAAGTATACTTAAAAATTCATTTCTTTAAGGAGTACTAAACAATTTTATTATATGGTTCCAAGTTTGTCTAAAACTTTTGCTTAAAGTAATCTTTGGCAAGTCAAAAATGCCCGTGTCTCCATTTCTAATCTAATCCATCTTCTATAATTTTGATTTCTTTGTATATCATGTTAGTTTTTGTTCAAATTATATTTCATATTTCTTAGTTGCCCCACTAGTTTCTAAATGACCACCAGGAAGTGAGAGTGAAGGATTATTTCTTTTGGGGATAGTTGCTTCTGTAATAATCAGTCTACCTCATTAACACTTCAGAGTCTTCTGATAGAAATGTGGAATGTCTCATTTTAGTAATATGTGTCATATCTAGAGATGGTTACTGAAATGATTTAAGATGATCGACAAAAATGTTATTCTTCTAAGATAACATTTAGTGAATAGGTAGAAAAGAAATGTAGTTTCAATGCATATTTGCCTAAATTGTATTCAGATGTTTAGGGATTTATAGGAAATGCCCTGTACTCTTTATATAAAGATGATTCTTCAATAAAGCATGGTGTTTTCTCATTACCACCTTGTTATGGTTAAAACATGAACAAGATAAAATGTAAGATGAAAAATTCTTGCCTTTGATGGCTACCTGAAGCTGTATGTTTCTTAAATTTCCAAATGAACTTTTGTAGGGATGAAGGGAAATGCGTGGAAGGAATTCTGGAAATCTTTGACATGCTCCTGGCAATGACTTCAAGGTTTCGTGAGCTAAAACTCCAACACAAAGAGTATCTCTGTGTCAAGGCCGTGATCCTCCTGAACTCCAGTAAGTGACCACACAGCTGGGCCATGTTTTATGGGGGAGAGATGCTGTTTCTAGAATTGGCGTGTTATCAAGAAGAGTGTTGAATTATTTAAAAAGGGGAAAGTGACTTTCTTTCCAATTTTTCCATTTCATTTTATAGGGATTTAAACTGTAGTTAACTTTTGGTAGCTTGAATATAAGTTGTTCGTTGAGTGAATTACTGGTAGTAATTTAAAAGGTAGCTCAAACCACTTTGCTGGAAAAGAGAAAAATGAACTTTGAAGTGTTTACTTCTCAGCCTTTTTTCAGTATTTATACAGGCATTTTACATGGTTCATATGCATTTATATTTCATTTTTGGGTAAATCTGCTTTTACAGATTCCTTTGTTCATTCGTTTCATTCATTGATTCATTTGGTAAAGACATAGGAAATATAGTCCAGACTTCAAATAGCTCATAGTGGAGGGAGGGAGAGAGAAAAGAAATCATTAAAAAGAATGAACCTAGTGCTATAATAAAGTACTATGAAAAAGCATAAGAAGTGGAGTGGTGTAGAAGGGGATGATGTTCAATGAGTCTTAGGAATGGGCAGGTAGATGTTAGCTGGGCAGGTGGGAGAACATGGGTGAGCTGGGAGCTGCAAGTCATGCAGTGGAAGAGCAGAGGGAGGTGCACAGGGTCATAAAATGCAGCACCGAAGATGATGCTGCACACCTAAGGCTGAGAACCACTGCCTGGGGCCTTGAGTGGCCCTAGAAGAGGTTCAGCCCGGGGAGTATCATGGGCAAGTAGGTCACTCTGGCCCACTGTGGAGGACTGCCTGGAGAGAGGAGAGAGTTAGGCAGGGGGCCCAATCAGAGCCGTGAGGGACAATGAGAGCCGGAACTAACCTGGTGTGGAAGGGCCAGGGAGGAAGAACCTGACTTGAGGAAAACGAAGAAGGCGTCTAAGATATGTTTATGTTGTAGCTTTGCTATGTTTTCTTATATAAATAATACCTGGTTATTATAAACATTCTAAGAAAAGAAAAAAAATCGCTAGGAATTTGTCACATCACCTCCCCCCACCCCGCCCAAGGTAATCACAACTTTGGTGATGATTCTGTAACAACTCTCTCTCTCCCTCCCTTCCCCTTTCTCCCCTGCCCCCCCCAACACACACACACACACACACACATAAATATACACACATGCTTATATACATAATTTGACATAAACAGCATAGCATCTTATGTTAAAAGTGTGGATACTTTGAAAGAGGCTTGCTTTGATCATATTTTTTGCTTGACTTTTCCACCCAATACTAAGTAGTTAATCTTAACAACCTGACTGTGGACTTCATACCTTCTTCCATCCTTTAATAATCATTTAAAATAATATCTCACCTCTAATTTGTATACAGATAGGCTTTTGATTTTTTAAAAATTGGGACAGTGTACAAATATTTCTCTACATCTTGCATTTTTACTTTTCAAAATGCTGTGAAAGCCCTTCAGGTCAACTAGAGAGAAATAACAATCTTTCGACTGAAGGCATTGTCTACATTGTCCAACCACTTATCTGTTGATGGACTTTACTTAATATACAGTTCCTTTTGTCCTCTGCCTTTATAGACATTGCTGCAATAAACAGAGATGTGCTATTTTGAACACATTTCTAAGTTGTATGTAGTTTTCACACCGTTCAGTTTACTGTCTCCCTGGTGTTTGATCCAGCTAGCGTACCAGGTATTCATTGCTTTGCTTAGCTATTTACTCTTGTTGGGTCTTTAAGTTATTGTTTTTTCTTTCTCAAATAATATGTATATCTAGGTTTTAATCCTCAAGGAGGAACTTAATAGATCCCTTCAATTGGGCAACATATGAGACTTTATTACTTAGATTTTATCCAGATTTAGAGCTTAATGTTTGAAACATCAGGAATCTGTGAGATCATATTTTTCCACTTTATTTTAAATCAGCAGGTCCTGAAGCCTAAACTCAGTTCAGAACCTGTGGCTGTACAGGGCCCAGGCGGCCTCCTGATCTGGGTCCAGCTGACCTCTTCCTCTCTGGCCTGCACTCATTTCTTCTCTAACACTCACATGTGCTCTTAGCCGTTGGCAGTATTTTGATGAAGGGGAAATGGAAACGGATAGAGCAGTGCTTCTCAGAATATCTGTGGTGAAGGACCAGGTTTCTTTTTCTTTAATTTCTAAATAGTATAGACAGTTGCCTTTGTAAAATGTAATAAAAATAAATTATTAGAAAAGTGAAATGAAAGTACAAAATGCAAGCCCTAGTTTTTTGTTTTTTGTTTTCATTCAACTGGTTTAAAATTACTCTCTCAATTGCTATAAAGGTTTCCACATGCTTACCCTCAACTTCTACTTATTTTTTTGTGGATTGGTAACAGCCTGTACTTGGAATAGGCCTGGTGCTATCCAGGAGATGTCTGGATGGGGGGCTGAGGCAGGGTTAGTCTTGAAGAAGAGGTAGAAGGGGAACAAAGAAGGAATCTGAAGGTCATGTGAGGTTCAAGACCCTGGAGACAACCATTGGGTACTTCCAAATTGGGTCTCATCTAGCTCTATCTGCCTGACAGGATGTTCCCCCTGAACCCAATTCTGGAAAGCAGACAGTGTTGAGCAGTGATAGTGAATTGTTGGACCAACAAAAAGTGTAGAGAAAGTCAAGAAGGCTCCTAAATGCCTTGGGGCTCCTGGCATCTTCTTGACATTTGTTGTCACCATTCACCTTCTAAAAAATAATTTGAAGGCTTCACTTACATCAGCGATGAAGTCAATGTGCATATAGGAAATGTTCAGCTAGGACATTTGAAGTTGTGGGAAAAAGATAAATTTTTCTTGATCTTCTCTTCTGTTTGTAGACATTACCTCACATGTGTGCCTCCATTTCTGTCTTTGTTAAAGAAAAAATTTGCTTGAGAAGTATGTTCTCATCTTCGCACAGGAGGATCATTAAATGCCAGATTGTGGGGCTTCTCTTACCTGCAGAAATCATTGAGAACTCTTTTCTATGCATCAAAGTTCTCCTTAGGAAGTAGTTTGCTTCCTGTTACAACACTGTGCAGTATAAAGCCTTCTATTGGCAAGGCTCCTTACAATCATTTTCGCCTCTGAGACATCGTATTGTGTTGTTGTGAAAGCTAAAAGCATCATCTGAGCAAATGGGAAAGACTAAGGCTATGGCATTCCTCTTGCAGCGTCTGACAGAACTGCCATGTTGAAGAGAGTTACAGAGGGTGAGGCAGATATGCGGTGTAATTACCACTTGAGGCTGTAAATAGCAATTGTTTATGGTAAATTCGTTTTTAAGACAGTTCCTTTCTTGTTGGGTAGTCATAAGAGTTGTTAAGTGAATTTATTCTGTTTGGTGTTGCTGTTAGAAAATGGAATTCTGTTTCTATTGGAAAGTTTCCACTGTCAGGAGAGGTGGGTCTTTTCTATGCTAGATTTTAGGCATTTGAAGTTATAGGTTTTTTTTTTTCTTCTGGATTATTTGTAAAATTAAATTAAAAGCAAACACAGGGACAGAATCCATTTTCTCAGCTTAAATTTAAAAAATCCTGACAGAGAACTATGTATGGTGTCAGATGGGTACTATATTTATCAGGATGATCACTTTGTAAGCTATTTAAACATCTAATCACTATGTTGTACACCTGAAACTAATGTAATTAAAAAATAAATTATTTAAAACCCTGCCAATATATAAATTAGAGATCAGACATGGGACAACAGGCCACATAGGACAGTGATCCCCAGGAGAAGGGACACAAAAAAGGCGAGCCCTTTGCCCAGTTTATTTTCTGGAGCCAGGTTTCAGGTTGCAGTGTAAGGAAAGGTAACTCAAGAGGACACAAACGTCTTACTGAACCAAGGAGATAAAGTTATGAATTTGGGGATGCTAAGCTGCTCATGCTTATGAGGATATTAACCATGGATGGGGAAAAAGCCCACCAGAAAGGAGCAGGCAGAACAACCCCTAGAGTTCGTACAGGGCGATGGATAGTTCAGGTTCTTACGAGCCAGAGGGAGAAACCTTGTAATAATACTGAACATTGGGTTGAGTACTCAGAAAGGTATTGCCTCTGTAGTGGGATGAATTAGCCCGACAGTAAAAGCTGCTCCAGCCCTACCAAACAAAACCGAAAAGCCTGGACAATCAGACTTTTGCCAAGTCACTCACCTGCATCCCAGAACAAAGCAAAGGATATTTAAAAGAATGCAACAATATCCAGCACCCAACCAAGTAAAATTCACCGAGTATGGTGATCCATCACAAGTTAGCAAGCATGCAAAGAAGCGGGACACATGACCTATAATGAGGAGAGAAACCAATCAACTTGGAAGAGATCCCCAAATGGCACAGATGATAGAATTAGTAGACAAGGACATTAAAGCAGTTACTGTACCTCTATTCCATAATATCCAAGAGGTGGAGGAAAGCATGAGCGGGTTAAAGAGAGACATGGAAAATGACACACACGCAAATTGAACTTCTAAATGTAGAAACTGTTCCTACGTGGGATTTACATCTGATTAGGCACAGCAGAGGAAAAGATGTGAAGCCATAGCAATGGGAACTATCAAAAAAAGAATGGAAAGAAAACGTTAGGGAACTATGGGACAGCTGTAGTTGTTAATATACATAAATGTGAGTCCCTGAAGTGGTGGGATGGGGGGCGGTGGAGAAAAATACTTGAAGAGACAATGGTTGAAAAGTTTCAAATTTAATGAAAACTATAAATGCAAATCCAAGAAGCTCGATGAAACCTAAGCACAAGAAATATGAAGAAAATCACACTGAGACACACATCATCATCAACTTGTTTAAAACCAGTGCTGAAGAGAAAGGTTTTTAAAGCAGCCAGAGAATAAAGATATTACAGAGGAACAAAGACCAGAATGACAGCAAATTTCAGGAATACAAAAGGAGTGTCTTTCAAGTTCTTTAAGAAAAAAATCTATTAATAAGGAATTCCTTCCTCAGTGAAAATGAAGGTAAAAAAATTTTTCAGACTTACAAAAGCAAAGAATTTATCACTAGCCGACCTACAGTCTAAGAAATATCAGTGGAGGTCTTTTTCGAGCAGAAGGAAAATGATACCAGATGGAAACATGGATCTATAGAAAGGAATAGAGGACCTGCAAATGGTAACAACAAGGGTAAATACAGTTAATTTTTTTTATTATTATTTAGAACTCTTTTATTTATCTTTAAAAGATAATCATAACAACATATTGTAGGTTTATATAGAACAAAAGCTATGACAAGAGCATAAAGGCTGGGAGAGGACAAATGGAAATATAGTTTTTATTTTGTACATGAAGTACTTACTATAGTATTATTTGAAGGTAAGCTGTAATAAGTTAAATATGTATATCACAAACCCAGATGTATCCATTTAAAATAACAGAATTAGAACTAATATACCAACACAGGAGATAAGATGGAACTGTATAGGAAAAAATAAGATCGTAAGATGGAAAGATAAAAGAAAGAAAGAAAAAACGATAGGGCAAATAGGAAAAAATTAAGATGGCAAATTTAAACTCAATCCCATCAAAAATTACATTAAAAGTAAATATGCTAAATACCTCAATTAAACGGAAAAGACTGTCAGAGTGAATAAACAAGCAAGACACAATTTTTTATTGCCAAAAAGAAACGCAGTTAAATATAAAGAAATTACTAGTAAAAGGATGGAAAATGTATACCATTCTAAGACCAATCAAAAGAAAGTTGGAGTGGCTATGCTAATATCAGAAAAACTAAATTTTAGAGCATGATAATGATAAATGAGTAAATTTGCCCCCCCAAAACAGCCCCATAAAAATCCTGAATATTTAAGTATCAAATAAGAGAACTTTAAAATATATGAAGCAAAATCTGATATAACTGCAGAAGAAAATGGCAAATCCCTTGTCATTGTTGGAGATTTTAATACCCCTTTTGCAATTATTGATAGAATGAATAGAAGGAAAATCAGTAAATATAGAGAAACTTGAACCACACTGTCAACCACCTTGACCTAATTGACATTTATAGAACTCTCTTCCCAACAACAGCAGAATATACATTCGTTTGAAGTAGTCATCAGATATTTACCAGGCTATCCCATATTTCGGACCATAAAGCGCAATACATTTAAAAGGATTTAAATCATACAAAGTATGATTTGTAACTAAGTTAGAAACTGATAATAGGAAGATTTTGGAAAATTTCCAAACATTAAGAATCAAAATATATCTAAACCCATGAATCACAGAAGAAAATCAAAAGTAAAATTAGAAAGTATTTTGAACTAATAAACTGAAAGCGTAACATAGCAAAATATGTGGGTTGCAGCTAAAGCAATAGTTTAAGGGAAGTTTACAACTCACTGTAGAATAAAGGCAAGTTCCCAAATTAATGACCTCAGCTTTCAACCTTAAAAAATTAGGAAAAGATGAGCAAACAGAACCCCAAGTAAGTAGAAAAAAATATATAAAGATTAGAATGGAAATCAATGTAACCAAAGAAGGGAAAAGATGAAAGCCAGAAGCTGATTCTTGTGAGATCGATAAAATTGATAAGTCTCTAGCCAGACTGATCAGGATAAAGGAAAGAACATATAAATGATCAATATCAGTAGTGAGAGAGTGACATTACTATTCTGTATATATTAAAGGAATAACAAGGTAATATGAAAAACTTTATGCCTGTACATTTGAATACTTATATGAAATGGACAAATTCTTTGAAAGATAAATTACCGAAGCTCAGTCAAGAAAAAATTTTAAAATCCCGAATAGTCACATGTCTTTTAAAGAAATTGAATTTGTAGTTAAAAGCCTTCCCATAAAGAAAACTCTAGGCCCAGAAAGCTTTTCTGGGAGACTTCTATTAAACATTTAAAGAATAAATAATACCAAGTTTACAAACACTCATAGAAAATTGAAGATCAGGGAATACTTTCCACCCATTCTTTGAGACCAGTATTACTCTGATAGGAAACCCAGACCAACATGTTGGAAGAAAGGAAGACAACAGACCATTATCTCTCATGCACATAGGTGCTAAAAATTTTTATAGAATTTTTGTATCTAAAAAATTTTAGCAAATTGAATCCAATAATATATTATGAACAAGAATGTCAGCTTTAACATTTCAAAATCAATATAATTCACCATGTTAATAATAATCATGAAAAAATCAATTATCTCAGTAGATACAGAGAAAGCATTTGACAAAAATCGAATACTTTTTCTTGCCTTGATTCTACAATTGTCAATAAACGGATAGAAACTTCCTAATTAAGGACATTTTTGAAAAAAAACAAGCTAATATTATACTTAATCATGATCAGAAACAAGGCAAGTATGTGCACTCTCACTAATTCTATTCAACATTTTAAGTGGAAGTTCTAGCAATAAGGCAAGAAAAGAGATAAGCATCCAGGTTGGAAAGGTAGACATAAAACTCTTCTTTTGAAAATGTGATTATCCTTGTAGAAAATCCCAAGGAGTCTACAAAAAAGTGAGGTTAGCTAGGTTGTGGGCTATAAGGGCATTACATAAAAATCAATTGTATTTCTATCTGATAGTAATGAATAATTGGTAATTGAAATTAAAAATCAATGCCTTTTATAATAGCATCAGAAATTATGAATTCTTGGGATAAATTTGACAAAGATATGAGACCACATACTGAAAACTATAAAATTATTGAGAGAAATTAAATTCTAAATAAATACATATGTTAATGGGCTAGAAAATTCAGGATTATTAAGAAGGCAGTCCTTCCCCAAAATGATCTATGAATTCAGCTTAAGCATGATAAAAATCTCAGTAGGCTTTTTGTAGAAATTGACAAACCGATTCTTAAATTCATATGGAAATGCAATGGATCTGGAACAGCCAAGACAACTTTGAAAAATAACAAAGTTAGAGGACTTATGCCGCTTGATTTCAAGATTTGATGGCTTTATTAATAAAGCCTTCAAAACAATATATATTGACATCAAAGTAGAGAAATAGATCAGTGGAACAGAATAGCGTGTCCAGCAATAGACTTAAATAACTTTGTTGGTTTTCAGCGAAGAGGTCAAGGAAATGGGAGAAGGATGATCTTTTAATAAATGATGCTTGAACTGTTGGATAGATATATGCAAAAGCTGAACCTTGAACCTCATGCCATATTGTAAAAATTCATTCAAATAGATCATAGACTTAAATGTGAAGACTAAAATTATAAAACTTGGAAAAATTTAGGAGACTATCTTGTTTATGTTGAATTTGGCAAAGATTAATAGGACACAACACAAACTTTAAAAAATCATAACTTGGTTTTTATCATAATTAAAATCTTTTGCTTTTCCAAAGATACTCTTATGAAAATAAAAAGGCAAGCCACAGACCAGGACAAAATATTTGCAAAATATATTTTTGGCAAAGGACTCGTATCTAACTGTATAAAGAACTGTTACAACTCAATAATAAGAATAACAACCCACTTAAAAAATGCGCACATGTTTGAACAGATACTTCAGTAAAGAAGATATACTGATGGCAAATAATTACATAATGGATGCTAAAATTATTCATTAGAGAAATGAAATTAAAATCACAATAAAAAAAAACATATACCCAATAGAGTGGCTATAGTTAAAAAGACTGACCATATCAAGTGTTTGTGATGATGTAGGATAATGAGAACTCTTGTACACTGGTAAATTAGTACAAACACTTTGAAAACCTGTTCGGCATTTTTTTAAAAAGTTAAGCATACACCTACTAGATGACCCAATTGTTTCACTCTTTGGTATATTTACTCAAGAGAGAGTAAAGTATATGTTCATACAAAAACTGGTAACAACCCAAATGCCCACCAATAGGTGAAAGGATAAACAAACTTTTCTCTGTTCATACAGTAGAATACTACTCAGCAATAAAAAGGATTGAACTGATACATGCAACATTATGAATAGATCTCAAAATAGTGGTGCTGATTGAAAGAAGACAAAAGTATACATATTGTAAGGCCTCATTTATATAAAATTTTGACAAAAGCAAGCTGATCTATAGTGGCAACAGATCAGTAGATGCTAGTGGATAAGAAGGAGGTTGGGAAAAAGGGAGGGATAGATTACAAAGTCACAAGTGAACTTTTGTGGATGGTGAACGTGTTCATCTTGATTGTGATGATGGCTTTATTAGTGTCAACCCTCATCCAATCATACACATTGTATATGTGCAGGTTAGTATTGTATGTCAGTTATAGTTCAATCTATAAACATATAATAAAAACAAAACAAAACAAAATATGGAGAGCAAATATTGCAGCCTGAGGAGTAAAATCATACTCCTAAGCAGGGAACTGAATCCAGCACAGGGTGGAGGCCTTGGACGGTGACTGTCAGGAGAGGAGAAATGGAGTAGGTTTCTTAAACTCAGAAGGCTGTGAATGTTCTGTGTCTCGTTAAGGTAGCAGAGTCTCTGAGGGCTGCTACTTGCTTGTTTCTAGTTTGCCTTGTCAGGCTGGGTAAGCACTGGGCTGTCTGGAGATGGTCTACAGGATAGGTTGGCCTATTTTTCTGTGTATGTGACAAGCTCGGTTGGGATTATGTCACTCAATCAGGTTGGATAGAATTAGAGGCTACTGAATCTAGGAAATTGAGTGGAATCAATCTGTGAATAATTAGTCTTTAAAAATATTTAAATTCAGATAAATAAGTCTATTTACCTGAACAATTTTAAGACTTAAAGGATGAAACTTATTAAATGAAAGAAATTGAGAATTAGAACCAGGCAATCCTATTTTATGTTAAGACAATTATTAAGAGAAATCTATACTTGAAACTAATAATAAAAAAATTTTTTTAAGCTTAAAAAGCAGTTATTAAGAGATATCAACTCAAACCCTGGTTTACTCTGAGTTTATGGTGAGAGTTCCTATGTAGTGTGTGAGTGGAGAAGGGAAAGGCACAAAAGGACACACAGAAGGATGCTGAAGAGGCAAGATGGGCCATTTCCTATTGACCAAGAACACATGGGCAAAGCTCTGTGGGCATCATTCTGCTGGTTTCATATCACCAGCACTTTTTGAACTTTAGTCTGTTCTCATGGTTCTGGAGGGTAGGAGGTGATAATAAAGGGGATGGTCATAGGTAGAGAGAAGTTCCTTTCACAAAGCAAACACCACATAAACCTCCCAAAAGCCAGAACAGTTTTCCTTTGGTTAGTATTCTGGGATTTTTAGTAAACACTGTAGATCTTCTGATTTATTTGCCTTCAGTCAAGGCAAGTTTATATCTTCATCCTTTGAACACTTAGAACATAGCAAATCTTGGGAGATTGCCCGCCTCCCCCATCCCCCGCCCCCAAGTGCTGCTCAGAATGTCATTAGGTGGGCTAGTGAGAGGAACGCACAGCTGTTCCCAGGCGATAAAGGGGAGAGGAAATTATGTCCTTGATTTTATTTTACTTCCTTTGGTATGTGTAGGGCCTGGTGCCAACATCTTGCCTTTTTACTGCATTTCTTTAGTTTCATGAAAAGTAATTTAATTTAGTTCTAAAATGAATCTTACCTGATGTTTTTACCTTTGGGGGGTAGTAGCAGGGGCAAATTATTTGTTGTTTTCTTTATTTGCGCAACAAGCATCCTGAGGGCAGGGACTTTGTGTCTTGTCACTTGCCCCTGCCCAGGATCTGCCTTAGCAATCACTCTCTACATACATGTTCAGTGAGCAAGGGGGTGCATGAATACCCAAGTGCAAACACTGTACAGCTGACTGGAGAGTCAGGTAGCAAAATGGGTATTCTTCAGCCCAATTCCTTCCCAGGATGATTTTATATAGGTTAATTTTCTTGTGTATAAAATGTTTTCTCACATATAAAATTGATATAATATATGCCTTTCTAAAACTGTAGTGATTCCTGTCCCCAAAGCTTTGCCACTGTTGGACCCTGGGTCCTGAATGGAACTGTGCTCTCCTCAGAGCCTATACAAGACCCAGACCTTGGCAATGACTGTTCGCTTATGAAGGGGGTGACCCAATAACCAATACACGTTATCTGACGGGAGCCTTGGTAAGACAGAGGAAGCACTGAGGGCCCTTTTCTTTTACTGTAATTTTGGTTACGAGGATTTATTTTATTATTTTGAGTAACAGCTTTATTGTGATAGAATTTACATACCATACAATTTACTGATTTAAAGTACAAAATTCAGTGGTTTTTAGTGTATTTATAGCCTTATGCAACCATCATCACAATTTTAGAACATTTCTATCATTCCAAAAGAAACACTGTAATACTTATCCACTGCTCCCCAGAAGTCACCTACATCCCAGGCGATCTCTAACTTACTTTCTGTCTGTGTAGATTTGCCTGTTCTGGCCAGTTCATATGAATGGAGTCTACAAAATGTGGTTCTTTGTGACTGGGCTTCTTTCACTTCACATGATATTTTCAAAGTACTTCATTCCTTTTTTATGGCTGAATAATATTCCATTATATGGAATATGCCACATTGTGTTAATCCATTCATCAGTAGTTGATGGACATTTGAATTGTTTCCACTTGTAGACTCTTAAGAGTAATGCTGCTATGAACATTTATGTACAAGCTGAGGGCTTATTATATTTTCAGTCTTTGTCACTTTTGATGGAGAAATGATTCTACACAAATTTGGATATTTCTAGAAGGGAAATCCATGGAGCACATACAAGTCATATAGCTGAGCAGACTAAAGGTAGTTAAAATAAGGCACTTGTTAATGCATCTGTGGTCAATAGGGAAAGGAAGCTTAAAATAATATTCTCCATATTTTTATTTGATTAATGTTGTGGTATACCTAAAATATGCATTAACATGCATATTTATTGTTTCAATTATGATGGTATGATTGGTTTAAAACTGCAAAAAAAAAAAAAATTCGAACTATGTGAATTCAGTCTATTGCTTCCATTTTTGAATGTGTACTTCACACCAGGCATTGCACTAGGAGATAGGGATATAATGACAGATAGTCTGTGCCCTTGAAGTGCTTATGTCTAGTCTCTTTGAGGGTGGGAGAGTGGCTGTGGGGCATGTATGAGGATTCCAGGTTGTAGATCAGGGGAACCTTCCAGAAGGAAGTTCATAACCAGGCCAGGGTATACAGGAGGAATGGATATAGATAAGCAAGAGGAGGGAGAGAGAAGGAGGAGGAGGAAGGGGAGAGTGTTCCTAAGCAGAAAGAAAGTTCCACATGTTCAGTGCATCAGTTACCTGTTCAAGGAATTGAAAGTAAAGTTCAAGGTGAGGTGTGCTGGGAACTAAGGATGAAAAGAGCAAGAGACTGGTACCCTGGATAAGTGCCCAGGGTGGTTTGGACTCTGCCCCAAGAGCTGGGAAGTCATTAGAGCCACACAAGCAGATCTGCATTTTGGCCACCGAAAGGGGCATGCTGGGTTGAGGGTGGGAGCTTGTTTCCTCTGCAGTAGAAGGGCAGGTCATCTGCTGTGGGGGACAGTGGGAGGTTCAAGGACTGTGGAGAACGAGGTTAGCATGTGGGGGTTAGAGAAGTGATTCTGGGCTACTTAAAAGATTAATATTTTAAACCTGCATTATTAGACATGGAGGGACATGCGCCCAGGGATGTGTTGAAGCACTACATATACATAATTGTAGTTCGGTATGTAGTTTGCCGTAATGGAACTAAGTTGCCTTACTTAAACTGAATTTGCCAATAAAAATAGGAACAAAATTACCAAAGCAAATTCTGTGGCGGACGGAGTGCCAGCCATCCTTCATTCTCATTGCAGGCAAAAGTCGGCAGCTCCACTTCTGATTTCACGTATTTGCTCTTTATTTTTACTTTGACATCAAAAACCTGGAAGAAAAGCTAGTTATTTCCTTGCTCTCAGGAATCAGGGAGTTGGGGACAGGGGTGCGGGAAAGATTTACCTGAGCTATTATTTTGCAACCATTGGGAGGCCACAGTATCTTAGATTCTAGTTAGTGGAGAATTAAACAGTACAGGGCAGGATGGGAGAAGCAACCTGCCTGGTGGTGTGGATGCGGGGACCTTGGAAGACACGTGCCTGCAAACTTCGCTCAGTGAGGAGCTGAGGCTGGAGGAGCTGGAAAACTGGTCGGGGTTCAGAGTGGTAGACATGAAGTAGGCCTGTCTGACTCAAAATTGGTGGTCTTCCTGCTCCAGCAAGGTGCCACCAGAGGTGGGATGCTGACGGCCTGGACATAGGTGGCAGCGAGCTCACTGTGACTGTCTGCATGTGGCACACATGGGGGAGGTGGGCGGGAGAGGCCGCATAGCAGTGGTCATATGTTTATTAAACTCCCCTTACTGCGAGGCCTTCCAGGGGCTAAGAGTAGACTTAATCTCACTTTCTGACCATCTTTATATGTGTATTTGTTGCTGCAACCGAGATACACCATATAATGGTTTGAGAGAATTAGATACATTTACAAGGCCACAGTTCTGGGCCAGGTGGGCACTTTAGTCTGCCCAGATTCAGCCAGGCTCGCCCTTCCAGCTCAGCCATGGGGCTAGCTCAGGGAGCGGGAGGCACCGTGGAGAGGTAAAGTTGTGCTTTTAAGATTTCAGCACACATGCAGAACCAGGGCAATTTGGCCTCCTTTCTGGAAATGTTGGCATGCTGAACGCCTGAGCACATGACTTCCGTTTCCTTTTCTTAGAGCCGTGAATCATAGCTTTTGTTCTTTGCCCAGGTATGTCCCCTGTAGCTGCGCCAGCACAGGAGGCTGAGAGCAGTCGGAAGCTGACTCACTTACTGAACGCCGTGATCGATGCTCTGGTCTGGGTGATCGCCAAGAGCGGCATCCCCTCCCAGCAGCAGTCCGTCCGCTTGGCGAACCTCCTGATGCTCCTTTCGCATGTCAGGCACACCAGGTACAACGCACTTCACTGGTACATGGGGACGTGAGGGTTGGGCGGTGGTGGTATGCTCAGAGGGTGAAGAGCTTTGGGAAAAGTACAAGTTTGCGATAGATAAGGTAGAATTGTCACCTTTAAAGGAAGGTGAAACCCTGAAAGCAAATGGGGGTTCTTCATCAGTGCACACACCTGTAACCTAAAGTAGGCACATAGTGGGCATTGAATGACTGTCACGTGGCACTTCACAGGATCTTTATGGCATCCTGTAGGTGGCTCATCTATTTTTTAGTTGTTGGGGTGTTTGTTTATATTGCTCTAAAAGGTGCAGGTCTTTCCCTAAAGTGAACCCATCCCCATATTGCTGAGGGCCTGGGCCCTGAGGTCGTTTTCTTGAAGAGGCTAAACCCAGCTCTCCCAGATCAACTCTTGAGGCTGGTGATCTGGGGAAGTGCACACAGCCTTTACTGGGTTCTCTCCTTGCAATAGCATCAGGACATTAAGAATGAGACCTAAGAGAACTGGTGAGCTGCCAGGTTCGGGAAGGCGGGGCCGTGGTAAATCGGGTGTGCTGATGTCCGAAGATGGCGTTGTGCCAGTGCAGTGAAGGCTCATTGCTTAGTGTCACCCAGGATGAGGGTAGCCCTGCCCTGGAGCCGGAAGAGGGGAGATGAGCAGGAAACTCTGGGGGCCATGAGGAAGATAGCAGACACCTCAAGGACTTAACAGGTTTGGAAATGAAAACAACCCTGCCTCTGTTCAATGGTTATTTAGCACACAACCATTTGCAGAACAGATAGCCCATCATTATCCACGGATTCCATATTTGTGAATTTTCCTGCTTGCTAAAACTTGTGACTCCCAAATCAATCACAGTGCTTTCAGGATCATTCGGGGACACTGACAAGGTGGCAGAAACATTTGAGTTTTCCATACTTGCATTCTCAGTGGAGGTCAGCAAGGTGATGCTCTGCCTTCTGTTTCAGCTCTCATACTGTGAACAAGTGTCTCTTACATGGTCTATTTAGTGTTGTGATTTTGCATTTTTTGTGCTTTTTGTTGGAGATTTCATATCTAAAATGGTCCCCAAACATAGTGCCAGAAGGCTGTGATGTGCCTTATGGAGAAAATATGTTAGATAAGCTTCGTTCAAGCATGAGCAATAGTGCTATAGACCACGAGTTAAATGTTAATGTGTCAACAATGTGTTAAAGTCTTCAAACCAAAACACAGATAAAATGAGGTTCTATATTAATGGACTGATGAAAATTTTGTGACTAGAGGCTCTCAGGAACCTAACCATGTACTTCCCTCAGGAGCAATGGTTCAATATTCACCAATTCAGTGTTTGTGGTAATTACATAGAACACAACTACTGTGAACAATGAGAGTAAACTGCGCTCTGCGCCAGGTGCTGCCAGGCCATTGTGTGAGTGGTGGGACAGAGGTCCACAGGACATTGTCCTTGCCCTTAAGTGCAGATCATTGAAGGATCCAGATGCCAGACCCATAGAACAAAAGGCTGGGGAAGTGAGTAGAGGTGGGGGTGGTGAGAGGGCAGGTAGATTTATTATGTTGGGGAGAGTTGGGGAAGACTTCAAAGTTCTCTTGGCTGCCTCATGGGAATATCAGCACCTTTTTGTCCCCATAGTAACAAGGGCATGGAACACCTGCTCAGCATGAAGTGCAAAAACATGGTTCCAGTCTACGACCTGCTGCTGGAGATGCTGAATGCCCACACGCTTCGAGGGCACAAGTCTTCAGTCACAGGGTCCAAATACAGCCCAGCAGAGAAGAGTAAGAGCAAAGAGGGCTCCCAGAACCCTCGGCTCAGTGATGCCTAGCCCTGAGGTGAACAGGCTGCAGAGGTCAGCAGCTGAAGTGTGAACTCCCTGGCAAATCGTGAGCTCCATCAGGAATGGGCGGGCTTTATCCTCTTTCTGTGTGGACCCTCCTTTGCTTAATGTAAGCTCGGTCGTGTAGCATCCTTCCCTGACCACTTCCCAGGAGTTGGGGTGAGAAAGCCGGTTTTCCTTGTTACTTGGGGGTGCATTAGAACAGTTTGTCTTGCTGGGCCTCATAGGATATCAGTGTGATCCCTTTCTTACTTTCCATCTCCCTTCCACCCCTTTGGAAAACACTGTAGAGTTTTAGGAATGAATGGAAATCTGACCCGGATGTGTTGTAAAACAGGAAAGGGGAGAGAACGTGGCACACTTATAAGAAGTAAACTAACATTTATTGTGTGACCTAAACTTTTAGAATAGACCTTTGTAAGCTCTCTCTGGGTCACGATTGTGGGATTGAAAACCATGATGACCATCAACTAATGAATTTTAACCTACCTTACAGGCCTGTGAGGACTATTGTCGGGACTATTATTCTCTTGAAGGACAGGGATTGTGACCTAGGGAGCCAGTGGTCAAGCCAGGATGTGAGCCACATTCTTTCCCTCAGACCTTGATGCCATCTTCATGCAGGTTCATCCCTCTTGATGTGCATCAGAGAGCCTGATAATCTGTGTGTGTTACGTACACGTGTATGATCACTTTAAAGGAGGATTGTAATCTAAATCTCCCTGCCCCTGGATTTGTGCTTCTTTGAAACTCTCGTCTCAAGGGGTCCAGCATGTGTGCTGGAGAAAGATCCTGTGTCTGCAAGAATGGGGTTCTCTCTTGTGGGTGCGGTGACAGCCATGCTTTCCCGGGGCAGCCACAACTGTTCCACGGATGGATGAATAGCGACACACATGCTAGTGTGTCAAATTTAGGGCCAAACTGTGTGGACTTGATGAGCACACCACTTGGAGAGGATATGGTTTGTGACCTCCACTTGAAAAAGAAATATTTAGCAATTATCTATAGCCATTAAGAATTTACACCCTTAGGGCTCTTTTAAAATATTTTCTTAACAGAAAATTTATATGGTGGACTGGGTGAAATAGAAACTTAGTAAAATATTAGTTCTTATTCCAAGTGGAACGTAAATAGGACATGATATATAGTACTCTGAAATTAGTTTTAACTTTTTTAAAATGGAAGCTTTTGTATAAATTTTCAGGAACACAGTGAATGTGTAGAATGAGTTACATCTATATTTTGGAAGTGAGCAATTAAATCATCATGGGTGATTTTTGTGATGTTTTAAAAAATTATGAGATTTAACACATTTTCTTTTTGAAAACAGGTTTACTTTGGCTAGCACATTCTGTATTTACTAAGTCATTAGGAAGATTAACTTCAGTGTTGCAAAGGTTGATTTCTGCTAGTGAGATCTTGAATAAGTCTTAATTTTGGTATTGGTGCAATTTTCCTAAAAGTTGAACAAATCTGTTTCAGAAACGCTGGGACATATTCCTAAAGAACACACTATTTATTGTCTGTATTACGAGGTGGTTTGAAATTATTCTTAGTGATTCAGTATTATAGCCTTAGTGAGATTCAGTACAGAAAATAAGTTTGGTTTGATAGGGACCAGGGAAGCAGTGTTATCAAGAGGATCAATTTTATTTTTTCTGGCTAGCTTAGAATTCCCCATGACAAATAGTGTTGAGGCTTGAGAGTGGGAAGTAGGAGACAAAAAAGGCAGCCTTGAGCCATTATTTGCTGATGAAATTCTCTTAATTGTATTTATAAGAGAGATACCAGGTTAAAAAAAAAAGAAACCAAACCAAAAAAAAAAAAAAACAAAACAAAACCACCAGAATGAGATCCAGGCCATTGCCACATTAGTATGTAGTAAAGTTCTTTACGTTGAGTTTCATTACCCAGGGTGGTCACCAGATTGGACTCAGGTGTCCAAGCACCCTGGAATGCCAAATCCTGTGCTTATCCTGACGACTGCATGCACTTGTAAAAACTCATCAGTGCCCATTACTCGTTTTTCAGATATTCGTGCATGCTTCTTGAAGCTACTCCTTTCACTGCACTTGGATTTAGCCTATCAGGAAGATGTAACACTTAGTAATTTCTTCTTGGCTCAGGTCTCACCTGCATGTGCTGGGATACAAATTAGTTCAACCTGAAAGGCCTCTTTGGATGTCTCTTAGACTGGGGTCTGAGCCAAGAGATCACATGGTCTATAGTTCAAAGGTGTTCTTTCTTTTGAATATTCTAGGGCCCTTTCCCCCATTCAGATGAAATGTTTTCAGTCTGCGCCCACCTGCTCCACACATCCTCTGAGGAAGATATCAGTGTGCAGCTCAGGCTTCTGTTTTTACATGTTTTGAGTAAATCCTCAATGTCCATTTCAAAGATTGGTCATTTCTTTTTAATAGTGCTTTCTTTTAAAGATCTTATTTTTGGAGGTTATCCACCTCCAAAAAAAACCAGTCCATGATGGGCAACTTAAAAACTCTCCCGTAGCTACGCAAGGATTTCAGTGTTTTCAAGTTGTTTTAAAAAGGAATTAACTAGGGAGAATAGGACCTGACAACTAAACAGGAACCAAGTATTGAAAAGCAAAAACCCCACCCAGCCACATTTTACATACGATGGAAACGTGATCCTCAGCTTTGCCTCAGACTCATGTGGCAAGATTCCTTCCCTCTATTTTGATTGGTAAGTGATCACTTAATACAAGAAACTTAATTTGTGGGAGACGAATGAGATTTGGGCTTAATTCCAAGCAAATATCCAATGTGAAGTCATATAGACAAGTTTTAATTAAATAATTGCCATGGAATATTCTCAATACAGAGGACATGAGAACAGAGCACTCACCCAGGACCCTGGCGGGGAGCTGGCACTTCCTAGAGGACCCGCGTGGGCACTCCCAACGCTGCTGCGGGGGCTGCATGTGAGTTCCTAACGCTGTTCCGACGGCCTCTCCCTCTCCCTCACTACTCTCCTCCTTCCTGGCCTCAGTCCTCTCATACGTTCCCTGTCCAGTGGGACGAACTGCAAAGGATTCAACCCTAATAGAAGATTATTAGTTGTCAGCCTAATAACAGATCTGGAGGGTCTTAACTGTATTAAACAAAACAGTGCGAAATCAAAAGCTCTGCAGGAAGGTGGTTTTATTTTGGATTACTTCACCTGCTACCTCAGTTGGAAGGGCAATTATTTTTTATTTCAGTAAGGAAGAAAAAAAATCAGTTATCAATTCTTGGCAGAGTGACATTATATATTCATAGATATAAGCTGCGTTGAAGCATTTCTAGAATTTCCTAGCATGTGAACATTGAGTCTGGTTATTTAAATCTGCTAAGGGGCTTGCATATGTTGATACTTTTTCAAATTCAAGGTGTACCTTCAGTTTCTAGGTCTGTTTTGAAACAAAACATTTAATAAGATTTAACACATTTCTTTAAGCCCCCCAAAATCTTTTAAAAGACATAATAAAGGTTATATAAAGGGAATGATAAAAATAGTATCATTTACTACCTAAAAGTATTTGTGGAATACTTACTATGTGCCAGACATAGTTCTTAGTGCCTCATACATCCACATTTAATCCTCATAATAATTACTGTTACCCTATGTTTTGGCTGTGGAAACTAGAATATAAACAGACTTGCTCAGGGTCACACAGGGAGTGACAGCACTGAACACAGGCAGTCAGGGTTCCAGTGCTGAAAGTAACCATGCAGTTTAGTCAAAAAAAAAAAAAAAAAAACCACCTAAAGAAAAATATATTTAATAGACTGCAGAATCCATTCATCAAATGCAATCAGACAAGCAAGGCTGCTGTGGTTTAAGTGGGGCCTGCTTGTGGCCACCCGCCTCCCCCCCCCATTTCTTAAACACCCTTGTAGACATAGAAGTTCAGTCCCATCTTTAATTTACATGTGTAAATTAAAGCCCAGAGGGGTAAACTGACCTGTTCAAGGTCAATAAAACTACTATGGCAAAGCTTGGATCAGAGTTCAAGCCTCTGCCTGCTTGGCCAGTATTGTTCTTGCATAATGGGGATGGTTAAATGACAGTTGCCTTTACCTTCTCAGCTTAGATGGGGTCCACGTGAACCTTTACAGAATAGCAGCCATGCCAGGTGGAAAAAATTAAGATGAATTTTGTATTCCCGTCCTCCCATCCTGGGCTCATATGCTAAGAGGTAGTACTGCTGTCACTATTGTTTTCCCCAGATACATGAAAGTGGAGTATGTTCCTTGGACATTTGCCCATGTAAAATTCTCACATCTTTTAGGCACTGATGCTTTCCTGCATTTACTATAGTGTGAAACCCATGCCATTTATTATTGGTAGCTCTCAACGTTGCTGGAACTTTGATTCCAGTGGCAGCTCTAAGATATGTATTCTCTGCACTCTGTGATCTCTTGATAACCCTTTTTATTGCTTTGGATCCTTTCTCTCACCCCATCCCCTCTATTTTTTGAATTCCAAGGATCCTATTCACTTGCAGGCCAGCAGTCACTGTTATGTGATGGTGGGCTTCCTTTATGGGAACAGTAGGCTTGCCAGTGCTGGCCCAGGACAGTGCCTGTCAACTCCACAACGTGTTGCTGCTGCATGTTTTCTTCTGCGTTGGGTATCTAAGTGCCATGACTATTAGTCTCTAACTTTATTACTCAGTGGTCTTGTGTACCTCAGAGCCTGTTGGCTGGCTATCATCATTTGTCAGTTTTTTTCAGATCGATGCTTTGTACCATTAGCAGGCTTTTAAGTTTGGGCCTTTTTACAAATGAATATTTGCTGTTGTGTGAAAGAAGATTTTGAGATCTGCTCTGTTCCTCCAGGTACTCCTTTTTATTTCCTGTGTCCCTTTAATGTCTATGGAACTGTTGTAGAAAGGTTAATGTGACTTAAGCTAAATAAAGTGTTTTTTTTTTCATAATTTGGTTTTACAAATGTGTTTGTCGGGAGTTGAGTATAAGAATTTTCAGTGATTGGGCTAAGAAATGTTCCCATTCTGTTCTTAATTCTATTTTAGGTTTACAGAGCTTTTTAAGGATTTGACGAAAACCATGGACACCCTTCCTGGAGAAAGGTACATAAACACAAATGTTTGCATTCAATTTCACACATGTGATTTATGACCACAGGTGCTGTGTGCTCAAGTAAAATGTAGCCCACAAATATAAAAATAGAAATTTGGGTAGACTTTCTGTAACTACCCCATCCGAGTAGATCAGTATTATAACACGTTAGGGATGGGGAGAACGTCATTCATTCATACTGAAGTTGTCTTAATGCTGAGTCATTTGAAAATTTCTCTAGCCTGTGGGGAATGCAAAAACTGTGACAATGAAAGCAGATTACTGCTTAATGAGTGTTCAGGACTACACTGAGCTTTGAGTGAAGAGAGGCTACCCTTAGGGTGAGGGTTAAGACTAAAAGGCCTTTATCTTGAGAACTTGACTTGCCCCAAAGTCCCTTTTCTGTGAGGCAGAAAAGTTCTCTAGAATGGTTATCACCTCTGGTCTGGAAAGAGGAGAAAGAGGTAGATTCTGCCTTTTGCCTCTGGCAAAACTGGAGCCAAGACCTCTTAACCAACTCAGTGGCTTGAAGAAAAAGTTTGGGTAATATTTTCACTTAAATTTCCTTCTGGGATGATTGTAATCCATGAACAAGATGAATCATTTCAAAGAGTTTTAAAAGACTATTTACATGGTAAGAGAAGTACCTTTTTCTCCATGTCACTTCCAACAATTTGGTAAGACAAGTCTCTTCAGCTGGTCCCTTTATATAAAGTGATGTGAACGGCCACATCCTCGGGAGGTCTGCATCCACAGAAGTGGCCTCGCGCTGAAAACCTAGGCTTCATTTACTGCCCAGCTTCCCCTGAGGTTGGTGTTTGGCAGAGAAGAGGGGACTGAGATTGCAGTTGAGTCAGCGATGTCCCCCAAGATGCAGGTTAAGAGTGGTTAACGAGGAACTGGTTCAGAAATGTCTAATCACCCTCTGTGTTCAGGTGAAAAACAGACTGGTTTGGGGACTGTATGCAAAGCAGGTGACTTTGCCAGTAACGTTTGTTCAGCATTATCCGTTAGCTCTGGAGAGAGCTGGGAAAAGAAAAAGCTGAGTTAAACGATCTTTCTCTTTGCGTCCACCTTCCACACCAGGCTGCCCTCAGTGTTCCCGATAGCACAGGTGGGTCACACACAGGTAATTCCTACCTATAAAGGTTGTGGGTTTCTCATAATAAGTTATTCTCTACCAAGTTAAATAAGTAGAATGTAAAAGCCTAGCTTAGAATTTAAACCAGTTCCCTAAATATTTTTAAATTTTTGTTCTCTGGAAGATGATGCGTATTTAGCTACTTTAAATATAACCCAGTACAACAAAAGTATAGCAATTTTTTGTTTTAATGGGAAACATCTGAGTTGTACATATGACAAACAGCTTCAGGCATCTGTATCAATACCCCCTCTGGCCAGTTAAAAACCTGAAGTATCACTTTAGATGTGAAAAGTCTTATAAAATTAACTTACAAAAACGTCCTTATCAAGTACGGAGTTTGGCATTTACTGTACATGAGTCAAAAGCTTGACCTAAAATCCGGTTTTCTTAAAAAAATCAAAGTTTACATTATTCATACAGATTCAGCATTGTTAAAAATATGCACAAATAGCCACATCCATGCAATATGATTTCTTAAAAAATTTAAAGCAATATAAAAGAGCAGACCTAAGTACTGAACAGAACATTTTGGTTTATAACCTGTAGCTCAAGATTGGAATACAATTCTAAACATTTAAAATATGATTGCTTTAATCAATCAGCCAAGGGTGCATGTGAGTTTCTGAACCATTTCTAAGGTGAATCTGCTTGTTTCTAGAATATATACTATGTGATGAACACTACTGTTCATTAACCATATTAGCTACATTTTAATAAGGTTGTTCTACAAATAAATCAGAATTCACAAAGTGCTTGGCTCTCAGGAACTGCAGTTTCCAAAGATCCTAGAACCAGCCAACTAGCTCTGCCAAACTGCCCTGGGCAATGACTGCCCAGGTTCCCTGCTCTGGGTCCCGAGAGAGCCCTCTGATGCAGGTGTCACGGCAGGTCCCTGGACCGTGCCAATGCTGCCAGTCACAGGTCGCTGTGGTGCCATGACGCAGGCACCCGTGCACAGGCTGGTGGGTGGGGCTGCCGGCCGTGCCCTCTAAGTGGGGGGTGGCCCATTGGTGTACCTCAGCATGGGGTAGAAGGACCTTGCGAAGTTGTTGGCCTGAGTGCAGCTGTAGTCCTCTTCGGAGGAGGGCAGCAGGCAGGCCAGGAGCAACAGCAGCAGGAGCAGCAGCTGGAGGGGCAGCGCCGCCCTGATCACTCGGGAGAGGAAGGAGCGCTGCGGCCTCGAGCTGCCTGGGTCTGTGGGGCCGGGCGCCCTGTCGACAGGGAGAGAGCCGATCAGGAGGTTCCAGACGCAAAACCCGCTACATAAGACACCTAGGACTCGAGAGTGAAATGGGGCCAATAGCGGGGGTTCAGTTTTGGAAAAGAAGCCCAGACCTTTCCAGAGGAAGGAAACTGGGGTTTTTACAAAGCCCTTGAGCGTGGCATTGGCAAGACTGGCGGGACAAGCGTGGGGAACGGGGCTCGGCCCTGTGACTACAGTGCCCTGTTACCTGCTGTCTGTCTTGTTCTCGCCTTTTGTAGTTCTCTCTGCTCCAGACTGCTGGATAAAAATAGGGGTTTGAGATAGGTTAGTTTTGTCAATGATAAAATCACCTTTCTTAAACTATACACTTGCCTTACTGTCAGCTTCCCGACAAGCTTGTGAACTCTATGAGGTAGGAAATAATTAGGTTTGTTAAACTATCATGAGTTTCACATTCCAGTTTGTTGATCTGTTAATGGGGAGATCAGGAAGCCTGTAAACGATGCTCTAAAGTCTCCCTATCTTTCATAATCTACTCTCTGGTCTCAAGAGAGGCTGATTAGAAGATAGCATGAGTTAGGTCTTTAAAAGTAGATTCAAAATTTAATCTGGGGAGTAAGATAGCAGGTTGAAGCAAATCTATGCAGTCAGTGGGGCCTCGAGTCCCAAGTTCCTATCATCGCAGTAACTTTTTGAAATAACCAGCACGGTTCTCACAGCAGAAAGGGGCTCTCACCTTCACATGGGAAGCTGGCACGGGTGCTGCTGGAGGCTGGTCTCCAGCATCTACCTCATCCAAGCCGGGCAGAGATGGGTCTGGGCTCTGAAATCCACAACCCAGGGGTTCGGTTTGGGGAAACAGGCTCAAGAGCATACAAATGTGCCTCATGCAGACTCTTCATTGCACCACCCTGCCCTCCCCCAGCTCAGATTTTTCCGAAGGAGGGGGCTCTTCTATTGCTCTCACTCCCAACTCCACCAGGACTTTTTCAGACAAAAGGGAATGTAAACAAGGTAAGGCTGACCTCTTACATTAAAACCCCACAGCACACACTGGGGGAGACTGAATTCGGTAGGAGAAAGAGGGACAGAAACAGGTGACAGCTCTCTGGCAGTGTTGATGTGATCATAAGGCCATCAAGACAACACAGTCTTGGCTGCACAAGGGAAATGTGTACTTTGGAACAGAAAGCCTGTGGTTAGGGTATCCCTTTGTTCTGAGTTAGAACACATTTTAAAGAGCAGAAAGTAGACAAATGAGTGGTCAGCAGAGTGTCCCGTGAGAAGTGAAGGCTCGAGTCTTGTCTGGCATGAGGCAAGGCAGAAAGGATAGAGTTGTTTTTCATTACCCAGCCATAACAGGAAGGTACTCTGGTTATCGTCTCCTTACAAATGATACAGCAGCTTCAGAGAACTTAGGCACCTTTTAAAGCCACACAGCCAGAAAGGGCAGGAGTCGGGACACTTTCATGGCACGCTTGCGGCCTCCCTCCCACAGCAAGTCTGCAACACTGCTTCCCTGTTTGCATCTGCTATGACATCTTTATGTTTAGGAGCCACAAGAAGACTTACCTGGCTGCCCTGCAAGGACGTTAAGTCTTGGGACACTTGCTCAAGTAACTGTTTGAGTTTCTTCTCAATAACGTGTACCTTCTCTTCAGCCTCAATGTAGTCCTCTCCCCGCCCCTTGATAAGAAGGCTGTCTGAAATCTCTTGTAAGGAGTTCACTGAGGCTGACGTTCCACGAGGTCCTTTTCCAGTTGCTAAAAAACAAAGTGCGTGATATAGTTAAGGAAAGCACAGAGTGTGGCCAGATGAGGCTCTCTCAGTGCCAGGAAAGTTCCAGGGTAAACGACGGTGGTGCTCCACTCCAGAACCTTCTGCTTCTCACACCTGCCTGAGTCCTCATGCCTAACATCATTTGGATAGCAAGTTGGTGACAGCTCTCCTATTTTCTAATTCTCATCCTGGAGACAAACTGTGATGCTGGAGGAGTTAGGCAGAAAGAAGTGAGGGAAGATAAGGCCCTTAAATGCTAATGACGGGAAGTCAAGGGAAAATCTAAAATGGATAAATTGAGGAAGAAAAAGTTTAAGCATACTATTTAGAAACAGAGGTATCTGGTAACACCACTTGTATCTGTGAGTATGATTATCTTGCTGTTCAACACAGCAGCCAGTAGACAACATGTGGCTGTTTAAAACAAATCGGTTTCATCCCAATAGCCCATTTCAAGTGCCTGATAGCTCCCTGTGCTGGTAGCCGCCACCCTAGACAGTGCAGACAGAACATTTCCGTGTCACAGGAAATTCTATGGGCAGTGCTGTCTGGAGACTGGGGCTTTACAAAGATTTCAGTACAGCATCTATGTTTTTTAAACAAATAAATATATCATTAAACCACATAAATATATATAAAAATGTCATCTTAAATGTGAGGTCTCATGTTGGCTTGTTAGTGAAATAAATATGTGGAAACACAGTTCCCTCCAAGAAATAAGACTTTTCTACAGTGAATATAGAAAATGCGTACAGCTCATGGCTGTAGATTTTCAAGCACCATATTTTCCCCTAAATGAGCCACGTTTACAAGGGAAAAAAGCACCTTCAAGTAATTTTAAGTTTCTCGGGATATTGCTAAATAAACCCTTCGTCCCCAGTTCCTGAGTCTTGATGACTTTCTGCTCTGGGCCTTGGCTCATCATCCCGCTTCAGGACCACAAAGAGATGCTCAGTAGACACCCACTGGCAGAACACACACTGGCACCGCTGTTCCCAGACACGAGGGGAGGCTGAGTACTGACCTCCTGAGAGAGGCCTCGGAGGTATAGAAACGCTTAAGAAGGAACTCACCCTTAGTTCTTCCTGACGTTCCAGGAGAACCTGGGAGTCTGCCTTCGGGTCAGTGACACGAGCCTTCTGCCTCCGGCTCTCGGCGGTCGCTAGCCACAGTAGCAGATTTTGACTCAACTGGTGGAAGTCCTTAAAAAATAACACACATCATAGCACTGACCTTTCGTGAAACTTGAAGGAGGAAGGTGTGCTTGCTGTTTCCTGTCCATCAGAGTCATTTGTTCTTCTTGCCTTATCCAGTGACTAAAAGGGCCCAAAATAAGGAAGAGGGGAAGCAGAGAAGGAGAGGACACCAGGCCCAGCCCCAGGAGTGGGATGAATTTTGCCAACTGAAAGAAAGGCTGGGCTTCAGAATGCCCCTCTTGACAGTACAGAGGAAGACCACACAAATTCCTTGACAAATTTGCTGGGTTTAATGGCTCAGGGAGACAATCCAACAGGGCTGCATGTGTGTGGGCTTGCTAGTGGCTCACGTTCCCCAAGATGGGGTCAGAGCTAACATGGGCTGAGCAGATACTGTGTGTCAGGCGCTGGACTAATTACATGCATGCAGTCCTAGAAAGAACCCTGTGAGGTAGGCACTTGAATTATTTCTTTTTCAGATGAGTAAACTTGGTCTAGAAGGTTCAACGATTTGCCAAGTCACACAGCTCCTAAGACTAGGTTAAACTGCTCCTTGTTCCAGGGCTAGGTCTCTTAATCGTTCTGTTAGTCAGCCTTCCTGGCAAAAGGACAGACGGTGGCGCAGTGTTGGAGTGGCACTTCTGACCCACTGGAATGCTTGCTGGCACCCTTACACCAGGAGTGGGCAACAGACCAGGAGATGCAGGGCAAGCGCAGGCCTGACAGCAGAAAGGCCTCTGGAAACGAATGGTAAAGCACATGTTTGCTAACACAGGCCCTATCTGGCTGTTCCAAATCGGCCCAACGATGATAAAAATATCTGCTGCCCCCACCCACGTGGGCCTGGCTGGGCCCGGGACTGGACCTCGGGGCCAGCTGCGGGCGGCGTACCTGGCACTGCATGAGCGACTGCCGTAAGCCCTCCCTCCAGCGCTGCACCGCGCCCTGCGCTGCGTCCCACTGCAGCCTCAGCTGGCCGACTCTCTCCTGGAGCTCTTTGGACTCGGCGCTCCCGGTCTGCAGAAATTCCTTGCTGCTCACGTCGACAGAGACCACTAACGCCTTGTAGGTGTGAAAGGCCTTTAGTATCTCCTGCCGCAGAAGAGAAGATTGGGTGAGGTACTCTGAAGATAGTGACGTGGGGTTCACTTTGAACCTCAGTAGGGAACGGATCTTCCAAGCACTTCTCCAAGCTATGGCCACAGAAACAAGAGCGACCTCGCCTGTGACTGGTTGGGAAGCGTCAGGTGAGGGAGCTGCCTTACAAGGTCAGTGAACTTGGCCGGCCGGGCTGAGAGAGCAGAGGCCTGTCTCCCGGCCAGCCAACTCAACCAGACCCCGCTGAGCTCTGGTTGGCTTAATAACAATCCTGGACCAGATTAAAAGCCGTCCAGAGAAAGTACACGTAGTCATCTTGCTTTGCCCCTAAGTATCATGGAGTGTTACTCCTTAAGATGAATGGTTACCCGATATGATAATGTACAAGTAAAACAACAGTGCGAATATGAAGACTGCCTGAGTCTCCCCAATCTCCTGGCTGGGGTCTTTTTAGGAGTGCAGGCTCATGCTCAGGACCCCTCAAAGTGCAGGGCCCACACTGCCCTACCTGCTGCCTGGACAGGCATTCCGAGCAACAGGGCTGACTGTAGGTGACAAATCCTAACTGTGTAGTAGAGAAACCAGATCAAGCCACCGAATTCATCGTAGGCGAGCTGATCCTCCTCTCCCCACCCTTGACTCTCCACCACCAGGCTGGACTGTGTACAGTTGGGGAAGGTGTTTTAAGCTGCCTCTCAGTGGCCACTAGCACCTCCAAAACAGACTGCAGGTGCCTCTGAAGTCAGATCTCTCCAGCTTCGGGCATCTGAGCTGTACCCCACCCGCAATCCCCCACTCCCAGCACTGCGCTGGGCACTGGGAACATTTGAAGATGCTCTTCTGAACGAAACAAAGATCTGCATCGTGTCCTTGCCAGTTACAGAAGTGACATGGAAGAGACTGATGGCCACTACACACCATTTGCAAGTCGCCACCTACCCCACTAGCAGAGCTGGTCTGGCTGCTCAGCACAGCAAGCGCTCGCACGCCCAGGCTGACCCCTCTGCCGCTCGGCCCTGACTCACCTTCAGTCTCTTCACTCTGAGTTCCATTTCCTGGAGATTGGAGGGAGGCTTTGCCATCTTTAACGTTTCTAGCTCTGCTTCAGTTTTCTTCAGCCAGGTGGTGATGTCGCTGATGTCAGAGTTCAGCTGCTCCAAATTTTGTTTTATTCTGAGTTTCTTGTGCAGTTCTTGTGCTTGAACCAGCTCCCATCTGTCAAAGGCACCTGGAATAAAAAGCCACCAATAAAAAGAAGCGATCACGTAAACCGATTTCTCTGCCCCCGGCTAATTCAGGGTCAGGGTGGTAAGACCCATAGAGGATGCTCCTTGCCAGAGGCTCAGCACTTGGGAGTCATCACTTCCCCTGGGGAATGGAATGGCACGTTCCCCTCGCTCTGCTTCAAAGCCGGGGCCACCACACTCCCACCAAGGAGGCGGGGAGCGGGGTAGGGGACCCCCAACATGCTGCCTGGTCCAAGTTTCGCATTTCAGTTCATGCTGTTTTCAGGGGGCGCTTCCCTTTGGCCCATGAATAATCAGGTTAGTGCTCTCAGCTTAACCTTACACTTAGCTGACTTTTATAAACATTGAACTGGTCTCATGAGGAAACACCTGACACGACTCTGATCATCTTCATGTCTGATCTTTACATACACGTGAAGTCATTAAAACATCCTTCATCATCTGTGACTCATTTTGTCATTATTTAAAGAATGATTTTGAAAGTAAAGTGAACAGCCTAGGAATTTGTTCATAAATACAAATCAGCTGATTCTAAAATGACATTGGCTGCTAAGTAGCAACTCTGGTGAATTATACAGTTGGTTAATTCCTAATGTTCTGTTGAACAATGACTTAAATTCCCAACTAACCCAAAATACAGTCTACCCGTCTTAACATCAGCCCAAGTTACCTGTACCTGGCTGTTGCCCAGTGACGGTGGCCAGTCCCTCGTCCTCCTGCTGTGGGCTGCCATTCAGGACTCCTGGGTCTTCTTTGCCACCATCAGTGCCTGGAGATAATGGCAGCTTTACCTAGAACGAGCCAATTTTTTCATTATCTATAAATCTGAAAGGCTGTCTGAAGAGTATCCTGGTTCATGTTACACAGAGTAGAGACGAGGATGTGAGAGCCCTTTTCTTCCAAGGGTAACTTGCTGGACCCAGAGCTGCTGTAGCATGTGGGGAGCATTCATGACCAAACAGGGCTGATGGCAGACGTAAAGCCTCAGCAAAGGCTCAGGGAGGGGGAAGCAGTGAGATGTCAATGCTGGGAATAAAATGGCCTGACTTAACTGGAGGCTTCCATACATTCCCTTAAAGGAAGCATGCAAAAAGAGTTAAAACAGTTGTTGAGCTTCATAGGCTATTAAATTGTGTCAGCGCTTTTATACTTGCATGGTGTTTTACAAAATTTTAGTTCTCTCTCCCAGGCACTTTGTAGAGCTAGTGGGCATTACCGTCACCAGGAACTGGAAACACAGAGGACAAATCTGCCTCCTAGGGTCATTCATTACCAAGCATTTATCTTTCACTGCACATACTGATTCTTCCGTTATCTATCACAGAGCTGATTGGGCTATTATCTCAGGCCTTTCCAAAAATAAATGTATCCTTTCTAGAAAAGCCAGGCTGTCTTTGGATTGTATCCATACGGCCTACTGTGTGGAATGAAAAAAAAATAATAAACCCTTCAGATTTGTGGTGACGCACTTGGTTTCAGACACCAAGAAAAGGGTCAAGCTTTTGAAACTGGCCAGGTAAGGAACACAACAGTCACCAGGAGAGGCCAAACCACATAGCCCTGGATGTAGAGCAAAGAGGAGATGCTGGGGTCTCTTTCCCCAAGATTGTCAGGTCTCATTCTGTACCACAGAGACAGATTTAAAATGACACCTGCTTGCTAAACTAGAGGAAGTTTTTGAATTGGGCATGAACAGTCTATCATCAAATGACCAGGTACAGCCAGAATCTTTTCTAGTTATCTAGCAATATTCAGTCCTAAACACAGAGGGCACTTTGAGGACTACTGCAGTGATGCTTATATTGCTTCTGGTTTCTCTAAGAGGTGACGCTAAAAATACACAAGACATTTTGATTTCAACTCGCTTGTCACTCTCTTGTACTGAGAATGATCAGGGGCCAACATTAAATCCTAGGCTGGCTAACCCCCAACAGCTGCATAGCCAGAGGCACGCAAGGACTCATGTTGCCCGAGGGAAATGTAGCTAAGAAGGAACAGTCACTGTTATAAATAACAACAGTAACAACAAACCACATACATAGCATATAATAATAACAACGGCCGCTTCTGAGGACCTTCTCCCTACCTTCATATACACTGATCATAAAACAAGTCAGGTATGTTTATCCTCGGGTGAGGAAAACTTACAGAGGCAGGGCAAAGTGCTTCCTGCTCTAGAGCAATTCATTGGCAGGGCTGGGAGTCAAACCCAAGTCTACCATAGCACACAAATCATTTTGGACATGAAGTCATAATTTTTTGAATAGAGAGTGTGGTCAAGAGGTAAGTATAACAAAGCTTTCGGAGCTCAAGAACAGCTCAGGAAAGCCTGCGTTTTGCTTCTCCATTATTTGCATGGATGACTGACTCAACAGTAATAATCACTGTTGTATCTCGTCAACACACACAAAAACAGCTTTTGGCCAGAAATCTGTCTTTAACTCTAGTCATTTTTGCCAGGGTTCTAGTGAAGTATGTACAGCTCAGTAGGAATACTGTCACCATGGGAAAACCAACTCGAAATGTGCCTAGGGGGTGAGCACACACAGTATGCACCAAAATCTCTCTCTAGAAAAATTTAAACTGTTACTCATGCACTTGGGTTATACTCCCAGTGGGTCAAGACTTACACAGGCTGGTTTATAAGGGGTGCTGGAATCTGAGGGGATGGGTGGTACATTCCTATCACCTCCCATTTGTTTGTAGCGATGCTTGGGGCAGGAAGGACTGTCAGGAACATGCCACGAGTGACCCTCAGAAATGGATTTACCTGAAACAAAAAAATAGCAAGTGACAGTCCATTCTCTCCAAGCCAAGCATTCATGTTTAGTTACACAGAAAAGGTCATGGGTAACATGGCATCAGGTTACGGTATGAGTTCTGCAGCTTTCCTTGCAAAGCATGCACATTTGCAAAATGTCAGTATGTTCCAGATGGGAATGAAATGAGAGTCATGCAACCGAGCAACACTGGGCCTTCGCTAGATGGGTTCACAATGGAGCACAACATATGATTTGCTGCAGGACGAATGACGTTTCGGAGCCGGGATGTCTAGTGGTGGGGACACTGGCAGCGAACTGTGTCTGGGGGCCAAGAGGACCGAAGGCCTGTCAGGAGGGAGGGGAAGAGAGAACAGCAGGACGGACTTGGGGACCAAAGGACTGCTCCTTGCAGATGGGATGGGGCAGGGAATAAAGAGTAGAACTGCAAGTCAAAGAAAGGAAGGTTTCTTCTCCTGTGGAACTGCAACAGGACCTCTGCCCCCACCTACCCACTCACCTCACCCACCCTCTTGCCAGGAAATCACCGTAAGCAAGGAAATAGTTCCAAACCAAGCCACCATGAAGAAAGCTTGGCCCATGCCAAAGGACTTGAGTTAGAGGGAAAATAAAAATGTAAAAAGGCAGCATAAAAAATTCCCTTCTGCACAGGCCTGGGCGGGAGGAGAGGGAAGGCATCAAGACTGCTCTGGTCTGGGCGGGGTTTTGTAAGGAGCACGCAGGTATGAGTGAGCACGGCAGCGTAAATACACCATGACGCAAAGACCAAGGTGCATGGTGTCCACAGGAGGCAGAGGTCAGACACGGCATGGGAGCGAGGTTTAGGATGCAGTGTGCGCCACAGGATGCTGCCAGGTTGAGACACATGCACGGGCAGGGGCCTACCAGAAGACGCTTTCAAAGTTTTTGTGGTCATTTTAAGATATGCCTCAGGATTTTCAGGGATTTCTACATCTGAAAAAGAACAATGTCATTTTCCTCACTGCAGGAGTCTGTAGATGAATGCCCAAGTATTAAAGTTAAAACAGTAGAAACATTGTCAGCTGGAAGGAGAAAAGTAGCTATCCTTTTTCTGTTTTATTAAAAAGCTTTTAAAAAAAACCAGGAGGATTTTTTTTTCAGCGAACACCTGTCTGAAGCAGTGGCGGGGGAGGGGAAGTGCATAGAAAGAATGGAAACAATCTACTGATACTCTGCAAAACTCAAACGAAAAGTTCACTGATAAGCCAGAGGCATAAGTGAATAGCCTTACTGTCCCAGGGTGAATTTCATTTTTTCCCCTTTCATCCCACCTGTAATAAATAGGAGTGAGCCAACTCTCAGGTGAGTCCTAAGAGGGCAGGACAGAATACAAGGAGCCACGGGAAGTCTGGGTCAGCCATAAGCTGGCCTCTTGATCATTAAGAGTTGGCCATGTTGCTAAAGTGCTAAAAACGGAGCCGAATGGGTCAATTTCAAGGACTCTGGAAGCCTAGGCCGTTACCTGAGAGTGCGCTGTAGTATGGACCCTCCTCATCGTCTTCATGAGAGGAGGAGCCCCCCACATCGCCCGTGTGATCCCACTCCAGGGGAATGGAGTCCACGCTGACAGGGGTCTCGCAGCCTGACCGCTCGGGCCCCGGTGCCGGAGGCACCAGATGACAAAGGGACTGAGGAGACGAGGGCTCCTCCATGTCTCTCCTTTTACCCCAAGAGTCCGTCTGGATCTCTCTGGGGTCTTCCATGTCCGTTTCATTCTCAGAGGCCTCCTTTTCATCTTCCAAGCCCTAAAATGAGAGTGTCCGGTTTTCAGAATTAACCAAATCATAGGCTGTTGCAGTTGTGAGAAGCATTAGAAGTCTGCCTGTCCAGCAGCTCCTGAAAGTGGACACTATCAGTATTTCTGAAGCAGCTTTAAAAAGCATCAGGTTCTCAGGCCTTGTTTGTGGTCATTCCAATTTAGACTATTTAGTGTGGGGCCTAGAATACAGATTTACCAAAACGCTACCTTCTTTTCTAGGAAAAATCTTAAATTCAATAATCTAAACAACTTCATCTGGAAGATAAGGAAATGGAGGCCAAAACTTGATGGTTAATGGTAGGTTCCTCCAAGAATCAGAAAATTAAATCTTTTTAAGGCCATTAGAATGTTCTGAATAAGAGTCACATGTTCAAGGACCATAAGTATCAGGTTCTTTCTTTCTTATCCCTAATCTTATTGTTCAGAATACAGAATCTTATCCCCCTTGTGCTAATGACTAAGGAAAATGACTATAAATTGCTATATTTTAAAATGAGGGTAATGCAGATAATTTTTCAGGCTGTGTCTGATAAATTATGTCTGAGATTGGCCAGTCGGAGACACAAGAAAAGGTGGTCAGCTGTATCAGTCAATGGCCATCATCCAAGTTTCTGGCATACAAAAGCAGTGAACTTTGAATAACGGCCTGAGCTCCACCTTAATTTCCCCAAAGCCTCCTTTAGCAAGGGGAACATCACAGCTGCTCTCAAAAGCGGGTGCTCTGGGCACTTCAGTGGTGAGAACAAAGCGCCAAAAAAGGCACAGATATTAGATATTAAAAGCTCCCAGACGTTAAGATGGAAGAAAACGCCAGTGTATCCCCCAGACAATGCGGTAAGCAACACCAGAACAGTTATCAACGCATTCTCGGGGTGCTGACACATGCCAGAGAAGCCCTGCACTGAGGAACTCGGGGAAAACATGCCACAGGGGCAAGAACTTTCAGAAGGGCCACCCTTTCCACCAGGACGGGGGACCTTCCGAGTAACTGTGGCTCATAGTCACAAGAGCGGACGTGCAATTTCCGACAGAGCTTTTCAAGCATACGCTTGGTCACACATCAAGTCTGAGGGGCCGGATGCCCTCTGCGGGCGGCCTTCTCCTCACCGGAGCGTGGGAGGTGAGCCGCTGGTGGAATCGGGAGACCCTGCCAAACACCTCCTGGCAGTACCGGTGGAGTTCCTCCAACTCGTCCTCAATCAGCACAGCATCCAGGGGCTCACTCTTCTGAATCAGCTGCTCCCCGAACACAATGAGCTGATCAATCTTGTTGGTGTTTAACGTAATTTCCTGTTGGAAACCCTATGTAGGATATAAAAAAAGGATTTCACAGAAAGAAAATTTCTCCGAGGATTCGGACAATGTCCGTTTCTGATAACGAGGCCACAGAAAATGCATCAAAATGTCATCATTGTTTTGCTGCTCCCCCTAGCACTCTAGCTTCATCAATTTTTAACAAGGTGACAAAAATTTAATATATCTTCGATCATTTAAAACGATTACACATCTTTTTTCCCTCCCCCTTGCCAAGGAGGGAGTAACGTGAGATAAAATGCAATGTAGGTTATCTTTCACAGCGGGAGAGGAGACGCCATCTGTTCTTGGCCCCACTCTTGATAGGTTTTCCTCCTGTTATACCCCCACAAGTTGTACTCAGACCCGAGTGCTGGAGAAACGGCATCTTACAAGCTTCTGTTTGGAACCTAAAGAGTGTTCTCCCCTTGATGATACACGACATCAAGAGAAAAGGGGCCCCGTTCCGACGACTCGTGGCTGTAAGGAACAGTATCCTCGCCCATGAACACCCAGCTGTATACACAGGTGGGTGCAGCCTGGCTGCTTTACCGATTTTGGAATCTGCTCTCAGGGTATCAGATGGCATCTGTACTTGGCCGGCTCTCCTCTGCAAAGGTGCGTTATTCGGAGAGGAGTTAAGGAAGCAGGCTTACGTTCAGCTGGCGCATCTTGTCGTCGGCGTCGCTCTCGGAGAAGTGCTCCACGTTGGTCAGCTGCAGGTCCATCTCCGTGAGCCACACCAGGATGCTCTCCCTGGTCCCCTCAAATTCCTCCCTTTGATTGGTGAAATGCTGCAGAAGGGGAGAGGGATCACATTTGTGCTGATGGCTGGGTGAGAGTTCAGGCAGACAGCAAGGTCACTTCAGGCTGAGCGGGTTCCTGGAACACTCAGAGAAACTTGCCTTTGGGTACTACAAGGGGGAGGGGACACGACAAGGCATTCAGGGACCCGCATGGGGTCAGGAGCCTGGGGTCTGGCCCTGACTGTGTGATCCCAGACAAGTTCCCCAACTTCTGTGAGTCTCGGTGTCTTCTCTGGTAAATAAGAGTATAGGGACAGTGACTATATCCCTAAGGCCCTTTCAGCATTTGAAATTCTACAATTCTCTAGTCTTGAGTCAGTGATTTCCCCCAAAGTCCAGGCCAGGAACCCCCTCAGCGTCCACAGCAGGTACCTTGCCTATCTTTGCCCATTAGCCATCATTAGAAGCTTTTGATTGACAGAAGCATTTAGTGAACTTCAAGATGGAAAAGTACTGATCTCAAGGTTGAGCCTGGATCAGTGCCCCATTTGCGTTCACTGATGTAACTGAGTGTGTTTCTTCAGAGAAAGAAGACCCAGAGGAGGAAATTCGTCACTCCCAATTAAGGATGCCTCTCAGGTAACCAACCACCTCAGAGATGGGCAGCAGATTCTCAGGCAAATGTAGCATTCCGTGCCAAATGAGGGATTAGACTGGTCACAGTCAAATCAGCAGGAGAAAGAAATTAATGCAAGGGGCCTGTCTGAAAAACTAGCCAATTTCTTCCTGAGAGGGTTTAAAAAAAAAAAAAAAAACAGCTCAGATTTTCATCTCCTTAGGATGGTTTCAAGCGCATTCTGCCCTGAAAACAGAAGCAGGGATTAAAATTACTTCCTGTAGGTACAACGGACACCGGTCCTGGCAGTTTACACCTGGACTCACAAAGGCTGACATATCACATCTTCTGAGTTACAGAAACCTAAGGTGAATGTTTACATTAAAAACAACAACGACGACAACAATTTCTGAGGTTTGTCAGTGAACTCGGAAATTCAGATGATAATTACTGTCCCCAACCTCCACGGTGCAGAGGGGGGCTTTGTCCACGTCCCTCACGGTGCCAGAGCGAACGGGACACACAGGCAGGCAGACGGGCAAAGCGGGCCCCTTTCCAGGCCGAGTGGTCCAGACCCAGCAACGGCGGCGCCCAGCCCTGGGGCAGTCTGTGAGCGGACGTGCACCCTGTCAGCGGTTACAGGGTTTGAAAAAGGAGATGTGTTTGGTAACACAAACCACAAACGGGCTCTGCCTAAGCAGCCTGTGCTTAGGCAAGAGACCACTTAAAGAGCTGGCAGCTTTGAGCTGAAACACAAGGGAAGGCTATGTTGGAAGACTGTTAAGATAGCGTGGCCTTCAGTGAGACCTGCTACCCACTGCTTCGTTACACGCTGATGGCGCATCTCACTCCTCCCCGAAGTTCTACAAATAACCCGATGACGCAGGTTACCCGGAGCCTCCGCAGGATGGCCGTGACCCGCCTCTGGAGGTTGTCCCAGCGCTGGTTGCCCTCGTGGACCATCTGCTTCAGCCTGCTGGCCGTGTCGGTGCGGTTCTCGCGGGCCAGCCGCCGGTACTGCTTGTTGATGAGCTCCAGCTGGGTGAGCCTCTCGTGGATCTGCCGCTGAAAGGCCTGAGGCACACAGAAGAGCCCGTCAGTGCCAGAGCGCGCGGGGTGCCGGGACGCCCCCTTCCGAACCCCACCACCTGCTTCCAGGGGCTAATTCCCAAACCGGAAGGGCGACGGAGGGCTTACTTCATCTGTTCCTCTGACGTCAGCTAAAGAACAGGCCTGCCAGTTCACTGCTTGCCAGGTGGCATAAATCGGTAATGCCCTGCCAAGCTGTCTTAGCAGCTGATGGCAGGTAGTGGACTGGGCCCTGGGCAGAGGTGGGGGGAGCCGGCCACTTAGAGGAAGCCACCTGGCTGCTCCTGAGCCCGCCGCCGGCGTGGTTATCAGGAGCACTGGGCTGCAGAGGGTCTTTACCTCAAACCTCTTCAGCTCTTCTTTCGCATTTGTGTACAACACCTCCGAGGAGTTTGGGCAGGCCGCTGTCCTCTCAGCGGACTTGAGCCAGTCCTCGAAGCGGGAGTAATCATCTAAAAACTTCTGCCACAAGCGCCACGTCTCCTCGATTCTGATGGCAAGAAAGCAACTTAATACAAGCCAGCCACGTCAACCCAAGCGTTCGTTATTTACTTTTATCATCTTCTCGTGACTGGTCCCATTCCCAACCCCTCTGAGCACTGACACCAATTAGGGGGAGAGACCCTCATACCCCTTCTAAGAAATAATGAAGGAGGTCACTCTGGTCAGGACACCTTCCTTCTGGGAGTGTCAAGCTCAGAGCTCCTGCTTCAGCAAGGTTAACCAACCAGGGGCAAGGCTTTCTCCACTACTTAATGCTGAGGACACAAATACAGTGGCCAGCCACGGCTACAGCCCGAGGCACAGGAAAGCTGGGGAAAGACATTACCCTGATTATGCTTTTCTTGAATAATTTCTTTAATGAGCACTGGCCACGCCTACTGAGCCTTCTCTGCCAACAGCCTTTGAAGTGAGGTGACCAGGACACAGGTACCGTTATTTAGGGCTGAAGGCCGCATCGAATGTGGCTGATCATGTTGCAAACATTTAGGGGCAGCTCGGTTCTTACTTCATTCGCCGCTCCATCGACATGGCACAAATGTTCCTCCAGCGTCTGTCCAGGCTCCTGGTGGTCTGCTGGATGGAGTCACACTCCGTCTCATTGGCACAGGCATCAGAGTCATGCAGTAGGACTTCACAGATGTTAAACACAGACTCCACCCCGGCGCTGTGTTGTTCAATGTCGCGCTGCAGATCCTACGATTACAGGAGAGTAGGAAGCACCGTGAGATGGTGGTGGTGGGAGGGTCGGCATTGAAGGATCACCACCCCACCCTCCCTCTGTGTGTCCTAGGGGGCACAGTCCTGGGTGCATTTCTGCCTTGGAATCAGCAACACAGACTGAGTCTGTTCGCCACAGGAGTCTGTGACACCCTTTGCTGTAGCCCCTAACACGAAGCCTAATAGGCACTGGCAACAACCGGGATGAGTCTGTTGAATTACGTGAGAAGAGTGGGCGACTTCCCCTGAGAGCCCCCCACCCTACAGACTCTGGGGAGGCAGGGGAGCTGCTCCATACCACCCGACTCCAAGGGCCTTCAAGTGAGACCTGGCTTTGGGGAGGTCTTCCTTGGAGTCTCTTCAGCAGGATCTAAAACTGTAGCAATAGACACTCTTAACCTTTTATGGGTCACAGAATTCTTATATCTACTAAGACCTTTGTGCTATCTTCACTCATACTCCAGACCATGCGTGCAGGTCATGGTGTCCACAGCCTCCCATGAGCCCATCCTAGGGATCCACAGCCCAAGGGAAAGATTCAGGGGTAGAGCTTCCCCTGCCACTGATGGGTCCGGCCAAGCTCAGGGATCTTTAGAGTCTTGTCCTGTGATGGTGACAGTGATAAGTTCCCCGATTTGGGATAAAGAACGTTCATGAAGGAAAAATGCATAGTCATAATAAGAAAAAATGGAAAACCTGTTTAAGAACAAACACAGTATTTTCCGTTATTGCCAGAGAACACGTCCTTCAACACACAGGGGGCTGGGGGGAAAGGAGAGATGAAGAGCCCGTTTGTTTTGCCATTCTCGATGAGTTAGGCTTCTCCTGACAACCACATTCTGTGATTAAGTGACGTGAGACCACACCACTAACCTTAGCATCCAAAATATGTTGTGAAATAACAACAACGAAGTTAAATAAGCTGCCATTAACTGCACTAAAGTTCCCTGGATGCAGCAAAGTTCAGTTTACAGGAGGAAGCACTTAACAACAGAGACTGCCTCTGTCTCCAGAAAGGAAGCATAAAGCTCATTCCAAGTTGCCTCAATAATGGCGATGACCGCTACTGTATTCCTAGAGAGGATAAATATTTTCTCACTTTTCTTCTGATAAATGCACAATTTGGATTATTCTGTCCAAGTGGATATGAAAGAATAAAATGCTAACAAACTGAATTTTTAAATTGAGCAGTTCTTAACACAGATCCTAACTAATTAAAAATGAGCACCTCAAAGTTATGTAAGAAAATGTGTCTTTCTGTCTTGTCACCCTGTCATGTCCTATAAAGAGAGGTGTGCAGGGTGATTTTTCAAAGCTTTGCAGTCCAGCACAAATGCCTGAAATGCTGCGAAGGTGGAAACCTTCCTGGGGTCAGTGCTAGGACTAGCTTTAAAATTATTAAGTTTACAGAGAATTCCAGTTTTAAGAATTCTTGCTGGTTCACAGAATTGTCACGAGCTTTCTAAAAATTTACCTATATTGATAAATATCCCATTTAACTTTGTTGAAATAAGAAATCCTAACATTGTGCTAGATAAGTAATTCTAACAATTTCCATTAACAAATGGTACACTCCTTCCCCACCCCCCGACTTCACCTAGCTTCACTTCACCAGGCTCTTGTTGAAAAGCTCCAAGAAAGGCTAGTCTGTGAACAAACATGAATTCCATGTATTTTAATAGACTCCTTGCAATTTTTCTACATTTATTCAACTTACATTGAATAAAAAAACAGCTAAAGAAAACTGATTAATAATCAGGGTGGATAATAGCAAGAACTGAGCTCTTTGATAATTTATAGGACTATCAACATCCTGGTTTTTAAAAAGTCTGACATTTTTCAAAACTTATAAAACAAACTTCTAAAAAACACCACAGAGCGACTTACTGCTCTCGTAGTATGGACGTAGTTATTACCTCGTAAAATACAAAAGTGTTGGGCCGGACTTAAAAATGCAAATCATCCAAGTGCCAGACGAGTGACATTTTGCAAACTGAAATCATCCTACACTGGGCAGGCATGAGTTTGCGTAATTATTAGGTTTCAAACCTATTCAAATGTAATCTGAAGAAGTGGGCTCCAGAAACAACATAAAATGAAGTGGAAGACCTTTGCCAACAGTTCTGGAAAGGGGCTCCTGTTCGGTTGGTGCTCCTGCTCCTGCGCAGGTGACACAGAGCCCTGGAGCTGGGACAGAGCTGGGGAGGCAGGTGGAGGGAGAGGGGACGGGAAGACATGAAACTGGAGCCCCGAATGTGGCCAGGAAGAATGAGTACACCAAAGGAACTAGAGAAGTAAGAGGAAGGGGAAGGAAGAAAACCAGGCGAAGGGGCAGACAATCACACGGGCAGGACGCGGTGCTGGACCTAGAATATCTCCCTGTGTGGGAGTAGCTGGGGGTGGTGAGCGACCGAGCAGGCTGGTCTTGGGGGGATGGCGTGAAGCCGAGCTGGCCCACGTGAGGAGGCGGCTTTTGGGAATTACAGAATGGGAGGGGAAACAATCATCCCCACATTACTATGTGGCACCCCACAGGAAACTAGGAAACCAAAGAAAACAGGAGTGATGCTGAAGACTCAGTAAGTGGTTCCTGATCTAAAACTGTCACAAGGGTTATACTTCCTTTCCATTTTGAGGACGACACATTCCACAGGAATAATAATACAACCCTTATTACCTCAAGAAATTCTCTATAAAAGAGGGAAAACAAAGAGGACTCTTGTAAGGTCTGACCCCTCCCAACACAGGAGCCCCACGGACATTACAATGAGGACCCAAGGACATCACAGCTCTTAATCACATTTGGGGACAAGGGCTTCTGCAGAGGCACTATCAGGTGATCTCAAGTGTTTAGGTTTTATTTCTGGAAGCAATTAAGCAACTTACTATATTTAATTAGTAACAGAAACACAGGTAAGTTTTTAAGTGGCCCGTAATTTCTGAGTGTGATACATTTTTCTGTTTTCAGTGTTTTTAATGGAGCATTTAAGGCCTGGGCTTAGTATAAGCACATGGTAACTTTTTATTTATTTTTTAACAAAAATACTAAAGAAACCATGAATTCATTAGGTTCCATGGCAAAGGAGAATGCTAATCAGTTGACCCAAAGATAGGGAGATTATCCTGAATTATCTGGGTGAACCCAATGTAATCCTCAGGATCCTTAAGAGTGGAATAGAGAGGTAGAAGAGTCAGAGGGAGAAGCTATGGAAGAAAAGCATAGAGAGGTGCAATTTGCTGGCTTTTAAGATGGAGGAAGGCCTCTAGAAGCTGGAAAAGGCAAAGAAGTGAGTTCTTCTCTAGAGCCTCTGGAAAGGAACTCAGCCCTGCCAACACCTTGATTTCAGCCCTGTGTCAGATTTCTGACCTCCAGAACTGTTAAGATGGTAAATTTGTGATAATGTTATAGCAGCCACAGAAAACTAATACATCTAACTTCTTTATAGTAATGGTAGTCCTGAACACCAACTGGATTTTTTTTTTTTTAAGTAACCAAAGGCTAAGAATTCCATGATGATGATTCTGAATTTTATAAAGAAGGAACCTTTGGAATCAGCCAAATTGAAACTATATACCACTTCAGGACAGGAACAAACAAGGCCAAGAGAGTGGCAAGGGCTCCAAATTGTATGCTTTGCGGAATAAGTTCCCTGTCATTTAATGTTTTGTCACACTTCAGATTCATAAAACATTAACACACAGTAGTCCCTGCCTAATTTATCTGGTCATTCTTTAAGAGGAACACTGTCGTTAGCTTCTCTTCCATTCCCTGAAAAAAATAATCACCATTCAGGGCAAATGGTTATTTGCAAGGCCTCATTGGCTAAGAGACAGTTCAAGAAATTCATCTTAGTGGACTGAACTTGTAAGTAAAGCTGATAATGTTCAGTAGCTGTGAATCCACTGAGAAGGGCATTAAAATCTCTGTCATGTTCATTGACATAGTACTTATATCAATATTCATTTGTCCGCAAAGGCAGAATTTAGATGACTTCAATGGAAAAGATATACTTACGTTTTAGAGGGTAAGTAGAAAAAACAGTATTTTTGCTGGGCTGCATACTAATTTGAAAATCAGAATAGGTACTATTTAAACTGTAATCATAAGATATTGAATAAAGATCTAAGTTGAGAGTTAATATCAAATACTTAGCTCTACTTCATGGCAGCAGGAGGTGTCATTTATTACTATTAAAATGACTGACCTAAACTCAAGAGAACTCATCCTCAAGGGGGAGGCCTCTGGCCTGAAACTGGTGAAAAAGATTCAGTCCCAGATCCTGCCTCTAGGCAGCTGCGATACGCAGGTGAACCCCCCCAGTGTGCTGACGGACAGGAAGCACCAAGGCTTTGGAGGTAAGCTGAAGAATACAGATCTGAGAACCTGATGGTGACCATATTGCTTATATGGTCAAAAAGAATCTGCTCACGGGTCTGAGAAAAACTGAGGTGAAAGAAAGCTAGCAAAAGAGTAACAAACGTAACTGTTCTAACAATAAAGATAAGCTCAGGTATTGCATATGAGGATGAGCGTGTGAATGCAAGCCTCTATGAGGGGCAGGAAGGTGGATTTGATAAGTCAGTGATAGCAAAGAGCATCTCCCAGGTTAGTGTGATGACAAACGATGGCAAGACGCAGTGATGTTCAAATTGGAATTTCCAGGCTTGGCTCAGAGGGTGTATAACTGATGCAAGAAACGGCAGAGCACTGCGAGAGGCTTCCTAAGCTATTGGTCCAAGCATGCTCCTTATTGCACCTTTTTCATTCTGTTTATATTTTTAAAACTCTGTTGGACACAGAGTATTATCCCATAAAACCTTCCTTGTTTAGAAAAATTTCTTTCAATCCACTACCTTCCAACAATATATTAACAACAAAAAAAACACAAAGATCAAAGTTAATAAACAAACAAAACAAACAAACCTTATTTCCCACTAAGATTAAGTTCTGCATCTTAAGCAGTAAAGTATTTAAATACTGTGACTGACGGTGGAAGGGTAGACACTGGAGATAGATGCCTCACACATACAAGAACATGGACAGGTGGACAGTTTTCCCTGGGAAAAACAAACTGATATTATGAAATGTGACCATGCTACAACACACAGCCAATGCGAGGAAGGCCTGCGTTAGCAGACACTGCGCACACCTACACGCTTACAGAAGCTCACGTCCCATTTCCCCACCTGCTGCTCGGCGAGCCTCTTCTGGATCTCCTGATCATCACAGACGTCATAAACAACGGGCTTCGACAGCTCTGACTCGATGCGAGCCAACCAGGTGCGGAGGTTGCTCATATTTTTGTCCAGCTGCTGAATGAAAGCAAAGGTCTCCTTCAGCTTCTTCACCCTGAACGTTTGCAAGAAAAAAAAAGGAGGTGGAAAACGAAAGTAATGTTTAGTGGTGAGAAGGCACCAACACGGTGTAGGAGGGCAAAAAGCAACCTACACTGATGATTGAGGTCATGGCGGAAACGACTCTCACCAGCTGTGAACTTTCACAGACTGTGTGACACTTCACAAAAATCGCTGTTCCGGTTGATTTCCAAGTGGGTTAAGAGTTATTCTGCCCAAGTGAATCTGAAGTCCTGTTAGTCCTGGGATGGGGTCCCGTGAGGCCCAGTCCATCTTTCTGGGGCTCGGCGGTGGGGCTGAGGAGATGCCATTTCTCTCTCAGTTAAATAACCACACCTGACTCCACCCTGTTTCTGTCTTGGGTATGCCTGAGATTGCAGCAGCCCGTGACCACCCCGGATGTGCTGAAGATGTTACAAGCCTGGTTCGCTTGGCAGCATCTAGCCCACAATGCCTCTCAAGGGACCTTCCTCTTGAGCAAGCACAGAACATGTGCCAAACCCCACAGTGTCCAGTCTGAGGGCCTGAGGGTGCTGTACACACAGAACTAGCCCACTGTGGGGCAGCTGTGTCAGCCCGAAGGGGAGGAGTGGAGTAAAGATAACCTGCGAGCAGTTTTGAATCATCTGGCTCACCAATCCACCTGATCTGACATGGGGTGGAGCTGAACTCACACACACATGGCATCAGTATATCTGGTGAGCTCACTGATATGTCAACATACTGTGAAGGGAAATGACACAGCTGCTAGGGGAAACAATCTTTATACAGATCCTGGAAAAAAATGCTTCCATAGAAGTCCTCAAGTAGAGTGAGGGCTCTGAAGGTCTATGGGATTTTTAGCGAATTCCAGACTTGAAGTGATGGCTACGATGGAAAGTTTCCACTTCTCAGTACTCATGAGGTTCTGTGAGAACTCTGTCCTGTGGCACTAGGCAGGGCAGCTGGGCACTGGCCCTGACTCGCAGGTCGCACACTGCACTCCCATCTCTTCCTTGACGGCCTGTGAACAGCTTCCTACCACCCTCCTTCAGTGCGGTTCCCGATGGCAAGTCTGATCCACACGCAAACGCTTCCGCAGTCCTCACACTGCCCTGACATACCAGCTTAGTCCCCTGAGTTTTCAGGTCCTTGAGCAGTCAGTGGCCTCTCTGCCTCCAACCCTGCACTCTGCAAAGCAGCTTCCCTTCCCTTCTCCTAGAACGTCACCACTGCCCCTTGTCCACGCGCGTCCACAGCACCAGGCCCTCTAGCTCCGTGTTGTGCCTAACCCTTCATTCACTGTGCACCCACCACTGTGTGGGGCTTGGGTCACTCTGCATGCACAGCACCTCTCACACTACCTGGTGGGCAGAGGTGTCAAAAACCTTGCTGAATGAACACATGTGTATAAAACCCACCACAAACTGTTTAAGTAGACAATGGGTGGGGGGGGTGGGTGGGTGGTGTGTGGTGCGTCTTTTGAGACTTCCAGTCCAGCTCTATTACCAGCTACTTTCATGATTTAGGGAAATCCTTTTACCTCAAGCCCCCTCATCTCTAGTAGGCCCCTGAGGTCCCTCAAACTTCAGGGAGGTGATAACATCTGGGTGAAGTTAAAGCCACAACTCTGCAGGGGAGCAGATCTGGGCCTCTAAGTCCCACTTACAATCTATGAGCTGTGCACCTCTGCCAGGAACCTCACCTTCCTGACTCCCAGTTTCCATGTTATCTGCAACATCATCCACTTGCAGGTGGTTGTGAGACCGAGAAAGAAGGATGCACATAAAGCCTTTGGCATAGAGTAAACACTCAACGGAATACTAGCTCTCACTACTGCTGACTTAGACTACTACAATAATGCCTCACTTATACAGCACTGGACCCCAGTAAGTCCTTCATAAAGATTTCATTTTTGACACTGAGACAGGCAAGCTTAGAAGTAGGCTGTGGAATCCGATGGTGGAGCCAACTCTGTGGTCGGGGCCTGGGTTTGAATCCTGGCTTTCTTTAATCTTGTCTGTAAAACAGTGTCAACAGGAGTCAGGTGGCTGAGAGGGCTGAATGAGATATGAGCACATGAAAGGCACTGGGCACAGTGCCTAACAGAGACGAATTTCCAGAAACTATGGTCATGATGATTTTCAAGGGGGTATGTTTTATAAATTACATTCTTACTGCAAACGCCACAAGGAAGAATTCCCTTTGAAGCCACAGATGACTAAAAAGGAAGTAACAGAATCTGGGCCAGGCCTGGATGCAGTTGTAACCCAGATCACTCCTTTTTCCTATTAGCATTAGAGGTACGTCCCCTCCATCCCAATGCCTTATTACCCTAACTGCCTAGGGACCAGAAAGAATCCTCTAGACAATGGCAGAGCAGCTGGGAGCCCCAAGTCCCATGGGACAAGGAGCCTCCCACACAGTTTGCAAGGGGCTGTCCTCTTGGAAGGCTCTGGCTGGAGCAGCAGCCTGACCCTGAAAGCTTCCCCCAAAGGTGGAGCAAGGAGCTGAGGCCCAGCAGCCTCTGCACAGCTCTCCCGCCCCTGCCCTGCTTTCCTCCCCAGCACCTGACCCTACTCCATCCTAAGGATCCCAGCCACTTCATTTTAAATGAAGGGAGCTAACAAGCGACAAAATAACCTGGGTGCAAAAAATACAGAGATGCAGTGGTCTTGAATCCTGTTAATCCTGGGGTGAGGTGTGCCATAAGAGGAGGGGGAAGCATGGGAAGGCGAAGGAATTATTTGCTTGGCTTCTCCAGGACCATGGTCCTCCAGGCCAGTGGTGTCCGACACAGAGGGCTCAAGATAAACCCATGGTGTACAAGAATAACACGTTAGACTTTCTACTATTATCGCATTCTTTTAAAATTTTTACATTAATGCTTTATAATTTACAAACTTCATTACTAAAATGGGATATCTATAGAACCTGCTGGCTTCTACTTGTGCCAGGCCTACTGTGCTTTACACGTTAACCACTCATTTAATCCTCACAAATGCTATGAGATTGACACGATTAGTATCCCCAAGTGACAGATGAAGCAACTAAGGCACCGAGATTAAACAACTCTCCCCAATCACATGGGCAGTAAGTGGCAGAGGCAGGATGCCAACCTGGGCAGTCTGGTCCAGAGCTGCTGTTCCTAAGCATTTTTCCTGCAACATTCGCATAAACGCCTGTACATGCTAATGCGGACACACGGGGTGCAGATGGTTTTCACTGCTGTCAGGGAACATGATCGGAAGGCCAGACGCATGTCTCCAGGATATACTGGGGTGGGGCTCAGGGATGGCAGCCCGTCCACCAAGTACTGCATTCTGGATGCCACGTTTGACCCTCCACAATTTCCTTTCAATAAGTATTCAACTATTTGCTTTGTCTCGGGTCCTGTGCAGACCCCGAGGATTCAAAGATCACTGAAAATAGGTCTTATTCTCATAGAGCTCATGATCTAATTTGGATTTCATTTCAATATTATAATGCAAGATAGGAGGTACACAATAAATACCTTCTGAATGAGTAAATGATGTTCACTCATACCTTCAAATGTTTTCTTCATAAAAAGGGTGACCATGTTCTAAAGATCAGAGAACCTCTCCAAGCCATCTTGCCACAAAATATGCTGCCACACGTGCTCCTAAGCTTGGTTTCAAAACCCTGGACCAACTGAGGGACTGACTGACAAGCACACAAATCACACGCACATTTAAGAAAAATAAAGGCGAAAAGGAAGGTGGGAGGGAAAGAAAAGGAAGCTGCCCCAAAGCTACATTCATCCAGTCAGGATGTAACCTGCTTCTACCTCCCAGTCTCTGATCAAAGGCATCATATCGCAAAATGCGCGGCGACAGAAATAAATGTTCCTGAGATAATCACATACGACTTACTCTAGGAACCGTCAGATATACTGCTGAGTTTGTATCGTTCTCTTCTGTGCAGACACTGAGATCTAATCATCACCTCTCCCAGGTCAAGAAGTACATGCCTTTTGCCGACCTCCACGTTAGGCCTCATTAATCTTGCTCTTTAAGAAGTTTAAATCTTGAGTTAATACTGGGAACCAAGAAAGCCATTCAGAAACCAGACTGTTTGCCCAGGAAAGCAACCACAGTGCTGCATGACTTCGACCAGGAGGCGGTTTGCTCACGGGGCTCGTTTGCCCTCTGTCCTCGCCCGCCTTCCACCCAGGTACGCGGACATTGTTCACACGTGTATTTCAACAAATCGTATTTCTCCGTAAAAAAAATAAGCATGACTTCGTGACCCAAATTCCAGTTCTGAGGACTGGAAAAAAAAATATTTAGGCACAAAGGGGAAGTTTTTCACCTGTGTGGCCTACTGGAAGACCTGAATAAAACATTTTCATATGAAACCAAACGAGGTAATAGATATTTGCCTAAGAGTAGCTACAAATTAGAAATTCTTTTGTGGGGACACTGGGTAGAAATACAGAACATAATCAAGGTGAACAAAGCTTTTCTTTTATCTAAACTAGTGATGGATCAAAATATAATACTTAAGAACCCTGGTCTCCCCGTGAAACAAACAAAATGAAGCCAAGTTCGTGTCATTTTATGTATCAAGCCTAAGTCTCCAATGTGTGATGAAGGCTTTACATGTCAAATTCATGTCTACGGAATAATTTACATTTCAGTCCTATTCTCTACATGCTAAAAGGTCTGCAGTTAAATTATAAAGGGCCTAGATCAGCATAAATTAAAACAATTCCTATGCCAGTGTGGACAGCATGACTTAAAATATACTAAGGAAAAACTGAGATGGTTACAGGATCTGAATTTGTCCCCAAACAGATACTCAGACCTATGGCCAGCTGTCAGTTGCTAAAAACATTGTATAAATTCTGTGCAACTGCATCTTTTTAAAAATGACTACACGTCTTTATGGTAAGATAATCAATTACTCCACGATCTCGAATCCCTGGTGTGGGGCACGGACATTACAATCATTTGAGCTAATCGCCTCTTTGAAGCCTTTATGTGGCCAGAAGACTACCATTCTGCACGCAGCCTAATCGCGACTTTCCCCTGCTTGTCAAAGGCTGGCTGCAGACACCACACTCACACGCTGACACTGGGAAAGAACCCATCCCCCGATGGCTGTCTGAGCGCACACACACACACCACGGCCACCATCTCATCGGTAATTCCTATTGTCACCGAAATGAGAGAGCTAGAGAGCAAGACACACGGAGACGGCAGCTGCCCGCCGGCCTTAGGCAGAGCTGATGACTAGAACGGCACTTACTGTTGATGAGAAAAAATCATTCCTGATGTTGAGGAGAGCTCCAAGGTCCGGGCTGCACCTCCACCTCCTGGGGCCGAGGCGGCCCCTCCCCCCACCGGCAGGCCTCTCCATTCACTGGTTCAGCATCTTCCACAGGCCACCCTCCTGCAGGCTCCTGTGGGCTCTGCTCCCTCAGTCACAAAGCAATGGCAGTAGGAAAGGAAGAGAACAGCTTCGCCGCTAACTGCGATTTTTAATCTCAGTTTTCTTCCTTCCAATAAACAAATATCTCCAGCTCTTTACCCACAGACACACACACACACACACACACACACACACACACACACAGTCTTTGTTCTGATGCCACAGGATTGCACTGCTGGGGAAGAAAGTCACAGTGTTATCTTGGCTATGGGTTATTTATGAAGTGCTATAAACCGAAGGAAGAAACATTTTAGATTGGGGTGTGAACAAGAGGATTTCTGTTCTTGTCACATGAAATTTCTGTTTCAGGTTTAAAAGAAATGGTGAAATCTGAAGCCCCTGAATCCAACAGGAATGCCTTCCTCCGGTCCTCTGAAAGAAGAAATTTTCCTGAGGGGAAGGGGTGGTGGTTACTTTTTAGTCCTATGCAGCCTGGCTTAGGAGGGGCAGAGTTCATTTAGCTCATTCCTCTGCTTTTTGCAGAAAAAATTCCACCTGGAGTTCAAAAGTTTGCAGAGCGAGAAATTCTGCAATTTCCCCTAACACCTGTTAGGGTTTATCATAATCTAAGTATCTAAAATTTCCTCCACATCCCTAACTGTGGTTCCCTACACGATCCTGAGAGGCTCTGCTTACTGAAGCACCTTGGTTTGTGTCCAGCCCCTTTTAGGTTCAGTGCCAGCCTTGTTTTTAGACTCAATGTCAATAATTTCTCACGTATCCCTAAAGCCCAACATTTAATCATTATTACATCTCCACTTTGAAACACAATAAGCACATTCTAGACCAGTGAAATTAGGAGTGCAGATCTGGAAGCAGTTCTCCCCAAATGAAGCATCTGTCCAACTTGTGCCCACATGCTTGGCTGTCCCTGGGATCTATCTGCTAAATACTGTCCCGCAGGGCTCAGTACACTGGACCTGACCTGATGGTGGACATCAGGCTATTGATTATCCATTGACCCAATTAATGATGGCTGCTATCTCCTTGGGGAAGCTCCCCAGCCCTCAGGAAAGCATCTCCTCAGGGTCCAGGAGCTGCAGCCACCTCCTCCAGAGGAGACTAATGGGAAGGAAAAAGAAAAGGCAGGTGGCTGATCTTACCGCTGGCTCTCCCTGTGCTAAAATATCTAAGTGCTGCCAGTCCCACTGGATCAGACAACCTGCTAAGGCGAGAGAACGTCAACTTTATGACTAGTAACATTGTTTGGGCTTCCAAAGTAACCTTAAGAAAATACAGATAGAGGAAGAGTAACGAAAAACTTTATCAGTTTAAAAAAGCACACATCTCCCTGCCCAGTTTGCAAGAAATTTAAAAAAAAAAAAATCTTAACACACAGTTGCCATGGTAATAACTGCTGAATTTAAATGACACCATTTTAATTGCTACTATTATAAAGTAGGTGGGCTTTTCACGTCAGTAGGTGAAATGTGAAAATTATGCTTAGTTAAAATTTGTTCCCCAGACTTGATCCTTTTGATAGCAAGGCAGCTACCTAGCCTAAATAGGAAGGGACCATATGGTAGTTTGTCTCAGTGCCTCCTTCACAACAGTAGCTTAAAGATGCCATGTCTATCTATCAACGATGCTGCCATCAAAGCAAACTTAGGAAAAAGGTAACAACATTCATGATATATATATTTTTTAATGAGGTAAAAGGCCCTATGTCCCCTTTTCCATAATGAACATTTAGGAAATTCAGATACTCAAAAAGAAAATTAAAATCACCTATGATGCCAATACCAACAGGTAATACACGCATTCTGGGTTATGACTTTGTGCTTGGCTGTCTCATGTTTTAGGCACTGAAAGCTCTGACTAGCTCAGTCTCACGCGCTGCCGGAACATCTTTAAAAACAGTGCCCACACCCATGTCTCTGAAGAGGCTCCACTAAGATGTACGACGAGCAGAGTGACTCACTGAAGCCACAGGAGCCCTGCTTCACAGGACACAGCTAAGGCTTTGGTTAGTAAATAGGGAGGGGGTTCTGGGAAACCGAAATAGATGGAGTTTTAAGATGTTCAACTACTGGGATTTTGAAATCGAAAACAGACATAGGTGAGTTTATGTGTCAGGCTCAGTCTTTCTCTGGCATCAGTCCCACTGAAGGGACAATGAATGGCCAGGGACCCTCTTTTCGGTGCTTTGGACTAAAGCAAGTCAACTTTGCATCTTTTTGTCCATCACCCAACATCCTGTGCCTCAACTGTTCTTATTAATAGGTAACCTAGCTTCCTCTAAAACAGAGGACTGCACATATTGGTAGTTCTGAAAAACGGCTTCTGTAATTTAGTTGTCTCTCCTACATTCAGCTTTTACTGGATTGCTTTTCAAAGATCTTATCTAAGAAAAAATGGGGAAGAGGAGGAGCTAATAGCTACAATTAAAAAAAAAGTTTAACTCATCATTAATCAGCCAAAAAAACATAGTAGGATATAATTAATATTTCTTGTCATCAAAGCAGATTGGGTTTTAGAATAATCATACCATTCGCCAAAAAATAAATAATGCTTCAAATGGCCTTTCTGTAACTAAACTAATAGCACGTTTTATAAGAATTTAGATGTCACAAGTGTAAAGCTGCCCCAGGACCCATGAGGACTGCCAAAAGCGCCTGCAGCAGTTCCGAAGGAGAGCCAGTCCTGAGATTTTAAGGCCCACATCAGGCCTACGAAACCTAATGAGAGGAAATCAGCACATCAAGACCAACTTAGGCTCCTCCCACCCCCTTTGATTATCTGGTTCTTCAAGGACTTTCCAGAAGCTGAAGAATACTTTATAAGCAGAAGGAAAACAGTGGTTTGGCTCTAAGTCCCCTCCACCTTCTTGTCACAGAGCCAGAGGCTACCAGCATCTGAGCATGGACGAACCCCTAGTTGTCCTGCTGCTTTCTCATCCAGGATCTTGTGCATGGTTTGTCAACGAGGAAACTGAGGCTCACAAAGGCCGTAAGACTTGTTCACAGGAAGTGGCAGGCCCAGGATTTCTGACTCTTGGGCAGCATTGTGTCACTTCACCCTGCTGCTCTAGCTGCGTCCCAGACCGACACCACTGGCAACACCTGGGCACTTGCTAGGCACGCGCAGTCCTACCCACACCTATGGAATCAGAAGCTCTGGGGGTTGGGTCCAGCACCTGTGTTTCCATGAGCCCACCAGGGGTTCTGATGCACATTTAAATTTGAGAACAACTACTATAAACAGTAAATTCCACACTGTGTTCTACATTTTAAAAATTTCTGATAAACTACCTTTAAAAGCCAAAGTCTCAAAGGAGTCATGTTCTCTTTTGATGCACGGTGCAGTGGGGCACACAGACCTTGGCTCCCCCGGCCCTGTGCAGAATTGCTTCTGCCCTTGGTTAGTTATTTATTCTCTGAGATGCAATGTTCCTCTCTGTAAAATGGAAGACACTGACCTTTGTAGGACTGTTATAAAAATGACATAATATATATGGGAAGCCTGACATTTAAAAACAAACAACAATGACAACCGAGATTACTCTACCCAGCAGAGTTGTCATTTAGAAACAAAGGACAGATAAAGAATCTCCCAGACAAGAAAAAGCCAAAGGAATTCAATCAATACCAAATGAATATTAAAAAAAAAAAAAAAGTTACAGGGATTTCTTTAAGGGAAAAAAGATTTAAAAAGAGTAATAAATAGAATGGCAATAACTACATATCTACCAACAATTACTTTAAATGTAAATGAGATAAATGCTCTAATCAAAAGATAAGGTAGCTGAATGATTGAGAAAATAAGACTCTTACACATGCGGCTTAAAGAGACCAACTTCAGATCAAAAGACACACAGAGACTGAATGTAAAGGGATGGAAAAAGATATTTCATGAAAATGGAAACTACAACAACAACAAAAAGCTTGGGTAGCACTGTGCATACCAGACAAAATGACTTTAAAACAAAGGCTATATAACAAGAGACAAAGAAGGACCCAGAAATCCCACCTCTGGGTATTTATCCCACCAAACCCATAACACTACTTTGAAGGGACATGTGAATTCATATGTTCATTGCAGCATCATTTACAACAGCCAATACACGGAGGCAGCCTGGGTGGCCATCAACAGATGAATGGATAAAGAAGAGGTGGTACATATGTAAACAATGGAATATTCCTCAGCCATCAGACTGAATCTTGCCATCTTGACAACACAATGGACAGAGAGGGTATTGTGCTGAGTGAAGTCAGAAAGAGAAAGACAAATGCCACATGATTTCACTGACATGTGGAATCTAAAGGACAAAAACAAAACAAACACAAACTCATAGATATAGGGAACATCTTGATGGTTGCCAGATGGGAGGGGGGTTAAGGCAATGGGTGAAAAAGGTGACGAGATCAAGAGGTACAAATTGAAATTACAATTAATCAATCAATCAATCACCATGGAGACCCCTACTCAACTCCATAATGGAGTCTATTACCTGAAAGAATCAGAAATTTAATGTACATTTAAGCAACCCTGTAATTTACCTTATTTTGCTGAGAATGAACCCAAAACAACAGCCTTTTTTCCTTTTTTTTTTTTTTTTTCAGTGAATTAAACCTGATTTATTGTGGTCTTGGACTTCTGAATACCATTCCAAACTTTGAAGTTAAAGACTTGTACTTAAAATTTTGAAGTCACGAGTCTGGTCACCTGTGTAGGGTTTCCTTCCAAATTTTATCATTTTTGACAAGAGCTGTCCCCTGCCACAAGGGTGAAGCAGCAGAGTACTGCGAGCAGGACAGAAAAGGTTAAATCGTATGCAGAATTCTTGGGGCAAATGAGACCATTAGTGCATCCTGCAGGGCTGCAGGTTCTGGTTGGCACTGTTTAAATCTAAATTCTACAGCCTGTGCTTCCTGCTTCCTTGACAGTGATATGATCTGATTCTATGTGAGGCTGATTTAAGGCAGGTTCAAGCTTGGTGCCTCAATCCACAGACTCACCTGCAGGGTAAACTCTGCTAGGAGTTTCCTACCTCTCCAGCCACCTGTCTCAGTCTGGTCTTTGCTTTAAGAGAAGATAAGTTATTTCCTCCCTAGTCCCTCGGTTTTGAAGGAATTCGTTCTCAATACTTGGTTCTATTCATTTCAGTGCAACGAATTAAAAAGGGTCTAGAGTAACAGGGAGGCAACACAACTGCCTGAGTTGAAATCCTGCTGCCTCACGTGCTGGCCGTGTAACTGCGGGCAAGTCAGTTAACTTTGGTGCCTCAGTTCTGTCATCTGTAAAATGGGATGGTGGCACCCACCTTTCAGAATAATATCAAAGATGAAGTCAAATCATACATAAAAAGCACTTTGTTAAGAATACAGTCGGCAGACAACGCATCTGCTATTACTTCAACTCCTTATTTTGCCAATTGCTTCTTCCAAAAAGACCACTGAAATTCACCTGTTTTCTCTCCCTCCAAGGAACTGGCCAAAGACAGGCAGTCAGAGGGAGGAGGGAGAAGGTGTATAGCCTATTAAATGCTGAAGTGATATAAGATATGAGCGATTCAGAATAAACTATCACTTCCTGTGGTCCCCAGGAAGAAAAGATCCAGATCTTGCTCATGAATTATCATGAACAGGTACGATGTCATGAAACCACAAATCAGTGCCAGGTACCCAAGAAGACTTAGGATATGAAGACAATGGGAACAAAGGCATACGAGACAATTTACCAACAGACATTGTCATGTACTGAAATGTTCATTCATTTCAACAAATACCTGAAGCACTGTTCTAAGTGCTGGGAAGAAGACAGTCAAATATACTGGTCTCACGGAGGAAAAACCTCTCATTAGTAGATGTGGCCGAGGGAGTCCTATTCCAATCAACAACATGCTACTTAGTCTTCTTAGGAAGAAACAATGATAATAACCATTCAATAAAGATGGATCCCACATGCTGGTCCTGTGCCAAATGTAAGACACAGGCCATTCATCTTCACAGTCGCCTCTGATATAAAGCAGTGCTGTTAGGCACATTATGTAGATTTGGAAACTGAGGCTTAGAAAGATTAAATCATTACACAAGTTTCCATTGACAGTAAGTAGTCAAGCCAGGATGGGCTCAAAACTTGTATTCTTAAACCTTACTTGGGTTATTGCCATGGATTGCCATAGATTGTTTTTTTTTTTTTTTAACTTGAATTTGGCCCAGCTCATGCTGCTAGCCAAGTCACACTAATATCTGTCTTCAGCAGAACCTCCACCATTGAAAAACCATAAATAACTCAGACTTTATGCAGGATGCCGAGTCTTAAGTTGAGATTTAAGGTCTTCTAAGGCTTAGCCCCGATCCATCCTTGTAGCTTCATCTCCCATGCCGATGGAGCCTTTTGTTATTTCCTGAACGACTTTCGCACTGCTCTATCCACCCCCTGTACCTTTTTGCTCAAAACACACAGCTGTTTCTTTGCCACCAGTAACCTTCAAGATCCTCAAGCCCTCATTCAGGACCATCTGTGAATGCCACTCTTCTATGAGGCTCTTCCTAAATGTCTATCCTCTCTCCAGAAAGATGAGATCTGAGCCCTCAACCCGCCTGGCTTTACAACTGCTCAGATGTCTGCTCCCATCAATGTAATTGGCTCACCTTACTTCCTGTAATTCTCATAGCACTTAGCCTGGTGCCTTTGCTGAGTGAATCAGGTTCACTTATGGTTCACAGTAAACAACGAGGTGAAGGAAATGCCTAACTGTTATGGGTATTTTATTTTCATTATTCCCAATGCTTCATTCACCTTGTATATTCCACATATGTATGTTCAAAACCTAAAAGACTTGCTTGGCCAGTAAAAACAAAGGTGCACGAGTGGTCTCAAAGCTTAGTGACTGTTTTTGGTATGCCAGCTTGCAATTAAAAATAAAAATAAACACTTAGGTTGGGGTCTGTCTTTTGAGAGAGAATTTGAAAACAGAAAATATTTAAACGGTTTGAGTGGCATCATCATCATCATTTTGATTAATAAAATGATTAGTCTTATTTCTGATAAGGCTGCACTAGAGAATATAGCTTTGATTTGTAGCCACAGCTGTGCCTCCTACGTCCACACCTTAGTAAGAGATGCCTACTGGGCACTTGGCATGAACCACATGCATGGAAGATATGCCTCAAGTGTGCCAAGCCCCTGCGGTGGGGGCAGTGGGGACCTCCAGACCAGGATCTAGAAATCAGGCCTGTGCCCTGGTCTAATTGTATTTGCCACACACCAGCAGGAAAAGGCAAACATGATTTCAGCTGGGAGACATGCAAGTCCTAAAGCAGAGTTAGAATTACTAAAACCTCCTCAAGGATTAAGTTTCTAACTCTCATTTAAAACCAATCTAATTCATGTGAAATTTTAAACTAAGGAGAAAAAAAATATTGAAGTGGTATATACTGAAATGGAATCTTTCCATATTGTTGAAGTAAGAATTTCCACGTTTTTAAACCAAACTTTGCCTTTATCTAAGTCTATAAAAGGCTGGATTACCTTAAAGGAAGAGACTGGGTTCAGTTTCTAGATCTGTGGGGTAACCACTGTGTCCACAGAGCAGGAATCGTTTTCAGGCCACTTCTTACCTTGATCCAATGACATCAAAAAGATGCTGCCAGCGGTCGTTAATTTTGTTGAGCTTGTCATCGATCTCAGCTGCTCTTGTCTTGCTGCTGGCCTTGATCAACTGGTCGCCCATCTGCTTTAATTGTAACTTGTTTTCACTGAACAAGTTTATTTCCTCCATGCAGTCCTGGCAAAGGCGCCAAAACGCAAAGCTTCGATTACTACCACAATTCATTTCTCTGCCAGGCACAAATACACAGCTGCCTCTTGAAACTTTCAAAATGAAAACGTTTCTCACACTTGTTAATACAAGTCTTCAGTGTCTAGCTGACAAGTCAGTGCCCACTTGGCGCATGTGTAATACAGAAGGAAGCAGGGCCTTTCTTGATTCCAGCCCTGTGTTTCCCCTCACAGGTTCCTTCTAATCTAAGCTACTTGAGAGTTGAGGGCAACCGAGCATAATTAATCAGCCTAACGTCAGTACGAGGTTTTCTGAAGTTTCACTGAGTGGCAAGAATGTTCTTTCTACCTCCCTGTGGGGATTAGTGACGTTTGCCAAGGGCGGCTCCTTCACAATGACACCTGGAGAAGCCATACCTCACCTGGGATGTGAACGGATGCTTAAGGAGATGCTGACTCCTTCTCTGGCCAGACTTCCAGAGAGAAGGTAACTCCTCTCAGCACACAGTGCCATGCCCACCTAGAACGGCCCCACACCTTCCATCTCCCTAGAATCCTCACTTACCAGCTCTTCTCTGAGGAGAGACAGAAATAGCGAGAAAGTTCCTTCAAATTTCTGAAATGTTGTTGGAAACACACCTATAACATTATGCCGCTCTGAGCCCGGGTGTGAGGAGGGCAGAGGATTCCGTGGTAGGTGTAACTGCACCCACGGGGTAGCTCCTGCTTACCTTCTGTAACTTCTCAATCATTTCTTCAATACTAATATCTGCTGTCTGCAGAACTTTGTTTTCCATCTGCACCAGCCAAGCACACAATCTTTATTTTTTTCATTGAACACACTCCATGAATTGAGTCTGTCTTCAATCTCTTGTTTGCGTACGGACACCTGGAAACAAAAATGCATTTGGCAGCTGAGAACAGGCAGGAAGGAAAGCATTTCCCTTCCCCTCCCCCATCACAAGGACTATGAATTTTATTCATTTTAATCAGTAGCTCTATAGACTGAAAATACTGTTTTTGCCTCTGAAAATCCTAAGGTTTAACATCAATGGAAGTTTCTTACTTCTTTGATAAATGTCGTAAAAAGCAACAGAATAAAGATTGCCCCTGAATTGTAACTGACCAAAAAGATCCAGTTTTATCCAAAATTATCACGTATATTAAAAATTAGAAATAGGAAAATTAAATGAATATATAAGCATTGCCCAAATTTCTTCTGTTCCTTGTTCTTAATATATATTTACTGACTGCTTGCTACATGCTAACTTATAACTTTATGAGCCAAATCCTTTCCCTTTTAAAAATGATCTTTTATAGCTACTTAAGGCCAATGTCCTGCCTATTTAATTTAAAAACTATATTACAGATCACAGTATAAACATAACATTTGTAAGCAAATAGATGACAAAAATCAAAATCATTTAAATATTCTAGTGTTGCAGTTCAGAACAAAAAAATGTAAAATGAGATTAAAAAATGCACATCACTCATCAATTCACTTTCCCATAATGTACTGGATAGAAATCATGGCAATGGGACCAAATAATGGTCTGCAGCAAGGAGGATGACCCCAAAATACACAGTGCTCCATTATGCATAAACAACCCCTAAGCTGACATTGGCGAAGGGTCTTCCTCCTTAAGGGTTCAAATGTGATACGTCAATAAATATAAAGAATGCAAATCTGACCTTCTAAATGTACACAAGTCTTCTCAGGTCTTAAAAATCTTTAGACTCTTAAAGTTAAAAGGGATAGCTAAGAGTTCTTTTGCTAAGTTTTAATACCTCACTTTACAGATGGTGACACGAAGGTTTAGCTCCCAGAGATTTTCCTGTTATGTACAAAAAACCCCTCTGCTCTTCTCAGGCTGAGGAGAAAATGTCTAATGCAGGGACACCCACCCTGCCAAATGTGCTAAGAAGGTGCAAAGAACGATACCCCCCAAACAAGTTTTATGTTTCCATTCCTCAGGGCATCTATTGATCTCAGCTTCAAAAAAATCCTGGCCTTTTGCACAGTCATTCTCATAATGGTAATAATAGAGAACATCTGGGCCCCAGTCTTCGCTGCTTAACTTTTAGGATACTTTTCACATTTTCTATTATATAAAAATTGAATGAAAATTCGAAAAGGGCATTCAAAAGAAGGGTACATTGTGAATACTAAAACTAAAACTTAGAAGGAAGAATGTTTTTACTTTATTAAAATGCATTCCAACTCTTAATACAGCTCTTATTTCACAAAAATGAGATTAAGGAATTTATTTTTCTTAGGATTCTTAAAACAAAGATCAATTAATGCCCTTTAATTCCACCCTGATCTCATCACAAACACATCCTGCAGAATACGCTGATCACAGTGAGCCGCTGAGGTACTAAATGTAGCAGTTCATCAGGTCTTTTACGGTTCTAAAAGAACAGCTTTTTGAAACAAGCTTTGGGTTGCAAGTCAATGCAGAGTTTTCGGATAAAGTGCCCCCGTGCAGGCATAAGTACGGCTCCTGCTGTCTGTGGGGCACCAAAGAGATGCTGCTGAGATTCTGCTCTAAGGATGGACGAGATCCCTGTGAGTCCTGATTCTAATATTCTGATTAGTACTCGTCACCTACGCCAGACAGAACAGAGCCCACACAGCTGTTCACAACTACAATCCTGCCCTCCCTCCCCCAGATGATTTTTTAAAAAGCTCATTAAAAACGTGCCAAGTCCCAGCACTGAGTGCTGGAGAAACAAAGGGTCAAATCTGCTAAACCATGTTGCTGCTGTCTAAAGGCACGGCAGCCGGCCTGGGCTCCAATTGAAAAGGGCCTCCGGTTCAGTGAAATTAAGCTCTTTTCTACTTTGTCTGGCCTTTGGAGACATTTCAATAAACTCTACAACAGCCGTGCCCTGCAGTTAACTGACTTACTCTTAAGCAGAGGTCCTCCCATTGTCTGTGCAAATGCTCTATTTGCTCCTTCAAAACCATCACGTCCTCCACAAGAATGTGCTGAGCTAAGTCAGTCTTCATCGTGTGAAGCTCTTTGAAGTTCTGAGTCCAGTTAGCAAAAGACTTCTCTAGTTCCTGCGTTTAAACACAAGAAGGGGGAGTGAAAAAAACTCAAACCTTCAACTCAAGCTGCTGTTGTTTCCAAACCTGTAGGCTAATCCTTTGATTGGACTCTGGGGGAGGGGAGACCAGGAAAGGGGGCGGGATTTTCTGAATGGGAAACGGCCCAGGGCGAACGTCTGCAGTTGTGGTTGGCCAGTCCTTCACCACCTTTTTCTCAAAAAGAAAACTCTTTTACCTTCATTTTCATTTCCTCAGGTAGTTCAGTTCTTTATATAATTCCATTTTATCGTCGTGTAGATCTTTATTTGGAGGAAAGCAACAACCACACACACACAATTCTGAAACTCTGTTATAGAAATGTATATAGTGTGACTTCATTGTTAAAAACACCTAAGAAATGCATTGTTGTTACTGTGGCAAACATGTAATAACAGCTTCCATTCAAAGGGAAATATTTTGGTTAAGTTTTGAAAAAAAGAGTTAAATATAATGAAAAGAAAAAATAAATTGTTCCCTAAAAATTGTGAGAGATTAGCAGACAATTTCTTTTGGCCTTGGAAACATTTACTTTTTATAAAATGAAGTGTCTGTCAAATTCTAAACTTTTTTAATTCTTAGAACTATATCATGAAAATTACTTTTACAACAGGAGGTAAAAGGAAACAGCCAGAACACTCAGGAGTCATCTGGATTTTTTACTGTGCTCACAATTCATAATTCTGCACATTTGAAGGGTCTCCATTCACACATATCTATTGGAATCTGAAAGAAGAGAGACTATTTCATTTACATCAGAAATAAAACTGAGAGTTGGTAATGATAAAACTGTTAATTCTGATTGATTTTCAGAGTTCTCAAAGCTACAGTTGCAAGATTTCATAACTTGCTGACAAAAATTTACATTTAATAACATAGTCTAGAGAATTCTTTTTAAGGTTGCAGGGAGATTAAGAAATAACATCTTTATCAGAAATCCCCACTTTTAGTTTCTGTTATCTAGTTTTGGCCTTATGATTCTAGGAAAGTGGATGACTGTGGATTCTGGTGTGGAACACTTAATTAGGTACATAATATAAAGGCGGTCACTCATTAGTGGAGGTATACCACTCACTGACTCAAAACTAGCGGAGACCCAAAGATGACAGCTTCATACAGTGCTTCTCTGCTCAGTGCTGCTGACTCAGATGCCTGCCCAGTAGGGAGGCGTGTTAAGTTATCCACAGCCAAGTTTAAATCAATTTGGTTTGGAAATCTGGTTTCCTCCTATAACTAACTGAAAGGATAATTAACAGGTATAAGACTTTCGGATATAGGCATTTTTATGATTCTTAACCAATATTACCAAAATATGTCCTCAAAGGAATGACTCCATGTACCTTTTTGGTGTTGAGTTTCATGTATTTTGGGGGCAAATATGTGTAATTACTCCTAGCTATTGTTTAAATCTGTATTTCTTTAATTACTAGTCTAAAATGCTACCCACTCCTTTACCCTGAAGCAACCACAAATATATTTAGTTAATTCCTACTGACATTTTCAGTTCTCAGACACAAAGGTTATTCCTCAGATAAGGCTTCTCTGAGTCACTGGACGAGGTTGAGACTCCTGTTTTATGCTCTCATGGTCCCCTGTCCTTTTCCCCTCTCACACTCATCACACTTACAATAATTCTCACACACGCCTATGCACATAGTGGGACTCTTTGGTTAACAGGTGTCTCTCCATAGCCTAGACTGTCAGCTTTCATACTGGCCAGAGCCATGACAACCTTGCTCACAAACGCAGTGCTCAGCACCTACCACAATGCTTTGTGTAATGTAAATCCTCAGATATCAAAACACATGATTGAAAGGCATTGTCTGAAGAGCTTTAAAGTATTTTATACATATCTCATGTAAAAAGCGAGGAATCAAACAATATATAGAGTGAGGTCTACTGTGGAAGTTTATTACAGTTGATGCTCACTATTTGTACCATTTCAAAAATCATGCTTCTGTCATTAAAATACTCCAGATTTGCTACCAAACTAATTGCAAGAGAACACATCAGATAAGTTTCCCTTTCTTAATGTAACCAGCTAAACTGTCTATATTGAAATTTTTGTATAATACATGATGTAAAACAAAGTTTTTTGGCTACATAAGGTGGTGCATCGCACGGGCCTTGGTTGGACTCTCTAATATAGGATGACGGTATTAAAGCCTTTGCCTGTGGACTTAACTACTGGTGGTTTGTCAAGTCTTTTTCTCTACACTACCATTTGGGTATAAGAGGATCAAAAAAGGAATATGTATACAAATAAATATTGACTTGTATGTGCATAGAATCTCTTTGAAAGAACATACAAAAACCCGGTAACACTGCTTCTGTGGAAAGAGAGTGATGGGAGAAAAAATTTTCAGGTACAGTAGACCCCACTTATCTGTGGGGAATATGGTCCTAGACACCCCCCAGTGGATGCCTGAAATAGCAGACAGTACCTAACCCTATATATATACTGTATTTTCCTACACATACCTATGATAAAGTTTAATTAATAAGTCAGGCACAGTAAGAGATGAACAGTAATGAATAGAACAATTACAATAATACACTGTAATAAATGTTACATCAGCATGATCTCTATCTCAAAATATCTAGAATTTTTGAATTGCAGCTGGCTGTAACAAACTGTGGAAAACAAAACCGTCGGTGGGGGTTGGGGAACTCCTGTGTACTTTTTGTACCTTCTGAATTTTGCATCATGTGATTTTACTTATTCGAAAATTATTTTTAAAATAAAACTATCCCAAGGACTCAATCGTTTAACAAGTTTTATGAACAGATGTCCACCTATAGCAAATTTCATTATAGTGAAAAGTTAATATATAAAAAATATAAAGAAATCACAGAGAGAGACAGAAGGGGATGGAAGGGGACGGAGGGGGAGCGTGAGCGCACACGCGAGAGAGCAGTTATTCCGTAGAGCAACTTGGCTGTATCTGGAAAGTAATTTTCCAAGGAGGAAAGTAAAGCTCAGACTGGGGAAGCAGCTAGTATATCTCCAAGTGATTCAGGGGTGATAAACACTGCCCTAGACAGGCTTCAGGTTACCTGGGATCTTTTGGAAGACGGTCATAGGTTGAACGAAATCCATGTGCTTGGCCTCTCTCCCTGATTCTTGCCACTGAGAGATAGAATACTGAGGGTATGGAACCTGAAAAGATCCCACTGGAAACTAAGAAGTGTGACACGTGGGAAAAATTACGCCTTCTTATGAGTTTACAGGGTACATTCTACACTGGTTTCTAGACTTTATGGAAGGAAACTCTTATGTGTCAGCTGAGAGAGTGACTCCACATCCACTCATCTGATATTAAATTGTAGATCTAAACCTAAAGATATAGAGATGATAAAAACTTTGAAAATTAGGGAGAGGTAGGAACCGTCTTAACTAATAAAGACATCACCAGCAAATAAACTTAATGGTGAAATGTCTGAATCATTTTTTTTTTTTTTAAATCAGGAACAATATGAAGGACCCAGCCATCAATGCTTCTACTCAGCATTGTTCTGGAAGTACTGACCAGTGTTGAAAGAACAGAAAAAATTATAATTAAAAGGAAGAAACAAAGAGTCATTTTTCACAAATGGTGATTGTCTATAATACAGACACCCAAAAGAATATCTAAATTGTTGAAATTAACAAAAGTTTAGCAAGATGGCTGAATATATCAATACATAAAAATAAGTTGCATTTCTAGGCACCAGTAATAAAAAGAAAATATAATTTAAAAAGGCAATATACTCGGCAGCTTCAAAAATAATACACCAAGCAACAAATCTAACAAAATATGCACAATACAATATAAAGGAAATTATAAAACATTGAACATGACTAAAAGGGGAAAAATGCCATATTCAGGAATAGGAGTTCTCATTGTCAAAGAGATGTTAATTTTTACTAAATCAATCTATAAATTCAATACTGTTCCATTTAAACTCTTATTAAAGATTTTTCATAGTTTGATAAACTGCATCTAAAAGTTGGGAGATAAGAGACCCAAGAACATCCACACTAATGAGGGAAAACAAGGTATGGATACATAGCACATCTGAAATGAAGATGTTATAAAAGCTGAAACAAGTAGACCACTAGAACAGAGAACCAAGAAACAAATCATGTGTATGTGCAAACTTGACATTTGACTTTGGACTAGTCAATAAACAGGTATAAGGACAACTGATTAGCCATATGAATAAAAAATTGGATCTTTATCTCAAAATGTATGCAAAAATCAGTTCTTCACTGAATAAAAGATGTAAAGAGTAAGACTTGAAACCTGAAGAAGAAAATATAGGAGGGTATATTTATGACTCTAATTATAGAGTTTTCCAAAGGAAATAGAAAACACAAATTATAATGAAGATATTGAGAAATTCATCTATATTAAAATAACAAAAAAGTCATTTGTTCAGCTAATGACACCAAAAAAAAGTAGAAAAACAAGCTCTTGGATGGGAGAATACATTTGCAATGTCTATACTCAACAGAGTTGAAGTATCTAAAATACATAAGCAGCTACTTCAAATCAATAAGATAAAGACAAACAGCCCAACAGAAAAATGAGTAAGGGATACAAACAGGCAATTCATAGAAAGGCAAATCTGAAGGGGCAATAAACATGAAAATATGTTCAACTTACTAGTAATAAAACTACGAAGAGATATTATCCATCTATCAGACTATCAAAAGTTTTTTAAAAATTGGATAATACCAAGTGACTGGAGAAGGAAATTGTTTTATATTGCTATAATGTGTACAATACAGTGAGAATGAATGAGCTATAGGTAACAGATGATTCAAAATCATAACGAGGGAGAAGAGTTGCATCATATGTGTTCTATAATATGATATTATTTATATAAAGTTTAAAAACAAAAATTATACTTCTATATTTCATTGAGAACTATGTACATACGTAGTAAAATAATAAAGAAATGCACAAGAATGATAAAAGACCAAATTCAGGGTTCTGGATTCTTGTGGGAAGGGAAAGAACGTTAGAAATCATGCAGAACACTTTAACTGTTTATGTTTTATTTTTTGGCTGGGTGATGGTTTCATGGTAATCCGTCGTATCATTTGTTTTGTTGGAAATATTGTGCATATTAGAAATTTTTACACGAAGAAAAAAAAGATGCAGGGAGGAGGATATTATTTTCTAGCACAGCCTTGTCTGCAAAGGCCTAAAATAGCCAGGAATTTTTTAAGTGTGATATTAATTAGGCAGAATATAGTTTTATAAAAGTGTTATAATTGAGCAAAAAACCCAACTTACTGGCTTCGGAAAAATAAATTCTTTAGTCATACTTTACTCTCATTTCAAAGACAAGGTCATCTGATAAGAGAATAGCATTCGATGTAATCTCAGAGGCCACATCTTATATTACAGAGGACAACCAGATAGAAAGAGGACCTGAAGTAGAAAACCCCCCCGAGATCCCAAGAAGTGAATTTCTGTAAAAGTCTCTCATTTTCACACATGGATCTCAAAAAGCATGGATTCTAATTCCTTTGGAGACCAGGATGCTTTGTTAGATAGAAGACAAGGAAAATGTTTTACAAATGAACATGAAAACTTGGTTTCAACACAGAAACTGAAAGGTAAACAAACACTTCAACTTCTCAGAAAACAGCCAAGTGATTATCTTGATCACAACCTCAGCTTTCAATACCTTAATCAGCTCTTTTTCTTTATGGAGGTCCTCATGAAGTTCTGGAAGAGGATCTTCACTTTGTGCCTTTAAAACATGCAGCCTGCTCTTCAACTCTTTGATTTTCTTTTCACACTGGTCCCATGTCTATTTGAAAACAGTATTAAAATTAGTAAGTACTTTGCTATTTAAGAATGAATTGTAGAAAGAGAATAACTCATTTTATCCACATAATTGCTCTACTAAATGTGCTTTGTGTCACATGCAAACCCAGCTCCTGTCTTGAACAAACTATGATCTAAAAGAGCAGATGGGACACCAGTTTGGTTCGATGCCTCTTTGCAGCTCTACATGCGGCTCATTTCAACCATGGTGTTGGTTGGTTTTGCTTTGAAATACAGTTGACTCTTGAATAATCCAGGGTGGTGGTGGTGGAGGTGGTTATGGGTACCAATCCCCATGGAGTTGAAAATTCCCATTTAACTTAAGGTGACCCTCCACATCTAGATATTGCCAACTGCAGATCGAAAATACGGTTTTCGATCTCAGTTGGTTAAATCCACAGATGCAAAACCCCAGGATGCAGAGGGCCTACTTTATTGGAAAAAAAAAAAATCCACATATAAATGGACCCGCACAATTCAAACCCATGTTGTTCAAAGGTCAACTGTATTTCTTCCTCCCTCCCTATATCCCTAACCTGTATAATCTTATTTCTATTTTAATTTTTGAAAAGTTCGTGTTTAAAAGGCTACTATAAGGATTAATCTTTAGCATTTACAGTCTTCGGCATGCAGTAGCACCAGAAAGCTAAAGCACTCAGCCACTTTTCTTGTCTTCTTTTCTAATGTCATTCCTCTGTTCTCTCTCTTTCCCTTTCTAGAAATAGTTTGGCTTTCACAACCCTGTCATAGTCAAGCTTCACTCGGTCTCCATTTCTCACTATTGCTCTGCGGTCACCTTCTGCGTAGAGCACTACAGTTTATAAAGTATTTTTAACTTCACTGTCTTACTGTAATTGTAATAACCTTAGAAGAGAGGGCAAGTACTATTATTAATTACATTTAAAATGTGAAAACTGAGGCTGAAAGAGAACTGACTGGCCAAGGATATAAGGTTAGAAGTGACTTAGTCAAGAGGTGACAAAGGCTGTAGGTTCCCCGGCCAGTGCCATTCTTTTGCACTACACGTTTTCCTTTGACATTGCTGAGCAAATAAGATGTTTACAATTGATTTATTAGATAAATTTCTATTCCTGAGGTAACCAAAAATGGATAAGCATAAAATCAAACGATATTCTATTCCTCAGTACAAAGGATACCTAAACATACGTGGGCTGGCCCAATTTTATGGAAACACCTCACATAAGTGGAGGCCACCTGTCTAGCAATAAACTCTTGAACACAACCAAGAAGGAGGCAAGGAGAGAAACAAAACTGTGAGTCCTTATCTCCCCCACCAAACCGTTAACTGCCCTTACCATCATGCGTTACAAACACAGCAGGTGCTCAACAAACGTTTGCTAGTTAATGAATGTCACATAGTCTGCATACCCAAGAAAATTCAGATACTTTATTCGCAGGAGAGAAGATGCTCAGAACCTAATTCAGCACGTATTTATTCTTTATTCAGAAAAACATCTAATGATAAGCTTGGTTATCTGGTTTTGACACACAATAGTTTAGAGAGGAGAGCAGGCTGTAAGGAGTAGGTATGCTCAGAGAAACAAAAATAGACAACTTCATATTAAATGGAAAAACCATAAAAACCACATAAGACTTCAAAGAGCATAGCAGTAAAGGGGCTAAACTCAAGGCATCTCAAGAGTCCTTGAGAACTTGATATTTCAGTATAACAAAGTAATGACTTTCCTAATAATTCAAAAAAAATTTTCAGTTCTTATAGACAGAATCATAAATTATCTGGGAAAATAACTTATATGGAAAAGTGCATTCTCTTTTTATTACCAGAAAGATAAAGGATCATTGTGGTTATTTTTATATACTATACCCCAAAACAGAGTATATATGGAACCTTAACTCTACTGAATTCAAATAAGTTTCCTGTTTCATAAAAGTAAATACAAAATAGAACCTCGAGTGTTTATATACTTAATACTAAGCTTTTTCAATGCTATTATTATTCTACATTAAGTAACTGGTATGATTCATGGATTAGGACTCAAGGTCCGTTGGGAAACTCATAATCACCCTAAAATCATTCCCATTGTCACACAGAAAACGAAAATTCTATGACTGCATTTGAGTATCATGAATGGAGAAGTAAATGGTGCGTTTACCTCTACGACGCTCTGGAAGTGTTTAATCGTCTCTTCCACTCGGAGATTTGTGTCCTTCCAGTTGTCCTGAAGTTGACGGATTCTCTTGTCGATGGACTCTTTACTTTGCAGGTTAGTTGTGTTCAGTAACTTTTCCCCAGTGTCTAAGGTTAGTGCATAGGTGGTTTGCCATCTCTGAAAATGAATTTCTTTATTCTAAGAAAAATAAAATAAAATAAATATGATTTGCTCAAGCCATTTCAAATTTATCAAAAGACCTGCTCTTCCTCTAGTCTTCCTTAACTTGGTCAATAGCATACTACTATTCACCAAGATGCTCAAAGAAACCTAAAGTCATCCTGATTTATATTTTTATTTACCTGCTACATTCAAACCATCAACGTAAATGCTATCTGTGATCATATCCTTCTTTATCTTTACTGTGATCACCCTTCTCTTATCCATCATAACAACTGTCTAAGTCTACTGAAATAGCCCAGCTGATTTTGGCAGACAGTATTTTTCACAAAATGGCCGAGCAATATTCCCAGTCCCACATGCTCTTCCAGAACCTATTCACTCTCCATCAAGTGGTGGTGCCTCTGACCCATCCTCTTGACCCTATGTGGACATAGGTGATGGCCTTGATTAACAGAAGATAGTGGAAATGACATATGTGACTTCCAGGGCTAGGTCTAAAAGGGAGTATAGCTTCTCCCTGCATCTCTTTTTCTTGGGACATGTGCCTTTGAAGCCATGAGCTGCCACATGAGAAGTCTGGCTACCAGAAGCCTCCATGTGAAGTGACCACAGGGAATGAAGCCCAGGAGCCCCAGCTGTTCCAGTTCCTAGCTGTCTAAGTCTTCCTAGCTTAAAAGTACAAGACGTGAGAGTGAGTGGGCCTTCAGATGAGTCCAGCCCCAGTCACCATCTGACTGGAACTGCCTGAGATCCTAAGCAAAAACCACCAAACTGTGGATCCCCAGAACCATGAGAGACAATAATCAACGATGGTTGTTATAAAGCAATAAATATGCTAGGGATGTCTGCTCTCCTTTTGCTCCCCTATAATCCATCCTGCTCTGAGCAGCCAGAGGATCTTTAAAAAATACAGATAGATTCCTGCTGCTCCCTCTTCCAAGTGAAACTCTTCCAAGGCCTCCTATGACATCGAGACTGTAATCCAGCTACCATATCTCACCTACCAAATGCTCCTCCCTGTCTGCCTCTCAAATTCATTTCCTATCACTGTGGCCTCACTGGCTATACTCCAGTGGTACTAGCCTTGTTGCTGTTCCTCTGTTTTGATACGCTTGTTTCCATCTTGAGGAATTTAAGAAAGCTATCTCTTCTGTGTAAAAGGCTCTTTCCCCAAATCTTCACATGGCTGGCTCCTTCTCATCATTCAGGTTCTCGTTTAAACATCACATTCCCAGAAATCACTCAATTTAAGGTAGCCTTCCTTCCCCTCCATTAGTGGCCCTGTTTCAATGATCTACAGATACATGCCTTATTGCAATCTGATATTTTCTTGTTTATTAATTTGTCTGACTGCCCCCATGAGTGTGGGGGTCTTCTCTTAGTCTACACCATACTTCTAGCACTTTGAATAGTGACTAGCACAAAGCAGGTAGTCAATTAATGTTTGACGAATGGATTAATAAATGAGGAAAAAGCATGGGAGTTCAGAATGGGGGTGTTCTATTTAGTTGTACCTCTAGAAAGTGGTTCTATAGCTCAATGGAACATTCCCTGGGAAATGCCAACTAATTACTCTGGTCCTATGCTCATTAATCAACCTTCTGACCGACTAAAAACTTTGGTGTCTAAATGAATTTGCCCTTCAAGAGCAAACAGGAGTCCCACTGTAAATTACTACACTGGTGGTCAATTTTTACATTACTCAGTGCCCTAAAAACTTGGGTGGTGTGAGTCTGTCACCCCAAACTTCCCCCATTCTACCCACCCATCTTTCCACTCCATCCTTACTCCCATGGCCCAAGAGAACCCCGCTGTTTCTGGAAGAATATATAAGACAGGGTTTCTGACCCCACGAGGCCAGGAACAAGGTCGGGTAGGTCATGATGACCCTACCCAGGTGGCTTCCCCGTTGCAGACGGGCCATGTGAACCATGACATCGTAGTAAGCACAAAACCTGAGGAGAAGGAACATCTTCTGAATAATGACCACCCTGTCGTCTCACACTGCGACCGTGCACACACTACCTTCAGCTCATGGATCAGACTTCGGGTCTGGCAGAGGCTGTAGCAATCCTGGCTCTTCACTGCAGACAGCACGTGGCTGGGTCTCGGTGAGGAAGCGATGCAAGTCTTCCTCGGAGGTGGTGAAGTACTGCCACTGCCTCACCAGCCCATCGACCTCTCTCTTCCTCTGCTGAATGCCCCGGGCAGCGCTCTGCCACTGGTCCTTCAGCTTCGTGAACTTCGAAACAAATTCCGGTCTTGGGAAAAACAGATGGTTAGAGAATCCTGACATGAACACATAGGAAAAATAACTATTGTGGGATAAAAGAAACTCGGATTTGCTAGTGATAGGTTCAGTTTACACGGGGGGAAAAAAACCCCTGAAAATCTTAGCATAATTCAACTTAAATATGATGGGAAACTTGGAGCTGGAACAGGGGCAGTATGTGGGTTGGCAAAAAGCTTTTAGCAGAAGATATCTGCACATGACCTGCTATTGTGCCAGCATGTATGAAAACCAAACCCTTAAACAAACTGAAGCTGTTCTAATATCCGTAATGCCAAATGCTGTATGGAAAATTATGTACCAGAAAAGTGGGAAACAGATGAACAGGTAGGTACCTTGTAATGTTATCTATACCTTGAGGGTCATACTTTATGCCATTTGAGCAATAAAAACATGCTTCCTGCAACAACTCAACTAGTTCTTTTCCAGATAAATGACACCCTTCATGTGACAAATAAGGCCTTTTATTTATTATGGAGAAAGTCATGCTTTGCTATACTGATCAAATCAAAACAAGCTGGTCACCTTGGAACTGGCTTGAATTTATTACCTCAGAGCTAGGAAGAAATGGGCTTTATAGTTCTTATTTATGTAGAAAGAAGATTCAGAGGTATATAAATGGTAATGGGGAGAAAAACAATGTCTATCAGGACATGTGAGAAGTTTTTAAGAGAACAAGCCCCTTCTGGGCTCTGTTGCCACAATACCAGTTGTTCGTGCAGGCTTACTTTATTGTCACTGGGATGGACTAAAAGGCTCTGCTCATCCCGACTGGCACTACCCAGTGACCCCAATCCCATGCATATAGCATAGAGAGAAAATCCCTTCTTTCACACCTGTGGCATAGCTGCTTACTAGGAACAGCAGCGCCTTCAGAATTATTGTTTTAAACTGCAAAACATCATGAGGCTGAAGGCAGAGAGGAAAACACACTACAGAAGGATCCTTTGGAGTAAAAACTTAGTTAATTGTGCTTGGTAAGTAAGTAGTTCCAAAGGGTCTGGTCTGCTAAGCCCACCCACCCAATACAGGGGACAGTGCCACCACTGCTTTCATGGTCAAGTAGCCAGACCCATCCTAAACACAGTCAGAAGACTGGCCCCAGGCTAGTCTATCAACTGACGCGGCCGCAGGACACTGCCGCGGTCCAGATTCGCGTGGCGGCCGGCCTGCCCCGGCTGCACCGGCCCCGCAGGCCCGCAAGCTCTGGAGAGCTTACCTCTTCTCTATTTCTGTTGTGTCCAAGAGTTGTAAGGACTGGGCGACATAGGAATCAGCAACCGTCTGGTGTATAGAAACTTCGGCTTCTAACATCTGTATGAGTCAAAATACAAATATCAGCTTGTAGAATTCATTATGAATCTGGAGTTTACATTTCCTATTTAAATCTAAGTTCACAGACAATATCTGAGATAATTTTTAAATTAATTAAGCCTAACTGCAAAAAGAATGCTCAACCATTATGTCCACACAATCTATAAATGCAATCTCAGAGGCAAAATGATCCAGTAACTATAACTAATCCCTGTTTACTGGGCATTTACTATTTTCTGGGCCACGTAAACACGTGTTGTCTCGCTTACTCCTCAAACTTCAGATTTAAGTAGTATTAACATATCCATTTAAAGAGGAGGAAGCTAAAGTATAAAGAAACTACGTAATTTATGCAAGATCACAGAGCTTTTTGGCTGGATGCATTTTATTTTCATTGCATGATGTTAACATTACAATGCAGACAAATCAGTTACATTAAAAAGTTACAGTGAATTAATCATGCACTTTTGAAATGAAGGATCTGCCTATAATCACCAAGAGTATTTCCAAATATAAATCAGCACAAGTGAAATTATTAATGCTGCAATTATGTCAGGTTCTTTGATATTTTAGAGAATTACTCAGTAAAAACACAAAGATGAGTTAAAGTACTTTAACGTGCTCCTGGTAAAGTGGTATAACTGCATTCTCTGGAAGCAAAGTTGTGCTAGAGGCTCCCACCTACTACGGAAAATCTAGGAGTTTATGATTAACAAAATAGAGCAATACAACAAAAAACTGAAATTTGTGAAATGTGTGAGAATTTTACACATGCTCAACTGACAACAGAATTTGCTTAAAGGCATACATTGAGAGGTCCTCCCTGTATCTTACTTCAATCTATCTTTCTCGGACTCCGGTCCCAGGGTGAGGGGTGTGAGGGTGGCAGAAAGCACTGCTTTACCTCATATGTTTTCTGCTGTTCCAGGAGGCCTGGAAGGCTGTCGGCAATACTCTGCTTGAGTACCTCTTCTATCTTCTCCAAAAGCTGGACCCACTTTTCATAGCAATAAAGAAACTTTTCGTTTAATCCGATTTCCTGAAGCTCACTACAAAGGTTTAAAAACAAACAAAATGGTGACATGTGGCAAGGACATTACTGAGCGCAAGCCGTTCATTTTACCTGAACTGAAACAGAACGGCCGAGATGGACTGTTCTGACCTGCAGCGTTCCAGTGCTGTTGCCGTGGCCCGAATCCACTGCCGGTTCATATTTTGCAATGTCTTCATAGCTATGTCACTAAGTGGGAGCTTGAGGCTTATTTCGTTCAGACGTTCAACGTCAGGGACTGGGCTGTCAGTGCCAGCACGTGATTCTGTTAAGAAGAAAAATTCTAGATTTTTGGATGCTTCTAAGATATCTACATCATGAAAAGGTCTTGGAGATCCTGTAGAGCAGCGGTCTCCAAACCTTTTGGCACCAGGGACAGTGCTCCTGTGAGAATCTAATGCCTGATGAACTGAGGTGGAGCTGAGGTGGTGATGCTAGCGCGGGGAGCGGCTGCAAATACAGATGAAGCTTTTGCTCACTAGCCCACTGCTCACCTCCAGCTGTGCAGCCTGGTCTGTCACCCAGGAGTTGGGAACGCTTGCTGTGGACCATTCTTATCTCAAAGATAAGGGAAAATGGGGGCCAGAATAGGTAGATGACTTGCCCACAGCCAAATAGCTTGTTAGTATCAGAATGTGACATGAAACCAGGTCCTTCAGTCTGTGGCTTTTCAAAAACGATAAGCTGCATACATGGCCAGAACCTAAAGAGCCCAGAAACTAGAACTCAGCCTTCGTTTTAAAGGAAGACAAAAATAAGTCTTTTTTTTTTTTTAAAGACTCATTCTGGACCTTCAAGTCCCATTTGATCTGCCAACTTTCTCTTCAACAGATCATGAAGTTTACCTACAAATCAAATGAAAACTTAATCCTTAAAAGAACCGCAGCAAAGCAAGGTACTTAAAACATCTGTATTTTGGTAAAACAAAATTATAAAAAAGCGAACTCATCAAAATTTTATTTTTAAAATGGTATTCCAGTATTTAGGTCAAGAATATGTTAAGCAAACATTCTTCACAATATCAATAGACTGTTGTAACAGTCTAGGTCAGGGTCAGTAAACTTTTCCTGTAAAGGGCCAGATCATAAATATTTTAGCCTTTTGTAGGTCATATGATATCTGTTGCAACTATTCAACTCTGCCCTTGTAGCACAAAAACTCCAATAAGCAATGCATAAATGGAAGGGGATAACTGTGTCGGTAACACTATTTACAAAAACAGGTGGTGAATGGAATATAGATGGTGTGCTAAACGTTCCTGACTCCTTTACATTATCATATTGGCCCTTAGGAGTATGCAGGATCCAGAATTCTTTAAGTCTCCCATTCATTTATGTTAACGGTACTAAACTTACTATGCTAATAAAAGAAAACAAGAAAACATATAATTAATTTAATAGGGTATTTTATTTTTGATATTCAACTAACTAGAATAATTTAATCACAACTGCCAATTCCTAAATTATTCTAGTTGACTGAAGCTAATTAAAGACAGCGAAAGTTAAAAATCTACTAAAATTACTGTGCTATTATGAAAATAGATCTCTATGCTATCATACTTTTCTAGACCTTAGGGATAATAGGGCAAGAATGAATGACATAAATTACTGTTCTTTAGAGTCAGGATAAAAACAGATGCTGCAATGTGAAGGTAATTAGCTTATTTTTTATCCTATGGTGAATCTAAGTCCTTAGAAATGATAAATATTGGCAATACCAGGAATGACTCAGGATTTCCTTCTTTTTCTTGCTGGTACAGTTTATCCAAATTCTCTTCTTCGTGCATAAGAAGACCTTTTAAAGATTCCAACCGGTCTCCAAAATCCTTGAATTGCGACAGGACAAACTAGAACCAGAGAAATTTTCATCAGGAACAATTTCTATGTGCATACAAACCAAGCATAGCCTTAGAAGTTGACAAAAGTTCAAGTTGTTTTCAACCCCCAGCAGCTCATAATTATCTTGAATATTCAGAAGACTCCTGATTTTTACTCTGTGCCTTTGGCAAAGCATCAAGCCTTTGGGGATAAATGGCTCACCCGCTTGAGGGGGCCGTGCAGAGGAGGGTTTGTGAGTACCGTGTTCTCACAGTCCTGCTAGTTAAATATTTTTTTCCTGATGGTACTGAGATGTGATATTGGAGTTCCATGGCCTTCTATGCAGCTTTTTCACAGTGAATGCAGAAAGGCTTTTCAAAAAATGACTAAAGAATACAACAAATGGCCATGCTTTAAGTAACTAATTTTATTACTCCACATGGAGATCCAAATAACTATGAGATCTGAATAGTGTATGAAATATATCACTTCTTAAATTAACATATTCAATAAAGAAGAAATGGTTGCTTAAGACATGCCAATTACCCATGTAATTGAAGAATCACATGGTTAAAGAATGATGTCAATGGCCAATAATGTTCAGGGCAGCTTTATTCTGTAGTTGCCCTAAGGAGCAACTAATAATTTATATTATTTATATGTATATATTCTTTATATATTTTATATGTTTCTTATGTCCTACTGGGCAATGTCCAAGACTATGATATGAATGAAAAAATAAAATGAACCTCAAATTCATTTGCTTTCACAAGCAGCATCTTTTCCAAATAAGAAGCCCTCTGGAGTGAGTGCTGTTGACCAGAGAGAAGCACATGGGTGTCGGACTCTTCGGGTTGTGGGAGTCGATCTAGGAGAGTGGAATTTTGGAGAAAGGCTTCTTTTGTCTTCTGCACATCATGCTGAAGCTCCTGGTGGAGAAAAAGTGATCAAAACACACTTCCTCTGCCTTTCACAACATGAATCCCCATCACCTTAGGCTCCATCGACATTGAGAATTTCTGCCCTAAAATGGTGGGTTTGGCTTTTTGTTATTGTTTATTATTTTAAAGAGCTGAAAAAGCTAAGCTTTAGTTGTATGATGTCCATTGCTGGTGCTGTTCTGAAATCTCTCAGTTCGGAACTAAAACTGACCACTGATCCATAGAGTTGGGGCTTCTAGTTTATAGAAACTGGAGACCACTTGGGTAGAGTCCTGTGTTTTGTACTTCTAATCAAACAATATAGGAATCTGCTTTAATGTCAATATAAGAATCAATGTAATCCTGTCCTTTGAGACTGTGTTATGTCAGTGGATTCATCTGTAGAGACTGCAGGATCTCATTAATCAAGCTATATTTAAGGCCACTCTGGAAATACTGTGTGCAACAGAAATCCAGATCGCATTTCATTGAACTGGTTAATACTTTTCAATCTGCCCTATAGATATAAAATGTAGCTGTTCGCCCAGTTTAGAACTTTAAAGTAGTCACTTTCTGAGCATTTAATAACATTTTAAGATAAAACCAGAGGAACTTGTACAGCTCTTAAATATAGTCTAAAAAGCACTATACCCACAGAAAAGCCATATGTTAATATGGAGGCAAGTCTATGATTATTTCTAAAGCAAGAGATTCAATATCTAATATTCTTAGATGATCACACTCAGTTGAGATACTTTTGCTTTTGAGACTCTGTATGAAATTTTTGCTTTCAAGATTTACCTGCTGGAGTGGAAGGAGAGACGTGGAACTAGGTGGCCTCAGGTGTCCATCCCTGACCCAGCTACCTGTAGCCTAGACCTCGCCTCTGAGCAGCCACCTGTCCCTCCCAACCCCAGACATCCCAGTCTTGCCCATGTTCTACACGGCCTGCTCACATACCTGATATGATCCAATTCTCTATCCCTGTGGTCTGTCTAGTCCCTGGGTCAGGCCTGTCTGTTGGGCTGTCTTGGCCCTTGGTTTTCCGTTTGGGCTTTGCACCCACCTTTATGTCCCGCAAGGCCGAGGTCAGGATCTCTTCCAGGTTGTCTCCAGACATGTTGATATTTGCGAGCTGTCGGTACTTCGCTTCCTGCTGCTCTAGCCTTGCTACAGCTTCCGTGTGAGCGCTGGTGTGGGCCTTCCAGAGCTGCAGCAGACTCTGGGCCTTCCGCGACTGGTCTGCAATGTCCTGGTTTACCTGGGTCCATCTGTTAGGGCAACATAAACAACAGGTTCCTCATCCCATCCTTTCCCTTGCAGCAAAGGCTCAATGCACACACCTACCAGAAAGTTATTAGCAGTTGGACTGTTAAATGCCTTTTTTTAAAAATTAATGGCACCACCATTATATAAATGAAAGTCCAAACTGGGATATTTAACTGACTTTACAAGTCTCAAAAAAATTTTAAAAATTGTGATTGGTAAGAAATATCTATTGTATTATGAATGCCTCTTAGGCAAAATTGGAGAAAGCACTGAACTGTATGCCTGATGAAACTTCTCCATGTGAGAGGGAGGGCCTCCTATTTTATAGAGGGGTCTTTAAACAGGCCTATCCCAATAGTGTTTATATCAAATTTATTCTCCAATGATAAAAGTCACATGTTCCTTATGTAAAAGTAGAAATAAATGAAACTTTTTATTCCATACACATACTGTAGGATCTTGCCTTTCCCATCACTTAATCAGCTTTGGGCCATTCAACAAAAGGCCTTTCACACCTCACTCAACAAAAGGAAAAGTCTTGTAATTAATCAGGGCCACACTCGTTAGAGGAGGAGCTTTCTACCAAAAGCACATCATCAAAAGTTCCTTTCAAGCCCACAAATTACTTCCCCGAGAGGTATTCTAACATCCCCTTTCTTCCATCTTATAATGTTTCCGGTGGATCAGACTGGCTATCTGGCCCTCCGCCTCGTCTGTTTCTGACGGTGACTCTGGTGTCCCTGAGGACTGCACTGGGCATTTAGTCTCTGCCCTCTGAAAACCGCTACGCTGGGACGGTACTTATGGCATTCCTAGATTGGTTATACTAAACCCTTATACAGGGCAGGCAACAGGCTTCGCGACACCAAATCATACATGAACCAGATCCTCCAAAACAGAAATGAGAACAGTATGAAACTAGTCATCTCAGATGATTAAGAAGATAAGGCTTTCCAAGGCCCACGACACTTCACTTACCCCAAGATATTAAGATATCTGATCTATTATTCAAGTTGTATCTTAACGCATACCTTATGTGAGTATCTTGGCATTTCTCTTCGATTATTTTGGCAACTGAGGGGCAGTACTCCTTGAGTTTTCCAATAACCTCCCGGAGTTTCTGCCAACTCCCTTCGCTGCTCTCAGCTTCATCTTGGAGAGACTAAGAGACCAGAGCAGGAACGTTAGTTTCAGAATGGCCTGGCTACTTCCAAAGAAGGCAGCAGCTTTTCAAAACTTGCTGCACATCTCAAAAACAACATTCAAACACTGATAGGAGTGGGATAAATGATGAGCAATGTAAAGAAGAAATCAACTGAGAATGCCTTCTTCCATTTTGTCAACAAGCGTAATGAAAAAAACTTCACCAAAATCCAAAACGTTTTAAGGGTGAAATAATGTAGACGTTAAAAATGAAGAAAAATTCAACGTAAACTTTCACAGAGTTTCATTCACTTAGCTCATGTGACTCAGTCTGAAACTTCCAGTTGTACTGTTGAGGCTGCTTTTAAAGTACTGTTTTGAACACTGTCGAAAGCACAAAAGCAACTGAGTCCACTACTATGCTTCCACCAGAGGTTTCCTGTCCACAAGGCACTGTGTCAAGATCGGGTCCATTTACCTGAAGGCTCTGCGCCTGGCATCTCAAGGCCTCCAGGGATAAAACTACAGGCTTGCTGTGCTCCATGCAGTACCAGAATCGAGCTGTCATCATATTTACGTCATCATAGAGTTTATCATACATCTTCCACTCCTGTAAAACGAACTGCAAGGAGGTTTTGAACTCATTGACCTATATGAAAAGGTAGAGACATATTTAGAAAATCATTAAGAGGCTCTCTCTTTTTTTTTTTTTTTAACCTTTCTAAGGACTCTGACGTTGTATCCAGTTTAGGCATTTCAATTTGAGGGTACTGGAGGAGCTTCGGTGATGAACTGAAGGTGGAAAGCGTAGGTCAATGAACAAAAAACTATCAGAGAAAGCTAAGTTTTAGAATAGGTAAATGGAAATGAACCCTGAGACCAGAAGGATCAGCATGGAGAGAGTTCAGCCTAGCAGGGAAAGCCCAGGGAAAGAACACTGGGTGAGGAACCAGAGTCTGCTAATGTATGCTTCACAGTATTAGCTTGCTGACATTGGGCAAGTTATTTATCCCTTGAGCCTGTTTTCTCATGTACAAGACAGATAAATAAAATAAATAGTCGGTGAAAATGCTCTGAAAACTGTAAATCATTATAAATGTAAAATGTTACCTGTACATGGCACTTCTGTCTGATTACTAGAGAACAAGCATAAACTGGATAGAAACATGCTTGGCCAAATGACAGGCAAATATCAAGCAGGAGGGAATGCAATGGTGGGCATATTTTGATCGTTAATAGGTATTGATGATCATTAAAGAAAGGAGATTGAAACTTTTAATGATCTCAGATACAATCGAGAATATATAAATATATTTTTATACATGTTATATAAAGAACACTTATAACTCAATAAAAAGATAAATAACCAAACTAAAAAATGGACAAAGGATTTGAATTTCTTTAAAAAAAGATGTACGAATAGGCAATAATCACATGAAAAAATGCTCAACGTCCAGTCATTAGAGAAATGTAAATCTAGACCATAATAAGATATTACTTCACATCAGCTAGGATGGCTATATTCAAAGCTGGATAATAACAAGAGTTGCCAAGAGTGTATAAAAGTTGGAACCCTCAAAGATTGCTGGTAGGAATGTAAAATGGTGCAGCTGCTGTAGAAAGAAAACAAGCATCTCTTCAAAAAGTTAAATATAGAGTGGTTATATGACCAGACAATTCTACTCCAAGAACTGAAATCAGACTACAGCCATGCCACCCTGAGCAAACCTGATCCCGTCTGATGTCGGAAGCTAACCAGGGTCAGGCCACCTAGGATGGGAGACCACCTAGTAAGACCAGGTGCTATAGGCGTAAAAAATAAAAAATAAGGGAGTGTAAGCTGACAAGGTCCTTGCAATGTGTGAAGTCAACCAAGGGTTGCCTCGCCTAAAAAAAAGAACTAAAATCATATGTTCACACAAAAACATGTATATACATGTTCACAGCAGCACAATTCATAATAGGCTAAAAATGAAAACAACCCAAATGTCCATCAATGGACAAACTAAATGTGGTAAATCCACACAATGGAATATGATGCACATGAAAAGAAATGAAGATCTAATAAATGCAGATTTAATAAATGCTATATTAGTATTCTTAAAAACATGATAAGCAAAGGTACACAGATGCAAGAGACTATATATTGTATGATTCCATTAATACAAAATGCCCCAAACAGGCAAATCCAAAGAGAGACAGTAAATTGGTGGTTTCCAGGGACTAGGGTAAGGGAGGAATGGAGAGTTGACTGCTAATGGGTGTGGAGCTTTCTTTCTGAGGTGACAAAAATGTTCTAGAATAATAGTGATGGTTGCAAATTTCTGAATATACTAAAAACCACTGAACTGCATATTCAAAAGGGTAAGTTTTATGGTGGGAATTATATATCTATTTAAAATTAGTATCAGTAGAAACAAAGTGTGATCATAAAATTGGCTCAACTGGATATCTTTATTTGCAGTATAATCTCAAATTTCAGATGTAGCCACACAGACCTGCATTCAGGCCCTCTGTTCTCCACAGCGATAGGGAGGTTTCCTTAAACCCTGTCACGAACAGGGATCAAGGAAAAACGACGTGGGATGCTAAAAATGTTAGTCTCACATTGGCAATTAAGTGGACCGAGTGTCTTTTATAAGGGCTGGAGGGCTCAGAAAAACCACCAGGATCATTAAGAAAGAGTAAGAAAAGGGAAAAAGGGAGGCAGGAAGGGAATTCCTTATACATGTACCTCTCCAAAGCTGGGACCTATCTGGGTGGCAGGATGATTCAGATACAAAAGTGCCTATGGGCACATACCACACAAGGCACTGCCAGGGTTCAGGCCGCATATGGCCTTGGTGGCTTCCACACATAAAGTCTGTGTAATTTCTGGTGCTCTTAAGGGTAAACCGCTTAGAATAAATATTATAGCTTCATAGAGAAGAAATGGCACATGTGGTTTGAGGGAAAGGATAGAAAACCTTTAAGCAAAATTTAGTATACCAGGAACAAGCAGGAACATTCTCAAAATGTTACAAGTAGAATCAGCCAGTCGGGCAGCATTCACTGAGTGCTGCATAGGCCACACTACAAAGGTAGAAATGAGAGTAGGTATTATCCCCATTGTACAGACTAGGAAATTGAGGCTTAGAACCTGAGGGCAGGTTGAGAACCTGCCCTAGGACACAGGCAGAAAATGGTGCTGCTAGGACTGTTATTTAGGCGGAGAATGCAAAGCCCTTGCTCTTTAACACTAGGCTCTACTGACTTTGGAGAGCTTATAGACGGAAAATCTAGGTCACATGTCCTCTGTATTTTAAAAAAAATAGCTTTACTGAGATATAATTCACACATATTATTTACCTCTTTAGAGTGTAAAATCCTCATAATTAATTTTAGAATATCTTCATCACTCCACCCCCCAAAAGAAGCCCTATATCCATTAGCAGTTACTCCTTATTATTCCCCTAACCCTCCCCCAGACACTAATCTACTTTCTACTCTACAGATTTGCCAATTCTGGATATTTCGCATAAATACATCATACAATATGTGGTCTTGTGACTGGCTTCTTTCACTTAGCATGTTTTCAAGGTCATCAATGTTGTAGCATATGTCAGTACTTCATTTTCATGGCTGAACAACATTCTATTACATTATATATACATACATATATATATCCATTTATCAGCTGATAGACATTTTAGTGGTCATGAATCATGCTGCTATGAACATATGTGTACACATTTTTGGTGCAGACATGTTTTCATTTCTCTTGGGTTGATACCTAGAAGTGGAATTGTTGAGTCACATAACTCTATGCATAACCATTTGAGGAACTGCCAGACTGTCTTCCAAAGCAGCTGCACAATTTTACATTCACCATCAGTGTATGAGGGTTTTAATTTCTCCGCATCGTTTGATAATACTTAATATAGTCTTGCTTTTTATTATAACTATCCCAGTAAGTATAAAATGATATTTCATTGTGGTTTCAAATTACATTTCCTTGATGTTCAGTGATATTGAGCATCTTTTCATGTACTTATTGGCCATTTGTATATCTTCTTTCGAGAAATGTCCAGATCATTTTTTTCATTTGGCTATTTGTCTATTATTGAGTTATAATTCCTTACATATTCCAGATGTCTTTTATCAGACATAATTTGCAAATATTTTCTCATTCTGTGGTTCATGTTCTTAACTTTTGATAGTGTTCTCTGAAACACAAAAGTGTTTCATTTTGATGCAGTCCAATTTACGATTTTTTCTTTGGTTGCTAGTGCTTTTGGTGTCCTATCTAGGAAACCGTTACCTAGTCCAAAGTCATGACGATTTACACCTACATATTCTTCTAAGAGTTTTGTATTTTAGCTCTGACATTTACAACTTTGGTCCATTTTGAGTTAATTTTTGTTCATGGTATGTGGGGAAATGTCAAGTTTGCAATTTCTCCCTATGCTGGCCATGCTCCTGGCTTAATAAAGGCCAAAGAGACAGGATCAATCTCTCTCTGAAGCACGTCCATGTCTAGGGGGAATCTGAGCAGCTTCTTCACAGATTCTCCTGTGTATCTGGCCAGGAAACAATGCCAGATGCTCTGTTGGAGGATGGAGACATTTTTTGTCTGTGTAAGTACATCAGACAAAACAAAGATAACCAAGGGGATTTCTAGGCTGCCAATGATGTTGGAATTGGTAGCTTTGCTTCTAGCCATCCAGTGCCAAAAAAGGTATTTGAAATGCATTTCTCTACTACACTTCTGCTTTTCTCAGCAGCTTTTCAGCTTTTGGTATGGAGCAAGTCTCCACGATTAAACATCAACCAATAAGATAAAAGGCGGATATGAGAAGAGAAAGTGTACTGCAAATGAATTCTAGTACCTGGTTGACAATACTGCTCCTCTTTTGAAATAATCCATCAATTTTGGATGCTGTCTCTTCTAACAATGGCATTGTCCCACTCTCCAAAGTCAGGTAACTTTGTCTCAACTCATCCAGTGCTTTGGATTTAACTGCAAGTTGATTTTCTATATCCTGGAAGAGAAAAAGAAAAAGTTTTCATACGCATAATATCACACCACAATAAGGTGTACGAGATAGGAGTTTGCTCTTTTCAAGTAAAAATGACATTAGAATATATAATAAATAAATTACGCCAAAGACATTAACCATAACACTCTTAATTCAGTTTTTATAATGAATTATGACAATATAAATGTACATTATTACAATATACATTTTTACAATAATTTCAATTATTCCAAAGATCTAGATTTAGAAGAGTCTAGGTAGCAAGTCCTTATCATCATGGTATAGTAGAAAGGGTCCCTGTTCCATGTCTGCCCTGCACTGGCTGTCTAACCAGGTATTAAGTCATCAAACTCTCAAGTTCACATTTTTTTCATGACATGAAAGACCCCAGTAATGAAAACACCTCATGTCGTGCGTAACTTAGAACTCCAGTGTTACAGGGTGACCTGCTGGAGGGTAGTGTAAGACTAAGCAGAGGAATGCAGGCTTCTAGTCAGGAGGTATGTTGGATCCGAGGTGGCTGGAAGAATTCTGAAGTGCAAGTGGCTGGTGGGTAGTGAGGAAGAGGACATGACCATTTGAAGAGCTCTATACAGTGGTGTTGCCGCCCACATGTCGTGTACAGTATTCTTCTATAACCTTCTAAGAAGAATCGGGATGTGACATGACTTTCCACCCCAACAGCGAGTAGTGCCACACCTGCAGGTCGTGGGTACAGAAGCAGCATAACCTGGGATCTGCAGCCGCAGGAACAGCTGAGGTGTTTTCAGCAGAGAACAATTAGGGCAGTGTGTAAGAAGGACTGACCTACATTTGGGTGCCGGCACCTCAAAGACTAAACGACCTGGTGAATAACAGCTAACCAAGAAGGCACAGTCAACACCCTCAAGCCCAGATGTGATCCAGACAGCTGTTCCAAAGGATAAGTGGCCCCTTCAGAACACATTACACAGTAGATAGACAAAAAATCACTTTCCTTTGGAGAAACAGAATGAAAGACTTGATCACTGAAACTCCAGAGTAATTTTGACTATTTGATAAATCTTTTTAAAAAACAAAAATTGTAAACACCTAAGTCAAAATTCCCTTTGAGTTTCTTTCTCAGGAGTAACATTCAAACCTCAAAAACAATAACCATGAAAATACTTTGTTCTGTTTATCATAAAAAATGACATTTTGCAATTTAGTAAAACCCATAAATAATTCGCTATTTGACGTATAAGAAAGGAAGTACATGGGGGCTTGCGGGGGAGTCCCCAGAAACTACCATAGCTTGCTCTACTCCCTGGGGCATGAGTCATAACTAAAGAGCCTGACCAAGTCGCACTGAACAGGTGCTGTGTGTCTTCTCACCTGACAATCCAGGAGCATCTTCTGCACCGAGATAACACTTTCAGGTTTTTGTAAAGTTTTCAGTCTCTCCTCTTGTGCCTCCATCCAGTTGTTTAAAATCTCTATTTTGTTTTCATTCTCAGTGATACTTTCCAAAAGTTGTTCTAAATGTTGTATCTACAAGTTAGGATAAGGAAATAAAAATTTGTTTACACGTGCTTTAAAATGTAAATGTCATGTCATTACATAATATTTTAAATAAGATCATTTTATTTCTTCTCAGAAAAGATTTCTAATATTTTTCATAAGATTTCTCAATAACTTTTGTAATAAAGATTCATAAATCGGGAAATTGAATTAAATGTCTTTTTTTTAAAAAAAATCTAACATTTGAAATGAAAGCTAATCTGCTAAGAAAGGTGGCTGTTTTGGAATTCCATAATATCTGAACAAAATGAATTCATGTTGCTAACACTATACATTTATATATACATACATATCTAGAGTATGTAAAGTTCTGTATTCATTTTCCAATGTCATAGGCATTTGCTTTATCATGACACATGCTGTAAATTAACTTAAAAGGCTACCCAATATTTCACCAAGTGATACAGTATATCTTAATTATTCCTCTGTAGTTAAAAATTAAGGCATTCTGCTTTCACTAGTACAAGTAATTGTGAATTGAACACTGTGCACATATCTTTTTATTTTTAAAAGACTATTTACGGAAGATAAATGTATCAGAGGTGCACTGCTAGGTTAAGAGATAAGATAGATGATTATTATGATTCTTGAAATTTTCAGAATGCATTCCAAAAGAGTAATATTTAAGCCATTATGTGCAATGTATGAATGTGATAACTTTGGGATTTTATTTATATCTTATTAAATTTTTCTAAGTTAGTGTGTAATGTTACATTAATGTTTATTTTTATATCTGATAACTGAAGTTGTAATCTTTCCATGTTTGTTAATACTTTTCTTTGTGAATTGTCTATAAATCCAATTGTATGCATTCTCTACACAATAAAGGAATCAACCAATTGTCACTATCAATTATATATAAATATTAAATATTTTCCATGAATAAATCACTTTAATCTTTTCAGAGTTATGGAAAAACTACCGAAAGGCCACATTTTTCTTCCTTTTATAATCTTTTCAAAGCTGAAATATCTTGCTCCTTTTGAACATTTACTGAATGTTACATCTACTGAACATTTACTTTTGAACATAAAGTGTCAAAATCTGACCATTTGGTAGCCTCACATAACACTCGATATCTTAAATAAAATTTCTTTTCATTTGCATAGCTCAATTTCTCACCAAGAAATCTAAAAATCTATAACAGAAGCCTATATAAGAAATCTACAAAAGGAACATAAGAACTATTTTCATACTCTAATGGAGAATGCTTAAACACAGGATTTATAAAAGGGCTATAATTGAGATGATTACTAGGCTTAACTCTAAATTAACGCTATGTATTTTAAGATTTTTCAGAAAGTGGTATTTTGCAAAGGCCAAATCATACGTCACATTGTGACACACAAGCACACCTTTCTATTCAGCGTTCCATGTACCCGGTGCCATTGGCGGTTCATCTCTCCCAGGTGCTCTGCAAACTCCGTCCTTTCATAGCGCTTACTTTCTACATCACAGGTGCTTAACTGAAGTAATGACTGGTTCACAAAGTCAACTGTCCATTGTTTATAGTCCATTTCCATTCTAAACTCCTAAAACAAAACAAAACAACTGAACAACCAAAGCCTGAAGTGAAGTAAGAAAACTAGAGGTCCCCTTTGGTGCACTCTAGGGGGCGCCAAGCTCCCATCCATTAATCAAGGTGCACCCGTCAGGAGGCACCTGTAAGGAGTTATGTTCTACCTTCTCCAACCTCACCAGATGCCTGCTTTATTTGAGTGAAGAGTAGTTTTAGAAATTCCGCATTCCTGGGAACACAGAGACTCACACTTTCAAGTAGACTGAAAAGTCAAAGGCAGCACCATGTACTGGTAGCTACATCATCTGAACCAATTCAGGACCCAGGGGCTGAAGGAGGGTTCCTGTGAGAGGCCGCCTAAGAGCTACATTGGAATTCAGAGCCACCCTGGGGGCTAGCAGAAATAATGGGATGAGAAACCTGAAGTTAAGATTCCCAGAAAACCCAGGATAACTTTAAAGAACTTTACCAGTTTAGGCAGCTTCTCTATTCCTGTGGGGACAGTCTAGGCTACCCAGTTTAAGTTCACAGCAATCCTAAACTCATCCCCAGCCAAGCACACTTCTTTCAAACCTGTTACTTGCTGGGCTAACCCTGGCAAGCTCTAGCATGTCCTTTGGAGATATCCAAGGGGGAAAGCCATGAGGTATGTGCCAGGTTACTAGGGCCTGCAAGAACACATGCATATGGACTCTATAAAGGTACCACTACTCACCAAAGTTAGGATGTGACAGAATATGAAAATAAAATCCTTGCTAACATCATGCTTTGTGATTAAGCTATTCATCTTCTGCCTACCAGAGGCTCAATCTATCAGTCTGTGAGGTGTTTGAAACCAATGACCAGGGTCTTCTTCATTCACCTGTGTCCCTAGGGGCGAACACAATGCCTGGCATGCAGCAAGTGTTTGTGTGCAGCTTGTTCAATATTACATAAATCTCCTTGAAGTCCAATATCTTGGAGAAGGCCACATTCTTATCTACTTGTAGGATATCAACTATATCAACTTTTTCTTATGCATTCTCTTATTCAAAGAACATTTACTTAACATTGGCTGCCAGGTATTGGGCTAGGTGTGCTATTTCACAAAGGTGAAGGATAGCCCCTGCTCTCAAGAAACTAAGTTAAGGTGAGGAGAGAGGCAAACAAGCAAATTATAATACCATGTGATAGGAACTATTGATAGCGCAATGGAGAAACCTAATTCCAGATAGTAAACTAATATGGCTGGGAGAGTCAGGGTAGATTTCCAAATGAGAAGATACTTGAGCTGACTGTTGAAGGCTAAGAAGATTTCTATAGCTAAAAGTGGAGCACTGGAATTCTAGGCCAAAGGTACAGTGTGTACAAAAAGCACGAGGAGGGAGATCACCAGAAGCAGTCGAGGGACCGTAAATCATTTTGTTCAAGCAGAGTCCAGGGTTTGCAACTGGAGAACGAAAAGACGAGGCTGGAGAGGTAGAATGGGGCCAGAACCACTTATAAGCTTGGGTTTTGTCCAGTGGTGATGAGAGCTACTGGGAATTTAAGCAGAATAAGAGCGAGTATACTAACTTCTCTCTCGAGAATCATCCACCATCCCATTCCCCACACCTAGAATTAGTTTTTCTACATTATATCCTATTTGTCTCTTTGTTCAGTATTTCCTCTCTAATTGACTTGCCTACTTACTTAGTGAAAAAGCCTCTAGCTCTTTTTGTATAATTACCTTGTATTTCTGAAGGAGATTTTTAACTTGAGATGCAGAACTCAGTGAAAGTTCAGAGTCTTCATCTGCAGTTTGATGTTCCACGTTGTTCATCCAGCTAATCATCTCTGTGATTGCTTTACGAGATGGCAATTTCTCCATCTGAAGCTGCAAGAACAAAATAATTTCCATTTAATTACCTGCAGTTAACAAAATGAATCAGGGCATCACTTAAGATGATATCTGATTTGATAAAAGGCCTTGCTAGATAATTATGCAGGTTACTCACAAAAACAAACCCAGCATTCAAGCTTAGAATAAGCGACCTCAAAACAATGACAATAACCTTCACATAAACTAATGCGGTAGTGCCGATAAATTGGGAAATAAAGTAATTAAGCCTGATTTCTCTCTCAAGAAAGATCTCATTGGAGGAGAGTCCAGTAATTAAGACCTGTATTCAGTGGTGCCAGAGAAAAATAGGTAGTGTCAATGAAAATTATTGAGTCAAAGAAATAATTTAAAAATAGTTGTGAGCTAACAAGTGAATGCTAATTCAAACGCTGGGTCTTGAAGTGCTTATCGTACCTGGTGAAGTTTCTCTTGAATATCTGGAAGTTGCATTATAAGCATTGTCCACTGCCGTTCAAACTGTGCTAAAGAAGCTCTCAGTGTAGCTGTATCAGCTTCTTTCAGGTGAAGAAGTTGGTTCCCGGTACTTACAACCGCGTCTTCAAGGAGGACTTTTCATCAAGTTCCTTCGAAAAGTCCTACAGGAAACAGTTTTAAAATTTAGAAACTTTTAACATTTAAATATAGCACAGTAACTAAGAGTCAGAATTACTGTTAGAGTCCAAACAAAATAACTGAATTCAAATAGTAAATATTTGTAAGTGAATGTGTAATACATACATGCACACGCATGCACACGTGTGCGCACGCACACACAAACTTTTCCTAAGTGTGAGGCACTGTTCCAGGCCTTAGATATATGGCGGGGAACAAAAGAGATGGGATTCCTGCCCTGAGTGGCTTATCATCTAGTGGATTAATATTTTAAAAATAGATCAAGATTTCAATTTTCAAAAACTATGAAACACGACATTAAGTTCCCATTAAAGAACTAAATGGGGACATATTTTAACTAAAATATTTCAAATCTTTCCTGTGTACTTACGGGTTTTCTAAAGTATATTTTAAAATATCTACATTTTAATACCAAAGTGAGTAATCACACCACAATATATAAAAAATGGTAAGAGAAAGATGAAGGGAAAAGACTACAGGGTTTCAAAAGTATCATTTATACTGCAAAAGTTATACTTTCCTTGAAAAAAAATCTCAGAACATTTTCAGAGAAAAATCATTTCTGCATACAATAGTTTATATAACTTTAATATTTATGAATTAATGGTCCTATGAGGTTTTTGTTCTGCATTTATAAAACATGCCTGCTGTCAGAGAAAGTTTTAAATTTACACACATTTCATAGGGTCAATTAAAAATATACTTTATCATTATTATAACTGTATAAATGGACAGGATAAAGAAACGGTTTGGAGAATGCAGCTATATTAGTCCAAGTATTCTTTATCCATAAATGACCAGGGAGCCAGTCTATCATCATTTTCCTGATCATTTTCCTGATATTTCTGACAGATGATTATGAGCATATCCCATTACGACTTACAAAAAATTTGTCTATGTTGCTTCTGATTGTATCCAAGTCCTGAGACACATTGAGGGACTGTTCTTTCCAGTAGTTCAGAGTTTGCTGGGAAGATTCCAACCACTTGGTTAGCTGATCTGAATCTCTGTTATAACTAATAGGAGCAAAGTGTGGGAGAGAGGAAGTTAGAAATGTGCTCGATTGGTGATATGCATCACCAGCAGATTTTCTTATTTTACTGTATGTTTTCCTGTGTTGATCAGCCCTATTATTCAGAAAATCAGAGTGTTTTTAAGGATTGCACCATTTTATTCCATGTACTAGATATGATTCTCCTGCCATTGTCTATGACTTATGACTAATCAAGAACAAGGTGACGTTTTAAAGTCTAAAATACCCTTTGAAATAGATTTTTTTTTTTTAATTAAAGCTATACATAAGTAAACCAACGGGCAAGGAGATTATTTTTACCCATCAAATGTCTTCTTATAGATTTGTTCGTAATAAAAATAAAATCAGCTCAAAGTGCTGTTGGTTAGAAGCCAACATATTTACTTGACATGATAAAATATCCAAATAAAATGCTGTCCCTATTTTAACTTTTAAACGTCTTTGGATTAAGACAGCCCCCTAAGAGACAGGGATGACAACGAAGTTTAAACATTCTATGTTTTTATTCTGTACCTTCCTCGAGGGGTTCAAAATTAGATCAACTAAGAAAAAAAAATCTCTGAAGAACTCCAAAGACTTTTTTTCGAACTATTCTGTTAGCTGAAAATATTAAATATTTTTAAATTTTAAAACTTTTTGAAGGGAGTAAGAGAGCAACATCATGGCATAAAGGTAATATGCATAATTTTATAACATAATTCCTAGTTTCCACAGAACTGATTATACATTATCCTGAGTCTAGCAAACCAGTAGCAGAGACTAGATCTACTTGGCCAAGAAGAGGGACCCAACTGCCTCAGATTGTCAAAAAAAACCCAAAAAATCCACACAGTCCGAGGGCCACGTGTAAAACCCGGTTGACTATAGAATCTCTCTGAGGTCTTTTTGCACAGCAAAATTTGATGCCAATCAATCCCTAAGAAAACATACCTGAGCAGATGCCTGAGAAGTGTTTGTAGTCTGTGTAGTTCATGGTCAATTTTTTTGTTTAGGGACAACCACTGCTCTTCTAGTTTTGCAATCTGGCCCTCTAGTTCAGGACAATTCACGATCCCACCAGCTGTTTGCCTTCATTCAGAGTCTGGTAAAGTCGGGCATGCTTCTCATCAATGTTTCTTTTTATTTGCTAATAAAAGTCACAGAATGAATTATTTCAAAATGAAACGGGCCAATCCATTCACAAATTCTTCATTAAAAATCCACCGTAAAGGCGACCGAGAAACATTACCACTTTCCTAACCCTCAAGACTTTTGCAGTCTGGCTGGACAAACATGGTTAATGGCTTGCCCATCACCTTTCACAATGAGGGCTCCAACTACTGTATTTCTATGGCTCAGGTTCAGCTCTATGGACTTACACATGCAAACAGAAAACAATTTACAGATTTAGTTCTGAGAGTTCATTCCTCCATCTAAAAAAACAAACAAAAAAGCTGATAATCTACAGGGCACAGTCAGCTTGCAGACAGGTTGTGTGTGACCTGGAGATTATTTTGAAAGACAGGAAATTTTACATAGAGATCAGGATTTCCTGTGACTCTGGGAAAACTGGATCTAGCCATCTGGGTCTGCATTCTCAGGGGGCAAAGATGGGATGGAACTGAGCAGCTCTCTCTGGTTCCCCTCCACCACAGTCCCTACCACCCTTCTCTCACTGTACACCCAGGTCAGCGTCCCCTTTTCTGTCTCCTGCCTGGCCCCTGTAAGCATTCTATATTGCCACTTAGGTATGAAAGGTGTAAATAAGAAAGCATTTATTATCCTTTAGACCCAAACAGTAGGCAAAATTTCATTTGGAGAGTCCTCTAAATGTAAGAATTCAGTACGGAGAAAGGAAGGGGAGTTCTGAAGAATAAATTAAAGCAGAGAGCACATCATTAGCAAAACTTCATGAGAATAAAATTCTTCAAAACTGAATACAATGACCCCCTGAGAGAACTCTGTCTAAAGGCAATTATCTTCCATGATTGGGTTCAGCCAATGCCACTTATCCTGACAGTTATTTAATCTTTAAAAATAAATTATGATCAAAATAGAACTTTTGCTGTTTTCCAGTTAACTTAAGCCTTTTTAAAAATTACCAGCTTCCTAACCCCAGAGAATTGAGATTTACTTTAGTGCAGGAGTCCCCAAGCCCCAGGCCTCAGACCAATACGGAGTCCGTGGCCTGTTAGGAACTGGGCCACATAGCAAGAGGTAAGCAGAGGGAGAATGAAGCTTCATCTGTATTTGTAGATGCTCCCTAGTGCTAGTATCACCACCTCAGCTCCACCTCAGATCATCAGGCATTAGATTCTCATAAGAACACTAGTCCCTGGTGCCAAAAAGGTTAGGGGCCTCTGCCTTAGAGTCAGGCTCAATAAAATAAGATGGCAAAGAGATCATTGTAGCTTTCTAGGCATTTAGAGAGCATAACTACAGTGTTCCAAGGTCCTCTGGAAGATGCTCCTTATAGGAGCTTAAATGTCTCCAAGGAATGGCAGGGCCTTGCCAAGTATTTCATGCTTTCATTTTCCATCTAGTCTATTTAGGCAATGAATTCCCTTTTGAAGTTTTAAAGTTGACAGTTGACAGCAACCTCTAGCCACATAATTCAGCTTCTCATTAGATATATTCTATAGTCAAAACTGAGTATTTTCAGTTTCTGTTGAGAAGGTTTAAAACTCATTTTTATCTTGGTCATATCCTCAATGCCACTTGAAAGTCGTTTAAAGGTTTTATCTTTTCTGTGGCACTGAAATCTGAGACATGGAGACTTTGATAATAATAAGTTGCATAATTTTTAAAGTTTGAAGTCTTATGATGCTTGGTAGCAGTTAATAGATTATCGTCTATCTCATATGGGCTATGTCCAGCCAGAGCTTCACTGTAGTAATAAAACTAAATATACGTTTAGAGGCCCATGGTTTGCAAAGTTCTTTCTATGCTTTAGCTTATTTCCATAACCACTGATATCCACCTCCTGAGACAGGTAGAACCAGCTAAATTATCTGTATTCTACAGATAAAGAAACTGAGGCTTCAAGACATGGAAGGTGACAGAGTGAAAGTGAGAGCCAGGACACAAACCAAGGCCCTTGACGCCAAGGCAGATATGTGGTTATGCTGAGGAACTCATGATCAAATCTGTAGTCTCCCCAAATATGTCCACGTCAGTAGTGTGATAAACAATATTTCATTTTAATTCAAATCATTCCTCTTCAAAGTCAAACAGTATAGTCACAACAGACTAAAAAACACGAAGTGCTAGAGAGCATGTCTTTGACAGCTTAAATGGAAGCAAAGTACCTGGTAAAATGAAATCCTTTCCACTAATCTTTCTTCCGTCTCCTCCACCAAACTCACAGAGGGCAATGTAGATATAAGAATCTCCAGGTCCTTCTCAAGTGATGCATAGTTTTCATCAAATTCTTCCCATTTCTAGAGAGTCGAGAACATAAAAACCAGTGGGAGCTCTTTTCTAGATTAATTTTGTCATTGTCTGGAACTAATCATAAAACTAAAAATGAACTCTGAGACTGTACAAAATTAAAGCATAGACTCCTGGGGCTTCTGAGAGATCTAACCCACTCTAGTCAGATAAGTATTGCCTTTGCAGAGGTTTTTAAAAATCCAGTTGGCATTAGTGTTTTATGCTTGTCTCATCAAATTGAGGAGGGACCAATATGATTAAGATATGTTCTAACATATACCTCTGCGGAGGCCTCAGAGCCATAAAACAGTCTCTTTTATTTGGAAAGGCAAAGTATTAATTTTTAAAGTCTTTCTCAACAGATACTCCTGTTAGGCTGCTTCTGCAACTCCCTGCTCCAATCCCTCCTAGTCCACCGAACACTACCCTACCATGCTGCTTAGAGGATAATTCCACTGCTTGAGGTGACGGGCTTACCCCTTTATTGGAGGAGTACTATTGCTTTCCCCTGAATCTTGCTTTGCCCTGTTTCCATAGAAGCCCACCTCTAGGGTCTCAGCATACTACAGGGCAGACTTATGAACACTAAATATTATCTGTTGGAAAAAGAACCACTATGCTAATTCTCATATCTATTAAAATAGAAGGTCACGTGGCTATTCAGGGCACCCATTGGGATATAAAGTCTTTTAATACAATGAAATACTACTATCAATGTCAATTTGACACACTAACTAGAAAACTTTATTAGCATGAAATAAAACCATATCATATCACATTATTAAGTTGAATATTTCTTTGCTTTTTGTTTATTTCCTTTATGTGCTAACATCTACTGTGTTTAAAACGTTAAAGGGGAAAACTTTAAAACTGAGAAACTTTATGCAAGCTTTTTTTCTTTGAATTGGGACAAGACTGTCACCAATCCACTTCAGCAACAGAAAGAACATCTGAGCCTGTCTTCTTCAAAGTACAGTTTCTGAACCACTGACTGTTTCATACAAACGATCTCATTCAGATCTCAACATGTTTTCAATTTCATTTGTACCACACAAACCTGAAAGGTAGAAAGATGCTGTGCCATCCCTAATTTACATATAAGAAACCTCAGCTAATATTTCATTCAGGGGTAGTAGTCAGAAGTAGAACAGGGTTTCACAATCCTCATTGTTAGTTCCCATTTAATTACTCCTTAATCATAACTAGATAACTTGTTTTTGACATCTTAAAGCCATGGTTGAAAATTTGGAATTCCCAGCTTAAGTACAAAGCTTATCTAATGCAAATACCTGCAACAAACTTTGTAGCTTTATTCCACATTGGTGTGACTTTTCTTCTAGTAATTTAACTTCTTTTACTTGTTCTGCCCACAATAACTCTTTCTTTTGTAATAAAGAAGGAAGCATTTTGTTGGAGAATGTTTGGATCAACAGCATGTCAGCAACAAGCTTTCGGAAAAAAAGCTGTAAAATGGAGGTTTTAATATTTATTTCTACTTCATGAAAATCTTAAAAGACCAAAAGCTAGTTCAACATTTTATACTGTTATTTTGTTTGTTTTTTAATCCAAAATCCCAGGACAGCCTTGTAAAGTTAAACATAAGAGAAAACAAAATCAACCTTAGTCTTTGATGGAATTTTAACAAATCATGAAGCCTATCCTAATATTTTCCACAAAACGGTTCATCTTAAAAGGGCAAATATTATTAGTCCATTTCAATTTCCTTCTTAAATCAGTTATTCTGAGGTTTAAGAAACTTTACAAAAAAAGATACTGACATAGCCGATTCATTTCAAGACAATGATGGAAAGAAGGGTTAGCCCAAGGAACCCGTACATTCAACAGCCGGGGGTTCCGCAACTCTGACTCTTAACTTCTATTCCATAAGATAGCTAACTAAAGATATAGCTAACTAAAGGGAATTTGTTAACAGGGTCTGTTGGGATCCTGATACCTAAAAGCTCCCAGAACGGCACTTTAAGAACTTTTAAAGGGAAAGGTTTTCCTTCATTTGGTTCTTCTCCATTTGTAGCAGCTATCCTAACAATTTGGAGGAAACGTGTGAATCCCTTCTGTTCCTTGAAGAGGATACACAGAAGGGTTTACAACAGCAGCCAGAACAGGGCCAACACACTGTAGCTATCAACTGATATTTTCTCCTCTTCCCCTCCATTCTTTATATGTATTTACCTTTGAAATTCTAAGGTCTACTTACTAAAGGCTTTGAAGGTAGGAACTTTGTCTTACGCATTTGTTATTATTAGCTCTTAAGTTGCTGCATATCTTTAGTTGATGATCATGAAGTTTTTCTAATGAAATGAATGAAAAACTAAAGGGTTTACTGCATGCAGCATTACACTATGTATACATTTTTAACATATTTAAATAGATATTTCTTTTGATCTCAGTTTTCAGGAAAGGCTTACCTAAGTTGCCAAATACAATTTTCCCTATTGAATGTTCTCAAAACATGAATTCCAAATTTTAAATTTGTCTGAATGACTCCTCGGTAAACATGTCTTCTCAATCAACTGAAAACTCCATGAAGTAAGGAAATGTATCTGCTTTCATTCACAACCATATTCTTAGAGTTCAACAGGATTCCTGGTACAGTGAGCACTTAACAGATGTTTGTTAAAAGAATGAATGAATGACATATATTCCACCAACGAAGAAAATGGATGCTCACTGTTCACACTCAAGAAAAACAGTCTATGAAAAGGTGATCTGACCGGTGTACCTTACCTTGTGATTTTGTATTTGTGCCTGCAAGGCCACTTTACTTTTGGTTTGTTGTAAGTGGTCACGAGCAAGCTTTTCCTTGCCAATCTTCACTAGTTCCGCCATGCCTTGCAACAAAGCATCTTGCTGGCTCTGTGATGAAAGGGCTGCCGAGTTCTGAGTACCTGGTTCTCAGGATACCCCACATACTGTCAAGGACATCCTGAAAAGAAGGAACAGGTGTGCACAAACATTTTCATCCAATCATGAAAATAATCCAAACGAAGAACAAATCTAAACTCTCTTGGTAGAATAAAAAAAGAAGTCTTACTCTTTACAATCATAATAATTCACTATGATTGAATGTTTTCTGCTCAGACATACCTCTAATTTGTAAACCTCTTGGAGTAAAGCATAAGGTAAATGAAGCCTCTCCCCTTCGGCTCTTAGTTTTGCCACTTGACCCTCAGAGTTCTGCAGTTCTACTGTATGTGCGTCTGCTTTCTAAAGAGACAATGCAAAAAAGCAAAACCCTTAATAAATTATAGAAGTGTATGTACTCATTTTTTAAAAATTAAGCAGTAAAGAATTACGGGAAAAACAAATGTCCCACCTCCCCTGCCTCACCTCCAGCTCACTCCAAAGATCCACACTTGACAGTCCGTTACCAGTGCACTCGAAGCATGTACCAGTAGAGGTACACATGCCCAATCTCAAACCCACTGAATTGCACACATTCTGTTCTGCAGTTTGCGCTTTTCACTTATCAGATCCTCAGTATCTCTTCAAATCAGTACAAACATCTGGCTTCTTTTAAACACACGCATGGTAGGTATGCCATCGTAAGTCTGCACACTGCTTTAGTAACATTCTGCTCTTAATGGACTTTTGGGCTAGAGTTTTTAATTTAAGCAGTACTGCCAGATCCTTCCTTGAATATTTAAAAACATATTTATCTCTATGCACTTATCTTATTTCCTTTGGATAAATGCAACCTAGTACCTAGAGCAGTGCCTGAGCATAGTAGGTCCTCAATTAATACTTGCTGAATAAATAAACGAAGCAAAATTGCTGCTGGGCTGAAGAGTGTTTAAAATTTTGATCTATATTATGCGTGTGTGTGTGTATATACACATATATATATATATATGCATATACACACACATATGTATATAAATTAAATAAAATAAAATTCGGACATAGTCTAGCCAATGATCCCTAGAAGCTGAGACTTATCAGCTCTCTTACATTTCCCAACGTCCTTACCAACACTGCACAAACTTAAAATTTTGCCCAGTTGAGAGGTGACAGCGGTCTTTTGTTGTTCTGATTTACATTTCATAAAGTACTACTTAAGAGGTGTTTTTAAAGGTCAACGTATTTTCCTTTTTTGTAAATGTACTTAAGCCTCCCCACTGCTGACAAAAGGAAGTGGCTGGGAAGCAGAGCTCACACCCAAACTCTGGCCCCAGGTTAGGGCAATTTGAGTTACTTTGACTTGATTACCTGAAGCTGTTCTTCAATACTCTGGCCACTAATCTCATTCAAAGACTGCTGTAAAGATGTTTTATTCTTAATAAGTTGATCATACAGTCGCTTTATTTCATTCTGTAAAAAAAGATAAGTGTGGGAAGCAGTGAGAGTTTTATTTAGCCTTGAACACCTTTGTCAAAAAAAATTAGTTGTCCTTTAATTTTGGTTTTCAGAAATTTCAAACATATACCAAAATAGAGAAATCTCTGCATTGCCATGATGCAGCTTGGACAATCATTGACTTTTGGCTGGTTGTCTCTCCATGTGCTCTCTCCTGAGCTTTTCGACTGTCCCTAACCTACCTTCCTTCAGATTGTTTGAAGCAAATCCCAGATAGTATTTCATCAGCATATGTTTCAGTATGCATCTCTAAAAGATAAAGATTCCTCCCTTTAAAAATACTACGAATCAAAAATAACGCCTTAGAATTAACAGTCCAGACAGGGTTCACATTTCTCTAATTGTCTATAATCGTTCTTTTAGGTTTGAATTGGAATCTAAATGAGGTCCAATAGGTTGCAATGGGTTAACAGGTGTCTTAAGTCTCTTATAAATCTGCAGGTTCCTCGCCGACCCCTCTTTTTTGTGTCTTGGCTTTTTTTGGAAGGGGTTGGAGAATTGGGTCACTTATTCGCATAGCTTCCCACTGTCCAGATTTGGCAGACTGCACCCACTGTGACACTTAACATTTTTCTGTCCTTGTGTCTATTTTACTTAAACTCTAGAGACTTCATTAGATTCAGGTTTGATTTTATGGGCAAGACTCCTTCATGAGTGGTGCTGTGTTTCATTCTTTTTTTATTAGAGAATTTTAGTAGCTTCCTAACCAGTCTACCTGGCCCAAGTCTCTCCTCCAATCTAGACAACTGCCAGATGAATCCACCTGAAACGTATATGAACCGTCATTCCTTTGCTCAAAAACTTTAATGGCTCCCTCTTACCTAGAAATCCTCCCGTACAACACTTTTGAAGTGGCTGAATGTAACATAAGAATGAAACATTACTTTAGTTCAATGTAAATGTACACCCGACACTTTGGAAAGGGGCTCGCTTTCAAATGGTCTCCAACCACAGCAGCAGAACTAACTTTCATAGAAAGAATGTCTCACCCCTTTCCTTAACGATTCCCTTTCACATACGCTGCCAGGAATAGGCATTAATGGAGGTTAGGAGGAGTCAGTGCTAGAACGTCAAACAGTGCCAAAGCATGGCGAGCACCCAAACCTGTACCTGGTAACTGCGGTTGTAGTCAAGGCCAGCTTTCAGGGACTTGCTTCTAGACGCAGCTGTGGCCTGCGTGTGCTCCAGGTAAAGTTGGAGGTTATCAAAACATTCAGGGAACAAACTGGTGTTCTTGCCAGGCCACGTCATGGCTTTCAACAGATTATCCTTCTTGTCGCTCATAGCTAAGGAAAGTTTTTTCAGTTCAAGAGCCAGTGTCTGCAAAATGGAGAGGCAGGAAGACACAGTGAATGCACTCTGAGCCTAAGGGCTTCAGCTCTGGCTTAAATAGTGGGCCGTCCGCAGTGATGGTCAACACATGGGCTTACTTACCTCGCAGTGCACCTGTTGGGCACAAATATCCCCTCTGAAGAGGCCAGGTGTCTGCAGCATCTCCTCCACACTGCCAAGGCACTGACTGAGGGTTAGAAATAGTTCACATAATTTTTTATCCAAATTTATGTATGTTTCTTCTGTCACATTTTCCTGAATCAAGAGGAAAAAAGAAATAAAAATCATTAGGATTCCTCAACTTTCTAAGCCTACACTAACTATGATTTGTGTTAGAGCTTACAATTTGTTATACTTTTTTTTAGTCATTTCAAACACTTTGTGAACTAGGTAGCCAAATAGATAAAATTAAGATGTTAACTCTGCGGGAAACAAGTTTAAGAAACTCAGTGTTAGGTAGGGAGTTGACTACTGAATGGAATTAAACGGTCAATCACAAGATGAAGGACTTCCTTAGTGGGGCCACCCGGGTGGATGTGTGAATCCACATGAACTCTACTATCCCTCCTGTCACTGCTCCCTGCCTCCCACATTTTAATGTAGGAGAATGTGCGCTAAAGAAACCAAGGTATGGCCTGGAGAAGGAAAAGAAGTTTTGAAACTTGAAGGGGTTGATTAGTAAGAGGTATATCTTAAAGATAGGGATGGTACAGTATGGTGACTACACTTAAAAATATTATATCACATGTCTGAAAGTTGCTGATTGAGTAGATCTGAAAAGTTCTCATCACAAGAAAAAAAAACTTGCGACTGAGTGGTGATGGATGTTAAGCTTATTGGGTCAGCATTTCATAATATATACAACTATTCAATCATTATGTTGTACACCTGAAACTAACATGTCAATTACATCTCCATTTTTTGAGATAGGGATGCTCTGTGGAGAGGGTGTTGGGGTGTCTCATTAATGGGCTTACTGTAAGAACTGAGGCCCCTTAGATGTGGAACTTCAAGGGGGTCCCTAGGGTTGTGTAAGTGTGCCCTGGTGACTGATTCAGGAACATGTCAAAGCTAGTAATGGCCCCAATTTGGGCTTTGCTTCCTACCATCTTCTCTGAAGATGGTACCCAGTGCACCATCTCCGTGTTACGTCTACTCAAGGTTGGAAACCTTGCTCCCTCCTTCCTTCCTCACCCTTCCAATCCCAGAGCACCACTGCAGACAGTACTAATCAATCACAATCCTGGTTCCTGCTCATCGTGGACTCAGGTTCAGAAGCCTCTGCACTTGGGGCTCCAGGCAGCCAATGCTGTACTTATTAGAGTTGGCAAAAGAGATAAATTCTATTTGCAATTCTAGGACCCACTGCATCATGTGTTCTATTATTTGTAAAGAAAATTATGACCAATTTATAATATCACATCTCCCTTCTTTATGGCAATGAGGAAAACACATAACATGTAACTGCTACCTGTGTCTGAAGATTATTTGCTTCTTGACGCAGGTCTTCAAGTTGGGCAGTATAAGCTTTCAGTTCTTCAGTTGTGGGGTATCGAAAGTTATACATGCTCACACTAGGCAGAATACTCACATCTGTGGCAACCTATTTGAAGAAGGAAAACCCTATTACAGACAGTTTGAGATCCTGCTGATGTTCACATAAAATAGTCAAAATGCCTTAGTACGTCGTATCTTCCAAGTTACCTTCTTGGTTTATAAGAAAAAATAATGAAAATAATAAAAATAAAAAATAATAAAAGTTAACAAAAGTCTTTACTTAGAAACTTGAGGGTCCATTTAGATATCAAAACTAGGGGGAAAAACCCATAATTTCAAAAATAAAGTAAAATTATTTGTCTTTCAATTTAGTAGCAATGCTATCCGTGTTGCAAGGTTAGCTGATTCCCTTCCCATTTACTAGTAGACTCTCGGTATTTAGCCAAGTCTTAAAATAAAATATAGTCACCTAGGGGACAGATTTGCATCTTGATTTGCTATTGAAAAGCAACATAAACATTGAAAATGAGCTGTGACTTCAGAAGGGAGAATGATTCAGAGTTCATTTCTTTCTAAAACTGGAAAACTAACATAAAAAGGAAAAGGGTAGGGTGGTAGGTGACACCGGTTGGGCAAAGGAACGACTGAAGGCATTCTACACCCAGTGAGAGGAAGACACACATTATATAGTATGGAAGCCAAGAGTAAGGCTAATAAGGCCCTACCAATGTGTAGGTCTTTAACTGGTCAAATAAGGTTCTCTGCAGAGTAGAACAGAAAAATTCCCAGCAGACTGGAGAACTGGGAAATTGCTGGTAAACTTTGCCCAGGCAGTTCAAGTGCAAAGGTGAAGGCAGCAGCTCGACTGCTGTGAGCAACAGCGCTATCCTGCTCATGCACGCCTTGTTTAAAGAGAAATCCAGCAGCAGCTGGCACAGTATGAATAAAACCGGTAACGGCCACGATAAGGTGTGCTGATAGACAGGTACACCGGCACAGGGCCGGCACACTGTGGATTCCAAGAAATCTGTTGATGAATGAATGACACTCATATAGCACTGCATCACTGTTAAGTGTTTTCTACATATGTTATCCCTTTATTCATTCAATAAAGAGTAATTGAGATTTTATGATGGTTCAGGTGCTGCGCCAGGCACTCAAAGGTGAATCAGACAGAGTCTTTCTCCTCATACCATCTAATGAGGAACACAAGATAAATAAACGGGCACATGATATAAGAGCTATGATCAGGATCAGGGAAGCCCAGGATACTCTGGAAGCATAAAGGAGGGGTACTTCACGCAGATTCCCAGAGGTGTGTAAAAGGGTCGGCCAAGTAAAAATACCCACTTGGCACCTTTGCTCTCTGAAAAATAAATTGCTGTATAATGCAGAACATACCTGTGCATTTAAGGAATGCCTGTTCGACTTTCCAAGATAAACATGCTTATTTACACGGTGTACAAACACACACTGACCTGAGGCTCCACAAGCTGGGGAAGAGGCAGCTTTATTTTTGACGAGAGTTCATGATCTAAGTATTGCCATTTGTCTCCACTCTGGCTCCGAGTTGATGAGACTGAGTCTGGGGCATCATTTTCAAGGTCAGATGCCTCATTGCTTTTGAGCAAAAAAAAAAAAAAAAAAAAAGTAAAAAGAATAATCAACATACAAAAAATTTATTACCTTCAGACCATGTTTTATATGTGAAAAACACTCTTAGTTCTCCCAATTATCAAACTACTGAATGTCTAAATCTTTAAAAATGTTTTACCTCGCAGATGATTTCTGAGTTGTATCTTTATCACGCTGGCAGTACTCGGGCCACATTTTCTTAGCATTAAATTCTATGAATTTGATTAAATCTTTCTGTTCCATTGGTTTCAACTCTAGAACCTAAAATTGAATAAGATTGAAATGGTCCGATCAATCAAAGTTTTCAATTGATACCCAAGGGTTTCCTTTTGTTGAGATAATCAGATTTTGAACCATTCCCTAAATCATAATTTACTATTTCCCTTTTTTGCTTTACTTTTACTTCTCAAAAACCTATTTAAAACATTCACACACTGACCAAGTGTAGTTTAAAACATATTACACTTTACTTCTCAAAAACCTATTTAAAACATTCACACACTGACCAAGTGTAGTTTAAAACATATTACACACGTGGGAAATCACCGAAAATATAGTAACATATTTTGAAACAACAGGGAAAGAGGTGTTGCAGTTAGAGATAAGTGCACCCTGAAGATATTCGCTTAGTTTGACATAAGATGCAAGTTAATAAAGTAGCAAAATTAGAGTGTCCCCAACAGTAGCAGTGACAGCAAAGCAGGTGCTGCATAAATGCCGCTCGGAGCTGCTGTGCACACAGGGACACCCACACTTCACACTTCCCGTTCAGTCACATAAGAAAATGCTTCAATGGTGGTTCCGTATTTGGTGCAAAGGGAGATTCCACATAGAAAGCTTTATTCTTATCCCGACAACCGTTGGGGGCTGAAATTACCTGCGGTTGCTGGAAATCTTTTTGCCTGATGAATTGTGGCCTTTCCATTACAACAGATTTAAATTCAGAAAGGTTATCTGTTTGGAGAACTTTTTGACGCTTTGCAGGTTTCCTCAGAAGGGTAGAATGCTGCAAAAATTTTTAAGACGGCAGACTATTTAAAAAGATGGTCCACTTTATTTCAATTCAATAACGAGACAATATAATGGAAACATTTTATATGCAGTAAATGACAAATGCACTTTGTTATTTACTATAATTATACACTATGATTTTAAGTACTTATTTTATAACAACTTTATAAACCACTACATTTGATGAAGTGGTCATCTTATCATTTTCTCAACTTATTTCAGCCAATGAATTAGTAAAAGCCAGGAACTCTATTGCTTTTTTTTCCTTAAGAACAAAGTAAAAAAAATAATAAAAATGAGAAATAGTATTATGCTTACAAATTCAAATTTCCTCTATGTCTACAACATAGATATTTTAAAAACAGAGAACAAATTAGAATGAAAGGGGAACCAAATGGCTTGTGTATCTTCAGCTAATCTTATTTCTGCGAGTAGAAGTCCTCCAACTAGGAACCACCGTCTTATAAGTGTGTATGCAAATCTTATCTGGCAAGATCCTACTCATGAGATGCACATTTGCACCTATAAACACAGAATTCTTTTAAGTCACAAAAAACACTTTAACTATATAATAGTTACATATAAATATTTGTAAATGAATAACGCAAGTACCGTGGAAATAGGTTTTATGTTTCTGATGTCAAATTTATACATATACATATGTATATATGTATATATGCATATATGTATGCATGTACGTATGTATGTATACATCCTGCCATATATATATATATGTGTATCACATACATGTCTATGCATGGCCATATTTTTACCTGGTCCTCACTGTATTTCTCTTACATATGTATATATGTACATATGCATATATGCATATATGTATGCATGTACGTACGTATGTATATATCCTACCATATATATATATACATATATATATATGTATATCACATACATGTCTATGCATGGCCATATTTTTACCTGGTCCTCACTGTATTTCTCTTGAAGCATCAGCTGGACTTTTTCCAAGTTGCACTTCACAGTTTTTAGTTTCAAGGAAAGTGCTTCGGCCTCCTGTTGGGTGGCTCCACTATCTCCCAAGCCCTGATCTCTGCAGTTCTCTAACAGAGAGGAGACCTTGTGCTCGATATCTGTTAGCATAGCCTAGGAAATAAAATCATTTAATTATTCACAGTTTCGGTCTTAAACAAATGTTACACTCCAACACAAGTTGATTCACTCGCTCTACCTAAGTGTGCATGTAAGTCCCAGGTTGGAAGGGACCTTGTTGGAAAAAAAACCCCCTCATAATTCCTGTGCTTTTCTACAGGGGTGCAACCAAATCAGCCCCAAATTGCAGCTGTTATTCTCTAAAATCATCTAACATGAGTGATTCTATAATCACTTTAGAAAACACAGCGGAATGCATCCAGCATAGCGTAGTTGTTAAGAACACAAACACTGGAACTAGACGACATGGGTTCAGATCCCAGCCCTGCCACTTCGCAGCTAGGTAAACATAGGCACCTTGCTTTGCACGAGTGTGCCTCTAGTCATCTGTAAAATGGGGATAATATCAGAACTTACCTCCTGGGGTCATTTTGAGGGGTCAGAATTAAATCCATGTAGTTAGGCCAGGGCTTGATACAAGTCTGTGCTGACTATTATTTTCCCCTACCTTCCTAACCTTTTTCTGTTGCAATCCAAGTGGTGAGTAGTAATAAAAAAAGAATTCAATAGAACTCTGAAAAGTCTTTCCCTTGCTCTTTTCCTTTTCTTGCTCTAGCCAAATAAGCTTCCAAAGTATCAGAAGAAGACCACAGAAGAAATCATTTGGAGCCTAAAACAGTAAGTCATTGATACACAACTTGCCAACTCACACACGGGTCTAAAAATAAATCAGCTGGATGAAGCAAGTTTCCCAATAAGTCACTGCCACTGTATTTCTCCTCAGCAGATCGAGTTTGCCCTCAGGAGCCCAGTCATGCCAACTGGCTGGGCACATACATGCAGCGGCACCTTTGACTCACATTCCAGCACTGTGATCATCTGTGCTAAAAACAGCGCGTCACAAGAACAAGCTCAGTTCTTTGAGAAAAACTTAAGGAAAAATTCTATCCTTAAAACAAGTTTTCATATGATATATCTTAAAACTCCTCCATCCAAGCAAACTACTGACTTGTATCCTGTACAGACTCTTCTAAGCTTAAACAACATGTACTCACAGATTTTAAAAGTGGCTATAAACGAAGCGTACTATAACTTTGCATGCTTTTTTCCCCTCACTTAGCTTTTTTATACATCCTTTTTCCTGCATCTACATACCTGTGCTTCACGATTCCCACTTTACTAGTTGCAAGTTGATATTACACTAATCACTTAACAATAGGGAAATTGTTAAGCCGTTAAGCTGTTTCTAGTTCTTCAATTTTGTAATCAATGTTGCCATAAATATTTTTTTCCTTTTTATGTTATTTTTGAAGGGTAATTTTAAAGTAATGGTCAAAGAATATTAAGTCAAAGATGAACATTTTATATGCTGGCTGTTGACCTTCCAAAATACTGAGCCAATCAGACAGAACTATCAGACATTAGTGGAGCTATTTTTCCAGAGTTTTCCAGGATGATATAATTTTTGCCAACGTAATGTATGGAAACAAGACAACAGCTGCTTTAATTAAAATGTTTTTAAAAATCAAGGCTGAACATTTCTTCTCCAATTACCGAATATAATTTTTCTTGACTGATCTGTTTGCTCCTATCTTTTGGACATTTTCCCACTGAGAACTTAGAGCATTTTTATAGACCACTGTAAGGCTTTTCATATGTTTCAATATTAAATATGTTACATAAATAAACCAAAAATAGCCCCTGTATATTGGCCCTTAGGTTGTTTATTTGTTCACAGCAGGCCAGGGCCATTAGCTCAAATCTCACTGGCACCAAACTCAAAACTGGACCCTACATCTGTTAGTCATGGTTAAGACAAACTCTGGGGCTCTAAAAGACTCCAGCCTCTGCTGCCCTTTGGAGCTCTTAGACATTACCTAGGCGCAAAGCTCCTCTGGATGCCCAGATCCCACCGATCCCCCCGGGAGATGTTTGTCCTCTTCCCCTTCCGGGTGGTGGCCCCACCCCATCCCATGCCACAGCTTCTAGCTTCTGTAAGGTCTCCTGCTGCGAGGGACTTCCCAGTACACTAAGATGCTGCCAAAACATCACCCAAACAAAGCGCACTGTGTGCTGCCGCCACCTTGTGGTTGTGTTTTTTCTTTGAGCAGCCAGCCACTAAATCCCTGAACTCACCAGAAGCGCCCCAAGGAGAGGATTTGGGGATGATCAAGAAGTTGGTATGGGGTCCACCCAGTTAGCAGGACAATCTATTGCCAAACTGATCCTGGATGACCGTAACTGGCTGGGACTTGACATTTGAAAAGCTACAGGTTCAGAGCAGCGCAGCGTTGCTCTGTGCTGTAGTATCCTCTGTCTTGTCCATACCCCCACGCCTCATCAGCCGAGCCACACAGCTACGACAGTATTTGAGAAAACCCACCCCTCAGAGCTGACTTTCAGGGTCAGAGGTGCTTAGCTGCCCAGGGAATGAGGTCAGCTTGCCTGTCTGGGTCGCCTCCTAGGCAGGCACTGGATGTTGTAAGACTGGGAGTGAGTGAAAAAAGGGGAGCAGCGCGCCTTGGATGGAGGGTGGGCTACCTGCCACCCCGCTACGGTCCACAGCAGGAGTTCCCTGTGGCCAGGCTAGTGATATGGGGGTACTCTGAGATGATGTCATCATCATTGGAAACTGCAGCAGCAGACAGCTGAGCCAATCAGGCAGACACCACAGTCCAAAGCTGGTCTCGGCGCCCCTGGAAGAGGCGCTCCTCAGCTGTTGTGACACTCAGTCGTGCTGCTGCAATGTCATCAGTCTAGCCCCTCCCTGGAGGGATACAAACATAAGGATCCCAGTCTTGGGGCTGAGCCCGCAAATGTTACCGAAGTGACTAAAGGCAAGGAATTTTACATTCCTGTTCCCCTAAGGAAGAGCAGGAGCATTCGCAGTGAAATGGCAGCACAGCCCTTTAAAGTTATCTCGGCAATCTTGTAAATCAGGATACTCCGTTTCATTTCATTCTTTGAATAAAAATTCAAAGAACTTATTACTATGAATAAAAATAACTGTTAGCATTTATTGAGTACTTTTTATATCTTTTACATACCAGCCATTGGTTTATATACCTTATCTCATTTAATCCTGGCAAAGCACTAAGAGACAATCTGCTATATAAAGAAATGAGGTGAGAAATTCACTTCCTCAAGTTTACAGTTAACAGGATGGACCTGGATTTGGACTCTCGATTCTGAGCTCTTCCCCTCTACTGCCTCCCCAAATACTTTGTTAATATAAATCATTTCAAGGAATTACCCCAAGAACAGAAAGTTGAGGACAAGATAAACAGAGGGGTCAGAGTAATAAAAGAAACACACTGGTGCTTTAAGAGCAATTCACCTAATCGTGGAAGGTGATTGGTGAACAGACAGGCCCTGAACTCCGACCCATAAGCCTTACCTGGCACCCTACCAGCTGCTGCTCCACAACTTGCTGCATGTCTGCATTTAAAGTTTCCGGCTCGAATGCCACGTTGGCTTGGTGCAGCCACAGCTCCAGCTTGGCCACCTGGGTCTTGCAGACATGGAGGACTTCTGCAGGCTCAGGGCTAGGTTTCTCCACCGTGGCCTCAAAAGCTCCTTGCTCGTCAGAAAAGCCCAGAGCTGGAGCCTTGATAGGAAGTGTGGTGGCACCCTAAGATAAATCCAAAGATAATCCAGCAGTGAAAAGCCAGGAGTCCGAAGTTTTCAGGTTTGGACTTGCAAAGACCTGAGAACTTGCAGCATTTCCCCAGTTAAAGAAAAAATAAAAAACATATATATATACAGGCAGAAGTAAGAAAGAAAGAAAACTGCACCTCCACACTCATAGCAACAATCATGTGACCTGGAGCCCCAGGTTTCCAAGCAGCCGATCTGCAGGTACACAGGTACAGTGTTCCCAGGCACAGAGGACACAAACGGGCTCCCAGTTCATTAACAGTAGGCCCCAGGAGACAGGTAAGTGTAGTGAGAGGGTGTGCGTGTGGGCGTGTGTGTCTGAAACATTTCAGCGAGCTGGCCAGTGTTTAAAGTGCGTGACACGTGATTAAGCAATGCTTACATTGCTGTGCGCTCTGTTCAAACAGAAAAAAGAGATCTTTACACACTGGCTGGGAAACGAGGAAATATAGCATACGATTTCAATTTATCATCTTCTCAAGTAGCTAAATTATAAAATATTTTAGTTTTCTTTTCCCCTAACATACATGCTATATAACTCATCTAAACATCTATTAAAAATAGCTTGAGACAGTCAAGTAATGAGCTTCAGTGGGATAATCAGAAAACATTTCTCCTATTCTTCACAGAGAACCTCTAAAACTACTTTTCAACTCCTAGATACTCAAATATTAAGGAGTAGATACTTACAGTATAGTATTAAAAGAACCATGATGTGTTCTTTTTATATTGAAACCACAGAGCTGCTTAACAATCCAATAGAAAAATTTCTCCCAGATACCAAATAAAAACATTCTAGCAATTTTATAATAGATATTTTCAATTTGGAAGTAAAAGATGATTTGATAGAGATAGATTTGCTTCCCACATCCTGTTCCAGAATATTGAAAGAGTATATAAACCTTCTAGAGAAATTCCTTTAGGTATAAGGATTTGCGTTTTGCTCTATAAAATTATTGATCTCAATATGTATTTTGTTATAGTTACAACGAAACACAGTATTTTCTACAAGAGATTTTGCTAACTACATGTTAGCATCTAATAAGGCACAGTTTGTCCGGGTGACATACTTCTAATGGGAGCTGCAGGCAAATGTATACTCTACCTCAACTCAAAGGCACGTTTCTCAATGTTTGTGGAATTTTGTTTAAACAGTACTTTCGGGATAACTGAAGTAAGCAAAATTGGCAAGTAGCAACAAAAACAAGAGGGTATGGCAATATCATCATTCTCACACGCACTGATGAATATCACGAAAGATGGTTTGGCAAAAGTGTCTCTGGGTTGTTCTTGTTCCCTTTCACCATCTATTAACTTCACGTTTGCTCTTTTCTGCCTAAACGCTACTTCTCCCCTGCTCTTATCAATATTTCCTTCAAGAATGACCTTCTTAAAGAAGTCTTCCCTGCCTTGTATTTTCTCTGCGGTTCATACAGTCAGCTCTATACTGTATTCAATTATACCTGTTTAAATTTTCTTTTTTAATCCTGATATTTTAAAAAGCAACAGTTGTGTGATTTTACTGCCAGACACAATTTCTAGTTTTCAGATATTGCTCTTAGTGGCAAAGATTTTGGGATCCTCTTTTTTTGTCACATGAGATAACAATCTGTTAATATTAATACATTTGTAATAATAGATTTATCATCTGCCTTCTTTATTTACTCAAAAACATTTGAGCACCTGTCATATGCTACACACATTTTTTTTAATGGCAATATTGAGTTTCTTTGCTTTCTCACTAATGAGGAAACAAGGGAGGTAGATAAACAATCTGGGCTGTATTTGCTAGTTATTTGAACCTGAAGAGAATACAAAGGTGAATGGAAGAAAAAAAGTATTTTCAACCACAGAACATCAATAGCTAAAGGGCCTGAGGAACCTGCCTCTTTTTATAGTCAAAGAAATCCAAGTGCATTTAACGCTTAATCGGTTCACACATCTCCCATTTCACCCTATTGCTTCTGAGGAGCTCCGGACTAAACATAAGTTACTTGACCAAGGGCACACAGCTCTGAGACCATTTAAGTCTGAGTCCATAGTTTTTTCCACAATAGCGCCCCTGTTCAAAATCTTCCTTCAATGATAGCCCCAAATTCTAGAAGCAGAAATTATTTAAATAAATGTTTTATGGCTGTACACTTTGGGTGGGGGACGGCAAAAAGTATTACCACAAGCATTTCTTGACAGAGAGAATCACGTCATCTTTACAGCATAACTGTAAATCAGTAATACCTAATTCTTTATTGGGCTTTAGAGCTAGACCACCGTGCCGAATGTGATACACAAGCCATCTCATTCTTTTACACCACAAGCCCATTACTGTTCCCAGTGTACAGATGAGGAAACTGAGGCTTAGAGAAGTTATTCAAACTGCCTATGGCTGCACAACTAGTAGAGTCAGGATTCGATCCCTGATTTCATTGTGCCTTTAGAGTCTGCAAGCCCACATTCTTGACATAACTCTGCCAGCCCTCTAGTATTCAAGTTAGCCTCTCAGTTAAGTGAATGTCACACTGAGTGATTTCTGCATCGACACATCACTGATCTAAGTAACAGCCTGTAGCTATGTATATTTCATGCCAAAATACCAGCCCTTTAAATTCATTCCTTAATATTTTACACTCAATTATATAAATATCTACATGTCTCCTCACCTGCCCTCCCTTTTAATAAAATGCAAAATTTCTGGCTAAAATGCAATTGCACAGATACTAGACATGCTATTGGGATGGGATGGTAGCAGTTTATTTTGTGAGGCCAAACCTGCCTTGATTTCACATCTTTCAGTACTACATACTTAACTTAGGAAGGCAGACTGGAATATTCTGGCTTTGACGCCTGACCCTCCATTTACCAGCTGTACTTTTACTCCTTGAATTTTAATTTCCTCATCTGTAAACCAGGGGTAGGTATTAATCTGCCTTATTTAATCTGAGGATTAAACAGCAAATATAAAGGCCTCATGTAAGAGGCCGTTAATCAAAATTAGCTCTTCTCCACTTTCATTGCCCCCATAAGCTATATGCACAGAAAAAAGAAGTGGTTGTTAATGGAAAGACTAGCTTACTCTGTGAAACGGTTAAGTGAAAAACCTTTCCTTGCTCTGTGCCATGCTTACTTTCCATATGAACATCTGGTTGCAAATCTTCCAGTTCTCTACCTTGACAACACAGATGAAGATATGAAAGTTCACAAAGAACGGTTGGCTTGAAATACACAGTCTTGAAAACACAGAGAGCTTGTCATGGTAGATACTCAGGTACCTAACCAATTGCCTTGTTACCAACAGGGACTTACCTCTTCTGTTTGGTTGGGACTCAGGGAGAATTCTGGGCCTTGCTCAGGGCTTTGCGACCCTGGTGCAAGAATTTGTGCCATGGAACTATCATCACACGTGCTTATTTTCCCAGCTGCCTCCTGTAAAGAAATCAATCAACAGAGGTCCAGAAAAGTTCCTGCTCTGCTGCCTTGCAAGTCACTCTTCCTGCACCTACTCATTTTATAAATTGCCTGCTTGCAGAAATGACCAGAGAAATCAGATGGATTTCGAAAAAAGTCTGTTCATTAGGGGGAAAAAAATCACCTTCTTCAGGTTTGTCTTTATGGAAAGACTTAAATTCTCCAAAGTTTTCTAGTTAATGAGGAGCATAAAAAGAATATAGAAAATTGTATATTTAAGTAGATTATTATGAGAATTAAAATTCAATGAGATTATATGATAAAAGCCACATTTCAAATAATGGGGGAAAACATGAACTCATTAAAATTGGGAACAACTATCCAGGCATTTCACGAAGAATATAACTAGATCCTTGTCTCACTCTGAACAAGGAATTCTAATTTGTATCTAATATTTAATGTAAAAGTTATACCATAAAAATTCCTGAAAAAAATATGAGTGAATCTTTTTCTAATATAGTAGTGGGGAAGGACTTTTAATGCATGATGGTAAAGAAAAAGAATGCTAGTATTAACAACATAAAAAATAACGTGCACCACAGAAGACACCACAATCTAAATCAAAAGCGAAATAACAGATTGGGATAACAACTTACAAAGTGCTACTATTCTTAGTTGCTAATTACTCTTATAAATCAATAAGGAAAACATCAACCCCTACACAGGAAAACAGTTAATTGGCATGAATAAGCCATTCATATAAATGCAAAAGCCAATAAACACCTAAAGGGATATTCAACATTCTTAGAATATAAATGCCATTTAAACGGCCTGCTAAGTATGGCTAAGACTGAAAATATACACTATCAGCTCAGGAACAGGAAGAGGCATTTGTATGCATTCCAGATAGGAATAAAACAGATGTAGTCTTTCTCAAGGACAGTTTGGTAATATGTGTCACATTTTAAATGGATAAATACTTTCATTCAGCACTTCCACTTACTAGGTTAACCAAGGTAAACAAAGGAAAATGTCATGTACACACACAAAAATTGACCATGTGGTAAGAAAAGTATCGATGTTGTCATCGACCAAGCTTGATGGCTCTAGTTATAAGCTACGTGATCCTGTACAAGTTAACTTGGACTCTGATTCTCAAGCTTATGATCGTTAAACAATGACAGAGTATAAAGTATCTAGCAGTTCTTAACCAAACATTACTTTTTAGTTCCTTGTATGAAAAACAGTAACTGCTGTTAGAAAGGTATGAACCAAGAGCTAAAGGAAAAGCTTGGTTTAAGTAGCTTGGTTTAACTTTTAACTAAAAGAAGGGAAGGATCATGAAAAGACTGGAATGCCAGACTATGAAGTTTGCATTTTATTCAGGAGATAATCAGAATCCATGAAAGACTGCAGATTGTTAATAGTTTTATGAAAAGCTATCAGTTAGCATTGTATAATATGCGTTAGGAAAAATGACTGAAGGCTGTAACCCAATTAGAAGACCACTCCAAAAGTCTAGGGAGTAAGTAACAATTGCCGTAGAATATGATGATGGCAGAAATAATGAGAAAAGGATGTAAAGATTGAGTCGACATCACTTAGATAAGAAAAGTAAGAGAAATGAGGTATCTAAGATGACTCTGAAATTTGTCTTAGAATCTGAGCAAACAGTGGCGCCATTAATAGACTCTGAGAAATGAGGAAGAAGAGCGAGTTTGAAGGAATGTTGGTAACATGGGTTTGAGATGAAGGAAATAACATCCAAAAAGAGCAATCTATCAGGATGGCAGAAATGTGGCACAGATTTACGGGAAAAGTCAAGACGAGAAATTTGATTTGGGAATCACTGGCATAGAGGTGAGTACCAAACGCATGTGGTGTGCGGGGGGGCGGGGGGGATTGCTGTAAGAGAAAACAAAGAAGAGACCAGAACATTGGGGGACTATCGACCTTCACAGGGATGGGGCAAGAGAAGGAGGTGCAGCAGGGGTCACAAGTAGATGAGACAAGAAAATGGAGAATTTAGAAAGTCAAAGGAAGACTGTAGTTTAAGAAGGACGACAGTGCCTAATGCCAGAGATATCAATAAGGATTAGGACTAAAAAAGGGTATAAATTGATGTTTCAGAAGTCCAATGGCATTTAAGTAGAGCCGGGACTAAAATCTTGATTGAAAAAAAGGGGCAATGGCGAGGAGCACCAAGTGAAGACATTTAGCTGTAAATGAAAGGAAACACAGTAACTGACATGGGAAGCAGGATCAAGAAATTCAATGCACTGAAGTACCACACTGAGCCCAGAACAGGACATGAAAATGCAGAAGAAAGACTTCTTGCCATTCATGAAGCTGTGTCAGAATATACATAAAACTGTAGTAAGTCATTACTTCGGGTCAGAATGCTATTGGAAAACAAAGAGAAAGAGATGGGAGGTTTCTTGGAGGTGGGCGCTGAGATGGGCCTTTGTGGATCGGTGGGCAGTCTACGAGCAGATGAGGAGACAAGGGCTCCCAGGGATCCCAAGTAATTTCTGAAGAGAGTCTGGGCTCTGGGACACTCAGTTTGTTTGGGGGAGAGGCCCCAAGGAAGAGAACTGGTTAGGGAGGGGAAAACAGAATCCTTCTGCGGTGGAGAGGGAAGGAACCTGTCAAAGGCAGAGACCAGAGATGTAGGTACAGGCCCAGCCTGGCACCAACAATTAATGAAAGAACTGGCCTGGGAGCCAGGGTAGGGGTAAGAGAGGGGAGAGAGAGGTGTATGGATCATAATGATGCAGGGATGGTTCAGGAGTAAGGGCAAAGCATCTGTTCACGTCAGGTATAATGATTTTATAAAGTGAGGGCATTTGCCTTCAATTTTGAGAATCTGGAGAAGATTTAAAAGGTCATAAGAAACAAAGACTTACCTCATTAACTTATCTCATACATTATTTTGTCAAAAAGGATTATGAGGAGATTTCCCACCACGACCCTGCCAACTACTCTCCAAAAGAGAGGTGTGTTAAACACTTTGAAACACTGTGGTGAACTGTTCAGGCGCTCCTTCCCTAAGTGATCTTTCAAAACAGAAATTCTTTTCTCTGACTTATTATATATAACCTATCATCCCAGGCCCCTCTCCCCACAAATGTGTTATGCCCAGTATTACCTGAATGATTGTTCCAGAGGACGAAGATGCTCTATCTTCCTCCATGTCCCTGTCATGCTTCCAGAGTGAAGACCAAGACACAGAAGATGGCTCTTTCTTATCTCCTTTCTAATACAGTAATCAACTGATCAGCAGAGGGAAGTGATGTTCTACCATCATAACCAGCATCCTACTCATCTCTTTTATATAAACTCAGTTTACCAAGCAGTATATTATAGCCCTAATTCAGCCTCTCCCCCTATTTTCATCTCTTTGGCTAACTAAATCACGTCACCAAATACGGCTGCTCTTCTGGAGTCTAAAATATATTCTTAAAAGTTAGGAATCAGCTTCTATCACATAAAGATCTTTAAAACAGGGTGGTCTGTTTTTTTTTTAAGGAATTTAATCTGCTTTGATAAATTTAACCTTACATGCTATCTTTAAGATAACAGCCTGATGAACGTCTATTTTCTTTGTTGCCATCAAAGACACTGACTATTATAAACATACCAGCTCAGAGGAAAGAAAATACAAGTCTCGAATTAGAATCATGTAGTTGTGCACTCTTTTTTTGGCCCATTATCCCCCTACATTCTCACAATTCTGTCTGCCGTGAAGGGGTATGCTCAGACTACAGTTGTCTGATAGTCAGAGGACCGTAAACCTGTCCTCAGCTCTACCACATCTTAGTGATAAGCTGTGGGACAGCAGATTGTTCTCTGTGACAGTGGAGCTATTAACAATCCACAAGATGAGCAGAAAACATGTCTGATGGTGACCTGTGAGACAGGAAAACTTTAAACCGCTGTAACTTTCTTCCTACAAGACCCACTGTAACTTTAGTTTTTGAAGTATGAGATAGAAATTGGTATCAGGAAATAAAACTGCAAAAGTCTCATTCAACCAGTTATAATGAAGTAGTAAGACCAGTAGTAGTTGCTAAGATCTCTCCATATCATTTGGCAATGCTGTTTTAGACTAAAAAAACTATTTCGAATATGGGAAAATAAGGTTCTAAAAAGCACACCAGGAGTACCAACCAAACAGCATACTCTCAAAACTTCAGAGAAAGTACTCAGAAGTCAGGACACGGCAAAGAACTTCATCTTCTCCCTTACGCCAAAAACAGTGTGTGAATTACATTCGTCACTCTCTAGGGGGAAGCTGTTCAGATGCACTTAAACGTTCATAACATCGGAGACCTACGTGGGTCACCCTTATGTCAGCATTAATTTAAGAAATCTTTACTGTTTCCATTCATTTTAAGATCTTCCCACTGCCCTCCTTTCAGAGATTTCGGTTCTAACGAACTTGAAACAAGAAAACCATTTTCCTTACTTCACTCTTCAGAGAGCTCTCTTCTGCCTCTTCCTTGACTGCTGGCAGGAAAGGCATGGAGCCTCTTCTGTTCAACTGAAAGGCACAGCACAAAGACACCTGCATCACCGGGCCCCGTCTGGCTGTGTTTTTATGTAGCCGAGTTTTTCTTCACTTTATCCGAGATGCCCGCCCACACCAGGAGCCCTCTGGGTCTGGCAACTCCAGCTCATCCAGCCAAACTCATGCTACAGGCAAATCTTATATCCCTCTCACTTGCGTCTCCCCTGCGGCCCCTTATCAAACGATTCAAGAATGTGGTTCATTGGTGTAGGTTCAGAGTGGATTCAGAAGTGCCGGGCCCATGCTGGAGTCTGCAAGCGGGCTGACTTTAGCAGAAAGATATTTCATAGGGTGACTCCCACCTACCTGCCTGTGGAATTTCACAAGCAGCTTCTTAACTCGGGCATAAGAATTCTGGGTTGAGTCCAAAACATACACCCTGAAGATTTATGCTCATGAGTGAACAATCTCAGGTGGAGTTTCTACTTTTAAAATCTTCAGTACAGGCCACAGACACAGATGCCCCAGGGTTTTTTTTGTTTGTTTTTTTTTTTTTAGGTGAACAACACTACCCATTAAAGCTCCTGTGGAGTATGGGACTGGCATTAACCTAAAGTCATACCCACCTTCCACTCAGAAACGTCCCTCTCAGCCACTGCGTCCTCTTCTGACGCTCCAGCCGGCACCGTTTCTTTTTCTACTCCGTGCTGTTCCTGCTGTAAATGCTGGTGAAGTTTTAATATGGCCGCCTTTAAGTTCGCCAGCAGGTCTTCTTTCTTCTGGTTCACACTCATCATCTGCTTTCCAATCCCTTCCACTTCTCCCTGTGCAGAAAGAGTGTTTGCATTGCTTTGGGAAGTCCCAGGCCTTAGCATGCCCACAGGAGCCTGCTTCATTTGGTGCATGGGATGAAGATGTTTCTGTGCTACTGGTTTGCAGGGCCAGGAGCCACTCTCTGGTACAGTCCAGTTCCTCTGCATCCTGGCTGTGTTTCCCAACGACCTGGGGAGGGTTTACAAGCTCCCCTAGAAAATGCCCGCGTCTCACCTTAGATCATGTCAGTCAATCTCTGGGGGTCGAGCTGAGGCTCAGGAATTTGTAACAACCTCCATGGGGGACTGTGATGTACACCCAGGGTTAGGTGCCACTGCTCTAGGGGGCCATAGGACCCTAGAATCCACAGGGTCAGGGACCAGGAATAAGCGCCCCAGGAGATTCGTAAGCAGACATTGGGAACCAATGAGAGAAAACAAGGTTGGAATTCTCAAACTTTTATATTGCCTGTGAAGCCTTCTTTGGTATCACTGAATTCATTTACTTCTCACAGTCAAAGCCTCCTACCAAATGGAAATAAACAAAGGTATTGTGAAGTATAACGTACTGTGGGAATGATGGACAGATGATTCCACGCTTTATAACGTTACTTTAAAATTTATGTGATAGATGTGAAAATAAAATTTTTTGTACATGGTAGAAATGAAGATGCCTCCTGTCTGTCTAAGAGGATTACAGAATTATAAATTTTAGAGAAACAGGTGTTATCTAGTCTGACAACCTCCTCTCTAGCAGCCCTACAAGGCATCGTTAAACCTCTGCCTAAGGTTTGCATCAAAGGACAGCCTGCTCTTTTTTAGCGAAGCTTCATGTGTTCAAATTTTGTTCCTCATATATTCCTCAAACCTCGATTCCATTATTCTTTTTTTCTTTCCATCCATCCACCCTACAGCTAGTCATAGAATCATTATTTTACAGACTGAGAAACTTAACATGTCTACACCTACAAACGAGAGTCCCGAAGTCCAGAGAAAGAAGGTGATTTTTCCAGAGTTGCAGCTAGCGCGTGACAGAGCACGAATTGGACTTCTTGATGCCCAGCCCCCATGGCCCTTCTACTACTGCACACATTCCAACACCAGTACTCCTACTGTCTGAAGTTAAACTTCATGCGATTGCTTAGGGAAATGATAACTGAATTAAATCTGAGTTGGCTGTGGTATGTGTCAATTTTCAATAAACACTAAACTTCATAGGTATAGTGCCTCCCAACAGCCATTCAAATGACACTTAGAGAAACACAACAGTCTGCAGAGCCGCCAGCATGATGGAGGCATGGTAGGGCACGAAGCAGCCACGCTCCATAGCACCTGCAGACCCCTGGGGCTCTACATTCCGTGAGGTCGAGTTCATTTTCATACTACTACTAAAATGATTTGCCTTTTACACTGTGTTAACATTTTCCACTATGTGATGATGCAAAAAGCAATGATGGATAAAACTACAGGTGTCTTACGTGAATAAAGGCAAGGACGACAACTATTTTAATAGTTATTAGTTTCTTCGCTATCATGCACTTAACTGTAAAAAAAAAAAAAAAAGCCAGTTTCACTTAAGCATATCCTCGATAAAGAACACGTATTTTTGATAATCGGTGTGACAAAGTGGGAAGCATGCTTAAGGCACTTCTGCCACATACCGAAGTATGAGGGCTGAGGAAAAGCACTCATGTGATTACTTGAGTTTGAAGCTGACCTGTCGATTTTTTCAGAGAACACTATTGTTACTTAAAAAAAAAAAAACAGCGGATATACTATACTTATATATGTAAATAGTAAAAGATTTTTCTGAAGAGACATGTTGATACATGTAAAATCCTATTATTATCAACTACTGAAATGTGTCAGCATTTGGAGAATCTGCATAATTAGTGAAACAATTTTTCCAAATGATCAAGCATGATGTCATAAAATCATGCATGGTGAGAAAATCTATTCAGGGTACAAGATAGACCAGTGGATTTTAATGTAAATTAGGAGAAGTTTATTGACATGGCTTCGGAGTCCATTTATCAATGAACCTATGAGTAACTTCTACTTGCTGGAGTTTTAATGTAATTTCCAAAGAATATCTACAGTTTTCAGGGTTTTTAAAATATTCCTGTCTTTCCCATGTACATCTTGAAAGGTTGGACTGTTTTTATATATCTCAACAGATCGAATGCAGAAGTAGACGAAAATCTAGCTGTCTTCTATAGAGTTTGCAAAAATGTAAAATAGTGTCATTCTTCTTACTACATTTTCATTTGAAAAATATAATTTCTTCCATAAAAATGTTTATTAACATGTAATGTTTTTTTTTGTTTTGTTTTGTTTTGTTTTTTTTAAGAAGAGTTTACTTGAGCTGAACTGATGTCATATGCCAGGGAGCAAGATCTCAAATGCTCCTGGTTTATTGTTATTTTAAAATAAATGAAACATATTTTTACATTTCTGAGTTTAAATTTTTCTATACAGGTAGATATAGCTCACATAAACTAAAGTTCTTCAGGATTCTCAAACTTTTTAATATAAAGGGAAATCTGACATTTTTACAATATTGAGTCTTTAAAATTGAGTCTACCATTTAAGAGTTATGTCACCTTGGATCCCTCTGAACTTCGCCCTTGAGATTAAGTAACTTGCCCCAGGTCCCACAGTTAGCAAGTGGTGTAATCCAGCTTTGAACACCATAGCAATTGCCTGTTCACATCAACTTCATGGCAGGAAAAAAAAAGTTCTTTACAATCATTGGCATACAATTAGGTTTTTTCTTTATAGAAGTACTGATTCAAAAAGACTGGAAAAAAAAAAAAACCCTACCAGTAAAGGGGTAACAAGCAAACCAGTGTAAATGGGTCCACATGACTTAATTATGGCATATGGAAATACTGCTTAGTATATAGAACCCTTCATTATAATAGCCTTGAGGGTCATTATCTCTAAAGGACAGCCTGTCCACACTACATTACCCCTACCCCAGAAAGCTAGATGGAAAGTCAGGTTGTCCAAATAAATACCTTGTGTTACATCAGCTTCTCCGCTACCAGGGCAAATTCAGACCAAATGCACCAAGCTAAGCCTAAGGACACTTGAAGGTCCTTCCATTATGATAATTATATTCACCTATTTTATAAAATAGGCATGGAAAGTAAACGCACCATATTTCAACTGAAAGGGAAACGCAGGAAATACATTCTACCATTAAAAAGGCTTCAAGACACCAACGGCTTAGAAAGCGATTGTTGAATGAATGAAAGAAACATACCTGTACTTGTGGCAGGCCAGCAGCTTGGTCTGGTGACATATGTTCACGGAGAGCTCAACTGAATAATTATTTAAGATCTGTCTCAAATTTTCTATTTCCTCGTCGCATTCATTCGTCTGCTTTATGACTATCTATAAAATAACCCCGCCAAGAGAATCATCGTCATATCAAAGAACTAGATCGATGGGCTACTTCCAAGGGCTATCCCCATCACAAGTTTCATCAATTAAAACAACATGCACCCACCACAGATTTCAATAGGAAACAGTTAGCTCTAAATGGAAAACAACATTTAGAAAGCTGGCACCTGACCTTCTTGCTCTACTAGATGCCAGGGAACCTTGTGCAGTGCTTGGATTAGAGGTCTAAGTAGACACACCTTTGCTCTTAAGTATTTCCAGCCTAGTGAGTGGTCTTGTTCTGGGAAATGTTTTATAGTAGGCTAATACAAAGTTGCTAAGTTTTATTAAAATGATTGATACATCACGTATGCAATTTGAATACATATTCCATGTGAGGCTTTCCACATAGAAAGGTGACATTATTGATTCATAGTGGAAAGAGCATGTGATGTGAGGCATGACAAATTTTCCCGTTCCAGCCACATCCTCTCCTGGTAACCACTGCGATCAGTAGCAAATGTTTTATGAGTAAAGGTTGAGGGGTTGAGAGTGGCCTAACTTTGCAGAATAAAGCAAAACTAACCAGAACAATACCTGGAATCCAGTGTTAAGTGATTCATAGAGCTCAAACCTGTTTGTGAACTAAATGATATGATCAAAGTATGATGAAATAAGAGAAATGGACTTCAAAAGAAAGTCTAGGTATTTCCTTGGCATGCTTCAAATAAAGTGAAATGTCCTTTAAACTACAAAGTTTCGGGCCAACACCGAATTCTTCCTTGTATTTTCTTTAATAGTTAACCATACTTTAGCTGCAGGCTGGAAATGAAGAACTATGTTCACTGCACACACTGTTACCCACCTCAGCCCTCAACAATGAGCAATGTCTCATTACTCCTCCCAAAGTAATTTGTCTCATTTTCCACAACAAAGACACTTATAATATCTAAAGTAAGAATTAAAATAAATGTACCATACTCTAATGCTTTTCATTACCACCAGGTTACTCAGCTTTGAAATACATGAGATGACATCTGATTTCTACCAACACAATAAGATGAAAAATTTTATCACAGTTTGACAGCTAACTTGGCACAAAATATAATTTCCTCTTCTATTTCCCCCCCCTTTCATCTTGTGAAGAAGCCACTTTCCAGCATAGTTAGGACTATTATCTTCCTTTCCTTACCAGGAGACCAATAAGAACAAAAAGATTAAAAATAATAGTACAAATTTTATATCTTTCTTTTTTTTTCTCTTCATATTATTAAAAAAAAAAAATAGTACATTGAGTGCCAGACCTTTTCTCTCCCTGTGGGTGTTAGGAAATGACATCAGCTGATCAGCAGCCAGTCCAGAGAGGCTATATGAGTTACTCAAGCAAGAAAATTAACAGTGTCCTCAAAAATCTTAGAAGAACACGGAGTGACCACTTAAAAGTGAACTGAATTTAAGAAGGAAGAAAGAGGTAGCAGTTTTCTTCCAACCATCAGGTGGTGGTCGGGGAGGAGGGAAAAATTAAACCTTTCTTCCTCTCCTGATCCAGCTAATCAGGAAATGCAGGCAAATCGGGGGGAAGGTCTACTAAGAGGGTTGAAAAGTCTGTGGACTTTAAGGTTCTTTCAACGACTTTCTGTTTTATGACAGAGGTGGTTGACCTAGGAATACAAACCGAAGTGAAACTAACTTCCGTCTAATGATGATTCCTGACTTGTCACTGGAGATCAAACGAAACTTAAGAAAAAAAAAAAAATCCTCTGGGGAGAGACTTCAAGATGTCCTCAGTTAGAAGAGACCTCCAATACAGACAATGACACCAGGAGTCTAGAGACTCAAATTCTTGTCCTATTTGTACACAAATGAATCTCGACATAAGTTAATTCAGTGGTTTTATCAAGTCATCTAACATTTTCTACCTTTTAATACTGATCTCTTTATAAGCAAAAATAGAGATGGCAAAGTGCCTGCTCTCCCTGTATCAAATGTTTGAGAATAAAATGAGACTGATTAATATGAAAGTGGCTGAGATGTATAAAGAGATTATTATGGGGATGATTGCTGCATGAGTCTGTCGGCCTCATGAGATTGTGAAGGTATGGTTCAAGTTTGAATCTATTTCCATGGCATTTTATCCACAGGGGTCTTCAATAACTGGAGAATGGAATTAAACAGACCATAGCTATGCTTTACTATCTTCGGCCAGAACAAGGGTGAGAACTGAGAAAAGTAACCATAGCCCCACTTGAGCAAGAAAGTACATTCTTATATCAAATGCCACTTCCTGGATAAATAGCACTAGAAGACACCAAAAAGAATCAACATAGGCAGCATCTCATTGGCACAGCAATTTGATCTACCATTAAAACTGAAACAAAACGAGCTTCTGCTGAATATTTGCATCTAATAAGTTGGCTGTCAACATAAACTACTCACCTTTAATAACTCATTTTGTTCCTGGGCACATTTTCCAAAAGTTTTATTTCTTGTAAAAGCTGATTTGTCCGCTGAAACACAGGCAGAGGTTTCATTCCTGTCTGGGGTAACCTCAGCTCTACTTGGTAAGACATTATTTCTGCAATGGTTTTCTTCATAGGATGTATATTTTCAAGTAGGACCTTAATTATATCAGAAAAGCATGGTTCACAAGTTAAAAAAAAAAAGGCTACTGCAAAATCTATAAATTATTCAAAATTATAATACTGTATAATTTAAGCTTGATAGTTTTAATTTTTAAAACATTTCCTTAGCTAAGACTGAAAAGGATTATTCTATCTCTTCCAATCTGGTAGTTGAAGGTCTCAGAAAAGAATGCCTGAGGCAAGAGTAACCTCCTGGCACTAAAGTATGCGTTTGGACAACCCTTTCCTTCCTTCTCTCCCTGCCAGCCTCTCTGCAGAACTGCTGTCTTGCTTTGCATATTGTCACCAGGCTGTGAGCTGTGTAACTGCAGGCCCTGCATCTTATTCACTTCTGTAGAACCGCACCTAGATGGGCCTTCCACATAGTAAGCCCTCAAAAAATGCTTACTGAATTGAACAGAATGGATCTGTCAAATTTAATAAGTCCCCAACGTGTTATTATTTTACTTTAATGACATCTGATCCATAGAAATCTGGGTTCACGAAATCAACAAATGAGAAAAGATTATTCATTTTGCTAAGGACACTTCATTATATATCATCTTGTTGAACCTTTACAACTACCACAGGAGTATTATCAGAACTTCCGTTTCACAGGTAAGGAAATTCGGTTCACAAAAGACTGAAAACCAAGGTGAAACGAGCTGTAAGAAGCAGGGCTGAGATAAGAACCCAGGCTGCCTAATCCCAAACCACTAGGCTGAGGTGGACCGAACGCCCGAGTGCAATTTAGTATGTCCCAGTTCCTGTGCTAGGGACTTTCTATATCACTGTCCAACATAACCACTATAATACTAATGTGCAGATATGAAAGAGAATCCAAGAAATGTTAACAACTGCTCAAAGTCACAGAGACATTAAAGTGTATGGGGTGGAACCCAGTTCTCCTGATTTAGAGGCTCAAGATCTTGGAGTATTAAACAACTAGATTTGACCTGAAGGCAAAACTTTCAAGGTTTAAAGTTTTGGAAGAAATTAAATGAAAACAATAACCTATAGGAAAATTATCTTTATATAATAGTACTCTATGATTTAAAACATGATATTTATAGTTACTCTTATCTCTTTCCCAACTTTATTGTGCTATTACTCTAGCAAGACAAAATATTTTTAATTATATCATATTAATACATATCTAAAAATAAACATAGTAAGTATTATGAGAAAATATTTTAAATAATGATCCATGATTACCTCCCCATGCTTAAGATGTTCTTCAGGTGAAAAATCAAATATTTCTTTTGACAATAGGATACTTTTGATTTTTGAAACTCTTTTCTCCATTGATTTTACTTCGTTTTCAATAGCAACCACATCCTAGTATTTCAGAAACAAAAACACTCATGCAGTACATGTTATATGTTAATAATCTATAAAACACAATTTATTGCCATTTGTTCTGTTCTCATATTTAACCAAAATATATTTGTCATTTATATCTCTTAAAAACTAACCAAGTGCACAGATCATGTTGATTGTTTTCAATAAAAATTGTTATTCTATTAAGCACATACCACACTACAAAGCATTGCTTACACCTTATTGAGTTAAAGATCCTCATAGGGCCAGTTTCCAGTTACGTATACTATCAGAACAAAAGTACAGACGCTCCTTGCTTTACAATGAGGTTATGTCCCTAATAAATTGAAAATATCATAAGTCGAAAATGCCTTTAATAGACCTAAGGTACCAAACATCACAGCCTCGCCTGGCCTACTTTGACTGTGCTCCAAACACTGACACTAGCTTACGGTTGGGCAAAATCATCTAAGACAAGGAATACATGGAGGGTATCAGTTGTTTACCCTTGTGATTGTGTGGCCGCTAGGAACTGCAGCCGCAACACGAGAGAGTATTGCACTGCCTATCACTAATCGGGAAAAGATTAAAATTCAAAATCTGAAGTCTGGTTTCTCCCTGAACGCATATCTCTTTCGCACCATTGTGAAGTCAAAAAATCTTGAGTCAAACAATCTTAAGTTGGGGACTGTCTGTAGCATTATCTGAATTAATTTTTAAGTAAACTCTCAATTATCTGAAAACTCTAGATTTATCTTTGGAATGTGGTTAGACACTTGAATACAAGTGAGTCCAACATTTTAAAAACTCTCACCGCTTTAAGTGAAATGATAAAGCCACCCGTGGGAAATGAACCCACAGGGGGCTGGAAAAACTGATAGGATTTTCCAACAATCAGTTTGTTGCCACGCAAAGTGTCACTAAATTACCTTAGAACTTACTCAGATTAATTTAAACGACAGCTCCTTTGTCTAGTTGTTATTCTCTTATCAACGACAACCTCTAGAACCTGGCCAAGGGCCTTAAAAGGAAAATGCTGCAGTATGTGCTATAAAAACTACATATTAAAGTCCACTCACACTGCAAGAGGGCCTTTAAGACCTTTACTTTAGAGCTCAAGGAAGATGAACTATAGCAATAAAAAGGCGCAGCTAATAATCAAGGGGACAGGGGAAAGAACTGCATAAATATATACTGAGGGTTTCAAATGACAGCACTTGGAGCCATTCAACACAGGACAAACAACTTGACAAGCAAGTGAAACAGTAAGTGCAGTAATTTTATAGTGATATCACCACATTTTTGAGAAAAAGTTAAATTATATTGAGATTATTTTCTGCACCTTATATTGAAAAAGGACATAAAAATATGCAATGTATTTTAGAGTAATTTCCATCAAAATTAGAGAAGCATTTAAAAACACTGGAATAAGCTTCACTGACCAAGAATATGGAACAATTATTATTCCTTTAAGTTACGTAAGTGTGGTGTAAGGAATGTAACTGAAAAACAAAGGTAAATAATTAAGACTAACTGTCCCTGCCTTTGCTTGTGATTCCATCCTTAAATGCCTCACCCATTTCCAGCTAAAATAAATACAATTATTTAAAAATCTAGGGACTGGCATATAGTAGCTCCTCAATACATATTTGCTATTGGTGAATGAAGACTTGGAAAGTTATGTTTTCATTCTCTTTACTAATCCATACTTTTAAATCAACAATATCTCTTCTCTGACAAAGAGAAATCACTGAGTTTGTTGGATCAGGATTCTTCCCTTCACGTCGACCACTCCTGGACTGAGAATGGGAATATGATTTTTTATGATAGTTGCACTGTAGGTTGCAAAGTAAAATGCAATTTAAGAAATAAGAATATAAATGACAAAAAGGTACCAGATCAATGTGTCTTCATATAATTAGGAGATGATTAGCAGTATAACTTTAATACAGTAAATGAAACATAAATTAGATATAAGAAGTCATGTCTTTATCGGTAACTTACATCAGCCATTCGCTGAATCTGTGGCAGGCTCTCCATAATATTTTGTTGTAAAGCTACTACTCGATGATTTAACTCTTGTACGGACTGTGCTAAATCATCTGTTTCAAAAATTACTGACAAGTCTTCCAGATCAGTGAAAATTGCACGTAAAAGATTGTGCTTCTGTTCTGAATCTTCCAAAGCCATCTAGATAATGGGAAACAAGGCAGATGGGGAAAGAGAGAAACATTAAGATATTGAAAACTGATTAAAATTTAAGTCAGAGAAAATTCTGTAACTCTGTACGGTGACAGATGTTCACTAGACTTATTGTGGTGATCATTTCACAATATATACAAACATCTAACCCTTATGGTGTACACCTGAAACCAATAAAACATATGCCAGTTATACCATAATAAAAAATTTTAAATCCGAGAAAATTTAATTTTCTCAACATTTCAAACTCCTGTTCATTTCCCGTTTTGTAATATATAGAACGCTCTCTAAGGTCAGTGGTAGTGGATGACTTCAGAGAGTCTGCGATTTTGGTGGTCTAGCAGCCTGCTCCTCCAGCCATCTCTAACCAACCAGGAATACCTGGCCTGTTGTCCATCCCTCTGAAATCTGGAATTGGGGCTAACAAAGCCATTCATGCTATTTCCAATTGACTGGACTTATAATTTTGGAAAGGTGGGCGTGAGAGGAATAGATAAATGAAGAGGGCATAAGAAATGAAGAGGCAGCCCAGTGGCTCGCCATTCCTGGTGCCAGTGTTCTCCTTAGGCCTTACCAGATAGTGCCACTGACTTCAAGGAGACATCACCATAGCCTGAGATGACTTGAACAATGCTATACTAAAAGAGCTCTGTCTAATAAAACTGAATGAAAAATTATCTATTTTTTGAATTTCTTAGACATTCCTCCTTATGTTTTTCTTTTTTCTTTTAATAATTACAATGTATCAATATTCAGATTTAAGATTTCAAAATATCTTAGCTACCTATCAGAAATGTTCAACTTACTATGTAGTCTCAAATAATTCCATAAAAAATAACTGACATGAGAAAGTGCACTTACTTGTGCAACTAGAACTCTGTCAATAAGTCTCTAAAATTAATCAGTTATTTAGAATTCTGTAATGGCCTTATTCAAAATCCTAGAAGGAGAAAACTTTAAGGAAAACAAAACCTAAAACCAATGTCTTTACCAATAATATCATCAAATAACATCAAAATACATGAAATACTCAGGAATAATTTTAACAATTTATATGCAAGACCTGTACACTGAGACTATAAAACATTGCTAAGAAATAAAAAATAAAAAAATAGGTATGTCATGTTCCTAGATTTGAACAGCCAATACAGTTAAGATGTCAATTCTCAACAAACTGATCTCCAGAATTAATGCAGTCACACTCAGATTCCCACAAAACTCACACAGATACTGACCAGCTGATTCTAAGATTCATATAAAAATCCAGATTAGCCAAAACAGATTTGAAAAAGAACTAAGTGGTAGAATGTATGCTACCTGATTTTAAGACATACTATAAAGCTATAAATCAAGGTTGTGTCATATTGGTGAATAAGCAGAGACATAGGTCAATAGAACATAAGAGAGAGCTCAGAAATAGACCCAAAAGGGACCAAAGTAATTCAATGGTGTCTTTTCAACAAACGGTGCTAGAATAATTAGATACCCACATAGAAAAAAATAAACCTTGATTCTCACTGCATACCATATACAAACTTCCTTGAAATGGATCAGAAAACCTAAAAGTTAAGAGTTAAAGTTGTAAAATTTCTAGAAGAAAAAATAGGAAGAAATCCTTGTGATTTTGGGTTAAAGATTTCTTGGTATAACACAAAAGAATCATGAATGAAAAATATTGAAATTGGACTTCAAAAAATTAATAACATTTTCTCTTTGAAAGACAATATTGAAAATGAAAGACAAGCCACAGACTGGAAGAAAATATTTGTAAATCATTTACCTAATAAATGACTGGTTTTTAGGGTATTTTATAAATAACTCTTACAACTTAATAATAAAAAGACAAACTAATTAAAAATAGGCAATAGAAAAATTGAAATGACACTTCAAAAAATAAGTGTACAAATAACAACACATGAATAAATGCTCAAATAAATAAATCATTAGTCATTAGAGAAACATAGTTTAAATCACAATGAGATAACACCATATCAATAGAATGGCAAAAATTTAAAAGACGATGTCATGTGCAAGCCAGATAAAGAGCAATTGGAACTCACATTGCCAGTGGGAATAAAAAATGGTACAGCCATTTTGGAAAAACAATTTGGCAGTTTCTTATCTAGTTAAATATTTACCATAAAAGCCAGCTATCATACTCGTTGGTATTTACCAGATGAAATGACATGAAAATGTATACAAGGATTTGTATGAGTGTTCAGAGCAGCTTTGCTCATAATGGTCTGTGGCAGGAAGCAGTAATCTTCACTTCCTGGTACTCATGCCCTTATCATCAGCTCCCTTGAATGTAAGCTGGGCTAATTAATTTCTAATATTATATGGTGCAAAGTAATGTAGTGTCACTTCCAAGATTAGATTACAAAAAGAACGATTTGTCTTGGGAGCACTCTCTTTTTAATTGTTTATGGAGTGGGAAACCAGCCTCCATATCATGAGGCAGCCTCGTGGGGAGGCCCACATTTTTTTCCCCCTGTAATGGAAGTGGATCATCTGATGCCTGCCAAATGCCAAGTGAATGAGCTTGAATGTGCATCCTGTTTACTCCCTCACACAAACTGAAACTTCAGATGAGACCACAGCCTTGGCCGACACCTTAACTGCATTCTCATGAGAGACCGAGAGCCGGAAGTACTCAGCTATGCCTGGACTCTTGACCCACATTAACTGTGAGGCAATAAATGTTTGTGGTTTTAAGCTGCTCACTTTTGGAGTAACGTGTTACAGCAAGAGATACTGAATATGTAGCCCCAAATTTGAAACAACCCGAATGTTTATTAACTGGTGAAGGGATAAACATATTGCATATTTCCATAAATGTAATACTGTTCAGTAATCAAAAGAACTACCTACCTATAAATGTAATGACCTAGAGGAATTCCAAAACTAAGTAAAAGAAGTCAGGTACCATAAACTAACGACAGTATGATTCTATTTACAAAATACTGTAGAAAAGGCAAAACCATACTAATAAAACGCAATGAGTGAGTGGTTACGTAGGGCTAAGGATAGAAAGGGGGAATGACTACAACAACGTGAGAAAACTTTTTGGGGTGATGTGAAATATTCCTCATCTTGATGACAGTGGTGATGGTGGTCACCCCACTGTATACCTTTAACAAAACTCTTCTAACTGAACACTTAAAACAGGTACATTATACTACATGTAAATTACACCTCAATGAAGCTGATTAAAAAAATAAGCTGTTTTCCTATTTTTACGATGACAATTTATGTTGCAATGATTCTTAATTACGACAGCAATCTTTGGTGATAAACAGCACCTTTAGGTCATAAAAATCTATTTTAACAAATCCAAACTAGATAAAAGGTTAGAGTGCAATAAAAATAGACAATTTAAAGCTTAGTTCAGAGTTTCGATTATTTCTTTAGAGTCATTTTCAAAATCAGTGCCCGGTAATGCTAAAAAAAATGTAAAATGGTATCCTAAAATTAAGGACAAAATGGAGCACTCACATTGACTAGTTCTCTGAGACTTACTTGCCATTGTGGGGGATTTATTAGGACATTCTGTGGGAAATTAGCTTGCATCTCCCCTTGTCTCTATTTGAATCTAGCTCAAAGAGTTCTTTCTACTCAGCTCTAGCTCACGACCAACCACCAGCAAATTAGGATGTCCTGAACAGTTTGAGATGCTTTCACACTTTTACATTTGCGTCAGTAGAAGGTAGCAAAGTCCAACTGCTTTTGCCTGAGTTCACACTTGTATGATTTTTTTTTATGTAAAAAAAAAAAAAACCATAATAAGCATTTGAGGAAAAAAGCATCATTTCTCTCTTCTGTCTTTGTAAACTCTGAAAATGGTGAGAACTACACAAGCAATTTAAAATAAAGGAGGATGTGGAAAGTCAACACAAGAGATGGGGGCAGAAATCACAGGACAGGGGAAGAAAAGAAACAAATGGGTGAAAATGCAACATCTTTAGAACTGTTACTATAGGGAAAAAAACATGCCAACAAATCTCAAACATCAGGGAGATATGAAGTCAGTTGTTCACTTAGGAACACACTGTGCTATTCTAAAGATATAAAAAGGAGTTGGATCAACTTTGTGGTCTGATTACTCTAAAAACTGTTACAAAATAAACCTTTTCCTAAATGATTCTTTCTCATGGCTGAATAGTACAATAGAAGGGAAATGTGCCTTTCACAGTAAAACAAGCCCATACTTGGCTTCAGGAAGATTTCTGGCAGTCAAGGCCCCACACAGATAGACCCTTTCATTTGTTGTCTTCATAAGCTAGTGTGGAGACACGGGCCACTGAGGAGTACCAGGAAGGACGGGAAATTTAGCATCATGGTGTGCTAGACCTGGAGGAACCATAGATTAGTTTTCTAATGCTGTGTAACTAATTACCACAAATTTAGCAGCTTAAAATAAAACAAATTTATTATCTTGTAGGAACCATGGCTCAGGAGTCCAGGCTCAGATTAGGTGGGTCCTCTGCTTAGGCTACAAACAAGGTACCATCCAGAGCACGGGTTTCCCTCACAAGTTCACTCAGGTTGTTGGCAGACTTTAGTTGTAGGACTGAGATCCCAGTTTTCATGCTGGCTGTTGACTGGGGTCACTCTCAGCATCTGGGACCACTCCGGGATCCCAGCCCATGGCACTCTCTTAATACGGCAGCTTCTTTAAGCCGGCAAGAATCTCCCTCCAGTCTGCTACCAGGGAGTCTTACAATCACATAACCATGAATAATCATGTATTCATGGGAGGACTATCCTATTACTTTAGTCATATAATAATGTAACCTATTTAATATAGTGACTGTCTCATCACATACTTACATTCCTGCCCACATTCAAGAGGAAGACAATATATGCGTCATCACGTATGTTAGGAGGCAAGAACATTGGCAGCCATCTTAGAATTCTGCCAACTGAAACCATCAACACCATTCAGTGTCACATTCTTACTTCATAGATGGGGAACTGAGGCCCAGAGAGGATACCCAAAAAGTCATGCAGTGGTTATCCAGACAGAAAGAACAAGATCCTGGTCTCCAAAATGCCTGTCTAGACTCTGTCACTCTTCTAAATTTCCTTCTGCCATCAGTACGGTTGGAGACAAAAGTGAATTTTCAGGAAAAAAGAAGAGGGTGGAGCAAGCACAATGGTGGTTAGTAAAGTCACTGATCGTGGATTCTATGACACCCAAGAAACACTGAAAGAACACTTACCTGAAGGGTGCTAGCGTGGTGACTCAGTGTTTTTGAAGAGTCATGGTCAGCAGGATTAGCCAGCAAACGGCTGGTATTTTCTATCCAAGCTTCAGTATTCTTCAAAAGATCATGGTATTCCTCCATCTTGATTGTGGCCTGTGAAAGAGAGGTGGTACCAAACTCAGTCTGACCGATGCCTCTACTGGAGTTGAATGATTCTTGAATGAAGAATTCGTTGCTGTTAGCCAGTGGTATATGAGGCCTAGCAGGGCTCTACTCCCCATGGCTGGGGCCACCCCCTCCGGTTTTGATCTTTCCAACTTTTAAGACTAATCCTGACCATGCTGGAAAGGACTTAATGAGTTCTACCCCAAAACTACGGGCCTTAGCAAAGGACGTGAGTTAGCCTTGCAGCTAGTTGGTTCCCATTTCACACTTCATTCTGAAAACTGGATGTGTATCTTGTCCTCCTGGGCAGGGCATTGTCCTACAATATCCCAGTTCCTCTGAGACTAGGATCCTACCTCATTTTTGTCAGATCCATGTACCACTCACCTACCATGACCCTGATGTAGAAGGAAAAAGAGAGGTGTCTCTTCTGAATGATACTCGTTCTTGCTGCTGGCCCCCTCCCCGGACTGCTGAGATCACTTGCTGGAAATGCCCTGTTGTGGTCTGCCTGCCGAAGGTCTTCTCCTGAAGACTCTCTCCTCTGCGCCTGCAGTGACAACTGTCCCCTCGGCACCCACCTGAACCTATCGTGTGGCTCTAGGTTCAAGTCCTAAACTGGGAATTTGAGGGAAATTGGCTCTCTCTGAACGTATATTTTTGTTTTGTTTTAAACCCATCTCAATACCACCACAGGCTATGTGTAGTTATCACACCTTATTTAGCTGTGAAGTTCTCGATTCTGCTCTCTGCGATACTTGTTGATATTGCTGGAAAGGAACCATCAAGTTATCCATCCATTCTTGAGCCTGTCCTGGATCCTGTTCAACAACATCCTGAACTTCAGAATCCAGTTCATTTAGCTTATAATGCCAGAAATCTAGCTCATCCCACATTTTCTGGAGAAGGAAATCATAAGTCAATTTGAATGCAGATGCCATGGTTATTGTATTAATTCCTAGTTTTCACATGGCATTTGTACTTGCAAAACAACATCACAACAGTCATTCGCTTATGCCCAGCAACTACGATGAAACTGAAAAACACTTTTTCTGAAGTCTCCTAACTCTAACCATATTCATTTCATTACAAATTAGCTATAAGGGAACAGAAAGTCACGGACATTTCCAGAGATGAATGGCACCAAACAAGGTCAATGTAACCCTAATACTTTAAGAGTGATGAGTTAACATTATGTTTAAAAGGGACTCTGGTTAATACTTAAACCTATTTGGACTGCTACGTACACGTACTGAATCTAGAAGATAATTTTAAGTAAGTGCAAAAATAAAACCAGTATAAAGAAAATATCTGCTCGAACTCAGGATTAATGCAGTGGCAGAAAATTCTATTCACAAGTATTAGTAGCAACAGCTTTTCGCTCAAGAAACCAATATGTTGTCTGGGCAGAGAACATGTCAAAGGTGAAATATTTAATGCTTACTTAGTATTTGCTTAAGAACATAATTCCTAGAAATGGGAAACGCCAACTGGCTAAATTAGGTTCCTGTGCTTAATAAGAGTCCAAGATTTTATCCAACAGTAAACCATATTCTGACCTATTTTTAAAAGTCTCAATTCATATTAGAATATTTCCTTAAAACACAGTAGAATAAGAATGCTTTCCATATGCAGGAGTTTACTTGGGAGTTAAGAGGTGGAATATTATGTCTATGTACAGTTTTACCTAAGATTTTATTTCCTATGACATTTCACAGGGAAATAAAATTAGAATTTCTACTTTCCCATATCCCCTTTCAGTCTAAAGAAAATCTGCTAATAGTATTCAAACCCTATTTTTTTTTATTGTTATGGTACTTATATTTGGCTATCAGAGTATTTTTTTATTTTTCAATTACAGTTGATATATAATCCTATTGAAATATTTTTAAATCAGTTTCATGTTTCATATTATATTCCCAATATTATTTCACTTTAGAAAACCAACACAGAAACATATTACCCTTTGTTTTTTACATTTATATTTATACATTTATAATATATTTTTTTTCATTCATAATACTTTTATATCGGTCTTCCCAAGATAATATCCTTCCTCTACTTGTGAAAAGGCTAGTTTACAATCATAAGCTGTCAAGGGTTTGGGTCTATTCCTATGATGGAAAAACTGAGATCAATTCTTAAATGAAATCTTCACCACGCCTCTGCAGGTGACACTCTTAGTAGGGATGGCCCTATGGGACTGAGTTCAGATGTCTGCAGTTCAGATTAATACAAAGAGCACATCCTGTGATGACTGACAACTGTGAATATCAAATGCTGAAGAAAGTTAAAGGACAATGTTACTTTCTTTACCTTTTGAATTTCTTGAGCTTTCTCAATATTTTTGCTTTTCTGCTGCAACATCTTCTCAACATTATGAAGCCCACTGTTAATTTCATCTATTTTTCTAGTCATTGCATATGATGGTGAATTTTTCAAGACTTCATTGCTAATCTGTTACAACAGGACAAAGACAATATTTGGTTCAGACAAGTTTTACATGCTCTAGTCGCGGGTCCAAATGATAAAAAAGGTAGTCACACTGTTATGTGCTTTAATTATAAAAAATCTTTTAAGAGTTCTGGGAAAAATTCCAAACCATGCTGGCTAATGCATTAATGAGAGGGTACATTAGCAACACTAGGAAATAGCAGTTATGCTGATGTGATCTTTTAAATACAATATTAAAAAAAAAATTGTTGAACGTAATCCACAGTATGAGCTACAGATATGTGCTGTCTTGGGAAAAACTGCTGGGTGGACTGCTTGAAACATACCCAATGAAAGATGTGAAAAAATTCCTGGGAGATAAATAATTTATTATATAGTCTCTCTACTTTATAAGAAAATCCTCTCCACACAATGGTTTTCAAAATAACCAAACTTATTCTCAAGCCAACTTTTACAAAAATGTAATTCCCACTTTACTATTCATTTGAGTGAAATAATCTTCTAAAATGAGCTATTATTTGAGGACGCACAAAACTTAGTTTTCTCAGTGTGAATGTTGCTAGTGTATTTTTTCATAGCAATCAGAAATCTAGCTGCTGAATGGTGTAATTTTTTTATCTGAATGAAAATTTTAAAAAAGGTTATCTCAAGAAAATAACTTAGGCCAGGAAAGATAATAAGTGAATGTTAATGTGTCATTTTTCAAATACCTGATTAGTTTGTTTAGGCTATGTTGATAAGGTTTTCTTCAAGCAGCCACTAACTAAATAACCAAATAATACTTTGTGCTTTTATATAATCCTTTAACTCTTTTAAAACCACTGGTATCTGTGTAACCATTGAGATTACAATGTTTCAATGCAGATAGTATACAGATAAAGAAAACTAAACACAGGCTAAATGACTTGCTTAAGGTCACACATCCTGTTAATGGTTGAACTTGTCCCTAGAAGCCCCAAGACACCAGACTCCAGAGTCCCAGGCTCTTTTCATGACATCAAGCTGCAGATAATTTTACAAAATGTTTTTATTTTACAGACCACACCATAGTCAAAAGTTTTAGGGGAAAAAAACTTAATCCTGTATTGGACTTTTTATTGCTATGTAACAAATTACCACAAAAAGAAGCTTTCTGCCATTTTGGGAAGGTATTCTCCTGACAGAAATGCATATCATTTAAGAATTTAGGAAAAGATTGTGATTTAGGAAAAGGAAGCCAGCATCTAAATTATACAGAATGGTACTACCTGTAGCCTGGATCCTTTAGATACATCACACATTGAAAATCAGTTGCTGTTTGTTACAAATATATGTTACAGTTGAAATTTTCAATCTTAAATTTAAAAGACGAATTTCGATTACTAATTCACTTTGTCAGGTATTTTCACATGAAGCATTCATGAAAACAAATTTAGTTTCTGTCAAAACATTTAATGTTCTCTTAAAATAAAATCAATATAGTACTTAAATCTTGAGAAAGTACCTCATAATTGATTTTCTTGTATGCTAAATCAATGAGATTTCTTATAAAAATATATTAGGAGTTAACATGTTTTTTTTTTTAACATGGGTTAGAGTTTCCTAAGAAACCTGTCACAGAAGTAAACTAAGTGTGAAATATATTTTTGTGTGTGTGCATTTAATATCTATTTTATGTACTAAGTATTACAGGTTTTAAAGGCAACACAAAAATCCTTCCGTGGATGCTGGACCAAGTAGAATTTTGTTCTGCCGGATTTGGGTAGCTTTTTTACAATTCAAAAAAATTGTCTTGCTAAAGTCCTCTCAGTCTCCAGTATTATGAAACATATTCCACTGTTTCTTCTTACCTGGATTTCCAGGTATAAAGATTTGTCTATGTATAATTTGTAAGAATTGTGCTACGCCATCATTGTTAAAAGATACTGTGTGTTAAGTGCTATCCCTAGGGAGTTGTGAAATGTGTATTCTTACTGCCCTTGGTTGCTACTTCAAAATGTTCAAAATGTTCACAGGAAATATGTTTTAAAGCAAAGTATTATTCATGTCTGAAATTCTAAAGTGAATCCTCAGTTAAAAAAAAAAAACCCAAGTAAAAGATAATGTACAATTATTTTTAAATGCAAGAGAAGAAAAACTAATCATCTTGACAATTAAAAATAAACAGATTACCTAATTCTGTTTTCAATGTGACTTGTTTAGAGCAATTTCATCTCAGTATTCAACACACAAAATTAACAACTAAACTCTATAAAAACAATTACAGCTGGAATCAGAGCAAATAAAAATATGATATTAAATGATATTTTCTTCTTTTCATTCAACTTCATAAATAATAACACTAATACAAACATTATTATTACCTTCTCATCTACGTCTTCTAAAGCTTTTCTGCATTCTTCCGCCTGGGATTCAATCTCTGCGGGAACTATGGTGTACATTTCAGAATACTTGATTCGGAGTTTTTCCATAATATTTTCGAAAGTTAGCTTCCCTTTCTTAAAAATGCTTTGAAGCTCCTAAAAACATCAAGAGAGTTTCAATACTCACAAGATGGGGAAAAAGTTTAACACTAAAAATGAAATCAAGCTTTCTAGCACATCCTTATGATTTAAATGAGCAAATTTTGCATGACAAAACCCCACTTTTGATACAAGCTGATGAAGCCTGGGAGATACTCGGTCTGGTCAGATGATGCTAATTTGTAAGAATTAAACTTGATATCTCTTCAGAGTGTCAAACCATTGTTCTTAAAAAGACATTACAACATCTCTTGCTTCTAAAGTACCCCTAGGACTTAACTGTATCTCGGTTGCTGTCTTGATCTAAAAAACTGCAAGTAGCAAAAAGTTTCAAAGAAGTTTTTGTTGTTGTTGTTATTAACTTGTTGCTATTTCTGCTTCTTCCTCCATTATCATCACAATAATTCAAGGCCACTAAAAGCCCTATGCTTGAAGCTGAAGTGTCTGCTTTCATGTAATTAGACAGCCCAGCAGAGTTCAACTTCTTTCAAAAAGGAGGGTTCCAGTTCCATGCAAAGAATGCGGGCTTCAGGAGATAAAAGAAACCTGAACAAACAGTCTATTAGTTGTGGCCTAGAAACCATATCTGATCTACGTTCGCTTGCACTAATTATAAAGGAGAAACTCATTTGTTTGGGAAAGTTTCCCAAAGATCAAGTGGAAAAATACTTCTTGACTTTGCTGTGGCTTTTGGGGGTTGCTTTGTTTTTACAGTAGCTGTTCAGGAGCATTATTTGTGTTAATGGACTGAGTCACCACACTGAACAATTTTGAACAATCCCATGATGTGATACTGTTTTCCTTTTCTTAACCCTCATCAGAGAACAAATCTGGAGAGAAAGCTAAAGAACAATGCCATTCAGACAAAAGTGGGGTTTGAGGTACAGTGTCATCATCCTATTTGACCTAGACCTAGTCTGGGAGTACAGGTCTTCATTCAGTGCCACATAGAGGGCTTCCGAAAGAAGACTGCTATGAGGGAGGATAAGTTTCCTTTTCTAACAGTGATAACCAAAAACTCTGGTTAACAATGGCATGCGACTTTTGAATAACTTCCTAATATCAATTTGTCTGTTACTATTGGACTGAAATGAAAAGAGATCATTTGGGGGGGGGGCGGGCGGGGAAGAGTTCCCAAATGACACAGGGGCATGTGCATAGTCCCTGTGATACTGTGATATTAATGATATATATAGAAATTTTAGATACAGATATTTGGTCTTCATCACTGGTTATTGGAACAGCTTCTAAAACTCTTGGAATTTCCTGGATAGGGGTGAGAGAAGTATCTTTTGTTATTTATAACAGCACTTGGGAGTAGGGTCCAAGATAGCCTCAGGATGGGGGATGGTTACCAGAGGAACCAATCACTTGATTACAGTGGTGGAATTTTCCACTCTACTTCCCAACCACTAGGAAGGGGAGATGGGCTGGAGGTTGAGTTTGTCACCAATGGACAATAATTCAGCCAATCATGCCTACATCGTGAACCTCCATAAAATCCCCTAAACAACGAGGTTTGGAGAGCTCTGGAATGAACACATCAAGGTACTAGGGGGGTGGCGTACCCATCGAGGGCACGAAGGCTCCATACCCCTTCCCCTGTACCTTACCCTAAACATCTCTTCCATTTGGCTCTTCCTGAGTTGTATCCTTTATAACAAATCGGTAATAATAAGTAAAGCTCTTTTCCAACTTCTGTGAGCCATTCTAGCAAATTATTGAACCTGGGGGGAGGGAGTTTGTGGGAACCCCTGATTTACAGCCTACCAGTCAGAAGTACCAGAAGCCTGGAACTGATTGATCATTGGCGTCTGAGGTGGAGCAGGCTCATGGGACTGAGCCCTTAACCTGGGGGGTCGGCGGGGCAGGGGAGGGAGGTTGTCCTCCATGCTAACTCCTGGCGGTTAATGTCGGAATTACATTGAATTTTAGGACATTCAGTTGATCTCCAGGGTGTTGGAAATAGGTTGGTGTGGGGGAAAAAACAACAACACATATGTGATGTCAAGTGTTGTAAGTAAAAACAGTTCTACCCTATCAATCAGAAGTAAGATGTTACATCCTACTGACGTGAGTTATCTAACACGCTACTCTACAGTGGTCTGAGGCCCTGGTTCAACAAACACACTTAACATGTGGTTGAAGAAGGGCTGCTTGGTCCAGACTGGCCTACTTTCCAACCTGGTCTCAACCCTGCTCTTTGCTCTCCAACCACACTGACCTTTCGTGGCTCTGCCCACACCATGCCATGGGGCTTTCGGGAGTGCTTTCCTTTCTCTTGGACCATTCCCTCCTCTCAAGGCATTGACCTACCTCTGTACCAAGGACTCTGGATTCAAGACGGCCTGTATTGGCCAAATTCACCACTTCGTTTCTCACTTACCTCAAACTGTTCTGTCTTTTCTGGGTGGTCTTGTAATTCCATATTTTGGAAAGAAGCTGTGGTCTGTTGAAATAGATTCTTCAGAGTAATTATTTCTTTTGTGAAAGAATGTCTTTCTTGGATTTCATTCTGTATCAATTCCTTACTTTTTTGAGCTTTCTGGAAAAGACTAAAATATAGTACCAAAATAACATTATTCATCTATCCTGCTCTTTTGTGAAATAGTTTTATTTCAGCAATTAACACAATATCCGCATAGCTCACAAAAGAACTTTTTCCTGAGAAAAAAGCACTGGTTTCAATGATTTAAATATTGTATATACAAACATACATCAAATTCTATCACTCAATCAAAAACCTTTCCAAAACTTTCACCCCCAAATATCCTCTTTTCACACTTCACATAACATTTGCCAACTCCTCTTTTTCTTCATGTAATCTTTGCATTCCACTGAACTGACTTAGATATGTGAATGAAGACATGAGTGGGTTCTCAGACAACCCAGCAGCCTTTACATCCTAGCTGACCCCATTTACTGGGGATGTACCCACCATATTGATAGAGGAGTTTAAGTGGGTAAAATCTTTCCTGAGAGCTTTAGGTAAGTATCTCTGGCTGTAAATTATAGCCTTTGACCCAATGATTCTGCTTCTCAGCATCTTTCTCAATGAATTAATCACAGATGCAGATAGAGCTTTTGGCCTAAGAATATTCACTGTAGTGCTTTATAAGAGTAAAAAAAAAAAATTGTATATAATTTAAAGGTTCTTTATTAGGAGCTAGTTCAATAAATTATGACATATCCACATGGAAAAATATTATGCAGCTATGTTTTAAGGAGCATTTAATGGCAAAGGAAAATAAACACGATATGTTGATTTAAAAAATCAGAAAAAAATAGTATATTACTATGTTTACAATTTGTTTAAAAATATAATCACAGTAAAAAAAAGATGAGAAAAAAGTGACTGGCAGTGGTTGTTGCTGAGTGGCAAAATTAGAGATGGGTTTTATATTAATCTTTATAATTTCCCATTCTCTAAAACTTCCTATAATAAATATGTATTGCTAAATTAAGAAAAAGCAAACAAAAATACTGAAGTGTATTCACATCACCCTCAGTAATACAAAGAAGAATGTGAGCTTGTTTAAATGATCATTATCAATCTTTTCCCTCCCTTTTATACCTCAGTGTTGATTCAACTCAATTCTGTCATATCATTTGTGATTATGCTATGATATTTTTATGTTCTTGACATTCAGCATTTTCTCAATTGTAAACTTGAGTTGTCAAGCACGTTTCTTAAGTTTTTCATAAATCTTACTTATCGCATCGTCCTTGCATAGATATAATCTCTTGAAATGCGGGGACAGTTTCCACAGCCGCTGAGCTTTCGGGAGCATTCCAGATGCTTTTAATGCGCTGAAGAAGCAGGGTCAGTAACAGCTGCTGCTTCTCCACATTCTCTTCATATTGGCTTAAACAGTCTAGTATCTCAGAGAGTTCCTCTGTGGTGGCTGCTTCTTTTGTTTTGGAAATTTCAGGAAGTTCTTCTTGAAGATTATCTAAAATAATTGCTTCTCGTTCAATCTAGTTCAACAAACAAAAACAAGAGAACGAAAAGTAAAATATACTCTTTCCATTTCAGGACTGGAAAACATGCCTTGGCAACCATAATGTTTGTATACTGGCTCTCCAAGAAGCACCTGATGCCATATCCTACTTCGAAGTAATATGTCTTTTTATAGCTGGAATATTACCTCCATGATCAGAATCCCATAGTTCCCAGCGACTGATCACGTAGATGTGTGATTAAAATGAAGCGCTGCTGTTATGAGCTAAAGGAAACGCTGTTGAATATTTTTATAAGTCATTTCTTTCCCTTGCAGATTTCAGCTGCATGAAGCAACTATTTCTCCTGAGATACCCATAAGGTAGTCAGAATGAGCTTCGGCAAACTGCATCTACCAAGTATTAGAGGTCAGAAAGCTACTGAACCATTTTTCAATGTCTCTTTTCTTTCACATGGCCTCCCAAGAAGCTAAAAAAAAAGTAAGTCCAGTATGTCCTCATTACCCCGACACCCACACCAATGGGAAAGCAGCCCAAACTACTGAACTAATCATGTACTTATGGCGGCTATGTGCAGAACCCCGAAATACACTACTTACTACATCACTTAGTGGGGGAAAAACTGGAGTTCTAGCAGCCCTGAACTCAGAATGAAGACACCGAAAATGAGATGCCTCTTCTGTGCCTCCTCGAATCCTCTGGCCCTCGCCTCAGCCGCATGGTCCATGTACCATGACCTGCTCTGGCCCTGTTAACTCTGCTCCTTTATGTTCCAACCAAGTCAGGCATCTGGCGATCTTGACATTACAGAACATCACACTAGTCAACCATATTTAGGATATCACCTAACTGCAATGATGAATGAGAGCCTGGATGACAGAGGGTAGGAAATGAAATTTGAAAAAAAAACTCTAGGAATTCCAAATTACGTTTCCAGGTGCCCAGTGGTCCTGGGGCATGCCAGAACCTCTACAAGGTAATGATCAAGTTGTTCAATCTTGCACCTCTACCGCTAAGAAAAAGGCACAGAACTGGATGAGCCTATGGGATTTCGGAGGCAATCAGTATATGCTATACTTGGACATATTGCTCAGATCCATTTATCGGCACACTGCCAACGTTGGAGAGAACCTGGACAAAAAGAGGCACATCAGCAAGGCGAGGCGGGGGTATAAGCTGCCCTGCCACTTAGACTATATAATCCAGTTGAGTCCCAATCGCTAGAATACATGGGTGCAGCGGTAGACTCGCCCCTCTCCAAGAGACCCAGGTATGAAATTTGTGCCTTCTATCCCTTCAAACCTAAATCCAGGTGGCTCAGAAACCCTGGCTCTCGTGCAGGTAGCTATATTTCTACCAGGGATTGAGAAAAGTACCCACTGGGTCACTTCGCAGTCCCTCTGCCAAAGAACCAGCACGCAAAGAAAGGAGCTGCTATATTGACAGAGGTAATCGTACATCTAGAGTTTCCGACATGGTCCAGGTTGAGAGAGCTACATGTATAATCCAGGATTTAATGGAACATCTCTTGGCGCTTCTGTGCCCAGCTATAACCATAAATGGGCAACTGCAGCCACCAGGACCCAATAGGAGTAAAGCAGATAAAGGTTCTGACCTTTCCCATTTCAGCTGTCCTAGTCCCCCACTTCTGTTCCCTAAGATCACTTTCCAAAATAAACCACCTGCCTGCAAGTCCCTGTCTTAATTCTGCTGTCTGCTATGAGTTGGTAAGTGATTAAGGAGGGGAACACAAGAAGGAAGAATCATTTTTATTAGGACGATAACTTTACTCAAAAGCCAGGCAATTCTTCAACTTGTGAATAGATAACAAATCAATATGTACGCCCAGTAAAATATTACCTAGGAATAAAAAGAAATGAACTAATGATGCAGGCAGCAACGTGAATGAATCTCATGTGCATTATGCTTAGAGAAAAGAGACCAAACTCATAAAGCCACAAACTATCTGTGTCCATTTATATGACATTCTGGAAATAACAAACTAGATTAATGGTTGCCATGGGCTGGAGGGGATGGAAGGGGATGCCTTTGAAGGAGCATATGGGAACTTTGTGAGGTGACAGAAATGCTCTAAATCTTGATTTTGTTGGTGTTATATGACTGCATGCACTTGTCAAGACACAACAAACTTTACATCAGAAAGGATGAAGACAGTCCCCAAATCATTAAAATAGTTGACACAAAGATTATGCATTCACTCTTCTGCCTAGAAGAGGCTCCGCAGCCCCTGAATGATTTCTCTTGGACACAGAATTCTAACAAAACTGGTTATAAAACTAGTCAATTATAAAGCAAAGCCTAGAAAGGGAGAAGAAACCAGAGTTGCACCAAAAGTCAACACAGTGAAGGTGACTGTGTTAGCAGAGACAGGAGCTAATACAGAAAGGCTTTTTAAATTTTGCTACTAGAGGAAGAAGCCAGCTTTGTATTTCCTGTTATCTTTGAAGATATGACTTTACTGAAACACATTATGATCACTGAAGCATAAAATTATGATTCTGAATAGCCAGAAATGAATAATTAAATAAAGCAGATTCTGCTTAAGAAAACAGAGGTGAGACTGGGGGGTGAAAAGGGGAGTAAATAAAAATCTAAATTTATTTTTTAATTTATAAATTTAAACAGAACATTTAAGTTTTCAAAAACTACTTATGCGAAACTTAATTCCAAAATATACTGCATTATTATACAATTATGGACATTTTATTTATTATTTATTATTTTTTTATTTTAAAAAAATTTTCTAAATTATTTTATCTCTTTCTTTCTTTATTAAACCCTTACAGCACCTGGTCTTCCTAGGTGGTTTCCTATCCAAGTACTAACCAGGCCTGACCCTGCTTAGCTTCCGAGATCAGACAAGATCGGGCACGTTCAGGGTGGCATGGCCATAGATGAATTACAGACATTTTAAAAACAGAAATTCATTTTGCATATATAAATTCACCAAACATGCCAACAGGATCTTGCATGTACAGCTCTTTAGATGATAGAATCTTTCTTGAATAGATAAAAGCTATTTTAAAATCTTACCTCAATTTGGTATGCACAAGTATCATTTACATTGATAGTTTAGTAGTAAATGCCAGAGTCTAAGTTTGAATTCTCTTGTACCACTCACTTGTGAACTGGGGCAAGTTACTCAATCTCGCTGTCTCACTTTCCTCATTTATAAAATGGATTATGAAAATATCTACCTCATAGGATTATTGCAAAGATTAACGATAATACATGTACAGAGCTCAGAACTGTCTGACACATGCTCAATAAGTACCCACTAAGTATCAGTAATTGTTATTGTTATTACATGAGGACACTTTATTTTTGTTACTCTTTAAAAAACACATTTTGTTCCCAGATATCAAATGTTTGTATGAATAATTACAGAGTCCTAAATGAATGAGATATGAATTAATAAAGCAATTAATTGCAAATGGGTATATAACAATAGAGAGACAATGTAATAAAATAAAAAGAACAAAAGCTTAGAATTAGGCTAGACTGGGTTTGAATAAGAGCTGTCCATCAAAGTATTTACTAAGTGTCCACTAAGTGTAAGTACCTGGTTGGATTCTAAAGTAACAGCAGTGAGCAAAAGAGATATGGTCCCACCCTGCAAGAGTCTATAGGTCAATCACTAGCTGGAAGGTCTTGTACCAACTTAAATCGCTCAGTGCCTCAGTTTCTCCATTAATAAAATGGTAATAATTCCTAAGGGCAATGCAAGGATTCAGTGGAATCTTGTGTGAAGTGCCTTCTTTGCACAGCACACAATCTACTGCAGGAACTGAATAAATGGTACCATTATGGATGGGCAAGAACTGGAAGCTAACAGTCCTGCTGAACGTATATTTTACAACGTTTCTTAGAGTTTTAACATTCAAGAGACTATTTACTAATTAACCCTACCAGCACCACCAAAATGATACTCACTTTCAAGAATATCAAGTTTTAAGCACGAAAATGTGATAGTACTAAACATTTAAATTCCAAAGCATGAGCTCTACCTCTAATGAAGTATTGATTCATTTTATTTCTCTTAAGCAAATTCAGCAGGAATTTGAGAAGAATAAAAGAGAAGGGTTTTCACCTAATATTCTGATTTGTACTTCATCTTACCTGATCCTTTGGAAAGATTAAAGAATACCTTAATATAATTTTATACTGTTTTAAATTTTCTTTCTAAATATATGTGAACCATGGTTAAATTAACATGTGTGATGGACATATGTTATGTGATTAATTCTTTGAGACAGTTTTCACAAAGAACTTCAGACATATTTTTAGGTCCACACTTAACAATTGTAGTTAATTTCTATAGCTAACAATTATAGATAGTTAATTTCAAAGGAGTTGGTTGTTATGAACATAACAAACTAATTCTAACCTTCAGTATCAAGCAGAGACAGTTATTTTTAAGAACACTTTATCTGCACAATATAGATTTGAAAGTGTGACAGAAAAAGTAATCACTTATTTTTAAGAATTATCTGATACTAAAAATTCCACTATTATGAAAGAATTTGAATCATTTCTTGGAGATTATTTTACTAGGACCAGCCCTCTATAAACATTTGTGTGTTACACATATGTGATGTAAACCAATGATAGAGGTTGAGGCCTTGTGTTACACAAAAACGAACTGAAAAGTAATAAAACAACTTAAATGACATTTGTTAGGAAAACTGTGTGGTTTGACTGTTGAAAATGGAGCACGTACTTCTTCACTGACAAATTTCCACTCCTGCTTCAGTTCTTCACACCACATCTTCCACTCTTCAGCAGCTTCCAGCAAACTCAGCCATTTCTCCCACAGAGCCGACACGGTTCTGAGCAAACACAGGCCATTATTATCTGTGCATCTGGGTCTCAGGTATCTGAGGGACTGTCGTAGTTTCATTAATTCTTCTTTGGTTGATACAAGATTTGACACTAAGGCCTTAAAAAAAAGAAGAAAAAAAAAAGAAAAGGAACAGGAGGGCTATTATGTCTATAAATTTTTCTGAAAATTATAAACTATTTTAAATCTTGAACAATTAACGATTTTAAATCACCCACAAGTATTATATGACCCATTTTTTTAGTCAGTTGGAAGGCAATTTGAGACATAAGAATTGTCTATGTATTTGAAACTATGGGGACAAATAATAACCTATAAACCAATTTTTCCGAATAAGAATGTGTTTTCAAAGATAAATATCCTAGAAATGAATTTTGTGAAGTCTCATATTTTACTAGGTAGTTAATTTGCACAATACTTACTGAAGCAACCACCAACATGTTATTTAGGTTGTTTGGGGTGGATGTTAAGCACAGATGATTTAGAATGTTCTCTTCTAAATTCTAATGACATAGTACCATAGACACTAACAGATGAAAATAAGCGAAAACTAAAACGTATTACTATTACTTGGTAATAGAGTATAAGAAGTAATCAGAATTTAACACTATGATAGTTGCAGTAAATTCTCTGTGACTGATCCAGTAACACCCAACAAAATAATATAAAAGCTAAAGCTTTAGAAAGAGTGATCAATAGGACAGCTCGCTGCTGGGGAGACAACAGCCCTGTGAACTCGACTGACCAAATCTCTCAGGACCGCTGCTCCACTTTCTCCCTTGGCTTTTTGGTCTGAATGTACAATTCAGAAAGAAGAGTTCTGTGGGCCATCACAGAGCACTATTCCCTGCTGCCTCCACCTGTTTCCTGCCTTTTTTTTTTTTTTTTTTTTTTTTTGCATACAATCTTACTGGAGATTTGCAAATACTATTACCTTGCTCTGTTCCAAGTATTCTAAAGCTTCTTTGTAAGACACTGGCAATGCAGACATGGACGTCCTGAGACCTGTTTCCATCTGGATGAGGTTACTGCCAATTTTCTCTTTAATTTTTCTATAGCATTTGTAATTCTCGAGACACCTAGTGAATTAGAAAAAAAGCGATATTAAGTTTCATTTAGTGCATAAATTCTGAAATTCCCAGAATGAATTCTGAACACAATAAAAAACAGAATACAATTCTTTTTGCTATTCAATGTATTTCAATGGATTTTTATTGACTACCTCCTCCTCACTGGGACCTGCATAAGACCTTTACTGCCAAGTTTAACAAGCAGATAAGACTAGTCAGAAACACCTTAATTGGAAAACTGCATTTTTTTAATACTGCTAATGAGGTGTACATTGATATAATTCTTGTAGAAAACCAGTTAGTTTTAAAAATGCTCATATCTTTTGACTCATTAATTCAACTTTTGCAATTTAACTCAAGGAATTAATCCTAAAACAGTATAAGGAATTTATCCTAAAACTAATAAAACCTTTTGTACAATATTTTTATTTATGAGACTACTGACTGGCAAAATTGAAACACTTCATATATAACAAAATATTTAGGATAATAAATATTTTTAAAAGCACATAAAATATTTAGAATAATGATTACTTAAACAAAAGACAGCTGGGTAAATTACAATAATCCATTTTATAAAATATATAGCAATTACAATTATTCTTATAGAGTCTTTTTTACAATAAGGAAAAGAGTTCATTTTATAAATAAAAAGGCAGCATATTTTTATACAGCATAACGTTGTGATATATTTAAAAATAGTATGAATAAACTTATGTATTTAAAACAGATACAGCCTAAATCCCCCACTAAAATCAATTAAAAATTCAGTATCAAGTATTTCTCTTAAATCTTAAAACACAGTAATAAGCTGCCAAAAAATTAAGGAATATTCAGAGGCCTCAAACTAAGTAAAAGTGGAAATACACTAAAATAAAATAAGCTCTGGAGCCATTTTTCATTTTGAGGACATCCTGAGTTTAAATCTTATTGATGTGAACTCCTGGAATGCTGGGGACAGTCACCCAGGACAGATGTTTACTAGGAGACCTCTTTGTAAAGATATGTGTAACACATATAGCCACAAAAGATCAACCTCCAAAATATAAAATAAATTCCTACAAATCAATAAGAAAAAGATGGACAACTCAATAAAAACTGTGGAAAGGCTTGAACAGGTATTTTTCAGAAGAGGAAATAAGAATGAACTCAGAAGAAATATGAATTCAAATATGAAAGAAGAAATATTTTTAAAAGAGGCTCAAATTCATTAGCAGTAACAGAGATGCAAATTAAAACCATAATGAAATATTATTTCTCACCCATAAGACTGGCAAAAATTAAATCTCACAACATCAAGTGTTGGCAAGAATATGGGACAACTGGAACATTACTATGCTTCTAGTCTGAGTAGAAATGGGTAAAATCATTTGAAATTTAAAAATTAAGCCATGCATACTTTTTGACCTGGCAACCATAATCCTAGGTATACACCCCAAGGGAATCTCTTGCTTTAAAAATGTTCTTAGCAGAACTGTGAATGCAAAAACTATGAAATAACCAAAATGTCTATCAATAGCTGGGTGACAAAATTTTATTATCGATAGAAACATAAATAAATTTCAGGATAATGATGAGTTTGAAAAAAATGAAGTCATAGAAAATACATCTACTTGAAAATGGGACACAAACATATGGTAAAAATGTTTTCTAAAGCACATAAAGTATTTAGGATAATGATTACTTCTAAGAGAAGGAGGAACGAGCACACAATGGAATTCAAATCTCATAATGTCTACCTTTGAATCTTTAGGTGCAAAGCTGTTGAGCACTATTCTTTATACTGTATGCAGACTTTTGTTAATATTCTGCTTGAAGGGGATTAAGAGGTACAAACTTATAAATAAGTCACAGGGATGTAATGTATAGCACAGGGAATACAACCAATAATATCACAGTAACTTTGTATGGTGACAGATGGTCACTAGACTCGTGGTGATCACTTTGTAAGTTATATGAATGTCAAAATGCTATGCTGTACACCTGAAACTAATATCACATTGTTTGTTAATTAAAAAATAATATAATTAAAAAGAGTTTTACATTCCAGAGTAGGGGGAAAAAAACCCCAAAATTCTGCTGTATGTACTCAATAATAAGAAAAAATAAACATTATTTCTAACGTGCAATATTATTTCTAATGTATTTCTAATAAGAAAAAATAAATATTATTTCTAATTATGCATAAATCTATATTTTATGTTCTTAAAGCATTACCTTAGGAAAGAAGTACCTACCTTTGTATTTCAGCTTCCTTTACTGTGGCTGCCTCTGTCAGGGCTGAGTTCTTAGAAACTATCTCCTGTAAAGCACACTGAAGCTGCAGTTTGGCCTCAGGGCTGGCTATGCTCCCCAATTTCTCTGTGAGGTCCTGGATGTTTGCTATAGAGGATTCCAATTCCTCTCGTTTCCAGCGAGGCATCTTCAGTGATTCTTCTGGGTTATCCAGGTCTATCCTATGGTATGCAACAATGGCTTCAAGGGCAGTGATGATCCCCATCGCCCTGGTGATGGCCTCATTGTAGTGTGTCAAATTTTCATAAGCATCATTCAAGACATTCTGGTGAACAGGAGATTAAAAGCTGTGACAAAATTGTCAAACTTCTGGGATTTTTATCATTCTCGAATTTTTGTGGTTCATTCATAATATGCCTCTGAGTCTTATGAAAATTAGCATCTCATACTTTTAGTTTGACTAGTGTTTTAAAATGAATAAGTTTTTGTTTGTATAAAGAAAAACTATTTCCGGATTTGCTAGAAAATCTAATCTATATTCAAAAATACATTTCATGAATCATGTCTGATGATATATGTTCCTGCTCTAGAACTCCTGTATTAGAATACGAATTAAATAAAACAATATATTTAATGTATACAGCCTTAATCAATATTTGTGGGAAAAGATAAGAAGGAAACAAACAAAACCCCCCAGGACCTTTTCTGTTTTTAATTTAATGGCTCTGCCACTAATTTTGTTTTGAGCATATCACTTAATGCCTCCAGACCTCAGTCTTCTCATTGAAATGAAAAACAGTTGAAATAAATATCTCCTGTAAAGTACACTGAAGCTGTTAAAGGTCCTTTGCAGTCCATTCTGATAGTTAAAGGTCCTTTGCAGTCCATTCTAATCATATTATTTTCGAGATTTATGTGCATTGCTTCTGGAAACTGTATTAAAATCAAGTAAAGAAAGATACAGAGAACAGATTGCTGATAGCCAGAGGTAGGGGTGGGAGTGGGCAAAATGAGTAAAGGGGGTCAAAAGCTACACACTTACAGTTATAAAATAAAAAATGGTGATGTACGACATGGCAACTATAGTTAATAACACTGTACTTCATATTTGAAAGTTGCTAAGAGACTAGATCTTAAAAGTTCTAATCATAGGGGAAAAAATTCTGTAACTGTATGGTGACAGATGTTAACTAGACATTGTTCTTATAATTTTGCAATATATACAAATATAGAATCATTGTGTTGTACACATGAAACTAATATGTTATGTGTCAATTATACCTCAATGAAAAGATGAAGTAGAGAAGTACTCAATTTACTCGACATTTGTGAAGTGTCAATTTAAAGAACATATTAGGGTTCGTAGAATGACATCACATTTCTATAGCATTTATACCTATCAAAATATTGCAAATACATTATCTAATAAGTCCTTGAATTAAAGGGAGTTAATTTCCTCATCCTATAAATTTAATGTGACAATTCTGAAAACACAGTGAAAGGCATTATATTAAACACAGTGTTTTCCAATGCTGCCTAAGATATCTACCCTATAATTATAGGAAAGGAAGAAATAGGTTGGAGTCACTCTGCAACAGAGGTCAGCAAATTTTTCCTATAAAGCGTCAGACTAAATATTTTAGGCTTTGCAGGCCACCCAAACTATCACAACTACTCAGTCCTTTTATTGTAGCACGGAAGCTGCCATATACAATCTGTAAAAGAATAGGGTAGGGTTGCATTCCAATAAAACTTTATTTATAAAATCAGGCACTATGGGCAGATCTGGCCCACAGGCATTAATTTGATGACCTCTGCTTTAAAATCAGACAGATCTTAACTTGAATCCTGGTTTTGTTACTGTTACAAGACCCTAAGAAAACTGTTGATGTTTCTGAGCTTCAATTTCCTTATTTTAAAATGGGGCTATAATAGCACTCACCTCACTGTTGCTGAGATGATTAAAGGTGAGGTGTTTAGCACAGTGCCTAGACATTGTAAGTTCTAAGTGAATGTTAGTTATTACCCAGTGTTCTTTTCTCTATACCATATTTCTTCCATTGTGCCCTACTATTTTTAAAAAAAAAACGACTTTGTTCTAAGCTCAACAGGGGCTACAAGGGATATAAAAACAAGGCGTAAAACTCATCTTTTCCCAAACTACGTCTTTCATTTAGTTTTAGTAGCATGTTTAGATGTAGAATGAGTTGGGATTACAAACTGACCCTTTGCAATTTTTTAAATGGCTATTCTGAAGAGAATTTTCCTGCAGAATCTGTAACTTCTTGAGAAGTGCCGATATTAACTGACGTAAAACATAAATCTTCGAAATAAAAATAGACGTAACCACCCAATTTAAAAACTTACTGTGCGCAAATCGATGCTTGTATTAAGCTGCATGTAAAGATCTTCGATGTCACGTAATTTTGTCTCCACATCACTAGTTTCAGAAGAGTTTTCTGCTCTTTGCTTCTCAATAACAGTTACAGCTTTAATGCTATACATTTCTGCCTGAACGTGTTCTTGAAATGCTTCGCAATTATCCATTTCATGTTGAATATGTTCCATTTTCAAATTTATAAGTAAAGGCTGTTGCAACTGAGATTTTATCTGGTTCAAAACATGTAAGGAATTGTCTAGTTTGTCCTGAAAATTCTTTTCATCTATTTCTTTTGGTTGGGATTCTAGTGCTATGTTTTGGAGAGCTTTGTGTAACTTATCATTTTCTTCTGCATATGGCTTTATTTGTAGTATTTCTTTCTCTCTGAACAAGTCACCAAAGGCCTTATTTTCATTTAATTTCTTTACTATCTCATGGTATAAGCATATGGCTTTCTCGATTCTCTGATTCAAAATTTGAGCACTGAGTAGACGGCTTTCTGGTGAAGTATCAGAGGTTGTTAGTACTCCTTCAGCCCTTTTCTTAATTTGCAAATCCATTGCCCTCAATTTACTTAGTGCTGCTTGATATTTGCTATATTCTACCATAAATGTGTCCAACGTCTTAATTTTTTCTTCGAGTTCCTTTTCTTTTGCAAATACCTGGGACTGTAACTGGTCAAGCTGGGAACAATCCCAGTTCAGTCCTATATCGTCGAAGACTTCTTTAAGTTTCATTATCTGTGAGATGCTAGACTGAATACCAGCGAGTCGGTCTTGAAGACCGTAGAACTCTTCCTTAACATCCTGATTGACTTCTTGCTGTAGCAGCAGCTCATTGCGTTGTATGTTATCAAGTTCCTTCTGAAGCACAGATGTTTGTTCATGGAATTTTCTGGAGAAATTTATCTTGTGTTCTACTTCATTACATTTATTCTGAACGAATCTTCGTGTTCTCTTGGCTCTCGTCTTAAGGTTTTTCAACTGATCATCCAGAAATAACCTTTCAAACACATTTAGATCCTTACAAATGTTTGTTAGTTCCTGAAGGTGTGCTGAGATTATGCTCTCAATTTCTTGCAGGTCCTTCTGAGACGTCATCAAAGTGACATGCTGATGTTCTAGTTCAGCTTCTGTGGGGCTGTTCCCATTTGGGGAACTGCCGATGTTTCCCTTCCTTGGAGTGAAAGCTGAACCTTCTCAATTGCTGCAACAAATTTGCTTCTTTCTTCCAATTTAAATTCTAATAGCTGGGACCTTTGCGTCGATTTTAAAACTAGCATTTGGCACTGACTTTGTAGGTCCTGCAGGAGGTTATTTAAATCGTCACGCTCACGTGCTGTAAGGTTAGTAATGTTATTTTTGACCTCTTCAACCAGTGACTCTACAGCCTGCTGCTTATCCAGGATGCCATCGTGCATCACTTTGCATTTTCTGATCTGCGAAAGAATGTCATCTGGGAGAAGGGAAATGGTAGGAACGAGTTCACCTAAAAGATTCTTGACCCATAAGATTGTCTCTTTCGCCTTGTTTCTCACTTCACACTTCTTGATCTGCTTTTCCGCCTCTACGTGTAATGGCTCCAATGCTTCCAATTGCTTCGCAAGTTATTTATTGGCATCTTCCAAGATCTTCTTTTCTTTTTCTCCCAAATCCTCTTCATCTGGAGTTCAGCTTGCCCTTTAAAGACAGACAACCTATGCTTATAGTCTGGAGTTCAGTGACGGCACCATACCTTGTTCCCTTCCTGTCTGGCGAGCTCAAAGCCTTAAGGAGACTGTTGCTGCTTTGCTGCAGAGAAATGTCAAGGTCTTGGATCTCTTCAAGAATGTAATTCCTCATGTTCTGCACTTGCTGGAATACTTTTTTGAACCAGTTTTCCACCTGTTCCACCCATTTCAAGTTGCCTAATCTGGCTTTCCACCAACTTCTTATCCATGTCAGTCAGACAGTTCGATAAATTTTCCCATTCAATTTTCATCTTGCCTAAAGACTCTTTTGCTTTTTCTACTGATGCCAGCAATTTCTGAATTTTGGCCAGATAGGTTGCATTGTCCAGTGGTCCCTGGAAAAAGAAGAAAAATGGAGCTTGTTAATATTTATTTTATAACAACACGAGGGTAGACAGATAACATTAAAAGAAATTAATTCTGCTTTGAATTCACAGAAGAGAAGATTAAGTTGTCTGTAAGAGCACTGTGTCCTTAAAATAAAATCAGAATCTTGTTTACTATGGTTTTCAATTAGTTTGTGACACTGTAGAGAACTCTCACCTATCATATGAGTATCATAAAAATTCAGAATCACAGAAAAGGAGTGAAGAATGAAAGGAATAATATATATAAAAGTACTCTGTGACCTCTGAAATACTTGCACAAAGGTTAGTCTAGGACTAAGAGAAATTACTACAACAGTCAGACCCTTTGTTATCTTCTTTCCAATAATAATGATATACTAAGAAGTATAATCATCAGGCTAATCTTCTAAATACAAAAGTGTTTCCTCAAAAAGTATTACTGAAAGTAAACCCCATTTAAACATAAATATAAAATAAACCTTTTTAATGAGAAAATGTTTACATGTTTAGACTATAACAATTTACTATCATTTTCAAAGCCAAAAAGATACATCTATTTTAATAGAAACCATTACAATATATATATAATAAATATGTTCCAAAATATTTAAACCAATTATGCTGATATTTAACAATTGTATATATGTTTCTCTCCATTCCCATAGTTTAGAATAAATTCTTGTTGAAAAGAATACTGAATGCCACAGAACTTAAACCTATTTTGCAGATATTTAGAGTATGAATTAACTGTTTAACAAATTAATTTTTTAGATTTGTACAATTTAATTGTAAAATTAATACCAGTAATATAATTTTCTTTCCTGAAACCAACAGTTTTCTTCAATGGCTTCCATATGGAATTAATTTCCACACTGTAGTATTAAAATCATAATATCCTTTATAATATAAACTCTTGAAACCCTATGTCTGTCCAAGATAGGGGAACTTGTGCTTGAATGAAATGAATGCAAGTCTTAAATTTTTACACTTACACTTTTAGACTTTCTTTTTCTGTCAACAAGGCTTTCAGCGAGGATTCAACTACAGCAAAGTGTTCCTGAAAATCTTTAAGGAGACAATATTGGCTTTCTTTATTTTTCTTCAAAGTAATAAGTGCCTGAAGCAGATTGTCCAAGTGCTGCAATGAATTCCTTGTACTATGGAGAGCCAAGGCACCTGTTTTGTTTTCTTGAAATACTCAGTTTGTTCTACTGATTCAATGGCTGCCTTCTTTGCTTCCAATTGGCTATATAATTCCTAAAAACAAGTCAAGGAAATCAGTAAGTGTATACTCACTCATTCACTTATTCATTCATTCATTCATTTTCGAACCCAAGAAGATGTTTTCAATATTTCATTTGCACATAGAGAAACTTAAGGCCTGACATTTAAAAGATTTTTTTTCCTATAATTATGTTAAAATCTAGACTAAAACTCACCATTGGTCTAGCATTTAATAGCAATTAGATTAACCTATTGTGTCAAAAGGTTCTATAATGTAAAAAAGAAAAATTTCTTTTATTTTTATTATTATATACACCTCCCATTTCATGTTTTAGATACACGTTTACTGTATGTAACCTAGTTAAAATTGTAGGGGTCATTTTTAAAAATGTGACCAAGTATTGTACTTTTAGATTACTATACATAGCTAAGTATATAAATAAATAAACACAGCTATCTAAACACAGGTATAAAATCAGAGTACCCCATAATTCTGATAATCAGAAAAAATAAAAGGAATTTGTCAAAATCAGATGAATGCACATGACTAAGAAAAGGTATGATGGCAAGTTAGAATCTCTCAATTTTGTTACTGAATAAGTAAGTTTTTAGGAACTTTGTGAAAAAGAAGGAACACTAATGTTCATTAAACTCCTCCACTTTTTAAATGGAAAGAGTTATACAACTTACTGATGAGTACATAATTATATAGTTACCAAATTGATCATCAGGCAAAGGTTAAATAAGACTTTTCACTCTGTGCAAGCAAGTTTCTGGTAATTAAAATATATTGTATCACTTTAGATAAATGATGCAATCATGTTGTCAGTGTTTTTCTTGTTTCCATACCTCTATCTCTTTTAATTGTTCATTTCTTAACATAACATCTAATTCTAAAGGTTGATTTTGCAGCTCATTGACTTTCTGCTCATCTTCAGTGTTTTTCATGTTTTCTTGAACATTGAGAGAAAGTTGTTTTGACAAAACCATTTCCACAGCTGAATTCTGAAAACATAAAAAGATTAATTGCTCAACAGTCTACCGTTCAAATAAATAATTTTTATTTTTCTTGCTGAAAGCATGCAGTGTCTATTTATTCAGATTAAAAACTTTTTTTAAAAAGTATACTTGAACATGACCAAGCATAATTTTTCCATGTAATATTTAATATCAATATTGATATTCCAAGAAAAGTTAAACTTTTTTGACAAGACAGTATAGGATCTAGCAATGTTCAATTATATACAGAGGCACAATTTATATAATCAAAAAAAGAAAAGATATGAAAACAAAAGTTTCAAAGTTTATACTTAGTATTCACCATAATGCTGAGGGCAGGAAAATAATAAACATTCAATGTCACCTATTAATAGTTTAAAATAATAAGTGGATAAATGGAGGAAACACCAAGATTTCATAATATTAAGAATGATTTATGCCTTAACCAGCTTGTAGTAAGAATTTTAACCTATGTAAAGCAGAACAGATTATATATAGAAAAAATTGATCTTTTCTGAAAGCTGTAAGAACTTCAGTTTCTCGGTAGGATAGAGACGGCATCTGCATTCTTTTATTCATTCTTTCAACAAATATTTGTTGAGCATTTGCATGTACCAGCGCCATGTCAGTAATTTTAAAAGACTTCCATAATTTTGCTAAGATATTAGTTTTTATTTCCAGGTTATTTTATAAATGAAATGCCATTTAATTCGTTATATACTTTCATGTCAGTAAAATCTTTGAGGTATCAAGTCTATGAATAAAATGCATCCATATTCCCAAACAGGGTTAAATTTGTTGTCTTAAAAATACTACCTAGATAGTAATGCAAGATGTTAACAGCACAGGAAACCGGGTAAGGGATACATGGGAACTTTCCGTACTACCTCTGTAACTTTTCTGTCAGTGTAAAACTATTCTAAAATTAAAAGTTTATATAAATAAGAGAGGTTCTGTCTGGAGCTTCACTGATACTAAGTGACTGAAAATTTTCAGCTGGCTATTACTGGTTTTGAAATACTGGCTGGCACTAAGTACAAGTCACTTCCCTAAAAAGAAACAAATAATCAAAATGATTTTGCAAACTTCCTCCAGTTCAACAATTCATTGTGGTTAAATCTATATGGAGGGCAGCGTAAGGGGAAAAGACCCGGGAAGGCTGTGAGGGGAAAGGACAGGTGCCACAATACAAGCTTCATAGCCAACAGGGGCTCTTTGCCATGCGCCGCAAGATATGAGGTGGCTCTTTTCCACCTGATAGTTCCTGTTACTTACAATATCCTCAAACTCCTCATGAGGAACAAGAGCTGAAGGTCTAGATTCTAGGTAAACTTTACTTATTACTAATCTTCTACTAAGAATTCACAGCCCTTGGTCTCTCTTACCTGATGGACCAGTGACTTAAGAACTAGCAACCTTTGCAACATGCCATTTGTAATCTGCCTTTAGTGGTCAGAGAGAGCATTCTGAAAAACCTGAGATCACCCCAAAACACCATTTGTTTACTAACCCCAAAAGCCATGTTCCTATGCTGGCAGACTATCCAACAGAATCCCTCAAACGAACATTTCAAATTTAAAAAGTAACATTCCTTTGCTCATGCCAGAGAGGTTGGAACACAGACTGAAGGTCCTGATTGGCTCCTGGAAGGATTCTTTCGTAACCAGTCATCCTTTGCTCATCACCCTTGGCTATATTTTATTTTGATTTTGTAGGCTTATTTTAAAGTATAAGCTATTTCAAATATACTTAAAAGAATAAACTATGACAGATACTCATTACCCACAAACGCATATGATATCATTTTCCATATTAGAAATATAATTTTTCAAGCCCAACCCTTATCCCTTTTTCATCTTTTCCCCCCAGAACTAACCACTAAAATCCACACATACAAGTTTTATACTTTTAATACATATATTAGTATTTATAGAGTATTCATGTATTTTTAATTCTTATAAAATTGGAATCATGTATATATTGTTTCATAAGGTGTCTTTCTCCCATTCAGTCCTATGTTCTGAAGTTTACCTGCGTTGACAGATATAAAAAATACAGTCATTTTAGCTTTGCATACTATTCTGCTTTCTGGATGAACATGACAGCTACTATGGACAATAACATTTTTCCAATTTTTCTCATTATAGATGTTGCTGTGATAAATACCTTTGTGTGGGTCTTCTTGCACAAATGTGAGTTTCTTTAGGCTATTTTCCTTGAACTGTAATAACTAGTGACAGAATATGCTCCCTTTGATTCTCAATAGTTATTGATTTGTTCTCCAAATTGAATTACAATTTTTATACCTACTAGCATGATAAAAGAATTTGTATTTTCCTAATCCTCTCCAACATTTGGTGCTAACAGATTTTAATTTCTGCCAATAGAATGGGTGTGAAATTGATAACATTATTTTTAATGGTATTTCCCTAACTGCTAACAAGACAAAGCTATTCTTCATATCTTTATTGGCCACGTCAATCTTACCTTCTCTTCATAGTCTTTTAACTGAGATGATATTTTGGCTGTTCTTTTCATATTCTGGATACTAACCTTCCTAACAGTTTTATGCATTGCAATTATTATCTTCCAGTAGAGATAGTCTTTAAACTTTGTATGTTTATGGGGTGGCTTTTTTTGAACAAAAGTTTAATGTTTTAATGCAGTCAAGTTTACCAAATTCATCAATCTTTTCCTGTTTTGGATTCTGCTCTTAAAACCTGTTTAAGAAAGTCTTCCACGCCCAGAGATCACAGAAATAGTCCTTATATTTTCCTGCAAAGGTTTTAAATTTTTTTCCCTTCATATGTAAGTTTTCCTGTAACATTTTTACGTAAGGTTTATGAAAGATAAATTCAATCTTCGAAAATGTACGTATTTTGCCTCACTCTAAAAGTGACAGTTTATGGGCCTTTCTAGTTGTATCACAGCAAAATGAATAAAAGACAGATGGTGAAGGGTACTAGTTTTGAAGATACAATTTAAAATAATTCTAATTCTGATTTTTTTGCCTAAAGCAAAAACTCATTTTCATCTGTTTTTCTTTAATTTTTGCTAGACTATTAATTTTGAGCCATTATGTAAAGTATCTGTCATAGGCAATTAAAACATGGTCTTATCAGGAAAAAAAATTGATAGTTCAGTTGAATATCAAAGTGTAGGTTGATGACGTTAATTTTTCTCCCAGCCCCATGAAAATGCTATTACGTTGTCTCCTGGCTTTTGGTGTTAAGAACTCTGTTAACAACGTATTTGTTCTTTTTTCTTTGATTGCCTTTGAAATTCTACTTTTTGGCTTTAGTGATATACTACTTAAATACAATGTATTTATGTAATAATTTGTTTCTATTTAGCTGTTTAAAACTGTCTGTACTTCCTGACTGAGGTTTCGAATTTTTCCTTAATTCTGGAAAATTTTCAGCATTGCTTTTCCTTCATTCTCTCCTCCTAGAATTCTTACCAGAATTGTGTTAGCCCATTTCAGTAAAGCTGGGGTTTCTTAAAATCTCCAATTTTTCATCTTTTTATAGCTCTGTGTTGGATCATGGGTAATTTCTCAGTCACAATTTTCTCAGTTCTGGCTAACTCTCTCTTCAAGCTGAGTCAAGTCTGCTACTTAATCTGGCCAGAGTAATCTGAATTTCAATGATTATTCTTTTACTTATTGAAATTTCATGGGTTTTTTTTTCAAATAGTCCCCTTTTTTCAAAGGACTTAATTCCTTCCTTATGATTTCAAATCCTTCTGTTACATCATACTCATTTAAAACATATTATTTATTGCACAGCACCTTTCAGACTGCAGCACTGTCTCGCTTTCTTCCTTCGTAGTGATGAGGACTTTTCTCTGTAGTGGAACGTGCCTTTGTGTTATACATTGATTGATTTACGTTAACTCATAGTTATCAGACTTTTTTTTTTTTTACCTGCATTGTAAGAATCCTTATGCCCTGACTGGTAAAAGTGATCCCTCTGTGGGGATTTGTTGGCTTCTTCCAGGTACCCCAAAAAGGGAGGAAGGCAGATAGACAGATCGATACAGAGACTGATTTTCATGTTAATTTCTGGACCTGAACTGCTCCACAGTGCAAATAGTATAGGTTGGGATTCTAAAGCTATTTGAGAGACAAGATTTGGTTTAGTTTCCCAACTGTAGTCAGAACAAGCTAGTCTTGGTCCTTTCTCTGGACAGAGATTTTGTGGTCTACCTTTGTCCCTGGGTAAAAGCTTTTCAAGAACTGTCTGTTCTGGAGGATCCATTCCAATGCATGGCCTCTCGTGCGCCATCACAAACTCTAAGCCCCTGGACACCTGAGTCTGTCCCTTCCCATGGCTCCTGAAATTTCTCTTTAAAAATAGCATAAACATAAAACAAAGTATAAATTTTAAATAGTGTAATAAGTGTACACACTGAGCCTCTGAGCATAAATGGAACTTTTAAAGTAAAAAATAAATTTCAAGTGAAAAATGACCCTTTCTATCAAAAACCTGGTTGAGTTATATTGCCAACTCCAATGTACTGTACTTGAAACTAATTTAAATAAATAAATTTGTTCTTTTTAATGTTTTTTTTTTAATCACACACCTTTCCTTAGATTTTTTTCTATTTGTAAAGGAATAGTACGTAAGAGAAAGAATATCATTAACTCTCTCCTTAAGGACAGGACTATGACGTTTCATCTCTATGTTCCTTAATTCACAAAGCAAACATTTTACTTTAACATTTAAAAACAATGAGCTCTAAACCACTGAGCATTGTTTCTAGCTAAGCAAATATATCAGCACAAAGAAGTAAGTCCATACAGCTTCAATATCTCTTTTCTCATTCAGGGCAATGGCCCAGCGACTGTAATAATTCTGTGACAGTGAGAAGCCCAAATCTATCACTTGTAACCTACCAACCAAGAGTGGGACAGTGTCATACAAGCTCTAGAGGGTATGTTTCTTTCTTCTCTAAAGCATTTCAATATAAAGCAGTGAAAAACAATTCTAAGCATAAGCATACCATATCATCACCATCAGAGACAAAACTGAAAGGCAGATCAACATCTCAGAGGCTGCCTCCTTGTCTTAGCATAATGTCTAAAATGCTAACATGACCTATAAGGCACTCACTACTCAGCCAGCCTCTCCTACCTCTCAGGCCTCAGGCAGTCCTCCACTTCCTGTGCAGTGGCCTTTTTTGTTCCTGACTGCTCATGTTCTCTCCTACCACAAGAGTAAATTGCTCTTTTGCTGTCAAGAATGCTTCCAACACCCAGCCCAGAGCTCTGTTAATTCCAGTCTCAGTTCAAATGTCACTTCCTTAGAGAAATTCTCTCTGACTACAGTTAAAGTCAGACTCCTTTATTACAGACTATCGTGGAAATGTGTTCCTCCCTTTAGTCCCTATAATTAGTCTGTCATTAGTGAGTTGATTAATGTACATTTCTTATAGACTAGAAGCTCTGTGAGATTAGAAACCATGTCTATTTTCACTTACCAGTGAACCCTCACTGCCTGTTCAATAATTTTTTACTGAATAGATATACAGATGAATTCATGTTAATGAAAAAAGAATTTTATTCAGTCTTCAACTGTCAAGATTAACAATTTGTGGGCAGTGAAGAAGAGTGGAAAGACACTGAGGACCTGTCAATCTAGCTGTTGTTGACCAGGCACCCACTAGGAATTACAGCAACGGGGTTTGCTTGGGCACAACGAGAACAGAGAAGATGTCACTCACTCACAAGAACTCAATAAAAGGTCCACTGAGGTCAGATAGCATTAGCATATTAAATTTTAAGTAACAAGCCACATACCGCATTTGATAAAATGGTGGAGTAAACCACCTAAGCATCGGACTGGTAGAGGACGCCTGGGTTCTAGTCACAACTCTGCTATGAGAATTTGGTCAATAACATCTCTGACTTCAATTCTATCATCTGAAACGCCAGGGTTAGGCTGTAAGTTTTCGAAGGTCGCTCAACCTAAGATTTCAGAACTTTGTAGAATGTTCTAAAATGCATGCTTCTCACAGATGTTAATACCATGTACATTATGTAAGCCATGTGTCCTGTACAGGGATAAATCTTGGATTGTGAAAAAATACCTCAGAGTAAAAAGCAAGATTTGCACGCTGGCCAGAAGGAGCGCTTCAAAGATAGAGTTGACCCATGGCCCAACTATATGTTTCATTACAAAAAAATGTTATTGTATTATGAGGAATAAATAACACCAGAAATAGACATAATTTACCCCATAACTGAACACTCCTTCTCCACAAGTGGTTTTCCCTCCCATTCTAGTATGAACTCCATGTTCCTGGCTGCTCACCCACAGCTGGACACCTTGCATGTTTTGCCTGTATCTGTGATCATCTGCCTTCCAAGATTTCTCTATGGTTACCTTCTTAAACACTGAAGTTATGAATGCTCAGAAATTTTTGAAAAGGACAAAAAACAATTCAGACATATTGACTAACAATGATACCTAATGACGAGATTAAAGAGGTAATTATAGACAAAAGGATTTTTAAATGCAATGAAGACATGTAAGCTGACAAGTGGGAAGAATGGGGCAAGAAATATCATTCAATACCAGTTAAGCTATTCTGTTGCTTTATGAATTTTTAGAAAAATAATAAATTAGGAACCTATTGGTTTCCCTGTTTTTCCTCTTTATCATTTCACTTTATGGACACCTAAAATCTTAAAAGATAAATCAATCCTCACTTTTTATCATATCCTAATTTGTTACTTCACTTATATAAACAATTTTAATAACAATTAATAATAACACTTCTAAAATCATCTTACAAAGTACCATAAATAATAACTATATAAGATGGGAGTGATGGAAGACAATTCTGCCTTTCCAAATTTAAAACTCTTATAAACTAACACTTATAAAAATATTCATTATAATGTTGGATCATCTGCACCCATACTCTTCAGACTATGTTTTATGCCTCTAAGTCTGCCTCTGTGCTAATATTTTTGATAATAACGACAAATCCAGCCAAAAGTCCAGATCTAAAATATCCCCTAAATTTCATCTAAAATGAAACTCTTAGCAATAGATTCAAATATATACATGCTATAATGGTAACTTCTGAAAAGTGTAATCACGCTTTAAACAAAACTCTAAGATCAAATGAAATTCATTAAAGAAATTAAAACTTCCTAAAAATTCTTCTTGAGATGATTTTAAATATCATAAAACCCCTCTAGATTCCAAAAAGGCATATAATGTGAAGATTAAATAAATATTTAATTTGTGTTAGATTTTAAACTATGACAATTATATCCCCATATTCTAACAGAATGGCTAGCACAAAAGGGGTCTCAATAAATGTTTTTAACCAATTAAGTGCTTATTTTTACTATCACAATGCTTTTATTGGATTCATATTTCAGCAAATTGTGCTTTTATGTGTTCTATGTATGCATTACATAAACTCCTACTTCAGTAATTTACACTGTCTTACAAGTCACATTATACTTGCATTATATTTGTCTATACATATTTTAATCCCTTTTACTAGCTGTTCAACTTTAAAATTTCTCTTGATCTAACATAGTAAATACATCCAGTACTTAGAGATAACAAGCAGATTCTGAAAAAAAGATTTATGTTACAGAAGAGTTAAAGAAAAGTTTCTAGAGAATTAAAACTAGCTTCCAGTAATCAAGACTTGTAAAAATTATTTGAAAACTTAAGTCCCTCCATCTGCTCTGGAAAAAAAAAAAAATCATTCTAATAAAGTATCCTAAATTATCAAGAACTTGTCATTCAAGATTTAAGTAAAAGCTTAATAAATGTTTTAAAAATTTGTATCATTGAATTATGATCTTTATTCAGGTTTCAATTACTCTATTGAATTTTGGGGGTTCACAGCCAAAAAGGGTCTGAGAAGCTAATTTTAAGGTTATTAAACAACTCCTCCCTTTCTATCCTAACCTAAAATTATGGACTAGGATAAAAAGCACTCAGGTATTTTTTATTTTTTATTTGCTTATGGCTGTTAAAATTCTGTTAAGAAAGTTTCTGTTACACATACAACAACAAAAGTCTCACCCACAGGGCCCTTAATCCTTTAAAACACATTTCCTGAGCAATATCTAATACTGTGGGATTTATAAGAAGTCTTTTCTCATGGCCAGAAAGATGTTCTGTTGGCATTTAACCTTGGCTTACACACTTCTAGAAAACCCTGTCTGGTTCCTCTAATCCTCCTGGCCTATCTGTTTTAGGAAGACAGCAGAAGTGCACGTTCTCTTCATTCCTGTTGACTACACAGTCTATAAAAAACCGATGAGAACTCACACCTGAATGGTCTAATCTTTGCTACTGTCCCACTGGGACCTGGACTGTGAGATGCTCCCTAACAGGGAGACCTTTCAAATACAGTTCACTGGATGGCTCTTGGTCTGTGTCTTTTCCATGTTAATCTCTAACCTATGAGAAAGAACTTTAATAAGAGTCACAGGAAAATGTACCCATTCAGTTGTTTAGAATAAAAACAACACTTTTCTTCTCCTCAGGGAAAATGAGGAGCCTGAACATTGATATTATCACATCAAATGAGATGACATTTAAAAATACATGTGCAGTACAGGGTTAACATAAAAAGAAAAAGAAAGAAACCTATCTTTTCGAATAGTCTCTGATATTATTATAAAATAACCCAAAGGGGGGAGAGTGTCTCTTGGATTTTTTTTTTTTTAAAAAAGGTAAAGTACAGTGTTTTTCTTTGCTTTTTCTAATTTGCCTTTGTGCTCTTGACCCAAGAAACTGTATCTGATTACATATCAGAGAGAATAATAAACCTAAATTGATGACTGACATTTTAACAGACTGAACAGTAATATTTCACCACTGAAATCCTGGACAGTTTTCTAAGGGTTCTTTCTACAAGTGGGCAACATAAATAGCCCGCACATTGAGGGTTTAATTATGAAATCAGAAGACTTGATTCACGACCCTCTTTTCAAAGCCCAACACCTCTTCATTCTCAGACACGATGTCTTAGAGATGCAATCACAAGCACTTACCTTGTTTATTTCCCAGTCTTCCTCCAACTTTTCCACTGCAGCTGAGTCCTGAGTGGACTCCTGCATATCAGAAGTGACCTGCTTCTCTCTGCCTGGCAGAGTAAACTTTCCTTTCTTTTCTGTTGAGCATTTTGATTTGAGAATGCTGTTGAGATAATTTTCCATCTCCTGCTTAGCAGATTCAAGTCTGTTTTCCAAATCTTTTTGTTTATGCTTAAGTGATTTTATATCATCTTTAATAATCTTCTGTCCCACTGAAGATGTATTTTGCTTGATGGATTTTGCTAAACCTAAAATCTTCTCTAATGTGCCATCTTGTAAATGAAGTCTATTTTCTAGCTCCTGTGAGTGGAGAAAAGATTGTCACAAGAAGTATCCGTTCAATTGTCACAAGAGTTAATTGACTCTTATAAATCACAGCATATTCTGCTTTACTAATGGGAAGAATAAAAAAATTTATCAACTCATACCACAAAGAAGAAACTCTGGGTAAAATTTAAACCAAGATAGCATCTCAGATTAAATTCTCAAAACAGATTTTATGTGCAAGTAGCAAGTCATATAAAGTAACAAATTTTCAAACATAGTTCCCCGTATATTGAAGGCAGTCAAAATATATTTGTTGAGTACATAATTAGTTCAAGATACAGCCTTTTTACATAATCAAAACACTGAAGCACTTACTACTTGTAAAACATTGAACAAAGAATAAAAGGATCATTTAGAATGTGCCCATATGAATCTAGTGTTAATATTTAAAATTTAGAGCAAAGCTTAAAGCTATCTAGTATAATATCTTATAGCGGGAAATCAATCAATATTTACCAAATGCATGAACAATTGAGGCTAATTTGAGAACTCTAGACTCAAAATGAATCTGAGATTCTATAGCAACTACTAATGTTACTCTTGAAACAGAATAAGCCTTAAAGTTACTAGATAAACAATATAGGTTTGTTAATCTCTATCCTAACAGCCCACACAATAAATATGCATTCATTCAACTAACAAGTATTATAAGTTTTAAAGTTACCTAGATGTATAAAATATAGTCCCTTCAAATTCTTACAGGCTAGTGAGAGACACAGAAGTAAACAAACAATTTTAACAGGATGTGAAAAGATCTATACTAACAAATATGCCCAGATCACTGAAACTTTTGTAAGCTGAAAGAAGGGAGTTCCAGGTTGGCATTTTAAAAAGGTCCAGTGCAGCCATGGGGAAGGTTCACTGGAGAGGGCAACATTGCAGCAGGGAGCCCATTCAGAAGTCTCAAGCAGAGATCGGTGAGTTGGGGGCCTGTTCTAAAGCAGCAGTAACAGGGATAATGGGGGAGGGACAAATTGTAGAGGTATTCCAGAGATGAAAGAGATAGCACTTGATGTCTGACTAGACTGGAGAGTCTGGGAAAGGTTATCCAGGTTTCTGACTTGAAAGCCTGGAGAGATGGGGGAGATATTCATGGAGTCAGAGAACATAGTAGATAAAGCAATTTCATTGGTAGAGAAAGGGAAGGGGATGATGAGTTATTTTTTGGACATGTTGAACTGCAAATAACTGTGAGACATCAAGTACAGGTGTCTGCTGGGGAGCTAGAAAAAGTACTCACCAGACTAGGGTCTGAAGCCTTCACTCTGTCATTTGACCTGAGTGACCTTGAAAGTCCCTCATCTCCCAAAGACTCAGTTTATCATGTGTGTAAACTTGATGGCCTCTGAGTTTCCTTCTGGCTATAGCAAAAGTCTATATTTTAATTTTTCAACAGAAGCCTGGGCTCCTCAGGGTTAGGCTTTTTATGTCTTATACTTTTCTCAATATCCATGATACTCAGTGTCTTGGATATAATGAACCCTCAATGTTTGTCAAATTAGCACTGCTAAAAAGGGAGGCAGACTTGTCTTAATGTCGGGCCATTCTACGGGAGAGGTCTGGCTTGATTCCCAAGTCCCTAAAAGGAGAGATGAAACATTCCCAAGCTCACGCCAGCAGTGCGCCCTGAGACTCACCCCATGAAATCTCCAGTCAAGGAACTATGAAAGGAGGAGCTGAGAAAAACGCTTTACTTTGTTTTTGTCTAGGAGACACCACTGGGGCCTATTTATGTTGGCTATGCGAACAGTGAGAATCTAAGGAATGTATTTTGAGGGTGCGGGTAAAAGGCTATAGTCCTCACTGTATCCGGTTAGGTGTTGTTGGAGAGAGTGGGAGAATTTTGGAAGTCCTACGTCTGGAGAGAGCGCGAATAAATGATACAACTCCCACACCCCATGATGAAGAACACAAAATTGGAAACATTTCCCCCTGGATTTTGTTGTATTAGATGCATCCCTGACTGCTCAGTTTCTCTTGGAATCACTGTACTGTGTCTGAAAGAGAGATATGCAGGAGCTACAGACTGGTCAGGGGTGGAACTGTCTCTGAGGGTCCTGAACGCAGGGACTCAAATTATAAAGGCATGGGCACAAAAAGGGTATTCCCATTTTTAATGACTGGGCAGAACTTCAATTATCTAATAGTCATCTGAATGGCACTTGAATTTCTAAGCAAAGACATTGACTAATCAAGTCATAATTAAAATTGAATTTTTTAAATATCTATCATGTCTGGATGTTGTTTAATACCTGCAGTTCCTGTAGTTTTCCCTCAACTGCTATTTGATCCACAGGCTTGTCAGAAAAACTAACAAATTCCTTGGAGAAATTGTCCAATTCGGTATGCAGGTCTGTGATGCAAACTTGGTATGTGTGGTGTTCTTCAACATGACCTTCCAATTTTTGCACAGAATCCTAAAAATAAAACCATTGACAATTTGTGCATTATTTCTTTCTGAATTTTCTCACTCAGAAAATAAATTGCTCATAAATATTGTTTTACGAGGTTTCATCTTGAAACAGGAATATGGCCATCGATCATCCAGCTCATTTAGATTTCAGTGTTTGTGATCTTTCACTGTAAAACCTCCCTCTTCCTCCACAAAAATGACCTTTATTAAAACCACATTTCTTTCCCCTGTGCTTCTTTGCCTTCATTTCATTCTTGAAGACAATCTATTTGTCAAGAGATTTGCAAAATCTCTACATGGCTACAAATTATATCATCAAATCGCAAACATCTATAATAAAGCGGCTTCCTCAATTATCCATCTTACTAAAACCAAGTAACCACATTTGGAAATGAGACTATATGAGATCAACCTAAACCTTGATTCCTTTCATAAGATTCAAACTCCAAAACTGTGTGTTAGGAAAAAGTAATCCTAACTCGAAAGCAAAACTATCTTCAGGTTATCTTCCTAGAATAAGAAAATAAGGTGACTATACCTGGTCAGAAAAGTAGCAACTATTAAGCTAAACAACTTACAGCCAACTGGATATATATCTCAACCCCTGCACACTCCTTCTATCTGTATAAGGAGGTTTTCCTACCCAGGTAATTCTTATATTGAAGCTAGCTTTGTAGAACCCTAAATAATCCTCTTAAGAGAATACATTCCCTCTCTGACAAGGTGACATTTCATCTTTTAACTCTTTTACTGCAGATCACATGGAAAGATACAAAGGAGGGACACTGACTAATACAATGGTTTATACGGAATACCAGACACAAATTATTACAAAAGGTAGATGACAGATGGATGGATTGGTGGATAGATGGATGCAGAGATACATGGATGGATAGACGGATGGATGGGTGCCCAATGATACATGAGTAACTCTGGCACCATCCCCTTCATCGAGATGTCTGAAAAATCTGAACTCTTCCTATTCCTGAAGTGGGGAACTTCAATGAGAGAAAATAACCAAATAATACACAATGGATTCCTCTAGCAACAATGACTGGATTGATCCCTCCATTCCTGAGGAGTTAATAATTTTATCTTGAAGTGATAAATTAATTTTTAAAAGCTTTCAGTTTACTAAAAGAACAACAAAAAATAGTTCTATATATAAACTTTCAATAATTATGCATAACTATGACAATCATTTAAAATTTCATTTTGACCACTTCACCTCCAGTTGCTGAAGAAGACTCTCATGGAGATGCTTTATTTCCAGCCAAGGCTCTTCACTGAAGTTGGGATTTTTAGTGCATTCTAAGAGGTAATTTCCTTGAGATTTTAACTCCTTTAGCAAGGATGTCAAATCTTGTGCTTTCTGGAGGAATTTCTTATAAATTTTTAACTGAGTTTTCTTCTCCTGCAAACCATGCTGCAGAGCGAAGCCCGCTTCTTGTTTCTTCTTTAGTTCTGTGAGCATTAGTCTCAGGTCCTCCTTACTTTGCAAATACTTCTCTCCTTCTAGTATAAGCTTTTCTTGATGGCTAAAATTAATGAAAGATTTTACAAAGGAAATGACACTTAGCCAAATGGAATGGCATTTGCATGTTACGCAAATGCAACATACATTATAATGAAAAGCATGAAAACAACACTAATATGTATTACTCCAGAGACTCTTCTGGCATTATAATATTCTAAATAGCTCAGAAATTAAGACAAATTATTTGTAGTATTACTAAAATTATATATATATATATATTGTTTTTTATTATATTTTGACCTGAGAATGAATACTTAATAATTTAGGTTTTGAAATATCCCAGTTTTTATTACATTTAAATTTAATTATATTATCCTATGTTTTTCTTTTTAATGTAAGTAAAATAAATAAGCATTCAGTATATTGGCTAACTAGTTTATGCTTTCGATAGCTTAAATTTAGCTTTCGTTTGGTTGTTTCTTTGGAAAAGTATAAAATTCACATTTCCGCCAAACATTAAATAGAACATTTATGATGTGATATGAATGAAAAGTTTTCACCAGAATTATGTCCACTGAATTCAGACATTTATCAACGTTTACACATTTAAGAATCTTCACAATATATATTTAAAAGCATTAATTACCCTACAATAAAACTAGGCAGGTGCTGAGGTTGTCTGGGGAAAGGGGTTTCAGTGAGGAAGTGAAGTACTGAAGGTGGAATGACAGACAGACTATGCTAATTTGTTACCAGGACCCCCCCACCTTAATGCACCAGCCAAAGTAAACGCTTGCCAGGGAGTACGACACTGTTTTACATTTGATCCAGAGAACTGTTCTTCTTCCTTTCTACCTGACATTTTGGATGTCCCTGACCTACTGACTTTCTCTCCAATAGATATTATATCCAAATCCAGGGGGCAGACAAAACATGCTTGTTATGGCTCCACTGTGCAGTGAAGAACCATGAAAGTGAAGGCACGCCCTTTACCTTAGATACGTGTTGGCTAAATGGAGTGTGTTGACCCACTGGTTCTCGATATCAGTAACGGTCTTTGAAACCAACGGAACCTTGCTGGTCTCAGCCTGACTCATGATCATCTGTATTTTAGCGTCCCCTTGAGGCTTTAGTAGAATGATTTCCTGAATTAAATAAAAAAGATTTCATGATCTCACTCATATGACTTAGGAATAGTACATATATATCTTCTCATTTATAAACATTATACTCAGATTCTAACTGCAGAGATTTCGAAATTACTCTTTCATTTTTATATATTCCCAAAAGACAAAGATCTCTCCTCCACGTTATACCAGACTGATTCTTACGAAACATTTGTCACATTGATCTGATTGCATGTCTGCTCTCCTCTTGAGTTTCAACTGCCTTCAAAGAAATGACATGCCAAAAAAAAAAAAAACCCTGGCAAATCTTATCTATTCCATTATTTATGAATAGAGAGTTAGGGTAACAGCCTGCATGAGACATTCTTATACACCCAAGATGAGACCTACAGCTTCCCACAGGAAATTACAGTGCCCCACGTGCCAGCTCTTGTCCCTCCACCATGACGTAATGAATCCCCATTCCCTGTCCTTCTCTTTCCCTCCTTTGCTCTGCACTGTTGAGCTCTTCCCTTCTTGGAAATTATTTTAGATTCACCTTTTCTGGAAAAGCTTTTGGATATAATTCCAAAATATTCCACTTATTTCATGAAATCTCACCAACCCTGATAGCTCGCTATTCTTAACTATCTCTTCCTCTAACAATGCTTCGATTAACATGATTGCAATTCTTCTGAATTTCTTTTAAGCACATGTGCTTCTGTCCCCTGAACTTTAAACTAGCAGTATTTATTGAATCTCCGCTTCAATAAAAGTGAGCTGGAGATTCACTTGCGTTCCACAAGCCACTCAGTATCTAGTAACCTGTATGAACCTTACATATTCACTCTGCAGAAGAGTTCCTCTCCAGCCCTTGACATTGCTGATGCCCCTGCTGTACTGATACATATTTCATATCCTAGCAAACTCCCACCTGCCACAGCTCCAACTTATTGCCTTTATTTCAATCCTTTGCATTCAGTGAAGATGAACAAAAGCTGAGAACTGCCCTCAGAAAGAGAGACTTTTTTTTTCTTCCATGAGCATTAAAATAATTTCAGAGCCATTACCCTTCTCTTTTATAAGCTCAGTCACCTGAACGTCTCACCATTCCACAGTGATCCTATTTCCCATTAAGAAACAAATCTTTGACATTTTCCTCTAAATGTTTTCAAAATTAAAGTTCACTCTGACCTCAGAAATTTAGTTTCCACAGTTTTACCTTTATTTTTTGGATTCTCTCCTCAAGTGGCATTTGGCCTTCAGATGAATTCAAAACCATAAGGGACTCTTTAATCCCTGTTATCCAATGAATTACATCACGTACAAGGGCATTAAAGCTCTGGTCCTCGGCAGGAGGTAATTTATCCTCTTCTTCAATTTCACATATTTGTCTCAATAATGCCTGGTATCTATCAATCAAACGTGTTGATTCCGCTATTATTTCTTCTTCCTCAGTAAGCCCATATTCCTTTAAAGAGTTGTTCAACTGGGCCGCAGATTCAAATTGTTCCCTGTAAATATCACTGAAAGTTTATAGGAGCCACAATACCATGTAAGGAACCATAGTTCCCAGCACATATATTTTATGCAAGAGCAGCTATACCTCTTCCTAGCTAGAGTTTGGCAAACTAGCTCAGTTTTCTCTCTTGACTCTTCGATTTCTTTCCATTTGTCTTCTTGATTAGTCAACCATGTACTCAAATTTCTGTGGTCATCCTGGAGTCTAAAAGAACACCACATGTTAGGATATAAAAGAACCAAGAAGTGTTTATCTGAAGAGAACGTTGGCATGAATTTTGGGAGCCAATCAGGTTTTGAGTATATTTTTTTGTTATTCTTTGGAGAAGATTTAATTTGTAACGTTAAAATCTGAATAACAGCCTGTATTACAGTGGGATTCTATATAACAATGAGCTACACAAATATATCAAACAGGAAACAAACAAAGAGAAAACATTTTTGGCCTCTTCTTTAAAACTCTATCATATTAAATAATTTAGGAATTCTCCAAACTTCTATCTTCCTAGAGTCTAACTTAGATCTGACAGTATATATTTAATATATGATAATTGTGTGTATTATGTATCTCAATGCTAGCTGCTGTACCGAGGCAAAGTACGTATAAAAATATAATTAGAAAACATGTTATTTAGATGTCCCCTTTATTTCCTACCTCAGTAGCTGCTGCACGTAGTCACCAAGCTCCTTTGCTCGCAGCTGGCATACGGACTCCATTTTTTCTAATTCAATTTCTTGACTTACAATCCAACTGTTAAGCTCCTTAACATAGGCTTTGGGCAGATGTTTCCTCACATGATTCAGTACAGTTCCCACCTGCTGTATTTTACTGCCTCTTTCTTCAAGAGTCAAAAAATCCTTAAAAAAGACAGAAAGTCTGTGTCCCATCAGCAAGTCTTAGTATGGTCACCATCACCCCTATGACACTTTCCAAGACAGTACATAGACATGGCATCTTCTTAACATCCTACACAAGAGGAGGGCAATGGAGATATAACTCCAATGAAAAAGGATGATTTATGTTAGTTCTAGAGTGTGTACACATCTGACTTTCTGGAAATGATGTCAAACAAAGTAATTCAGTGCCACCGTGAAGGTCAGCAGAAGTAAGCCTAGGAAAGCTGCATTTTTCTTTCCTGGCCATTCATAAATACTTGTTACTTTCTGGCAATCAACATGTAAAAACTAAACAGACTAAACAAACTACTGTCTATTTAACTCTGTACAAATCAGAATTTATTTCAATGTTTGTGTTTAAAGGTTAGCGCTGAAGACCATGTAATGGGCAAAGTTAAAGGCAGAAAGGAAGGGAAGGGGAAGGGAGGGAAGGGGAGAAGGGAGGGAGGGGAGGGAGGGGAGGAGAGGGGAGTTGGAACTTTAAACCAACTAAAGGAGGTTCTATTAATAAAGAACAGCATCATCAAAGCAAGGAATCAGAGAACATTTAATGCTATCAATAAGCTTGAGAGCACGACTTACCACAAAATAATTAAAGTGCTAATAATCTACCCTAAAGTATTCAAGAGTTAAGGGCACAATACACATTTTAAACGCTCAAGCACTTTGCCTTTTATTTCAGGCTACCCTCCATTACACTCTGACCAACAGTTTATTAAAGTTTAACTCAATTTTTTTAAAGAAATATGGCTGGGAAAAGTCTTAAAAAATCAAAAGACCTCTTTTAGTAAAGTAAAAGGGATTACAAAATCCAAATTAGAAAAGGTCTTAATTTTTTTTTATCAAATTATGATTTTAAGGGAACTTATAAACAGCATCTTGGAACAGGTGTGAAAATAGAACTTGTTTAAATCACTTGTACCCTTATCCAGTAAACATGGAGTTTCAAAATGTCTGGGGAAAAGCTAAGTTATATGGAAATACTCTCTCTGCAGGGAATTAATAAGTCAAAGTAATTATTATCCTATCTACTTAAATATAGTTCTATGCCACTAGTATTTGAGTTGTGATAAATTCTAATTGAAATTTATACACATCTTACAGTAAGTTTTTGTAGCTTTTGTTCCATACTAGTTTTTGTTTCTGATGATTCAAAACACTCCTTAAGGTTCATTTTAATGCTGTTGAACCAATCATTAAAGTTTTTACACTGATCTGCAGAAAGAAAAAAAAAATCTGTATTAATTCAAGGAAGATTTCACATATCTAGTTAAAGTGAGAGATTTTGAAACTTGCTTCCTACACCACAGATACAAATCATTGTGTAAAGGACATGGTAATAAGTTGAAACCCAATTTTGAGGACTAATAAAGTCTTGAAAGTAATTGTGGTGTATTTTCTAGACTAACCCCACTTCCAAGCACACAGGACAACCAGAGACACGAGCAGGGACAGCCTGCTCACGGGCACGTCCCCAGACACACCACACACAGCACAGTGAGCAAGTCAAAGAGGAGGATGCTGGTGATTATCTTTCGTGAAACAAAGATTTGCGACTTAAAGAAATAGATGCTATTTATGACATACATAGATCAGTGAGTACTTCCTCCTAAAAGATTTATCTAAATAATCCTTAATCAGTCAGTCAGTCAGCCAGCCAATGAATCAATCAAGCAATCCATCCTTTTCCTTAAATATAATCTGTGCAACTACCTCTAAGTAAGCTTACATCAGCCTTTGTATTCACAGTGCTTATTCATACTTCAAGATTCCCAGAAACACAGCAAGAGAAACATGACACTCACCATTCAATAACTTAGAAAAGTGATCTTGCAAAACACTTTTTTTGGTATTAAATAAATCGCTGACACTTTCATATTGCTTTTTTAATTCAGAAAGTTCAGGAGTCAGACAACCTATTTGATTCTCAAGTAATATCATACTGTGCTTTTGCTGTAGAATTTGCTGTTGTATCTCCTAAATAAATAAACAAACAAATAAGCATTAACTCTTAAAATGAGCTCAATTTACACAAAGCATAACAGATCTCCACTGCTTTTGTAAAAATATAGGTGGTTTTCTATTGGGTGAATTTGCTCTTAGCCAGTAAATGTATAATGCAAAATGCAATTTAATATCAAATCGTTACTGTCCACAAAGCAAGTTAAACAGCCAAATATACACAAATTGTTCTGAAATTCTCCCCTAGGCTTTCATTTTGAACAATTTGTATTACCCTCAAGAGGGAGGTCAAGACCATCAGAAATAAATGTGAAAATAAATCTGAACCACAGAAGAGAAGCCTGGAAGTACCTCTAGTTTGGTAAAGATCTCCAAGCTATCGGAAGGAGACAGGGCTTTTAAGAGGGACTCAGTCATCCCAATCTGGGTCTTGGCTTGATCCAGGTCCTCCCTTAGCTCAGCGGTGCTGCCACTGAGTGCAGAGCAACTGGGTTCTCCTGTTAAACGCATTTTTACATCTTCTATCTTGTTCAAAATAGAGGTCTCCATGACCTGAAATGATGAAACATATTAAGTGCTATCACTGACTTTACTGAACTAGATTTTAAGACAACCATACTGCTAGAGAAGAAGACTTCATTTTAATGTGAAATAGTCTTCCCTACTTCTAATTCTTTATTGTGATACATCACTAATAGGACAGTTCGATTGTGGCCTTTAAAGAAAAAGAGTTAACATGAAAAAACTGAAACTGACCTTTTGACTTTTTTATGAGACCAATTTAAATCTTTTCTCTTAAAACAAGTTTTATCTAGCATACCAACTGAGGTTATTTCATAGCACTCATTTGAAACTATATAAAAACATAAGTAATAATTAAATAGGCAGCATTTGTTGAGTGTTTATTATGTACACAGCCACATGGCAAGCACTTCATGAACAAAAATACAGACTTAAGAAGGTTAAGTAAGTGTGCTCAAGATCACAAAGCTGATAGGTGGCAGTGCCAGTATCTTACCAGAAATCTGATTCACATTCAGCCATATGAATATTCATATTTAGCCACTATACACTTTGAGCTACATAAAATTGTACAAATTTCGTCCACAACAGAAATGACACTTGGGGCAATCTCCCCATTTCTCCATCCAGCAATTAGTAAACCTACAGTCACTCGAACCATATTCTTTTTCCTCCACCCAAGACACTCATGAGGAAACCCTTGTTATTTTCATGGGTACCCGTAACATCTCCCCCTCCACACAAGAGGCCTGGGAAATAAGTGAAATGAGAATAAAAGAATGCAAAAGTAATAATATTCACTCTGAATGTAGAACAAAGATAAACTATGCTATGCCGACTATCGAAAATTCAATTGAACTTAATATAGAAATTGAACAAAAGTGAATTAAAGAAGGATCTAATTTTATTTTAGGTTTAAGATTAGAATTCTGATTTATAAACATTACTTGAGAATGCTTTCACTGTAACTTTTAAATAAAAATTCTCTTACCTGCAGTTCAAGAGGTATTTCACTGCTTTGAAGCAGAAACTGTATTTTAGCCGCTTTTTTGAAAATTCTGAAGGTTTCTGTTCATAAACTTGTAACTCTTCCTAAAACACATAATTTTAATAAAAATATTTTCATTTATACTTTATTTCCTGGTACCCACAACTGCTATTGTTAATCCAGAGAAACTGAGAGAGCCTTTGAATTGGCCCTAATCACTTGTTTTTTTGAAAGAATCCTAGGAGTTACAAACCTAGGTGCCTTCGTGAGTCAGGCAAACATTACAACTAAGTGAAGGTTTCTAGCTGTAAGACAAGAGAGAGGGGCTAGGCTTGTACCATACTGGCATGGAGGACCTATCTAAAGGAATTACATTTCAGAAATTTGTACATATAAATTGTGTCAACACGCGCGTGCGCGCGCACACACACATACACACACACACACACCCTCGCTGGCAGAATTTGGCCCCCAGGCTGGTAGTTTATAATCCTTAACTTCATATTTTAAACAACCTTAACTCACATTTTTACATTTATCTGTACTTCAAGACAAATTTAAGGAACTCACTGATAATTCATTTATACTTAGGAAGTCATAGTTTACTTCATGACTATCATCATACACCCAGAAAACTCATAAATTTGCACATATTTTGAAAATCTTTTCCAAATGTATAAAAATGGGTATCTGAACTTAACAGTGAATAAAATGACAAATTAGAGAAAAAATTAGATTTGAAGCACTAACCAGGCATACTGTAAAGCCACCATGCATACATATAGACATTTTGATATTATATTGAACTAGATACAATTGCCAATATTTCACTGTTTTTGACCTACCAAGATAGTGATTTTATAGGATCAAACTAATAATATGTAAACAAACAAAACAGTTAGAAAAAAAATCTTCTTAGAGTTAAACCACACAACTTTAATTCTTTATAAATCTGAGATTATGGCTTTAAAAACTAGCCTTTTTAAAAGTTGATATGCAGCCTTGTGTTTTTCTAATCTTTTTGAGGAACTGCTTAAATCAAATTATGAAGTCATCCATAATCATGCTCTAGATCAGGGATTAACAGAATAAGGGCTGGTAGTCTGTTTTCATAAATAAAGTTTTATTGGAACCCAGCTACTTTCAAGCACTTATGTATTATCTGTGATTGACTGCTTTCATGCTCTAAGAGCAGGACTGAACAGTTGTGACAAATGACCTACAAGTGATCAAATGATCTACAAGCCTAAAATATTTACTATTTGGCCCTTTAAGAAAAAGTTTACCTAATCCACGGGCCTAAACTGACTGACCACCTTGGAATTATGCATTTTGATGGGGCTTCTGCTAGGAGTTTTTAACCTTTCATATACCATAAAGCCCTCCGGCAGTCTGGTGAATCCTATGGACCCTTTGCATAATATTTTAAACATAAAACAAAATAAACAATATAGGACTATAAAGGAAAAGAATTACACTAGGTTAGTTACCAAAATATTTTTTAAAATGTATACTATAGCAATATATATATGCTTCTCTATTAATACCTTAAATAACAGGAAATAGGAGTACACCTATAAAATACCATATTTCCAAAGTAGTGATAAGGATAATAGTTGCAACAATCGACAATGATTTTTAAAATATGATTTTCTTGATAGCAATGTCACACATAAGTTCATCCTACTACGTTTATTGATTATAACACACATTACATTTTAGTTAAACATTCGTGAAAATAAAGATGCAACTTCTCTCATATAAAGTCATTTCATCCATGAACCCCTCGGTTGTCTGTAAACCCCAGATTAATAATCCCTGCTAACATCTTCCCGAATATTACAAAGAAAATAACAGAGTTCAGGTCCACTCAAGGGATGATGAAAGAAATAAAAGATTTCTTTGTGATTTCTCTACCCCACCTAAGATAGCAACCTCAATATTAAAATGTCAACTGTGTAAAACAAAAAACCAAAATATTTTATCTCTGTTAAATTACCTTTAGTTTTTCTCTTTCTTCTTCAGTCAGCTGAGGCAACTCCATTTTTTGAAGGGCCTTTTCGGTCCATTCATAAATCGCATCCCTTAAATTATAAAGTTTGTCCCATAATGCCAGAGCTCGGCCAAGATTTTCATAGTAGTCTTCTGTCTTCTCATTTATCTACCATAAAGAACCAAGAGAAAACCATTGTTTCGGTCAAACACCATTTTTAAATAAAATTTGAGTTTACCTTTACTGGCTATTTTTCTTTATTTATTGACAAAAAAAATTGCTTTAATACATCATGTAGTTCTTTCTTCTACAAAAAAAAAAATCTTAGCTTATACGCAATTGAAAGCAAAAGTCTTCCTAATTTCTAAACTACAACAAATAAAAGATGCTTTTAAAAACCCAAATAAAAATATAACAAATTCTTAATTTGTAACTAAAAAAAAATCATTGGTTCTCAATTTAAAATGTATTTAATAAATATATAGTTGAAAATCAATATCTCGTATGAATGAGTAACATGTTAACTAGTTTATTTTAAATAAGTTGAGTTTGCACTTTTATATTTACGTGACTATGGACACATTTGTTAGTAATGCCTATGTATGTGCCTGGGTTATGAAGGTAATTCCTATGATGTAAACTTTATATTATTTGAACATTTTACAACGAGCACTTTTGAATTTTGTAATTACATAAAAATACTAAAGATACAACAGAAAACATTGATTTAATTGTTACATAATAGAATTTCTGGTCAATTCAATTATCACTTACATCAAGCCATCTATCCACAATAATATGAGCCTCTTTCTCAAAAGGAGGCTCTTCAAAGGTTCTCATTTTATTTAGATGAAATTGTAGATTTTTGCAGATCTGGTTAATCTTGTCTACAACTTCTGAATGTTCATTAAATTCTTCTTTGACAATTTCAATCTAAAAAAGATGAAAAATGTTTTGATATACTGACACAGACAAACACAAGAGTCACAATTCTATCATCGGTTTCTACTGTCCCACTTTCTCAGTGAGAAGTGTCTAGAATCCCAACCATCTGGTTTAATAATAATTCTATACCAAATTTTCTTCCCGCTCTGCATGATGAAATATGGTCTAAAACCATGTTTCTTGTCCATATGAAATAATATTCTACAAAAAATCCCCTCCATTCAATGGTATAAAAATCAAAGTTCCTAGATTTTACCAACAGGAGTTATCTTTATAATGCTGAAAAAAAATAAGTGCTAATCTGAATACAACAGAACTCTAAAACATCTTTAACATGACTTCTGGTTTAATCTTCCATGAGTCTAATGTCAACATCATTTCTAATATGGAAAGTGAAACACTATTTTATGAAAAGACAAATGATCTTAGACTATAAAATGAAATTTTAGTATTAACTAATGTAATCTTAATGTTTTACTCAATTTACAAATTTTACAAAAACATTTTTAATAATTACATAAAATCTTAGAACAATTTCTCAAAAGCAAAAATCTAAAAATTATACAACCTTTGGGGGACTTCTATTCCTAGGAATATGGAGTAGACATATTTTTCCCTATTCTTCCCACTAAGTACAACTAAAAACCCTGCATGCCATACACAAAACAAACTTAAGAAGATTGAAAAGTAGAGAGTTCAAGAAAGGAAAATGACAGTGTGTGTGTGTGTGTGTGTGTGTGTGTGTGTGTGTGTGTGTGTGTGTGTAAACTTACTGGATTTTGTTAGTGATGCTGCCATAATAAAATTAATTAATTAATTTTTAAAGAAAAAGAAAGGAAAATGACTGGGGGCATCAGCTCCTGAAGAACAACCTACTGGCAAGCTCCCTGCATTTTCTTTTTCCCTCTGATATTCCGGACTGTGTGCTGGCTTCTCCAGCACCTGGTAAAATCACAGACAAAAAAAAAGCCCCAAGAAAAGCCTGCTCTCTTCAGCCAAATAACCAGGAACGACAACCTAGCAAGACAGAAAACATTGAAAAAAATATGCTTATAGGAAACAAATACCACAGAAAAATCAGCGCTAAGCCCCCACCATGCCAGCAAAGGTTCAGTGTACGGCCTAGACTTCCACCATCACCAACCCATAACAGGAGCCCCACCTTCACCCAACCAGGGTGGTGTCAGAAAACGAAAAACAGAGAGCCAGGACTTCCGTTCCCCGTGGGCAATAACAAAGCACCCTCTGCTGTGATGTCAGTAGAGGCCACACAGGATAAGCAAGAGCCAGGGAGATATTAGGGGAGGCCTAGTGGGAGCTGGAACTCTCACCCTAACCAGCAATAACAAGGAGCCCCCCATCTCCAGTGTCAAGAAATTATCCTTGACATGATGACCTATAAAGGTGATGCTAAGGAATCTACAAAAATATCCCTAGAACCGCTAAGTAGGTTCAGAAAGGTCAGAGAATACAAAACAAACGAACATATAAAACATATAACAATCAATTGGCAATGAATACATGGACAGTGAAATTTAAAATATAATACCATTTCCAGTTACTCAAAAAAATTACTACTGAGGTATAAATCTAACAAAACATGAATAGGATTTGTATGCTGAAAACTACAAAATGTTGATGAAAGAAATCAAAGAAGGTCTAAAGAAATGCAGAGACGTATCAAATTCATGGTTTTGGGGACTCAACATAGAAAAGGTGTCAATTCTCTTGAAATCAACATACAGATTTAATAGAATTACTTTCAAATCCCTGTAATACTATGCTATAGATATAAAAACGATTATTCCACGGTTGGCGGGATGAGTGAAGGGGGAGGGGATTAAGAGGTACAAATTGATTACAAAATAGTCATGGGTATGTAAAGCACAGCATAGGGAATATAGTCAATAATGCTGTAATAACTGTGTATGGTGTCAGATGAGTACTACATGTATCAGAGTGATCACTTTTTAAGTTATACAAATGACTTATCACTATGTTGTACATCTGAAGCTAATATAATACGGTATGTAAAATGCAATTAAAAAGTAGAAATTTATTTTAAAAATAAAATTAGCTAGAAGGAAAAAGAAATATTTATATGGAATGGTAAAGGAACTAGAAGAGCTAAAACATTTGAAAAAAAGAAGTGGGAAAAATCAGTCTACTTGTTTTTAAAGCCTATCATGTACAGTAATAAAGATTATGGGGTAATGGGAGACAGACAGGTCAATGGAAGAGAGCAGTGAACCCAGAAATGGACCCACACAAAGATGCCCAACTCATTTTTGGCAAAGGTGCAAAAGAAATTCAACAGAGGAAATAGTCTTTTCAACATACAGTGCTGGAGCTACTGGACATCTCTAGACAAAAACACGAACTTTAACCCAAGTCTCACACATTATACAGAAACAAATGGATGATGGACTAAAATGTAAACCTAATATTTTAAACTTATAGAAAAAAGCAGAAGAAAATCTTTAGGATCTTGAGCTGGGCAAATAATTCTTATACTTTGACACCAAATGCAGAACCCAAGAAAGGAAAAACTGACAAATTGGGTTTTACCAAAATTTTAAAATTTAGTTCTAAAAAAGACCCTGTTAAAAGGATGAGAAGACAAGCTAAAGTTTGGAAGAAAATTTTTGCAAACCACATTTTCTGGCAAATAACTAGTATCTGGAATATATAAAGAACTCTCAAAACTCAACAGTTAAAAAAAATCAATTGATTTAATTAGAAAATGGGCAAAAGATAGAGATATTTATCAAAGATGACATGCAGATGACAAACAAGCACAAGAAAAAATGATCAACACCATTAGCAATTAGTGAAATGCAAACTAAAACCACAATGTGATACCACTACATACCTATCAGAATGACTAAAATAAAAAATACACAATATCTAATTCTGGCAAGGATGTGGAGAAACTGGATCTCTCATATATTGCTGGTGGAAATGTAAAATGATGCAGCCACTCTGGAAAACAGCTTGGCAATTTCTTTAAAAACTAAGCCCGCAATTAACATAGAACCCAGCAACTGTACTCCAGAGTATTTGTTCCCTGAGATATAAAAACTATGCTCACACAAAACCTCCTACATAAATGTTTATAGCAACTTTATTCCTAATTGCCAAAAACTAAAAACAGATGACCTTTAACGGGTAAACAGTTAAATAAGCCATTGTAGATCCACACCATGGAATACTACTCAGCAAAAAATAAAAAATAAAAGAGGGGGCAAATCATCAATACATGTAAGAACCTGAATGAGTCTTTAGAGAATTATACTAAGTGAAAGTAGGTAATCCCAAAAGGTTACATACTGTATGATTTCATTTACGTAAGATTTTTGAAATGACAAAATTACAGAAACGGAGAACATATTAGTGGTTGGGAATGGGTGCGGACTGAAGGGAAGTGGGTAGGACTATAAAATGACGACATGAGGAACCCTTGTGGTGACAGAAATGCTCTTTATCTTGACTGTCAATGTCAGAACCCTCACTGCAACACTGGAGTATAGTTTATTATAAGATTATACCATTGGGGAAACCCAGTAAAGGGTATACAGGATCTCTCTGTACTATCTCTTGCAATTCCGTATGACTCTACAATTACCTCAAAATAAAAAGTTTAATTAAGAAAATAAAAATTAAACAAAATTTTTTTTAAATAAAAAAAATTACTGGGGAGGTTTCTATGTCTAAACTGGACACTGACTGATACCCTGGGAAAGCTGAGATGCAAATCCAGGTGTTTTTTTCTCCTAGTTCAGAACTCTTTACATTGGGGCATAATAAATGTTCAATTAAATGGAAATCTATATGTTTACATTTTATACATTTATATGTTGTATTATTCTCTGATATATATATTCTTAATGCATTCAGAAAACATTGTTGCTACACTGACACAAGCTACCAGTGGGTGAAGAGAAAAGAAAGAGCAGGAGAGGGCCCTTTTAGCATTGACAGAAATTGTAGGTTTTGTTCTGAAATGAATGGAAAGAGTGAAATAAAGGAAACTAGGACCCTCTGACATTTCCCAAACTTTAATAGTCCCCTGACAGTCTAGCCTTCTAGTCTTACCTTTGCACTCTGTCTTTCATTAAAGGGAGTGGAAATTTGGCACCATATCCTAGATAAACATCCAAGTTTCTATGGTTTTGAAGGACAAAAGTTCTCAGTGGTATCATATTTCAGCCACTGGTAGAAAGCATTATGACAATACGTACTACAGAAATTAATTGTTTCTGAAGACAGTACCTAAGTCATCACAAAATTAACTGAACGTTATGTTAACAATTACTAGTGCTAAAATTTTCTTTTTCCCTGGCAGTTAAAAGTGTCTGAGAAAAGAATTAAACACCAGTATTCTAGAACTTCTGTATCTTCTACACAAATATATTATTTCAGCAAACATAAAGTGCCCACATGTAGCACCAAACTAGGTACAAGATTTTCAAAATGTTTAAAAAGCCTGTACTTTTAAACATTTCTTAAGGGTAATTAGTTATTTTATTAATTTAAAAAAAAAACCTTTTGTGAGCAAATTTTTAACAGTTGAGAAAGAGGTACAGACGAGGCAGTTTGCCATATACATATTTCAAATATGTTGTCAGGGAAGGCAATATTATAATGATTGAAATATAACCTTGTAGTCAAATAGACCTGGGCTTAAATAACAATCTTGCTGTTTATTAATTACTCATATAATCTTGGGAAAGTTACTTAATGTCTATCCTCATTTTTTCTTTTTTAATTAACAGAGAAAGTTATTAATCTGACCATCCAAATTCCAAGACACAGTGAACAGGATCAGCGTGCATGAAAAATTCAACACATGGATACGGTTATTTTTTTCTGCTTTGTGTTGCTTCCTTATGAGTTCTGGGAAAGATGAGTTACAGCTCTTTGAGACTGGCATTACACACCTCTCTTCACTAAGCAAAAGAACTCAAGACACTGCATCAATATCTGAGCTGCTCTGTGTAGCCAACCAAATGGTGCTAAGAGTCCAAGATTTGAATTTGGATCTGGTCAAAATAAAAGCCTTGTAGACATGTAGGCCGGCTTGTATGCTTGCACCCATTTTTTTTTTTTTGAACCCATTTTTTACCAGAACACTTGCTGTAATTGGGCAGTCAGGCAGGTAATAAAGTGGTATTATTTGGTCTTTTTTTTTTTTTTTTTTTTTTTTTTTTTTTTTTTTTTTTTACTATATGTCTCCCTTGACAAATCCCACAGTAAATCGTGAAAACTGGCAAGGCAGGATTGGGAATTTTTTGTTCTTTTCATAACGCTACCTTAATAACAAGAAAACTCTACCGTTCCTACATTTCCAAAGTTCTCTGAGCCTTGGTTTTCTCACCAGTATAACAGGGCTAATAATACTTAGCTTATAGGGTTATTATGAGAATAAAATGATATAATAATATGCAAAGTACTTGGCACATGATCAAGCCATCAAGGGTGGATGTTATCATCATCATCATCATTTTTATTATTTCTGGTAGTAGTAGCATAACTTAAAACCACAAGCCCACATGCTAGTACTATTTGTAGAGAAAACCAATTTTTCTGGCTGGAACCAGACAGGTTGCCTCTGAGAAACTCCAACTGACTTTCGAGGTCTTGGTGGCCTCCCTCTACTAAGTCTCATAGGAAACTAGTCACATAGTCACATTTTGTACAACTGGTATCTAAACAGGGCTCTTTCTGACCAGTCAGTTTCAAGAAACTGAGTATGAGAAAGTGAGTTCCAGACAGGGGCTATTCTTCATCTGTAGCACCGGCCATGTGTCTATAACCCAAGTGTCACTTCAGCTTCAGGGACAAGAGTTCTCGATAAAGAATAAATTGTAAGAATCTAGTCTATGTAAACTTCACCTGATGTTGATATTAGCAACTAGGAAGTTTAATAAAATTGCTTTCTAACAACCAGATGAATCAAGTAGACTGTATTTTACACATGCTTTTGACATTCCAACAGCACTTTAGCATAATATTCATAAAACCAATAGGAAAAGCAACGTTCTGGTATATAATAATATAGTGTAGTGTAGTATATTCTTTTCAAACTTCTGCCATTCCATTCTTCTGCCACTCTGGTTTGATAACCACATAAAATCAAAGAAAATGATGACACCTAGTGTCCAAAAACGATATTCATCTTAGAATATAAAGTGATTGTGAGGCTATGAACACAGATGGAGCAACTTGGAGAACAGCTTACACAACTTTATACAAAGAGAATACATAACATCATTTTTCCTTTGTTCACTAACAACAGAGGGGACTTTCCTACTATACTCATTCTCTCAGGACTGCAATGAAGTCTCAGGTTTCTTTTAGGTAGAAGGTCAGCACAAGGACTGTTACAACTTTACAGGGCAACCCCAGACTCCAACAGAACCTCACTGCCAGTATCCAAACCCAAGAAGAAACTAACCAGCATCAACTTGGGAGATGACTTTTTCCAAGCTCTAGTGATTTAGTCAATAAATTCTTAGATAATCTTGGATATCTGGTAAAATAAAGTCACTAGTAACTTCTTTTAAACCAAGTTTCAAAAATGACTCCACTTACAATGTCCTCTTTGTTGTCAGGTGTGTGAGTGAGGCCCCTGTGCAGAGTTTGCTTTGGAATCTGGACTCACCTCTGCGATCCTTTTCTTCAGGTTCTCCTTTCCCATGTACGAAGACTGAAGGGAGATGACATTCTCTTCTTTCTGAATCAAAGTTGTCAAGACACTTTTAAAGTTCTGATATTGTTTTAGGAGCTCCAAAACTCTTTCACATTGGTCAAGGCTATGAAGAGAAAAAAGTGCGAAACAGCTAAAGGTCTGAAAATAACAAAACCATTCTTTCTAAGTATCCTACAATAATGACTAATAACTTGTAGAAGAATTTTTTCTCTTGACGTGGTTTATAAGTTTTAACAATATGACCTAAGAATGATTGTACATATATTTATCTGGCAAGTAGATGATACAAATAATCACTGGATTGGTATTTTTGCCAGATCAATATTAAAAAGTCAGCACACATATGGTCTACAAAGAAACATAAGATTCATAACCTTAAGGAATCAGCATCTCAATTTTCTCCTTAACCAAAAGGTATCTTGGAAAACAGTGCCCTCTCTGGCATTGCTCTTGGAGATTATTTCAATATTAATTCAGTGAGTCACAGGTTGTTTATGTTTATTTAACTTATTCTAGGTTTTGTCCTTTTTAAAAGGTACAATAGTACTAAGAACATGGCAGTTAGGGCTGGGCACTAATCAGTCATGGGACCTTAGATAAGTTATTTGAACCCTCAGCACCTCAATTGTTTCCTCTAAAATCGAAGGGCAGACTACATCGAAGACCACAGACAGGCTTTACCTTGACCACTATACACTGAGGCTTTGGAAGGAAACAGGAGGAATACGCAAATGGAATTCTGTAGTGAAAGAATCACTGACCGCAGAATTTAGGCAACTCGCCCCAGAGAGCTGAGGCAACCAGGGACAACAGCAGATCAGCCACTTGGCCTCAAGGGGAAAGAGGGAAAGCACCCTGAGTCAAAAAGAAGGACACCACTAGGAGTTGCTGAACCACATGCTGAAAAGGGAAGGGGATGGTTAAGACCACCTTGACCTCTAATCTACTGGTACCTCCCACTTCTTAACCCAACTGGAACCCCTCCCGACCACTCCCACCCCCAGGCACAGAGTAAGGGGGAAAAGGCATGGATTTGGAATCGCTGGGACTGATAAGTAACGGCTGTCACACAGTTAAGAAAACTTTCGAGCCTTACTCAGGCTCTGCAGGAAAGATGGTGGCAGCTGACAGGCAACATCTGCCATTCAGGTCGGGTTATGGTAAAATAATGCTGTCAACCCCCAGAGATGTCCATGTCCTTCCTGATCCTTGGATCCTGCAAATGTGTTACCATACATCGCAAAAGGGACTTTGCAGATGTGATTAAGTTAAAGGTCTTAACCTACGACATTATCTTAGATTCTCCAAGTGGGTTAAATATAATCAGAAAGATCCTTCTAGAGGGGAGGCAGGAAGGTCGGAGTCAGAGAGGATAATGTGGCAAGAGAAGAAGTGATGGAAAGCACAAGCAAGTGTGTGCTGGGGGTAGATTGTTTTCCGTACCATTCAGTGACCGAAGCTTTTGTGTTCTCCCACAAGAGTGCTGTATTTTGGTACTGCTGATTCAGAGCTTTTTCTCTGCCATCTTTGCATTGTGGAAGCGCATTAGCCATTTCTTGCAAGTGTTTCTTCTCCTCTTCGTATTCATCTAGCTCCTTATCCAGTCTGATCAATGATTTTTTCCTTGATCATGAAAGACAAACGTTTGATAGCCAATTATTAGCCGACTTGATCTGACACGAGCATGAGTAACGGGGTGGGGGGGGGCGCACACTAACTTCAGTTTGTCCTCATGAGGTTTAGAAAGACAAAAATTACACATCCCCATTACGGAGGTCAAGGGGCTCTCTGCGTTTCCAGAAGACCAATCTGGTGTTTTCATTACAATAAATACACAAAGCCAGAAAGAGTGACATGTTTTGTGTGTGATGAACACACGTGTAAAGGGTGTACACACGTATAGATAAAGAAAGAGCATATGTGTGTACACAAGTGGGAAAGAGTATGGTGTGGAGGGAAGAAAAGAGATAAGTGGTGGAGTGCTACAAGGCTCCTAAGCAAGGGGTGGGGAGGGGGCAAGGAGGAAGGAGGGGGCCAGGGAAACCTTACATGTCTGCCCTGTGGACAAAAAGCTCTCCCACATCAATAAAAGACACTGGAACTGAGGATTTTAATGTGCAAACTAATACTGGTGGGATTAACTAACTCCATAAGTCTTTTATCACACACTATCTCTACTTCTCCCAACTTCTTTGGAATCTCCTCCCGTAAGGCTTTCTCTCTCTCTGTATCCTCCAAAACTGCTCCTCAAGGCCTCCAGTAACCTCCACAATGCTAAATCCATGCTCCCGCCTCCTGCCCGAGTTGGCAGCATCTGACACAGCTGCTCACACTCTGTTCCCTGAAAGGTCTTCTCACTCGGCCCCCAGGACTCTTCATTTTTCTTTTACTACACTGGCCACTCCTCAGAATCGTTGGCTGGTTCTTCGTCATCTCCTGGATCTCCGAACGTGGAGTGCCCCCAAGTATACGACGTGGACTCTCGTCTATTTTAACTCGCTCTGCTGGCAATCTTATCCATCTCATTCCCAAATGCTGCTAAACTCTCACATGAACACTGGTAGCCCAGCCCTCCCTCCCAACTCCTGATGCCATCTATCTGTGAGAGTCTTACTGATATAGCTACTTGCATGTCAAACTAAGTATACTGAACCTTTCATTTCTAAGATTGAGCAGGCCTATCTTTCATGCAATACCAGATAAACTTCAGCCTTTCTCGCCTCAGTTAATGGTACTCAACAAAGTGAAATATTCAGTCCCTTTAACTCCATCTTGTTCAAGCCTGCACTGTTCCCACAGCGTTCAGGCTAATAGCTTCTGCTTTGTCTTACACACAGACACACTAATCTTTAGAGGAATTCTGCTTGCTTCTTGAGTTTTGCCAAAACCACCTTGCCTCATTTTCCCTTAAAATGAGGACATAAAAGAAGCCTGAACTCTGTACTTTTTTAAGATGGATTTAAGAATTAGGTCTCCCATCTTCTTGGCTGGTGCCTCCTCGATCACGACACTTTTTCTTACTCCAAACTCTGACATTTTCAGTTTGGCCTTTCAAGCGTCATTAGGCATACGTACTGTGGACCAGTAACAGAAAGTCCAATCCTTCCTTTAAACCCCTGCCCAATGTGTCAACAAATCTTGTACATCCCACCGTCAAAATATATAGAGTCTTAACACTTTTCACCACCTCACTGCGGGTCCGTACTACCATCATCCCTCACCTGGAATACTGAAATAGGTCAAACTAGACTTCCTGTGCTTCCCTGGACTCCTCGAGTCTATACTCAACACATCAGCCAGAGAGTCCTGTTACAATGAAAACCAAATCATTTCCCTCTGCTCAGGAACCTCCAAAGACTTCCCAGTGCCAACTCAAAGAAAAAGCCAAAGTAATCACATGGCCCACAAGTCCGCTTCATGAGCTAAGCCCCATTCTACTCATTACCTTTCTGACCCCCTTTCATACCTCTTCCCCTCACCACTGACCTTCTCACGTCCTAGTCCCTTCTCAAACATGCCAGGCCCAGTGCCACCCCTGGCCTTTGTCACTGCTCCTTTGGCTCGATAGTCCTTCCTCCAAGTAGTCACTTGGGTAGCTCTCTCATCCCACCTCACTCACAGGTCACCTTCTCAGTAAAACATCCCTGATAACCCTATTTGAATCGCAACCCCCTCCTTCTTGCTTAATTTTTCTCCATAGCTTTTATCATCATCAAACATACTAAACATCTTACTCCTCCCACTAAATCAGCTCCATGAGGAGCAAGAATTTTTGTCTATTTTGTTGACTGCTATCTCCAGACATGCTACATACTTGGTGTATCAATAAATTAAAATTAAAGCAACTTATTATTTAACAATGTATAGTTTTCATTATAAGTTAATATTACTTATTACTCATTAATCTATAATAAAAAATTATTAACAATGAATGAATCACTACATCAGTAATTAGTTTAATACCTCATTAAGAGCTGGGCACTGAAGAATGGAAGTCTCCTTAAGACTAAGGCCGCAGAGAAATTTCAGAGGAAAGAGCTTGATCAGCTAAACAGACGCAAGGAATTACTGACTCTTGCTAACATTTTTGTTTTCAAGGTCTAGACGCCAACTTTGAATGCCAGAGTTAAAACAGCAGCACTCATAGAGAAGGCTACCAACCTCAGTTTACCCTCTGCTCAGTCTCCAGAATCAACACTAACTTGAGTTTAGTTCAATCTCATGTCCCTCTCCCACCAACACTCCCAATTCAGTCCCCACCCTAATCTTGTTGGGAGGAAGAGGAGGAAGTAAATAATGAAGGAAGAAGTCGAGACAAATAGGGCGTGTGCATCTGCCACCACTTGTTTCTTTCTTATCTAATGTGTGGAGTTTTCCAGGTCTCCCCATCAGGAGAATACCCTAATAAATACACGGCACTAAGGGGACTTGGAAGCAACTCACGTCCTTTATGCATATCTAATTTCATCACTCCCTTGTTGATGAGAATGAAAAGTTAAAAGAAAAAAAAGAATTATGTAACATTTGGTAAAGGCACAATGTCAACAAGAAAAAAGCTTATTTGAAAGGTCTAGAGAAAAGAATGCTGAACACTGAAAAGGGTGGGATGGGATAGAAATGAAAAGACATAGGAAATATGTATTTCACCTAGCAGGTATTTGAAAATACAGAAAAGTGTCACCTTGGATGGAAACGGATGAAAACAGTATTTACCGTTGTTTTACAGCTGGGACGTTGGATCCTTAAGACCAACTTTACTGATCTGATTGTGCACATCTTGAATATTTTTTAGGAGTTCACCATTTTTCAAAATACAAGCCTCCAGTAATCTGTCTCCTTCAGTGAGTTCCTCCTGTCCGCCATAGCCACGTGTCTCAAATAGGCTTTTGGACAAAGTATAGAGAAGTTTTTCACAGGAGGTATCTTCACCCCGTTCGGCATCCTTAAAGCTTATGTCAAGCATCTTCAAACGTTTATCCAAATGTCTGGCCTTATCTTTCATCAGATAAATTTCTCCCTCGTTATATTTTACAGTCAAAGTATCTTCTGGTACCACCTGTGAACCTGAGGCTGAAAGGTCTTTAACAACAAGCTCAACAGAGAGTTCAGCTGCTCTCAGAGAAGCCAAAAAATCTTCCAGAGCCCTGAGTGCATCTTTACTCCTCTGGACCCTGTGGTTCATCTCTTCGAGTTGCCCTCTGTGTTTCAGTATAATGTTCTGTGTTGCATGTAGTTCAAGTGGGTGTAATTCCTTTAATGCAAAGTTGCCCGACTGCTCCAAATTGTTACAGATTTCGATCTGTTTTGCTATGGAATCTTGGATATCCTAAAATAAAGGTAAGAAAAGCTGAAAAGACTGAGGCAGAAAAACGAAAGACTGCATGTCAGAAACTAACCTCAAATTATATAACTAGACTTAAATCTAGAAAACCTCTTCTCAGTTTAACCAGGGCTGACAGTTTTAACAGAAGAAAGCATTTTGATGACAAATGATCAGATGGCCCAGCTGTTTTATTATCTGATACCGTTCCTGATGTTTCGATCTCCAAAAGAAAACAAGTATTTAAATCTATTGCTTCAGTAAAATAATTAAAGATTGAACAGTTGAGACATCTGTTTATAATCTGAAAAAACTTAAATATTTATTAAAAATAGGATGTGGAATAAGTAAACTGTGGAATATTCTAACTTAAGTATATGAGTCTAGTATAATATTTAAGATTTCAGTCATTGGAAAAGGCATTTATAAGAAACCCTTCATTTCTAATTCAAGGAAAATACCTCATTATTTATTCCACAGTATCTACTTCCAAATTTGAAAGGAATTAAAGAGTTGAGAAATAAATAACAAGTCTACTAAATTATTGAAGATTTTTCTGTCATGGCTTGTATTCTAAGTATATACTCTTGATGTATAATTAAAAACGCATAAATATCTGAATCAATTATTCTATAAATATACTGTGGGAATTTATATTTACCCTCAGGTTTTGGTAAATGCCATCAGCATCAGTGAGATGAAATTCTTGAACAGCTAATTCATGGAGAAGGAGCAGGTCTGAGCCACAGAGAAGAAGTGATTCCTTCTCCACAGGTAACACAATCTGCAATGCGGCCTCTAAAGACTCCATTCTGGATGAAAAATAAACCAGACATGAGGGGAAAGAAACACACAGCAAAATGATATCCTATAAAACATATTAAGGTCATTACTTAACCAAGAACAGAAAATAACTGTCTAATAAATATACATGCAATGATATGTACAGATCACCACATTAAAACCCAAACCAAACAACCCAAAATGCCAAAGAATGAATTGTTTGCTATAGCCAAATATTGTTAATAATTTAATAGATAACACACTGAATGGAAAATGGTAAACTATACTAAGTCTTTCCCTCCATTTCAAAATACAATTACTAAATGTAATTTAACTTTGTTTTGATGACAAAGAAACCTCATTATGAATACTAATTATTTTATTTGTAGAAATAAAATAGAGTTCCAAGAACAGGCGCTACCAATAATAAATCAAAATGTGTGACCCTGGATAATTAATAGATAGACTCTGAGCCTCAGTTTCCTCCTACAGAAAATGGGGCTATGTACTGGGGATGCACATCCTATGCATGGGGGTAATAACAGCACTCCCATTTTAGCAATAAGGAAATCAAGGCCCAGAGGCTTTCTGTGACATGGCCAAATTCATACTCAAGCCTTGGCCAGTGGTGCGGCTTGGTTAGGTTATTCAACCTCAGTAAGATGGCAATCATAATGGTAGCCTCTCTTACTCTTGTGACAACTAAATAAAGTAACATAGTGATACAGCTTAAAATGGCATTTAAAAATTTAGTAACTTCATTATTAATAGATCTCAGAATTATACCTGGTATTCAGAGTCATCTGAAACTCGTTCTCTTTTTCCTTTAATCTGTCTCTTACTTTAATTATAAAAGGCTTCTTCATGTCACTCTCAAGCTCTTCTAACCTCAGTGAAATGATTTCGAACTCTTTCCAGCAAGCATCAGTTTCATTTTTTAAGACCTAGATGAAACAAATAAATTATTAACAAATGGGTTAATAGACACAATTATTCTGTTCTTACAAAATGAGACATCCACCAACTGTCGGCACAAAGTTTCACATGAAAATACATTTTTTAAAAAATATTCTAACCATTTACAAGTGAAGTATCCTTCAGGGAACAATGATATGAACTGCGCTGTCAGGGAACCCATTTAATGAAGTCAACGGGGTCGACAACGTGACTTTCAATGGAACCCTTACTCTCTTCCCCTAAGTTAGGTAGGTGCACAGAATACGATTCAGAAAGACACATACAGAAGTAAGAAGAGATATTCTATTCCTCTAGATAATAAATCTTTATTTCTCCCTAAAATAGAAGAAATTTGGAGTTAACCAAAATTACTTCTATCAAATGAGAAGTGAATAAATTTATGATTTATATTTAAACACCTAAAAATTCTATACCATTTTAGCTACTTATCTTATTTAAAAAAAAAAAAAAAGACACTACTACAAAATTTTACTGCATGCTCACTAGTATAATTCATTCTTCACTTTCCCCAAGGATTAGTATAGCTTTTCTAACCAACTCATTTTCAGGCCCTGGAGCAAGGTCACGAGGCAGTTTCTTAACTGCGCTGAAGACATGCTAAACCCACGACTTGAACGATAGATATTTTAACTTATGAATTTTGTTTATTCAAATAGGAAAAAGAGAAGAGCCAGACAGTAGAGTATGACTCAGGAACTGGCATCATGAAAGGATGACGGAAACTAGAAAATATGGGAGGGTACTGTAGGAACACCCATGGCCCTTTCTCTACCTGATGGGTTTTCTGCGAATGCTCACTCTAGCGTACTTGCAGGCACACAACAAACGCTGCACCACAAGGCACAGATCTTCAAAATAAGGAAGGTATTTATTTGCAGAGTTTATAATTGATGTGCCTATCACTAGACAAGTTTTCCTACAGCTCCTGAATCTAATGCAATACTTCTTCTGATGGCTCTCCGGGAAGATCATCCATCACTTAAGAGTGAAAACTCCCTCCACTGGCTGCCCCTTTCCTTATTGCCCAACATCAGATAGACACTGTGACAATTTGGTTAAGATGATGAACAACTGAAACAAATATGTAGGGTTTTCATGTATTATTCATTTTAGAGCAACACAGAAGTAGTGTTGGTTGAAACTGCCTCCAAACACATTGTTTTCACCAACCCATCTAAATCCTCATTCCCATCCCAAGAATAATCCAACATTTTGCAAGCCACAGTATCTAGAGTATAAAACTGAGCATGAGCAATAAATTAAGACCCTGAACCAAAGTCTTTCCTAGGTTTGGTGCTTGGTTGCAAATCACTTTCTGAAATCAGGTGACATTAGAAATGCAATCCAACAAAGCGAGTTCTTGTTTTTGACCTCAGTAAAAATGGTGAATCCTAAACTCATGGTGGCATTATTTTCTAATAAAAGATAAACTTCTCTAATAACATTTTTAATAATTACCTGTAGATCTGCCAGTTTTTCCTGCAGACAAGCACTACTTCTTTCCTCGTAACTTGGGAAATCAGCAGTAATTCTGAATTTGTTGTTTTGCAGATGTAGTTCAAGAGTTTCTCTGTGTATTTCATACCTGAGAAAAATTAAATGTGACATTACTAAATTTAAAAAATAAAACAAAATATTTTTTAATTCTTATCGATCATGCATAAAGAAACACCAGAGAATTTCTGTTAAGTTACTAGACCACATGTCAAAATTGACTAAAAGGCAATAAAAACTTATTAAAGTATAACATGTTTCATTGACGAAAGATATTTGGTGGGCTTTCCAGTTGTTTAAAGAGCTTACCTCTCTTACTATGCTGAGCAAAGAAAGATAAATACCATATGATATCACTTATATGTAGAATCTAAGAAACAAAAAGAACAAACTAATCCAAAACAGACTTACAAATACAGAGGACAATGTGGTGACGCCAGAGGGGAGGGAGGTTGTGGGGCTGGGAGAAAGGTGTGAAGGGTTAAAGAAGTACAAATTAGTAGTTAAGAGATGGTCATTGGCATGGGAAGCCCAGCATAGGGAATGCAGTCAGAGATAATGTAATGGCCACGTAGGCCAGAGGAGCATTAGAGTAATTGGGGGATAGTTTCATAAACTATATAAATGTCTAACCAATGTACTATATACTCAAAACTAATAATAAAATGCGTATAAAAAAAGTTTACCTCTCTAGTAAACTATTTATAGATGTATTGTGATCCTTTTCAAACTTCTCCATATTTTCTTCCTGTTGAGGCTTAAACTCTGATCCCAGGCTCAAATTTTTAATCAACTCCATTGCCTAAGCAAATATGCAAATAACAAACATAGAATATTCAATATACTTATCTGGAAAATATAAATATTTTATGATACAAAAGCATATCACTGATTCTTTACAACCCAAACCAGGAAATAATATAATTTATTTGAGGTTTCTCAGCTCGGAGAAAGTCTTTCCATAGGACAGAAGAGATTATATTAGACTGAGTCTCATTTTCTAATTGGTATGTCAGCATAGTGAGTTCTCCCAACCCCTGAATGCTCTTTCTTCTTGTGACCACATAGCCACAGCCATGAGCAGACAGAAATCTAGCATGCAGGAGCAGATTTCTGAGAAAAAATATACCTGTTCCTTCCCCACACCTTCTGACTGACTGTCTGGGCGCTGTGAATGCCCACTTACCTAGAATTCTAAATGTAAATTTAATTCTCAAGGAAAGTAGAAGAAATTACAATGAGAAAAAGACAAATAATAAATGGACTAGTTCAACTCAATGATGCTGAGGCATCTGTACAGATTAAACTCAACCTCTTCTATTACTTCAATAGTAATGTGCACAGTCAACATGCGTTTATAATGGTTCAAACGGTCTCTTTTTGAAAGAACTGATTGAATCCTCAGCATAAGATTGTTATGCTTGCTAGCTTTGGTTCACTCTAATTCTTTAAAAAGCAATCTTCCTTGTATTATTTAGGTGGGAATTCTCGGCCAATGAAAAGAAGCAAATAATTAAAACCAACACTTCATTAATGAGAAGTGGATTATTGTACACTTGGCCTTTTTCATTAGGTTTACTTCTAAAATATGTTATCCACTTTTGACACCTTTTCAGTTGATGGCTGATTATCTGATCTTGCAGATGGCACCTCACTGTGGGCATTCCTCCCTCCATTCTCAGATGTGTTCATGGTCCCCCTAGAAGAAATCAAAATTGCATATTGTAACAGAGGGAAAAAATGAAGCCTAAAGGAGAATGAAAAATAAATAATACTCAATGTTATTTGATTTTGCAAGAGGCTTTATCTCGTTTTTCCCCTGATGCAAAGCTATTCTTGTGAAGCACTAACCTGTTTTTCGACGTGCCGCCCACCGTGGGCTGCAGCGCCATGTGAATCTCGGAAGCACATTTCCGAAGTCTTTCTATCTTTTGTTCATAATCTCTGAGCACTCTCCTCACTTCCTGTTGACTCTTCTGCGAAGTCAGCTCTTCACACAGCTCCCGCAGGACAACCATGTGGTGATCAAGCTGGTACAGACTGCCTTCCTCAGAAAAGCAGGCCTAATTGAGGAAATAAAGCAGGAAATGTGTTTCAAATGAGTTTACATAATTAGTCCGTGAGGATTAGAAACTAACAGATGTGTGTGGCTTTAACAACACGATCCTTCACAGGCCTGTCCACCGTGTGCTGTGGTAGCGCTCACTGGAAAAATCAAGATGAGGCAGTCAGGCCTAAAGGGAATCACTGCAGTCTAGTAATGTAGTGAAGGACACCAAAATATGTCACCCCAAAATATGCCTCTTTGACAAGATTGTTTTGGGTTGAAAGCAATTAAGCAGCAGTAAATACAGGAAAAATCACCCCTTTTCTGCCTAAAGACAGGAAATAAAGTCTCCCTTTACTGGAAACAGATTCTCATCAGCCCACATAACAGGGGCCAGACGAATGTTAAACTAACCTTTATCCTATTAGTTACTTTTTCACCATTCACTAGCCCCTAGCCCAAATCCCCTTGTCTTGTCAGTTCTTCACAAGTGTATACTTTTGTCTAAACGGTATAAAAGACTCCTGCTCTTGTCACTTCTTTGGATCTTTAATCTTTTGTGAAGGCTCCTGGTACATGTAAAACATTCGATAATATGTGTATGCTTTTCTCTTGGTAACTCTTTCAGTTTAATTTTCAGACCCAGCCAGGGACCCTAAGAGAGTCAAGGAGAACTTTTTCCTCCCCTAGAAGAGTCACACACATAATGAGCTCATAGTGTGACAAGTGTTAGGACAGAGACACTACCCGCCTTCTCTGTCTGTTAAGACAGAGAAAACCTACTCCACATGAGGAAACCATCTGAGCTCGATGCAAAAAGGCATAGGAGTCTTCCGGATAAAAGATGAGAGAGGGCATTCCTAGCAGAAGCAGCAGCCAAGAGAGGAAAAGCTCCAGATGTTCAGAAAGGACAAGTAGCCTCATACAGCTGGAGGACACGACCCAGAAAGAGATGCTGAAGGCATATCCTGAGGCCAGAGAATGAAGGACTTGCATGGCCTCCTAAGGAGTCTGGAGATGTCCTGGCTGTCAGGTGAGTCAGTGGCATTAGGTTTGTGGTTCAAAGGGACAGCTCTGGTGATGCATCTGGAAGATGATGTAACCTTCATCGTGCTGAGAAAATAATCTGGGCTGAGGGAAGTGCAACACTGATGGAAAAGAAGAAAAAGCAGCAGCTGTTCTGAAGAGTAACAGATGGGACCTGGGACCTAACTCCATTAAGGCTGAGTGGGAAGGAAAGGGGAAGATGGGAAGGGAGTTCTGAGATGGCAAAGTCTTTCATAACCAGGATGTGTAAGAGGAAGGAACATCTGAGGAGAGAGATTATTGGTTCGTTTTTTGAATATGCTGAATGTGACATCTCTGAAGAACACTGGTGATGTCTCCGTTTAGAAACAGAACCTGGAGCTCAGGGGAAACGGCTCAGCTGGAGATAAAGATTTAGGGCCATCACTGTAGAGAGGGCAGCTAAAACCCCAGAGTGCAGAAAATGGCCTAGAGCAAGGATGAAATTAGCCAAAAATAGACCCCCAAAACTAAAACATTAAGATAACACAATTAAAAAGGGGTATTTGTGAAGTACACTATAAAGAAGCATCTCCTCCGCCCCCGAAAAATAAGAAAAAACAAGGAAGATTGACACTAGGAGAGCCACAGCAAAAAAAAAAAAAGGTTGAAAAGAAGTGAAAAGAGGGGTCAGTACTGTCTAAAACATAGAAGCATTCAAATAGGATGAGGGCCAAAAGGAGATCATTAGATCTGCCCCAGTTGGTTTATACCCTGATTCGGTATCTTTCACAAAAGCTGTGCTTCTGAGGACACTGTGTCCTCACAAAAAGCAACTGTGGATGCTTCAGCAACGGGTGACACGTGTGTAACCAGTCTCAAGGACAGGGCCACTGAAAATATCAGGGAAGTCATGAAATATTAACTCAATGCTGAATTTTTCTCACTTCTAAAAAGCAAGAAGCACAGGCTCTAGTTAGAACTCAAACCATATAAGGGATAATCCCCAGGGGACGAGATGGCTGACGTAATTTTCAGAGCAGATTTAATCCTAGGTAAAAGACGTACACAACCCTTTAAGAAAAACCACAAAATGTAAATAGAAAAAGGTGGTTTACCTCATGTTCCTTGATGAGATTTTGGTCTTTCCTCTGCGAATTAGTTTCTTCTCTTTATTTATTTGTTTTTCAAGTCTTGAAATACTGTCACTAAGTTTTCCTTTTTCAATGTCTATTTTTAGATGTTGAATATACAAAGACATTTCATGTTGAAGAGACTGCAAACAAAGGCACATATTAACCATGGGAACAGAATGTATTAAAAAGGTTTTCATTAAAAACACAATAAAAAATACTTGTAGTAACAAAGGAGAGAAATAGAGCTTATGAAATTCTGATTCATCTTTGTGTCTTTGGGGAGGATGTTTAAATGTATACCAGATCCATAAACCTATTTTTTTTCCTAACAACTAAAAATGTGTTTTAGCTGGGAAAGACACTGTTAAGAGAATTAAAAGACAAGCTGCAGACTGGGAGAAAACATATATAAAATATACATCTGAGCCTATGCAGAAATAACAAGTTACCATAACGTGTAACCTGGATGAGATTATGAAACATATAAAAGAGAACATTGAGAGAAAACTGTGGAAATATGAATAAAGTATAAATTTAGTTAACGATGTATCAAGATTAATTCATTAATTGTGACAAAGATACTATATTAATGCAAGATGTTAATAATAGGGAAAACTGAGCATAGGATAAAATGGAACGCCTTCTAATATCTCTATAATAACTATAATAATTGTACTATCTCTGTAAATCTAAAATTGCTCAAAAATAAAGTTTATTTCAAAATGTGTTTTAAGAAGACCTTTATGAGAATATATTCAATTATATTACTTTATTCTCTCCATATATTCAAACACATGCAAACAGTAAATACTAAATACCATTTACTGAACACAATCTCTATGATGGATGCCTTATATAAATCCTTACAGCAATCCTGCCAAATCAGTGGAATTATTCCCATTTTATCAGTGAAGCTCCTAGAGGTTAGCAACTTGCCAGGGTCACAGCTGCTAGATCCAGGTCTGTCCACCTGCCACCAAAGCCTATACCTGTGAAACTCTGGGTTTGTGTGTCCATATGTGGCAATGTGTTGTCTTAGTCAGGATCCAATCAGGAAACGAGAAAACACTAATATTTAACACAGAGGAAATTATATGCAAGGGACTGATTACACAAGAGACGAAGGCCAAAGAGGGGACAGTAAGGCAAGCCAGAGATCAGCATCAGCACAAAGCTGCTACCACCGCTGGGCTGGAAACTTCAGTGGAACCCAGGCAGGAGGGTCAACCATCAGAGTCTGGAATTACGAAACCTGCAGCCAGGGGGAGACACAGCTGCCAGAGACACTGTCCGAGGGAGAGGAAAAGAAAGCCTCTGGACTCTCTCTTTCCCCTGCCTCCATCTGCCCGCTAATCTCCAGTGCTGTCATTGGCTGAACACAGACAGAAGCCAGGTGCCGCAGGAGTTGAGATGCACAACCTCCAGGGATCAGCCCTCGGTGATACAGAGTGGACAGCGGCACCACCAAAAATGACTGACGCCGAACAGCTCCAGGGTCAGATCCATCAGCTCAAGCCCCACATACAAATGCTCTTACCTCCCACCTGGCACAGACATCTCTACTCTTTTCTTCCAAAGACAGTTTTACATTCTCAGTTGCGTTCTTTTTCAGTTCTTCAACAGCTTTCAAATACTTGGCCAGACTTTTAGAATTAAAAATTAATAGGGCTTCCTAAAAAACAAAAACAAACAAACAAACAAAAACATGCAAATGAGAACATGAAAGCCTCATTCTATTGCCAAGTCCTCAAAGCTAATTTTGGTAGGTCTTTCACAGGTAGAACCAGGGAAAGGACTCAATGAAGACTAAAGATTTAAGGGAGACTTCTCTTCATAAAGTGAGGTTGATATTCCATTTGCATGCTTGAATTCTTTTGAAAAAAACTGCAAAATATTTCTTATTGAAATGTAGTTACACAATTGAGGCCCAGATAAAGACTGCTTTATGATAATAAATGATTTTTGTTGCCCCTTTGATAAATAATTAAAAGGCTTGTTGTGCAGGGTAATGAGCCACTGGCAAAGTTTCCTACAAAGTTCTTAAGTATTGAGCAGGCGACCCACTGCATGCATAAGCAACACAATATGAAGGGTATACCAGTGTGTATTAGAGATTAGTGTTCCAATGAGATACAATTTATAGCAGTGTTGATATGGCAAATATTTAATATTGTACATAAGCATTTCATGCTATAAGGCAACATTATCTTTCCATGGACTAACCACATGGACTAACCACATTGATAACCCCATCCCACAGAAAGAGGGGCAGTGATTAGGGATGCGGACTGCCTCGCCAGGAATGTGTCTGCTCCTTACCTCACACTAACTCACTCTTACAGAGTATTACCTGGCAATAATACTCTTAAGAGCAGAAACCTGGCTTAGGTAATTGGAGAATGACAGAAGAAAAAATAGCGTGGTCTTGTGAAAGAGGCAGAAAATCTGTAGGAGATGAGAAGACAAAAGTAATTGTAGGGGAGAAGGCAATTAAGCAGGGTGCGAAATTCATCCACACACTCATTACATTATTTATTATGGACCTAGCACAGAAAAGGTACAATGCTGAGCCTCAGAGACCTCCTCGAAAGCTTCCTGCTGGATTTATGACCTACGGAGATATTCTAACCCCATATGCTGGCAGGGGGCTCCTATGACCCCTGAGTCCCTGGAGACCCAGGGGTCTCAGGAAAGTACCTGGCAGGATAGGGGCCCTGCAACTACTTTACTAAATGCCAGACACAAACGGAGTAAATCCTTGGTCTCAGATTCCAAAAGGAAGGTGGTCGGTGAAGGAAAATGGTGTGGAAACCAACTGACACCTCTAAGTCTTTTCTCAGGAAAAGAAGAGGTCTGGAGCACCTACTTTTTCTTTTTCCTTCTCTCCTTCTTGAAATGACTAAATCTATTCCCTGGAAATCCGACCTAGGATTATTTAAAAGAACCAGAGATTCTTAAGGTCAGTTCAGCACTCAGAGTAATCTCAGAGTAAAAGTGGGGGGAAAAAGACAGAGAATTGGTCAAAGTTGGTGGCTACCAAAGTACAGCCTGCATAAGATAGCTGTGGGAAAGGCAATGTTGAAATGGCTGATACTAAGGTTCAGTATGGCTATCAATCCTGAGAGCCAAAATAGGGCTGAGGCCCAGAAAAGAGAAGGAGGCCAAAAGGCAGGGCCTGTTCGTGGCACTGGACGTATTGCTATACTTCATCTCTACCTCCCACAAAATCCCTAACTCATTTTAAACATTCGAGAAGGGTGTTAACTACTGAATAAATGAACATAAGAAAGAACATGTATTACCCTAGCTCTCCAACAGTCCAAGAATAGACACCTTGTTTTACCTTTACTTCCTATCCCCGCCCCACACCCCACCCCCACCCGCACCAAGTACCTCCCACTGTGTTAATTAAGAAGAGTCTAACGTGGATACATCTTAAGCTGCCTATCAAACCATGAAAAGTCAGCCTAAAACTGTCTCCGTACAAAACATTACTGGGTCTTTATTGATAAATATGCACCCAAAAATAACTTGTATCAAAGCATTTTAATAATAGTGTTATTTTACATTTGAAGAATTTTAACTACTCAAAGTGTCTTCACACACCTTATTTTGATTTAAAGCCTCACAATAAGTTTGGCAGCTGGATAGTGCTAGAATTATCATGCCTGTTTTAGTGATTTTAAAAGCCAGAGAAATTAAATTCTTGCTCAATGTCATAAGAGTCATCTGTGCTCTTTACACTATCACTGAATCCATTTGGCAGGTCTACAATAATATTCTGAATTTTAAAAATTCTTCCTTTGAATGTTTATTTTTAGGAGTCTCTGGGGAACAATGCATAAAACCAGGAAATTTTTAAAAATTACAAGAACACTGTGTATAATTACAGTGATGGAAACATTTTGATTTCAAATTATGGGTAGCTAAATAATTAACGCCCTACATTTGACAGCTGAAAGAGTCCCACCTTATATTTTGAAATGAGTCCACTGTGGCTCTCTCTTTGGCCAAGTAACTGCTCAGCCCTTGTAATGTATGATTCCAGTTCCTTCAGTGATTCTTCCACCTTCTGCCTGACATCCAGGTCTGGTGAAACATCAGTTGAGTTCTTCAACACTGCAACTAAGTTTATCATGTTGATCTGTTAAAACAAAAAAATTCTCAAGTTAACACTTGGCTGCTCAACTTCTTTAGTAGCAACTAACATTTTCCCACTAGACATAAGAATATCCTATTTAATATACTGGTATTTTCCAATATGCTTTAAACTATAAAAAGAAAATATAATGCAAAAGTAATATTTTATAAAACATTTCCAAACTATAGTGCAAACCCCATCTCTTCCCTGTCCTCCCACAGACCAGTCAGTTTTAAAGACTAAAATCATGAAATATGGAATAGCAAAGCAAGACCTGGACTTTCTCTTTAGCTTCTTGAATCTTTGCCTGAAGTCCAGCTGTGAGAACATGTTGGAGGGACTCCTGGCTTGAAATATGTTGTACGTCCATTTGTAAAGTGTCTTCCATTCTGGACACAAGCTCTTCATACATAGAGCCTTTGGCAATAAGATGCTATTTAAAAAAAAATAAAGTGAGACCGCAATAAACATTCTGATTATATATTAAACATTAATAAGCTCATCAGAAAAATCATAAAAAGATAATTATTAATCTAAGATGAGGCAAGTGTATATTCTAAAAATGCTATTTAAAAAATTCATTTTTAAATTTATATTAATGCAATGAGATTCTGAGTAACATACTCTTATAGATTATTCTTATATACTAAGCACGTCAATAAAACAAAGACTAGAACTAATATAATGGCAATAGAGAGAAAAAGTTAAGAGAATAGTAAATAAACTTTAAAATTAAGTTACTCTAAGTCAAATCATTTGGAAGGGAATCTGATAAATGTCACTGGAGAAAATGATTTGAAAAATGATATTTTGAGACCCATGCTTTATATACACTATAAAAAACAAATCTCAGATTTATCAGAAAGTTATATATAATATATGAAACTACAAAAAGAAGAAATCATCCATGAAAATTGATCTGCTCTCTGGGTGTGGAGAGCCTTTTTAGACATAAGAGTAGCGACAGAAATGGCTACACAAATTTTTAAATTTTCTATGTGAAATAAAAACTTAAAAGTCAACAATTTGGTAAAAATATCTGCTACACAAATGAAAATGGGTCATGATTCAAAGAGTTCATAATTTCAACAAGAAAAATAATAAGATCCTGAAGAAAACTCAGAAAACACAAGAACAGATGAATCACAAAAAAAAAGAACTAAAGAATATAGGGAATGATAAATCAGAAATACTGTAGGATCTCAACTATGTAAATGTTGATCTTCTTTATCTTAGAGCAGTGGAATGAGGGTGATTTTTATTTTCTTCTTTAAACTTTAACTCATTATCTTGAATGTCTAAACACAGCACATTCATTTATAATTCCAAAATCTTCCCTTTTTAATTATGAAGTACCAAAAGCTCATGGAAAATGTGTGAACGAGAATAGAAAGGTAGAGCATATAAAGGAAAAGTTCCTCCTCTTCCCTCTCTCTCCCTTAGTTATCATTGAATCAACTATTCACACATTCTTCAAAAAATACTTTATACCTATTATGTACCAGGAAATGTGCTAAGAGGTGGGCATAATGCAGGATCAAGATAGAGTTAGTTGTTTGTATATCTTTACACGTATTTTTCTACGGATATAAATGCATAAAGGATAAAAAGCAACTGTTTTAAAAAGAAAAAGATCACATAAGCCATACTGTTCAGTAACTTCGCATTTCTTACTTTACCATATATCTTGATTCAATAAAGATCTACTTAATTCCTTCTTAACAGAAGTATATTCTACCACATTAGCATTTTCCCTGTTTAGAAGAGGGATTTTTGTTATTTTTTGGAACATTTTTTAAATATTGAATTTCTCATTCCTCACTCATTTCTTTTACTGAAATAAAATCCAGATACAACAAATAAATACATATAAAAATTAAATTAGAAAAGCACTAGCAGATTGCACAGGTAAGTTTATATAATATTTTCCAAGCAATAAGAAGTATCACTCTTAAACAAATGAAAACACAAAATGCTATATAGATACACCTTTGCAGAAATGTAGATTTTTAAAAATTACATAAATGTTTCTTTTTTCCTGGGAACCTTCCATCTTATTGTAATTTATGACATGCTCCATAAGTTTTATGGCTCAGCTTGGAACTCAGTAAAAACCACAATTGTAACTTCATTCCCAGGAGAACTGAATGATATTAAAACACACTCTTGCCTCATTGCTTTTCAATGAGTCGACTGCCTGAGAATAAAGACAGAGTGGAGTTTTAACAACATCTGTCATCCTCCTTGCATCACGTAAAGAAGGAAAAATGGCTTAATAAGTGGATGAGTTACCAAAGCATAGACCGTATAAATTCTTACGTACATACTACACTGAGATATATGAGAGATTGTACTCACTCATCTCATTGCCCTCTGATACAAGAGAACATTTTACTCTCCATTTTGTAGCTGGGAAAATTAGTTAAAGAACTTAGACTCATAAGGTATTATTAGTGGTCTTCTAATCTATCTTGTCTTCAAGCAAAATCACAGCAAATGACTAGGGATGAGAATCTATGCCATTATAAACCTCAAAAAAGACTATTCAAACAATAGTCTTATTACTCTTAACTCTAAAACTTTTCATTTATCTTAATACGTAAGTCTATAACCATGAAAGCAGTCCTTTAATATTTTTACACTCATACCTGTAGAGATTCTTCCATTGATGCATCTGTATCACCTTCATGTCTCAGAAGATCCAAAACAGATTTGATTTCTGCCTCCCAGATTTCCACTTGTCCAATGAGTTTTTCAATCTCTTCAGCCACATTTAGTTGCCCTGCAGATTGTACATTTTCTTTTTCATGTTCTTCCCCAGCCTACAACATTCAAAATGATCACAAAGAAAATTACAATGTTTACATTATAAAATAATTAACTTTAAAAAGTTATATCTGTTTTTCCTGAATAGTGCTAATTCAACATATTTTACTGATTTAAGACAGTTTTTGAACAAATGATAATAATACTTTATCATAGGACATATTACTTAAATATTAAAAGGTTTGTTTACATATATTTTAATGATAATCTCATTCCTATCAGCTACTCTTATCCTCATTTTACATATAACTTACAAAATTAAGGTAGTGATTGTATAAACACATTCCAACCCTTGTATACAATTTAATTAAATCTATCTATTAGCAACAGCAGTTGTGAAATATTGTCAAGAAAAGAGAATCAAATTTCAACAAAATAAAGCCTTTTCTCATAATAATCTCTCAATAGCCTATCAGCTGATATGCTACAGCATTATATGATAAATACATTCTTAAAGTTATTTTTAATCAGGTATTTTAAACGCATGAGAAGAATACAGTATTCTATATTTTTCTATTCTAAAAGTACATAAACAAATTCATATCTTTCAAGATTTCTCTTATTAGGTTTTCTTACATGTAGTAGGAAAACACTGGCACTCCATTATGGCAACTGGCCGAAGCCAATTAAATACTACAATCTTAAGTAAAATTTTGTAAGTTATTATTCTGAAAGTGACATATTTAAAAACCATCGGTATTATACTTTACCTCTGTACGATTTTTATTTTGTGTTCCTTTTCTTATCTATAATCTAAAAACACCCTTTAAATTACCCAATGAAGCAAGAAATAAAGATTATATTTTCCCCCCTTTTACGGAGAGGAAGCAGGACTCAGGCTTGAAGCTAGTCTGACGCTAGACAATTTCTGAGCGCTAGTCAGAAATAATCTGAAGAAAACGTTTCCACAGCTCAGAAGTCACGACTGCTTTGCATGGTGCAGAACTCCTCCGTAGTTGGACACAGACTTGAACTTTAAAGGATACTTCCTGAAGGCGGCCTAAGCATTTTACTAGAAAATGATTACACTTTAAACGTTATCTAATAATCACATTTACCACTGTCCCAACAATCTGGGTTTTTCAAAATAAAAACAGTGAAGTTAAATTATTTCTATATAGAAATGGATACCATAAGTATGACTATTTTACCTTTATATTCTGATGGTGATTTTCAGGAAGTTCTACTGACATATCCATTGACAAATCAGCAGTTACTTTTTCTTCTTTGGATAGCTGAATATTTCCAGAACTGTCAAGAATGGGCTGGTCCTGTATTTTTATAAGTGGCAGTTTCATTTCCTATAAAAAAATTAATGTCATAAAATTTAATGTTTGTAATTTTTATGCTAAGATCTTACCAACAATAAATGGACATAATATATTTTAAAATAGGAACATTTCCCATAAAACACTTCAGTCTCAATTGTTAATAAGAAACAGAATAACTTAATAACTTAAATTCAAAAATTATTCATTGAAGGTCGTCTTTTTTGAAACACTATGTTAATATAAAGATAAATAAAGCACAGTATATGTTCTCAAGCAGCTTGAAATCTAGTAGGCAAAAATGCTTCTGCTATTCTTTAATGGTAAAAGAATTTCAAATAGAAAGCTATATGTTATATGTCCACACAAAAAATATGTACATAAATGTTCACAGGAACATTATTCGTTATAGTTGAAAAGGTAGAAAGAAGCCAAATACATGAACTGATCAATGAATAAATAAAATGTGGCATAGCCATACAATATAGACTACTATTTGCCAATAAAAATGAATGAAGTACTAATATATGCTACATGGATGATCCTTGAAAACATTACCATAAGTGAAAAATGCCAGAAACGAAAGGCCACATATTATGATTCCATTTATGTGAAATATCCAGAAGAGGCAAATCTGTAGAGTTATGAAGTGGATTCGTGGTTGCCTAGGACTGGGAGGTTGGGAGAAAGTGGGGAGTGACTGCTGATGGGTACAGAGTTTCTTTATGAGGTGATAAAATGTCCTAAAATTGATTACGGTGATGGCTGCATATATAAAAACTCTGAATATACGAGAAACCTCTGAGTTATATACTTTAAATTAATGAATTGTATGGTATATAAATTTGATCTCAATGAAACTACTACCAACAACATACAAACAAACAAACAAAAACTTACGAGCTGAGCTTTTGGGATGAACCTTCTCCATCTTTTATTCAACCTTCTCAGTTCTTTAGAAATAGATGATCCTACTTCATCATTGCTGACTTGGATTAAGAAATTTCCCACTTCATTTAAAGTAGTATGTTCTAGATTCCACTGGATAGTGTCTCAAAGGGAACCTACATAACATATAAGCAACATACTTTAAGGACAAAATATTTGTCTTTTTATTATCGAGTTGATTCTAAACAAAAGTGAGCATAAGGTTTTGCAGAAACTCTGACCCTCCACTTGGAAGATTCCCCATCCCTATTGGTCTATCTCTTCATACTTAATCACTAATTGGCAGGTGCCAGCTGTCTGTCATCACTCCTGGTCCTGGACTTTTAGGAAGCAACTGATCTACCTTTATACATGGGTGATGAGCTTAGAGCAAATCTTCTCAAACTTTATTAGTTCATAGCACCTTTAAGTCTCATTAATTTTTCCCAGTGTCAGAAGGATGATCTAAAAGTTCTCATTTTTAAGTAGTCAGGGGCCAAACGACTGAGAAATAATTTGCATGGTGTCCAACAGATTGATGTTGCTGTGTCTCCTTCAAAATTTAAATTATCTTGAAAGTACTTTTTTGCAGCTCAGAGCACCTTAGCAGAGTTTGGGAACCACCAAGCATAAGTTTTATTTTTCTCAGAGTTATGTGAATTTTAATAAAAGATCTTTAAAATCAGAAGAACTGTCGAAAGCCAAACAATTGAATTTCTAGTATCAATATACGAAACAGGGAGAAGTAATGACTCACTAAGCTCTCAAATATTCTTTTTGCATTCATACACTTACATAAATTTTTTTCATATAAACACTGATTTTCCATTGAGCTACTGGAAAACGTTTAATCTGAGAGGCCATCTATAGCCATTTGCAACAGAGAAAAAAAATTACCTCAGAATAATCATAAAACAAATGATTACATGAATAGCAAATGACAACAATAATGAATTACACTGAAATTTCTTCCACATCTCTCCACAGAAATCTAAGATATTTTGCTTTTCCTCCTCTAAAAACTCAGAAAGGTTTTAGAACACAGTTATTCACTCAAATGGTAAAATTAAACTTTTAAAACATCAATTTATTTTAAAACTGTCTATATGCTATATAGTACTCCAAGTCTTTTATTTCCTTTCTAAAGAATGTGGCACTATATCTTCCAAAAGCTACACTGTGTATGTAAATTATACTTCAATAAAGCTGTGTGTGTACATGTTTTTGTAAAACCTATAATGAGAGAAAACTTCCTTTTGGTGGTTATATTAGGAAGAAACTAAATTTCTTCTAAACTCTGGAGAATGTTCCAATTGTCATGCTTACTCTTCCCCAGCCTCTCATTTTTAGACAGAAAATGAGGGTCTCCAAAAAACAAAAAAAAAAAAAAAAACAACAAAAACAAAACACGACAAAAAAAAATACAAGTGAGCAAGTGCCATCAGACCGCAAATACCTCTTTAATTTGTTCCTTCTTTGTCTCCTCAAAACAAGCCTTTAGTAAACGAAGCTTTTCTGTATAAGTAGCCCAATACGCCAGAACTTTTTGTAGAATGGACTTCACATTATATATGCTTTTTCTATACACAGAAATATTATCTTCCAGCATAATATAGTGTTCACTAATACTCTGATATTCTCCACCTATAATGTTGACAAAACAAGAAAATAATCTTAAAGTTTTTTATTAATAAAATACTGTTAAGAAAAATATTTACATATTAATTAACAGTGGCAAAATAAATATGTACTCTAATATTAAAAGTGAATGCAAAGATTTTCCAAAGAAAACACATATATAAAACCAATTTCTAAAACATTACAAAGAAAAAGAAACAGATGGAATGCTATTTTAAGTGATGGTCATTTCATCAAAGAGTAATTGTGTAGCTTTACCCAAATTCTTATGAATTTCTTCACATTTTTGAAAAGAAGTTTCAAGTTGAGCAAAGAACTCTTTTTCTTCAATAAATTTCTGGGGGAGGGAAACATATGAACAGTTTTTACTTTTTAAAATGTTTCAAGAAATCCAGATAGAAACACGTAAACAAACATTGAAGAAACACTTAAGTCCCAAAATTTCTTAAGGTTTTAATATTACATATTTGTGTAGAAAAAGAAGAGTAAATCAAAAAGAATGATAGTTAAGGTCTAGGAGACATAAGTATGAACACACATATTATGTAGGTATGGAAACCTGAAAAGTTTATCTGAGTGTAGTGATGGGGTTCTACAATGGTTTTCCTGTCTCATGGGAAAAGGCATGTTAAAAACAGCAATTTGAAAATCTCCTACTTCACATATTTATTAATACTGCATAATTTTTATTAGTTTGTTTCATATATTTTAACACTGAATAATGGTATGATTATTTAAATGAAAAATTTTTTTTAATCAAAGACAAGAAATGAAAATATTCAAAATTTTGTCTCATTTAGAATGATACTTCCTATCTGGGAATGCACAACTTTTAAATCATAAATTGTAAATAAGTCTCTCTTCATCACGTTTTTCCATTTTTCAACTAATCTCAGATTTTTCTTTTTTGTCCCTCATACCAAAAAGGAAACAAAAAGAAATATAATAAGGACTAACCGTAGAAATGACATTTCTAAGATGCTTTAGTTGTAATTTATAAATGAACACATATATTTAAATCATCTGAACATTTTTTCCCTACAAAGTGTAAGAGGTAAATTCCCTCCCCTAAAAAAGCCTCATGAAGCACGTACTGCTTTTCCCGCTCTCAAAACTAATAGGCTAAGATTAAAATCTCTAAGAATAATTTAATTTTAAATAAATCATTAATCTGAGTAGGAAAAAAATATTAAACAAGGTGTCCAATAAGTGAAAGTAGGAATTTTTAGGGAAATAACTTCGAAACTTTCTCGATTATGTTAATTAGCCTGGACTACAGCCTCCCCTGTTGTAGTAAATAACGCTGTTTTCTCTGTCTTATTCTTCCCTGATGTTATTTGACCACCTGTAATTCTTTTATCCAGGCAATTTTTAAGCTAATGAAAGCTACCAACAAAATGCATCTCAGAATCTTTTCAGGCCGAAATTGTGCCAAAAAAAATAAAATAAAATGCAAACCCAGCACCCAGACATGCAGAATAGTTGTCTAAGCCATGAAATGAAGCAGCTTACATGCCAGTCTTCCATCAATAATTCCACAGATTCTTTGCTCCCATATTTTACGTTCCAAACATCCAATTTTGATTTCACTTCATCTAGTAAACCAAGGACTGAACACTTATAGTAATGAAATTGTAAAAGTGGAATGAATTTTTTCTCCGAAATGTTGTTGATTCTGGAAAACAGTTTTAGAATTTAACTTAGTATTACGGCCAAATGTTGAGATATAAATTTGGCATTTTAAAAATATTGGGGCTCTAACTTTTTCCTTAAACACATGGTACTCAGATGTGTCCTCAAATCTTTTTTAAACAAAGTAAAACAAACATTGTAGCTAGATACATAACAATTTCTAAGGTGAAAACTAACAGAACATTTTCTGAAGAAACTATTCTTAATGAGAAATACTATAATAAAATGTTAACCTCCAAGCTATTTTACTAAATTTGAAAATGTCTGTATAACTTAATATAACTCTAATTTCAACATTATATATTAAAAACATCTTTCATTATTAAGGTTAATACTCTCTGTAATTATTCTGGTAAGCTGCTAATAAATAATGAGAAAAGAGAAGATGATGTGGACAACCATCAATTAAATAATCTCTATATTAGCACTGTTTTACAGTTTATAAAGTGCTTCCATTTACCTCCTCCCATTTCACCCAGTATCCTTATGAGACATGAACAGGATTAACATTATCCTATATTTACATATGAGGAAACATGCTCAGAGAGACAGAATAACTCGGACAGAACCAAGATACAGAGTTTAGCTCCTTATTCTAAGTCTAGAACTTTTTCTACCACCATATCCCACAATCCAATAAAAAGAGATAGTACGTTAGCGTGATATAATGTTACCATTACATAAAACAAGAAGGTACTGTTACCAAGATTTAAAGAATACATAACATAAATTATCTAAATATCTATTTTTCTGGTCCCCATAGGACCATGTTAGTGCTCAAACATGAACTGTATCAGTTATGAAATGGTAGTGTTACAAACCGTCTTTTCATTTCCTCCAATTTATAAGGTGGTACCAATGGCAAATGTTTCTCATCTCTATTTTCAAATACCAGGAGAGTATTCAAATGACAGTCAAATTCATCCATCAGACTCTGAAAAGAAATTTAGCATGACATGAACCAGATTTATTGCCAAACACTATAACTGAGGGTTTGTCAATCTTATTCACTGCGTATGTATTGCATCTTTTTAAAAAAAAAAAATCATAAAGCCTTTTCTGTTTTTAATTAAGATTTTATAAATAAATATTCTCATCATAAATGTTTAAACTGGAACACTTTTACAAAGAGGCAGACTGCAGTTTCTTTGGCAAAAGTGTTATTAAAATCTTTTATTTTTGGATGTATTTTTCCATTCCTTTATGGGCTCAAATGTAAAAACCTCATACATCAAATTCTTTCATGCCATTTTACTGAGAAACCAATCTCCCACTTTTTAAACCAGTTTCCCCCCTCCTTTTCTGTCAGACTTTAGAGTTACTTTAAAACTTACTAGATGCTATTCTTATTGTTGCTAACCTTAAACTAGTGTAATGCTCATGACGAATGTGAAGGTATCCTTCAGGTCCCATACATCTCCCAAGAATCATTCTAAACCATCCTCAAATACCCACTATAGTTCTTTCCCTTCTTGCGAGGACAAAGTCCTTCTCAAGAAGAGTCCCTAACAAAGTATAGATTTTTCAGCGCTTCTTTTTTCTTTTCTAACCTTGAATAAAGCTTTTCTCTTGCATTAGAGCTATGGCTTCACAATTATCCTGGGAGGCTGGCAAATCTTCATCCATAAGCTCTTCTACCTCCTGGAGCCAAGCTTCAACTTGATGGAGGGGCGAGGGCAAGCCATCATTCAGCTTTGTTTGCCACACATTAATCTGAAAAAAAAGGGAGGATATTCTTCAGCAGACATTCTACTAGTTTACTTCTTCACACATAATACATCTAATTCTTTAAAGTTTCTCTGATCTGTCAGTCGAGGAAATCTTTATCAATATGTAAACTTCTTAGTTCTAAATATCATTTGGCTACTTGCTAAATGACAAGATAATCTGTTTAAAACCCATAGACGAGAACACAAGGATAAAAACAAATGTTTTGATAAATCCATAATCACCTATGAGAAGGAAATTAGAAATATTTAAAGCATCCCTCAAAGCAGGGGTAGACTACTATACAATGATCATGATTTGAAATGTTGTATCTTTGTGTTCTCTGGCATTACAACTATACCTCACACGGATTAATATTTTCCTCACTAGTCCTAACTGTATATTCACATTAGATATCTCTACTATATTTCCTAAATATCTGTCCTTCATCAAAGCCCCCCACAATGCAGGCGAACTTCTTCCTCAGCCTTCCCACCACTCCCTACCTGCACACGAGTCACACGAATGCCAGCTACATATTCATTCCCCCAAACATTGACTGCACTCCCAGGACTGGCTCCTGCTGCCCCTGCTACCTGGATTCCCCCGACTGCTAAGCACTGTTAAAAATCACTCACTCACACATTCACTCACTCACTCATTCATTCACTCAGCAAAAATTCACAAACAACCTATTGTGCTAAGAGCTGGGGAAAAAGATATACAGAAGGCTTCTGGAGTAGAAAGGAGACATGGTGGCCACACACCACAAAGAAATGTGCAGCAGCTAGACGCAAGTCAGACGTACACACATGGCAACTTAAAAATATATGGATACATAAATATAATACTTGCTTTGTAAAAACATATAAAATGAAAAATAGACATTAAGCACATCGCAATAGTGGCCTAAGGAGAAAGGGAAATAGAAAGTATAGGTATAAAAGGAAATAAAATTAAACAAGTTAATAAAAATAAGAGTAGGCCTTACCCAAACCCACGTCCCATGAGAGAAGAGTAAGTTTAACACAACCCTCTACATCTGAGGGTCAACCACATAAATAAAAGTTACAGCTCTTGCCTGAAACACCTAGCCAGAGAAGCAGACAAGTACAAGGTTATAGTAGTGTAGTCAGTGATAAAACAGCATCAGGTAGAAGGGCCAGGGGAAAACCTTGGAAGAACACAAACTGTACACTGATTACCAGAATACTTAAACACAATAAAAACCCAGTCTACAGCCAGCTACCCTGAACAAGCCTGATCCCATCTGACCTCGGAAGCTAAGCAGGGTCAGGCCTGGTTAGTACTTAGATGGGAGACCACCTAGGAAGACCAAGTGCTGTAAGCATAAAAATTAAGGGGCTGTAAGTTGACAAGGTCCTTGCAATTTGTGAGGTCAACCAAGGGTTGCCTTGCCTAAAAAAAATAAATAAGAAAAATAAAAACCTAGCTTTGAGGGTACCTCCTCTCTTGAGGACCCCATTAAGAATGTGGCTTTTTATCTGAACTCACACAGCCCTTTAATGGCATTTTCAGTATTCTCATTTCAAAGACACCCCCACGAAGACCAAGAACAAATCAAAATCTGTTTCACTCAAATGACTTCCTCTAACAAAAGCATGAGTTTTAAGTCTATATTTTCTCTTTCCATTATAGTTCTATTAAATGAATTGTCACTATTTTAAATTGTTTTTACGTAAAAGAAAGAATAGGCAAGATTTGTATACTTATGGGTTATTTGAGTCATCATTAGTTCATTCAAAAACATTTACTGGGTACTCGTTACATGCAAGGTATTAAAAGAAAATATTTTAAAAATATATTAAAGAAAAAATTTAACCAACTACTCATGTATAAAGGTGTTAAGTGAGGACAAAGTAAGGCTCCTTTAAGGCTGTCAAATGGAACTATTCATAAAATAGAAGCATTACTATTATAGGTTTTGCATTTTGTTTTTTTTCAGCTTTATTGAGGTACAACTGACAAATAAAATTGTAAGATATTTAAAGTGCACACTGTGGTGATTTGATATATGTACACATTGTGAACGGATTGCTACCACCTAGGTAATTAACATATCCATTGCTTCACATATTTACTTTTTTTTTTTTTTTGTGACACCACGTAAATTGTTCTATTAGCAAATTTCAATGATATAATTCAGTGTTATCAACTATAAACACCATGTTTTACATTAGATCCTTAGAACTTATTCATCTTATAGCTGAAAGCTTATACCTTTTTACTAACTTCTCCCTATTTCCCATAGCTACCAGCCTCTGACAACCACATTTCTATTGCTTCTCAGTTTGACTTTTTTTTTAGGTTCTACATATAAGTGATGCCATGCAGTATTTTGTTTTACTTTAATTGCCTTGCAAATTTGTTCTCAAAAGGTATATAGCAAAAAACAACTCTACAATCTTATTAACTAATTAACTATATACCATCAAGCCTCCAGTTAGAAAAATAATGGGAAAAAGTTTTCATTATTACAAGCTTTTAATATAAACAAGTTAGCATATACTTCTATTATATCTAAATTATTGTGTATTTGCCAAAAAAAATTAAAATAAACCAGAAAACTGATAAATAATTGAATTAAAGAGAGGCTAAGAATACCTCTAATTCAACTGTTATTCTTTCACAACTAAAAGAAAGCTATCTATTCTTGGAATGAAATCACATGTGTGCTTTCTGACTTAGGGCTGTCCCTATGTAGCAGTCAGAAGAAGAAAGATAGAAGGCAATGTTTACCTTTCAATCCTCTCCTCTCTCACTTAGCATAAATAACTGGTTCTACACTTTCTTTCTCATTGTTGGAAACTACTTTTGAATTTGGCTGAAAAGGTATATAAGATCTTGTTAGGTCAAAATAACATAGCATTGCTATTTTCTATAGCAGGCTTAAAACGAAACCATTTACTATGATGCTTTGAGATATCTGGGTTCTTAAATAATTGAACCAAAAACTGTCTAGATGGTATTGATTTTAAACATCTGATGACTTTAACTTAATATGTCTCATTTTGCTATCCTAAGAAAATGAGCTGTATTCTACCTAAGGAATGGACTTTCAAGTTACTATTAATTTGCAGTACTTAATCTTGCGACATAGTTCTTTTTATGGTTTTTATTGCTATTTGGGGTAATTTTTCCAACTCTTATTTCAGAAAATTAGGCTATGTCTCTGTGGCCTGGAACAGCCTGAACTATACATACCATATCTCTTTCTCTCCTATTTTGTGAAAGATTCGTAACAGACAGCTCCTGTCCTTGACCTGGGCCACTGTCAAAGCTCTGATCAGAACACAAGGAGCACTGCAGCCTGACTGGAAGACTTTTGGACTATTTCTTGAAAATTCAGACACCTAAAAGGGTGGCACTTTTAAGCCACTAGGCTACTATTTAACACACTTCATCAATGGTGTGAATGTATTCTAAACCGGGCTGTCGCTCCTGACAGCAGGATTGGCAAACTTTTTCTAAGGCCAAAGAGTTCTTCTGACTTACACATTATATGATGTCTGCTGTTACTCTGTAAATTCACTAAAAATCATTTAATTGTCCATTTAAAATGAGTGCATTTTATGGTGCGTAAACTATACCTCAATGAGACGTTTAAAAAAGAATAAAGGTAAAATAAAGACATTTAGACAGCAAAGAAAACTAAGAATCAGCTCCCCACGGACCTGCATTATAAGTTAAAGGAAGTTTTTCAGTTAAGGGATGTAAGTTCAGATGGAAACTCAAATCTCTAGGAAGAAATGAAGAACACTTGAAATGGTAAATGTCTAAATAATATAAAAGACTAATTTTTCTCTTAATTTTCTTTAAAATATGACTCTTGTAACCAAAAATATATAACAGTCTTGAAAACTTAAAAACATGTTTGTATTATATATTTATATAGAAAGTAACAATAGAATAAAGAATGAGAGATAAATGATCAATTTAATTACAATTTTCTACATGTTATAGGAAGTTATACAATAACTTAGAAATTGTATAACTCTTAGTAGACTGTAAACATTTTAGACTGTATAATGTAATCCCACTTAAAATGATAGAAGAGATCGAACCAAAAATCCAACAGATAAATCGAAGTAGAATTCTAAAAATGTTAACATAATTGAAAATGAAGAAGAATAGAGATATCAAAAAAGGGAATAAACAAAGAGTAAAATGTTAACTTAAACTGAACCTGATCAATAATTACATTAACTATTAACTGACTAATCATTTCAATTAAAAAGCAGAGACTGTCAGAGTGAATAAGAAAGCAAAACCCAACTATATGCTCACTGCCTGTTAAGAGATGCACTTTAAAGGATGAAAGTAAATGAAGGAAACAATGTGTCACACAGTCAGCATCAGAAGACTAGAATGATCATACTGATATCAGATTAAGTAGACATCAAGAAAAACAATACTGCCAGAGAAAACAGGAATATTTCATAATAGTAAAAGTGTCACTTCATCAGGAAAACATAACAATCATCAATGTACATACCTAATAACAAAGTTTTAAAATACATAAAGCCAAATTTGACAAATTAAAGAAAGGATTCTACAGATTTTAACAGCCTTCTCTCGACAAAATATCAATTAAGACATAGATAATCTGAACATTATCAACCACTTTGTATTAACTGATATTTATTGACTACTATGCCTAATAACTACAGAATACATGTTGTTTTCAAGTACAAATAATATATACACCAATACACACCATATCCTGGGCCATAACACAAGTCTCAATAAATTTAAAATGATTGAACTCATCCAGATATATTCAGACACATACACACATTCATCCTTACTTATTCTCTCTGGTCTTGTCCCTATCCTATTTGAGCATCTATTGACAGTGACACATGACACTGGTCCATGGTACAGAGGAGGCTGCAGGTCAATCAGAATATAGATCATCTACCATGGCAAACCAAGAACTGATGGAAAATGTAAAAACTTTAGATAAGCATGCATTTTCTCTAAGCAGAATTCTGTAATATTCCTATTTAAACATCAACCACTACCCGAATGAGTCCACAGAGAATACAGAACACCCTCCAAATTTCTGCTGAAGCATCTATTCTGTCTTTTACAGCAGCCGTCCCCAAACTTTTTGGCACCAGGGGCCAGTGCTCCTATGAGAAGCTAATGCCTGACGGTCTGAAGTGGAGCTGAGGCAGTGATGCTCGTGCTGGGGAGCGGCTGCAAGTACAGACGAAGCTTCACTGGCCCACCACTCACCTCCTGCGGTGCAGCCCTGTTCCTAACAGGCCATGGACCAGTACCAGTCCACAACCGGGGACTGAGGACCTCTGCTTTACAGAAGTCTTCATGAAAATCTAAAGCTCTCTTCCAAGAAACAAAGTGGCCCTGTGAAAATGTCCTTCAATCAACACGACACAGTAACCTGGTAGGTGAGGCTATCCCAGGCTTCTCTCAACTGTAACTCATCTTCATTCAGCTCATCCAGATTCCCTTTTGTTGAAAGGATATCCAAAAAGGATTTTTTTTCTTCATTGAAGACCTCCAAAAAGGACAGCAGGCTCTACAATTAGAAAAATATTTTAAAGACCGAAATGCTTAAATCAATTTACAAAATGTAATCTGCATATTAAGGTCTATAGTTATAGCTTATATTTAAATTTTTACTTAGATAAAGGTAAAATTCCATGAATTTAGGATCTTCTCACTGATCCACTTTCTTTCTTCAGTTCGCCCTGACAGTGACATAGTGACACAGGTCACAGCTTGTGTCTCATGTCAGTACTGTTGGATTTCTTTCTACTGAAACGAAGTAGCAAGGTCACCCAGCTCTAGAGAACAAGTCATGATGTCAAGGTCACCCAGCTCTAGAGAACAAGTCATGATGTCACATGGAAAAGTTTTTGTTTGTCCTCCCCAAATGTGTGCTCACAACAAAACAAAAATAAGAAGTGAGAATTATATGACAGCAGTCATTATGTATAAATGGTTTTTGAGGTCTCTGATTAACTGAGCTTGAGTCCATTCTTTTCAAGTCCTTTTTTACAGTTTAGAAAATACTTTGTCTCTGCCTGCAGAAACTTAATAAATAAACTTTTCTTGGTTTGTATTTGCGTGAGATACTGGCATGCCAGAGTCATCAATTCCATAAATATTACTTAAAATACTCTCCATGATTATTGGCAACATTTTTAATTAAATTTTTTTTGAGCAAGGTGAAGGATAATTAAACTCTTTCTGATAATTATTAAATTCATAAAGCCTTTTATTTAAGAAATGTGACCTGTGGTACCGTACTAAACGAAAGACATATATATGACAACAGGACATTTCCAGGGGCTGCTGAGCATTTTGTCAATGAAAAACCTATCAGGCCAGAGTGAAGGGGGGAAAAGCCCAAGAAGCCTATGCAGTTCAGATGGAAGAAAGATGAGAATGCCTCATCCCTTTCTTCTCTGACGGCCCCAAACCAAAAAGAGTGGTGTGGTGGGCAAGTCACACAATCCGCTGAATGTCAGTGTCCGAAAGGCTGGATTCGCCCAACTCCCTCCTCAGCAGGTCGGGAAATGGAGCCCCAGAGGTGTTACATGCTGTCTAGGAACATGAGCGGACCTTCGCCTTATTCAAGGTGGAGAACTGGTGGGGAGCACAGAGCAACACAGAGAGTGGGTGTAAGAAACGAGACTGCAGAATCTGTACTTTGTCTCCTATTAGTTTCATTCGAGATGGTATAAGGAATAACTGCTTACCCTGGAGAGGCATCAGGATGTAAAGAGAGCGAAAGCTTTAAAGTTATATTTCAATTCAAACCCACCTCTACCTATCAGTAGCTACGTAACCTTCGATAAATCACTCAGTCCCTCTAAATCTTGTTGTCTTCATCTGTAGAACTGGAATAACAACACCATACTCAGCAGGATGTCTTAACATAGAAAAGGCTCATCAGCAAAGTGCCTGGTACAGAGCAAATGTTCAAATGTGGAGATAATAACAATTGTCATTATTCCCCCGAAGGACTCCTTGGTTGAGGCCCTGTACTGTAACTCTGGAATGACCCCATTCCTGATTTCCTGATTTTTCTCCCATACAATATTCATTCAGAAAAGCAGGTTCTGCTCTAGACCAGAGATCAGAAAACTTCTACTACAGAGGCAAGATAGTCAATATCTTAGGCTCTGTGGGCCACATGGTCTTGGTTGGCACAGTGTAAAAGCAGCCACAGACAATACTTTAATGGGCGTGGCTCTATTCCGATAACACTGTATTTACAAAAACAGGTGGTAGGGCCCATAGACTACGGTTTACCGAAGCTTGCTCTAAAAACCCTTGTTACTTAAAGTACTCTCAGAACCAGCAGCATCAGCACCACCTGGGAGCTTGCTGGAAATGTAGACTCTCAGGCCCATCCCAGAACTACCGATTTTGAATCTACATTTTAACAAGACTGCCCAGGTAATTCAAAATTTGGAAGTCCTGGAATTCAGCCTTAAAACTTGTTGATTCAGTATTTAAAAAATTAACTATGAAAGATTATTTCCAAAACCATCTCACCCTTTCCTAAAAGTAAACTTCAAATAAATTGCTGTTTAAAGTCAGACTTGGGGTTAATAACAGTCCTATCTCATAGTGAGAAAAACGAGTTAATATATATATTTTTTTAAAGTTATACTTACTTCATACTTTTTACAATAGGTCTCATTTTCTGAATCCTTTAGCATCTTCTGTAGTTTTTTTTCTTGTAGATTTAACCAGACCATAGTATCTTTCATCTTCACCTGTAATTCACATATACACACATATTTAAAACTATCATAGACTTGATTTTTTTAACAATAAAATTAACAACTTCAAATATCAGTGAAATAATGCAATCATTACACACCAGTGACTCATTGTGCCAAAGAGGAATTTTACTCGTTAACACCGTAAATTTTAAAATGGATTAAAACTAGCATCTGAGGACAATGTGCTAAAGAAACAGAGCAAGAAAGTCCCTATTTTTATTTTTGGCTTATCCATTTCCATCATCCTTCGGTTTTAGAAACCATTACTCTAAATTATTTATTTATAGTTGGCATTTCAGAATACAGCTTTCCAATAACTCTAAATATGGGTTAATTCAAGAGATGTTCATATCCACCAAATTATTCACTGGCATCAAAAATATCTTGAATATTTTAGAGATCTTAAAAATAACACTATTAAAGGTCTTGGTTATGCTATCATATAGAAGTAAGCAATAATTTTTTTCTTAGATTCTTGCCTACATTTGGAAGCAAATTTTACTGCAGGAGGATAAAGCAAAAGAAGTTATACCTTATTTCCATTCTACTTTAACCTTAATTTGCTTTTTTTTCCTATTAAGCGAGAATGTTTTCTATATATTTTTGCATGTGATTTCATGGGCGACTGAATTTTTAAATTTAATTTTTAATATGAAAATTAATTAGAAAAGGAGAGCTCCTCAGCAGGTCAGAAACCAGTGAATTGAATAATAAGCCTGAGTCTCAGCTTGAGTCTCTCTTCCAGAGTCAGCAACAAGCTGGTTTGGTGCCTCAAACATAACAGTTGGGAAAACACAGGCCTAAATTTGTCAAATAAAATACAAACATATGACTACTTGAAAACGTATCTGAGAAAGTAGTTTAAATAAATTATAAAATAGCACTCAAAAACATTTTACTAAATTCACAGCATTCATTTATCTTCATAGAAGCAGAAGTGTTTATTTTCAGCTCAGTGATTTTTATGAAATTTCCACCCACAATATTTTGTGTCATTGACTAAAAGTCAAAGGAAAAATTAAATAATGAAATAGCAATCTGATGGTAATTCAAGAGTATCTCAACAAACAAGGATTGAGTACAGAACATAATGCTTCCATTTATATAAATTATATGACTCCATTTATATGAAGACAATAGGTAAAATGGAAATATGATAAAATTAGATTGTGGTGATGGCTGTACAACAATGTAAACATACTAAAAATCATTGAATTGTAAATTTTCCATGGTTTAATTCTATAATACGTAAACTGTCTCTCAATAAAGCTGTTAAAAGCACTGGAATTTTTTAAAGCCTGCTAACTTAATCTGTCCTATGTAATGCAAACCTAAAAGTTGTTTTAGATAATTCAGGAAAGTTTAATAAATTACCACTTTTAACTTAAAAAAAAAATTACAAGCAAAACTAATCTATGGTGAAAGAAATTGGAATACTAATTCCCCGGGGTGGGCAGTACAGACAAGAGGCACAACGGAACATTCGCAGTAATAGAAATGTGTTACATCATTACTGGAGCATGTTCTACATGGGTATACGTATCTTTCAAAACTCACAGAATTGCACATGTAAATTCTGTATGCAAATCATGTCAATTTTTAAAATTAAACCATGAGTAGGGTACAACAAAAATGAACTTGATTTGTACTTATAAAGACATACCTGAGTCTTCTCTCTAATTCCAGGTGCAGCCTTTGAGTACTGCAGAAATTGTGCCACGTAGGTCATGATTGACTTTTCGTCGGGATTAACAACATCCACATCTGCAAGATATGCCACACTACCACTTAGCTATAGATGTGAATTACTGTGATTAATACTTAAGGACAGGTTATACCATAAGACAGCCTCGAAATAAATCAAACTAGTCATGCAAATGAATCAAAACCAGCCATGTAATCTCTGGTCACTCGCCCTGGCTCCGAGACTGGGCGGTGGCTAAGAGCTTAGATCTAAAGTCAAACAGAGCTGGGTTGAATCCTGGCAGTAGCGCATCCATAGCCTCAATTTCCACTATGCATGTTGTACGTATGAGCACATAGGTAGGAGGGTGGAAAGGGAAACACAAAGCCCTCCTCCTTCCAGAGACACGGTACACAAACTCCAAGAGTACATGGCAACTGGCATCCTTTCCTGACACACTGGTCTCAGCATGTGTGCAGTAAAGCAATTCTGAAAGTATATAACGTAAAGAAGACTAGATTAAGACATACACAAGATTTTATTTGTTCATTCACAGAACAAATATATTCACTGAGAGCCTCCTAAAGGCCAAGTATTGTGTTGCATTAACAGAGTCCATGATAAAATAAATTTGGAAAATGGCTGAATTAAACAAAGTTTATAAAAATATTATATTAAATTCCTTAAGTGCAGAACTTTTACGGTTAGGTAAAAGACAAACAACAAACAAATACAACACATTATGCATACTTTAGCAAAGATGTTTACTGGGCACATTGAGTGCTCTAAGTCAGCTAACAGAGAAAGTGAATCTAATTTATATCTAAATAATAGAATTGAAGTCAGGAAGTATATAAAAGTATCAAAAATCCAGGAGTGGGGTGTCAATAAAGGAAGATCCCTAAGAGTTATATTATTCCATCTTTTACTGAAAATAAAAAAGATAAATATCAAGATATGTAAAATAATGATACTGGCTTAACAAGATATTTCTTTGAAAGAACTTCTCATTATATGAAGCTACGCATAATGATTAAATGTTAAATGATTAAATTATTCAACAAAATTATGTCAAAAGAGAATTCCTTTATTCAAATATGACTATGGTACTGCTTTGCATAAATAATCATGATGTATTTCACATTTTTGATCTACTACTTAAGCTATTTAAACTGTTATGGGTAATCATTCAGTGGAAATTTGCCTTTATTATATTATTTATTTCATTCATTGCCTAGTTATTTTCAGATACTAAAAGAGAAAATATTTTACACAAATAAGAACGATTTGGAGAATCACAATATGAGAGAAGTATTTAAAAAAAAACAGTAATCAGAAATAGGGACTAGAGCAAAGCATAGGGAAAAGTTAAGAAAAAAAGTAAAATCAAAAAGAAAAGAGAAAGACAAAGAAAGGGAGAAAAAGAAGAATGAGGAAAAAAGGGAGTAAAGAAAAAACAAGGAGATGGAGAAAATGTTAATAAAAAGAATAACAAGCAACATGGAATCAGAGAAATGTCAAACCTAACATATAGAAATACGGAATCACTAAGCTGTGAATTGAGAAATACCACTTAATGCAACTCATGGAAACTGAGGTCCCAAAAAGCTAAGTCAGTACCTGCAGCAATGAGCAAACCCAGCACCCAGATCTTGGTTTCAAATACCATGCTCCAATAAAAGGAACCGTGGCTCATTTAGGAGGCACGGCTGATCCTGGAACTGGGCTGGGAAATACACAAGATGAGCCGGGAGAATTTTCTAGTGTCAGAAAGTAAAGTCATACCTGAAAACAAACGAGCAAACCCCACGCTGACGGGGATATGTCAAAGGAGCACAGGAACAGAAAGAGCTCCCAACGGCCAAAAGTTTGAGCTTTAAAAAACATTTTTTTATTTGAGCAGTAAAGCAGTATTGATACAACTCAAACAATAAAATAAAATATCCAAGAATCCAACTGATATAAACAAATGGTTGGATAAATAAGTAAATGGAGGAGAACAGACAAATCTAAATAATTCATGTAGATAACCTTCCCTCGAGGAAGGTGCACGTAACTCTCCTAACTGTGGGCTGTCCATAGAAACTTCCCTCCAAGGAGTGCAGTATGGAAGGCAGGGAAACAACGAGTAACTGAGGTTAACCATTGGTAGATATTCTTAATTTTGTGAAATTTAATAAAGAGTTTTAAGTTAGTGCAGAGCCAGAGGAAGAACAATCAGGGGGATCATTTCACAAACTATATAAATATCTAAGCAATGTACTGTATACTTGAAACTACTAATAAAATTAAAATTTTAATAATGTGAAAAAAGAAAAGTTTTAAGTTAAATCCTACAGGATTAAAATTTAATGCTGTTACGTTTGCTAATACACGGATACTATTTTCGAGTCAACTTCACATTGGCCATTGTTTTAAAAAGAAAGAAGTTTCTTTACCTTCTGGTTCCAGCAACATGGGGATTTTTAATTCTTGTTCTGCAATTCTGAAGGCCTCTTTCAGATTGTCTTTGTTGGACCTATGCTTCACACTCTTCATGTCAATTAGGTCTGGTCGCAACGCATGAATGACAGCCAAAAAAGCCATCCCGTCTCTCCAGCTTGACTTAAAATCTGTCACACTGACAGACTCACACCTATCACAAGAAGACAAAAACATGATAAATACTATTTAAAAGAATAAATCAAAGGACCCCCAACTATAATCAACGGTAATTAAGTTTCGGTGAGTCAAATCATTCTAGAAAATAGTTTATTTTAATCTTTTAGTCAAAGTAAAATGCCACATTTAATAAGGCTCACAATCCTACAGAACATAGGTTCTGAAAGTGTAGCCCTTGGACCAGCAGCCTCAGCATCACCTGGGCTTCAAGTGCTAGAAATGCAAATTCTCAGGCCCTACCCCAGACCTTCTGAATCAAACTCTGCAGGGTGGACCTGAAATACGTGTCTTTAAAAGCCTTCCAAGTGACGATATTCATTTAATGCTCTTCATTCAATAATTTGTTGTCTCAAGACCGAATTTAGACCTGCATATATAATTAAGTTCCTTTAACTAAAAAAAAAATTTTTCTTTCTCATTGGAACAAATTAAGTGATATATTGCACAAAATCAATGGCCAAGAGTTCAGTGGATAGACAGACCTTGTTGCACATCTGTGTCATCACAGAAGAATCTCTAAACAAAACATGTACGTATTGCAAAGGAATGGTACTCAGCTCTAAAACGGAAGGGCAGTCTGACACATGCTGTGGCATGAATGAACCTTGATGATATTATGCTGAATGAAATAGGCCAATTACAAAGGCACGAACACCTTGATTCCACTCATTTAAGGTACCTAGAGAACACTGAAATTCATAGGTGAAGAAAACGGACTGCTGCTTGCCAGGGGCTGAGGGAAGGGAGGAAGAGGGAAGTTGTTTAACAGATACAGAGTTTTAGTTCCGCAAGACAAAAAAGTTCTGGAGACAGACAGTGGTCATGGTAGCACAACAATGTGAATGCACTTAATGCCACTAAACTGTACACATAAGAAATGGTTAAATTGGTAAATCTTATGTATATTTTACCTCAATAAAAACCATTTATTTGGGAAAAAAAAAAAAAAGCCCATCATAGCTTGTCATCATAGAGTAACATCTCTCACTCTGGCCCACGAAGCCTTATAAGGTTTTGCCCCTGCCCACCTCGCCCCACTTTATGTCTCCCCCCCTCACAGCGTTGCAGCCACGCTGGCCTCATTCCTGTTTTTCAATGGCCATGCTCTTTTTAATCCTGCTTGGAAACGCTTTGTCATAGATCTTCACACACCTGAAGCCTTCTCCTGCAAGCCTCAACTCAAAGGTCTCCTCTGAAAGGTACTCCATGACCACCTAAGATAAAGGCAACCCCCTCCCTATCTCTGACATTCTCAATCGTCATAAGCTCTTCCTAACCTTATTGCTAAATATAATTACACTTATTCATCTGTTTCCTCCAATAGGGTGTGAGCCCCTTGAAAGCAAGGGCCTTATCTTTCTTGTCCATCATGGTAGATTCACCACTCAAACATTACCTGGCATATAAAGACACTTAGTATATATATTTCAATCACTCTATCAATTACTAATCTGTATTTCACAAAGGAATCACTATTCTGTATTTCAGGAGGGATGAAGATGTTATAAAAGATATAATTGCCTACAAAGTGTGGGAAATATTCCAGAACTATGGTTTCTTTTAATATCCCATTAAGCGTGTGCGTGCACACACACACACACACACACACACACACACACACGTGGAAATTCAGTGGACTAATTTAAGGTATAAATCAAATCATAAAATCTACTGAAGAAATAGTCTGCTCCACATGACCTGTGCTTTCCTTAGGGGGAAAAAAAACCTAAATTGTGACTGTGATAAACTACATAGTTTTTTTGTCTTGTTTAACAAATACTTAGGCAGTGCCTACTGTGTCTAGAAATTGTTCCAAATGCTTTAAAAAATAATAATTCTTATAATGACATAATAAGCCTATGAAGTAAGTATTAGTATTGTCCACAGCTTATAAATGAAGAAGCACAAACACAAAGACTTAAGTGTCTAAGGTTACCAGTTAAAAAGTTCTGAGAGCCAGGTCTCAAACCCAGGTATTCCTGCTTCAGAGTGTATGTTTAGACACTAAACCAATAGCTAAAGAGATGAGGGCTGGGGCTGAAGGCAGTGTTAGACCACCTTCAGAGTGCTGAGGGGGCCAGAGCCAGCTCAGCGCTGGCTGGCAGGCACTGTACTCAATAACGCACTGACCTGGGAGGTCAGCTCTATGCTGAGGAGCTGAAATGTCACAAAGAACATATTGCTGCCGGGTATTAGAGAGGGCAGGGTTAGGCTCCAAGTAATTGGTAGGATCTAGGCTCGTTTGAATTCTCCAATAGGGGCCAAACTCATCTCCTTCAGAAATAAGAAAATACAACACATTTCTTACATCTAAATCCTCGATAATCACAGAATATTAAAATAAAATAACCTAATAATACCACCAATGATGGCCAAAACTAGGATAAATCTTTATATATTTCTTAAGAAATAGTACATCTTAACAAATTTAGCGTAAAATCTGTAGCTGAAAAATAAGGACATGAAGAAAAGATAATGTGGTAAAATATATGAATTTTGAAAGAGTTTAAAACTTACTTCACATAAATGAAACAAATCTGAATATGATATAATAACGCCTTTTCACACATGCAATATTTTAGATTAAAAAATTTTAGAAAACAGAAGTAAAATTGTCTCTCTGAGAGATCAAGAAAAAGTTCATCTAATATATTTAAAATCTATAAGGTATGGATGTTTGTGTCCCTCACAGAATATAGAGAATGAAGGACAAAGTATGGCTGAAGGCAGAAATTAACATCTTAGCCTTTTATTAGGAAGAATTACTCAGAAGCCTAACATTTTTTAAAAAGGTTTAGCAACATATTTATGCCTCTATTTACCCAGACAATACGATGAGGTGACAAAGAATGCCTTGTGAACTCCAGATCTCTTCTTGTGGTGAGTTCTCCTGCATCTAATTCTTTATTTTTCCCAAACTGCATCCCAGAAGTTGGTTCAAATAAAAAAATAAATGTCTCCCAAGAGCAGAAAACACTTTTCTTTGCAAAAAAGAAATTATAAGTGCTAACTTCCCTTCATCATGTACGTTTGTAAAAACACATACTCTCTTGTCTTTTTGTTTCCTAAATAATCTTCTAAACAAAGGGACCATGGTCTTTTAATCTAGTCATGTACAGCACAAAGAGATAATTTTATGAATTGGTTAGTTATTCAGTTATTTGTTTATTCACCCACTCAAAACACATTTATGAACACCTACCATGAACTCATATTATGCTAAGTTCTGGGGTGCACAGTCAATTAAGGCACAGCCCTGACTTTTAAAGAGAATTAGAATAGCAAAACTTTGTGAATCTAAATCCACCTTCAGATACATAGGGGAATTGTACCTAAAGGAAAGGATATTGAAAGACCACTTTATTTGCACATAGTAATAGGCTGCCTACACAGCAGGTAGGAATGAGATAAGTCACTCAGATGATACCACCTTCTGGTCTTCAAAATCAAGAGTGGCTAAGCCCATGGACTTCTACATTTGGAAGATTCTCTGTGAGAGGAAGGGGGATAGGAGCATTTTCTTTACATGACAGGGAATGACTCAGGTGGGTGTTACACTCAGTATGTCTGATTTTCAGACCTAGAGGCCAAAAAGTTGTGTTGGTGGATAAAGCTGTCCTGTGTGTCTCCTCTGGTCGTAGCAAACTACTTACATGGCACATTGCTTCTGAGCCCACAAGAGAAGAGCCTTCTTTGCAGACATCTGCCACCTTTCTTGGGCTTTGGAGCATTCTTAGCTGGAGGACTTGAGGTAGGAGATGACTCAACGACACTCACATTGTCAAGGGTAGGCTGACTATAATTGCAAGAGAGCGTCCGGGCAAGCTCCTCAATCTAAGGAAGACATAATGATAGTTACACAGAGAACCATAAGTTAGCAGCATTAAGGCAAAACTTTCAGCCAAAACAAGACCTAAGAACTATTATATAATAATGACCGTTTACTCATGGTGAAATGAGCACTGGACAGATCCTTGAATAACAGCATCTGTCATCCGAGGCTAAACTTTGGATTTTCTTTCAGTGGGCTCAGGCATGTCATTCCACATTGAGGGCAAGCATCTATTCATCTCCCTAAAGTGCTTACAGAGTATTTTACTAGTGCTCAACATCTGTCAATCTAAATTGAACTGAACTAAATCGCGCTTCTACTCTAGAGTATCTTCAGAGACTGGGTCAATTAAGATCTATCTCTGATCATAAGCCATTAAGAAACAGGAAAGACACAAAATTTCCATTAAGTCTATGAAAAAATCTCATTAGTCATTTAAGAATCTATATACAGCAAGAAAAGTTTTTCATATATAAATAACATGGGCAAAAACTTTCAAAGTTAACATTTAGTGATGGTGAGAGCATGAGAAACTGGATATGCATATATTACTGTAAACACAAAAATTGGTTCCGATTTTTTGGAGGATAATATAATAACTACAGAAAACTTTAAACACTAAAACCACAAACATAGAAGTATAACTGATAGATTCATGTATCTGAACTAGATGTGACTAACACAATAAACGAACTTGATCTCATTAGCATACTCCATTATACCTAAAATGGCAGAATCAAAATTCTCTTCAAGAACATATAGAATATTTACTAAAATTGACCTGCGGAGGCATTAAGCAAGCCTTAGAATTTTGAAGGACTGAAATCAGATTAAATTCTTTGACCACACAAAACTTAAGCTGAAATCAGTAAAGAAGATATAATAAAAAAACCACCAAATATTTGGAAATTAAACAATAGATTGTTACAGAACCCATGAATCAAATGAGAGGTCATAATGAAAAAACATTTTGAACAGAACAGTAATGAAAATATGGATGAAAAGATGCAATATTTTAAAGATGTCAACTTTTTCCAAATCGTTATATACATTCAGTGCAATCCTCATTTAAATTCCACCAGATTGTGTGTGAATAAACTAACGAGTTATTACAAAACTTATATGACTATCAAATCAACATGTTGTATACCTTAAATTTACACAGTGGTATATAAAAAAAGTTTATATGGAAATTCAAAGGGCAAAGAAGAGCCAAGATAATCTTGAAGTACAAATTAGATGACTACACTATCAGATATCATCAAGGCTGACCATACAGCCAAAGAAATTAATACAGTAGAGTTCTGGTGCAAGGATAATAATGGAACAGAACAGACAATCTGAAAATGAAGCCACACATATATGGTTACTAGATTTATAAAGGTGACATTACAGTATAGTACGAAAATCATAGTCTCTTCAATAAATAGTGTTGAATCAACTGGACAGCCATATGGAAAAAATAAATCTTGATTGCTTTAACATAACATACTCAAAAAAGTCAACTCATTCTTGAAAGACTATAGACCTAAATGCAAACTGGGAAGCAATTGCACTTTTAAAACTGTGTTTTCCCATATGATAGCCACTAGCTACGTGTGACTATTTAAATTTAAATTAATTAAATAAAATTTAAAATTTAGTTCCTTATTCATACTAGTTATATGTCAAGTGTTCAAGTGGTTGGCAGCTACTGCTTTATACAGCATAGCCACAGAACATTTCCATGACAGGAGAAAGTCCTACTGGATAGAACTATTCCAGAAAGTAACATAAGAATATCTCCATGATGTTGGCAAAGGGAAAGATTTCTTTAAAGAACATAAAAAGTACTAGCCACAAAAAAAAAAAAAAGTTGATAAATTTGAACTCTATTAAAATTATAAACGTGTTCATGAAAAGATTAAAAAGGCAAGCCATGGAGTCAGAGAAGATATTTGCAATTTATATATACTCAACAAAGGACTTGTATCCAGAATATATTTTAAAACTTCTGTAAATCATTACACACAACAGCATAGCTACAATAAAAAAAAATGTCAAGGCTAAATATTAGTGAGGATTGGGGCAAGAGATTCTCAAACTCCAGTGACAGTGTAAATCAAAAAAACAAATTCTGAAAAAATTCTTTGGCCTTAACTACTGAAGCCGAAGATCACATGCCCTGTGGTCAGCAGTTCGATTCTGAGATATAATACATGTAACAGAAATGAGGCCTATATCACTGAAGGGCACGTACAAGAATGTTCCTAGCAGTTTTATTCTAATAGCTAAAAACAAGCAACAAAAGAAATGTCCACCAACAGTAAAATGTTAAATAAGTTTTGGTACATTTGTGCAATGATAATCGTCATACACGGCAATAAGAAACAAAGACCCACTGATACATGCTTTAACAGGATGAATCTCACTAACATGATGTTAAGCAAAATAAGTCAGACACAAAAGAGGGTATAGTATATGCAAGCGAATTCAGTGGCAATTCTTTTTATGTGGAATTAAAGATGCTAAACTAATCAACGACAGAGATCAAAGTGGTAGTTATCTTTATAAAAGGAAGGCAGTGACTGAGAGAAGGACCTGGGCATTCTGGGATATTGGCAGTGCTCTGTATTTTTATCTTTGGTTAAATGCTGGTTACATGCATGACGGGCATGCTATACATCAACAAAAGTTTATTTACGGTATTAAAACAAAACCAAAAAAAGCTTTAATTTTGCAAACTTTATGATTCAACAATTCCACTTCTAAAAATTTGGTCCGCAGAAACAATTAAGATTGTATGCAAAAGTTTTAAGGGTAGTCTTTTTAGAATTACTTATAGTCACAAAAAATTGTGAGCATTCTTTCTATTAGTGAAATATACATGCTTCCTTTAAAATAAATATAAATTCAGAAGAATGTTAATCAGAACAGGTTGAAAAAGTATGAATAGACGATCCCCATTTTAAGATATACATATATGAATATACATTTTAATCCTTGCAGCATATATCGTGAAGACTGTACACCAAATTATTTAAGGTAGAACTATAGACAACTTTATTTTTATTATCTATATTGAAATTTTAAATTATATTTCAAATACCCTGGAAAGTATGGATAATAATAAAGTAAATGCCTAAAATTGATCAATTTTTAATATTTTATCACATTTCCTATTTTTTAAATAAAACACATACACAGTTTAAGCCTCTATCTTTCCCTCTCCAATTCCAATTCCTTCCTTTCCCAGAAAAAGAAAAAAAAATCCTAAATTTACCTTTCATCATCCTCATACATATTATTCTACTGTAACTATAAATGCAGGTATCCAGAAATAACATATAGTCTCATTTTGGGCGTTTTAAATTTTATATAAATTAGTTGTTATTTTCTATTTTTTCTAAAATAAGCATTTGTTGCACACATAATTTTTTAGTTATTTTTAAAATAATTATGAAAATACAGGACATGCAACTTTCTAAAAAGTTGCAGAAAACCTGTGCTCATTCAGAATCCCAGGCCTGAAAGAATGTATTTATCAGCCATAAGTGTCATAAAGCCAGGACTATAACTTATTTGCTGTTATTTTCTTGGTGTCCTAGCACAAAAGCTGGTACATGATAGGTACTCAAAAATATTTTTGGCATAAAATGAATCTATGAGTCAGCCTTGGCACAGAACTGGATATTGCAGGATTTTAGATTGGACAACGGTCCTCAAAAATAGGCAGTTTAGTGGGTTCGTTTGCAAGAATTTACTCCAAAAGCTTCCTACTCTCTTTTCTGCCAGAGTAAATAAACAATAACAAGCAAAACTTTACCATGGCAGGTTCTATTCAGACAGGTGCTGATACTGAAAATTCAGCTTATCATGATAATACAGTTTTCCATTTTCAACTAAAAAACCACGTAAGTGGCAAAAGATCTGCTATATATTTTCTACTTGGCAAGATTTCCAGAGTGTCCTATTTCTGGAAGCAGCTCAGGACTAAATGCAATAAGTGTGACTTGATGCACTTATTTCATACTGCAGTAATTAGAACAGAAATTACTTTCATATCGCCGAACTACTTACATGAAAGTGCAGTATAATTGTCCAAATTAGGCCAAGAATAATGGATGGATTTCCATCTATAATATCAGCAACATGAATATTTATCAGCTTGATCTGGAAAAGAAAAAGTGCAGGTTAAAAGGAGAAACTATTTCACAGTATTAATCTCTCCAGTAAATTTTCATGTGAAATTCATACTCACTGATCGGTTTTTTAGGAACGTCAGGGCATATTCTATATTGATTCTACACTGGAATGTATTAGATCCTTTATCTCGAGGCTATGAAATTCAAGCACAATATATTACTTGGAAATATGAATTTCTTTAAAAAGTCAGCATAAAGTTGCTTAATGTCGTTTTAGAAGCTTACCAACTCTTGTCCTGAGAGTACTTCTAGCAGGTCCAGGAGGACATGCCCCTTCTTAATGTCTGTGAATAAGTCTGATATCACCGAGGGAGGAGTGTGCTGCAAAGGTCACAAGAAGAATAATCTCAAACTTTAGTTCCAAACACAATACCTGTAAGAATCTCATAAATGTGCACTGGGTCTTTGCAAAAGCGATCTTCTTCTCAAGTAAAAGAATGACAGTAGAACACACACAGTTCCACATCAAAACATGGTAAGTAGTGAACTTCATTCATCTCATGGCAAATTTCCAGTAACGCAACACTCTTTCAGCTTTCACAGAGAGCTAAAAGACCCGTGTGCAATCAGCCAACGGAGACCCATTTGGGAAGAAGATGACATTTCTGAAGTAGCCTGTTTATGAACTGACCCTGTTTAGAATTACGAGCACTGTGTTGAGACGGGCAGACTATCGTGAGAGACGCTTTCATTTTGTATCTAGGTTACTCTAGGCACTTGGCATCGCTGAATGGCAGGCTGGCACACTGATTACGATCAAAGCCTCTGGGTCCAGACAGCCTGGGTTTGTATCCCAGCACTATCATTTACAAGCTCTGTGACCTTGGGCAAGTCACATAATTTCTCTGTACCTTAGTTTCCATGTCCTGTAAACTGGAAAAATTCTGTCTATATCTCATGGGCATGTTGTGAAATCACTGAAATGCAATGAGTAGTCAGGAGAGGCAGTCCCTGCCTTACGATGGTTTGACTTCTGATTTTTTGACTTTACAGTGGTGAGAAAGTGATACGCACTCTGCAGAAACCATATGTCGAATTTCGAATTTTGCTCTTTTTCTGGGCTAGCAATATGTGGTAGATACTTTCCCCTCATGCTGGGCAGCGGCAGTGAGCCACGGCTCCGTCAGCCACACGCAACACGGTGGTGAACAACCCATGCCCTACAGTGTCTTCTAGGCGTTAGATGATTTCTGCCCAACTGTAGGCTAACGTAAGCCTTCTGAACATATTTAAGGTAGGAATCATTATTATAATTTCACTTGATAAAATATTTGTTGCTGCTTTAAATATTTTTATAGCACCGTCTCCCATTTACTTAACAAAAGTACTCCTTTTTAAAACGTGCTGGGAAAAAGTGCTCCTTTTTAAAAGATCAAGGTGATATTCACCACGTTCTTTCACCCTTTTACGTGTCACCAATGCTAGTTTTGGGAATCAAACTGAAGGACTGGGAGTAACTTAAATGAATTTATAGTTTACTTGCTCTTTTTTCCCTCACCTTCGCCAACTGTGAGTTTATCCAGCAGGTGAAAGTTTTCTTCTGAGTGTCTTCCTGTTCAGCTATTTAAAAAAGATAACAGCAGTTATAAAATGAGAAGCCTCAGAAACCATTTAAACACATCAAAGCCTCAAAGGTCTGTCACTCTGGGTGTGGGTGCGTGGGTGTGTGCGTGCATGTGTGTGTGTGCGTGCCGCGCGTGCACTGTGTGTGTGTTTCACAGTCAAACCTTCTAGGACTTAATCTAAATTTCAGATGTTTGTCCAAGACTGTTTTGGAAATAGGGTGTTGATATGAGATATTTTTTAAAGTCACAAGTTAGCTGACAAGAGATGATGGTTTTTAATACTTTTTACTAACAAAAGAATTAAATCCCTACATGGCCTTGACAGTGCTATACCAAGAACCGTGAGCAAAGGGAACTGCTCCTAGCCCAGGACTTGCATCTAAGCCAGTGCCATGTGGTATTTAAAGATAAACCACAGAACATCTGGAGCTATTTTAAAAGGCTCATAAAATCATTGCAGTTTAGTCTTGATATTAATCATGAGCATTCATCATGGAGAAGATATTGCCACTGAATTAACTATAAATGAACCGCAATTAGAATCAGAGAGACCTGGGTTCCAATCCTGTCTCTGACAGTGCGTAGCTGTATGACGCTGGGCAGCTTACCCTTGGAATAAGGTAAGCAGCACTCATACACAGAGACTGTTAACGATTCACTTAAAGTGAACAGACTCTGGCACCCAGGCAACACATGTGAAATGTTAGCGTTTACTCTTAATAAGTGGGCAGGAGTCAAGGGAAAGATCTGAACACTCAGAGTGTATTCTTCTCTCCACCCCCCCCCCAGCACAGCAGTGAACCCCACACTGACCATCCATGCTTCCCCCAACCTTCTATACCCTTGGCTTCAGCAGACACCCTCGGCTCTGAGGCCTAGGGTTAGCCCTGCACATAAGGACCAACTTCCCATTTTCCCCAAGTCTCCTCACCCTGCTGGACTGGGATAAGAATAAGCCCAGACACTCACTCCTGCCTGTGCCTCATACTCACGGCCTTGTCACCACTGCCCACCTCAAGTTCACCAGGTCTCATCTCATTATGACTTTATCCCTGCTTATGTCTGTGCACACACACACACATGTACACACACACCCCAGACTCTGAGGTCCCCCTCAATTCTCTCGCTCTAATTTCCGTAAGACTCTGCATATCTCCCAGCTGTTCTCATTTCCCATCTCTCCTTAACTCCTAAAGCCCTTCCACTGATGTGAAATCCATAGTACACCATCGACATAATCCCTGCGTGCCCACCACCCTCTCCAGGAAACTGAAACCTGGCCCTCCTGAGAACTCTGCTTTCCCTGCGGCCTCGCAGGCAGTGCCATGTTTTCTCTTACAGACCTTGGACCACGGTTGCTTGCTCCTCACTACTACTTCCAGGCCCTTTGCTACTCTCTCTACCCCTGAAATGTTCCAGCTCTGACTCCTGCGTAATCAGACTGTCCTCTACAATACACAATACAGTCACCTACTCACTTCTGTTACTTCTCATCATTTCTCAAAGATTTTAGTTCCTTCCCCATTGCTGCTCTCTCCAATACAACTCCTGCCTAATTCTTGGCGACTCCAACATACATACCGACGGATGTTCCAACCTCTTGCTCTCTGTTTCTTGAATTCTTCTTCTCCAATGAACTTGTCTTCTGCCCTGCCTCAACCACTCACTGTCATGGTCACACACCCCAGACCTTGTCATTACTAATAACTACAACTCGTAATCTCGATTTCATGCATCCCCACCTCTTAACATCTTATTTTTTCAGTTCATTCCCTCTAGTATTCCAACTCGACAATTGTTGGATTCCACTGGCAACTCCAAGCCATCCACTCTGCAAGCTATACGCTATCCCTCACCCGCAATACCCTTTACCCAAATTCCATAATCAATTATTACAAACACTCCTTTGCATCTCTCATTATGTTGTGAGTGCCTGCCACTCCAACACTACTCTCTTACTCAGACCTATGCGCATGCTGCTGAATCTGGCTTAAAGAAAATCCATAACTGTGCTTGCTGACTGGTCTCACCATGACCCGGGTCCAAGTGGGCCACCGGTGCTGCCTGGCAGTCAGACTAGACTACCTTCTCCTACTCCCTTACACTGCAATTTCATACCTTCTTTCTCAAACTTCCAACACCTCCTCTCCCATCCTTACTCTAAGCTGAGAACTTGCTTCCCGGGACATGTAAGGAAACATCCACTCCCTAGTCTAAAAACCTATCACAGTGCTCGGCCTCCAACCCTTTAGCACTGTAAATGAGCCCTGCTCAGACCTAAAACCAGTCCCTTCATTCATTCATTAGATCCCATCCCTTTGAAGCTACTCAAGGACATTTTGCTCCTTTCTCTCCTATATCATTTTCTTTTTCCCCCTCTCTCTCACGGACCATCCCATCGGTACAGATGCATACTATTAATTCACCCACCTAAAAACAGTAACAAAAACAAATGTCCTTAGCCCCGTTCGCCATGAACTACTGCTTCATTTGTCTACGGCCCGCTGTGGCAAAACTCCTCCAATACACACATCTACATTCACAGTCCCCAGGTCCTCTCCTCCTGCTCTCTTAACAGAACCCACACCAATCAGGCCCTCATCACTCCACTGAATCTACCCTCGAGGTCATCAGTGGCTAATCACTAAAACCAAGGGTCAATTCTCATCCTTCATCTTTCTGGAGAGAGCAGGAGCATCCAGCACAGGTGATCACTCTCTTCTCCTGCTCCTAGGCCCCTACACATTTTCCTCCTGCATCACAGGTTGGCTTCCCTCCCCCTCTCATACTTCATACCGAACGCCTCAGGAAATCCTCTTAGGTCCACCTTCAAAATACGTTCAAAATAGGACCACTTCTCACTGCTTCTCCCTCCATCTGGATTACTGAGATAAATTCCTAACAGGTCTCCTTCCTCCACACTTGTCCTCTAAATACTGTTCTCAACACAGCAGCCAGAATGATACCACTAAACTGCCTACTTGGATCAGGAAGCCCCTTTACTCAAAACCCTGCAAGATCTCCTCACTTTGCCCCTTACGTTGACAACAAGTCCAAACACCAAGGGCTCACACTCCCCTTCCCCCACCTTGCTCATTCCACTCCAACCACTCTCGCCTGCTTGTTTTTCTCAAACTCTCCACATTCCCGCCTTAGGGCTTTTGCATTAGCTGTCTTTTCTTCCAGGAATGTTCTTATTACAGATATCTCCATGACCCTAACTCTTCATCTCTTTCAAATCTTGGCTCAAATAGCACATCAGCTGTGATCTATTCTGAACACCCTGTTTATCACGGGAACACCCCCAACTCCTACTCTATTTTTTCGACAGGACTTATCACTATTTAACATTCTATGTAAGTTATATATGCAGTATGTGTGTTATTAATGCCTTGCCCTCCTCCCCGTAAAATGTAAGCACCATACAAGCAAAGACGTTTTGCCTGTGATATATTCCAGGTGCCTAGAAGAGCCTGACCTAGAGTAGACCCTAAATAAACACTTACGGCAAAAATAATTATTATGCTACTAATTATTATTTCCTAATTGTTATTATTGTTACATTTTGTTTACTATATCGAGAAGGTAAATCTACCTGTATGTGTCCACATTTCTTTTTCTAAAAGCTGTCTGTTCCACCCTCTACTACTTCGCTTCCTTTGACTCCTCCCATTTCCTTATTAATCTCTATCTATCACAGCAGTAACAGACTGAAAGAATTGGTATGGCAATCTAAAAATTTAAAGTTTCTCAAATTTTTTTTTTGATGAGATTTCAGGTTGAGAAATAGAAGAGAGTCTGAGTAAGTGGAATTTTAGGGTGTTTACAACTGTTTAGCAAGTACTGTGACTGATTAGAAATTAAAAATGCATTTTGCCTCATTGGATCAATTTTTTTTTTTTCTTTTTCCTTTTTTTTTTTTTTTTTTTTTACAGCAGGAAAGAAAAGCTTAGAAGGGAAAGTAAAGCAACAGTACACTTCCGAAGTGGGCGTGAGCAAGAGAAGTGTAGCTCAAAAGGCCTTTTTTCTTATCTTTTTAAAACCATTTCATTTTTTTCTGTATTACCAATTTAAATTAGTAATAGCTCAGTGACTTACATATTACAGGGTGCTCAATAATTGTTAGCTGAACTGAATTCAGTTCTGACAAGCCAACTGAGCCTGGGCTTTTGAGAGTTATTTTTGTTTTATATAAATCTCACTTAAAGAAAGAATTATAAAGACCACAATTTTGTCTATAATTCAATATGTCATTAAATCTTCTGGAATCTTTGAGATATGTTTTCTTTTTTTTCCTAGTTCGGTAGACAATAAGACAATCATTTTTTAAAATGCACTGATGCATCCCAGGAAATGTATTGAGAACTAATTTTGTTCCTCAAAAGAAAGAAACTAGAGGACAAGTTTTTATGATTCCAGGATCAAGTTACATGTGCATAATATACATTAATCGAGACCATGTATAAAAGCAGGGTGGAACCTATCCATTATTTTAACAATTGAACAAATTCGAAACAAAAACAAAACAAACAGAAAACACCAAACATGACTCTCTTCCTACCCTTACGGAACTGAGAGGTTCTTCTTTCGAGGTGATAAAAATGTGAAAAAGAAACTCATCGGGAATATTACCAGGGCCAGGAGGTAGAGCCTATACTAACTTTAAGGGAGTTACAAGGGGTAAAAGAAGGCGGGCACCTGTAAATAACCATAAAAGAGGTGAAATGCTGACCTCACACAAAACGGAGTGCAAAAAGGGCATTAGGTGCCTAAGGAGTTTTACTATTCCATATCCCCCCGGAAAACCTCAGCCATTTTGAACTATTTCCAAGTAAAATGAGGAATCATTTCATCTCCATGTGATGCTAGGCAAAAGGGGCCTTGGGACTGAGCAAACTGAAGACTATGAACCTTCTGAGACGAGAAAACAGTCAGCAAAACCAGGGCTCTAGCTAGATTGCCCAAACTGGAGCGCCTGACCTAACGCGAGGGTGGACCGAAGAATACTCCGGGACAGGAACATAAATTTAACGTAATCAAAAATTGTCCAGTGAAAACCTTAAACAAACCCTGTTCTCATTCGATTAAAATCTAAAAGAAACAAGGGGAGAGACAATAAGAGGAGCGGTCAGATCAAATCCCCAGCTGGTACTTGCCAGTTCGCAAAGGAAACAGTGCAGAAACGAAAGCTTCAGGAAAGGATTTAGAAAGGAAACGTCATGGCTTTTAACTAACTCATTGTCCACACTTAGAGCCGACTTCGTCATCCTGGAAATCAGAACTCTTCAAATGCAACAAGGACCCTTTGCTAATGGCAAACAAAGACGTCCCAGATGCAATTAAACACCTTTGTAGCAGCTCAATTAAATGGTCTCGTATGTACCATTTCATTTATCCCTTGACACACTTCTCTCACATTTTTATACTGGCTTATCCCTGAAAAGCAGTATTAATTCAGCAGAAACAAGAACCAAATAGCTCACCCTATGGCAGGATAAGTAACCTTTGTTCTTTTCATAGCTTGATCCATTGGAGGAAAAAAATAATTGAGAGCCACATGCTTTAAAGCAACTTAATTTGAGTGAGTGAGTTTTTTTAACTGTTGGGTTTTTTTTTTTTTCATTTCCAGGGTAACTTTCTGATAAAATAATAAAACTCTTCTCAAAAAGGCATGTAGAGAATAGGACCTTTTAATCAGCAGATGTTAGAGACAGAAAAGAAAGAGAATAACAAAAACCATTATGATGAGTTTCGTAAATTCCCAAATAACAGAGAATGAGAAATTCTCCATCCTGATCTTTAAGGCAAATAAGAAATACATAAAATGCAGGAAAACGTAGTGAATTTTATTCAGGCCCATATACGTATCCTTGATTATCATTCTTAGAAAATATCTGACTGAATTTGAGAAATGAGGCACAGAAAAGACTTTCCCTAGGTGCCATTACTATAAAAATAAATTTAATCCCTGAGTCCGTTCTTATTCAAATTGCCTTTCGTAAACTGGCAGTTCATAACCTTAGCTGGAAGGGAACTTAAATGAAAACAATTAAGTGCAATTAAAGAGTATGAATTTTAAGGTCTTTATAAAGCTCATTATAAAACTACCCTGGCCACTGCGTCTCAGCAAGGTCCAGTTTCACCAAAGTTCATCTAAAATCTTGACTCCAGCAGTCCTCCCTGGTAGTAAGAATTCAAAAGCAGTTACCCCAGGCATGAGAATCACTAGTTTACATTTTCACTTAAACATAGAGCAATGCATTATCATGACGTTTCTTCTCCAAGAATGTTCTCTACTGCATGTGGTCCCTGAGAAAGCTATGCAACCTCCTTCTACCGAGGAATTTCCCTTCTTCCCTATTATTGGATAATTGATGACAGGCTTACTGCACACTGGCCCCAGATTCATGACTTTGACCTTTCACGCTCCTCATTAAAATCTTTTGATCATTTCCTAATTCCTTAATGAATAAATTATAAATTTTTAGCCTAACATTCTACTTCATTCATAATTTGACTCCAATCTACTTTTTCCTGAGTCATCGCCCACAACTTCTCTACTCACATCCTATTTCTCCAGCCAAACTAAAATAGCTACGATCCATCCCAATGAAGTTTCACTCTCTTCTGCACTGCCATGCTATATACCCTCAGCAATGACCAATCTTCCAGTCTCCCTCTGCATTTACAGAAACTCCAGCACTCAGCTCGGTGTACTTGGTAGGCACTCGATCGACATCTGTTAAAATAAGACACATCCTGTTCAAATGCTCCCTTACCTAAAGTGAAACAGAAATAATCTCTTCTGGCTCTGGCCTCCAATGATACCTGTTGGATCTTTTCCTATTATTAGCGCTAACAGAAAGTAATAATCCTCATTAAACTTTTTTTTTCAAATAGTAACAAAAATTAAAAGTTAACCATAACATTCCCCAAACTCCCTCATTTTCCTCCCCAGGGACAACATTAATTAACAGTTTCCTGTGCATTCTTCTAGATTAAGCGTATAAAGGATATAAATTCTAAAGGGCAAGAATTTGTTTTGGTTGTCACTGGGTCCCTGGCTTCTAGAATAATACCTCACAAGTAGAAAACACTCAGGTAATATTTGCTGAATGAATGGATGCATGTATATGGAAATTAAATGAATATATGTAAGAGTTTCATTTTTTAAGTTAATAATTCAAAAAGCAGAGATTTAAGTATACTAAAAGTCAAAAAGCACATGCTAAGTTATAAAAAAAATTTTAAAAGATTATAAACCTTCTAAATTTCAGAAAAGAAAACTATATCTAGGCAGTAAAAAGAATAAAGTAGATATATGTGTGCTGATGGGGATACATTCAGTAACAAAGACCAAGTTGTAAAATAGTATGTTTATTGTTATTCTATCTGTACTTTTATGAAAGTATAGCTATATACATAGCCGTCTGTTTCTAGCTTGTGGTAATTACTACCAGCTGCTCATGTACTATAGTCATGTACCTGCATATGGTTTCTCTCCTACTCAATATACGAACCTTAAAGTTAAACATTTATCCTTTTCTGTTTTTCCTTCTCCTTAGCACAATGCCATGGAGAGAAGAAGTACTCAGTAAATAAATATTTGCTGACTGAAAGATTTGGTAAATACTAAAAGTCTGGAAGATCAAAGTGACTTGTCATTATAGGAAGAATAATGTACTAACAATAGTTACTAGGCCTATGTCAGAGCCTAATCCTTGTTTAAATAACCCGAGGCAATTTCTTTTTTCTATTAATAAAACGTCGTGAACAAAAGATTTTGTACTAATGAGACACTGCTGCAGTCCCCTAAAACAATACTGCCAACTCACTGTTAGCTGGGACAGACCTGGTAAGGACAACTGAATTGATGATAATGCAACACATTTTAGCCATGTGTCCCCACAGCCAGTCCCAAGGAATCTTAATCAAATGTAACCCAATAGGAAGGAAACTAAAAATAATAAGGCCATCTCTTCTATTATTTCTCATGGAGATGATAGAAACACAAAAAAAAACAAATTAAGGGAATAAAAAGACACAGGCACACAATTATTAAAAAACAAAACAAAACAAAAGCCTTAACTATTTGAAGAATAAACAGGAAAAGACCTGTTACTTAACTACAAAAGGAAGACTATTAACTAATGGAGAAAGTCGGGGGACAATTTACAACACATTTTCTTACAACCAACCATAAGCCAACAAGTAAGAAAAAGAAATACTGTGTACCAACACTGAGATCTTGTTTATTGAACCAGAAAAGTGAGTTAGAAAGTAAGCCCTAGCTAATACAACGTAAGCACAACCATGTCTCAAAATCAGAATTCTTTAACCCCACACATTTCCCTCCTGGAGAATCCATGTGTCACAATGGAAAAGACGTCACCTGCCTGTCCAATTCAGCTTTCAGGACTAACATCACAGTCTCCTTCCATACCTCTCCCGAACCTGTCCGCACTCATGTTTCTATCTCATAGACTTGATGCCACTGTCCTTTAACATCCTCAAGTACAACCTACCCCCAAATCCTGCCAAATTTGTCTCCACACAGCTCTGGTACCCACACCCTTCCCCACATCTCTCGGCTCCCCCAGCCCTCCTGCAGAACTGACTGTTAGCTCCGGCCTGGGCTACTACTTCCATGGCCAACCAGGCCTGCTCCACTTCCTTCATTCTATTCTCCGCTTCAGTCAGTAAATCTGAATATATTACCCTTTCTGCTCCATTAATGGTTCCTCTCTGCTCTGCAGATCAAGAGCAAAATCTGTAACAGCCCAAGAGGTCTTATGTGGTCCACCCCAGAGCATCTCTCCAGCCTCAGGACACACCACTCTCCCAAGCGCCCAGGACTCCAACCACCCGTCTTCTTTCAGGGCCTTTTGAAGGTATGTTCCCTCCTGCCACCGCCACTTGCACAGACGCACCCCATCCCTCCCTTCACCTAGTTAACTTCTCCTTAGGCTTAGGTCCCAGCTCAACCGTTTGCATCCTGACAAAACCCAAGTCAATCCGTCTTTTGTTATTTGCTCTGGCAGAGCCGTGGGTTTTCACCCCCTATTTAGCATTTGCTTCAACCTCTTGTAATCAAAGACAAGGAAGGTTAAGAACACTGGGTCTAGAGCCAGACTACCTGGTTTGATTCCGAGTCAGCCCTTTATTTGCTCAGTGTATCTCAGTCTTCTAATCTATAAAATGAAGATAAGTTCAAAGAGCTGCCAGAAGATTAAGTAATTATACTGACATCGATCAAAGGTCAACAAACTATAACCCAAAGGCCAAATCTCTTCTGGAACACAGACACGTTCATTTGTTTATGTACTATCAGTAGCTACTTTCATTCTGAAATGGCAAAGTTGACTAGCTGCACCAGAGACCATGTGGACCTCAAAGAATAAAATATTTACTACCTGGCCTTTATGGAAACAAGTTTGTCAATTCAAAGCATGGACGACGATTGGTCTACACAAACAAAAATTAGCTACGACATGGATGAACCTTGAAAACATTATGCTAAGTGAAAGAAGCCAGTCACAAAACACCACATGTTATATGATTCCATTCGTATGAAATGTCCAGAATAAGCAAATCTATAGACAAAAGGTAGACAGGTGGTTGCCGGGGCAGCAGGAGGGGCGGGGAGGCTTAAGAAAGATAGCTGAAGGGTATGGGGTTTCTTTTTGGGGTGATGAAAATGTCCTAAAATTAATTGTGATGTTTGTACAATTCAGTGAATACATCAAAACGTACTGAACTGTACACTTTAATGGGTGAGTTATATGGTTTGTGAGCTACATCTCAAATTATATTTCAATAAAGCTGCTCCAAAAGAATTAGCTAATCCCTATGGTGTTATTAGACTACTCTGTCTCCTCAGCAGCCAGTGAGCTGCACGAGAGCATGAGCCAAGCCTGTTTTTGTTCCTCACACTGCCTGCGGCACCTAGTACGGCGCGTTTCATTTTGTACAAATTCAGAAAATATTTGTTGAATAGTTCAATGGCTGGAAGAGGAATGAGGCTTTGCTGCTATTTTCCCCCAATTAATATAGAGGTTTAAGTGCTTGGTTTGTTGGGAAAATATATGACATACAAGAAACGGTTTCTACTGCGGACCTTAGCGTGTGCAATCCAGCCACTTCATGTCCCCACATGAATGAGACACACCCTTGTGCAAGCACCTGAGGTTTTCACACTGAGGCTTTTGTTTCCACCCTCACTGGCCAACATAACTCCTGGCTCTCTAAGTAAGCAAATCTGGTATTTCTAGCCCAAGAAAATGAGCCCACGACACATATAAATGCCTAGAATCGAGGGTGCTGTTTGTTTCTTTCTCACCTTCGTCTGACTCATCTGAGGTGTTCAATAAATATCTGTGGAATGAAATTATAGAAATAACTACATTTCTTTTAACACATATTTCTCGCTCCTTACTATCAGTCGTCTACCACATAGAACTGTGAGTGCTTCTGTTTTGAAAATCACAATGTGTGAGCCTGAATATCTACCACTGGCATAGCAGTCAAAACACCTCTGACTTTTGAGTGCAGAAGAACCAGACTACACCGAAGAGATCTGTGCTGTGATTGTAAATCTAGAATTCTTACACTTTTGAATGCAGCGAATTACTCAGGGCCATTGCTTAAGTGCAGGGTTCTGGGTCCCAGCTTCCAGAGATGCCAATTCAGGGGGTTCACACAGCTCACTTTGAGGAACACCTCTCTAAAGTTATTGGACTGATTTACATGGGTGACTTATGAGGGAATAGGAAGGGCCTGGTACAAACAGTGGTGAAATAATGAACTCTGAGATATTAATATAATGTAACTCAATATAAATTTGTTGTAGTATGTGGGTATACTAAGACACATTTGGAGGGACTAAGAAGGCATGCTGAAACAAGTCAAGCCCAGGAATAAGTGGGAACTCAAGGGTAAGGCTCAATAACTCAATTTCATTAAAGTCTTTCAATGAAGTAGTTAGGTAAGCATTTTATAAATGAAAAAGTTATAGCTCCCAGAAGATGAGTGAGTTTTATTAACTCATTCAATAAACATTTATTGAAAGTTACTGTGTTCCAGACTTCAGCTCCAGATCTCACACGTGGTCCAGGAAAAATTCAAATCCAGATGTCTGATACCAAAATCTATGTTTTTTTATTCTAACTAAAAATCAACTGAAATATCAGGTCCATGGCCGCTCCAGCTACCATCCTATCTTTCTCCTCCCCTTCAAACCCAAACTTCATGAAACAATTATCTATCCTAGCGATCTTCACTCTTCACTTCCTTACTTACCTTTCACTTCTCAACCCACGAAAAGCTGGCTTCCACCCCAACCACTCCACTTAAGTCTCGGCTAGGCCACCTATAACATTGCCATTGCTGAATCCCAGGGATGTGTCTCAGTACTCACTGTTCTGTCTTCGGATTCCATGACACCACACTCACCTGGTCTTCTTCCTAGTTCTCTGGACACCCCTCCTCAGGCTCTGTTATGGCCTTTTTTTTTATTATTTGTCTGTTTCGGTAATATTCTGCCTAGGCCCTTCTCTTTTTCTAGACATTTTCACCTAACTCAAGGGAACAAATTACCATTATTTTAATGCCTTCCAAATCTTTACCTTCAGCCCAGGTGCATGTTCCTCCTGAGTTTCATGTTTGTATATCCACTTATCTCCTGGGCATCTCCACTTAGTTATTCCATAGACACTTTAAACTCAACATTTCCAGAACTGAGTCATCATCTCTAACCAACTCTTTCCCCAACCAAAGTTGTTCTACTGCATTTTTTTCAGTGAATGGCTCCATCATCCACGCATTTGCCAAGAATAAACCCAAGTCGTCTTTGATACTTCCCTCTCCCTCACTCTGCCATACCCAGTCAATCAAAAAGCCCTGATAATTACTTCAATAAAGCTGAAAATAAAATAAAATAAAATTTAAGTCCTTAAAATAGTACCTATTAGATATCTCTCAATACCCAGTTCTCTCCATTCCACTGGCACCATTCTTTCTCAGCTGGGCCCCCATAACAAACTTAAACGGTCTTCCTGTCTTCGTACTCACTCCCGTGAGACCACACCCCACACAGCAGCCTGGGTAATTTCTAAAACCAGTTCTGAATATGTCTCTACTCAGAATCCTTCAATTGCTTCTACTTGGGCTTAGGAAAAATTTCAAACCCCTATATATTTACATGACCCTTTTTATAGCCTTACCTCTTCACATCCTCCTTCAAATTACAATCCTCAGTCTCAATGACCATCTATTTCCTCGAATATGCCACGTTCAACTTGTTCAGCTTTATTGTCTGGCTTTCATGCTGTTACCACTAACTGGACCACTCTTACCATCTTCACCCTGCTCATCTGCTAACATACTTTAGGTCTAAGCTTCCTCTGGAAGCTTTCCCTGACCCCTAAGTCTGGGTTGGGTACCCCTCCTCTATAGAACCATGTCTTCCCTCTCCTGCAGTACACATCATGTGATACTGCACCAGTCTATGTACTTGTCTGTATCCCTGGAATAAGGACAAATGTTTCAGGACAGAATATGCCACGTGCCATCTCATTTGCAATAGTGCCTTATACACACAAGTAGATACTCAGAAACACTTGTTGAATAATGAATAAACAAATAAATGAATGAGTCTTTAGGAATAAATTAACCTATATGTAGAAAAAGCAAAACAAGTAACAAAATAGTATTTCTTTCCTTAAAAAATCCTACATTTCCCCTCATCGAGTGTCTGATATCTCTGTTCCCCTTCAGGGCAAAATTTCTTTAAAGCATTCATTGAGTCAGTATCTCCACTTCCTCACTTCTCCTTCTCTCCTCAACCCACCAAATCAGGCCTCCATCTCTATCACCTAAATGTGGCTCACCTTACCAGGGCCACCAACTAACTCTACAACGCCACGTCTTTATTCTACACAGCTGACCATACTACCTTCTTGAAATACTTTCATAAAAAAGGTTTCTATGCCATCACACTCAACTGGTTTTCCTTCTTTGTCCCTGGCTACTCCACAGTGTCCTTTGCTTGTTCCTCATTTTATACTTGACCTTTAACACTGAAAGACCCAAAAGGTCTGCTCTAGCTACACACTCCAGAAGTGACCTCATCCAGTCAACAGCTTCAAATGTAAATATGAACAAACGAATAGGACAAAGAGAGACTCATGGACATGGATAATGGACTAGTGGTTACCAGAAGGGATGGGGGAGTGGGGAGGGGGAAAAATAAAAAAATAAAATGTTAAGTGTAAATATACCAGCCATACACTGATGACATCCAAATTTACACCTCTTCCTAGAACTCCGGATCCTTTCAGCCAACTGTCTACTTGACATCTCCATTCAGATTATCAAATAAGCATCTCACATCAATTACGGCAAAAACAAACAAACAAAAAAAACTCCTGATTTCCCCCAAACTTCTTCATTTACCAGTCTTCTTAACTTCATCAACTACTCGGTTGCTTAAGGCAAAAATTTAGAAATTATTCTTAATTTGTGAATATCCTCAGCATTTACAAATATCCTTTAAAAATCTATGGTTCTTCATCCCTTTGTACCACACTGATCCAAACTACCATGATATCTCACTCGGACTACAACAAAAGCATCATAACTGGCATTCCTGCTTCCTCTCTTATCCCCAGATAATTTCCTCACCAGCTTGTTCAGCCCTGCCTTGCCTTGTTCTCCAATACTAGCTCATGCCAACCCTTGCCCACCACAATCAGTCACCAGGCTTCCTTTGCTCCATGAATTCACCAAGATTGTTTTTCTCTTTGATCTTTTCCTTGAGCTATTCTCTCAGATTGGAATGCTCTTCTCTCATTCTTTGCAAAGCATCTCCTTTGTGTTATTCAAAAGCTCCTTAAATGTTTCATCCTCAGAAAGGCCATCTTGGCCCACCCCAACTAAAGACACCCAGGCACTATCAAGTAAACCCATTCTTAATTCTCTGCATGGCTTACCATGTGCTGAAATTTTTCTCAATAATTTGTTCTTTGTCTCTCTAACTTAAATGCAAGCACCATGGGCACATGAAGCTTGCTGGAGTTATTAGTCTCAGCATTCTCTTAATTTAAAATTAGGTTATCGTATGCTTGATATGAAATGAAGTAGGGTCTCAGAAACACGTGCTGCATGAATGAATCCATGAACAGATTTATCTTTACTCATAAAAACTAAATTATGTAATGAAGTAGTGTGAATTTTGTTTTGAAGACATCAAACCCCTTGGAAGTTCCACCAAGAAAACATTCAGACTGAGGCAGACAGTGATACACGGCAAAACTAGTTTCCACTGTTAATTTAATAATCCTACTTAACTGAAGACGAGGTCAACAATTTCAATGTTCTGGAAAGATCCTAAATGTTTCTCATGTTTGACAAGAGCATTTGTATTCTGCATTTGAGCTAGCTGCCCTTCCTCTCGTGGCATTTTACTGCTAGTGTGATTGGTAGCCCCCTGTGCAATAAAGACTGAAAGACCAAGATATGACCAGTGAGTGCTGCTCCACCCTGAATGTGGACAGGAAGCGTGTGTGGCTACTCACCCGCCATTTTCTTCCTATGCTCACTCAATGTGCATCACCCACAGACCGCCAATGACCAGGAGAGGTTATTTACCCAGAATGTCATGTCTCTCCTCCAATGATTTACACATTGAGAACCTCAAACATTTCATCCCTCCGATAAATCAATCCTATCCTTTTACCTACCTACCACTTTTAAAAATACACAGTGGTGTTAAACTTCAATCCTCATATATATTAAGAACAAGTGCAGTTACATTTTACCAAAACTTCCCTGAAAGTTTTGGAAAAAATAAAGCCAGAGAAATTGTAATCACCAATGTTGATATCAGAGACGGGAAATAATCCTTGAAGAGGATTTACGATGACCTCCGATTTTCAGAGTGTAAAATCACACACCAAACTCACCAGATGTTTATGAATTAATCTAGTATAATGACTTCTTACTTTCCCATTTTCAAGGGGAAATTATTTTGAGTTTTATTTTTCCTAATAAACTACTTCAAGCTCTGAATAATTAAGCCCCCTCCCAACACACACGCGTACACAAAAGCTCAGAAAAATCCTGTATCTCCCATGGGGCTAATTAAAAAGGATTCTGATTTCTACAAGGAATGAATGACATCTTTGTTAACCTACTTTAACAGGACTCTAAATGACCCTGGATTTTTCTTGCCCCAGTTTTCAAAATGTAACTGACCCAGAATAAAGTAAGCTTATCCCCAAACTCTTGACAAAAACAGAATCAAAATTCCCAGAAGCCAAAATTCTGTATACAACCTAAGAAAAAACATTTTCTGTGCAAAACACTGTACAGTGCAAACAACACTGTTTGAAGAGCTCTTATTTTATTTTTCATTTAACTGGAATATTTTTAAGGTTATAAAGCTTTACTATATCAAGGCAAAGAATCTTCCAGGAAAACACAGCAAAAGACACTGTCAGCTACTGTGATATCAGGAACCTTCTAGAAACTTTTGTGTTGGCACAATATAGCACAAATAGCCAGTGAAAGACTTTAACTTGATTATTTTCTCTGGGTGTAATAATCATCTAATTAGCCAAAAAAGAGCCCAGAGATGATTTACTTTTATTCATAATAACTGAGCAGTCTAACTTGGTTATAGAAGCCAAAAATACTGCTTCTGACACATGTCCTTTTCTTACTCTTTATTCATCATCTCCATCAAAATTCCACATTGGGGACTTGGCTGCAAAAGGGAAGAAATTTCACCCAGAGCCTTTTGTTAATCCTGTTCCTCTTTCTCACTTCACATGGCTTCATTCATTCACCATCGTAAGGTAGAATAGAATCTCTCTCAGAAACATGACACTATGGAGTAGTGGAGCCCCCAAACATCCTGCACACACCTCACTTACTTCAAATATAAGCAATCCATATTTCCATTCTACCTGACTGATTTTCCTCAACACTGAACAGTTCTTCTAATTCAGGGCACTTCACATATGTTTCATTATTTATTCATTATAAAGTTGTTTATTAAAAGCCTAAAATATGTCAGAAACCTCACTGGCAATAAAGATACAAGAGTGCCCTACACACAGAGCCCCTCACACACACATGGAGGAACTCAGAGACCTATTGAAGCAGGTGATGTCCAAAGATGAGTGGAAACTCACGCTCAAGGAACAATTACAGGGGGTTCAGCAAGAAGACAACAAACTCCAGGAAGTTCTTACCCAAATGTTTGATTTTTTACAGTGCGAGGAATATGTACCTCATCTTGCAAATAACGTTACAAAGAACATATTTTTATTCTTTACCTTCCTAAAACTCAAATATGAAAAGATGTTCCAACAACACTTCAATCATACTTTGGTTAAGTTTGGATGCTGGATAACAAAATTAGGACTATGACCCTGGATAGTTAAGGACTTCAAACTTGTTTCATACGAATAATTAGGTTCGCATCCCAGGTCATTTTCTCACTTTCACATGACATCAAAAGCACAGCTGGACCACGTGCTTCTTGAAGCTGCTCAATCTATTCACCTCTGTACCCTTAACATCCAGCCCACTGCACATCCTGATTAACTGAATAAAATTAAACATTAGAGCACACTATTATGCTTGTAATCTAACCCACTGAACACAAATAATTTCTAATGGTATTAAAAATAATGTATAAATTGAAAGCCTCCCTTCAGATGGATACTCATACATAATGAATAAATTTAAATAGAGTAATAACCTAACCGCAGAGGCTCACATTTCACTACTGAGCCCTACCAAGTAACACTATCTATCCAGAAGGCATAGAGGGCTTTTTTCATCTTTTAAAATATGCCATCTAGATGATAACAGTACTAAATAAAACATATGAGCATTGTTTGAAATGACACAGTAACTGGGCTAAACGTGGCTTTATACAGGTGCACGCAGACAGTTAACCATTCATTCACCAGCATTTTGGCAGGGATGCATGAAAGTTAACTCCTCGTGCAGTGGCAAAGGTAATAAAATATAAATCCCTGCCTAGTTCTGCATCTAATTAATGATAATGTTCAGTACTCAGATGCTGTTTTTCCAAAGCAGTGGCCTATCTCATTTTTAAAAACAAAATAATTTGTTTCTGTTATGTGACCATATTATGTCTTTTTATGGACAACAAAGTATTATGTTTACCTGTTCAAAAGAAATCACTTAAATCTGAAATATATAAAGGGTCCAAAAGAGTTCAAAATTGCCATGGCTGTCATTTAAAATATCACAAGATGAGTCAGCCAATCAATCAATATCACTTATTATTAACTGTACTTTCAAATGGGTCCTCCACCTATATTGTGTTTTTTACTCTTTCCATGGCATAGAAGCAGTTCTCATGAGTTTCCTTATAAATGGTATCTTTTATCTACAATTCATTTTAAGCAGACTGGTATAAAATAGTATTGAATGGCCTTATTATTTGCTGTTATTAAAATACTAAATGAAAGCACACTAATAATTTGTTAATAATTTGGACGTTTTATGTGCTACCACTATTACCTTAAGCAGCTCAGCTTCTAAACCTTGGAGCTGCTCTCCCCTGTTATCCATATTCAATAGTTGCAAAGTCCTACTGAGTCTTCCACTTTAATGATTTTCATATCTGTCCCAGATTGTCATACTCACTGCTATAACTCAAATCCAGGCAAGCACAGCCCAACATCTAGACATTTGCAAAGCTTTCATACTGGTTCCTCTAACGCCACTCTCTCACCCTTTTCAAGTCTTCCTGTGCCTCAAAACCAGGTTAATCTCCTTAACGCACAACTCTGACCTCTGACCAGATACTGTATTATCATTCTCAACACCCAATAGCTACCGACCGCCTAAAATCAAAATCCCCAAACTTCTTGGGTTTGAATTCAATTCTCTCAAGGATCTTAATATGAGAAATACTTCTGAAGGGATTCCTATTTTGGTCTCACATTAAATTGAATGGCAAAGAAAGTCCCTTCCAACTTGAAAATTCTGTGATAGTTATCTTTCTTGATCCCCTACTGCTCACATAATCATATCAATCCAATACTTCAAAGAATTATTCCCTGAACATATCTTTCCCACCTGAAGAGCTTAGGAGAGGTGTTATTTCTGACAAAACATGTAGTTACTATTTTCTTAGGATAAAAGGAAAGGAAGCACCTATTCCTTTGCCAGGAAAGAAATCCAATGGAAAGATCTAAAGAAATTCTATAATGGACACCTAGGAAAAGCAAATAACTTTTAAAGACAGTCATCTGTTTTAACAAGCTTGAACTTTCATATATCAAGTTCATTTAAAATATGGACCACCCATAGTAGCACAAAATGCACTAAATTCCATTTTTACATTAATATTTTCAAATTCACAAATGCCAACCCTTTCTCCTCCCAACAATCCAATCAGTTCAGTTCTATTCTCCTCACTGGACTCAGAGAACATAAATATCTCCCTACAAAAAGGCCTCTCAAAAATTCCTTCATAAAGACATTTTCTCAAGATCACACAAAAGATGAGCAAAAAGAAAGATGAAGTCACTTGTTTATTGTCCTGCTCTATGAATTTCAGCAAAGCACTTTTTGATTCCTTATGCCTGATCCCTTGTAGGCCCTGCACACATGGGATATTTGTTTTCATAGCATATCAACAACAAATCGCCACATTTTAATGCAGGTATCTTAATCTTTTCTTGAGGATATTATTCTGAGTCAGGATATGGCCAGAACAGTCTCATCTTAGATAAGTTTTGGCTAAAATAAAACAGGCATTGTAAGTTAAACAGGCATCTAAATAGGTTCTGAAATGAGGGGGAAAAACTTTCTTATGAGCAGTGATCCTGAGCCTCTCACATTACATAAAATCTCTTTTCTCATATTACTCCAAGGATCATTAAGCACATGTGAATTTTGTGAAATACAAGGCTGCTTACATAGCGTACAAAGCCGAATGCTTTTAAGACTATTGCCAAAAGCCTGCAGCTCAGTAGTTGTTAATGTACATAATATTTTCTATCAATTTTTTCCTAAATAACTAATCCTGCTATGAAAACAAAGTTACATCAGAAATATATACAAGTTCCTCCTTTCCTTCCTTTCTCCTTCTTTCCTCCCCCCTTTTTTCTCTCTTCTCTCCTTTTCTTCCTCTCTCCTTCCTTTCCTCCTTCTCTCCTCTCTTATCTTTCCTTTCTCTATCTCCCTCCCTCCCCACCCCCACAACTAGGCTGAAAGAATCATCACAAATTTGCTGAAAAGAATGAAGTTACCGTCAGGAAATCTATTCATCTCACAATTAAGCTTTCATTCTATAGTCATGGGGACTTCTTGGTTGGTATCTCAGAGGGTACCTGGCTAATGTGAGCATCCCTTGCCCAGTGTCAATCTCACCACATTACAGTATTAGCTTTCCACCTCTGTCACTATGGAACAATGCATCCAGCACCATGATCCTCTAAATACATCATGAAGGAAGATCATTCACACTGGTAGTGAATGTATATCACATTTCCACTGTGAACATCCCATACCCATCTCCTACTATAAAGCAGATTTACAACCTAATATGATTCAAAACACACTAAAAGAAACCACGCATTTCTCAGTAATTTGCTAATTATTTTGAGCTACTTGTGAAACTGAGATCATTACTGTTACTTGAAGCTGCTCAACTATATTCTGGCTATAAAAGTTTGCTATGGATTAACTGGGATAAGGCTAAGATTTAAGTGGATTTTCCAGAGAAAGTTGTTATGGAAATTCCCTCTTTCAAATTGTTCTTCAAAAATGTGTCACAGGGGGTGTGGTGCAGTAGAAAGAAAACTATCTTCCAGGTCAAACCCAGCTCTGCTGCTCACTAGTATTTGACCCTGGGAAGGTAATTCCATCTTCCTGAGCCATAGTTTCCTCCCCTGTGTCTTGAAGATAAAAATATCCACCCTACAATGTGACTGTGAAGATCAAAAGAGATAATGTATATAAGAGTGCTATGTAAGCTAGAGCATGTACATAAAGTCTTGAAGCACACTTTGCACTGAGGAAGAAAATATTAGCTATAATAACTATAACGCTGTAAGTGCTAAAATAGGTACTATGGGAGAACAGAAGAGGAAATGCGAATCTCAGCCGAAGAGAGCGCAGGGCTCAGGAGGAGGCTGAGTCTGGCTGACTTTGAGACTGATAAGGGGTTAATGAGGGATGGATAAGCTGGACCTCTCCCAGTGGGAAGAAGAGGCAGGGGAGCTGCAGGGGGTACAATCTGAAAGGAGGCACACAGACAGGGGGCGTATGGCCCCTTAGGGAGCTATGGGGATGGAATACAGTGTACACCTGTGGGGTGAGGCAGGCGATGAGGGCAGAGAGAAAGGTAAACACCAGAAAGAAGAGCCTGTGAGCCACATCAAGAAGTCTAGACTTCATCTCACATGTGTTGGGGAGTTATGGAATAAAAATATCAAAACAAACAAAAAGAAAACAGCAAAAACCAGATTTCTGGTTTACAATTTTTCCCTATCAAACATGCAGTTCCTACTCTAGGTGTGTGCTTGTGGGCAAGAAATCCTTTGAGACAAAGATTGTCACCGTAAATATATAAAAAGAAATTACAATGCATGTATTGAACTTCTACTCTGTGTCAGGTACTGCACTAAGCCTTTTGCATGCATTACTGTTCATCTTCAAAATGTAGTTGCAACATAGGCATTATCATCTATATTTTAAATATGAGGACAGTGACTCAAAAAAAAGATAAAGTCTCTTGTCCAAGTTCAAAGAACTAGCAATTGACAGAAGCAGGAAATTAGTTTTATCATATGGTCAATAACTATATATGGTGTCAGGGGTACTAGACTTTTCGGGGGGATCACTTCATAAATTATATAAGTGTCTAACCACTATGCTGTACACCTGAAACTAATATAATATTGAATGTCAATGGTTGAAAATTTTTTTAAAAAAAAAAAGAAAAAATAAATTCGATTTATCTATTTACTGATGCACTATCTTCCTGATACATTTTCAGTTACATGAGTTACTACTCACATGCCACCAAAACTTCAGAGAAAAATAAGGGCACTGATTTTTTTCAGTTAAATGAAAATTTGACTTAAACAATTTTATGAATGTTATATACTATAAAAAAGGTATTGAGAATTTTTAAAATTCTTACCTAAAGTACTACCTCTCAACATATTATGTTTCTTTGTCTACATAAATTGCATATTTATTTTTAAAAGTCCGGTACAAAGAGGAAATACAGATAGCCAATAGGTATATGAAAACAGGCTCAATGTCGCTAATCATCAGAGAAATGCAAAGTAAAACCAAAATGAGATATTACCTCACAGCTGTCAGAATGGTCATCATCAACAAAAAACAAGTGTTGGCAAGGATGTGGAGAAAAGGGAACACTCATACACTGCTGGTGGGATTGCAAATTGGTAGGCCACTATGGAAAAGTCTGGAGGTTCCTCAAAAAAATTAAAAATGGATATAGCTTTTGGTACTTGGATATATCTTCTGGGTATTTATCCAAAGAAAACCAAAACAATAATTCATAAAGATCTATGCACCCCTATTCTATGTTCATGGCAGCATAATTTACAACAGCCAAGATATGGAACCAACCTAAATGCCCATCAACGGATAATTGGATAAAGAAGTTATGGTTCATATATACAATGGAATATTGTACTCAGCCATTAAAAAAATGAAATCCTACCACTTGCAATGACATGGATGGACCTAAATGTTATTATGCTGAGTGAAGTTAAGTCAGAGAGAAAGATAAATACCATATGATTTCACTAATATGCAGAATCTAAGGAACAAAAAGAACAGACTAATCAAAAACAGACTCACAAGTATAGAGGACAATCTGGTGATGGCCAATGAGGAGGAGGATTAGGGGGCTGGGAGAGTGGGGCAAAGGGTTAAAGAAGTACAAATTAGTACTTGATATATGGTCACGGCGGTGGGGAGCACAGCAGAAGGAACACAGTCAGCATTAAGGTACTGGATAGGTGTAGAGCCAGAGAAAAGAACAAGTAATCAAGGAGATCATTTCATAAACTATACATCTAAATCAATATACTTGAAACTAATAATAAAATTAAAAAAATTTAAAAGACCTGATATGTAAGATAGAGTCTATTGCAATAGCTATTGACCCCAAAGTCAAGAATCTCATCATTCAAAACATTTTTAATTAAAAAGAAAATATCAGAAAGTCATTTTGAGATTTTATCATAAATATCTCAGATAAATGTAATGTATAGCATGGCAACTATAGTTAATAATACTGTATTGCACATTTGAAAGTTGCTAAGAGAGCAGATCTTAAAACTTTTCATCACAAAATAAATTCTGTAAATATGTATGGTGATGGATATTAACCAGACTTATTGTTGTGATCATTTCACAATACAAAGAACTATCAAATCATTATGTTGCATACCTGAAACTAATATAATGTATGTCAACTATATCTCAATTAAAAATTAATAAAGAAAATTATAAATAAAAATAATAAATGACTCAAAATCTCTGGCTTCTAAGTATTATTCTAAGACTGTTGCTTAATACCATAGCTCATAATCTTAAAATTACTTTAAAATAGTTACAAAATGTGCAAAGACTTGCCATAGCCGTATTTCTTGTACACTAACTAACTTTACTCAGCTCCAAGATTTGCTTTATCAACAAAGGTAGAAAGCCTAGAGGCTAATGAATTTTCAAAGTACAAAACAAACATTGCCAAACTCCACTAAAGCACTTAAAAAATACAGACTACTTACTCTGCATAAATATACGTATGATTCACATGATTGAAAGGTCATCACTCACTTATAATTTTACTATTCCTTTCTGTTAGTGCAAAAGAGGATGTACATTTAAAAGAGGCTATGCATAAAGATGTAAAACAAATACAAACAATACCAAGCAAACTATGGTTAACTAATTCAATTTTCACTACAAATAAAATACACTCAGAGTGAAAAACTGAGATACCAAATTCCTTCCAGGTATTCCTTAGTTTCTAGAGAACTGAGCTAGCAATAAAAACATTTAAGTAATATATTAAAAAGTTCTACAATTGGAAAAATACATAACAGAGACAGGAAGCGATGAAATCTGTGAAGAGACGAGGGAGGGTAAGGTTTTCACAGTTGCTATGGGTGTCACCCCACCCAGTCTTAATTACCTTGCAGTGAAATATGGAGATCATCGATGCCCAAGGAAACCTGTTCATCTTCAGTGGGACGCACAGGACTGGATGCCATCCTTTGACTCAGTGGAGATTACACCATGTCCATATCAGTTAAAGAAGTGAACTAAAAGTAAAAGGGATAAATGTTCATTAGTAACTCCGCTGCTTTGCATGTCTAGTAAACATGTATCACCAGAGAGTAACTGAAAGCAAAACCTGCCCTCCAAAGGCAGCAGAGGTTTCTAGAATTTCCTTCGTTCATGAGGAACAAAGTGACTACGCCTTCTTTTCTGAATCATAATCAAGATTTTGCCCTGGGACCTATTCACGCTCACTGGAGCTGCTGGCAGAACTCCAAAAGAGCCAGCATTGTGGATTCCACTGTCGTGGTGAGAAGGAAAGCGACATGGTTAGATTCCATATCTTGTCTAGAGGAAGCGCAGTTGACACAAACTGGTCTCTTAGGAGTTTCTGTGTATTTTCTTGTCAACCTTCACGCAGTAATGATTTTCTTTAAATTTTTTTGTCTAGCTTAATTCCTTTTCTGCTCCATAAATGTTGCCATTTACGAGAAACAGTAAGAGCTGACCCTGCATAGCCTATAAAGTGAAACTAAAAATACTGTATTGAAAGAAGGTTTAATGGGTTATCTGTTAGAATGAATTCTTTTCCCAAGCACTTGTCTTTCTACCTACACATGTCTTTCTCTATCCCCACTTTGACTCTTAAAGAATCTTTCCAGTAAGAGTACTTCTTACTCTGCAACTCTAAAAGTATTGCTTCATGCATGTGTATGCCGCTATTAGTATCTTAGGGGTTGAGAATAAAACAGTGACTTCTCTCATAAAGGTGATGACTATCTTATCAAAATAAACCTAACCAAATATGTACAAATATAAAATGTATTAGAGGATAAAGAGAGGGATGGATAAATGTACAGATATGTGGTCAAGCAAGGATAGCAAAATGTTAATGGTGGAATCTATGTGTTGGGGATATCAGTGTTCACTGCAACATCTTTTAACTTTGCTACATATTAGAAATTCTTCATTAATAAAATGTTGGGGGAACTAAAAACTAAATAAACTTGAGGCACCAGCTAGACATAATCATATTAAAATCACTGATCAGTTAACTCTACAGATAGACTTTAAAATGTCTTGCTTGCCTTCCCCACTCTCTTTTAGCATCTACAACCCCTTCTATTATCTCTCCCATGGATCACTGTTGTTGAAGACTTTACCCACCAAATAAACTATGTTTATTAGTTAATAATTAATTGTTTTATCCTCTGAATTAAGATGAATCAGAGACCACCTGACCAATAGTGTTACTATACTGAGTTAGTGGGATTCTAACCCAAATAAAACGCTGTTTGTTAGTTCAGGTGCGCCTATGCAGCCTGAAGAAGGATAAACGTACAAATGTCCTCATAGCTTTTGACATACTTATACAGCCTGAAGAAGGATAAAGGTACAAATGTACTCAGCTTTTGATGTACTGAGGACCTCCAGTCCTCCTTCCTATACTGAAGGGCTCCTAAACTCAAAGCAAAGACAGAGTACTTCATGATGTCAGGAGACAAACTGAATTCCAGAATGAATTTCCAAAGGGCACCCACTATTCCCTGCCAGAGCTATTTAAACAAACAAATAAGAAAAGGATAGTAAGAGTAGGAGCATAAACATTTTTATAGCACTTACAATATATAGGCACCATTCAAAGCATTTTGCATATATAATCTCATCTAATCTTCATAACAACTGTATGAGTTAAGTACTATAATTATCCCCGTATTTGAAAAGACAAAACTGAGATGCACAAATGTCATATACAGTTGTCTAAGGACACACAGCTAATAAATGATGGGGCTAGACTTGAACCCAGGTGGTTTTGGTTTCATAGTCCATGTTCTTCTCCAGTACAGGTTGGTACCTCATAGAGCTAGCTAAAACTGCCCAGATTTCATTTATTCTTTCTTTCCTTCATTCACTCAACACGCATTTTTATGTGCTAGACCCTGCTGTCAAGGAATTCAATGAATGCAAATCAAAAGAATATTGAGAAAAATCCTCTAAGAAATATATGCAGAACGTTCTATGGAAACAAAGGAGAAGGCGTGCCCCCATCAACCTGAAGCTTGAAACAGATGTGACTGTCAGGAGTGTACTTATTATAAACAGCTTTTCACCCCAAATAGTCCCATCAGCATTATTCAGATAACACCTTGAATTCAATAAGAATATCTCTGAAAGCCACTCATCGCCATTCAATATTAATCAAATAAAAGGTAACAAATGTAGAGGAATTTAACTTTGCCTTATTTACATTAAAAATAGAGCAATAGAGAATAAGTTGACAACTAGAGAATCAAGAAAATGTTCCTGTGAGAAACTGGTGTGTGGGATTCACTGAATTGTATATTAAAGTTGTTGAAAAAAATGCATTAGTCAAAAAAGTCTAGACTTAAAAATAACTTTGCCTGAGAGGTTATTTTAACAATAAAAATTTATTGGCAAAGAAGTCAACAAAATATAATAATCATTTGTTTACTGAAAAAAAGAAAGAGGGCTTGGCCAAAAACAAAGAGCCTATCAACCAGACTCCCTGAGGGCCATCCTATCATTGGTGTTCGACTTCCCCGTGGGGAGCACAAGAGCCGCTTTCTCAGGGAGGATCAGCACAGAAGAGCCCTTCCCCTGTGCTCCTCACAGCTTACTTTTCCTTTTCAAATAAAAGTTATACCCAATTATGTAACAAATCTCGTTTGCTTTAGAATGAAAATAAATTAGACTAGTCTTAAAAGTGAATAATGGACCATCTTCAGGCACATAACCAAAGACTGGGCAAAGAATTAATATAGTGGCATTACAGATTCTAAGATCAAGTGGAATCATATGGAATTGCATTTTAGAAATTCATGTTTATTAATATACGTGCTTTTGCAAATAGCATAAGCTATTTTGAAACGACTGTGGTTTGCTTATGCAATATATCTTAATATGTCTCTGGTATCTCTAAACTCAAAACACTAGAGAATTTCCCCTTTTTAAAGAAATCTTGACACTTACTTTGTGTTATTGTTATTAGAATTTTTTTCAACTGAAAATGAAATCTGAATTGAGATTATTTCTAATGAATGTAATTCTAAAATGAATTTTTATTCATTTTACTTATCTGCATTTTAAATTTTTCAGATGAATACATATTTCTGCTACAATAAGAAAAATGTTTTTGTTTCTATTTTAACTAGGTGACAAATGGGAACTAAGGTATTATTTAGTTCAGGGTCAGTTCTATGATCCATATGCTATGAAATCTATATCAATATCTTCTTCATAAGGAAAAAAATACTCTCTTGATGAAGTAAAACATGAGAAAAATTCTGAGTTTGTCAAAAATTTCTGGAAAAGTCTCTTAAAGTCTTTTTGGTAGCTCAACAAGTTTCTTATTTCCTGATTATTAGGTAGTTTGCTACCAAGCCCTGCCAGTTTTATAGCACTGCTGGCAAATCACTGTATCAACAGGGAGAAAGGGACATCTATCTTATCTTCAAAGGTTGATCAGAAGGTTGATCAGAAGGTGTACCATAGCGGGATGTAGTAAGTATGCTCAGTTAATTCTTTAGTGGTGATTTAAATGTTAGCTTTTTCCCTGGGGTGCCTCCTCCTTTTTGTCTTTTCTTCAGCTAGCTGTACCATGTTATTTATGGACCACCTAGGACATCTGAAGGCTCTCCCTTCTGTCAGCTAAGTTATAGAGCTATTCCTAGCAATTGACAGTTATCAACTTTAATCTGCTTACAAGCTCACAGAAGAAAGTTGGTGACACATTTGCAATAAGTGTCCTCATCTTTTTTCCATTAACTTTTCCTAACTCTGTTATTACTTATTTCTTCATCATCATTTGACCAGAAGCAATCGGTGCAAACTCCCACACCAGATAATTTTTAAAGTCTACTCTATCATCTCCTTTGAGGCACGTTATTTTTTCTAATGACCACCGCAAAATGCCAGAACAATCATTCCTATCCATTCACTACACATTTGGGAAACAAACATATAACAATACTCTGGCTATGATACCGCTGTGCTTGCTGCCTCGCAACGAAGCAGTGTCACTCTTCGCCAATACAAACTGAGCCACTAAACGACCTACCTCGACCATGATAAAAGCATTCTGACTGAATATAGCCAATTCCCGAAAAGAGCCCTCTGTTGGCCTTGACCAAGTCCCAAGTGCTCTGAACCACAGTGTCCAGTGCTACAGAATGAGAATGACATTATTTACAGGTGGAATCAATGAAAAAACACATGAAACTAAAAAATGACAGTAACAACTAACATTATTGAGTGCTTACTATGGGAGAGGTATTACAATATATAAACGTTCTTTGTTATAATTTGTGAAATGAATTTGTCAGGATTATTCTATTTCTTAATCAGTAGTAAAAACTAAAAGCTAGTCACAGTACTAAAATGAAAGGTAAAAAAAACTTAAGGAAAACATCCAGCGCTACAAAATCTTATGTGTGAAATCAGTACCGATCCAGAAAGCATGCACTCAGAACGTAATTATTTTTCATTTCCGCCAGCATTTTAACCTAGAAATTCTGCCCTTGCACTCCACACTCACATTTTCTACAACTCATAATTCCCCCAGCAAATATTCCGTGCCTTTGTTACCACCATGTCACCAATCTCCCCGAAACCCTGGAGATAACTTTAAGTTACAAGTACTGACAATGGTTTGGGTTTCTTTTTTTCCATACATATCTCGTCATTCCTTTTCTCCTCACTTCTCTCTGTAACTCTATTACTTTGTTCTTAAATTGCTACCAAAGACTGCAGGCTTTCCTATCACCTCTAGCTTTGCAACCCCCTTCTTTCAAGAATCCCTAAGAGACTTGGGACATAGAGGCAAGAGACACTGAAGAAGCTACGGATTAGACACAGGTCTGAAAACAAATGGAACGGAGTATGTTGAAAATCAGGGCTGATAGATTTTAGGCAGGTCTGCAAAGCAATGATAAGGCCTCCAGCCCTCACCCTCCCACCACCTCCCAGCCCCTACTCCAAGAGTACTGGCAGCCAGACCTATTCCCCAGGCCCCTACTTCCACCCACAGGTTGGGTTTCAGAGGATCCTTTTCTGGAGAAAGTAAAAGCCCCTAAGAAAAAAACCTCCAGATATTGATATTTGGGGTTCCTCAATAGAAAGGTCAGTTTACTGCCAAATTTCTACTGTGAAATTTCACTAATTGGCTTTTTCATTCCTTACTCTTAAATATGAGTGGACAATCAAAGATTACCAGATATTCAGGGAGAGCTTCAAAAAATGGAAAAAAGAAATCAAAACAAACATAAAAGAGGAACCTGGAACAACTGGCAAATGTAGGAAAGGAAAAAAAAAACTGAAACTGATAATAATTTTTTTAGAAATGCCACCATAAGATGCATTTTATGTTAAAGCACACGAAAGGCTTCACAACAGCAGTACAAACAGAATCAACATTTTTTTTTCCATTTTGTATCTTCACAGGACAAGTACTATATAATAGGAAGGTATGTGAATCAGTGATTTTAAAGGTAGTGTTGCTCTTATTAAGACAAAGTTCTAATTTGGGGTCTGAGAAACTTTTTTAAAAAATGTGTACCTTCATTCATTCCACACAGGATTGGTGATTCGCAAAACATATTCACTGTTCTGTGTAGAAATGCTGAGAAGTTTGGGAGAGAAGTACTCAGGGAGCTCTCATCAGATGACCTCATTTTTCTAAGGAAATAAGAAGGTAATCTTCTGGGAGCTGGGGGAGCAAGTGAGGGGCAGGGTCCTTGAGAAACGAACAGTACGTGGAACAGGCCACAGCCGAGAATCTGAACCAATCGACCAGAAAAACACACAGGGAGTCTGAGGGCCGTGAAGGCGCACTGAGGCCAAATCAGCGCTGGCTACAAAGGGATGCCAACAGCATTCTGGGTGCAAGGTTTTCCCAGGAGGACTTGGCATCTGACTGATGCTCAGGTAGGATCAGCCACTGCCGGTGAGTTAATCAATTTCTACCGATCAAAAAATGCCCTAAAATTGCACACAGACGCAAGGAGACATGTTCAAGAATGTTCGTGACAGAACTGTTTATAAAGAAAAAAAAAAAAAAGTGAAAATATCAAATCCATATATCCCAATGGTAGGAGAAAGGAGAAACTGGTTGATTCACACAAGGGAAGACTATTCTATAGCTGAAATGAACAAAGACCAATACCAGCACAGTTATATATCGAAGCTATAAGTGGGGGTGGGGAAAGCAAGTGCAAAAGGACCGGTATACCAAGAAGTCATTTATGTACTTTATGTAAATTTTAAACATGTGGTAAAGGAACAGAAACGTGCTCCAGAACGATACCCCCAAGTTCAGAGAGGATGAGACTTTAGGTCCATAGTGAATTTTCTCTTTCTTCTAAGAATTTAAACCTAAGTAGGGAGTACATTATGGATGTTTTAAAATATTCACTAAAACTGCAACAGGATTCTATTTAAGTTAGAAAAGAAAGAGATGAAATGGTTGACAGCGCCGTAGACTCTGGCTTTAGTCCCAGCTCTGCCACTGACTGACCACATGACTTTGGTTATCATGAGCTTCTCCAAGGTCCCGTTTCTTCATCTGTGAAATGAGGATAATGACTCTGTCTGACCCAACTCATAGATTTTCAGGTTCATGGCCAATATCTAACCCAAAGTTCTCTGCTGCACATTTAAAAACACTGGATTACAAGAAATATTCACAAACGAATGCCTGAAAAACCGAGTCCACCCATTCCAGGATGTTATCTTTGGATTCTGTCCAGCCATCAAGGGGCTGTGAACCTGAACTGCATTGTTTTACCCCTCGGAAAATTGCTTTTTATTAAAAGTGCATCCTGGTATAATCCCGTAAGCTTTACCAAGCAGGTTATTCTAGGAGGCAGTGAAGAGCAACCTACTGTTGCTCTGACACCAAAGGTCAGCAGCACAGCCCGTCCATGTCGTGAACGAGAACACGCTGTGGAAAATTCTCTCAGTTTCCCTCTCTTTTTCTGGCTGATATAGCCCAGATCTAGCAACTACAAATGACTTTATGGAAAACAAGCTGCCTTCCTACTGGCTTTATTCATCTATCTTTATTTTTAGTTCGATGCAACGTCCTCACCTATTTTTTTTATTATTATTATTCTATTGAACTTTATGTTCCTATGTAAACTACTTCCAACTTTATCTGGAATAAGGGAAGTTACAAATAAATGAGTTTAATTAACTCAGATTTTCTGTAAGGACAACAGATGTAGCATGTTGAAAATTACAAAATGAGATAAACACAAATTGTCCTTCATTAGTGAGAAAGAAAATTTAACTGGTGGAAAACGAAAGTTTATGTGCTTTCGGTAAATGAAAGTTTTGAAATATTTCTCAATGCCAAGCCACTTGAATACAGTTCTAAGCTCTAGAAAAAGATCTATCTGTAGACAACACTGGAAGTACCCCTAAAACATGATGAATGACTTTGTGGCCTACTCTATCATTTCTGCCAGGTTCTGTTCGCTCTTGTCCCATCTTCTCATACTAAGCCTATGTCACCGAGAGCCTCATTCCCAGGCAGACCCTGAATCCTGGAGTCTTGCTGATAAGCAATGGATTAACAATGCCTCCAGTGGGGTGAGGAACACTGAGAGGTACGTGGGGAGGTACTGAGGGGCATAATAAATTAGTTTACTACTATTCATAAGAAAAATATTTCCTAAGAATTCCTGGCACTCAAGAATATATGTTTTTATCGCCTATACGCCTTGTGACTGTTCTTACTCTGCCTCTCCTGTGTCCCCATTCCTGCCCATCAGCCTCCCCTCCCTTGCAGATCAGCGGTCCAGGCTCTGCAGGGTTTCTTTTTTTTCCCTCTGTCCCAGCTCCCTCCCATTACAGCAGGGCAAACAGAGTTTCCCATAAAATGCTAGCACACTAAAATAAAAAGAAGCCACCATAAACATTACAAACATCTTCGAAAAGCTATTACAATCATAGCATCTTAAATAAATTGCTTAAATTTTCCAACTAGTGAAAAGAGATAAGTAATTAGGTCAGCTTGCCATTCAGTAAATTGGCTTTAGGAGAATTGGCCTTCTTCCCCAAAGAAATAGCTGTGTGACTAACAGATCACTTATCTCTGGTCTCCACTCCAAAGATAACCTCAGCCCTGCGCCCAGCCTAGCTGATTCCCATTTCCTAGTTCCTGTTAGCCCCTTCCTGATATTTCATATAGGAAATACTGCAAACATTCTGGCATCAATTTAGAGGCTACAGGTCCTAACTGCCATCTTGAAATGCCAGCTAACATGGAGAAACCCATTCCTTAGAACTCCACCGCTACGTTCACCCGTCCCTTCGGACTAGATCCTTTGGCCCTGAGTCTTCTTCAGATTCTTCGGATTGTTTGCTGTTGTATATCCTAATCACCTAGCATAGAGTATGGTACATAAGTATATAATAAGTATTTGAGGAAAAATGGAGAGTGAACAATTAAATTTAAAAACTGGAGCAATGTTGTTGAGGACACATTCTACAAACTCAGCTCTTCCCATTCCCCACATCTCCTACCTCATCCCCCCAAGCAGCTTTTTGTGTTTGTTTGTTTTTTTTTTTAATTTAGTGCAAGAAAATACTTCATTTCCTTGGAGAAACAGGTTGGGATTTTGCTCTTGTTTTGTTTTATTTTTGTTGTTTTTCTTCCTGAAAATAAGAATAAGAACCATAATAATTAATGTTCTTTTTTTTTTTTTTTTTTTTCATTTTAATGGTCCAGAAACACAGATAACTTTGAGGCCAAACTGTAGCAATTATGTAGAGGTCCTTGTTATGTTTGTTTTTTTACTGGCTTTTGTCTCATTTTGTGTTTGTACCTTTTATTGACATATAATACCTGATTTTATACATATTTGTTGTGGTCATCTTAAACCCTTGTGAATAAGGTAGTGAAAGAACTAATTTAAAAACTATATGAATAGATAAGTGAGCAAACCAAAACTCGGGAAGTATACTTTACAAGGATTTTTCCATACACAAATAAAACTAAAAATAATTTTGAAATCAAGGTCTTCCTGAGTCAGGATATAAAAAATAAGTTACAACTTCCTCCTTCGATATCTCCACTTGAATTGTTCCCCTTCTTTCCATTTTCAACAAGATTGCTTTTTCTCCCAGAATGGCCAGAATTCTTGGCCATAGGAAACTGAATTGCCCTCAGATGTCTTCCTGGATGTATCTTAAGGTAAAATGCCCATTTCTATTTGTAATGATTTTTTCTTGAGTTTTCAAGGGTTCAGAGGAACCTTGGTCACAAATTACCTGGAGAAAGAAAGGTGTTTGAGGGGGTGGGGAATTCCGTTAAATTTACAAAGCTGAACTAGTCCTACTGAGCCGTGGTCAAAACAGTTGCATGGACAAATAGTAAAATTCTGAGAACAGAAGTGACTGAAATGTTTGGGAAATATGTGCAGAATCTCTCTGTGATTATAACAGTGTTTTTGTCAAGTGTTTCAAGTAACATAACTATACAAGCATTTTTACACATGTTTCTGTTGGGCAGCATTTCTCTGCTGATGAAAGATTTGTTGTTAAAATTCCAAACACTAGTCTCTCCAAGATATTTAAAAGAAATATTTCTATATTTGAAATGTCTGCCAACAAATACAAATGCCAAAAATATGTTGGCTGTTAAAATAGAAGTTTGCTTCCGAAATGTAATATTTCTTTAGAATAATATTTGCCCAATTTTAGTGGCAGCTGCAGAAATGCTTTCACTGAAATTAATTTACTATTAAAAATGGTCAAAGGCAGAGTGATTTGCTTTTTCCTTTTGGCCTGCATTACTGTAATTGACCCAAATTACACATATCTTTATCAACTGATACACCAGCTGTGCTTGGCCAGGTACCCATTCTCTCTAACTGTGTTGACTTACAGAAGAAATTAGCAAAAAATAAATAAGACTTTTTTCAGATAAGGGTGTGTTTTGTCTTATGACCACGTCCCACGACAGTCCTCAATCACATGTATATGATTGCTAAGTTTCTTGCTTAATTTAGAAGCTTCCTGACCCTATTTTATTCTACTACTCAGGCTTAAGATAAATATAAAAACATGAACCAAATTCAAGGCGAACTGAGAGTTCCAGATGAGACCATATTAATTCATTCATTTAATAAATACTGGTTGAGTGCCTACTATATTGCCAGGCACTGGAGGAGCAAATGAATGAGTGGGAAAGTCTTTCCAGAGACAGAAACAAAGTGTTCGGGAAACTTAAAACAACAGCAACAACAACTAACTGCCTGGGGGAAATCCAAAAAAGCAAGACTTGTCATAACAGGCAGAATGGAAAAGGAGCAATTTCTAGCTTCCTATCCTCCAGATTTCCCTGCTAAAGCAGGTAGATCCTAGAAAAGGTAAACTGGTGCATGAGAGGGCTGGCCAGGACAAGTAAATCCAGTCAAATTATAAATCATTAATAAGTGCGAAAATAAGTTTGTTCCTCCAATCCACCACAACAGAGCCAAGGATTAGGAAATAAATCCAGGTGTTTTTAGAGGGTGAAAAAAAAATCCTTTCAATAAAATTACACTTACTATAAGGCTATAAAGCTGAATTATAGCTCAAATTTATTTTCTACAAAATGGAATATACATTTTATTTACTTTTAAGAGGATTTTGCACTACAAAAGTAACGTGTTTATTAAAGTAATTTTTAATGTTACAGAAAATTTTTAAAAATCAATAAAATCTATCCATAACCTCACCATCCACATACAACCACTCAATATTTTGGTGAATTTTTAGACTATTTTTATCTATAACATAGGCTTTTTTCTTTTACAAACTGTAATTATACCACAAATCTTTTTTATTCTGCTAAATATTAAGCATCAGAATTTCCATGTTATTAGTCTCTCTAAACATAATTTTAATACCTGCATTGTAGTTTGATGGTACATAAAATTTTGATTTGGAAAAGAGCAGCAAGAGTTACTTCTAAATCTTCTCAAAAAAAGAAAGAAAAAAAATGTTATGTTATTACTTAGCTTTCATTTGTTTACTATTAGTAATTTAACCAAAGAATATTAACATACAGCTCATATGCTTCAGGTATTATGCTTGCTGGATGGCAAGATAATCAATCCTTGGAAAAATGGTCTCCAAGACAAGAGGAATTCATATTCCCTCACCTTATCTGATTCCTGGCCATTTTCACACTGTGCTTGAGCGCTCTTCTGTGCAAATTAAATCAAATAATTGAGCTATACTATGAGAGAAATTTCCAATAGGGCAGGCATGGTGAATGGGCAGCAGAAACAAGAACCTAGGCTCACCTGACCTAGAACATAAACCAAGTCAAGATCTCTGCCCATGGTGAGAGAAGCAAGGACCAGCACATACCAGCTACTTGCAGGCTGTCAAGTGAAAGACAGTGCTTCCCATGTGGGTTTGGGATATCCTAGTCACACTAAGTCTAGTCTAGGATGCTGAATGGTCTTGTGAGGAGGCAATGCCATGTCGCAGAATTATTCCTGGACTACTCATTTAGCAAACCTGCGTTCTAATCCTCATTCTGGCCTAACCATAGAGAATGCATTTTGACCCAAAAGTAGAGAATGCATTTAACATATCTGAACCCTAATTTTTCATTCATAGTAACATAAGGGTGGAGCTAATAGTCTCTAAGAGCCCTTCGAGCTAAATAAAAAAAAAAAAATCTGTGATTTTATGATGCTATAAAAAGGAGGGCTCACATCCACAAAAGTAACAAACCCAACCATCTTACCACTTTCTAACCATTATTTCAAACATAAGGAATGAAGAAAAAGTTCTCTGTTGCTCCAGAAGTGATATATATCTTCCACTTCAATCACTAAGCTATTCTGAGTTGTGATCAATCTTGTCAGGCTGACAATGCCAATGAGACCAGGAGGGTCTGAGCCTTTGGATCCCTGTGAAGGACAATCAGCTGTGTTCCCTTCTAGGCCCACAAGCTGAATGCCTTCCCCATGGACCCACAGACAGTGACTGATCTCAGTTCATATCTGCCTTTCTCATGGAAACGTTCAAAGTATCACCTTAAATGACTGAAGGTCACATTCGTGTTATTTGACTTTCTCCAACGGTACAAAAACTGGAAGACAAAGTCTTTTTATTATTGAAAAATTATTTTCAATTTTTTCTCAAAATTATTACTTATATGCTGTTATGGTTTTCTTTATAAACCTTTAGTAATTAAAGAATATTCCATACAATTTTAAAGAACACAAAATTAATAAGACTACTACTACCTCAGTAAGTATAAAATATACTGTCAAAATGTTAGACACCTACTTATAAAATATAAAGTTGATATACATACAGCAGGTAAAAGAACCTTACAATTAATGATTGTCTTTGCACCTAATAATCATACAATGTATTCTGAAGTCTACCTACTTCTCGAAATCAACCTCTATAACTTAAAAAGAAAAAAGGAATAAAATTCTATATAATAAAGAAGTGGACAATAGAGCATGCATTCCACCCTGCCTTACAGGAATTATTCTTACAAAAAAAAAAATCCTTACTTATCTGAAGATCATGAATCCCCCAAAAAAATTATATGTATGTGTGTGTGTGTGTGTGTGTGTGTGTGTGTGTATCATCAGCTAGCTCTCAATTACCCACACACATATTCCTTTTTGTAAATAGTCACAGTCCCTTCCTGCAGCCAAAGACATTACATAGCGGTGTTAAGTTGGTGTGTCTGCCTGTATGTATGCCTTTGTAGGCAGTGAGCTACCCAACCATGCATCTGAATCTTGTTTGAGACAGAGGCCATGGGAATATTAAGGCTACTTTCATCCTGTGAAACATCTCTGTGCTAGTACAACACAGGTAGTCGTAGGGTCAGTCGCTTAACTACAAAGAACCATGTAGGCACAGGGATGGGGATGGTCAGGTACAACTATGGAAATCAGCATCCATTCAACTTGCTTATTCTCGGAACATCGTCCCTCAGCTTCCATCAAGTGTCCACTAAATGTAGCTGAATGTCTCGAATACACGTGTAGAATCAACATGTATACTGAACAGCTCTACCTCAACAACCCGCAGTGTAACATACTCAAAACAGAACAGGTGACTTCACTTCCGGCCATGAAGGAATTACAGAGTCCGTAATTAACCTTCTTCTAGAAAGTTTTAGAAAATAAAGGAGACAATTATTTTGAGACTGCAACTGGCAATGCAAGAGTATCATCCTTCTGAGAAGGGAAACAAGCAAGGTGATGTGCTTTCTACCTGCAGACAGTGTGCAGACCTCAGTGCTTTAGGGGGAACGCCAAACAGAGCCTAACAACTTCACTGAGATCAGAATTCAGAAGGCCAAGGGGGCCAGAGTAGAGAAGGAAGCAGAATTAGGTAGAGAAAGAAGCTGAGTTGCAAAGCCAGCTCCAGAACAGCCTGTCCCAACCCCACGTGAGCTCTGGAGGTTAAATGACACCTACAGAATTGTCCTAAGTTGGAACTAGATGGCCTGGCCCTTACAACCCCACCTAATCAGCCACTGGATATGGGACCTTCGATACCTACTCTGCCCCTGAGAAGGGGCATGACCGCCTGGTTCACTGATGCGGAGGCTATCCGGAAAAGGCTGAGGCACTCCCCCCACCCAGAGGCTGGGCAACAAGCCCCTCATTAAAGGGAGACCTGGACAGCACAACAGTGTCCACTACAGTGAGCTCTCAAAATCGTCAGCCTCGTTATGTTACTTCCCTGCTTAAAACACTTCAAAGACTCTTCATCGACAGCACAGCATTCGAGGCTCTTCAAGAGAGGGCACCTTCCTATGTCATCCCTATCTCTTGACACTCTTCACATAGGCCCAAGGCTACAAACATGGCCAACGAATTAAAGTTCTCTTTAAGGTCCCAAGTTCTCTCACTTTTCTGTCTTTGCTCATGCTGTTCCCAAGCCCAGGCAGAGTGAGGCCAGCTGCTTCTGTGCTCCCTATGCACACCATACCTCAAACTCAGCACAAATATCACAACTGGTAGGTCCACATGTCTGAGATGTCAACTGGACTGTGAGCTCCTTGAGAATACCATGTTTTCTTTGTAACCTTAGCACCAACCACCAAGTCTGATGCAAGCAGGTACTAAACAAACATATGAGGAGTTAATGGAGAGAGAGATGGGTAAAATCATTAAGCATTCTCACCACGTACCTACTACCTGAAACTGGGCTGTGAGTCACTTCTCCCATCCCCACAGGCTTCTATACCCACTTGCTCTCGAATCCTACAAATTCTACCCACATGGAGTCTATGACAGGGCCTGTTTTCTCCATATAATTTACCATTGATATTCTGTCTTGTCTGATATAATCTAGGAATGGAAAGGTACTCAGGCTGCTCTTCTGGCCCTGACATCTGCCTGTGGCTCTTTAAACTTTGGCCTCCATGCCTGTTTTTCATTCCTGGGCCAGGCGCTGAGCCATCTACTACCACTCAAAACTCCTTGTGAAATTCTCTTCCTGATGCCACACCACAATTTTTAAATTTCAAAGCAATTCACTAGCGTTATATTTTAAGCAACAGAAACAGTGCTATATTTCACTACAGAAAACATCAGGCTCTGGTCTAGATTTCCCCAAATTTAAAATACCTCTGTAAGGGAGGGATATTTATCATCTAATATACCTCTTTTATTCTTTTTTGCATTTTCAGCCTTTGTTATTAACTGATACTTCTTCATATCTAGAATACGATGAAGCTTATACTTATAATAATATAAAAGAACTCTGAAGCTTTGCAATGTCCCAAGGGATTATGAACCTCAAAGAAAAAATTCACTTGAGTTCAATATGTTTATAATTGTAATAGTCTGAGTTCTGAAAATTAGCAATCTAAGGATGTTGGGTCTAGTCACTCTCTATTAATGAATATGAGACTGTATTATTCCTCAATCATGGCAGAAAACTGGTAGAGAAGTTAAAGATACACACCTATATCCAAGAAAAACCACTTGAGACAAATATATTAGTGAAAGTTTCAACTGCACTGGTAAGTGCTATGTATATATCCTAGAACAGCAGCAAATGATAGTTAATGCCTGACACATCTAAAACTAAAAGATTCCAACAATGGAAAACATGTCTTTCTCCTCTCATCCACCTAAAGGTATAAGTAAAGAATAACACAAAGACGACAGCTTTATTAAGCATTAAGAATATATACAAAAGCTAGGTAACCAGTCCTTGAATAATCTAAAACTGATTAGAATCTCTCCTATATCATCTTTACTCAAAATATTTTGCCCTTTTCTTGATTATTGAAACTGAATTTGGTTATAAAAATCATTATTATACAGTGTAATAAAATATCCACAAAAAGCAAGCCTCGTTCCAAATATCAAAGGCCAAAAACTGCTCACAAAGATTCATGTACAAATGGAACTCATGGAATGCAAATAATTCCTGAGGCTCGCTCATAAGACTAAACATGGTTCAAAGGACAAGATCACAATGCTTTATCTACCACAGTCAACACAGTGTGTGCCTATCTACAACTACATTTACTCACTGCATACATTCCGTTAAGAAAAATAAATAGAAGGCCACATAAAAGAAGTTATAATGAATGGGTAGTGTTTTTTTTTATTGTTTCTTCTTTCTAACCTTTATGTTGTAATAAAAAGTAGACTGAAGAAATATATGGTTGACACTGAATTAGAAAATGTTAAACAATAAAGAAAACCTAAAGCTTTTTTACCAATAAATACCTAATTCAGAATAAAAGAGTGCTTATTATGCACTGAGCATTTTACACACATATGCATTTAAGCCTCATAAAACATCTCTGACATGGATACTAATAATATCAACAGTTTAAAGATGAATCCAAGTTGGGGGGGGAGGGGTCTTATTCAAGTGGCTCAGCCAGTGACTGGGTCTTGGAGCCATATCTGTCTCACTCCTGCATCCACAGTCTCAATCCCTAGTTCATATAATCCCAAAATAAGATAGTCAGGATAAGTAAACCTTTCAAGTAATTACATAATTTACTCTTGTGATAACATCAACATTTGTTTTTAGTGCTCGCTTCGGCAACACATATCCCAAAAACATTTGCTTTTAATCAGTAGTGATGTAAAGTTTTTGACCCACTATAAACAATATCTGGAATATATATAATTTGTTTTCTTCGATGACTTAAAATCACTATTAATATTAATTACCATACTCATCTCTAATGGAAACCATGTATGAAATCTTATCTAGCTCTGCACTTGACGTGTTTCTACCACGTCACCATGCCGTGACCATAAGCAGGCCCTGACACTCCCTGACCTCCATGTCCTCTGCTGTAACATAGGGGCCTATGGTTCCACCTGCCTCACAGAGGTTATTAGAAAGTCAAATAAAATCGTTAATACAAACAAGATCAAGAAACTGTAAATTTCAACAGACCGTAAGCTTTATTATTGCTCGTCAATGAAATGCTTAGACTTTAAACTCTTTCTCTCAGATATTAAAGAGGAATGAAATTCACATATGGATAACAGTCTCCACAATTCACTAGTAATTTGTCTGGCTGTCCAGTCAGAAGTCTGTTGCAGTTTCCAATGATGAACATCAGTAATTGTGCCTTCTGTTCTAATGGCTTCAGCAAGGCCATGTCACTAAGGCTAGAAGAAGTTTGTATTTCCTCAAAGTGTGAATATGCAGTATCTTAACCACTGCACATGTGCACAAAATGCAGCAACAGGCTCCCTGACTGGTAGACTAAATTCACTGAAAGAGCAATTAACTTAGACTTTTTCCATTTCTTTAGAGAACGTAACCTGTGTTGTATCTCTAATGCAAAGGATCAAATTCTTATTCTATAGCAGAGTATCACACAGAGTATGGAAGACAAGAAACAATCATGTGAATGGCTTCATAGGTAACTGAAAGATATAAAAAGATCCCTCTAAAAAACAAACCAAGTTCTGATGCACATGAACAGATAATTCACATAAGAGAAAATATAAATGCTAAACAAACACATGCAAAAATGTTCACCTTCCCTGACAAAGAAACTGATATAAAAAGAAACTGATATACCTCTTCACTCTATACGCAATAAGCATTTTAAAAATCAATATGGTGATATGCAACTTAAATCATAAAAATGCACATACAATTTAACTCAGTAATCCCACTCCTGGAATTTATCCTAAGAAGTAATCCATTAGAAACAAATTTATATATGAATTCTCAATATTGGAATGCTTTGCAAAATTTGGTACATTAATATAAAATAAATCTTTAATAAAAACAAAACTGATCATTACGAAGTCTACAAAAATATTAAGAAAATACTGATAAACAGAATACAAATGTTAACGTTAAACAGGAATGTAACCATATCGATATGTATATGTGTGGACAAAGATTAAAAGGTAAAAATAAAAATTGTTAGTGATATAACTTATGAAATTCTCATTCAAAATCTCTAAGCACTATTGCTACCTCATTTTCTAAATGGCAACTATGTAACCCACACCATTTTTTAAAACTACTTAAAAACAACTTTTGCCACATCCCTTCCACCAACTGAAATACATAGAATGCATAAGATTGTCAAGAAATAATAACCAGAAAAGAAAATATCACTTAAGAATGAGATCTGTGATTAATGAAAATAATAATAATAAACCTAAGTCTTTTCAGTGTCCCTGGGAGGTCCAACACTGGCTGGCACTACAAACCTAAGAACTCCCACAATAACCTTTCCCAGTTTGTGGAATTCCCTGCACTGTTTTTTCAGACAAACTGAAGAATTTAATCTGTGGCATTTGTAAAATACGTTATCTATGGAGTACTAAAGGGAAAACAGAAATATTTTATCTTCTGTTGCTTATTTATCTGAATACACTTGATTTCCCTCCTTTGCCTCGGACCTTGGAAGATGAACTTTGGAAGTTTCTTAGTGGAGTTACATATCACGCTCCCTTTTTTCTCTGCAAATAATTAACAGTCTGTGTCAAATTGGTTTCCCACCTTCCAACTCCCTTTGTAGGATGCGCTAGCCCCTCGGGAGTCTTTCTTGGAAGAAAGGAAAGCCGACAGACTGTCTAAGGCCACTGTCAGAAATCAGGGGATGGAGACCCTTGTGGGCTCCGCCGGCTCCTCAAACAGCTTTGTGGCCTAGATCCCTGGGCTCTACCTGTCTCCTTCCTCTACCACAGTTCACTGCGGCTGACTCCGGGGCAGGTAGCTCTCCTTTCCCTCCCTGACGGCGGAGATGATTTGCAAAAAAGAAAAAGACTTAATCTTCTGATAAAACTAGCATAAAGGGAAGCTTCTCAGTGCCTTTTATTATTGAGACAAATTAACCCTAACTCAGTTTTTCCCATTATAGTCTTCCCGGTTTATGAGACAATATGCAATACATCTCTTTAAACGCCTTAGCATCTTTCAGGTACAGAGACTCCTTTTACATACATTCCTTCCCTTGATGGCACATAGGGTCATTCCATTCCTTCCCTAATCTTATTACTCCTATATAAACAAAGACTGAAAGGTTCTGCTAGAAAACTCTCAAGTTCCCCGGTTTGCGGTCAGGGATTTCCATTACTCCTGATGTTAACAGCACCCTCCATGCCCTATGACACTTCACGAGAGGCAAAACACCTTTTTTCTTAGGTTTATTATCTCCACATGCTAGTGTTCCGTTATTATCTGTATATTATCACCTTCACATCCATCAATTCCTCTGCCCCAAATATAAAAGAAGATTCCTCAAGGATCTGGGGTTTTTTATATGTTAAAAGAACCAACAACACGTAATAAGCAAACCAAACAAACTATTATTTAATGGATTCGGTCCAAAAAAAAAAAATGGGTTCAGATACTTAAGGGTTATGCCTGAATTTTCTTGATTGCCACTTTAAAAAGGGGCTTCCACAGCAGAAACTGAAAAGCCAGAAATCCAGGGGGAATGGATGTCAGCAAATCATGATCTTGATTCCTGTGTAGCCTCAAATATAGGAGATATTAACAGATCTGTATATGCAACCAATCCTCCCCATCACCCCCTCATGACCCCACTCCTACCACAAGCATCACCTCCACAACAGAACTGTTACTGGGGTTGCAGGCCCCACCTGGTGATCTAGACGTGCCAGCCCTGCAAGGTAGAGAGCCACATTCATGTTCCCACATGTGCCATTTCATATTCACCCACCCACTCACCATCCAGAGGAGACCATGGGAGCCAATTCAATGGCCCAGCCTGTAAAATGCAGAAAGCCATACCTTAGACACTTTTGCTGGGTAAGCAAAGGAAAAAAAGGTAGACAGAGAATAGGAAAGCAAAGAGTATATACACAGGAAAACACAGACACATTCATTATAAAACATAACATATGCTTCTTTGTTCCTAAACACCACTGGGAAAATATCAAACTCCACTGGCTTTTAACAATACCATGGTCAGCCCAGAAAATCAGAGCTGTGACATGTTACGCCAGTGTAGACCTTCCAAAGCATTCTCTAATTCTATTTCAATCACAAGATTAAAATTTGGAGATGACTCTTCCTTCCACTTCCACAGTTTCCTTAATCTCTATTAAGACAAAATATGACTGGAGATCACCCAAGCAACTGCCTCCCGGCAGAAAAAGTGGAAGCTTTCAGAAACCTGTTTCTAAAAATCCTTCCCAAAAATCCTCTGGCCAAACTTTTGACCTACTGCTTTACCAATTCTTGGCTGTGAGTGGTAATAAAAAGTAAAGTTTTGGTTATGAATCATATAGTTCCTATTTTGACAAAAGTTCTAAGTTATAGACTTCCTTAGTTTTTCTTCAAGCTGCATGGCCTGCTATTTTTATAAATGAAAAGAACCACCGTGCACCCTTTCTCTCTCCCGAGGGCTTCCCATAATCTACTTATAGAACTGGACGTTTTCCAAACCTAAACATAATTTACTGTGCTATTTTCGATGACCGGCAATTTTGGTTTTGTTTTTCTCTTATCCTAAGGGAAAATCAATTGCCCAGCAAATTAATGTATCCCTCATCCTTTCATCCTTAGAGACCAACGATCAAAACTGATTTAGGTCTCAAGTGGTCTATTTCTGGCGCTGAGTGGATGTTAATCCTCAATAACAGGTTTGTTGGACTAAGTAACACACTGGGCACCCAGGGATAGTGGTTCTGATCCCCTTTTCTTTTACTCACTCACTGGGAGGCCTTGAACAAGTCACTCACTATATTATCTTAGTTTCTCTGACCATAAAAGACAATTACCAAAGCAATTCAAAAGGAACATATTTTTGTTGTGTTTTTTTTTAATTAAGAAATCATTAAAATGTAAGGGTATCCACTATTGCAATCACATAAGTTTGAAGCAACCAGCTCAATCCACAGCTACACAATCCACATCTGTTTCCTTCCTAAAACACAACCTAGCACGCACTGGAATTAGGAACCAAGAAAAAGATACACTATATTTGCACTGATAATGAGATGCACTCCCCTGAAGCCCTGGAATCGGTATACAAGCAGGGGCTACTAAATCCATCTGAGCACCTGCAGCATCACGGGGGCTTTGAGCATTCTCATTATCCAGGGTCCTGTCTGGATCTCACAATGTCAGGTTCCCAGGACGACTCTAACCCATCGTTGCTGCTGGAAGCACCCCAGAGGTTTGAATGAGGCCAGGCCTTGGTTTACTTCACGTTCTCTGGGGCTCAGGGTCTACCCAAGAGGCAACCAAGCAAGGGGAAATATGGAGAATCCAGGCCCTAGGTATGAGACCCTTTATAAAGGAGTCTTCCTGTTGGCAAGAAAGAAGAAGGAACACTCAAAATATGAGACATTTTACATTTCTAAGGTCAACCCATAGCAAATTCTTGGGACTGGCTTAGGAAAAAGGTAAGACTCCCAGGTCCACTGTAGTTTAAACCAGAATCATGGATCACCCTGGTCCATACACCCTCCCTCCGCCCCCCCAAGAGCACAGGAAAGTCAAATGGAGGAGTCTTCTAAGACACATCCTTTGCAACAGGCACTTAGGCTAGGGACCCTCTTCCATCCTGAGGTTTCCGGCTTTGTCTCAGAGTTCAGGGACCCCAGAGAGGGCATAAGCCAGTTCTTCCGCCACAGCAGCCATGCATCACCTGGTGACACACTGTTGGTTCCTCAAATACACCTGCTTGAAGCTTCGTGCCAAAAAAAAAAAAAAAAAAAAAAAATTTACTGTAAATATTAACATTTTTAAAGTTTTATTTGTTACTGTTTAGGATATGAGGGGTTTTTTTCACCCCTGTGTTCTGGCTGCTGTTGATTATTAGTATTTCTTAACTCACTCAATTTTCTCTTCTATTCTGTTCATCTAAATGCATCATCAAAGTACATTCACTTCACCAATCGCATTGTACAATGTCCCACAAAGGTCTGTGATTCCACAAAAGTGGGCGCAGCGTGAGTGCCCTGAGCCAGTAACGTGACCGCACCTCACCCGCTGCAAGCTCAGCTTCCCACTAGAAGGAGGAAGTGATGGGGCTGGAAGAGAGCCCTAGAGTTTTGTCATTGTTATTGCGAATCTTTAAATAGACTTTCTGCAAAGGGTTTGGGGTCCTCCTCACAAAGACCCTGTGTGATGGTCCGTGCTGCTAATCCCAGCCTTTGATGTTTATCAACAACACATACTGCATTATTACTAGAAACGGGGGTTCATAAAGTGAAAACTACCCTCTAAAAATGAAATCAGGATTCCTAAAAGTCAAACACTTAAAAAGATTCTTTTTATTCATGTGATTATGATGATAAAATCTAATTTGAATGACACCGTTTCTGAGAATGCTTGCTTGCCCATGTTAACACCATGCCCTTTACACTAACAAAATTCCTTTAAACACTTTTGTCCTCTATATCATTTTTGTCTTCTATATCATTAAATCAATTTTATATGGCAAGACATGCAAGGAAAAAGAGAATTTCAGAACAACTGTGGTACGATTAATTTTGACCATGCAAATACAAAAAGCTAAAATAAAAATGCAGCTTGTTTTCAAAATGTTTATCTATTGCTAATTCTTCCAGCAAGATTTTTATTTTCGCTTTGGGATTACCCATTTAAAAGTCCTTAGTTTTTGTTTCTTAAAAAGCAGTTGGGGCAAATGGGTACAAAATATTTCTGCCTCTAAAAATAAACATCTTTCTTTTGAACAACATTCATAACTTTAAAGTTCCAGCTATTCCCAAAATGGAAGAGACTAGTTAATCAGCAATTTGTAAGAGAAGAGAGTGCAGGCAGGTTGCAGAAATTCTTCTGGGAGACCCTTGGCCTGTCCTCTACCCACAATATCCCAGTAAATTACAGTATTTAGCTCCCAACAACAAAAGAGGCCTAAGGCACCAGGAGGCTGGGGTGAGGCAGGGGAGAGGCAGAGGGCCACGCTGTACCTCCATGGTGGGATCTGTTCTACTAATGGGGGACGGAAGCGATGCTCAGGAAAAGGCAGCTTCTAGTACTTAAGTATTTTTAAATGTTTATGTCCTTTTATACAACAACAACAACAACAAAAGGTTTTAAAAAAAATGAAACGAACAAAATGTTGGATACTCTTTAGAATGGCCACTGAATAGATGCAAGTGAGTAAAAAGAAACAAGAGAGAGAAGGAAGCAAATAAAGCAGGAAAGCAGAATGAATAGGAAGATTACACTTTCCAAGCCAACAAAAGGTTTAACTGTCCTAATCCTGGTGCTTAAGGACCTTGAAACAATAACCTCCCAGAAAGCAGATACAAGTAGCTAACAAAAGAACAAATAACTCTGTCAAGTCTCTGTTCACTGGAGGATAAAAGAGGGCTGAGAACCACAATCATGAACAACCAGGAGAGTTTACATAAATAAAGTTCTGGAAAGGAACTTCCTGAACAATGGCCTGAGTCCTCCCATGCGCTTTACAGTTTCTGTTATATTCTGTGGCCCATCCATGGTTCACTGAGAAAGCAAAGGTGCCAACCACTCTCCAGTTTTATTCAGTGAAGGGAAAACATGAGACTTTTATAATTTCCCATACAGGCTTTCCTCGCACATTCTGGAGCACAATGAAGTCACCCTCTACAACAGTCAACCTCTTCACCTGCATAAGCATGTAAATATGAGAAAATAAAACCACTCTTTACAATCAAGAGTGTAAGACTGTCAAATACTATTTAAATCCATTTGTATCTACAGTTGAAGCCATACTAACACTAAGACAATTCCATTGGTGTACTTCATATCAGTCTGAGAGGATACTGAATTTCCCTTTCAAATGTGAACAGATGTATGTAGCGTCAATGATACTGAAAAGGCAAAGCTATGATAGGTTTTATGTGATTTCTTAAGTATAAATATTAATGAGTATTTGTTAAACAACAGTTTCCAAAAAATACAAAAATAATATACTTAAAAACCAATAAAGAAAAGAGAAACAACCTGATAGTAAAATAAGCAAAAGATATGAACAGGTGAGTCTAGAAAAGTGCATAAAAAAATTAAATATCCAAAAATAAATGAATGGATAAATAAACTGTGACATGTTCATACAATATTAAACAATGAAAATAAAATCAGAGTTACACATATCACTATGGATGCATCTCACAAATATAAAGTTGAGAGAAAAAAGCAACTTGTAAAAGAATGCATACAGAATGATGCCAATTATATATAAACTCAAATACTGCTTTGGGGTTTATAATGGGCTTATACTCAGCCAGTATACCTTGCCATGGCTGGATCCAAGGTTTACAGCCAGCATCCATTATGGCTGGCAGTTCCCATCCACTATCAGTTAAAAGGCTTTAAAAATCTTCCTTAACATTCATATTCAACAAAATTGTAAAGAAATGCCTGAGAATGATAAACACCAAATTCATAATAGTAGCTACCTCTGAGGAAGAAGAGTCAAACCATATTAGTAATATTTCCTTCCTTAAGTAGGATATTAACATACTTAAGTACTTACTATATAATGATTTATATCTTTTCATAGGTCTTAAATAACACACTACACACACACACACACACACACACACACACACGCACACACGCACACACATGCACTGATACATAAGACAGCAAGAGCTTTGGGCCAGGAATCTGGAGAGAACAGCTTTAATCCCATTCTGTCAATTACCTGTGGACCTTGCCCTCTCTCTTTTCCGGGTTCCTCATCTGTGAAATAAGAGGATTCAGGCATCATTTGGTTCTAAAATTCTGAACTCAGTTCAATGTGATGGGTGTTGAACTCTCTGGCTGTAATAACAACCCATCGCTACCGTTATGTATGAGGAATAATTCACTAATGAGACAAGGCTTGATGTCACTGTGGATAGCACACACACGTTAAAGTTACCCTAGTAATGGCCTTAATCCTGCCACACTCTCTCCTTTGCTGTCCTTTGTGATGATGGTAGATCTTTGGTAGCTGGCTGGTTTAGGAGAGAAGGCGATGGATATCAGTAAAGAGGAGACAGTTTAATTGATCCAGACAAAACATTACTTTGTATTTACTTACGCTTACAGATTACTATATATAATCATAATACTCCAAGGTGAGGAAACAGAGATCATTAATATTAGTTATTTATTCGAGATCATAAAACTGTCTTGGACAAATCCAGGATTAGAATTCATAATTGGTATCTTAAAATGATATTGTTCTTACTCAATTTTTGATCTATCCTATGAGCGACCATTATTTCTCACACCCTCAAGAACCTGTCTTAGAGAAAAGTTATCCTCTAAATTCCCTACAATCCAACTTTATTTAATAATTTACCAAGACTTCCATAGTACATAAAGCAAATAAACCAGCAAATCCTTAGATCAGTAAATCACTGTAGATTTTATCTGTAGATCACAGATCGGATATATGAAATTTCATTTTAAAAAGTGTTATGATTTAAAATAAAAAAATAACATTGTATTAACTACATATGGTGTCAAATGGGTACTAAACAAATCGGGTTGATCACATCATAAAGTATATAAATGTCTAATCACGACGTTGTACACGTCAAATTAATATAATGTGTGTCAACTATAATTGAAAACTAAATTTAAAAATAAAAATGAATGCATAAAAAATAACAAAATAAAAAAGTGGCATTTCCTCTAACCACTTCAGATTATGGTTCTCATACTATAATTTAAGAAAATTCTATGGGAACCTTTTTTAAATTCAAATCTCCCCCAAATTAAAGCTCTTTTCTGTCTTTTTTTTTTTTTTTGAGTTTGTGTTTCTCTTAAACTCTTTACTTCCAAAGAACCATCTATTACTATGCAACTGCACTGATAAACTGAGAGTTCTTACTAAATACTTGACACCCAGTCTTACCTACCATTAAATCGTAGCATTCTGACTGGTTAGTGGGAAAGTAAATGAGATTTAAAAAAAAAAAAAGATGAATAATTAACAGTTCTATGATTTAGAAGCTATTTTTTCTAGGGTGCCAGCCAGCAGTGCAACTCTTTAACAGGTATTTAATTGTTAAAAAGTTGTTGAATCAAGCAACTATGGAAATAGTGTCTCTGAAAAACAGATTTGATTTCTGAAATAGCAGAATTCAAACTGTGAACTTATCCCTTACCCTAGGTTTCCCTTGTCACTTGCTAGAGAGCTTGCAAACTAGTTTCCATTTCATTTCTAACAACATAGCAGAAGTTGCTCACCTGAAGAGAAACAACCAGAATATTTGTTTCTGAATTTTCCCTAAAGATACGTATTTGTCAAATGTGTGGGAACAATTTTAAGACCTGATATGAGGTCATATCATCTCAGGGGAAGAACAGAATGCACTTCTGTACATATTAAATTATCTCTGTTGTTACAATATGTGCAATGACGCCATTGGAAAGTTGTCTGGGTTTTAAAAAAAATTTCTGTGTACTTTTGAGATTACTTTAATATATCTTCTAGTTTATTAAAATATTTAGAAACTATATACCTTCTTATGAAAATAAACTTCCGGAAACATGAATAATCCTTCTGACACCTTACCTGCAATAACTCAGATTACAAAATTCTACGTTTTTTCATGGAATTTCAGACTACAGTTTGGAGATTTCTAAGAAATATTTTTCCCTTCTCTCAAAGCCTTCCCCAGAGACATGTCCTTGACCAGTCCCCAAAACACATATAACATAAAAAGAAACATCACCTAAATTCTCTCCATCGGTGAACAATTAAAATACTCTCCCAAATATGTCTTATGAATACCAAAATATTTTCCTGAGGAGAACCAAAACAAGGACTACTGAAGCATCCTGAGAAGTAAAACCACTAAAACAAAAGAAAATCCGTGTGATCTTTGAGCTGCGGCTCCACGGACTTATTCAGTTAAGAAGATGACTGACTCAGTGCAGTACTGAGATTTGTATCTTTTTAAAAAGCATATCTCAATATGTGCACACTTCCTCCTAACAACCTATAGTGCAATAAAAGTGAAATAACAGTGATGTCGCCTCTGTTTTAGCTTGAAAGTAAGAGCCAGTAAACTCTCCTTACACAGACAACCAAATTCGTAGGTTCTCTATTTGATAAGTGATAAAATAAGAATACACAATATTTATTACTTACCCTGTGCCAGACATTTCACACGTACCATCTCTTTAATCCTCACAAGTCCATAAGATAGATAGACACGATTTACCTCACTTAGGGAAACAGAGAAGTTGAGTAACTTGCCCAAGACCAAACTGCAAGTTACTGGCAAGACCTGCTTGAATACAAGTATGCAAGGCTCCACACTCCATGTCCTTAAAAGAAACTTCTGAACAGACAAGATCTATCTAATCTACTCAAATGCTCTGTAATTCTATAGAGAAATTTACTAGAGCACATACTGTCTGATCATTCAACATATGAAGTAATTAACAGATTAATAGATGACCAAACTAAAAAGGGACTATGTTCATTTAAATTCTGTACTTTCTCCTCAGAAAGGAAGGAAGGAAGAGAAAAAGGGGAGGGGAGGGGAGGGGAGGGGAGGAGAGAAATAAGATGAAATGTGTTTTGTGTTCACTATTGCAGAGGCAGTTAACTGGCAACCTTGTATAATAAATTAACTAACAGAACTGGTTTAGCAACAAATCAGTGCCATACCTAGGGCTAAACTCTAGCCCTAGGTATGTCACTGATTTGAAAGGTGATCCAATAGCACGTAACTGAAGTTACATTGAATGTTTATGAACTTACAGAACATAATCTAAAAGAAGAACCCATATTTATGAAACCTCAATAATGAACTCTAATACCAAATGCCTAGTTAAAGAAAGAAAAAGCGCCAATTCTAGCTACTTTGCCTAATTATTGCCAAGGTTCCAAGTGTTCATAAACATTCAAATGGGATAAACATAGAACTGTCCACAACAATTACCTCTAGGGACAGAGACTACAGAAATGGAAAGTGAAAATAATATGAGAAAAGGCTCTTGCTTTTTAAATATGTTTGTTGCATGCGTGCTAGATTTTTGCAGTTAAAAAAAAAAAAACTTAAGAAACGCTCAGAGTCTGCCACACTTAATTTTTATCAGCATCCATGAGCTTGACCTCAGGTAATACATTTCATTATCTAACAAATGGGATAACATTAAGAATATCATTCTCTCTGCCCCTTTCATCCTCTCCAATTCAACTAAAGCAAGGCTCATTGTATAAACTTTTTACCCACTCCACTCGAATGTTTTTATTTCATTAGAAGCAAGAGAAAAAAATTTTTGAAGGACTTCAACCTTCAAGCAGCTCTAAAAGAAAAACACTGGAACTTCGGTAATAAGACTGGGAATGAAACTCCCACAACATTCGAGTAACAAAGTTAAACCACACCAGGTTATTCCCTCCGTCCTCATCACAGAGAACATGTAATGGGAGCCTGAATGTGGAAACTGATGGGAAGCGCCACCGCGGGCCCTGCTGCCTTCAGTACTCGTTCACTCATTCTTCTGCCCTGGCTCGCCTCTTGTTCCAAAGAGCTTGAAGAGAAAGATAAAAGAGAGAAGTGCTTTGAAATTAAGGTTGATATTTAAATACTACCAGGCCCCTTCTGAGCCTCTATTTCTTTATCAATAAAAATACCATTTGCTTCCAATAATGATTTGTGAAGATGCTTAGCATAAAACCTGAAATACAGTAAGTGCGCAATAAATGTTAGCTTTGTTCTCTAGGAAGTGAATTTCTGTCAGCTAGATGTCCACTAATCTTTGAGCTCAAAAGACCCAGGAGCCCACCCCACTGCCAGATCATCATTTTCTCCGACACCTTGCCCTCCTACGCTCTCTCGCTCTCAAGTAATGACACCAACGTTGTGTTTAGAATTCCTAATTCAGAATTCCCTCTCTTCTATCTCCTTTTAATCCCCTCCGACTCTGTTCTCTACCATTCACCTGGACTTCTGAAAACATTCCTGTGTTTGGACTCCCCGTCTCTCCGATATATCTTTCAGAACATGACTGGGAAACAGCTCATACCAGCACCCGCTTTGTTTGGTTCCCCACTGATAAAAGAAAGACAGAGTCCAAACATTTTGGAGAGCAAAACTCCCCAAGATCTAACCATGAAGCATCCATCCAGAGCATCCATCCGGAGCTCTCCCACCACATCCTGTCACGAGCCCTGGGCTTCAGCTGGTGCTATTCTTCAGCCTGCAATCTACCCTTCCTCCATTCCTCACCTATGAAAGACCTACTCATCATCGAGACCCAGCTATACACCCAGTTTAAGTGTCAACGGCACTTAGCTTACACTGCCGTTGGCACTTCTTTCATTCTGCATCACACTAGAGTGATTTGTTTACAAGGCTCTCTCCCAGTTCCTGAAGAAGGGCCACATCTGATTCATTTCTGCTTGCCCCACTAAACACTTGTCACTTAGCCCTTGTTCCCTATACCCTGAATGGAATGTAATAACTGGCATTCACTACTATGTGTTCTATAGTGTTCGACTGTAGATACTATACTGTCCGTTACCTGTATTATCTCAGTAATACTCCTAACACTCCTAAAAGGTAGGCCACATTTTGGCATTTGCTTTAACAGGTAAGGATACTCAGAAAGGATATGTGATTTGCCCAAAGTGATACAGTTAGTAAATGGCAAAGCCAGGATGTGAACCAAAGTCAGTCTGATTTCAGAAGCTATATTCTTAACTACTACACTACACCACAGACATTTCCAAAGTTCACTTGTTCCTTTAAAACTGATGTACATGGCAGTATTACTCAAGATCAAGAACCCTGTAAATTATATATATATATATATATATATATATATATATATATATATATATCTGTCACTACATAGAGGCCATTTAGGTTCTGCTCCAGTCCACAGATATAAACAAGAAGATTCAGTCGCCCAGGTTCACTTATTTTTCTCCTTTCTTTTCACCCCATCCCCAAACCCCTGAAAAACAGATCAGAAGAAAAAACGATTTGGAATTAAATCTTTCCCTTTTGTGGAACACACATTAAGTTTATAAGGTTTAACAGGCATATATAATCTGAGAATATGTTGAATCATTTCAAAACATACTTTCCCTGCTCAAACCTGAAATCAGCAGCCGTTGCTAAGAAAACACACGGCCACTGCGAGACAACGCGATGACTCAGAAAGGAGCGGGTGTGAGCACCTTCCTAGTCTCGGAAACCATCACCAACAGAGTCTCGTACCAAATCAGCAATCTGTGGTTTTAAGCATTTCAGAGTTTCTTTTCATTTGGCTCAGAAGGACACAGAATCAGTTCTGGATTAAACACTATTTATGAAATTAATTATTACCCACTGAATTGAAGCTTGCTATAATGAAAAAAGGTACAAAGACTACAAAGGTAACACCTTCTTTTAAACAGGTCCATTAACAGAGAAAAGTTCTTACTCAATGTCATCAAATGAGTGACTACAAAGGATATTCAAACGAGAGAATGCTAGTAACCTATTTCATTAACATACAAGTGCAATAATAAAACACGCCTTTAACTTTCATAAACACAATTTGTAATAGTCATTCCTTTTAAAAATTTTCTTTCTAAAAAATTAGATCAAAAATTTTAACTAAAAGCTCTAGTATGCATTATTCTATCAATCTCATCACATATTGATGTAACCTATCATAGTACTAACAGCTTTATATGCATTTGAGTTCTGGGGGGGGGGTTAATTATTTATTTTGAAACAGTCTTGAACAGCTTTTTTTTTTTTAACCTTTAAAATTTTTCCAATTACAGTTGACTTTGAATATTATATTAGTTTCAGGTGCACCACATAATGCTTAGACATTTACATAACTTACAAAGTGGTCCTCCCATTAGTCTACTACCCACCTGGCAACACACAGTTATTACAAAATTACTGACTATATTCCTTATGCTGTACTTTACATCCCTGTGACTATTCTGTAACTACCAATTTGTACTTCTTAATCTCTTCACCTTTCCAACCCACTCCCACCCCCCACCCATCTAGCAATCACCAGTTTGTATCTACGAGTTTTGTTTGTTCATTGATTTTGTTTTAAGATTCCACGATTCCATGTACAAATAAAATCATATGGTATTTGTCTTTCTCTGTCTGACTTATTTCAGCTTTATTTATTTTGTATAAATTTACAATTAAAGTAAAAATTACTTTTAATAATTAGCATTTTTTAAATCAAAATTATCAACATTTATGGTACAACCCATTAATTAATGTATCAGATGGACACAGTCAAACATGACCATCTCAGTCATAATGCAATCAGCTTCTAATGAGGATACTGTAACTTGTACTCCAAAAGCACAGGAGAAAACATAGTATATCTGTGTAAATTAATTCTGCCCCCTCTCTCCAAACAGAACTATCTCACACCTTGAGCTCTAACCAAACAGGTCCTCTAACCTTGATAAAAAAGACTATATGTAGCACATTAACTAAGAGGACCGGATTTTTTTTTTTTAATATGTATTGTTCCTCCCTAAATGCTGAATGCCTTTTCTTTCCAAATGAGACAATATAATTGCTGAAATGTTATGAGAATTTTTAAATATATTAAAAATTTGCCTAGAAAACTGCAAAAACATTCTTAGATCTCTGACTTCCCAAACCTGCTTTTCAAATTCAAGTTTCTTCTTCCAGCACAATCTTTCAATTTTGGCAGTGCAAGAGTGTATGTTCTTTCTTACTATCTGAAATATTATCTATAAGTATAATGTATATATTGCTATCATGGTGATGCGGGTACACCAAATAGTCTGATAAAATATATTCACTGTTGTAACCAGTATATTTATTTTTAATGAATTTAATGCTAATAGGAATATATGTACACAAGTGTCCATATTACTGTTTTGTTTTACTCATCTTTTGTGTAATTGAACTCCAGATAAACTTTATCTATAATTTATCGTGTAACCATGAAATAGCAATCTGTGATTCATTTCAAATTCATCTCTAACACTTTAATAGCTCAAATAATTTAAAATCTAAATTATTTACGGATGAAATGATAAGATGTATGGAATTTACTTCGAAATAATCCAGCATAGGGGGACAGGTAAGGGTAAAGGTAAAACCAAATCAACAAGATTTTAAAAATTATTAATACTAGGTAATGTTTACTCAGTTTATTTCACTATTATCTCTGTTTTTGAATATATTTAAATTTTTTTTAATTTTTTATAGTAAAGTTTTTAAAAACCTAATTTACTATTTCTCTAGTGTCAGGAATAACTTTATCATCTTGAATTTATTTTTCCTACATAGCAATAAATATTTCACATGATAACTCATCACAGGTGCCAACACTGCTTTAAAGTACTGAGGAAAAGAGCAAAAGGAGTCAAGCTGCTAAATTACTAAAAACCCAAGTAGGTTGGGGTATAAGCAAACGATTCTATTCTGTTTTAACTAGCCTAGAAACTTAAACTTTCGAACTTCCCAGTCAGTACTGCATCAATGCCTGGACATACATCGAACCTCCAGATAACCCTCTGAGAAAAGAATGTTCATGTATCCAGACCACCTGATAGCCATTATCCAGACTGTTTGACATCTACTCTCCAACCACAGGTCATACAGAGAGTTACCATCTTGGATCAATCCAGAGGCTAAGAATGCAGAACTGATAATTCTCAAGAATGTACTTTTTACTATAATAACTCTTAGCTTTTCTTTCTTCTTCAGAACACATCTAGGTTTTTGCCTAGCTGTGTTCCTGGTTTGCATACCCTAAGACCCTTGAATAAACCTTTAACATTCATTTCTAGCTAAAGCCTCCAGACTCTTTTTTAATTAGTTCAACAGTACAATGGGCTAAATATCACATTGCTAATCCATACTTGTACAATTTAGCAGCTGGGAAAAAAAATCTCAGCAATCGTCTAATCCTCTATGCCGGTGTTTTAAATCTTGAGTATACATAAGCATCACTTGGAAAGCTTATTAAACACAGATTGCTGGGCCCCACCCTCAAGGCTTCTGATTCAGTAGGCTGGATGCTGCGGGTCACCAGACCACACTTTGAGAGGAATGACTCCAAGTTTACTCCCATTGCCCTGTGAGTGATCACCAATTACCATATCAGAGTGCACGCTCCTCTGCCTGTGGGCCTTTCTCTAACTTGACAGTTGGCTTTCAAAGTCCAAAGACAAATTTTCCAATGCACCAGAGCCCAGATTCAATAAATATTTACCAAATAAATTAATTTGTCGAATGAACTGCATTTTCCACTCATTTATAGATGAGTATTGGTCAGTGTGTTAACATTCAGAATAGGGGTCCATTTACATACCCAGATGGACAGCAGCTACCCGTACATGACAAACAGCAAGCATTGGTCATACTTAAAGGAAGACTAAACGTCAGCTGGAACCACAACAAGGAGAAGGAAAATTTTGAGATCCAGAACTGCCTCTCAGATTGCAGTTTTCAATCAATGGACACGGACAAGCAGAAGCTTGAGGCTCACGTGTGTCCGACATGTTACTTTGACCTGAGAAGCTATAACCCGGTTATTCATCTCATATACTGTCAAAAGAAAAAAAAATGCTTTCACACTTTTCCTTCAAAATTTCTCAAGGTCTGGAGAAAAGTCAGCATGGGCAGACTGATTCTTTCTCCAACATCCACCTTCCTCCTCCTAATGCTGCTCAGAAGAAAGAAAAGAAGCACAGCACAGTCTGCGAAGCCTGTCTGGAGAGTTCTCCAAGTCAAGATGTTCTGAATGTTGTAACATACCACAGTATCTGAAGTATGTAAGACAAGCAATGTAAGACAAGCAGCAGACTGAAAGTAAAAAAACTCTTGAAACTCAAAAATAAGGAAGCCACAGACCCAATAAAAAATGGGCAAAAAATGTAAACAGAAACTTCAACAAAGAAGATATGGATGATAAATAAGCACATCATTAGTCATCAGGGAAATGCAAATTAAAACCACAATAAGATAGCACTACACAACCAGTAGAATAGCTATGAAAAGCCTGACCATACCAAGTGTTGACAAGGATGCAGAGCAACTTGAACCCTCATACACTACTTTGGGAATATAAAATGGTATAAGCAGTTGGAAACATATACCTATCATTTAGTGAAGGCTCACTGAGAATGTAACAGTGAGTTAAGAGAGGAGAACCATTCAGATATGGGGCTGGGAAGGAGCATTCCAGGAAGAGGAAACAAAGTTTAAAGGCCCTTTAACAGCCAAGAAAGCCAGTTTGGTTGTAGAAGAGTAAGAAGAGCAGCAGGTGAAATGGAAAAGATGACAAGATAGGGAGTGAGGAGGACCAGATGGGGTAGACTCTGGGGGCCACCGCCAGGTATTTGTTTTTCACCCAGACAGCCATGGGAAGCCATTGGAAGGTTTTCGACAGAGGAGTGGTGTAATCTGATTTATCTTTTAAAGCCTGTGAATAGTTTGGTAATGTTTTTTATGTCCTGCCTATCTTCCCACTAGATAAGCACCAGAACAACCACTGTCCTGTGCACTACAACTCTGCGTTATAGCATCTACCACAATACATTGTAGGCGCTCAATAAATATTTATCAGACGAATGTAAAGCAGTTACTGGTGCAGAGTAAGCATTCCATAAATGGTAACTTGGGGTATAGCTTAGCGGTAGAGCACTTGACTGCACAAATGGTAACTTATTATTTGGCACCCCAGAGACCAGCACAGTGGCTGGGAAATGGTAAAAGCTTGTTTGAATAAACGAATGAATACTTTTGTTAAATTATGGAAAATCTGTATTTAAAATATGTGAGTAATGACAAATGAATCAATTGCTTTTCACCATTTCTCATACTTATTAATACTGAAGGCATCACCTAGAATAATGCCTATGACTCTGTTCTCCAAAAAGACTGCAATGTCCTGAAAACATAATTTGCACTAACGCCACTAAAATACTTGTAAAATATCTAATTGGGTAAACTTATTCACATGATTTTTTCAAAAACAATCAACGTACAAGGCTTAGCTGACAAACTGATGTGATTTTGATTTTTGTTTAATTCAAATAAAGGTCCTAAACTCAAACATATGGACAAAGAACTACGAATTTCTACTTTTTATTTATTTTGACAAATCCAGAATCTTCAGCACGAGTAAACTTAATGAAGATTAATTACACCTGTTCCCTTCTCCCTTGGCGTGCTTGTGGGGGAGGGGTGTGAGGGAGGGTTAGGCCATTCAGTAATTATCTGAGGAAAAGCCCTTGGGAGTCTCAGCAGTTTTCCAAAAAGAAAACTAAACAAAGAGTTATGCAGTAAAGTATGAAAACACCAAATGTTCCATCTCATGAAAGGTCAATACTCTCCCCTGATGTTTACGATGCCTCAATGGCAGGGTCTCGAGAGGTAATAGCGCGCGAGGTATGGTCCGGATGTTTAAAAGTGGCCGAGCCTATCTCTGCAAGAAGGACTTCGGAGCTATGGAAACGTTTACAAAAGCATATGAAAGTTGTCTGAAATCAAACAAACTTTAAACAAGAAAAGAGCGATGCAAAAGTGTTGAGAGCGGCTAGAAAGAACCTGCTCGATTTGGCTCTGACTTGCTGGTGCTCGTACACAATCGTGCCTGCTGGCAACTAGCTCAGACGCTCCCTTCCACTAGGGAGGGGAAAATAACAACTTTCGGAAATAACAGGCGTCCACAAAGACAAATGTTACACAGGACTTCTCAACCTCCACCAAATAGGGTGACTAATTTGTTTTGAGCTGCATTGATTCCCCATAAATCTCCCACCCCCGCTTTTTGCTTTTAAACATAAGAAAAATAATCTAAGGTGCTACCGTCAGACCCGCAAGGCAATTTCAGACAACAAAGACCCCAAGCAATCAAAATGGAATTATAATCCGAGCAGCCCGAGCGCTCGGTTGCCGTGCGCGCCGCGGTTCCTCGAGTACCCCGCCCAGCGGGTCGCTGCGCCCTCTCCAGCCCCGCGCGCCCCGCCCGCCGGTCCTCGGGTGCCCGGGGCGAGCCTCGCGCCGCCCACGATTTGGCAATCTGCGCCGCGGCTCTCCGCGTTCTATCTCACGCGGCGTTCAAAATCTTTCCCGCCCAGGCGTGACGCGGGGAACGAAAACAATCAGGATTAGCCCGAGCGCTGGGGCCTGGGCCCGACGCGGGCGGGGACCGGATCAGGGCCAAGCCCCCTGCGCAGCCCCCTTCCCGACCGGGCGGACCGGCGGGCTGGGGCCCGGAGGTGACACAAAGAAGCCGGAGAGACGAACGCCACCCGCTGGCGCTCAGTCTAACCCCGGAGCGCCTCGCCCGCTGACAAGTTTGCGGCGCCCTCCACGCACCCCGCGCTCCCCACCCGGACAAAGTTTCCCGTGGCCGGGCTCGGACCATGGCATCGCGTGGGCTCCCGTCTCCCGCCGCGCCCGCCCACGGCTAGGGGACCTTCCCTTCCTCGCCCCCGCCCCTTCCCCTCCCTCTCACTCTCCCTCCCTCCCCGCCCCAGCCCGCTCTCAGTGGGGCGCACCGGGGTACTGGGGCCCTGCGGCCGCGCTCACCCGCTGCCGGCCTTCGCGAGGGGTGAGGACACCGGCTGGGGCCGGCCCAGGTCGGCGCCCCGCTTGCCTTGCTCCCTCGATCGCCTTTTTTGCTCGGTCTCCCGCTCCCTTTTTCAGTCCAGCGGAAGGCTCGGGGCGCAGCACAGAGCGCTCCTCTCCTTGGAGCTCGGAAAGCTGCAAACCGCCCCGCGCCTTCCCCGCCCGCCGCGGGCCGCCGAGTCCCGCGCTCGCCGCGCGGCGGCCAGTGTTGAGCCCGCCCGCGAGCTCCGGGGGCGGGGCAGCCCTCCTCCTGCCTCCCTGCCCCCCCCCCACTACCCACCCCGCCACAGGCCCCGCGGCTGCCCAACGCTGGCAACTTTCTTTCCCGTGTTTTGGAACATCTGAGATGTTTCAAGGGAGATGCTAACTCAGAAACAGTTCACAACCAGGGAGGAGGGAATGGGGGAAGTTCGCACAAACTCAAAAAAGCTTTCTCTGGCCAATTTCTGCGAGGAACTTTTGTAATGTTCCTGGATTTCTGAGTCTTGGATGTCGGGGTAAGAAAGCAGATCTCCGAATTAGCAGAACCAGGCCTTAATTAAGTCACTTTTAACCTTCGTGCACTATTTTAAAATGAAGGAATTTGGATTAGATGGCCCTCAGGATACGGATCAGTATTTTCTGATGGCATTGGTTCAGACCTCAGAGTCACCTGAGGGAAGGGGAGGCTTTTGGTAACAATGCATATTACTGGGTTCCTCCTCCCACTAGACGCTGGAGAGAACAGCCTCAGTTTTATGACATGATTTGCAACTTCCAGGTCTGAAACTCAGTGAAAACTGGATCCTTCGGAATCCGTCCTGCAGGTACCATTTGATCTTCAGCAAATTACTCAATGCCTTTGGGAATCAGGATGACATCAGTTGACTCCCACTTATCTACTGTGCTACTGTTACAATATTACTAGACAAGTTCCTTAAATGAAAAATAATTGTATCAACTCACTATTATCACAAAGAAAGCAGAAGAAAGCAGTGACTTTAAAATATTTCTCTATTGAGTTTGCGTCACAATCAAATTAACTTCTGAGTCCAAGTTCACATATATCGTATGGCTACAGACTCTCGCCTGCATTACTTAAAGTAATTTGGTGCTTATGACCCAACCTAAAAAGTGGGAGGAGCAGAGAACAGACATTGGTAATGAATTCAGTTAAATGCATTAATGGAAAAAATTAGTTGTAAATGTACCCACAAAAAAACTTGTACATCTGTGAGTACCAGGGTGATTAGGTAAATTATTGAAATGCACACTTTATTGACAATCAGTAGCTCAACTCTTCACAAACAGCACACTTACCAATCTACATGTCATTCTCTGTATTCAGAATAATCTTTCTGACAGTATCACTTCTCTTGGTCTAGTAGGTTTACATTATTTATTATTAATGGCTTGGGTCACAGCAAAGGTTTATAAGGCAAAAGAGATCCTTCTAGTCCTGGGAAGTCTTTTCAGAGAAAAAACATTTTGCCTTGATATTAATACATGCAAATTTCATAGAGAAGTTGGGTTCCAGGGTTTATGGATCTGTCTGTAAAGCATTGTCTACTATTTCCTTCTCTGTTCTATTCATTTCCATTTATAGCAATTGCCTTCCTTCACAGTAATATACTGCAAAATCATCATGGCAACAGTCTCTAGAGAAAGTGTATTAATAATTTCTTAATAATGTCTCCTTTCTAGGCATCTATGCTCCAGTATCAAAGCGAAAAGGTCTCTTGTTCCATGTTTGTCTAGTGAGCTTAAGAAAGTCTAGAATAAAATGTCTCAGAATGTTTTTCAGATATCCCAATTAGAGCCTTCTAATTACCTGTGGTGTCTCCTAGCCATGCCAAGTTAATACCTTCTTTTAAATCAGCAAATTTAAACTAATGCAGGAATAATGAACAGCATCCTCCATTCTTTGACATGAAAAATAAAATGCAATGCTCACCAAAGACACACCTGGTTCTTTTGAAACACAACACTGAGTGTGAATAGATGGCTCATATGCTTATACCTCTGACTGACAAGAAGTGTTGCCAGGAACCCAGCCATGCCACATTTTCCTATGCACCAAAACACACAGACATAGTACAATAACATAGTATGATGTCATGCTATTATTTATATCAGGCCTCTATAATATGTATAGCAAAAAGATCTGTTTTGACCCAACAGCTCGCTAAGAGACTACCAGCTCCAATTGTGGCAAATGCAAGTTTTGCGAACTGATCAAACTCAAAGTATTTGTGACTTGTACACAAGCATGCATGTGGTGACAACTATTGAAGCAGACATTCAATACATACTGTACATTGTACTGAGTAGGCATTTCAGCAAGTTGGACGTCCTCATGCTGTTAAAGAAACTAAATTCACCACTCTTTAAGTTAAGCAGCAACTCCTCTCTGTCACACCATGGATTTCTCTGAACTATAGTTATTTTTTTACAGTCCTGCATCCTGTACCATATGGTGAGTTCCTTGTCTTTGTATCAGGAGTGCCTAAAACAAGAAGGCAATGGATTTTATCTTGGTAGCAAATTCTAGTCTTGTACTTGGTGCCATATTGGAAAGGACTGTGGGACTGCATCTAGGTTTGGCAAAGAAACTATACAAGTTGATTAGTAATTGATCTCTGCCATGAGCACAGAAGTGGGGGGAGGGAGGTATGGATGCTGGTATGGTGTATTTATCTACCTTGATAGTAATAGGAGATAATAATGTTAAATAATTGGCCAGACGGGTAAGTGAATTTAAGACCAACAAAAAATATTTTTATCCTAACATGCAGGTATAATATTAATTAATATGAGGCAGGGTACAATCATCTTACTACTTGCTCCTATTTTATTAACAATTTACTAATAAATAAAGAGGAAAGGAGTTTAAAGCTAAAGACTCCTTGTTAGGATGCTAACTCTGAGGACCTCAAGGAACAATCTTTTGCTACAATATTTTTTACCACTTTGGTAGCACTTGTAATAAACCTGGGAGGAAAATAGCTGGCCAGGAAAATGGCTCTGTTCCTTTGTTCAAGAGTCTAATCACACCCTGTAAAGGCCTGAGCTCCTTATCGCATTCCTGTCTTACTTCCTGCCAAACCTGGAAACTAACACAAATAAATGGCTAATTGCTCCCTTGCCCAATGTGATCTTTCTGACCCTCGTCCTAACTCAAGTAGAAAGTTGTGTCCAACGACATATAAGTGTGCACTGCCAATTTATCTAGTAGATGGTCTCCTAAACCGAACCAATAGAATGAGTTTCTGACAGTTGAATCAGAGTCCAACATTCTAGAGTTAGAAGAAAAGCTAAAACAAATATGTCATGATTCAATGAAATCGTATTTGTAAAGTGTTAAGCATGGAGCTGGCATATAGTAAGCACTCAACAGATAACAGCTGTTATTGCAATTATTTTAGTCAGTAATGGGGCTGAGAAGGGTATTATTTCAAAAGTACTTTTACTGAAATGGTAAAGTATTGGGTTTCTAAAAATTCCATAGCTCACCTCATTTCACATAGAAGAAGATTGAGGTCTTAGGATAAAATATAATGCCTAATGGCATAAAACTAGTAGTGGTAGTCCCTGGATTAGAACCTAGACAAGGTTTTAGCAAAAAAATTGTATCGTTTAGAGGAATCCTGCTGTATATCTTGTTATTTGTTTTACCCTCAAACACAATGCATTGAATTAATTTTTCTGCTCAGCTCACAGTAAAAAACAATACAAATAAGAGACATTAATATGTCTCTTGGGACAAGCAGGTCTAATGGATCAAATTAAGCAGAAATTTAGAAAACCTAAAACACATTTTAAAAAAAAGCTAAAATTTAACCTAGTAAAGATAGAAAACCTAGACAAACCAATTTTATTGGAAGAAATTAAGATGTCAAAGAACTATCCACACAAAAGGTACCAGGCCCAGATGAGTTCACAAGGAAATTCTTCTAAATCCTAAAATTTGATACTTAGATGCTACATACACTGTTTCAGAGCATTTTGAAAGAAGAAATCCTTCCAAATTGTTTTTACAAGGCCAGTATAACATCAATTCCAAAAACATGACAGACCAACCTACTCTCATTTATTAATGTGACTATAAAAATTCTATTAAAAAGTCAGATATTAGCAGCAGAACCCAAAAGCACATTAAAAAAAATACTTTATACAATCTTACTCCTTGGTATTTATACAAATTAGTTTAAAATTTATATCCACACAAAAACCTGCACATTGATGTTTATAGCAATTATGTCCATATCGCCAAAACCTGGAAGCAACTAAGATGTCTTTTAGTAGATGAATGAATAAATAAACTGTGGTATATCCAGACAATGGACTATTACTCAGCACTAAAAACAAATGAGCTATCAAGCATGAAAAGACACAGGAATTGTAAATACATACTACTAAGTGAAAGAAACTAACCTTAAAAGACTATATCCTATATAACTCCAACTACATGGCATTCTGGAAAAGGCAAAACTGTGGAGATAGTAAAAAGATCAGCATTCTCCAGAAGTTGAGGGGAAAGAGGGATAAATAGGCAGAGCACAAAGGATTTTTACAGAATTGAAACTATTCTGTATGATACAATAATGATGTAAACATATCAACACACATTCATCCAAACCCATAGAATGTACAACACAAGAATGAACCCTAATGGAACCTATGAACTTTAGCTGATAATGATGTATCACTGTAGGTTCATGGTTGTCACAAATGTATCACTCTGGTGGGGATGTTAATAGTGGGAGAGGCTGTATGAGTAGGGTAGCAGGGAGTATGTGGAAAGTCTCTGCGCCTGCCTCTATGTGTTGGTTGAATCTAAAACCTCTCTAAAAAATGAAGTCTATTAAAAAAAAACAAAAAAGAACCTTTTGACCAAGATGGATTTATTCTAAAAATGTAAAGATGGTTCAATATTAAGAAGAGCATTAATATAATTTATCATATTAATAGACATAAGGAAGAAAAATTATAAGATTATTTACACAGATGCTGAAGAGGCTTTTTATACTATTCAGTATCTATTTTTTAAAATCAATAAAATAAGATTGTTAGATACTTTCTAATGCAATAAAATATACCACAACATCTTACTTACTGGGAATACATTTAAGGCATTCTTACTATGGTCAGGAACAAAGCAAGGATGCTCACTATCTCCATGATAACTTACTATTTTGATGGAGAATAGCCAGCATAATAAGACAAAACAATTCAATTAAAAGCATAAAATCTGAAAAACTGAAATGACATTTACCGATGCTATAAGAATACACCTAGAAAATTCAAAGAATTAATGTTGGAATCTGTGTTAAAACTGACACAAACATTAAAGAATTTGGTAATGCTGCTAGGTTTAAAATTACCCTTTATACATATCAAATAATAAGACAGAGATTTACTGTAGAAGTAAACCCCATTAACAAAAGCAGCAAAAAGGTAAAATATTTAAGAGTAAACTTAACAAAAAAATATGCAAGCTTATATGAATAATCTTAAAACACTCTTGAAAGACACAATAGTAAACTTCAACAAAAGGATCCTTCTTTCTTAGTTAAGGCAAATAAAATTAAAGAGTGTCATTTTCTCAAAATTAATAGATAAATGTAAAGCAAGTCCATAATCATACTATCATGACTTTTTTTTCTGAAATAAGTTGATAAGCACAGTCAAAAGATGAATGACAAACTAGGAGAAAACGTTGCTACTTCTGTGACAGATACAGGACTAATTGCCCTAATGTTTTAAATGAGTAAAATCACCAAAATCCTGTAGAAACACGGGCAAAAGATATGAACAGACAATTCACAAAAAAAGATATATAAATGGATCTCAAACATATGAGACAATGTTCAAGTTCATAAGAAAAATCTTAAAATTATACTGACATATCATTTAGTACCTATTTAAGTATAATCTTAAAATTATACTTAAAATTACATATCATTTAGTACCTATCAGTTTGACGAAAATTCAAAAGTTTGACACTCTGTTCATGTGGCTCTATGGAAAAACACTCTCATACGTTGTTGCTAGGAATGTAAAATGAATGGTTCAACCCAATATGGAGAAAAATTTGGCTATATCTAGTAAAGCTATACATAATCCCACTAAGAATTTACCCTGAGGAGCTATCTCCACAAAAACAAAACAACAACATGTGCACGAAGGTTTTCTGCTGCAGCACTCTTTGTTCCATTGCCAGATGATTTCTCTCAGGTTTTGCCAATAGGCGAGAGAAAGGAAGGCAGAAGGGGAAGGGACTTGGCTCCTGTTTCCAGCTCCCATCAACCTTTCCAACAGCATGAGGACAGCTGTATCTCCAGCCTTTGGGCATTCTTTGGCCTCACTGCTTCAACTGCTCAACATCTTCCTCCCAGAACGTCCAACACCAGTCTCAGAATACTCTCCCAGACATCTGAGCTCTAGCCGTCGGATACCTAAAATTCAGCCCCATGGCATCTCCCAGACGTCCCAACTATGCACTATCTCCTCTTGAGGCTTGAGCAGTCTGTGGGAGTCCCTAGGTTCTATTTATGCTACCTCTTCCATTTTGTTCCTTAGCCCTAGGAGTAATGTCTCCTTCCTACAGTTATTAAGAGAGACCTAAATAAGTGAAAGGGTATACTTTATTTCAGTAATGGCAACTAGTAAAGCACCCTTGCAGAGACATCATCAAAGCTGGGGTCCCTGAATGACCCATGAAGCAAAACCAGTCTTGCAGGCTAAAATGCTTATTTTGGAGCAGTTATTTGAAAGAGAAAAAAAGTTTATATTTTCTAAACCTTCTATTACGGGCTCTCTTTTCTATAGCAAGCTTAGCCTTACCCACACTAAGACATTGGATTAAAGATATAGATGTGAAAAACAAAAGTGCTAAAACTTTCAGAAGAAAATAGAAATTATCTTTGTAATTTCAGAGCATGGAATAATTTCTTAATGAAATACATAAAAAGCACTAACCATAGAGGGGGAAAACCCCACCACATTTAAACTAAGAACTTCTGTTCATCGAAAGACATCATTAAGTGAAAAAGACACTTCACGGAAAGAAGGCATTTTCAACACATATAATGAATTAGGGTCTAGGATCCAGAATATATGTATAACTCCTACAAAATCATTGAAGAAAGAAGGCAAATGAATAGAATAGTCAAACTTCAACTTTAGAGAAGAGAAAATCCAAATTTGTTCGGACTAAATGTTACACCTTATGACTAACCAGAAAAATTTAAATTAAGACCATAACAAGGTAACATTTTTATCCACTAGATTGGCAAAATTAAGAATGGATCTACTATATGATCCAGCAATCCCTCTACTGGATATTTATCCCAAAGACGTGAAAATCTATACCTGAAAGATATTTGCACACCGGTATTCATAGCAGCATCATTCATGGTGGCCAGGACATGGAAGCAACCAAAGTGTCCTACGATAGGTGATTGGCTAAAGAAGCTGTGGTAGGTATATACAATGGAATATTACTCAGCCATAAGAAGAGATGGAATACTGTCATTTGTGACAACATGGATGGACCTCGAAATAATCATGCTAAGCAGAATGAGCCAGACTAAAAAAGTTGAAAATCACATGGTATCACTTATATGTGGGATAGAAACCTAAAAGCAACAAATGAACAGGACAAACAAACAGAGACTCATGGACCTGGACTAAAGACTAGTGGTTACTAGTGGGGTGGGGGATGAGGGGGGAGGCAAATGGGGTAAAGGGGGTGGAATATAGGGGGATAAAGGAGAGTGAAGTGAGTAAAGGGTATCAAATACATGGTAGCTGAAGGAAACTGGACTTTGGGTGGTGAACACACAATAGAATATACAGATGTCAAATTATAATGTACGCCTGAAAATTATATAATTGTATTAACCAATGTTACCCCAATAAACTTAATAAAAAAATCAAAAAAATAAAATAAATAAAACAAAAACTTGGTATTGTTTTTCAAAGTGATTATGCCATTTTACATTTCCACAAGCAATGTACAAAATTTACAATTACCACACTTGGTATGATCAATCTCTTTTTTTAATAAAAAAATTTTTAATTACAATTGACATTTAATATTATATTAGTTCCTGGTGTACAGCACAGTGGTTAGACATTTATATAACTTGCAAAGTGATCCCCGCAAAAAGTCTAGTATGCACTTGACACCATACATAGTAATTACAATATTATTATTGACTATATTCCCTATGCTGTACTTCACATCCCTTGACTATTCTGTAACTACCAATTTGTACTTATTAATCCCTTCACCTTTTCACCCAGCCCTCATCAGTCTTTTTAATGCTAATCATTCTAATGGATGTGAAGATGTCATTGTGGGTTTAATATGTGTTTCTGTGGTTAGTGATGTTGAGCATTTTTTCATTTGCTAATTAGACTTTTATATATATGTATGTATGTATACACACGTATGTATATATCTACTTTGTGAAGTGTCTGTTCAAACATTACCCACTTTTAATTGGATTGTTTGTACTTGTTGTCAGAGTTCTATATATAGTCCATCATCAGATTTATGTACTATCTTACAAATATTTCCTCTCAGTCTGTGACTTGACTTTTCAGTTTCTTACAAGTATTTTGGAAAGCCAAAAATATGGGTTTTGTTTTTATTGCTTGAATTTTTAGATGTAAATTATCAACAAACTGATACCATTTTTACTTTATAAGTGAGGAAAATAGCGTTCGTTATAGGTCATTTGTCAAGGCTTCTCATTAGAGTAAGTCTTAAAATATGGGTTATGTGGTAACTCTATCTGTAAAACTTTTCAAGGAACTGCAGAGTTGTTTTCTAAAGTGATTGCACCATTTTACAATTCTACCAGCAATGTATGAGGTTTCCAGTTTCTCCATATTCTCACCAACATTATGGTTGTCTTTTTCATTTAATTATTCGAGTGTATGCAGTAATATCCCATTGTGGTTTTGATTTGCATGTTGAACATCTTTAATGTGCTGATTGTCATTTGCATATCTTCTTTGGAGAATATCTATTCAGGTCCTTTGTTCATTTTAAAAATGAGTTGTGTGTGTTTTTATTATTGAGTTGTAAGAGTTCTTTAACCATTCTGAATACAAGGCCCTTATCTAATACATGATTTGCAAATATTTCCTATCCCATTCTGTGTATTAACTTTTGATTTTCTTGATAATTTCCTTTAAAGAACAAAAGGTTCTAATTTTGATAAAGTCTAATTTATTTATTTTTCCTTTTGTTACTGTGCTTTTGGATCATATTAAGAAACCAATGCCTAACCTAAAGCTTTGAAGATACACATCTTGGATATTCCATCTATGAGACTTATAGTTTTAGCTCTTACATTTAGGTCAATGGTTCATTTTCAATTAATTTTTGTAAATAGTGTGGTGTAGGGAGGTCCAGCTTCATTTTTTGCTTGTGAATATCCAACTGTCCCAACATTTTTCATTCATTGAAAAAGCTATTTTCCCTGTTGAATTTTCTTGGTAGTCACATTGAAAATCAGTTGAGAATAAATGTAAGTTATTAATTCTTTCCTGTACTTCTGAATTTACATTTTATATCTTTCCTATATCTTTATGAATTTTCCTCAGCATTTCTTGTTATAGCAACATTATTCATAAAAGCAAAACAAATGAAAGGTTCCAAAATGTCTACACATGAAAGAATGGATGAATAAAATGAGTTATTTTTTTATAATAGAGTATCACCTAAGTGAAAATGAATCTACCATAACTATAACAAAATACAGACAACTCGTATAAATAAGATATTAAGAACTCTGACTTTTAGTTTGTGCATGATAATTCATTGTAGTGTTTGAGAAGAGGAATAATATTATGTGACTTACATTTTAATGGAATTATTCTGGGTACTGCATTGAGTTTAAGACTGTGGGGTGGGAGGGGCACGGATGGAAGTTGGCAAATCCACTGTGAGGCTATTGCAATAATTCAGGCAATGAATAATGGTGTCATAGACGAAGATGTTGGTAGTGGGAATAATGAAAAATTATAGAACTCAGGATGTATTTTGAAGGTACAACTGACAAAATTTGAGGTGTGTCTGTCAGTGAAGAAGAGGAATCAAGTAGGGTTTAGAATGACAGGAAAAATTAGTCCATTCTAAAGCATATTTAAGAATAATAGCATAGTTGGTATAATGATATTGCAAAAATTATGAAGCATAGCAATGTTTTTAGTCTGAACAAGTGGAAGAATAAAGCATTATTACTGTCTGCACTTTTCTATATGTTTGAAAATTTTATAATACACAAATGCTGAGACTAAATAACTTTTTTTAAAAAGAATTATAAATATGAATTAAAATATTAATGAAAATATTTGGAGATATTCAAAATTAGAATAATATTTAAGAAATGAGATAGTAGAAAGCACTGGTAAGAGTATCTCAATGATAAAGATTAAATATAATTTAAAGCTTTTCCATGAAATTTTTTATATAATTTAATAATTATATTTTATTTTTTATTTTATTATTTTTATTTTTTAGGCGAGGCAACCCTTGGTTGACCTCACAGATTGCAAGGACCTTATCAACTTACAATCCCTTATATTTTTTATTTTTTACACCTACAACACCTGGTCTTCCTAAGTGGTCTCCCATCCAAGTACTAACCAGGCCCGAACCTGCTTAGCTTCTGAGATCAGACAGATCAGGCTTGTTCAGGATAGCATGGCCATCGACTATAATAATTATTATGTATACATAACAATGGTTTCATTTGTTTTAAAATTTTCTTTATCAATGCGTGTTCAGCACCTAGAAAAAGGGCAGGCACATAATGTGCACTCAGTAGACTTGAATAAATTAACAAAGAGAGTCTATTTATTCTCCAGGTCCAATTCTTTACTTATTAAACTCCACAAATGCTGTTTGACACTATTCTGCATGATAAGAATGAAGAGACAGCAACATACTTGTGTAATTATTATCAGAGTAAATTTCAGTTATTATTAAATCTGAAGAACTTTAAACAAAGAAAAACCCTGAGATAAATTTTCTAAAAGAGATATTTTAATCTGTGAAATATATGAGCAAGTTAAATTAAGAAATTCAGAAGAGTTCCTTAAATATTCTTTGTCATATGTATCTTGGAATGTGTCTACTTATAAGATATTACAAAAAAAATAAGACTACCTTTGAGATAGAAGATAAAGCAGCTTATGGTCTGCGAGGCAGGATTCTATGTTGGTACATTTATCATTCTTACTAGGTGATAGCAAAGCTGACTCAATGATTAACACAATGGTTATCCAAGTGAGGATAGCATACCACTGGGGTTACATGATTATTTTAGTTGATGATACACAGACATACCTTTTTAAAAACAAATCTGCAATTCCATGAATATTAATGCTTAGGACTAGGTTAAAGTAGGTGTTACCAAAAAAAAAGAATGAGTCAATTTAAAATTATTTTTAAAATAATAGCCCACTTGGTATGATAAATATCACAAAAATTGTGAAGATAGCAAGTGAAAGACTGAAGTTTTAGAAACACTGGATTAAAGGAATAAAGTAGGGTACAAAGTATATTGTATGCCATTAGTAAGGAGTTGTTAATTTGATAAGATTTGGAAAGGGAATTATGAATCTGGACAGATATTACTTCTAAACGATTCACGGACAATCCTTCAAGGACAAAAGATTAACAGATGATATTAAAGAAAAGGTGCTAGTACTTAGCTGTAGTTTTCTCACCTACAAAGACAGGTAGTGCTTGTGTCAATCACTGGTCAAGCTCATCGAGTGTCTTAGCCTGTTACATGTCTGTCTTCACATACGTTATCTACTTGAAAGGGGAAAGTACAGGAAGACTGGGACTACATCTGTGTATTCAACCTCCTTTAGAATTTGGCAGAGCAGGGCATATATGTTGATATTTAATAAATATTTTAATATTAACAAAAGAGCATCACATATGATTGATTCAGAAACAACTTTTCCTTGGGGAATTATATAGTACACACAAATATATATATATAACTACACGGTTCAGTGAATTTTCACAAATAGAACAAAACCATAAAACATCACTTACCCTTTATTTTTAAACTATCTGCATTGCCTAAACTTATTTGTTCACTTTTACCTGAATGAAACAGAACCCTTGACTAATCATCAGGATTTCATAACTGTTAGTGCTTTAATTTTTAAAATCTACATGTGAAATAACTGAGCTTTTTTTTGTATTATTTGTTCTTCTCTCTCAATATGGGGCAAAAATTACCATTAGAGTAGTATCTCTGGAGTGCCATTTAGAATTCTATTTATTTTAAGCACCTTGAATTCCAACAACAATGGATTTTATTCTCTTTATTTTTCCCTGGCAGCCACCCTCTCCTTTTGTTCAATTAGAAGTTGATGTATGCATTATTACTGACTAATAATATTTTTGGTATATTTCAAGTAAGTTGCTAGGATCTAACTTACTAACAATTATGGCTTTTTTCTGGCAATTTCTCTTCTATGAGGATAGTTAAATACCATAAATCATGGATGGTGAATTTACCAAATATAACCTTCCTCCTGTCATACTTGTATTCTGGACACCTGATTAATTTGAAAATCATAATTTGGTAGATTAATTTTTTTAATCATAATAAACCTAATGGATGCATTATGTTTATTTAGAACATTTACCCATAAATCTCTTTGTCATTGCAGGATATTACAAATCAAAATAATGATAATCATTGTGAGGTACAAGAATAAAATAATGAAAAATATGAACATGGTTCTCATGAAAATTTTTCTTTAATATTTAAATTTTCAAAAAATTTACTTTCTATTTCTTTTCTATTGGCTTTTAAAATAATGCATACTATTTTAATTACTTCAATAGTCATTAAGATTCTTAGAAAAATGAGTATTATGTTCTAACATTCCCTATCTCCAGAAGTAAATGGCAAGTATGTGTTTTGAGAAAAAAAGCTAATGAAAATAGAACAATACTTCAACATATGCTGGAGAAAATAATAAAAAATGTTGATTTGTAGTTTTCTTGTTCTTGCTTTATTGCACTGGCTAGAACCCCTAGTACAATGTTCAAAAAAAAAAAAACAACAACAACGAGAGAGTATATCCTGACTTTGTTCCTATATTTTGGGAAAAAACACTCACTCATTTGCCACTAAGTTTTATATTAGATGTATATTTTATGTGGTACTCTTTATCTGTTTGAAGAAGTTCTCTTTTATTCCTAATTTTCCGAGAGTTTATTTTTAACCTGAAATGGATGTTGGATTTTATGTAAAGATTTTTTTTGCACGTATTAAGAGATTACCATGCGATTTTTCTTTTTCAGCCTGTTAATATGGTAAATTGCATTGGTTATTATAGGAATTATAATTTAAAGGATATGTCCATTTGTACTTCATTTGTGTTCAACTGTAGCTTCACTTTACGTGCCACTACATCAGGCAGCACAGCTCCCCATGTCCTTAGCTACTCCACGGTACTATTTTCCACCACAATTACCGAAAAAGCACCTCAGCCAGATTACCTCCACTCGGAGAATAGAAAACAAGACTTAAACCTTAATATCTGTGTGAATTAGGTATTATTTTTTCTAAGTGGCAGATTATGAAACAGATCTAAAAGATTTGGTGTAACGCACATGCCTGTGAAAGAAAAAGTCAAAGACAACCAAGAGTTCAAGTGTACTTTTCATTACATAACCTGCTTTCTATAGTGTTGGGAAGAAAATGAAAACCAAAAAATAAGTTCTTTATTATAGACCAAGAACTGAGAAAACAATAAATCACCTAGCAAGATGCAGAAACTCTTTTCAAAAGGCAGAAGCAAGCAGAATTGAAATGTCCAAAATCCCTTCTTGGGCAAAAACTGGGCCTGGAGCTTTGGACTACGTAAAGGTCTTATGAGAGGAATTTAGAAGAGAAGTGAGGTTAGGAGTGATCTGTATTTTATGGGCATAGAAACAATAAGAAGCCAAGGCCTAAGTTTTGGCCAAGGAAACAAAGGTTATCTGGAACTGTCAAATCCAGGGGCAGAAAGAAAGAATAGGGTCTAAAATAAATGATCATCAAAAGTAGTTAGATCACATAAGCGAAATGGCTTATGATGCGGAAACATGATTGCAGCCTAAAAGCACACAAAGGGGAAAAGGAGCTTTCACAAAGATTCTGCCACTGGGAGGGAGAGATTCTGGGGTACACTCATGGTGATGCATAAAGCTCCTAGATTTCATTGCATGTCCATTAGAATCATTAAATAGGAAACAGAAAAAGGTGTTTGTAGATCTGGAAACTCCCTAAACACACCGCAAAGATAATTGTGGATTTTTCCCACTTGATTTTAACTTCATCATGTGGCTAGAGCTAATTTACTCGTTGGAAAACCTAGTCCCATACCAGAACCAGAGACCAATCTTGTCCTTTGTTATGGAGAATCAAAAGAACTCAATAGCTCAAGTGATACCTGAGCTGCTAGCCTGCCTTTGCTTTGTTCTTTCAGGACCTGGGTTATGCTGCTTTATTCTTACTATTAAAGATAACCCGAAAGTTCAGAAGACCTAAATTTTATGCCTTGTTGTCAAACCTGTCTTATTTGACTGCCTGCCTGTCTAAACATCTGTCTCAACAGTGCCTTCACTCATATGCTTGTCTCTCTGTTCATGATGGGAAGAGTGTTAAAATGTGAATTTTGTTTTTTCTTATGTATTTAAGATTGTTCATATTTTTTGTGTCAATGTTATAGGTTTGTTTTTTAGCAAATAATTTGTTCTTTAGATCTAAATTGTCCTATTTTTTATAGTTATTCATAATAATTTTTATCTTTTTAATGCCTATGGGATCTATAGCAAGTCACCTTTTGTTGGTTATTGATAATTTTTGCTTTTCTCATTTTGGTTATTGGTCTTGCTAGGAATTTATCAATTTTATTAATCTTCCCATAGAATCCTTTTTGGTTTTGTTAATTTTTTTCAATTGCATGTCCATTTTTCAATTTATTGATTTCTCCTCTTTATTTCTTTTCTTCTACTTTTTTGGGTTTAATTTGCTGTTTTCTAAATAGGTTATTGACATGGAGACTTAAATGACTGAATTTCAGCCTTTTAAACTTTAAATTTGCACTTAAAGCTATTTTCTCTCTAAGCAATATTTTAGCTATATCCCACAAATTTTGTTATATTCGCATCAAAATATTTTAGGATTTCCACTGTATTTTCTTCTTTCATCTATGAGTTGTTTTTAAAGTACTTAGCTCAATTTCCAAAAACTCGGGGACTTTAAAATCATCTTTCTGTTATCAATTTTTGGTTTAATTTTATTGTAGTCAGAAAGAATATTTTGGATTACAAAGTTAATCCTTCACAATTTGTGAAGACTTGCCTTATGGCCCTGCATATAGTCTATTTTGGTATTATATAGTCTATTATGTGCATTTGAGAAGAATATTCGCTCTGTAGTAGTTGGGGGGATGGCATTCTGTATATGTTGAATAGGTTGAATTGATCAGGTATGTTGTACCAATCTTCTATATACTAATTTTTGGTCTGCTTGTTTTATCTGTTACTGAGAAATGTGGGTTGAAATCCCCAACTATCTTCGTAGATTCATCTGTGTATCTCTTTATAGCTCTTCTGTCAGTTTTTTGCTACATGTATTTTATGAAGCTATGTTAAATACGTGCCTAAGATAACGTAGCTAGTAAGTGATAAAGCTGAGACTTAAACTCAGGTCTGACTGAAAAGTATTTAAGTGTAGTACTTTATAGTACTCATCTAATAGTATTGACTCTAAGTTATATTATTTAATTAAAATGATGTAAAAGTTATAGAACTTTTTTAAAAACTGATTTCAAAAAAATGCTTACTAAATTCATTAATTTGAATCATTCTTAAGGTAGGAAGAAATTGGCAAATGAGAGACCAGTTACAGAGAATCTTTCTAAACTTTTTCTTTTGCAGCTGGAAAGTAGTTTTGATATTCTAAAGTCACTTTCTGCTTTCTCTTTATTTACACTGAAATATCACAAAGAGACATAAAGGAATTCTTAAACTTAAAGACCGTTAAAGTGACATTTATATAGAAAGTGGTTCACTATCTAGGAGCTTAACTTTCTCTTCAAAACAGTTCAAGAACCGTCACTATTCCTTCTCTCTCTCTCTCTCTTCTTCTCTCTCTCTCTCTCTCTCTCTCTCTCTCTCTCTCTTTCATTTCAGAAAGCATTAATAGCCTTTCGATTCTGTTCTCTCTGTGTGGCATACGTGTCATATCCTACTGTGCTTCCATCTGTTCTATTTCAATATAACTTCAGGGATAGGGAAACGTTCAAGGACTCAAAAACAATACGCTAGTGGGATTTTCATTTCTGTTTTGTTAATGGGGAAAGAAAAATGAAGAAAAATTCTGATTTATCTTTGAAATTCCTTGAATAGGGAAATGTTCAGTATTACAATTTTAAAATTGAAATATGATCATACTACTTTACATTTTGAAGACTGGGATCATAAAGGGGCTGGAATGTGAAAGAGAGCAAGAGTATTGAAGACGTGTTCTGACTCAGAAAAATGCTGATCCTGGCTTGAAAACAGGACACAGGCCAGGAAAAGTTAAAGGCCTTGTAAAAAGAATCCCTTGCCCCTAGATAAACAGGCTAACAGGAAAATGAAGTTTGTTACTGGACTGGGCGTTGAGAAGTTTCATTCCTCAGCAGGCTTTGGATCCTTTCATATCTTCTGGCAAACCTAAATTCTGTAAAACAAATTCTTTCTTGATTTCCTTTTGAAGGAAATTATCTTGAGATAAGATTAGAATGGGTCATCTGGTGATATCTTTTTCTATTAGAGGAAAAGAAAGATATATGCTGTTCCAAGACTAAAGAATTTAACCTTTTATAAAAGTGCAAGGCCATGTTAATTTTTCAAGTGCAACAGTGACATCCAGTGGACAAAATACTTCAGTAATTTACCAAACAGGTGAATTAAACCTGTTCTATTTGTTATTAAGAACAAATATGTTTGAAAATTTTTCCTCCCTTAATAAATGTTTCTCCCCCTAAATAAAGGCCAGTTTCCCATGTTTATATTAAAAAGGCTCTCAGTAACTTGTGTGACAGGGTCTTGGGCCCACAGAGAGTTGCTCAGCAGAATATGAGTTAATATCCAGCATCCACTGAACTCATCTGGGCAGGGGAACAAGACCTGTTCCTTGATACCTTTCCTCCTGCCATTAGAACTCTGATGAGGTGTTCTGACAGTAGCCACACTTTGAGAGAAGCTCTGATCATACTCTTTAAAGGCTCTTGGAGATAATAGTAAAATAATATCTCTTAGAGACCCGAGTTGGAGTCTGGTTTAAGTCCAGAGTTGGGAGAAGAGAATTAAAGTAAGGTTTTCAGGTCAGACAGGTGCATGAGGAAGAGGAATTTAATTCTACATTTTAATATACTAATCTAGAGCAACTATAACTAACTAAATACAGTAATCGATAAGTTGTACATTGTTCTTTGTTCTCTTTCAGGTTAGTTCTGCTAAGCAGTCCTAGAAAATTGCTCTGCCCTCTCTAGAAGACATGACTGGTTCTAATGTATAAAAGGACACCTGATCCTGATGACTAAAGAAAGTTCCCACTAGTCAGTGTCTACTACAAGCAAGCCATGATGCTATAAGACTTCATGTACATTAATTCATACCTTATGGAGTACCACACAGTCCTGATGTGTAGGCATTGTGGAATCTATTTTTATAGATAAGAAAAATGAGGATCCAAGCAAGTTACTCAAGGAGCAGAATCAGATGTTGTTTCAGTTCTAAAGCCTATTAGCATCCAAATAGGAAATGAAGTAGTCAAACTGTCACTCTTTGCAGGTGACATGATTCTCTATGTAGAAAACCCTAAAGACTCCACAAGAACACTACTAGAAACAATAAGCAAATACAGTAAATTTTCTGGATACAAAATTGACGTTCAAAAATCCATAGCGATCCTATACTCTAATAACGAGGTGTCAGAAAAAGAAGTGGGGAAAAAATTTCTTTTGCAATTGCAATGGAAAGAATAAAATACATATGAATAAATTTAATGAAACACATGAAGGGCCTATATATATGAAAACTACAAGACCCTATTAAAAGAAATCGAAGAAGATACAAAGAAATGGAAAGAGATACCATGTTCTTGGATTGGAAGAATCAACATAGTTAAAATGACCTTAGTACCTAAAGCATTATTCAGATTTAATGCAATGCCCATAAAAATCCCATTGGCATTTTTTAAAGATAGAACAAAAAATTATCAGATTAGTATGGACGCACAGAAGACCCCAAATTGCCAAAGCCATCCTGAGAAAAAGAACGAGGCTAAAAGCATCACTCTGCCTGACTTCAAATTATATTACAAAGTGACAATAACCAAAATGGCATTGATTGTCAGAAAAACAGACACAAAGACCAGTGGAACAGAATTGAGAGTCCAGAAGCAAACCCATGTATATGTGGGCAAATAATTTTTGACAAAAAAAAGCCAAACACATACAATAAATGGTGCTGGGAAAATTGGAAAGCCACCTGCAAAAGAATGAAACTAGACTGTTGTCTATCATAGCACACCAAAATTAACTCAAAATGGATTAAGGACCTGAATATAAGACCTGAAACAATAAAATACATAGAAGAAAACATAGGAATTAAACTCATGGACCTTGGACTTAAAAAGGATTGTATGAATTTGATCTCAAAAACAAGGCAGTAAAAGATAAAATAAATGACTGGGACTACATCAAACTAAAAATCTTCTGCTCAGAAAAAAGAAATCATCAATAAGGTAAAGAGACAAACATCCAAATGGGAAAATATATTTCCAAGCAATGCCTCTGATAAGGGCCAAATATCCAAAATATACAAAGAACTCATATGACACAACAACTAAAAAACAAACAATCCAATCAAAAAAAATAGGCAGAGGACCTGAACGGACATGTCTCTCTAGGGGACATATAAATGGCCAACAAATATATGAAAAGATGTTCAACATTGTTAGCTATTAGAGAAATGCAAAGCAAATGAAATACCACAATGAGATACCATCTCACACCTGTTAGAATAGCTGTTATCAACAGGACAAGTAATAACAAATGTTGGAGAGGGTATGGAGAAAGAGGTGCCCTCATACACTGCTGGTGGGACTGCAAATTGGTACAGCCACTATGGAAACCAGTATGGAGGTTCCTCAAAAAACTAAGAATGGATCTACCATCTGATCCAGCAATCTCTCCACTGGGTATTTACCCCCAAAACTTGAAAGCTCATATCCGAAAAGATATTTATTTGTGCACCAATGTTCATAGCAGCATCATTCATGGTGGCCAGGACATAGAAACAACCAAAGTGTCCTACGATAGATGATTGGCTGAAGAAGCTGTGGTACATATACACAGTGGAATATCACTCAGCCGTAACAAGAGATGGAATACTGCCATTTGCGACAACATGGATGGACCTCGAGATAATCATGCTAAGCAAGATAAGCCAGACTGAAAAAGATGAAAACCACATGCTATCACTTATATATGGGATATAAACCTAAAAACAACAAATGAACAGGACAAATAGAGACTCATGGGCATGGACAGTGGACTAGTGGTTACCAGAGGGGATGGGGGAAGTGGGAGGAGGGAGGTGAGATAATAGGGGTCAAATATGTGGTGACAGAAAGAAATCTAACTATGGGAGGGGAACACACAATGCAATATATATATGCCTTACTGTTAAATTGTACACCTGAAACTTACTGGATTTCATTAACCAATATCACCAAAAACATTTTTTTTTTGAAAAAAGGAATATTCAAGGCTCCTCAAAACCCCTACTAGAGTAGTAATTTTGAATAAATTTCATATAGGCAGGAAATAGTAAATAATTGATAGTAACACTACCCCAAAGTGTCGATTGAACTGCTGTATCTTGCAAATAGATATCTAAGATAGTCTCTCTTAGAATGTTTTTGACAGTGTGTCTGTCCATCAGATTTGGGAATGACATAAACTAGAAAGGATTATAATATATGGGATCCACACAGATTAAGAAGGCTAAAAATAATGAGGCAATAATGAGTTGAAACTTAACAGATATGAACACTATGCCAGTTAGGAATGAGTTTGGCTGTATATAACAGAAAGCCTAAATTAATAATAGCTTAACCAAATGTGCAATATTCATGAGAAGGAAGTGTGATAGTACTCCAAGCTCCTCAGACAATGCCTGGAGGGAGATGCTCCCACTATAGAATTCACAAGCTGGGTCATGCTCTTGGAAGGCTGTTTGGATGATGAGAGGACTCAAAACTGTGTCTATGAAAAATCCTTAAAGAAACTGAGGTATTTATTCTGCAGAAAAGAAAAGGTGTTTAAAGTACTATCTTATGAAAGGAGAATCAGATTTTCCTTGTGACATTCAAAAAAGCAAAAATAGGGCCAACTGGTAGATGTCAAGAGAGGCAGATTTCAGCTCACAGATTTTTTTTTTTAATTCAAGGAGATAACAAATTTATAATAATAACAAAAATAATAGCTATGACTTACTGAGTATTTATAATGAATCTGGCACTATTCTAAGTATTTTACATGAATTAACTTATTTTAACCTCAAAATTATCCTAGAAATTTAGACCCATGACCTCATTTCATGATTATTATAATTTCACAGATAAGAACTGAATTTATTTGTCCAAGCCCAGACAGGTAGGAAGTGGTAGATTTACATTCATGGAATCTGACTCCAAAGCAGTAATTCTGACTGCTCTGTGTTCAGGCAGAGTCTTGTCAAATAAAGGTAGGAGTGGGCTGGGGTGAAGGATGTAATAGGCGGATCAAAGCCTGGTTAGGATGACGTAACTGACATAAGACTAATAGCTATATTTATTGAACATTTGCTATGTGTCAGGCACTAGACTAAAAATTTCAAATGCATTAAAAGAGAAAATCTGGTGAAGCACCTGGAAGACCATTGAGTACTTCATAAATACTCAATTACTATTAGCTGTTATGATCACTTTTAATCCTTCTATACGTTATACTAAATGAGTATTGTTGTATCCACTTGCTAATGAAGAAATTAGAGGCTTGAAAGATGAAGTAAATTGCCCAAAGTCAGTGATAAGGCCACCATGTGAATTCAGCTCTCCCTGAGGGTACTATAGCCCTACCCTTTCTACTATGCCATGTTTCCCTAGAGCACCTGCTCTTCCAACCTGGAAGTTTTGTGGTTCTGTGAAACCAGTAAGCAAATGGTAAGTTTAACTTAAAAAAAAAAAAAAAGTCTATGCAAACTTAGATAAATCTTACAAATTAGTAGACTATTAACTATTTAAAGTTAAATATTATCATAAGTATATGTCAGAAATATAAGGAAATGAGATTGATTTTTTAAATATTTAAATCAACTTATATACCAGCTAAAGAGAATTTTCCTGGTTCTTCTCTTTAAAAACTCCGTTTGGAAATTCTCAGGTACCAATAAATGAAGAGAAACTCAAACCAGAACAGTGACCATGAGTTAAAGTCAAATGGCCCTCAAGGACAAGAACTGAATCTAAGCATAAGCACTAGGGTCTAAAAGCCCTTGAGGAAATAGAACTTGAGTTCGCCACCACTGACACAGACTCCTGTGCCAGGTGGAACTAGAAATGAGCTCTCTAACCAAAGCTGGCAGCCTGTGAAACACGGAGAAGAAACACTCTACCCACTGGTGTGTGTAGAGACACGCCTGGAAACAAGCTAACAGACTGGGCCATGGATGGAAAAGGAGTCACCAAGAGAAATTTGAACCCAAAGCCTTTGCTGGGAATGGCTGTGGGTACAAATTTGTACTGTCTTGAAGGTGACAAATCTGAAGTCCCCCCAACCACCCCCCCAAAAAAACCTATATAGAACCAGTGAAACCTGTAGGACCCTAGCAGAACCAAATCAGAAATGACCCCGAGCACACAGAATTATCACAATAAATAACTCTGAGGATAAACTCACAGTCAAAAATCAGAAAAAAAAAATCTCTATGAGAAAGAATCAGCAGACCCAACAAATAACTATAACAAACAGCCAGACACTGAGGTAATTAGGCAATATGAAAGTCTAGTTATCAAACAAAACGAAAAGACGACTGAATGGGAGAAGATACCTGCTTATGATACACCGGATAAGGACTTAATATCCAAAATAGATAAAGAACTCATACAACTCAACAATAAAAAAACCCAAACAATCCAATTCAAAAATGAGCAGATCTGAATAAAGATTTTTCCAAAGAGGAAATACAGATGGCCAATAGACATATGAAAAGATGCTCAAAGTCACTAATCATCAGAGAAATGCAAAGTAAAACTACAATGAGATATGATCTCACACCTGTCAGAATGGCTATCACCAATAAATCAAAGAGCAACATGTGTTGGCGAGGATATGGAGAAAAGGGAACTCTCATACGCTGTTGGTGGGAATGCAAATTGGTACGGCCACTATGGAAAACAGTTAGTCCGGAGTTTCCTCAAAAACTTAAAAATGAATATATTTTTGACCCAGCAATTGTACTTCTTGGTATTTATCCAAAGAAAACCACAACAATAATTCATAAAGATCTATGCACCTCTATGTTCATGGTAGCCCTATTACAATAGCTAAGATAAGGATGGTGGTAGAGAATTTTCCTAGACATGAATCCTAAGATTGAAAAATTCTAGTGAATCTCAATCAAGATAAGGAGATGAAAACCAACACCAGGACACACTGAAGTTAAACTGTAGGATTTGAAGATATTTGAAAAAAATCTTTAAAACTACTGAGGACGAGTGGTGGGACCATAGGAGCATGGGAACAAATTAGTAAAGAATAATCAGACTGACATGGACTTCTCTTCAATAGGCTTTTTAAATTTTATTTATTTACTTATTGTTTTAGCAATTATAGAATCCGGGGCGGGGGGTGGGGGGGAGGGAAGGAATGTTAAGGAAAACAAAGCCCAACAAAATTAGATAAATATCTTCTCAATAGCTATAACCCTCAGACATCAGAATCAGGGATAGCTATCAAATACCTCTCGCTCTGTATCATATCATTAGACACAACTGTGAAGAGGGCCTGTGAGAACGGTTTCCATTAGGAGAAAAACAAGTACCGAATTAAAGTTATATCCTTGTGTTGCTCTTTGAAGAATTGTGGCAATTCTTTCTGCAAGGGCCAGACACCTTTGCAAAGTGTCAAATCACGATTAATAGTAGATTCCCTTACTGACCTTTCATTTATCAGACTCTCTCTCTCATCACCCGTTGATTAGAAACTTTATTATGTGCCTGTTAAGCAGTGTGTGGATCCATTCTGCCCAAGATACACTTTGTACCTTGTATGTAAGTTTCCCTTAATAAGCTCTGTTAATTTCCAGATTGAAGTGGCCAGTCTCTTTCTTTGGTCTTTCTCTCCCTTTTGCTTACGGAGATAGATTTTGAGTCTCAGGGCCTTTCCCTGGGTCTACATGTACAAACAATATCTTGGAAATGTTCCGCTTCAATATTTCCCTTAATTTTCCACAAAATTTTGCCACAAAATGGAAACACCAATATTATTTTTTTCTCATTATAAAAGCAAAAGACACTCATTATGGAAAAAGAAAATAAAAGAAATCAGAAATGTATATGGAGGGGTCAACTCTGAACTTATCACAAACTAAAATATGCAAAAATACAGCATTCCTTATCTTCTGTGACTGACTTAAACTTCCTCTTGAGTTCTCATTACAGATGGAAAATAGAAGTGGAATAGGAATGTAAACCAGCCAGTTAAAGTTATCTCAGTTCTTTCTGTTTCAACATGTCATTCCAGGTAAGTGCATTTGAGCAATCCTCAGGAATCCACTTGTGAACTTTTGGACTTTAACTCTCCTACAAGTTTTCCACTTCTAGGATTCGCTAGCTATCCTTATTTACAATCTTACTCTCTTTGATGAGGATCTTACTCCTAACAAATCAAACACAAGGAGGGGAATAAAAATTTTTCAGACATACAGAGACTCAAAAACAAACAAAACAAAACTCCTTTGCACCTTTCTTGGGAAGTTATTGAAAAATGTGCTCTAAAACAAAAATATAACCAAAAATGAAAATGATTTATAACATAGGGAACAGGAGGTCTAGATAAGCCAAAGGTGAAAGGACTCACCAGGACGACAGCTGTCATCAGGCACAAGGGCACACAAATTCAGATTAGAGTAGATCACAGGTACCACCGCAGACGTATTTGGAAATATAAGTCTTACATTTTTAATTAAGGGCAGAAATAAAGTGGGATATCTTTTCCCAACTTCTTAGTATTTCCAAAACAAAACAACAAAATTTGAAGAGTAGAGAATGGTGGGTTTTATCAGTATAAAGGTTTTGTTTTTAAGAATAAGGATCACCATTTTAAACTTAACAACACTAAGAGATCATGTTTCATCATTATTACATTCAAGTTATGCATTTTTCCTACACTTACAAATATAACAGTCAGCCATTGAATTTAGCAGATAAACACACACATGTAGCACAATTACACACACATATATTGGTAGCGTGAATACCTTTTTAAACTTATTTTGATATGATTACAAATTTACAAAAATGTTTTAAGACTACTAAAGGAATTCCTGTAGATTCACCAGACTCACAAATTGTTTATATTTTGCACCATTTGGTTTATCATTCTCATTCTGACATATATTTGCTTGAACGTTTGCATGCATTCATGCATTTACATGTATGTATATCATTTCCGAACCATTTAAAATTAAGTTGTTACAGGTATAGAAGGCAATTGTGCCCTTTGCCCCTAAAAACTTTTGTGTGTACTTTCTAAGAATAAAGACATTCTCTTACATAACCAGTAAATGAGAAAATTTAACATTAATACTATATATATTATATAATCTAAAGTCCATATTCAAATTTCAATTATTCAAATGATGTTCTTCATACCTATTTCTTTTTTCTTGTCCAGCATCCATTCCCGGATCCATATTGTATTTAGTTGTGATGATTCACTGCTCTCTTGTAATTTGGAACAGTTCCTGGCCACATGGTGAAGGTAGTGGCCACCAGATTTCTCCATTGTAAAGTAAATATTTTTCTCTATGTAAATATTAAGTAATTGGTGGGAAGTACTTTAATACTATGTAAATACTCTATCATATTTTCACCCACTAGTTTTATATCCACGTGATACCTAACTTCATCATTTCTTTTACATTTTTTAGTTAGCATTCTAAGTCAGTTTTCCCTTCTTTCTCATTCATTCAATCATTCATTTATAGTATCCCCTTATTACCTTATCAATGTGTGTAGAATCTGTAGTGATAAGCGCCCCATTTCATGCATAATATTGGTCGTTTGTGTTCTAGTTCTTGATCAGTCTTCGCAGGTTATATTGATTTTGTTGGTCTTTTCAAATAACCAATTTCGGCTTAATTAATTTTTTTCTTATTGGTATTTTTCCTTTTAATTTAGATCTGCTCTTCTCTTTATTATTTCCTTCTACTTAATTTTTATTACCTTTGCTCACTCACTCTTTTTTTTTTTATCTTTTCAGAGTTCAGCCTTGGGTCATACTTTCAGACCTGTTTTCTTTTCTAATATGAACAGTTAAAGCTATAAACTTCTCTCGAATCACTGCTTTACCTGTCCCGTCAGTTTTTCATGCGTTATGTTTTTAGTATTTAGTTCAAAATATTTTCAAATTTTTCTTCTAATTTCTTCTTGAACCCAAAGTTATTTATAAGTTTTTTGCTTCATTTGCAAATATTTAAGAATTTTCCTATACCTTTTTAATACAGTTTTCTAATTTAATTCCATTATGGAATTAAATATGAAACTATGCTCAATATCGTTTCAGTACTTCAAAATTTATTGCAACTTATTTTTTCGCCCCAATACATTGTCTAACTTGGTGAATAGTCCACGTGCATTTGAAAAAGATGCGAATGCTGCCATTTTTGAGTGCTGTGTTCTATAAGTGTCAATTAGTGCAATTTGGTTGATTGATAATTTTGTCCAAGTCATTATATCCTTACCAATGTTCTTTCTACTTGTTCTATAAATTATGGAGAAAGACATACTGAATTGCCAACTGTAATTGTAGATTTGTCTGTTTCTACTGTCCTGTCAGTTTTTCCTTTCAGTAGTTTGAAACTTTGATGTATACACGTTCAGCATTTTTTATTCCTTCTTGATGAATTGATTTATTATGAAATGTCCCCTTTATCCCTGATAATATTTCTCATCTTGAAGTTTACTTTGTCTTATATTGACATTCCAGCTTTTTGACAATTCACATTTTCATGGTATCATATTCTCCATTAAAAAAATTTACCTATGTCTTTCATTTTAAGTGAATTTCTAACGGACAGCATACATTTGGGTATAAAGAATCTCTGCCATTTAATTAGAGTGTTTAGTTTATTTACGGTAAAAGGAATAATTAATATAGTTGAGTTTAAGTTTATTGTTTTGATATTTTCTATTTGTCTCATCAGTTCTTTGTTCTTTTGTTTCCTCTGTGTCTTATTTTGGATTGCATATTTTTAATATTCCTTTTTATCTTTTCTGTGGGATTATTAACTATACTTCTCTATTTTATTTTTAGTGGATGCTCTGAGTTTGGCATTTTTAACTTATCACAATCTGCTTTCAAATAATATTATACCACTTCGATATAATGTAATGACCTTACACTCCCCTTTTCCTGTCTTTCTGCATTATGGTCATATTTTTTTACTTCTATATATATTATAAACCCTATAACATGCTGTAATTTTTGTATTTTATTTAAATAATCAATTACCTTTCAAAATTAAATAAAATGATAAAAAGTCTTTTTTATATACTTACATTTTTTACCTTTTCTGGCATTCTTCATTCCTTTGCGAAGGCCCAGATTTCCACACTGTATTATATTCTTTCAAGTCTGCTGGTGATGTATTCTCCCAGCCTTTGTTTGTCTGAAAATGTCTTTTTTATGCCTTCAAATTTTGAATGATATTTTTGCCAAAAATGGATGCTACATGGTAGAAACTCCGGAGGGTATTGAGTATTGTTCTATCAAGTTAACTTAGCTGGACTCGAATTCCAAATTCTGTTTCCCACATGGTTGACAGCAACGTCTGCTTAAATCTTTTAGCCTGCTACTTGGAGTCTCCCTCATGAATGTGCAAAACAGAAGTCAAAGATTTGGGCAGAATTTATATGCAGAATTCACTTCCTTCCCTTAGTTGTTATCTCATTTCCAGGATTTTCTCCATTTTCAGTCATTCCAGGAGCCCTAGAGACTAGCTTTTTTTGCTTGAGTTCTAGTTGCCCCATTCAACGTAGACTATGGAATGCCTGCAAAAGAAAAGCCATAAAAATTGCAGATATTCCAGTGCCTTCCCTTGTTTTAAGGGTTGACTTCTCCTTAGTTTCTGGTAGCTTTTGGCAACTCTCCAGTGCCTTCAAGTAAATGTTAGTTACATTTTATTTAGGATTGAAATTGTTAGCTGTGACAGGATTGATCCAATGCAAACTACTCCACCATTACCAGTACAGTAATATGAATAATTAAAAATTATAATTATTTTCTTCAAGTTTTTCAAATCTGAGGTCCTGAGACTATATATACCAATTTGTATGACTACTATAAGTAGAAGATATCAACCATACTTGGATATGTTTGCATTAGTAATAACTGACTTTCTGAGACTGTACCGGGAAATATGGTTTCCCACATTTCTTTTCTGAATTGCAAGACTGTCCTTTGTTCTGACAAAGTGCTCTGTCAAAGCAGTCAAGTGCAAATTCTTACAGCTGTGAGTCATCCTTCTCATCAAAAGCCTCATAATGTAGCCTACTTACTTTTTCCATTTGTTAAACAAAGGAGAATTTCCCATTCCCTTCCATAACAACTCTATTTTATTACTTTATATGTTAGGCTACTGTGCATGATTTTGTTTAAAGTGTACCACTGTTAAAAAAAAAAAAGTTTGTAAATCCTAGCCTAGAAAATCTCTAGCAGTTTCTAAAATTCAATAACTTAATATATTTTAACTTGCTTGACTCTCAAAGAGTGATATATTCATATGAAAACAATCTTTGACATTGAAATTCCTACTCCTGGGTGACCTTCAAAGTGCTGCCTACTGTTTGATAGCAGGTGGAATCATTTATCAACAAAATAATCCTCTAATTTTTTCTATTGGAACTCATTCAAGGATCTACAATGCAAAACTCTCTTTGCTAATTATTTTGCCATCAACATTATTAATCTGTACTACTTGGCATTTTCATCATAGTAATCAAACTAAAAAACAAAAAGACTTGTGTTAAGAAATGCATACTGTTCCCGCAAATGTCATTTAAGTTCAAAGGCATATGTAAGCTGTACACTGAACTAAGATTTCATAATAATTCAGAAGTGTGACTGTGCTAACCTCCTAGAATCAGACACATTTACAAAAGACTGGCATTACCTAAAAGTTTATGCAATCATTTCTCTGATTTGTTGTAAGTTTCATCATTGTTATCTGGATATTCCTGTTTAATTGCGATATGGAACTTAATAATCATCGCTTATCATCTTAATCAAAAGGAATATTATAATAAGCACTCAAAGCTTCCAGTGAACGAGGATGCTGTTTAATGAAAAACAATATACTAATATAGGTCAGAATGTTCCCAGCTGGGTGTGCTTACTAATTTACCAAATGCAATCTGAAGACTTTTAAAGGTAAAGTACTAGGTGCTCTTTTTAGCATGTTAAGTGAGAGGCCCACACAAAAGCTATTACTACACCTAATCTAAAATACTGGTAGATCCATCCCACACCTTGTAAGCTTCTTGAAGACACCGACCATGTTATCATATTATTAATCTTTTTCATTCTGTCAGTGTGAACATGTTGTCTTGTATTTTGGCAGGTGGTCAGGAAATGTTTGTTGAATAATTCCATCTTTATTTGGTAAACTTGGCCATAAGTAATGTCATTCAGTTAACAGAAAAAACTCAGGACCTGATAGTCTTTCATATCCAGGATATCATTATTGTTACCATTTTTATTTCTACTACTAATGCAATAATTTAAACCTACCTACCAAATTATGTTATTATATTGATTAAAACTTCTCTCTTGTCTTCAGTTTCCTCAACAGTAAAATGAGGGAGACATCTTCTAGTTACACTCAATAATCAACTGAATGGTTATGTTACCTACAGCATGTCATACAAAGCATTAATTTTATCAAAGTTGTAAAATTCCCATAAGTGGTCAAGATCTCTAATTCTATAATCATGTTGCAAAAAAAGAATAGCTCAGCTCAAACAAAAAATTCTTCTGTCAAAAGAATAATCACAGGCAAATGCATTGGTGTCTGAACTTTTCATTTAAAACTGAAGTCTGTCGCTTTAGACACACCAATCTTGCTCATTACAATATATTTTAAAAAGTTCATTTTAAAAATGCAAAATAGCTACTGCTGGTAGGTAGCTTGATGGTGATAAAAGGAACAGTTCTTAGAATTAAAACTAACAGGTAATATAATGGCAGAAAAGAAGACCAAGAAGTAAGAAAACTCATTGTGTATGTTGGTATTAGCGAGGGGATCAGTGTGGCTATAGCAGATACTGAGGTAGAAAACAAGAAAGGTCAGCAGGAGTCAGACTAGGGAAGGCCTTGAATAATCCTCTAATACCTGGACTGATTGCACTTCATACTATAGTGACTAGGAAGCCTTGATGCTGTCTGAGCATGGAACTAGTTGTTATGTAAACCATGTTTGGAAGGCTACTCATGATGATATGAAGCAGAGACCAAGAGCTGGGGGATAAACCCTACTCTCAATAAATATAGAATTAAATGAATACTTTCTATTTTACTTTATTAATGTGAGATATATCATAAATGCAAGCAAGAGAAAATACAATAAGTATGTACAATTTAAGGAATAATAAACACCAGCTTTTAAACATTTAAATCCTTTTTGCTACCTATATATAATATTTCTTGTTATATTTTAATTTTGCCAGTCCTTGACTTTTATATAACAGAATCATACTCTAAGTATTTTTCTGTGATAGCATTTTTCCCTACTCTGCATTTTTGAGATTCTCATCTATATTCACGCCTAGTTCATAGCTGTAGTTCATCCTTTTTCACTATGGTATAGTAGTCCACTGTTTGAATATACCACAGTTTTATCCTTTGATGATGTTTCCAGTTTCTGCTATTATAAATAGTGCAGTGAAGAAGCTCCTGCATACGCCTACTGGTGTATGTACAAATGTTTCTCCAGGGTAAATGCTATCTAAAAGTGGAAGTGCTGGATCATTAGAAATGGGATTTTCAACTTCTAAAGACAATACTAATTGTTATCCAAAGTCATTAGTAAATCTATAGTGTCATCAAGACTGTGTGACAGTTTCTCCACTTTCTCCCCAACATCAAAAAATTAACCAATTTTTCTCAACAATGAAAAAACAAACAATCCATTTAAAAATGGGCAGAAGAACTGAAAGATACTTCTCCAAAGAGGAAATACAGGTGGCTAATCGACATATGAAAAGGTGCTCGAGGAGGTTGCTAACCATCGGAGAAATGCAAAGTAAAACCACAATGAGATATCACCTCACACTACCAGAATGGCTACCATCAATAAATCAGAAAACAACAAGTGTTGACAAGGATGCAGAGAAAAAGAACCCCTCGTACATTGTTGGTGAGATTGTAAATTGGTACAGCCGCTATGGAAAACAGTATGGATTTTCCTCAAAAAATTTAAAAATGGATATACTTTTTGACCCAGCAATTGCATTTCTGGGTATTTACCCAAAGAAAACCAAAACAATAATTCATAAAGATCTATGCACCCCAATATTCATGGCAGCACAATTTACAATAGTCGAGATATGGAAGCAACCTAAATGCCCATCAACAGACAATTGAATAAAGAAATTATGGTTCATATATACAATGGAATATTACTCAGACATTTAAAAAAATGAAATCCTATCATTTGCAATGACATGGATAGACCTAGAGGTTATTATGCTGAGCGAAATAAGTCAAAGAAAGACAAATACCATATGATTTCACTAATATGCAGAATCTAAGGAAGAAAAAGAACAAATTAATCAAAAACAGACTCACAAATATAGTGGACAATTTGGTGACGGACACAGGGGTGGGGTTAGGGGGCTGCAAGAATGGGGTGAAGGGTTAAAGAAGTACAAATTAGTAGTTGATAGTTGGTCCTGAGGGTAGGGAACACAGCAGAGGGATTGCAGTTAGCATTAATATGATGCTAGGTGGAGGGCCAGGGAAGGGAGGGAGCAATTGGGGTATTGTTTTATGAACTATATAGATGTCTAACTAATGAACTGTATACTTGAAATTAATTTAAATAAATTATTTTTTAATTAACCAATTTTTAAGTTTTTGTAAATCTAGTAGACACAAAATGGTAACTTGCTGATTTTAGCTTGTATTTCTCTGCTTGCTAATGAGATTAAGAATCTTTCCATAAGTCTATTGACCTTACTGCCCCCTCTTCTGTGAAATATCTAACCATATCATTTGCCCACCTTCTGGTTGGCTTGTATTTCTTTATTGATTTGCCAGACCATCTCTATCTCATATCAGGTTTGCATATATCCATATATCTGTTTCTAACATCTGTTTCTGGCATCATTTTTGGATGAATTCATTTTTTACTTATTTGAATATTTAAAACTGGTCAGCTAAAAAATTATTTTCAATGAAACTTTCAGTAAAGGAATTTATAAGAGATTCTTGAAAATACTCAGTAATCACTGAGGATTTCTGTGCCACCAGAGGGAGCTCAAAGGGGTCCATGAATGTGCATGCCTGCATTCAAGCACACAAAGGCTCGGGGAGTCTAGCTTTACTGCGCATTTTTTTATCACTCTGATTTACATCAGGATCTCAGGGTTTTAAAGCATTTTTGCAGTATGTTTCATGTTTTAGTCTATTCTTTTACTATTTTTATTTCATTTTTTCACATCATTATGGCATAATAAGACATATCATGAGATGAAATAAATATTGCCTGTATGTGAGGTTTTATGGCCACGATTCTCTGTTCTTAGTGTACCACCAGTCTTGATCTCTAGACTCTGAGACCAACCCCGAAGGAGGGAAGTTTGGTGCACTTGCTCTGGCCACTTCCTGCAAATTAAGCTCGTTCTGTTCTAATTTGTTGGATTCTGCCATTTAAACCCTCATTACAAGTAACAAGCTTTGTGTTTTGTTCTTTGTCACCTGGGCTCCCATCTAAAAACCAGTACTTCTATGACTGTTCCTCCAGGAGTCTAAAGTTCTACCCTGAAACCCAGGCCAGTGATATGGACCCTGTACTCTGTTCCTCCAGGCACTAACAACTAGGAATGCAGAGTAACTTTCTTAGCTAGAGTGTTTGTTTTTTTCCACACTGTTTACTGGGATAGAGGCTAGTCCTAGAATACAGACAGGCCACAAGTCAAGTTGCTTGGTTGTTCTCTCTTTGTTCTGGCTGCTAGGATTCTGAAAAATCAGATGTTTATTACTATAAACATAAACTATCTTTTTAATAAACTATAGCTTTGCTAAAATGTTTATTGAGATATTTTCATCTATTTGTTGAACCAGTGAAACTCTTTGTTATTTACTTTTGGAATAGGATAATATAAAAGATTGACACAATCCTTGCCATCAGAAGTCTACGGTCTAGCAAGACTGCAAGGCATCAAACAAGTAGTAACTGGGTAAGTGCTGCAAAAGGAAAGACTCAAAGTAAGCTTAAAACACAGAGACTTAATCTCAGCTAGTTAACATTTATTACTGGATATTTGCCTTTTATTCTAGTTTTTAAAAGTTTTGGTTTTACAGTCTAATTTTATTTCAAGTCAATGCAAATTCATTTAGTTGTAGGCAAAGGTGTGTTTGTGCACATAATTACACACTCTCAAATATCTTCTTTCACAACAAATGCGAGATGATATATAATGGGAGGATTTACTAGAATTTCTGAGCTGGGGTTTCGATGCTTCAACTTCAAATTTAACAAGCAGACTCTAAGTGCTATAGAAAGCTGATTCATCATGAAAGGCGAGAATATGAGGATGAGAGCTACTGCAAATCCTTGGGCAGTCTAGAATGGAGGGAAGGAAGAAAAGAGGATTACTTTCCTAAAGAGTCCAGGCAAGTGACATCCATGGGTCTGGTTCTAGCATCTGAACCAGGTAAAGCTGAGATGTTGAGAACTGGAAAGGGCCCGTCCCAGCAAGTTTGCCATGCAGGTATTAGGACCCACTGTGGCCAGAACATCCCAATTTATAAGAGAAGCTAGAATTTTGGTTTTTAAATGAATCTCAATTTTTAATGTGTAATAACTTAAAATTTAAAAAAATAATTGTACGAGCTGCATAAAAAGTTTCTGCTTCCTTATGATCTTTAATTTAGACTCTGTATTTCATGATGACTTTCTAAACATTAAATCATCACCTGACTTTCAAAACATACACCAATTAGATCTTGTCTCTCTCATTTTACTTATCTCTCCCTCTGTTTTACCACCAACCTTCAATGCCATCCTCATTCACTTGCTCCTAGTGTTCTAGCAGAGGTCAGAGAGCATTTTTGTCCCTCTCTTCTCAGATTTTTCTTTATAGCGGGAAGTAAAAGCAGACAGAATAGGTGAAATGCAAACTTTTTTATTTCCCTTTCTTCCCCTGAAGTGTTCTACAGACTGAAAAGCTTGAAGAACATTTCCCATAATTTTTTCTCTACCTAGATAGCCCACTTAGGAGAGAAGAATTAAAAAGCTTATTACCACTGCCAGATCCGTTCTTCTGTAATATTGTACAATTCCCTGCCAGTGGATAACTGAACATAGTATAGTACTTAACCATACAATAGCAAAGAAACTGCTCCCCAGTTTATACCAGCTGTCCCACCAGCTGTTTCAATACCACAGGGATGATGCTCTACCTTTAGGTAAATAGGTGTTTAAAATTTAAGATTGTAAATTCTCCTGGAAAATTAATTACACTCTTTGGAGATTTTTGTTCACACATTAGTTAGGTAATACTAATGGCAAGATAAAATTATAAAAACTATTTGACTATTTACTGAAGATGCAAAATGAATTTAATATTTGGTAACAATCCTGTACTAAGTCCAGATATAGTTAGAACATACTATTTTCAAATTGTCTTCTCATTAGTCTTAAATCAACTCAATAATTATTATTAGTATTTCATATCTCCTATTGTTTCTAAAAAGCCTATCGCAAATAACTGTAAATTTGAGAAATTTTAGCAAAAGAGCAAAAAGATGTAATAGTGTGCCTCTTCTCTAGTGGCTTGCCCTCAGATCCATTCCTTGCCCTTTCCCTACTCTGTTCTTCATTACGAGAAATTACTTTTCCAAAACTCCCTTGCCCTATGACATCCCCATAGATTTGGTCATTAGTCAGCACTGGTGAAAGGTTAGAGGGGAGGAAGGTCGAAGGCAGGGATTTCTTTCCCCTTTCTGTGGCAGCATCTGTCTCCTAGGTAACTCCAGATCCCAGGGAACAGCCCCTCCCTACATCCTTCCTCCAAAGGTCCAGCTCCTACCTGACAGCCCACCCCCAGGCTCTGATGACGCCATCTCCTCCCCGCCCGCCCCCCCCCGCCCCCCCCCGCCCTTCCTCTCAGCACTCACTGATACAAAAACAGAGGTCTTTGTAAAGTACTCTTCTAACCTTTCAAGTATGCCATTAATCCAGTCTGTAGACCAGCATGTCAGTTTTAATTGTGACCAGACATGCCCAGATTTAGTCAGATTTTTTTACCTACAACAGCTATCCCCCTAATTTTTATTATACTGGTCTGATGCCAGAAAATTCCATTTTGCAAATTTGTTTTGCATTACCTTTATTGCCTCCCTTTTAAAGTTTCTTGGGAAGGCAGAAGTTTAGCATTCAGTCATAGGTCTGTATTTCAGCCAAATTAAAGTATGATTCAGGAGTTAAACTAGGTCTTATTTAGCCTCTAAAAGCCATGAGTATTGCTTTTTACATAAAACTTCAAAGGGAACCTCCTCTTTTTGTAGGCTTCAAAAACCTTTTCGTTTACAACATGTTCTTCCAACTCTTTATTTCAAATTTACAATAAAAGGGAAATAATAGTATAATAAATCTACATCTAATCTTTGCCTGAATTCACTACTTGTTAGCACTTTTTTCTCTCCAAACCATTTGAAAGTAAGTTGCAGGCATAATGACATTTTACTGCTAAATAGTTCAACATGTATTCACCTACATAATCCATAATGGTATATTTATGTCCAAGAAATATAGATAAAAAGGGACCACTGTAATAAATTAAAATCCGTAACTGGGCAGGTCAAGTTGGGTAGTGTTACCCAGGCCTGTAACTTCTTAAGTGAAAGGTTTTTAAACAAGTTCTGTCCATTGTTCCTGTGCATCGAGATTAACTCACTTTGGTAATGCCAGAAGTAACATCCCTTAAAAGTGTAACTTTCCTTAAGAAAGCACATAATCTTGTCATCTAACCTCTGCCTTGCTTTATCCCACCTGCAGGTAATCTTCCTTACATTCCCTCCTTAATTTCAAATGCATAAAGAAACTACAAAACTGTTACTCTCCAAAGCACTTGAGATCTTGCTCCCTGGCCCATTTGGCTCAAATAAACGCTTGTAAAAATTCTCAACAAGTTTGGACATTTCTTTTGTCCACAGAAATTCAACAATATAGTCCATTCTAATTTCCTGAATTGTGTAAAAAATATTGTTACTAGCTTTCCCCCAATAAATCTTTTTTTTTTAAGAGAATTGCAAACTTTATCTCAAAATCCATAATTATAATGGGACATTTTATTATATTTCCTCAGGAAATGAAAAACAATATTTTTTGGCATACGACAGTTTAGAAAACAGTAAATAAAATGTATTTTATAAAACACTATAGAAGTGTTCATTTGACAAAAAAAAAAAAACCCACATACTTTTAATTACCATAAAACGTAATTGAAAACAAACTGAGGGATTACATTCAGCTACAAGTAACAGGAAAGACCCCAGCCTTCCTGACAGGAGAAAGATGTTTATTCTCACATGGAAGGTCTGGGTCAAGGCAGCCACTGCACCGGCATCAGACAAATAAACTCCCAAGTCCTTCATGTAGAATGTACCATTGATGTCCTGGTGAATCAGAAAAACATACCCACTAGCACTGGTAACTGCATAAGGTGTTTCCTATACAAATTAGACCTTATACGAGTATTGATAGAGATGAACTGGAATATTAAGTAAACATAATCTGTCAGGAAAATCTATGGGAGGAGCTAGGACCTATGGAATTTCTGATGCTCTGCATAATCGTGAGAACCCTACAGGAGAGAACCCTATAGGAACAACTCTACGTTTGTAATAAAGCTCTATAGTTCTAACTTCCTCATCCATTAACTTCCTTTTCCCTTATATAAATACTCCTCCATCTTGGGAAACAGGCCATAGTGCTCACATGGTTTACCATGTCTGCATGCTCTGGGCTGCAACCTTTCTTTCACCCAAATAAATCCTTTTAGTGAGAAACACCTAGTTGATATTATTTTTCAGTCAACAATATAATCTAGAGAAGATGGGAATCAGATATGAGCATAAAAGTCAGAATCAGTTTCCTGGTGGACACAAAAGGGCTTACAGAAAAATCCAAACTCTGATGGACCTTTGATGCAGATCTTGAGAAGAAATCAGTGGAAAGCTACACCTCTCAGAAAATAAATACCAGCTAATTGGTGGTAGTTTTGAGGATAGTCTTGGTTGGAAGGTCAAAGAATCTGAATTATGGGTTGGAGACACAGCTACTAAGTCTCTGTCTGTCTGAATGGTGGCTCTGAAATCCAACTAATGCCTTTCATTTTTGCTTTCCAAACCTCACGCAAGTATGGCTATTGGTGAATTCTGACATGGAAGCATAAAGAAGGTGGATTTTGGAAAACCAAGTTCCTAACATCACTCATGTGGGAGAATGTCTCAAAGCTAGATTCTTGTTGCCCTGTCACAGGTGCCTCTTCTCAAATCAAAATCTTCTCCGAATACCAGTCAGAAGGAAGGACAAACAGCAAAGGCCCAAATAGGAAATAATAATTTACATGAAACTGTATTCTTTAAAAATTGCCATACATAAAATTTATTACAACTATTTATTAGTATGTAAAATAGAAAAAGGCTCTATACTCAGTACTACCTTTTAATCTTATACACTATTGTAAAAGACAATTATCAAGATTATCTCACATGAATATTCACTTCTGAAAGTAAGTAGTAGTAGAATTATGTACTGTAAGTAGAGTTTCAATAAACATGATATACTTACAATATTAATAAGAACTCTTTCATTTTGAAAGTTTTATGGCACATTATACATGAATTAATTTCTATCAAGCTTTCTCACATTACGTACCTTTCTATTTCTTTTCTATGAGAGTCTTCACATGTAATGGTTGGGCCAATTCAAGTCTTTCCCACAGTGTTTACATTCAAAGTTTTATCCAGTGAGTCCTTTCAAGTTTTTGAAAGGAACTGGGATAATTAAAGCATTTCCCAAATTCTGCAATTTGGTATAGGTTCTCTCCAGTGGGCATTGTCATATGTCTTTAAAAAGTTGTGTGATAAAGGCTTTTCCACATACATTCATCAGGTTTTTCTCCGGTATAAGTTATTTCACAGGTTGTAAGGAACTGGGATCTGTAAGCTGTCCCACATTGTTTATATTCAAACAGTTTCTTTCCAGTGATTCATGTGAGATTTCTTTCATGTTTCTGAAGATTGCTCGAATACCTAAATTTTTCACTACATTTTTTATACTCATAAGGTTTCTTTCCAGTGTGATTTCTTCCATGTTTTCAAAGATAACTGAAACAACTAAATGCCTTACACTTTTTTACATACATATGATTTCTCTCTGGTGATTCATGTGTTTAATAATATCTTTGATAATATCTGAAGCCTTTCTCACATTGTTTACATTCATAAGGTTTCTCCAGTTTGAATTACTTTGTTTTTAAGGAACTGTGTTCTCTATAGGCATTACCACATTGCTTACATTCATAGAGATTCTCTCTACTGTGACTTCTTTTGTGTCTTTTTAAGGTACTGTAATATCTATAGGCTAGCCCACATTTCTCACATTCATAAGGATTTCTTTCATATGTTTGAAAACTTTGCTAGCATCTGAAGGCTATCCCACATCCCTTACATACATAGGGCTTCTCTCCAGTGTGAGTTCTTTCATGTGCTTGGAAACAGATGAGAACTGAAAGTTTTACCTTATTTCTTACATTCATAGGGTTTCTTGTCTGTATAAGTCCTTTGGTGAATGTGTAATATATGTAGACATTACCACATTGTTTACATTCATAAGGTTCTTCTGCGATGTGAGTTCTTACATGTATTCAAAGAGAACTGAGACAATCGAAGGCTTTATTACTACAGCTTTTACATTCATAGGATTTCACTCTTGTGTGAGTCGCTTCATGTGTTTAAAAAGTTTGATATCTGTAGATGTTTCCACATTGTTTACATTGATAGTTTCTTTCCAGTGTGATTTCTTTCATATGATTTGAAAGCAAAGTTGAAAAACCAAAGTTTTTCTCCCATTCCTTACATTTATAGGTTTTCCTCTTCATTGTGATTTCTTTCATGTTTTTCAAAACATTGGAGATAACTGATGGCTTTCCCACATACGTTTTTATGGCTTCTCTCCATAATTCTGATACTCATATAGCTTGTGTCCAGTTTGACATCTGATGTGCATGTTATGGCATGAATGATGCCTAGAGACTTTTCCATACACACTGTATTCCCACAGTTTTGCTCCAAGAAAATTTTTTTTGTTCAGATTGAGATTTGGAATAAGCATGAAGTTTTCTTCACATCGACTACCCTCTTTCCCATCACACATTCTAACTTATGACTTAGTTTTCTTCTCATTTTTGTGTTGAGCTTCAATGTCATAATCTTCTCATTTTCTCCATAATGTCCTCTTTTTCCACATTTCACATCTGAGAAAAGTGTTGATGGGCAAGAAACACTTGACCCCCAATTGATGAGGTCAAGGTAAATAACATCCTTAACTATTGAGACCAAGTTCCTGAAGGCTTCCTGTATCACAGCTCTATAGATTTCCTTCTGTGAAGGAGCCAGTAAAGCCCATTCCTCCAGGGTGACGTTCACAGACACGCCTTCAAAAATAACTGAGTCCATTTCTAGGCTTCCTGGGTCTCCCCGAGTTCTTCCTATACAGAAAACAGCGGGAGAGAAGCTGTAACACAACCATCAGGGCCATGAACAGCAGGCAACACCAATCCTGAGCTTGGTTATCCCCAAAAAAATCTTTAAAAGGGGAAGCAGTAGGTTAATATAGCCAACTTGATGAAAAATTAGAAAGAATGTTGAATAAATGTTGGTTTTAGTTAGGTCTTGCTTATTTCATTATTTATTTATATACCCAATGAGCAGACAGATTGAAAAGTTAAATTAGCTAATTTTGCTTCTCTGAAAGAATTTTGACTAAAAGTCTAAAAGTGAAGATGCAGTTGATTATTCACTTAACTTAGATTTAGAGATAATCTGTCAATGTAAGAAATGTCCATCCTGAGAAGAATTTTTATGAGTTTATTTGAGCCAAACTGACAACAATGCTGGGGAGCAAGATCTCAAATGCTCTCAAGGCTAACAGTTTTACAGCTTCTTTAATACATTAGAAATTAAGGAAAATTACATGGAGGTGAGAGCAACAAGATGAGGATTGGATCGTAGGATAGTTAACAAGATAATGTGCTCTCTTGAGGGTGGTTATAGCTTATTTCAAAGGTATGTTAACCTAGATGGACAGAAACAATGCACAGGGCTTGATTAAGTCAAAGATAAGCCTTTGACTAAAGATATTATATGCCTGCCTGGAGTGTGACTACTCACCATGACCTGCTCCGTTAGGAATTTATAATCAGATCACCCTGTGAGGTTACTTTCAATAGAACCCTTTTTTTTGGTTCCACAACTGTACTCATATGTTCACATTACATATCTGGACTAGACACTTTCAAAATAAAAACCAAAAAATGACTGTGTTGCTATTTCAGTTTATTACATCCCGGATCCTTTCTATTTAGCATATTGATCAAACATTGATTGGTTTATTGTGTAAATTTAATAGTTGATAAACCCCCATCCTTAACATTTTCTTGTATCAGTAAACAAGGTTCCTCTTCTTCAGGAACATTAGATTTCACACACAAATACACACACACACACACACACACACACACACCTGTGCATAGCTCAGTATTAATTTTCCTTCCTCTTTCTGTATGCCTGCCCCAAAATAGAGACTACACAGACTGGAAATGTCTTTTGAACTCCTACTTGAATTCCTTGAACTATTTGCCCATTCCTGAGAGATAATGTGCTGGAAGGCTACTAGAATAATAATAATAATAATAATAATAATAATAATAATAATAAACACAACCCTCAAAAAAATGAATGCAAAATCTAGCACCAAAGGCCTGAAAAATTTAGTTCTCACTTTCTTTCTACTATTTACTCTCAAACCTTTTTTTTTTTTAATAATGGAAAAGAATACAGCATGTAAATAAATGCTATACCCAAGGTTATTCAACTTTTTAATTTTCTAAGGCAATGGTCTCCAAAGTCTGATATGTATCCTTCAGGGCTACACAAGACAATCCATTGGGAAGAAACTATTAAATAAATGTCTACTTATATTTTGATTTCATTCTTTAAAAACCCTGTGTACTGTATAATGTACACTATGTATTAAAACAGTAATATACATATAATGTAGGAATAAATAAATAATATACAAAAAAGTCTAGAGATCACTCTTAAAGTTCATCCACTTTGATTTAGTACATTTTGCTTATACTTTGAAAAAGCTCTGGGATAAACTTTTTTTTTCAAAAGGAATAAACTGAAATGCACAGCTAAAAAAATATTAAATTATTACATTTGGACTGCTAAACTTTACAATAGTTATTTCTTCTAATCTTTTTTTATCCACTATTTTATATAGATAAAATCATATGCATAGATAAATCCCATGCATTTTTTGCTTATAAAATACATTCATAAATATATAAAATATTTGAATATAATTCATAACTTCATAAATATACATTTTAATGATTGCATAACAGCCCACTTTGACATATATGCCCTCATAAATATTGACATAAAACTGAGGTGCAAAAAAAATTTTGGTGCTGATAACACATCTAGTAAATGCACTCCAAATGGTTTTATGAGACAAGCCTTTCTTTAACATGCTATTTAGATAGGTATGATGTTCTATAGTAGGCTGGCATTCACTAGCTATGTGTGCTTTTGTTATGTGAGGATCTTATTTTACATCTATATTTCTGCTTCTATGACATATATATTTGTATATGGTATATGTATACGCGCGCACACACACACACACACACACACACACACACACACACACACGGCATGCACACGCCAAAGAGAGATCCTTAAGGTCTGTTAGTCCAGAGGCAGAGGGCACCAAAGAAACCTCTTTGCAGGTGGTCTGAAGGCAAAATGTGTGTAATCACGGAGTCACAGCAACTATATTTCTTTAGCCAGTTCCTTCAAGCTATTGGCTGGAATTCCATTAAAAAAAATTTAGTCTTCCTGTGTGAACTACAGCAAGAAGGATACATCAAAAGCCAGGTGGGGGTGCAGGGTGAGGAAAGGCTGAAATTATAAAAGAAATTAAGTCCACAAAGTCAGTGAAAGAGAACAAAAGCAGAGAGCCAAAACAAAGAAGTGCTATCAACAGCAGTCACTGAAAAAAAACATGTCAAACAAAATAAGCAGCTTAAGTTATAAAGACTAAAAGAGACTGCAAGCACACTTTGAAATATGAAACAACTATTTCCAGCACTCTAATCCTTCTTTAAGCTGTGTATTCCTTTCTTTGGTCATTTGCCCTAAATTACTGAAAACAAATACTTGACAAGAGACAGATGAACTGAATTAATCTTTTAGCTTTCAGTTAAACTGGGATGAGGCTAGCAAGTTTATCAGCATTTAATGGATAAATTTTTGAATAGGTATGAGATGCAATTAATATCTCAGCCCAATTATTTTTAACATGCCTGGTGACATAGTCTTATTCCAATCAACATTAGGTTCTTTGAACAAACATGACTTTTAAAAAGTTTTATTTTCAATCCTTTAGGAGCAAAACTCATTGATCAGACATGACTAAAATTTTTCCCTTTATAATTTACAACTTCCAACATTTTCAATGTTAAGGGAACCAAAAATTTTGCCATCCTGAACCTATTTTGGGGAGATATTAATTTTAAGCTGTTTCTTAAGAAACAAAAGACTTAGAAAGAACCTTTCACCCTGTTCCCTTTCCTGCCCAAGGTATTCGGGCAGAAAAACCTGCCATAGTTAAGGGAGCCTTGGCTCAATCACCTTAAGATCTTCACCCCAGCATTTGTCAGGAAGACTCTGTTAGCTAGACACCCCTGCATCCCATTGCTTCTTAGTTGCCCAGCAAGAATTTTCTTGCCATATATGTTCGTCCACTCTTCCTCGACTACCTGTAAATTGCCCATTCTCACTTCTGACATTTAATACTGCCCCCTTTTCATGCCTATGTGAATTCCCCAGGCACATGTATGAAAATTCTTATTTTTTCCTAGTAATCTGTCTTTGTTAATTTGATTATTAGTCCAGTCAGAAGAATTTAGAAGGTGGAAAGAAAAGTATTAATTTTTTTAGCCCCCCCAGTTTTGGAGAATGGCTGGGACACTGCTAACACTCTGGACTGCTATAGTTGGGAGATCATGGACATCTGACCACAGCCAGCAGAGAGGGTAAGGATTTTACCCTGTCAGCCTCTCTGATTTCTTATGTGTGAGGTCTGATGGGGCTTGGAAGTAGATCTCTTCTAAATTTAGATTTGCATGAGAAAATACTCGTGGAGCTAGTTTCTTGGGCAAACATGACTCTGGGAAAGGCTTATTTTGAGTATCTTGTTTTCTATTGATCCTGTTCTTTCCAAAGATGGTCTATTATCTCTGCCAGCTGGATGAGGCATCTGCATCTGGCAAGCAGCTGAACATGCCATGGGCCAAGCTCTGGGAATCTTAAATCTTACTTTGTTCAAAGGGGAAAAAGAATGTGATTCTCTGTGTTTTGAGACAGCTGTTGCAAAATAGGGCTCCCCTTATTTCTTGGGCTATCTCTGGGAATGGACTGTGGAATCTGTGAGGGTTTCATCCTTTGTGCTTTTTGTAAAAGCATTTTGCTTCCTTGGGTAGACCATAAAAGGCTTATTGTTTGTGAATCACTATTAAAATCTCACTTTCACTGGCCAGAAGATGTATGTCTGGAATTGGAAAAACTTCTAAATTGAAATTTATTTTAGAGAGCTCTCAAACTGGTATTTTGGTCGTTAAGACACCCTTAATAAGATGGAAGGACATAAATTAGAAATCAGTCTACTCAGACCCCTTCCTATTTACCTTCAGTTAAGAGCAAATGAAAAATCTCCTGTCTTCTCTATAATCTTTAGTAATTCTATTTATGTTTTTATCTGTTTGTTATATGTTTGTCTGTGTTTACATATGGTATAGTATTTTCTACCTCCGGATGGTATTACTAGTTTATAATATTTGATTGGCCTTCTACAAGCTGCTAGACACAGGAACCCGGCTGATCAGCATATGGCTAGATCACAGGGAACCTACAGGAAGATTCCCGCTGAGATTACTAATAGCTACCTCCCCATACCTTTAAGGCTGCATACCCATACCCGGAAAGGAAAACAGATTTAAACCGAATTCCTTGAATTCTCAGGGTCTCTCTCATTCTCTGTCTTTGAGAGGAGACCACGTCTCTGTGGAGGTTATTACTTCTCTAATAAACGTTCCTTGTTTCTAACTCTGACGGGCACTTGAATTCTTTCCTGCGCACAGTCAAGTCCTCTCTCTCTCTCTCTCTCTCTCTCTCTCTCTCTTTTCGCCCCCCTCCTCCTATGGTCTCGTGTGAGCGGGACTTGAGTCCCCACTTGGGGGAATTCACCCTGTCCTGCATCAAAGAAATTAAGTACAAATTGGCAGTTACAAAATAGTCATGGGGATGTAAAGTACAGCATAGGGAATATAGCCAATAATATTGTAATAACTATGTAGGTGCCAGGTGGGTACTAGACTAATCAGAAGGGACCATTTTGCAAATTATATAAATGTCTAACCACAATGCTGTATACCTGAAAGTAATGTAAAATAATATTAAATGTCACCTCTAATTGAAAAATTAAAATTAAAAAAAAAAAAGCTGATGCAGAAACAGAGTTTGGTGCTTTTTCAGTCTGTTAAAAGGACAAAGTTCTTCTGTATTCGACTCCAGGTAAGAATATGAAAAGTCATATCTTAGAAAGTGATGATTGTATGTTTTACTAAAATAGTTCTTAATTAGGTACTTAATTACTCAAAAATTCTTCTCAATCCTAAAACCTAAAGTTTTGCTAAGTCGTATTTTTATTTGATACCCTTTGTTGTCATTTTGGGTAAATGGGTAATTTAATATTGTTTCATAATGATATGTCATCTTTTTAGTCAACTATGTTCAACAACTTTCCCAGGGTTTAAATTTGAAAAAGACTTTTTTCTTAACCTTGAAATGGCTTTAGGTTATTCCAATGGGCTCCTGGAATACCTTAAAGATTTGCTCTCATTCTCCTCATTAAAGAAAAATTTTGAACTAACTAGGCCTATTTGATATGCTAAAATTACATGAGAAGCTTTCTAATGTAAAGAAATGATTATGTTATATTTGTATACATATATCATTAAAATGGATGTTCGAGAGATTGTAAAAAATCTCCAAGAGTACTAAGTTCTAATATAATTTCATTTGTAATTCTAATTGTTATCTTAAAATGTTATGTGACAGAAAATCAAAGTTCTTTGTCAATTGCATTATAATCAGATATATAATCATGTCTTTTATTTTGTGATTTGCATATCGTTATTGTTTGACTGATGCCTTTGCAAATATGTTTCGGCTTCAGAGAGAGCCACGAAGAGGGCTGACTTATTCTAAAAGACAGATTTCTGAGAATAAATTTTCAGATCATACCTTTTAAACCGGATGAAAATTTATAGGACTCTAAGGAACAACTAGATTCATGGAAACACTGGGAAATGAATGCGATAAACACGAATTGATTACATGGGACTGAATGAACTGAGGATGATTATCATTTTTATAACTTTTTGTTTGAAATAGTGCTGATTTTTTTTGTTTGTTTTCTAGTTATAAGAAAACTTGTTTCTCTTAAGCTACCTGTGACTAGAGCAATTTGATAAGTTATACCTTTGTGAGCAGTATTGAAACTTTAAATTTTTCTCCCTTTCTGATCCCACAAGAATTTAGAAATGAAATGAATGTTATTCTTTTTATGGCAATATGGTTGTTTGCATGAATACAATAGAATCTGCTCTTTTTATAATAGGACATAAATTGGAAACTGGCATTATTATCATGGCTTTGACTTGAATGTCATGTTTGAGAGAGACATGCATCGACTCTGGATGTTACCAGAAAGCTCTCAGGGGTTAAGATTGACTTTGAAGGCCAATAAAAGCCCCTTGGAAAAATAGCCTGGTACTTTGTTTATATGGTTTACAGCAATCTTTCCAGGTAAAGAACAGAAGAAGAACCTCAAGACAATTTTGGGGGCCTCAGAATTTGAATTCCTCCAGGGAATTCACCCATACCTATAGGTATTGTAGGTGAAGCCTGAGCAACGATGTGTTTTGGCTTCTTAGCCCTGAGAGGCTAATTAAAGTTCAACCTGGAGATTCCTTATGAAATTCCAACAAAGCAGATTTAAAAGAGCCTTTTTGACCAATTGCTATTCTTGTTATTCTTATACAAATAAGAGACCAAATTTATTGACATTAGACTTATGCAATAAATAAATTAGTCTTAATTTGGCTATCTTTGATAAAAATAAGGGTGATTTTAGTTGTCTTTAAAGTTTTATTTTTCACTTGTAAACTGGGTAAATCCTAACCTTTTTTGTTTTTTAAAATATTTATCTATAACCCTCCGAACTAATGTTTAGTTTTTCTCCTATCCTTTAACTTGGAATTATTGAGAACTAAAACTTTTTTTTCTGAGCCTTGCAATTACAAACTTCAGCTAGATGAAATGATAAACTTAAGAGAAATTGCCCCAACAGCTCATGCTTAAACAATCTCAATAACTGACTCTATGTAAACTACACAGTTTACCTGCATACCTGATGATAGCATCAGAAACATTCAAACTGCAGACCAGGACGATCAGGTTGTCACTTCCTTACTTCATTCCAGCAAAGGAAGCTTTGAGCCTTATATCTAGAAATCTTGACTGACAGCTTTATAGTCAAGCTGCCTGACTGCTTGCTTATACAATATAGGCCTGGGTTTGAGAACCCATCTGCATCTCTGTGTCCTGAAATGAGACTCAACAATTTAAATAAACTTATTCTCCAGACCAAATGATTGGATCAATGACATAATGGAACAGCCTACCAACTTAATTTCTGGAATGTGAAACTTTTAATGTTTCAAACACAAGATTGAAACAAACCAAAATTTTGCCACCTTGAAGCTGTTTTTTTTGGGATATTGGTTTTAAGTTGTTTATTACGAAGCAAAAGACTCAGAAAGAACCTTTCATGCTCCCTCCTTTCCTGCCCCAGAGATTCAGACATAAAAACTTGCCTTGGGAAGGGAGCCTTAGCTTAATTATCTTAAGAATCCTCACCCTAGCAATTGTCAAGAAGACTCAAGCATGTTAGCTAGATAGCCCATGACCCACTGTTTCTTAGTTGCCCATAAAGAATTTTCTGGCCACGTATGTTCCCCTCTTTCTCGACTACCTTTAAATCACCCATTCTCACTTTTGATATCTTATACTTTCCCCCCAAACCCCCCAACTCCCACTTTTCTCCTTTATCCAAAATGTCTCACGCACCCAATGTTGCCTCACTGTCTTTGGAATTTTCATGCCTGTGTGAATTCCCCATGTACATGTATTAAAACTTTGATTTTCTCCTGTTAATCTTTCTCTGTTAATTTGATTATTAGCCGAGCTAGAAGAACTTAGAAGGTGGGAAGAAAAGTATTCATTTATTTATTTTTTTGCTCCTACAAATGTTTGAATATTCCAATACTATCCAAAGTTTTCCAATTTATAATGTTCAACAAAAAATCTTTTAAATTATGATTGACTCTCACTAGAATGTGACTGTATATAACAAAAGGGATCAAAGTAAAAAGAGTCTTCACTTAGCAAAGTTCTTTTGTTAATGGCATCAGGAATGTTTTCTAAAACAATTTTAACAATAGAGTCAGAATCAGAAGAATATTGTAGTAATAGCTGACACATTTAGTTGCACATAGGTTTCAATTTACTGGCAAAATAGTAGAAACATGATGTGTTTTATAGTTGGAGAGGTATTTCTCAACTTCAACACACTTATCTAATCAATCCAATACAGAAAGTTTATTATATAGGTTCCACATCCTTGCGCAACTTCAATTAAAAACATTAATTCTTTAGTGGGGCAATAAAATTTTTCACATTTTTGTATTTCCTTTATTTCATAGTATCCCTTTTTTTTTTCTTTTTTATAAAAATATCACGAGACACAAAGCAACATTGATAAAGAAATTTAACCTAGGGTTCCTCTGGGCCATAAGTTTCTAAAATTTCACAATTATTATTATCTATGTATTTTATTGACAAGTTGTCTCTTTACGTATTTTATATTTCATAACTGCCAATTTTAAATACCAACTCTAAACAAAACTGACTTGACAAATTCATTTTAATCTCTAAACCAGTTTTTCTTCAAGTGAGGTATTAAGTTATTTCAGGATATTTCATAGTCCAAATAAATTTTCTTTCAGTGACCAAAAGATAGGAAATTAGAATAGGGGGTGTAAGGAAATAGGAAAACTTAAAAGCTACAATGAATACTTCAAAGGGAAAATAATAGCAATGTTAGCGCATTGTAAAGAGAAGATGATCAACAATAATAATTACAATTTATTAAATGTTTCTTATATGCCAGGTTCTGTGTTAAACCTTTTACACAAATAACCTAATTTATTCTTCACAAAAATCCCTATGAGGTAAGCATTATTACCTATTCCAAGGTTACTGCGCCAACAAGTAACAATGCTAATAATTGAATCTCCTAGTCTTTGAAGCTTATCTCCTGACCATCATCACACTACTGCCTTCAACACAACAGGAATTGGAGACTAAATTCTGTAAACATAATGCAATTGCCCTGAGTAATATGGGAAGTAAAGAGTAAGTGTTTAATAATTTACAAATCAAAATGGAAATGGGAAGAAAATTGAGGAGATAATGACAAAACTGTCTGTAAATGAATTCCAAAATTTGGTCAGAAATTCTTTGTACTTGTTTGGCATCTTGGGCAACAATGCTTGCTTTGGACAAAATAAAGGAGTCTGTGAGGAAGCAATAAGCCATTAAAAAAAGCTATTGGTGTTGAAGTTGCAGAACCACTGACTAGAAAAATTTGTTTCATAAGTCATAATAATCACATTACATATTGCTACAATACATGACTTTCTTGAGGAATTCTTTTAATAGAGCTGATCTTGAACTATATAATATAGTTGAGTACTTTCTAGACCCACGCATCAAAATACTTTGTATATAATAAAAGGATAATAATTTATTGGAGACGTTTTCAAAGTTTGAGAATTTGAAACACGAGTGAAAAGTGAAGATTTAAAATTATTTTTGTGAACAACAAATGCAACATGATGAACATGAAAGGCCACTTTAGTATTGGTAGTGAATTGTCATAGTCTTTTTTTCTCCTCAGTAGACACTTCCTGTTTTCTTAAGGGGACTCAAATTTTTGTGGTTCAGATGGGGCTAATTCCACACCCCCTCTCCACCATACATGAACATACTTCCACCACCACCACCACCATCACCTTAGGAGTAAACAGGTGGTGCAGAACTAGCTAGATACTGCATACTGTGGCAGCAGGGATCGTCTGTGAGGAAGGACCCAGCAGGGCGAATCACAGTCCTCTTTGGGACGTTTGCCAATAATGTTAAAGAAAGGCACTCTTCTGCTGCTGGGATCACCAGCTTTGAGAATATAAGCCTAGAGCTGCAGATGGCTGTCTTCGCCACCATTTGGAGAAAGTCTGTAAGAGAATAAAGCCAAACACAGGGAGAAGAAAATGCTGAGAGTGGGTGTGTGACAACATTCCAATGTCTTTATGTGAGACTCTGAATCTAGCTGTAGTTGAAGCTGGAAGCAATTCTGCGTTTCCCAGTTATGCAGCCCATAGAAGCCCTTTTGTGTTTAAACTAATTCAAATTGGGTTTCTGCCACTTGTGAATTAAAAAAAAAAACCACCTTGACCATAGGTACAGTGTAAATGTACCTATAAATCAGAGATATCCAGATATTACTAAAATCTCAGGTGTTTGCACATCAGGATTCCATAAGCTTTAGCAAAAGTATTACAGTCTTTGCTTAGGCATGACCCTAATTTTTAAAAATTTGTGTTAGTTTTTAAAATTTTTAAATGTATCATGTACACAAAAGGCTACAAAAACACATCTGCACAACTTAGAGAATACTGACAAAAGAGACATCTAAATATCAACTCTAAGGTTAAGAAATAGAAAATTGCCAATAGTTTAGAAGTTCACTTTGTGCCCTTCCTCCATGGCCTGAGAAGTAACCACTATATGGTCTTCAGGTCTGCTTTTCTTCGGTCTCTATATAAATGAAATCATACCATGTTTTTCTTCCATGACTTGAATTTTTCTCTTAAAATTTTGTTTTGAGAGTCACCTATGTTGATATGTAGAATAAAAGTTAATTCGTTTTTACTCCTGTGTAGAGTAGTCCATGTGGGAACATACAACAATTTGTCTATTCTATTGTTGAAGGACATTTGGGTTTCCTACTTTTCGATATCACAAACAATGTTTCTAGGTATATTATATGTGTGCTCTAAAGGCACGCGTGTAAGAAATGCCTTAAGGTGTACCTAGGAGTGGAAATGGTGGGTTGTTGGGCATGCTTGTGTTTTTTTCTAGAAAATGCCTAATTATATTTCAAAGTGGTTGTACAAATTTAGACTTCTATCAGCAGAAATGTGTCAAAGTTTTGATTGTTCCACATATCCTTGTCATTACCTGGTATTAGCCAACTTTAAATTATTGCCAGTCTGGTTGTTGTGAATAGGTATCTCTGGTTTAAAATTTCACTTCCCTGATTATTAAAGAAGTTGAGCGTATTTTTATACGGTCATGAGCCATTTGCTTTCTTCTTTGGTGATATGTCTGTTTCTTGTATACACTTTTTGTTTTTAAGTCCATTGAATTGATTCATATTTGCTTTTATGGTTTGTGCTTTTTCTGCTCAATTTAATAAATCTTAGTCTACCTCTAATATACTAAAGATATGTTGCTACATATCATTTTAAAAGTTTAAAAGTTTTGCCTTTCACATTGAGGTCTCAATCCACCTAGAATTTTCTTTAGTGTATGATATGAAATAGTGAACCAGCACTTTCCCATAGAGAGTCACAACGGCCTCAGTGTTATTTACTGAATGCCCATTCTTTCCTCCATGATCTACAGTGGCCGTTATGCTAGAGGGTTCTCCTGTTTGTTTGGACTTTATTCTGCTCCATTGGTCTTTGTTTACAAGTCCAAGTCCATGCCAATTGTACTTTGCCTTACAGAACTTAGTACAGTTCTATAAGTCTTGATATCTGGTAGGTTAAGTCATCTCACCCTGTTCTTCTTCATAAATGCCTTGGTTGTCTTTAGTCCTTTTTCTTTCATATATATGTTAGAATTAGCTATCAGGTTCCACATACACAAAAAAATTCATCTAGTTTAAATTTTAATGTAATTGAATCTATAGATAAATTTAGGGAGAACTAAAACTACAATTAGTAGAGTCTTATCTAATAACATGACATTTATTTATTTAGGATTTTAATGTCTTTCATAACATTTTATAATTTCCTTCATAAAGGGGTTGTACATATTTTATTAAATTTATTCCTGGATACTTTTGCTTTTTCTGTTGCTATTGAAAAAGCATCTTTTAAAAAATTACAGTCTACCATATGATCCAGCAATCCTCTACTGGGTTTTTATCCCAAAGACATGAAAACCTATATCCGAAAAGATATTTACACACAGATGTTCTTAGCAGCATTATCATGATGGCCAGGACATGGAAGCAACCAAAGTGTCCTATGATAGATGATTGGCTAAAGAAGCTGTGGTACATATATACAACGGAATATTACTCAGCCGTAGGAGGAGATGAAATACTGCCATTTGTGACAATGTGGATGGACCTTGAGATAATTATGCTAAGTGAAATAAGCCAGACAGAAAAAGTTGGAAATCACATGATATCACTTATAGGTGGGATATAAACCTAAAAGCAACAAATGAACAGGACAAACAAACAAAGACTCATGGACATGGACTATAAACTCGTGGTTACCAGAGGGTTAGGGGTGGAGGAGAGGGTAGGTAGATAGTTAAAGGGGGTCAAATATAGGAGAGTAGGGGGAAGGTGAAGTGGGTAAAGGGGATCAAATATATGGTAGCTGAAGGAAACTGGACTTTGGGTGGTAAAACACAATAGAGTATACAGATGTCAAATTATAATATACACCTAAAGTTATATAATTGTATTAATCACTGTTACCCCAATAAACAATTTAAAAAATTACATAGTCTAACTGATATTTGCTGTTAATATTTTGCTATTGAATTGAAATCGACTTTTGTATATTGACTTTTATACAACCTTGCCAATCTCTTTTATGAATTTTAAATATTTATTTCTAGATTTTAAAAATTTACACAATTTTATCATCTACAAATAATGATAGTTTTGTTCTTCCATCCATATCTTCCATGGTATTGGAAGCAACTAAAATTTCCAATATAACATTGAAGAGAAGTGATAATAATGGATATCTTTTACTTGTTCCTGACCTTAAGAAAATATTTGTTATTACTATTAAGTAAACTGTTCAGTGTAGGTTTTTAGCAGACAACTTTCATTAGGTGAAAAAGTTTGACTATGTTCCTAATTTAAAAAAATTTTTATTGTGACTAGGTGCTGAATTTTATTGAATATTTATCCATCATCTACTGAGATGATTATATGTTTTTCTCCTTAGATCATTAATGTGGTAAATTACATTAATCAACTGTCTACTATTAAAATAACCTTATGTTCCTAGGATAAATTCAATGTGCTAGCATTTTTAAATACATTGTTGGATTTGATTTGCTAATGTTCTGTTTAGAATATCCACATGTCGTCACTTCATGAGTATAAGTAGCCAGTAATTTTCCTTCCTAGTACTGTTCTTCTCTAATTTTGGTTATCATATTAGTACAATTAAATATTATACTAGAAATGGTATATCTAGAAACCATATCAACTCTTGAGTCATCCAAATAATAGAATAGTAACTTAAGTTATAGTACATAGCCATAAACATTCATTCAATCCGTTTCCATTAATATACTTAAAATCTGTACAGGCTACTATTTATCTACAAAAGAATAATATATATGTATATATATATGTGTATATATATATATATTTATAAATACAAATATTATTCCTCTGGAGATTTCTGAATTATACTGAAGATGAAGAATGCATGTAAGGCAGATAAATTTGAAGTAAATGCTTTCACCTATGCTATTATTCTTTATATTTTAATCTTCTTTTACTCCTATATAAAATATTTTTCCAGCTATGTACTATATGGAGCAGTATAGTAAGAGAAAAACAGTACTCCACCTATACTCAGCAGACTTAATTCTCATTTCAGCTCTGCTTCTTTCTAAGTTGCCTTAACTATAAATGGTGATAATAATTCATTACAGTACTATTATAAAGATCAAATAAAATAATATATATAAAAATCAATTTTACGTAAATGTACTATGTAAACTATGAAGTATGTTCTTTTGATATTGTAGTATTCTTGATAATGTATGAGTATTTTGTTTAACTTCTTTTTAAATTAAATATATTTGTAGATGAAAATGCACCTACTTTTGAATATCTAAGTGGCTTAAATTAGTTGTAGGGCTAATGTAAAGATATAAAAAAAATGGAAATTATGAGGTCAAAACATTGTTCTGTTCTCCTCAGGTGGTAAAGTAGAAATGGTATGGATTGAGAACATAATTTATGCAGGAAACTAAATAGTTTTGTTCACCAAGCAATCAAATGAAATATGAAAATAAAGAAAAAAACAAAAGTCTCCTTTTGAAGTGATATCCCACTTCTGGATAGATATATAAACTTGTTTGTGGTGTTAAAGAAAAAATTTTCATAATTCTTGTTAAAGACGGTGAGGAAGATTTTATTCACAAGGGACTACTGCAATAGGAATTTTGCAGTAGCCCAGAGAGAGTAAGCTCAACTCAGAATGAACAAGGACAAAAGAAGATTTATAACCAAGAAAGAAGATAGAGGTCAGTGGATGGAAAATTCCTAAGAGGAAAAATTACTAAGAGGGATTCTTGCTAGTTCAACTCAATAGAATTCTTGCTGAAGGTAGGTCAGGGTGGATGATAACATAGCAAAGATGCAGGATGAAGACTTTGATCTGATAAAGAGGGTAATCAGATATCAAGGGTGAGGGATTTTCACTAAACTGACTTAGCAGGATTCCTGCTAAAACTGGACTAAGCAGCCAAGGGCAGAGCCCAAATTTGTTGCATAGTCAAGAAGAGGGCTCAAGGAGCCCAGCTTTGGCTTAGTCAAGGAGAAAGTTTTGTCAGTGGCTATGATGTCAGTCTCTTGACTTGATGGTTTAATTATCAGCTTTTTCTAGCCTCACATGGAGAAAATATTAGGTTGTTTCATGCCAACTCCTTGTTATCCCTGTTTCAGTTAACCTTTAAGCAATAATTTTAGTATCTGGCCACTACTCCCATTCTTAGTGACTAGACCAGGGCATTAAATTATAATGAGAACAGCTCTGAAAACAATGAAATGGCTATGCTCCAAGTAAATTTAAAACACTGGAGTCTTTGTCCTGTACTTACTGGATGTGGTGTATCACAGTAAACAACTACTCCTAACTGTTGAAATAAAACTCAAATAAGTTTGGCCTTGACATTCAAAGAATACTAACACTTTCGCTCTTCGATAAGAATTTGAGAAGAAAGTAACACCTCTTTATTTTATTTGACAATGTTGAACTTTACTTGAAGGTTAACATGTCCCCTTACCCTTTTTTGAAAATAGCTACTACAAGAAATCACTCTTTCCCATATGACTTAGATGCTTGCTTTGTTTACCTATGGCAATGCCAGAAAGACCCTCCAAATCCCCATTCTTTGCCTCATAAATGACAAGCTGAGCTGTTTTGTCCCCACTGATCAACAGGAACAAAATTATATTAATCAAATTTTGGCTAAGTCTCTTTCTTTTCTTCAGGACCCTAAACACTGGCCCACTCTGAGTCCTAGCCAGCCTATGGCCCCTCCCTAAGGGTAGCTCCCTGAGAAGAAGTTGGCCTCAGGGTAAAACATTCTCAGCTACTGTTCCTTCACACCATAACTTTCATCCCATGCCCCCAGATTGGTTCTTTCTAGTTGTGTTCATTCTTCTCTATAAAAAAATATCCTTTTTGTCCACCATTTGAGATGCTTGCAGGCCTTATCATCCCAGGGTTCTCCTTGTTAAGGGTGGAAAATTTTCAAGTGAGCCAACTTCTGCTTCTTTAATCTGCTTGCTTGTTTGATGTTAACCAGGGTGTGGTAGTCTGCTCAAAGATATGCTAACGGCCAACTTCTGCTTCTGTAAACCAGGGTGTGGTTCTAGGCTTTATAAACTGCCTCTTTTGGGGCTCAGGGCTGATGTCCTCTAACCCTGCATGGTAGAGTGTAGTAGTCAATTGGCTCCGTGGGTCTTCGCGATTTGAATCGAACTACAACATCCTATTGCAACAGTTCCCCCCCCCCCCACCTTTACGTGGATAATCCTTTAGATTTTTTTTATTTGATATTAGTATATCTTTGCTTTGTTTTGTTTTTACTTCTTAGGTCACTAGTCTATTATTAATGGATAGGACTCAGGAAGGCCAGGTGGAAGAGATACATAGGGAAGGTATGGGGAAAGGCGGAACTTCCACGCTCTCCCTTCTCCAGGTGCCACTCTCCCCACATCTCTACATGTTCACCAACCCAGAAGCTCTCCAAACCCTGTCCTTTCGGACACCGTCTATCTTTGAACATGATTTCTTCAGCTGATATCACATTTCATTCTAAATAGAGATATTTTCTGAATATCTTACATCTGCCACCTTCTTTCCATTGCCATTGCTCCTGCTCAGTCCCCTTATTAACCTTATTCTCACTCATTAGTAACTGGTCTCCTCAGCCTCTGATTTGGTTTAATTTCTCACATTGCCGGCAAAAGAATCTTCCTGAAGATTATGACTCCAATCTCAGCATTCTTTTGCACTTTAACTGCTCTTTTGTTTTTTTAAGCAGGGTAGAATTTTTATCAAGTCTGTTTTCAGAAAGCAGTCTTGAAAGCAGTGTGGAGAGAAATTTGAGGGGGATGATGAATGAAAGAAGTATGAAGAAGACAATGCATTTTATCTGAATATGTTGAGTTTAAGATAATGATGGACATTTGAATGATGTTAAGATAACAGCAGGATATCAGATTCAGTACTTTAAATAAAATTTCCAAGGTATATTCTGTCCTCAGCACACTCTCAGCCCAATTTCCTATAATTACTACAATTATATGTATGGTTGTTAATTCACTTTATAGTTTAAAAACACTTTTTTACCTATATAATGTCATTTTAGCCTTTCCATAATCCTGTTAGGTAGATAGGACTGTTATTCTTCCCATTTTACAGTGAGGATTTATACTTTGAGATCATTAAGTAACTTATTTTCCCAAGATCATAGCGAAAGTCTGTGGCAGATTCAGGCCCCAAATCTAGCTCTTCTGACTCAAGATAGTATTTTCTCCATAGCAGTCAACTGCATACATTTATAGTAACTCATCAACTCTTTGTTCAGGGTCTAATTTGCTCTCAGCACTATGTCAGTGGAAATGAAACAGAATTAGAAGATCAGCATGGATCCTTGCCTCTGAGGGACAGCAGCATTGTTTGTTGGCAAAGCTGTAGACCAGCAATCATATCTGGCTTCCCTTCTAATCCTGCCTCTCATGATTATATTTTATTTGAAAATAACAGAAACCAACCTCAAACAAACATAAATAGAAAAAAGAAATTTATTGGCTCATGAAACCCAAGGAAGAATTGGACAGTCAAGCATCAAGAAAGGCAGAGCCTTTGGAACAACTGGAACGAGGGGGCTCAAACCTTGTTAGGAGTCTTTGAAATCTTTGGTTTCTGTTGTTTCACTTTCTCTCACTGCTACCTTGCTTTCTCTAAAGGAAGAATATGTCTACTGTGTTTCTGAGTTTAAAAGTTAAAGCTTTAGCCATTGGAGAGAGATCACTCCGATTTCTCCTGGTGCAAAGCACAAAAATCTCAGGGAACCTATTCCCTTGGCCCAGCAGAAATCTAACCCATGGCCACTAGAGGAATCAAATCCATAGAGTGCTAGCAAGATTATCCTAGGTGTTTATTTTCTTGTACTTTATCAAAGGCACGGCCCTTGAATGTGGGGGCATAATATAGTTAGTAGAAGGAAAGAAAGCCAGTGTTCCAGGTAGGGGAAGGAGCCTTTGAGTTAGTGATACAGCTGGTTTATTATAAATGAAAGACAAGCCTGATCTGAGTGGTGGCTGCATCCTTATTCCACTGGAAATAACATTGCATTGCTAAGATAAAAACTGATTATGATGGAACTAAAAGGTAAAATATAGAATTTGTTCTAGTTGAAGCAGTCATTATTGGTTTCTTGTATAGGTTCAACAAGAAAGTGGCTCTGAAACTCCACTGTGAAACGTAAACAAACCCTCAACCACTTCCTAGAATGCTCCTTCCTTATCAACTGAATGTGGGTTAGGGTTGTGGCAGTGGGAACAAAAAAGAATGGGTGAGAGAACTTAGAGAAGTAAAACTCAAAAGACAACATTCCGGTCATCTAATCTGTGAGCCTAAAAGAAGATGAAGCACTTGATAGCACTCTTAGTGAGGATATGAACATAAGTATCTTCAAAGAAGGAGATGTGTCTTAATAACATTGCATCTCTAGGAATTTAGCACAGTTGGTGCTTAATTTGCCAGACTAATACACTGAACGATTCTTATAAAATTAGAAAATTAATAAAATGAATTCTAACCCCCTTCTAGCTCTACAATTTTGAGTCCATTTCTAACTCTTGATCTTAAAATTCTTCAAAGTCCTCAAGTAATCACACACAGAATAGGTAGGTTTTTAAAAAGGTTAAATGGTAAATTTCATGTTATGTATTTTTGACCACTATGACATAATATATATTAAAAAGATAGGTTGTTTGTTATACTGTACTTTCAAAAATATACATTTGAAAATGTTCTAAATACATTTTACAAATTTTCACCAAAGGCTAAGTTTATAAAAATGCTACAGTTCTTTAGAAAATTAAACTAACCATTCTAATTAATGGAGAATTTGGTATATTACAAATATAAAAATACTAAGGGTAAACCAATACCTACCAAAATGTCTGGAATGATGAATGGGCAGATGTGATTGGCAATTTCAAGTCCTGAACTTAAAAAAAAACTTCGTGTTGGGTATACACCTGTATTTCCAATCATTCCTGAAAGAAAAAAAAGTCATGAATCAGATTTTAAGAATAAGAAATGTGGAGCTGGAAAGAGAGACATAACAAAGGGGTAAATTTTTTAGGAAGAAAAAATGGTTTAAAAGAAGTCTAGAGTTGTAAAATAAAACTGAGTGTAAATAATCTGTATGTTAAGGAAAGAATTCCTTGGTCTTCTCAGCCTACATGAGATAAAAATAAAGTGAGTGAGTGAGTGTCCATTTATTTTTTTGCTTGGAATACTCTCAGACCATTTTTCTGTAAGATTTAAAAGATTTTTTTAGAATCTTTGGGAGAAGATGTTTGAAAGGTTGATGCATAAAAAACATAAAAGATAGAGAACTCATTATCTATTAATTATAAAACTTTATGTATATTTATTTTATTTACATTTATTTACATTTATGCTATGATAGGATTCCTTTTAAATAATTTAAAAGGCATTTAAATTCCTTTTAAATTGACATACAATATTATGTCAATTAATATTGACATACAATATTAGTTTCAGGTGTATAACACAGTGATTAGACATTTATACGACATTTAATGAAGTGACCACTGCGATAAATCTAGTACTGACACCATACACAGTTATTGCAATATTATTATGTTCCTTATGCTATACTTGATATACTCATTGCTTCTTTGTAACTATCAATTAGTGCTTCTTAATCCTTCCCTTTTCACCCACCCTCTCAACATCTCTCCCCTCTGACAACCATCAAAATATTCTCTGCATCCGAGTTTGTTACTATTTTGTTTATTTTGTTCTTTAGATTCCACAAATAAGTGAATTCATATGGCATTTGTCTTTGTCTAACTTACTCTATTCAGCACAATACCTTCTAGGTCCATCCACCTTGTTGCAGGTGGCAAGATTTCATTCTTTTCTTTTTAATGGCTGAGTAATATTGTATATATGTACTACCACTTCTTTAGCTATTCATCCATTTACAGACACTCAGGTAGCCTCCATATCTTGACTATTGTAAATAATGTTGCAATGAACATATGGATTCATGTGTCCCTTCAAAGTATTGTTTTGAGTTTCTTTCAATAAATACCCAGAAGTGGGATTACTGGGTCCTTCTTCCTCTCTTGTTATAGCCTTTGTTTTAAAGTTTATTTTGTTTGGAATAAGCATTGCTACCTCAGCTTTTTTTGTTTGTTTGTTTCCATTTTCATGAAATATCTTTCCTATCCCTTTACTTTCAGTCTGTGTGTGTCTTTCTGTCTGAAGTGAGTCTGTTATAGGGAGCATATGAAAGGGTCTTTTTTTCTTACCCATTCAGCCACCCTATCTTTTGATTGTAGAACTTAATCCATTTACATTTAAAGCAATTGTTCATAGATATGTAGTTATTGCTATTTTGTTATTCATATTTTGACCTTTTTTTTTTCCTTCTTCTTATAGAAGTCCCTATAACATTCTTTGCAATACTGGTTTGGTGAAGAAGAACTCCTTTAGCTTTTTCTTGTCTAGGAGAAACCCTTCGATTTTAAATGATAGCTGCTGGGTAGAATAATTTGGGTGTATGTCCTGCTTTTCATCACTTTGAATATTTCATGCCAGTACCTTCTGGCCTACAAAATTTCTGCTGAAAAATCAGCTGACAGTCTTATGGGAGCGCACTTGTAGGTAATTAATTGTTTTTCTCTTGCTGCTTTTAAGATTCTTTATCTTTACCCTTTGGCATGTTAATTATGATGTATCTTGGTGTGAGCCTCTTTGGGTTCATCTTGTTTGGGACTCTTTGCATTCCTGGGCTTGTATGTCTATTTCCTTTGCCACGTTAGGAAAGTTTTTTTTTTAAATCATTATTTTATCATTATATCTTCAAAGATGTTTTCAATTCCTAGCGCTCTCTCTTCTATTACTCATTCTGTTACCCCTATGATATGAATGTTGGTACGCTTGATGTTGTCCCAGAGGCTCCTTAAAGTATCCTCATTTTTTGGGATTCTTTTTTCTTTATGTTGTTCTGATTGGGTGTTTTCTGCTACTTTATCTTCCAAATCACTGATTCAATCCTTTGCTTCATCTATTCTACTGTTCATTCCCTCTAAAGTATTCTTCATTTCTGACTGGTTCTTTTTTATATTTTCTCTCTCCATTTTTATGCTTCCTATCTCTTTGTTGAAGTTCTCACTGAGACCATTGAGCATCCTTATAACCAGTGTTTTGAACTCTGCATCTGGTAGATTGCTTGTCTCCATTTTGTTTAATTCTTTTTCTGGAGCTTTGCTCTGCTCTTTCATTTGGGACGTTTCTTTGTCTCCCCATTTTGGCTGCCTCCCTGTGTTTGTTCCTATGTATTAGGTTAGGGCTGCTACATCTCTCTGGTCTTAGTGGCATTATGTAGTTGGTGTCCAGTGGGGCCTAGTGGCACAATCTCTCTGGTTGCCTTAGCTGGTGCTCCAGGTGTGTCCCACATATGGGTTGTTTGTATCCTCCTGCTGTAGTTGAGCCTTGGTTGCTGTTTGCAGGGCAATGGGACGGATTACCCCTCAGGCTGATTGATTGTAAGTACTGGTGTAAGTGGCTGGTGACTAAAGTGGATGAGCTGTTGTTCAGCGGCTGACCCTAGGGAGAAAGATTTGCTTTGGCAGGGCTCTGGTGCCTGCCAAGTCTGCCTTTGGGGTGTGTCATCCTTAGCAGCAGCCCTGGGTGGTGCTCCCGCTGCATCCAAAGAGGGCCTGCCACAGGCCAAGTTCGGCTGCAGCCTGTGCCCTACCTGGGGACAGCTGGTATAAGCCACCAAGTGATCCGCAGATGGCTGCCACCTGTACTGGTCTTGGAGGTGGCCTCGAGAGGCAAGCCATTAAACCAAGGCTGGCAATTTATCTTTGATTTCCTTCTCAGTTATTTTAAGCACCGTTCTGATGTTGTCACACTCTCAATAAAAGCCTTGCATGACTGCCTATTGCCTACAAAATAAAATCCTCGGCTTCACATTCAAGGCCTTTACAATTTGGTTCTCTCTTCTCTTTCTAACCCCATTCCAAACATTTAAATTTCCTACTCTGTACTCTATGAACTATTAATTGTTTATAAAATACATCTTTCTAGATTTCCATCTTCTGCTGTTACTCACTTTCTCTTCCTAAAATGGGCTTCTCCAGCTATTGATATCTTGCTCTTTATGATCCATCTCAGCAGGATCACCTAACACCGTTTCCTGCTGTCCTTAGTCAACCTGTTTCTTCTTGCTAGAGCTCTGTTATGTCTTTATTTTGACACTTTGTATCTGCTCTGTACTCTAGAGGTGGGCCTATCTGTCTCCCATTTATATCCTGAGCAACTTGAGGGCAGGGATGGTTACAGCCTAGCAAGAGGAGTGGGAGGAAAAGAATAACTCTCTGGGAAAGCAGAAAATATTTCTAATGACATAAGGGCAGTCCCGGGAATTTTCCAGCCTGTTTTTTGGAAGGGATTCAAATTCTTTAATTATAGACATTCACCTTACCCCAAATAACTTTCTGGAATTAGAGTTCTGAGACCTTCTAATATAAACTATTCTTTCTAGAAGTTTGTAACTTGTGAGACATGGAACATTAAGTCTCTAAGTCGACCTTATCAAACTCAAAAATCTACACACTGTATTCAGCCACCAAGTAATTTCTTATGTGCAAGTCCGCTCGCTAGTTATTAGAATTTATTAAAAGGAAATTCTAAATTTAAGTCAAGAATAACGGATCTCTTAATTTATACCCAAATATTTGATCAAAAACACAGTGTTGTTCAGGGATCTACATCTAGCCTTGCCACCACTGATCAATTGGAACGTGGCTTCAGAACATCAACACAGACAGCTCTGTATTTACTCATGATTACTTGAGTCGAACGACTCCGGACGCGTGGTGGTTACTTCGCCTTCATTCACTGTTCACCATTTGATTCTGTGCCAGCAGGATATCCGGGTGCTCGACCACTGGCACTGCCGAAGCTGGCAGTGCCGAAGCTGGCACCAGGCGCGTGGTCTCTGTGCCAACGTTCTACAAAGCTGGCGACACCAGCTTGCGGGGAACGAAGGCTTAAGCTGGACGCGCAAACTCGCGCGCGACCGGTGCCGCCAGGCTTGGTGGGTATTAAGGCGAAGCTCGAGGCGGCGTGGGACGGAGTCTCAGCACCCAGACACCACCGGATGCGCCCCCAGAGCGCAGCAGGGGCAGGGCGGGGCGCCGCGAGCGCGCCGGCGCGTGGAGGCGGCGGGCGGTGGCGGAGCGCGCGCCGGCGAGGGAGGGGCGCGCGGGCCGGGAGCGCGCGGCCGCTACTGCGGCCTGTGGCGCCGTCGCCCGGCAGAACGCGGAGGGTCGAGAGAGGCGCTGCTGCTGCCGCTGCTGCTGCTGCTGCTGCGCTGCCACTGGCCCGACGCGCGGGAACGGTTAGGGGCTGCGCCGAGGGCCCGCCCGCCGTCGCGCCGCCTTCCTCCCGTCCGCGGGCCGCCCGGTTCCCGTTATCATGTCGCTGAGGCAGAGCCTGGCCCATCTGGCCGGCTTTCTGCAGGATCCGCAGAAAGTGGCCCGTTTTCAGCGGCTGTGCGGGGTGGAAGCGCCGCCAAGCCGCTCCCGGGGGGTCGCCGCCGACCTGAAGGAGGATGAAGGGAAGGAGGAGGCGCCCTTCTCCGGAGACTTTCGGCGTCGTGAGCGGCAGCCTGGGGCGTGCGGAGGCGCCCAGCCTCCCGGGAGCGACCGCAATCAGTGCCCCGCCAAGCCGGGCGGCGGCGGGCGGCGGCGGCGGCCCAACGGCGTGCGGAACGGGCTGGCGAACGAGCTGGGCCCGGCCTTGCCGCGGCGGGCGGGCGCCCTGCGGCGCAACTCGCTGACCGGCGAGGAGGGCGAGCTGGCCCACTTGAGCAGTTGGCCACTCTACTACCTGTTCTGCTTCGGCACGGAGCTGGGCAACGAACTCTTTTACATCCTCTTCTTCCCCTTCTGGATCTGGAACCTGGATGCCCTAGTGGGCCGGAGGCTCGTGGTCATCTGGGTGCTGGTCATGTACCTGGGCCAGTGCACCAAGGACATCATCCGCTGGCCGCGGCCCGCCTCGCCGCCCGTGGTCAAGTTGGAGGTCTTCTACAACTCCGAGTACAGCATGCCCTCCACTCATGCCATGTCCGGCACCGCCATCCCCATTTCCTTGGTCCTTCTCACCTACGGCCGCTGGCAGGTAAGGTTGCCTCTCCTCGCCTAGGGGAGTTGGAGAACTCGGAATTCTTTTTTTTCTCTCCAAGGTTATTTTAATTTGGCTGTTCCCCTCCCAAACTTTTCTGCAGGTTTTCACAGTGCCCGCAAACAGGCCCTTTTAAACAGGTTTAAAAAAATTAAATGATCGGAGGAAACCTAGAGACTTAGCCATCAGACTATATTTTAATAGTAATGCCTTTCTTAGATCCCCAAAGGAACACTATTCGTGAAGCAATATATTATCATTGGTCTTTGGTTGAGTTTTTAAAAGGTTTTAATTTTTCGATGCACAGAATATAATTGGATATAGTGTTCTTATAAAGAATTGTTAGGTAACTAAGACTCATTTTCACCGTAGTATGTGGTGCCTTGCTCAAACTGATTGTTTCAGACCTAGGTAAAGTCTTGAGCTTTACTCTGAGACAGGATTTATAAAACAGTAGTATAATTTCAAAAACAAACATGGTCGGTCCAGGCAATGAGGTAATGAATTTTAACGAAAGCCACCCTTTATGGAAGTTAATGGAGAACTGCCTGAGTTCCCTTTTTAAGGGTGTGGTTGCTAATTTGCTGATAGTCGCCAAGTTTATCTTCTGGATCACTGATATGCAGTATCAGTTGTTGAACTACAGTATATTGTGTTAGCTTTAAAAATGCATGGTCTTATTCTTAATATCTAGGTTTTCAGTCAGATTAGTGGGGTTGTAAACATGGCTAGTATGACAGCATGGCCATCCGGACAATTCGGGATGACGAGTTTTTAACGTAAACGTTTTATATTTGCCTACTTCTTTTGGCTTCCCATTTTTCAGTTTTTCATGGTCCATGAATTAGATTTAAAAACTGATTATCTCAAAGAGGAAAATTTATTTTTACACTGATGTCTTGTCTGTCTTTTAAATTGTAAGATTTGTTCATCCTGCAGACCAGTCCCTTAAGAATAAAGTTAATAATTATAAAGAACCTACGGAATCAGACCTTCTCAACTTCTTTTCAGTGTTAAATCTCTTTATGTTGAGAAAACACACATTCTGTATAAAACAACATTAAAACATTATGATAAGTTTGCTTCACTCAAATTTAGTTTAAGTGCAGATAAAATCTTGTTCCATGGACACTTTTTACAGTAGCATGGAAAATATGTGCATAGTAAGAATGACAATTATGAGGGACGAGTACCATGGACAGGTTTTTTTTCCTATTTAACCAAAAGAGAGTTACAATGATAATTAGATTGTAAAACAGTGCTTCCTGTTTGCATAATACAAAAATATCTCAAATTTTATTTAATCTAAATATTTCAGAATGTAAGGTGGTCATTCATTTATGTTTGGCATTATATGTACTGGTTAGCTAATGATGTTTCTCTTATGTTCATGAGCTTTTCAAGATCCTTTAACTATATAAGGCCTTTTATAACTCCTCAGTTATAAATTAGCAGTCCAAGTAAGAGAAAATAGTTATTTTTTCCTCATTTTTCATTCAGAACACATGCTAACAGGAAGTCTGAAGACAGTACTGCTGGATTGTTTACAGATGCTGTTATCAATATTCTAACGTTTCAGGGTTATTTGAATTATCAGAATAAGCTTACCTTATAGTTTTTGAATGACCTTTTATATTCAAGGTTTGAGAAATTTGTATATCATACAACTTTAGAATTTGAGTTATACAGGACTTTAGAAATTACCTAGACTCAAACTGTCATTTTACAAATGTGGAAACTGACCAATTACATTAGATTTAATCTTATATAATTAAATTTCTTATTTAACATTTTCACTCTAAATTTGAATAATTGTTTATCTTTTTGTTAGTTGTTTTGAAAGAAAGTCTCCCTTTTATGATAATTTTATGTTTACAAATGTTTGACTATAATAATTAAGTACAGAAACCAAAATGTCTTTTTTACCTTTTTACGTCTTTAATCCTTGCTGTGAATTGAAAACCAAAGTACCTTCCTTTGCTTAAGTTGTTTTGGTCTTCTTTATCAGTGAGTATTGTACTTCTGAGGCTTGTATTTCCGGAATGGGTAATGAAGAAAAATTATTAGAAACTGGGAAAAGAATTAAACAATGAAAGCCTGGTGTTTTTCTAATTAATAGAAGTTTTGGTTGACAGTCCTGTCCTGCTGTGCCCCTGCTACTTTTTCAGGACTGGTGTGGTTACTTCTGTATGCCTAGGATGCTGAAACATCTTTGGAAACTGAGTTATCTTGTATACCATCGCTTTGGTTTGGAATAACTGCTCGCTCCTCCCTTCCACTTACTTTGTTCCTACTTGAAATCTGCTCAAGATTCACCTCCTACACAGAACCTTTTTAATTAACCCTTTCTGTTTCATTCTCATTTGTTTTTAAAATGACAGTAGACAAAAGATTACTTGGGGACGTGTTTAAAGTGCCTGTTTCTGCACCTTCCAGTGATTCTGATCCATTAGATAAGTAAGGAACTTTGCATTTTACTGAAGTTCTCCTAAGATTTTTGAGGGAAAAAATGTACTTTTTAAAACCCCTTCCAGTAAAGTGAAGTCTTGGTACTCAGAGATAGTTTATATTTCTCCAACATTGCTGTCTCAGATCTTTTGCGGTTCCACTCTTTGAATCTTTTTAAGGTACCTTACAATACGGAGAGGAAGGGAGGAGCAGTATGGCTCAAAGGAGTTATTTCATACTGGAAGAATTTTTTTGAATGTTATGGTAATGCAAGATAGCAAGTGTTGTGGCATTTCTCAGGCTATTAAATAACTCAAGAGCCAGTGGCCAGGATAATGATTATTGCTCTAGTATTATTTATTGGAATTTTTTGTAGGCTGAATTAGAAAAAAATAAAAATAAGGAGACTCATATTAAGAGCGTAGTCCTTTGAAGAATAATCTTAAGTAAAAAATAAAGCATTCCTTTTGTATTTACGGTCGAATGTTTTTTCCAGAAATAAAATTCTTTTTTTTTTTTTTTTTGATGCCTATAGCACCTCGTCTTCCTAGGAATAAAATTCTTAATCTTAAAATAATGTGGCATATGATGAGTTCTAATTATATACTTGATGGAATAACATTAAGAAAGTTTTAGGTGACTTTCATTAAAAAATTAGTGTCATCACATACTTTATAGCTAAACCCATTCCCAACAAGTTCATATGCTTTCACAACTTTTAGTAGTAATAGTTATATATTTATTAACATTTTTAACATTTTAACATTATTAACATTATTAACATTTATTAAGGTCTTACCATGGGTTAGACATTGTTTGAAATGTCTGTTACCTCATTTAGTCTCCTCTTACAACATCCAGCATTTTGGCCTACTATTAATAAGTTTGCAGATTAGGAAACTGAGAGGGAAGTTAAAGTAACTTACTCAAAGTAACACAGCTATAAGTGGCAGAGGCTGAATTAAACAGACTCCAGAGCTTATATGGAAAATTCTTTTCAAATCACACTGTGATTTTTAAATAATATTTGCAACAATAAATATTTTTGAAATAGATATGTGTTCTTAAAATGCAAAAATAGCTTTTCTATGCCTTGAGAAGATAATGTGTGTATATGTACATACCTAGTCAATATCCACAAATATTTGTGCTTTGAATATATATTAAGTTGTTGACTGAAATCAAATACTATTTGACCACCCTTTTCCTGTCTTCCTAACATAAATAAAAAATTCATAACATAATAAAAACTTTGGAAAATAAAAGCACATAAGATATTCTATCAAAATATAGTTTATTGTAGGTAATAAAGATCTGTGAGATCATGAAAAGATAAAGGAAGAAAGGCAAGAAGTAAGTTATGAAAGTAGGAGAAAGCAGAAAATACTTCAGGAGTCAAGGGAAACTGTTTATTAAAAAATCAAGTTGGCTTGCTACTTTATTTCCTTTTACCTGTCATGTTATTTGTGTTTGAAATGCACATTTTACTGATTTTATAAATGCTTATTATTAATTACTGACTTAAAATTAATTTTATTTATTTATTTGAATAAGTAATATATTGTAGAAAATTCAATATTACATAAAAATATGAAGAGGAGGTACATTTCTTTTGCTTTTTGTTCCACAGCTATTTTCTGCTCCACAGGATATTTTTTACAGAAGGATTTATTGTTTTATATTTTTATTTAGCTTTCCAGAAGTAGTCTTTTGTGTATATATATTTATACATAAATATATATGTGTATATTTATATAGTTTATTTTTCATACAGATGGTAACATACTATTCTGGACCTGTTTTTTCATTTCATATTGTGGAGATTTCCCTTTTACCCAAAAATTAATAAATACTAATTTTGTGCTTGGGATTGTTTTCAATGCCTTAAATTACTTAACTCTTCTAATCCCCACAAAATCCTGTGTATTATTTCACTGATTTGTCGAAGAAACTGAGGCATAGGGAATTTAAGTAACTTGACTTTGCCTAAGATGACTCAGCAAGTAACAGAGCCTGGATGGAAACCCAGGCAGCTTGGCTGCAAAATGATACTGTACTAATGTGTTATATTGCCTCTCCATATTAGCATTCTCCATATAACTACAGTCATGTGCCACGTAAAGGTGTTTTTGGTCAAGGAGGGGCCACATATATGAAGATGGCCCCGTAAAATCCTAATAGAGCTGACAAATTCCTAGCACCTGGTGATATCATAGCTATTGTGGTACCGCAACCCATTACACAAATACTTACTCTTAAGTTGCAGTAGTCTTCAGTATTCAATACAGTAACATGCTGTATAGGATGGTAGCCTAGGAGAGCTAGGGGAACAAAATTTGTCACCTCAAAATACCTCCATCTATTTGGCCTAAGGATTCTTTTAGGCTCATTAATTTTAAGAAACAGCAGACACTTGGGGAGAAGCTATGAAATCAAGTAGAAGTTACCCCTTGTGAAAGATATTTACATTTGTTAGGGAAATCTCCATTTGTAAGGGTATCTACCTCATCTGAAAGAAGGGGGTGACTTTATTTTTAGAAGCTCTTCTTGATGCAGAAGATGGTGATATAAATTTATATAACAACCTTACCCTTGTTTGATGTTATTTTTCTGGTAACCTTTCGTAACTGACGCCTCCCAACCCCAAAATCATCTTTTGTCTTCTGCTAAAGATTACCATTGGTATTTAAGGTGGTGGTTTCAGTCATTTTGGTGAGTTTTCCTGGATCTCTCCCATGTATACAGGAGGTATATGTGTTATTAAACTTTTGTTTTTCTCCTGTTAATGTGTCTTTTATTAGAGGGATGTCTCAGCCAGGAACCGAGAAGAGGGAAAATTATTTTCCCTCCCCAGAAAGCCTAGGTTTGTGTAAGTACACTCTCTGATCACTACCACGAAATCACCTGATACATTTCTCAGAATGTATCCCATCGTTAAGTGGCACACGACTGTATATATAATTTTTCCACATTTGCATGACGTTTCGATATATTAATATAGTACAATTTATTTAATAAGTTTATTGTCCCCAGTACTGCCTATTCATAGCCTTTATCTATTTTTTTCTATTAGATTGTTGATATTTTACTTACTATTTTTTTTTAAACCGTATCTCTTTGGGTTCAGTGTTGCTCTATCTTTCAGTAGTGTTATACCACTTCAAGTACAGCAGGTCCTCAAATAACATTGTTTCGTTAAAATGCTGATAAAAAAAAAAATTCCTCGCCAGGCTGTCTATGTGAATTTTGAACATTCACCCCGTGTCCACATGGGGTTTCTCTGGGCACTCACTCTGGTTTCCTCCCACATCCCAGAGACATGCATGTTAGATTAACTAGTGTGTCAGCATTGTCCCAGTCTGAGTGAAGGTGGCTGTAGATGTGCTTGGGACCTGTAATGGAAGGGGGGTTCCCTCCTTGGGCCCTGAGCTGCCTGAGAGGCTCCAACCAACCACAACCCCGAATTGGAATAAGCAGGTTGGAAAACAACTATGTTACTTTTTAAATGAATCTTTCTTAAATGTATGTATAGCTCACATTTATTTCAGTGTTTACAATTAGAAGGGTTTTTAGTCTTTATTTAGAAGCTTGGTGATGTTTTTGTGACCAGAAATATGGATAGGAAGTTAACTCTTATTATCAATTAGCCTATGGAAAAATTGGTTTCGTTATACATTTCCTTAAAGTTGCAATTTCCAAGAACCTGCTGACAGTGTTAAGTGAGGACTTACTGTATAGCATAAGAACCTTGCAACAGTATACTTTCATTTTCCCTCTTCCTTTCCCTGTGTTGTCATGTTTTACATCTCCATGTTTTAAAACTCACAATAAGTTGTTGTAATTTTTGTATAATGTTCCAGCATTATTTCTAGAAATCTTTTTTTTCTCCCCTTTTCCCCACATCCTTCCTTTCTGGAACTTTAATCTCCTGTATGTTAGACTTTTAACACTGGTCACTCACACACCACTGATGTTCTGTTGATGATGATGATGATGACGGTAATGATTATTACAGTGTTTTGCTCTCTGCTTCATTTTGGATAGTTTCTTTTACTATGACTTCAGGTTCACTGATCTTCTGCAATGTCTGATTTCCTGGTAAACTCATCAAGTCGGATGAGATATAATTTCAGATAGTTTATATTTACAAGTTCCACTTAGGCATTTTTAAAAATCTCTCATTACTCCGTTTATTATGTTCCTGGTTGTTGTTGTTTTTTTTTTTTTTACATCCTTGAGTATGTTTATAAGATTTTTTACGGTTTTAAGGTCTTTATCCACTAATTCCACCATGTTTGTCTTTGTGGGATTCTGATATTTCTCCTGGTTATGGATCATATTATCCTGCTTTGCTTGGTAATTTTTATAGAGTTTGAGGTTTTGTTGTACTCCTTTAAATAGTGTTGGACTTCGTTGTGGTGTACTGTTTAATTGCTTGTCAGTTTAATCTTTTTAGCCTTGCTTGAGTGGGTTCAGACTAACCATAATCTAGAGGTAATTTACCCTCACTGGTAAGGTGGTAGCCTTCTAAAGGCTCAATTTCCACAACACTGTGGTGGGAAAGCAATTACAGACCTATGTGAGCTTTGGAAATTGGCCTACTACTTTCTAGTCGTTTTTGTTTTTTGTTTTTTTTCCCCTAACCTGGTGGGCTTTTACCCCATATATGCATTGATTAGTCCTCATCTAAAAATTAGTACTCACTTACAGATCCTCAGGGATCATTCTCTGTGCAAATTTCCCTCTCCAGTACTCTCCTGCAAAACATAGCTGCTTTTGCCCTGCAGGAACTCTTGTTGCTCTCCCATCAGTGAAACTGCCAACCTTTGTTTTGGTTCCTCCTCCCATGGTGCATCCTGGAAACTGCCTCCAGCAGCAAGCTAGGGCAGTCATAGGGTTTCCCTTTAGTTTTTCCTTTTCTCATGAATCGCAGCCCTGTGCTGCTTGTTTTCAAATAGTTGAAAACAGTTGCTTCATGTAATTTTTCTCATTTTCTGGTTGTTTACAGTGAAACAGCTATTCTTACAACAGTTAATTCTTTATGGGCAGAAACAAATCCTCTCACCTCTACTACTGTTTTTGTTTTTTAATGTATAACAGCTTATCGAAATGTAATTCATGTACCATACAATTCACCCATTTAAAATACAGAACTCAGTGGCTTTCAGTATATTCATAGAATTGTGCAACCATCACCACAGTCAACTTTATTTAGAACATTTCTGTCAACCCCAAAAGAAAGCCAATAACCGTAGTAGTTATTCTCTGTTTTCCCCAATCTCAGGCAACCCCAGGCAACCATTAATTCACTATATATTTTTATAGTTTTGCCTACTCTGGACGTTTCTTATAAATGAAATTGATGCAGGACAAGGTAGATTTCCTTGAGTCCACAGGAGACCAAGCCCTGCACCGAGGGAAGAGGATTCTTTGGTGGAGAGTGTAGAAAGAATTCAACGCGCGCCAAAGTTAGGGGCAAAAGGAAAGTTCTTTAAAGAAGGGGGAAAGCAAAGGCAGAAACCTAAGACAAGGAGAAGAAAAAAGCCCCAAGTGTTTGGGGAATTGATTCTTTATATATCATTTTTTAGTTCCTGTGAGTTTAAAAGACTGTTAACCCATTTCCTTTGATATGGACATACAGTGAGGAGGAGGAAGGAGAAGAATATGTAGCATAAAAGGACTGCCTGCAGTTCCCAGCCTTTAATTCACAGATTCCCGAATGGTTTTAGCCATAGGGAATGAATGATTAAAGACTTTTTCCTGTTTGCCCTTCACAGGTGTGGGAAATGGGTTGTTAGCAATTCCCGCAGAAATCTTCCTTTGTTCTGCAGGTGTCCTCCTGGCCTTGCTGCAAGGCTGATCAACATATTGCTGTTTCTTAATGTAGTGTGATTTAACATTTAATTCTTTTGCCTCTTCTCTACATTTGAAGCATACTATATGTAGTCTTTGTGACTGGCTTCTTTCACTTAGTATGTTTTACGGTTCATACACATTATAGCGTGTATCAATACCTGTCTTTTTTTTCCCTTTTTTTGGATGAGTAATATTCCTTTGGATAGATATACCGCATTTTCTCATCTGATGGACATTGGGTTTACTTCTTGGTTATTTGAAATAATGTCACTTTTGGATAAGTTTTTCATGGACATATGTTTTTGTTTCTCTTAGGTTATTCATTGGTTTTTGAAGCCCTTTATATTGTGGTGAGATTAGCCTTTTGTTTGCAGTGTGATTTCTAAATGTCTTCCTAAATTGTTACTTCTCATCTGACTTTGGGTTTTTTTTCCAAATCCAAATTCTTTTTATGTATCACTCTTTTATACCATGGGTTCTGAGTTTTGTGTAATATTTAGAATGGCCTTCTACTATGGTTTCTTACAGTACTTTAATGGTTTCATTTGTTTATACTTAAATCTTTGAGCCATTGCTTGCTTTGAGGAAGGAATTCAGCTTGATATTTCCCAGTAAACACCGTTTAATGAGTAATGCATTTTCTCCAACTGATTTTAACTGTCACTTTTATCACATATTAAGTATAGGCATATGTCTGGATCTGTATTCATATTTTTGATTTAGAATTGATATATGTGGTGTTTTGTGTGTAAGTTCTATACAATTTATTGTAGTTTTATAAATATAATTCTTTTTCAGGATTGTTCTTGTTTTCACTTGTTTATTTTAGAACATGTCTAGTTCTAAAAGAAAATCCTTTTACTATTTTTTTTTTTTATTGGATAAAGTTTTACCCTCACATTTAAGTATCTTAATTTACCTTTAAATGGTTTTATATATGTGTGAGGCCTGGATCTATGTAATTTTTTCATATAGATAATTAATTGGGCTAGTACCATTTTTGAATAGTTTACCCTTCTCTATCTGTAATGCCACTTTTGTTATGTGTCAAGTTCCCATACATGTATGGGTCTGATTCTGGGTTTTATGTTCTCTTTCACTGGTCTATTTGTCTATCTCTTTATCAATATCATTGTCTTAACTGCTTTATTTGCTTTAGAGTAATGTTGAGATCTGTTTATGAAATTTCTCTACCATATTCTTCAAAATTGTCTTGGCTATTTTTTGAATATTTGCTTTCTATATTACATTTTAGAATCAGCTCTTTAATTTTCATGGAAACCTCTACCTGGACTTTTACAGTAATTGTAAAAAATTTATAAGTTAATGTAGAGAGAGTTGATAGCGTTACTATATTGAATGTTTTTATTTGTGAATATGGTAAATCTTATTTAGGTTTTCTTAAATATATTTCAGTGACGTTTTATGATTTTTCTCCATATGTATCAAGGATAACTTTTGTTAGATTTCTTTCTAGTTTACATTTTTTTATTACTGTCGTAAATGATACCTTGTTCAAATTCAAATATTTAACTTTTTATGGCTGGACTATGGAAATGCATTTGATTTTCAAACATTGATTAAATATGCAACAACCTTATTCAACTCTTCATTAATTTAATAATTGTATGTGTCTTCTCATCTGTTTTCTATGGAGAAAAATTGTTAACTGAGAACAATGACAGGTATTTCTGTTGAAATTATACATTTTTTCTTGTCGACTACAAAGCTTTACTTAAAGTAATGATGTGTATCCACAAATATATAATCTTTTCATTTCTAATAAGTTCTAAACAATAACATAAGCCCTACAGATAATCAGAGCAAATACAACAAATATGGTTCATTTCTTCAAGGAGATTAGATGGGTGTTTTAGGAAGACTGTTGTGTCTGTAGTATGGAAAATGGACTAGAGAGAAGCAAGACTAGAGGCGCAGGGATGAGGGTACTCCACCAGTCCAAGGGAGAGATGATGGGAATCTAGATCAAGAGACTGCAAACAACGGCCTGCTGCCCGATTTTATATAATTTTATATAAATGGTCTTTATATTTTTAAATAGTTGAAAAAAATCAAAAGAAGAACGATATTTTGTGACACTTATAAATTATATGTAATTCACAATTTTAGTGTTTATATATAAAGCTTGATTGGAACACAGTCATGTCCATTCATTTACATATTGCTTGTGGTGCTTTCATGCTACAACAGCAAGTTGAGTAATTGTGACATTGACTATATATAGTATACAAAGTTTAAGATAGTATTTGGCTCTTTACAGGAAAACTTTGCCAGCCCCTGATCTAGTATCAATGGCAGTAGAGAAAAATGGATTAACTTGAGAGATATTAAGAGATAGAATTGACAAAATGTAGTGATTAATTGGATTTGGCAATAAGAGGAAAAACAGGAATAAAGGGTTATGTCCAGATTTCCTATTTGGAAAGCTGAGAAATAGGAGTTTGATATATAGATATAGGAAATGTTGAAAGCAGATCAGATTTCAGGGAAAGGAGCAGGAGCGTGGAGATGAAGTCTGTTTTAGATATGCTGAGTTTGAGGTGTCTGTAAGACGGCCTCTGGAATCATCTCAGAGGCAGTTCTATACATTAAGGAGACCTGGACAGGTTTGGTGTCATCAGCATACACGGGTGGAATGAAGTAATGAAAGACAATGATATTGCCCTGGGGAGAGTACACACAGTGAGAACAGATGGTTTAGGAAAGCCTTTAAAGACATCAATATTTAAGGAATAGATAGGGTAAAAAGAATGTGAAACAGGATCTGACAAGTAGCAGCTTGAGAGGTGAGATGGTATCTTAGAGACTATCTAAGGCTGTGTGTGTGTGTGTAGGGGTCCTAGTAAAGTATTTAACTAGATTAAGCAAAAAAAAAAAAAAAAAAAAAAAGAGAGAGAGAGAGAAAGAGAAAGAAAAATAAATTCATTTGAAGGCCCGAGATGGGGTATCTTATGAACATCAAGGGCAACAAAGTACTTTCAGGCCTTCTGAAGGATTGGAGACAGGCCTCTGCAATGCTATCAGAACTAAAGGCATTCCATACATATTTGGTTTTTTCTCCCTCTTTTCTTCCTTCCTCCCTCTCTCAGTCCCTCTTTGCTTCGGCATGTGTATGTCTCACTCCTAGTTTTACAGTATTTCCAATTCAAGCATACAACAGAGACTGATTGACTTTCTTTCAGATTACTGTTAGAGAAAAGAATCTAAGCTCAGTCCAGCCAGTGGTTTTGCTTCTCTAGGGCCAATGTCCATACCTGATTTTCAATAGCTGTGGTCAAGAGAGCAGCAGGATCACACAGTATAAGGATGTCTCTAGAGGCACACTGCTGGGTCTAAGTGGAGATGTATACAGAAGAAAAGGGTGTAGATTGGATGATACCATACAAAGACTATACTATAAAGGGAAACTACAAGTGAAAGAAACAGGATGTTTCTAGAAAAGGAATTTTATTGTTAAATGATAAGAGGACAAGCAAGATAAGCACTGAAACTTACAGAAGACTTGAAAAATAAAAATAAGAAACAAGATAGTATTAACTTTTTCGTTACAGTTTGAAAATAATTGGGACCATATTGTATGCGGAGTTTATCCTTTTTTATTTAAAATTATGTAATGATTATTTGTTATCTTGGCTATACTACAGTACCTAGACTTTTAGTCAAACACTATTCTAAATGTTTCTGTGAAGATCTTTTTTTATGACATATTTTTTACATTTTACATGAGTAGACTTTGAGTAAAGTAGATTATCTTCCATAATGTAGATGAGGTTTTATTCAATTAGTTGAATGCCTGAAGAGTAAAAAGACAGCCCTCCAAGGAACAGGGGATTCTGCTTGTAGACTACCTTTGGCCTTGAGTTACATCAACTCGTCCCTGGGTCTCCAGCCTGCTGGCCTACCCTGTGAATTTTGGACTTGCCAGCCCCAACAGTTCTTAGAATACATCCAATAATAAAGCTAATTCCTTACAGTAAATCTCTGTATATACACACACATACATATAAATATAAAATCTTCACACACACACACACACACACACACACACACACCCCCCCCATTGGTTCTGTTTCTCTGGAGAACTCTAATATATTATGTCATACATTTTCCAATCGGTAAAAATTCGTAGAAGACATTCTTAATGAATAAAAAATTTTTATGTTCCTACAAAATAGTATTTACACTACAAGGTTGTCCTTACTGTTGATATTATTATCTCCATTTGTAGACAAGGGAACTGAGGTACCAAGAGATGATGAAATTAAGCCATGTTCCACACCCGAAGTAGTAGCACCTTTTGAGGAGTCTGCCTCGCTGACAACCCTTTAAAAGTTCCCTTGGCTATTAAGCACCCATATTTTCTCTGCTTGTCCTTCTGGAATTGAGAATAGGTACTGAGTTTGGGCAGGTTTCCTCAATGAGGTAAATTCAGAAACCTTTGTCAACCATGAAGACTAAAGAGCAAAGAAGCTGGTCTGCAGAAAAAGAATATAAATATGTAAAAAGAAGAGGTGGTCCCATGACTATCGATTTTATAGATCCAGTTTCTTCTTGAAGCTTAGTTTCATTATGCCATAAGGTTCTGTGAGATACTTTCTATCTTTCTATCTTTATTTTTTTCAAAATAAGTTGATTTCTGTTATTTACATTTTTACTTAGAGTCCTAATAAATGCATATAGTAAATGCCTGGAGCCAGGTCTGCGTAGTTGCAAAAACCTGTATTTTAAACTACTGCATTATAATCAATCAGTATTGCCTTATTCATTGTTGTATGGTGTATTTGTAGTTTTAAGATAAACATTTAATATATGAATTCTTTCTTATATTTCTATGTTATTATTAGTATAGAATTGTAGGAGAGAGATTATTAGGCCAATGTATATACATTTGGAACATTTAGAACTCTTTTATATGTATAGACAATGCTTTTCAGAAAGTTTATACCAGTTTTTAATAAACTTAACAGTATATATGAGAATAAGGCAGATATGTCATTGATGCATTATCCTTGTCATCTGTTGTTTACATATATACTGTCCATTCCTCAAAATATTTGTTTTCTGGTGTCTGCCATATTTAAGTTACTCTGAAAGTTTTAAATTCTCTTAAAGATAGTTTGTGTAATTGCCTTAATTGCAAGTCATTTTACTGACTTCATTTACTAACTTTGATGAATGTGAATAGAAAATGCCTTAACATAAAAGTGCTAGTTAAGGAAAGCATATCAGTAAGAAAGAATAAAACCGTTTGGTAGAATAACTGAAGGAAGTGTTTAGATAAGTGTTCCTGTAGTAGGATGTGTAATGAAAAGATTAGGTGGTGGTATGAAATTAAAGGCATCTAGGATGTCCTGTGATCTCTTTCAGGTTTGGTAAATTATTATTATTTTGAAAATAATGTGAAGGACTTGTAAAACCTATTAAGAGGAAATACATAAATTCAGCAGATAAAGTCAACATTCTCTAAGGAAAAGAAAATGGAAACTAGGAACTCCTGCCAAACTTAAAATTATTACCTATTTGTGTAGTGATAAAAGTGTAAAGTAACAAGCATGGTAAATTGTAAAAGGCATCAGAATAGGCCACTACAATGTAATACTGCATGTTATTTAGCATCCCTGGATATGTTTCTTTGTCTCTAAAGAGAGGGGAGTGGAATTAATACCCTTAAGTTCTCTTATACCTCTAATTAAGTGAAATTTGTACCTAGCTTCCATTGTAAGAAAAACTTAAGTTAAAAATGACTGGGTTATAATCTGCTTGATCCTAGGGGTATAGGAATTAAACAAACAACACACTTTATACAGGGAGGGAAGTTTAGCATAGTGGTTAAGAGTTCATGAATCTCAGCTCATAACTTATTAATACCTGTTTGACCTTGTGCCTCTCTTTGCCTCATTTTGATTTAAATTAGAATACCTACCCCATATGGTTGTTCTCATGATTAAATTAGCTAATATTTGTAAAGCTCTTAAAGTAATGCCTGGTCATAGTAAGTGATATGTTAAATAAAATTATTTAATCTATTAACATTTCAGTAAAGAACAAGTCCACTGTTCATTCCTTCTAACATCTGCCTAGAATTGAATTTTGGTTTAAAAAATCCATCCAGGTTATTTCTCAGAAATAAAAGATTGGACTGGGTAGGAATAGAAGTAGAGAGTGAGACTGAAGTGGAGGACAGTACGACAACAAATTATTAGAAGTGGGAGAAGTTGGTCAGATTGCTGTGGTAGAGGAAAGAAGGAAGATGTAGTGCTTCCGCTTAGTCTTCCTAGTTCTGACTTTAAAAAAAAAAAAAAAGAATTTAGGGTTTTTATAGAATTGTCAAATTTGCCAATGTGGAAAGACAGAATTTGAGTTTTTTGTTACAGTGTCTTTTGCATTTTGAAAATTACTGTACTTAATTGCCCATACCCTGCTTATTTTTCCCAAAGTGCTGAGAAAGTGCTATTGTCACCCCAGACTAGATTTGCTCCCAACCCTGGAAATTTGAATAGGGATTTCAACAGAATCCACACTAGACACTAAAGCAGTTTTCCGGGGCCATGTAGTAAATAGGGCTAGATTATCCAAGAGACAATTAGATAAAAAAAATTCTTTGATAGGTTGGAATTGGAATGTATTAATGAATTGGAAACTGCCTGGAAGATGGATTTACAAAGTTTCTTTTATTTCTACTCTGGTCTCTGCAGAGGAAATCAGGAATTTCTTGTTCATCATCTTGTTCATCATCTATCTGGAAAGCTGTAGTCTCCTGCAGCTCTAAAATGATAAAAGTGGTAACACACAGTCCTCTTTCTTTCCTCACAAATCCCTTCCCTATAATAGGAATTGAGAAATGGATCCTATTTTGTCAACATTAAGCTATATTAACTAGTATGGTAATAAACAGTACTTTCCTTATTATGGTTTGTAATGTAAAATATATTTTAAATTGTAATTGATGTTTATATGAGTTCTATTATTAAACTGATCCTGAGTTCAAAAGAGAAACTAAATGACATCAGATGTTTCAGTTCACATTTTTATCATTAGTGTATACATTAAATGACTGTATATGGGTCAGTTTTTGTTTTACCTATTTGAACCCATATATTATTTATTCTACATTAGCCTACCAGTATGGAAAGTACTATGAAAACATGCTATTTTGATTAAGTTTTTTGGTTTATTTTTGCTTTTAGTATAGAAATATAGTTCATAATGTGCTATTTATATGAAATGGGTTTTATATTTCTGTGCAGCTTGGGTTATTTTATGTTAGAAAATGTATATTAGTTTCAAAAGCTTGAACTACAGAATCTGTACCTAATAATGTTTATTCTAAACAAGCATTGGAAATTCTCTTCCCTAAGTTTATTCAGGATTTTCAAATTGCAGTTTATTATGGTGGATTCCAGAGATGCTCTTAAAACTAAAGGTTAACACAGCCCGGGTTTGAGGCCAGGAACTGAGTGATAACTATGGTATCATTGGTAACCCCAAGTTATAGTGAGTGTGATACTGTAAGACTGATGTTCTTAGTGGCTAAAGGCTGTATTTACTTATTCAGCAAGTGTTTATTGACTGCTGACTTTGTGCAGACACTGTTGTGGCCACTGGTAATACACAGTGAACAAAAAGACTCAGATCCTTGCCCCCATGGAACTTAGATTCTTGAGGAAAGAGATAGACAATAAATAAAAAAATAATTACATAGGTATATTAATATACATGTACATATAGAATATATATAAAATATATCCTAATGCATAAATATGTCCTGTGTCAAAGATAAGGGTTTTTAACTTCTTTCAATAATGTTTTGTAATTTTCAGTGTTCCAGTCTTTCACTTACTTTGTTCATTTTATTCCTAGGTATTTTGTTCTTTTGGATGCTATTATAATTGTTATATTAATTTCCTTTTCAAGTTGTTCATTGCTGGTATATAGGAACGCAGCTTTTGTGTGTTGATCTTGTACCTGGCAGTTTTGCTGAATTCATTTATTAACTCTAGGAGAGGATAAATGAATGTAGATTCTATGGGATTTTCTATTTTTAAGATGTCATCTGTGAATAGTTTTACTTCTTCCTTTCCAATTTAAATAAAAGAAATCTTTTATTTCTTTTTTGTGTCTATTTGCTCTAGGTGGACCTTACTATACAATGTTAAATAGCATTGATGAGAGGTGGACATACTTGTCTTGTTCCTAATCTTGGGGAGGAACCATTCCAAGTCTTTCACAATCGAGTATAATGTTATCTGTAGATACTTAATAAATGCCCATTATTATGTTAAGGAAGTTACCTTCTATTCCTAGTTTTTCGAGTGCTTTTGTTATGAAGGAATGTTGGATGTTGTCCTCATTTTTGCAGCAATTGAGATGATCATTTCCCTGCTACTGCTAGCTTTGCACGTAATTTTCTCCTCTTTTTCTAGTCCTTAAGGTGTAGAGCTTTGACTGATTTGAGATATTTCTTCTTTTTAATATACGCCTCCACTGCTACGCATTTCCCTTCAAATGCTGCTTTCACTGTATTACATAATTTTGGGTATGTTGTGTTTTTGTTTTATTTATTTCTAAGTACTTCCCTGTGATTTCTTCTTTGGGCCATGGTCATTTAAGAGTAGTTGAATTTTTACATACAGTTGATCTTTATTATTCATGGATTGCATATTTGTAAATTTACCTACTCATTAGAATTTATTCATAACCCCCAAATCAGTACATGCACAGACATGTGCAGAGAGACGAAAAGTTTGAATCACCTGGCACACATGTTCCCAGCCAAGGTTGAACAAGGCAGTGCTCTGCTTTCTTGTTTCTTGTATTATACTGTAAACAAGGGTCTTTTTCACAATGTATTTAGTGCCTTGTTTTCCACATTTTTTGTGCTCTTTGTTGGAGGTTTTACTGTTTAAAATGGTCCCTGAGCACAGTGCTGTAGTGGTATCTAGTGTTCCGAAGCACAGGAAGGCTGTGATATGCTTTACAAAGAAAATGTATGTGTGGTAGATAAGATTAATTCAGGCATCAGTTATAGTTCTGTTGGCCATGAGTTCACTGTTAATGAATCAACAATCAGCGCATCCAGGAAAAAGAAGAGGAAATTCACCAATTTGTATGTAAGGAAAGTACTATCTGTAAGAGTATGATGATGCTATGGAAAAGATGGGAAAGTGGCTAAATTTGTGGATTCATGAGATGGCAGTCAGTTTAAAAAGAAAGAAAGCATAGTGGACAGCATTATCATGAGGCTGAAAGCCAAGGAAATTTGAAGTCACGTTCCAAGGAAATTTGAAGTCAGGTTACCTAGAGTAAGGAAAATGTTAAACTCTTCTTGGGTTGTGCTGGTTGGCTTGTACTTTTCAAAAGGCATGAAAAATTTGCACCGATCTTGAGGCAAGATCAAGAGGCTGCAGGAGACTTTAAAATATCAGCTAAGTTTAACATAGGTAAAGGATTGTGGAAGAGCAGATTTTCAGTGCTAAGAAGACTGGCCTGCAATGTTTGCATCATTTATTTTGGGCCTCCTGTTTAATGTGCATATGTTTATAATTGTTGTATCTCTTTAATGAACTGGCCTTTTATCAATATATGCTGTTTTTAGTCTTTCATACAGTTTTTTGCCGTAAAGTCCATTTTGTCATATTAGTATAGCCACCTAGCTCTCTTCTGGTTACTGTTTGCATGGAATGTTTTTCCATTTTGTTTTCTTTTAACCAGTTTATGTCTTTGCTTCAGTTGATATAAAGTGAATGTCTTTAGGCAGGAAATAGTTGGGTTATGTATTCTTATCCATTCTGCAACTCTGCCTTTTGATTGGAGAATTTCAACCATTTCCATTTAAAGAAATTAGTGGTAAGGATGACTTCCGCCATTTTGCTGTTTGTTTTCTATATGTATGTCTTATGCCTTTTTTGTTTGTTTCTCATGACCTACATTACTGCTTTCTTTTTTGTGTGATTTTTTATTTTTGGTAGTATATGATTTTGATTCTCATCTCATTTCCTTTTGTTATATTGTTAGATACTTTCTTTGTGATTACCATGGGGATTACAATTAACAATAAGATATATTTTGAAGGTATAACTGATACTGTTAATGAATTGGATGATAGATATGAATGAGGAACTCAAATATAACAAGATATGTTTGGCCTGAGAAATGGAACAATAAAGTCATTTACCAGGAAGGAGATAACTGCAGGAGTAGCTGGCCAGATGGGGAAATGGAAGAGAAATCAGGAGCTCAGATGTGGTCATGTTATATTTGTGATGCCTGTTAGACACTGAAGTGGAAATACCAAGTAGCTAGTTAGATATACAAGTCTAGGATTCAGGAGAGGTCCCAGCTAGAGACAGAAATTTGAGTTATAAACATAAGGATTGTACGTAATTCCTGAGATGAAGAAATCATTAAGGAAGTGAGTATAATAGATTGGAAAGGAGATATCTTTAGAATAAGCTCTGGGGCACACTAATACTAAGGAATAGTGAAGAAAAGGAGAACTAACAAGGATGACTGAAATGGAGTGGTCTATATATTTTTTACATATTTGTAATAAATTCTATTATTTCTTGGGAAAGGATAATTCTGCACAAATCTATTTTTTTTCTAGTTAACATTTAAATAAGGATAGTGGTCCTAATTTGTTTTTAGAGACAGTTTAATGTAAGATTAAAAGTAGATGAAGTTTGTGTATTCTTAAATATAAATAAATATGCCAAGGGAATTAGTTACTATGGATAATTCTTCCTCTTGCAAAAAGATCTCATTTTAGAAATGTTACTTTCATATAGTCTGTCTAGTTTATTTCCTTTAGTCTTAAAATCTATAGCCCTTTTTTATTTGCTTAAATTTAACTTATGAAACACTGCTTTGCTTTGATACTTTGTGATTCAGAATTCTGTTATTCAATGGAGAGTAATATGAAAGTCACGTAGTGAGAACTGGATTAGATATTTCCCCAAATGTGTTACTTTACAGAAAAAAAAATCTAGGGAAAATATCCTGAAGATAAGAGACTAATGGCTTAGAAATATCAACCAATCAATAAGAATAAAAATGACTTATTCTTTTCACAACTTGTCACCTTACCTTATGAAGTCTAAAGGTTCTCTGGAAAAGGGGGAAAGGAAAATAAAAGGCTCATAGCTTCTTCTTTAGCTTCTGCCTCAGCTTCTGCCTCTAGTTTGATTGCATTCCTTTCCTATTTTTAAACACCTTAAGCATAGTAAACCTGAATAAATGTGTTTGAGTTGAGTTAAATTTCAGTTTCATTGTCCCTGATGAAAACTCCCTTTCCCTTACCTTCAGGTCTTAGCTTTATAGACTCTATAAATGGATTTTTCTTCAATCTTTTGTGTACAAATAGTTCCCATCAATAACTTTGTACATTTTTACTTTCTTATAGGTTCTAAGTGAAAAAGCAAAGGAGAGTTTCTTGGTTGTTATTTACTTCTTAGGGTGCCCTTTGCTATTAACAGTGGGTTTTTTTTTTTAATAGAAAAATTAAAAAGGCCTGAGTGACTGATACAGAGACAGAAGCTGCTCTTATCTCTCACCTATATTATACCAACAGCCTCCTAACTAGTTTCCCTGTTTCCACCCTCGATCTCTTATTATCTAATCTCAACACAGCAGCTGTCATGACACTGCTCTGTTCAAAACCCCACAATGGCTCCCCATTTGATTCACAATAAAAGTCAAATTTCTTATAGTGGCTTCTTGGGCTCTCCTTGCTCCAGCCCTCATACTTCTCTCACCTCAGCTCCTACTTGTTTTCTCTGTTCTGGCCACATTAGTTTCCTTACCAGCCACATTTCCTCATTAGAGACTTTGTTCTACCTGATCCTCTTGCCTGGTATATGTTCTCTCTCAGATGTCTGCGTGGTTAATTTCTCTTGCCTCAAATCTCAGCTTCTCAAAAAGCCCACATCGACTATCTTTTATTTAATAATTTAACCTGTCCCGCACACACTCCTCAACTCCTGATCCTGTTTCTCTTACTGTTTGAATTATGTATGATAGGCTTGGTTATGTTGTGGGAATGACTTAACTCCCAAATCTCAGCTAACAACAAAAGTTTATTTTTCATTTGTGCTACATATTCATTATGAGTTACCAAACAGCTAGCTTTGTTCTCCTTAGAACCTCAGGGACCCGGCTTGAAAGACGGTTGCCCATCCTGTGATGAATCTCAACATGTGCCTTACAGGGTCACACCTGAGGGGAAGAGAGAGTTCATAGAATGATTGAAAGTACCATAAGTCACTCCACACCCCCTCCCCCCACGTCTCCTCTCCCAGCTCATTGCCCAAAACTAGTCACTTGGTCCCAATCTAGCTGCAGGTAGATAAAATGTAGGAGGGACACAAGGAGTATTTGATGAACATTTAATGTTTCTTCAATACTTGCTCTTTCTTTGTTTGTATATTTGATATATTATATTAACATTTATATATAATTTACATATTTTTATGTTTACTATTTAGTGCCTCCCCCGCAAGATTGTTAAGCTTCTACTAGAAAACCACACTACTTATAATGTCTTGCACACCAGCCTTTGCTCATGGTGTTCCTGCTGTTTGTAATGCCCTCCACCTGTTTTGCTCTGTACTTACTCCTTCTTTTCTCTAAATACTAAATTCTACTTATCTTTCTGGACAACCAGAATTTTACTTAATTTGGGAGTCTTTGTTAACATACTTAAACTAAGTTAAATGCCCATTCCTTAGACTCCCTCTGAACTTGTATTATACTCCCATCATAGCATTTACCTTATGACATGGTAATATCTGTTTGCCCCATTAACCAAGTTCCTCATGCATATGGAAAAATGGCCAGAAAAATAGGTAGAATTAAAGAAGAAACTGAGGGTCTGAACAAGGGCTATATAAGTAGGATGGAGAAGAAATGACAGAATCAAGAAATATTTCTAAGGTAAAATCAGCAAGAATTGGTTATCGGTTGAATATGAGGGATAAGGAAGAAGTCAAAGATAATACATAATTATTTAGATCAGTTCTTCAGAAATTTGAAGTAATGAAGTAAAGCTGTCTCCAGTGTGCCCTCGCCCCTTTCTTTACAAACTTATCATCATGCCCATCCATTCCTTTTTCCTCCCTCTAATCCCAGGAGATTCAAAGCCAACTCAAACTAGTGCCATTGATGCCAAAAATTGTCTACATATTGTTTCCCCCCACCCCCTTTTTATAACCTACTGCTCTCAGTATCCTATCAAAATATTTCACAATGAGATTACCATTTGAAATTTTAGCGAAGGCGGGGCAGAAGTGGAAAACAAGTTACAAAATGTTGAATTTTGAATACAGGATGAGGAAATGCATAGAAATTGCAGATAGCCGTTACTAACGGAAGTGAGGAGATAATACCCAGTCTCTTCCCTAAAGAAGTGAGGGCCACTACGTGGGCCACATTCGGGCTCCATTTCAAAGGTGCTCTCACTTTGGAACCATACTAAAAGTATGTCTCCTACCTGTTTTCATTCTTCTGTAACATGCTGGTAAATCAGTCTTTACTGTAGAAGCAAAAATGAGTCATCAGTTCCCACAATGAAGAGTGTGGAAACATTAGATTTCATTCACTTGGTCATTCATGCAAAAGTATTTCTTGAATGTCTACTGTGTGCCATGCTTAGGGTTAGTGGTGGGAATACAATGGGGAGTAAAAACACATCATTTTTGTTTTCATGGAATTTTATAGTATCGTGAATTATTTTTTATTTGCTTGTTTAAATTTACCCTAATTTATTTAACTAATTTTACTTTTTTTCCTCTTCAGTATCCTCTTATATATGGACTGATTCTTGTTCCCTGCTGGTGTTCCCTAGTTTGCCTAAGTAGAATTTACATGGGAATGCACTCCATTCTGGTAAGGAAAATGTTGCGTTCATAGTGCTTTATTTTTTTCTGAAATTGACAGGCATTTTAATAATTTTTAATCATTTGCAAACTAATGAAACCTAAATAAGAAAATAGTTATTGTAAATCTGTGTTTTGTAAAAATAACAACATGTTTTGTGAAGTTTTAACATAATCATCTATTTCATAGAAAAGAGTTCCCAGCAACCACAGTAACTAAGTATTATACTCAGGATAACATTTCTCCATTTTTCCAGTCTCAGTTTTATTTTCCTTCTCATTCTCTTCTATGCCTCTCGTAACGCTGAGTCAAAACCAATAATGCGACTACAGAAACCAAGGAGAGTTCTACTTATTAATGAAGACCCAGTGACTAGAAACTTCAAATGTACTTAAACTATCCTGATACCACTGATATATACATATTAAATGCTAGTTTTCTTTTCCAACAATATTTTAGGGCTCACAGCAGATATTTTTTTTAAAGAATGCAATTCAGTTTCAAAAGCAGCAGCACACGGACCTCGTACTCTTTTCAGTCACACCTGCTCACTTCCCTTCTTCTCTGTTCCTATTGACATTCCCTTAGTTCTGGCTTGCTTCATCTTAACCAGGTAACTGCAACAGCTTCTTAATTTGTACTATTTCTGATTTGACACCTCTCCATGTAATAATGTTCACTCTCCTGTTAGAGTATACTTCCTAAAACACAAATACAATGTCATACTGAATGACTACATTTTCTCAACTGCAAGAGGTGTTTCTTAACCTTCATACCTTTAGGATTGCTGTAATTTCTGCTTGAAATGTCCTTTACTTTTCTTAGCTTAACTAACTATCCTATCCATTCTTCAAGACTCAAAAAAGTGCTCTTATTTCCTAAAAGCCTCGTTACCTTTCCCATCTTTCATTTCTTCAGACTGGTTAGGTGACCCTTCTTGCCAGAGCATTTTGAGCATAATTCTGGCATAGCACTTATCCTAAACAAAATGCTTTTTTTCTTATCTGTCACCCCTAGACAATAAGCAACATGAGCAACCGTATATTTTCTCTCTCTGTCCCTTGTATCTAGTGTGGTGTCTCTTAGGACACACTACAAATGTATTATGTTTTATATTGCTAGATAAAGGATCAGAAAAAAGGTGGAGATACATGAAGTAATTCACAGAATCCAAAAATTTCTAATGGGTTATATCAAATTTTTCTTTAACAGCTTTCACTTTTAGAATTTTCTACTCATAAAAATATCTCATTAACTTTTGTCATAGCTGTGGAAATACTGAGTTTCTATTTCCTACTTAGATTGTTTGCCTCTAGCAGCTACCCCTCACTAGTAAATTTCTAGAACTCCTAAATTTGATTTTAATAAGCAAATTATTTGTTTGACTTTTTATAATTAATACAAATTGTGAATTTATATACAATTCTTTCAACTAATCTCTACTAATTTTATAATGAGACTAAGTATCATAGTCTTATATTGAATCTAATATTACAAGAAAATATTATTATCCTTCTCTGTGCCTTGTTAGAGTTATTTCTTTTTACTCCCAAAAGTTAGCAATGTCACTCCTAAAACACTTCCAAATGGTTATGTGTCTTTGATAAAAAAGTGAATCCTTGCTATTGAAGGAAAAGATACTAGATAATATTATCTATCCCTACATTCATTATTGTTATACAATGAGTATTAAGAATTTGATTATATTGAATATATAATCCCAAAGATGTTGCTCTTTAAAAAAAAAGAAATGGTTAGAGGGTTCATCAAATATTCAAGCTGAGTTTAGTTCATTTTTTATATACCAGATAATGTCTACTCTTGAATCAGATGAAATAAAAACAATATTTATGTATTTTTGTCAAACCACAACTCTGATAACTCTAGTCTTTTTAACAATTCAAAAATCATCTTGTCCCATGTGTAGTATTACAAGTTTTTCTTTTAAAAATAAAATCACAGATAACGTGTAAGCATTATAAATTTTGATTCTGTGTTATAACCACAACCATTTCTAATCAATAATATATTGCTTATTATTTGATAATTGATATGTGAAATTATACCCCTTATGAAACTATTTTCTTGATCATAATGTGTATCTTTACTGTTTATTATGAAATTAGTATGGAACTATAGGCAAATATGCCCTAGAAGTTGCTAGTAGGTGCTTAGATACATTATCTAAGCTGATATCTTCATTAACATTAAGAAGAGTTCTAATAATGTGTTCTAAATATTTATAATGAATACTTCATTCAGTATTTGCTATATGCTATGTTATTGTTACAACACAAAGAGCAACAGCTTTGCTTATTTTTAATATCTGTCTATTTCCCTAAATTGATTTTTATTTCCAGAAAAGTAAAGTTACTATACCCGTTTTTCTTTATTATCAAACCTAGCACTCAAAATTTAATTTCTTAAAACACGTTATTTTTAACTTATTAGACTGAATACTTGTCAAATTACTGTTTTATTTCTACATTAGTAAAATTATGAATATGTGGTAATTACATTTACCCAAAATTGTACTAAAAGTTTATATGTATTTATGGAAAAGCTTTTAAGAAAGGTATTGTGAGATTATAAAATAGTATGTACCTTTGACCCCTTTTATAACAAGAAATAAAAATCAAACTGGTTAAGCCAATTTAAAAAACTCAAAATAAGTTATAGAGAAAGATCTAGATCAGTAAACACTAAGAGTTTTAATAGTATTTATTCCTGGATAATAACTATTTGTTATTGTTTGTGTTTTCTAGTTTTTCTTTAGTGAGCATATATTAAATTTGAATTTTATTATTAAGGATGGATTTTGAAATTTTTATCTTAAAGAAGTTAATCATGGGTAGTGAAAACACAATTCAATATACGTATGTCTTACTGTTGAATTGCACACCTAAAACTTACTGGATTTTGTTAACCAATGTCACCATGAAAAAAAAAAGAAAAGAAAGAAAGATAAAGACAATCATTCCACAAATATATTTTGTTGTTAGAAATCCTGTTGGCATCACTGGCAGATTAAATTAGAAGCAGGAATAAAAAAAGTCAGATTAGAAGCAGGACACCTGAAATATAAAAACAAGCAAATAAAAAAACACCTGGAGACAACTGGAGTTCTAAATTCTAGTCCCAGCTAATGACTAGCATCTTGTTCCATCTCCCCATCAGGAAAAACGAAAAGGAGAAAATTCCAGATTTAATACATAGTAAATGTTTATTTAATTTACGGTTTGATATTCTCTATAATAAACTTGATAACCCTGAATATTCCACTTAAATATATAATTATTAACTTTTAGGGAATAAATTATAATTAATAAGTATCTGAAATTACTTGCTAAATTTAACTTTGGAAAATTTGCTACTTTGAGTTCTTTATGTTACCTCTAACATTAATTTTCTTTATTGCACACTTTGTGCTGTAATGCTTAAAAGCACTACTTATACATTTTAATGTAGTACATTAAATATCATAGTGAGAGCCACCATGTTTATGTCTTGAACTCAGTCATTTGTTCCTTCTGGTTTTGTTGCATGGAAATCATATGCCCTCACTATTCAGGGTAATATCAAAAACAATAACTCAGAAAAGGAAGCAGATTTGTATAGAGACTTGTAGCAATCTAGATTTAATAGTCATGGGGAAAAAAGTAGAGGACAATAAATATTGGATGTTTTATGTCATACTGAAATATAATTTTAAAAGTTTAATTGATATGAGTTATTTTAAAGAATTCTTTTTTTTAAAGAATTATTAATGTAAACATGATCAAACAAAAAAGTCTTTAAAAATCAATTGATTTTTTTTCACTTTTAGGTGTTATAAAAAATTTTTACAGGCATAAACATCTATACCTACATCTATAATATGAAAGAACTGTAATTTTTTAAAAAAAATAGCCTACTGCAGAGTTATAAACCCTTCTTTCACTTAACCTCAGAGTATATATAGATGGTTTTATATAAATAACTCATCAGTTGTCATTTACTTAAAACATCTAATTTGGTACCCATACTGTGAGAATTATAAGACTCAGGACATTTCCAGATTAGCATATAAATTAAAATTTTGAATCAGTCATAAAATTTAAATAAAATAAAGCAACAGCTTCTGTCCTGGTAGCGAAATTCCTGTGGTTATTCCCCAAGACGTGCACCTTTAATTACAGGTGAGGAGAGAAAGGGTAAGATAGCAAACAAAGGAGCATAACCTAATAAACTGAAATTATTTGGCAATTAGTGGTTTGAAATATGAAGAATAGAGTTTGGCAGTCATAATTTGATATCTCCATATTGAAAAGTTTGGTCAGAATTTCGGTTACTTGTAGAATCTTTGAGTAACTGCAGTAAAATTCAATTAACCGGATTTCTTAGGTAATTTTTAGTGTGTATCACTGAGTTTTCATGGAACACGTCATTTTCACAAAAAAAGTGTTGAAAATTTAGTTTCTCTTCACTCCCTATATCTGATTCCTGATGCTGAGAATATTCCTTTTCCCCCCTACAAATTTATTGAGCACTTCGATCTATGAGATTAAATAACTAGCTACATGACCTTAGTCTAGTTTTCTTTATTTAAAAATTGGTTAATTAAGTTAACCATAAACTTTTATGAAATTTGGATACTTCTGAAAGGGGAAAAAAAGGTACTTTTAATATTTATTGTGAGAGCAACAGAGCAAAGTGAGATTGTCTCAGACAAGTCATATCAGGATGGTTTTGAGGATTAAACGTGACAATAAACGTAAAGTATTAGAACAGTGTTTTTAGCACAGAAAATATTATTATTCCCTGAAAATGTCTTTAGCCAAAGTTCAAGAAATTATGTTTCATCTATTTCTCTTACAGTTCTTGTCAGGCAAAATGTGATGAGTCTAAAGAATTATTTTAACTGTCTTAATTTAACTAACCAAATATTTATTGCTTACTGTGTGTCAGTCACTGGGTCTATATGTATAAATAAGATAAAATCTTTGTCTTTGAGAAATTAGCCTAAATATTAATATGTAATATAAATATGTAACATAGTAATTCTCAACTGGAGCTACACAATAAAATCACTGGGGAGCTTTAAAAAAAAAATTCTGATGCCTCACTCCAGTTCAATAAATCAGAATCTCTGAGGGTTGGCCCATGCACCAATATTTTTGTAAAGTTCTCTGAATGATTCTAACAGGCAGCAAGAGTTGTGAACAGAGTCAACAGGAGAAATAAACAAGCAAAGAACTGGAAAACAATGTGGTAACTGTTATAGCAGGAACGTAGAAGATGCTAAGGAAGCAAATAGGAAGAAGTTCCCTATTATGGGGTAGAAAGAGAAAGTTTATGGAGGAGATAGATGCCTGAGCAGAATCTCAAAGTACATGTAATAGTTTGCCTAAAATATAGATGGGAAAAGTAATTCCAAAATGAGAGGAGAGTCTATAAATTTATTATAGGATCTGGCATTAAAGCTTAATGATAGGCATAAGCCAGATGTGAAATGCTTTATATGTCCTTCTAAGAACTTTAAATATACAAGTGGTATTTATTGCCTTAGTTGATACTTTCAGAAACATTTTGTTGATTATATATTTTCTGCAACTATTATAAAAGGACTCACTTATATATAAAACTATTAAAATTTGAAAGTCTCACTCCATATTGTAGAATAGGAAAATATCAGTGAAAACTTGTTTTATATAAAAATAAAATTTTTCTATGTTTTCCTAATACCTATAATATAATAATTATTGAAAAACAATGAAGATATTCATTTACAAGTAACTTAGTAGATTTTGTTAAAATAGATTGAAAAATTCCTATAAAGGATTTGTTCATTTATCCATTCAACAAGTATTTAAGTGTCTACAGTATGCTAAGCTACTTGGGAAGGTGGTGGTGAACAAGACAATCTATTTCCTCAAACATTTTTAGTTGAATATTCAATTCTTAGTCTGTTTAGTAATTGTATCTTCTGTATCTGTTTTTGTATTCCATAGTATTCTGATTGGAGTTGAATGTAGTTTAGAACAGTGGTTTCAAGCATTGTACTGTTGACTTTGCCAATCCATGACAAAGTTTTTATTGGATTGCTACTGCATAGTGAGGACAATGGCAAGAATTTGGGGTATATTGAAGTCTTCAATATTAAAGGCAAACTTAGAAACTTGAATAACATTCCTTTATAATCTTGCAGCAGAAAAGGCTTTCTTAAGAAATAACTGATATGACTACATTAAAATTTAGAACTTTAAGTTCATCTAAAGATGCCACAAAGAAAATGAAAAGGCAAGCCACAAATTTCAAAGATGTTTACATTACATATTGTTGATAGATTTTACTGATAAAGGATTTATATGAAGACTGTATAAAGAAATGTTAATCAGAAAGAAGAAAACCCAAAAGGACAGTTGCCCACAAATATACATTGCATAGAAAAGGAATAGCCCATTAACTTATGAAAAAAATCATCAGGACAATACAACAACTGATGGGATATAAACTTCTACAAACATTTTGAAAACTTTTTATTGTCTTGTAAAATTGAACATGCATATATCCTATGATTCTGTCATTCCATTCCTAGGTATGTATCCTGGAGAAATTCTTGCAGACCCACACCAGGAAACATCAAAAGAAAACATAGTAGCATTGTAAGACAGAAAAACAAGTAACTAGTCTGCTCCACTATGTTGAATAATGTTGAGTGACCACTATTATTGGTAGCATAAAGCCAAGTAGTATGAAAAGAGTAGTTTCAGTGCAGTGATGAGTTTAGAAAAAAAGTAGAAAATGAGGAAATGGAAGCAATGTATGAACATAAGCAACTCTTGAAAAAAATCTTCAGTGATAGAGTAGATCACAGAGATTTTTGTGTTGTTTTAAGGAGGAAGTTCTGGAACATTTTGTTCATGTCAGGAATGAGTCAGAAAGAGCTTTAGTTCCTTCAGTAAACCATTTTTCTATCACTTACCCCATTGTTCAGGCCCAAAACAGGGAGTCATCTTTGATCCTTTTCTTTTGCTTCTCTCCCACATTCAGTCTATCACAAGTTGAAGTTGTCAACTCTAATTTTAAAATAGTTTACTAAATTCATCTATGTACTTCTTTTCATGTAGGTATGAACCATGTCCAGAGTGAACCACTGCTGTAGCTTCCCACCAGTGTCTCCAGAGGTCTCCTGTCCACTCCATACTTTTCTTCTATAATTCATTCTCTACACAGCAGAGTGCTACACTCCTACTTTGAAATCTTTCAGTGGTTCCCTATCATTTTTGAAATAAAATTTAGACTCTACCTAGTCTATAAGGGCCCTACATGATTTGGCATCTGCCTATCTTTTTGACCTCATACCACATCCCTATTTCCTTTGCTCACTATTTGAATCGCACTGGGTTTCTCCCAATTCCTTGAACTCACTAGGTTCTTTCCTGCCTCAAGCCCTTGAGACTGTATTTCCTTTCCTTGGAATACTTTTCCTTACATCTAAAGATAGGGCTGACTCCTTTTTGGAATCAGGTCTCTGCTCAAGTGTCACCTCCTCAGACAGGTTTCTCTCATCACTCTAATAGGGCCTTTCATTTTACTATCCCATTGCCCAGTTTTAGTTTTCTTCATAACACAACTATCTGAAATTGAAATGTTTATCTACTTTTTTTTTATTTCATAGTTATTGTCACTCTTCCCCACTAAAATGTAAGCTCTATGACAGTAGAATCTTGTCATTTTTTTAAGCAATGTACCAGTCCCTAAAATAGCGCCAGGCACATGTAGGTGCTCAGTAAGTATTTGTTTAGCGAATGAGTAAATGGCAAAAGGAAACTACACAGGCTTTGTATCCTCTTTAATCATGAAATAATTATGTATTCAAATTAATGAAAACAAAGATGGTTACTTTGATAAATAAGTATACTCTTTTTCTCAGAAATCAAACTACATAATTTAAGCATAGTTCATTGTTCATTAACTATACAATTTGTGTGTAGTATACATGTATTGCCTTAAATTTATAAATACTTAAACATTTATATATACTTTTAGCTTATATTGTTAATTTATAAAAGGGTAGAACTGTGAAAATATAATAATTCTTTTATTATTAATCTTTTTTATCATTAAAATAGTTTTTAGGCCAGTTAGTACAGTTTACTTTGAGAATGAGAATGTGAGAATATTTAAAAATTTATATCTATTAATATTTGAAATATGAAATATATATTTTAATGCCAAAAATAGTATTATACTAAGCAACTCTACTTTTCTCTTTTCCCAGGATATTATTGCTGGATTCCTATATACCATTTTAATCTTAGCTGTCTTCTATCCATTTGTGGACCTGATTGACAACTTCAACCAAACTCACAAATATGCTCCTTTAATCATCATTGGGCTTCATTTAGCCTTGGGGATCTTTTCTTTCACTCTTGACACGTGGAGTACATCCCGAGGAGACACAGCTGAGATTCTAGGAAGTGGTGCTGGAATTGCATGTGGATCTCATGTTACCTATAACATGGGTCTAATATTAGATCCTCCTCTGGATAGATTACCTTTGGTTAGTCCCCCATTACAGTGACTCTGTTTGGAAAAGCCATATTGCGGATCCTCATAGGAATGGTATTTGTTCTAATAGTCAGAGATATAATGAAAAAGATCACCATTCCTTTAGCCTGTAAAATATTCAATATACCATGTGATGATATTCGACAAGCAAGACAGCACATGGAAGTTGAACTTCCTTATCGGTATATTACCTACGGAATGGTTGGTTTCTCTATCACGTTTTTGGTTCCATATGTATTTTTCTTTATTGGTATCTCTTGATGGAGAAATATTGTGTATAAGAAAGAAGGGTATCAGTTATTAATATCTAAAAATATATTCTAGTTAAAAGCCAAATCAGAGTTAGGCTTTTACAGGAATTTAACTTAATTATTTAAGTAAATTCATGAGTCAGTGCATTTTATCATTGCACATCCAGATGTGTTTTAGGTGAGTTGAGCTATTTCAGCACTGAGAAAATAAGTATCCATTTAGAATGTTCATGTAATATTTGGAGAGTTTTGTGCTGTTATGGATTCAAGTTATATATAATATATATTAAGGCATATAATATGTAATTATATATCTAATATATGTTATATATAAAATAACATACCTGAGTTTTTTAAACTGTGGGGATGTATTATAAAATCAGTAATAATATGCAAATAGCTATGCCTGTGTATTTGGACTTAAGACAGGTATATTGTTACTTAACAGATATATTTAATGTTTATTTACTATGGGAGCCCATTTCCTAATTAAATTGCATAATTACTAGACCAGAATTCATATGCTACTACATTGATTTACTGCCTCTTTTTACACTGCCATCACCTTTCATGTTACCCAGATGTTGAACATGGGAGGCACTTTTAATGGACCAAATTTTCAGAAAAATTCGTTTTTGGATACCTTTTTAAAAAATTTTTTTTTCCAGTTCTGTACACTGTGTTGAATGTACTTTATTTGCAGTTCTTCTGGACTTCAGTTTAATAATTCAGGTACTGAATTTTATTGCTTGCTAATTGTGCCTTTCTGTTGCTGTATTGAGAAATGCCATGTATACTGTGATATAAAAATAAGATGCTAACTTAAGTTACATATAATCAGGCAATATTTTTAAAATATATGTCAAACTAACAGGGCTAGAGTAAAACACTTAATTCTTTAGCCTTTGTTTAGAAAGAAGTGTGGAATGGGCTAAACTTTCTAATTTATTGGAAACTAAATGGATAAATATTTCCATTTTTGTAGGTATTTTTCTGTGCATTGTAAGTCATAGGAACAAGATATATTTTTGTATATTGTCTTGATTGTTTATACTGCAGGTAGATGTTTCCAGTGAATGGAAACGTAATTGAAATTTATAGATGGGACAATGCACATGCATCATATGTAAAAAAACCTTTTTTCTAAATTACTAGGAAAGGATTGGATTTAACAGTTACCTTTTAATACCCACTTATTAGCTACTTAAGGTAAATTATAAAATCTAAAAGTATCAGTATTTAGATCCTATTTTTTCAACTTTTTATTATTTTCACAGTGGAAAATTTGGGTATAGTATTAAACTATTCTTTATTCTGTTTGTGCCTTTATATTTTAAAGTATAATTATAATTAAGTTAACATTGTTTATTTGTAGTAAGTTTTTCATAAAGAGAAGAATTAACTTTCCGTATAAATGAGCATCAGGTATGGAATTACTGACTTTAGTGCAATATCTGCCTGATTATCCAGAAGTATCACTTAAGATGTTTCTATTTTGGGCAGCATAAATATTTGAGCTCATATTTTTATAATTCTGATTAAGAATTTAGGGACATGGTAATTTTTACCAACATTAAATCAGATCATTTTAAATAAGCAACTAAATTTGGGACCTTTACTATTAGTTAAAAGGAAACCAAGGCACTTGGGAACATAGCGGTACGTTATAAAATGTGCAAAGAACTTTTATTTCAAAATGTGTTTAATGAATTGAGTTTTAGGGACTTTTCCTATAATGTGGGTCTGTGCTATCTTATTAGTTTTTGTATCCAGCTTTAAAGATATTTGAAAATATTCCATTTCTTTGTTTTATTATTTTCTGTTCTATGATAGTTCCATGCTAAATGTATTTAAAAATAAAAGCCAAATTCAGGATTGGAAGGTGTTTTGTTTTGTTTGTCTTATGCATTTGTCTCTGTATTATCTGCTAGAGATTTATGAAGTGTCTAGGATTTCCATTTTAGCAGGCTTTCTCTCTGAAGCATTTTATTCAAAATCAGAGTACTAGTTCCAGTAATAGAAGGCACTGATTGAATTTTTAAAAAATTCTCACTGTCTTTGAATAAATATTTGGCATGTACGTTAAAACTTGTGTCAGCATTCAGTAACTTTCATTCCTCTAACATTCAGTAGGAGTGCTAGCTCTGTATGAAACATGTTGGGAGATGCAGAGGTGGATCAGACATGGGATTATACCTGAGATTATAATGTGTTAGACAAGATAAGACACTAATGCAAAGAGCCATAATCTAAGAAGAAAGTGGTCAGTGTGCCTGGTAGATTATAAGTGGTGAATAAATGCTAACTAACTGGGAAAATGGACAAATGGATGGATGGGTGGGTGGATAAATGGATATATAGAGATAATGCCATGTAGGAGGGGAATCAGAAGAGGAATGGATCTACAGCTGAGTGAATTTAGGAAAGCTTTGTGAAAAAGATAGCCTTTGAAAGACAAGATTGATTTGAATAGAGATTAGAAGGGGAGCTTGGAAAGTGCCTTATGGTGGTGATATCTTGTCATTTCTGAGTTAATATCAATTTTCCCCCCTCTCCCTTCCAACTGAGGGATAGAGCTGATATGCTCAGGAAAATGTGGGAAATTTATTTGCTTGTCATTATGACAAGAATGGTGGGGAAGGGGGACGCCAGAGGATACTGCTGCACTTAGTGGTATGCTGGCCAGGGCTTTTAAATATAATGCAATAAAGAACTTTTCTACCCGAAATACTGACAGTGACCACATTGAGAAATACCAGTAGGTACGAGAAGCATCATTACAAGGTTATAAAGAAAGTGCTAGCATAGATAGCTTCACATGTTTTCTGCTTCTGTAGCCAAATCAAATGGTGTGACCTCCCTTCTAAGCAAAGGAACAGGGAAATAAGATTGGAAAGGCCTATAGTGGATGCTGAGCAGACAGAAGCTAAACCTTGGTCTTAAGGAAAGGGGGGCTCAGTCAAGGTTTTTGACTGAGGGAATGATCTTCTCGTATCTGTACTTTAGGAAATGCCAAACTCCTAATTTTTAATGCCTTTTAGAGAACCCACATGTGAAATGATAAGTTCATTTTTTTTAAGCTAAGAGATTCTATATTTATAAAGCTACTCCATATTTAAAGTATGATAAAAATAAAATACATTCACTGAAATTATGCTGGGACAATTGTGTTTCCATTTAAGAATAAAAACAACCTTTAACTTAGATCCCTGTGTAATGCCACAAATTTGAGATGGTTTGAAGAATTAAAAAAGTATAAAGATGTTAGGAGAAAATGTAAAGTTAGGGTGTTAGGAAAAAAGTTGAATACTTTAGGAACCCTGGGGTTGTGGAATCCTTTCTCTTTTTTTTTTTTCTTAATTAATTTTTTTCAGTAAAGACACTGAAGAAATTCTTTAAAATTCAAACTGAACTTGAGCTCCATTTATGATCAATATTACATTGTATTTTTAGTAAAACATTTCATAATTCCTTTTAAAAACACATAAAATGTTTCAGTTAAATCTGTGGCTACCTGCCATCTGTACGTAGTTAACTGCTAAACATTTGGTCATGAATTAATCATAATACTAGGAAACAGGTACTTTTTCAAGCAGAATATACCTGGCTCTTTCATATTGTGATTTTAAAATGCCATGATATGTGAATTACAAAGACTAGATCTCCCAGAAACTTATTTTAAGACCTAATATAAAGCAATGCTACTACAGATTTACATAATTATTTTTATTCACTAGCTTTCTTTATAAGTAATTTTTTAAATGCGTCTTTCAAAAACAACAAAGATTAATGATATGAATATAATTTAAAGGAAATTTTCATAACTTGATAAAGATAAATATGTAAATACTAAAATGTTTTTATTGTGTATAATCACACTTTTATACAGCAAAGTTTTTTTGTTGCCAAAGCAGCAAAAAATTAAAAATTCTTAACCAAAAATGTTTACTCTAGATTTAAAAATCAAACTTTTTGTTAATGTTACCATAATTAAAATAAATAAAAAAATAAAATAAAATTAGAAAAGTCTATTACCTCCACGTTGAATAAATAAAATGGGTAAATAAATAAAAACAAAACTATGTAATCTGGACATCAGTAAGGGCCGATTTTTTAAATTCAACTTTATAGTTAAATTTGTTTTTCTGAAGGGAGTTATGTTTGCTAAGGAGATTTTTTTTTTGAGAAAGGGAAGAGGCAATAGTTTGAGAAAATAATTGAACATAGTATGCTGGATATTTTGTCAAATTTTGGTCATGTTCTTCCAGTTCTTTCTATAGTATACGTAAGTTAAGAAAAAAAAAACTTTTACACTTGAATTTTAATTGTGGTTACATAAGCTATAAATAACAATAAAAATAAGTTTTAACATACTAATTGTAAAGGACATTTGAGAAAGCTCTTAATATTTGAGCCCACCTGACCACTACAGGTCTTTATAGAACATTTTCTCATAAATCACACAGTAGGGAAAATTCAAAGAAAAATGAAACATTAAAAAAAATTTTTTAAATAAAAATGTTTACAGAAATAAGCACTAACTAGCAGGTATTTCCTAATTTGGCCTTCTTTTTTCCTTTCATTATCTTTAATTTTGGTGCATTTTCCATGATTGTCTGAAAAGCCCAGCCCCTAGTACTGCAAGCAACACGGTATGATAGAATGTTTGTTTTTTAAGTGTTTCCCCCCATTTTCTGAAAGCCAAATTAATTTTAAAACTGCTTTTGGCCTATACTGAATGTTCATAATGTCTGCAATATCATTAGGTTTATTTTCAACCTTAAATGTCATAAAGTCCCTTATTTTAGTTTAAAAGTTCATACACTTACCAACAGACTCATACAAACAGATACCAAACTGCTGATTACCAGAGGGAAGCAGGTAAAGGGGTTGGCAAAAAAAAAAAAAAAAAGGTGAAGGAGAATGTAGTTAATAACGTTATGGTGTCTACGGCCATGCTACCCTGAACAAGCTGCATGTCTAATCTTGGAAGCTAAGCAGGGTGGGGGCTGGTTAGAACTTGGATGGGAGCCACCTAGGAAGACCAGGTGCTGTTGGCGTAAAAAATAAATAAGCTGACAAGGTCCTTGCAATCTGTGAGGACAACCAAGGGTTGCCTTGCAAATAATAATAATAATAATGTGATAACTTTGCACACTGACAAATAGTTACTAGACATAGTTTTGATAGCATCATAAGGTATATAAATGTCGAATCACTGTATCATACACCTGAAACCCATATGTTGTATGCCAACTATACTTTTAAAAAAAGTCCCTAAACTTAACAATTATGTGGTTTGCAATACTTAATACATAAAGTTTCTTTTGTTACATAATCAGTGACTTTTTTTTAGATAAATGGATTCTTTAAAAAAAAACAATAAATTAATACAATAGTATTACCTTTTCGGATAGGAGGTTTATCCCTTGTCCTAAATTATAGTTTCTTGTAGCTGAAATACACTGTAACACATTTACATATTTTAAATTTTTTTGTCTTCATCTCTATGATATAAGCTCCATGAGGAAAAATAACCTGTTCCTCTATTTACTCTGCATCCCTGGGGTACAGCAGGCATTCAATTAATATATGTTGAATACTCAGTCCCTACACAGGCTTCAGCATGTGCATTCATCTGGGGAAAAATTCTACAACTTTCTTCAGATTCTCAAAAAGATCAATGATCTAAAAAGTTTAACCTTTTCTTGTTTTAGCTGTTTTAAAAATTTAGGTTGTAAATTTTTATGCTTCTAATCTATCTGGTTAGAATTTTGTCACTTTATGCAAATATTTAAAGGATAACTTAGATTCTTGAAATGTTTTATGTGTATTTACTGTAATTCCCTGTTGAATAGAATGCAGTTTGTATCTGAATTAGTTTTAAGATATTTTCTTTAGAATAAAGACCAAATCTGGAAAAAAAAATTCAGTATAGGGATATAACTTTAGTTTGTTAATATATAGAAATGTGTTCCTGAGCATATTTGTACAGTTGGTCTTTAATCTTTCATATAACAAGCTACTTCACAATCTGAGTTTTATAATTAAAGTTATTTATAATTAAAATGCAGATGAGATATATTCAGGGCTTAAATACCAACTTTTTTACTTAAGCATATTTAAAGGCTCCCCTGGTCCCTAAGGTCTCCAGGCTCAGACTTTTTTTAAATTGAGCTATAATTAACATACAACTTTATTTCATTTTAAGTGTACAACATAATGATTTGATACTTGTATATACTGTGAACTAATCGCCACAGTAAGTCTAGGTGACATCTGTCTCCATATATAGTTACAAATTGTTTTTTAATAAGGATTTTTAAGATCTCCTCTTAGCAACTTTTGATTATGCAATATAGTAGTAGTATCTAAAGTCACCATGCTGTACATTACATCCCCATGACTTACTTTATAACTGGAAGTTTGTACATTTGGACCCCCTTTAGCCATTTCACTCATACCCCTCCAGGCCCAGATTTATGGGACTCAAACTGGAGTTGGTAATAATAACATTGATTCTAATTTCCCTGTTATCTAAAGGGTACTCTCCTTTCCATCTGGGTTAATTTAAGGTATAAAATCCACCAAACTTATTTTAATGGATAGTGTTATTTTGCTCATTTCTGACTAAAATGCTGTGATAATGCTCTTAGAATAAAGTAAAAAAAAAAAAGAAAGAAAACAATTCTTCCTCAGCATTCTACTCTGCAAAATGAATACATTTTAGGTAGAAGAAATAAGATAAAGCATGGAAATGGAATTGTTTTTCAAATAGCTTTACAAAATAAACATTTTAAGAATTTTTATTTCTCTTGGCAGCATATTCCCAAAATCTTATTTAAATTATTCATTGACACAAGCTGTAAATTTTAAAAATTAACATGTAACTTAATTTATAAATATCATTAGTTATAAACCCAAATATGACATTTACGTCTGAAATATTTTTCCGCCTTTCCTAAACATAAATTGTCTACACTTTCCCATTGTTATATATGTTAAGGGTGAGTACAGAATTTTATATATATATATATATATATATATATATATATATATATATAAATAAAATTATATATATTCTTTCTATATATAGAACCTTAGAGCCCATATATATGTCAACTTATCACCCCATTCATAAATCTATAATAATAGCAGGTAATCATGTGCAGTCTTCTTGAATACTTCCTCAGGCAGGCTATAACTTTAAGATGCATTGTCGAATAGTTCTAAGTTGAAATTTTGAGGGCGTATGCAAAATGGTGGGTCAGAGGATACATTTTAGTAGAAGAAATAGGATGAACCAAAACATGGAAATGGGGTTGTGTTAGACATGTTTGGCAAACAGACTGCAGTTTGTCTGGAACATCAAGGTACCTGGAAGGGAGTAGTAGGATATAAAGCTGGAAAGCTTGTTAAAATGTACTGTACACAGTGAGTATTGTCAAGTGTTGCCTTTTCTTTACTAGTAGTAGAGCTGCACTATTTACTGCTTACTGAGCTTGTGCATGAAATTACACCCAACTTGAAGGTGATCAAAACTATTGTTTGATACTTATTATTTCTTTTTAAAATCTGTGATAAAAGAGAATTATGTGTTTTGCTCTTAGTGTTGTTTATGTATTAAGGGAGAAATAAGGCAATTTCTTATAATCCTGGATTTTATGTGAAGAAGTTCAAGGCCCCGAATATTAGTGACATGAATCGTGATTGCTATAGTTGCAGTTAAGAATGTTAAGAGAACTTTGTGAAGTTACCCTCTCCAATCTTGGGAGCTTCTCTAGTGTAATCCGAAACTGGCTCCTCCCATGCAAGGGCAGGGAGAGACCAAAGAAAGAGGCAGACCACTCCAGATATCTCCTCTCAAGCTCACAGAGGCAATTGTTATCATGAGTCCTTCCAGTCCATTATTTTTTACTTTTATGTGCATATCTGTATATCCATAACCCATATATATTTTTGTGTTGTTTTTAACTTACATCAGTATCATTCAATTGCTTTTTTTTCACTTAGCATGATGTTTTTGAGATATATCCATGCTTATAATGTGTAGTTCTAATTCATTTGTTACCTCCTACAGTTGACCCTTGAACAACATAGGGATTAGGGGCACTGCCTTTTCTCAGACCTCCCTAGTCAAAAAATCTGCATGTAACTTTTGATTCCCCCAAAACTTTACTAATAGTATACTGTTGACTGGAAGCTTTACCAGTGACAGTTGATTAGCATATATTTTGTATGTTATATGTATTTAATATACTGTATTCTTACAATACAGTAATCGAGAGAAAAAATGTTCTTAGAAAATCATAAGGAAGAGAACATACATTTATAGTCCCGTAAGTATTTATTGAAAAAAATTGTGTCTAAGTGGACCTGCGCAATTTAAACGCATGTTGTACATGGTCAACTGTACATATAGTATTTCATCCTGTAATTATGCCACATATGATTCATCTGTTTTCTACAACGGACAATCTAGATTATTGATATTTTTCATTAAGAAAATAACAGACTTTATTTTTTAGAGCAGTTTTAGGTTCACAGTAAAATTGAAAGTACAGAGAGGTCTCATATTTCCCTGGGTCCCCTCCCCTATGGCTCACACAGCCTCCACTATCATGAACATCCTGCTCCAGTACATTCTATAGATTGACAAATGTATAATGACATGTATCCCCAATTATAGTATCATGCAAAATAACTTCATTGTCCTGAAAGTTCCCTTGCTCTACCTATTCTTCCCTCCCTCCCTAGACCTCTGACAACCACTTATCTTTTTACTGTCTCCACAGTTTTGCCTTTTTCAGAATGTCATACAGTAGCAGCCTTTTCAGATTGGCATCTTTCATATGGTAACATGCTATTTTATATTAATGTGCTTCAATGTTCAACACAAAGAGTGAGAGTTAATATAAACGATGGACTTTAGTTAATATATCTATATTGGCTCACCAATGATAACAAATGTACTAATTCAAGATATTAATAACAGAATTAGAGGATATATGGAAACTTTCAGTTTTTCTATAAACTTAAAATTGCTAAAATCAAATAAAAAAGTAAACTTACAAAAATTAATTAAAAATGGATCAAATAACTAAATTTAAGATCTAAAACTATAAAATTCTTAGAAAGAAGAATCAATATTTGTGACCTTAGACTAGGCAGTAATTTACTGTACATGATATGAAAAGCATAAGCAACTAAAGAAAAAATAGATAAAATAGACCATCAAAATGGAAAATTTTGTGTCTTAAAGGACAGCATCAAAAAAGACAAAAGACAATCCACATAATGTGAGAGAAGTATTTATATCACATATCTGATAAGGGTCTAGTATCCAAATATACATAAGATCTTTCAACTCAATACCAAAAAGATTAATAACTCCATTTTAAAACAGGCAAAGAATTCGTATGACATTCCTTCAAAGATAGACAGGTGACCAATAAGCACATGAAAAGATGCTCAACATCATTAGTCATTAGGGAATCGCAAATCAAAACTACAATGAGATACCACTTCACACACATGACTATACTGAAAAAGATGGACAATAACAAGTTCAGTGAGGATGTGGAAAAACTGGAACTGTCATATGCTGCTAGTGGGAATGAGAAATGATGCAGTGACTTTGGAAACAGTTTGGCAGTTCCTCAAAGTGTAAACAGTTATAACCCCTCAGATTTCACTCCTAGGTATTATCCAAGAAAATTAAAAACATGTCCACATAAAAACTTATACATGAATGTTCATAATAGCTGCAAAGTGGAAACAACCCAAAAGTTCATCAAGTGATAAATGGATAAACAAAATGCATGATGTCCAAACAACAGAATATTATTCAACCATAAAAATGAATTAAGTACTGATACATGCTACAAAATGGATAAACCTTGAAAATCTGCTAAGTGAAAGAAGCCAGATATAAAAGACTATATATTGTATGAATTCATTATATGGAGTGTTTAGGTAAATCTGCAGAGATAAAAAGTAGATAAATTATGCTAGTGGGCAGGGAAGGAGAGATTGGGGAATAACTGCTAATGGGTATGGGGTTTCTTTGAAGAAATGGTGAAAATGTTCTAGAAGTAGTGATGTTTGCACAACTTTGTGAGTTGAATTATACATTTTTAAAAAACGAAAACGAAAAAGATTCTATAAACACCTCTGTACCAATTTCCTTGTGGAATTATACAAGAGTTTCTTTTGGGTACATATGCAAAATAGAATTATTGGGTCATGAGTTATACACATTTATAATTTTAGTAGATAGAACCAAATTACTCTCCAAGGCAAGTGTGCCATTTACACTCCCAATAAACAGTACTTTTTGCTTCTCATCATTGCAAACACGTCCTATTTTTATGCTTTTTAGTTTTTACCAATCATGGTTATGAAATGGGATCACAGTGCTTTTATTTGCATCTCTGCTCAACGCAATGGAATACTTTTTCTCTATAGCCATTTGAGTTTACTTTTGTGGCTTGCCTATTCATGTGCTTTGCCCATTTTGCTATAGGATGTCTTTTAAAAATTGATTTTAGGAGTATTTTACTCTTTATTTAAATTGCAAAATATCTTCTCTCAGTTTGTCACTTGTTTTTTAACCTTGTTTATCATATCTTCTGCAGTATAGACTTTTTTCTAAAATAGTAAACTTATTTATCTTTATGGTTCATGCTTTTAGAGTATTATTTTTGAAAGTCTTCCCTATCGTGTGGTCACAAGATTATTTCCCCATATTTTCCTCCAATATTTATAAAATACAGGTTTCTTTTTTCTTCTCCCATCTGTATTTAATTACTCTGAATTTTATTTTGTGTGCATGATGTGGGACCTTTTTATCTTTATGGAGACCCAATTATCTTGATATCATTTATTGATGAACCACTTACTTCTGATGTTACTTGTATTATAGGTTAAGTTCCCATATTTGTATGAATCAATTTCTAGGCCTCTATTTTGTTTCATTGATCTCTGTCTCCTCTACTTTTTATATTAGTACACTACACTTTTTACATTATTACAACATTATACTCTACACACTTTAGCTTTTAATGTCTTGATATCTGATAGTTCTCTTCATTGCTCTTCAAAATTGTCTTAGACATTTGTGCAGCTTTATTTTTTCATGTGAATTTCAAAATCTGGTTATTAAGTTCCATAAACTATGTTGTTGTCACATTAATTTCTAAAATAATTAGGAAAGAAGCACAGCTTTAAAAGATTGCACTCTCTCGTCCATGTACACTATATTTGTTTATTCGGCTCTTTTATGCCCTTCAATAGTTACTTTTTCTAAATGCTTTATGCCACTTTTGTCATATTTATTCTTGGGTTTTTATAGTTTTTTGTTGCTATGTCAGTTCTATCTTTAAGCATTTTTCCCCCTAATTGGCTATTTCTGGTATAAAAGAAAGTTATAAATTTTTATACAATGATTCTATTTCCACCACCTTTCCACAGTAATACTGCCATAGTACTTCCATAGTAGAACTGATCATTTTTCTTCTATGTAAATGATATCATCTGCAAATAATGGCCTTTTGCCTTTTTCCTTTAAAACTATATGCCTCTTATTTCTTTTTCATCCTTGTGTTTTGACTAAAGCCTATAGTAGAAGTTATAATAGTAACAATGATAGTGAGCTATAGTTATAGTTATTTCTATTATTTTTGCCTAATAGGGTTGATTTCTACATTATCTCTTAAGGTACCAATCAGCATTTTCAGAACTTTTTATATTAGTTTTTCAAAGAATAATTTTTCAGCTTTAAAAAATTGTTATTTCATTAATTCTATTATTTTTGTTTTCTATTTTCTTGGGGTTTACATCTTCTTTAACTGAATATCTAGCCAATTTATTTTAAATCTTTTTTGTTTTCAATAAATTCATTTAATGTTATACATTTTTTCTTGAGGGAACATTTTGCTTCACCCAGAAGTTTCAGAATTAATGCTTTTCTTTCATTAAATTCTAAATTTTCTTCTAAATTCTAAACTCACATTTTCTTCTATAATTTTCTATTTATACAAGGTATTACATACAAATATTTTCAGTTTTCAAATTTATAGTTTTCAAGGTATTTGTGCTGTTGACTTCTATTTTTATTAAAGTGTCAACAGCAAATTTGGCCTGTTTATTACCTTTGGATTTTGTTGACATTTCTCTTGTAACTTAATATGTGGCCAGTATTTGAAAATATTCCAGATATTGTTTAAAAAAAAAATCTTTGGAGGTGAAGGTCTTTATATACTTATTTTTTAATGGATAATTTGTCACCTATTTGGAAAATCTTTATATATTTATTTAAGATCGTTAATCTTGTTTTTGAAATCTGTCTAGCTAATTAGGCTATTTGGGGGCTATTTGATCTATTCATTTCTTAGAGAAGTTTGTTAAATTTTATCATTATGATTATGAAACTATCATCTCTGTAATTTTGTCAGTTTTTCTTTCACATAATTCAAAGATACGGTGTCAGGTGCCTGTACATATTGTATGTATGAATGTCATATTATCTTGATGGATAATTTCTTTTATCAGCATGACATACTCCTTTTTTTCTCTTAAATTTTCTATGTGGTCTTATTTATGATATGTTTCTTAAGGAACAAATAACTGAGATTTAGTGTTTTTAATCAAATCTGAGAGTCTTGGCGTCTCTCTTAATCTGAATCTGGTTTACTTACACTTATTGGAATTATTGGTATATTTGGGCTTTTTTCAGCCATCTTGTCTTATGTTTTCTGTTTGTCATACTTTATCCTGTCCTCTCTTTCAACTCTCTCTCTTCAATGCATTCCAATCTGACCTCTATCCTCATCACTCCACTGAAATTCTCTTGTCAGGTGAGCAGCAACCTCCATGTTGTCAAATCCAGTGCTATCTTCTCTGTCGTTTTCCTGAACTCTCGGCGGCATTTTCACAGTCTACACCTTTTTCTTCTTGAAACAGTTTATTTTCCCTTCCATTATATCATATTTTCTTCTCTCATTGGCCCTCAGTCTCCTTTGCTGGCTACTCCTCCTCTGAGAAACTTCTTGACTGAAATGCATCAAAGCTCATTCCTGAACTATTTTCCACTCTCTACATCCTTTCCCTAGGTTATTTCAACCAGTTCCTGGATAACTCTACTCCAATCTTTTCCCCACCTAAACTTCAGATTCATATATCCCCACTGTCTACTTGACCTTTCCACTTAGATTTCTAATGGGCATCTTGAATTTGACATATGCAAAGCAGAACTCTTGATTTTCTCCGCCAAACCTATTCCTAACCTGGTCCTACTCATTTCAGTAATACTGTTGACCCCTGAATTTTTCAATCTAAAAACCTAGTAGTCATTGTTTCACTTTTCTTACCCTTCACAAAGTAATCCATTTACCATCAAAGAATAATTCGAATACCTCTACTTCATTGCCATTGCTTCCCTGGCCTAAAGCACCATCAGCTCTTATCTAGGCTACTGTCTAATAGTCTCCTAACTAATCTTCCTGCTTCCACACTGGCTTCCTTATCCCTCCAATGATTCATTCTCCACACAGAGATATTTAAAAATGTAAATCAGGGTTATGCCACTCACTTTCTTAAAACCCTGCAGTGTATTCCCAATGTAGTTGAAATTAAATCCAAACACCTTTATAGTGTCAAGGGCCCATACAATCTGGCCCCTTACTACTTTGTTTTAAACTCCATTCCAATCATAATGGCCTATTTCTCTTAACTCAGCATCAGAGCCTTTGCCATTGCCATCTTCCCTGCCTGGAACTCTTCCCTTTAACTCTTCCTATGGATGGTTTCCCCTCTTCATTCAGATCTCAGCTTAAAAAGCATCTTAATGAAGTTTTCCCTGACCATCTAACCTAATGGAACCCTCATCTCCTATATATTTTTCTTTGTCACATTATTCTGTTATATTTGTTCACAGCACAGAAATTTTCTTGTTTATTTGCTTGCTTGTATATTCTTTCCCTACTATCATAGAAGATCCATGAGGGCAGGGACCATATCTTTCATGTTCTCTGCCTTATTCCTAGCACCTAAAATTAGTAGGGACTCAATAAATATTTGTCCTACGAATGACTGAATGGATGGATATACCTTATTATTTTATTATTTTATACTGCTGCATGGTACAGTTTCATAAATCTAACAGTTTATTTAACCATAAACCTATTAATGATCTTTCAGATTGCTGCTAATATTTTTGCTATAATAATGCTATTGCAAAGATTCTTGTATGTGCCTTTTCTGTAATTGCATGTGACTGCATATAAGCAGGGACCCAACAAGAGATGAATAATAAGACTCTTTCCTGTCCTCTTCCCTGACATCATTTCTATTTCCTTTTCCCACAGAGATTTAAAGAGCCCTCATATAGGCTCCTCAAAAAATTAAAAGTGTGTTTACCTTTTGACCCAGCAATTGCACTTCTGGGTATTTATCCAAAGCAAACCAAAACAAAAATTCATAAAGACTTATGCATCCTCATTCATTGCAGCACTATTTACAATAGCCAAGATAAGGAAGCAACCTAACTGCCCATCAATAGACAATTGGATAAAGAAGTTATGGTTCATATATACAATGGAATATTACTCAGCCATAAAAAAATGAAATCCTACCATTTGCAATGACACAGATGGACCTAGAGGTTATTATGCTGAGTAAAATAAGTCAGACAGAGAAAGATAAATACCATATGATTTCACTTATAGGTGAAATCTAAGGAACAAAAAGAACAAACTAGTCAAAAATGAACTCACAAATAGGACAATCAGGTGACGGCCAGAGGGGAAGGTGGTGAGGGGACTGGGAGAAAGCGGTGAAGGGTTAAAGAAGTACAAAATAGTAGTTGACAGATGGTCATGGGGATAGGGAGCACAGCATAGAGAATGCAGTCAGCAGTAATGTAATGGCTATATGTAGAGCCAGAGGGATGATAGAGTAATCAGGGGGATCATTTTATAAACTACATAAACATATTGTATGCTTGAAACTAATAATAAAATAAAAAATTAATAAAAAAGAGCCCTCATACACAAAGCAATTTTTAAAAATTAAAAAAGTACTTTGTTGTTAGCTCAGATTAAAATAGTTCTTGCTTTATTATCCAGAATGTATTTTTTATCCCAGCCTAGTTTAAAATTCTCTTGTCTCAGAAATCACCATGAAATTATTAGAACTAACCCTTGAAATTACCTATGCAAATAATTTGAAGTTTGATCTTCCATCTCATCATCTCATTCATGCCTGTTGGCTTCCTGCCTGTACACATCATTATCGATGTATATTAGCATGTTAAAAAGTCCTATACTGAACATTTTATAATGATCATTTTAATGAATATTTATTGCTATTTACATTATTATACTTCAAATTGTTGATATATTGAAATACAATGTGTAATTTATTTTAAGAAAATTAGTAGCAAGAGTTAAAAGACAACAGATCTGCTAATGTTTTTCATGACCAATAATTTCTTATATGCCTTACTTTTACCCTTTATTACTGTTTTTCTATGTTTTTTGCTAAAATGAGAATGTTTTATTCCTTGTTAGCACTATATACTGTAACTAACCACATTAATTCAATTGTAAAACATGTTCCTTTGGATATTACAGATTTTTAAATTCCAAATAATATTGATAAGATTGCATAACTAATTCTCAAATATTAATTCCAACAAATTATAAACATTTTATCAGTTCGAACCCAAGAATAGATTGCAAAATAACACCTGTCAATGAACTGTAAAAGAGGCATAAGGACTAAGTAACATATTTTAAGTAGATAATAGATAGTCTTTACAGTTTATTATTACTAATTCACCAAATAAAACATGTATTCAAAGAAACATGTGAACACAATATAGAGCTTGAAATACATGAAGAGAAGTAACAGAAGTACATGAAGGCAAGTAACAGAAACTTTGGTCAAAATAGTTTTAAAAAATAAAACAAATTAAAAGCCTCATTTAACTGAATGCCCAGAAATAGTAGGCTGTAGGCCAGGCGTGTTCTAGTGAAATCTAAAGCCATGGAAATAGAAATGATCGCTTCTGGAGAGAGTTTAGAGTTTTCACAACACATGTTACAACTCAGGACAAACACCAATCAACTAAGAGTGTTTTCCTGAGGAGCTACATTGTGGAGAATTATTTAGATTCTGTCATAGATGTGCTACAATCAATTAATGTCTGTCCAAGGGCAAAGGGGAGGGAGGTGGAAGATAAGCCAATGAAAGGGATACTAAAATCCAGACTGAAAGGGAGGAGAGAGTTCCCAGAAGAACAAAGAGATCAACAAAGAGATTATTTGACACTTCAAATGCTAGTAGAAAGATTCAGAATGAGGATAGAGAAAAGCCATGGGTTTCAAGTTTACCTCTAAGAAAGCAATTTCAGCAGTATCAGGGGTAGGGACAGTAGTCAGACTATAATGAGTTAAGGGGAAAAAAAGAATTAGGGAATGAGGCTGTAAGTACATTTCTGAGATTTACAGATTTGTGATACTGGTAGATACTACACACTAGAATTGATTTTTATGACATATAGTTCTAAAAATCTAATTAAATGTAATATTAGACTGCATCTAAATCAGGAAGTACATAAAACCTAAAGTGAACAATATCCATCAAATTTTAAGCAATAAATTTTAGACCCATTAATCTAGCTTTTATCTCACATTTGTCAAACAAACAGAAAACACTAGGGAACCACATCAAGGGGATTAGCTAAACTACCTGGAATAGTGATATCAGTATGCAGTTCCCTGACCAGTAGTAGCCACATCACCTGGGAACTTGATAGGAATGCAAATTCCGAGGTACTGTCTCAGACTTACAAATCAAAAACTTGGGGCCAGGGCCCCAGCAATTGAATAAGCTCATCAAGTGATTTGGACGCATACTCACATTCAAGTTACTGTATTATTACAGCACTTTCTCACTAAATAAGCCACATAGTTATTAAGTTACTAATCTATTGGTCTGCCTGACCTACATTACCTAGGTTCTGTACTGCCAAAACCTTTCAAGGGGTTAGTGCCAACTAAAAGTCTTTTAAGCATAGTGTGATCTACTGGTCAGCTGTGGTCACTAAGAAAGCTGAGCTAGAGGAAAGATGATTATTCTTATTGGGGACCAGCAATCCCAAGTGAGAGAACCTCTCACTAACTCCCCATGGCTAGGTCTCAGGCACCTAGAGGTAAAATTCCTAACACATCAAAACTGCATACAGTAATTTCTGACACATTTATCTGTGATGAACATACTGTTTTGTTAAATTTTTGGCTCACTAACCAATTGCAACATGTGCCCTGCAAAAAATTCTTCCCCTTTTCTTTCTACAACAGTTTATTTGTATGTCTGTTACATTGCTCTGTTATATTCATATTATAATGCATTTCAAAATAATCCGATCCCTTAAAAAGATTTCTTCATCTAGAAAACATGCTTCTCTTGTTGGGTTCTACCTTTCAGCCTTGTGATTATGCAAGGTCTTTATCTGTGTGTATTTAATAAACTCAATTTCTTCCAGAGTAAGTTGAACAAACTGAAATTTCTGACTTCCGTTTAAATTTATCCAGATTTTCAAATCAGCATTTTATTTTCTGCTATGCAGCATTCCTTAAAGTCCTGAACTTGAAATACTTCACTTTAAAGGCATTTCTATTGCAGGGGAAAAACCCCCACAAATACCAGAATAAAAGTTTATATAAAGGTATAAAACAGCTAGAAAGAAATGCACACTTCTCTCTTGCTATTATTGGAGATTAAGACTCCAAGAAAGAATCTCATTTGATTAAGTACTGAGTAGAGATGAGGAATGTTTTTCCAGGTCTGAAATAAATCAATAACTAAAGGTTGAAGACTTACCAATTGTTAGTTAATTACCAGTTAAAACTTTAAAAGGTTAATTTTTACAAAGGTTAATTTATATTATTACCAGGTTGAAAAATTAATCTTCATTGCCAAATTTAAACAGACCTTCCTCTCTACTGTGTTCAAAAGAGCATGACTAATGCTTTGTTGGTAATTTCCAATAGTATATACCTACCAATGTATCATTAGTAATATTGGTGAGACCTTAACCTATATATGCTACCTTTCTCAAGGTTTTCAATATTTAAATCTTTCAAATAAGTGTTGAGTACAAATTCTGGTGATACAGGTTGGCATTTCTTAAAAAGATTCTGTTCTTTTTTGTATATGGTATTTCTAGAATAGTAGTCTCAACATTTTAATCTAATGAAGAGAGTGCTCTCACTAGAATAAAAATTACATTTATATTCCAAAATTCAGTAATTTGTGTAACCACAGGGAAGTGGAACAATAGCTTTTTTTTTTTTTTTTCCAGAGAAAGAACTTCTCTATTTCTATGCAGCTATTCAAAACAAATGTGGGAGTTTTGCAAAATCAGGAAATAACAGTAACACTTACTTTCATTGTCCTTGATAGAGAAGTCATAAAACTAATCAGCAGTAAGTTGTAAATTTTTAAAAAATAAACCTATGGATATGTAATTTATATACAATAAACTGCACACATTTTAAGGGTGAAGATCAGCGAGTTAAGTTGTAAATTTTAATATCTATACTTTAAAGTGTATTGATTTAAAGCTATATGTCAGTTAAACAAAATTTACCAGAATGCTTTGAGATGAACTATTTAAGTTTTTAAAATTAGTTGAGTGTTAAATAAGAAAGCTCTTTTGGATGAAAATCTTTTAAAATTAACAAATAATATTTTCTACCACTTTGAAATTACACCGTTTTGTTTTGTTTTGTTTTTATTTTAAACTACAGAGAGTCTAATCTCTCCTTACAGTCAAAATCTGGAATAGCAAGTTTTCAAGTGTTATTGCAGTCTGTATAGACACCCTGTTGTCAGAGCTAGGGGCTGCTTTTTCCTAAAAGAGAATTGCAACAAAGAATTCTGGTCGGGTACATGACATTTTAATGTAGTCATTTTAGGTGGCCATTTTGGTACATTGATATTTTTAAAACTTTATCATAAATTAGTAAAACTTGCCCATAGTTACATAAAAAATTAAAGCATAGATATAAAATGAAGTCTCCTCCGTTCGGTTAAACAATCTTAGACCTCAGAGGTAACCATTGTTGAACAATTCTTCTGTAGACATTTTTAAATGTATACACTAGCATATATATTTTTTAAAGTTAATTTAAATGAAATGAATTACATATATAGTGTTCTGCAATTTTCTCCATTTAAAAAAATTTATGGAGGATGTACCTAATTTTAATGCCTAAATATTATTGTATTCTTGTAGCATAATTTAACTAGTATTCTATTTGTACATTTAAGATCTTGCTAGGTTTTAAAAAATTACAGTGATACAGTGACTAACCTTATATATACATTTTTATGCATTTATGAGAAGTGGAATTAGTGAGTCAAAGTTTTTGTAAATTTTTTGGTGTTGACAGATGTTGTCAAATTGCAATCCAGATAGGTTATATCACTTTATAGTACCACCAATGTTATGAGAGTACCTGCTTTCTTATTCGTCACTGATACAAGATGGATATTATTGAACTTTTCCATATTTACACTCTCAGTGAAAAATGCTTCATTCTTAAAATTATTTTTAGTGTTTTATATTGCATTTATTTATTTACAAGATTAAGCATCTTTCCAAGTGTTTTCTTTTCTTCCTTGTGTTATATATTCATGCCTTTGTCAATTCTTTAGGCTTTTCTTTCTCTTACTGATCTGTGAGAGCTCTTTGCATATTAACCCTTTCTATGTCATTCACACATATATGTATTATTCCAAACAAAACAAATAAATATATGTTCTTATATATATAATACTGTTCAATGGAATATTTTATGCAACCAATAACAAAAGAAGTAGCAAAGGCAACTCTTTACATACTAATATGGAATCAATTCTAAGGTATTTCCAAAAAAAAAAAAAAGCAAAGGGGAAAAAAGTATGTTTCCATCTGTCTACCGAAAACAGATTATATATATATATATATATATATATATATATATATATATATATATATGGCATAAGTTATCTCTGGAAATAAGAAACTGGTTGTAGTGATTGCCTTTGGGAAGAGAAATGGGGAGACAGATGGGAGGGGAATTTACTTTTTAATGTGTACACTTTTGTACTGTTTCAAGGTTTTGTTTTTTTTTTTTATCTTGGGTGTGAATCACCTATTTAAAATTTATAATTTTTCTAAAGAAGAGTAAAATCATTTAAATTTACCCTTTTTCTTTTATGGCTACCCTATTTTCCCAAAACTAATGTTGAATAAGCCATCTTTTACTTATTATTCTGAAATGTCATTTTAGCATACATTAAATTTCCACATAAATATTAGTTTTTTCTGGATCCTTTTTTCACTTTCATTGATTTGTTTATCTGGATGCAAATTTTCAAGTACTGTAGCTTTATAATAAGTTTTTATCTAAAGACTAATGATCCATCAATGTTCCTTTAAAAACAGTTTTCCCATCTATTCTCAGATTTCTAGATGAAATTTTTTTTGGTCAGTCATATTTTTTTATTGTGGTAAAATATACATAAAATTTATCACTTTAACCATTTTTAAGTATACAGTTTCCTTGTGGACATTCACATTGTTGTGTAACTGTCCCACCATTCATCTCCCGAATCTAGTTGAATTCTAATAACATAACACTTTGTTAAGTTCCCAAAAATATCACTGTTGATATTCTGATTGTTATTAATCAATGTATAGATTAATTTATATAGAAATAACATTTTTACATTAAGTCTTTCTAACAAAGCATAATATATGCCTATCTTATTTATTCATTCTTTCTTTCATTCATCCCTCACTCATAAACATAAAATTGTGAAGCTTTAAGGAAAAGATACATGGTCATGTGGTAGGCTTATAATAAGTGATTTAATTTAATCTCAGAGGGTTTGGGCAGTACTCCCTTTAGAAGTGATAACTGAACTGACTCTGGAAAATATACTCAAATCACCTTCACTATGTTCACGTTGGCTTCATACAGGCCCAGCACAGTTCTTAGATTTGTCCCTGAGTATATAATCTTTTAAATAGTATATGGAATCTTTTATTCATTTTATTTTCTAACTGAATCTTTTCTATTTATGGGGAAATTACTGACCTTTGTGTATTAAATTTGCAACCAATTGCCTTGAGGATTCCCTTATTATTTTTGAGGGAACTTGTTCTCTCATTCTTGTACTTTTCTGTCTCAGCCAATAAGATGGGAATGTGCCAAAACTTCCATTCTTTGGGAAGTTTTAGGGGAGATGTTGCAGCTTCTCCCTACCTCTGTAAATGCCAGAGTGATTTTTCTGTGTGTTGAAATGGTGATAATATGACATCTATCGAATCACTTTTCTTTGGGTAGAAAATGTGTGAAAGGCCATGACTCATATATGGTCCACCTGTTTTGGCTCTCTATAGTCAATAAGAAAGGCTGACCCCAATTTACCATACAGCAGACTTGTTTACATGTTTGCTCTGTTGATATAACTTCCCATTATAGGAAGAATGTTTGATTTACACACGCTATTTCATGTAAAATTTCAGGTTGTTTGGTGAAAAAAATATGGAAAATTATATTTTCATTCTTACATCTTAGATTTTGACCTATTTTAGAATGCAATTAAAATGCTTAATTGTATCAGCTTAGAGAGTTTGATTAAAGAATAAGAAGCATTCTGCCAGCGTGGCACTTACTATTCACTAGACCAAACTTTGTTAATTGTACATTCATAATAAAATTTTTTTAAGTATCCACTCCTAATCCTTAACTACTAAATTATCTACATGTACTGTAATAATGTTCTTTATATTATAAAATAACATTGCTTAGGGATTTTTAAAGAATGAGAGATAGCTAAAATAATTTTTACTTATTGATTTTCATATATTTGCTCAAAAATATTAATAATAACTTCATTATTTTAGAAAATCTTGATTTAATATCTTGGCTATAAATCGACTTGAAAGTCTCATATTACATTTAATTTATTATACTTCTTGGTTTTAATGTCTATCATAGATGAAAAACATACCTTGAAAAGGTTCTAAGATTTAAAAGGAAGTAGTACAAAATCAGGATATTCATTTTTTCTGTCCTATAGCCTAATTATGGAAAGTTTTTTGTTGAAATTTCACTAGAAATATCCATCCTCACTAATGTCAATTAGAAGATGTTGTATTTTTATATCTAACAAACAGATTAAAAATCTACAGTAGCTCTTCATTTGGAAAATTTTCAAACAAGGTTGACGATTCTGTTTCCAAATTTCAGTGTGTCTGAATTTTATGGTTGACAAACTTGCGTCATTTTCAGCAATAAAATAGCAGAATAATAGAAACATTTCCAAAAGTGTTTTCAAATTATACTTGCTTTTGATATGCAATTATTTTTCCATTCATTATTAAAAGGTCTTTGTTACCTCGAAGCAACAGATAAAGTGTTCCTTTTTTCTGTTTCCCAAAATATCTGCCAACATTGCATTTTACAGAGAGCCATTTGTCAGCACAGGAAAGGACAGGAAATTTGAAACTTTCCTTTTTGTAAAAGGAAATGTGTAACTCATCTTCACTTTGGCAGACATTTTAACTATTTTGTCACAAAATATCAATGAACCATTCTCTTGTTTTATGAAAAAATGTAATGCCCATTCCACAGATAATTAAAAAGTGTTCTAAAGAGTCTACACTAAAATGTTTAAGTCTTGTTTTTATTAAAATGACTAGATTGATGATATCCTACTGAAGTTTGCACAATTTGGTTTTAACTTTCTTGTCATGTGACTTGCCAATGAAAAATCCAGGGATTTGATTTTAGTTATTAGAACATATTCCAGAAAATTCATTTATTTTAGTGAAATTTAATTGCTCCACTAAAAAAAAATGTTTTGTTTTCCCATGAAAAACTTTTTATTAAAGTAGTCATTCATTACTGAAAACATAACTCCTCTGGGATATCTTTCTTTTAATGGTGAAGAAAAATAATTCTTCCTGTATTGCATTATTCATTCTGAATTGAACAAATACCATAAGCTGAGACATATTAGAAAGACTTACACTGAATAGGAACCTCCTACATGGCATTATTCATTCTAATACTAGTTTTCTTCAACTTTCAACAATATTTTCTATGTATTTTCCCTTTAGTATACGTTACCCAAAGAATATGTTTTAGTTTGTCTCTTTTGTAAAATTCTTTAGTTTAGCAATTTTTAACTGTAGAGGAAAGAAACATCTCCCCAATGTACATGAGCTGGTTTCTTTTTAGTTGTTGCCATTTTTTGTTTTGTTTTGTCTTTCACTGTAAAGTAAGAAAACTCAGAAGAAATGTTAGAATTTTATATACTTATCACTTAATGTTGAGATTTACCTTCATATTCTAGATCCATAGATTTTAAATACCTGATAATAATAATGTTTTTATATGATCACTAGCTAATATGGTAAACCACTATAGTCAGTAAGGCCAGACTCATTTGCTATAGAAGTGGATGGAAATCCATATTTCATATAGTCTTATTTATAGTTTCTAATTATTTTAGCTTCTTGTTAGAGCTCATTAAACTCATTTTTTATGCCATATTTTACCTAAGAAGAGATTGAACCAAAAATTGGAAAATAGTTCTTCCATTTTGTTGTTGTTGTTTTTGCTTTTATTATTGACTTTTTCAATGCCTGTCTGCTTTGCATGACTGTTTTTAAATCATATGCTTATTGTCTTAGACCAGGTTCTCAAGAAGTGGAGCCTAAGATGAGAATTTCTATGCCAGTGATTTTTTGAATCTGGAATTGATAGACATGATGCATATAAAAGTTATTTGGGGTCCTCAATAATTTTGAATGAGTGAAGAGAGGTCCTGAGACCAAAAGTTTGAGACCACCATTCTAGAATGCTCTCTCCTTCATTCATCTTCTTTCTTCTAGCATTACTGTGTTCCTTTCTGTACATGGAGATGTGTACCTGTACCATTCCCTCTACTTAGAGAGAGGAATCTGTATTAATCACAGTACTCATCAGTGCTTTGCATTTAACAGAGACTCAATAGTATTTTTTATTTCAGTAAGTATTTGCTGAATTAAAAAAAAAGAATGTTGCTCTCCAGTTTAATTTTAAATCTGCTCTCTTTTTCAAATTTATCTTTGCTCGACTCGGCTGCTCTTTACAGGTAGACATTGACTCATCTATTTTTTTCTTTCATTGCTAAAACTTCTCAGATACATGCTCTTCATTTAATTCCACCCCAAGTGTGGTGACTCATTGGAGGTGGACAGTGCAGAAAGGAAATAGACCAGAAATTCAGTCTTGCGTCCTGCTAGCTTACACATTAACCTTTGACAATATTGGTATTGTCACATTATTATTGTTTGAGAGCCTACAGAGTTCCTGTTTACCACCGCAGATGAAAAAAACTTTGCCTAAATTCATTCTTATATTATCCCACCTACCAGCTTAATCTCCCATTAACCCAGACACACCTCCTCTTCAAAAAAGCTGATTGCCTCACTGGCTCCCACATGCTCTTTCCTAATGATATAAGTTTTGTACTGGCCACTCCCACCACCTGGCTAGATGTTGTCCATCCTTGAACCCCTGTTCAGGTCCCATAATATCAAATTTTCTTAGACTACCTTTTTTTTTCTTCTCATATCATACAGCAAACATGTACCTGGCAGGTATCAAGCTTTGGGCTAGACATTGGTGACAGAGTCAAAAAGTTGAATCAAAATACTCCCTGTTCTCCTCGGGAATGTATCCAGTGGGGAAGATTGACATGACAATAAATACTGTGTTCCAAGCATTTTAAATGCATTATTTCACATAATCCTCAAAACAACCCTATTATATCAGTGGTCCTACTGCCCATCTGAGAAATGAAGTAACTGGATCTAATCGGCCCTGTCACATACTAGGAAGTGTCAGAGTCTTCTCAAATCTAGAGCTGGAGTTCTTAATTATTATGATTTTTGACTGACATAAAATCAGAGCATAATGGGAAAAGTGATTTGGGAATAAGGAAGAAAAAGTCTTTGTTTCTGGGAAAAGGCAGAGGGCAGGATGGTAAGATAAAGTTTCATGTTGTTCTACATATCCATACACACACACACACAAAACCCAAACACACAAACCTGTGTTATCAAGGCCCTGGAGTTATGAGTGAGAGACAAACTTGGGGCAACATGTTATTCTTATTATTTGGATTCCCATAGACTAAGTCATTGTCCATACTGTTATCTATGTATCACATTCACTAAAATGTGTTTATTTTTAATGCATTTGCTTCTGCTATTACACAGTTCAATGAAGATGAGTAAGCATCTTTCTATACCCACTAGCTCACAGTAGGTGCCCATGCATGGTTGTAAAGGAATGAGTGACTGGCATGCAGGATGTGTGAGGCTGGGGAGAAAAGGCTGATGGATAAGAAGGCAGGATGAGGTCTAATTTTAAAGAGCACGTTGTGGAGGTTTAAGGCTTATATAGGTAAAATGGAGACTTTTTTTTTTAGTAGTACTTACTTTTTTCCAAAGTAATACATGGCTATATTTTTAAAAGACTTGGTATTGAGTCCATAGATTTTAAATACCTGAACATGCCTGATCTCATCTGATCTCAGAGGCTAAGCAGGGTCAAGCCTGGTTAGTACTTGGATGGGAGACCACCTTGGAAGACCAGGTGCTGTAGGCACGTAAAAACAAAAAAACCAAAAAAACAAAAAATGAAAACCTGGTACCGAAAGGCTTATAATTAAAAACAGTAGTTCTCCAGTGCTGTTCACCAGGTAATAGTCCTCACCTCTTCTGTTTACCTGAATTATAGCTCTATTTCTAAATAATATTCTATTAGGGTTATTTTTTGAATTATTAATTTCGGATATTGACTTCCCAGCATAGATGAAGACTTCATTCTGCCATGGGCCAACCCCTCATTACTGTGGGTGCTTTTTAGATCTCTGCAGGTCTAGGCTACTGACATTTCACAATAACGTAACTCAGTGTGTGATCTCATGTTGTTTAAGGGATGCAACAGAGACTGAGGTCCTGTTCTAGGAACATTTTTGTATTATTTCTTTAATAAATGCCTCTGCTCCATTTTCTCTGCTCTTTCCAGACCTCATATTAATTGGAACCCCTGAACTAATTCTTTCTTTAAATTTTTTCTTCTACTTTCCATTTCTTTGCTTTTTATTCTGCTTTCAATGGGTTTTTTCATTTCTAGGAGCTTTCTTGTTAACTAATGTATATCAGTTATAAATGTGTATATATAATGTATATCAAGCTCTTTCTTATTAACTATATATTATATAATTAGTACTTATCAGTTAATAAGAAAGCTTGTTATTATAGATTATAATAAAAACACACATAAACATACCAGTTATTATATATGCAAATTCTTCCCTTTGTGAATATAATAATAACTAGTTTTCCCTACATTGATCTTATTTCCTCCGGGTCCTACTTGTTTTGTGTTGAAATTTTTCCTCTAATGTCTGGGATCTTTGGCTGTGTGTTCATTTTTAGAGGTGAGGATCTGTGTGTGGGATGAGAGAGGGGAATTGGAGTCTATTGACAGACTGACTTTTGGTCCTATGTCTCATGCCATCTTGCGGCCTTGGTGCCTATCAGCACTCAGCCTCTAAGGGGCTCTTCAGAGCTCATTAGCTTACTTTTTATTAACATTGATGACATTTGTTTCTTAAATTATTACTTCATCCACCTTTATAAATCAATTACCACTCTTCCTTTCAATTTTCATCTATAAATCCATTTAAATCTTCTGTCTTCTCTTTCATTTGCTTGATCCTTCTGGATTTTTGTTTTCATTCCTTTATGATCATTTTAGAAAATAGGAAGAAGCAGAGAGAAGTTCTTGTTACTCTCCTTTTGAAAATTAAAAGTCTACTAAAGTTTTAAGTAGGAGAGTTAAGGATTTCTTATATTTATTTATTTTTTTAGGATAAAACAATGGTAACTTTGTAGAGAAGAGGCTGGAGAAGGGAGAAAATGGAGGCAAAGTTAGTTTAATGCTATTGCAAAGTCCAAGCAAATCTAATAGGGTCTAAATTGGGGCAGTAGCGGTGGGGGAAGCAAAACAAAACATGAGAATGTTTTGTTTTTTCTCCAGGTACTGTCAACATGTGACTGAATGAAGAGGGTCAAAAATTATGTTAAGGCTTTTAGTGTGGTTGACTGGATAATGAAGCCACTGAGAAGGAAACACAGAGGGTGAAGAAAATTTTCTGTGGAGCTCTGGGGACATTCACATTTAGGAGGAGGCAAAGACTAAAGCTATATCTAGCAGTTTGAAGAATGAGGGTGCGATGATGAAATGGAGGTAGCATATAAGGTATTAAAGAAAATTAAATAAGTCAGTGGGCAGTCAAGGTCACAGCAAAGTTTCTTATAGAATGGAAGAGACATATTTGTAGGAGAAGGAAAAGGTAGAAATGAGGAAGAGACTGAAAATAAAGTGAAGTTACAATTGATCATTCAAGGCCCCAGAGGACATACGATCAAGTGCATGGACAGAGATCAAACTCAGAAAGAAGGGCACTCCTGTGATTTCTAGGATCTTCTAGGATTCTCATTCATTTTCTCTCTCTCTCTCTCTCTCCTCTCTCTCTCTCTCTCTCTCTCTCTCTCTCTCTCTCTCTCTCTCTCTCTCTCTCTCTCTCTCTCACACACACACACACACACACACACATATTATTCTGTCACGCTCCAACCTCTTAGCCTGCTTTTTCTTCAGAGCACCAGGGCCAATTTTCAGTCAATATACTTTAGCACAGCTGCATCAATAGCCATAATATTGAAATGCCCTACTTCTCTGATGGTAAGTAAATAGCTGATGTTCCAGATCCTGAGTGTATCCTCGGCTCTTGCTATCCCAGCACCTCCCAGACCTTCCTATGATCCAGCAACTAAAGACATAACACCAGTCTCAAGAAGGCTAAGACTGGCCGATGTTTTGACTGGTGATAGGATGGAGTAGGGAGAGTGTGTGGGAAGGTAGACAAAAGCTAAAGCTTATACACTACCACTTTATTGGTAAGCTCAATGTCAAGGAAGTTAGAGTAATCAGAAAAGGTAAGTGAGGCAGGGAACAAAGACAGCAAATACAAGGGAATACAAGGGGATGTGATACCAAGCTGGTCATACCAGTGTTAAATATTTTTGATCATCCTACCCTGCATAGCATTTATCATTGGCTAAAATTACTTTATATGCTTTTTAATATATATTATAGATATTGTCTGTCTGCCAACTGGAAAGTAAGCTGTATAAAGGCAGGGACTTTGTTTTAACATTGTATCTCCAGGACCTAAAATACACTAGGCACTTAATAGGTGATCAAAATATTTGTTGAATGAATGAATCAATTCATATTAAGGAGTAACATTTTCTAAATAAAAACACATTTCATGTAAATTAAGTAGATGTAGTACTTTACTTTTGCAGAGTGGTTTCTCTTTCTCATTTTTATCCTCCAGTTTCCTAATCATGCCCAGAGGCCTCCTTGTGCATTAGAAATGACCAAAACAGTAACCATTTCATGTTTTGTTGTCATCTTCCTCTAGGGTTACCATCTATCTATTCAAATACCCAGCAAAACATTGAAATCCTTGCTTCTCCTTATCTTAGCAAATCAAGTATGCAGGTAAGGTTACTGTTAAGGAGAACAGGGAGATTTATTTTTCTCTTACCCAGAGCATTCTCACAGAAGTCAAAAGGGTATAATTTATCCCAGTTACACTTGGTTTTATGCTTTTGCTTTTTGAAAGAAACAGTTCTCTTCACTGCTCATGCTATTCTAAGTCGTTGTCAAGTAATTTTTTTCAAATGTATCAATTTTCAATATTTGAATTTAAGGAGGAAAATGCTAATTAATTAGATTAACATATTCATGACTGAGACTTAATCTACTTAATGTTTCTTTTATATTCTAAATTTTCACTTCATCAGCCTGAGAGCAATCATCTGTAATTATCTGCTTACAAAATTTATTTAGCTGTCAACTCTCATTGAGACTCCATTTTATCTCCAACATAATGTATTTTTTAAAATGAAAGAAAACATGTTTCTGTTGCAATGTGATATTATTGCTAGCAATAATGATCAGATCCATTTTTATAATGCTTGGCACAACTTAGGATATTGTGTATTCTGCCAAGGAAATTTATTTACTTTAATGCTTAGAAAATTAAATCCAACTTCCTACTAAATGCTTTTCTAGAATAGGAGATAAGAAAGCATCGATTAACATGTAAATCCAAAAATACTATTGGTATTTGAGTCTGGGGGCTAAAAGTTCCAAAACTACAAAAGAAAACAGAAGGTTTTCATATCTCTTTCACAACTCAGATAAATAATTTTGTATTATACCGTTACATACATCAGTTGTAGGTCACATACAAAAAGAAAAAGCATAAGAAAATCAGATTAGTCAAACAGTCTGTTTCACATAAGTTATCTTTTTAACACTGGGTACTACTTTACTTTGCCTAACTGATATACTTCATTTAAACTCCCTTGATTCCACTCCTGGCTGTTGTACATTCCTGATGCTATTATTTACTTTTTTCTTTTTTTTTCAAGGATAATTTTCAACAGTGAAAGGGCTCAACAAGCATCTTTCTTTTTGTCATCCTTCCTATAATCTTTCAGAGCAAGAGGTGTAAGTGGATCAAAGATTGGAACTTGAACTAGTATTTCCTGAATGCCTACAATGTGACAAGCACTGTGTTAAGTGTTTTATTTACATTGTTAATCTTTATAAAACCCCTGAAGGGAAAATATTGTCACCTAATGGTCACAATATTTGTGGATTAGAGATATGAAATAAATTGCTCAAAACCACATGCCTAGTTTTGAGTAATAGCCCTTATTAAAATATCTGCCTATTGTGATTATGTTTGGAAAAAAAAAGTCATATCATTTAGAGATACAAAGAGTAATATTTACAAATAAAATGATGTCTAGGATTTGCTTATAATTTGATAGGACATGTGGTGGGGTAGTGGGTACGAGTATAGATATAACAAGTTTAGCCATCAGCTGAAGTTGAGTGATGGGGTCATATACATAAAAGCCTGCATTTTTTCTACATTTGTGTATGATGGAACTTTTCCATATTGAAGTTTTTAAAGGTAAGTACAATCTGAAAAGTAGGATCAGGAAAAAATGAGTGCAAGGACTGAGAAAAAAGGAGGGTATAAATGTGCATTTGCCTTAGCAATTCAATAGCTTTCAGCTATATTCGTTTAGAGCCAATCTTGTAGCATATGCCCTGCCCCAAATAAACTCTACATGTGTGGCAAATAGGCACTTCTATATCTTATTTAAGAAAGAACTGAATTTATTTTCACAGCAATTAAGATCCTATGCTGCTGCTTTTGGTCCTAACCATATTTCTCTGTCTAAAATAAACTATGATCCTAATTCTTATTAAAATAGACCTAGAGACTAATTTATCAAATACTCCAGCCTTTTCTTTTTCTCTTCACTCTGTTTAAAGTATTTTTAACTATTTGTTCATTTGTTCATTCTTTTTAACTTCAAAGTGGCAGTAAGAGAACATACAGCTTAAACTAGTCAATTCACAACTTCAGAGCAGCTGTGAAGAGGTTTACTGGTGGTAGTTGGTGTTTTTGATTAATGTCATTATCAGTTTCAGTACTAGTTCTGCCTCTTCCCCAACTTTCATCTGTCTAAACTAAAAGAGGTAATAATAGAAAGTCCATCTTAAAACAAAAGTAGTTAAAACACCACCACTATTTTGGAAATCAAAAAACTAAAAAACAGTTTGGCATGGTGACTGGTATAAACCAGCTGGCACCTGTCACAGGATGTCCTCACTACCACCCATGCTCTAGCTTCAAGGGCAGTCTTGTTGACATTTCAAAAGCTCCAGCGCTGATAGCTTGTCAGAAAGTAGTCCGTAAATAATAGAGGTATGCATGTCTAGGTGTGGGCCTTATATGCTGGGAAACCTTCAGGGGGCTCTGGGATTCAAGAGTTGGGCAAAGGCATATGGTGCTTAGGAATGGAGCCAGAGGTTTCAAATGTAGGCTGTTAGGGAGTTAGAGAGGCCGGTTAGAATGCAGTTTGAAGGCAGAACTGTTTCTTTTAGATGTATTTTCCCAGAGTAGAAAATGAGATTGATCTGTACATGGCATATGCTTACACTAACCCACTCCCACAAATATAAGACACAGTGTTAAACATGATTCTCACAATGACTTCCAAGTCTGAAACCCCACTCTCAAATGAACTTAGGTTCTTGATCTATGTGTTACTATGAAGGTATTTTGTAGATGTAATTAGTGTTCATAATCAATAGACTTTAAAGATTATCCTACCTAACCTGGATGGGCCTGATTCAATCAATTGAAAGGCCTTTGGAGCTGAATTTTTCCAGAAATTCTTTTCCACTTGTGGACTAAAACTTCAGCTCATGCCTCAGAGTTCTAGCCTGCTATTCTGATTTCAGTTTGCCTTCTAGCCAGCCCTCAATTGTGTCAGTTAATTCCTTGCAAAAAATTCCTTAATATATACCTCCTTCTGGTCCTGTTTCTCTGTTTGAGCCCTGATACTGTGATTGAGCATATTTCCAAGTAGTATTATGAACAATTTGGACTTTATATTTTAATTGTAGCAAATACAAAATTTTTCTGTGTATATAGGAGTATGTATGGGGAAGGTATACACACACATATATACTCTTTTTGACTAGGCTTGACCTTGGGCTCCCATATCCTTCCTTGTAGTGGTGTCTAGTTCTAGCCAGAATCCTACTAAGTCAGTTTAATGAAAATCCCTCTCCCTCAACATCTGATTGGGTTCCTCGTCCTACATTATCCCCAGGTGACGTGTGATTACCCTAGACTGCTTTCAGTAAGAATTCCGTTGAGTCAATGTAACAATAATCCCTCCTTTCCCCTGATGTTTCTTTGTAATTTTCCATCCACTGACTCCAACAACCTCCTCTTTAGCTATAAATTCCCACTTTTCCTGTTGTATTGAAAGTTGACCCCAATTTCTGTCCCCTATTGAAACCCCCACCATAATAGCCCCTTGAATAAAGTCTGATTTACCGTCTTTAACAACTATCAAGAATAATTTTTTCTTTAATATGTCCAGACTCTTTTGATTACATACTTAGTAATTTTTTTAACCATTTGCTCTACTTTATATATACATGTATATGTATAGTTAGATTTTAAAAAATTTATACCTCTCTATCATGTATAGAATGTTTTAAACCACAGAAATGGAAAGAAAAACACTGAGATTAAAAAGTAAATATAAAGAGGGGTTGTAATTCTCTTCCTGCACCTCAAGTCATCTTGTATTTATCTCACTTTGAGGTCATTTCTTAAATGATTTCTCAATAGATGGTATACAAAGATGATTCCAGGGTTCATACTTAAAAGGCAGAATGGTGCTTCTATTTTTAAATTCTCAACAAATAAGTTTTTCACTTTAAAATGGATTACTCTGAACTTCCATAAGACTCTAAATGAGTGAGCACTAAGGACAGTTAATATAGATCAGCCAAATGTGTTCACAATACACTCAGTTGATTCATCACTCTGCCCAATACTGATAACCACAGTAGCAGTCTTCATACCTGCCAGTTTTTAAAGTTTTTTATTTAGTCACATAAGTTTAATTTATATCCTAAATGGAACATTTATTTAAAATAGAAGGCAAAAAATAAAATACCATTAAAATGCTAAGTAAAAGAAAGCATTAAAACTGATAATTCTGCATTTTTGCCTTAGGATGATTTTTCATATCCACATATTTAACATAGTACACCATATAAAACAGTAAGAGAAATCTAGTGATTACATCCAATTCGGCTCTTCGTTTACTGAAAATAAAGTCACATCTCTTATGTTTCATTTACAAATAACGACCTAAAACTCTCTCATAATTTAGAAACAACACAAAAAATTATAATTTGATTTTTAAACAAAAATTTAATAATTCCAAAAATCAGTCATGAAAGCAGTTTTTGCTTGGCTTTAATCCTGTAAAGTGTAATGTTTAATCTAGAAATGTAGAACTATTATATATCACAAACCCTGATTTTCTTACACGAAAGTTTGTAGTACATGTTAAACAGGAAACAACTTATCAAAAGAGAGATGTTCACTCAGGAAGTTTTGGTGTTTACAGATTAATAATTTTTGCTAAACACAAAAGTGATGACATATTACTAAATGGACTTACAGAAATAAAAGGAATTCATGATTCAATAAAGGCAAGGAAACACTGCCTTAAACCAAAATGATGTTTCTGAAAAGGGTGAAAATGGACTTCATGATAGAATCCTAGTGTACAATGTGTGTACCTCTTTGAAACTGTTCACTCTTGACATTTGGATTACAAGACTATTTTCCTGTCAAGACAGCAATCAATTCATGTAATATCAACGCTTGATTTATGTAAGCAGCTGCTATCTGCGCCATTATAGTTAGGTACCATTGCTAAATGTAGGATACTTTTCGAATACTCTCAAATGGACACTAATATAAAAATCGATGACCATTTTGTCGCAATAGAAAAAAATTTACAACCCAAAAATATATCTTTTACATACACAAAGTCTTTCCAATTTTCCTATCCTTTCGTTTTAATGGTGCTGGTAAGTGAAAGGATAAAAAGCACAAAGAAACACATCAGAACCGCAGTAAACGTCACCGCGTAGTAAGATTTCAGAAGCACAACCCTTTAAAAACTATAGTATCTGCGCATTCAGGACTACAAATCAGAGTTCCCTGGGGCGAAGGTGGAGCTACTTCAAATTGATAACTTTTTCAACCAATGACACAGCCAAGCCAAAGAGGGCACAAAGGATTGGTTCCTTTGAATCCCAACATTGAAGTCATACTTAGAAGTTCTGAGCGTACGTGGGTGTTCAAGGCCCAGTTCTAACTACTATTTCGCACTCGCAGTAGAAGCTTCTTGGTTACCATTTTTCTATCCGAGCCTGGCTCGGTGAAAGTTCCCAGCGTCTAAACGCTGAAAGAAACTCACGTTGCCAGTGCCAACCGAAGGACCCAATCGCTCGAGGAAGAGGCGGAACTCGCTTTATTCTTGTCCTTTATTGGCTACGCAGCCAGGAGGCCTAACATCACAATCCAATGAGTCGTTGAAACATTCCTTAACGTAACGTAACGTAACGGCAACGTAACGTAACGCAAACGCAACGTAACGCAACGTAACGTAACGTATCGGGGGGTTGTGTACGGCGCTTACGTAAATGGGTCTACGCAGGCGCAGACATCTCTTTTTGTCCAATCCGAAGAGAGGCTGGCTCTACGGCAATTCCTCACGCCTCGCCGCCTTGCCTCTTTCTCTTCTCTGGGCTATCCCGCCTTTTTGCTGCTGACCAATCTGCTCATTTTCCTTGAGCGTTTACCCAATCAGAGAGGTAGACGGTGCAGTTCCGGTCATCATCTCTGCGCCTTGTCTGAGCCTAGATTTCTTCTCCTGCGCCGGTTGTGGGCTTATAGCTGAGGTACATTTCATAGGGCCGGGCTGGGCGAATCTCCCGGGGGCAGCTCTGACGTGAGGCGGCAGTACTGGTTGAGTCCAGAAAGCCAGAGCCATTGACCTCTAGCGCGAAGAGCGGTTGGGAATGGGGAGGGCCGGAGGAGAAACCACGTGTTCGGGCTTCTGGTGTTGGGGTCCGAATCTTTGTCAAAACTCGTTGAATGTGTTGCCTGAGCGCCTTCCGCGGATTAGGTTGGCGGCATTGCTGTCCCCAGTACTTACTGTGAGTCCCTCTTATTGAAAAGCATAGCGCCTTTTGGTAGTATTGAAGGAAGGGTAGCATTCTTTCCAACCTACTCCTGGGTTGATTAATTTTCGAAATTAGGAAGTAGATTTTTCATTTGTGAAAAGACGTCATGTGATATAGTAGAACTGCGAGACCAACTGTTGTGTTAAACACTTTATCTCATTTAAACCATACCAATCTAAAGAGGTAGGTACTGTTACTTAAGTCACGTGTTCTCTTCGGCTTGTCTTTGACAACTTCAGTGTGGCATTCGGTTTCCATGGACGTAAAATTAAAAATGTATTATTTGTAAAATGTTGCTCCTGTTTTTGTCTTGAAGTTATTTTATAAAATACAAGTAAATTGATTGTTATTATTGAGGTAAGATCTAGTAGAAAGACATCGGAGTAGGAGCCATTTACTATCCTTTGGGGAACTTACCTTCTCAACCTAAGCTTCTTCAAGTGCAGAATTGGAATCAATACCAGCCTTCTCTGCTTACCAGAGTTGTGAGGATCGAATAAGATAATGGATCGAAAATATAAATTACTGATGTTAACTTATATAATATACTTCTTTTTCAAATTCTTTCCCGTGGAGATTAGACGCGTCATTTGAACCTGGTGCAGACTATATAACCTTGATAACATACACTCTAGTACCACCTTAGGCTGCTGTAAATAGCATAAAACAAAATTAGATCAGCCCACATAAATTTTTTTGAGTTATTTTCGCTCATATTATATTGTGATCCATGCAGCTTTTGAGTTGTATTTTTGTCCTTACCTAAAATCATGATTGATTTTTTTTCCTGCAACGTCTTTTATCAGTTACAAATAGGACTGAAGATAATGCTTACTTTCCTTTTCCCTATGATGCTTTAAAGAACTACTTTTCCCACCATTTCTACATATTTAAGATATTTTCATTTACTTGATAGCAAAAGACTGTAATTGAAAATGAGAATATCTATATTTCTGAACTGGATTGCTATTCATATTCATTTAGTTCAATATTTAAGGCCAGTTGTGTGCAAATCACTGCTAAACTGTTGAGGCTATAGAGCTGACCTTTGAACAACATAGGTTTGGATTAAGCCAATTCAATCCAGTGAATACTGTTTTCGATTCACTTCTTATAATAGCCAGTTTACTATAGTCATAGATATGTGTCCCCCAGAGAAGCATGATCTCAGGTAATAGGGATTGATTATAAAGAAGCTGTTCAAGCATCCAAGCAAAGACTGGATTCTGTTGCTCCTAAGGCTAGACTTTGCACTAGGCTTAATGGAGAACTGGACTGGTGTTTCCTCATCGTTGATGTCTGCCAATCCCCTTAGCTAGACGACAGTAGCTCCAATGACTTCAGTTTGTTGTTACATCTTAAGAAGATAACCCCCTGTTGCTTTCTCATGTCTGGCTGGAATTCATAATTCTCAGGATCTGGTGAGTTGGGTTTGTTATCATCCGGTTTTTGGGATAAGATTGTGAATAAACCCAGCTCCTAGTAGGCATTTGGTATATGATAACTATTCAGTTAAGGTCTCTGCTTTTTGCATGGAGTTGGAAGGAAAAGCACATGTGAGACATTTCTATCCATCATGCATACACTATTTTTTCTCACATTTCTTTGGTAGTCGCTCTTGAATGGTCTAGTTATATGCCTAGCTGGTGATTTGCTAAGTTAGCAGTCTCTGCTATAATGAGCAGTACCACTAACCAGCTGCTTAAGACTTGTCCTCAGCTCTTAGTTTACAGCTTTTGGTTTCTTCACCATCTGAACTCTGTTGGCATCCAAATACCTCTCTAGACAACCCTATTAGACAAAGTCCTTTTTAAGCTGGCTCTATATTTGTACTGTCATCAAGTCCACAGGAAAGAAGCCTCACGTTCTTTGTCCTGACAAAGTAGGTGTACAGGCTAATAACAGTGCAAAACAGCCATTTCTCCTTGTTCTATTTGATCAGGTAGCCAGCCATTGTCTATTAGGCTTTTCCAGGCATAGATCCTATATCAATAGTCTACAGGGGACCAGATCAAGGCCTCTTGAGTTTGAGCTACTACTCATGGATGTTAAAGTAGGAACAGGGAAAAAATTCCATAGTATTTTCCCCACAAACGACTTCCAAAGGAACTCTTTTTTCAGCCTCTACTTTGGTGCTTTTATTCCCTCAAAATGGATGTCAGGCTAATGATTGCAGAACTAGTTTTAGACCATCTTTGCAAACCCAATGTGGATGGTCCTCCACCTAACTTTGGGATGTGAGGGATAGTATACAGTATAGTATAGTATAATGGATGCAAGGGTATAGTATGCAGTATAGTATAGTATAGTGTAGTATAGTATAGTATATGCTACAAAGTTTTTGTTTTTGTACACTTACAGTGTAGTTTATTAGACTTTTTTGGATGATTAATTATGTAACTGATAAAAATTTTCCCAGTAATCCAGATGTAACCTATTTCTCTTATTTGTTAAATGTTCTTATTTGCTTCACCAACCCTCTCTGTTCCTTGGATTGGGTAGTAATCTAAATGAAATAAATATAGAGGAGTGAACATTTAAAAAACTGTCTTTGAAGCTGATACTTTCTGGGAAGGTAGCATTTCTCAGTGACTGAAAAATTCCTTAGGTTTCTTCTTCATCACATTTGATTTTATAAATTGCCTTATTTGGTTTAGAATAAATTTCAGTGACTGAGATTACTCTAGTTTGAAGTGATTTTTAAAAAAATCTTGAAAAATAGTACTATTGTCGGGTCACTTTATTTCACATTTTAGCCTTTAAAATTAGATTCAGTTAGATTTAATAAATGCAGGTTTATCTTGGGTTCTGCTGATTTAGCTGGCTTATTCAGCTAGATAAATTGTACATATAATGAGATTTTTAGCAAAACTCTTAAAGATTGTAAAACCATTTTTTGTAGTTTCCAAATTTTCTGGTCTTGTGATTTTTTTTTAAGTTTACCACAGTTGTTTGCCTCTTCAGAAGTTGACTGGACAAAACAATGATAAAAATTTATGAAGTCTTTTAAGTTAATATTAGTGTTAAGTAATATTATTCTCTGATTTCATTTTGATTTGCTAACAGTACAACTTCATAGGAAAGTTTTTTAAAAACCTTTTTTTAAAGACTAAGGCTTGGTGTGCTATTATAATGAAAATGATTTTCCTGATAACACAAGAGATAAGTGACTCCTTATCTCCATTTTCTTTGTAGTCATTTATCCTGATCATTATTACTTTCTATTGGCTTTTTAAAAAAGAATTTCACCATGCCTTGAATTGCAGCAGAGCTAATGGTTAAGAGCACAGATTCTTAAACCAGACTTTTCCTGAATTGAATGTTGGCTCCAATTACTATCTCTGTGACCTTGAGCTGTTCACATGTAACCACTGTGCTTTAATTTTCCATCTGGGAAATGGGATAATTATAAGTACGTCATAGGACGTTATGAAAATTAGTAAATATTTGTGAAGTGTTAAAACAATGCCTGACAAACACTATTAAATAAATTTGCTCATTGATTTTATTCAATATCATCATGAAGTATTAATGTGAAATCATAACTAGAAGAGAAAATGCTTTAGGACCTGTATTTTAAATTTATTGTATCTTATAGCTGATATTTTAAGTCTTTCTTTAAGACTAAATGTTTGACTCAGGCAAACAAAATTTGCATTGGACTTCACATCATTGATATTGCCCTCCTGTATATGCTTTAAATATTTCAAATGTATGTTGCTTGATTGATTATCGGTGATTAATTTCAGTCAATGCAAATAAGAATTATAATAACACTGCTTTATGTTTGAGTGACCATTTAAAAATACTTTGTGAAATATGTCCTTTATATCATTTGAGAGTCAGTGTAAGAAAGCATTTAAGAGTGCGGGCTCTTATATTTGAGTTCTAGTGGAACCCTGCTTTGCATTTGTGAGTCGAATGACCTACTTTTCCTAAGCCTCACTTTCTTATTATAAAATAAGGAAGTAAATACCTACTTTTATAGGCTGTCCAGAATGTTAAATGAGCTATAATGCATATAAAGCGTTTAGAACAGTTCTTGACCTATAGCAAGAATTCAGCATATCTTAGATTACTGTTATATCATTGGTGCATGCAAAAGAACCAATAAATAGAGCAAGTGGAAAGGTGAGAAGAAGCCAAGATTCAGATGGGATCTGTGATTTACTGAAGGTCACATGCAAAAAAAAGAAAAAGAAAAGCCACTTCTAGTGCAAATCTTTTCTCTTCAATACACTGCCTCCTTTTCTGTGGTAACACTTTGAGCTTACTCATATTAACTAGGTTCATCCCAGGTTCCTTTGTTTCCCATTATGTTTCCAGTTCTTGGCTGTTAAGAGTATGCATTTTTATGTTGGCTTTGATCCAATCAAAGGCCTTCCCTTTCTTCATGAATCTTTTCTTTAGCTCATTCTGTATTACTCAGACCAAAGTTGTTAGCATGCATCACAGAGATATCTTTTCAAGCAAGATACTGAAACAGTTTTAGAGTGGTTAGTTTTTTTTTAAGTTGTGATTTTATTGGCCTATCATTAATTTATATTTAATGTAATGCTGAATTATTTTTTTGAAGCTATTTTAGTCTCTCCAAACTTTTCCCTTTTTTTCCTGAGACTGCAAAATCAAATTGAAGTTTTTCTGAGGAACTAAGAAAGAAAGTTTGAAAATCACACAAATCCCTTGAACTATTCTAAAAATAGGAATAATACAGTTTATGAATCGTTGGGTTATTTTTGAAAATCTTGAATGATTAAAATGTGGATGTATCTTTGGGCATCAAAAACATGTTTATATTTTATAAGCAAAGCACATTTGTAGGAAATCTGAGGTAATTTAATCCTGTGTTTTTGAAAGAAGAGCATTTTGAACATACCATGTAATTCTGGTATTTAAGTATATAGGACTAGTTATTAAATTACATTCAACCAGCAGGTGTTTATTGAATACTTTCTGCATATAGGGCAGTGTATAAGTAAGGTGATGTTCCCAAATCCTGTTTCTTTAGTTTCTTCGGTTATAGCCTTTGTGGAACTTTCTATGACTTTAGGAGGTTGGAGTGAATTAACTTTCTCAGAGCTGTGGTTATGGATGTTTCATCAATGTTGTTGCTCATCGATTTATTTCTTATGTAGGAGCTTTGCTTTCTCCAGAAAAGGATAGCGTGTGTGTGTGTGTGTGGTGTGTGTGTGTGTTTTCCTTTGGTATTGTTTTACATATATATGTAGTTCCTTTACTTTTTTGTCTTCCTCTGTTGAGTTTGTTTTGCATGTGTTTGTATTTTTACACTTCTCTCACAGGAAGTAGGTTTTCGTGAGGTTAATATTAGAGAAGTAGAGAGCACAGCTCCTGTCCTTAAGAAATGTATACTCTACAGTGAGGAGAAATAAATATAAATATATAAAACATAATGAGAAAAGTAACTTTTCAGTTTATTTAGTATATGATTATTGCTGTATGAATAACAGTATTTTGGCATTCAGGGAAGTAGAAACTTAATTTAGGCTGGGTTAAGCAAGATTTTATAGTGCTAGTAGCTTTTGTGTTAGATCTTGAAGCACAGATAGGATCCAGATAACTCAAGAAAATGATGTGGAATGTTTAGAATAGCAACCCTTTTTACAGTTCTATTATGGGAAAAATAATTTTACTCATTAAAATATTGGTAAGTCTGGGTTTGCTATAAAATAGTGTGTAACTTACATGTTCAGACATTTGTAGCCCATGCAGATCAACAATAGAATGTATATGATACTTTATAAGACTTAACATCTTTTTTTTTGTGCATAAGCACTATTTGTGAAATCATATATTTGCTTTTCTTTTCCATTTAGTATTATGCTGAATGTCAGTATTTTTAACAATAAATTAGTTTCTAAGAACAAAACTTTTATATGATATTTCTCATGTGGGAAGTAAGATTTTGTCAAGTGTTTTCTATTCTGCTCTGGTCAGGCAAGTAGGACGTTATTACAGTTCCAGAAGAGAGGTAATGAAAAACCAAAGGAGGATAATGGCAGGGCAACAATGAGGAGACAGATAGGAAGGGTGATTTTCAAAGTAGGATTTATTAGCTTAGTTGAATCTTATCCTTTGCCTCCCTTTAATCAAAGGTGATTCTGAGATTTTGAGCCTAGATGACTGAGAAGATTGTGCAGTTTAACAGAGATGAAGAATACAGGTATTTGAGTTATATTTTGGTTATATTTAATTTGAAGTTTTGGCAGCATGTTCAGAGGTGTGGGGGTGTAGGCAGACATAAGAAATACAGGATTGGAATTTTGGAGAAAGATCAGCGTTCAGGATTAAATCTAGGAGTTCACATAGAGGTAATAATTTATGTTGCCAGGGGAAGAGAGGGAAAGAACAACTAAGAAAAAAATAATTAAATTCATTGTTAATAGTATTAATTTAAATAATTTCTAAGTTAAAGTATCTTTCTGTTTAGAGACTTTGTAATTAAATTGTGAATCATTTTTTTTTTTTTTGCTATTCTATAATTTTTGGACCTGTTGCTAGATGGCAGTAGTAATCAGTGCCAAGGACAAGCCAGGCATTTATTTATTTATTTTTCTATCTATCTATCTATCTATCTATCTATCTATTTATTTATTATTTATTGGGGTAACATTGGTTAATACATAATTACATAATTTTCAGATGTACGTTATAATTTGACATCTATGTTCTATTGTGTGATTACCACCCAAAGTCCAGTTTCCTTCAGCTACCATAATTTGATCCCTGTTACCCGCTTCACCTTCCCACTACCTTCCTATATTTGACTCCCTTTACCCCATCTGCCTCTCTCCTCCTTCCCCACCCCCTACCCTCTGGTAACCACTAGTCCAGTGTCCATGTCCATGAGTCTCTTTGTTTGTCCTGGTTCATTTGTTGCTTTTAGGTTTATATCCCACATATAAGTGATATCATGTGATTTTCAACTTTTTCTGTCTCACTTATTCCGCTTAGCATGATTATCTCAAGATCCATCCATGTTGTCACTAATGGCAGTATTTCATCTCTTCTTGGCTGAGTAATATTCCATTGTATATATGTACCACAGTTCTTTATCCAATCATCTATGGTAACACTTCGGTTGCTTCCATGTCTGGCCACTGTGATAGTGCTGCTATGAACATCAGTGTGCAAAATCTTTTCGGATATGGTTTCAAGTCTTTGGGTTACCCAGTAGAGGGATTGCTGGATCATATGGTAGATCAATTCTTAGTTTTTGAGGAACCTCCATACTGTTTTCCATAGTGGCTGTACCAATTTGCAGTCCCACCAGCAGTGTATGAGGGTTCCTTTTTCTCTGCATCCTCTCCAACATTTGTTATTACTTGTCCTGTTGATTATAGCTATTCTAACAGGTGTGAGATGGTATCTCATTGTGGTTTTGATTTGCATTTCCCTAATAGCTAGCGATATTGAGCATCTTTTCATATATTTGTGGCCATTTGTATGTCTAGGGAGAGTGTCTATTTAGGTCCTCTGCCCATTTTTTGATTGGATTGTTTTTTTGTTGTTGAGTCATATGCGTTTCTTTGTATATTTTGGATATTGGCCCTTATCAGAAGCGTTGCTTGCAGATATATTTCCCATTCGGATATTTGTCTCTTTACCTCGTTGGCGATTTCTTTTGCTGAGCAGAAGCTTTTTAGTTTACTGTAGTCCCATTCATTTATTTTTGCTTTTACTTCCCTTGCCTTTGAGGTCAAATTCATAAAATCCTCTGTAAGTCTAAGGTCCTTGTGTTTGGTTCCTGTGTTTTCTTCTATGCATTTTATTGTTTCAGGTCTTACAGTCAGGTCCTTAATCCATTTTGAGTTAATTTTGGTGTGTGGTGATAGACAATAATCTAGTTTCATTCTTTTGCAGGTGGTCAGGCAATTATTTAAAGAGAGTTTGATAGCCGAAGTCTAAGCTAAGTATTTTCATATGTTTAGTAAGGTTACAATCAACAGTACAATATTTTTAGTCCTCTTTAATCACATCAGATCTGTAAAGTAAGTGTGAAAAATTTTTCCTCTTAATATCCGGCTTTTGCAGGATGGTTCAAGAGTTACGTTTTTTGTTGGTTATTTCTCTAATGTCAGAATCTTTCACTAGGTTCAGAAGAGAGGAAATGAGTTTAGAAAATAACTAGATTGTGATCTTCCCACGATATGGCATAAAGTGGTTGAGAGAGCTAGACTGTCCTACTGTATCTTTACATGTGTATGAAGCTATATTTATGTTTAAGGGTTTTATCACTGTTTTGATTTCTATTTCAGCAGATCCCTTTTGAATATTCACCAAACTTAGAGTATTAAATAGTAAATCTACTTCAAAATATAAATCATCTTTAATTATCAATTTATAAATATTTATAAAATATTATCTTGTTATATGAGAGATATATTGACATGATTATAAGCTATCCAGTGCCAGGAAGCCTCATTCTACCTTAGTCTTATTTCAATCACTATTTAACAGTGGCAATTTAAAAAATCGTTAATGTGTTTGTTTCTTTTTGGTGATATTTGGGAAGTACATTTTGTTCTTTGAATTCACCTTGGAAGTATCTAATCTGCCTGTTTGTGTGTGTGTATATCTGTTATGGTTAACAGCATGGGATATATGTATATAACGTATTGGAATTTATGTCTAATAGTTTTTTCTGCAAGTTTGTCATTTGACACTATTGTATTCATTCCGAGTATTTAATTTGTAGTAATTAATTTATTCCTTATACCAACCCTGTGAGGTTGGAACTGTTATCCCATTTAAAGAAAAGGAAGCTGAAACACAAAGCCATTGAAGCCAGTGTTTGAACCCTAATAGTCTGACTTATATACCCATTTTCTTAATTACCATGCAATGCCTATTTTACTAAGCCTCATTTAAAAAACAGTAATGAAAAGATAATCTTTTTTGTATTGGTAGGGTTATATGAAGCAATATATGTGAAGAGACTGTTACAGGAACCTTGATATTAACAATCAATTAATAGTAGCTGTTGTTTTCACCACTTTTTAAATTTTCTTCCAATTCTTTTTTGGTCTCCTTTAAAGATTTTTATTCGTGCTCTGCTCATTCCTTAAATCAGTAGTGTTTTAGGGTTTCAGTCTTGACCTGCTGTTTTATATAATTCTGTATTATTCCCCTTCAGGAGATTCATCCACTTTTCTAGTTTTTAACTACTGCCCGATTCCTATAGTCTGATGACCCAATTCCATACTTTCCCCTCTGAGCTCTGTAGACTAATGTTTCCAAATGTCTGTTACACATCTTCCTTTGGCTACTCCCCACCTCTCCCATTCCAGACTTGTGGATAAAACTGTGAAAGTATTTTAATCTAAAATGGAACTGAAGGGTATGAAGTGGAGAATCTCATGCAGGTGCCCTCAGAAAAATGAAACTTAAAGACTAGAAGACTGATTTCTTGTAAATGTCTGATTTATAGAAGATTGACACTTGCCTCTGACCAATGAGCATCTGCCAAGAATGTCTCTGCATCTTTGAACTAGCGAACTCACTACATGGCCCCTGGACTTTTCTCTTTTGCACTCCTTACCCATAAAAGTAACCCAGTCTTCAACAGATTTGCCCTGTAGTTTGCAGTTTACGTATCCCAAATTGCAGTTCCTCTGCATTTTGAATAAACTCAACTTCTGGTAACTCGAGCATGTCTCAGTTTACCTCTTTTCTTTTGTGTCAGAGATGAGATTCAAAAGAATCGACCACCAAGGAATGACAGCCTCTGGAATCAAGAGAGGTACCTACACTTGAGCCCTTTGTGCTCTTTGCTTCCGTGTCACTGTAGCTTTTGGTTTGGTAAGTGTCCTCCCATCTCAAGCTCCCTCCTTTTGGCCAAGATCTCTCACTTTATTCAGGTTGTGGACAGGGACAAATTGTCCTCGTGAGTACCCTTTTGTTTCTGATAATGGGACCTTAGTCATCTGAATGTTCTCATGGTGGCCCTCTTTAGGGAACCCTGGCCAGTTTTATATTCAAAAATTAAGTTCCTCCTTCCTCATGCTCATTTTTGACTAAATGAACCAATCTCACTAAGGATAACTTAGAACTCCAATAGCCATAATGGAGAACCTTTGTTGTCCCCAGACTTTTTCCATGAACTAAGTTAGAGGACTGACAACAAAATTAAACACTTTGAATGGGGTAGTTATTATAATTGGTATGTGGAGGCCTCTAAATGTGTTCAGGATTCTAAATTGCCTGCTTAGAAAATGTTTTTTTTTTTCCAAACTGACTGAAACAAAGAAACAACTTAATAGTGAAAAATACCACAGGTTCCTTCCTCCGTGCTAAGCAAGGTCCCTGCTAACCCCACTGCTCTACCTCTTCAGTGTCCCTCTTTGCCTCCTCCTCACCTCTCCCCTCTATCTGAATTTTCCTTTTCATATTACCAACACTTCCCCAATGAAGGCCATTATTACCCTCCCTACTAAACCACCCCAGATTTCCTCTACTTCATTAACAAAGGCTGAGCTTAGAGCCATATAATTAAAGATTTTCCCAAGGTAACGGAGGATTCCCATAGATTTGCTGAGAAATTCAGTATTGTAACCTTAATTTACCATCTTGGTCTCTTTAATTTCCATCGGTTAGTCCACATGCTTGTCAGAGAAGGTCAAGCCCAAACTAGATTAAAACTGTTGACTGGAAAAAACATCTACCAATCTCTATGATTTAAACTAAATGAACTACCAGACCTTTTATAATGTTGAACTTATGATGTAGTCAAAAGGCTATACCAAGCCATCCCTAGAGCCTTCCGCAAACCTGTGGACTGGAATAAAATGCAGTAAAATTCAAACATGTGCTTAGAGCCTGCCAAATCTGTTCATGACTATTACAGCAGGCTCCAAATTGTTTTCAAAGAAACTTCTGGACTCCTTATAGATGTTGAATCCATCCAAGTAGCTTTTAATTCCATTTTCATAAATGGCCTAAAGGACTTACCCCTGATCTTGTCAATCTGGCCAGTCAATTAGCTTGCACCCTAGGAGATGACACCAGAAAAAGACGCTAAGATTTGAATCTCCAGCTCCAGCAGATGGAAACTCCCAAGCAAATAACGTCCTGTAGGACTATGTCATTATTGCAAAAATAAACTTGGCCATTGGAACAAGGATTGCTACAAATTGAAATCTAGACAGTCGCAACCTTCCAAGAACCAACAGCTAAATTTACCCCAATGCTGGGACTCTGAGGACAATAGGGACTGTTTTCTATTCCGCCATTAAATGGACTGGGGGAAACTGGTTTCCAGATTGGGGATGAATTTCTTAGTGTTAATTGACACAGGAGCTATTCTATTAGTGCTCAAACCCCACTACAATTAAATAGTCCCTTCCTCAGAGTAATATATCTGTTCAGATAGTGCAAATGTCCCCGTTTCTTAGCCCATGTCTTTTTGTCTGGGACCTTTGCATGATAGACACCCATTTCTCTTTAGTCATTTGGCTCCTGCACATTATTAGGATGAGATTTCCTGGCAAAATATAATGCCTCCATTTTTTTTTTCTTTCAGATGCAATAAATAGCCCTTGAGCTCAAATCTAGCAGTCAGGAAAATCCAACCCCTTTGCCTTCACTTCCATTCTGTAAACCAAGGAAGTCCAAACCTTGGACTCACCCCACTATTAAACCTGGTACTCCCCACTCTTTAGGCAAAATCCTCAACAGACATTGGCAGAATTCATAATGCCCCTCCCAGTAAGATCCAGATTGACCTCTCAAAACTTCTCCCAAGAATTAACCAATACCCTATAAATAATGAAGCATTAAAGGGCATAAGGCCTATTTTAGAGAACCATAAGATCCAAGGACTCATTAGCCTATGTACTAGTCCTTGTAATACTCCTATTTTGCCCATAACAGTGGCAAAATGGAGATAGAGAGTTAGGATGATAAATAACATCGTAATTCCCCCACACCCTGTCCTCTAATCCCCACATGCTATTGTGATTCATTCCTACTGAAAGCAATACAGTGAATTTTTAATATCCCTCTTAATAGAGATAGTATCTTTTTGCCTTTGCTTGGGAAAGACAACAGTATACCTAGACAGTCATGCCTTGGCGGTTTACTGGGAGTCCTTCTTAAATGACAAAATTCTCTGGAGATTCCATCTTACTATATCATATGGATGATTTACTTTGCTTGCCCACCCAAGGCTCCTCAGGGGAAAAAAAAAAGCAAAAATAGATTTACCTGTTAAAAATCTTAGCCACTAAGGGAAACAAAGTCTTGAATGAGAAATTGAAATTTTTCAAACTCAGGTCTGATATTTAGGACGTTTAATCTCAGTAAAAGGGATATACGAGATCTCCATAGGCTTGAAGGCATTTTAAACTTTCCAAACCCCCAAAACCCCCAAAACCAAACAGCAATTATGTGGTTTTCTTGGACCAGCTGGTTATTGTCATAATTGGATTCCTTAATGACTTAGCCCTCATATGCCTTGCTAAAGAACACCAAACCTGACCCCACTGTTTGGGATCACCAAGGTAGCTGGTTTTAGGACCTTGAAGGAAAGCTTAATAAATCTACCAGCCTTGAACATCTAAACTATCAGCTATCCTTTTTCCCTTTTGTATATGAGGAGTGGAATGCCGTTGAAGTACTGACCCAAAAACATGGGGGCTATCTCCAATCTCTAGGCTACTACAGGCATCAGTTAAATATAGTGCCCGAGGATCTCCCCGCCCATGCCTTAAAATTAGACCACTCTTAGTATAGGCTACTGAAAAGATAGTTATGGGGTCCTCCTTGACCATCTTTGTACCTCACCCTGTCAAGGCTCTCTTTAATTTGCTCCACATTCAATACCTTCCATAAAGCCATCTTACCTCCTATGAAATCCTCTTACTAACTGCCCCTTATATCACTATCATTCATCATTCACTGTAACAGTCTCAGCTGTGTTGCCCTTCCTCCCCTCTCCACTGACGAAATTCCTTAGAATGTCTGACTTTGATAGATCAATCAATCACCTGTTGAGCCTTTGTGATAACTTACAGGAAACCCCTTGGTGAATGCTAATCTTTTCTAATTGACTGATCACTCTTACCTAAAAAATGAGAATGGTAAATTTTGTGCTGTTCATACAATATCAATTAATTTTAAAGGTAATCGAGGCTGTGCCCTTGCCTTAGGCCACTTTAGCCTATAAAACTGAATTGTGTGCCGTCACTCAGGTATGCATTTAGTCAAAGGCAAGACAGCAAACATCTGTACCGATAGTTGATGTGTACTTGGAATGGTCTGTGACTTTGGAACGTTATGGAAATGAGATTTCCTCATTTCCAGTGGAAATAAAATTAAGAATAGCCCTTATGTCCAAAATTTTTTGGATGTCAAACTGTTGCCAGCAGCTCTAGCTATCATTAAAGTCCCTGAACCTTCCAAGTCTGATTTTCTAGAAGCCAAAATAAGCCACCTCATCAATACTTCTGCAAAAATCACCGCTGTTATGAGATCGATAGGCTAAATCTTTGTCATCGTCCAAAGGGCTACTCCTCCTGGAGGGGAGACCAAAAGGAACTAACCAGCGGAAGTACAACAGCTGGCCTCTGAAAGAGAAAAACAAAATTGAAATTCTAAAGGCTGTTGGTTCCATGAAGACAAGGGACTCTGGTTTGAAACCAATAAGAAGCAGGTTTTGCCAAAAAAAAAAAAAAAGAAAAAAAATCTAAAATTTCCTTTAATAACCACCATACATTAATTAAACCATTTGCACTGAGAAAATGGTAATATATATGAATCAGTATTGGTGGGGAAATATAGGCAAGGCTACCAAAAGCACTTATCTTGCTGGTTTCTCCTGTCCTAAATTTAACCAAGGAAAGCCTATCTGCACTGTCTCGGGACATTTTGATTTATGCAGTGGACCATTTAAATCTAGCAGAAGGATTTCATGTAGTTACCTACATCTCATGGGTATAAATATGGTCTAGTAATGGCTTGCAAGTTTTCATATTGGACTAAAGCATTTCCATGTAGAAAGGCAACTGCCTCTTCTGTAGCTGAAGTTCTTTTAGGAAAGATTCCCATTGGGGAACCTCTCTGGAACTCTTAGTGATTGGGGAACCCATTTTACTGGACAAACTTTAACAAGTCTGTGCCATCAGGTCAGTTCTACAACATTCCACCATGTTTAATACCTCAGTCTTTAGGACTGGTTGAATGTACAAATGAAATTAACAATACTCAATTGGCTAAAATAGTTGAGACCCTCCAAATACCTTGGCCCAAAGTACACCACTGGCTCTTCTGAATCTTATCTGCTCCATTTGAGATTCATAAGCTCTTACCCTTCGAAGTAATTATTACAGACAGCCAGTGCAGTTAGCCCCTACTTCCTTCGACCCAGAACTACTGAAAGAGGACATATTTCAGTTTTATGAGGGTCTAATTAATTCCGTTTGACAGTAATTAGTAGACAACCTCTCCACAGCCTGCTCCTGAGAGATGAAGATGTCAAACACCACACGTTATGGCCTAGAAGCTTTGTCTTTTCGGAAAGAGCATCTCCATAAAGACTCCCTTCAAGCTGGTTGAAAGGGCCCCTACTAGGTGTTGCTGACTAATCCCTGTGCTGCCAAGCTTGAAGGGATGTACTCCAAGATTCATGTGTCCCATCTAAAAAAGTTCTCTAAACCTGAATGGACCTGAACCCCCAATGGTAACTTAAAACTCAAAATGTCTGAGGACTAAAGCAGATGATGTTGGAAATAGACAGCTTTCCAAACCATGCCTGTGTAACCTCCCACTTTACCCCATTCTGTATCACAAAACTAAATCATGCTGCTTAAAGTTCTTATTTTCCTGTCCCTGGCTTTCTTGCTGCCCTCTAGTTTACCTTAACATCCATTTGTTCCTGCCTTACAAATACTCTGATTCCACCAGTCTTACTAATTGTTGGATTTGTGCCAGAATACTCATGATGAATCTGAACCGGTAGCCTGGCCATTATCTTTGGAAGGATGGCAAAAGCTGTCTGGCTGAGATGTAGGATTTTACTTTGGCAACTTTGAAACTGTACATATTCTCCCTCTAGTAAATTGGCATCAGATATTACAGGATTCCATAGGGTGCCCCCATAAAGGAATACTTCCCACTCAAGTCTGGAGTCTTACCCAAAATCTTTTTTTGTGTGTTTTATAAACATGAATGGGACTGGCAAAACCCTGGGCTACCTCCCACTGAACACTTGTAACTATACAATTTTATGTAACTGAAATGATCATGAGTTCATTCCCTGCTGGAATCAAGAAAACTCTAATTTCTCCTCCATTAATGTATCTCTGTGGTGGAGTAATGAAAATTATAATGGTACTAGGGAATGGGAAGCAGATGTGCTTCCTTTCAATGGTACTTTATGGAGACTGGATCAAAAATGTGGTGAATGGTAGGGACTTAATTCAACTTACCTCCTTCCTAGGGATTCCCCAGTCCTCCGTCAGAACCGTACCCACAACAATGAAACTCCCTTATTGCTCTAAATATATAGAAATTTAAGATGTTTTTATAACCATCCCCACCATGCTATCATGTGCTATTTGTAAATGACTGTGTTTTTGATCATGAGATCTCTTTTATTCCAGGAAAAAAAAATGACATAAAGGTCCACTTTTGCCCTATCTTTAGAAAACACTGGTTATTTCTTTCTGTGTGGAAGAAACATATACTCCTCACTCTTCCTTAAATGGACGGTAAGCTGTGGAGCTGTCAGGACAGCCCCTCCCTTCCACTGCCTGTGAACCCAATCTGGGTCATTTCTCCTACCAAGTTAAAAGTGCGTCAGAGCTGGGATGGATATAATTTTGGATAGATGCTCACAAATAATTGCATAGTAAATAGAAAGGGATTGGAGCATGCCTTTACCCAAGCCTTTTTCCTTTGGGTTTGAGTAATGGAACTTGAAAAAGCAATTCAGACCTCTCTGTAATCATGGCGACTACCTTTAACACTTATATTAAAGCTTTTGAATATCAACAAACTTGAATTGATAGCCTAATGAAGTCTTACAAAACCACAGAACCCTAAACCGCTTTACTGCAAATAGGGGAGGAACATGTGCCCAGCTTGGGGGAAAATGCTATTTTTATGTTAACAAATTGGGGAAAATGACAGTAAGAACTAAAAATAAGGAAGGACAATATCAAACTGTTAACTGAAATAGGCCAAGCCCCAGGGACTTAGGACATTTCCAACCTATTAAATATAGGTAGTTGGGGAAACTGGTTGAGTTTATTCTAATTAATAGCTATAATTGGACTTCACCCTGGGTATAATCCTCTTAGTTAAATCCCTAGTGTCTTGTGCCAGCAGGCAAATGTCTTCTTTCCAGACGTATGTACAAGATAATGTTCTTTTCCTTCCAAGGCTTATCTTAAGGCTCAAGTGACCATCCAAACCAAACTGATCACCTTAGAGGAACTTGGCAAATTCCTCATTTCTTGATGGTTTTGTTGTTAAAATGAGGCCAAAATCCACTTACCATTTCCCTCCTCCATGGGACAGGACATCTGAGGATGGTCCTCAGCTCCAGGGGACACACAGTCCACTTATGATTAATGACTTTTCAGACTAAACAGAATACCCAAATAATAAGGTTGGTCAGTGAAAGATCCTACTAAAAAAGGGAAAATGTGAAAGGGTGTCAACTAAAATGGAACAGAAGGTTATGAAATGGAGAATCTCATGCAAAACGAAGACTGAGAGACTGATGTCCCACAATGCCTGATTTAAAGAAGATTGAAATTTTCCTCTGACCAATGAGCATCCACCAAGAATCTCTCCCTGTCTTTGAGCCAGTGAACTTGACGCATGGCTCCTGACTGGACTTTCCCCCTTTTGCACTCTTAGCCCATAAAAGCAACCTGACATAAACCTTCAACAGACTCACTCGTAGCTCGCTGCAGCTTACACTGTCCCAAATGCAGTAACTATGCTAGTCCTGACTAAACTCAATTTCTGGTAATTCAAGTTCACTTCACTTTACTTCTTTCTTTTAGGTTGACAGTTTTCATTTTCTTAACTGATTTTCAAAAAGCACAAGTTTAAATTTTAATTAAATAGAAATTTCTGGTTCATGCTTTTTGTTTTCTAAGAAATCTTCATCGCCCAGGGTCATAGGTTCCCTATTTTTTCTCTAGAGGTTTTGTAGTTCTTGCTCTCACATTTAAATCTATGATCAATTTTGAGTGAATTAACATTTCTTCTGACTTCTTTGATATTAATAAGCCACTGCAGGTTTTTTCTTGTTAGTGCTTATATGGTATATCTTTTTGTATCCATTTACTTTTAACCTAATTTATATTTAAAATATGTTTCTTTTAGACAATTTATATTTGGGTCTTGCCTCTCCTCTTCCCCCCAACCTGAGAAGTTCCACCTTTTTTGAGGTGCTCACACCATTTATATTTAATGTAATTATTGACATGGTTGGATTTAAATCAGCCATCTTGCTAGTTGTTTCTATAGTTTTCTGTTTTTCTTATTAGTTCTTTGTTCCTGTTTTCTTCTTGCCTTCTTTTGGATTATTTTTTTATTACATTTTATTTCTGCTATTGGTTTGTTAATTTACCTCTTAATTTCCTTTAGTGGTGGCCTAGGGTTTACAATGTATTTCTTTTAACTTGTCAAAGTCTACCTTCAAATAAGATGATACCATTTTAATTTGTAAGAACCTTGCAACATTTCCTTTTCCTCTCTCCCATCTCCTTATTGTTGCAGTTATATATTTTACTTTTAATAACCCCCTCTATATATTGTTGCTCTTTCTTGCTTTAGACAATTATTTTCAAATTTAAAAGAAAAAAATCTTATGTTTACTCTCATGTTTATCATTTCCAGAACTCTACTTCATGTCAGATTTCTAGTTCTCCCACTGCTGAATAACTTTCTTTAACATTTCTTGTTTTGCAGATCTGGCAGTGATTCTTCTCAACTTTGTTTGTATGATTGTCTTTTTTAAATTATATTTTTAGAAAGGTATTTTTGCTTGGTGCAGAACTATGTGCTGACAGATTTTTTCCCTTGCTTCCATTAGTTTAATAATGCCACTCCTTTGTCCACTTGCTTGCATAGTTTTTGTCTACCTGTTGGCAGTCACTCTCAATTTCCCCTCATCCTCCAGGACCTGGAAACCGTTAATCTTTTTTGTCCAGGAGGCTCTTGGCTGTCATAGTTCAGTACACTGCTCTCTCATTTCATTCTGGTCTCAACTCAAATGTCACTTCATGGCAGAGGCTTTCCTTTAATGAGTGAATCTAAAAGGCCTTTCCAGCTTCATTTTTCTTGCCTTACACAATATTATTTTTTGTAATACTTCTCATTGACTACTTTCATTATTAAAAATAATTATTTGTCTATATATCTATCTGTCCCCTCACTGCCTTGTTGCATGAGGGCAGGGATTTTGCTTATGTTCTTTCTTTGCTCAATTCAGTGTATTCTAGGCCTGTTTTGTCAGCCCTTCAATAATTATTTTTGAATTATTGACTAGGGTAATTCTTTGGGACTTTTGAGTAGATTTAATGTTGATATTGTTTATCAATTTCTAACTATAACAATATTCAATGGGCTGTTTTGTAAAATAATGTTAATATATCATTTGGTTATAGGCCATGGTTCTTTTTATCTCTCCTTTTTATTTTTGCAGTTATTAAAGAGAGCATTTGCTTAATTTTAAAAACATCTATTCAAAATTAGAAAAAGAATTAGTAGTAAACATATAGTACCAATTCAGGAATTGGGTTGTTCTACATTACCACTAACTGTTTCAAATTAAGACATCTGGTGATGGGGGAAGTTTAGTTTCTGTGTTCAGTTAACCAGCTGGTTGTTCTGGGAAGGCAAAAGCAGATAATTGTTCTTGAAGGAAGCTGGAGCTTTCATAGACTTACTTTAAAGGGTGAATTTTGGGTGGCAGATTTACTTGAGAAAATGGATGTCTCAGGATGTCAGGATTATTTTATTTTATTTTATTTTATTTTAATTTTTTTAGATAACATTGAATGTCTTATCTGGAACCTGATACTGACAATTTCATACTGCATGAAATAAAAGTGTCATTCTCTCCCACCTCCTCCCTCTTTCCCTTGGTAACAGATTCTTGCACTTTAAAAACTGTGCTTTCCCTAAGAATTTTAGTGTATTTAATGCATGAGCTGCCATATGTTGCTGCAACCACTATCTTGAACATTCATGTGAATAATAATAGCATATTCAGACTCACTAAGCAAGATTAATTTGCAAAGACATTAAGTCTCAGTCATTAATGAATACGATATTTAAAATTACATGGAAGTTATAGCAGATGTTAATTTAGCATACTTTCCCCAAAATATTCAGGACTTCCTCCCAATTTAAAACAAATGGCTTTTTGGCAAATTGTTTAAAAGCCAACTCTGTGTTAGTTTAAAATGTACACACAAATTTCTCTAAATTTTTGATATGAAAGTTTTCTAAGACATATTGTACTTAAGTTAAACCAATGTATGCCTTTAATCCCAAAGTATTGTTTCCTCTAGGACATAGTGGTAATGCATAGGAGTGACTGTTTTTATTTCACTCTTCCCTGAAATATTAATAACCAGATTCCTAAGTTTCACCATGTAGTTTTGCTTCAGATAAGCTGACATTAGATATACTTCATAAATAATAAGTTTCTCTAATGTCCAGTATGGAGCTTTTGTGGCTACCATTAAACTTTTTGGGTTTGCTATTGACCTTGCCACTAGCACATGACATTAGACATTAGCAGCTGTTGCTTCCAGGTGCTCTGCTAATATACCTTCCCCCTTTAAAAAAATAAGTAAGATATATGTGTTTTATACAGATAACATAGTCTACTCCTAATTTTAAAAAATAATGTGCTTACTATAGAGGCAGCATAGTTAGGAGTTAATAGTATGGTTTCTGGAACGGGAATGCTTGAGTTCAGAAACCAGCTTTACTGTATATTAGCTGATTTTTTCATCAGTTTAATGAACATAGTACTAATAGTCTTATAATGAGGTTATATAAACATTATTAAAAATTTTAGCAATGTAGGAAAGTATTAGAAAGATGTCAACATACCACACACCCTACATACTTGAAATACATTTTATGAACATTATTCCTGACATCTTTCTGTGCATATCTACAGACATGCATGAATAAGAACTTTTTAAAAAAGATCTAATTGGCTTTATTAAGCAATTCATGAACCTGGCAGCATCTCATCTAGCAACTAGAAGGGTGCTCCCAGGAATAATTTTATTAAAGTGAGATAGTATACAGACAGTTTCCAACTTCTAGTGATTATGTGCCGGATTTTTCAGCTTTATGATGGTGCAAAAGCAATATGCCTTCAGTAGAAACTGTGCTTCAAATTTTGAATTTTGAACTTTTCCTGGGCTAGTAATATGTGGTATGATGCTGTCTCCTGATGCTGGATAGAGGCAGTGAACCACAGCTCCCAGTCAGCAATCACAATGGTAAACAACTAATACCCTACAGTGTACTATGTATGTTGCCAGCATTTTTTGGATATTGTGTTTTCATATCTATAAAATGCCCATTTGTGTCTCCTGCTTATGGTTAGAAGAAGAGGAAGGCAATAACTTTTGAGATGAAACTCAAGTTAATGGCCCAGCATGAAGGCAGCAAGCCAGAATTACATAAACTATGAGATATTCAACACTATTATAAAATTGCTTTTTGTTAACTGAGCAACTGTAGGCTAATGTAAGGGTTCTGAGCATGTTTAGAGTAGGTTGGATTAAGCTATGACATTTAGTAGGTTAGGTGTATTCACTGCATTTTCAACTTACGATATTTTCAATTTACAGTGGATTTGTTAGGACGTAAAAGTTGAGGACCATTGTATTATACATTCTTTCTAAATAGTATTACATTTAATTTAAGTTGGATTTAATAAATGAAAAATAAATAAAATGAACTTTTTGATATAGGAATATTTCTAGTGTGTAAGCATCCGAAATCCTTTCTATCTAGAACCTCCTTAACATCCATGATATGTATCAAGGTGCATTAAAAACAACTTTTTATTTTGGAATAATGTTAGGTTTATAAAAATGTTGCAGAGATAGTATAGAATTTCTAAATACCCTTAACCAAGCTTCCCTAATGTTAATGTAACCATGATACATTTGTCAAAACTGAGAAATTAATACTGGTACTATACTATTAACTAAACTAAAGGGCTTATTTGGATTTCACCAGTTTTTCCATTAATATCCTTTTTTTGATCAAGAATCTAATCAAGGATACCATGTTGCATTTAGTCACTACATCTCCTTTGTCTCTCTCAATCTGACAGTTTCTCAGACTTTCCTTGTTTTTCACATCCTTAAGACTTGATGAATACTAGCCAAATATTTGTAGAGTGTCCTTCAATTTGAGTTTTGTCTGTTCTCTCAAGATTAGACTGGGTTTATGGATTTGGGGGAAGAATACCATGGAAGGGAAGCATCTTTTCATCATGTCACATAAGAGGGCAAGTGACATCAACATGACTGATATTAACCTAGATCAGTTGGTATATTCTGGGTTTTTCTGCTTGAAGGTACTGTCTTTTACTTTTTCCATACTTTATTCTTTGGAAGCAAGTAATTAAGTCCATCCATACTCAAAGAGACAGGAAAATTAAGCTCTACCTGCTGGAGGGCCTATATCAGCTTATATTACTTAGAAGTCTTCAGTAAGGAAATTATGTCCCTTTTTCCTCATTTATTTACTTAGTCATTTACTTTTTATCAGTATGTACTCATGGGTATTTATTTTATTTTTTGGTTACAATCCAATGTTATTGTTATTTTGTAACTCAGATGGGTCTAGAGTGACTAGTGGGAGATCTTGGCTCCTGTGTCATTTATTTATCCATCCATCCATCCGTCCGTCCGTACATCCATCCATCCATCTATCTGTCTGTCTATCTATCTGTCTGTCTGTCTATTTATCTGTCATCTATTTTAGCACTTCTTTATTTTTTGGCACTATTCAGTGTTCTGAGCTCATCTTATATTTTCTCTGCTCCTGACCTAGAATCAGTCATTTATCCAAGAAGCTCAAAGGGTATTTTTTAACAGGTTAGATCTTAAGCCTTTCCGATTGGTACCTAACTAAAAGATAAGAATAAAACTCTGGTAAGTACTATTTTAAAAGTGTATTTATTTTTAAAATAAAATTCATTTAACTTCAATCTCAGAGAAATTCACTGAGGACTTAAGGCAGTAAAACCCTATCTTCTAAAATATGTTGAAGTTTATTTGCTTTTTAGAACTGTGTTTTTCATTGTAAAATGAAAAAAATCTCGGAAGGCACAAACTCCATTTGCTATGTCAATAGTTTATTCATATTTGAGTTATTTATATTTGTGTTCATGTATTTTTTCATGTTGATTCATTTTTTAAAAATAGTTTTAATACAAAAGTAACATACTCCTTTTTTAAAAAGCAGTTATTTTAAAACTAAGAATTGTAATTTAAAAAATGTGAATACGAAATGAAATTAATAAATAAGGCAAGCTGAATGAAAATTTATTAGAAAGGAAATTAATATTTGTTGCTTATTTTCTTTATACCAAGAATTGTGCCCTCTGTGTACTTCTATTCTGTGTTCTGCATCATACCATGATCAGCTCTGTCTTTGTTTCTGTTACCCTTTATTATAATTGTTTACTGGTCTCTCTCCCATCTTCCTGAAGATAGCAAGTATGTTTCCTCACCAAATCTCTGGCATTTAGCCTAGCCCTTTAGCCATAATAAACACTCAGTATTGTGTCTATTTTTATCCTTATTTTATAGATGAGGAAACTGACGCTGAGGTTAGGTAATTTGTACAATGATGACTTTGCTAGTTTGTAATAGAACAAAGGCTTGAAATGTGGTACAATAAAAAAGGCCTATTGCTTTTTTCATTGTACCAGATTGACAATTTCTTGATAAGCTGCATTACTTACCTGCATTATTTCCAAATAGACCATCTCTGAAAGTATTCTAAGAAACCGGTAACATTTGTTGCCTCCTGTGAGAGAAAAGGGGCTTGAGGACAGAAATGTTTCAAGACATTAGTTTTGGAACCTTTGAATTTTGAACCATGTGACTATTTTAGATATTAAAAATATAAATACATTTTTAAAGTAATACAGAAATTACCAGATGGAGTTTTATATTAAGTTTTTAAAATATTGTATCATTTTAGTGTTTTTTAAAAAAATTTTGTTGATATCTTTAGAATCAAGAAATCCTGCAATTATTACTGAACAGAGATTTTCCGAGAATTCCTTTGTATATTCTATTTTTCCTTTTTATTTTGGAACAAAAACAACTAAAAAGGTGGGGAGGGGGAAAGGATAGAATTTCTAAAGGGAACAAAAGATCAGAGTCCTCCTTCATATGAATATTATTTAACTTTTTAAAGTATGTTCCCTAAGTCTTTCTTTGTAGGAATCTCTTATATTAAGTCTTTATTTGATTATCTCCAATTACGATAAGCAACTATCACTTACTCTTTGCAGAAACTCTGCTACAAACTGACTTAAATAGTCAGAAAATATGGAATCTCATAAACATGGAATAAAAGTTCTTTCCATCAGTTAGATTGGGTACACTTTAGAATTAGTTTTCCACATCTGAACAGATTGTAGTTGGGAGGGAAATACATGCATGGATTAGCAAAAATATAAGGTTTCTGAACTAAATTATTGGTTACAAGGTATGGAATTACTGTGATTGGTTTAGGCTAATCAGGATCTGCCCTGGGAGCTGGGGTCAAGTCCTGAAATCACGTCGATGCCACATGGAGAAGGGAAGAGGGGAATGAGTTGGAGGATTTCCATCATACCATCTACTAGGATTTCTTAATTGTCCTTCAAATAAAATGTGATGTATAACTGACCGCTCTGTCCCTAATAATAACTTTTGAAGAACGTAGTTGTTCATGCTAGATGCTGGGTGCATGGGGTTTCTTTTACTGTTCGCTAATCCATACAAATTTTGTAATAAAGTTTAAAAAAAAATAGTGAGACATAAGACAAAGAGTAAGCGATGGTTGCTTATGGTAACATTTTTCTAGGTTGTCCTGTGTGTTTTCAGTCATCTTGCTACTTTTATTCTCTGCTATATACAGAATTAACATGTAATTCCTCCTCTAATAGGCATATTCCTTAATTAAAGTTGGCACTAATACTTCATTACTTAGATAGAAGAGCAATAGCATGGTTTTGGAATGAACACAGTTTCACAGGTTTTGAAGTTACAACTTGGGTTTCAAACCAGACTCCCCTGTGTCAGGAGCTATGAGAGCATTGGCAAGTTACTCAGTTTCTCTGAGCTTCAATTTCCTCTGTAAAATGGGGATAAAATGGGGATCTCATAGAGCTGAAAGATTAACATTAAAAAATTAGATGTAAGTTTCTAAGACATATCTTAACATTTGTTGAATTCTAATTATTTATTTCCTTTTCTGTGAGGCTCAGTTATTATCCTAGCCCAATTTGATGGATATGATAGCATTTTTGTAGTTGAATTATAATTGCATATTGTGAAGTTATTAGAATCCATTCTTGAATGACTTTTCTCATTAACTTTTTCCCTACATTTGGAACATTTGCTGGACCTCTGCATTTCACAATCATCATAGTTTGTTCCTTATAGTCAATAGGCAATATTAAGTTTTAGCTATGGGGAATTAGATTTTTGACCCAAGTCTAATAAATTGTCTCAAAAGAAAACTAGTCTTTGATCCAATATATACTTCAGATACAATTGTTACTCTTCGGTAGTTAAAAAATATAATAGTGTATGATGCTTATGTTATCAGATATTTCAAATATGATGACCATTCATACCTGAAAGATAGAAATATATCTATTTCTAAGGATATTTCTCATTTCTGATTTTATATATGTAGAAGACTTAGTATAGTAACTTCTGTAATCAATAGTTTCTAGGTATAAAATGTATGTTATTTTCTTTTAATAGTTTTTTTGTCCCTTGATTAAATGGGAAAACAGCTACTTCTTCATTATGGAATTGTTTAAGCTAGGCTGCCCTTCAGATTTCATATTCAAACTTAGCAGCCTGTAGCCCAAAAGTAGAATTTGGAAATTAATAGTAGGAATGTTGGATATTGTCCAAAGTTTTTGGCTTAGTCTGGATAGATCAGAATGCTGTCATTGTGCCAATACCATTGACTAAAATGGAGAAAATTGAGAAGCTTACGTATTTGTTTTTATTTTTAAGGGAAGATTTGGTGGGGAAGCATAGATAATTAATTTCATTTGGGGTGTATCGGGACATATTTAAGGAGAAATGGCTAGTAGAATGTTGGAAATATATATTTGTAAATAGAGAGATGAGATCATTGGTATATAGGTGGCACATGAAAACATGAAGATGAATAAGGTTACCCCATGAGAGTGTAGTGAGAAGAAAAGAGTCTGGCTTCTCTTAAGCATTGGGAAGTGGATCATGCAAAGAAAACTCAGATGAGGGCCATATGCAGGAGTAAAATAGTGTATTCATCAGTTTGGAATGATTCATTGGTATGAAAAATTAAGAATTAACTATATAGCCTTGGAAATTATATTACAAATATGACTTACATACTAATATGTTTAAACATAAGCTAAGGATTTTCATATTTCCTCGTAAGAGATCAAACTGTTTTACTATTTGTATCTATGGAAGAATATAAGCTCTATAGCTTGAGAGTATTGAGGAATATAGCTACCTTACCTCTGATATCTTCCTTGTTTTTTCTCTGCCTTCCTCCCTCCTTCCCCCCTCTCTCCTTCCCTCCCCTTCTTTCTCTCTCTCTCTCTCCCTCTTCCTCTTTCCCCCTCCCTTCCTCCTTTCCTCCCTCTCTCTTTTAGTAGTTTACTTAATTTAAACAGTGTGTCATGTGGACAGCCATTGTGATTGTTAACCATTGCTACAGTCTTGAAGTGTTATTTTCCTGTAGCTTCAATCTAGAGCCCACTCTGTCTGACTCATCAATCACCAGAATCCTTTGAATCAAAAAACTTGCAGACTGTTGAATGTGAAACAGACTTTCCAGAAAATATAATGGAGGGAAGGAATATATAGTACTACTCTCTTGCTTGGGTATAGCAGTTCATAGTCATACTCCTATAAATTACTATTAGCTTAAAAGCCATATTAAACTTTCTTATTGTTTAAAATTCTTATCAGTCTGATTTTTCATATGCAGAGATCATATATGAAGCAATAGCAAAGAATTATTCCTTTTATAACCTCATATTAACACTGAATCTTTCAAGAATGGGCAGTTTTTATCTGCAATTAAAAAGGGTTTCTTCTTGGGGTATGTAAGAAGTACACTCTTAACTAAATGCACATTTTAAGATATATTTGAATAGCTTGTGGTAAAAAAAATTATGCTAAATAATGTTTCTTCACAAATAAACATCTTTATATTTTCTCTTTGTGACTAATTTAAAGTACTTTTAAAGAATGGCATTATTTTACCAATTTCCATGAGCAGAGCTCTTCCTCCAAACACACAGGCACATGCAATATATTTTTAGGTTTATTATGTTTCTCTTAGAACTCTTCAACTCTTAATGCATGAAAGTTGAAGCAATTCATTTATTCAGCAACCATTTAGTGATAAATAAGCAAGGAAGAGTCAGGTAATAAGTTCAATAATAAATTGGGATTTTTCAAAAATAATGAAAAGCAAATTGCAAAAAGAGGTACATATAAATGTGATGCCATTTTAATTTTTAATTATAGGTGTTGAGTTTAATATTTCTTTAAATAAAAACTGAAGCAAATGTGATAAAATGTCAACATCTGTTAAATCTGGGTAATATGTATTTGGGTGTCATGCTTTTTTCTAGGCTTTGTACAGTTGATAGATATATTTCATAATTAAGCATTTTTAATTTTTAAATTAATAAAACAGGCATTGTGATAGGGAATGACAGGGCTACTTTAGGTTGGTTAATCAGGAAGGGTCTCTGTGGGAGGTGACGTACTAAGACCTGCATAACAGAAAGGAATTATCCATGCAAAAAATGTAGAGAAAGTATTGCTGTGGTTCTGAGGCAGAAGCAGGCATGACATGTTTAAGGAAAGAAGGCCGTTTTAGCCTATCTGATTTGAAAACCAACAGTTATGCCAACAGTGAAGGTTACTACTGCAGCATAACTGATAAAAAGTCATTTATTATATTTACGTTGAAGGAAACTAACCATTTTCAGACTTAATTTATTCTTACACAGTTTTTTCATGTAGGACTTATAGACTAATGGTATTGTATCAAAGGGACAGAAAAGCTGGCTTGAAGGGTTTCTCAGTGGCCAAGTTTGAGCACCAACAAAAACTACAAAGTGTTGGATTATAATACGGTTTTTTAAAGTCATAATTTCTTAGCAATTTTCAAGAAGAGAAAGGAAAAATGCCAGATAATGATAGAATTAGAAAATGACTATTTTGTATATCCGTATAATCATTGATTCAGGCAAAGATTATCCATGGATGTTAAAATCTTTGGATGAAAGGTTATTGGAGAATAGGATATTCATAGAGTCTCAAAATATCACTCCATGATTACTTAACTAACTGCAAAGGAAGGAATGTACATTTAAAATGGAGAGATCTGGCAGTTACTGCCTTAAGCAAGTGATCCAACTTGGTATTACGTGCCTTCTTGATATGATGCAATAAGAAGTACCCAGCCTCACCTAATTGTATCCTTGCCAAAAATGTTAAATTGGAATCTAATCATGAGGAAACAATTATAAAAATCCAGAATATGGGACATTTTATGAGACAACTGGGCTGGACTTTTCAAAAAATTCAGTGTCATAAAAAAAGATTGAAGAGGTGCCATGGTACTTAGGAATGAAGTAATGTTTTGTCTGTAATTAACTTTCAAATAGTTCATCAAAAAATAATGTGTGTAAATTTTTTAAAATTCAGAATAAAAGTTGGAGAGGATACTTATTTCTGTTTTGAATCCAAATTTTAATATTTTTTGCCCGTTGATTTAATCGTGCTGTTTGGAGCCGCACTAATAGATCCCAATTCTTCTCCATGTGGTGTTAGTGGCAGTGGTAATGGTAATACTAGTAATTTTATATAACATCTGTTGGCTATTATGATATGCCAGACATTGTGCTGAACATGTTATTTCAGTTAACCCTTCTAATAACTCTTGAGTTAGTACTCATTCTCCTTTTAAAGATGAAAAAGACAAATGCTTAAAAATCTATCATAAAGCAACAGAAATAAAAGCACTTCATCTTAATGAAAATGTGAATTTGCGAAGTAGGCTAGAATATTCAGGGGTGAAAGCAAGGTGGAAAAATCTGTAGTCAGGTCACTAGGCATTCATATTTTTCTGGCCTTGAACTTGTTATACATACAACCTATCCTTGAGAGGCAATCTAGTATGGTGGTTAAGAGCACAATCCCTGAGGCCAGAATGCCTAGGTTCAAATTTCAGCTCTACCATTTACCAGCTGCTACTGCCTGAGAAGTAGTTTTCCAGCATTCTATACTGGGAACCTCTATTGTATTAGTTTCCTATTGCTTCTGTAACAAATTACTACAAACTTATTATCTTATATGCTACAAATTTATTATAGTTCTAGAGGTCAGAAATGTAAAACATGCTTGAGTGATTTCATCACTACGTGTCTCTGAATATACACCAACTGGGTCTTAAGTAGCAGACAAGTCCAGAGGGCTGCATTTTCATCTCCAGGCACTAAAAGATGTTTCCTTGCTTTTTCCAGTTTCTAGAAGCTACCCACTTATTGACCTCCTTTTCCTAAACCAGCATTGTCTCTCTCTATATCTCAAGTATTGCCTTTCTTCCATAGTAACATCTCCCTCTGACCTTCATCTGCTTTCTTCTACATTGGGCCCACAATTTAATACAGAATAATCTTCCTTTTTAAAGGTCAACTAATTAGCAACCTTAATTCCATCTGTAACTTCAATTCCTCTTTGCCATGTAACCTAACATATTTACGGGTTCCAAGAATTAAGGTATGTACATCTTTGGGGGACCATTTTTCTGTCTACACATCTATGTTTAGATTCTAAAGTTATAAAAGTCATCTGGGACCAGAAGATAATTCCAAAGTGGAGATCCTGGCCAATGCTGAGGACTATGAGTAGGACCAATAATTGAGTTTGAGCTAAAAACAATTATTCAGCAGCATATGTACATGTTTTTGAATTCTCTTACTGGCATAAAGTATATATGGTAGATTCGGTATTCAAGAGTGAATTAGAAGGAGGCAACTAACTGGGTTTTAGTTATGTCATGGTAGGGAAATGATTAAAATGTTAGAATAGATTTTATTTTGGTTTATGCCAGCTCTCAGAAGGAAATGTTCTTGATTTAATCACAACTTTAGAGAAGCTTTGGATTTAATTTTTAATTTTTGTATTTTTATTATAGATTTTTACTGCCCTTGGATACTACTCTTGATATGGAGAAGATTGGGGAACAATTTGCTAATTTGAACATTGTTAAACGTTCCTCAGGAACTACAGAGTCTACTTATTTGCTTGGCATAGACACATCAAAGACTGTACAAGGAGAAAAAGGAAACTTGGTTGCTGTTTTGTGTTCTAATGGATCAATCAGAATATATGATAAAGAAAGGTTAAGTGTACTACGAGAATTTAGTGGAAATCCTGGACTTCTTAATGGAGTGAAATTTGCAAATTCTTGTGACAGTATCTATTCTTCATGTACTGATGGCACCGTAAAATGTTGGGATGCTAGATTAGCCAGTGAAAAACCTGTCCAGCTGTTTAAGGGTTACCCTTCCAATATTTTTATCAGTTTTGACGTAAACTGTAATGATCATGTCATTTGCGCTGGTACAGAAAAAGTTGATGATGATGCATTGTTGGTATTTTGGGATGCAAGAGTTAATTCTCAGGATTTGTCTACTGCTAAAGACCCACTTGGTGCATATTCAGAGACACATAGTGATGATATCACTCAAGTATCTTTCCATCCCAGCAATCCCAACATGGTAGTCTCAGGTTCAACTGATGGCCTAGTAAATGTATTTGACATTAGTGTTGATAATGAAGAAGATGCACTGGTTACAACTTGTAACTCGGTTTCATCAGTAAGCTATATTGGTTGGTCTGGGAAAGATTATAAGCAAATATATTGTATGACACACGATGAAGGATTTTGCTGGTGGGATCTTAATCATCTGAATACTGATGAACCAATTACGTGTTTGAACATCCAAGATGTCAGAGAAGTAATTGATATGAAAGGTGGTATTTTGGACTATTTGATTGGTGGCCTATATCATGAAAAGATGAACAAACTGTTTGTCGTTGGAGGAACAAACACAGGAATTATTCATATAATGAGCTGTACTACATCAGGATTGAGCCATGTGACCAGCCTTCAGGGAGGACATTCTGCTACAGTCCGTTCTTTCTGTTGGAATATGCACGATGATTCTTTGCTAACCGGAGGAGAAGATGCACAGTTGTTACTTTGGAAACCTGGAGCAGTAGAGAAGACATTTACAAAGAAAGACAGCATGAAAATAGCATCTTCTGTGTACCAACGGGTTCGAGTTCACAGTAGTGATTCTTATAAGAAAAAGAAAAAGCAGTGATCTTACATTGGGAATTTACTTGATAGATTTTATAGTTGCAAATAATTATTTTTGTGTACCACCTGTGGAAGACATGTTTAAAGTTCATATGTGAAAACAAGCCAGTTAGCAGACAGTCCTGGAAAAATGTTGAGAATGATTTAATTTGGGTCTTCATATATTCTAAAATTATTTTTTTAAAACCGCCAATTGAGTATATAATCAGTTGAAAGTAAAATTACATTATTCATTTTTAAAACCCATCTGTTGAGTTAGTAAATGTTGAGTTTAAAGAAATAGCTTTGATAAGGACTTTTTAGATGTAGATGGCTAGTGTAACTTAAAAAAAAAAAGTGGTTTTGGCGATATCTTTTAAGCTTAAATTTTTTACATTTTAAATCATCTATTACTTATAAAACCCAATGAAACTGTTTTTCTTCATTTGAGGAGCTCCTAATTGCTTAATATACATAGATTACATTAAAGTATTTAAATATAAATATTCCAAGTCTAAATAGAACTAAACTTTTTTAGAAATAAAATGACTTGAATCTATGTAATAATAAAGTATATTTAGTAAATATTTGCACCTTTACTTCAGTCTTACTGGTCAAATAGTAAACAGGTGTTTCACTGATGACAAGGAAATTACCATGAAAAATCATTTTGAGTATGGTGTCAGATGGATTTTAGCCTTTATTGGGGTAATCACTTCACAAGGTATATAAATACCTAATCGCTATGCTGTACCTCTGAAACTAATATTGTATGTCAGCTGTAATTTGAAAATAAATTTTTAAAAATTTCATTTTGAGACTCAAAGTGAATATAGAAAAATGAAAATATAATAGCACAATGACTTTGTTTAAAAAATATTCTAATATTTTGTGATAAAATTTTCTTCCATAGTGTTTCAGTCATAATTTTACATTTGAATCTGTATTTACTGCTAACTTTTAAAAATTTATTTAAATCAATTTCAAATATACAGTACGTTGATTAGACATCTCTATAGTTCCTAATACTGCTAATTTTTTTTATTTTTCCTTTTAAATACTTCTCAAAAAATCTTGAAATCAGTCCCTCTGAAGGTTTGTCATCTTCTCTTATGCTTAATTAAAAATAAAATTAAAAATATCTTTTTATCTTTTGCATTAGAAATGTCATGAAAAACAAATGTTACTTTAGAACCTTTTACATTTCTCCTTAATTGTTAATAATAATGATTTATCTCTGAGACTGTAGTACTGGGGGAAATTTTTATTTTTTCTGTAGAACAATGCAGCTTATATTTAGACTGATCTAGCTTAACTCACAAGACTGAACAATAGGTAAGTCTCTGTTAAACATATTCAAAATGTATAATTCTTTTTTTTTGAGAAATTCAACTGTTCTTTTTGCCCATTCCATAAACCTGAGGGTAATTATGGACTTTCTCCTTTTCTCCTAACTAGTCAATCACCAATTCCTATGCCGTTCCACCTCCTAAAATCTGTCAGTTGTCCTTTCACCTTTACCACTACTGCCTTGGACTCATCATTTCTCACCTAGATTACAGACCCTATCTCTAATCTCCAATTCATTCTTCCCACCACTTCTAGGCTGAACAGCGAAAACAAATTTGATAATATCTCATGCTGCTTAAAATTTTTCATACATTTTAATCTTTTGATAGAGGACTATGTAAAAACAAGAAACCATGTTTTCAAGATATTTTAGGATATGAGACAATGATGACTACATAGGAAAGCTGGTTAAAAAAGACTTAGAGAAATTGCATTTATAAAATAACAGGAAGTGAAATTGGAATATCAGAACAATATAGCTTTTAAAAATAGTTAAAATTCAAAAGTAGTTAATGGAGTTGGAAAGGCAGGTGAAGAAATAGTTTTGAAAGTAGAACTCGAAGAGCCAGAAAGTGAGAGAAAAGATAAAAAAACAGAAGAAAATATAGGGGCCTAATATCAGACTAATAGTTTTACAAAGTGAAAGAAAAATTTTAAAGGAGGCAGAAGGATTAGTAAAATGAAATAATGTAAGAGGCTCTTCCAGAACTTCAGTCTTCAGATTGAAAGCCCAACAGAGTCTCAACTGTATTGAATGAAAAAACCTACACTAAGGCATACCACTATGAAGTTTCAGAACTCCAAAAATAGAGAAAATCTTAAAAGTTTCCAAGGAGACAGGGAAAAACAATCACTTAGGAACAAGAATAACATCTGTATTAGACTCCTCATTAGCAAATCTGGATGACAATAGCTGATCAATGTCTTCAAAATTCTGAGGACAAATTCCTGCTATCTGAATTTATGCTCTCATGAAGCCAATAAATTTTTGTGAAACATCCCTTGCTGCTTGCTCTCTGAAACAGGAACCAAATTTCTTTGGGCCTAACTTATTACAGATTATTCATTGCTAACAAAACTCATCAGATGAACCAGAAATAAAAGGTTTGCATATCAGGAGATACTGGCTTTTCCAATCTATAATTCCATGACAGGTTGAACTGCTTGCAAATGTGAATTTAAAACCGTTTTCAGGCATGCAAGATGTCAAACTTCACTTTCCCTGCAGCTTTTAAAAAGGCTAGTGGAGGATGTATGCCACAAAATATAAGGGACTAAATTAAGGAAGACAGGATACTAGGATTCAGGTCACCAGCCTAGCATACTGGCAAGATTACGATATTTAGTCCAGATTGGAACAAGAAGATAAGGTATCAAGAAGGAGATATCCAGGGAGAAAAATAAATTGACAGGTTACCCAGTGCATTCAACCATGTGGAAAATGGGATAAGTGGATTAAACTCACCAATGAAAAGAGATCCTCGTATTGAAAATTTTAATAAAAGTGTTTAAAAGATCAAAACGTAAAACCCAAGATTTACTTAACACATAGGTTAAAAATTAAAAGTAGAAAAGGTATGCCAACCCACAGAATGGGAGAATATATTTGCAAATAATAGATAAGAACTTGTATCCAGAACATACATTTACCTCTTACTATTCAATAATAAAAAACAGAACCCAATTTTTAAATAGTCAAAGAGTCTGAATAGACATTTTTCCAAAGAAGATATACAAATGGTCAATAAACACATGAAAAGCATCATTACTCATTACAGAAATTCAAATCGAAACCACAATGAGATGCCACTTCACACCTCCTGGGACAGCTATATAATCAAAAACGTGTTAATGAGAAATTGAAAGCTTTGTACACTGCTGATGGGAATGTAAAATGGTATAGCTATAGTTTGGCAATTCCTCAAACAGGGTTGACCCAGCATTTCCACCCCTAGGTATACGCTGAGGAGAATTGAAAACATGACACAAAATATTGTGCATGAACATTCATAGCATTATTCCTAATAGCCAAAAGGTGGAAACCACCCAAGTGTTCCTCAATTAATGAATGAGTAAAATATGTTATATCCATTACAAAGGAATATTATTCAGCCAAAGGGGAATAAAGTACTAATACATACTACAACTTGGATGAGTCTTGAAAACATATAAAGTAAAAATAGCTACAAAAGACTACATATTATATGATTCCATTTAAGTCAAATGTCCTGAACAGTCAAATCTATAAAGAAATTTAAGTGGTAGCCTAGGGCTGGGAGGTGAGGGTGAAAGGGGAGGTTGGCGGATGATAGCTAAAGGATATGAGATTTCTTTTGGAAGTAATGAAAATGCTCTAAAACTGATTATGGTTGCACAACTTTGTGAGTATATTAAAAACCATTGAATTATATTCTTTAAATAGACTGTATGGTATGTAAATTATATCTGAATAAAGCTATTAGAAATTTACACACACACACACACACACACACACACACACACACCAAATATGAACCAAAAAGCCAGGGCAGCAGTCTTAATTGTTCACAAAATGAACTTGAGGCTAATATAATGTTGATCCCAAAACCAGATGATAAGAAAAAAGTTAGGTCCATTTTGTTTATGAATATACATAGTTAAAAATATTAGCTAACCAAATCCAACGGTGTATTCAAAAGGAAAAAAGTGACCAAATAAGATTTATCTCAGGAATACTATTCATATGACTCTACATCAGAAAACCTGTTACAGTAATGGACTAAAAGGAAAAAGTCAATTGATACAGAAAGATGTAAGGTTTTGCCTATTTATGAAAAACATAAACAGTTATCAATAGAATAACTTTAAAAGAGAATGGAAATGGGTTTGGAAATAAAAGAGGAAGGCAGGACGAGAGGGAGGAAAGACAAAAATAATAGGAAAGAAAAGATCACTTTGAAAGGGTTTGCAACTGTTGGAGAGTTTGAGAACTAATAGGTACATGGAAAACCATGCAAAAGAAAAGGAGTGGGGCATATTTTTAACTCTAGGGGTAAAAAGATTGTATAAGAATAAATAATAATAGTACACTACTTAACCCAGTAGTGAATAATATTAATGTAGTCAGAGTAATGTAAGCACAATATTGGTTTAATCAAAAACTTTGTAAAACTATATTGGGAGTAGGGAAGGAAAGAGGAAGGAAGGGGTGTGCAGATGCGTGGTCTTTCTCTTCGTAGTAGAAAGTCAACGTTCTTCCTATGGATAAATCAAGAGAATAGCAGTATAAGATTATTCAGAATCATGTAAGTAAATCAGTCACCTGCAAAACAGCTAAGAGTTTACAGTGGTTCCCTCTAGAGAAGGCAGAAGAGGAGGGATAGGGGAGTGCCGTTTTTATTGTTTGATTTTTGTTATATATACATATACCTTGTAATCAAATATCAGGATACTTTGGCTGCAAATAATAGCTAATTCAAATTAACCAAATAAGGAACATATTACCTCACATAAGCTCAGAAGCACAAATTTCCAGGGTTTGGTTGTTAACAGGAATGCAAATTCTTTCCATTTTTCTGCTCTGTCAATTTTCATCTTGTCAGCTTCAAGTACACAAGACGACTACAATGGACCAATGATCAACTCCACATTTACCAGTGTCCCTTGGGAAGGGGGTTGCTACTTTACCTGTGATTCTCTGCCTAAAATAGTCACAAGCAAAAGAAATGTGATTACTACCAGTTGGCCCAATCATGATCGCTGCTTGTGGGGCTGGAGATAACATGCTCCTCTGAAGCACATGGGTTCAGAGAAGGGGATAAAATGTAGGTTGGGTTGATGAATAAGTTGTCCTACAGGTATTACTTGATTGTAATTAAGTATATGTTACTTCAACATGTTTTTCATTTTAACATTGAATTAAATAATAGATTTGTGAGGTAATAGTTAACCTGCCTCCTTTTACGTTAATCAGTACTTAATAAATCCAAAATATTCCTCCTTTATTGGATTGTTGTTTAGAGAAGAGGTAGATATTTAAAAAAAATAAAATGAGAAACCGAAAAATGTGTCATGATTTTTATTGTCCTTTTGGCATATTTTATGTAATCTACTGCAATCAGCAATGTCATATTGAATCAATTTACTATTCAATTACTGACCCATTAGTAAATCTATATCTCAGACCTGCAAATCAACTCTTATTTATCTAGGTTTGAGATTACTCATACATTGTCTTCTGCAGGTTAGCTCTGCCTGGGTTTTTGCATTTCACTGTCCTTAGCTCTTGACCATGTAAAGTGCCTGAAATTAAAATCATACCATTTTGTAGCCCATTACCCTTCAGTCTTCCCACTCTACACCCTTATGCATAAGCCAAAAAATGAACAAACAGACAAACAAAACACATTGAAATCCCTGAATGCATCATGAAAAGAATGCAACTACTTGCACTGGTTTCATTAACTGAAACATGGAGATACGAGTATGTGACAGAAACTGCAAATTGTCTCCCATTCTCCTTTTTCATAGTTATAGAATTCTCAGGTTTTAGGTGGGGAAGTGAAGCCCAGAATAAAGACTATTTCCCAGAGTACTTTACAACTGTTTGTGGATATAAGACTATGTTGGGGTAATGAGATGCATGTGGAAACTTCTAAGAACCTACAGTAAAGAACAATGTTAAGTTTCCTATGTCCCCTCTCCTGTCTGGAATGTGGATATGATGACTGGAGCTCTAGCCAACCTCCTGAACCATGAGGGCGAAGGCCACAACTAGCTTCTAGAGGAGTTGGCTAAAAAGGAGTTTGGGACCTTGAGTCTTTTTGGAGAAAGAAAGTACTCTATTATTTAAGCCACTGTTAACTTTAGGTCTTTATTACAAGCAGTGAATTCTAACTGATAATGTATAAACTTTAAGTTTGTTGACATTACATGAACTACTGTATATAAAAACTCAGAATAGTGTTGGAGAGTAGAGTAAGCAGAGAGTGACATTTATAATGTTATACTATTTACATGATTTGGTAAGGTTTTTCCCCTCTGCGTGGTGGTTTGTCTAGTAAACTATTCTTTGCCCTTAAGAACCAGAGCAATTATTTCCTCCTCTGTGAAACTATTTCTGATCTCCACCTGGGGAGTTAATCCTCCCTTTGCTTTATACTTCTTTCTAATCTTATTTATACTTTATAGCAACTTGCACATTTTTTGCTGACACATTTGTCTCCCTGCTAAACCTCTCTCTCTCTCTCTCTCTCTCTCTCTTCTCTCTCACACACACACACACACACACACACACACACAACTGCAGCTCTTTCAATAAACATAAAAATTTCATGGCTCACGTAGATTCTGATACTGCCCCTAAATCTATCTTAACATCCAGTATACCAGTCCTACCAACCACTACTGCCCCACCCAAAGATCATGATATACCACACCTATCAGAGACATAGCCCTACTCCTCTCTCCTGGCCCACTCAGTTGATAAGATGAGATAAATATTGGGCTTGGCACTGTAGTAGATGATGCTGGAGATAATAATATGATGCACATGTCCAAAAGTAGGAGGGAAGAGGAAATGATTCATTCTCTTCTTAGGCACGGGTTGAGAAAAGATGATGCCTTATTTTGAAAAAAATTCTTTGCCTGATAGACTGGAGAACGGAAAGAAAAGAGCAAGAGAAGATGAAATGAACAGAAGGAACAACATGTGCAAGGCGCAGAGGCATAAAACGTGGTTAATTTTAGTTATGAATATTGGACTCAGGTCCTCCTAAACTTCTCTGCAAACACATTCACAAAACATTTCTTAGGGTAAGTTACCTCTGCAGATGGCTCATTGCATTTATTATGTCTTTATTTTTTATTTTTTTTTTAAATTCTGAGGACACCATTTGCCTGAGCCTGTTTTCTAGATAGTACCACTAGGTAATAATTGAAGTTGTTAAAATTACTATTCTGGAGAAATGTTCCTCAGTGCCAGGTCAAGTTCCCGCCCTTGACTCATCCTGCCATTGAGTACATTCAGACTCTTTCTCTTCTCTGGTAGGAGAGTTTTGGAGAAACATGGTGGAGTGAAAGACGTCCCCAGAGCTCTCCCCTTGAAACGATAAACTGAATACCTCTTCTCTGGTGTTCCTAGCATTTGTAAGATTGCCTTCTAAAAACTCGCTGGTTAGTTTTTAGGTTTTCATTTCTAGTTAAGAGCAGGTTTGTCAGTTTTCTACCTTCTGTCCTTATTCCCTAGCCTAGGGACAATGCTGCATTAATTTAGCTTGAGTCTTGTTTGGTTGGTTGGTTTTTGTTCCAGTAGCCTCCTTGTCGATTAAACTAATCTATGTATGAAGTTGCTGTCTATGCCTTCATTTATTTCCTCTAGTGAAGAATACAGGCTCCATATTTTCTTAGGGACTTTGCAAAAATGTAGCTTGGCCCAAGAGTTGAATGAAAATCAAATAGGTTTAACCAAGTACTGTTTCCCCCAAGACACTCATTGGCTATGAGTTCCACAGAGCCCTAAGCAGGCACGGTTTTACTGTTGTTTGGCTGGACGGAGCTGCAACAATCTGTCTGGCAACTCCTTTGGAAGCTGGATTGAGTTTTCTATAAGCCTTGAACCCTGTTCCAGATCCAAGCAGCATCTAGAGGCACCTGCCAATGTGGGTTTTCTCTCTCCTTCCATTGTACTTTACTCACACACCTCTGCTGTTACATGTATGACATGCTGTCAATTTTTGTTTCCTTTTCAGACTGTTCTGTCAGGTGTACATGTAACCATCAACCATTGCTACAATTTGTATTGGCCAAAGCCAAAGAATTGAATGAGTAAGAAGTATCACATCTTGTGATAGTGAGAGAATGCTCATTCTCTTCACAGAGCTTGAAGTAATTACCTGGCCATGGAGTCTTGATAGGTTCTTGGCATCAATCTAGCCATACAAAAGTACTCATTAGTGGATGCTTAACTCCTCCTGGATTAGGATTACTTCCCTACAGCAGTGTGGTCCTTTTGCTTCTCTTTACTACTGTGTCTGTTGCAATGCAATCAATCATTGGCTCTGGGCTCTAGGTTTGATCCTTTACCTGGCAAAGCTTCCAGAGGCAGTGAGATTATCCTCACAAACAACTTTGTAAGATAGGGACCATTAATATCTCCATTTTACATGCAAGGGAACAGAAGATTACAGAGGTAAAGTTACTTATGACTTCAAAACTGGAGCAAGAAGCAATGTAAGATGGAAAGTAACTGGTTCCTTTGATGACCTGGGCGTATTCTCAGGATTGTACATAGGAGACAGTAATGTGATGTGGTTAAGAGTGTGGACACAGATGCCTTATTGCCTGGGATTAAGTCCTGGCTGTATTACTTATTACCTCTATAGTTTTGGGGAACACGTTACATAACCTCTGTGCCTTGGCTTCCTCATCTGAAAAAGAATGGGGAAATTAATAGCCTTTACCTTTTAGGTTATTATAAGAATTAAATGAGTAATACAGGTGAAGCACTTAGCATAGTCTTGGAACATGAAAAGTTCTCAAGAAGTGTTAGCCATCATCATCATCATCATTGTCGTCATTGTAGGAACCAAGTTTGCCAGGTAGTAGAAGTCAGATAAAATGAGGTCCAGGTGTGTTAGCAAATTTGTGCTTACAAAATGCTTTCCAGTGTTCAAAGAACTTGTGCCAGGCACTGCTATGCTCTGAGAACCCCCCAAAAATCAAAGAAAAACTTTTGCTTTTTTGCTCTACTGTTAACAATAGCTGTCTTTGAGAATGGTTTTCGAGGGGTCATTTTACATTCTACACTTTGAATTTATATGATAAAAGCACAGCACTTTTATGGGCAGTAAAGAAAAAGATTTCATGGGGGGAAGAGTCTAATGAGAAGGCAGGCATGCAAATTAATAATTACAATACAATTGTCACTATGAAGAAAGTATAGAGAAAGGTCAGTGGATGTATAGGAGTGCCAAAGACAGCCAGAGTAGTGGCATTTGAGCTGAGACAGGACTATTGAGTAGACATTTGCCAAGTGAATAGAGAAAGCTGTCAAAGCAGAGGAAGCATGAAAAACTGGTATATACTGAGGAAACTACATACTGCTCAGTGGTGCTTGACATGAAATGAGGGGTAAACAGTGTGAGTTAAGGCTGGTTAGGTAAGAGGAGTCAGATAATGAAGGAATGTACTACTAGGCAGAGGTGTTCGAAATTTGCCACATAGATATTGGGTGCCCATGAGGAATTTTAGGTTGAGAAGTAAGCAATATGATTAGATTTGTATCATTCTGTTGTCAGTGTAGGTAATGGGAACGGATAATTCTCTAAAGTGGTTAAAACAATACCAGTATCAGAACTCAAGTCTTTTGACCTGAGTGTAGCAGATTTTCCACTAAACCATGCTGACTATAGCAATATATAAAAGGTCCCACAATTTATTATATTAATCCGCTAGTGTGAATTTAAATTCTTCACTAAGAGAATGGGAAAATATTTCTCATAATCACTAATCAACCTAACCTTGTCTTTTATCTCTCTTGGGGGATATGCCTATTAGAAGATACCTTTCTCTTAAATTCTGTCTCCTTATTTGAATGGAAGAGAGTTTACAATTCATTCTTCAGATATGTACAAAGCATAATTTCCACTGAACAATTTGTTCTAGGGTCTGTATCCTTTAAAAATTCATGCAATTTGCGTTAAGCCTAAATTTAATTTTTATCATTACAGTGTAATCCCATTTTATCCAGTTCCTTTCATAAGTTTATATAATAAGTCCAAAGGTGTATGGACAGCAGCCCTTAGAAGGAGAGCTTACCTTTTCCATGAGACAATATCTCCCCTCAGGGTGCTAACTCCTCTCTCTGCTTCCACACACATTCCTATTTAGAGGTCATCAGTCAGCGTACTGTGCAGCAAGCTGGTTAGCAGGGAATATCTCTTGGTGTGACAATGCTTTTGCTTCCAGTGCCTTCTGCCAAGGGTCCGTGGGGTCTGGAAGAAAAGAAGGGAAATACAGTCCTTCACTATTAGCACTTTCTCTTGGCTTTTCCTACCTAGAGCACAGTCCCATTAATCCAGTAGGACCTTATTATAATCCCAAGGCTTCCTTCCTCAAGCTCCCCAAATCCTCATGGTTGGTATGATTTTTTGCTACTATCAGAGCTTTAGTCTGAATTTATCCTAGGGATGGTATCATTATTCTGGCAAAATTCATGTCATTGAATGTCTCTTTGCCATCTGTGTCCTACTTCCTGCTTGCTGGAATAAGAAGTGCTAAACTATTCCCTCTCATCAATGACAGCACCCACTTCTGTGTTTAAGTTCAATTTTTTAAACTGTAGCCAGCAATATGGTTTTTTATTCATGCACTCACTCATTCATTTATCCATTTTTGAGTACTTATTACATGCCAGCCATCGCACTAGTTCCTTGAGGCATAGTATTAATAGGCCTTTCCATCATGAATCTTCTGATCTAGTGACCCTGATATTGGGTTGGGAGGGGGTGTTAAAAGTGAAGAACAGCTTGTTAACTGAGACTGGAAGAAAATGGAAGCATCTACAGTTGCCAACATTGTAATTATTGCATCTTAAGTAAGAAGATTAAACATATTTTAATGGTTATATATGAGCATGATTGCTAACTTCATTTAATTAAGAGAGAAGGCAATATGCTGCCTCTTAACATATTGCAGTAGAGTCCATGAGAATGGAGCTATCTGTTTAAAAGTTAACATGGTTCCTAAGAAAACAGTATAGAATTACCATATGATCCAGCAATCCCATTTCTGGGTATACATACAAAAGAATCGAAAGCAGAACCTTGGAGAGTTATTTGCACATCCATGTTCAGTGCAGCATTACACAATTGCCAAGACGTAAAAGCAGCCCAAATGTCCATGGACAAGTGAATGGATAAAGAAAATGTGGCATATACATAGAATGAAATATTATTCAGCCTTAAAAAAGAAGAAAATCTTATCATATGCTACCATATGGATGATCCTTGAGGATATCAAATGAAATAAACCAGTCACAAAAGGACAAATACTGCATGATTCTGCTTGCATGAAATATCTAGAGTAGTCAAAATCATAGGACTAGAAAGTGGAATGATGATTGTCAGAGCCTGGGGAGTGGGAGGGAGAGATGGGCAATTATTGTTTGATGGCTATAGAGTTTCAGTTTTGTAAGATAAAAAAAAATTTAGAAATTTGTTACAGAACAATGGGAATATAGTTCACTGTTGAACAGTACATTTAAAGATTTTAATTTAAAAGAGAAATTTTAATATTATATGTTTTTGCCACAATCAAAAATAAAATTAAAACATTAAAAAGCTAACATGGTTAACATGGAAGCAACTGTGGGTATGAAGAAATGAGTGTTAAATTGAGGTCGATCAGAAGATTGGGGTTGCAGACTTGGCCGGCCAATTCCTAGCTGTGTGACCTTGGGCTTGCATTTGACCTCTAACCCTCTGTGTCTTCACTGGTAAAATGGAGATCATGTCACCTACTTCAAAGAATTTTGTAAGGGTTAAATGAGAAGATGTGTGTGCAAGTTGACAGACCCTAAGCACTATTCAAATGCAAGGCATTTTGATGGTGGTGATGATGGATTTTTCTATTATCTGGCTTCACCACTCTTGTTTCTGGCCACATTCAGGCAGGGGGCATATTGAGGCACTAACTCCAGCTTTTCATTTTTCCTGCTATTTTCTCCACTTCAAAGTTACAGATGTTAAAAGTGGAATGCTTAACCTAGTTGTTGATCCTTCTACCAGCAACTTATCTTACTGTTCTCCAGGCAAGTTCCATTTGTCTTGATTTTCTTATTTTAGTTAACTCCATCATAGAATTGGAGATATTAAATACAGATATATAAGAAGTCCTGACTAGGACCCTTTGAGTAAGTAGGACCCCAGCCAGCCCTTGAAGGAAGGAAAAGATTTGAATAAACAAAGCAAGGGGAATGGAAGGAAGGGTTGGCATTCCTGATGGGAGGAAACCTCATGAGCAAAGTTTGTGGGAAAAAATAAATAAGGAAAGCTTAGAGGACAAGGAGGACACTGGCCTGCTTAAAATGATGAGCCTGAAAGATGAAAAGGGGTACAGATAATGAAGGTACTTCAGTAGCAGGCTGAGGGTATTGGATTCTAGTCATTTTAATTTGAGAGTAGGGAAATGAGCTGTTTCAATGTGTGTTTTATACCAAAATAATTCATGAACCTAATGCAATTACAATAAAATCTCTATGGCTTGTTTAGGAGAAGTCTATAAAATGATACTGGAATTCAACCAGATGAATCATCAGGTGACAATAAGAAAAAGATTTAAAAGCATAATGAATAAACAGTGGTGGGAAAATGGATTACTTATTAAAAATATCAATTTAGGTTCCCATTTTACACCATATACCCAAATTAATTTAAGCTCAATTAAATAATGTAATGTAAAAGAAAAATAAAACAAAAATTAGAAGATAATATAGATAAATGTCTGCTCTCTAAATGGGTAAGGAATTTTTAGAGCAAGATAATCTCCTATGTACTGTTGGTGGGGTTGTTAATTGGTACAATCATTTAGGAAAGCATTTTGCCCCATCTTGTGGAGCTCAAGAAGCACATACCCTACGACCTGATTCCACTTCTGGATACACACACAGACTCAAGAAACCATGGTACAGAAGGAGATGTGCCCAGCACCACTGTTCACAGCACCACCGTTCAAGACAGTAAAATGCTGGAAACAATCCAAAATCACAAAACAAGAGAATGAATAAACTGCAGAACATTTATAAGTGGACTGTTATATAGCAGTGAAAGGGAACTAACTAAAGTATCTGTATCAAAATAAATTAAAAACACACATGTCGGGTGAAAAATTAAGTTACAGAGGATAACATACAGTATAATACCAATTATATACAATCCTAAAATATGAAAAAAATGCACTGCATTCTGTTTAGGAATATGCACATATTTCGTACAAGTAGACATTATGGGAATAAAAAGCAGTAGATTCAGGGTCGTTGTAACCTCTGAGAAAGAAGGGATGTGACAGGAGGAGCTTACACAAGAGGCTTCCACCGTGTTGGTTTTATTTCTAGAGCTGTGTAGTAGGTACGTAGGTCTTTGTTGTATTACTCATTGTGGCACTTTGCAAGTCTAAAATGTTTTGCGAAATAAAATGTAAGGGTAATGCATATCCTTATAATAAATTGAAACAATATCTAAGTATATAATTAATCTTTACCACCTGCCTCCAACCCACACTGTTAACAGTTCCAAGTGTGTTCTCCCAGATCTTTTCTAGACATTTACCTTTTTTTTAGATATCTGCATATTTCATACATCAGGTTTTTCTTAACATAAATAGGGTGCTACTTTACCTATAATTCTGTAATTCTTGCTTTTTTTCACTTCATATCATAGATACCTTTCCATATGGGTAACTGTACATCTCCTTTATATTTAATGGCTGTATAGTATTCATAGTGTGAATGTGCCATAATTTATTTAATTATTCCTCAGCTGATGCATGTCTAGGTTGTTTCTATTTTTTGTTATTAATATTCCAAAATGAATATCCCTGCTAAACTTTAGGGAGTGTTTTTGTTTGAAAGATTTTCAGGGGAGAAGAATTTTTCAGAGAAAGACTTTTTAAGAATTTGTGCTTAGGGATGAAAGAAATCCCAAAGGAAATCTGGTATATTCCTCTAAGTCAATAGGTAAAAACTTTATGTAAGTCAATCACAAAAAACTAAAACTAAAGAAAAATAAGCAAAGTACATCAATAGACAACTTGCAGAAAAAGAAATCTAAATGCCTACTAAATACATGGAAAACATTTTAACTATCCAATTCTATAATCAAAGAGATGAAAGTTATAATTAGTTTCATTTTTTTTTGGCCTACAAATGTAGATGAGATGAGAAAGGGAGTCATAGTGTTGGCAATGTTGCAGAACTTAATCAAGAACTTAAAAATGTTCATATCCTTAGACTATTCATTCCACGATTATAAATATAATTTGAGGAAATAATCCAAGAAGTTGTAAATAGAGATTCATTGCATGTATTTTTGGGGCTTTTTCTTCCCCCAACATATACTGAAACAGCAGAGAGCCCCCAACATTCGTTTTGTGCAACATGACTCTGATACCCTGACCACAGCTGATTACATGGGGCATGTGTGCCTGACCCAAGCTGTGCGAGGACCCCCTTTCCAGGGTTTCTGGCCTCACCTCTGGCTGCTCTCCTCAGTGGAAACAAATGAAATGTGAGAGCTTGCTCTGCTATACTACTGTCATGTAGCTTTATTCTTAGAGAAAGCCCTTCTTTACCGTGAGAAAAAAAAATGGAGCACAATCACAGCAAGGGGCAGAGACAAAAAAAAAAGATCCGAGGGCTTTCCTATCCTGCTGCTAGTCCCCCGCTTACTGAGGCTAAGTGCATCCCTGCCCAGAATTCTAATAACAGATTCCCCGCTTTGCTTATACCGGCTCCCTCCTTCCCGTAAGTCCCTGATAAGGCTCCTGCTGCTTTGACTCAAGAGAGAGAACCCCAGGTTCTGCCCTTTACCTCAATACCCCAGCACGCAGAGAATGGGTGCAGTGCGTGGGGGGTGGGGAAGGGGAGGGGAAAGAAACGGAGGGGGCGGGTAGGGGAGGAGGGATGTGAGTATCCTAATTTCTAACTCTGAAGGTCTACCAAGGAGGAAAAGAAGGCATGGAAGGAAGAATGAAATACTGATTGAGCACTTACAAATAAAATGAAAATAATCTACGTGACTCACTTTGGGTAGACCCTGGCCCATGGTAAAGAATACTTTAAACAAACAAAAAAACAGGTGCCAAGCCAGAGTGAATGAGAGTTCTGAGTGTCATAAGTTCAGCTTAAATATCATCTCCTCTTTGTCCTTGTTGTTTCTTTTTCCTTTCCTATCTTATTCACAAGGTATTGCACTGGGCTCTGGGCTCCCATAATAATTAGTCCTTGATGGTAACTTCTTGTAATACACTAGAGTGACAGTATTTATCATGTCTTATTCAGATTTGTATTTCCCCAGAGCACAGAGTAGGTACTTAGGTGTTTGGAATGAATACGTGAGAAAATGATTCAACAAAATAACGAAAATTTAATTAGGAAAGTTCTCCTATATTAAGTGTTTAAAGGCTTATTGAAATGTTTTGACCATCATAATGATGATGATTTCTCTTTAAAATTTTTTAAATTATATTTTTACTTTATTTTAAATTGAGGCATAAATCGATATATAACATTATATTAGTTTCAGATGTACAACATAATGATTCGGCATTTATTTATATTGTAAAATGATCTCTACAGTATGTCTAGTTGACATTCGTCAGGTGATGATCTCTCTTGAAGTTGAGTACTTGCCACAGTTTGCCTATGAAGCCAGTGACTTTCATGTATAACATCTTTCTTCTAAAGAGTCAAGACACCTGGAAGTTCATATTTTGAATGAGTCTCTTCCGATGCTTGTTTTTCAAAAATATTTTTTCATAAATACTCCATTCCAGTTGCCAACTAGTTTGTTAACTGGGTCACTAATCTTTCAAATCTGAGAATATATGCTTTCTTGACTTAGAAAAACCATCAAACAGAATATTTTCAAATACTGAAGGTGACTACAGCTGTTTCCATTGTTCTCAAAGCCCATTAGACCTAAATTCTCCACCCTCCCCCCCCCCTGCCAAGTCTCTTCATTGTGAAGAAAGTTGATTTGGACCCACACTGTCACGTAACTCTACCAATGTGCTTCTCACTAAAGACAGAATGGGGAATTCTTCGTTATTTTGGAGAGAATTAAATATCAAAGGAAGTAAACAGGAAAGGCTTCATGTTTTCTATATATTCTACACAGCACTATATAGAAACCAGATTATATAGAGGACTTCCAGCAGGTTCAGGCAGTAAAATAGTTTGGAATTTCAGTGCCTATCTTCTAATCTTTATTCCTGCCCAAGTTCTGCCACTTACTGGAAGTATGACCTTGGAAAGAAAATAAAAGCTTCCTGTATCTTAGTTTCTACATCTGTAAAATGGGATGAAAGTACTTATATCAACGGGTTATTTTGAGGATTAAACAAGGTAATACATGCAAAATATCTATCACAGTTCCTGGCTCAGGGTGTCCATGAATGGGAGTTCATGCTGCTGATGATGAAAAACTTGGCCGATTGTTTCTACTTTCTTTATGACCTCACATAAGACATTTAACCTCTATATCCTATTTGTCTTTCTTTATGTAAGATGGAGACAATAGTAGCCTTGTATTCAATTACTTGGCCATATCATTAACAAACAATGCTTACAGAGGTAATTTGGTGTAGTAGCCCTTGGAAGAAATTGTGGTTCAAATTGTGGTTCTACTAGTTACTAGCTGTATGACACTGGACAATTTCCCTGATCCTCACTTTTTAAATTTATAAAATGGAAATAATATGTATCTACAGAGTTAAGGTTGAGATTAAAGAGTGCATATGAAAGTAAACTAAATTGTTATGCACATGTTTGTAATTATTATTACCGGTACCATAAAGGTTGTCTTATTGGTTTATTTTCTTTTAATAACACTGTGCTCAGATTTTATTTTTCACCCCTTTTTAGAACATTTTAGCAGTAATTCACCCTATGCTCATTGATTCTTTTATTGATTCCTTTTTTTGTTTAAGTTACTTCTATGCTTTTATTCTTTTTTCTTTTTTCTCTTTTTTAGTCAACATTATTTTATATTAGTTTCATGTTTATTGATACTTTAAAGACAATATTTTCTGTGATAGATAAGAACCCTCGATGTAACTTTCAATCATAGGCTGCATTTTCTAAAATATGGCTTGTTGTTTTAAGGGTCATAGTAAAAAACAAGCTATTGAAAAGCTGCAGTTTGCTAAGATTAAAGCTTATTCATGTCTGGCAGGTCACTGCCCTGTCTTTCTTCATGTAAATGTATTCTAGGAGGATGTAACTCTTCAAATATAATTCTTAAGAATATCTACTTAGAGTCTTAAAAAACAATAAATAAATTAGATTCGATGAATTACATTAGGAAAGAATTTCAATCAGGGTCATTTTGAATGGTTTCTTTTGTGCTTAAGATTAGACTTCATTTAGTTCAACCCTTAGGAAATCGCAGATTCAGGGCCTAAGAGTAAACTGAGGTTTGAAAGGTTAAGTGACTTGCCTGTGCATTATTAGTTAACGATTTTTTTTGGGTGTGTAGAAGTTGAACTCTGAAGTAGCTTAAACAAAAAAAGGCATTTACTAGCTCATATAACTGATAAGCTTCAGACATAGCTGAATCCAGTGGCTCCAATCATCTCGTTAAAACTTGGCTTTTGTCAAAGTTTCTTCCACAGTATTGCCTTCCTCCAGGATGGAAGAGGGGGAGGGAGATGGTTATAAGTAGCTTACATAATTTCTATGGGTTATGATCCTAAAGGAAAAGGCATCCCACTCCCAGCATTCCCAGAGTGAATCTTGGAGAAGATCCAATTGATCCTCTTGGTTTGTGTACCCGTCTTTCCGGGGGGACTGAAGAGGGAAGTAGCATGAGTCCCACCTGTCACATAAAGTGAGGCAGTGTGGTCCTCAAAGAAAAAGCAGGGATGGATGGGAAGCAGATATGCACTGCACCAAGGCCAGGTCATTACTGAAGGTAGGGCTAGGACTAGAAAGTAGGATCTCAGTCCTACTGCAGTTGTGGAGGTTACAGTGAGGAAGCGACATAGGTGACCTTAAACCCAAAATAGTTGGAGTCTCTTAAAGGAATATAAGGTAGAAATTAAGATAAAACTCTGAAACAATGTTAAGTCAAATGACCATTTTTTTCCTTTCAGAAATATATAGATATTGTAAAATGAAATTCTCAGTTATTGCTAATTGGTCCCACAATTCTATGATATAGTGTAGAAGTGGATTGAAAGGCATACTTTCTGTGTTCTTGCTACTTATTTTCCTCCTGTCACAGTGGAGTATAACAATAATAATAAAAAGACAGAAAACTTCTTAAAGTTTCTAGATGGATAAAATATATTAAAGTATGAAGAAAATGAATGATTATGGTAATAACTAGTGTTTATTGAGCAGTTAACATGTGCCAGGCACTGCAGAAAATGCATAACCTCATTTAAATATGATGTCTATCCTGAGTGAGGAAGTGTTAGTCTGTTTATTTACAGGTCAGGGAATCAAAGCTGCGAGGTATGAGTAATTTTCCCCAGCTCCTCACTATCAGAGTTGGGTTTCCACTTTGAGTATATCTGATTTCAGGGTCTGTGTTCTCATCATTATGCTTATAATTATAATTAGTTACAGCTTTAGTTCATTTAATTGTGTAACTTGGCTATTTTCAAGCAAAATTATTACTTGTGGTACATTGTGTTTTGTCCTGTGTAAAATAGTGTACTTGAAGTTGGCTTTCTCTCCTTTTCTTCCCGCAACACCCCCAATTCTCCTTCCCCATTAGTGACATAAGGCCCTTATTCCTGCCTTGATCCATAGGTGACACTTAGGGCTCTCACTGCTCTGTAGAGAACTAGACCATCTAAACATTTTAAATCTCAAGCAATAATTATACACATTAATCACATGGAAAGCCATGGATAACCTATAACCCTTGAGGCACATCTGAAAATATAACTGTGTAATTTAAATTGTGATACAAGAAATGTCACTGCTGAGGGTGTTTCCTTGTAGATAAATGTGGTTCCCAGGAATATAATACCAAAGCCCCTTGTCTACACTAGCAGTTTTCACACTCCTTTTATTGTTTTTCCTGAGAACAGCTCTTGCCTCAGGTTTTTTCACTGTTTTTCCTTCTCAACCCACACCCAGCTTCATGTACCTTCCATCTCCCACACACAAATTGTGCTAGTCTACCTGTTTTACTCACACAGGTGTTTTCCTTCTCTACCAGTTGATAACTGGTTTGCCGATGTATCTGCATTTTCTCTTAGCCCTTCTTTAGCACTAGTCAGCTATCATTTGAGTCTATGTCTTCTAGTCTCATTACATGGCCAGCCCGTCAGTAGATTCAAGATAAGCTCAGCCTTGGTATCTGGTGAGTGCTTTCATCAGATAGCGATGGACAGTGCTTTGTCATTAGATAATGGCTTTCCAGGTGGCTATAATGTATTTCTTTTCATATTATCTACAATAGCAGTCTCTAAACTTTTTTGATCATTCATTCTCATTACTATGTTCTTGGTGAGCAATTTTTTTTTTTAATGGAGAAAAAGTAAGATTTATTGAAAGTACATTTTAGAAGGATACGGGCCACACTAAGGAAGGTTGCAGCCCTGTGGAATTTAGCAGTTGTAGAGATAAAACAGTACGCCCTAAAGGGAGGGATGGGTTTCCAGCCAGGAATGCTATAACCATTGGGGAGCAATTCTTAACCAAATACATGTATATTTATTTATAAAGTATACACATTTGCTACCATCATTAGCTTATAACTCTCTCTCTCTATATATAAAATGTTAGGGTGAAGTTCATTGTTACTGATAGTGGATATAAATCCACATTCTAAATAACCTTCTTGATGAGCTTGACTTTCTTTTAGCCAAAATTTGGATTTAATAGATTCTTTTGACTTTGAAATGTGGCTGTGAAAGATCTGATATTTTAAGTGTCAGTTCTGTCATTTGGTTGTTTTCCTTTGATTTCTTTGCAAAGGACTCTGGTAAGTCACTTGTCTATTTTTTATGGATCAATTAAACCCAGGTAATATAATCAGAAATCCACTTAACTGAATCTAGCAAACTGCAGTGTCACTATGTTAGTAGGGATGACTGGGTGGGATCACCACTGTCACCCCTAGAAATGGGGAACTCCTAGCTTTCCTTGCTGTTCTAGGCCAAGAGACCAGTCCACGGGCTGAATGCAAGGTTACTCATTCTGTATATAAAATATTAGTTAAGCTTAATGCTTTCTTCAATTTGTATGAAGCGTAAATGGATATCCTCATATTTTCTCCTGCATTCCAAATGGATTGCCTATTTCTGGAGTACACACACCCCTGGGATGCATGGACCTCCTTTAGAAACGACTGGTTCAAGGAACAGTTTCTCACATAGGAAAGGACGTTTCGATTTAAAAAGATCTGCTCATTTCAGTTACTCAGCCATTTTATAGAAAGTGACATGGTTTTGAAATGAATTGTCTTTATAGAGATCCATTATTTGCAAGCAAAATCCCCACTCTACAAAATGTGAAATGTTCTAAGCAACAGCTGTGAGTACTTGAAACATACTCTACTCTTTAACGGTTTAACTGTTGCCAAGGAAAATTTAGTTAGCTTGAGAATCTTCCTTGGTTTTAATTCTGCATTTACCCTCAACCAGAGATTGAGCAAGTTAAGTTCGTTGTGGCTAGGACACTGAAGGTTTCATGAAGACTGGTACAAGAACTTGAGACTGGTATTGTAGCCAATTTTATAGAGCCTAGTGGTGATGAACTTTTATCAGAGCAAAAAAATGGGCACTATTATACAGAGGCCAATTATCTGGAGTCTGTAGGGGGAGCCTGTTTTCATCCATGAGAGCTATCTTTTCCTATTTCCCATTTCAGTTCAAAACAAGAATGTTTTTTCTTTCATGGCATATAAAAATTTTTTTTTCCCACTCAGGAGCCATTTCCGGGAGTGTGCATAGAAATCGGCAACACTTTTGTGTTAACACAAACAAGAGAAAAGCAATGCATTTTTTGCCATTACTTGTGCATATGGCATAGTTTTATTTATACATAGTTCTATTTCCTAACTGTATAAAAAACATGGCCTAATACTGAGGGGATAAACTAGGTTACAGAACGATACATACTACATTAAAAGAAAAAAAACTGTGAGTACACTAAAATGCTAACAGTGGTTGAGGGGTTATGAATGTTAATTTTTTTCCTTGCCTCTTTTTTCACTTACCAAGTTTTGAAAAATTGGGACCCTGACATTTGTAGTTAGCATTAAGACTTTTCTTCCTTTTTCTTGCTCCCTCTCCCCCCAAATACCCGCAAAGGACGCATGTAGCGTGCCTTCAAATTGAGCTCCAAGAATATTTTCTGGAAATGTATCATTTGGCCTGGGGCTCACTAAGGATGCCAACACATCTCTAAGTATTTTATCACTTGTTCTGGCTAGAGTTAAGTCAAAGTTTCACCATAAACTCTTTCGGATCCACCCTCCAATTAAAAGCTCCCAAGCTCCCAGTTTGGAGCGGGGTTTCTCCGAGTTCTGTTCAGCAGGAGGGCCAATGCAGTGGATTGCAATAAATGCTTGCGAGCGTGAGACAGCACTCCCACCTGCATAAGCTACACTGAACCGGCCTCGCCAAGACTTGCAGGAGCTCCAGGGAGCTGATATTCAAGAGAGGTTCAGGGAAAAGGAGACAAGGTGAGAGAGAATTCGAAGCGATACCCAACCCTTGGCCAGGCCCCAGGGGTTCAGATTTCGGTGCCAGGCCTTCAACGGGTTCAGCGGAGAGCGGCTGCTCGAGGTGTCACAGCGGCCTGCAAGGGCCCCATATACACAGGCGCGGGCTGGGAATCTTATTGCTGTCCACGCAGCGCTGGTTCCGGTCCTGAGTGGAGGCTCCTCGAGCCCCGAAGGGCCACCCCCGCCGATATAGGGGACAGAATCAAGGCATCGGGAGCTTCCCCACCCGTGGCCGATTCTTGCCATTAGAATCCTCTGGTAGAAGACGACCGCCGCGCACAGCGTGGAAACCGATTCCGTTGCTCTGTCAGTCGTACACTTCCCGGGTTTAAGGCACGCCTCTCAGGCCTACTGGCGGCTGTAACTACCCTCTTCAGCCTCCCCAAATGCCTGGCGGAAGCGGCGGCAGCGCGGACGGAGATTGCACTGCATCCGGGTTCCTCTCCCCTCAGCCCAATCCTCGGTCTCCGCTCTTCCCACCCTCCTGTTTCTCCGCCCCCCCACCGCCAATCCCGTATCAGCTCTCAGCCGAACATGCTGGCGCGGGAGTGAAGGCGGGCGCCGGCCAATGAGAGCTCGCTTCCCGTTTGAAGCCTCCAGTGAATGGGCGCGGGGGGCGGGAGCTGCTGGCCAGAAGGTTTGGTTGAGAGTGTGCCATGGACTCAGCCGCCCGGTGATATTGACAATAGGAGAGAGAAAGGGGCATTGACGGGGACCCACCGCGGATACCGAAGGGCGGCTCTGGCAGCGGCGGCTCCAGCGGCTCCTACTTCTTCTCCTTCTTTCTCCTCTTGCTGCCGCTGCGGATCCAGTCTTCCTCTTTCCCTTCCCCCCCACCCCACGTCGTCGCCGCCGCCGCCAGGTCTGGGGCAACGAGCAGAGGCGCCGCCCGCCGGGAATGTGAGCAAGGAGCCACCGGCGGAGCCGCAACGGGGTCGGTGCCGATTTGATGGGACGGGCCCGCGGGGGAGGATCGTGAGGCCGCCGCCGCTGGAAGCGCTGAGGTTCAGGTCTGGCCGTGAGGCCTAGAATCGCCGCCGCCGCGGAACCGGAGGGACGCCGCGCCGGACTGCCGTCGCCCCAGGTTCCCTGCCGCTGTCCGGACCTCCCCCCCGCAAGTCCCGGTCCCTCTACCCGCTCCCGCTGCGGCCCTCTCGCGCGTCTCCCGCCCCTCAAAACCACAGATCATCTTCGGATTCTTCCCCAGAAGCTTCAAGGTAACTTCGTCCCTCCAGCCCAGCGGTTCGCCTGCTTCCCTTCCTCTTCCCAGTCTTCCTGGGGAATCTGCAGGGCACTAGCCTCGGGAAGGCCTGGCCCAGGCAGCCGAGGAGTGCGGTGCGGTGGGGTGGGGTGCAGGAAAGGGAGCGCCCGTCCCACTTGTCTGATTTACCTGCAAATGCTTCTCTTGATGCCTCTCTTTCACTCTGTCCCCTCCCCCGCACCCTTTTCTCCACCTTCCAGCATTGGAGGCGTTTTCTTGTACCCCTTATCCACTGACGGAGGCGGGGGGAATAAGGGGGATTGGTGGTGTGAGGATTCTGTAGCAGCTTATCTTCAGGGCTTGCGGTGGGGGTGGGTAGGAGCAAAGGGAGCATGTGAGCATCCCAACAGATAAACCCCTATCCAGTCTTTCTCCTTCATCCTTGTACCCCCTTTGGATTAGCCTGAGCCTTGGAATGCCCCGTGCCCACTGTTTAGAAGATGATAAAGCTTCGGCGCCTTGGTTCAGGGCAAAACCTGTTTCCCCGGGCTTTGCACGGACCCGCTGCTACTGCACGTTCAGTTCTGCAGCGCTTTAGGGTTGAGATCCTTGACGTTTATTCGCGGCCGCGGGCATAAGGGAAAATGATTCTTTAAAAAAAAAAATTGCTATCAATAAACCACTTTTAGAAATAGGGATAAAAACGAGACAAAAAGAATGATGGAGGAACAGAATTTACTGAAATCGTGTGTTGTTACAGTTAAATAAAATCTAATTCACATACCAGATTGGAAAAGCGACCCCTAAATTTACAACATACAGATGTGACGTGGAGCTTCTTGCCCATGCAATCTTTATGAAAATTTTAAAGTGTTCTTACTTCTTCTGTAGTCATTCATAGTTTGCAATTCCATTTTGAATGTCACATTTTTTTTAAAGCTAAATTAGATTTCTAAAAAGTTAGAACCAAACAAGACTTCAGAATTCCAGACCTCCACATCATGTGGTTATGTTTTTGTTTATGTTTTTGTCATTTTTACTTTGTTAGAACCCAGGTAATCCGGGTAACTTTTTATTCTTACACGTTCAGGAAGAAACTACATTACTCTTTTATTTAGAGCTTAAAAAATATTGGAATGACAGGTGAGTAATTGCATTTTGGCATTTTCCCCATACGCATTATATCTATTCAAGTCTGCCATTAATCTTGCATAGAGCCTGGGTACCATGGAAATGATGACATCTGTTTAAATTGGTAAATGAAATTGAGCTTAATGCTTGTTACTTTTGGGGAATAGCCTTCATTTTAATAATTTGATAGGGTTAAAAAATCCATAAGAACTGTTCATCATTTTGATGGAATGGAAATTAATATTTGACCATGAATTTTAAGGGAACTCAACTGGGTTATCTAAGTAGGCTGTGAATTTAAGTTTTCATTTCAATTTTGGTGCACCATTTCATCCTAGTTTTGTTTATTAAGCTTTAATAACTTAAGATGGCTTCACTCAAAAAGAAGACTTCTTTGAAATGATTTTTAATTATGCCTTTTATGTGTTCTGTTTAAAGTAATCTAGCCGGTCCTCATTTGCCGTGTGATGTAGTTTATCATAGCTAACACAGCACATTGCATTAAAAGTCATGCCTAGATAGTTTCAGTAGTTGTAAATTTCACCTTGCTGTAATACATTGGTCTAGATTCTTGAAGTACAATAAGGGTTTAAACTCCAGAGCCCATTCATTGTATTAAATTTTGTGGGAAAATGTATCGATGGAAGTTTTCCAGCTGCAGAATAGCTCCAAAATTACTTCAGGAATCTCAAGAAGAGCTTTGCAGTTCGAATATGAGTAGCTTAGAAGAGTTCTTCAAGTCTAAATGAGTATCTTTAATGTTTATAGCAAGAGTAGCACAGTACATTAGAATATTGCACAGTACATTAGAATTACAATATTGCTTATATAGTAGTTATATTACTTCTATTTTCACCAAATTTTAATGTTTTCTTATTGAATATGATTTTTCTTAATTGATTTTATTTATCAAATATTCCCATTTTCATGAATATTGTGTATGGAAATTTAGAATTTGTGTAACCTACATGTATTCTTCCACTTTGGAAATGTGTTTATAATACTTCTTTCTCTTCAGTAGGGATATGTCCTCAGCACCAACTACTCCTCCATCAGTGGATAAAGTAGACGGATTTTCTCGGAAGTCCGTCAGAAAAGCCAGACAGAAGAGGTCGCAAAGTTCCTCACAGTTTAGGTCTCAAGGCAAGCCTATTGAGTTAACACCTCTGCCTCTCCTGAAAGGTAAGGCTCATGACCAGGTGATGGATTCCCCTTCAGTTGATTTTTAAAAAATATCTTTAAGTTCCTTTTTGTAGAATTTTATATTTGTTAGCATTTTGTGTTGCACATTGAAGGGAAGGATGGGAGATTTCAGACATGTCGAAGTCACCGATATGTGACCAGATATACCCATTCTCCTTTTTAAAGAGCTCAATTAAATATCTGTGGACAAATGAACGGAAACGTATTAGGAGAATCTCTCACATCTATACATAGGAAAAGTGAATGCCAGAGAAACTTTAAGATGTCTGTACTTTTTATTTTTTCTTCTATCGACATTTAGATGTATATGTTACATGCAATGACAATTACAAATTGTACAATTGTACAAATTGTACAGGAAGTAGACATAGTAGAGAAGATGGTACCATTAACATATATAGAAAATTGATGTTTGAAAGAATTCATTTTTTAAAATCAAGAAAAAATAGTAACTGATGACATACATTCTTGTTTTTAGATAGCACAAATAGAAAATGTGTATGATGATTTTATTTAATACTACTTTTTCCACTGGAATGAATTAAAGACAAGTTTTTACTATGAATTTTTAATATAGTTTTTTTCTAAATTAGACCTTTTGACTTTAAGTATATAGATACTTTTTGTGTTCTTTTAATTTTCATGTATTTCCTTTATGTTTAAGAAGCATTGTTTGTAATGTATCAGAATATAGCATTTATAGTATAGAAACATCAGAATCTACCTTTGAAGGTAGATTTTTGTCTGCCTAACAATTAAGGGTGAGGAAAAAGGGGACATGGATAACAAAATGCACTTTAATGGCTCAGAGGAAATCCAAAAACCTGGTTTGTTAGTTCATTAATGAACATTTCTGTAACAGTTTGTGAAATCAGAAGGTATTCTAAGAAACACTGGAGTTTGACTAGAAAGGATCCTCAAAATTTAGCCTAAGCTATTTCAAGCTTGTATTTTTCCCATGTTAACATTTTTTTTTAAAGGAGGGAGATTTATGAGATTCTAATGTTTATACTTGAAATTGGTGAAACTAAATGATTACTGATGACCGGTTAGTAAAGATGAGCTCCTATGTGTTTGGGGGGAAGATGGTATTTGGGCTAAAGACTTTGCTGTAAAAATGAAAATAGTCTTTATGCGGCTTTGGAAGAAAAATGAAGGGAAAATTCTCTAGGGTTAAAACTAATCATGCTTGAAATACAAAGCTGGGAGGTATTTTAGATTTTTTAGTAATTTAATCTGAACTAGACATGTAATAGCTGTTAGCATCTATGTCCTGCAAAGGACTTTATTCTGAGGAAGCAGATTAAACTTTTTTAGGGTTAGAAATATTTTTAAAGTTTATTGTTATATTTAACTTTGGGGGGCTCCTGGTAGGCATTTATGTTAAAACTTAATAACTACTCACAGGCAGGGTTTTGGTTTTGTGGGTAGTGAAAGAGGCGTACCTGAGAAGAAATTGGCACATGTTTTAATATTTTGTTGTTTTTTATCTCTTTTTTATTGTGGTAAACTATAGATAATATAACATTGACCATTTAAACCATTTTTAAGTGTGTATTGAGTGTAGCATTAAGTACATTCACATGTGCATCCATCACATCTTCCCCAACCGAAGCTCTGTATCCATTAAACACTAACTCCCCATTCCCCACTACCCCTAAGCCCTCAGCAACCATCATTCTACCTTCTGTCTGTATGAATTTGGCTACTCTAGGTACCTCATATAGGTGGAATCATATAATATTTGTCTTTTTGTGACTGCTTATTTCACTTAGCATAATGTCCTATAGGTTCATCCATGTTGTAGTATGTTGTGTCAGTATTACCTTCCTTTTTAGTGCTGAATAATATTCCATTGTGTGTATGTACCACATATTGTTTATCCACTTGTCAATGGACACTTGAGTCACTTCCATCTTTTGATTATTGTGAATAATGCTACTGTGAACATGGGTATACAAGTATCTGTTTGAGTTTCTCTCTTCACTTCTTTTGAGTATATACTCAGAAGTGAAATTGCTGGCTCATATGTTTAATGTTTTTTGAGGAAACACCATACTGTTTTCCATAGCAGCTATATCATTTTACATTCACACCAGCAATGCACAGGGTTTCAATTTCTCCACATCCTCACCAGCACTTGTTATTTAAAGTTAAAAAAAATTTTTTTTGGATAATAGCCATCATAATGTGTGTGAAGTGGTAATTCATTGTGGTTTTATATGCATTTCCCTAATGATTACTGGTTAGCATCTTTTCTTGTGCTTTTTGACCATTTGTATATCCTTTTCTCATTTTCTTAAGTGAAGTCTGGTAGTATTGAAAAATTTCCAAGAACTTTGGTCTCTAAGAATATGATTTTTGTGAACTTGTATATTTTGCCAGCATAGAGAATTAGAGAGCAGCAGGACCATATAATGTTAGATATATCCATAAACTTAAAACCAGACAGACTGAAAGCAATTCTTGTATAGTAAGCCCATTCTGGGAAAATATTTTGGAAAGCACTCCATAAATTAGATTTCCATATATATATAGAATAACAAAGAAGTTACTCTCAGCTATAGACTTCAGAAATATATATTTGCTCTTGATGTTTTTTTAGTGAATGAAAACAGTTTGTTAAATGACTTTTTTTTTTTTTTTTACGAATAGATTGACTATTTTTGTGGTGTGGTGTCACCAACTTTATGAAGCAATTTATGGAATATAAAGGAAATATAGGAGGAATTTTTTTTTTTGCCATTTCTGTAGAAGAAACTAGAGTAAATTTTATATGCATGCCAAAGGATAGCTACTGATTTAATTTCTATAGTACTGCTTTGAGTAAATTGGTAGGTTTGAGTTAATTTTATTTGTGTGTACAATATAAATTGCAGTTGAAATTTGTTTGTTGCTTTAAAAAAAAAGTAAAAGACATCTTCAAGGTCTTTAAGAGAGTTTGAGAATGGAAATTGTGTAAACAGTTATTATGTAACTCAGTTTTAATATTTTTATAAAATATTAATATTTTAATAAAAATTTAATAATTTTTGAAAGCTCAAAAATTAGATATTTATTAATGACCATTTGTTTTGTGTTTATGTATTGTCATAATGTTTATTTTATGCATATAATATTGGACTGACTTGTAACTAATACTGCCATTTAATTCTTACCTTAAAAGTCTTCTCACTTGCAGAACCGTAATAAAGTGAAAGTTTCTTCTATTTTGCCCTTTTGCTAATAGGTGGGGTTTTAAAATTTGTATTGATGATGTTGTTTTCTATAGAAAGCAACACCAACATGTAGTTTTCTGTAAATACATGGTGAGCGACCTCACTTTTCCTGGAAATGCAGACATTTAATATAAATGTGTATAAACCTTGAAATGTAGATATTTGAATTTTCCTCATTGTCACATACTTCTGAAAATATTTTCAGGGTGTCCTAAAGTTTTTGAGCTCAAAAGACTCTTAGTCCTTTTATTAACAAAGGAAATCCAGTAGAATAAATCTTAGTGCCTTATGTGCTAAATAGGAAAGCAAAGACTTGGATGCTTTCCTTGTTGCCTACATAATAGGACTTGAAGCAAGCTTTGACAGTTATCTAGGTAAGTTGCTGAATAAGGACAATCAAACAAAATACCCAGATAGATACACATTTATAATAAATAATCATTATTAGTAGTAGTAGTAATAGTAATAATAGTAGTAGTATCTGGGTGAGTGGTTTATGTTCTCTCCCCACCCTATCTTCCCTTACTTTACTTCCAACTTTCTTTGACTTAAAAAGATTATGTAAGTTTAGATTTGAATGAAATGTTTTTGAAAACTATCACCTCTGAAGATGGGATTATAATGAAGGTGTCATCATTATTTCTAGCCAAACAATTCTTCATATGTTTTTGAAGCATTTTGCTGATAGTTTGGACATTTGGTATTAAACATTCCAAAAACTGTGAGTGGAGGTTATAGTTCAGCAGAGAGAAACTCTTTGTCTTTTAGTGTTGAAACCTTTAGATCAGTAACTTTGTGTTTCTATAACACTCCTCTAATGAAAACATTTTTTTCAAAACTCTAAGATTTGATTCAGCTTACCTTATTTTTATTTTTAGGAAGGGTGACAGTTTGTGAGGACTTTTCTAAATTACAATTTAGTTTTTGTGTTTTTCTAATTATTGGATAGGGTAATTCTCTCTTATCTCTGCTTTGTATAGTGTAGAGAAGGAATACGCATATAGAATTCCCAGTATTTATAATGGGCTAGTTAGTGTATTTATGATGAAAATTGTCTCTTAAGGAATAATGTCCTTTAGTTTAGTGTTCACCTTCCTCTTTGTAGGCTATGATGCAGTGTGGCATACGGGAAGGTACATGGGCTTTGTTGCCCAGAAGAGACCTGGCTCACTAGCAAATGACTTAACTCTTTTTTTTTTTTTTTTTTTTTGTCACCCTGCCCTATCCTGTGACTTAATTCTTAGAAGCATTGGTTTCCTTGTCTACCAAATGTGGATGATGATAATAACCAATAGATGTAGCAGTGGCACATTCAATAAATGCTAGCTATTATTACTTAACTGGGATTTCAGAAGTTAGATATGAATAATGTGGAATTATTATTTGACTATATTTTCTTAGCAAAAAGTTGAAATTGGAAATGTCTGAAAATTATGAAACAAGAGCATAGTTTTGCAGTCATGAACCTTTTTCAACTAGAAAATTCAAAGAAACAGTTTGCAAAAGTATTGAATTTAGTAGACTAGGTATATTTAAGCATTTTTATTTGGAGATTTTTACCTACTGTATTGATACCCTACCACATTTTTTAGTGTAATGCTTTTTATTTTTAACTTATTCATTTTTTGAATTGTTAATACAGTCATATAATTCAAATATGAAAAGATAGAAAACGACGTATGGTGAAAAATCCTCCTCCCAACTTGGTTCTTCTAGTTCCCCTTCTCAGGAGCAATCAGTCATAATATTCTTGTATAGTTGGTATAGACATTCTTAAATCTTTGATTGAATTTGAAATGCATTGAGCAGCCTGAAATTATATGCACATTTTATATGTGTATGTTCATTTTTTAAATGGCAGAATTCCATAGCTTTTTTCAGATTCTCATAGTGGTGCCTGAATCCAAAAGGTTAAGAATCATAGATCTAGTGCGTACCTTAGATTAATGATGTATGTTCTTTAGACAGCTAAATTGTAGTGAGAGAGAGGAAGAGGTGTGTGGGGAGAGGGAGTGTGTGGTGTTGGGGGTTGGTTTTAAAAATTAATCATAAGCTTTACTTTTGAACCACGAGAACAACTGTAAGTTAATAAGTGTTAACATTTAGCTTTGCAGCCTTTGAAACAATGTGGTACTACTTTTCTTTTGGGGGAAGAAGTGATAAGATCTTTCACAACACTAAGTGTCAGATTACACCATTTTCATGTGTGAAAGATTATACATAGTTGTAGTGAAGAAGTATTTCATTCACTTTTAGGCAGGAATATTTTTTTCTTTATATATCCTAATAATAGGCTTCTGTAGCATAGAGAAAATTACCATACAGAGTCTTATGTGGGCCAAAAGAAATTGAGAGTAAGCATTCTCGATGTATTAATCATTTAAAAGTAGGGTAACAGCTTGCATTCATATCTCATCCAAGTGTGATCATTACTGCTTAGTTCTTAATCTGAGGTTCACAGATTTCTCTTTGGGGACAGGGTGTGTGTATCATGGATGGGCTTCAAGGTTCTAAGCACCTTTTAAGATTATATGTAAAATTTCTGTACATGTGCAGTTTTTTTGAGGACAGAGTTTATTGCTTTCATTAGATTCTCAAAGATTTAACCCTACCATTTCTGCTTTTCCCTATAGTTAAGAGCTTTTGGCTTAGACTAAAAGATTAGGTGTTGTCATTGTTATTGTTATTATTTCTGAGTGTTATGTTAGTTGTGTGTGTGCACATGCGTTAGTCACTTACCAGTAAACTTTGCAAGTTGTAAACAACAGAACTCATCATAATGTGGGTGTCTTCAGGATATAACCCAGCCAGGGCCTAAAAATATTGAGGTGCCAAATAAGTCTTCTCATAAGGTGAAGTGGTCTTTTTCTACCTAGAACTCTTCCCCTGATTTCATATTATTCTTCGTTTCAGCTCTAATGGGACTTTCTTAGGGACCATCCTCCATGACTTTTAAAAATAATCATTCTTGAAGTTTCTATCACTCTCTTGTCTCTTGCATTATATTTATAATCTGAAAATTATTTTATCTTTGTTTTTTCACTTGTGTGTTATCTGTTTCTCCTACCCATTAAAATGTTATTTGGTGTAGAAACCTTGTTTCTCTTATCCCTAGGGCCCAGATCAGTGCCTCTTACATAGTTGGCATTCAGAAAATAATAGTTAAGAAATGAATTAACATTGTTAGTTGACATCTAGGTTGTTAGTAATAGTAGTATAGACATTTATTTTTCTTTCTTAAATATTAAAAAATTTTTTTCCTCCAAATCCAGGTCACACAGATTTTATTTTAATTTGTAATTTACACAGATTTGTAAACTTGTTTAATGAAGACTTTATTTTTGAAGGATCAAATTGTTGAGTGTTCACTTAAAATCCTGAGAATGGTTTTGTGCTTTGATAATTCTGATTATTTAAGGTTGAAAATAGAAGCAGTATCTTGTGGAGAGAGGATGGAGTGGATTTTTTGTTTGACATACTGAGTGATTCCTTTTACTTAGGGGATTCATCGCTTTCATTTTATAGAAGTTAAGATGTTCAGTACAGTGAAATCCCTTTTTTTGTGCTGGTATTTGGGGATTGAATTATGGGCTTATCAGATCACCAGACTTTCTTTTTTTCAAAATGGTTTGAGAGAACAGCATATCTGAATATTATAATGGACTTTCAGAACAGAGTTTTATGATCAAAATTTCTTTTGTCAAATCTTTTATAATAATGTTAGCTTTTAATATTAATTAGATTTTGTAGTGTTAGGAAAAGAACAGTAGAGTTTCTAGATATTTCAAAAAGGCTAATAACTAAGGTAGTTCTTTGGTTTGTTTGCCAATGATGACATCCTCTTTTACTATTTTTCTACCCTTTGTAATTGAAGATTTTATAAAACAAATAGGCATCTTATTTTTAAGTTACAGTAGAATTAAGTATAAAGGAAAATTAATTGAATAATATGAAATATTATTAAGTTGTCACTTAATGTATAACAGGATATACCTACAATATATAATATATATTAGCTAAGGGAGACAGGTGGCCTCCCTGAGTTAAGAATGGAGGCCCTGGGGTCATACACAGGTAGGTTTGAATTCTGGATTTACTCACAGCTATGTGACTTTTAAGCCATGGTTTTTTATCTCTCGAATTGGGAGAGTGTTAGAACCTCACAGAGTCAGATTAGGTGCCTTCAAACAGGTAACACATTTTGCTCAGTGTTGGGTACATTATAGGAGTTAAAGAATATTAGCTTTTTTAAGTATAAGGAGAGCTGTATAATGGAAAATGCTTACCAGTGTTTTTTAGGTGATTTTTATTTCTTTAACATATTATATTATTTCCACTTAAGGAAGAAAAATATGGAGTGTGTATAGCTGTGAGAATTAGACTCTTAAAGCAGAAAGGAGAACTAGTTCTTATGGAACAATTTCAGCATTACTGTTTAGTCAACATCAGTTTCAAACTGACTTATTTCAGCAATGAGAACTTAAAGTGGCTAATGTAATTCTTTTCAAGGGAAATTCCATTTGTGCAGAGTTACCAGGGAAAATTATTGTTAAATAAACTTATTTTGGAAGTCATCTACTAGAACAAGATCTCCAAACTTTTTTTGTAATTGCTTACTTCTGTCAGTAAAATAACATATATATTTATGCGTTGTGTGCATGTGTTATTATACAAATACGTAATGCCCATCAAGACCCTGCAGAGACATAGAAAGTTTAAAAAGGATGATATTGAAAAATAAAATGTACAGATGTTCTAATACTTAAATTTGTACTTCCTTTTTCCTTGCCCATCCTACTAACACATGCACTGGCCCTGAGCACATCTTTGTTTTGAGATTTTACCTCCAACAGTGAACTTCCTCTTCAGGTTTTGAGCCTTGTTAGTTTTGTAGTGTTTTAGTTTTGAGCCAGAGAGAGAGGTGAAGAGTTGAATGATAAAATGTCTTTCTTTACCTTCTTTAAGTTTTTGTCCAGGCTTTTGAATTGATTGCACTTTAAAGAAATAATCTGAATTGAGGATTTTGTCAGTTTAAGGAGTATCATATGTGGTTCTTTGTCCAGGGCTCTTATCTTGCTATTGGTAGGTGGGTTTCACAGGACCCTTGACCCTCTTGAAATTTCAGGCAGTATTTTGTATCTCTATGCAGACTGACAGTTAGTTTTCTGGGCACAGGCTTACGAGCTTTTAGTAGATTCTCAGAGGTTTCTCCAAAGGCTGGGAACTGCTGCTTTGAGCGGTGGGCGTCAGTCTTCTCAGAGCAGAGAGAGAATTTGTCAGATCATATAATCCCTTTCTGTAGAAGGGAGATCTCGTGACAAGAGGGTTCTTCTGCATATCTCCTGATTTTTAATTCCTTTTGGTATCAAACAGAATTTTAAAAGGTGTTTGAAGGAAGAAGGTACTACATGACTCCAGTGTGGTTGTTTTGAAATGTTTGATCAGTATCATTTGAAAAATTAAGCCAGGTGAATAGGACTATCCATGGTAAAATGGACTGTGCCTGTAAAAAAGCATTTTTCCTCTACTAGCTAGGGAAAAATTGAAAAAAATTGGGAGGAGAAACTCAGGTTCTCCTTGCTGGTGAATAAATAGTTTAGCAACCAATGAAGGAGCAGAGAAGCAGTGTCTGTTGGTTTTCCAGTATGCCAGGCAATAAACTATGAGGTATCACATTGAAGCTTTTCATCAACACCAAGAGCAAGGGAGGTTTGGTATTAACTGGGAACCGAATAACTTGCCCACTTCTGCAGAGAGAGCCAGGGCCGGGATCCCATGCCCATCTGGTTCCAAAGCCAGTGCCTTCTCTCTTAATGTGCATTAGCAGTAGATGGACATAGGTGAGCGCTGGAGCTGACTACCATATCGTTCATGCTGTGCTGAGGTGATTTACTTATTGAATCATCTTACTACATCTTGAAGGAACCTGAAAATTGTAAGGATACTGAAGTGATGAGAAGGAGAAGTGGAGAAGATAAGAGGAGAACAGCCAGGCGGGAAGCAGCACTATGGGAAGATATAAGTGGGTGGTGATGGGGAAGAGTCCTGGAAGAGCAGCAAGGCTAGACTCGACTCTTTGGAAAGGCCAGGCAGTGCAGCCAAGAGGCAGGCAGGAAGGGTTGCTGGCCCCTCACAAAAAGAGCGAGGAGATGCTGCTCTGGACTCTAGTAGGACTTAAATGCTGCTATAGTAAAGGCATCTCAGCCATGGGGAGGCTAGGATTTGGTAAACTGGTAGCATTTCAACAGTGGTGTCCTTTACCATTCATCTTTCCATCTTTGGGAACTAGCTTATTGTAGAAAAGGGCATGGGTTCAAGTCTAGGCAATAGTCCTAGCTTTATGAACTTGAGGTCAGTTACTTAACCTCTTTGAGCTTCATTTTCTACAAATGGGATTGCTACTTCCCAAGGTAGTTTTGAGGAGTGAGGTAATATGGGAATGTGTGGTCACTTGCTTAATAAATATTCCTTTTATTATAATTCTGTTTGTCATTGATCTTTCTTTGAGTCACTCCTATGGACCTGGATCTTGTTTCAGAGTACAAAGTATTGTAAGGGAAGAGATCTGGCAAGATTTCATCCATTTATGTAGCACCATGACAGACTTTCATTTTGTGGTGATGTTACATTTTAATTTAATTCATGATTGCTTGTGCCTGGAACACTGTTCAAAGTAAAATGGTAAAATATTAAAAAGAACATAAAGATAATTGGGACTTGGCATCATGTCAAGAAACGTACTGTCTTCTAATAAGGAAGATACAGACTTTCCAATTAGCCTTTACCAAACACCCCCAAAAGACAATATCTGAAAATAGAAGGGGATACTCCTCCGCCACACCTTATAAGGAAATACAGTGAGAATTTAGAGTAGGTCTAGGCTTCCAAGGAGCTATCTATTTTATAATAGCAGTTTGGTAATACAGCTATTGGGTGCCTTGTGCATTAATTGGCATACAGCACTTTTATTTTTGAATGAATACTTTGAAATCAAGGACATTTGTAGCAAAAATGAATTTCTTTTGAGGGTCAGAAGGCTACTTCAAGCTTTGTATCATTAGGTTAATTTTCCAGAAAGATAGTGATGCATCAACAGGACTGGTGTTTTCCCCTAATTTGTGAGCAGAGGTCAAAATAACTTGAAAGCAGATTGATACAAGGGACTTCTTAAAAGTAAAAGGAAGTTATAGTGCTTTCTGTGTGCCCTGTCCTTACATGCTTCTATGTATATTTGATCTCCAACCCCACCTACAACTGATCCAACTGCTGTTTTTAACATTAACCAGCCATCTAGAAATAATATGATAGTTTAGTCAAAAACAGTTAATACCAGGTTTTGAAACTTAATAGTTCTAAAATTTACATGGATGTGGCTGGATCTAGAGGGAAATCTGCCTGTGTGGTTTCAGGTATAAGGAACTTTGACGTAACTTACGGCTGCTGAGAAAACACTTTGCACTTTATTACCTAGATTTAGTTATTTCTTAAAGATTTTGGATAGAGCTATATTTTGTTGTGTTTAGATTCATATCTTAACATTGTAAAAGGCATTTCAGCTAATGATGAAATTTATTTAGGCTTTTCTGTTTTAGTGAAATGCTCTAGAAATTGTGTACTTTAAATGCCCTTGGATTTAGGAGTGGTAGACTCTGTACTCATACTCTGGAATTGGTGAGGCTCTAATAAAATAGATTGTGTGCAAATGTTTTTCAAAGTACATATGAAGCAAACAGCTATGAAAAGAATCTACATATGACCTGGTTAAATAGCCTCCTCCAGGGGCCTTAAATTCTCATTTTTCTAGTTATTCTGTGGACTGTGTAATTCAATTCATTCATTCATCACATTTCTGAATAGTAGAATGCATGGGCACTGCCCTAGCAACACATGATGCACAAAACCAGAAGGTTGATGAGGTTCTTCTTTTCAAATGGCCGTTGTAGCTGGTGGTCAGAAACTGACAGCACAATTAGGTTGTCAGGGCCAAATTATTCAGGCTGGGTTAAAGTTTGCCCTTAACCCTGTCCTTGTGCATATGTGTAAATATACGACCAAAGAATATATAAATCACCCATAAACCTCCTACCTGGTCACGAGGAATAATATTTTTCCTTCATGTTTATATATTCTCCTTTTACACTTAAGAATTTTTTTTCTTCTATGATTAATAGCATTATAATTACTTTGAGATAGTCTTATTGTTGGAGTTGGAACTAGAAAAAGTTCTTTGCCATGGTAACATCGTGCTTGTCATTTTATGATCCTGAGGTTTCTTTGAAGATTGCTAGAAGATTACTTTGAGACAGTCTTATTATTGGAGTTGGAATTGAAAAAAATTTTTTCTTTTCATGGCAACATCATGCTTGTCATTTTATGATACTGAGGTTTCTTTGAAAACAAATCACTTAACCATTGCTTGCTTTTAAAAAAATATTATGAAAAATATTTTTATTATTACTTTCTGACTATAAACATGAAATGTACAAAATATCCTTTTAAAAACTAAGTAAAATCCATCTGCACATCCAGGTATATGCTCCATAGATGGCATTGTTATTAAAATGCATAATAAGTTTTCATGTGTTTTAATTCGTGTGTTTTATGAACTGCTGCTTGGAATAGTGGGGGACATAATACAATAGATTTAATTCATTAAAGAATAAAGGTTTAGAAGATTAGAGCTAGAATTATTGTCAGCACCAATTGAAGTTCATTAAATGAAGGTGCAAGCAACAGTAAAACTATAGTTAGTCAAAGCAATTAACATTGGTTATGGTGTTAGGGTTACTGTGAAGACTGGAAAAATAAATAATCGAAAGTATTTAAAATTTGCTAAATTGAATGAAGTTAAAAATTGAATCCACCTCCTTGGTTCTTGCTAATTTAAAATTTTCCTTATCTATTATGATTTAAATTATTGGGCGTTATCTGCTGCACTCTGTGGGTAGTGAAAATTGAGTGGAGTACATGCTTTTCAGTACCAGTGCTTGAAGCAGAACTGGATTGAGTGGTTTACTAAAATAAGGAGGAAAGCATCATCTATGATTATCTCAGACTCTAATCTGTAGGAGAGTCCAACAAAATAAATAAAAGGACTTTAGAGTTTGGAGTTTTTGACAGTCAGTACTTAAAATAACCTCTCGTAACTCAATGATTAATGAATTTTGAAATAATTTTAGAATCATTTGATGATTAGTCAAACAATGTGCAATCCTGTGAATATAAATCTATATATAATATTAATGTAGAATTGGCGAAATTGTATTTTTTAAAGATTTTACTTAATGGAATATTACTTGTCTTTTGCAAGTTAATGTGAGTAGGACACTGCACCCACACCTACATTTCTTGGCTAGAAACCCTCCACCCCCTTTTTTTAAGCAAGGCTGTTTATAATTCTGGACTGTCTCATGAGAATAATTTATTTACATTAGGGTATTATAGTTAATGATTACTATTCATTTCTCTCCATAAGTGCAAGGGTAATTGAGCAGTTATTTGCTTCTTTATTGGTGAGATAGTCATGAAGTTTTGCTTGACTCATTTGAAGATGAGAGATCAAAAACTTCTCCATAGGGTGATTTGGAGGATTGACTGAGTTAATATAGCTAATGCTTAGAGCAGGGTCCAGATCATGGTGTTATGTAAACGTTAGCTATCTTTGTCATCTTGTGGATGTTATTATTTATTTATAAATACTGCGCTTAATCTGTATTTTAAGATTTGGCTTTCAAGTGGATCATTTAAAGATGATTATTTCTGTATTCTATTATTTCGCATTTGCTAATGAACTTTATGAAGCATTTAAAAAAGCATTTTTGAGTGAAGTAACTTTTGGAAGCTGTCAAAGTCGGTGTATTACTGAACCTCAGGACTAGTCCAGGCAAGTGTGGGCGCTTTGCTCTGTGACAGATGTTACAGCATTGTGTTCACCTGCCTTCCCCAGCTGGTGCATGTGGTGTATATGGTGGGGATTGGGAGCTTAGATGTGTGTGATGACACTGAACTTTGTCACTGTGAAACATCGGGACTGTTGGTGGTTAAATGTAGTCAAGAGGTTGATAAATGTTAACCTGGATGGATAGGAAATACCCATTAACCTAACATCTTTCTTTAAGTGGGAGCATTGAAAAATTTTTAAACATTACAAATAAAAAAGATGTTGCTAGGAGTTTTGCAAAAGTATCTTTGGAGCAGGTGGCTTAGCATATGAATTTTTGTGTGTGTTAGAAATTTTTTCTTCATCTGTGATTTTTACCTAAAGCTAATATTTATGAACTGAAATTATGGATTTGTTGAGCACCTATAATTTCGATTAGCAGTGAAACCTATTTAATCTTCATTCAGACTTAGAAAGTTTTTTTCTTTTTTCTCCCTCATGAGAAGTTACGGTTATTACAGTGTCCAAACCACTCATTTCTTATACTTATCTCAAGATAATGAGTGTCATCATTGACATGTCTTAAGTTTCTATCGAGACAAAATGTATTCGACCCCAGTGGATTTTTTTCCTTTTATAATGAATTCAAATAAAATAAGTAACTGTGAATAAAAATATTCACAAAAGCAATACATACATATATTTAAAGTAAGTATAGAATGAGGGAAATCAGGGTTCCAAGAAATCACTAGTAATAAAGTTCAGAGTTCAGTCATACCATAAGTTCGACTGAATTGGAATATCAATCAGAACCCTTCCAAGTTATCTTTTTTAGCTGATAGATGCTGATGTTTCTGTTTCAGCTTGAATTCTTTTTAATCCTAAATATTTAAAATAAAGATTCCAAGACCGAAAAATGAAAGCCTCAGTGAAGGCAGGGCACTTTATGTGTATATACTATTTGACTTCAGTTTTATTGAAGAAAGAGACTGGCTTCTATAGTTGTTCATTTTTCCCCTTCCCATCTGTTTCAAAATTTAAAAAAAAAGATTTTTACATTTATTTTTTTCCTTCTCTCTGTATTTTTCCTTCCTTAGTTATTTTGCAGGTGAATTTGCTTAGCTCTCTATATGCAGCGTATGGCTAAATCAGAAATACAAAGGTAGCATGGGAGACTAGGGAGATTGATGATGAAGACACAACTCTACCCTGTTGCATGTCCAGCAGGGTAGAGTTATGGAAAAGCATAGGTTTGTGAGCCAGCCAGCCTTAGAATTCCGGCCAATTGTTCTTGCAAGCTGGGTGATTTTGGACAAACGACCTTCTCAGAGCCTCAGTTTGCTTACCTGTAAAGTGATGATAATATCACCTGCTGTGCAGGATTAGTTTGAGAGCTGATATATGAAATGCCTAGACCAGTACTGACACATGGCCCTTGGTAATTGACAGTCGTCATAATATTTCCATCTTTGAGGTCAGGGACCATGTCTATTCATGGTTGTGTTTCCATTGTCTAGGATAGTGCCCCTTTCACATCTTCACTGCTCAATCACCTGTTGAGTGAAATCATACTTTTTAGGTAGGAAGGGATTTTTTTTCTCTCTTTCATCCTTTTTAGTCTATAACAGTTCTTGTATCCCTCTTTTCTTTTTTTTTTAACCTTGCAGTTATTTATTGAAACAACATTTCTCATGTTGAACTTCACACATTCTTAATTTGTCAGCCGTGCCTATTATTACCATAAGCATTTTTGGCTTTAATTTAAACCGTATTTTGTGTACAGTGTAGTCTGAAAAAATCAGTTGAATTTAATACAGTACTGTTTTAAAAATGATAAAATTTTGAACATCCAAAAGTGGATGGAATAACAGTTTTTTATATGATGATTTTTGTTAATAATAATTTAATTACAGTTGGAATATGATATTAGTTTCAGGTGTACAACATAGTGATTAGATATTATATAACTTAAAAAAGTGACCACCTCGATAAATCTAGTACTCATCTAACACCATACATAGTTATTACAATATTATTGACTATATTCCTTATGCTCCGTAACTTATTTTATAACTATCAATTTGTACTTCTTAATCCCTTCCCCTTTTCACCTAGCCCTGGAAGGAAATTCTTTGTGCATATAAAGCAGTGCTGACTCATACAATCACCTCTTACTCATTCTTTTTTCTGGTTTGTATCTTAAATAGTCTTAATTTTTTTTTTTAAATGAAGAGAGTTTTATGCAATGAACATAGCTTTAAAGACAAAGGTTTATGATTATGGCCTACTCTGGTTAGACAAAAAGATGTGGCTTTGGACAGATCACAGTCTTTCAAAGGCCCACGATTATCGAAGGTTGCCAAGTGCTTTGATAGGCTCTGGTTTTATCCTCAAGTCTCTTCAGCTCCGATTGAGCACTGGCAGTATCTGGTGTATAAAGAGACGAGTGAGAGTTTATTGAATGAATGAAAGGATGGATATGGTGATTTTTCAGTTATCAGAATTTAGTGTGGGTCTTCACTGGGTAATGTTTATTTGATTAGCTTGGGAAAGTAAAACAGTATACAAACATTGAGTGAATTTCAGTACAGTAGGCTTGACAGTACGATAAAAACCAATTCAGTTTCTTGTTTATCCTGGGTTTGGATTGGACAGGATTTGCTGGTTCACAAGAATTATTGCTGGCGTTAATCTGGCACTTTGCAGCTCTCCTTGAAATATACATAGCAAACTTTTCAGTGGACTGGAAACCGGGACCTAAAAGCATTACCTTTTAGTATAGTCTCTGTGTGGATATGGGGGGGATGTGTGAGTGGAAGAGTGAGCTCTGGGAGAGCATGTGGTATTCTAGTCTTTTCTCTCGCTCTGGCCCCTCTTGCCTTATAGGGATTTATGTCAGCTTAGAGGCGTTGGTTCTGGCTCATTATGATTGATGAAAGATAACTCTACTCCGCTCCTCTGTGTAGTTTCTCTTTCCTCTTAGATGGACTTCTCTCTTCATCCATTCTGTCTTTACTTTTGTTTGAAGTGTGTTCAGGACATTTAAAAAGCTTATTTTAATTCTAGCCTTAAGCAATCATAATTAAAGTTTCTGTTTGCTGCTGCAGAAAGTTTGTTTGTTATTGCAGAAAGCTCTCCCCTTCCACCTCCTGCCTCCATCTCCCTACAATTGTACATTTTTTAATACTTGGGAAGAAGTGAATTTGAGGTTATCCATGTTTCTATCGCTTCATTAGTGAGTATAATTAAGAGGTGCAAGGATTTGATGTGGTTGGCTAAATTTTTACATAGCAGACGAACATAGTGGTTCATATTTTTGAAAATCTTTGTACAGTATTTGGAAAGATATTCTAACCTCATTTTTGGGGCTTTTTATTTTGCTATGCATAATTAGATAAGATTCGATCTATCTATCTTTGTTTGGCCTTTGTACTTGAAGGAGATGCAGCGTATATTCTGAATAGACCGTGCATAACTCCCCAGGAGGCCTTTCTTTGGTGAGCATATCTTCAGAAACAGAGGTAATGAAGATCGGTCTCCAGGAATCTTCTTTCTCCCTGAAAACTGATTTCATGTGTCAAATATAAACTAGACCCATAAACTCTGGTGAATGCTTTTATTTAACCATCCAAATAGTTTCTGTTTCAGTTCCAAAAAAGGTAATTTTCCCCCCATTCGTTAAATACTTAGGTTTCTTTTTTCTTTTTTCTTTTTTTTTTTTTTTGAGGAGAATTGGGTCATTCATTGCTCTTGAGTTCTCTTTGGTGATAATAGATGAGCTGTTTCAGAAATCGAGCCAGTCAGTATATATTAAATACTAATGTTAGTTTTTATAGAGTTTAGAAAGCTCTGATAGCAGAATACACATGTAGGGAGGATTCTACTTAATTTATAGGGGTAGCTTGAGGGAATTATAAATTTTTAGTTTTTAAAATTGCAGTGTCAGACATATAACTTTAAGAGAGAAATAGTCTTAGGAGATACAAAGAAACTGTAAACAGTGGTTATCTGTGGGGAATAAGAATGGAGGATTTTACTTTCTACCTTGATGTTAAAAAAATTAATTATAAAAGAAGGGTATCCATGTGTTCGTTTTTCAAACTAATAGAAAGTAAGCAAACTACTGGGAATAAAATGATCTGTTGAACATTGGTGATCATTAGATTAAACCTTTGTCTAATCAGTTGTAATGCAAGGAGATATATAGGAGTCTTTCCATAGAGCATAAGTGCCTGTACTCAAATTATTAATCAAATTAGCAATCAGATTAATAATCAAAGTATTACTTGATATATGTATGTTTGCCCTTTTATCCTTTCATCCACCCATCATCCATCTACCTATTTGTATCAGCCAAGGAAGAGAAGTGATCTCTTTAGTATAATTGGTTTCATTTTTTATAAGAGCTTTAATTGCTCATGTATCTAGATAACCTTGAAAAAACATTATTTTTGATGTTCAGCAGGAGGGTGTAAAGCACTTAGTAGTTTTCAGAAATAGTGTATGAGACATTGAAAAGAGAAATTCTGTTGGTGTGAAATCTTTTATTCTCCTTGTGTTCTTATCTTGGTGATTTCAGTGCATAAAGAACTCAGCTCCTTGATTGTCATCATACTTTGTATGAGCTACACAGTAATCTGTGACTTGTGCTCTCTTCTTTTCCAGTCAGCTCATCAACACAGCAACATTGTGCCTATTCTCTATCAGTTTACTTTAGAATTGAAATTTTGTTTTTGTGTAATGCCATTAGAGAAACCAAGAGAGCTTAGTGGTTTGCATTTGATATGGGGGATAAAAAGATATTGAATCAGCTTTTGCTGCTTAAGAAACCACTCTAAACCTCTGTGGCTTAAAACAACAGCCATTTATTTAGCTCACCATTCTGTGGTTTGGTGATTTGGGCTGATTTCAGCTGTATGATGGTCCTGGTCTCTGTTGGGCTCCCTCTTGCACCTGCAGTCAGCTGACAGTTGATGATCTCATCCATATATCTGATGGTTGGCTGACTGTTGGCTGGCTGTGGCTACAGGGATTTCTGGGCTTTGTGAGTTTTATCATCCAGCAGGTTAGCCTGGGCTTCTTTACCTGGTGGTCTGTGGGGTCCTCTAGAGCAGTAAGAGAGCACAGATGCTTAAGTACGTTTCAAATCTCTGCTTACATTGTTTCCTATTATCTCATTGGTCAAAGTAAATTATAAGGCTGAAATTCCAAAGTTGGAGAAAGACCCCACCGCTTTGTTGGAGTAGCTCTAAAATTATACTGCAATGCACGACTACAAGGACGGAAAGAATTTTTGGACATTTTTGCAGTCTGCCATGGATATTCTAAGGACTACAAATCATGGTTCAATAGATATTGTCTTTTTTGAAATATATGTAGAATCCAACCACTTCTCACTACCTCCTTTGCTGCCTCCTAGTTGAAACCACTATCATCTTTGCTCCTGCTTCCACCCTTCCCCCCTGTGCAACATACAGCAGCCAGAGCAAAAATGGTCAGATCATGTCCTTGCTCTGTTCAGAACCATTTAGTGGCTTCTGATCTCGTCAAGAATGAAATTTAAATTCCTTACTAGGCTACAAGACTTTACATGATATGTCCCTTTCTCTGACCTCATATCACTCTCCTCTTCACTCATTCTATTCCCTCTGAGATGCCTTTATTGATGTCCCTATGTACAATAATGTTCCTTCCTACCAATCTCTGGCTTGCTTTATTTACTCCATGGCAGTTAACACCACTGACACTTGCTTATTTTCTGTCTCCTCCAGTTAATGTAAGCTCCATGAGGGCAGTGCCTGATTGTTTATCCTCAGTGCCTAGAACAGTCCCTGGTGTAGGTCATGTATGTGTTCCCTGTTTTCAGTGAATAACTGTTAGGTGAAATTTATCAACTTGGTCTTAGTGGTGGCTCTTTCCTAGAGCTAGTGAGGCCTGTGTCTCATCATTACTGAGCTAGAGGCAACCTGTCTCCTTCCTTTGCTTGATGCTCACTGGACTAGTGTAATGTTATTTAATGAAGTGTTCATCCTATCCCCCTCAACAAATGTAAGCAATTTTACCTTGGTGAATTTGAATCATTTTTCTTTATAACTAACTAACTTCATGGATTTAGAAATATAATCATTCCACTACATGCTAATGGTTTATGAAAGGACATGACTGTACATGACTATTCATATGTATTTTTTTGCAGAGGGTGGCACATGGCGCAAACACTCTAGGCTAGACATGGAGGCTCAGGTAGTTTTTGTGGTGTTACTACCTTCTTCTTCTTCTTTTTTTTGAAGTTCTTAGTTTATTAATCCTCTATGAAAAATCTGATCACCAGACAGTCACTGATGAATCTTTACTCTTTCTGTTGTCTGGTCTCCACCTCACTTTTTGCCAGTACCAACACCGCAGTCCTCCTAACTTTTCATTCTGTTCTTCAGTTTCTTTTGCTGTTTTCTTGAGGTCTTTTTCTGCTCATACATGCCATGTCTTGCAAGTCTATGTTTGGGTTCATTTTTCTTTGCATAATCCAGGTAATCATAAATCGTGCCAAAGCCAGTTGTCTTGCGCCACTGAAATGGGTTCAGAATCTAAATACAAAGATGACATCTGGTGTGGCTTTGTACATTTTGGATAGTTTTCCTCAAAATTCTGTCTAATGTACTTTTGTCTTTCCAGGATGAAGGACATCGATGACAATTTGTTTTCGTTGAAGTAGCCTTGGTCATGAACTTCCTAGTCCAGATAGTTACTGTGTCGTTCATGATGCGGCAGAACCTCAAGCAGCCAGGGAGGAAAGAAGCACTACCTTCTTGTTCTCTTGAAATTCCTTCACTCCCCAAGTCTCTCTCTCTGTCTCTCTCTCTCTCTCTCTCTCTCTCTTCTCTCTCTTTCTTCTTTCTTTCTTTCTTCTCTTCTTCTTTCTTTCCTTTCTTTCCTTCTTCTTTCCTTCCTTCCTCCCTCCCTCCCTCCCTTTCCTTCCTTTCTGTCCTTTCCTTCCTCCCTCCTCCCTTCCTCTTTCTTTCTTTCTTTCTTTCTTTCTTTCTTTCTTTCTTTCTTTCTTTCTTTCTTTCTTTCTTTCTTTCTTTCTTTCTTTCAACTTCCTTCCTTCCTTCCTTCCTTCCTTCCTTCCTTCCTTCCTTCCTTCCTTCCTTCCTCTTTTTTTTTTTTTAAAGACCTACATCCCAAATTCCTCAGGCCCCACTGGGCCAGGCTTCCTCTGAGCTTTAGCTACCTGTCCTTCCAATATTATTTATCTCTCAAATGGTTTTCTTATAGCTTTAAATCTGAATTCTTTTAGTTTACTATTTGCAGGTATGTGTTTGTAACATATAATCAAACTTCTAATTTGGAATAATAAGACTGGATGGGAATGATTTGGAGGAAGGGCACTCTGGCTTAGTTGAAACTTATGAATCACAGAATATTTAAAAATAAAGGTAGTTATATGATTTTTAAATTATAGTGCATATGATAGACTAAGATATAAGATATAACTGAGACACAGTGAGCTGTGTGGAAATATTTACAGTTCACAACAAGAATTTTAAGCGCAAAGTCTGTGTCAGGGTTATTTGACCCAGAATTTGAAGGCCAATTCAAAGAATCTGAGGGATCATTAATTTCTTGAAACCTTTGATTTGAAAGTGACTGAATTTTATATTAAATTCTCCCAATTGACAAGGACCTAAAAATTTGCAGATGGAGGTTGACTTCTACTTGATTATCACATTCTTTAAGTTTCAAATGGAAATATCAGAGAGGAGGAGCTGAGACGTGATGTTTCACTGCCCTGTTTCCTTCCTCCTTGGCCCTTCCAGTCATCTTCTTTGAAACTTCTCATCCCAGAACATGGATGGATACATGTTAATTTTTGTTGCCTCAAAGCTGGTGGAGTTAGAAAGCTGGGAAGTAAAACAGGAGGGGTTTTAGGGAATTCAGTGGAAAAAGAGTGCTGGTAAATGACAGCAGGGACTTGGTACTATTCTGGACTCTTGCTTTTTTGACTGGAAGTGACAGGGTTAAGAACATGTACTTTGGAGGCAGGTAGGCTAGGGTTTTAGTCTAGTTTTTGCAATTTACTATTTGAGGGATCTTAAAAAAAAGTTATTTAACCCCTCTACACCTTAGTTTCCTTTGTGATTAAAAGAAAAAGGGTGGATGTGGATAGAGTCTATCTTAGATTTCTCGTAAGGAATAAATGAAGTTATGTGTGTCATTGGCTTAGTACTATCAAAGGTACATAGTATATGATCATGAAGTGTTAGGCAGTATATACAGAAGGCATACTTTCTCAAGAATCTAGAAAAATGATGACACCAGGAATACTTAAATGGGTAGCAGGGCACAGTCTTCTGTGATGTTTTGGCCTCTATGAAAATATCGAATAGTTAGGTTTTGAGAGGGACAGCATGAAGGGCAGAGGGGATGGGTTGCCATAGTATTCACTAAGTCTGTAGCTGGGGTGGGTAGTGAGTGGGGTGGTTTGGTGAGGAATGGGCAGGGCCTCTCACGAGTGTACAGTGGCTGCAAAGACAGGAGTGTGAGATGTGTGTGGAGGGAAGAGCACATACCAGTGGTGTGCACAGTGAACTATGTGAGCAGGAAGAAAACATTGATATATACAGGAGTGTGTTGGGGATCGAGGTGTAAGGGTGGAGAGTGGAGGGTGGAGTGAGGGGCTCTCAATTTGGTGATTTCATTTGATTTCAAAGGCAATCGGGCTAGTCAAGCTAGGCCTCTGCAAAAGGGAGTGATACAAACAAAGGATCTGGAAGAAGAGAGTTTTTCCTGCCCGTGTAGGGCACCATCCCAAGGATAATGCTCAAGTTTGTCCACTCAAGGACCCCAGACATAAGAGAATTAAAAATCACTCTTGCCAAAATCATGCAGTATCTTTGAAGTCTTGTTTTTACTTTAAAAGTTCAGAGATTTTGCATTTCTTAATGTATTAGCTTCTTTTCATTCTAAAATTTGGTGTTTTTAGTAAAGTTAATGGCTCCAGGGAGATGTGCCATGTTTATCCTGTGGCTTCTGGAAGGCGCTTACACTGCCTTCCTTGCATTAATCCAGGAGCAAGGTAATTAGTGAGTAGTGTATTTGTACTGCCAGGACAGAGGGGCCTTAGAAGTGGCTTCCTACTCACAGCTGGCAGGCGGGAAGGCAGGCAGCAGATGGTGCCCCTTGTCACTCCTGTTCCAGCATCGTAGGCCCCAAATCTTTTCTGTAAGGCATTTTCAAAGTTTTTGAAAGCTCACTGACAGTCCTTTAGTGCTCACTGTTTCCCCATCCTTTGTTTCTCTTTAAGTGGCATGAAATACCCACCTCTTTCTTACTGCTTTTTGTTTGAACAATTTGTTGAGATATAATTCACAATACCATACATTTAAAGTGTTCCATTTAAAGTGTTCAATTCAGTATACTCACACAGTTGTGCAACTGTTGCCACTGTTTAAGTTTAGAACATTTTGTTCCTCCTAAAAGAAACTCTCTACCTGTTATGGGTCATTCTTTACTCTGCTTACCCCCACCCCTGCCACCCTCAGCCCTAGACAATCACTAATATACTTTCTGTCTCTGTAGATTTGCCAATTTTGGACATTTCCTATAAGTGGAATTATGTATTATGTGGTATTTGTGAATGATTTGCATTTTCCTTATGGCTCATGATGTTGAACATCTCATCTTCTTATTGACCATTTGTGTATCTTCTTTGGAGAAATGTCTGTTCAAATCATTTGCTTATTTTCGGTTTGTCTTTTTATTGAATTACAAAGTTTTTTTATGTTCTGAGTACAAGTCTGTTAGCTGATACATTCTCTGGATTGTCTTTTCACTTTCTTGATAGTGTCCTTTGAAGCGTTTTCGATTTTGATGAGAACCCATTTATTTCTTTTTCTTTTACTGCTTGTGATTTTCTTACTGCTTTTTAATCCCTATCTATTTGACAGAATATTGGGCAAGGAACAAGAGAACCTGGGGTTTAGTCAATTTTGTCACTAATGAACTGGTTGACAGAGGACAACACACTGTTTGCCTTGCCTACAACCAGTCCATCTTCCACAAAAGGGATCTTTTCCTAAAAAAATCCAAGCTGGTCATGTCACTTCTGTCTTCACAAATGTCCATCGGTTTCCTATTGTCCACAAAAGATGAACTTGAAGCACTTAGGTTTGTCATTTAAAGCCCTCCCACAAGCTGGCCTACCGTATTTCTTAAGAACATCTTTTTCAGGTGTGCTGAATAACTCACCACTGTCTAAACTTAACCTATGTGGAATATCTCACCAACATCTCATTTTCTTGTACCCTTTTCCTGCTTCATTACTCTGCATGTGTTTTCTTGACTAAGTGCCTTCCCTATACCCTTCTCTTTATGCAGTAAACTTCCACTTAGCCTTTAAGGATCTAGGACAAATGTTCATTGTTGTGTCTGTGCAGTGCCTGGCACATTGTACATGCTCAGTAAATATTTGCTGAATGAATGAATGAGTGAAAGAAATACTACCTTTTCTTGAAAGCCTTGATGAGCTTTTTATACAAAGTTGTTATTTCCTCTCTTGGATTCCTAGAGTGTATACTTTTTAGTATCTGTTATAATGTGCAAACACTGTTTTGTAATTTATTTGTAATATCTTTCTCTCCCACCTAGTGATACCCAATGAGGCAGATGCTCTGTTTACTATGTTCCCAGCCTAGTTTCTGGCATGCGTAATAGAGTAGTATAAGGTGGTCAGCAAATGCTGCCTGTGAATGGATGAATTTCTCTGGAGAACTCAATAAAGTGAGAGAAGGGATGCATCTAGGCTAGATTGTGGTTCTCAGTTTTCATGAACCAGTTTAGATTACGATTATAGAGTATGTACAGAAGCACATGAGGAGTTAAATTTTACAGAAGAAGATAGTCTCCAGTTTGCAGTCCAGATTTTGACAGAGACTGGAGACAAGCCAGCTCTGAGAACACAGCCTCCCTTACCTGGTCTTTTGAGTGTGGGGAAGGAGTGGGGAGAGCAGATATGGCAGAGAATTGAGCACACAAGCAGGTTGTATTATTCCTGTTCCATAATAAAAGTATTATTACCAAGTTTAATTATCTTTTTTGCTTTAGAGGTGTAAAGTTGCTTTTGGCATCTTTGGAAACTTCCTTGGGGACCAGATTACAAAATCCTTCTAATGTTATGACAGCGGTCCCCAAACTTTTTGGCACCAGGGACCAGTGCTCCTATGAAAATCTAATGCCTGATGATCTGAGGTGGAGCTGAGGCGGTGATGCTAGCGCTGGGAGCGGCTGCAAAGACAGATGAAGCCCACCAGATGAAGTTTATAATATACACAAGAGTTCTTCTAACTCTAAGATTTCATGGTTCAGGACTTTGTCTTTTCCATGGAATATTTCTTGATTACTTTAGTTCTCAATGATCTCTGTCTTATTAACATAAGTCGTACAAGCTATGTTTATGTGTACTGCATCGTATCATTAATACTAGGGAATTGCTAGGTGTTGAGTGACAAAGATGACTAAATTAACATTAACAGTTTACTGAACATATATTTTATGCTGTGCTCTGGGGATAAAGTGTGAATAAGAAAGACAAGGCTCTTTCTTACATTATACAGGTTGTAGCTTTTCATGGGTGTTGGTTTTCCCCCTCAAATTAACTGTAAGCTGTTTTTTCCCCCTCGTTTCATTCTCTCAATCATTTTAATAAACCAAATAAAGAGTTCTCAGGAATAACTTGATTGACTTCTTTAATAGGGTTCTTTGATTGCCAAGAAAAACTCTGCCAAGAAAACATGAGGGCTATTTGGAGAAATTAGAACTTTGAAGTTTCTAATATACACAATATATATAGATTTTCCAAGTGGTTGTTCAGGTAGTGTGGTAGGAATAATCTGTACCTGTGGCCGATTTTTCATTTGGAAGAAGAATTTGTAAGTAGCTTGGAGAATTATTTAGATCTTCTCATACTCCTTAGCTCTTTAAATAGATTTCATTTCTGAATAATGAACTTATGCATGTAAATTTTGGACTCAGGATACTAGCATGTGATTTTGGTACTGTGTGCTTCATCAGAACTTCAAAGAGGTTTCTTGTTTTGTTTTGTTTTGTTTTGTGTTTTTTTAATGTTAAAACCAAGGCTATGCCCTTACTTAATAAAGCAGAATGTTGTTTGTTTGTTTTAGTTGATTGGGACCCCCTCTCCCCCAAATAGTTGTCCTCGCATTCTGCTATTGGAACCTTTTTAAAAGAGATTTCAAAGCCCTCATGCAATTCTCATAGTTTCACTATTACCTGAGAAAGACTATTTATGATTTTCAGATGTGAAACTCAGTGAAATATGTAATACATTAAAATGCTTTTGGGGAAGGATAGTAGTAGGGAGTAATAAAACAGAACATCTTTTAAAAAACTATCTCCCTTGCAAGGTTTAAAATGTGATTGAAATGTACCGAGTTTTGTCCTTACTACTTTCACTGTTACCTCCATGACTCTGGAGTTTGAAGTTTGAAGTTTTCAGACTTCAGTGTTCATAAGAATCCACTGAAGAATTAGTTCGAGTTGTCAATTCTCATCTGCCCTTTCCAGTGGTTCTGATCAGTAGATCTTGCCTGGGGATGTGCAGGCCAGATGGTTTGGATGCCGTAAGCCACAGACCGGACATTGATTTGGAAGCTTCACAATGTTCCTTTCTAACCTCTTTTCTTAGCACTCTCCAAAACAGGCCATCTGGCCTGTTCCCAGACTGCTGCCCCACACCCCATGTTCTTGAATGGCTTCAATGCCTTTGCTCTGTTCATTCCCCACAAGGTGGAAATGAATCTCCTGTCTCCTTAGGGCTCAGCCTAAGAGGTTGGCTTTCTGAGTGGGTGCCTTCCTCTAAACTCCTTTGTATGTGTGGTAGCTTTTTAAAAAGTTGCCAGTATTAGGAATTACTCATAAAAATCTGGATTTCTTAAAAACTGGCCCAGTATTCTCTCCTGATAACTATTGGTTCAAGCTGATTAAACAGCATTTGTTACTTTATAGTTTGCAAGTCTCAGACATTACTGGACAGGAATCATTTGTTTATTTTTACATTTATGCTGCTACCTTATTTTCATTGAGTTGGTTTTACTAGTAAAGTTTCCTTCTGGTTCTTGTGATGTATTGAGTGTGTAATTCTTGATTTATGGTCTGCATTACTTGTCGAATCATTCTCATATATTGGTCTGCCTTGCTTGCTAATGTATCTTTCAGGGCTCTCATGTACAGCTTTATAGGTTGTACACTGCATAGCATGTGCTGGCCCTCTGCCTTTTAATGTAAAATATAGGCCTTTTCTTTCAATAAGATTGTAAGTGCCTTGAAAGTAGGAATAATTTAGATTTTTGTGTTCTCCATAGCACCCAGTAACTATTTATATTCAACTTATTTCTTCTCATTTTTTAAAAATCAATTTTATATAATAGAAAAATAAGGTGATACTATTTTATCTTTTATTTAGAAAAGATCTGTACTAACAAATGATTTAAGATTAGCCACATTCTTAAATTTGATGAATTTTTTTTTATTTATTAGTTTTCCCCCCACCAGTGATACGTTTACATTATAATTCAGTAAATTTGTGACAAGTAATGTTTTAATAGCCATTAAAAATAAAGTACTATTGATTGAATATTATCTTACAGAATATACAATTGCTAAAGGAGATTTCAATATAAGGATTTCGGTGAAAAGCCTTGAGCTAAGTTTTTTGAATCTTGCCAAAAAAAGGAAAAAGAAAAAGAAAGAAAGGTACAAATTGTTTATATGTAAATAGTTGAATGTGGTTTTGGTTGTTTTCTAAAAAAGAGAAAAACTTTCAAAGTTGTAAGTCATGCATGTATTATTGTAGAAAATACAGATGAACATGACAGAAGGAGGTAAAAATCATCCCTACTCTCAGCTCCAGAGATGATTATCATTTCAAACATTTTGGTGTGAATTTTTCAAGTTGTTGTTTTTTTTTTTCCTGGGGGTGGGTGGTGGTGTGGTGGTAATGGTGATGTGATGGTGACTATATTTGTATGGGCTCATTGTCTTGAAAATAATTTTGAATTTATTTGTAAATAAACCAAAAACATTATTTTATGAGAGGCTAATTCTTTCTTATTTCAGTATTTATTGTTAACTAACCTGGTAATAGTTTAACAGGTCATCACTATGAATAAATTATGTTAATTTGCCTTTTTATTGGGTCAAATTGAGTAACTAGCTTATCCAATTCACAATATATATCTAGTCATATCAGTGCTCATTGAACCACAACACTGAAATGTAAAGAGTGTAAAGCAGTGTGACTAGAATATTAGGTAGGTAGTATGTGCTTCTGCTTCAGTAAACTATGTCTCCATTTGGGCAACCACCAACTTTTGTTTTAATATTGAAAACTGAGCCAGGACATTTTTTTGCTTTTAGTTTTGGGAAGGAGAGTGGACATACTTCAGTTTCTCTGCATTTTGGAGAATGATGATTTATGATACTATGTTTACATCTCTCCTGTTCCTTTCTCATCTTTCCAGTTTTCCAAACTGAAAGAATCCAAATACCTGCTAGCTAGTGCCAGCAGAGATTTCTGTGTTCATGGAAGGAGTATGGTATAGTGGAAGAGAATAGGCCTTGGATATTTGCTATTTTCTACCTGTGTGTGACTCAGAGTGAGATTTAAACCCCTTTGAGTCAGTACATCTATAAAATGGGAATAAGCCTAAATGCAAAATATTAATTTGATGGGTAAATGATATAAGTACTTTTTCATCACATCTCCAGTCCCACCCTGTTTTGTTTCCCACTTCCTGTTTCCTGTCTACGCCTACCAGGAACGTGCTGCCCTTGTGATGGCCAGCTGGGCATGAATTATCTTGAACCTCCTAAATTTCCTGAGCTTCCTGTCCCATCTCTCATCTTGTATGCTTCAGTATATGTTTTCCCTCTTATTTCAGTGCAGACGTGTTCTTCCTCCTTTTCAGTAAAGTCATTTTTCTGTCTGTGCTCTGGATTTATCTCTGCTATCTCTAGTCCTTGCTCCATTGGTCATCTGGCTGTAATCTTGGCTCTCTTCTTCCTCTTCCTTTTCTCCTTGGTGAACTCTTACTGATCTGACAAGGTGTAGCTCATATGTCACCTGCAGGAAGCCTGTGACTCCCCTGGCCTCTGGGAGGTGTCCCTCTTCTGTACTCTCACAACGTCCCCAGCACTCTTCTCACAATGGCATTTGGGGCTTATGTGCCGGGTTTCCACGCTGTAGGGTAAGCTCCTTGAGGGCCACGGCTCTATCTTCTGTTCCTTGTGTAGGGCCTATGTGAACGAGTCGGATGAGTAGGATGAGTGGCGAATGTATAGATCTCAAAAAAAAAAATAAAACCATTTTCATTTTAGGAGCAGTATCCAAAATGGATTAAGCTCAGCACTCTGAAGCCAGACTGCTTAAGTTCCTACTGCAGCTCAGATGCTTGTTAAGCGATGTGCCCTTTGGCACAGTGCCTTAGTCTCTGCTTTTCTCAAATGGGACTAATAATAGTATTTATCTTTAGGGTTGTTACTAGAATTATGCAGCTAACAGATGAGTAGTGCTCTGACCATTGGCACACAGTGAGTGCTCACTAAGAATTAGCTATTTGTATTATTACTATTACTATATTTTATTACTCTTACTATATTTCATGAGCTTTTCAGGTGCCTTCTGATAATTTTTTGGTAATCTGATAATTTTGATTGTATAAAATCTGAACATGGTAAAGTTTATCCTTCATATAGATGGTATTTGATTATTTTAGAAATGTTTTCATTGCATCATGTTTCTTTTGGTCCTAATGGCAAGTGGAGGAGTGAGGAGGATGAGTATTATCATTATCACCCTCATAATTCACATAAGGGAAGTTACTGGTGATTAGAGGCAGGGCCAGCACTTCCTGCCTCTAAATCTAGTGTGTTCTTTTTTATGCTGTGTTGATGGTTCCATTAAAAAAAAAAAAAACCCTGAAACTTAAAAAATAATTTTAGACTTGAAGTTGTAAAAATAGTCAAAGAATTTAAACTCCCACCCACCCTGATACTAGCAATTTATATAACCATCATCTCCATTTTTTTCCTTTTGAGTATGGTTCAGTTTTGAATATATTTAACCACCATCTTTCCTCCCCTAACCTCCCCCACCAAACCAGCTTTATTAAGATATAATTCCCATACCAGGCAATTCATTTATTAGTTCATTAGTTTTTAGTATATTCACAGAATTGTATAACTATACCCTTAGTCTAATTTCAGATAATTTTTTATTTCTAAAGAAAACCCCACAGCCATTACCAGATACTCCCATTCCTCTCTCTACCCCCAACACCAGGCAACCACGAATCTACTTTTTGTCTTTGTGGATTTGCCTATTCTGGACATTTCAGTAAAACTTCCATTCCATCATCTTCAGATCTTGTAGACTTTGGAGCTGCCCTACCTTGGTTTAAATCCTGGCTCTCCCCCTAACAAGAGTCTGACTGTGTACTTGTCATTTAATTTGTCTCTGCGTTTATAGAGAAGGGGATAATAATACTGTCTACAAATGAGGTTATAAGAATTAAATGAGTTAACATGTAAAAGAAGTTAAAACTGTACCTGTCCCCAGTAAGTACTCTGTAAATTTAGTTGTTATCATGCTAGGATCTGTCATATTTCTAATTAATTTATTTTGTAGTTTTCCATGTTGGTGGTATTTATTGTTTTTATATTGTTAATAGCTAACTTTATAAGTGCATAAAAATTATTCAGGCCTGTTTTAATATTGCGTCCTAAATCTTGAGTTTAGACTTTAGTCATTGTAAATTATTTTGTCACAAAGACTTAGTCGGTGAAAACAAATTGCAGCATTTGGCAGTGTAATTATGCATCTTCATTTGGCAACTTGGTGTATTTATTTGAATGAGAGATGATGCACCCATCTGATTTAAAATAAAAGTAAATCTAGGGCATTGGTTTCTGAAAATCAAGTTGTATTTTCACCAAAGTAGGTTTGGTTCTTGAAAGTTGCTTCTGAAACCAATTTTTTAAATAAACTTATTTTTCATTGACTTCAAGATCAAAGAGGAGATATGTTCCTATAAGAAAAATTCGTGGTGCCTAAAACATATTCACTACCACCATCTTCATAGATGTGAAAACTCTGAGGCTCAATTTAAATGATCTGTAGGATAGTATAATGAAGTGTGAGAAATGTCTGTTTAAAATAGTTGTCAAAATAATTTTCAACATTAATATGAATCAAATCTAGATTAGGACATATGAGAGCGATTGTGAAATACTAGGTAAGACTATAGAGATGCTGGACTAGAAACCAGAAGTTCCAGGTCCAGGGCTTGTTAATAGTCAGCTGAACAACCTGGAGCATCACACTTATGGTCTTTGACTATAGTTTTCTCATCTGTAAAATGAGATAATGGGATCAGAATAGATGGTCTCTTGGGGCTTATCCAGAGGGAAAATTATTTGATTTGTTTCTCATAATAACAAATGAGATACTACCAAACTTCTCTGTGCATTAGTAAGGGAAGGATATGGAAGAGAAATCTCTAAATTTGTGGTTTTACTGCTCTTTTCCTTATTCTTATCATTATGGCCCCAGCCTTTCTAGTTTCACAGTGGGGTAGCAATTTTATGATTTGTATTTTTGCATTTCTGCCATGTGTATTCATCTCTTTTGCTGGCAGCTCTGACCTGTAATACCTTCAAAATCTTATTAAGGTTTTAGTTATAGATGCTCTGGCTGGGAAGCAGAGCTCAGGACTAAAATCAGCCTTCCACCTGTGGTGGAGGAAATGGAAGCTGGTATGTCCTGTGTCCTGAGCCCTTTTATTAGTAATTTCATTTCTTAAAAATTGCTTATGAAGTAAATGCTAGTATATAGTGATTTTTACACCTAAGTTCAATTACATTTGGAATTGTAGTTTTATAGGGGAAAAACATACTGGTATCTGACACACCATAAATATTCACTTAAGATTCCAACTATTTTCTTTGAAGAGCCATTCTTTTTGTAGCTAGGCAGTTTTATATTTCATATTCTCTGCCATTGGTTCTCAATTGTGAGCTCTGAAAGTTGGAGAGATATATGAAGCTTTTGTAAGAGATGCAGCCATGTACGCGAATCTCTAAGCTGTAGACTAAATGTAGGCCTGGGCCATAAATGTAGTGGTGCTTTTCAAGTAGATATAGGTGATCAGTAAAGCACAGATTTATTTAAAGTCATGTACTGAATTCATAAAAATTATTTGTCATTTATTTTCTTTGATGATATCAATGATACAATTACTAGTGTGTAAAAATCTAAGAATACTAAAACCTTCCAAAGGTTCATATACATGAAGCTTGGAAAATATTCTTTAAAACTGTGTCAGGAAGTTAGCAAAATGATCAGAGGATGCACCTGATATTATACAGTTGTTTAGAAGCATGTATATATTAAGTAGTTTGTTTTCAGTAAAACTTAATGAATTTAAGCAGTCTTTGCCTTTTTACTTTATAAAAACCACATTATTGTTTTTTAAGGAATTTAGAGTATTGGGCTTCAAGACAAAAATGACATTCGGAAAACTCCTTAAGACTTGTTTGACCTTAAAAAGCTGTTATAAGAAAAGACATTAACTTCATTTATTATTTATTTATTTAACTTCACATCGGATAAGAGGATGATTTTGTTGACTGAATCGGCATCATGCTTAAAATAAGACATACATCATAGAAATTGAATTCAGTTATTGCTAAAAGTTCATCAAATGTTTTGTATTCTAAGTGAAGTAGAGAGAGATTTATTAATATTCATGACAAAATATTGAACAATAGAGAAGTATAATACCAGGTGATACCACAAACATGAGTGTATTTCTGGCCATGACAGGAACAGTGTTTTGTGACAGCTGGCAATGATCATTGACTTACCTTTCCAGTTTCTGAATAAACTTTTAGCAGGTTCATATGTTTATACTCAGTTACTTACTCTGTATCTGTATACTGTCTGTTACCTTTGGAGGGAGAAGGACTGTGGTTTATCTACAGATGGTGCTTGTCAAGAAAGAAAAAGATTGTGGCTTTTTGATGTGGAGCCAAGTTTTATGAAATCCCATGAAGCCAGTCTTCACATCCAGGGTTCTAATTGAATAAAGACCTTCAAGATTATTTTGCCATATTGTTCTTTCAAAGGAAAGTAAATACTATCACTTTCACATTTATGCAGCTCTATATAAAATGTTTAGAAATGCTATCATGGGTCTTATACATTTGTGAAAACTGCCTGAACAAAGGTAAAATGTCAGAAAAACAGGAAAACTTAAGCAGGAAGAAATAATTTATTTTTAGCCATTTAGAATGTTCCATTTAAAAGTAGTTAAACTGTCTAGAGCTGGGGGCAGAGGGAGGGGTATAGGGTAGTTTAAAGGCCATAGCTAATATGGTGAGTGCCTGACATTTTGTTTTGAAATGTGTCTGCTCGTTTATTTTACAACCAGAAAAATTTCTTGGAAAACTGCCTTTTTTATGGTGCACCCAGATGAAATAGTTTGTTATTCCAAATCTAGAACTGAGATTTTAATTTTTATTGTCAGGTCTGCCAGTCTTTCAGACATTTGACTTTGATTATTCATTCAGGATTTAAGTAGGAGAGAAAAAGCCATATCAACATTTTGATCATTTAGACCAATTAATTGAAAAGGAAAATAAGAATCATTTACATTTTATTGCATGTGATCAGACTGCTAAATTAAATAATACACATTAAACACTTTAAAATAAATATTCTACTAAATTAAACTACTTCTCTGGATATGTTCTTAGTTGTTGATTAAGTTTATGGCTCAAGAGAGCAGCTGGGTGAGGTTTCTACCTCTGTTAAGTTGGTTTGGCAAGTGGAATTAAGACTTATGTGACTTGCATGAAGGCTCCGCATTGTCAGCGTAATGTTGGTGGACAGGTGGTGAACTCCAATACATCCCAATGTGTGATATAGAATTATTCACAAAACTTGATTTGTAGAAAAAGTGACAGTTGCAAAGGAAGTTTTTAAGCCTTAAATTAGAAAAATGAAAACAGCCCAAATCTAATTTTAAGTCTGTGTTTTGAAAATTATTGTTAATAGCTTAAAAAAGCATACTTGTCAAAAAAATGAAAACAAATTGGTATATATATTTAGACTTTTTTTCTTTGTCTACGTCTACCTATGTATATACATGTTTAATTTTACAAAAAGTGAGACCTTATTCTCTTATTCTATCACTATATATATTTCTTTGTACATTTATTTCTCACTTAATAGTTTGTCATATTGTTGCTTTTTAAAAAATGGCTGAACAGGCTTTGAAGATGTTAATAAGCAGTAATTTATTTAAAAACTTTCTCCTTAACGATAATATTTATGGTGTTTCCAATTTGTTGCTGTTGCAAACAATGCTGTGGGAACTGCTTAATACACATCTCTTGTACATAGGTAAGTCTATCTGTAGCAAAGATTCCTAAAAGTGGAGTTCTGGGTAAATATGAAACGTTGGTAGATGATGCCAAATCGCATTACAAGTAGCAATTTATATTCCCAGTAATCTGAGAATGCCTGTTTTCCCACAGTCCTTAAATATTCTCAGGCCTCTTAATTTTTGCTAATTACATGGTTCGGAAAGTAGTATCTTATTTTAAAACTTTATTAAAAAAATAAAAAAATCTCAATTTAGAAGTTGGAATATTATGACTTCTGAATAGCTAGCTGACTATCTTTATGCTCAATCTGATAACGAAAAATGCTTAGAAGCTGAATTAGGTATGGAGGAAGAAGCCAGCCCTCTTCTACTGTAGTTAAGGACTCAATGTCAGTTGAAGCTGATCTGTTTCTTATCTGTAGAGGGCTTCCTTATGTTGCGACCCTTCGCGTTTGGTAGTACCAGAAACTTCGTCAGAAATACTACGGTATTTCTATACTTCATACTGCATATGCAAGGCCAACCACTTGAGTGCAACTTGCCATCCCGGAAACAAGAGTAAGCTGCCTTCGATTTGGTTGCTACAGCAACCTTTTCCAGGTGCTTTTGTTCTATATCAGTGATTTGCAACCAGGGGCATTTTTGTCCCCAGGGGTCATTTGGCAATGTCTGGAGACCTTTTTGGTTGTCACAACTCTGGTGGGGAAGGGAGGGAAGAGGCTACTCTTGGCATCCAGTAGATAGAGAGGCCAAGGATTCCACTAAGTATCTTACAATTCACAGAATATTTGCCCACAATAATTATCTGGTCCAAAATACCAATAGTGCTGAGATTCATAAACCCAGCTCTACACAAAGAAATTAGGGTGTTTCAGCCTTACAACTATCTGATTCCTTTAATTAAACCAATTCTGCCCCATTTATTGCAGTTATATGCCAGGCCTGGCTTCCTTTGGGGACTTTGTTGTTAGAATTTCTGGCTTTTTTTTTTTTTTTTTTTCATATTTTGCTCAAAAAGACAGTTAGGTAGAGCTTGGCAAAGTAAAGCCTGGTATAAAAACCCAGCTTCTGAGATCTCGTCCAGATTCTGGTAACTTCTGTCCTGAAAGAATTGGCTATCTTTATTTTGCTAGTAAGTACCTTTCCATGCAAATGGAGAAGTAAAACAAACACACCCTTTCCCCAGAAACAAACACCCAACCAAACAACAACAACAAAAAACCCAGCAGCAAAGACAAACAAAACACCAGGTGAACAAGTGAGCATAAAAAGTAAGTATCCTTATTTCACATTTCAAGTTTGTACTTGACCTGGGGCAGCATAAAAGAAAACTAACTGGTATGACTGTCCTGAGTGCATCTCCACTGAAGAAGCTGGGAGAGTCCAAAAGAATGTCTTGAGTCATCAGTCCTTTTAAAATACCAGATGTTTTCCATGGGTTAATTTAAACCTGTTGTGACCCTTTAAAAATCTTCACAAGACGCCTCAGACCCATAATAGCACAGAATACTGTTCGTTTAGTAGAAGTCTTTCTAAAGGGCACCTTTATATTTGGCCACGCTTCTTATATTATCAACTCTCATGTAAGAGAAGAACAAATAGGAAATTTTGGGTTCTTAACAAGAAAGAGCAACTGCTTGGGGTAGAAAAGCTCATGAAATAAATTTGCTTTTGAATAATAAGGAAGTTCTCCCATTGGAAAATAAAGCATATTCTTATTTTCCTTGACCATTTAAGTTTAGGCTAAGCATATGAAGTTTATATTAAGGTGTAAGAATTCAGTGTGCTATTTATTCAAGATATATCTTAATTCTTGTTCGGAGGTAGTACGATGTAAGTCAGGTTATTGAAAAACAGAATGATTGGGTTTCTTTTATGACTCCAGAAGAGAAAGGTTTTGGGCCATTCCAGGTCAAGGGAATGGGAAGTTTCCCCCTTTGTTTTTTCATTCTTTCTTTATCCCCTTTGTTTCTTCCTATGTCCTAGTTTAGTGCTCCCCAGTAAAAATATGATGCAAACCACAGTGTGAGCCACATATGTAATTTTAATTTATTAACCTGATTTAAAAAAGGGAAAAGAAGCAGATACAATTAATTTTAATGTTTTCTTTAACTCATATCTGAAATAATAGTATTTCAGTATGTAACATGAGTTTTTTACATTTTTTCATACTGCTTTAGAAATTTCATGTGTATTTTATATTTATAGCACATCTCACTTAGGACTAGTCATATTTCCAATGTTCAGTAGCCATATGTGGGCTAGTGGCTCCTGTATTGGGCAGCTTGGATAGCACAGTCATTTTTTCCCCCAGTTTTACTAAAGTGCGATTGACAAATAAAATTGTATATATCTAAAGTGTACAATGTGATGTTTTGATATATGTATACATTATGAAATTACCATAATCAAACTAATTAACATCCATTAGCTCACATAGTTAACATTTTTTTGTGTGTGATGAGAACACTTGAAATCTACTTCTTAGCAAAATTCAAGTATACAATGTGTGATTTTTAAGAGTCACCATAGTGCACATTAGGTCTCCAGAACTTACTCATTTTATAGCTGAAAATTTTTTCTCTGTGACCCATATCTCCCAATTTTCCATTCCCTGGACAGCACAATCTTAATTGGACTGTTTCAGTTCTGAGGATTTTACTATGTATTACCTGTTATGGGACATTTAGATAAAGGTGATCATATGCTAACACATAATTTAAGGAAAAAAAGATGTGATAATTGGTAACTTTAACCACTCTTGTTTAAGATACTTGAAATATATCATGCTTCAACATTGTAGTTGATGGCATTAATTGGCCTGAACTTCATTGTGTTTGTGGCTGCACATATACCAATTTTCCAGTGATGTGTATTCTTTAAAAACTGGCAGATAGCTGAGAAAAGCATCATTCAAGGGGGGTAAATGACTTTCACTTGAATTAAATATTAGCGTGCTCTGATAGAAGCAGTCTAAACCTCAGGAAGCTTATAATAGTCGAAATTAATAATTATGGCATCTGGTGACAAACATTGAGTATGGAGCTATACAAACCCATGAAGAAGAAAATAGGCTCCTTAAGACTTTATAGACTGAAGCTAGGACGAAGTTGGATTTCAATTTAAACTTCAGTAAAGGAAACTGAATTTTGAGACAAATGTAATTTGTATTGGGTGAGGGTATGTGAGAGGCAGTGACACTTTAAAAGTAAATCAACAATATTTTATGCTCATTTTTTACTTTCCAAATATTACGCAGTGAGCCTGTACTATATTTATAATCAGAAATAAACTCTGCCCCAATTAAAAAAATAAAAAGACTTAAAAAAAAAAGTGCAAAGCCAAAAACCCCAAACCACCAGTAGTACACAAAAGTGAAGGATTTGAAGACCTGGATTCTAATTCTGGTTCTATCATTAATCATGTCTGACTTGGACAGTCAGTTAACTTTTCTGGGTCTCCATTTCTTCATCTGCAAAGCCAGAAATTAAAGTTAATTAGGTTCTTTAGGTCTTTTTGATCATCCAGTAATAAAATTCCATGATAATTTTCATGAAAAACTGTGGGAAGTTTTTAGGAGGAATATATGGCTTGAAGAGAGTATAAGAGTTTCTCCTGAAATCATACTCTCAGTGAATATTTGTTAAATACCTGCTAAGTGCCAGGTATTGTCTTTTTGCCTTAAAGAATTTGGAAGAAATTGTCCTAAGTTGGGGGATGGGGAGTGGAATGAGATGGGGTTGGAAAGAGCAAAAAGGTGAGAGTGAGTAATAGAAGTAAAGTGAGGTGCTTCTCTGTTTATTATCTTAGTAACATTTAACATTTTGGAGACATGAGGTAGAATTGAAAGAGGTATTTGGGACCATGTGAAAGACAAATAAGGAAGAGTCAATTATTAACAAAACATTGAGAGTATTGTAATAAAGCAGTATTTGGAATTATCTGAGAAAAGAATATTTGGACTGAGTCTAAAAGAAAAATTAAGAAAAAGTGATTGTTGTTGAGGTGACCAATGTGAGGATAGAACCCTGAAATTAAATGTTGTTGAATTTTAGAAATAACAGGAAGGATTCTTTGGCACAGTAAAGATGTAGAGAGTATACAGTTGAGCATATTCTGGGTTTAAAGATGTTTTGAAAGCTGAATGACCAATTTGTAAAATAGAAAGGATTAAAATTACAAATTTGTTAAGACCTTCAAAACATAGATATTTCTCCCAGGCTTATATAGCAGTCTCTGAAATGTTTTTTTTTTTTACAAACCATTGAATTGATTTAGAAATGTCCACATCGTTGGCACTGACCCTGTCATTTACCCACACTTACACTATGCTTCCTTTCTGCTTTTAAACCATTTTCAAGCTTATTTTCTTTTCCAAAGGACTAAGCTGAAGAAGAAAAACATCCATTGCTCTGGAGAAATATAAAAGAGACAGGATAAAACATTTTAATTGTTTAAATTCTGAATCTGGTTTCTTAGTGGAATATAACACTTTTATTTTAAAATATTTTAACAACTTGAGCTAATACTTGTTTTTCACTTTCAAGTAATATGTTTAGTTGATAGCATTATGGAAACGGAGGCAATGTAAACTAGGGTACTGGTTTTGTATTACTTTCTGGACAGATAGCTTCCTCTGATTCTTCTTGAGGTAGAAACTGCTTCCTAAGAGCCTGTATACAGGCTTTTAGCTTTGTGGGCAGCTGTACTTAAAGTACATTATTTGTTATAGATACACATGGATTTGAGATAGCTCAGCTCTGTTTATGTTGTGTGCTGGTCTCATAGTGCTACAGGGACACAAATATAACTAAATATAATTCCAAGAAGGCTGGTATTATTTATTGCATCACATAATCTAGTTAAGTGCAGTAAGTTTAAGCCAGGGGCCCTTGGAGTTCAAAAGACAGGCGAGATTACATTAGGCTGAAAGAATCACTAGTAAAGGCTTATGAAAGAAGTGACACTTGAAAGGGACCTCTTAAGGATGGATAGAGATAGAGGCTAGAGTGTATTTGATGTGGCAAGACCAGGGGAGTGAAGACTTCCTTAAGTCCTTAGCTGAACTACAGATACCAATTTGGCTGGTTTTAGAGTTTATAGGGAGTGGTGGGGAAGGACGAGGCAAGAAAGCAGAAGTAGGATAGGAAAGAAAATGGAAAAGGGGGAAATAGTAGAGTACTGTGGAACTCATAGTTTTTGTAGCTTCATATTCTGGTATACCACAAACTATGGTGTTGGTAAACACTTTGTGGTGAGAATTTGCAGTGTTTAATTTAGTATATATCTTAAAATAAGAACATTGGCATATATACATAATAGATCTTTATGTACGAGTGTGTATATGTGTAATTTATTCCAGAAGAGTGTTTCTTTTGGGGTTTGTTAGAGAACCTATCATTTGTACAAATGTGTCCACTTATGAGCACCATGGAAATAAATTGCTTCCTGGTGGAAATGTATAAAGAGAGAGAGAGAGAGAGAGTGTGTGTGTGTGTGTATGTGTATGTGTGTGGGAGAGGGAGAGAGGGAGAGAGGGAGAGAGGGAGGCATGAGGAGGGAGGTGGAAAGGAGGAGGAGGAGGAAGTTGTTAGGAGAGGGCATGGGTGGGCGGCAGGTAAAGAGGAGAGGGGAGAGGGGAGAAAAATGAAAAGGGTTGGGGAGAGTAGAGCTAGAACTATATGTAATTAGGTCACTTTTTTTTTAGAGAAAATGCGTTTGGGAGGGTTCTCCATCACAAATATTTGTCAGTAATGTACAACCACACGGACTGCAACAAATTAATTCTAAGCTATATAATAGTAAAAATGAACCCACCTGTAGATCCTGTAGACTTTTTTTCCCCTTAACTTAATAAAAGGTAAGAAAAACATGGACAAGGGCATTCACATTTCATAGTTCATACTTATTGCTAGTATCTTCTTTTCTTCAAATACTATATGGTAGCACCAGCTCTTCTGTGAATCAGAGAGATTATCAGGCCAAAATTCTACAAGAGGAATTGATTGATGCTTCATTTGGATAGAACATTTACTTTCATAAAAACAAGGCAGGTGAAAAGGCTATTTAAAGAAATGAACTGTTGAGTTTGGACATAATAATTGCTTCAGGAGAAAGGTTGTTTTTTCCTTTCCTTTTAAAGTGCTGAAAAGTTATTTTTAAAATAAGAATGGCTGTTGCACTGCTCCTTCTCACGGGAATATTGTCAAAAGTGCTCCCTCTGAAGAGAAATGAGCAAACTTGTGCAGCTCTTTGTTGCCTCGATCTTTATTAAGTTTAATGTATTTTAATTGTGAACCATTGAAAGGATTAGGCTATAATAATTGAACTTTGTAACATCCTGGTAGTGTTTTAAAATCTCCTATCTTTTATATTAGAAAATTGTGAAGGACTTAGCAAGTATACTTGGCCTAGATTTAGAATCTTGTTGTGTCTGGCCTTTCTGATCTCTTTAGTAGGTCCCTGAAATATTTCTTTTTTGGTTTGAATTAAAACATTGTTTCTTGTGGTTCTGAAAACTATCTATAATAGCCTCATTCTTGTCATTGCCTCAAAAGAAGCTGCCTTTTGCTTTTGGGTAATGGATTATTTTATGTGGTGCATGCTTAGGAAAGATGAAAAAATAATAGTAGTGTTGATGCAGGCAAATTCTTTCTGAGAAAGGGAAGGATTAGAAATCCTCGGTGTTCTTTATACGTGTGTGTGTGCGTGCGCGTGCGTGGAGAGAGAGAGAGAAAGAGAGAGAGAGAGAGAGAGAGAGAGAGAGAGAGAGAAAAAGAATATCTTATCCATTCTGATGCCTTCAGTGGCTCCTCTTAGACTCTTCAGATGGTATTTCAATATTTTCAGGTTAGAATTTTCGCCAGTCCAGACCTGCATTTCTAGTTACTCCTTGGTCCTTTTTACAGGCACTTAAATTTAGCATGCAGCAAATGTCTCTAGAATTTCTTCCTTTGAGTTTTCTCATTTTTAGGGTGTGGCATCATCATCTCCTTTGTGGCCCCAGCCAATCTGTTTGGGCTCAGTTTTTCTGCTTCTAGCTGCTCAGTATGGGTTTTTGAGTCTTATCTTGTTCTTTCCTTTCCCCATCACTGCTCTACTCTGTTATTTCTTACCTGGCTCCATGCAAAGCCACTGTTCAGAGCTGCCTGTGTAAACTTTCTGTATCACAGCTCTGTGATAAGAAAGCTTCATTGCCTACCCCTCACCCCCACAGAAAATAGAAACTCTCTGATCTGACCCTCTCTGCTTCCTCCCTCTCTACTCTTGCTTCACTCAGTGCCTTCACACATGCTGTTCTCTGGGCATGCAGAGCCCTTCCTTCCTTGTGCTTCCGGCTAACTTCTCTTGTTCTCTCAACATTTTGCTCAGATATCACTTCCTCTGGGAGGCAGAATTAAGTGCCGCCTCATTCTCATAGCCTTGATCAGATCTCACGTAGTACTTACCAAAGTGATGTCATAACTAGGTAACTATCTGCCTTCTCCACAAGTCTGTGAATGCACCCTACTGAGAATTGTAACCCTGCTCTCTTCTCATTTTCCTCTTTTGCTCTGCTCTTTATTTTTGCTATTGTTCTTGTCCCCTTTTCACAAACTATGTAATATTCTTATGTATAATGTTATCTGTGTGCCTATGCTAGAGCATAACCTCTACCAGGATAGTGCCTAGAATAGTGTCTGACGCCTAGAAAATACTCAGAAATATTGGTTGAGGGACTGCCTCCTGGTATGCCAGGGCCCAGCTCACAATAGGCAGGCACTGGATAAATTAAATTCTTGATGAACAGTTTATTCTTTTAGACTTTCTGGGAGGTGCATGCCTGTGCCCTTCTCTGATACTTAGAAGTAAATATAATTAAATACATTTTAGGATTTTTATGTATTCAAATAAATTCATCTTTTTGTTAAAGGCCGGCTTGCTATCTGTATTTATTAGTTTCAGATGTCATAGTTGGCAGATGTGTTTTGTGCCCACTTAAATTACCCCCTTTATTATATAAGCCCCAAATCAACAACTAAACAACTAAGAAAATATTTTATTAAAGCTCATGCTTTCAGAATACCATTTATATAAAGTCCAAAATTAACATGCCCCATGGCAGCAATTTTCAAATATTTGAAAAAAAAATTCAAATAATTGAAAAATAATTTCAAGTAAAAGCTTGAAAGGATTTTGGAAAACAACAATTTTTTGCATTGATTCTGCAAAGTTTTTCTTCTGTGTTTAGATAATTGTGTCACGTGTAATTTCTAGAATGTTATAAATATTGACATTTAGAGAATGTCAGAAAGAGAAGTCTGGGCGATGAGGGGTTAATAAAACCCCATGGGGGTTTATTATACCCTTCTTAATACTTTTGAGGATATTCTGATATTTACATAAAGGGAAAATAAGACAAAGCAAAGATTCTCTGTGAAAGTGTTCTCATATATGTGCTTTGGTTTGAGACTATTGTCCTTTGATGTCACTAGCACTGTTAGTCTTAATGCCATTAAGAAAATAAGGTATCCTCTTAGGTTGAACCAAATGAAATTGCCCATATTTGACTATTTATGACCTATAAAAATGACAGTTTCATATGATTCAACCTAATGATATTTGATTGTATGTATTGGTTTTCCCTCCATATAGGTTTAATTTCACTAATTGGAGCAGAGCTTGATGGCTTAAGGAAAAATTTTTTTCAAGCTCTTTAATCCTTAGACACTATCTTTTTAAGTTAAGATTTGTCAAAATGAAGTTTTATTTGCTGTCAATGTGGTGATAGGTGCTGAGTTAAACATATTGACTGAGTTAAACATATTGCTACGTTTTATCTTTATTGTACCAAAGACTTAAGTTACATTTTGTTGAGCTCTTTATTCCTGAGTGTAGGCAAGCAAACTGGTCAGTTCATTTAGCGATGTGCTGAGTGAATAGAAGAGAATGGTGGGACCAGATTGGTGGAGCTGTCACTTGAGTAGTACCTGACAAGTGGATTTTAGAGAGAAGTTAATCTTCTAAAGAGCTCAGAGTGTGCCTCTGTGTTTTTGTCTTTGTTGTGAAGTACAGGAATAATAGACTGGAGACAGAAAACTATTGTTAATGCTTTAGTGAGAAAAAGATTGGGATCTAGAGAAGTGAAATGAAGTGATTTAATCTGCTATCATGGTAAGTCGGGGATCAATCAAGTTATTATGGATTCTCAGTACATGCTCCATATCTAAACCAGTTGTTCTCAAAGTTTGTTGCCGTAGTCAGCTTGGCTGTCATCATTCAGTTTCCTGGCCCTCTAGTTACATGCGTTACTTTTATATTATTTAATTTAACAGATGATTTTAAATATTTAATGCATTTTAGCATAGTCAGGTATCATATGACATAAATTACAATAAACTCTGGCTTTTTTGATATGTAGAACGAGCCTCTGAATTTTCTTTTTGGGGAGCTCAGTAATGATCTTTGCCTATGGTACAATTTGCTTTGATACGTCAACCTCACTGTAGTGAATCTCAAATATCATATACTTATTTTGTGATAACTCACAGAAGAATTATGATGTTCAGAAATGACCTTGAATTCATACTGAAGTAATTTTTATGTTTTGACTGGGGATGGAGGGGGGGAAGCTGCCATCGTTTAGAACTACTAATACTAAGTCAATGATTATAATTTCGTTTGAGTTTGTAGTGTGACTTCCTTGGTATAATTTTAGATGTATGTTTCAAGTTACAGATTTCTTTTAGGTAGATACCATGTTTGTGTTTTCCAAACAGTAGAACTTAGGGTTTGGCAAAGATTTTTTTTTCATGATTTTAATACACATATGTGTAAAACTCATATCCCATTAAGTTAATATACTTCATTTTATATTTATCGAAAAATACAAGATCTTGTAAAAGAACTTAGAAAATCTAGAATGGCATTTTTCCATTTTTTTTTTTTTTTGCTACTTGCTGTAAAAGAAATTCCTTTCACATCCTGATCACAACACACATACACACACAGAGGAGTTCACATGTAACCAATATAAATGTTAAATGCAGAACTTTTATTTACTGTGTTAAATGCACTTGCTTCTATTATGTTCTGTTCTATTTTATTTAAGTGTTATAACTGCTTATTGAGTTTGAAAAACATTGTAATAGGACATATACATGGCTCAAGTGCCTGGAAGGAATTTTGGAGTACTGTGTTGAATATCAATTGCCCATTAATTGTGTAATCTTTCTTCCCTACCTCCATTATAAAGGGTTACTCTATGCCCTGCTCTGTACTGACCGCCTAAAGCAAATATGATCCTTGTCACTGTCAACTTATAGTTGTTGGCGCCACTTCAACACCTACAGGAATTCCCAATTTGGGGTGCAGCGAAGAGGGAAATTTTATTCAGTGCAAACAGCTCAATTGGGATGTAGCATGGCTGTGAGAACAGCATGACTGTGGAACAGCTCAGTGGTGTTACAGCTCAATTAAGAAGCAGCATAGCTGTGAGGAAGCCCTGGGGCCAGGCTCCTCCCTGGCTAGACAGCTTTGGTCTACTTTGCCTTGAGCTGGTCTGCTCCAGTGAGACAAACCATCTTTTGATGCTTCTGTTCCACCTAGGGAAACATAGTCTTCAATGGAAAAGGAAAGTGTGTCCTGGGAGCCAGAGGTTGCCTGACTCATATAGGTGGAAGTCCCTGCCCCTGGTCCCTGATTGATTTGCCCTCATGCAAACAGAGGCTCCAAATCCTTGCAGTTTGCTTCGTCCAAAAAGGCACTGCCCTGATTGGTTGGAATGAAACTGCCCTAATTGGTCAGAGAAGCTGCTGATGGAGCTATAGTTATATAGCTCTGATTGAATGGGAAAAGCCTTGGTCCTGCTGGTTGAAATACTTTTCCAGGAACTCCTTTATAAAGGTGGCTCAGGTGACAGAAACTAGTATAGGCAGGCAGTTCAGTTGGGAGGCAGGCCATTTAGAGCAGGCTTCTCCCTGAAGAGCAGTTTGTGTGAGAGGTGCCTGTGTAGAAATGGCTGCTAGGCCCCTCTTTTAATTTGAACCTAATCAGCCAACAGGAGCCTTTCTTAGTAGATATCTTCTTCAGGGTCCACACCCCCTGGAAGGTTATAATCGTAATAATAATAATGATAATTGGCACCTATTGATCTACCTTGCAAGGAGGTTGTTGTACCATTAATACCAATAGCTACCACTTGCTGAATGTTTTTTACTTGCTATAAGTGTTGTACATCTTGTTTTCGTTATTTCTAACCAGCTGCTGGGAGAGTGGTATAATTCTCCCATTGGATGAAGAAACTGGGGCAATATTTAATGAGGGAACCAGGATTCTACTTCAAGTATGTCTAATTCCAGTATGTTCTCTTTCCATGGAACCATTCTGCTTCCTTATTGAACTTAACCCCTTGTTGAGTTGTAACCTCAATTTCCTGATTCTTAAAAAAAAAAATAAAAAGGTTTGATATTGGATATTATGTTGCTGAGGATCAGAAGTTGTGATTTGGTGTTGAGCAGGTTGTTTGAAAACAGACACAGTGGTTAGTTCTACAAGATAGGTATCTACAGCATAAAACCCTTTATTCAATTTGCCCTTCTTTGGTTTCCTTATTAGTAATTTCAGCAGATAACCAAATATAAGTGGACCAAGTATTAAATAAAACTGAGCTATATAACTTTTTTTTTGTTGTTATTATTTCCATATTTGAATCAGGAAAGCAGTCTCAAGTGAATATTTGAAGAATCCCAAAGCTAAATCATATTAAATCATTTGCCTAGGTTTTGATAAGAGCAATATCAATTGGAATTTGTTGTTTCTCATATGTAGATTTTTAAGTCCATGTACATGTTTAATAAATGTTTGTTTGTTTGTTTTTTTTCAGTAGGATCTGATATTGTATAGATTAGAGACTCCTAACCTTATGGCTCCCCTACATTTATACTTTTCTTTGTTAGGCCTGCCTTAAAATAGGGACTTGCATTTGTTTGGCAGTTAATTTTAACAAATATGTCTGACTTCTTTTTCCCTCTTTCTCTTCATACCTTCTTTCCCCTTCCTACTTCCTTTTTCTGTCAGTTTGTTTTTGTTTTTTACATAAAGAATCAGTGTAATGATAGAAAAAGTCATTTTATTATAAATATAAAGCAAACCTTTGGGCAGTCATCCTCTAACTTGACCATTCTTTCTCAAAGCTTTGACTTTCTTTTTCTTTTGGAGGTATCATCTATTGATCTATTTCCTGCTCTCCCCAGTTTTCTTTTGCTTTTCTCAATCTTTTTCCACCACTGTTTTCATTCTACTTTAAAGATTGTGGAGATTGAGTAATACTGGCAATAATTACTAGTATTTATAGAGTTATCATGTGCCAGATATTGTTCTGAATGCTTTACTTAATTTAGCTCATGTCACCCACTCCTGATGAAGAAAGAGCAGGGGCTCTGTTGCTTAGTTTCTCCTTAACTGCCAGTGTGACCTTGGGTAAAGTATTTAGTCTGTATCTTACTTTCTCCATTTGTAAAGTGTGGTATTGTTAGATAATTTCTGTATACCACAGAGAACATGGCCAGGCTCAATAAATATTGGCTACCATTATTATTATTGTTGTTGTTGTTGTTGTTGTTGTTATTGTTATAGCAGATTGGCAGTTCCTGGCATGTATTGAATGCTCAGTAAATGGTAGTTATTCATATTATTTAGTATTACTGCATTGCATATTTGCTTTTAGATGGTGTGTTGAGTTTGGCCGAGGCAGATATGAAGTAGTAGCATTCTTATATGCTGTCTTAATTTCTAAATGAGAATGATTTTCTTTTTTATGTAGTGATGCAGATGCTGATACTCTGTGGCTGTGATCCAAATAATTTAGTAGATATTGTGGACTTCATAAAGGATTCTCCTGAGAAGAGCCCATTGAGTTAAAGGGGAAATGGGGAGAATATTTGGTGCTCATAAATAAGCATTTTAAAATGGAGTTATATTGGATTTTTTGTTATTGTTGTGTGTAGTAAAGTCATAAAACAAACACGCTTTCTAACACTTTACAGTCTAAATGATTCACCTCGTTATTTTTTTTTTTTATCTATTAGTGGACACTGGACAGGTACAGTAAAGTAGCTTTTTATTCAGTTAGTTTTGTGTTGAATGTCTGATCTTATTCATGAATTCCATGAATATTAAGTAATTTATAGATAACTTTATGACTAACTGTTAATGAATAGGGTTGAAATCAGTGGAACTTCCAAGAAAGGATGGAATCGCAGTGACCACTAACAGTCTTATAATGAGTTCTCTGTACTATTAAGGAAAATAATACAGTGACATAATGAATGAACTCTCAAAATTGGCTTTCTAGTAATATATCGGTGTAGCGGGACATCGAATGCTTTAGCACTGATAATAATAGCATAACTAATATTCATATTATTTGGGAGAATATTTGAGTCTTTTTCAGAGTCAGTATGGTATGTAATATTTGAACTACCTAGTAGGGATTCGAAACCCTTTATTGAAGGCTATATAATATAAGTGTTAGTGGAAGGAGCAGTGGGCTCCTTGTAGCATACGAGGCATAGTTTTGAATGTGGTCCTTGTTGCTTACTGTGTGTATAATTTTGAGCAAATCTTGAATCTTTGGTGCAACTCAAGATTTTCAGTTGCAAAATGAGTATCAAGCCTTAGCTAGCCAAGTTCAGAGTCATTAAATTAAATAGTACATTTTGAGGGTTCCCTGAAAAACTTTTGAGTACTGTACAAAATGTGTATTAGCGTCAGCTCTACTTTCAAATTCAAGAGCATTGGTAGTGGAGGGTATTCTGGCTCAAGCTTGTGTTTATAATTTTAATTTTTTGTTTAGGTTCATCAGTGGCAAGTATAAGCTTTAAGTATCAATCTTTTTTTGACCAATTGAAATGAATACTGTATGCATTTGTATCTGGCTATATAGACATATGCATATGATTACAGTGCTGTTCATGACACTATAGTTAAGCATGTATTAGAGTTTCCACTGTAAACTTTCCTTTGGGTGGTTTTTTTTTTTTTTTTTTCATTTTAGCTTGGCTTTCCTGTGGTATAAAATTATAGGGCCCGAATGTTTTTGGATGGAAAATTTTTTTTTATAGAGAATGAGTGCATGCTATTATATTAAAAAACCGTGTGTCCTGTCTTGCATTTTATAACAATTTATTATAAAAGTCTAAAAAACACTTGTATGTATTTTTTCTTAATTTAATGATTAAAAATAGATATTATGAATCCATACTCATAGACAGTTTTTCTTTGCTGTTATAGTTTTTCCTCTTAAAATGATCACTGTCTTTAATGTATTATCCAAATTAGAATAATGTAAATTGTTTTTGTAAACTAATTATAAAATATAAAGAATAGTGATATCTGGAACACCAAATATCAGGTTCCAGAACAAAATGAAACAGCTAACCAATGTGCAGTTTCAGTTCCCTAAAAAGTAAATCAAATCCAAACAGAAAGAATGTTGAAATCTTTAAAGGAGAATAATGAAAGGCCAGAGAATATTTGGAATCTTCATTGGAAAGACTTAACACCAACATAAAGTACTCCTTTAAATATTAACAGAAATAACAAGCCGGGTAGAGAATCTGTATAACCCTGGTAGATGAATTTTGCTTGGTACGAAGAGGAGATAGATGACCAAACTTATGTCTGCCTGTCTCTATATTAAATAATTCATTCATTAGATTAGCCCTTCCAGGTGGTCCTTCTAGTGTATGTTGTGGGTATTAGATGAAAAAACAAAAGTGGTTAGTGATAAGCCAACTCATGTTGCTCCGTGGCAGAGGTGATATAGTAGTGTAGAGGTGCCAGATTGCCTGGGTCTGAAGCTCACCAAGACCCCTTTCTAGCTCCATGACCAAGAACAAGTTACTAAATATCTCTGGGACTCAATTTCCTATATGTAAAATAAGGATAATGATATCTACTACACAGCTTTGTGGAGAGTATTAAATATGTTAATACATGTGAACTACTTAGAACAGTGACTTTCAGAGTAAGTGCTTACTAAGTTTTTACTATTATGTATACATGATATGACTGGAAAAGGATGACTCATTCAGGATTTTCTGCAAGAACTATATTGTGAAACAGGAAATGGCTCTTCAAAATGTGTCTTTTTCCATACCTGATTTGCCCTTGCTCTTACTTACTTTGGTTGATTCATTAACAAATATCTTTTGACATTGTTTATAGTGTTGCAGATCCTAAAGGGGCAGATTTTCCGTAGGAGATCATAACACTAGAGAGGGTTGTGTGAATGAGGTTCTCCCAGTCCGTCTGGATCTATGAACAATCTATAGATAAAGCATCTGGTTTCATCAGAAGTTTGAAACATACACATTTTGTGTGTGCTTGTCATTCCCACAGAGAGTCTGGTGCATATTATTCCAGCTTTTTATAACATGAGAATTTCTAAGATCTAGATGAATGTCATTTAAAAAGATTCTCCTGAGCTTGCTGCACTTGGTCCTTTACAAAGAGACATTGCCTTTTGCATGCAGTGCTTGGTCAAGTCTTTGGGCTTCATGGTGGCTCAGACACTATTGCTTGGTTAACTTCATGATATCAGAGAGCTAGTGGTACAAGTGAGCAGTGTAAATTGTTCAAACTTCAGAATAAGATATTTTCTATTTTTATCAAGATGTGCTCCCCTCCCTCCAAGATCTATTGATAAGGTTTGCCTATGATCAGTGAAAGTAGAATAATTTGCTGATCTTATGTCTGAAATTCCCATTGTTAAATTTAGGCCATTGAATGAAGCCATTTTGATATTGTTTCCATGAAGTCTTTGCAATAGTATAGATATGTTTCTTCATGTAAACCCCTTAGCCCTTTAGCAGCCAGGGTAATTAACCACTGCATTTTCAGAGGGAAAGGCAGATTTTTGTGGGCAGGGTGTAATTGTGATGAAAAATACTGTATGCCTTGGGGGATTGAGGTGGGCTGTAAAAGGGGGAGGTAGAATATGATGACAAATTCATGCTCCGGCTTTCCACATATCTGCTGCTACATATATCTGTCCAAATTAATGTCAAATGAGGATTCTGTTCTGCTGTAAAATTATCATACCTTCTGGTTCTGTGTAATCAAGCTGTTTCTATACTGTAGTTATTGACCCAAAATAATAAAACGGCATATCTTGCAGCCTTAGTTTTCTCATCTGTAAAATCCTACCTGGCGGTTTGAAAGGCTTCAGTGAAGGATGCAGGCTGGATATTATAGGTCTCACCAATGCGTTTTCTTTTCTTGTCCCTTAACTTGGTCCACGAAATTTAGGTACTTAATTGCATTTTTCTTGTATTTTTTGCTTTTATTTATATATGTTAATCTTGTTTCTCACCAGACTAAAGTTTTTTGAGAACAAGCATATTTCTTTTTTCATTCTCTGAAGTATGTGTCTTATATTACCTGTACCGTTCCTTAGAGCAACCTGTTTTACTTTTGTATTTATTTATATAACCATTTAATTAGGTTTTCTTCCCTTTTGGTATGTAAACTTTATGAAGGCTAGGATCTTTTTCAATTTTGCTCAGAAATATATACTTAAGATCTAGATTAGTGCCTGGCATGTAAAAAGTGTTCTGTAAATATTTGTGAATGAGTGAATAAATGATTGATTATTCAGTTAAACATAATAGATTCTTAGCAAATAGTTCTTCTGGGAAGGTTGAAGCTGCCTATCATATTCCTTCCAGACTTAGCCTGAGGCCTCGTAGGTGGCTATAAAAATTTTTAGAATTTTAGCTAATACCTTAGATTTTTAATAGGGTGTGTGGAAAAGAAAAAGGTTTACAAAATACTTTGAAGTGTTTTAGTACTCAATGTTATTTTAGTGGGAAGTCAATAATATTGTAATAAATATATTATTATAAAGAACTCTTTATGTATAAATTACTATATTTATTTTTCTATTTTTAGCTTGTATTTATGAGTATTAGCATCTGTGAATACTAATATTAATTCAGAATTTAGACTCAAAAGTCAAAGCTGTCAAACATTGCTTTCTTTTATTTCCTTTGTAAAGTTTGCTTAAACCTGACTGTATCTGAACGGACTTTGAGGGATGTGTGAGAACTGGGTGTGTCCTAGTCTTGACAGTACTTATCCAGATTGTTGAACTCTTCAGCAATTCTTGCCTTTCTGTCCCAAATGCTCTGTTAGTCTGTTATCCATTTATCCAAATGCTGACTCTCTTTACCCTCCAGGATTTTGACACATTGCTGATGCATGTCTGACAGCTGAATCATTTCATATATCAAATCGAATCAGCATCTTCATCTTTCACTAATCAAATTACAATTTTATTTTGAAGATCTCACTGGTATTACAGTAGGTCAAGCTCAGTATTATTTTCTTCAAATATGACTTACACAACTGGACACCAAAAAGGGAAGGGAAGAAACCCTATTGTGTCAGTGCTTTAAATTCATCTGTTAAGTATTTTTTAAGATGCTTTCATTTATCAAACATTTTCCATGTGCTAGGCGTTGTGTGAAACTTTATATGTATTGTCTCATGAATTCTTTAGCTAGCACTGTGACAAAGCTTCTGAGATTCATTTTGTGAAGGATACTAAGGCTCAGTGTTTTTTTAACGACAATTTAGCAACTGAATTTTATCGAGCATCTGAAATGTTCCAGACATTGTTCTATGTATTTAAATTTTTATTCATTCTCTTGATCCCTAAGTCAACTATATGGGGTAGGAACTATTATTATGCCCTCGTTTACATATGAGAAACTGAGGCACGTTGACTCATCTATGGTTTCCCACCTAGGAAATGGAATCCAAGCAGTCTGATTTCATAGTAGACCATTGTCTAAACCACTACATCACACTGCCCCAAATTGACCAGCTGGTACATGGTGGGAACCTGATTAGGACGTGGGCCCCCTGACTTCAAAATCTGGGTGTGTTTGTGGCCTGTAGGATGTCCTCAGCCCGTCCAGAAGAATGCAGAATGGGTTTATATTTATTTTCAAGTTCCCAATCGTGCTGAAAGAAATCAAATTGTAAGCATTTCTATGATGTTCCTCCAGAATTACAACTGACAGACTTTTGAGATAGTGGATATCTAGCCCAGATTGTTACTCTTATTAATGCCAAATCTTATTTTTCATATTTGTTCTGACTCCTTAAATGGAAGATAGGGAGATATGTTTTCTGAAAGGGAAAGTCACTCTTCATATAACTGAAGAGAAAATGTTTGTGCTACCCAGTGGAATGTTTAATCCCTAGGATACCACATTGGTCATAGAATACTGAATTATATCAAGATTCAGGAAAAAGGCTTGTGCTTAAAATTGCATCATTAGCATGCTTATCTTTAGTTTTCAGTGACTCTAACTGTGCTCAGAGACAGACATTTGTGGTCAGGAAATCAATAGCAAAGAAGGGATTTAGGTTGTAAATATGCTGGTTCAAATTGGTGTCCTATCTTACTATTATGTGTTTTAAAATGCTTCTCTGCTCTGAAAGTGTTAAGCTTTCCAGATACTGTGTTTATCTTTTAAAAACTTTTTGTATTACTTTTCTCTTAAGTTTTAATTTTGGAGTTATACACTCACGATTATACATGCCTGTGTACATAGATACATAGACACAGTACGCTTCTCTCTATTTTATGCTTGGCAGTACTACTTTTCTACACACTAGGAATTACAGTTTTAAAATGGATTTCATTTTTCTTAGTATGGTATTTAAAATTTGAATTGTGGATTTCCTCAACCCTTACATTTATATTTAATTTATATGAATTAATATCCTTAGTATGATGAATAGGTGAGTTCCATAATTAGTGGGGTATGCTACATACCATCCCTGGTTTTATTGACTCGATTATGACCTTAATTATAAATGCACACTCTTTTTCACTCTTGGCATTAGAGGCTCTTCCACCCACTCTGCTCACTCAGTCTTGTGTCACTCTCAGGAGCTTAAGGTCTCATATTTAAAACTCCCAACTGAGGTTCAAAATAGCATCTCTAAGCTGGCATTGCAACATTGGATTGACTATTTTTTCCTACTTTAAATCTTAAAAAAAGAAAAAAGTTTAATGATGTCTTTGGTGTCAATTGTAAATTGTAAAATAACACACAGTTGGGTTAATTGATGTTAATGTGGTATCTATCTAATTTGTTTTGAAAACTCATACTGTTAAAATAGCTCCAAGTTCATCCCATTCTGAACTGATTCACATTGTTGTTAATCCCAAAAACAAATGGAAAATACATAAGCCACTTTTATCCTTTGTAAGAGTAACCTCAGGGAGGAGGGAACCCTCAATTAATTAATACTCGAAAATAATGTCTTCTATTGCAATTTTTTTGGTGGAGGAGGTTGACCAAAGGGTAAGTGCTTATGGAAAATTTGTAATTCTCTAATTTCTTTACCTTATAACCATGGCATAAGTATAAACAGTCTTTTTGAAGATTTTTGTTGCTTACATTTTTGAATGCTGCTGAAAATTGGCCTTCAACAATGCTGACTCTGGGGCACAAACTGGAAGTTTTTCTATTAATTCCTTTTTATCGCATTATGATTTTATGATTTATTTCTGTCTTAGCTAAATGGAAAAGAGAAGGGTTCACAGTAGATGGCCTTTGTTTAGTTGAAATTTGATGTTTAAATTTCAACAAAAATTTAATGTTTCTAAAACACTTGAAATTCGTTTGATAATGGTTTTAAAATAATTTTGAAGGCATGCCAAAAACAATAAGTATTTCTATACAGAAAATAGTTTTAATAAGAATTATAAAATAGGGAGTCAATTTTATACTATATGTTGTAGATACTTGGTAGATGTCTGTCAAATGATTAACTTTTTGAAAAGCACTTTATACCTTACAGTCTTTTTATTTAATTCTCGCTCAACCCAGTGAAGTACATTTTCTCAGTTTTATAGAACCAGAGTTAAAGCTGTAATCCTAACAGTGTTTCACAAGGCCCAAGATGATTTCCTGCAGCTGCTCATCCCTTAAATAATCTTAGGCCTATCTCTCTTATTTCTTACTCTGGCTCCAGCTACGTTTGCTAATTCATGCTTCCTTCTGCTAGAATGCCTTTGCACTTGCTATCTCCTCTGCTAGTTTTACCCCCAGACACCCTTTTGACTGACTACCTCACCTCCTGAAAGTACTTGCTCAGCATGCCAAGTCCCCCTTGCCCTGCATACTCTTTTCCTGCATAACATATACCATATATTTATTATTTTTAGTTGCTGTTATTTGTCTCTTCCTGCTAGAATGTAATGCTTCATAAGAGAAGGGATTTTTGTCTCTTTTCATCGTGGTATCCCAGCAATACCTGGACCTCATTGTATGTTACATCAATATTTGGCGAATGAATGAATGAATTAGTGAATGCCCTTTTCACTAGATCTCATTTTTAATTTATCAATGGTAAAGTTGACCAAATTCTAGTGTTTTTTTTTTTTTTTTTTTGCTATGAAGGGCATTTCCTAATTATGCTACTTCATCATGTTGTACACTCATCTTCATTTTGAATTTTTTCCCTCATTTTGAATATAAACCATTCTTTTATTTTTTAAAGTCAGATTTTTCTATAAAGTGTCAGACAATAAGGCGTTATGTTATTGAATATTAATAGTGGGAGGTAGCTAAAAGAACTAAGAACTGTGTTTTTTTAGTTAGGTTTTTATCAAGTAAGCTGGCCTTATTTTTCGTTTTACATTTATTAATGTTATAGTATTAAAAAATCACCCTAGTTATTTGTACTTATATATTTTTGGCTTTTTTGAGATATAATTTACATATAACATTCTGTAAGTTTAAGGTATACATCATGCTGCTTTGATACACTTATATATGACAAAATGATCACCACCATAGCTTTAGCTAACACCTCTATCTGGTCACATGATTACCATTTCTTTTTTGTGGTAAGAACATCTAAGATCTACTTTCTTAGCAACTTTCAGTTATATAACATAGTATTGTTAACTGTAATTACTGTGCTGTACCTTAGAGCCCCAAAACTTATTCATCTTACAACTAAAAGTTTATTCTCTTTGACCAGTGTCTCCCCATTTCCCCCTAACGCCCAGCCCCTGGTAACCATGAGTCTCTGTTTCTATGAGTTTGGTGTTTTTAGATTCTACATATAAGTGATGTCATATAGTATCTGCCTTTCTCTATCTGATTTATTTCACTTAGCCCGTGCTAGTTCTTAAATTTGCATTTTGTGGCTTGGTATTAAAATGTTAGGAATGAAAAAAAAACATTAGGAATGAATTTATTAAATATGTTATATTAAACCTTTTTCTCTGTTCTTCAGTTTAATTTTATTCCAGAGGAATAAAGTTTTAGTTCACAAGTGAAAATATGTGAAAATAACATTCAATATATAGAATTTACTGACTCAGCCTGCATTTATTATGTACCTATCATATTCCAGAAAGTTCTGCTAGGGTCTGGGTATTAAAAGATGAACAAGACACATGATTTGCTTTTTTAAAAAAAGTCTTATTTAAAAAAACTCTAATGTGGCAAGTCCTTGAATGGAGGTATATATAAAGTTTTATGGGAATTTTTATGTTATAGAATTTCTGGGGACTCATAGTTACTGTAAAGTGAGGTATTTCTATACTTTTGCAGGTATATTATTATCTTCTCAGCTTTTACAGTCTGTCATCTAAATACAATTGAAATTAATCCTGTCATTACATATGGAACTGTTACCCATGCTACCAAAAAGATGTTGAAACAAGGGAGTGATGTGGCCCAGAGATTCCCAGATGTAGGGTGGAGGAAAAGCTTTTACTGGTACTGAGCAAAATGAAAAATAAATAGAAGAGATGGAACGTGTGAGGGGGAGAATATACAACTCTGTGTGTATACAGGATTGCCAAACCTGCTTTTTAATTTTTTTCCCTCAAGCCTGCTTTTTAAGGAAGGATTGTTTTTTATTCTGAGATTGTCCTTTCTCTTCTTTCATGGTTCAAAAGGTCCTTTTTTTTATGAAATCATAATGTAAATAAATGGTGGCTAGTTATTATTTTAATGCCTTTACCTTAAAAAAATTGACAACCTGCTTTTTTTGTGTGATTTTAAAATTATGTAAATAAGGTACTTGAAACCGTCAAAAGAAGGAACCACCGAGGGAAATACTTTGAAATGCTGCATAATTCTTACAGCCCCCTCCCTTTTTTGGTATAGCCCAACATTCTTCAGGAATTTCGTGTATTTAAAAGGCCTTGGTTCCTATGCTCCTGATGTCTCCTTCTTAGGAAATAAGCCCTTAGGTAATGAATTAATAATGGAGAGATTGACAATGTCAGTCAGAGGTTTTGGTGGCTTCTGTCCTGTAGGTGAACTTGGGAGCTGGAGGATAATCTACATCTATTATTAGGAATTGACCAATTTTAAAATGTTTTATTATCCTGATAAATTTCAGTGACTGCCTTGGCATTAGAAGATAAAGCATGAAGCATAGCTAATGAAAGGTTGGAAACAAATATTTATTAGAGGTGTGTGTGTGTGTGTGTGTGTGTGTGAGTGTGAGAGAGAGAGAGGGAGGGAGGAAGAGAGAGAGAGAGGGAGGGAGAGAGAGAGAGAGACATGTGCGCTTCTACTCTGATTGGAACATAGTGTCAAAATGCTGTGAAAGCCCTGAATCCTGTAATTCAATTGCTGAGGCGGGTAGTCTGCATCAGTGGTGACCTTTGGGTTTTGGTTATACTTTGGAAAGTATGTGTGTTGACTTTAGGGAAAGGTAAACTGGAGAGATCCATGAAAGGACAATAATAAATACATGTCAATTGTCCAAGCTGGTAAGAATAGTATATTATTATTTAAAACTGAAATTTACCCACCTACCATTGTTCACTAGTTTAAGGCTGCTCCCTAAAAAATTAATTAATTATTTTTTTAACTGAAGAAATGATTTTAATATTTTTTCCCCATCTGTCATCCTCCTCCCCTTCCCCACTACCCTCTGGTAACCACTAGTCCATTGCCTATGTCCATGAGTCTCTGTTTGTTTGTCCTGTTCATTTGTTGTTTTTAGGTATACATCCCACATATAAGTGCTATCATGCGATTTTCAACTTTTTCTGTCTGGCTTATTTTGCTTAGCATGATTATCTTGAGGTCCATCCATGTTGTCGCAAATGGCAGTATTTCATCTCTTCTTATGGCTGAGTGATATATATGTACCACAGCTTCTTTAGCCAGTCATCTATTGTAGGACACTTAGGTTAGTTTAAGGCTGATTTTATGGTTTAGGTTCTTAAAACATGTAAATACTTACAGAAAAGTAAATCAAAAGTTCCTTTACTTTTAGATTGCAACTTTTCTTAAATGAGTAACTGGACAGCTTATTCATAGCTACAGTAGTGGTGGTGGCTGTTAGTTGCTATTATCACAATCACCATCGTCATCATCGTCATCATCATCGTCATGTCGTCATCGTCATCATCATCGTCATTGTCGTCATCGTTACTGGTGTGGGCTCTGGAGTAAGACTTCCTGGGTTTGGATACCAACTGCAGCCCTTACTAGTGGTTGATGTTGGACAAGTGACTTAGCTGTTTTAAACCCCAGTTTTTTCATCTGGGAAAACTGATATATTAATAGTGGCCACTCATAAGACATTCAGAGGATTAAAGGGGATAATGTATGTCAGCAGCTTAATACAGTGCTTTGGGAGAGTTAATGTCCTTTATCAGTTTTTTTTGTTTGTTTTTGTTTTTGTTGTTTTTTACCTTGAAATATCAGTCCTGGTTTTTTCTGCCTTTCAGTTTATTGTTTAATTAATACTTACACCTTGGTCTCATTCTTTTGATACTATTTTGTCACTGTAGCCATTCAATGAGTTATGTTTTGAACCTTTGAAAGAAGTGTATGCTAATAATCAGCTAAGTGTTTTTCAATTTTCCTAATAGATTGGAAGAGTTCCAAAGGCAGCCAACCCTACATTAACTTATTTATAGCTGAGACCAAGAAGGAACACTTTCACTCATGTGGATGTTTTTAGGGACCTTCCATTGCTTGCAAATGGAAAGTTTTCACTGTTAGCTGTAAATAAACTGAGAAGGAAAGAATTTCAGAGATGAAGGAGATGAAAGAAGGATTTTAAAGTTGTTACTTTAACGATGGTGGTTGCCAACTGTGGCCACACATTGAAATCACTTAAGACACTTTTATTAAATACAAATACCTAGTAGTGGAAACACCATACCGCCACCACCACCACCATCATCAACAACAAATGTTTTAGGACCCACTACTTTAAATACAGTAATAAAGTAATTGGAATGGTCAAGTATTTAATATGTATTTTAGTTAACATGTTAGTTTCTTATTTGCTATTTATAGGAAGTGTCTGTGTGATCATACTTGGGAACATTTCATAGGATGTGAAGCCTAATTTTATTATTTGATTTATTATAAAGATTTATAAATGTCTTCTGGTTTTGATGAAATGTTGTTGGCTATATCTGTAATTTGGGGAGTATCAAAATCAATTCTGTATAGAAGCATATTCCACTAATAAAATAGAATTCTTTTAAGTTTCCTGAAATACTGCTTATGAAGGGACTGCTCTCTATATCTGTGTTTAGAAGTAAAGTTGGTGGCAAGAGTTTGGGCAGACCACATGGGGAGGCAACTAGGCATTTTACCACATGTGCTAGCATGCCACACTTTAGTCCTTCTAGGCTAAGTCAACTTAATATTTTAGTGTTAAGCTCTCCATAGTACTATGGGATTAGTTTTTATAAATACAGACTTGTATGCCTTATGCAAGCAAAATTCTCACTGACTTTATTGAAGTTTTGGAGGGTTTGGGTGAGGGACTGATAGCATACAGGGTTGGAGTTTTTTATACATTAGGGAAAGCTCCAAAGGAGGAAGTGGCGGGACTAAATACCATGTTTTCATGCTCAATCTGTGTTGAAAACTTTATTTTTTGTAAGAGTTGGAGAAATGGGTGTAAAAGGGGTAATAGCTTAAGGTATTTTCAGGTGAAAAGCATTGTTAATTTAGAAGGATTTTCTTTCAGATGTTTTGAATTGAAATAACTGGTTATCAGTATTGTTCATTGGGGCTTCCAATGCAAACATGACCATTTTTAAGAAATACTTATTCACTATATTTCCACATTTTAACAACCTATGTGTAAATAAGTTATCAGCTGAAAAAATTTTCCCCTAAACCAATTGTCCTTCCCTGTGATAGTATGGCTAATAAATATAATGATGTGGGCCTTTATTTATGTGATTGGCGTATTTGAAGTGTGAATTTAACATTCTGATTTTTAACAACTTTGATTGACTGGAGTCCCAGAGCACCAAATCCAGAGGACACTGGGCTCATGTTTTTCTTTTACCTTGCTGCTTTTTGCTTTGCAGAGTCCTAAATCAGGCCCCAAGGGATAGAAGGCTGATATTGGATTTGTGATCTTGTGCCTCAAACATTAGATGGGATGGAATAATGGAAGCTGTTGACTAGGAAGGAATGAGCTTCTTCTGCCAATTATAAACAAACAAGCAAATAATAAATAAACAACCAGCTCTCAAAATCATACTGACGGTGAAGGGAAGTGTGTGTATATGTGCGTGTGTGTGTGTGCACACATGTGATGGGGGTGGGTGGATGGGCTGTAGCTAAAATGTATACAGTTCCTGTTGACTGTTCTTTAGACACAAGAAGAATCTTTGTCTCTTAAGTGAATGTGCATCCTCTTCTGTTGAATTGTGTCTATTTTTCCATCACTTTGGCACCTGTACATTTTAAATTATTTAAATATAACACCTTGGAGGTGGGAGTAGTTATTTTCTCTAGTTTATTGATGAAATTTGAGAGGAGATGCTAGGAGATGGTAATAGAAAAGGTATGTGGGAGAAAATGACTAATGCTAAATAGGAAAAGAGAAAGACAATACAGTGAGAAATATAACCACCAAGTGGATTTACCACTTAGTTGGTCACTGTATTCTTTTCTGGCATGAGAAACATTTTCTGGAAATCGGCAATTTTAAGGGTTGTTTGAGAGCAGTGGAATCTGACCTCATGGGATCTTATCAAGCTGTGATAATTGGATCAGTTATTCTTTCCTTTAAAAAATACTAACATTGGATGGATGATTTGTTATGCTAATGACCTTCATTGTGTTATGTAATTATTGATTCCTTATTAATTGTGGTTAAGATTCTGTGATATCCCTCTCCCGAGGTCAGGGATAGCCCGAGGTCAGGGATAGCCTGTGTAGGCCATTGGAAGAGAGATGATGACACAAGCTTCCACTGCCTGGTCTGCTTTGGGATTCTAAGATGACCCTTAATTTTTATAATTTACATTTATTTCTAAATCTGTAATTTGTATTTTTCTTCAATCTAAGTTAACTTCAGAAGTATTTAGATCTTGCAGGTAGCTGGGATTTGGGAGGCGGGTAGCTTTGAGTTGTTTAGGTGTGATGCTACTGCATTGTGGTAAAGATGTATTGCCTGTCTGCTTTCTTCTTTTTGCCATTTATGAGGTTTTCTTTATGGCCTAGTACTTGATACTTTTTATAAATGTTTCTTTAAAAAGAATATTTGTTTCTACTTCTGAGACCGGATCCATAAACATTAAACTTTTACCTTTGAAACCTTCTGGATTATTCAGAGAGTGTTCCTTCTCTAATCCTGGCCTTCCTACCTTTTCACATTCTACGTTTTTATCCCACTGGGAGCAGGGAGGGTAGGATAAGGACTTCGGGAATAGCATAGCTATGTGGAGCAATCTGAGGGCCAAATATTACAGAAGAGCCCTTTGCTTGGACTGATTAAGTTAGGGCATCCTTCATCCTTCAGCGTGAATGAAACAATTTTAAAGAATATTTATTGCCGTAAAGGAATTGGCTCTATGAGGAAACCTCTCCCTCTCTTTTTAATTTGGTCAGTCTTGATTATTTAAGTTCTTTAATGTAAGGAGAGAAGATCATTTTAGGAGAATTTAGGCTGTCATAAAGGATGAAGCATAGCATTAGTTGCTGGTGAATGGGCTAGCGGGAAAGGAGAGAAGGAATTCAGCACGATCCTTTATGGAGGGGGTGCTTTGGAGAATAATTTGTTGATTTCTTTCTGCATTTTCCCTCTTCTTTTCTCTTCACACATTTGCTGTTCTAGGACTATGGTATTACCTTTGCCTTTCCTGAGTTTGAATGTTGCATGGTGATGAAGGTTCCAGTCTCTGGAGCCAGTCTACCTGGGTTTGAATTCTGCTTCCACTACTTGTTAGCTCTGTGACTCTGGGCAAGTCACTGAATCTATGTCTTGATTTTCTCATCTGTTAAATTGGAAATAGTACCTACTGCATAATGTTATTGGGATTAAATGAGATATAATATGTAAAAGTGCTTAGAATAGTACCCTACAAATATAGCCAATAAAACTCATGAAATATAAGCTATTGCCATTGTTTCATTAGACAGGTGGATGGCCTGCTTCACATTTGTCTATGACATTACATCAGTCTGGATAAATAAAGAATAAAGTTCAGCTGTATAATAACAACAAAAATAGGACTAAATGTTAACTGCCTGTATTTTTTAAATAACCAAATATATGAATCTCTTGAGTATTATTGCAGTGACCATAGAGATTAATTCTTGTTGTCACTGCTGAAATATAGTTTGCTTTTTTGGGAAAGGTTATCATTTATAGATGTTTTCATAATTTGTAAGTGCTGAGTTACGGAGTTCTTCATGTAAATGGTCTGGTTTTTAAGTTTTATTAAAGTTACTGTATCAAAAATAGGATTAATTAAAAGTTCTATTGAAGATTTAACTTCTATGTTATATTAACAAGCTTTTCTTGTCCCTGTACAGCCTCATAACAAGGTTTGGGATCTGATTTAGAATTTAGAAGACTTTAGTAATCAACTGTAATGGTTCGGTACGTGCATTCAGCCTGGTTAAGGATGTGCAGTCATGCTCATATCATAAGCAGCCTTGTTTAGTTTTTGTTTATTTACTTTAAACACTGAAGCAGTTAACAATTAAAGAGAAAGTTTGATCTGACTGAATTTAGTTCTTATAGTCTAAAACTACATGTTTTGAAAGTGATTAAGTCTAGGGGCATAGATAGAATAAGACATATCTCATGGCTTAACTCAAATTCCAGCCTTTGACTGTAAGACACTTTAGGCCTTTGGGGACCTCTGGAGGTGGAGGTGGGAAGGGAAACTCATTGGTTAAGAATAATTTCTAAATTTATCACTTGTTTTTGCTGAGAATAGCAGTGATGCCAAATACTCTCAAAAATATTGACTACTTCTTGTTCCCTTATATCTGATAGAGAAAGCCTATGTTTTCAGGTGTCCTATCCACTCTCATTTAGGCTTACCCCGAAAGTAATGTCAACATAAATAGACAGTGTTTTGGGAGAATTATTCATGAAGTCCTGAGTACTGGGGCTAGCACTTGGGCTGCGGGATGTGAAGAGGGGAAGGGGCTTGTGGAAAGGAGTCATGTGGACCCTGTGACCAGGAGCCTAGCCCTCACTCCCTTCTGCTGGGGCTGCTGGTGGCTGTAAGGTGGATGCTGTTAACTGTTGTACTTACCTTCAGCGAGCAGGTAGCCCGCGCTTGAAAGCCATTGTGAGGCATTTACTTGGAGGATGGCAATTAAAGGTGTTTGCAAGTAACTGGACAAACATTAAGTCCTTGAGAAGTACAAGGGGAATATGAGAGTATAGTTAGAGACCCCTCACTGTGCCCAGCCAACTCCATAACTCATTTATTGTGGGACCTCAGTGACTGTCTCTATTTTTATTTTTGGAAAATAGAGAATAATAATATAATGCCACCTGCTTACGTCTAAGAGTGTTTTGAGGATTAATGAGTTAAGCGCCTTGGATGAAGGCAGCAGAGCTTACTCTGGTCATAATTTCATTGCCTTTCTGGGGAAGCTCCAGTTGGGGAATAAAATAAAGGAAAGTAGATAGGAATGGAAGGCCGTCTACAACTTAAGTCAGTGTGTTTCAAGTTCAACTATGGATCAGGTTTCCATTCTAGCTGGGGAATTTTAACTTAAAATTTCTACATTTTTTTTTATAAATGACACCAAAGCAAATGTCTGACCTGCTGTTTGTGGGAAGAGAACAGATGTTTATTCTGAGAATATGTTAATAAAGATATTGGTGGTTTTCTCCCACTGTAAGGGAAGAAAGTGGGTTGAAAGAGCATAGATTTAGGTAGAGTTCGCTCTTATTGTCCCATTACTGATGTGCTCTTTTCAGAGAGTTGTTGATTTTTCAAGTTTCATTGACAAAGAAACTTCATAGATATTAAGCCAAAACAAAACAAAAAATATAAACACATACATAACACACAGCAGTTGCTTTAAATACCAAGGATGTCAGCATGAAATTAAAATGAATCGACTGACATTTCTGCTTTGAAATTTTTTAGTAAAACTAATTTAAACCAACAGTGAAAACTTCTGGCTTTTACCTTACAATGGGAAATTTGACCTTTTTCAGTGTTTTTGGCTTATGATATTGACATTGGGATGTTTTTGGTTAAAATTTGCTTCAACTCTAATGGCTCTTGGGATTTCGGTCAGTCTTTGGTTGTGGAATAGCAAATGCTGTCAATCGTGTTGGTACCATATAGTTTTCAAAGACAAGGTCTCGGAAGTAGTGGATATGGCGTCCCCTCCTCCCACCCATGTGTAACTGTGAAAAAAACACTGTTGTCATGTGAATTCTTATTTTTTTGAGCTTGCTTTTGAAATAACTTTCACAGAGAATTCCTGTTACCTAGAAATTGATGACAGACTTACACCATTTCCTTTTTTTTTCTTAGACGTTCCATCCTCAGAGCAGCCTGAACTGTTCCTAAAGAAACTTCAGCAGTGCTGTGTCATTTTTGACTTCATGGACACGCTATCTGATCTTAAAATGAAAGAATACAAGCGCTCCACTCTTAATGAACTGGTGGACTACATTACAATAAGCAGAGGCTGTTTGACAGAGCAGACTTACCCTGAAGTAGTTAGAATGGTGAGTTTCTTTTTTTCGCCGCGGACACTTTTAAGCACCTTCCATAGTGACTCACAGGTGTATTTATTTGAGAGTCAGGCCACTGGAGGTCACCTCCACAAAAGAGAGCCAACCTTCTGAGAGCTAAGCACAAGTAGTCGGCATAGTACTAGAATTTGAAGAGTATTATTTCATGAGAATGAAATCCAGAACTTTTACTACAACAGTATTGGAGGAATCAATGACTTTAAACTATGAAGCCAAGATTGCCAGGTTATTATTGGATTTCTGGCATTGGGAAAAGAACACAGGAGAATCAACAAAAGTTTTAGATCTATGTTTGAAAAATATTCAAGCCTGTTGGATATCTTGACTTTTTCCCCCATTCACTGTGGTATATTAGAAATGGCTTTAAACGTAATAAAATTGTGATTTATAGAATCTAGTTAAAGCCTCTCTTGGCTTCATAAGCTAATTATTCTCTTTATAATCTTGAAGTCAGGGGTGATGTCTTTCATTATTTTTGAACAGTGTCTTATACTTTGGTTTTGTTGGGAGTTAAGAGAAGAAACATTAGCATAATGCAAGTAATTATGTTTTTATTGTGTCAGTAATTATATTAGTTTTTCAAAAGCTGTTAGATTTTTGTGGGAGGGTTGCCTTTCTCGGCATTCTAGAAGCTCTTGGATCTATAGAGTGCATTCTGTTTGGGGGGTGTGGGTGAAGGGAGGGGCTGGTTTACAAACTGGTGAAATTGTGCTACAGAGATCCAACAGGGTCAGCGCATATAACTCGAGAAACTTTGATGTATGAAGGTCACTTCAAAACAACATCCAATATATTTCTCAGATCCATATCTGAGTCTATATTGCATTTGTTATTAATTTACAGGAATATAGAACTAGAATGTTTTATAGGTTAACTATTAACATTGTGTCTCTTGAGCAGTGCTTCTCAGCCAGGGGCAGTTTTGCTTCCCAGGGCACTTTGGCAATGTCTAACAGACATTTTTGGTAGTCACAGCCAGGAGTGGGAGGGGGAGTGCTACCAGCATCCAGTGGCGAGAGGACAGAAATGCTGCTAAACATCTTATGATGCACAGAACAGCCCCCGCAAAAAATTATCTGGCCCTAAACGTCAGTAGTGCCGCTGATGAGAAACTGTGCTCACAGTTTGGATGCTATCTGCACCTCTTAATCTGATACTTAGGATCCTCTCTAGTCCACTTGCCTTCTGCAGAGGATGTCACTTGGTTTTAACCTACCCATGCTCTCAGCCACAGTTTATAACATTCTTCTACATCTTTCCATGGATAGTCCATGAAAATGTCAGCATATATAAGCATATATGTATAAATGTTTTTTTTTGTAAACACAAATGGTGGCATACTATATACACTCTTCTATTTTTCACTTCTCAATATATAACATATATCACATGTAAAGCTGCCTCATTCAGTCTTATAGCTGCATAATATCTCATTGTATGGATATACTATAATTCATTAACTAGTATCTTGTGAATATCCTTGTATACATGTCACTGTGTCCTTGTATGAGAACATCTGTATATTTCCTAATTTGTTTTTTAATAGCCACCCCTTCCCCACCTGCTCTGGACCTTCATGTATTCCCTGCCCCCTGCCACTAATTCTCATTCTCCCTTTCCTTTTAAGACCTGGCTTAAAGTACTACCAGTTTTATTGTGGGGCGGGGGGGAAAGCCCAGTTTTTTCTCTTTCCTTCAGTTCCTCAGCTTCTTGGCAACCCACCCGTTTAGGTTGGGTTGTTTTTTCAGCAGATTTGTTCATTTGCTGCTTTTTTATCCTTTCACACTTTTGTCTGATTTTTCTAATTAGACTCTAAACATTTCTGGGCAGAACTGTGTCCTGCACATCTCTGTAGCCTCATAATGCCTCCAAGCCTAGGCCTGCCTGGAGTTGGTTGAATCAGTAAATGAATTTCCTTTTAAAATATAGCATTTCAGGCTCTCAAATCACGATTAAGATATTGAATGTCATTGGATTCTATTCAGTTTTTAAACCCAGTATTTGGCACAGTACAAAAATTCTTTCATTCTTATGAACCAGCTTGGTTCTAAACCAGCTTTGGTCTTTTAAAGGAGACCATTTTCTCTTCTCCCTCACCACCTCCCTCCACCCCCATACCCCCTGTCACCAAAAAATTTTTAAAAAGATTTCTGTCAGTTGTATGTGAATGTGTGTTTAAAGTATACTTGAGCCCTTCCTAAGGAGGTGTGACTCTGTAGCATGCATGGTATTCTAGGACATTAGAAAATTAACTTTTCAGATGGTAGTAATATAGGGTTCTCAGAGGTATAATTTATTTTTCATATCTTATGATTTATGAAATTGCTAACTACAAATTTTATGTGATTCTTAGTCTGACATTTACAGAGAAGGAGGTAGCATGGTAGAGCAGAAAGGACTTTGGAACTACACAAACCTGGTTCAGGTACCAGTGTTGGCCACACTTGCTCCATCACGTTAGATGGGACCCTCCATCTTTGGGGCCCTCATTTTTCATGTGATGCTAAGAGGTATGTAGGATTGAGAGAAAGGTGGCTATAGTCTCTTTTACCTTGCTCCATAAATAGTTCAGCTAAGTAAAATTGTTGTGCTTTGTACATCAAGGTTCTTGCCACTTTAAATGTTCATACAGCCTAGTAAGCAGGGCACTTATTGGTCTGTAAGAAGGGTTAGAACCAACTCCTCCCTTGGTGCCCTCTATTTCCTTCCATTTTGTCCTCTCTGAGCATCTTGTATATAGAAATTCTGGCTCTGTTACTGCTCATTTTACTTGTATGTCGTACCTGCCTTTTTGGTATTTTGTGGGGATTTGTGATGATGTGCGAAGCTCTTAGAACAGTCCCTAAAACATGGCAGACAATATCTCCTCCTCCTCCTCCTCCTCCTTCTTCTTCTTATTATTATGTTTTGATAATTTTGTTATTAGGTACTTGATTTTACAATCATTGGTGGAACTCAGAGTTCCTGTTTGTGGACTTAAAGTGCTCTATCAGCTGGATGTGTTGTATTCCATTGCCTCAGTGGTTTTTGGATTCTCTAATTCCAATATGATCCTGCCTGTTGAACAGTCATCGTCCCTATGTATTCCATTCTTGTTACTGTAATATGAAACTGCTTCACTAGGATTAGTGAAGGAAATGATAGTGCTTTTAATGAAATATTAATGAAGCTATTGTTAGGTTTTATAAACCAGCATGAATAATGACTTATGATGGCATGTTCTGGTGTCAGCATTATTACCAAAAGCTTTTATTCCAACCTGATAGGACCTATGCTTTGAGAGTTGCTGTTCCTGTTAGGGGAAGAAAAGAGTGGCAGATAAAAGTGGTCTTTGAGTTGAAGAGACCATGTTTGGCATTTAAGTGGAGTCTGGATATCATCTACAGGCAGCTAGAATTAAGAAAGAAAACGACTCTTTATGTGTAAACAAAATAAAACAATCTAGCACCTAACTTACTTGCAGAGAGTAGTATGGGTAGTGAAAAGAGCCCCAGATAACAGAATGTAGAAGTCACTGTCCTTATTTCTCACTTAACTAGTGGTAAGATCTTGGGTGAGTAATTTCCTCTCTAAGCCCCAGCATCTCCTATTTTAAATGGATGAATTGATGATGATCTCTCCTATCCTTCCAGCACTGGAAACATCAACTCTTTGGTCATCACAGTCTACAAAATTTAGAATGGATTCTGCCATTCTTGAAGTTTACAAACCATTGTCCAAGTAGTTGCTTAGGTAAATGCTTTGTTTCATGTATTTCTCTTGGGGTCACATCTAATGGAAAAAGAGAGTCAGGACTTTTAGTTCCTCTAGCTTTGACACATTCTGCTTTGTATCTTCTAGAGTGTCAGGCTTGTCCTTGAGGCAGTATTTTTACCACATTATGCTCATGTTTTCTTTCTGGTTCTGTTGCCATGCATTCATTTGAGAGATTTCTTAGAATTTCTGGCTCTCCCAATAATCTTGTGTTAATCTTTTTTTACCCAAACTCAATCTCTGTGCCTTTTATATTTAATATTCACACATCTTTCTTTTCAAAAATGTCTGTTAAGGATGGTTCAAATGTGAGATGAAATTTCATTGGTGAAGACATTGTTTTAGTTAACTTCAGGTAATGTTTATTGAATGACTTAGAAACATTTTTACATTTCGATGATAAAAAAGGCAGGGCCCTGCTCTGTCAACAGATTCAGTCAGGTAGAGAGGATACTCATCTGAACAAATAATAAGATAATGTCATGTGGACATTGATAGAAGTACATACAAGGCAAGGAAGGAGTGGAGAGAAAAGGTGATTGATCAGAGGTAGGTAGGGGTAGTCAAGGAAACCTTTACAAGTGAGTAGAGTCTCAGTAGGTTTTAAAGGTGAATAAGTGTTTTCCAGGTAGCTGAAATACTGTTGAAATGAAAAAGAGAACACATGATGTGAAGGAATTCCCCAACGTCATGATAAATTCAGAGAAACACACATACTGCTTTTTGTTGTTCCAGCATTAAGGGGAGGGGGGCAGAGAAGAGAGAGAGAGAGAGAGAGAGAGAGAGAGAGAGAGAGAGAGAGAAAGAAGAAAGAGAGTGTGAGTGAGAGTGTTGGGGAGTAGAAGGAGGTGAATGGTGGCACTTGAAGATGTAGATGGAGGCCAGGTCCAGAAAGAACCTCGCAGACAATGGATAACTGTTGAAAGTTTTAAGTAGTTAGTTGCTTGACATAGATTTGTATTGTAATGGCATTGGGTCACATAGATTGGAGGGGACTGAAATTGAAGGCAGAGAGGAATCTTTTAGGATATTTCTGTATTAGAGAAGTTGTGGAGGGCCTAAACCAAGCACAGATGTGGAAGTAGAGGAGAGGAAAGGATGTCATTTGAGACTCACTTAGGAGGTACAACCAAAGATAGTGTTTGTGTGAATGTTTGTAGTGTGAGAGAGGAAGGGGTCTAGGATAGCTTTGGGAATTAGATAATTTGTAGTGCTGCTACTTGAGAAAGGGAGAATAGGTTTGGGGTAGAGACTGAGGAGTTGATTTTTGATGTTAAACTTTGAGGTTATGGGAGACCTAGATGTGGAACGCTGGAGATAGAGCTTGGTAAAGTAATTATCATCATGCGAGTAGGGCAGGGGAAGAAAAAGAACAGTGATGGAATTTCAGGTGATACCGGGGAGTTGTTGTGCATTATAGTACAGAGGTAGAGATGGGAGCTAGTGCATTGAGGCATGTATGAAACATGAGGAAGTTGAGATGGTGAGTCTGTGATAATGACTGCACATACAGTGGTGCAATCTTGGGTGTACTGTCTGGATTAGAGTAAAATCCTGTCCTTTCATGCAGAAAGCGTACCTTGTCACACTGGTCATTTGCTGTTATTGTTTTCATATTTTGTCTTTATGACTTGGCTTTCCTTGTTTTCAGAATCTACCCCACTTCTAATCTATGGTTAAATATATACCTCAAATTGTAGAATATGTGATTTTCCAAAGCCAGTGTAGTTTTAAGATAAAATATGTTGAATAATTTTTTTTTGTATTTTCTATTGATGTCTTTTCTTGAGTCCTTGATATTGTTTCTCAGCCACCATTAACTTTGTTTTTCCCACTCTCAAATTATACCCTGTCACTTGGTTATCTAAGTGCTTTATCTTTTGTATATTCTTCGATTTAACCGGAAATCACAGCTCTGGGTAGCCTCTTAATAGAATAATACGGTTTTGTAGAAAATTATGAAGGTGCAACTAAAGGTCTCAGCATCTGCCCACACAGACTCTTAGGAATGCTTTATTAACTTCATGGCATACTCTGTTGGCTGAAGGACAGAGAGTTTCTTTTTGTAAAATAACTATCTCAAAGTAGCCTTGAGAATGATAACTACAATGGGCGGGGGTATGAAATTTCCATTTTTCATCTTTCTGTACCTAATAAGGAATATAACTACACATCCTGTCTAGAATTTGCCTTGGAGGTGACTTTTCAGACCTAAAGGAGATAAGATCTGTCAAATGTGAACCATCGAGGGGGGCTGTGGTGTGGTGGAGGTGGACGGCTTACGCGATTGGAAATATAAATAATGGAAGAGATTGGAATGATAACTGGGAACGACATTTAGGACCTGAAGTTACTGGTGAATTTTGAGGCTAGGATAAGTCTAAAGGATAGAACCTGAGAATTAAATTAGAAAGTAAAGAATTCCTTGGTATTTAGAAAAGAATTGAAGGTTAAGATAATAAAGACTACCTGAAGACATTTTTAGAATGAGATCAGGAAGAATTCACTGATCAAGGTTAGGAGCAGGTTGTTACCATTTGTAATTTCCCAGAGGGTAGAGAAACTGGCAGGCACTTTGTTTTCCTTAATTACTGTCTTTAACTATCACACTGTGCTTCTTTAGTTAATGCTCATTTAAAAGTATTTATTTAGCATCTTAGTTTGTCCACAGATTGGTTTCATGGGGTCAGTGGAGCCTTTTCCTGCCTTACCACTCTCTCCCAGTATGTAAGAGTACATGGTGATGGAAGTGAGGGTGAGAAGGAGTTCAGGAGGAGGGCTGTGTCGTTCAAACTCTCCTCTGTTCCACACAAACTACTGTCCATGTGATGATACCGTCCATCCCCTAAGTTCATGTGCTTCCCCCATGCCTCCTTTCTGTTCCACCATTAGAGGCAGGCGAATTCTGTCAGCAGCCAAGGCATCCTTAAGTTGCTTGGTTAGCCTGAATTTGCAGCAAGGGAGATAGTTAGATGATTTGAACATCCCTGTAGGTCCACGATGGCCCCTAGTCCTTGGAAGCACTTAGGTGTGTACAGCCCAGTTTTCCTTTTTGCTGTCCGTCAGGGTCCGTGACAGATAGGCAGACCGGGGCTTAGCCCCGTCACTTACTTAGCTGTGATCTTAGGTGAGTCTTAACACTCTTAAGCTTGTTACCCATTGTAACTTTATAAGATTGTTGTGATGTCATTATTATCGTTTATGGTATCACTTCTACCACCTCTGCTAGAATTGTCTTTTTATTTAGATAGATTAATTAGTTTTCGTAATTATAATGTTTGCTAGCCTGAAAGCTTTTTTGTCTGTTTAAGGTGACTTTCCATATCTCTTCTCTGTTGGTTTTAAACTTTAGTTCTGTTTGAGGAATTTCATTTTCAATTCTTTTTTGGCAGATTCTGTAACTCTACATGTGCCACGTGTATAATTACATGTACACGTGTGTATGTACGCATGTGCCATGTAATTATGTGCACATGTGTGTATGTATGTACTGCTCTTATTTACACTTGCATGTTCATGTTCGTGCCGTGTTAATAATTTACCATTCTCTCCCGCACATTCTCTCTTAAGGAATCTGTCAGGGATTTTAATGTGTTTAGTTTTTATTTAAATATGCTAAGGAGCTGGTTTTTATTCAGGAAGCAACTGAGCTACTCATGATTGCTATTCGCTTCGTTTACAAGCTGTAGTCCTTCTGGCTTAACTGCTTTACAGATTGTTCAGAGTTTTCAATATACTTAAAATTGTTTGACAGCTGTGACTTGTCTAACGCTAATCTCTTCAATACTATCATCTCACTGTAAGGAGACTACTTCTACCCGTCCCCTCATTCCCCTAAGGTGGCAACAGAATTTTGCAGAATAAGTTATAGTACTGAATTCAAGTTTCTGTTTTCTCCCACCTTTTAATTTAAACTTGAAACTGAAAGTATGGTTATAGGTATAAGGAATGCTTCTGGAAAAATCTATCAAGAAAATGGATGATAAATAATTGGAAAGTATTATCTTCGTAGTGTATACAGATGGGTCTGGGAGAATTCTGGCACTTGGTGCTAGTTCAGCCATCCATCTCTGTACTGAGGGGAGAGAGAAATGAGAAGGATTTATGGTTGATTCTCTAAGGAGAAAGGATTATACCACAGTGGTGCATGGGCAGCAGAAAAAAAATGGAGAAAATGCGTGCCCTTAATGTTGAATTCTCAGAGACAGTATGCTTGAGACAAGAATTTGGCAAGAAAACAGTGAAATGAGCAGGTTGCTTCTAGGAGGTAGTTGGCTGCTGACCAATGTGAAAAGCCAAATTTGATCTAGAGATGGAAACAAGAAGAGATGTGCTGTCCAGTGACTTCTGCAGAGGAAGTTGCCTCTGGAAAGTGAGGGTAAGTGAAGGGACTTTTAGAGTAAAAATGTCATTCCAATGATGAGTAGAGCAAGGCTGAGCAGTGGAGAGGGGAGAACTGAAAAGACCAGAGCATAAGGCAGCCCACGGGTCCTGAACAAGGAGGAGCGTTGCCATGACACACAGAAGAGGGGATGTTTCTGGGTGAGGGGGTGTGGAGGGGGGGTGGGGAAGACTGGTTATAACTATCTGTTGAGTTGGAGAACAGGTTTATTTTTTAATAAAATGGATAAGCAAGCTAAATGGGAGAATATGATGTTTCCTGACACTTCCGAAATGTAAGTAACAAAGGGAGTCGGGGCTGGACAGATAATGTTAGGTACTAAATGGGCTGCTTTGATATGCTTTGGGATTTCCCTTTCTGAAGAAGTTAAGGCCTTGGTGAGAATAGGGTAGAACACTCTGGGCTAATCTAGGCGTCTTCCTTCTGTGGGACTTTTGACTTTGTCTCTTAGAAAACTTAGAAAATTTGTAAAGCTTAGACAATAGAGAAGGTCTAGACAATTGAGTTTTGTATTTATACTGCCATTAGATACTAAGTGGAAAGTAGGAATAGTTATTTGAGGGGTAAAATAATTGGAGGCAATGATCTTTAAATGCACATTTAAAATGGAAGCTAACAGGGTTGGTGGACAGTTCCTGTCCCTGGAGTCTTCTCCTGGTTCCTTTCTGAAGGTTTATTTCCACTCTCCTGCCTTCCCCACAAGATGGGGCCGAGATGCCTCAGGGAGCCCTGTGAGGGGGCGCTGTCTGTCTTGCCCTCCCCTGGAGTAGCCTGTCTTACTCAATTCATTATGAAGCAGGTAAGGAGTAATGTTAATCTATGGTCAGATGTAATTCAGGTAGGTTTTTGTTTTCATTACTCACCAGCTAGCCAATGAAGGGTCACAGAGAGAGAGATACACACACACACACACACACACACACACACACACACACAACACACACACACGTATATACATACATACATACACATACACATACACACATACATACATAAATACATACACACATATCTACATATATGTATAAATATAGAGAGACAGAGAGTAAAGGACAGTGATGGTTTTGGCTTTGTTTCCTGTTTATTTTTAGTGATTTCAAATAAGAATACATATTTAATAGCCAGAAACTTACATTAGGACCCTCATGTTTCCTTGCGTGAGTGTTTTAATTCAGAATTCAAGAGGTTTCAATTTTCTTTTAGCAGTAGCTGATTTTGAACCATAAAGTAGTCAAAGCAGACGTTAGAATATATGTGTTCTCAAAAAAGCCACTTGGTGTTATTGTCTTATCAACTCGTGCACTTTAGTCCTTGCAGAAATCACCTAGTTTACCAGTTTTAGTACCTTTCTGGGATTTAGGTCCCATGGTCCATGCACAATGAAATGTAGCAAAAACCTGCTATCTCAGGCTGGCCCGTGTGTGGGGCCGGAGTGCTTGACTGCACACGCCAGCGGTACGAGGGCCTGCTCTGTATTTATACGCAGTAAGCACTATGACTCTTGCAGTGTTTACACCTCTATTTTTGGATTCCAAGATTTAATATCAACAATCTTCACTTTGGGATTCACTGCTACATTTCCAGTTTTGGAGACAGTGCAATATTATTGTCTCTGTGTGTGAAATATTATTTCCCTGCCATGGTATTGTGTGGGGATAACAGACTCTAGAGAGAATTAATTTAACATTACTGTCACCTTTTCAGCAGGTAAAAAGTTGCCTTATATTTTGAGCAAAGTTTAATCTTGGAATAGAATCCTAGTGGGAGTGGAGGGGTTCATGTTTGGAATTTGTGGGTAATAGGTGGGAGGCAGGGATGGGTCTAGATCACAGAGGTCTTGGCAAGCTTAGTAGAGGAGGTTAGACTTAATCTTGTAGACAAAAAGCAGAGAGTTGCTAAGGTTTTTGAGCAGTAGGTGAAATGTAAATGATATTCTTTTTCTTTTTTTAGCCCCACAAAGAAAATCTGTACCCTTCTGCCAGCTCCTGTAAGAAGGTTTAGGCTAGCAGTTTTAACCCAGGATGGCTGATGGCAGAGGGCTGTTGTCTTAATCTTGTCAGCTGGTGACAAAGGAAGAAGAAACGAAGAAGAATATATAAAGGAACTCCCTAGCTCTCATATTTTTCCATGTGCTTAACAAAAAAATTGCAAACCAGAGGAAAGGAATCACCCATAGTTTCATTATTTAATTTCACACATTATTCACATTTTGGCCAATTTTCTTCTAATCTTATTTTTTTAATGAAATTTTTTCCTTAAAAAAATTTACACATACTTTAATGCAATACTATTTTAAGAACAGGTCTTAGGCAGTGAATGTTCAATGAATTTGACAATTCTATATACTCACATAACCAAACCCCCCGTCTAGAACATTGCTGTTCCCTAAGAAAACTCCCTGTTCCCCTTTCCTGTTTTTACTTGTTAAATTTTTTTCCCTAATTTTACTATATAATATGTATAATTTTGGATTTTAAAATTATTTTCTTAGTATTATAATATAAACATACTTTGATGTTGTTAAATATCTTTTTAAAACATCATTCTAATGGCTGTCTAATATGCCATTATGTGAATACATCATTATTTACTAAGCCATTTTCCCAATTTGGGATATTTAAACTGTTTCCAAATTTCCACTATTAAAATTAACACCACCATCAACACCAAAGAGACATTATGAAGGCATAAATAACATGTCTCGTTAACAAGTTGCATAAAGCAGGTAAAGGAGAGGAAGAGTTAAAGAAATCTTCAAAGGATTAGACACAATGGGGAAGGTGAGGAGAGAAATCTCCTGTAGAGGGACATGGAGGTCAATGAGGATGAGACTGGTTTTGACTAGATTGAATTTGAGATCTAGTGAGATGTCAGAACTGCTCTGTATGTAACTGGAAATAATGGAGTTGAGACATCCATGTGGCCTGGAAACAAGCCCTAACAGAAAAGGTGATAGAGAACTGAGTATTGAGAGAACAGCAGGCCGAGGATTCAGCCTTGTTCTACCTTGAGTTCTAGTGCTGATTTTTTTTTTTTTTTTTTGAGATTTGTTTACTTGTTCGTTGGGTGAAATGATGACTGTGAGACATTTTTTGTTTGGCGTCTATATTCAGTATCCAAGATCCAGAATGTCTTTTACTTTCTATTTTGTTCCCAGTAAGACCTAATGTGGTTGTTGCTAATTCTGAGAAAGAAAACTGATGTAGAGATCTCTCACTTTACCTTGGTTAAGGTCAAAGCAGCTGCCATTTGGTTTTCTTGTGGTCCTACTGGATTCTTTCCCACTGAAATGGGATTGATGTATTCACCTAAGAAAATTAATTTGAATTAGCAGAATTTCCTAGAGAATGGAAGAAATAATTTAATCAGAAATAATCAAAACTTTTGAGCAATTTGGAGGACTTGAACACGTGCATATACTTATTTCCTTTACCTCCTGAAATCACACAAAAATTACTGAAAAGAAATAAAACCCATAAGATCAAAATAAAATCAGAGAAAATCTCAGGATCAACATTTTGCAAACTAGAAAGCGAATGAACTTGGCTGATCAGAGAAAGCTGAACCCTAAGTAGCAGCAAGGAAAGTCCAGAAGTAGCTAGCTCATATCACATCAACTCCAGGAAGGTTCAGAAAGATGACTTTCAAAGTAAGGGTGTATGGGAGCAAAAAACAAGGAACTTGGTGAAAAGTTTCTATAAAGAGGATCTGGAACTCTTGATCCTATCCCGCCCCACCAAAACCAGGCAGCCAGGTGACTGCTTCTCCTAAATCCCAGCAAAAGATTGAAGCTTTACTCCAGAGAGGCTAAGCTGGAGGGAATCTGGACTCTCTAGACACAGCTAAGAGCAGTGGGTACCTTTCTGAAAGTAGGAGGAGAGCACATTGGAATGTCCCTCCACCCTCACCCCCCTCAGCTCCTAGATCCCTTATACCTCCAGTCAGGAGAGGGATGATTCTTCCTCGGAGGGGAAACAACTGTAAGGTGCCAATTAAAGGATAGTTCTTAGGTGGGTAAAAAGGAGGTGGTGGTAAGGAAATAGCCCAGCCATTTTCACTACAGGCAAACACACTACTCAGCGCCACCCTTTTACAAAGAGTTCTCATTTTGAATAAGACTGGATGTGACATGTAAGAGCACAGTGTCCTGACATTAATCCTCTGTCCCGACATTGATACTATCAATTTGTTTTCATGGTTTGAACTTCATATAAACGTATGTGGAGGGGGCTCAATTTACAGGTCATTCTCTTTCCCTTGTTACCCCCACCCCACCCCCAATCTTTTTTCCTGCCTTTGTGGCATCTCTGTCATCTGATAGGCTTGGATAGGTCAAAGAGAGTAGAACAAAAGGGTCTTTTTCTTCACACACTTTCTCTCTTTTGTCTCCTTATAACTAAATGTGGATGTATTCCTCAAAACTGTAGCTTGTATTTACATTCGATTTGTATTCAAATCCTATTGATTCCGTGTTCTTGATCTCTTCTACACAGTTGCCAACTCTCTGATGCTTCTAGAAACTGAATGTCTAGAGGGATCAAATTACTTTCAGAAACAATTATATGTTAAATCCATTCACACCAAGTGATCATAACAGTTACCTACTAAATACTGCTACCAACAGCAGCAGCAGTAAACAATAAGCACAGGTTTTTTTTTTTTTTTTTTGCAGTCTGTGTAAATCTCAACAGTGTATATGTAGTAGATTTTGAAAGAAATATAAGTGAAAATAATGACATCCTTGTGAGTTAGAATAGAACATGCCCAAGATTTCTATTATTTTAATCTTGTTTTTGAATTTGGCTGCATATTTTAAAATTCTAATTGGGCAGTATAAACTTTTAAACTTCATCTTTTTGTTTGTTATTCCCTTTCTTCAACTGACTGTTAAGCATCTTTTATCAGTTTAAAGTGTTCCTTCTGCCTCATTTCAGAAATCAGCTTTAATAGAAGAGCTGCAATGTCCTAGAAAGCCCTGTTGATAAGGATTTAACATATGACAGTGAATGTGTAACAGTAATAAGATTGTAGTCGTTGACTTTAGAAATCTTTCAAATCCTCTCTGGATTTGTAAAACAAACCTCACAACTGTCACAAGTGCACATTTCTTAGTCACATGTACACAGTGCACTCTGTCTTTGGTTCTGGTTCAGTGAATGTTTTCTCTAAGTTATAGAGCTTTGTCCACAAAAGTGGTTTCATGATAAAAACGTGACCAACCTTGCTGATGTGTTTGACTACACGTATGTAGCCCAGTATTTTAGTCCTTATTATGCTGTTGAGACCTGCATCTCTGGCAAACAAGGACATTGTGGAGATTATTTTGGCTCAAGGAATTATATTTAATTCAAGTGAATGTGTTTGGAATAATAACTTTGGAAAGTCTTGTCTGAGACTATTGTATTGATAATGTTACATGGCAGTGACAGTTACATATTTAATATCTTAGAGAATAAAGTTAGAACTGCAGTGGATGGCTCATCTAGGGAGTAGTCATACTGATCTAATTCATTTCTGCTCTTTAATGGCAGAGGGAATGCAGTTAGCATGAATATGATGGCTAGGTGGAGGACCAAGAGAGGGAGGGAGCAATTGAGGGATCATTTTATGAACTATATAGATGTCTAATCATGTACTGTGTACTTGAAACTAATTTAAATAAAATTAAAAAAAAATTCTGCTCTTTAGAATAAGGTCTTTATGTTAGAATAGGGATTTTAATGGCTTCACAAGTTGAGATAACTTAAACAGCTGTGTTTATTCACATAGTGAGATTTTAAAAGACTATATACCTAATTTGAAGTGGAAACTATAGTACATTTATTGTGGTAATTAAAAGACATAATTTGATTTTAGAAACATTACTGATTGAACAAATTGCCAGTGAATTAAGTCCTAATTTAAAGTAAAAATTTTGCCATTTGTTCCCTAATCAAAGCATTAGCTTAAAAAATATTTATCTGCTCAGATTCTAAGTCCTTTGAGCATAATTACAAATGCTTTGGGCCTTTTCTTCATGTTTTTATTTATCAATAATTATCTATAATTATAAGGGGCTGAAAGTCAGGTTTAGAAGGTTCTTTATTGTTGGGACCATTAAGAATTCTTAAATTTGGTGTTACCAAAAGTAACATGATATTATATGGATGTTGCTTATTATTTATACTATGTTATAAAGCATAAGTAGCATAGCAAAGTATCTAGGCAAATTTTGTTAGAATTTTAGTTATTCTTAGGGTTTGAATATTTAATACAAATTCAGGTAAATTTAGAAATAGTCTGTCTTCAAATGTGTGGTTTATAGATTTAAAGTAAGTTTTGATTCTATTTACGTCTGTTGTTTTGCATATAATTGTTTTTAAAAATTGTATCCATGGTAAATGTTGATGATCTACTCTGAGATTTTCCTATTTTCTTTTAGGATTTATTTTTACCATATCCATTTAGATGCATCTGTTGGACAAACACAGAATTCCATGAGAATAATGCTTGATGACCTAGCTTCAGCATTGCATTCACTGTGTCCTCCTTCTGGTCCTCAATGCTTGATTAAATAATTTTGTTTCTTTTCAATACATGTGGATTATGGAATGAATGAAGGAAGGAATGAACTGAATGCAAAACTCAGGGACATTATTGAAATTGTTACTTATGTGAGATCTAAATACAAATAGTGCTGAAGGAATAATGATGCTTTTTAATTTGCTTGAATGTTCTCTAACATCATTTAGTCCCTTTTTTGTTAGGATGTTTACTTTTTAGATGTAATCTCAAGAAAATTCATTTTATGGCTGTGATGCCATTATTTTTATATTTACAGTTGATATACTTGCAGGATTGCATAACTGTATGGCGCTATAGTTTCACAGATAAAAGAGAGAAATGTTCTTGAGATCTAATTCATCTCCTTTCATCCCAGAAAGATGACACCTAATCATCTAGAAAGTATTGTAAAGCAAAGAGAAGATGATTTAAGTTGCCTTATTATGCTGTAGTATAAAAGTGGCCCCCTGATCACGTTACAGGCCTGGTTTACTTAAGCCTTAAATGATAATAATACTAACAAATATATAACTAACATAAATTGAAACTATTCATTTAATATATATATATATTTTAAATAACGTCCATTGTATTGTTCTTTACTTTGTTTTGTTCAGTGTTAATCTTGGTAGATTTTTAGTGAGTAGTTACTAGGTGCTGGCCACATTCTGTTCTTTTATAATTTGTTAATCACTTTCCTTAACAACAACAACAACAACTTGTCATCCAAAATCATGGTGTAAAATTAGTAGTTCTATGGAAATAAAGGAATTGGGGACAGTGAGTTATTTTTTTTCTGTGGTAATTTAAATAACTATTTAAAATATGATTAGTTGTGTTTCGATATTGCAAGTCAAAAAGTAATAAGTTGTTTAATCAAAACCTGATGAAAATATGCCTAAACACTTCTTCCTCTTTTCTTTATCAGGCCATGCACTTGGGAACCTGTTAGTCTCCTCTTTCACATATGGCCAAGACTTTGAAATTTATTTTTTTTGCACCATAGTTAACAGTATTCAGCAATAAACTAAAGAACTGAAAAATAAGAGAGCAGCCAGTCCCTCAAAGCAAGCAGCTGTTTGGTCCCGCGCCTTGCCAGTCCTGAGTCACGACTGAGTTGTAACCAGTAGATGTTCTTAATTATTTTAGGGTTGTTAGATTTAGCAAATAAAAACACGGGGCGACTGTGTTACATTTGAATTCAGGTAAACAACAAATAATTTTTTTAGTCTAAGTATGTCCATGCAGTGTGTGGGACATGCTTGAGCTAAAAATTATTTGTTATGTGAAATTCAGGTTTATCTGGCAACCCCACTTATTATATTTATTGTATATTAGGTAGTAGGCATTAAGAAATTAGTAAGGAGTCCTTAAGGGTCTCAGAATCTAATTGGGGGAGGTTAGAGGAAAGGATGGAAAGAATAGAGCACCAGAGAGGAAACTGTTAACAGGAATCAAGATATTTGGCGATGGGGATCTGAACCAGGCAGCAGGGGTGATAAGATTGTTATATTTCCTGGTTAATGCTGAGCATGCCCTCAGGTAGGTTAACCATGGGTGTCGTTGAGGGTTCCTGGCAGGCCAAGAACCTAAAAAGAGAGCATGGGGAAGGAGACATGGGAAAATGGAAGAAGAGTAATAATAGAAATGATAAAAAGAAATGGACAGGAGAAGTTAAATCAGAGGAAAAAAAGAAAGATGTAAAGAAAGTCAGGTCCATACATGGTCTTTAGGGGTGGAGGTGGTGTGCCAGAGGAAGAACCCTGAGAACCCCCTGTGCCTGTCGTGGCACTCTATGACCTTGAAAAACTCATAAGCTCTTTGAACCTCACATTTCTTATTTGTAAAATGAAGGAGCTGGATTAAATAGTCTCTAACGTGATCTGATTCAGGAAGTTACTCAGTGGAACACTTAATCCTAGGTTTTCTTTCTGATTTTAATAACCGTTCCTCTCATTCCCCTGGCCTTGCTTTCTGTCCTTGTAGTCACTTAGTGGAGGCCAGGCCACTGCCTTCAAGCCTTTACTTTGATTCCAACATGCAGTGTTTATTAATAATGTCTTTAGTATGAAAATGAATTAGACTACCTCAAAGACTTATTTCTTAAACTTTTTTCCCCCTTTGCATTGACAGTGTAGAAAAATAAATCCTCCTAGTATATTAATTTTTTTTCTTTTGTTCATTTTTGATCTTTTGTTCCTGGATGAATAAAATAGAGGGCCTAGGGTTAGAGCCTCATATATTTAATATATTATGGAGACAGTTTGTGACTTTAGAAATACCTCGGTGCATTTTAATCTGTTACATAGACTTTAAAACTGCTGCATGGTGGGGGAGTGGTGCTGGTGGCTACTTGTGGTCATGATGTGTTTGCATAAGCATGCAGCTGCCGTTACCTATTTAATAACATTGCCTATTTAATACTCTAATCTTGGGCTAGAAATCAGAAGTGGCTGCCAGTAACAAAGGAAGATTTAATGGAAACAAATTTACCGTTTTGGATAGTGGTTTTTAACCATTTGTAGATCCAGGAAGTCTTTTGAAAATCTCATGAAAGTAACTGGATCTTTTCCCAAATTGGACTCACACATACAAAACATTGCAGAAAAACTTGGGGATTTAGAGATCCCCTCCAAGCCCATTCATGGATGACCTAATTTTAAACTCAGGATTTTGGAGGTGAACTGTGCAGTTAAACTGGTCCATTCATTCAATCCTTCAGTGATTTACTTAGGAGCTAGACTCTCAGGCATTGTAGGAAGCTCTGATTTTTCAACTCTCCTGACTGCAATAATCTTGTTCAAACAAATCCAAGGGCCCATTTTCATCTTGAAATTAAAGGCATACTTACATATTATATGGCTATAACTTCTGCTTTTTATAGATTTAAGACTTATTTGGTGTCTGCCAAGAGGAAAACAGCAACTACCTAGTTTATCAGCCATATTCCTCTTTAGTACAGCTTTTCTTAATTTCCCTTAAGTTGCCCATACCCATTCTTATCTTTATAGTTATAGTCACACCACTTTCAGTGGTCTTTTCGCCTAAATCTTTATTTATAAACATTTCTCTGTGCTTCCATATAGTCATCATCCTTAATGGTGATGTACTTCTCTGATATTGGACATAAAGGTTATTTCCAGTTTTATACTTTCTGGAAAATGTTGCAAATGTCTGCTTTAAGTAGTCCTCCCGCCCACACCCCCCAGTCTTGTCTTGGATTAGTTTTTTAGGATAGATTCTCCAGGATGGGAGCAATGGCTTATTCATTCATGACATTTTTATTAAGCACCTATTATGTGTCAGACCGAGTCAAAGACTTAGCCATTCCCGTGACACCTGATATGCTTTGACATTCTTTCCAGATGCACTAGAGAACTACATAACCAGCCGAGTCAGCTCTTAATTGTCCAGCCTAACAGGTTCGTGCTTTCTCATTACTCATCTGGCGAATGTTTATAAGATACTAAATAAAGCATGACAAGGAAGGCAAATCCGAAGAAATGGCAATGTGCAGCTAAGTGAGATGAAAGTACTTTAGAGCCACTTGCTGTTTGGATTATTTACACAACTTAACTTTATTTTGATGTGGTCACCAAGGAAGTTCTGACCAAATCAGAGGTTCAGAGCACTGTATAGAGATAACATTTAAAGTTAAATAACCTGGATTTATTTAAATCCTTCAGAAAACTTTACATTGAAATTTGGTTAAAACACAATCAAAACACATGGTTTTATTAATGTATCCAAACTTTTATGAACATTTATTGGATGCCTTGTATGTACTAGGAAAACAAATGTGAACATGACATTGAACATTCTTGATAAGTAGGGAGAGACAAAGAAATATGTAAACAAATAATTGCTATAGCACATAGTGGGCCCTGTCAGAGAGAGTTTATATGTCCAGGAGTACAGAGGAGCAGAAGTTTCTATCTCTTTTCTACTATAGAGAAGCCTTTTGTTTTTTGTTTTGTTTTGTTTTTGTTTTTGTTTTTGTTTTTTGTTTTGTTTCATGGTTTGCTTTTACATCTCAGGTGAGGAAAAAAACTTGTTACAGAGTACAGTAAATATAAATGACTTAGTTGGAATGAAAACTCAATTCAGTTTTTGAAATACATGTATAGTTTAATGATGATTCATAAGCAAGTAATTAAAAGACCTTTGCCCTTGTGATAGTGTGGCTGGCTGAGGAGAAGTCATAGGTTGATGGTTATCTGAAAAGTCGCTAGTTTCTTTGTAAATATAATTTCTAATAATCATTGGAAGGGTCAAAAATAAAGTAATAGACTGTGCATGCTGTCATCAGCCATAGCAAAAACATTCTAATATAATTTTTTTCAGTCATCTAAGCTAAAGTAGAGCAAAAGAGGTGGTCTACCTACTCTTCTAGAACATGGTGGTGGAGCCTGACAGCCTGGGTTTAGTTGTGACTGCTGACTCCTAATTGTAACCTCATAGCTTAACAACTCTGCTTCTGTTTTCTCAGTGGTAAATTGGGGATAATAGTAGTACTCAGTTTATAGGGCTGCCAAATCCAGTAGATACTGGACTATGTGCATCTTAACCTCAGAGCAACATTTGCTGCTGTTTACTTCTCCTTTCTTAAGACATTCTCATCTCTTAGCTCCTGAGACCCCAAACTCTACTTCTTTTCTTCTACCTCCTGTTCTTTTTTCATTTGCCTTTTTAGCTGCTCTTTTCTATCTGATTTCTAAATGTTGGACACCAGAGGATCTTTTCTCTCTATTTACTCTGTTCCAAGGTGATGCATTAGTTCTGTGTCTTTAAATATCATCTATATGTCGATGAATCCTACGTCTCCAGTCTTGACCTGCCCAGCTCTGAGGTCGAGATTCATATATCTGATTGTCTCCTGGATATTGCTCTTTTAACACATTCCTAACTGGATCTCGGTCTCTCCACCAAAACCAGCAAAGAAACCTTTCCCTTTTCTAATCATCTCCATCTTAAATAAATGGCCTTAATTCTATGACTCATCCTTGATTCTTTCCTTTCCTTCACCCAATATCTCTTAAGTCAGCAGCCGGTACTACCTTCAGAATCTATATTGAATCAGTTTATTTCTGTCTTCTCTGCCACCATCCTAGTCCAAGCCATCATCATCTTTTACTACTTTCACAGGCTTCCTGTCCGTTTTATACATAGCTACCAGAGTCATTTTTTTTATAAAGCAGAAATCAAACCATGTCATTTCTTTGTTAAGATCCACTGGTGGCTTCCTATGACACTTAACATAAAATTGAATCTCCATTTATAGCTTACTCTTCTAGGCTCAGTTTCCATAGCTAGGAAATTGGGACAATCTCACTTTAACTAGACTATAAGCTCCATGAAGGCACAGATTTTAATCTGCTTTGCTCATTGCTATTCTATTTTCCTAGTGCCTAGAACAGTGTGTGCATATAATGGGCACTTCATAAGTATTTGTTGAATGAATTAACACAGTTAGATTATAAGGCCCCCCAAAGCCTTTCTTCTCTCTTTCAGATCAGCATATTATAGCTTAGTATTTTCTGCATTATATAGAAAGTCCAGCAATGGCTTCTTGTGCAATAATATCTCCTTGCCTTCCTCTTCTGCTTTATACACATTTAACAACCTCCGTTCATCCCCCTGTTTTATGTTTCAGATCTGAGGAAATATTTGGAGATAATTTAGGATACTTAGGAGAGGATGGGTGAATCAGACAAGAAACAGAATAGAAATTAAAAAGGAACCCTGAGTGTAGTAGCAACAGCACTTAAAAAATAAACATTTTACTATAAAAATCTTGGAATATATGCAGAAATAGAACAATAGTAATGAATCCTCATCTCTTTATCAGTTTCAACAGTTACCAACTCATGGCCATTCTTTGAGCAACTAGCATTTAATTTGGAAATTGCCAATGGTAAAGGAATACCTGGTTTATGGAGGTTTGCATCACAGATATATCTTACCCTGGACATTGTTATCATTTTGTAAACCAATTGAGAACAGATTAGGTATGATTTTAAGCATGTTAGAAAAGTTATGAATTGTGAATAAGCCCAAGAAGGGAAATACATGAAGCCCATTAACAGTTATTTATATCTTAGTCTAAATTGGTTAATTAAAAGCATGCTTGACTGATAAGTAACCAAGAGCAGGCTTTGATAGAAGGTATGCAGGACCTGGGGTGGGAAGGGCCATCCATATAAGGAGAAGGAATACTGTTCAAGACGGTAGAAGTGCCCCTTTGTAGCTTTCCAGCTTTGCCTAGAGGTGGTCCTGAACTCAAGTCTGTAGAAAGAGGTCCTTCTTTTAGGTGGGTGGTGCTCCTGTTATCTGTCATCTTAGTTCCCTTCCACTGGCTACAGGAGTTGCAAAGACTTGCCGTAGGCTGCCCAGGAGGTGCTTCCAGCTAACTGTGCTGCTTGTTTATTTTTAGGTATCTTGCAATATATTCAGAACTCTCCCTCCTAGTGACAGCAATGAATTTGATCCAGAAGAAGATGAACCTACCCTGGAGGCATCCTGGCCACATTTACAGGTACTTTGAATTAACCATTTGTTAGAAAAGAAAGATCTTATTAGCTGATTAACATGGAATTTTCTTGAAGGCCTTTATTCACTAAGAAATCAAATTACAGTACACTGATGGAAACCTAGAGAATGCTTTTTATGTTTCTTACTCTTAATAATTGGGATGCCAAAATAATAAAATAGTAAGTTTCAGTGTAATATTTTAGTGCGGGCCCTCCCATGCTGCAAGTCCAGCTGGCAGTTTTTATTTTTTATTACAGCTACGATTGTGTTCTGTCCCGCTGGAGCCTCAAACAAGAACAGAGATATTTTTCACATAATATTAGTTAGATGTGATTAAGTCACAGAGTACATATCTTATTTTCAGCAGTGGGTAGCCTGGGGACTTTGTTTGCCTGTCTTCATGATAACCACAGATGTGTTTCTTTAGCCTGAAAGGGCATAAACAAATCGCAATAGCTATTTCAGAGTGTTGTAAGGAAGAGCAACAGCTGAGAATCAGCTTGCGTGATGGCCAGTTTTGTTCTCTTGAAAGGAAAAGGCCATATCTTTCAATCATACTCACGTAGGAGGACAGATCAGGGCCAGGACAGATCAGGGCCACCGTCCCTGCATCTCCTTTCTGAGCACTAGGGCCATTTGTATTGTATTTACTTATTCATACCAGTCTTTATCATCTTCCTTTCCTGGCTGCCTTCTCTCAAGGCCAACATTTCTTAAAGAAATAGAACAAGGACATTTGAATGTAATGAACCCCAAAGTCATCTTCATTGAGTCGACTGTCCTCAGGGGCTAGTCCTCTGAGAAATAGCAAAGAGGGAAAGGATGGAAGAGGAGTATAACCTTGTACTTCACCTCGAGGCAGAAGCCACTGCACTGCATCATTGTAGTTGTGCTCATAGTTACTGACTTTCTAAAGAGCAGAAAAGTGTGCAACAGAGAGTCAAGGCCTACGGATATTCTAAGGGTTTATTATATTCTCAACTTAAGAATTTTTGACATAAATTTGCAGCTTTCCCTGTCCTGCTTTGGCAACTCAGGTTGCTACAGATATACATATATGCTATTTCCTAGATGTGTAGAGAGCTTTCAAGGGCTGTTTTCTTAGTTCTTACCGAGCCATGTTATACATATGCATTTCTACTACTAATGCCAAGATCGAGTAAATTAAAAACACTGTAGTTGATTTACTATCTTAGATGCTTGATTTTTTTTAAGTGCCAGACTTACTATCTACAACCTAAGAAATTTGCAAAATGATTTATGCTTTTCAAGGTATATCCCAGATTATGACAAATCCAAAAAAAGAATTACTCTTTCAATGGGTGGACTTCTTATCATGTTTTATTCTTGATGCTTGGCAGCAGTTTATAGAAGTGCATTGTACTCTGGAAGACATTTTAAAAACAAAACAAACAAAAAATGATAATCTCCTTAGGAACGTTTTACATCTTATGGTGGCAAAGACAGGGAAAGAGATATATTTACAGGTTCAATTTGTTGTCTGCTGTATATCCCACAGAAGAGACAGTAGACCCCTCTTGCCATTTGTAAGAGCTTTTTCAATACTGTAAATATCATGGTCACCATAGCTATAAGTTATCCCTAAAGTATAATGAAATTTACCTCAGTATTTCAGTTAATCCTTCCGTAGGTCATTAAGACTATAAAATACAGGACTAAATTAATTTCTAAAGCTACTAAACTAAATTCTGCAACCCAAAATCTCTAGCTTACATATGTCATTACTCTAGGAACAGTAACTATTAATTCATTTTAAACTCTAAAACCAAAGTAACAGAATGTTGATGAGACTTTTGTACCTTTTGGCTATAAAGTCACAAATTGTATTCAAAATAGGCTGGTTTCATCTGTGTGTACATCCTACTCAAGCCTATAATCCTCTCGCCCTTTCTTTAGCTCAGGGGGAAATACAACTAATGTTAGATCAGGTAAGGGAAACCTACTCTTGAAAATTCACAAATCAACCTTCATTCACAGAAAAAGTTAATTTAGTAGGTGCACTGTCGCCTCTACCATCTGTTGCTTTATGGAAGTCTGTGTACAAACTCCTGACTTGTCTCAAGAATCCTGTTTCCTCTGTATATTCTGACATCACGAATTAGTCACCTTCTCATTTTCACTGATAGTTTTGGTAGACAAGAGCACTCACTAAACATTTAAGAAACCTCCTTTCCTATTCGTGATAGGTCATTCATGTCATAGTGATTCATCACCAGAGTCAACATTTTACTTTTTCATTGATCTATTTTTTTTTCTTTTTCTTTTGGTTACCAAACATAGCACCGTCTTAGATCTTTTCACTTTTTCTTTCTCTTAATTCCAGTATTAGCAGTGTGCTTCTCCTCTTTTGGATTATACTTTACAAGGAAGTGAGTATTTAAAATTATCAGCTGACCATCACACCTCAATGCAGTTTTGCTGCTTTTGAGATATGGTGGTTGGGTGAATGGCTAGGCTTATTGCCCAGCTTATTGACTCCTCTGCACACCTCCTCTTTGATTTAAATTGGGGGCCCATACAAAACTATCCATTATAACAAATCATGGATCTTTGTAAATATTTAAAAACAAAAAAGAATATTAAATCTCCAATTTTAGTTCACATCTGTTAAGGGGCCTGTAGTATGTGTTATTTGATTTTCTGTTATCCGTATTGGTATCTTTTAAACTGGTATCCCATAGTTGCCATGGTTATTCTTTGTGTATTTTCTGAAATTGGGTGTGTACTTCCATTAGAATATGATTTTGCAGGACGTCCAAGTACAGTTAGGGATTGTTTTTAATGCTTTACACTTGAGCCTGAGTAACAGGAATGCTAAAGTCCTTTTAGTCATGTTCTTTAGAAAATTCCCTTATGTGAATTGAAAAGTAATTGATCCTCCCCAGCTCCCTGTCTTTACCTTTAGAAACTAAAGGGAGATTTTCGATTCTGAGATAAAATCTGTCTCTTCAGCACAGAGAACATACATGCTTATTAATAAATGTGTCTGAAGTGTTTACACCAAACCATTTCAAACCACAACCGCTTTCAAGGGACCAGAAGGGAGAGAGCACTGTGACAACCCTACTGGAAAGCCCTGCCAGCCACGACTCAGGCCTGAAAGATGAGACCCCTCACCTTGTGGGAGTTGAGAGGGAGATAAAACCCCCCTTCTATGGATTATTTCAATAAGGCTGACATTCTGTTTGTAAAACTAAAATTTTATAAATTAATGTATTGAAAAAAGAACAATTCTCGGAGCTGTTAGGGCTCAGGTGTTAATGTGACTCGGAGAACAGCATGTACAACTTGACAGCATTCTTCAGATCATTGGGAAAGAAGTTTTTCTAAACTAAGGTGTTTCAAAGAAAAAAAAAAAGTTTTATAATTAAGCAAAATTCTATTGTGAATACCTAATTTAGGTGTTAAGTTAGTGACTAAAGTTAGAAGGTTACGTGTAATACATTTGGGTTAGAGGTATCTGCAGATACTTAAGGGGCCCTGAGATCTGTTTTTCAGTGCCCCACAACACCATAACTAGCTGTATAATAATACTCCATTATTTGCTGTTTTCACTGTGTTGACACATTTACTAATAGTTGTAAAAGTATAGTGGTTGAAATTGCTATTGCCTAGTGCAAATCAAGGCAGTTGCTGCCAAAGCCTGGTAGTCTTGTTCTCCACTGCCACATACTTGCAATAAAAAAAAAATAAAAAAAACAAAAAGAGGCAATTTTAATTAATATCCTTGAAGAAGCAGCAGATATTACTTTTATTAAATCTTGACCTTAGAATACACATTTAAAAAAATACTTCATGATGAAATGAGAAGTACGCGTAAAGCACATCTGCACACTGAGCTGTGTTGCTTGTGCTAAAGCACTTGCGTGAATGTTTTCAGCTGCAAGTTAAACTAGCTGTGTTTTTATTTTTTATTTTTATGAAATATGTTTACTTAAGGAATCCCTGACAAACTAGGGTTATTCTGGCTTGGGTGCTTGGTAGACATTTTCTCTAAAATGAACAAAAGAAACAGTTGTTACCACTAATAAAATTAGGACATTCAAGCAAAATTTAGAATTAGAATTTTGAAAAACATGCGTCTTTGTTTTAGATGGATCATGATTTATTTTAAAAATAATTTATAGACTTTTTCAAGGGTAACCACATACTGAACTTCACAGTATCATCCATGTGCATCCCATATTTATTACTTATAAATCAATCTTTAAAAAAATATAGTGTTTTTATGTTTTCAAAATTATATATTTTTTCTTCAGCTTTTATTCACTTGAGATATTTTAATGCATTTCTTTTTAACTTCTTGGTAGTATTTTATTGTATAAATATAACATTTCATTTACACATTTTATATTGATAGAAATTTGGGTTTTGTCCCCTAGTTTTTTACTTTTAACAAAATGCTGCTATATATATTCTTATACATGTCTTAAATTGCACAAGTAAGCAGCAGGTTTCTCTAGGGAATAGCTCTAGGAATGAAATCACCGAACCATAGGATGTACATTTAATCAGCTTTACTAGGGATTACCAGACACCTCTTCAAAATGGTTATTCAGTTTATACTCTGTATCTGTCTTACATCTGTCACCTTTAACTTTACAGATTCTGAAAGCTTAAAGACTTTTTTTGATAAAATTGGAGATACTAAGAAATGTGACTTTAATGAAATGTGTCAGTATTTGACGATTCTGCATGACATAGTGAACCAACACTTTCTGGTTGGCCGGAGAATGGTGGTAGGAAACCACGCACGAGTAAAGATCCATTCAAAGTGCAAAACAGACTTTTGGAATTTACTGTAACAATATGAAAAATTCATTGATATGGTTTCAAATTCTACATTGCAACTCGTATTTAAGATTAAACAACTGTTGAGTTGTAGTGTGGTAGCAAAGAAGAATATCCCCAATTATGTAAAAAGACTGAAAATACACACCCTTTTTCAAACTGCTAGATCTGTATACTTGATTTTCTTTATATACTTCAACCTAAACAGATTGACTATAGAAGCCATTAAAAAGATTTACAAAAATGAAGAACAATGCCTCTCAAGAATACTTTTGGAAAATAATTTTTTACAGTTATGTTAACATGTAATATATTTTATTGTTTTAAAATGAAATAATTCATGTTTTAAATTTTTTCAGTTATTTTTAAATATTTACTGTAATAAGCTAAATGTTCTATATTATATATATAAACAAAAACTTTCTGGGATCTTTAATCATTTTCCAATATAAAGAAATGAGACTAAAAAGTTTGAGAATGCTGGTTTAGGCATAGTGAAAATGATGATACGTGTTAGTCTTTGTGCAGAGGGTTTTATGTATATTATCATGTTTGATTTTAGAGATTATCATCCCTATTATACACTTACAGAGTCTTAGAGAAATTAACTCACCTAGGGTTACACTTGCCTGGGTTTACACAGGAAGGGACAGAGCTAGGCTTTCAGCCCAATATCTGTCTCTTAAAAGTTCTGGTTTCAGTATACTGTTGTATACTATACCAGGATCTCATGTATACTTTAATATAGATTTATTATACAAAGAGCATGTAAAATGGTTCCCCTCTGTTTATTGGAACAATTATTCAAGGTTGACTCTTCACATGAGAATATTTTTACTCTTCGCAGGTGAGAATATTCTGCTACACCATCATATGTTACTTAGAGGAGTGTAAATTGCCATAAACTTTCTGAAAGGAAATTTGGCAATGACCCTCGAAGATCCTGGAATTTTTGACTATCTTTTGATCTAACAATTTCCCTTCTAGAAGTGTTTTCTCACCAAATAATGGAGAAAATGCTACATGATGTGCATTGTGGCATAATTTAATAGAGAAGTAATTCAGAAACTACTTAAATGTGCAAGCATAGAAAATTATATGTGTAGTGGACTACTTGTAGCTTAGATATTATTAACATAAACCATAATATATTGTTTAGATGGTAAAAGTAATTTTTAAAATTATGTAAAATATATTTATAGTACATTGGTGTGTTATAGAATTACAGAGGAAAATTGGGAGGTTTATACATTAAAATGTTAACAGTGGTTATCTCTGAATGGCGAGATTATAGAGGATTTTTATTTATTTGGTTGTATTTTTAAATTTTTATTTAAAAAGTTGAGGAAAAAACCATAATGGCAACCATAAGCCACAGTGAAAGACTGTGTAGCTAGTCAATTTATAGTAAAACCTATTTTATAAGAGTTGCCCTGTTTTCTTTTACATATTTATTTTAAATTATAGTTGACATATAATATATTAGTTTCAGGCATACAACATTGTGATGCACCATTTAAGACCTATCAGTTTTAGTGTTACAGGCTTTTCATGGTTTTTGATATTCTCAGTGAATTATAATTTAAAATTATCTGTAATCTGTTTGTTGCAGCTTGTATATGAATTTTTCATACGATTTTTGGAAAGCCAAGAATTCCAGCCCAGCATTGCCAAAAAATACATAGATCAGAAATTTGTATTACAGGTAAGCAAATTCTTGTGGTTGCGTGTATTTGTTATTCAGTTGATAACACTCTATCTTATTTTCTCTTGATGTTTGCACATCTAGCAGTGATAGTTATATCACCTTGTAAACAAATATATATACATAAGTAAGTTTCCATTAATGTCCATTAAAAGTAATACGTACCTCTTTAATTTATTGTGCTAAAATTAATTATATTTTAAACAACACAGAATGCTTATCCCTAAATCCCTGCAGTTTTTTTTCTTAAAATTGAATTATAAAGGAATTTTATTTGTATAATCCTAGTTGTATGAATCTTTATATAGCTTGAAAACTTCTATTTTCATAAGGAATATTTTTCTTTTTTGCCAATAGTACTTTTTAATTTTTTCAGTTATAGTTAACATACAATATTAGTTTTTATATTCGTTTGAGGTATACAACACAGTAATTAGATCTTTATATAACTTAGAGTGATCACCCCAATAAATCCAGTGTCCGTCTGACACTATACATAGTTATTACAATACCTGACTACACTCCCCATACTATACTCTACATCCCCATGACTATTTTATAACTATATTTATACCTCTTGATCCCTCCTCCCTTCGCATATTCCCCCCATCCCCAATCTGGTAACACCGAAAAGCTCTCTGATTCTGTGAGCTTGTTTCTGTTTTGTTTGCTTATTTTTCCTATTCTCTAGAATCTACATACAAGGGAAATCATATGACATTTGTCTTTCTCTGACTCCACTCAGTGTAATACCCTCTAGGTCCATCCATGCTGCTGCAGATGGCAAGATTTCATTCTTTTTTATGGCTGAGTAATATTCCATTGTGTATATGTACCACCTCTTCATTATCCATTCATCCATTGTTGGACACCCAGGTTACCTCCTGGGTTATCTTGTCTATTGTAAGTAGTGCTGCAGTGAACATGTGGATGCACGTGTCCTCATAAGGAATCTTAAGGAACTATTGCATAGATGTGTTAAAACTGAGCAGACATGGCGCAGAGCATAAGTGACCTTTAATAAATAATCAATGTACTAGTGCGCTTTTACAGCCAGGAAATAGCACAGCTCAAGACTTTAAAATTTCTCTGATGGGATTAACTTTCACCTATCTGTTTGGTACTTTCCAGGATACCTCTTCTTCCCAACTTGTCATTTTACATTTTATAATTATAGATCACGTCTTCCTTTTTACCTGGACTTGGGTACTTTCATGGCACTAAGTTTTTAGGTAACATCTCCTTGCTCTTTATGTTAACATTCATCTATAAAAAATGGATACTTGAGCCAGCTGATGTATAGACTATTATAACTCCTTTCTGAGTGATACATGGGACACCCCATGTAGAGAAGAACAGATATCTATCTCCAAGTGAGCCAAGTGTCCCAGTGAGAACTTCAGATTTAAACATTAATTTGGTAAGAAGTTGATCTTCTCTGTGTCTCACCTGGATAAAGATTGATAACCTTATGGTTACCTCATTCATCTTTCCTAATTAAATGAATAAAGTTAGAATTCTGGATATATTAGGTTGAGCCATAGCTGATTTTTGCCTTTTTTTTTTTTTTTTGACATTCAAAACATAGCAGTTTCATATGGATCAATCCAGTAGAATGCCAGAGCAGGCTACTTCCAGGGAGCTAAGGGGCACAGAGGCTCCTGTACATCCCCAGTAACATGGTTGAGTGGGGTTAAACCCAGATTCAACTGTCAGCTAAGAGCTGGAAAGGAGCTCTGGTGCCTTGCCTGTGGAGTTCATTAGCACCTGTACACACCTTTCCCCCTGGTTGCATGGGGCAAATCACTGAGCTCTACTGCACATTTAGCATACATTGGTATCACACTGGTGGGTCACATCTCACACCTTAACATGGGAAGCTTTAGAAAATTGAGGTTTGAGATGTAGCTAGAGAGGTAGGTAAACAGGTGGCTATATGGATCATTGGGTAAGTGGGTAGACCGATCCAGAGGCTTACACCAATTAGGCAAAATGCATTTCAGACAGAATGAAAGCAAGACATAACAGGCCTGTGTTTGTATTGGAAGGTCTGTGCATTTATATAGCACTATATAGTTGTCAGAACACCTTTATGTGCATTATTTAACTTGATTGTGCAACAATCTAAAATAGACATAGCCATGTTTTATGTCCATTTAATAGACTAATGAACTGAGATCTAGAAAGATCATCAAGTTTTCCTAAGTACATTTCCCATTCTGGTTTTCGGCCCATAATGCCGTGATGCCTCCTTGTGATTCTGAACCTCACTGTAACTTGGAATGACTTCAAGGCAGGAGTAGCCCTTGCTGCGCAACACTAATGCAATAACAAGGTTCCCTTATATTTATGGAAAAGCAAAGTACCTGAGAGGACCAGATAATGATTCTACAATAAAGCTGGCATTTAGTTGACATGGAAACAGTAAATTCTACAATCTTACTATGCATCCAGTGTTTTCTTTACATGAAAAGCATGCAGGGCCCAGCTCAGTGTGTTCTCCATGGTAGACAAATACTAATGATAACAACACTCATAAGATGATTAGACGTTAGAGAACCCAGACTTGGAAGGGATGTTTTGGTTTATCTATTCTAGTTCTTTACCCAGTCTTCTTTGAAACCTTGATAAGGGATGACCTCATTTTACCCCTTTTCAGTGAAAAGGGGCCATATATACAAGAAGCCTTTTCCATTTTTGTTAGAAAATTATTTTTTGTGTTGTACCTTCCTATACCTTGTACCTTTTGGCCTTTTTTCCCCCAGAATAGTCCCTTAGGATATCACTAGCTCAGACGTAACCTTTCAGATATTAGGCACAGCTTTTGTGTTTACTGTTTGGCTCTTTTTCTTTAGAACACTGCTCACAACTCAGATCCTTCAGATGTCAGAGGCACAGCGGCTCCTGCTGAAGGAAGCTTGGGCTACCCTACCCCTCTTCCTTCATTTATGCCAGTCCATCTATTTGTACTTTACCTTTTCAGCCCCTGCCTCATTTTTACAGTTTGCTTTCTTTACCTTCCCTCTTCTGGATCTGTCGATGAACTCAACTTTCAGAGCAAGGCTTACCAGTTCCTAAATCAGTCATGAAAGGGACAGGGTATTGGCAGGATCAGTGGCACCACTGAGTGGTACTTGAATGTAATCATGTGACTAACCAGTGCATTAACTACCATGTTGGAGATAAGCCCTGGGCCTGCTGGCTGCCATTTTCCATTTTCTAGAGAATCCTGTCCATTCATGTTGGTCACCTGTCCCTTTTATTACCGCTGATGACTTACCTGAGGCCCCAGCACCTTTTAGGAGTGGGACCTCAATTCCCTGTCTATTTCTCCTGAGCTCCCTTACTGGGAAGTTTGGTCCTGACGTGGGACCTGCCAGAAAAGGGTGGGCTTTGGGAGCTTGAGGCATTATTATTGCTGAGATGCTACCCTGTCTGTTGACATTTACCTTATTCCTTTTCTTTGATCAGATTTTTTATTCTCTGGATTCTCAAAAATCTCAAAAAGAGTTTTGGTGAGCTCAGTGTATCACTTTTTTATTGTTAGACCTAATTTATTCTAGCCATGAGATTTCAACTTATTTTCTATAGCAACTAGCTTCTTCTTTACAACCTATTCTTATTGTCACTCCCCCGTCAATAAGACAAAAGCAAAGTAAGAATGCTCTAACTCTGAACTTGAACTCTGGTCCATTGTGTACTTTAAATATATTTTAGGAGCTGAGACTATGAGCTGTGAGGGGTAAGAATAAACTTACAAACTGGCTTTTCTTCCTACTTGCAGTGTGACTTACTGCCCAAGCTTGAGTTTCCTTATTTGTGACATGGGGATAACTGGTAAGTAAATGAGTTACTGTTAAGTAAAACAGGGAAACACCCCCAAACCAAGGGCTGTTAAAGCTTAATTCGGTTGGCACGATGGATACAAAGACAGGATCCCTACCTTCAATCTTAAATAGGTACTGAAAATTTGGGCAGGTTATAAACTATTTTGAGCCTAAGTGTTTTCTTCTGTAAAATGACAGTAACAGTCGCTTGTCTTACAAGTTACAAGTAAACTTGTTATGATGATAAAATGATACGACTTGTAAAAATGTCTGCTGGTATCATGCATGGGGCATAGTAGCTGCTCATTGAATATTAATTTCTTTTCACACTATTCTCATCTACTCATGTTAGTAGGATAATATGTTATTTTTCTTGATTCTAATATTATTTTCTAAATCTCTAGTTTTTGAAATAAAATTTAAAAATTTATATTAAATTTATAGTATAATTTTACAAAGGCTTGAATCAATGCAGAAATGTAACATGTTGTTAGATGCGAGCCCTGCCATCATAAAGGTATCATAGAATCTCAAATAACTTATACATTTAGCACAATTCTAATTAAAATTTTGGTAGTTTCTTCAAATGAAATTTTCATGAAATAAATTTTTGAAAAGAAAATAATATGATGCTTGTTAGATATTAAAACATACTATAAAAGTACATTAATTTTAAAATGTGGTATGGGAATAGGAAATGGAATATAATAGAGGCATGGGTTGAAAAAACCCTTCTTAGTATGCCATAAAACTCATAAGAAAATGTACCAACAAATAAATAGATAGATAGATAGATAGATAGATAGATAGATACATACATACATACATACATACATACAAAATGACATAATCCTCTGAAGAGGGATTCTGATAGTATTCTGTCAATTTTGACAGAGTAAGTTCATGAGAAATAGATATAAATATAGAGATATATGTACAAAGATATTAATGTATCATTGTTAATCTTAGAAAATTGGAAAAAATTTATAAGCTTCTCAGTAAAGTTTTGGTTGAATAAACTGTGGACATTTGTGTAGTGAAATATTCATAAGTTTGTAAAAAAGAATGGGATAGAGCGACGCTTTATCTGTTTTTGAGTGAAACATGCACATTATGGAACAGTATGACTTTTTTTTTTTTTGAGCCTGAGTCTTATTTTAGAAAAAAGGATTATTTGCATATGTGCTAAAAATTTTGAAAGGAGAAATATGAAATTGTTAATTGTTTGATAGGATGCGATTATGTGTGATATTTATGTTCTAATTTTTCTTTTTTGTTTTTTAATTTAAAAATAATGAGCGCATGTTATCAGTAAGAACCATTAAAAATATTCAGTATAAGTATATTCTCATTTTGTTGCCTTGCGTTTTTTAATCCTCAGCTGATTTTATATATTAGCCTTCCCTAGACTTTTTATGACTGTGCCATTCTTTTATACTTAATGTTCATTGCATGTGTCCTTTTAAAATCTGAAGCTTGATGGAAAGCTTTTTGTGTTGCATCAGGAAGGAGCCTTTTATAATACCTACCATTTTTCTTTCTGATGAGGATGAGTGGTTAAGTATATAGACTAGTTTCGAATTCAGGCTCTGCCATTTTTTAGCATGTGACCTTGGGCAAGTTATATAACTACTCTATGCCTCATCTGCTCTGGAAAGTAGATACAAAATATCCATAATATAATAGTAATTATGTTGAAAGAATTTTGTGGAGATTTAATAAGGGAGGATACATACACACACACACACACACAGAACGGTTCTTGACACATTAATATTATGCTGCTGTTGTCACTACTATTTTTATTAGGGTCAGTTTTTGTCTTGAGAATCTTCTTTAACCATGTTTTCTCAAATAGCCGCACTCCATGAAGTCATATGGTGTTGTTATACCATTTCTTACCTAGCATGTTATGAATTTTTTGAAATCTAACTTATATTTTAAAATCTCTTTGGATTCTACTTATGTGGTTCTTCACTTGCTGTTGGGATTTTTTTTTTTTTAAAGATATTAAGTATGGTTTCTCATCAGTTCCAATTGCCAACTGATTTCTTCCAATCAATGTTGGAAGTGAATGTTTATTAGTGCTAGGAGCATGTAGTTTTTAATATGTGAGAAACAGATAGCACATTCAAATCTTTACAGAGGCCAGACAAGTGGTACAAAATGAAGTAGTCTGACTGTGACAAAAAGGAGTGATGGAAACAGTGGTGATGTAAAGAGCTTGGACCCAGCTGCCAGTCTGCTCCTGTTAACTTTTGGCTGGTCAGTAAGTAGGCCAAGTGTTGCCACATCTTCTAATTTTTCAAGATAAGCTGAAAATCCATATTTTGGTATGGGTCAGACAAAACAGCCTGAGAGTTGTACCTTTGAAGGGTTTGCTGTTTTAAGAATGGTATGACTGGCTTGCTTAAATTTCATTGTAATTTTTACTAAATTTAGATTGATATGGCCTTTAGCATTTCTTATATACTTAACCTAAGTCTTTACACAAGAAAGCTGTCAGATTTATTAAAGATAGTCAATTGATTACATAGTGCACTTGTGTCTATGGTATTGCTGTTGATTTTAGACTTAGGCAGCTAGGTAACTGCCTTGTAAAGCTGTAAGTGTGCAGGCTTGCCTAGGCTTGTGGATCAACTTTGTCTATTCTCAATTAAGATAATTTTCACCTGTTTTAGGATGGTTGGGAAAATGGTTTCTTTATTATCTCTCCTCCCCTCCCCCTTTAGTCCAAAAATGAATTGCCAAACCTTGAATTTTTCCATTGGGTGGATTATTGTGGCAAGAGTTTGCCAGCATATTTCTAAAGACTGCTTTCAGCCACTCTGCAAATCTGAAAAGCAGTCGATGGTTGCTAAGAGACATACTATTCAAGTATCCCCATAAACATATGTACTGCTAGAGAATGCTATTTAGTAATTTGTTCACATTTGCAGTTATATTTAGCTGAAAGGTGCCTTATTTATTATGCAAATCACTCAGTCTGTCTTTAAAAGTGACCTTTTGTTAATTGTTTTTAAGAGCTCTAACATTGGACATGACACAAACCAGCCCATTAAAAATGTTTAAGTTTTAAACTGAAATTCCATGAGGCCTTGAATCCAGTACAAAGAACTATTTTCCAAACAGGTTTCTTTAATATATCAAAGTGTTTATATTTCTCTCAGAGTCTAAAGTAAAAACTATAAAACTTAGGAGAATTTATTTCTACTAGAAATTCTATAAGACAGCCATTGACAATTAACAATAAGTCACTCCATCCCATCCTGTCCAACCTGTGACTTAAAAACTTTAAAAGTCCTGCATCCAGACCCAGCTTCATGGGTGTGCAACTGTGTTATGAGTGGCATAGGACCCAGTGCTTGGTTTAACACTTTGCTGTTGCTGTCTTGAAATTAATAATTTTGAACAAGAGGCACTGCATTTTCATTTTGCATTGAGATCTGCTAATTATGTAGCTGGTTATGTAGCCTGCATCCCACGAAGTGTATTGTTATGTAGCATAACAGCTCTTTTTTGAAATGCTGACCAAATTGGTTGTCTTAAAGGTTTAAATCACAGGTTTTCTTGAATCAGGTAAAATGAATACTTGAGGGAGAAAAGAATGATTTCTCGAGTTTGTCAGAATGCCTGAAATTAGAAAAAATAAAAGCACGTGACTTGGTAGAGTTGTTCATATCTGTATGACTTACACCTTTGAAATTTTTGTACTGAATTTCCATAGAGGTCTTGAAGTCAGATTGCTAGAAGCTTGTAATGTACAGCCTTCTGATCCTTTGTCCCCACTGTGCTTTCTCATTGGTTGCCCGTAGGTTGGCTCACTTTATATAGTGGTCCCCTTGAATTATTCTGATTCATTGGAGTCACGCTGCTATTGGCTCTTGTTCTTGGTTCTGGGCTGTTTCTCCATGTGCATGACTTGTTCAAGACGAGGGTATTAGGAAGGTATGATTTTTCAGGTCGTAGATTAGCTGGGTTAAAAACAAAGCTGGAAGTATGGAGATCTGATTTTAGCTTGGATGAAAACAAAATTTGGAGGAAAATATTTAGAATACTAATTCATTGATTATCTATTTGAGGATTTCTGATGCTCTTTAAAATCTGTCTTTACATGGAATAAGGCAGTTGCTTCTTTATTGTAGTAGAAGGCAATCAGGTTTTTTGTTTCAAGCCTTTTGCTTTTAATTTTTAAAATTTAAATTAGCATAGTAATAACAGTTTTAAAAATTTAAATACATTTTTATATGGTTTATACTGAAAAATAGCAATCCCCCACCTCATTCTTCCCCAATCCAGTCTCATTCCCTAGAGGTAAACACATTCAAGTTTTCTAGCTGTTTTTCCTATTTATCTCCATACTTCTAAAATAACATCCTTGTACTGTTATTTCTTGATTTTTCATTTTAGGTTTTATCTACTTCTGCTATAAACCATTATGTATTTCTACATTTTTCCAATACAATTATGCTACAAAATTTAAATCAAATGTGTAGTGTTTGCATTAGTAAGGCTATGTAATGTTCACAGCCAAGGCAAATATGCTATAATTGCATTTCTTGTAAGGCTTTTTTCCTTGCTTAAACCCCTGACATTAATAATAGTTGCTTATTCTTTACTTGCTTGCTTTCCTGTGTGTTGGTCACTAGTTCATCTATTGATGCTGAGAGCACCATATTACCCTTCTTCGTATGGGCCACATGTCAGCTAGTCTGTCAGTTCCATTTTCTTTTTTTTCCTTTTCTTTCTTTTTTGTGGGCCTCCTTCCTAGAGCCTGGGTCATTCTGCTCTAGTAGCATTGGTTGCTTCTTCTAGGCTGTTTGACATTTGTCTTCTTTGCTGCTCTTCTGGACTGTCTTTATTTGCTTAGTTTTCTTTTCATTTTGGTGTTGCTTCCAGAAAGAGCATGAATGGAAGGTAAATTTAAAGGGTTATGGATCATTTTCTCTGTGTGTGTGGGGGGGCGCGGGAGCAGGGCCACACCAACAAGCAATTCTTGGATGCCACCTGAGTGTCCTACAGTTCAACTCAATTCTGAAGACAGTGTCAGATCCCACAGGTTAAGAGCTCAGTCACATCAGACTGTCCCCCTAGTTTGACGCCCCTAACCCTACCACCCACACTTCAGACACCAACCATAAGCCCAGGTTATCACTGTGTTTCTGACCCGACTGGCTACAGATTGGTGGTTCCAGTGATCCCCTCCTTGGGTTTGATGAATTTGCTACAGCAGCTCACAGATCTCAGAGAAACATTTTACTTACTAGTAGGGCAAGGGAGGAGGAAAGGGCATCCATGCTTCTCAGATCACACTACTTTCCGCAAACTGATGTGTTTCATCAACCTGGAAGCTCTCTGAACCCAGTCCTTTTGGTTTTTTTGGAGGCTTCATCACATAGATGGTTTGATTAAATCATTGGCTGTTGGTGACGATTCACCCTCCAGCCCCTCTCCCCTCCCTGGAGGTCAGGTGGGTGGGACTAGAAGTTCCACGCTCTCATCACATGGTTGATTCTCCCAGCAGCCAGCCCCCATCATTAGATACCCTCTGAGAACTACCTCATTGTCCTAACAAAAGACGCCTTAATCTCTCTTATCACTTAGGAAAAAAACTGCCAGGGTTTTAGGAGCTGTGTGTCAGGACGGTGGATGAAGGCTAAACATATTCCTTATTATTAATCACAGTGTTACAAAGTTTTATGAGACCTGTTTCTTTGAAAACATCATTTTTCTACCTGTATTTTTGATTGACATTTTGGATATTTATAGGTTTTTAGGTTGTAACTTACGCTCCCTCAGAAGTTCTAAGGAATTGCTCCACTGCCTTTTAGCTTCCAGTATCGGTGCTGAGAAGGCCTATGCCAGCCAAACTCCTTATCATTTATAGTGACTTATTTTCTCTGTAAGCTTTTGAGATCTCTTTGTCCCCAATGTTCAGAAATTTCAAAGTGATGTGTTTTGGTGTGGGTTTTTGTTCACTTATTGTGTAGAGGATATAATGGCCCTTATCTATATTGAAGTTTATGTCCTTAGTTTTCCTAGAAAATTGGAGTGAGTTCTTCTTCATATGTCTTTCTTCATTTTCTCTCTTTTTCAGTCTCTGTGCCTATTTGGCATGCCTATTAGTCATGTGTTGGACCTTCCGAACTGATTCTTGTTTTTTGTTTTTTTGTTTTTAAATCTTTCATATATTAACTTTGTCTTCTGGTTATAATTTTGGGGTACATTTTCCCATTTTAATGTTCCAGTCCTTCTGAAATTTTTATTTCTGTCACATTTTGAATTTTCAAGTTCTTTTTTATTTTCTGAACATTCATCTGTAATAGCATGCTGTTTTTGTTTCAGAGCTCCAAAATACTTATTTGAGTGTTATAGGATTGTTCGTTTTTCTACTCCTTGCATTGTGGCTATTTCCTGAGTTCTTTGTGTGATGTTTTGGTCTGTTTTTTATGTTAGGATGTTTGGTGATCTTTGACTTCATAATCCTAGTTACTTGTTAGTCATCAGAAAGCCTCTTAGAGACTGTGTGAGTGCATGTGTACGTGCGTAGGAGACACGTAGCATACTACATGTAATGTATTGGGCAAAGATCTTGCCCTTCCTTTGGGATATTAGTATATGTATATATAGGTGCTTCTTCCTGAGGCTGTCAGTTTTCCTAAAAATGGACCTTCTCATCTGCCTCGTTCAGAATTGGGAGTTTAGTCAGGAACGGGGGCTGGCAAAGGTCTCACTCTGCATACAGAGTCTTAACCCCATTATTTTCAGTAAGTGCTTCACTTGGCTGTGTATGATGTCCTCAAGTCTAGAGGCTTGGTCATTTATCCTCTCCAGACATTGATCGTAAATCTTCAGTACACTGCATGGGACGGGGATCTGGGAGGTCTTGTTACTTTCTACAGACTTTTAACTAGTCCTCCTGTTTTTAGCCCCTCACACCCTTACCATCAGTTTTTAAGCCTTTTAAGGGTTCTCTGGTGTGAATTGGCTTGCTCTTGTTGGCTTCTCTCCCTGCTGGCAGAATGGAAAATCATTTAGGAGAGTGGAGAAAGAGGAAGCCGAAGGTAGTTTACCCCTTGCCTTCCACTTTCCATCTTTGAAAAGTGTGCAAACTTGTATAATCTGCTTTCCAATCCTCTCTGCTCCCACATTTCTTTCATTTTTATTCATTTACTCTCATTTCAGGGAGGGTTCAAGAGGAAACCCCATGTCTAAACTGCCTTCTGTTTTGACTGTTGGTTTATTATGAGGTTTGAAGGAGGGTTCTTTGGTTAAATCACTACGCAGTTCATCCCTGTTCATTGGCTTCAGGAAGGCTGGTTTTGTTAACTAGGAGTCAGCATGTTGCCAGGCCTGTCTTTGTAATCACCTTGGAACCTCTTCAGCTTCCTTTTTGGAGAACCAGTTGCATGTTATGTTGTAGGGGCATAGTCCACCTAGGCATTTATGATGCTGGATTATATTTTTAACTGCCTTTTGTGTGTGTGGGGGGGTGGTGTTTGGAGTGTATATATGACTAAGCACACACATATTTTGATTTGGAAATCACAGCTTGTTCTACTACCCCCTTTTTCGGCCTATGCATTATTGTACTTTTTCCTTTGTTTCATACATCATAAAATCATAAAGTGTGTGTTCTATAGAACAGCAGAAAAGGAATTTATATATTGCGATTCATCTTTCTTTCTCATAGAACATGATATATATAATGCTTGTGACTATAAATGACTCATGTTAGGACTGGTAATGCATTTTCTTAAAGGGCCTAATGAAAACATTTAAATAATTTTTTGTTTAATTATTATGTTTTCATTAAACTCTTTAAGATTAACAATACGTAGCATAATTAATTCAAGTTTTGCTAACAGTGCATTTTTAGACCTTTTATGTTGGTTGCAAATTACTCATTAAACATTATTCCAACACTTAAAAATACAAATGAAATGAAAAAAAAATAGAACTCATAAGGTTAATTATTTCCATTAACAAGAAATTTAAAGATCATATGTTATTATGTACATATAATAGAGAAGAGAGACTGAGTCATGGGGTCTTTTTTTGCCTGTAGGGGACACATGTCTTTCTTAGAATGTTTCTTTTGGAAATGTATAGTTGATTTGCTTGTTGCTTTTGCTGTGGGCTCCAGATTTGTTCACTTGTGTGTGTGTGTATGTGTGTGTGTGTGTGCACGTACACACATGTGCACACACACCCACCAATGAGGATAGTCCCTGTCATGTGAAAAGATTGATTGATAACATGGCCAGGTTGGCAGGGAAATGGCAGGTGTTTTAACAGCATCTTCTTTTTCAGATAGGTTGCTTATCAAGGTATATGACATTGAATCTGCCATGAACATTTTCACTACCTGTAACTCCTAATTTCTTCATAGGTCAGCCTGGGTGTCCCTTCCTCTAGAAGCCTTCCCTGATGATGCCACTTCTCCAAAACAGTTGATAATGTCTGCTATGTATTTATATAGCATCCTGAACCTTCTATCATATTGTTTATTTACTGCCATTCCTCATTCGACTAGGCTTTCTGAAAACAGATTGTATCCCCGACACTTTGCCCAGTGGCTGACTCTTAACAGGCATACATATTTATTTGAAATATTCAATTTTTTAATGGATGGATGAAAGAATGATATTGTACAGCCAAAAATTGTGTTTGTCTCACTGCCCATTTTTAATACTATTTTCAATTTGTGCTCCTTGCCATTATTTAAAGGGCTATTTTGGGGCACCTAAAATAGAGTTCTTTGAACTCTGCCTTTTGTTCAAAGAAAAGCACAAAACAAAAGTAGTTAATTTACTTGATTTACTGACCACTGAATTAATGTTTGTTGTCAGTCTCAGCCTCATATCTTAATCACCTGAAATCATGCTTTTCTATGTTGATCATTTTTTCCGTAATTAGGGTAGTCTGTGATAATTTGTATGCTGTCTATATACTCTGAAATGTCTTGTTATAAAGTCAACATTAGAACTATGAATTTGCTTTATTGCCATGATAATGAATGTTTGAAGAACTCAGTAAAATTTAAACTGGTCTCCAAATCTGTTCTTCAGCCAGAGGAACCTGCCCACTATCATTTAGAAAAAAAAAAGTTTTATTAAGATATAATTCATATTCCATAAAATTCATAAAATTTACAATTCAGTGATTTCTAGTATATTCATAGTCATTAACCATCACTACCATATGATTACAAAATGTTTTTATCATCTTACAAAAAATGCCATACTTGTTAGTAGTCTGTCCTCATTCTGCTTTATGTCTCTATGGAGTTACCTATTTTCTGTATTTCATATAAACAGAATATTTATACATTTCATATAGTTTATTAATTTCATAGAATATGTGGCTTTTTATATCTGGCTTCTTTCACTTAACATGATGTTTAAAGGGTTCACCCTTGTGGTAACATATATCAATCAGTATTACATGCACATAATGACATGTACATTTTGCTTATCTGTGCATCAGCTGATGACATTTGGGTAGTTTGCATTTTTAGGCTATTATGGATAATGCTTCTGTGAACATTAACGTACAAGTTTTTGTGTTGACATATGTTTTCAGTCCTGATAAAATATAATCTTACCAGAATTCATTTATTGGCTTTAGATTACAAATGTTTGGGAACTTTAAAAATGTTATTCATGTATAACATACATAACAGAAATCATGACTGTTCAAAGTGAGCACACCCATGTGACAAGAACCAAGGTCTAGAAAGAAACATTGCTAGTCTCATTGGGGACTTTTGATGTCTGCTTTGATTTAGGTTGTTTCATTTACCAGTATGTTCTGATAGAACTGAAGTTTTAACTATACATCTGAAACATAAGCTCAGTAGGCAGCTTAATTATGTAGTGCAGTGGTCGTGGTAATGGACTCTGGGGCCTCGGCTGCTGGAATTTAAATACCAGCTCTTCCAATTAGCTTTGAGACCTGGGCAAGTTACTTAACATCTCAATTCCCTCATCTGTAAAATGGGGATAAAATTACCTCATAGGGAGTATTAATATAAATAGATTGCTTAGAAAATTGCCTGATGAGCATACTAAGTGTTGTATATGTGTTACTTATTATTATTGTTGTTATTATTGTTATCTCTTCACTGAAGTATAAGTCCCTTGTCTGAGTTATTTATTACTGTATTCCCAAAGCCTGGCACATAATAGTTACTCAGTAAATTTTTGAGGAAGGACAGAAGGAAGGGATTTCAAATAATGAATGGCAGAATTCCTAAATTCTTTCCTGAAACCACTTTTGAACAGCTATCATTTCTTTTATTTACAACAGCTTTTGGAGCTATTTGACAGTGAAGACCCTCGGGAACGAGACTACTTAAAAACAGTCTTACACAGAATTTATGGCAAGTTTCTTGGTCTTAGAGCATTTATCCGAAAACAGATTAACAATATTTTTCTAAGGTAAGTGAGGGGGCGGGGGAGGAAAAACAAAGTTGGTGGTTTTATAGAAGTATTACATAAACCTCAAATATTTGAATGTACTGTACTGACTTTATTATTTTTCTTTCTTTTTTAAAGGTTTGTTTATGAAACAGAACACTTCAATGGTGTAGCTGAACTGCTGGAAATATTAGGAAGGTAAGCACATTTTCATCGAATTGCTAATCTCAGGTGAATATCATTCTGATAATTCGGTTCAGGTGGTGCTGGGAAGTACTGACCTAGATCTCTTGCTGTGTGTATATCAGATACTCTCATTGGTGCTTTAGCGTGTTTCCCAACTGACACTCGAAGACACGATTTCTTGTTCCCTTTGTTCCACAGTTATGCATTGCTAATTCTGTGATGACTAAAGGAGCTAACAATTTATTCCTTACTACAGAGACAGTACATCTAATTGCAGTCAGACCATTTACTCCAAAACATCTTATTCTCGTTAGTTTCTAGGCTACCTGTCCTTTGCTATATCTTTTGAAAGCAAGTTTATAATAAATTGGGAAGGTTGCCATTTTTAAAGGACTCGTGTACCCAGGTGTAGTTCTCGAACAGCTGCTGCCTGGCGTAGTGGAATGAATTGGAAAGAGACAGCTGCTGTGTAGGTTTCTACACACAAGGGAAGCTAACGTAACTGGACAACCTGATTACTTAGTCTCTCCTTCTAATATGAGGAGAAAAAGAAGGTGGAGTCACATGGTTTTCTCTGTGATTTCTCTAGGCTGCGCTCTATATCCATGAGTATTCTTGTCTGAACAGATGTCAGAGAATGGTGTCTGGAAATGAAAAGGGCGATAAGTGAGCAAGATAGGCGATTACTTTGGGAAGGAAAAGAGGGAAGGGAAAATAGAATTGTCGATAGCAAAAATTTGGGGACCATCCAACTAGGTTTAAGAGCACAGGGGCCTGTGCTGGTAATCAGAAGCAAATTTTCTTCTCTTAAATTTCCCTCCTACTTAAATGTATTCTTTGAAGTAACTAAGAAATCCCCAATGCCACTGGGATGGGTTTAGGGTTGTTCTGGACCAATCACAAACTGATTAAGGGTTAACCCGATTTCATAAGAACAGTTTGTCTCAGTTTAGCTTGTTGTGGTAACATTGCTAATTCATGTCTCTTTTCTTTTTCCTAGTATTATCAATGGCTTCGCTTTACCTCTTAAGGCAGAACACAAACAGTTTCTGGTGAAAGTGTTGATCCCTTTGCACACTGTCAGGAGCTTATCACTCTTCCATGCCCAGGTAGAATTTTGTACAACTACTTGTGTAAGCAAAGTTTGTAAACTTAATGTTTTTTTGATATTAATAGTATTTTTTAAAAAGACTTGTTAAAGTTTAAAATACTCCCCAAGGAAAATAAAAATGTGTATTTTTTTTTCCTATGCATAAGAGACTCATGGAAATATTTTTCAAGTGGAAGGAGCCTTTATTTAGTCATCTCATTTTTCAAAGTGCTTAGATGACCTGCCCAGTTCACAGAATTATATGTTGAACATGTTGCTTATAATATGTATGTGGGCTTTTCAGATTTACATCTTTGGACATGTGTGATCATTTTTGAATGTTCCTGAAAATTTAGTCTCATCTGCATTTTGCATCAGTCTGTCAGTTGCCCTTTACCCCTTCTTCTAGTTCATTCACCTTTTTTTTTCTTCTCACTTTTACATATGAATAAATACTTGCACAGGTAAACAAATCAATCAGTATATTTTCACATTTTTTATTTTTAGCCTCCATTACTTTAGAAAGCATACCCTGTCTTGTTCCCACATTAATTTCTGTGCTAATACTGCCTGGCATGGTAAGCATGTCACTAGAGGGTAGATAAGTGATCTAGTGGTGTTTTAATTTTAGTATTTCCAACCTAACTCCCCCTTACCCCAATGAGAATGTTTTGAGTTTGCATAAAAATGTAGCACATTTTTCTGAGCAGTGTTCCTCTTTAAATGTGAAATTCTGTGTTTCGAAGAAAAACTAGTCCATATGCTTCTAATTTAGAACACCCGTCAAAATGTTGTTTCGCAAGAGTAGATTTCTTGTCCAAGAATCTTTACAAGCTCTTTTACAAATCTCGCCTTTAGTTTTTGAAATAGGATATTATATTTCATGTTCATTTAAAAGAATTCTTACCTAGATGAGTTAGTATCAGATGTAAAACTCATATTTCTTCAGGTTCTAATTGTGGCAGGTATAACCTTTTATCTCTTCCTGAAACTGCTTTCATTAGCTTCTGCCATTTCAAGGAGTCAGCAAAGTTTTTAGTAGGAGCCTACTTCTCATATAAGACTCTTCTGGAACCACAGTAAAACCCAGTACTGTTGACATTAGCAAAGAGAGAAAGGAAGCCCATGAGATGTAGCTCAAACTCTATGTAGATGAGATACTTTCAGAATATACTGAGTATGATATTTCACCTCTGCTTTTCATTAGCTGGCTATTTCATGTCCCAATATTCTTTTTAAAAAATTCCCCTGGAGCCTTATTAATGTCAGTCTTTGATAGGAAAAAGTAGCTTTTTGTTTTGCTTTATACATTTTTTATTTTTAAGATGAATTGAATATGAAGTTACTAAAACCAGAGTCTGGAAACTTTTTAGGAAGTTTTAATAATATATTTTTTGAACTCTTAGTATATAGAATTTCCAATTTTGTCTTTTGTTTCTTGTTTTTCCAGCTGGCATATTGCATAGTACAGTTTCTGGAGAAAGACCCTTCACTCACAGAACCAGTAAGCATTTTTCCCATAATTTCAAAATATGGGTCACTTTTCATGGAGTATATATGAAAAATTAACTGTTATTTGTTTTTCTCCTTTTCGTTTTAGGTTATTAGGGGGTTAATGAAATTTTGGCCCAAAACATGTAGTCAAAAAGAGGTAAGTACTTAATGTCAGTGTGCTAATAGGCTAATAGCCTACTAAATACTTGGCCGAACACTTTTAAAATGCATTATCTCATCTAATCCTCGTTATAGCTCTGTAAGGAAGGACTGCAAATATTCTCATGTTACTGCTTATGAAATTGATGCCTAGAGAAATTAAGTAGCCTACCCAAGCATACTAAGTATAGGTCATTAGGCCAAAACTCACCTCCCTGATTTGTGAACCCTGGAACATTTAGCACAGTGCTGCTCAGCCCTATGGAAGGCCAGGTGAGGCCCCTGTCATGTGTCTAACTGTCTAGCTCTCTTAATGTCACCTCCTAGTGACCCCCTTCATAGTATGGAGGTTTTGCTGCAGTATAGATAGATGGTAGAGCAACCTGTCCTAATACCCAATTTAAAGTATAGTATGGATGGGATCCTATTATATACAATCATGAACTGTATAACAGACCTTTGGTTTCAGCTACCCACAAGTGGCCCTGGAAACCTCTGACCGATAATCATTTTTGCCGACTTTTGCCGACACCTAACGGGACATGTGCCATATGAGGTTGTGGTAGGGGAGTGACTCTCTTAGCTTGGAGGTGAGCCTAGCTGGGTACCAGATCTGCACCCACTCTTCTGAAAGGTTAGAAACCATGAACAGAATGGCTCAGAAGAAAAGGTCAGCTGTTTTACATCTTGAAAGAATTTTGGGAGAATTGATGTATCTTGACAAATGGCAAGGGTCTACCATATTTTGTTTTTAACAAACACCCTCCTTCTCAAATCAGTTTCAGTTCTCCAAAACCCTACTTTATACAATTTCAGAAAATCATCTAAGTTCTTAATATAGTAAAATTAAACTGGTCATTGCTACCCAGATGCATTGAAAATGAAAACGTCATTTTTATATATTTTAATTACATACTTAATTTTTTCCTAAAGTAATGATTTTTTCATGCCCAAACAGGTAACTGGTTTTTATTTCTCTGTTGGTTTTCTATTATATTTAAAACAATTGATGATGCTATTGATTTGGCTCCATTTTGTGATCTAAAGCTGTTTCTTGGTGCTGAGGCCACAGGATCCATTGCACTCTATAGTGAGCAGTTGTGTACATGCACACGTGTGTGTGGAAGCGTGGAGACTGGGTCAGTGTGTGCTAAGGTTTTAAAGTGGTACCTATGTGGGGTGAATTTTCTCCTTTGCGTCTGTCCGACTTTGTGTTCTGTTAACTAGCATATCCTAGAGAAGCATCTAGCACATAGCAAGGGCTGTAAATATTTGGGAAACATCTGTTTGTGCCAGTAAGGACTTCCGTGCAGGAGGCCCACTCCCCCATTGTTTAACAGAAGAAGGCCCACTCCCCCATTGTTTAACAGAAGAAGGGAGGCGATAGCTGGGTTGTTAGCAACAGAGAGGAGAGCCCCACAGGACAGTCCCGTTCCTCAGGGACTGTTAAGTAGATGGACAGTGTGGAGTGTTATCGCCAAAGTAAATCGAATAGTATTTTCAATGCTGTAGGGAACTTGCTCTCAATAAATCCACTCTGGCAAGTTCCTTGGGAAATAAACACCTAACATGAGTTAATACCTGATTTGCTTATGTTTGGTTTTATGTGTAAATTTTTTGTAAAACAGTGCAAGCTCTCACTAATCCCCATTGTTCCTATGTATTTTTTTTTTTTAAGAAGTGTCTGACATTTTGTGTTTTGCATATATTTACAGGTCATGTTCCTTGGGGAGCTGGAAGAGATATTGGACGTGATTGAACCTTCACAGTTTGTTAAAATTCAAGAACCTTTGTTTAAACAAATTGCCAAGTGTGTATCCAGTCCCCATTTTCAGGTTAGTACTAAAGAGGGCATGAGCCGAGTGGCCTATGTAACATCTATTATTTTTGTTAAAATTTTATTTTATTGAAAAAAAATAGTGGATACTAGCTAGCTATCTGTTGTTATTTACTTGCTATTTTCTCACGTGTAACAATAATTTTAGCGATGACCACCTTTATCTTGAGCACCTCCTCCATGACAGCCACTGTGATGGTGCTTTCTTCTCAGTAACTTTCATTGTCATCACCACCCTGCAAGGAGGGCATTATGATTTTCACAGATGTGAACACTGACGCTCAGAGTGGTAAAATAACATATCTCAAGTAAAGTAGCTGAATAAGAGGTGGGCTGGTAGGGTTCCTTTAGTGTGTAAGAGAATGCTAAATAAAGCTTAGGAGAAAAGAGAAAACTAATATTCCATACTATGCTAGATGCTTTACATACGTTATATTTCAACGTCAAATTATCCTGTGAGGTCTCCCCTGCCCCCCATCTTCTAGATGGGAAAAAAAAATGAGAATGATTTGCCCAAGATCCCAAGTTAATAGGGAGTGGAATCAGTAGGTATAGTTTTTTGTAGAAAGCCTGGGACTGTCCCATGGCACTGCTCTGCCTCCTTGTGGCCACTTTGGGAGAACACAGGGAAGGTGAGCCTGGCAACCCTTTTCTCATTTGGGGCCCTTGCAGCAGTGCTGAGGAACCCAAGAAGAAGGGAGGAGGGTGATCTGGATGAAAACATATTAGGTTTTATCCTTTGTTATCTCACCAAAGGTCTAAATCACAGACTAGAAAATTTACTCTTTATAGACTGCTTGCTGATTTGAAGAGATTGTTCAGACTGTAGTCGGCAGCACAGAACCACACTGCTAACATAGTGAACTTTCCCGTGCTCTGTCGTTATCTTGCAGAGTTAGGGACACTGACTGTCATCTAAAGACATCTTAGTGTGTCAAGTCAGTGATCTGATGACAACCTTGTGATCGTACCACAAAGCCAAAAATAAGAAAACTGGAAACCGTTATATGAACCATTATAATCAGATGATATGCCACATATCTAGATAAAAGAAAAAACTGTAGGATACTGTGTAGATATTTTACATATTACACATGACCTGTGGTGCTCAGACATCTGGATTGTTTACCTTATATTTCAGTTTTCATGAGGACGTTTGGTGTAATGGAGGGCATGAAGCAGGAATCTCTTTCACAATGTCAGAGGGAGGCTTGAATAATGCTGAGAAGTCCAGAAAGGAGACAAAGCATCTTGGTCAGCTGGAGCTGTCTTAGTTGAGCTATTCTAACAAACAAAATACCACAGATTGGGTGGCTCATAAACAATAGAAATTTATCATTCCAGAGGCTAGAAGTCTGATGTCAAGGTGCCAGCATAGTTAGGTGAGGGCTCTCTTCTGGGTCACTGACTTTTTTGTGCCCTCACCCTTTGGAAGGCACTGACCCCATTCACAAAGTCACCACTCTAATGACTTAAGTACCTTCCAAAGACCTCAGCTGCTAGCACCATCATCTTTGAGGGTTAGGATCTCAACATATGAGTTTTGGGGTGACAAATAATTAGACCAAAGCAGGTTCCATAACAAAACACCACAAACTGCATGGCTTAAACAACAGAAGTTTATTTCTCATAGTTCTGTGAGCTAGAAGTCTGAGATCAGAGTGCCAGCATGGTCTGCTTCTGGTGAGGGCTTTCTTTCTGTCTTGCAGATGGCCACCATCTCACTGTGTCCTCACATGGCCTTTCCTTGGTGTGTGCATGTGAAGAGAGAAGTGATCTCTCTCTTCCTCTCCTTATAAGGTCACCAAGACTATCACATTAGGACCCCACCCATATGACCTCACTTAACCTTAATTACCTTCTATTTCCAAACACACTCTCACACTGGGGACAGGGCTCATATGAATTGGCAGGGAATGAGGGAATAACACCATAGTAGAAAGGAAAAAACTTTTTAAATTCTTCGACAGAAGTAAAACTGAGAACAAAAGAGAGTAAAGAGGTTCTTCTTTATTCATTTGTTAAGTGTTCATTGGTTCATCCAGCAAACATTTATCCAGTGCTGCTCTGTGTAGCCAGATGCCTGTCACTACTTGCCCCAGGTGTGGCATTGGGCTCAGAAGGCTCCTAGCTAGAGACACGGCCACCATGTGTATGGGAACACGGTGGGTCCCAGGAGAGTAGTAGTTCTGTTCTAGTGTCAGACATGCTAATTTTTACTTGGCGTAAATGCCGCCTTTCCTCTTCACGGGGCTTTACTGGATATCGACTTTCTGTGATTTACATATCGACAAATAGATTTGTTGAGATCGGGATACTTGTTAGTGGTAAGTGGCAGGTAAATTTTAGACTCATAATTGGATGTAGGAAAAGCCTAGACCCCTCCTTCTTTATCAGCATCCTCTTGTGGTTTTTTAAAAAAAAGTTCACCAGAAAAAAAAGGTGCAGCTCACTGCTAGCATTAATTTAATGTCATGCATAGGAATGCTACATTTTCTAGGATTTGACATTTTCAGAGCTAGAATTACTATATTTTGTAAATGGAAATACCACTACTAAAAACAGAATGCTATAAATAGAATGATGTCATTTGTTTCCAAAGACTATCAATATACTAGAGTGATGCGAAAATAATAATAAAAGCGAGATATTTTGTGGCAAACTTTGGGGAGAAGGTTAGGACTGTAATCCGCAAGTTATCTCGGGGCAAACGCTGTAGCTACAAGCGCTGCTGGCGAGTATTCTTGGGGCAAACAGGAAATGGGTTAAAAATTCCTCCTTTCAGTTGTAAGTTTTAGAGCAGCCCCATCTTCCTTCCTCTCTCCTTTTTCCCTTTCCTTGCCTCCTGTTCTGACCGTCTCAGGCACCATATGCTTCATGGTTTTTAGAAATATAGCCCATGTTGGTGCCTCTGTATCTCCCTTCCTGTAATTCCCTCAGCCTGGAATGCCCTTCCCTTTCATCCTCCAAAGCCCCGCTTAGATACTATCTCCTGTGTTCTAATCCTGCCAGTCCTCCTCTTCCCCAAGTCATCTAAGTGGTTTTTTCTGTCCTTTCCTCTGGCACTTTATTTCTATGTCTGATGTGGCATTCATCACAGTTTGCATTGGATGGGCTCGTGGAGTCCTCCTTTGCCCACCCGCATATGAGCTTTGTAGGGATAACAGAGCAAAAAGGATAAGAGCAGGAACTTTGGAGTCTGCCACTTGTAGCAGTGTGACCTTGAGCCTCAGTTTCCTCATTTGCAAAATAGAAATGACGGCACTTAACTCTGTCAGTTTTGAATAATACGTGTGTGAAACAGCACAGTGCCTGCGTGAAGTAAACATTCGCTAATTAATCGTCTTCTTTGTGTTCTCAGGGTTTAGTGCCTCATGAGTCCCAGGATATTTTTTGAACCAAGCTGAATAATGTAAATAGAAAGGTTCTAATTTCTCAGAGGCTATTGGTGGGTACATCTTGTACCATTTTATTAAAATTAAGTTTAAATTTAATTTATTAAATTAAAACATAATTTCTTGATCTGTATAAATGAAAGCAGCCACTCTTTTTCCCCTGTACCCACAAAACTACTTTTTAGAGATTTTAGATTATTTTTTTGAGATTTTGGCTTATTTTGATTACTGTTATTTTAGATTACTTTTTAGATTTTTTAGATTATTTTTTGAGGTGTTTCTTTGAATTCTTAGTCAGTTGATAGTGTGGTAGTCAGAGAAAAGGGATCTGAGATAGATAGCAAGCAAGCATATGTACAGCCAGTTTCCCTGAGTCCAGAAAATGAGTGACTTTCTCCTGGCTTACCCAGTTCAAAGGGAGGGAGACAGAAATGAACTATGGAAAGAATCTGGACACTAGACTCAAGTCCTAGCTTTTAAAACATTTACTAGCAATGCGGCCTTAGCCTGGTTACCAATCTCTCTGAACCCCAGTGTCTGCACCTGTACAATAAGCACAGTAGTACCTACTCCTCGGGTGGTGGTGAGGATGGTATATTCTACCTGCAGTGTAAGCGTAGGGCCTGCCGTAGGAGGTGCTTAGCAAAGGTCATTGCTCTGCCTAGATGGGCAGCTGAGTTTTTCTCAGCAGCTGTTGACCTAATGCCAGCCATGTGCTGGGCCCTGTGGTTGATCTGAACTACTTACTGTATGGATCAAAGAGGTGAGCCAGGAAGAGAGTTAAAGAGATGGGGAAACCGGTGTGGCATATAGAAGTAGGGTAAAAGTGTCTGGTCTTGGGAGCTATACAGGGAAAATGTGGAATCAGATGAAATAGGCACTATTAAAGGAGAGTAGAAGTAGATAGGGAAATTTCTTTTCCTTCCCCAAATTGATGAACCACTTTGGAACTTCCTGAAAGATTTTAAATTCACAAAAATGTGTAAAGTGTGATTAATATTTAATTTTACATTTGACTGAGTGATATAAAAATAGTCTTAAAATACTTTTGTTTGGAGATTTATAATTTTGTTTTACCTTTGTCTTTTTTCTCTCTTAACGTTTTATTTTTCTTTTCGCAAGGTGGCAGAAAGGGCACTCTATTATTGGAATAATGAATACATCATGAGTTTGATAGAAGAAAACTCTAATGTCATCCTTCCCATCATGTTTTCCAGTCTTTATAGGATTTCAAAAGAACATTGGAACCCGTAGGTTTACATAATTTTCTCCCTCCCTCCCTCCCTCCCCTCCTTCCCTCCTTCCTTCCTTTCCTTCTCTTCCTCCTTCCTTCTCTTGCTCTCTTCCTTTGGCCTTCTTTCCCTCCTTCCTTCTCTTCTTATTGAAATGTCTTGAGTACTTGCTATGTGCTAGATGCTGTGCTTGTTGCTGAAGACAGATACCTTTTAAAAATTCACTGACTGGGTGGGAAGACCACAAGTAAAGAGATACTTTAGAAAACCGTATTTTAAGTGTGTTATGTTAACCTGTCTCTTTACTTGAGGGCTTCCTGACCAGCCTGTCCAGGAGTGTGACAGAGATATTTTGGGGATGTTCTGGAGTGAGAGCAGAGGTTTGTGGACATTGGTGGCAATGCACTTATTGAATCGTAAAGAAATTTGGTAGCTGGACGAGATGGGGGAATCCCTTTCTGTGGGTCTATTCATAAAAAGGCACACAAATGTAAAAAGTACCTATCAAATTCTGAGACTTTTGAGTTTAGGAGGGTTAAAATACAAGGTGTTTTGGAGAGGTTGTTGAAATATAAGGTTTGAAAAGGGAGTGGGGCCCACATGAGCCTTCACCAAATGAATGATAAGAAAACACTAAAAAGTTGTAAGGAGGGAAGTGGCCTGAATTGATTTGCATTTTAGCAAGGTCCATTTTTGAAAACCAACTCAGTCATTATACATGTTTTCTAGGGAAAGAGTTTAAGCTTTCCAAAGAGAACTTTAATATCTAGTCCTTCTAAAGCATTCTGTCTTTGAGTAGATTTACATATTTCTCTGTGGAATAGAAAGAAAAGTTAAAAACTAGCAGATATAATTCAGTATACTCATAATATATTCATCTTTAAAAGTTTTGCATACAACTGTAAAATATCACAGTTTTCTGATGAATTTTATTAACATGTAAAAATTAAGAGCTGGTAAACAGTTAAGTCTCCTTAGCACATGGTATCTTGGGAACCTAGAGGGTAGTTTTAGCCAGTGTCTATAACCTCTCAGTGTGCTGTATTTGGCCCTTCTCCAGCACTGCCCATTGGGTTTGAGAAGGTCATTTCCCTTGGCAGAAGGCGGCTCAAGTTTTCCTTTTAATAATGGGCACACAGAGGAAGCAGCATCATAGCACGTACACTTTCTTATAAATGCTTTGGAAACATCAAACCCATGGTTTATTTAACATATGGCCTAACATTTACCCATGCCTTTTCAGAGGTATTGGGAGCATGTCATTGCAAAATAGAAGTACTTTTGTATCTTTTTGCAAAGGGTAATGCTATTTAGACTCCAGTCTGAAGATATCAAGCCCATCATGGGACAGTCTTCACATTGCCCAGGAGTTTATTCTTCACCTGATGAGTATGGACCACCATTTTGGCTATTTAGCTATATAGTGTTCTACAGCTAATAACAGCCATTACTGGTAGTTTGCCAGTTACCTTACCAGCATATATGTTGCATCAGCAAGGGGGCTAAGGAGGCATGAATGGACTGATGCAAATCATAATTATGCACAAAGTTCATTTTAAACTGCCCAACTCTCAGGGATTTATAGTATCTTATCTTTGAATATGAATTATATATATATATATATATATATATATATATATTCAATGGAACGGCTTTTGATTTTGTTGAATTATGTATATTATCACTTTAAAAATAAAATCCTGTGCAAATTCAGGTCTCTCAGGTTAATCCTACCACAGGTGCTCCTTTTTTAGGGTGAATTTGCTTTATTTTTATACTTGCCTTTTTAGTAAATGAAGTTAACAAGTGCCCACAGGCAAGTCTATTCTGGGTACCAATAATTAGAAGGGCAAAATTAGATTTTTCTTTTTCTAATCCTGCCAGTTCCTCAGAAAGATGTCTTGCCTTGAACAGTAAAGAATGTCACTCTCGATGTGAAGATAAAGTGTAGGTCATTCCTAGTCGTTTCAACGAAAATGGGATGGAGATAGTATGCAGTGCGTGTAGCTCGCTTAAAGATTGTGCTTTTGCTTTCTTCATGCAGCATCCCATTGTGTAAGACTAACCAGCACGTCCCCTTTTCTGTGTGCTTCCCAGGGCTATCGTGGCATTAGTCTACAATGTGTTGAAGGCGTTTATGGAGATGAACAGCGCCATGTTTGATGAGCTGACAGCCACATACAAGTCAGATCGTCAGCGGTAACTTTTTAAAGCTTTTTTGTCAGCTGTGCAGAAAACTATTGAATTCTTTCCTAGCTCTTTGCTGAAATTGCCTAATTGTACCCGAAATCATAAGCAGCACAATTTTATTTATCTGTTCGTTTTTGCATGCTCATTAGCTGTCTTTATTAGTGTGCCACTGGGCAACAAAGTATCATTTTGAAAAAGACTGCTTTCTTCCTTCCCTTCAATAATGTTTCTCTTCTGCCTCAGGGTTAACGGTCTGGCACATAGCTGGTATTTCAAATCCGCTTAAGGGGACCATCAGGTAGTTTGCCATCTGGATTCACTCCCATTCTGAACTTATTTGAACTAGAATTGGGCTGATCTTATATTTCACTCCAGCAGCAGGAGGAATGAGCACCATTTTGTTTAGCTCTTTGGCCCAGAACTTACTTTCTATTCTAGAACCCAACAAATGCATCACGACTTAAAGTGCAGTGAAAAGAACGTGGAGGTGAAGAGTCTGATATTATACAAACCTGGACATGTTTAAGACCAAAAGGGAGGAATAACCAGTTGAACTCTTACAATAAATGCTTTTGGCTTAATAAAGCCTTTCTTGATTTCATATTACAAGATTCTTTAATTTTGTTATTTCTTGTTCAATATGTCCAACTTTCTAAAAGAAGTTGTCTTGGTCCATTTGGGTTGCTGTAACAAAATACCCCATATGGGTATTTTATGGGGACTTATACTCAACAAAATTTATTGCTCGCAGTTCTGGAGGCTGGAAGTCTAAGACATGGTGCCAGCCTCCAGAACTTTTGGATAAAGATCCTCTTTCAGGTTCATACCATTACCTTTGGGGGTTAGAATGTCATCATCTGAATTTTGGAGGGACACACATGTTCAGACCATGGCATTGGTGTACTTGGAGAGAATTGAGGAAAGTCTTGAAAGTTTGTTAGTAGTTGGACCTCTGGTTTGGCTTTGATCATCCAGAAGCAAATGCTAGCTTTGTAAGTTATGAAACCATGGACCTTAGAGGATCCCAGAAGTTGTGAGTGTTCATACCCAGGACCTTGCTGAACCTCCTGAGCAAAGCTATCTGTGGACCCTTTGCTTCTTTGCTTTGCTTGATTTTGGTTGTGTTACTTGCATTTTACTGATAAAGATAACAATGAAGGGAAAGGTTTGGTGGCAGAGTACAAAGACTATCACAGTCATTTTTAAAATTTTCAGGATGTGGTATATTGAAAAGCAACTTAATTATCAAATATTGCAAGTGTTTAACTGTAGACAAAAGAGGCTGAGATTTTTTTATACAATGCTGGAATAAATATCAATTATGTGATACCTTGTATCACACTTGCAATTTAAAGAACTTCGAATTTACTATATTTACAATCGTTGCCAGTCATTGAATTGATAATAACTCTTGTCTCAAACTTAAAATGTTTTTAGAATGTTGTTTAAATAAAGGAGATAAAATACACATTTTTATACTGTGATGTATATCATTAAAGAGTGCGTTGTACAAAATGTTCTTTCTTTTATAATAACTAAAAGCTCATTATTATTATCCTACTTGAATAGAGATTGAATCTATAGAATCCCATTAAAAGTATTAAAGACCAATTTCTAAAATATTGAACTTGATTAAATTAAATTCATATTTCTTGAACTTCAATAATAAAAGTTATTTAAACTAGACTAAACTCTTGAAAAAGATAAGAATTAACCAAAGGGACCAGGAATTTGACACTGTGAAGTTGATTCTGATGATCTGTAACTTACAGCGATTGGACTTTCTTTTTTTAAAGCAAGGATAATATTTTGTCCAATGAGCAGTAGAAAGTTTTATTGAATAGATGGAAGCATTGATTTCTCCATAGATAGGGAAATAGGAAAAGAAAATAAAGAGATTTATTTGGTACTATCAGAACTGAATGGAGGATTTCACTTCTGGATGGCAAGATGTTAGTAACTGTTTCAGTTCAAATAAAATTTTTAAGTATTACAAATCTGAAAATGGTGGGTGGAATGAGTAACTGACAGTTAGATACATATGCCAGCCAACATTAGTGTTATGTAAAATTGAAATTGGGAGAGAATTTGACAGTATACCTAACTTGACAACGTGGTTAAGTTTTTAAATTCCCACCTACAGGCAGAGAGAAAAGTGGGAAAGAATGGGGGTGACACTATCAGAAATATTTAGAATTTTTGAAGATAAAGTTGTCAGCATAAAGATGTATGATAACTCAGTGTAAAGTTCATCTGGAAGAAAAGCCCCACAGGACAAATTGTATTGAATGCCTTAAAACTCTTGATCAAAGATATGAATGAAACACTTCAGCAACAAGATGATGAGTGTCTTAATGATGTCAATCATTAATTTAAACTACAAATTAGGACAGTATGAACCTAACATATGTTAAAACTGCTTTTTAGTTGAATAAGGTTCCTAAGCCCTTGCTTACCAATTTTTCCTCCAAATAAAAAGGTCATAGGCTTTGAAACTCAGAAGGATCTATAGAATTGATTTAAATGTACTCAAATCAGTGTTCTATAATTTGCAACATTTATTTAGACCTAATATTGTCCTTAAATTGTACAGAGAAAACAAAATTGATAATTTATCAGACACTTCCTTTTACAGTTAAGAATCTAGAGTTCATGATTAGGGAATTATCAAATCTTGCCTCCATTGCGCTATATAATATTTCAGGGTCAAAATTACCCAGTAGGTAATTGTTTGAAAAACTATTAAACTCACTGAAATTCATTTGTGCAGGTTATATTTTAGATAGCTGAAACTAGTTATAGTAAACAAGGCTTAAATTACCAAAATATTAATTATGAAATGATAATATTAATTGTCATATTATATAACTGAATAGTCCCTCAAGACTTTAGTGGAATGTAAATACGAAATTACTTAGGTTATTTGTAGAGATTTTTGTGGGGGAATGAAGGTTAATTTCTGTTACTATAGATATCAATATAATTTTTAAAATTGGGTGATATAAAAAAATATGAGGCATTGGAATTATATACAAATTTCACTTAAACTATGGGGAGATTCCTGAGTAAATATTGTACTGGCCGAAGTTAGATCCTTGCTAAGTGAAGTAGCATGAAGACCGTACCCCCATGCCTGAGCTGGCAGAAGCCCCTATTGTCAGGATACACAAATGTCATTCAGGTCTGCGGTTTACTGGTTCATCACAACATGAGAAAACTAGGGATAGTGCAGTGAATTACTTTTAATAAATGTGAATTTTTAAAATTTATATTATAGTCATGTATTCCTGGATTATGTATTTCCAACTTGGTTGATGTTAAAATTAGCATTCTTTTATAAAAATGTCCGTGGCAAAATAAAATTTGTTAACCCTATTTTAGACATCCAGATTTTTGGTAAATTTTACCATTTCCTCCAAAATTCTGGAAGTCACTAGCCAAATTGACACTAAACTAAATTTGAAGGCTAGGAACATTAAAAATTTAATACATAATGATACCAAAAAAGTTCTGTCCAGATCATTAAAACTGAAATTACAACAGAAAGATTATTTAATTTGGTTGTATATATAAAATAAATTATGATTTATTAATACTTGTATGGACAAAATACTGCTAAAGAGTTTAAATATATACAGTATAGGAAAAATATATATTCATAATATTTTCTTTATCAGTGTTGTTTCTAGCAACCCTTTTGAGAAACTGTTTGGGGACAAATTAAAAATTAGATTTAAATTAGAATCCAAGTAAAAATCACTCACGTGCCCTTGGTTTTAGGATAACAGATACATATAAATGATCCCTATTTTCTTTTCTCAGTGATTTTGAAGTTAATTTTCTAATTGAGTATAAAGAGTATTAAGGTAAAATCTTAAAATATTCTTGTTATCTCCTACTATGACCATTAATGCTACTTTGTATCTATGTGTCAAGGAAAGAAAAAAAAGAGCAAGAGAGAGAAAAACAAAAAGAACCACAAGCTTATTGCCAAACTTCAAAGACCTTTAAAAATATGCATGGGGGAAGTATGTCAAAGAAGCAGTTATTGATGAATAACTTCTTAAACCTTCTCTGTTGTTTACCTTATATTCTGTTTCTTCCCCAGTGAGAAAAAGAAAGAAAAGGAGCGTGAAGAATTATGGAAAAAACTGGAGGATCTGGAGTTGAAGAGAGGTCTTAGACGTGATGGGATAATTCCAACCTAACAAAAATAATGACAACAACATTACTAACCTGTGGAGTCACACATTTATGTAGTAGAAGATGGAGCAACAGTTTTCTGTATTGTGCAACTTTACAGTAGATTTCACATTTGTTTCATTATTACAACAGCACTGTATATACCTGTCTCTAAGTAAAGGAAAAAAAATAAGGACTTCAATCCAAAGTTTGGACAGTAGATGGACTTCTCAGAACTTTGCAAACATAATCATTGTTCTAACCTTCTTAAAAAAAAAAAAGAGCAGTCTTCAGAGATCTGTTGATGAAATTGCTGTTAAAATTTCATTATTGGGAGTTCCTTATTTATCATTAGCAGAGAGTATGAAACAATTTTCAAATGTGAACAATCTTAAATTTAGCTTGTCTTTCTGCTAAGCTGTTAAATGTATTTATAGTAAAGGAAGAAAAAAAAAAAAGACTGTCATTTCCATATAAGTTTGTATAACATCCTCTGGATAACTTGACTGTAATTTGACATCTTTTCCTTTTGCACATTCATGCATTGAATGCCCACATGGAATGGGCCCATGAATTATATAGGTCCCTGATAAAAGTTTTGTTTACTGGTGCGAACATCTTTCCAGTAACCAGGCAGTCCTGGTACTCCTTTAGTTTTAAAATTAGGAGTAAAAGAGAAGAGGTGATAAACATAGTAGGGAAGGGAATTTTGGATTCATGCATGAGTTCATGGTGAATCCAAGTCAATGTCTTGAATCCTTTGAAAACAGGCACTGGGAGATCACAGGCTTCAGTACCTGACCAGTATTAGTTGCGTACATCACTGAACACACATACCAGAGATGTTGTAGAAATGTCAGAAAACATCCTTTTGGACCATTTTGAAATCAGAAAGACAAACACTAAACACAATTACAACCATGAAATTGATCACCAAGAATGCGAATCTAGCTGGGAAGAGAGTTGAGCAAGCAGCTTGGACTGTTTGGAGTTGTTGCCTTACTTTTTAATATGTATTTATAAAGTATTCCAGCAAAAGAGGATGTAGCCTCTGGGAAAAAAACAAACATGTTACAGTGTTTTTTGTAGATTCTCGTTCTATATCTCATCACAGCGCCAGCCCTGTTTTTAGCCAGAAAGGATTCAGGATAAACATTATGCATTCTGAATTGGATGCATATTCCTAACTACTGTATTTGTTACCAAAAGTGGTTCTACAAATGCTACTGAAAAAAATCTGGAAATTCCTAATGTCCTGAGTATTAATAATAAAGTTTAAAAATGCTTTTATATCAAAGGTGCATCGTGACCAAATTGTTTAAGAAAACAACAAAACAAAATGTAGGGCTATATATATCATAGATATATCTCATTGGCTCTCTGCTTTGTATTTAAAAGAGGACTCTTACATCTTGGAGAGATAAAAGTACTGATAAAACTTGTGTACAGTATGTACTTACCTAATGTTGTTGCATTATTATGTACTGAAAGGTATGTGTTTGGGGGTTTATTTCCAGGATGCTCTTGCTTGGTATGGACATGGCAGCAGTGAGTTGATAATCCTAAACCATCACTTCCAGCAGTATTCATGGTATAGAGCTGACTCTGTTCATGTGTTGAATCGTGATAGCAAACATGAACATAAGAACTGTTGTTGCTCTTAGTAGAAATATAATACCAACATGGGCTTGTATATTTTCTTCCTTTCATTTAAATATAAAGTAGAATATGCAGTTGTTATGGTTTCCAAGAAAAAGGAAAAAAAGCTGCTGACCTTTTTCCCCTATTAAGTGTTTCAGGATTATCAGGTCACAGTTTGTGTGTAAAATTCAACTAATTATGGATGTTGTCATCTCAATCACTATAAAACAGAAACAGAAGTTGGCATTGTTAATTCTGAAAAAGAAACAGCAGTAAAAGAGTCATATGCAACACCAAACACAACATGGTTTAATGGAATTCATAGATTTTTTTTATAACAACATTCTTGGGGATTCAATGTAAAATTGGCAGAGGCTGCCAAAGATGAAACAACTTCTTTTAAAAGTGCTGGAGCAAAGGTGCAATTTCAACTACTAAAGATAAAAAATAAATTTGTAACAAATCATCTCTGATTTTAGCCCGTCAGTTTGACTCTGCATTACATTTAGTTTTGACAGCAAAAACTTTTGTTTGCCATTAATTCATCTTTTTAGATAGAAGGCATTAAAATCATAGGTTTGTGAAATATCTCTACCCATTAGAATAAAATGCAGTCATTTGAAATGAGAAAGACTAGGCTCCTTTTTTGGCACCTTACCCTGTCCTCAGAGTTAAGGTGAGAATTACGCAGATATCCTTGATGTCGATTTTGTATGTCGATCATTCCAAACTGAGAAGAATGAAGCCAAATTTTAGACATATTTAAAGAAGCGATTATAGGCACAGGTCTAAAATGTAGAGGGCAACTTCTGAGAAGAAACACTGTCTTTTCTTTTTTAATTGAAAGTGACAATGTGACATTTGTCATGTTGTGTCCGGTGACGCAGAGTAACTGAGGACATCTGACTGTTGCACTATGTAACACATTTAAGGATGTACTTGCTGCATTTGCAGCAGCCCTCTCTTTGTTCTTTTCCCACATTTCTGCTGTTGCTGCAACTTGAGTTCATTGTGACAAATGCATCTTTGTGTTATATTTTGTTTGCTTCATAATTTCCAGAATTATATATAAATCTATTTTTTAAATAGCAAATATTGTAATTAGTGATGATTACTCCAAACTTATCCCTACCATATTGGTTTCAGGGGTAGGATTAAGAGTATCTTTGGAAGAAAAAAAACAAAAACCCTGTGGTTTAGAGCGATGCTGAGGCCTAAGGCTGTGGGCCTAGGAAAACCATGTGAGTGAATTGACCCATCTCATCCTTTGAATCAAGCATGCATTCCTTTTTCTCATTGTGCAAGTGTCCCGGTCGTTTTCCTTCAGTGTTTAGTTTTTGTCCTTTTAAATTTTATTATATTTTGCTCTCCCTGACATCTGACTTTTTTATAAAATAAAATAAAAATTTAAAAAGTAAGAAATAAATAATACCCTCAATGCCGCTGGATACTCACAAGCAGGGTTATGGTCCTTCATCTTGGGCTTGCTTGCCTAAATGGAAGGGTTTAATTTATTTTGTACCTCCTCCTATGCGTGGGACGTCCAGGGTGCAGAGCCAGGAATTGCTTGTAATTGCACCTGCTATACTTAAATGTGTAGCCCTAGGCTCAATCACACTATGGAAAGAAAAAAAAAGTATATTTAGAGCTTTAAAAGCTTTTTTATTTTTTTGTGGGGTTGGGGGGGTGGGAAAGGGAAGATGTATGGATGTTACTGGCATTTTTAACTGTTCAGAACTTTTTTTTCCTCCCTCTGTTTTGCTTTTTCCCTTTAATTGGATGCACTGACCTGGCCCACGAAATGAGAAGTCTCTCTCTTGATGCTAATAACCAATGTTATCACAAAGTGACAGTCACCTACAGCAAAAAGGTGGCACCAGACACGATCCATGATATTTTATTTGCACATCAATATTTTTATTTTTATATTCTGGCTCAGCTGCTTCTCTGAGTGGAGTTAAGGAATGAGCCACAAAGGATTTTTGTAGTAGGTATATTGGCAATGCATTTTATATTTCTCACTATTTAATTTTGAAAATCTAAAGGAATTGTGCATCTTGAGAGAAAGTCGAGCAAAATTTGATCTAGTGGAATGTTCATTTGTGCTGCTTCTTATGCACGATAGCAGCAGTAGTATCTCTCTTGGAAATAAACATCCCATATTATGATGTCTATGAATATAGGTTTCCTTTTTCTTCCCTCCCTCCTTCTCTCCCTCCCTCCTTCCCTCCCTCCCTTTCTTCTCTTTTCTTTACTTTTTTAGAAATCACTTATTGTAAATAAGTTGTAATCCAAACCTCATGTATCAGTGGGGAACTTTCAAATATAAATATTACCAATACATTTTTCTGGTTGTTGTCTGATTTTTGATTGAGGTATATGAGAATGACATGCCATTGCTTTTGGTTTGAGGATTTTGCTTTAGCTTCATAAATCTTTTGGTTTTTAGTATTTCATTGTTTTAGCAGGAGAGGGCAGCAAAGTTTATTTTCCCTGTTAGAAATGCTGTGGTTCATGATTGGTTTTAAAGTGTGTGTGTGTTGTGTGTGTGTATGTGTGTGTAAACAGCATCTGTTTGTGGTAGAGGTGAAAATGAAACATTTTTGATATGAAAAGTTGCATATGAAAATTATAGGCTGGTTCAACCAGACAGTGAAGACTTCTTGTCCACATCAAAGTTAAAATGACACAAAACAATCTTCCTCCTCTGGCTAAAATATGCTACTTCCTTTTCAAACACAACAAAATGCAAGCTGAGTCTTAAAATACTTGGAATTGAAAATGTCTTTCTTTGAAAATGATTTACTTCAAAGTGGTAACGGAAAAATGAAGGTGCTCCCAAAGAGAAATGTAACCTTCCCCTTTCACGGATGTGTGAGAGGTTCTGTACTGTGGGTGCATCCTAATAAAGAAGCAGTGAAGAGTTTTCAGGTGCCTGGCTGTGTTTTGTTTGTTTGTGACCTCTGTTGCCTTTTTGAACTATACGAATAATAGATTTGATCAACTTACCTGTGAGATAATGGGGTTGGTCTGTACAGGCTTTCATCTTGAAAAAAATCAGTTCACAGCTAGGGATACGTAATGTTGGGAAGTTGTCCAATGTCTATTGCTGTGTAACAAACTACTCCAAAATTTAGTGGCATAATCCAACACTTAGTTTTTCTTCATAAATGTAGTTTGGGCAGGACTTGGCAAGATCATCTTGTCTCTGTTCTCCAAGTGTCAGCTTGGGTTTATCAAGTGGGGCAGGAGAATCCACTTCCAATGTGGCTGGCTCACTTATATGGCTGGCTTTTTATTAGCTTAGGGTTCAGCCAGAGAAGTCTCAGTTCACGATATGGACTTCTTTAGGGGCTTCCTTCTTCGGCTTCCTCACAACATGACGACTAGATTCCAAGAACTTGTTCTAAGAGGCAGAAGTATAAGCTGCTAATTCTTTGAGACTTCTTGCAGAAACTGTCATGGCATCACTTCTGTTGTATTTTATTGGTCAGATAGTTATAGGACTTGTTCAGATTCAAGTGGAGGGGACTCAGAGCTTACTGTGATGCGGTGAGAGGGATGTCATCTTTAATCAACCACAGGGTACTTTGTAAAGCATTTGATTCAGGTGGCTAATTAAATCATATCCAACTTGGAACTGTATGCAGTTAACTAATGTTTCATGTTCAGCTAACCTCTGAGGGAGGGAAAAATCCTTATAAACTCAGCAATTTTGTATTTTGAAGGATAACCATTTGTATGTAACATCTGAAGATCACCCTCTTGGTAAGGTACAGGGGGAAGAACCTTGTAACAAAGAATTCTAGAGTTCAAAGAAATTTGAGTTTATTTTAACAGACTATCTATTCCTTTGTATAACATTGCCTTCTGCCTGTAAATAAATATTTATGATAATGGAGGCAAAGTAAACATAGCATCCAATTTTTATTTCTCAGATTTTTATGTAATAGTGTATTCTGGTGATGTCTAGTAGATCAAGTTTATAATTGATTTTTTTTTTCTGAACAAACTAAACTATGGGATAGCAAGGAGAATTAAAATTTGAATTTTTTAAATGATACATGTTCATTGTATAATTTATTTTTGAAAAGGCAGGTTTAAAAAAAACAGTTGGGTAGCTACATGCTGCTCCCCACACCTAAAAGTCCACTTAGATGTGCCTTCTTTGATTGGATTATTGTTTATTGATTGGCTCTATCCATAGTCTTGCTTATTCTCTGATGATCAGCTTTTCTGTCTCTTTAATCTCTCATTTAGTTCACCTTTCTTAAAATCATAGCCTGAATTAATCATACAATTTGGAGTCAAAGTTTGCAGCTACCAGGTGATATGAAGCCTAGAACCAGGATAGAATTCAGCCATGGCCCCCTTCTTCCTCACTAAAGCTCTTCAGGTAAGATATCTCTGGCCAGAGTCACCCAAGGCAAAGGCCTTGGACCTGGAAATCTAAGACCCTTGGGATCATTTAGGTTCTGCTATTTATTAGCTGTCTGACTTTGGGAAAGTTTCTTAATATAAGCCTCAGTTTCACTCGTAATTTGCTGGTAAAATGGTACTTAGTTCATAGTGTTGTTATATTACATTGAATATTATATGTAAAGCAATTTGCACAAAGCCTGGCACATGGTAACCTGCAATTAATATTAATTACTTGTAATAAATGCTTATTTTACTAGCTATTATTTACATTAATGACAATAATTTTAATAGCTATCACATATCAAATGCTGTATGCCTTGTATTGTGGTAAGAAACTTTATATTCATTAAATTTTCGCCACAATCCTAGGGTAGAAGTTATCCCCATTTCACGGATAAGGATAAGACAACTGAGGTTCAGAGAGGTTAGTAATCTTTCTGAGGTCACACAACTAGCAAATACTGAAGCAAGGTTCTGACTCCAAATTGCTCTGAATAGTAGTCACTATACAGTAGAATGACTACTTCTTAGTATACACATGAGATTTTATTCCCCATAACTTAAAAGACTGAAATTTACTCCATTCCTGCAAGTAAGAGCCTTATTTCATTTGTTTGCATTTCCATTCACCATTCTATCTATTTTCCTAGGAGCCATCCCAAACTTCTGCATCGCATTCTTCAAATCTGTTATTACAACTCCATCCCAATTTAACTTCAAAAACAAACAAACCCCAGAACAAGTGTTGGCTAGAATGTGAATGAACTGAAACCCTTGTGCACTGTGGGAATGTAAAATGGTACAGCCACTGGAAAACTATATGACAGTTCCTTAAAAAATTAAAAATAGAATTAACCATGTGATCTAACAATTCCACTGCTGGGTATGTACCCCCAAAGAAGTGAAAGCAGAGTCTCAGATATTTGTGTACCCATTTTCATACAATTTACTGACATTTAATACACAATCTTGTACAACCATCATTTCTATCTACTTCTAAAAAATTTTTCATTGCCCCAAAAGGAAACCCCGTACTCTCATTAAGCATCACTCCCCATTTCTCCCTCTCCAACCTGACAACCACTAAACAGCTTTCTGTCTTTCTGGATTTACCTATTCTGGATATTTTCTATAAATGGCATTGTTCAATATGTGATTTTTTGTGTCTGGCTTCTTTTACTTAGCGTTGTGGTTCCGAAGTTTATTCACGTCGTATCATGTATCAGTACATTTTATGGCTGAATAACATTCCATTGGATGATATATCACATCTTTGTTATTCTTCAGTTGATGAACATTTAGTTTGTTTCTACCAATGGCTGTTGTGAATAGTGCTGCGATGAACATTCATTACAAATTCTTGTTTAAATGCTGTTTTCAATTCCGTTGGTATGTAGTTAGGAGTGGAATTGCTGGGTCACATGGTATTGCTATGTTCAACATTTTGAGGAACTGTCAAACTGTTTTCCACATCAGCGGCACTATTATATTCCTGCCAACAATATATATCCTTACTAATACTTGTTATTTCCTGTTTTTAAAATTATTATTATTATTATTATTATATTATTATATTATTATTGTCATCCTAGTGGATGTGCTATTTTTTTAAAAAAAATATATTTTTTCAAGTGTTCTTAAATTGGATAACCTTTATTGATACATCTTCAAGTTCACTGGCTCTTTCCTCTGTCATCTCTATTAACTGTTATGCCCATATAATAAATATTTTCCTTTTAGATACTATATTTGGGGGTTTTAGAGTTTCCATTTAGTTCATTTTTATAGCTTCTCAGGTGAGATTTTCTATTTTTATATTCATTATATGTTTTTCTTAATATCACTGAGCATAATTATAATAGTTGTCATAACATTCTTGTTTGCAAATTGCAACATCCGAGTCACCTAAGAATTTGTCTTTTTTAAATAATGTTTGTCTTGAGAATTTGTTACATTTTCCCTGTTCTTAATATGTTGAGTAAATTTGGATTTCGTCCTGTAATACTTTGAATATTTTGTTTTAGGAATACTGGATTATGTAATAGTCTTCTAAAGAGCATTAATTGTTTTGTTCTAGCAAAAACTAACTTGGAGGAATTCAAACCGTAAACTCCTTTTCTTGTGTAGTAGCTCAAGTCTCAGTTCAACTTTTTTTTTTTTTTTGGTAATACACTGGAGTTTGTTCCATGCATGTGAGGGTCAGGTGTTAGCTATAGATTTGGGCTAAGTTATACACAAAATTTCAGTTCCTCCTCTCTGGCACTCTCTTTTCTGGGATACCTCTTACTTTCCAGTGGCTGGGGTTGTCCTGAACTATGTCCTCTGGTTCTTTAGGTCAGAAAGATAGTTTCTCTGTTTGCATCCTCCTACCTCTCATAGTGCTGACTCTCAGGCTAAAGCCCTATTAATGTCCCTTTTCCAGCATCCAATTCAGGATCCATATTATATTTGTTATGTCTTCTTAGTCTCTTCCAATCTGTGACAGTTCCTCAATGTTTCCTTATCTTTCATGACTCATACTTTTGGGAACAGTACTGGCCAGGTAATTTTTAGAATGTCCCTCAGTTTTGTTTTCTCATGATTAGGTTGAAGTTATGCATTATTTGTAAGAATGCTTCAGAGATGATGCTCTTCTCTTAGTGCATGATATCAGGGGATATATGATATCACTGTATATTACCGGGTTGCAGAGAATATTAACAGTCATATTAATGCAATCCCTGATGATCAATTGACTTTAAAATGGTGATGTATTAGGAGGATAGGAGAGGGGAGGCATAGGTTGTACAAAAGTAAGCTAAGTCCTTACTAGATAATGTCTGTAGAGTTGCTAAATCAAGGGATAGCAGTATAAGTGATTGGAGATGTGGAAATACCTACTGGCAGCGTATGGAGTAAAAATTAGCTGAAAGTAGTCACAAGGAAAGAGAAGAGAGTGATCATGCAAAGGAAGACTATTTTTCACCAAAGTCTCCATGCCTGAGAAATAGGTCAAATGAATAGTGTGCATTCTTGTTAAAAAAGTGCTGCGCAGCAGACCTTAGACAACCTCGGCTGCAGATTGTAACACGCCCGTGGATATACAAAAGGCTTTCTTTGAGACCAGAGTGATTGCAATGCATAAGGATAAAGCAGCTCCAAGTCAAGCATTAGGAAGTAACATGCTGAGCTGATATCCTCCCAAATATGTAACTCTTGTCTTGAGCTTTTGAGAATACAGGGGTTGGAAATTGACCTGTACCACTGTTTACTGCATCCTGGATTAGAAAGAACCTTGGCACAGATAGCATTCTAGTTTGCTCGAATGAGGAAATGTGAACATCGGATGGCATTAATTAGTTAGGCATTTACAGCCTATTTCACTGACACAAAAAGGATATTATCACTGCTCCCCGTTGCACTTCAGCACCTGGAGTGTCTCAGACAATAGTGAATTCACACAACGAGCAAACTGAAGTGTCAAGTGATTATGATTGAACAGACGAGCTTGTGGAAAAGGCAGGCCGATTTCCTTATGAGAACTCTGGTATAGCATTGTCCCTTTAGAAAGCCCACTGCAGGCTGTAGGAGGTCCAGCGAGCCAGGAAGGGGCCACCTGCATGGACCTGAGAGGAGGCAGTCAGGAAAGGGAGAGGAGCTTTCGTTATGGCCTCTGCAGACTCTAACTCTGAGGATCCAAAGGTCATGAGGCATCTTTGTGGAAGTGTAATCAGGCACTCCTCTTATTGGTAATTTGATGAAATTATCAGAGAAACCTCTGAAGATCCATAAAACAGCACGAATGGTTTAGCTAAATTACAGTAGTGGGAGAGGAAAGGGAAGTGGTGGAGAGGATCCTTTTAAAAGCTCATAAATAAAAAGTACATCAATTTTGGAGGCTTTATTTTCATTATGAAATTGCATGTACCCTTTCATTTTTATTGTTTGTTGAAGTATATCCTGGCAGAAAAGTGCACATGTCGTACATGACCAGCCCACTGAGTTTTTACTTATTTCTTTTTAAAGATGAAAACATGAAATCAAAGTGAGAAGTAGAAGACAGGTTGGGAGAGACAGTATTCTGCTCTGTCGCCATCTGGTGACAAGAGGCCTGATGCCCCTGGGTGTATGCCTGATGGCCAGGTGTGGCCGCATCTCCCTGAATTGTCTCCACTCCTCAAAGGGCCAATCAGAATTGCCTCAGGCTTGATCTCCCATGGGGTTGCCCACGGCGACCCACCACCATCCCACCAACTTCAGGGTTGCACCCAGCCACCTTTGGGAAGGCAGTAAAAGTCTTCAGGTTCTGGGCTCCAAAAGAAATAGGACTGTGAGCAAGTAAGGGAATAAATACAAAGACACTGCTATGATTTTTCCAGGAAACTCAGGGTTTGTTTCCACCCCATGACTCATCACCGATTCAGACAAGTGAAAGAAAGCCTGAAGGAAAGGCAGTAGATTGCTCTGAATATAAGGTCATGTCACTCCCTTCCCTAAAACTTTTCCATGATTACTTGATACACTAGGGATAAAAACTAGACTCCCAACCATGGTCTACAAAGTGCAGGTTACCTGGCACTGTCCAATTCTCTAACTTTCTGTGCTGCCGAGCTCACTGATCCTAGCTCCACTGGCTGCCATCCTGTTCCTTATTCGTGCCTTGGGGCTTTGCACTTGCTGTGCCTGTGGGGTTCAGTCTTTCTGCTGAGTGAGTAGGGCAAATACCCTTGAAGCCAAGCCACTGGGTGTAGGGTCTGGGCTTTGGGTTTCTCAGAAATATTAACATCAATGAGGATACAACTGAGTGAGAGTGGCTTAGTGGGGTATTAGGGATGAAACATTTGGTGATGGGTTTTTGCTTTGCAATCTCCATCCCATCTGAAAACATGGATTCCCTAGTGCTGGGGCACTGCCCATGTGTTTCCTCCAGCAGTTTGACCTTTCAGCAGGATAAGCAGTTCCTAAGATGGCTGTCTGCTGGGGTGGCAGCTGGAGTACCCAAACATTCTGACACATGAAGCTTCGGGCTAGAAGGCCCTCCCAGCAACATTGTTCTGTTTTTACGAGCCAAGTTGGCATTAGGATTCCATGACCTATGTCCGCTTCTGGGGATATACCCTGGAAAGAGCCTTGGGGTCCTAGCTGGGGGCCTCAAGAGTGCTGCTTAGCATTCATGCTTGGTCCCTACTAATCTGGAATGTTTCACTATAGCAAATACCAGGATGATAAATCTATGGATATTTGAGTGCCCTAAGGATCATGCCTGTCTAACTTAGTATTGCATGTGCTTTATTCAGCATGATCTCACGGATGCCATGGGCATGTCCTTATATCTTGATGTCTTTAGATCTCAGTTGACTGAGTTACTCATGCTCCTGTATAGGAAATTTCTACTGCATGTGCAGCATCCATTCTTACAGATGTTTCCACAGACACAAAGACACAAGACACACAGGGAAGGCGATATGAAGACAGGAAGAGACTGGATTACGTGGTTCCAAGGACTGATGGCGGCCACCAGAATGGATTCTTCCTCAGCGACTCTGGAAGGAATCATCCTACCAACACCTTGATTTTGGACTTCTGGCCTCCAGACTGTGAAAGATGAAATTATTTGGTTGTGGTAATTCATTTTGACAGCCCCAGGAAACTAATGCATAAGGCATGTGGCAGGAATGTGAGATGTTAGGATTTGCAGTGTCTTTTGCTGTCATGGGATAATCAGAGTTCCCTTCAACAGAGAGAAACTGAGGGCTAGAAGGTTATTTGGAGCTGGTGTTATGGGTCCAGAATGGTTATTACAAGACTTTTGAAAATAAAACAAAGACCAAGACAGAGGCGGAAGCCTCCTTGACTCTGTAACACCAGGGATTTGGCTGAAGGGAGATTAGAGGAGTATGTGTCTCCGATGTGAGACCAGGCTGTGTTATCTGGGTGGAAAATTAACACTTGCTGAGATAACTATTTGTTTGCACTTAGATAAGTTTTGAGGAAAATGACCACAGCCATTGCCTGAACTAAACTGGAATCAGAAATTACCGTTTTCCTTTCATTCAGGGGGTAGAATATATCCTTCCCTGCTTTGGAGCCCTCAACGATATGCGCAGAGGGAATGTCCATTAAAATCTGGTTTATGCAGATGCCAGATTTTACCCCATACAAATAAGGACAGAAGCCTGAGCCTCATTTTCCATGTGGGAGGGGTGAGGTTGCCTGGACGGTGAGGAAGCACCAACTGGGAATGAGAAGGACTACATGTGTGTATATGCACCAAAGAAGGGACATGATCCATGTCCTGATCAAGAACTTGTCCTTCGTGCTTCTCCAGCTTGAGATGGCTGCGTGTCAGTCCAGGAGTCCCCATGCATAAGGAGATTTCCATAGTTTTCCTCTTCTAGGCAGTACTGCAGGTCAGAGGTACCCAGGCTCATTCTGTGTATATTTGGATTAAGAAACTGCCTGTGCTGTGGAAAACAATATAGCAATTTCCCCAAATATTAAAATAGAATTATACGATCCAACAATTCCACTTCTGGTTATATGCCCCAAAGAATTGAAAGCAGAGTCTCAAAGAGGTATTTGTACACAGCCACTTTATTCACAATAGCTACAATGCAGAAGCAACTCAAGTGTCCATGGACAGATGATGGATGAGCAAACTGTGTGTGTGTGTGTGTGTGTGTGTGTGTGTGTGTGTGTGTTTGCTTTTTAAATAATGTCATATGAAATGTTAAAATCTAAAGAACTATCTAGCTATGGCTCTATCATTTCTCTACCTAGAATTTTTTATTCAGTATGACAATTGAGTCTTACTACAGTAAGGCCTTGCGCAAGGCCTTGAGAAGATGGATGTCCAGATGCGGAGAGCATAAAGCAAGGCTAGTGAGGTAGGCAGGGGCTGGCTCACACATGGCCTTGTGGGCTTCATTAAAGCATTTGGATTTTGTCTCAGCAGGAATCCAAAGTTACTGAGGGGTTTAAGATGGGGAAGGACTGAATACAATGGTTATACATCAACATTTCACCGCTCAGTTATTTGGCCATTTCACTGACAGAGCACCATGAATTGACCATATCACAGGGCAAAACACTTTTTGAAACTTCGACAAAACCTAGCATTGTTAACAGATTAATCATCTAATATGAAGACCATTATTTCAGTTAAAACACCTTTTTCTAAAAACTGTAGGAATTCGATTCTGGCATTCACAAAGAAATCTCGATAATTGGTGCCAGTCACTATGTTGTTGCTCCCATGATCACAAATGAAGGTTGGTAATTACCTTACTGAAAATGTATTGAGATCTATTTGTTTTAGTTCTACCATGAATACGTTTAAGTAAAAAAAAGATGGTGAATTCAAGAAATGAGTTACCCCCAAATCAAATTTCTCTCTTTCTCTCTCTTCCCCTACCTCTCTTTTTCTAGTTAAAGTTTCTCTTTTTTTGTAGGGCAGTGCCTCTCGAAATGTGATGCCAAGACCCTTTTTGGAGTTTGCAAGGTAAAAACTATTTTCAGAAGAACATTAATATGTCATTTGCTCTTTTCTCTGTATTGGCCTTTCCACTGGGAGTGTAAAGGCAAGAGAAGACGAAAGTGCTGGACCCTTAGCATGAATTAAGGCAGTATCATCAAACCATAAGTAGTCGTTGAAATTTTCACCACCGTACATTCTTAGTTAAAAAAATATATATACTAGTTTCAATCAAGAATGTCCTTGATTAAATAGGAAATTATTAATTTTACCAAAACAGAATCATTTTAATACTTGTGTGATGATGTGGAAAGTATGCATATGGCACTTCTGCTGCATATTGAAATATGATATCGTTTTGAGGAAAAGCACTTTTGGGATTGAGTTGAGGGCTGACTTAGCTGATTCTTTTTCATGAGACACCATTTTTTACTGGAAAGAATAACTGACAGAAAACCGTGGTCATTTAGAATATCATTGGATATTTGACAGTTATTTTCTAGAAGATGAACCAAACGAACCTGTTCCTTCCAGAAAAATAACTGACAGTGTTTGTTGCCAAAATTAAATTTGAGATTTCAAGGGAAAATTAGAATTTTGGAAAACTCGTATCCACTAGTATGAGTTTGTCAGCTTCTGAAATTTTAAAGTCTTCTCTGATGAGAGTGCTAGTGGTAGTAATAAATGTGATTTTTTGATATTGTATGATGAAATGTGTGAGCACTTGAAGATTTGCCCAATTCAGTGACCTAATGTTTACTAACTTATCAATGCAGGATGTTTCAGTATCATGCATGGATAAGCAATCCATTCAAAATTCAGGATAGACTGATGGATTTATGTAGCCCATGAAAAGTTTATTGCTATGGTATCAGATCCCACATTACAACCAACATCTTAGAAACTACCACTTGTTGCTGCATTTCGGTTTAGTATTAAAGGAACATAATTAAATTTCTGAGAAGACCAGTAAAATGTTTTCCCTTATGTATCCATATGTATCATTATGAGGCTAGATTTCTTCATATGCATCACCAAAATTATATAACACAAGAGACTGAAGATAAAAATACCTCTGAAAATCCAGACATTTCCATATGTCAGATATTAAAGCAATTTGTAAATGTGTAAACAGAAGTTTCTCTTACTACTTCTTTTGGAACACATAATTATTTTGTGTGACACAAAAACTGTGTCATCTATGTTAACATATAATGGACATATATTTTAAAATTAATTTATAGATATTTAAAATAATCCTTGGTTACATTTTCAAATAAAATATCTATGAATAGTACCTGTATGAACAAAAGCTCTTGAGAGTGATCAATAATTTTTGAGGGAATAGAGGGATTCTGAAACCAAGGAATTTGAGAACTGTGGTCTAGAAAAAGCTTGTGATAAAGCTAATTTCAAAATTCTCAATTGGAATGAAGCACAAACTAATATGTATATAAGATAGGCAATGATTCCGATATTTAAATTTTTAAATACACTCTCGGTAGTTTATTCTCTTTTCTTGTAAAGTGGGGTTCACGTTATCAATTTCATGTAGTTAGTGCTGGGACTAAAAGGTGTACGTAAAAAGCATGGCGTGATTCCACTTGTCTCTCAGACAAGTGATAGATAAATATAATTAAATATGTTGACTTTATCTGGGTGCCATATTCCTCTCTGGTGGCTTTTCGAGCACATTCCTGTGTGGTATGTGCAGTCCTGCAGCGTTTCCCCTCATCATCAAATGAAACATTCAGACAAAGAATATTTTAGATACCTTTCTTCATGCTGCATAAAGAGAATGAATCCAACTTACTAACTCCTATGTACAATTGTTGCTTTTCTAAACAGAAAAAGTGATGAAGCCTGCTACAGAATATTCTTTATGGAAAACCCACTATGACACTACTTTATCCTAAGGCTATCGGGGAACCCTGGTGAATTTGAGTGGCAAGTTCCTAAGAGGAGAGATTACAGAATTCTTTTAGTGCATTGAAAAATCCCTACTCAGAACTTTTCTTTTTATTTCCACTTGACAAACTATCCCTAAAAACCATTGCCATTATTACTATTTTCTTTTTCTTTTTTTTTTCTTTTCTTTTTTTTCTTTTCTTTTTTTTAATAATCCCTCTGAAAAATTCTTGCCGGGATGTCTGCGATTTTGGAGCAATCTGTCTCATTATTGCGACTAGAAACCAAATAATGAAATTTGTGTTTGGCTTAACTACTAGGGAAAAGGGCATGGAGAAATAAGCCACATGTAGTCCTTCTAGTATTTTTCTTTGATCAAATGTCATGGTTATGAATAACAGAAATCCTGGTTTAGTTGGAGAGTTGACTAAATAACATAGTGTTACTATGTTATTCTAAAGTAAACAAACATATCTCTTTGTTGTCTTTGTGGTTTCTCTTTACAAATTCATTTTTAAAAGTTCTATGTTTTAATGACATGGATTTCATTATCGTTGATGGCATCTGGTCACAGTTTATGAACATGCATTGGAAGGAAATTAATTCTCTAACTCTGGGAATGGCTGGAGAATGTTTCATTAACAGGTAGATGTCCTTTTTAAGGTAACTTTCCCAGTGTCTAATCATGGGAGAGGTGAGATAGAAACCTGCTTAGAGCCTGCTTGATAGAAGTTAAATAATAGAATTGGAAGAAACTTATGTAAAAGTTGACTTTTCCAAATTATCTTATTCTAAATTCTGAATAAATTGGCTTCATTTACCTAAGCACTGACTAGATTTATTCTAATCTTGGATTATTGGAGTCACCTGCTTTTCTTTCTTCTTTCTTTTACTTCCTGGTATTTGTATATTTTATTACTCATTAATATTTATACCAAAAGATGAAGATTATACCAGAGAAGAAATATACAGCAAGTTTGAATTCTGATGGTTAAGTTCAACTTGAGTTTCCTCAGTCATAAAACGAGAATAATAACATTTCCTTCTTCATAGAATTGTTCTGAGGATTAAAAAGAATGATGTGTACTCAACATGGTACCTTATACAAAGTAAGATCAACAGATATGAATTGCAAACCATTTTATGTGAATTAGTTTTGTCTGTTGAGAGGAAGAGAAGGTCTAATTATTGGCTAGAATAAGGCCTAGATTTTATCTGTTTCTATCAGTCTCTCCTGAATTAGCTGGTCAGAAGTGTTGTCAACACTATACTCATGAACTAATCGTGCTTCTGAACTTCCTTACCTAAATGCATGAGTATTTTAGTTTAAATCAATCCATTGTTACTTCCCTTCCTTCAACAGCCTTGCGTGAATTCCAGCCTGTAGGTGAGGGATTCCGTTGAGTTGTTCTCATTTTACCAGGGGGTGTGGAGCTCAAATGAACAGAAAATCAGACCGACAGAGGCTTAAATAATGAAAATACTTATAAATTCACATAATAAGAAGCCAAAGTTTGATTAATTTAGTGGAACAGTGGAGGCCAGGGACTTCCATCCATCTTATCACTCAGATAGACATCCTCATTATTGGCGTTCAGTTGCAAGCTTGTCCCCTTTTTCTTGTGAGGTGGCTGCCACAGCTCCAGGCGTCACGTCCTCCTGTTACTGCATCCAGAAGGAAGAAGACTTTCTCTTTAGGTTTCTTTGATCTCAGAAGAAATTCTATCCCAGATGCCTCCCAGGAGACTTAGCTGCCTTCGCTTAGGTCTCCCAGAATGCTGAGCCTGAGAGTCCAAGTGATAGATCTTAAAGGATAGAGAAAGGGAAGCAAAAAAGAACCCAACTGAGGTAACAAGGGTTGACAGGGATTCAAAATAAGAGTGAATTTTGTCAAATGAGTACCCTGTTTTCTAGTATAAAAGTTCTCTGTCTGTCTGTCTCGTGTGGTTATATATAAATTCATCCATTTCATTCATTCATACAGAAATTCAGTATGTACTGAGCATCTACTATACTGGATGCTGGGATTCAAAGATGAATGTGACACGGCTTTTGCTGCAAAGAACCCCACAGCCTGTCAGCTTTCCCTTCTGCCTACTTCTTTGTCTGTCTAGTTCAGAATCCTGCTTTACTTCCTCACTCTTCTTGAGAACACTCCCCAAACCCTCGCCTTTCAGCTGGCCTGGAGACCTCCTAATCTTGCCTCAGTGCAACACCGCCTACTGCGGTTTTGTTGATATGGGTTGCTGATTGCTGCTGAATAAAATCATGTAGACCTAGGGATTAGCTTCTCCGCACATGTGCAGTTTCATGCTCATCTGAGCCCTTTTGTAGCCTGGATGTCTACTTGCTCAGCTTAAACCTCTCTGTCTCCATTCTCCTCAGTGACTGTTTAAAATCTTGCCAGTTTTCTATAGACTCCAAGTCCACTTTTTCCCTCTCTCTGACTTGGTTTCTATTTTAAAGAGAAAACATAAACCATAAATCTAAACTTCCTAAACTTCTTGTTGGTCCCTCTCTGGGAAACGTATTCACTCTTTTATTGAGTCCTGCTTTGGTACCGTGTCATTGGCCCCCGATAAGAAACAACATGAGATATTACAAAGTTAAAATAGTCAGAACAGTATAATACTGGCATAAAGACCAATAGAAGAGAGTAGAGAGCTCAGAAATTAACCTGTATGTGTATAGTCAACTGACTTTTGACAATGGAGTCAAAATGGGGAAAGGATATTCTCTTCAATAAATGGTGTTGGGTGGGTAAAAGAATTAAATTGGATTCTTATCTTACACCAGACACAAAAGCCAACAACTCAAAATGGATTAAAGTCTTAAATGTAGGACCCGAAACTGTAAACTTCCAAAAGAGAACGTAGGAGAAACACGTCTCGACCCTGGCCTTGGCAATGATTTCTTGGGTATGACATCAAAACCACAAGCAACAAAGCAATGAATGAACAAGTGGGACTACATCAAACGAAAAGTTTCTGCACAGCAAAGGAAACCATCAACAAAACGGAAAGGTGACCCACATGAGGGAAAATATTTGCAAATTCTATTTCTAATAAGGGTAAATATTTATTTTAAAAATGTAAGGAACTACTCCTACTCCTATTACTCAACAGGAAAAAAAATCAAATAACCCATTTACAAAATGGGGCAAAGGACTTGAATAGACATTTCTCCAAAGAAGACATACGAATGGCCAACAAGTACATGAAAAGGTGCTCAAAAATCACTAATCATCAGGGAAATGCAAATCAAAACCTAATGAGTTCTTGTTTCATACCTGTTAGGATGGCTGTTCTCAAAGAAACAAAAGGTAAGTGTTGGAAAGGATGTGGAGAAATTGGAACCCTTGTACGCTGCTGGTAAGAATGTAAAATGATGCAGCTACTTTGGAAAAACAATGTGGAGGTTCCTCGAAATATTAAAAACAGAATTGGCGTATGATCCAGCAATTCCATCTCTGGGTATATAGTCAAAAGAATTGAAATCAAGATCCTGAAGAGATGTTTATACTTCTGTGTTTATTACAGCATTATTCATCATAGCTAGATGTGGAAACTACTTAAGTGTCCACCAACAAATAAATGGATAGAGAAAATGAGATCTATACATTGAATATATACAATGTATACAATGGAATATTATTCAGTCTTGAAAAAGAAGGAAATCCTACCATATGCAACAATGTGGATGAACCTGGGAGATATGCTGAGTGAAAGAAGCAAGACACAGGACAAATATTGCGCGATTCCAGTTATGGGATATATCTAAAATAGTCAAACTCATAGAAGCAAAGGTTGCCAGGGTGGAGGGAGAGGGAAGTGAAGAGTTGTTGTTCAATGGGTCTAAAGTTTCAGTGGTGCAAGGTGAGGAAGTTCTGGAGATCTGCTGTAGTGCCAATATTAATGCTGTACGTGCACTTAAAATTTTGTTAGGAAGGTAGAGCTCATGTTAAGTAGTATTCTTACCAAAAAACAACATGGGACGCAGCTTAAATACTTGTCTTGTGCTTCTATGGAGATGGTGTGGGGCTGCTATTCATTACATCACATGCTTAGAAAACATTCTCTCAGGTCTCAGAGCCAGGAAGAGCTGTGATTCTTTTGAGCACCTTTATTTCAGATATCTATACATCCTTATGGATATTTAAATCTTTCCTAGACCTTTGGATAAAAGAAAACTCAGAGCTAAATTTGTGCTTTACTAGCACACAAGCAGGGGCCCACTGTGTGCCCAGTAAGACACACCAGAAAGGGATCCGGCTGCCTGACTGAGGGAGACCCTCCCCACCGCTGTAGTGGAAAGAGCCTGTGGCTGGCGTTGGCATCCCAGAGTCTGCTCCCAGCTCTATTCCTTGCTGGTTATGTGTTGTGGGGCAACTCGTATTTACTTTCCTGGCTAGTAACGCATATTGGGCATCTTCTGTTCACTCTCATTCATTGCAAAATCAGTAGATGTTTTTCATGAAAGAGTTTATAAATGCCAGATAATGTTGGGGCTTGTGTCATGTACCAGAAGCCCTTCTGAAAAAGTTACCCTAGCAGGACAATTAGAAAGAAGCAAGAAAGTTATACTCAAAGGTTTATCTTTCAATGATGGAAACAATAGGTTTATCTTAGCCATGCGTTGTATGCAGACTCCAGCACTGGAGGTGGGGGGAGAGGGCCAAATTGTAACAGAGTTGGTGTATCTAATGTTGAGAAAAGCAGCATTTTCAAGGCATGTGAAATAGTCACCCCAAAATGTCTTAGTATAGTAAGTGACACCTCAACAGCTAATTTTAAAAAATTATATGGAATTTAAAGGCCCTCAGCGAAGAGTCACAAACATAAAAGAATTGATCAAATTATCTTTCAGGGGTGAAACATGAAAAGTCAGTTTGTGCTTTTGCAGCAGGTGAAGTAGGTTATGGTAACATTATTCAAAGAGCAGATGATGCTTCAGATGGTTTTCAATGTTCTTTGTAGCTCTACTTTCTAATAAATCACCTTAATGCAAGAGTTGTGACCAGAGCAATTTTTTGGTCAACTATTTAACAGTTTAGGTTGTCTGGCTGGAGATATGTTTTCAGCAATTTATAGCTTTGCTCCGTTTGCTGACAAAATATTTTCTCCTGTGCTGAATCGCTGCCTCTATTCACATTTCCTGAATATGAATTTAATGACTTTTAATTTATGTGGAGGAACATCATATTTTGTAGATGCTTCATATTTTGATACTGATTTGCAGGAAAAAAATTGCTCTCTGGTGAAATGTGTTTTGCATGCTGTTTCTGGTTGTTGGTGGTGGTGGTGTTATTTTTCCCCCTCTCAAGAAAGTGGTGTTTGGCTCCCTTTCTCCCAGGGCTCAGCTCTCCCAGGAGGAAAATTTTTGAAGCAGCTCCCCAACCTGAGAGTGGGGTTTAACTCAAGAAACATCCCAAGGAAATGATTGTGGCTCACAATCCCAAGAGGCCAGTTGCTCTACCAGCAAGGGCTCTCTGGACGTTAGGGGTTCCTCTGCAATTGGAGAGTGTAATGATCATGGTCGATTGTCTATCCAGGTTGAGCATCCACCCACTTCTTCATGCAACCCATGAGAGGCAGAGGAAGCTGACTCCGGCCCTTCACCAGGGATGGGTCCTCACTCACATGAGTCATTCCAACCATGGAATTCAGCCATGCTTTGCAGTCATTGGCTCAGGGTGGGCAGGCATAGTGACGGGGCTCAATCAGACTGAAGGGAATGACTTTATTCCATGATAGGTGGTGCGGGAATTGTATGGGTTGACTTGAGAGAATTCTGACTAACATAGAGAGAGAGTCTTCCTGTCTCTCAATGGACATTAAAAGTCAGAAAACAGGTTGCTCCAGTTGCCCCAGCTGCTGCTGTAGCCACCCTGTGACCTTTGTGTGAGACAAAGCCGACATGCTAAAGAGGGCAGAACAGAGGGGATTGCAGAGAAAGAGAAAGGTCTGCTTCTTCCTGGAGCCTGTCCCACCTCAGAGCTATGTGAAAAATAAGTCTCTTAATTGTTTAAATTTGTGTTAAGTTTTCTCTGGCTTCAGCCGCATATTTCGTCTATACCTACTTAGCAGCTGCTCTGAGCCAGGTGCTGTCCTAGGTACTGGCTGTGCCACAGTGAGCAGTATGGTGGTCAAAGTGTCTACCCTCATGAAGCACATTACCTGGTAGCAAAGAAACAACGCACACATTAATATGTAATGTGATGTCAGGTAATCAAGCAAGGTAAGGAGGTAGCGGGTGTTGGTGGAGGAGTCCTGTGTCTGAGAGGCATGCTATTTGAAACAATGTGGTCAGAGAAGTGAATAAAGTGAGGGAGTGAGCCATTAAAATTCTTGAGGAAAGAACATACCAGGCAGGGGGAATATAGCAGTTCAAACTTCCCAAGACAGGACGTGCTTGGTGTATTTTGGGAAAAACAAACAAACAAACAAACAGGAGGCTGGTACAGCTGAGTGAAGTGGAGATTGGAAGCCAGAGGGAGGCAGTGGTGAGACAAATGGGTTCCTTTGGCTACAGGAAGAACTTGGAATTGCCTGTCTACATGATGGGAAACTATTGGAGAATACTGTGAATGGGAGTTTTTTTTGCAGCTCAAAGCATCCTCATGGGGGCAGATGGAATCTGCAAAGACCAGACTCTCTGAAAGCAAGTCTGCCTTTGAGCCTGGGAATGGTTATTACAACTACTTAGTCTTCAAGGAACTCTTCAGATCAATTAACTGGTGCTGGATTTTTATAGTTTTGAGTAACTGAAGTTCAGTAGAGCTGCATACGTATATATGTGTGGATATACACATGATAAGAAATTATCTATTTTATTAAGAATTTAAATATTATTTAAAATCTGGAATAACTTGTATTTATTTAAACACATGCTTTTGTAGCTTCTGTTGAAATGACATCATGTGTTTTTCCTCTTTTGATTTATTAATACAGAGAATTATATGAACGGTTTTCCTGTTACTGAATTATCCTTGTATTTCTGGAATAAACCCAACTGGACCATGGTATATATTATTTGTTTAATGTAATGCTGGATTCAGTTTGCAAATATTTTACTTATCATTTTTACATCAGTATTCATAAGAAAAGTAAAATTATAGTTTTCTGGTGCTTTCATGTTCTGGTTTTAGTATGAGTGTCTTTGTAAAAAGAAGGGTATTTTCCTTCTCTCTCTGGGATTATTTAAATAGTGTCATAATTTTCTTTCCCTGGAGATTTAAAAAATTTAGTTTTTAGAATTAACACAATTTAGTCGCCTTAAAAAATATTTTTCATTTGACTTTCCATTTTTTGTCCATATATTTGCATAATCGTTAAACAGATGTGGTTATAAGATTTATTATAGATAATTTACATTTTGATTTTTTTCCTTTAAACTTATTTCAAATGCTTTCCACATGCTACAGTCTTTATAATAATTTCAGTTGATAAATACTATTCCATTGTGGATGGACCATAATTTAATAATTTCCTATCCTTGAATAATCGAATGTTTCCTGTTGCTATTTTTGTAAAATAATGCTGCAATAAATATATTTTGCATAAGCTGTACTCTTGTTTTAGATATTTTTGCTTCAGGATAACTTCCTAGGCATGGAAGGGTAGAAAACTTTCTATGACTTTTGAGATGTGTGGGCAAATTATTCCCCAAAAGGTTTGTGCCAATTTCTGAGGTCTCCAGAATTTGGGTACCTTATTTGCACAACTTTTTTGTCAGTATTGGTTATTATGTCTATACACATTTCTGTTGTTAGCTATGAAATGGCACTATGAGCATCTAGTCTCCAGTCTCAGGAATAAGGAGAGAGCGTTCCATTAAGCACTGCCCGTCTCACGGAATCTGGAGTTTATTTAGTTGCTGTCATTTCTCAGGTGTAGTAAGCTTTGGTCCTGAGCTCTCTCTGGGACCCTGGCCCCAGGGCTTGGCCCCCATTCTGAAGTTGAAGCTCAGAACTCAGACTTTGTCACCTTTTTGTTTTTGTTTTGCTTTTTAGTTAGCGTTGGTTGAGCTCTTACTACATGCCAAGCACAAAATCTTAACTACATTTGCTTAGTTACCAAGCAGGACACAGTGGTTGGGAGCGTGAGGAATTCCACAGGCAGCAGAGTAAGACCTGCATCCGGTGGCCTCTTTTCAAAGACAAAATGCTTTCCATCTTTACTTCCTCTTGGACGCTCTCATTTGCTGACTATAAACACAAGTAGTAACTTCACTACCTTCTGAGGAGGCTGGTAGCCTCCTGGCTTAGGGAGGGGAGAAAAAAAAATATCTTGGCTCTTTGACACCAAACTTGTGGTTCTTACGTAGTTAATCTGTAAAAAACAAAACACCACTTGCCACCTCGGCAGAGAAGATGTCTTATTTTTGTGAAATCAATGTACTTTGTAACCATGACGAATCCCCAACGTCCGTAAACTGTCCCCAGGGAGAGGTTCTGGTTACCACATCCTCACGTAGTAGAACCGTGTGTGCTTTTCCGTGAGCTGGAATCGTCATGCTGGTGGTGTCTCCCAGAGGGAGCCTGATCTCACCCCATCTGCCAGGGGCTCAGAGAAGGATTAACCAGAGAGCAGAAGCCAATCAGGCAATTACCATGGTTTTAAAATTCAGTTTTAAACACAAGCCAGAAAAATAAAATACCAGAAAAATAAAACACACCTGTTCTCATGGTGCCAAAAGGAAGCAAATGGTCATCTAGAAACCAGATTTCTGCTCTCAGTGAATGAAGAGAATGAGGGAGCAGAGAGAAGAGATGTGTTCTTAGCTTAGAATTCCTCTTGAACAATGTGTGAAAGCCTGGTGCTTTCTTGAGTTTGAAGCACACCAGATGTGTTATTATTATTATTATTTCGCCTCCACCATAAACTTTGAATATCAATCATTGTTTAATAAACATTTATTGAACATGTAGAATATTTTTAGTTGTGTTTTTGATTCCAAGGACATTAAATCAAATAAGATTTTTTTCCTATTTTCAAGTTAATTGCATCTAGTGAAGGAAAAAGAAAAGCACTTTGATGATGGATGTTAGATCAAGGTACTGTGGGACCCCTGAGGAGATAAATACTTTGGTCCAAATGAGCTGAGTAATAAGTTATGAGGTTTCTTATTTGACTTCTTGCCCCTTTTATTTGCTACACGTCTTTCCTGGGAGATTTTGTTCATCCCCATGGGCTTCCACTGTCCCAGTGTGCATTGCAGAGGGTTCAAACGTCATGGTCAAGTACTTAGGACCAAGTAAATAACATTCTAATAGATCTTGCAGAACTGATAGCAGAACGACTGCTAGAGAACTTTTGGAAGCATGGAGGGCAACAAGAGAGCCCAGAGGTCAGCACATACTGCCTAAACAAACAAACAGATGAACAAAGGTAAATTATTGAAAATGGACCAGTAAGATCAATAGGCGCCTGTGTATTTAGGAAGGCAATACTTATTGGTGATCAAAATGAGCTTATAAAAAAAGTCATGCTCAACTCAAAAAAAACTTTTTGAGAGGTTTATGAAGCCACTAGATAAGGAAGATGAAGGCATACTGATTTCAGAAAAATGTCTAAACTGTCTTGTCTTGGGGGCAGGATGGAGGAGAGACCCATCATCAGCGGTGGGTCTCTTATGGCCCCATCTGTTGTTCCACCCTTTCCCCTTCTCTCCTTGAAACTATTCAGGGAGTTGTGATCATTGACCAGTATTTTTTTTCTCCCATTGATCAGTATTTTTAAAAAGGATTGAATGAAAGAGGAAATACTCTGCTCTGGGTTCAAAGAAAGTGTCATATTCGTGCACATTTGCCACATCCCATTCGACCCTCCTTTCCATTTTGAGGCCACGAAAAGGTCCTTGGTGGGACTTTGGGTAGGACAAAGGAAAAGATTATAAAAACTTCTTTCTCCCTCTTGTCTCTTCATATGTAAATTCTTAGCAGAGAAATGCATTACATGGTTAAAAAGTCAAATACTATCCCAAGAGCTATAATGGAAAATTGCATCTTCTTGCTCTATCTCACCCCATTCCAAGTTCAACTCTCCTGGAACAACCATTTCCAACTCTTTTTAGCTGTTTCTTTTGTAACTTACTTCTCCATTTCCAAGTAATACACCTCTTCTGATATTTGTAGATGGATACATTTCAGAAATTCTTTATTGACTTGGAATTATGGAAGATGAGGGGAGAATACAAGCCAGGCATGGTGGTGTAATAGAGCATACATCTCACCAGCCTCCTTCCTTCCACGTCCTTCAAATGCGGTTACCCTGCATTCTAGGTTCAATGTGTTTTTCTTCTTTAATTTACTTCCTTGTTTACATTCCTTGGTAGCTTCCTGAGATTTTGCATGTCTGAACATTTCTTTTTTCTTTGCTCATGCTTGATTGGAAATTTGGGTATAGAATTTCCTAAGATGAAAATAATTTTCATTAGGATTTTGAAGGCATTGTTCCATATTCCTGTGAAGAAGCTGTGGTGGCAACAATATCATATATTCACCAAATTTATTTCATTTTCTTCTTTGGCATACAGGACAACCTTGTTCCTCAGCCTCATTTGCAGGTAAGTTGGAGTCATAAGACTGGGTTATAGCCAATGGCATGTGGGTGGAAGTGAAGTACCCACTTCAGGCTTGCACAGTCCTCTGGACTTTCTCTTCCCTTTCCATGGTGGTCTTAATAGGCCACACCTTGAAGATGGTGATACCACCAGATGGATCTCTGTCCCTTAATGATTGCAGAGCCCTGCTCTGCTTCTGCTGACTGCGAGTGATTTTATTGTGTTAAGTCATTGAGATTTGAAGACTGCTGTTAGCTGCCTTTTACTAATAAGCAAATCCTATGTCATTCTAATTATGTGACTTGTTTTCCATGTGACCTATTTTTCTCTCTAGTAGTGGGGTGGGAAGAACACAGCAAGGAAACGATATATGAGCACATTTCAGAAGAGGAGTAGGTGTCTGCTGGGCAGGAGGAACAGTGTAAGCTAGGACATGGTGGTGCAATAGAGTGTGCTTGAGGAACACTGAAAAGTCTACACAGGAAATCATTCATTCATTCGTTTAGTAGTGCGTGTCTATTACCTGTCAGGTACAATACTAGGGGAAAGAGGACTAATACAGCCCCTGTGGATTAGTAGTAGACATAGAAATGTAAACAAAAACTTATAAAATAATATTTAAATACTGTCATAGAAATATCACATCGTGGTTAAGGGCAAGGCTCTGGACACAGATTGCCTACGTTCAAATCTGGCTCCACCACTTTTTGATGTATGACCTTGGACAAATTACTTAACTTTAGTTCCTTCATAGGTAAAATGGAGATAACAAACATTATAACGATAGTCTTGTGAGGGTTAAAGAGACAGTGAAATGTAAAGTGCTTAATATGTATTGAGCATAGAGAAAGATTTTTTTAAAATCAGGTACTATTATTGTTATTGTTGTGATGATGATGATGATGGTGGTGGTGGTGGTGGTGGTGTGTGTAGGTGTAGGCTGATGCTTGGCTAAGAAGGAATGTTTATAAGCTATGTCAAGGCATTTGAACTGTACCCTGTAAACATTAAAGATTATTTCAACACACAGATGAAGAAGAGATTCAGTTTTAGTGCGTTGCCATTCTATTTGCCTTACAAAACTCAATTTCAAGGGAGAAGCAATTTTCCTAAACTCTTGTAAGCCCATTATGTGGCTACCCTCAATAGCATGCCTAAGGCACATCCACAAGTTCTCTTATTAAACTGACGCTGGCTTCAAAGTTTATTATTATTTCACCATATACTAGCTTTGATTTCCTAAGGCCATGAGAGTCAATGTAAGTCAAAATTTCTTCCTTTCATAACATTTGATTCACTGCTTGGAGACATTTGAATGCCCCATCATAGAGCCACAGACTGTCAGTGCTGGAAAGAGACTTTGGAGATGCTCTTATCCCTTGCTTTCCAGATAAGGAAACTGAGATCCACAGGGGTGGTTGTGATTGATTTTCCTACAGTCAACAGTGCTCCTAGGGGTAATTCTTAGTGTTTGGGGGTGATAAGTAATCATGACCTTTTCCTCGTGCTGAGCTTGGAACTAATAAAAAAAAAATAAGACACAGGAATCTGATAGGAGAAGGTAAAAATATTGGTTTTCTTACTGAATTAAGTTAAATTAGAGAGCACAACTTGACATGTAGTGAAATGACCTTTGCTTGGAATTACATCAACACAGTTGACAGACACTGGTGGCTGTCTACCACACAGATATTCCTTGCCTTTTTCTCTCACCAGCAGAGCTGGTCTTTCACTATAGAGGCTGAAAATGCCAGAGGTTCCCATTCTCAGTCTTCCTTACAACTAGGACATGATCATGTGGCCTCATTCTGGCCAATGTGATTAAAGAAGAAATTGGTGGGAAACTTCTATAAGACCTTTCCTCTCTTAAAGGATATATGCTGTGGCAAGATACTTCCCTATCCGGATTTATAGCTCGCTCTCTCTCTCTCTCTCTCTCTCTCTCTCTCTCTCTCTCTCTCTCTCTCTCTGCTCTTAAACATTGTTACTTAGCGATACTAAGTCTGGGGCAGGGGTAGCTCACAGAGAAAGGCACATCAGCATGCTGAGGGGAGCAGACCAGAATGATGGGAAATGCCTGGGTATCGATGCTGTTGAGTGGTTTTGCCAAAGCCAGACCTCGCTGACTCTGGGCTTTCTGTTACGTAGGCTTAGGTACTTATGCCACTTTCAGTGGTTTGGACTTGTCATTTGCAGCCCAGATCATCCTAACTGATAAATCTCTTTGAACTCCAACCCTCTAAGATATTGATTCGTCATGTTTATTTCTCAGTCTTACCAATCAATTGGATGAGAGAGTCAGGTTGGGAGTGTGGAGTAGAGAGACGCCTGAGTGTTCTATCCAGACTTTCCCTTTTTGCCCACAATGAAAAAGCAAGCATGGGAGATAAACGCCGCTTCCCCCCAGCCAACCCTGGTTATAACATGGAAGGAAAAGATTAGATTAGCCTGGATCCAAAAATAAAAAGGTCTTGTAATTTTTTTAAATTGAGGAATTAAACCCGTAATTGTGTGTGATGAACGGAGTTGAACTGAGTGTGTGTATGTGTATTCTGATAGTACTTCTAAAGCTTCACACCTTTGCCTCAGCCTGCTGTGGGCCCCAGCGATCTTCAAGGTGGTTCAGAAGACAGAGCAACCACAGCGGTGTTAGGCAGGCCTAGGATACGCATCTCGTTTCTAGAGTCCTGGATGTGAACAGTGCAAGAAGGACGAACCTAACGACATCTTTGTGACACAGTAATCTCATTATGAAGTTTCCTTCTTTACTTTTGACCCTGAGGGGAGAGGATTACTTAAATTATTTCATTATCTATTGGGCTGTCAGAAGAGCCCTAACTCCTTTTTCCAAAAAGAGCTACAGACTAGCAGAAATGATTAAAGTGAATAGCCAGCTGCCAATCAAATCTAATTTCGATACTCCACATTTCTTTGATGAGATATTTCAAGCTGCAAAGAGGGAAAATATTTTTCCCTTCCAAGTAATTGAAGTTAGTCATAAAGCCCAACCAGATCGAGGTGCCAAGGGATGCCAAGATTGTGTGCCCTGCCAGAACACTCACATGGAGGAACTTCTTCAAATTGATGGGGAAGGGGAGTGGAAACCATCAGGTTTAGTGTCCTGTGATGGGAAAGAAGACAATGGGAAACTGGACACTGACCCTGCTCCCTGGGCCTAATGCTTCCAGAATAGCTTGTGGCCACACACCCCCATGTGTGGGCCCCACACTGTGCTAACTTGAAGCTCGAGACATTTCATGACGATACCTGCACTGGTCTACTGAGCTCTCTTGGAAAGGCAAGTCTTATTGAATTGACTGTTTGCTCTTCTGGATATTTTTGCCAAACTTTAATGGATACTGACAAAGTTTTGCATTGGGAGAAAATGAAAATAAGCAATATTTGTTGTTCTCCACAATCATTCAATTGTTTAGCCATTTACTTAAGGATTGATGGCCTGTCATGTGCATGCATAAGGATGGACAGAAGAGTCACAGTGCAGCTACTTGGAGCTGACATCTCTCAGGGGTCAGAGACAAGTGTGCCGTTGATGACAGTGCAATGTGGGAAGGAACTGCAACAGGGGAGGCATGAGGCGTGATGAAAGCACATGTCTTGGACACTCACCTCAGACTTCGATGCTCAGAGAAGGCTTCCTGAAGGGAGCAGGAGCTAAGCCAAGTCCTAAAGGATGAGGAGGGGTGAAGGAGAGGTAGAGGTTGGGAAGAGGAAAGGGCAAGGGCAAGGACAAAGGCCTGATGGGAGAGAGAGTGGTGCTTGGCTCAAGAGGCAAGTCTTGAGCTTGGACTGAGGACAGGCAGAGGTGGGAGAAGAGGCAGTGGGGTTAAGGAGAAGGCTCTGTTAAGAGTTTTTACTGTAGCCTGGGTACCGTGGGGAGCAGTGGATTTTCAATTAGAATATTCAAAGCAGGATTAGGTTGACATTTACAAAGGACCTTTCCAGCTTCTGTGAACAGAGAGGAAGGAGTCAGAGGCATCAGTAAGAAGGGTCTTCAAGGGTTCTGAATAGGAAACTGAGTCACAAGGTGTTTGGGAGATTAGAACCGACAGAATTGTGCATGTAGGGAGGGAATGGGGTGTGGGACAGGGAGATGTTTAGAATGAATCTTGAGGAATTTCATTTACAGAGATGAGAAACGCCAGGTGAAGGGGGTGGGAAAGAGCTTGGAGAGAAAAATAATGAACTTGTTTGGGACATAATGAGGTTGGAGTGTTTCTGTGGCATTCAAATAAAGAGGTCATGTAGATAGTGAGGAAATCAATGAAATCATATTAGATGTTTATGTACTTAATACTCAGACTGTTTTGTCCTTATGTTCTGGGCCTTGTTGGCTTTCTATCCATGGCTTCTTAACTCAGAATCATAGGTTTGAGACTTTTACTTTACTTAGCTCTTAAGTCTCAAATGACATCTCTAATGCTTGACCAGCATTTTGCAAAGGTGGGTCACTGGTTTCCAGAGTCACTGGGTTCCAAGAAATACTCAGGACTCAGGGGCCACAGCTACAGAAAGAAATGGGTCTTAGGGCAGCCTATACTTTGTTATGAAATTCCTCTATCCTCTTGATTATCTTAGTCTCCCTTCTCTGGACCTGATTACTATCCTGGCTTCATTGTTCATTAAAGGTCAGGGCCATCTCTACTTCGGAGAAATTTCTCCATGTAATTTAGTTTGATGCAGACCTCTTCAATGACTTAAAGGTAAGAAGCTGTCATTCAGTCAGGCAAACCATACATTTCCAAAGGTTGATACTTTCGAATCAAGTAATTAGGCTTAACAGATCAAAAATCAGTTTCTGGATAAATAAGCAGTTTTTAAAATACAAAACAACAAAAAAGAAATCTCTCTTATGGACTCTTAGCTGCTTTAAGCTTCAAAGTTTCCCATGCATCGGCCAACACGGGCTCGGCTGGCGAGGTCTTAGAGATTTCTATCAGGCTGACCCAATGATTCCCTCACTGTAGGCCATGGCTTCTCACTGCAAGCGCATAACAACTGGCTAACGCAGCTGGATTCCGTAAAAATCAATCTGAGCTGAATTTGAATCCTAGCTCCATCACTGGTTAATCAATCGACTTCTTGGATCTCTGTTTCTTCATCATAAGGGGTAGTAAGTACTTCATGGAATATTGTTGTGAGAATTAATAGGCATACCACATGAAAAGTGGCTAGAAGGAGTTCAGGTAATTACTCCTTGCCACGGGTAGCACCATCTACATGTTAGACCTGCTCTGTACAATATGGTAGCCACCACCTGTAGCTCTTGAGCACTTGAAATGTGGTTGGTTTGAATTGAGATCGTGTTGTCGATTATATATGCTATCAATATAGATCAGATTCTAAAGACTTAATATAAAAAAATGTAAAAAGAATATAAAATATTTTGTTAACAATGTTTTAAATTGATTACATGTTTCAATATACACATTTTGGGTAATACTGGGTTAAACAGAATATTTTACTCCTAGCACACTGGGAATTATTATTAAAATTAACCTTATCTGTTTCCCTTTACTTTCTTAGTGTGGCTACTGGAAATTTTAATATCGTGTATGTGGCTTGAATTCCATTTTTACCAGACACCTCTATATTGGACATAGGACTTATCCTGAAGGATTGCCAACATCTGAGGTTGTAAGCAAATTACTCACCTGTATCACCACAGCCACCTCCCTAGCTGGTGTCTTTGCTCTAATCTATCTCCTTACTATCTCTTCCTGAACACACTCTGTGCTCAACCATGAAGACTCCTTGTAGCTTCCCAAACTCACCTCGCCTTCTTCCATGTCTTTAGTTATTCATTCAACAAACAGTTCTCCGTAATTAACTGTGAGCCAGGCAGCATTCTAGTCATTGGGGAAATAGAGGTGAATAAGAAGAAGACAAAGATTCTTCTCCAAATTCCAATGGAGAAGTCAATGTGTGTGATTTCTTTTGCCCAGAATGAATTCTCTCCTAATGCCCTGAAATCATTTCTCTAAGCATTCTCTCCTGGCAGCACCCCATAGTCTAGGCTCCCATAGCAGCCTATGCCATTTAATGTTGTTTATTCATTTTTTAAGCTTCTAGTTGTTTTAATTCAGTTTCTTAACAGTAATGTTTAAAAATAAACTTTATCTTGTTCTTAATATAGAATTATTTTTTATCATTTAAAAAATTGAGATAAAATTGGCATAGTGTATTAGTTTTAGGTATACAAAATAATGATTTGATATATGTACATATTGCAAAACAATTACCAAATTATGTTCAGTTACCACCCATCACCACACATAGTTACACTTTTTTTTTTTTCTCTCGCTAAGATCTCTCTTAGCAATTTTCAAATATAGAACATAGTGTTATTAACTGTGGTCACTGTGCTGTAAGTTACATCCTCAGGACTTATCTTATAGATAGAAATCTGTACCTTTTGACCACCTTCACCCATTTTGTCTATCTCCTAGATAAAATGTGGATTTATTTTTTAATGAAACTTTTTATTTTGAGACAACTCTAGATTTGTAGGTAGTTGTAAGATATAAGACAGGTACCTTTTACCAGTTTCCTCCATGTTTTTATACTTAAAACTATAGCACAATATCACAACCATAACATGGAGGTTGATATAATCACCCATCTTGTTTATATTTACCCAGTTTTACTAATATTCATGTATATGTATATTTAGTACTGTGTAGTTTTATTGCATGTTTTGTTCATGTTTGCTATAGTCAAGAGTCAGAATATTTGTATCATCGCAAAAGTCCCTCACGCTGCTCCTTTATAACCATACTCACTTTCTTTCTTTGCCCATTTCTCCTTAACCCTTGACAACCACTGATCTGTTATACATTTCTATAATTTTGTCCCATCAAGAATGTTATATAAATAAAATAATAAATGGAAAGTTATAGAACATAACTGTTTGTGATTGGCTTTTTTCCCTCAGTATGATTCTCTGGAGATTATCCCAGTTAGTGTGTGTTCATTTCCTTTTTACTGCTGAGTAGTATTCAATGTTGTGAATTGTGCCACAATTTGTCAAACCATTCCCCAGTTGCAGGACATGTGAGTTGCTTCTGGTTTGAGGCTAAAATGAATTAGGCTGCTATGAATATTTGAGTACATTTGTGTGAGCATAAACTTCCATTTCTCTGGGATAAATCCCAAGCCTGCAATTTCTGGGTTATATGCATATTGGTTTATTTATCTTTCTCACTCGACTATTGATCCTTCAAGGGCACGTAGCTCTATTTATATTTGTATCACGTGTACTTCGTGTGTATCTGACATATGGTAACACTCAATAAAATATGGATGGAGGGAAGAAGAGATAAAGAAAATAAAGGGAAGGAGGAAAGAAATCTATCATTACCATTTTTTGTTAGCTATTCTACCCCACACCTCCCAACATTATCTTTTTTTTTTTTAAATGAACCCAGTGACTCCAGTGCTAGACAGTGCCTGGCACACAGCAGTTGCTTAATAAATGTGTTTAAATTATGTAATGAATACTCTGGAGAGTAGAACAGCTCTCTGCTTCTCCTCACCATCCTCCCATCACCTTGCTCCTTCACTCAAGCACAAGTGCGGGCACACACAGACACACGCACGCACTCCGGGCTGTAATCCTAGGACTCTTTTTCCGAAACAAAGCCAATGGCTAACAAATGAGGTGCTGTTGCTTTGTAGCTTAGCTAACGACAACTTGGCCTTGTCTGTGCTGCTGCCTGGGGAATTACAAATGAAAGAGTGGGGACCCAGCAGCTTTGTGGACTCATTCCAATGAGAATACGGGATGCACTTGAAATAAAGAATGCTTCTTTGTGATTCATTAAGCTCTTCTCTGTTCCTCTCTATTAGGCATGTGTCTGCCATGCCCTGCAAAGCTATGACATTCAAAAGTGGAAGAGTCAGGCGGAAATAAAAACATTCCACTTCAGCGTCTAAACCATGTGCTCCTTAATCTGAAATAAATCTGTGACAATTGACAGATATTTCTTTCAGACAGTCGTGGAGAAAGGCTTGACTTGTCCTAGTAAATCAGACACAGGCTTCATTATTTTTAGTCTCGTTAAAAAAGTTACCATAGCAACTATACTATCATCTAAGGGAAATGTTATCTCTTTAAGTCAATAAAATGAGGAGCTGTCCCACAAATACCCAGTGTTTTGAAAGGAAGAAATGACTTTCCAATAAAAATTTCTTCTAAGACTTCATTGTTCACTTTATTCATAATTCCAGAATTTTTGCCCCCTATAAATACGGGATAGTAAAAGCAACAACCCAAGGCTGACCTTTCTGGTATCTATTTGCAGAGAATCATTATTTCTACTACTTTCTTGAAACACATAACTTCATTTGTGGCTTTTTTATTCATCCACAGGGGGGTATAATGCTAATTAACTTGACCTTGGACAGAGCACTGTGTATTCTGAGAGGACAATGGGAAAAACATATGGGGAGCATGTGCATCTTTACTCAGCTCTCGGGAGATCACTGCCAGTGAGGAAGCAGACTGCTTAGGTCTGTGGATCCTTGGTACCTGTGGAACAGAGAGGGAAGACTCAGTATACATTGGTTGTTGGCCCAGTTAATTGACTCCATTCTTGGTCAGAACCGAAATTTTTGGAAGTATTCATGCAGATATATCAACATATTGAATTTTGAAACTGTGGTAAAGCTTGTGCCCCCAAAGCATGAGATTCAGAACTTAAAAATTATATATGACACTTCAGGCTTTTTTTCCTATTGTAAAATGTGTTGTTAATTTCAGTGCAAGATCCAAGTGCCATAGGCTGGCTGGGGAAGCACAGTGGGTGCCCATCCATATCTCCTCGTTTCAGAATGCTGGTAAGATCTCATAGCCCCCAGCTTCCTCTCTTCACAGACTCACATCTCCCCCCCCCCCACATTTAATAGCTTTGAAATTAGTATATGCCTAATAATTAATGGCATGGCACTTTTTATTGGCAGCTTTTTAATTCTTAGGTGTATATACAATGATGATTGGAAAGAAAAATATTTATTACCTGCTTATCATGTATCAAGTACTGAGATAAGCAGTTTATAGACATTATTTTGTGGAATCCTCATGCAAACCCTGTGAAGGAGGCATTTTCAGTTTGACAGGAAGCTGAGACTCAGGGGGGTATGAGACTTGTCCAGAACCACAAGTTGGCAAGTGACAGAGTCAAGATTTGGACATAAATCTGGATGACTTTATTGGAATATGAACCTTCAGATTCTCCATCTGACTTGCCTTTAGCTTGTTTTATTCATAAAATAGCAAACCTTTAAATTCTGGTGCTGGGAAGGAACTTATGAGTCATGGGGTCCGACCCCATCATGTTACAGATGAGGGAACTGAGGCTGAGAGAAGTGACTTGCCCGAAGCAGTCACAGGAAGTTATGCCACTGAGAGTCAGCATGGCCAAGTCAGGGAAGGAAGTCTCCAGGCTCTGGCACTGTGTTTATATCCTGCAGTGTGGACTCCCAGGTCCTCCTTGTCTGGGGCTGCCCTCCCTCGACCAGGCTCCCTTTGTTCAGTCATCTCTTGGAGGCACTGACACTCAGCTCCGCCTCTGCTGTCATGCTCCCCCAGACCTCAAGATGATTGCTCACCTCTCCCCTCTCCTTACCCCTAGTAAACCTGTATCTTGACACTCATCCTTCAAGGTGACGGTGAATCCACCCGAAGGTGATAGTGAAACAAGATGAGAGAAGATTCTCTAAGGCCCGTGCTTGGAGACATCGCCTACATTTTTGCTTGTTACCTCAAGAGAGTGACTTAATGGTAGGAATGTCACTGGAGATGGAAGGGAAGGTGGCAAATACACAAACTATGGTGCTGAGATATTTTTTAGATATCAGAGTCTTAACTAGCCTTTGAAGTCACACAGCAACCTGTCACTCTGCCTAGAGAGGGGCAAATGGCATGGCATAGGGGAAGGATTGTACAAAAGTGGCATCCATATACTATTCCCCTTTTTTTATACCCACAGTGAAGCTGATGGGCCGCTGCCCTCTGCATTGGGCATGGCTTCAGAGGCCTTCATAACTGTTCCAGGCAGCACCTTCCAATTGGCTGCAGTTGATTGCAGAGATAAAACAAACCTATTTGCTATCCTCAGCATAGTTAAAGGCTTTGGAGGCAAGTGGATCATAAAATAACTGCGCCTCCATTTCTCCCAATGGAAAAAGGAGAAAATAATCCTGGATTTACAGAATTGCTGTAAAATTTAGAGATAACATATAGAAGAGCATTGCAGATTTCATGGAGCCTGGTACATAGTAGGTGCTCAGTGACTACAAATTATCATTATCATAAGGTTAATGCTGATGCTCTGCATTATAAGGAAGTTAGGGATTGTGGAAGAAAGGTACTCGGCATCTCTTTCTTGTTTTTCTTTACCTTATGACACTGCAGACACAAGTGTGTGTTTCAGGTCGAATCCAAAAGGGTTAACTAGTTTTCTTCACTGACACAGCTCAGATGGCAGCTCACGGATGATTGGCTAGCTCTAGACCCAGTAAGTTCGAAAGATCACACCAGGTAAGGAATCTGTCCCCATGGTACCCCAGTTCTGGTTATGCTAGTCACAGGCCAGAGGGTTGAAGAAAGTCCTTTATTCCAAGTCTAGTTCAATTTTCTGTGAAAACAGTGACTCTGGAAATATATATATTGATGGTATAGTGATAGAGTCACTGAGGGTTGCTATATGTTTTGAAAAAAATCAAACCCTTAATGAGTAGCTTATTTATTTAACACTTTTTTTTTTTTTGGCAGAAAATGGAAATGTTTTAACATCTCTATTTTGTTTCATAATTCTACTTAATGTGTATCTTAAATGTGTCTGGCTATGTTATTATTTGCTATGATATGTAAACTAAGGGCAAGGATGATGTCCGTTTCATTTAGTTTTTGGAATAATGCCATGAACATGAGTTTTTTAAACTTTGTATGCTGCTGTTGCAGATAGGAAAGTAAACTGTATCCCATACTCATAAAGAATAATATTTTATTCTTTAGACTTTTAAGAACCAGAAATTCAATGAAACATTTCCCTTAGAACAGCATTGAATACCATTCCATGCAGCACAAAGGTATACTTACTGGTTTTTAATTTTTAAAGTATCAATATTAACTGACTTTCTCTTAGAAAAACCTGCTCAATGTAGAAAATGTGAAAAATACATAGAAGACATGAAAAGTTATTTTTAATTTTCATGCTGGAAGATAATCACTTTGAACATCTTGGTATTTTTTCCCTATATGATTCATTTTAGAGTGTTATTAACATTATCTAATCCTTGACTAATTTTAAGACTTTCAAAATGTTTCTTCTCCTTGTGATTTCCATCCTTTCAATTAGTGATTCCATGTTTTTTCCAGGTAGAATTATTGTTTTGTTATTTTTCATGTATCAAATGTGTTGTGAGTCAAGGGGTTGCCATGTGTTACTAGTGGCTGATGCCTGTTTCGAAGGAAAGTTGTGGTTACCATGAAGGAAAATTTAATCCATCTTGCCCCAACGCATTTGTTCTCCTAGAGCTAGGTGAACTACCTTTGACTGTTTCCCTAGGATTATGTCACCCACCAAGGTAACTTTCTGTTTCAGTAGGTGATGTTAAGAAACAAAACAACACCCTTTAAGTTAATCAGTTTTGGAAAATAGAGACATGCTTTATATCTCAGGTCTTTGATGTGTTTAGTGGTTCCTGTAAGGATCTGCCTCTCTTTTGTTTTGATTGACAAGACCTTTCCTATATATTTGAGCAGTCAAGCAGCCCAGTAACAGAGGGCAGAGACATTTACCCAGAGCAAACTTCCACCACTCATTGTGAATTTCTGAAAATTTGGGTGCAAGTGTGAGCTCTAAGAGAAGAGTTAGCTCCAGTAAAATCAGGTAAGTGCTTTTCCATATTCGTAACTTCATTCTTCTTGGGCGGAGGTCCAAAGAGCCCTACTAAGGTGACAGATTAGAAGTAGGAGCCGGGAGATCAGATTTGGAAATAAATTACTTTCCAGCCTGTGGTAAGTGATAATGAATTGGGGGCATTCCACAGATGCAATGTCCATCCTCACTTCAACATCCAGGTATGCTCTGTCTAGTGGGCTTACACGAAGGGAGTGATTCTGTTTCCTAAAAAAGTACAGGAAATAACCGAGACCCATAGAGAATAGACTTGACAGTAGATTAGGATTATGTTTTAAACGCCTCTGTTGCTTTCCATCATTTAGATTTACATTAATCACAACTAGGTATCTATTATAGTGGAGGCATAGAGCAGAGACAATCTGTAGCAAGTGGAACGTATTTTTGTAAGAGGCCACAAGTCAGATGCTAAGTTTCACAGTACCTTGTGTATATCCATGTTTTGTGGAGGATTGGGTTAGTAACAATACATATGGGCATACAATTATTATTTATCTATCTCCCCCTTGATTCCCCTTCCATGACATTGAAAATATAATTTTAAGCAAGCATGCAACATGACACCAAATATACTGGATCTGAATAAAAATAGTTTTTGTGTATTTATGTATTATGTTAGGATGTGCATTACTTTTGGTGTGACTCATGTTTTGTGTTCATTTGGAAGATACCATTGGAACAAATTTCTTTTACACACAGGTCAAGTCCAGCAGTTGAGACACAATAAGGAAAAGCCTGAGGATGCCCTTGGAGGTTGGGTGTCTAGTGAGCACAATGGGTCCATAGAATCTATGCTGAAGTTAGTTAGAGGAAACTTTGGGTACCTGCATTGGAGTTTATGGACATCTGCAATTTCTTGGCTCATTTCTTCTGAAATTCTAAGAACAAGGTCCCTTTGATAGCAATCAACACATTGTCGGCTGTCCCATGGTGGGCAGACAGCTGGATCTGTTAATAAATTCTGTTTCCTTTCCCTCTCTGGAGAAACAGCATGAAGCTGGCATGCCTTTTCCTTGGCCCCATGGCCCTCCTCCTCCTGGCTGGCTGCTGCTGTGTTCTCAGCACCTCCAGCGGGAACCTGCGTACCTTCGTGGGCTGTGCTGTGAGGGAGTTTACTTTCCTGGCCAAGAAGCCTGGCTGCAGGGGCCTTCGGATTACCACGGATGCCTGCTGGGGCCGCTGTGAAACCTGGGAGGTGAGTCAATGACTTCAGGGCCAGACATTTGTCCTGATTCCCAAATGTTCGATTTTGATGAAATGAGGAAGAGCTGGGGCATTTGCTCTTTTCTGTGGATTTTTGAAAATGATAATTATTTTGCATGCTCCAAAAAATTTGAAAGAAACATGATCTTGCCCCTCTAACAAAGCAGTGATAAAATTAACAATTTACTTGCATGGTATCTGTTATTTGGGTATCATCTCTGTAAGGTTAGGATGTGCTATTGTTCTATCCATTTTACGGATAACATGGAGATTCAAGGGGTGAGTGACTGCAAAATCATGTAGAGAGAAATGGAAAGTTGGGAATAAATTCTTGCTTCAAAGGATATAACCAAAACTCTTCCCTGTGTTCTTTCACTGATGGTGATAAAGCCAAGAGAGAGGCAGGTGAGGGCGGGTCCTCAGCCCCTCCAGCCCTGCCCTCCCCTCCACTGGAAATGACTAGGGGCCTCAGGGATTATCACTGACAGATCTATTATGTCCTTTTTGTTTCAATTCAGCTTTTTAAGACACATTACATTTAAAACGGGGATAAAAATCTCAAACCAAGTTAGAAACCTATTGGCCTGAGATGAGACAGTTTGCCAAAGGTGGGAAGAAAGGGCACCCTGTCAAATCACACCATAGAGTGACTGTTGACTCTCGCACTGATGAAGTACCAGCTGATGAAGTACCAGCTCTGATCTTGTCACCGGCTCAAGAATCTTTAATGACTACCTCCTACTGCAAATTCAATAAGCAACTTTCAAGGTCTTTAGCAATATGACATGGTCTGTTTTCCCAGTGACTATGCATATTCTGGCTTTTAAAAAGTTTTGTTAAACACCCTTCATGAAATTTCACTTTCGGTCTTTTTCTTGTATCCCTTCTCATTTCCATCTATCATCAAATTTATCCTATTTCTTGCCTGTCTCCAGAGCTGACTCCAAGGGTTTTCTATCTCCCTGATTACCCCATTATTCTAGCTAACCTTTTGTCTTACTTCCTCACCCACCACACAACACTAGATTTTAAGTTTTTTTGAGAGCAGAGATTCATTTTTCTGCACCTTTCATAGCTCTTGTCAAAGTCATGTACAGTTAATAAATACTTGTTGAATTATATTGGACTGACCTCTAGCTGGAGTTACAATGTACGTTCTCTAGCCTAGTGGATGCCAATTTGGAAGGCCTCGAGCACCATGAGAGGACACTACCATTCAGAAAAATATCCTTCTGTTCAAGGACTCAGAGAGCAACCTGCTATCACTTAAATTAAGTTATGGTCCTGTGAATGGAATTGGGTTATGGTGATGAAATCTCCAAATTAAAGAAAACTACTCGACAAAATTAGCTTTATTTTTGCATCACTCAGGGGCTCAAGACCTAATAGCCAAATGAAAATATCATTGCTAAGGATACCATGGCTGTGACTGGACATCAAAAGTGCCCATGGAACTTGGGCAGTCTTTGTGTTTGGGGCTGGCCTGGCGGTGCTTCCCATGTGCCTCCTGGTGCTCAGAGTTCATTTTGGGGCTATTCAGAGTTATTTCTGGGCCCAAGTCTGAAACCACCACTTCCCTCAATTCAGCCACCTTCTCTCATCCTTATAAATTGATGAATGTCTTTATTTGGGTCATGATCACCCACAGGAGGCAGGGACGGTGTTCTCACTGGAGAAATGGAAGCACAAGACCATTAGAAAACAGGATTTCCCTTAACGTCGGTCAGCTTTTGTTTATGCCTCTACTGCGCCATGAAAGGGAGGTTACCTATAGCAAATAAGTGAGATTTATTTTCCTAGCAATTTGAAAGTTTCTGAGATATAAATCGCTTGTTTTTGGTAACTTAACTGGGAGCATGTTTGGAAATAAGGATGTTCATGATGACAAGTGGCTGTATTTACTTTGAAGGTGAAACTGTTGCCGAAAAGAGACTTTGCTCGTGGCCTGGGTAGGGTTGCCAGGTGTAGCAAAAAACGAAACAAAGCATGATGATGCCAATTAAATTTGGATGTTAGATAAATGACCAGTTTTTTAATGTCTGTTTTGCGCAATATTCGGGACATACTTACCTTAAAAATTTTTTGTTGTTTATTTGAAATTCAAATATTACTGGGTGTCTGTGTTTTATCTGGAGACCCTGCCTGGAATTCCAGACTACTGACAGTAAGAGGACATGACGCAAACCTTATCTTCATCATGATGCCGTGAGGTTGATATTTTATTTTACAGATGAGGTAACTGAGGCGCCAGGAAGTTTAGTGGATTTTTCCAAGGTCTCTAGCAAGTAGCAGAATAGGGACTCGAACTCAAGAGGTCTGACTGTAGGGTTTAAGATTTTAACTATTTCTCTGTGCTGATTTTCTGATCGAAATTCTCTGTTTATCAAAATTAATTCTGAATTCAAGTTTTATAAAAGGCGAAGAAGGAAGAGAGTGAATTTACGGGGCATTTGGAAAACTGCCTTGCTCTGTTCTCTTTCATCAATTTGACAGTGACTGAGAGTGACTGAGAACCTCCTGGGTGCCAGGTACTCCTCTAGGTAGTAGAGGTACAGCAGTGGGTAAAACGAGCAAAAATCCCTGTTCTAATGGAGCTGACTCTCTAGAGTAGGAAAAACACAACACGAATAAATAAAATGTATGTCATATGGTACTGACAACTGCTATGGAGAATAAGAAAGCAGGAAGAGGGAGAGGAAGTGGCAAGGCGTGAAGGCAGGATGTTGCAATTTAAATATCTTGGTCAGGAAAGGGCTCCCTGAGAGGGTGACATTTGAACAAAAACCTAAGGTTGGTGAAGGAGTGAACCATAAGGGCAAGGGCCCTGGGGAGGTCTGGCCCTGATGGAGTTGAGGATAATCAGGAGACAGTTGTGGCTGGGACAGAATGAGGAAGCCAGCAAGACAGGGTTGTTGGAGACAGATCAGAGGTGAAGGTGTGTGGAAACTATGTAAGGTTTTGAGGGCTTTGCCTTTTACTCTGCTGAGTGAGATGGGAAATCACCGGGGTCTTGAGCAGAGAGATAGGATCTGGCTTATATTTTAAAGTAATCACTTGGGGCTGCTGTGTTCTACATAGACTGTAGAGGGCAATGGGAGAAGAGAGGAGACCAGTTAGAAGGCTATTATGAGTTTGCTAACTATTTATTGAATACTTACTGGGTGCCATGGCTCTTCTGAGAGCGCAGGATGTGGTAGCAACCAAAATCAAGGTTCCTGCTTTCTACTGGGAGGAGAGAGGTGAACAATAAATGAATAACAAGTTAATTTCTAATAGTGATAAATGGTACCAAGAAAAATGAAGCAGGATGGTATGTTCTAACGGGTTCCCTATTTTCTACCCATGGGGACAGAAGCCCATTCTGGAACCCCCCTACATTGAAGCCCATCATCGAGTCTGTACCTACAATGAGACCAAACAGGTGACGGTCAAGCTGCCCAACTGTGCCCCAGGAGTCGACCCTTTCTACACCTACCCCGTGGCTGTCCGCTGTGACTGCGGGGCCTGCTCCACGGACACCACCGAGTGTGAGACCATCTGAAGCTGGCGTGGCCTGCAGAGCGTAGCTGGCAAACTCGAACCTCACAGACCCATCGGCAAGGGCAGCACAAGCAGCTATTACCCCCTGGATTCAAGGACTGTTTAATTTTGACCGCGCCTGTGGAGAAGGTGACCTCTCTCAGGCGCAGGCCCCAGAGGCAGCATACTTCTGCTAAAAGTGCAAAACGATATTTGTGCCTTCGCTAACATACTTTCTCTGGTTCACACACCTGCAAATTAATTTTTCTTTACCTTGAAGCTCAGAATGTAATTTGTATATCATAATCCTGCTAATGGTTTAAACACATGGGGCATAATTAGGAAATGGGGCTCGAAAGCCTTTTAATTATCATGTCCTCTTTATTGACCGGGCTCCAACAAGATTTACGACCAAAGGGCCAGAAATCAATAAAACCAATGCTTTAGTCATCACGACCTCACCCCCTCCCCAGCCAACTGCAAGTGTCCTTAGAAAAAATACTTTCTTCTCCTTTTAGCTGAGCGATTACCTACATAAGAATAGAGACTGCTTGGATTAAAAGAAAAGGAAGAGGTAGCTCAAATTGAAAGGAGTCTAGATTTAGGTGATTCTTTTCCCAAGCAAAATTCTCTAAGTCTCCTTAAGATCCTTAATAAAAAGTCCCTTTTAAGCAATAATCAGAAAAAGTATATAACTAGAGCTATCATTTATGCTTGAAAACTTACAAAATTAAACTCATGTTTTTAGACTCATATGATGCTCTCCCAAAGTTATGCACAAAACGATGAATCATACATATTATTTCCCATTTAGCATATTTTAAATTTAAATTGTAATTTTTAAACTCAGAAATTTAACATGTTTGTAAGGGGTAAAACTGCACTGCTGTCTCAGAAGAAAAGTCTGTGCTCGCCTAGCTTTTGCCCTCTGTAAAACCTTACAGCAGCTGATTCTCTCTGACTTTAAAAAAAAACTCTAACACTGTGCCAGTGTCTTTAATTCTGACATTTTGGGGTTGAAATTAACATCGTTCCTTTTTCACAATATGCCAGGAGAATCCTATTAGTGCCAATAAAGCATGCCCTCTTTTGAATTCATGAAAACTTTCAAAAAAGTCTTTTTAGTCTTTCGTACTCTTGAAATAACATTAACAGTCACCCTTAAAATGAACTACGAGGTTATTTTTACTTATACATTAATTTAGGACATCCTATTGAGTAAGGGACACAGACAGATGGCTTGGATCATTGTGAGTCCCCAAAGTGGCTCCATCCGTGTTCCTGCCCCTGGCATATCACAGCCGGGAGCCAGGTATCTTCCTGGAGTGAGGGATCTATGAGTCCCCATGAAAACAGTAAAGCAAAAGTTGGGGTTGATGGTCAAGAACTGGAATGCTGAGTAGACATCTGGGGGCAAAGAATGCGAGCAAAATCCACCCCAATCTGTAGAGCTGATCTGTTTTGGTAGGTCAGAAAGTCACTCGAACATGAAAAGTAGTTGACTGCCTGGGGTCTCTGCTGGGACCCTGGTGGTGATTGGAAATAATGCTGCAGGGTACCACTCAAATGTTTTCAACCCATCCCCAAGGACTTCCCTCAGGATTTTTTGAGAGAAAGGGCTGCTTCTTAAAGAAACTTTGGGGAAAAGGCAGAGGCAGTAAAGGCTTGCCAGAATTTGGGAAAAGACCACAGCATCAGTAAGGTTACTGGCAGGAATCATGATACACTGCTGCGGGAGAGTTCAATGAAGAGACTAGAACTGTGTAGGCAGAGTTAGGGAAACCAACAGTGGGTGTGAAACATTTAGAAGCAAAGGTCAACTCTAGGCTGAAGGAACAGGAAGAAGAGCTGATGATCAAATCCCAAAGAGAACCGCAGGAGAGGGAGGCCTGCCAGGAGTGGCAACTTTTCACAGGATGATGCAGCCATCACCAAACTGAGGCCTGGTGGGGAGGGAGGGAGGGGAGAAAATGCCCTCCCCGCACTCGGCTCCCATGTCCGTTCTGTGCCAAATCAAATGGGAAGGCAGAGAGTGAGGGAGCCCATTGATATAGTCTGTAAACGCTGGCCTCCTGGGAAGCAGCTAGCAGAAGAGTGGAGAGCAGATCTAATGGGCAAAGGGGTGGAAGCCAGCGTCGCTATCTTTGGGGAAGCTGAGCCAGCATGCCATAGTAGTGCTGTGGGCTGTGAGAACGCTGACATGCTGTAGCAACACGATGACTAAAGACTCCCCTGCCGTGATGAATCAGGATGTGACACACATGGAAAGGCACGTTCTGGCGGACACAATATCAACTCTAGTTGAGCGGTGTGGGGACAGGACTATGGGATTAGCTAGGGCTGTTCAGTGCCAGCGAAGCACTCCTGACGTGGCGTGAAAGCCGCAGGAGAAGCTAGAGGGCAGACTGTGCTGGAAATCAGGCTTCAGACCTAATTGAGAGAACAGCTGAATTATGTAAAAGGCTGGATCCACCACCCTAGCATTCTCCTAGACTTAAATCCAAGGCCTCATAGGGGAGGCGTGGGACACGGAGGCCTGGAATGCGGACAATTAGTGGTGAGCTTGAGCTTCCCTTGCAGACAGGGGCTGCTCCTCCTTGGAGAAGATCAGCCTCCCTCGCCTGGAGACCAGGCAGAAGCCCTGTTTTAGGAGGATGCTTTAGGAGCTAATACTTGCCCTTCTCAGACATTACTCACAACCCCTCATTGGGTTTACTTGGATAATTAGGGTCAAGTCTCAGGATGACCTGGCTAGAGAAGGTCTTTCCCTGTGGTGGGAGGAATAAGATTCTCTACTGAAGCTGGCTCATGGCTTTACTAGTTTAAACAGGGATCAGAAGAATGTGCTTGGAAATGGGTCTTGAGGGCGTTGGACTGGGATGAGAGGAGCTGGGTGACAGAGTATGAGAGTGGATAAGAGTTTATTCACATGGGGTCATTCTCCCATGACTCAGGATTTAACAGCCTCACAAGGGCACCTGGTTCCAATCCCAGTGTGCTGTTGGATGACTCTTTAACGCTTAGGGAAAACGGCGGCGTATGTTAATGAAGAGAAGGCACTAGAACTGTCCTGTAAGAGTATTTAAAGATAAAAAAAGGCTCAGAATGTGGACCTTCTAGAATGGATTTATCACATAAGAGCAGAGAAGGCGCCAGCTGACTATGTTCTCCTGGAGGGTTCTGTGGATGCTTTCTTCAATAAAGCGGTAAGGAAGGCACTGTGGAAAACCTGGGTAGGGGCTGTCCTGTGAGATCGGGGCTGATGGCAGGACAAAGTGCCATGAAACTGCTCCCTGGTGTCAGTGGAAGTGAGAGGGGTCTGGAATAACAGAGACCAGGTGATGGCGTGTAGCTGTAAGAGGCAAGGTGAACGTAATTGCTGTAACAAGCTGCCAAGCTGCAGTGGTAACCAGAGGGCTCTGATCTGCAGGATCTGTGGTGCTGGTCCATGGTGCTAGTCCACAATATTAAAAAAACCTCCATGATAAATACATGTTATAATCAGAGACTTTATTAATTAGAAAGAGGAAACTACCTCTTCTCAGTGCTAAACTTGAATCTTTTTCACCTCTCTTTCCTCTTCCTTTCGCTCCTCTCCCCTTCTCTCTCTCTCCTTCCCTCACTTCCACAACTATTTATTAACTCTAATTTTGTGCACGGCACCATGTTTGGAAATAAAGATATAAATATTGCTACCATTTATGGATTTCTGACTATAAATAGGATCTTTCGTATTAATTTTTTGTAAATCTTTTGTCACCAAGCTTGTGGACACTTATTACCATTCCACAGATGATGAAAGCTCAGAGGGGTAAAGTGACTTGCCCAGCATCAGACAGCCGACGAGCAGCATGTGCCAGGTTTCTCTGACCCAGAACCAAACTCTTTCGGTTAAAGCGTGATGCTTTTACGGAGTGCTCCTTCAAGTCATTCCTGCCCGGAGGACTTTGGTTTTACTGATGGAAGACTGGCTCATTATTGATTAGCATGTTTGTGGTGTGTTCTGGAGGTGACTCAATGCAGGCTCGGGTCGTTTTATGAAGACTGTACTTTTTCTCTAGTTTCCTATGTAACCTCTAGGAAGATAATACTTTGCTGTAGCTCAAATCAAAGCTTACAACAGGAGAGTGTGAGGGAGAAAAGGAGCACAGCCTCACAGGGAAATCCAGAGACTGCCGTGAAGAGGAAGGCTGTATGCTCTCAACTCATTTCCTGGGTATGCGAACGTGGCTGCAGGGCAGTGATGATCCAGCGCCCTTTAGAGGAACTCTGCGTAGAACTAACTTGCAGCAACTCCTTACTCTTTGAAATGTTTATTTTGCAATTAACAGAAGGTAAGGAGAGGGTGAATTTCCCCGGATCCCTCCTCCCCCATGGGAGCACTTTTGAATGAAGAATATAGATTTTCTCAGCTCATTCTACTTCTGGGTTTATTAGCTCCATTGATTGAAATGGTAATTCATGTTTTCCTTCTTCCAGTTAGGAACTAACTGAGGCACCAGGAAAGTATCAAATTCTGCTGCAGTGACCCAATTAACTCTTCCAATTAATTAGATTTTTAACAGAATAAAAACATTTCAGAGATAACAAATGAACTGTATATGTAATTGAAAATAATATAGCCTTGGTAAAACAAGCTGTATTTCATAAAGTTTTCCAAGAAGGACTGACTGCTTGTCTTCTTCATTCAGGAGAACTTTTTTTTTTTTTTAATGTGCACCTTATCCTATTTGGTTTTCTTCAAAACATTAAAATAAATTACTAAGAAGTAACTTTTAAACCATTCTTCAACAAATTCTGCAAATTTTCTTTTCATTGAAAATTTCCACCAGTGAAAAACGATTTACTGGATTAGAAGAATTTTTGTCCTTTTGCAAGAGGAATCTTCTGGCATTTCTTTTACAATGGTCTCCCTTTGTTTTACTGAATGGGATTGTTTGAAATTGTGTACAGGGAGATCTAGGATTAATGGCCGGTCCTTGTGACCCTGGAGTATCTGAAGGGGGTGCTAAAGACCTCCGAGGAGGTAATGTATGATAAAGGAATGAAAAATAGGGAAGGGGTGAGAAAAAGGAGGGGGAAGAAAAGAAAAAGAGGAGCAGGTGCAAAGCACTATAATTGGTAGTGTAAGGCAGAGTCTTGTCTCCAATGGTAAAGAATTTAGAGGGATTATTCTGGTCTCTGTTCCAGGTCCTCATTATCAGGAATAAAGTAAATATCCCTTAAGCTTTTTTGGCTTTATATTTGACTTTAAGTTCCTCTGGCTGTACAATTTCCTTCGATATGAATAATTGAGTTAACAAAAAAAGGCTTCCTGAAACACAGAATCAATTAGACGCTTTGACCGCGATTGCTAAAAAATTGGGGCTTCTGGAAAAGTCATTCAATTCGCTCAAAAACCACTTCCCCAAACGACCAATCAAAAAACATTCCCCCAAAGAGAAAAAACATGTTGCTTTAACAAAGAATATGAGTATCACCAAGATCAGAATAGTATTTTGGAGGGGGGGGGTGGGCAATGTTGAAGAGATTACTAGCAAGGAATAAATGTAAATATCCTCAAGTTGCAAATAATATTATAGAACTTAAAATCATTTGCAAATGCATTTCTTCACTTAAAAGAAACTATACACACAATAAAGGATACTGATGAATTATCAACAGTCGTTACCTTGTGGAAGTACACATGCAAAATTATGCACTTAAAATAGAAATGTAATGCTGTTAGTTTGCAGGTTCTTTGTACAGGAAATGCATGAACAGGCCATGCTTTTTCGGTCTCATTGCGTTGCTCATGCAGATGCCTAAGATGTCTACAACACGGCGAGGTACACCATCAGAGGGAGGCGATCGAAGCTTCCAGGCAGTTTTGACCTCCCTCTTTCATTTCCCTCGTGGAATCGGCATATGGAAATGAAAATATTTGGGGGAGGGGGGACTAATGTTCCTGAGTGGACTGAAGACATCTGACATTTGACAATATGTGGGAAATGTTTTGAAGAGGAAGATTTTCGTTCAGCTTTTGGCTCCTGCTTGAGCAAGGCCAGAAACTAAGGCTGAAACATCTCCCCCTGGAAACGTAAGCGCCACTTAATGAGAAACAAAGTCCAATGAAAATTGGCTGCAAATTTCAGCATTAACAAAATCTGAGCCAACTTCAGGACAAAGCCCAAAGTAACTACTGTACCATCAGCCCACTGGTGCCAGTCGCCGTGCTGCAAGCGGCAGACAGGTGGAGGAGTAGCAGCGAGTGGGCTCTGGCCAGGGGGTCCCTCTTCTTTAGCACTTGTCAAAAGTACTTAATGTAGTAGAAAAAAGTTTTGTTTTTCAAACGAAGAGAGGCTTTCAGATTTCTTGGGCTGGGATTTCAAGTTACTCTTGTAGTGCAGGGACTGAGAGTCGAACATCTAGAAACTGTAAGTAAATGGATTCTTGAAGAGAGATGGGTTGTTCTTGCCAGTTTTCTTGCCCTGTAAGTTTCTTACGAAGAAGGCGAAATAGACTTTATTCTGTGGCCTGGGGAAGGAAGTGAATTGCAGTGCCATGGCCGGCTGTGGAGACAGGCAGTCCCTGGTGAAGGAACGCTTTTTGGCGGCTTGTGCCGTTTGAATGAGCAGAGAAATCAGGGACGCATTGCAGTAGCAAATAATCTTTGGTAAGTTCTGTTTTTGGATTTGACTAAACCCTTCCAAGAAGGCTAGCCGCTTCAGGTACACAATCTGCTCCCAGAGTAAATTTGTCCCTGTTACAAACTTTTCAGTTAAGGTATCATGGAACACAAGCAGCCTAGAGCGGAAGAAAGAAGACCAAAATCAGAACTCTGTGGACCGTGTTAAGGGAAGCCTGGAAGCAGAGGTGGCCCTTCACAGAGGAGATGGTCCCTTAATGACTATGAGTACGATGACATCAGGTCCTTATTTTGCCATTTGCAGGTACAAGGGAAGTGATAATCCTTGTGCTTTTTATTTGTTTGACAGTAGGTATGATTTGCCTTCAGAACTTCTTTAGCAGTATTGGATTTGAAAGGCTATAAGCTTCTGTGTGTGTGTGTGTGTGTGTGTGTGTGTGGCGGGGGCTCTTATTTACAAGGTAGGGTGTAGGCAGGGAGAACAAAGCCTGGTTCCCTGTGATGTTAAGTACAAACATGTTAAATAGTGAATATACCTCTGGTCTGTGCTTAGGGCAATAAAAATAGAAATCTGTGAAATGTGCTGTGTAGAAGACAAGTTGTTTGCAGTCAATCCTTATTTTGGTACCTAGAGCACTATGTCTTAAGCAATAAAGGCAGAAGCTTCACCAAATTCAAAAATTTTTTTATCACTTTATGTGATATGAATCTTATTTCTTCCTGGAAAATAATTCTAGAGGGCATTTTTGTTTGTTTGTTTCCCTTGTAAACACTAGAAAGACTTTCAGAACTGAAGTACTTAGAGTTAGTGGATCTTTCAAACCAGATGCTACTTTTCTGCTTTTTGATTCCAAAATATGCCATTTCCTTTACTGCAGCTGGGGAGCATATGACAAGAAAAAGAAAGGACTTCTGAAAGCCTTTTTATTCATTCAGTAAATGTGAACCACTCGAATATTTGCCAAAGGAATACCCAAAATATAGCACCCAAGAGACAGGCGAAACCGATGGTGTCTTCATCAGGCAGCTGCATGTCTGGGTGTAAAGATTGATGGTAAACTTGGTCAGTAGTCTCAAATTTTAATGTGCACACAAATCATCTGGAGGTCTTATTATAATGCAGATTTGGATTCATTGGGTCTGGGCTGGGCCTGAGATTCTATAGTCCTAGTTAGCTCCCAGGAAATACTCATGCTATTGATTCCTGTACTACAACCCTACGTAGCAAAGGGCTAGACAATTTCCTCTTCTGACAGAGGCCTGAGGAAAGCAGTGTTCTTGCGTGGCTGATAGAAATACCCTCAGATAACCCAGGAATAAGAGTAGAGAAGAAGATTGTTTAATGACGTAAAAGTCAGAATATGGCACAAAATAAATGCAAAGTTAAGGAGTACATGAAATAATATTTCATTACTTACAAGACCTATACATAGACTAGTCATTACATAAGAAGCAGATTGCAAGAAAGCCAACCTGTGAGTAGGTCAGCTGTGCTTCCGTCTGTCATTTCCTCTGTAGAGAAGAGATTACACGGGAGAGGAGCGTGGCCTGTTTTGGTTGGGATAAAATCTGCTAAGGTCTACTTAAACAGCAATTACTGCTTACTTGGAGTGAAAAACAATTTAAGCCAGGTGATGAGAAGAATGTAGAATTTATTAACCTTCTGGCCCACAGCTCCTCTAGGAGAAAAAAATCCATTTGCTTAAAAAATTGATTTAAAAGATGGCACGTGGTGATATTTTTAGGAATGTATTTACAAAGCTGCCTTGAACATACTGCCCTCCATGAAAGATGTTTTATTATTTCTCCAAAGAATTAACATAAACTCAAACCACTGGCTTGTGCAGGGTCCCTGGGAGGCTAAGTGTGCTACTATGGCTTGTAAGTGGGACACAGTTATGGGGCCCTCTCAGATATCCCCTAAACACTGATCAGAACCTGTTCATGAAATATAACTGCATATATTGGGAGGTTTAGAGAACATGGCTGAAAATGCAACAAAATTACTCTAGCTATAGTATCATGAAGTTTCTGAGTCACTGCAGAACTCACAACAAAATGAAATTACCAGAGTAGAACATGTTTAAAGCACATACATGCACAAAACAACTCTGGTTTGTGATATAATATTCCCTGAGAAGAAAAAAATAGATTGTGACCAAGATTAATCCTGCATCTTTTACTCTAATTTCCTGTGGTGGAAGTTGAAAGCCAAGAATTATGTTGAACTTGCATCCCACAAATTCAGAGATAAGCCAGACCCTCCTTGACTCATTCCCGCCCTAACCCACAGAGAGATCTCCAAGGAGCAGGGCCGAGCCTCTGATGCCTGGAGGGCCTCTGAGTAGAGCTGGATGCTTTAATTTCCTTTCTGGTCTTTGTTGATGACAGAAGCACATGAAATTTTCCTTCATCTCATATTTTTGTGTTCCATTATTCCTGTTGTACATTTTAAATGCAGTCTTTCTACTTAGAGATATTTCACAAAAGATGATTAAATATCATTTATACAAGTAACTGTCTTTACAGATATCCTAAAGTCATTCTTTTCAGTTTTTAAGTCATGTTCATTCTCAAGGAAACTTTCAAAATAATTTATTCATCATGTTTCTTGGTAAATTTCCCTTGACAGCCTGTTCCATATTAGCAGAGAAAGTGTGAGGGTGATGACCTGCTCTGCTATGGAAGACTCAAAGAGCATTGTCCAGTATCTCACCCATTTTTCATGAATCATGAGGTGGAATTATCTAGTATTATCACACAAAAAACCCTGTTGGCTGACTCTGCTTAGATGCTGAGAAATATGAAAAGCTCTTTACATTAACAGTTCTCCTTTCTTCCCTATACCAGCCAGAAGTTGGCAATTCTCTTGGACAGTTGTAAGGTATGTGTTTTTGTCTTGTGTTTGGATCTGTTTTAGTGGTCTCTCCATTCTCTACATGTTTCGTTTAAAAAAGCACCTAACTTCCGATGAAAGAAACTCAGTTTTCCTGACCTTCTCCTTTCTGTTCCTAATGGTCCTTGAAATGAAAATATTTTGTTGAGTTTCCTGATTTGGACTGGGGCAGTCTACTTAATGGCTCTTAAGAGAATAGCTGGTGACTTGTGGTTTTCTCTGCTGAGAGAGAACACACATTTGCATTTGGGCGCTAAACATAGGGGTAGATTTAAATCAAAGGCACACGTGGTTAGAGAATCATCTCCAGCATGGTGTCAAACATTCCTTTAAAGCAAAACCTCAATTTCTAACCTTCCATCACTTTGGTCTCATGGATGATTTTTCCTTTATGAATGCAATACTGCATCGTAAAAGGCTTACCTCGAGTCAAATATTTCTTCTTGAGGACTCTCTACTTTGTGAGGTTATTGCACTCTAAAACTTTCACTCTAAATAACGGGATTTTTTGGGTTTCAAATTCTGGATTTAACTTGTAAAATTTTCTCCAAATATTGTGAGTGTGGTTGTGACTGCTCCTTTACTACCATTTAAGTTTTATTTTCTTATTGGTGGTTCTATGAAAATTCTGTATGGTTATATCCACTTATGGACTAGAATTTTCCAAATGGTTCTTTGTGCATCGTGATCAGACTTATTGTTATTGAAGTCTCAGGACCAAAACTGTCTTCCTGTCACATGTGTATAACATATCTTTTGATTTCTCAATTTAGTGCTTCTTGGTTTAGGGTTGCTATAGTTATTGCATTCAGTAATTGTTCTCTGAGTTTAACTTTTCTTGGAAGAAATCAGCCCAGATTTCTTACTGTTGATATGACTATGACTTGTGTCTTAGAACTTTTGTGTTTCCAAAATTGTCCAAATAGTCCATTAATTCTACCAACAACCATCTGATTGAAAAATCTGTCAAACTAGTTATTTGATTGAACCATTGGTCAGGATTATGTTGCTGTATACTGTGCAGTTAAATTGAGATTATATTACATTGTATACTGTAGATTCCTGGCATAGCATGTGTAGGACAAATTCTTGTCTCTAGGTTATTACTAGTTTGAAGGACTATCTTATTTATAGTGTTCTTAAGTCATGTGTTTGAAATGTGGCTAGAACTTATAGGGAAATCAGATGCTATTCCAATAATACACCTACAAAAGTCTAATTTAATATACACGATAATGCACATAGTATGGAGTTGAAAGGCTCTGGAAGCAGAAAAGCTTAGATCTGTCCTAGCTCTGCCACAAAATGTTTTCTTTAATCCATCTGGGCTTAAGTTTCCTCATTTGTATAATAAAGGCATTGGACTATAGTTTCTTAGGTCTCTTCTAGCTCTGAAAAGTTAAGAGTCTAGCCTCAAATGGAGCTCAGCTGTCCCTTTTTGACTTTGGGAAATGGTGTAGATAATTAAAAGACCCTTTTTCAAATTTCTAAGTCATTTTTGGTTTCCGGATATTCAATCTATGGCAGAAAACACCTTTTAATGAAATGAACTGCATCTTGCCATGAAACAGGGAATACATGATTAATTTGGTGGAGTGACATTAGCTCATTTAGGTTGCTTTGTTCTTCATTATTTTATTCAATGATTAGTTCATAAGACCTCTGGAAGCCTGTGCTCCACTGTGATCTTCCCACTGTGAACAAGTTAATCACTGTGACCCATTGCGGAGGTGATGGCCTGGGGAACCATTTGCCTATTGAGTATACACATCTGGAAAATTCTCCTTGGCTGAGCAAACATATTTCTTTAAATTTTTCATCCACATCAATGAGAAGTGAGGAGTGGCCCATTAGCGAGATGTACCTATGCAATAATGTAACAAAACTGGCTAACAACACTTCATTTATTACAGGGCTAAATGCTCATTATTGTTTGTAAAGGAAGCTTTCATAACCTCTGCAGAGTTACAGTATACATGGCCGATTTCCATTTACAAAGGCAGAAAGTCCTTGTTTTCTCGTCAAGCTCTGACTTACAAAACTCCCGTTTTTTTTTAAGGGGTGTGTGTGTGTGTGTGTGTGTGTGTGTGTGTGTGTGTGTGTGTATTTAAGAGAATGTTTAGTGACTAAATGGGGGAGAAGGGAAATAGAATTTGAAATGAGGAAGAAGGGAAAACACATTTTAGAAATTCTAAAAAAGCTCCAAACAAACAAAACCCAAAATACTGAGGGGGTGTCACAGAAGGACTTAACAGAAAAGACCCATGCCATATGCTTCTGTTTCTGTATGCTTCCTCCATGAGCAGAAGGGACTAGAAAGGCTGGATTTTTCCAACAGAAGGAGTGTGAATCTGGAAATTCTTAAACTAAAATAGGTGTAATTTCATGCTGCAGAGAGGCACTTTGCTTATGCAATTGAAATAAAGAATGAAGTGCCTACCTGGGTGTTTCTAGGGTAATTGTAAGCAAATAAGACTAATTAGAAGCCTCCATAGTCTCTAATTAAAAGCTAGGAAGTAACTCACTCTGTGATAAAAGAATCCCTGGATATTTGGAAGAGTCATACGAAAAGAACACAAAAACTTACTGGGGCTTTAACTTCCCCAAGGCCAAAGTCCCTGTTCAATGGAGTGCATAATTTTGGAAAGCAGAGGATAAATAGATCCGGAGCTTGGGACTCACAGGTCTGGTCCCTAAATACACATTTGGGACAACGAGTATGGGAAATAGGGAGAGGCAACATTTTAGTACCAGTCGTACTTGGAAAATGTCATTTAAATAGAATGGGAGCTTACATGGGGCAAGCTGAGAAGTACAGTAGTCCCCCTTATCTGTGGGTGAGAGTTCCAAGCCCCCAGTAGATGCCTGAAACCACAGATAGCACCAAATCCTATGTTACTATGGTTTTTCCTATATACACATAACCTTTCAGTTAAAGGAAGCACTCAACAGTTTCTCTTTGGCATATCTGAATTGCCAGCATCACTACTCTTGCACTTTGGACCACTGTTAAGTAAAATAGGGTGACTTGAACACAAGCACTGTGATACTGTGACAGTCAATCTGATAATTGAGATGGCTCCTGAGAGGGGCAGGCGGTGTCTACTTCCTGGATACACTGGACAAAGGGATGGTTCATGTCCTGGGTGGGATGGAATGGGATGTTCTGAGATCTCATCATAATACGCAGAAGGACGCAAAATTTAAAGTGTATAAATTGTTTGTTTCAGAAATTTTCCATTTAATATTTTCAGACTGTAGTTGGCTGTAGGTAACTGAAACCGTAGAAAGGGAAACCACAGATAAGGGGGATGACTGTACTTTCATTTGAAGCGAGAGGAAAAACGGAGGCACTTTGCTTAACTTTTGGGGACTTTTGAACACTTACTTTTTCATGCCCTATGGTCAGACCCTTCTTTTAGATCAGGTTATCACTCAGCATGAGAAAAAATGTGAAATCAAGTTAAGAAAAGAACATGCAATAGGGAAGGAAAGGAGCAGGAAAGTTCATTTTGCTGAATAAAGAATATTTTAAAAGACAGGTCTGCCATATTCTCTCCCCAATCAATTTGATTGAAAAGCAGAGATAGTATTTTCTTAAACACAGTTCATTTGTAATTTGTCATGATAATATAATATGGAAAAAATAAAGCTGCCTATCAATGTAAGCATTTCCAGGGTGAATCTTTGGCAAAAATGTGGACCTGTAACAATTTAGATGGTGTTTTCTTTCAACCAGTTTCCAAAATCATGGTTCTGAAAATTTCCAAAAGTTTTAACATTTTCTTGCATCTTCTTGTAGTCAGGTATTCAGAGGTACATGTTGGTTCTAATAACTTTGGTAGAAACATGTTGAAAATAGAAATTAATATAAAATACTTGTCTTGAGGCTAATTTGGTAAGGCCTGAGTAAACTGGTAATTTCTTAAAATAATACAAATGAATGTAAGACACATGGGTAGAATAGCAGATTCAGAAAAAGAGATTAATATTGTATTTCCATGTTTCATAAAGGACATCAAGTAAGGCCACCAGTACAGGAACCGAGTGCCTCTTGATTTTCCTGCGATGATTTCCTATCAGCTTCACGCTCATGGGAGGGGGAGATGCAAGATGATCTTCGACTTTGTTTCCAGCATGGTCAACAGCGACACTGGCTGAAACCCAGGTTCAGCATTCTCGTAGAGTGTGCAATGTGGATGCTTCCGGCTGGTAGGGAGATTGTGGCAGTAGGCTGGCTAGTGTGCTGTGCTATGGGGGCTCACAGGGTAGAGAAGAAGCCTCTGTGTGAAGGGACTTCCCCTCTGGTCATACTCTCCATGTTGGCTTGAGCTAGGTCGCAGAGGCTGGCTGCCATTCTCACCCTTAGATGGGGTGGAGATAGGTCTCAAGCCACCTCAGATAATTGAACAGCAGCTGTGACACTCGGAGCAGCGTTTCTTCTTTTTCTTGGGGTGGAAAATGGTGAGGATTGCTTCATCAAACACGGCTTTGAGACCTTTCTGAGTCAGGGCAGAGCATTCCAAGTAGCACTGTGCGCCGATCTTAAATACAAAAAAGAGAAAGGCATGAGAAGAAACACAGAGAAAAGCACAGTGGAGTCAGCCCTCTGCCCAGCCAAGTGATGCTGCTGCTTGTCCCACAAACAGTCTGGGAGTGGTTTAGATTGTGTTCTTTTTCTTTTCTTTTCTTTTTCATTTCTATTTGCATCTGCTATCCTCATTTTTTGTATTTTTATATTTTTTACTTTCTGGTACTAACAATAGATAGTTGTGGATCACTTGTGATAAGCAATACATTCTGAAAGTGATCCATAACCATTTATTTCTAATATGGGAACACAACAATATAAAGACTAAGAGAGGATTCAAAAGCAGCAATACAGGTTAAATATATTTTGTGAAGAACAGGGCTACATGATGTTGTTTTTAGTACCCTCTCATTTGTATGCAGAATGTGTAAATCTGATAGAAATGAAATGTATCTTATCTCCTTCTGTATGTAGTAGACAAAGTGTTAACTTAGTTGATAAAGCATATAGAGAGTGGGTGATATGGTTTTATAGGTTATTCTTGAATAAAATGCATTCCCGATAAGGTATCTCTCAGCAAAGTAATATACAATTAGTGTCATTATTTGCTTTTAACATATTTTAAGAGGTATATTTTTAAGCAGCTAAAAAACCCTAAAGCATGTAAAAATAACAATTATAAAATGTATTTATTGACAGAGACACTTCCTTGTCAGTATACAGTCTATGCGTATTTAAATAATAAAATATTTTGTGCTTGCTTATGGCTTTATTTCAAAGCTTTTGATGATTTCATGCTGTGATATATTTGATAATCATAAAATCCCTATGAGAAATATAAAAATTCAGGCCAGAACTATACGTTCACATTAGAAAAACGGCAGGGCAGAGCAGACACGTTTGGCAGTCAACTTCACGAAATAATTCATGAGAGGGAGACCTGGGATTTTAATTGCTCACAAACTCAGTATGATAAGCCAACACTTTGATGTGGGCCTTTTAATATTAAGGACATCTGGAGAAATTCTTCTATTATATGCTTCAGATTATAAGAATAACTTTGAAAAATTAAAGCAAATCTAGAAAAGGGTTGGCTGGTTGGTGAGTTCCTGGAAACCTCAGCAGATAAATGACTAAATCGGGGTAGCACAACCGTATGCCTAATAGGGCTAGTAATTTATGCAAATGAGTAAAGCAGAGCTGGTGCCAGACAATACGGAGAGGCAGGGATTGTGGTGGGCTGTGACGTGCATACCACCTCGAGAGATGGCAGTCTTACTCAGCTTCAGATAATTCTTGTCATGTAAGAATGTTGGCTCACTGTTGCTCAGCTTTGTATTTTTCAAGAGGAGTTGGACATTTGCATTTTAACAAAAGTTATATTTGCCAAATTTTAAAATACTCTGTGGGCCAAACAAAACACTGATGTGGAATATCTTTGTCAGCAGGCAGCCAGTTTGTAATGCATGGACTAAGGGAACTGGCAATTTAGCTTAGAATGGAGTGGGAAGAACCCCTAAAGGTAAAATGAATTGTTTAAGGACATCCAAATAGAAAGTGAAAGAATTAGACCCAGAATGTGGGTCTCTTGAAGTGTGTTCTTGTCCTTGTTCCATGACAGTGACTGTGACCCTTATCACTCAATTCTGCAAAAAGCTGGTCAACTAGGCAATTAATGAAATGAGGTTGCCCACTCATTTGAAAGTCCACAGATATAAAAACTAAGCATGAAATAAAATCGTTCTGGTTGGGTCCAGATATTATGCCGTGTGTGTGTGTGTGTGTGTGTGTGTGTGTGTGTGTGTGTGTGTGTGTGTAGAATGGTTAGAGTATGAGCCAAAGGAAAATACCCAAAGAAAAGATATTGAATGTTGAAAATCTGTTTTATGGCTTTCATTTTGACCACGGCTTGGCTTTTAGATTAGAACGTAACATTTTTTTAAACTTAAAAATAGTTGGATGCAAGATAGAGATAAAACGTAGAGAAAATTTTTCTAATAATGTTATGAAATGTCATCTATTACATTTTGAGATTGTGTCCAATGCTTGATATGAACACATGTGCAAAGCATGCTACTCTAATGTAATGTGTCAACTGAATGACTACTTGTAATGTGCTAGCTCTTGTCAGTCATCCTGAAAAAAATACCTGGAAAGTACTATGGGACCATTGTATCCAGAATACCTCCCACTAACAATCACAAGCCTCAGCTGATTCGGCAAATTACAGGAGAGCTGGGCTGAGCTCAGCTCACACAAGGGGTTCTGGGCCGTCTGGTCCTGCAAGATGAGCCAGTGCATCCTCTCCTTGTCCTCCTTGCGGAGTGCTGCTGACAGCATGTCAGAGTTTGTCTTTCAATGGTGCAGGAGGAGCCCAAACTTATCTTTCTCAATTCAGACATTTCTGAAGATCATGAAACAGTCTATCAGGGAATTATTGTGTAGCAGGGTTAACATGACATTAGTTGGTGCTCACAGTTTCAGGAAAAGTAGCAAGCAGATTTGGGGTGTGATTTGGGAAATATGTGTGAGAAACAGAACCCAGTTACGAGGTAAGTATTGTTAACAACATATCGAGTGCTTGGAGGGTCATCATTCTTATGGGGGGGGGAGGGGAAAGGCATAGCCATGTTACAGTGATGGCTAAAACCAAACCTAAACAAAAACCCACTTGTGCCCATGAAGATGTGAAATGGAAAACTGTCTCAAGGAAACATGGCTTTTCTTACAGCAGCAACTTTCTCTGCCTCTTGAAGCAATTGACCCACACAGCCGAAAATTTAGAACCAGTCTGTAAGAGCTCAGGATTCACAGATCCTTGTTCAGATATACATGTTAGCAATCTGCCACATGCTTTCCCAAAATGACTTGTTTTCTAAAATTTTTATTTCTCAATTAGAGTTGACATTCAACATTATTTTATATTAGTATCAGGTGTACAGCATAGTGTTTAGACATTTATATAATTTACGATTATTCTAGTACCCACCTGGCACAATACTTAGTTATTATAATATTATTGACTATATTACCTATGCTCCCTATAATATTATTCCCTATATTCCCTATGCTGTATTTTATATCCCATTACTATTTTGTAACTACCAATTTGTACTTCCTAATCCCTTTTCCTTTTTCATCCAGCCCCCCAACCCCATCCCATCTGGCAAAAAAAAAAAAAAAAAAAAAAAAAAAAAAGAAAAAGAAAAAAAAAAGATTTATTTTCAAGAAAAAAATAGAGATCGAGGAATTGTAAACTGAGAGAATACTTTTCTAATAACTTTGTAATAGTAGCTAAAATGTATTGTTCCAAAGTTGGTAAATTTATCAGAGGTATAGAGAATATAACGAGTCTGAAAAGATGAAATTAATGAACAAACAAACAAATCTACAATGACTATTCAAATGGAAAAAAATCTAGTACTTCTTCCAGGTCACCCTCCTAGAAGTAGGCATATAGATAAGATAGAGTATAACATGAAGGAATAGAGGCAAAGAGATCGCCCCTGCTCTGGGAATACTGAGAGGGCACACAGAATTAACAACTACTATAGTTTGCTGAGCTAGAACTCGTGGTACTCTGGCTCATTAAAATGTCACAAGAACTTTATGAGGTAAGTCTATAACCATCCTCATTTGCAGCTCGGAAAACTGATGCCCAGAGGGGTAAGTAACATCCCTAAGGCTACACAACTGAGAAAATGGCAGAGATTTGAATTTGTCTCCAGAGCCAAAGTCTTAGCTGCTCTTAACAGCAAATGTGAAGAAATGGGGCTGAAAGAGCAAAAGTAATGAACAAAGTTGTCAAGAACTTAGTGAGGATGATGAAAGAACAGGAAAAGGAAAAGGCATTTCCTATAAATGGAGAGAAGAGAAGATGTTAGTGGAAAAAACAGAATAAGCTGGTATCTAAAGAATGGCTAATAGCAAGGATGTTCTTTATTCCTTATTTAAGAATTGGGAAAGGTACACAGAGAGGGCAACCTGAGAGCCAAGAAAATGAAAACCGAATGGCTCGTAAAAGAAATCCTATCTCCACAAATCAGCATTATGATCAAATTGCTGAAAGATGAAACACATGTGTAAGCTGGATGTATTTGCTGTTGAATTTTTTAGGACTGTAGAGATTGCCAACCCAAGGGTGGATAATGTGAGTGTGCTGCTTGAGTGTAGGTTGATATGGGGTGGTGGGGACTATGGCAAACTGAAGGGTACATGCCTTGTCTCAAAGACTGTTTAAAATTTGCAGTTGATGTGGAAATGCTGGGTAGTGTTGCCAGATGTCTGATTTTTTTTAGATGCCAGAGATGTGTATGTTTATGTAAAGTGTCCAAATTGTTCAATGTTGGCCACCAAATCACATTAAAAACACCTGTGTGGACTGATCAAAACTTTTGAAGGTGAAATTTGACCCATCACTTGCCAGTGTGCTCCTTATGCTTTAAAGGATGCCTTGTATGTTCCGGTCTCCCAATTTGAGACATTTTTCTCCCCAGTCCCCTAACTTGGTCCACCTAACAAATATCCTCATCCTATAGACCTGGCTCAGACGTCAACTGCTCCAAGAAATTTTCTCTGAATCCTTCTCTCCTGAATGTGTCCGTCAGTCACTCCCTTTTCTCTGCTACCGCAGTGCTCTGCACACACGTGTTGTAGTTATTCAGCTGGCATGCTGTTGTTTGCCTGTCTCTCTCCTCTTCTAGCCTATGGGCCTTTTGATAGCAGGGCTGTCTCTCTCTTCCTCATCTCTGTAACTCAGACCCAGCGATGAGGTGACAGGTGTTCATGACCACGGGAGAAAGAAGAAATTGTTGGCACACAAAACAAGGAGGTTAATGGTGACTTTTGCAGTCAGGAGGAGGGTATTGAAGGCTGCAGCTGATTAACATGGCTGAACATTGATTACGGGATTTTTTGCAGCAATTCTGCTGCTTTTACCCCACCGGTGCCTGTTAACAAACCCAGCCTGTTAACAAAGGGTGAGAACGACAATAGACAAGGCACAAGCAAGAGAAAGAGATGGCAGGAGTAGTCAAAAAGAGGAGGCCAAAGACTGAAAAAGGAAAAATGGTGACGTGTTTTATGAAGAAATACCGTAGGGAGTCTGAACTTAGGAAGTTATGTTTAGGTTGTATCAACTGGAATTGGGAAAGAGAATGCGCAAAGAATTATGATCTTAGAGCTAAGGTATAGCACAACTCCTGGCACATGTTGGGTGTTTAGTCAATTATTGTGGAATAAAGCTAGGAATAGGGATATACACAAACGAACAAGGAATGAGAAAAGTAGGCTGAAAATTAAAAAATGACTAAATGAAGAAGGATAACAAGTAAAAAGCTAACAAAGAATATTATAAATTGATACAAAACATTTATGTAAATATAGTTTACTTTGGAGTATAAAGAATCATAAATACGTATGATCTGAAGATGCCCCTTAAAAATCAAATGCCCTTTGAAACCATAAAGAGATGATAGATAAAAAATGCTTTGGAAATTGAAAAGTACTGAACAACAAGAATTGGTTAAGAAAAATATGAACTTGCAAAGTGTTTTAAGTTATGGGGAGAATATGCACATTAAAATATGGGGCTTCAGCATATAAAAAAGATGCCCAAACCTGAAGGTTTATTCTCAGATTATGGGAGGGGCAGAAGAGTGTGGTGGTTAAAGCCCACTGTCACATCTCAGCTCTGCCACTTTCTAGCGCTGTAACTTAACTTCTCTGAACCTCAGTTTCCTCCAGGAAAGTGGAGATATGATATCGGCGCCTTAGGGGGTTGCTGTGAGGATTAATTAAGACCAGGCATGTAAGCGCTTGGCACCAAGCCTAGCACACTGCAAACACTCCATAAATGCCAGCTGTTGTTATAAACTACTTGACAGGAAAGTCAAAGAGCAGAGAAACTTAAAGCAACTCTGTAATTACATGAATTGTGATGAAACAAGTTAAAATCTTGCTTCGTTTTCTTCTAAATTGGATTTTGTAAGCTAAACATGATTCTCTCTGTACCTAGGAGCAGTTGCTAGGAGAAACTGGCAAAAGGCAATAAAGTGGTGAACTCAGTCATTGTTCCTAAAATAAGTATGAAATGAGATGGGAGGCTTTGGAATGATTTTTTTTTTTTTTTCCAGAGGGAAAGAATAACTTCCCAAATGAGAAGTCAGGTAAGGACACTGACAAGATGCTGGAGGAAGATAGACCAGAAGCAAGGGATATAGAAACCACATTTCTGCAAAAAGCTAGTGCTGAGTCTCCTGGACCTTTTTTTGTTATGAGAAATGTATAGCTGGGAATCACGTACAATTATTGATGTAGGTATATATTTATGCACCTTAGTAAGATAATTTAAGCTGGATATCTGAGGAAAAGATAGAAGAATGTATTGACATGTATCCATTTTACAGGAGGGAAAATAAAGGTAGGATGAGACAATTTACACAGCGGTCAGGTGCACTGGGGTGATGTCCCCAAGGCTGGATTAGAATTGTTTCTGTTATTATCAGCTGGCGAATCAAATATGTTTATCTCTTTATGACCCTGCTTCCTCAACTATAAGATGAGACAAACACTATCTGCCTAGGAAGGTTATGAGGCTGGAATGAGACAAGAGTTTGTAAAGTGCATGGTATTGTAACGATGGTTCTGACATAACTGTTCACAGAAGTAGAAAGCTTTTGGTCTCTCAAATACTTGTGAGATGTTCTCATGTATTGAACCCATGAAAACGTAATTTTTATTAAATTCACTTCTATTTAAGTATACCATATTTAGTTTTGGTACCTATAATTTTAATAAGAGGAATTCATGTGTTTTTGTTAATGAAGAATTTGCAATTAATATTATTCTTGACTACTAATTCTAAAGGGTGACTACTAATTCTGCTTGGGGCATGCCTTTTGCAGGGTTAGTTTAGAAAGTAAAAGAAAATTTTGAAATCTCTGGCCTGTGTCAATGAATTTGTGACTAAATCAGTGAGGGGTGGATTCAGACTATGAAAATATGATTTATAAGCCTTCTCTTACATAAAGTCCCTCCTCCTCTTGTGTCCATTTTACTGGCTGCTTTTACACACATCTTGGTGGTAATTGCGCGACAAAGATTTGGTGTCTGGCAAATACTTTCTAAGTATCCATCCTCCCCACCCCCAATCACTATTCATGTTAAGCTCTCAAGAATGAAGAAAGGTCTGTGAAAACAACCAGCTGTGAGCAAGTTGCTATTATCTGCAACTTGGATTCTCCAACTAGTTACTTTTTGGTCTGCATTACTCTTCCAGAAGCTGTTTGTGACATAAGCCAGCCTCTCTAAGTGGCCATGCATTATATGGTGAGAAATACTGAACGAATATAACCCTGCCAGATGCTAAGCTAAGTTTCTCCCCTCCCCAAAATCACACAATGCCTTTTATGGGGTCATTTAAATGAGTTACACCGATAATAAGCAGTGAGATTTATAAATACATATCTAATGACTTTCTTTATTCATACTAAATATGGCAAGTGGATATTCTAGAGGTTGCTAAATCAAATGCTGAGTGTCCCAGCTGTTTAAATTCACCAAATTTCTTTCTTAATGAAAAACAGATAATGCTGGATGACAAGAATGCCAACCAAATGGTCCCTTCTGGTCTGAGTAGAACAGAGGGGGAGAATATAAGGCAAAGATTCTGAACACATTGCACTTTAAAGCAAAAGCCTGTGTAGCTCATTCATTCTGAAGCATGCACCAAACTCTTCTTTCAGCATACATTTAAAATTAAATTCAAATCTGACTGTACCGCTTTTGCAAGCTTCACGCCATGCTCGTAAGTGAGAGGTTTCTCTTTCATATATAGCAAACGGGCCAAGGTTTTGGGGTCATCACGGAGATCAATCTGGCAAAAACATACATGTGATAAGGTCATTTATTTTTTCAGGCATTACCATAAACTGTGACATAAGAGATTTTTTTTCCCTTTGACATCTATGAAATTGCCGAATCTTCTTTAAAGAAGCACATACAGATACCCATATTATGTCTAAAAATTAAAATAATTGTTTTGTAAATGTATACATGAGGCTTTTCTTATATTTTCCCTAGCTTACTCCAATGATTCTGTGGCAGTTCAGATGTTTTTGAAAATTCCCATTTATTTCTAGAACCCTTGGGGCATTAAAGTAATTGATAAATCTTAACTACCTTACAGTGATGCTCATTTGATCCCAAATTAGGTTACTCATTTTTAATAATTTATTTCCTAGAAAAATAGATAATTCTGGCTTTTCTAAACCAAATCTTCATCCCTCAAAGGGCTGCCATGAAAATATTTTATTGAATGTACTGGAGGCAAGTTCTAGAGAGGGATTGCCAAAGGATTTGTTCCAGGAATAAGCATTAATCTTTTCAAAGGTAGAACTACTTTGAAAATAGCATAGATTAGGTTTTATAATTTAATTAAATATTTTAATTGCTTTAAAATCTCATTGTGTATGTGAACCCATGTATATATGAGTGGGTGTGAATGTAGGCACATCTAAGCTTGTGTTTTAAAGAAAAACCAATATATTCATATATTAAATTTATATATTAGTGTTTCATTTATAAGCATTGTGCAGCTTTACTAATTTGTGTATTTTTTGTTTTTTGTTTTGTTTTTGATTTTGGCCTTCATTGTTCTACTTAGTGCTCATTTGTTATAAATTAGTCTCGAATTACACAGAGATGTTTGCATCTCCCACCACATATTTTGGCAGCAGGGATCAGGACTCTATCAATATGGTCAAACATTATCATCTGGGATTAAGGCAAAAGAATTTAAACAAACAACTTTCAGAGCAAAAGCATTAACAGTATTCTGATTTATGGATGTGTTAATTATATGTCCATATCTTCTCTGGGAAATATTTTTCTACCTTTATGTTTTTAAAAATTTCTCTTTGTTAAGCAGAATGTAAAATGAGAAATGGAAAACAGCAGCATATGAAACAGATAACAATAAAATCCTTCAGTATTATTCATTTCTGTGTCTCTGGGATAGTAACTTCAGTTTAATATAGCAAAGAACAAAATCTATTTAAAACTAGAAAGTTGGAACAATATTTAACAACTCTGCAATTACTGTTGGAAATTCAAACTATGAACTTCACTAGCTTTCAAAACTTTTTAAAGGCCTTTGTAATCACAGGTTTGTTTATCTGGTGTATCTGCTTTAACTTTTTTTTCTAAAATCTGGAAGACCACGGGCTTAAAGGAAATAGAAAAGAGTAAATTTCTGTCTTCCTTCTCCATGAGTATTACTAAGGAGTTTCTATCATAATGTGGCTATTTTGATTGCTGAGGTCATTTTGACATTCACACCTATTTTGTGACTTTCAAACAATCATGGATTTTAGATATAAAAAATATTGGCTAATAAGTATAATTGACATCCCCACGTCATTCCTCTGGCTTATGGCTGGAGATGGGCATCTATTTCAAAAAAATTAGTATGTTATTTAAAAATAAAAAGCTGAGATTAATTTTTAAAGGCCACATCAAATAGCTCTATTTTTTCTTCACATCAAATAGCTCTAGTTTTTCAATTGTGGCTAAATAATCATGCAGATATTAAGAACAGCTGTTCATGGGATTGATATATCTGAGATACTCTTCTACGGTGTTTGATAGAATAGGATGTTCAAGAGATACACAAACCATCTTTCCTTTTTGGCCACCCTCCTGTCCCACCTGCCCCACCCTGCCATCACCCGTCTGGTAACCTGGGTGCCTATGAGGATGTAAGGCACGTGAGGCATGCAGTCCTTCAGCTCCGGGACCCATTCCTCCTGGACATTGTGGTAAGAGGCAGGATTTACGACAGAGAAGCAGATCAAAAACACATCAGTGTTGGGGTAGGAGAGAGGCCTCAGCTGGTTGTAGTCCTCCTGTGGGAAGAGCAAAGAGTTCAGCCTGGGTGAGGTGGGTCTCTTGTGATTCCGGAGAGTGCCCAGGGACAAGATTCTATTGCAGCACGCTGCGACCCTGTTCCTTCCCCTGGAATCTGGTACTTCCCTATATTACCAGAAATAAAGAAGCCATCAGTCAGGAAAATACCTTTTTGTTGTGTACGGAGATTATGAATTGCTCCCTTTTAAAATGAACTTGAAACAAAAATTTTAATAGCTTTTAGTGACATAATTTACACTTCATAAATTTCACCCACTTACTGTCTTCAATTCAACAATGATTATTGCAATTGTCCCGTCACATTGGAACTCTGTCGTTTTCAAGATGGATCTAAATTAGTGGGCCATTGGCCAAGGCACAGAAATTCTCTTCTTATACAATTAAAAAAAATGCATTCGAATTTAATTCAGAATAAGCTAACAAAAACGCAAACCGAAGAGTTGTTGCCAAATCAGACACCATGAAAGTTGAAGAAATATATTGTGTGAGGGTTTAGAGCTCAGAATCTGGGATTTGTTTCTACATCTACCTAAAGGCCATAGCGTGGTCTAATAAATAAAATGCCTGCTTAATTATTTTTTCCAAAAGCCTTTTTAGACCAGAATATGCTCCGGTTGAAGAGATCCTAGTTATGTAAGATGTTTATGTATGTGCCGTTTTAGGGGAGATGATAAAGACAAAGGAAAATGGATCACCTCAACTTTGGGAAAATGTCAGCAAGTACATTTTATTACATGTAAAATATTTAGGAGGTTCCAAGATAAAATCCACTATTTCAATAGAAGATTTAATATATTTTCATAAATTTAGTAACACATAAGCCAAAAGTAATTTTATGTGTATGTGTGTATACTTATACTATGTATGAATATACTATGTATACCTACATTTCCTCATACACCACAATATGACCTATGTGTTCACACATACCACATATACTTTATATATGTATATATGCTATACACACGGCACACCATATGCACCAATATGTTCACACGTATCACATACATTTGTACATAGACATGGGCAACATATGAATTCACTTATTAGGGTCCTAACTACTGTTGCTAACATTTAAAAAATAAAACTCATATATGCTCTTTGCAAAAATTCCAACATTACACAAGTACATAAAGTAGAAGCAAAACTTTGTTTTGATCCCCTATGTGATCTCTACTAGTTTTTCCTCTCTTCCCAGAGGGAGTCACAACTTAAGAGCATCCTTCCAAATATTAAATATATATTTACATATAACACATATTTAGTTTTAAAAATATAAGTTGATTATATAGTTCATGTTATTGTGCCACTTTTTAAAAACTATGTCACAGATATTTTAAAATATCAACCTCATCATATTTCTATTGACTCCATTACTGTCTTTTTAAAACGGGGGTATGCACATACATGTACACACATGACTGGAAGAAAGTCCCTTAGCATGTTAGGTGTGGTCGTCTCTGGTTGACTGGCATGTAGTTAATCTATTGTTTAGCTACTCCAAGTACCCAGCACACAGATGCTCATTATGCATGCCCGCTACTCTTCTGACTGCTAGTGCTATTAAAACTCAAGCTAAGGGTTTTAGCCAACTAAACAGAATGCAAATCAAGATGGAAAGGATGCTGAAAAATCCTAAAATCCTAAGAAATGAACAAAAGGATTTAAAAAAAATCAGTTATTGTGGGTCATTTACCACATTTCTATTAAAGCAAATAAGTGGGAGTTGGGTGTATTGCTGATCAAACACTGGTCCTGCTGGGCAATTGGGCCAGGCCTACTGGCTGCACCTCAGCCGAGCTGTGCCCACGGCTGTGTGTCTGTGTGTCTGTGTGGGGGTGGTGGTAGGGGACAGAGGAAGGGAACAGTTCTTCTGTTGTTGTCACCCCCTCCTCTTTACACGACTAGCCGTGAACACCCAACCTTCTCTCCCATGGTCTCTCTGCCTCTCTCCCTCCTCTCGGTGAGTAGCAGTGAGGCCCACGCACTAAGAGCTCTCCTTTCCAGATTATAATCTACAACTATTCACGACACCACCTGCCCTCCGCTACTTCATCCTCCCATTTAGATGGTCATACATGGAGCAGGGCCACCTTGATTTTTTTTTCTCATGGCCCACTTATACTCCATCCGTGGCAAGCATTCCATAAGTGCGATTGACTGATTGGATGGCACTGGGTCTGCAGTGACCTGCAAATGAGCACGTGGCTTCTCTGTGGGTCATTTACTACAGTACTTTTTATTAAAATCACCTGGGGAATTTTAAGACTATCTTGATGCACTGCTAGCCAACTACCTATCTCTACCCACTGGCCTACTCTTACACCAATTAAATCAGAATCTCTGGAGAGTGGGCTTGAGTACCTGGGCATTCTGATTTTATTGGCCTGGAGCTGAGAACAAATGATTTATGTCATCATCATCTTCACCATCAACCAAGGATATATCAAGGGCTTATTACTAAGGGCCAGGCAGTTTTTCAAGCACTTACATGTATTATCCTGTTGAATTCTCACAAAGATGGCACTACCTACATCCACATTTCATAGAAGAGGAAGTTAAGCTTTAGCGAAGTTCACTAATGGACAAATGTTGCAAAACTATTAAATACCAGGATAGGATATTTAACCTGAATCCAACTCCAGCTTGTAATTGTGACCACACTATTTGCTTCGGCCAGAATTTTAAGTCACAGATGAAGAATTTTCCTGAAAATTCAGTTATCCCGGAATCTTCATCTAGGTTCATGCTTTATCCAGGGATCTGAGAAATGCTAGACCACCTGGATATAGTATTCATTTCATGGCCTGCATCTATTAGAAATTACCACCAGATGGCAGCAGACACTGTATATTTGAAACCTCACAGTCAAAACACAATCAGGAGAAACGTCACAACTAGATAAGGTAGGAGCAAATAACTGGCAGTCTGAAAGGATCATGTTTATTTGATTCTTTATCCAGAAGCTATCAAAGCAGTTCTGTTTATATTATGGAATATTTAGGAAGGTGGTGGGTTGCTGGACAGACTGTAGTTGGGAAAAAAAGAGTTTTTGTTTGTTTGTTTTTGACGATTTACCCTCCTGGCAGGGTAGCCAAGGTTGTCCACCTGAGTGACTTCTGTGTGTTTCACTGGGCTTTGCCCTACACTGTATTCTGGATCTCTCTATTCTGTGTAAACCTTAGTCTTTCTGTGTAATTCCATTTAAAAAATTATTAATTGTCTCCTAAACGTCTAGCACTGTTAAAGATGTTATATGAACTATATAAAGTGAATAAGTATTGGCAATCCAGTTAGCGGAAAGAAATGAAAATGTGGGAAACAACTTGATTTATGCGAGACAGGTGAAATTTCTCTTGTTCTTTGTTAGCTCTCTGATAATGTAGAACATTTATTTGACTGAATTGGAAAAATATAATTTTAAGGCTGAAAGAGCTCTTACAGATAGATAATTCTGTACAGGGACTCTCAAAAGTCTTGTCCCGACCAGAAGCTTCTGCCTCACCTGGCAGCTTGTTAAGTACTCTGTCAGGCCCTGCCCAGCCCTCCCCTCAGGCTCCCACCGGCCAAGGCTCTGGGGGAGAGAGGGGCCACACCATCTCAGCCAATTTATAGTTTTAGGAAACTAAAGTCTAGACAGATTAAGTGAGTAAATTGGAAACACAGAGCAAATGTACCTTTAAAGAAGGCTCACACCTGGGGCGGTGGACTCTTTCCAGCCTCCGTTTGCCACTGGCTGCAGCAATGAAATATGGCGGGGGGTTCAGGATTAATAAAAGAAAGTGTCCCCTTGGGACTGCGGGGTGGCCAGTAGGAGGTTGAGGAATTCGAATTTGTACCAGCTGATAACTTAAGGGAGTGTGTGTGTGCGTGTGTATGTATGTGATGGGGCACGTTTGGAGCCTAGATTGGAGGATCACATGTTGAGATGGTGTAAAGGGGCTACGAAGTATAGATAAATAGTCTAGCTGGTATGTGAAATTGAGAATAGAAGACCAGCGTTGGAGTGTTTCCTGAAGAGACAATGTTTTAATCTAAAAGAGTGAAATGGGGCTGTGGAGGGTTAAAGTGGAGAAGGAGGCTGGGGTGGGGCCTGGGAAAGGATGGGGAAGTTGAGGGGCAGAGTGGGATTTGGGGCAAGGTAGGCTTTTGAGTACTTCCCACTCAAGTTAACTCTAAAGGCAGGAAAGTGTTCGGTTTGAAGGCAAATCTAGAGTTCTAGGGTGACTGTGGGTGACCATAGAAATGTTCAGGGACAGCCTCAGCATCAGATGGTGCAGGTGGTGGTGAGTAAGTGAAACCATTAGACCAGCCCTTTTCAGACTTTATGTACATTTGAATCCTTTGGGATCTTGTTAAAGTGCAGCTTCTTATTCAGCAGCAGGTCTGGGATGAAGCCCAAGAATTTACGTTTCTAGAAAGTTTCCAGGTCACGCTGACTCTGCTGGTCCAGGGAACACACTGAGTGGCAAGGAGAGGTGCACTGAGCACTCCCTCTACCCTCCCCACTCCCCACAGCCATATTCAACTGGAAATAGAATCCTGCTTCCACGTCTTCTTGGGTTTAGTGACATTTATTCTAGATTCCTAGCATGTCTCATTTTCATATTCTCCCATAAATACATTCGTATCCATCAGGCTTGGGTTGGAAAATCTGGCAACAAGTATAGGGTGAGATTGTAGCACCGTGCTTCAGAGCATGGGCCAGGGAGGCACATTCTCTGGCTTCAGATCCCAGCCCTGTCAGCGACTGCATGTGATCTTGGGTGAGTTTTCTCTGCTCGGTTTCCTTATTTAAAGTGAGGTTGATGAAGCTGGCCTCGTGGGGTTGTTATGAGGATAAAATGTGTTAGTATTTGTAGGCCACTTAGAACAGGGTCTTGAACATAGTAAGTTCTTTATTGGCCAAGAGTCTGTCCTCTCACATCCGCAGCAGCTGCAATTCCTTTGGATGCCAGGGCTGAATCTGAAATGAACTTTTTCTAAAGTGAGTAGTAACGAGACCCAAATGTCTGCATACTCTGATTGATCCTCTGAATTAATGTCCCTACAGCTCCATTTTTTTTTTATGATTTCAGGATTAAGATAATGTCCTAGGGTTGCTTTTACAAATAACTTGTCATGTGGGCAAACTTCCTCCTAAGCTCCCACTTCCCACAATTTGTACACTGCTAAAACCACATTAAGATGCATGTGAGCAAGAAAGTTCGAATTGCTTATTGAGAAAAAACATTTATTTTGAGGTTTTAGGCAAACTTTCCATAGAGTGTTGATGCCAGGTTTCGTGCTCCAGATGACCCTATTGGGTCAGCCAATAGCAAAGGGGAAGACTGGCATCTTTCCAAGTGAACCTTGGGTTGCCATTAATGAACTCCAGCTGTACTTGCCTCCCCGCCTCACGTCTCTTTCTTCAGCCTATTGGGAAAAGGAGGCTTCAGAGATCAGGGTCGGTAAAGACATGTGTTGTGCAGCCCTGGCTGAGGGGTGCGGCTGATGGCCTTCCTGCTCCCACACTCTCACGGTCACTGGTGACAGCTGAGCTGCTACAAACTGTGGTTTCTCAGTGACAGACACCATTCAGTGCGTAGAGAATTCAGGGGTTTACCCTGTTGAGAAACCAGGCTCCTGACACCAGAAGATTCTTGTTCCTCCTTGGCAGTGCCACTAACTGCCACTTTTGCAAATGTTACCTTTGTGATATGTCCATTCTGGAGTTTGGCCTGAGCAGCCACAATCTGAACAGGGCTTTCCCCACGCTGCTTGTGTAAGCCAGGACCCACTCAGAGAAGGAGGCAAGATGTCTTAGTACCCTCGCTGGCTCCACTCTGGTGGCTGGCAGTGAGTGAAAGGATGCTTGGCTCACAGCCATGACCCGGGAAAGACCCCCTCCCAGTTTGGCAGTCCTCAGGCAGTGAATGCCCAGGCTTTGCTGCAGCATCCCGACCCCACATCTCGCTCCCCATGACGCACTCTAAACAAACTGGCCTGCAAGCACGTCATGGAAAAGTTGGCTCTCAGGCCCTTTGTAGCCGAGCCAAAGATCTGAACTCTAGAGATCCTTTTCAGAGAGACTTTCAGTAATATACTATTAGGGCATGTGCTGAACAGGATGAGTTGGCAGGACCTAAAGAGATCTGGCTTACAGGCCTGGCCTTGCAGCCTCCTCAGTGTGAGCCGAGGGGTAACATGCAGAGTCACCCTGAGAAAAAGCCCTCACTTTACTGCCTAACCTAATGTTTGGAATTCTGCTTAACAGATGAACCAGAGTTCTAAAGACTCTGTATGCAAAGGACTCCCATTCAAAGTTCAAATATTAGTTTGTTTCAGGGGTTTGGGAGAGAGTTAGTGTTTAATAGCTGCCATGTGCTGGCAGTGTATGCATGTGACTTCATTATAAACTGTCTTTAGCGAATGCTTGGCTGGCTTGTAAAGGGCTGGGAGTGAGTCTCAGCCAGGCCTGGTCGGGCTGCTGTCGTGCCTAAGGCTGACTAGGTGGGAACCAGGTCAAACGATTTTGTTCAGGGGTGACTTTGAAGATAGAAATACTAACATCCTATCACTTAACCTTTCAGAACACATGTGTTTCTCGAGGTTGTTTTCATCAAGGCTGACCCACAGCTAGCTCCAGACAAAGATAAGGAAAGGGCACTACTCCTTGGTTATTCATATAAGAAAAAAATCTAATTATTCATAGCAAGATAGACTCTGTAGCTGGGCTTGGGGACTCATTTGCCTTTTATGATTCGAGGAACAATCAAAGTTAGAGATCACCTCTCTTTCTTAGTAGTAACTCTGGCCAAATGAGTATTTTTGAGTTAGTTATAGATGCTCCTTAGGCATGTGGCTGCAGCAATGTTGCTAGAAGATAACTATGGAGAGTGGACTATTCTACCTGAGGCATGGAATGGAAATTTTGGGAAGATGCTTTAAGTTAAATTTGTTACAAAGCCTTATTCACAGAGTTGTAGAACCATGGAAATCAACTATGGTGATGGTCATTTTCCACCACTTCCTCGTAATATTGGGAAGGTGCTTCAACCATTGCAGGCTTCCAGAGTAGTGCTTCTCAAATTTTAATGCACCTACAAATCACCTGGGGACCTTTAAAAATAAAATTTTAAATTCAATAGGCTGGAGGTGGGATCTGAGATCTGCATTTCTAATAAGTCCCTGGTGATGCTGATGCTGCTGGTCAGTGGACGACACTTGGAATGACAAGGTTCTAGAACAGTGGTTCTCAATGTATGGTGTGCAGACCAATAGCAGCATCATCAGGAACTGTTAGAAATGCAAATTCTGCAAATTTTGGGCCCCACCTATAGAATAAGAATCTCTGTGGCTAGGGCCCAGCGGCTGGGTTTTAACAAGGCCTACGGTGATTCTGATGCCTGATCAAGTTTGAGAACCTCTGGTCTACAAAATGAATTATATGTCATACTTTAGTATAACAAATTCCAATATTTAATAATCCTTTACTGGTGAAAGGTCTCCCTTAGGTGTAGCCTCAAGTCATTTTGTTTCATTACTTCAGTTCTTTTAGACTTTCTTGAAAGTCATCTTTTAAAGGTCCTAATCATAGAATTTGAGGCCCAGAAGAAAACTTAAGATGTGTTCTGATTCCTTTTTCCCATGCACCACTATGAACCTTGTCTACCTCTGAGCTTTCAAATAGCTGCTGGAAAGCATTAAAGTGAAAGTTAAGTTGAAATGCCTCCAACCTATTTATTATATTTTGTCAGTGCTTATCACTTTCTCCTATGTCAGAGGTTTGGGTCATTCTGCTTTTTTCCATTTGGAGTTTAAAGATACTTTTACACCGCCTTAGAACTTCAATTCCTATACTATTATTATTTATTTATTTTTTCTAAAAGGAACAGAGCAGTAGGAAAGAAGAATTAAACACTACTAGAGGTTTTAGACGGTTTTATTGAATTTGAAATTTAATAGAGGCCGGGGTGGGGGTGGGGTGGTTGTTCTGGGGCAATTAATGCACAGAAGCTTACAACCATCGTGGATTGCTGTAGAAGAGGGGAGAACTAGGTGGGCATGATAGGCACAGAGGGCTTTTTAGAAGGTAAGGGAGAGAGGTTTCAGAGTTAGGCAATAATTCTTGCTGTACTGAACTTTTCAAACTGAATTATATTTGTAAAATCTGATTATAAGGCAGAAGGGTATAAACTCCTCTCTCTTTAAGGCTGTGAATTCCTGATGAATGGAGACACCCCAAAGATTACATGATTGAATCAGGCAACTCCAGCCCAAAGAGCAGTGTACCCCTATTGCTGGAATGCTTTCTGGTGGAGGAGCAGTCTACTTTGAGCTGCACTGAGACCCTTGTACTTAGGTTCGAGCAGCCAAACCAATTTTCCTATTTGGGCACCTGAAGGCATCCTTTCCTAGTTATCTGTCTTGGTATTGATGTGAATTCCCCTGTTTATGAGAGTAGCTGGCTCAAATAGCCATCTAACAATAAGGGGAAACTGGATGGCTTGAGTCTGGTGCTAGATTTTCAAGGTTCCCCACCTCCCAGGCTTACCCAACAGTACCTTTGATGTCTCACAGACACGTATACGTTGGGCCTTGAGAATGCACACAGAAATCCCAAAGAAAATGCTATTTATTATTGTTTTTTCTTTTAATAGATCTTTTAAGCTGATGATTGTGAATAAAGGCCTCAACAAATGTGTACCTACAGATAACAATTACCGGGAAACTCACAGTGGGAAAGAGCATGGTCAAATGTTCAGGCCGAAAGACTTAGGATGTATGAATTTGGACAGACTAAACAACCTCTGGTTTTGACCTAAATAAATGATCCAAGACATATGGTAACAAAAGCTCTAACAAAAAAACTGGGCTACAGCTGTCAATTGCTTAAACCTCTTCCCCTCTAACCCATGAACTTGTAACATTAGAAACTTTTCATAATAGAGCATGTAGTGTGAGGATGGGAAGATAAGGTGGCATTTTCACCCAAGTAGAGCATGAGCTAATTGATTAAGTGTTGGGAGTTCTAGTTCATTGCCTCACATTATTGGTTGGCTATGTTTTCCAAGTTAAAGAAACATATCTGACAGAGTGAACATATTTCAAGAATCTTAGAGAATTTAGAGTCAACTCCTAGTTATTCAAAGGTTGAACCTCATTTTTAGAAAACATTTAGTCTTGGCTTTTCTTCCTTCCAACACTTACTCCATCTTTTTCCAACCACCCCAGTCCCCCATCCCCTATCTCTTTTTGGACCTTTCTCAGCTCATTAGGCAATTCAAAAAAAGGTTGGGCAAATAACGTTAACAGGAAAAAAATAATGGGTGAAATTCGAATTTACGAAATTGACTCAGTAATCCTAGATCTGGAAATGATAGAGTAGAAAAAATTGAAAGTCTTGGTCAAATATATTATTTTGGTTATTGTTAGTCATTGATCAATCAATCAATCAATCATTATTTGCCTATCAACACATTGAGTCATGTAATCAGTTTTTTGTAATTACAAATATTTTTAAGATCTTAAGAATGTGCTTTTGGTTGTCAAATGTGCAGATTTGCCCCAAATGATCAGAAGAGGTAATATCTATTGAATGAATCAAGATAATAAAAATGAATCAAGGTAATAAAAATATACCTGTCCTGCGGTGTCATACAGTCCGAGCAAGTGTTGCTTGCCTCCCACTGTCACGGTAACTAGGAAAGAAGAAGAGGGGGAGTCCATAAATACAAGCTCCAACATCTCCCTGGGCAGCAAGGATAAGCATCTGCCTCATCCATGTATATTCTAAACCAAGTTGACAGCATGATTTCCAAATGAAAGGCAACCCTGGGCTGTAGTGAGAGTGGATGTGCTGAGCCAAGTCCAAATTTCTCAAATGAGGTGAATATTATTGGTGCCACTAAAGGCCCTCTGTAGGCTGCTCATTGATCCTTATTAGGCTTTAGAATATCAAGCTCCTGAAGGAAAAGATTGCTGGACCCTTTCTTGGTTGGGTTATTTTCTTCCTTTGTTTGAGCCACCTTTCAGAAGTGTGCTGTGCAAGCAATTTCCCTGTTGTAGAAATCTGTTTTTAACCTGTCCTTGAAATGTAATAAATAAAACCCTGAAAACAAAGAATATTAACCCACTTGCATATTTTGTAATCTATGAGGCAAAGCTAATAATGAAACAAGTCAGACAATGTTTATTTTTAAAAGCTTTTCTTTTTCAAATATTCCTGTGCTTTTGCTCAATTGATTCATTACAGTTTTGAAAGTTAGTTGCAGGAGAACATGTACAGGTTTGGTTTCACATACCTCAAGGATATATGTAGCATGGAAAGTGGAGAATTTGATGTACCCAGCAGGCTTACTGCTTTGCCAAGCAATTGTGTCTGAAAGTGAGAAGTAAAAGAAGGATACCAACTACTCTGTACATGTCTGGAAATGAAATCTCTACTTGAAACTAAACTGAGATTGAACAGATTGAATGCAAGGGTAAGACAATTCTCTTGGTGAGTGGAAAGAGCAAATTTAAATTCCTCCCAAAATTTAATCTCTTTTTGGAAAAAGGAAATAAAACATGGAGAATGTGTTTTTAGTAGTTGATTAAAAAATGTGCAAGTGCAAATGTAAAGCTCATTTTTGATTCCTCCTACCATTAGCTGTTAAGGAATTAAAGGACAAACTGAATAGCAACCTTTTATGACCATATCTCCAACATACATCAGCCAAATTCTCTAGTCGCTGCTCAGAGTTGCTGATTCGAAAATGATTTTACTTTTGTTTTCAGGTTCATGGGCTACATGTATGCAAAGTGCTTCTTAATGGCTCATTCTTTGAAAAGCACTTGTTTAAAAGCACAGCCTCCTCAGACACTTGGAACATAATTTCTGTCTACTCAGGTCAACATGAATTCAGCTTGATAACGTAGGTACAGCTACTCAGATGAGCTTTTAAATGTGTATTTTTAAGTGGGGAACCCAACTCCATCCATCCCAGGAAACAACACTGACAGAAGAGGGGCGTTTAAACATTTTTATTCCTTTTCAACATCAGGCTAGCCACGGAAATGAAGGTGAGGCCATGTGGCCCAAAGCTCTTTGTCCTGTTGTTTTCCTCTTCCTGTATGCTTCTGCTTGAGTCTAATCAGATGTTCCTGAAATTTGTCTAATGGTTTCCTTTGTGACCTAATCACTGATCAGAAATGAAGGGAATAAATTCAGCCATTATACATAGGATTTCCTGCCTCTAGCGATCAACATGAATTCAGCTTGATAACATAGCTACGGCTACTCAGATGAGCTTTTAAATGTGTATTTTTAAGTGGGGAACCCGACTCTCATCCAACCCTGGCAACCCAGTACATGCAGGTTAGGGGCAGCTGTTCCGGAGACTCTGTTGGATGGTGCCATGACCTACAGGCCCAGGGCCATCTATGGAGTGGGTGCTAGAAGCTCAGTCACCCTCACGTCTCCACTAGGCAATGCAAATGTTTCTAAGAAATGGATCCGACCTTTGTCACTGGCACCCTGAAACTACTGCTTGAGTTTTGTCAGAGAACAACCATTCCCTCCAGCCTGCTTGTCCTCAGGCCTCACCCTTTTCGTCCTTGGCAGCTTTGACTACAGAGAACTGGACCAGGCCTGAGGCAAGCGCCAGCCCGGGAAGGGTGGGCTGTGGGCTAAGTCTGGGCACAGCCTTCTCTTCCCTTCGGCCTTGCGATCCTGCAGGGTTTACTGGCTTCCCGACTGCTCAGTCCTGGGAGCAGAAAGACCAGACGCACTTTCAATCTGTCGTAGGGTGTGGAGAGGAGGGATTTATTAGCAAAGCCGCAGCACGACGCAACGTAGTAAACGCTACGCCGGCGCGCCGTGGAGGGGCGTGGCGGGGGTGTCACTGTGCGTGTGCGTAAGTGCGTGTGCGTGCCGGTGGGGCCTGGGAACACGCGGCGGGGTCCTCCTGTGTCTGCGCACACGCATGGCTGGGTCGCGGTTACAGAAGGCTTACAGGAGGACGTGTCTGAGCTGAGTCCCAACGATGGCCAGAAGTTACCCCAGGTGCATTGGCAGATGGGACAAAGGTGGTTCGCAAGCTGCCTGGGGTGCACTGGGGGCAGGACGAGGGTGGCTGGTTCATGAGCTACCAGAGGTGCGTGGGGAGATGGGGCGGAAGAGGTGGACGTTCAGGGTTAGGCTGCCCTAAATCGCTAATTTGGACTTTATTCTGAAGGCTTTGTTAAAGTGTGAAAGTCCTGAATTCTCTCCCCTCCCCTCCACCACCAAAAGAGAAGTGAAAGAGAAAGCACTAAAATAATTTCCTTGGTTTAAGGCAAAATGGCAGGTGGAAGTAGGATGACACTGTCAGGGTGGAAGCCACGTCGGTTCTCAGTTTGGCTATATAGTGGTAGTCTACTCTGTGTTCGGCCAGCCATGTTGGAGGGATCGGAAAGGAAGGAGGCAGAGCTTGTGCCCCTATCTCTGGAAATCACTTTTATTCCCTCTTCTCTGCCTTTTTTATTTTCCTGTTTTATCGGAAGGATAAGATAAGTGGATCACATTGTTGATGATAGAGAATCTCTAGGGACAGTTTGAGACAGATCCAAGCATTAATCACGGATTGTGGGTTGTACAAATGGCTTTGTGAGTCCTTATCTTGGGCTAGCAGTGGATGCCTTATTGCTTGCCAACAGGCTGCAATGTCCTGTGAGACCTCTCAATTTGGAAGTGAATCAGTCACAACAGCACGGAAGGCAGGTATGCCCTAAAATGCTAATAGTAAATGTAGCGAGGTTGATAGAGCTGAATCTTTTAAGCCAGGTGGTTCCGCGCTCCAATCCTGTCTTTGCTAGTCACTGTTTGAGTCACCTTGGGAAAGTCACCTAATATCTTTGAGTACCTCTTTCCTTATTTGTTAAAAATGGAGGTAACATTACCTACCAAAGTGAGTACTTGTGAGGAGGAAATTAAATAAGAAAATGCCTGGCACATAGCCTGGCCTGTGGTAGGTGCTGGACAATTGCTACTTTCCCTCCTTCAAGAAATGCTTATTGAACCTTGTCTAGGGACAGGCCCATTCTCTCTTGCTCTCCACTGTATACCTAGTGCACATTAACTGGCACATAAGGGATCTTAATATTTGTGAATTACTCATCACTTTCTACCCTAAATGATAGCTATTTAGGTCTGTGTTTTGTATCTCCAACTGGACAGGAAGACCCTTGAGGAAAGAATCTCCATACCCCATCCTGCTCAGTTCCTGGCAAACACAGTAGATGCTGACTACATAGTATAGAAATGGGACACCAGGGACAATTCAGGCAGAAGAAAGTTCTTCAAAATGTGCAAAGCTGCAGCTTGAAGCTCCCTTGCTGGGAAGTGCCTGTAGCCAGCAAATTGCTTGATAGACAGTGGTCAGGCTAAAATCCCAGATCTCCTTCTATTCTTAGAGCTATTAGGGTTGTTTTCTGGGTTGAGATAGGTTTTGAAGAGAGTGGGTCAAATGACCTGCTAATGGTTCAGATGGTTCTCTCAGTAAAGTGTGAAAAGTGTCAGTGACCTGTTAAGAATGTAAAATGAAGGCCTTCTTCTCCAAATCCATTAAACTCTGCTTCCTTGCGCTTCTTCTTTGTGTAGATTGAAGTGGTTAATTTTGTGAGTTGGAGTGAGGTGCTAGTGAGATCTAAGTAGTGGTCTTGATTTCTTAAAGGTCAGTTTCACTTAGAGAGAAAATGTCCCAGGCAGGACCTGAGTTTACTCCCTGCGTCATTTCAGTCACCGCACAAAACTGTGTCTCCTCGATTATTAACTCTTGGGGGAAGTGTTAAACACTGCCTCGGCATGATGCACTTTGCTTTATAGCCAAGTTTCAGATAATTTTTCTTTATGCCTGAATTCAGGTCCATACTTTGCTACTCATTTGGTGAGATGTTGGACAACTTGGTCTATCCCTCTCACCTGAAAAATGAACAAATTGTGTTTACCCTAAAGGGACATAAAAACTCTTTATGAGCTTTTCAGAAGTTGAGGGTAATCATCATAGCAGTTTATCTATGTCTAGGGGACTACAAGAAATGAAGGGTTTAAATCAAAATTCACAATTCTGACCCTCATCGCTTGCTGACTGGGTATCTTCAGCAGCGTGTACTGACCTTTGCCTTCTCTGAACTGACTCTTATTCCTTGCTCTTCTTTCTGAAAAATCTTGTCTGGGACAGTGACTCACCTGGCTCCAATGCTCACTTTCGGGGCTGTTTGTGTGTGCTTGTGACCTAGTTTAAACTTTGCAAATATGCGTGTGTGTATGTATGTATATGTGTGTGTGTGTATATATATTTTAGGTGAGGCAACCCTTGGTGGACCTCACAGATTGCAAGGAACTTGTCAGCTTACAATCTTTTTTTTTTTTTTTTTTTTTACACCTACAGCACCTGTCTTCCTAGGTACTCTCCCATCTAAGTACTAACCAGGCCCAACACTGCTTAGCTTCCGAGATCAGACGGGATCGGGCTTGTTCAGGGTGGCATGGCTGTAGATGCACATATGTTTTATAAGGAACCAACTCAGAAGCATCTGGGATAAGATTCCCCTAAAATGAAAATAAGTTAGAAAACAGTATGAAACTAGAAGTAAACAATACATTTTCATAAATATCAATGATGGTGAATTCCTTCCTGGTGAGGTTCCATCCTTCCAATATACGTGATTCTTTTAGTGTGGTATGAAATCCTTCTCATTCATCTACATGGCTCACCTCAGCCTGCTTGTTACACTTCTTTGCAAAGATTGCCTCTTGCTTCTTGAGCAGTAGTCTCTGTGTGTGTGGGTGTTTGTGTGTGTGTGTGTGTGTGAGAAAGAGAGAGAGGGAGAGGGAGAGGAAGAGAGGGAGAGAAAGAAATTGAGAGAGAGATTGAGAAAGAGAAAGAGAAAGAGAAAGAAAAAGTTGCTTGGGAAAGTCTCTTATTTGATGTGCTGGCATGAGATCCTGTTTCTGTAGAACAAGGACTGAGGAGAAAACCAAATAGGCTTCTGAAAATGTTAGGACTCTGAGCCAAGGACTTCTTTTATGAGGTCGATATAGTTGTCCTACAGTAACAGTGGTCCATTTGAACAGGTTAATGTATCTGCTGTGCATCTTCCATTGCTGGTCGTTTCTCTTTCATTCTTTAGGTATGCCTATTTTGATAGCAGTCTCGGTTTGTAGTATTCCAAGTTGTAACTGCCTCAAATTTTAAGGCAGAAGAACTTAGAGCCTGTGACTCACTGTGAAAGAACTCTGGGACCTTGAGCAAACCACAGCTTCCCTAATTTTTTTTTTTTTTTTTTTTTTTTTACTGGCAAAGGAGATCATGAATATGAAAATTTTGTACACCAAAGCTTACACAAACGTAAGGTGGCATCACTGAGCAAATGGCTTTTAAAATAGTATTTTAGGCAGCAGAGCTTGCTGGAATGAAGTTGCACTGGTTCTGGGTGTTGGGTCGCAGGAAAGGCCTTCCCTTGCCAGTACTTGTTTGCTGATGGAAGAGGAGGGTTGGGGAGGACTCCTGGAACTGACTGGGGATGGGGCCAAATCCAAGCCGGCCCCCGATGTCGTGACATCCACATCCTGGAATTTCAGAGTCTTGCTTGGTCTTACCCTTCCTTCCTCAACATTTGTTTAGTCTCCACATCCTGCCAATTTTACCTGCTGAGTTTCTCTGGAATCTGATCCCTCTTTACCATCCTTGTAGCTATCTTAGTGCAACCCCTCACCCCCAACCTTGTCTATTGCAAAAGGCTCCTCCTAATCCACATCCATCCTCCAGGCTCCATCTTCTGTGATACCTTTTCCTTACTGCAACCAGTTCACGCAGCTGCGGCTCCAGCCATCTCCAAGATAAATTTCAGATACCTTCCAGGAATGTAGAAGGTCCTTGTAATCTGGCCACTGGTTTACCTTCGCACATCATCTATTTTTAACTCTCCTACAATCCAAACTTCTTGCAATCTATTGTACTTATGACGCTTTTGCTTAAGCTGTTCCATCTGGAATTCTCGAAAAGAAATTCTAGAATGCTTTCCCCATACCTGTCGTCCTGTAAAACTCACATAACCTGGAAAACTCCCTTCCATAATTCCTCCTTGATGCCCGCCAAATACCTTCAGCCTCTCTTCCATGCTTACTTGCCCACTGGGTTATAAACTGCTGTGTGTTATTGATTCTCCTGTCCCAACAGCTAGCATAGGCCTGGCATATAGCTCCATAAATATTGGTTGAGTGGCTGAAAAGTGCATTAAACCCCCAACCAAACTGGAGGTTTTCTCTGAGCCATGTTTTCTCTAGATGAATCTTTGGCATATCCCAAAGGGTCACCATGAACTTTTCTGGACACTAAGTGGCAGGATGGGCTCATAAGCAGTGACGACCTACACTAGAGCTGTCCTACGTGTTGTGGGGGGTGCCATGGAAACCTGGCTTCCCCGGGTGGGGTCTGTGCTTAGGGCACTGTTCCACTTTTCCAGGCAACTTTCACCAGCTATTGGGTTCCTAAACTCCAGGCTGGTGGGGCAGGGCCACTGCCAAGGTGTCCCAAGGTTCATGTGGCTGTGCAAGTTACAGTAGCTAGGCAACCTGGCATTACTCATAGAGTGCAGGGGAGCTGTCTTTTAATTAAGATTTTGGGAAGAAGTGACTGAATTGCAAGTGAAGCCTGCACATGGAGACTTGTGTTTGGCAAACCAGAGCATACATTTTTGCAGATCCCCTGTGTAAAGAAAAAATGCTAGCTCTTTAGTTATACTTATACATCACTAGAAACTTAAAATAATCAAGCCACAATTGAGGTACGGTAGAATAAATACCTAATTTAGAGGCAGAAACTTTGAATTTTAGCCTTGACTTTGACTTGGTGATCTAAATGTTTCACGGTAGCCACCAGGGGGCGCTAGTTAAAAACACAGGTTCCCTTTACTCACCCTTAAGATTCTAAGGAAATACGTCTGGGGTGGGGCCCAGAAGTCTGCATTTTTACGAAGCTCCCCAGGGGAGTGATTCATATTGGAAACTCAGTTTCCTCATCTTTTACATGAGAATAATAATATTTCAATTACTCTAGAGTATCCCATCCACTTAAGACAGGTTTTGTGAATATCAGATGAAGTAATATCAAGGAAAATAAATTTATAAAATGCTACACAGATATTTTCTTTCCTATCATATCTGACACACGAAACTGGAACAAGGCAGTCTGTACTAGCACTCTCCCCTCCTTGTCTGGAAATAGTCACTAAGGATATTCAAACACCTAGGTGATGATAAAAGTGGAATAGTGTGTTCCTGTTAAGAGTTTTCAAGAATTATTAGGCTCATAAAAATTCTATCAGGTACCAGCTATAACTAGTTAGAAAATATGATGGAAATATCTTCACAACAACAACAAGCACTATAATGTGTCTAGTAATCTGCAAGACTTTTATGAAAAGAAGCACAGGAAGCACTTTGCCAAGATACATAAAAGAAGACAGATGGAGAAACAGCTCATGATCTTGGGTGGGAAGCTCTGATTGTAAAGATGTTATACCTCCACAATTTAATAAGTTTCAAGTAATTCCAGGAGGATTTTTGAGTTGGAAATAAGACAGAGTGAGTATCTTTGACACACAAGGGTGCTTTCTAAGCAATAAGAATAATAATGCAAAAGAAAATAAAGAATATAGACGATTTGTAAATAAAGGGCCAATGAATATTGGAGTAAAACATTCAGATTAAACAAGATGCAATCTTTGAGCTATCAAATTGACAAAGGTAATGATGCCCAGTGTTGGTGAATACATGATGATGTGGCACCCATTGCTGTGCGACATGTCAATTGGTACAAGTTTTCTGGCAAGCTGTTTGGCAGTATAGATCAAAAGTCTAAACATGGGTCTACTTCTAACTCAGCAGTCGTACTTCTGCAGTGTATTCCCGGGAGTAGTCATACATGTGTACACCAGTATATACGTAGAAGACCGTTCATCAGCAAAATGTTTATAATAGATGACAGTTGGAAACAACCTACATGGTCAGTCATTGAGGATTGTTCCTCATCAGTTACGGAGCAACCTGACAATGTAACTTTTTAAAGGATATGAGGAATGTGGTAAAATATTGAGGGTATAATGCTAGATGGTAGGAGATAAAATTCTACATTGTAGATGTAAAAATTTTTATAGAAAACATTTAATTTTTCCCCATAATTTGTTACCATGTAAATCAGGGAAACAAAAGATATTTAGGTACTTAACAATTGTGGTTATATTGCTATTATTACTGTTATATACTGATTGGATTAAATGTCATCTGAGTTGTCTCCTGTCACTTAAATTCTACCATTTCTTCTTGGTCACTCTGATTTTTGTCTTAGGCTTGCCCAGATTTGTTTTAAGCTGTAGGACTAAGCTTATACTTTAACGAGTAGGAGCATGTGATGAATAATCTGCAGTGGAGGTTTATAAACTGTGTATTGCAGAACAGCTGATCTTTTTCAGAGAATTATGATGAACCACTAATGCTTTACCAACACTTGCTTTTTGAAGGCACCAGAAAATATTGTGCATTTGAAGATGCTGGAATGTGCCAAAACCTATTCATTGTAAACCAAAAGAAGTATATGAGCTGTAAAGACCACAGCAGTAAATTGGTTCTAAACACAGCCTTTTATTAACAATGTCTAGGCTTAGTAAAATAAACTAGCTAGGTGACTATTTAGAGGGTGTGTTTCTGCTACCAGTAATTTCTTTTCCAAAGCAGTACAAGATAACTTGGAAAACATTGAGTGATTTTTCCGTTTTCTACTTTTGTCCTTAGTGGTTATCCTAGATTACGTTTATTCTTCTGCCTCATTGTTATTCAGGATCCTAGAATTTTATGTATTTGTGGGTTTTTCCCTCTATTTCATTTATCTTAGTCTAATATCCCTAACCAGGATAGGGTTCTTTTCTTAAATAACTTTTTTTTTTAAACTTCATAACAACTGTCAAGAAATATTAATATTTGCTGGTTAATTAATGATTAAAAGAAGATGTATGTACGACAATTTGAGATAAAACAGTTCTTGAATCATTTCTTAAATGAATGAATGGAATCTCATCTTGTAACTTTATTAAGAATTCTCTCAGAATTTTCATAAGGTAACATCTACCAATTTTATGTTCTTGCCCACATAATTTTTCCCCAATTGTTTTTCACCACAACATCTAAGTATAAAGGCATAATTGTGAGGATGCTTATCAGCAATGTGAAGTTCACGGCTAGCCAGTCCTATTAAGGAGAGCCAGTAAAGGGATGCACCAAGTGTTAGCTATCATCAGAACCTGTGGTTTGTATTACCACTCAAAGCAAGAAAGAAGCCTCATGCAGTGCTTGGCCTCTGGGGTCAACTGTGTCAATGAATCAGTAATCTGAGGCTTTGAATTCTTATTGTTGGCTTTGCTGATGCTTTTCTGTCATGTTTTATATGAGGTACATTTAATCTAGTAGAGTTTCTGCATTTTCAAAGCTTTAAAAAGTATAACAAATAAGTAGGGAACCATGTGGTATGGTCTCAATAAGGATACAAAACACTAACAACGCAAAGTCCTTAATAAACCATTTTGGCTTTTAAGTGAAAGATTAAGACACCAAAGGAGTATTGAAATCATAAACCATAGCACTGCTTCTTAAAATCATCTTCTCAATATTTTTTATGCCCTACTCCACCCTTGAAGCTTTGTCCCTATTGTCCATTCTTTACCAGCCCACCCTCTATAAATATTTCAGTCTCCTTTCTGCCAGCACAAGAATGCCCAGAGCTTACTGGCCCCTCCTGTGGGTTTTGGAAGAGAGCGAAGCTGAAGAGCCAAAGGTGCTTTCTTTCCTCAGAGGGGTGAGGGGAATACGGAAAGAGGGAAAGATAAACACTTGTAATTTAATAACCTTTCTTGTATCCCGACACATGTATCATGCAGGTACTTATTTGACAGCTCAAGGGGTTGTTTGCCAAATTCTGTTAGGAGAGTAGCACATGTCTTTCTCCTGGAACCTAGAGATGTTCAGTCGTTTAAATGACCACATTGTCAAGTTGGAACCGCAATCCCTGCTAGACCAGAAGGTTAAAGGCTGAGGGTACAAAGGGGACGAGATAAGACGATGGCCCTGTTGCGTCACCAGTAGTTGGTCAGAAGCAAAATGAGATTGAACGAGTGGAAGGCACGTGGACATGAGATCAGGACTGCGTGTGTGGAGGCGGTGAAATCGTCTTCACTAAACCAGCACCATCCTTGTGACGTTAGGCGTTCAGGACCTGGCATGGCAGTGGAGCTGTGGCGGAGGGGTATTCAGAGGCTTTGTCAGTGTTTACAGAGAAATTACAATATCAAAGGGAGAAAAAGAGGTCAAATTTGCTGGAGACAAAGATTGGTGGAAGGAATGAGGAAGAAGTTGGAGAGGAAAGAAAGGGGACTTGGGAGGGGGTGGCTTACTCTAATGGAAGCAATCTTTGGTACCCCAGTGTGGGTTCCATTCCAGGGCAGATTCCAGGAGCTGGTTCAGTCGAGATAGGCTCTGTGGGTCTAGCTCAGAGCTTCCGTGGCATCTCCAGGGTTGTTCTAACCTGGCTTTGTTACACAGATTGCTCTCTGTCTGTGGTCTCTCGATATTTCTCTCAGTCTTGACCTGGACCCTTCAACTGGGAAACCCCAACCTATTCTGAAGGATTATTAAACTCTAGATTTGAGTTGGCTGTGGCAGAAAGGGTGTTTGGGCGTGGGCTTGGCTCTTAAGTGAATAGCTGTCAGTGGTGCCTGGAATGGGGTGGAGGGAAGGCTGGGAAAGAGACTCTTGTCACTCTGTCTGGCCCGTTCTTTTCTGCATGAAATTATATGCTGCTGAGCCCTGTCCTCCACGAGTGCACTGGTAAAGGGAAAAGGGCAGATCAAGGACGTTGCCGAGGACAACACGTTGGCACAGTCAGGAAGCTGCACCGACGTATCTGTTACCTTGACTGCAACTCTGGTGAACCACCTGTGACACTTGTGCTTCTCCCTCCCCTCTTGTCATGAATTTCTTAGGGCTATTATGGGTAATTTTATATGTCAACCTGACTAGGCCATGGGATGTCTAGATATTTGGTCAAACATTTTGGGTGTCTCTGTGAGGGCATTTTTGGATGAGATCAGCATTTTAATTAGTAAAGCAGATGGCCCTCCATAATGTGGGTGGGCCTCATCCTATTAGTTGAGGGCCTGCAGAGAATAAAAATCCTGACCCTCCCCTAAGTAATAGAGAATTCTCCAACAGAAAGCTTTTGAACTCCATCTGTATCATCTGCTTTCCTGTGTCTGGAATCTTCTTCTTCTTTTTTTTTTAATAAGTAACATTTATTGGGGTAACATTGGTTATACAATCATGTAATTTTCAGGTATACATTATCATTTGACATCTGTATATTCTGTTGTGTGTTCATCATGCAAAGTCCAGTTTCCTTCAGCTACCATATATTTGATCCCTTTACCCACTTCACCCACCCCCATTAACTGCCTATATTTTACCCCCTTTACCCTATATACTCCCCACCACTATAACCACTATTGTATTGTGTCTGGAGTCTTCTGACCCACACTGCAGATTTGGACCTCCCAGTTTCCATAAACATGTGAGCCACTTCCTGATAATAAAAATCTCTACCTATATTCACATCCTATTGGTTCTGTTTCTCTGGAGAACCCTGACTAATATAAGGGCTTTATGATGTACAAGCTCTTAGCTATAGGGATTTAACAAACGGATAATAAGTAAAAGGATATTTCTAGTCACAGAGTTTATTAGGTGTACATCACGGTAGGTAAGGGACACAGGCATGAGGTATAGAAGCGTGAGGTTTGATGAATAAAGGTGCTGAGATGATTTGCCAATGCTTTGCTCACCAATGACACAGACCAGTCTATTGATGGTGGAAGAGATACCGTGGTAAAAGTCCGGGCAAGAACCTTGTGGCTCCAACATGGAGATAGAGAAGATAGCACATGGAGCAGTGTCCCTTCAGTTGACTGTGAGGCGGGAGAGAGCAGGGCTGGAGCCGTCTCATCCCCTATTGTCATTTGAAAGCACATTTAGATCACAAGGATGGTGGGTAAGGGTGGGGAGGTGGGTTTGGGTGGTGATGGCGGTTCATGTTAAAGTGGATGGGGCTTGAAACTCTACATTTCTAATAAGCTTCTTGGTGGTGCCCTTGCTTCTGGTCTATAGGCCACGCTTAAGTGACAAGGTTCTCATCCTTTCTTTAAATGTGGCTTCTTTGAGTTCCTCAGATGGTTGACAGACATATATGAGAGAGGTACATTCCGCTAAAAAATGCAGAAAGGACCAGGGTCTGACAGCAGCAGGAATATTCACTCTCACCTACTCACTCACTGGTCTTCAGAAATTCAGGAGGTGGGGGTGTAATCACATTATAAGTCCTTCAAAGAGCTGAAGGCATCTGCTCTCAGGGGAGCCTCCAGAGGGGGCTGCCAGTTTCCTCAGTGGGGATTTGAGGCCCGGAAGGGACTACAGCCAAAAAAGAGGACTGTATTAAACATGAAATTATAAACAAGAAATCTCCAAGCTTGGAAAATGTTGTCTCACTCCCCTGGGTCATCGCTGAGGGGAAATTGACCTCAGCATGTGAGAGCCTGGGTAAAGGGAGGGAAGCAAGCAATTTGGGCCAGGAGACCATAAAAAGGGCTGATTTTCTCAGTTATTTATTGCAGTATTTCTGTAGATTGTACCCAACAGCTTGGAGCATAATAACAACTAATGTGCATTATCATATGGGGATTTCTGAGTATCTTTCTGAAGTTCTGGAATTTATAAAAGTGTGCTTCTGGGCTTTAGGAAGTACGGACTATTGCCGTCTGTCCTCCATGGCAGCCTGCAGACGTGGCTTTAGGAGCTGCTGGTGAAGTCGATTAGTTTATCTGCTTTGGATGTGCTTCCCTCACCCTCATGTCTCCTCTCCGGCACAGTAATTGTCATCCTCCTTTCCCCTTTTCTCTGTCCCCTTTGCTTTTCTCCACACACCGAGGTTCTATAAATGATGGATAACTGATTAGAGTGTGAACTCCTTATACAAAGACAAACTTCTAGGGCCCAGCATAGTATCTTGAAGTAATGGGCATTCAATAAATGAGTATTTGTTGAATGAACGATAGCTTATAATGTTCATTCCCCACCCATGGAGAGTTTACATTTTAAAGAGGATCATGCCAAACTGATAAACTCTAGCTGGGATCTCAGGAGCATCAGGTAGGCCGGCATAGCCTGAGTTCCGGGAGACTTGCAGCTTTCCTAGCATTCAGGAAATCAGAGCAGGAGATCCTGGTGATACTTTCTGGTGTGGGTGCCAGGAGATGCAATTGTCAAATTGAAAGTGATCAGTTCCAGAAAACAAGGAAAACTATTGAGCCCATGACTTGGGCACACTCCAAGATAGACAGTGATGGAGTATTTGTCTAGTTCCCAGCACTGACAGTTGAGGCAACCCTGATCCAGTCTTGAATAATAATAAAGCAGACATCGAGGGACTTGGGGCAGCTGGCCAAGCCCTTGGCCCTAACCTCTGCCACTGACTGGTTCCATCAGCATTCCAATCACCGTGCTGCCTGGGAGGATGGTGGGAAATGGTGCTGGCGCTGCAGATCCGCTTCTAAATCTGACTTCTCAGCCAAGCAGCAGAGAGAAAAATACCTGCTCATTATGTTTCAGGTATTTTTTTAAAAATAGAATTAGAATAAATGAACTAACCAACTTCTTCAGACTAACTTAGTTTTTTGTTTTGTTTTGTTTGTTTCTTTTTAGTTATCACATTGGCTAACCAACCCTTTGACGATCAGCAAAAAGTGTTCTCTTTTAAACTTTGGTTGGAGGATCAGGTCTTCTGGCTCTCCATGAGGTATGGCATTTGCAATTCATTGTTTTTGTTACATGAACCTAGGAAGAGTGAGAAGGGACTAGCCTTACAAATCAGTAAGTGCTGACCCCCACTGAAAATATAAATGGCTGGAGGAAAGGAGAGGTAGGTGAGAAGGGAGTAGTGGCCTAATCCAGTGAAAGAAAATATTAAACAGATGATTTAAAATATCTAACACCTGTGTGCTTTTGAAGTGCAGTTGACCCTTGAACAATGCAGGACTAGGGGCACTGACCCTCGCCAAGTCGAAAATCTGCATATAACTTGACTCTGCAGTTGACCCTTCACATTTAGTATTCAACCAACTGTGGATAGAAAACAGTGTTTTTGTTCTGCACTTGGGAATCTGAGCTTGGGAATGTGAAGATACTGTTTTCCACCTGCGGTTGGTCAAATTTGAGGATGCGAAACCTGTGGATGTAAAGGGCCAACCAACTGTATTCTTGCAAAGAATCTGCATGTAAGTGGACCCGTGCAGTTCAAACCATTTTGTTCAAGAGACAACTGTTTTCAGGTGTGTTTTCTTTTAGACGATGAGGAAATTAGGAATTGTCAGTTGTAGGCAAATAATGGCTGGTTGCTTATGATTAATAATAAAGTATCTATTGACTGTCCCTTTGTATGACACTACCCTGGTTTCTGAAGAGCTCTTACCTTGAGAATTATACCTTTTGGTCAAGAGTAAGGAAAGACAAGAGGAATAAATGGTATATATTAAAAAAAAAAAATCTAGAGCCAGCAGCAGAGCTAGAAAAACTGTCTAAAAATTCAGCCAAATTCTTCTTCAACGGTTTTGGGGAATTTCCTAATTTCTGTCGAGTATTACCTCATCTTACCTTCCTGTTTTGAAGAGATGCTTCTTACCTTCATGTCCTTGTTCTGATGCTGTTATGTTCTGGGCATGGGAGTGGGGCCATGAGAGAAAGTAGGAAATGTTAGGAGTGTGTGTGGAATGGGCAGGGGGGGTTTGGAGGACCACAGAGAGGGTGGTGAATTCCTGGCAGGAGGAATAATAATCTAGCTTCTTTATCACAGCTGCATGCTAGAAGGCTATTGATTAGGAAGAAATGATAGTTTTCTTAGCGTTAAAATCAGCTTTAGAAATATCCCTGGGCTATTTTTCCATGGTGAAAAAGTATTTTATATCATCTCTTTGGACGGGACAGTTGGAATACATGAATTGGCTTGGATGGATGGCACCCGATACTGCCTACAGTTGATATGGCTTTAAGCACGTCCCAAATTCATACTTCGGACATCTAATTAGTTAGTGTGATAATGGTAGACAGGATAATGCTCCACCCACCCAATCCACCTTCCAATTCCCAAAACCTGTGAATATGTTACCTTGTGTGGCAAAAAGGACTTTGCAGATCTGATTAAGTTGAGGATTTTGAGTTGGGGAGATGATGCTAGGTTACCTGGTGGTCGGAACGGTTGTGGAGGTTGGAGTGATGCAAAGGGGTCCATGAGCCGAGGACTGCAGGCAGCCCAGGACCTGGAAGAATCAAGGAATAGATTCCCTCCGGGAGCTTGCAGGAATGCAGCTCTGTCAACCTCTTGATTTTGGCTTTGTGGGATATATTTCTGACCTCCAGAAACATAATAAACTGTGGTAATTTGTTACAGCAGCAGTAACTTTGTCATAAAATATCTACTAGCTGAAATAAATGCTTTGAAGTCTGATATTTGGGAAGAGAGGACATCCTTTCTGTTGGTTTAGTGTTCCATGTGAGGGGCATCACTTAGTGTTGACGCGCCCCAGGGGCGTGGGGAGAGTGGAGGGTGATCTGCTTGGTAAGCTGGGAGCAGTAACGGGGCGCACGTTGCTTCGCCCTCACCGCTTTCCCTTCGGAGTCTGTCTGCCCAGAGAAGTAAAAGCTCTGCTCTCTCCTCTCTCTAGTTACATAGGCCTTTGTTTTCCATGATTTTTGTGATGGATCAGGAAGCCCACTGTTATCCATGTGCCTACGCCCATTCTGGTCCTTTTCTGATGCTTCTTTCTTTCTCTTAAGCAGAGAAAAGAGGTGTTATTTATTGAATCCTCTGAAACACAACTCTTTGTATAGATATTCGTTCTCTTTTCTTTGAAGAACTTATTTGTCATTATTTAACTTATTTATTATGTCTTGCTTAGTTCCAGAGAGTATTTAAGATGGCTTATAAACACATTATAGTTAAAAATGAGGAAGAGAGGGAAAACGGAGAAAGGATTGATTAGATGAAACTAGAGTGAGGTTAGAATGTGAAATACACATATCATGAGAGTCTGTTCTGGTGCTGGCAGAGGGTGAGCTTGGGGAGGGTCACACATTTGGCTCTGAGCTTCTTATCAGTCAAAGCAAGGAGGGAAGCATAATTGACTAATAATTTATAGAATCCTTATAGAATCAAAGTCAAATGATTTATGGAATATGGTAGCAAACCACCAACTGGTTACTCAGAAGAAACACGTTTTCCTAGAACTGAGACTGAAAAACTCTCCTGCAGGTCCTTGGAAAGAGAACACTTACAGAGTGCAGTGACCAGGATTCTAAACATCATCTTAAGTACAGCTATGTACTTCATAAGCTATTCCTCAGTGTAAGTAAACGGTGCAGTAAAAATACACGTCTTCATTTACGCTGAGTATTTATTGAGAATCTCCTCTGGGTCAGGGCAGGGGTCAGTGCTGGGGCATTTCATGGGCAACAAAACAGAATTGTCCATGTCTTCAGGGAGCTTATAGTCTAGAGGGGGAGCCGCATACCATACAAGTAATGCCATACTAGGAAGGTATAAAATAGGTTGCTGAGAGAGTAATAACGTGGGGGTCACTTTAGTTTAGGGTCAGGGGCAACCTCTGAGTAAGTGACTTGTAAGCTGAGACCTTAGCAATGAGTGAAGTGAGCAAGGTAAAGAATGTTTATGTTTGTAGTGGGAGGAGATCAGGGGTGTGTGTGTGTGTGTAGAACATTCCAGGCAGAAGGAAGAGCACAAAGAAGCCCTGAGATGGAAAAGAAGTGGAAAGGAAAGGTCAGTGTAGGCAACATGTAGTGACTGAGGTAGGGGGTGAGTTAGGGCAGAAAGTGGCCTGGAGAGCTTATGTACTTTGTAGCATAAGCAGTGGGAAGCTTTTCAAGGTGTTTGAGGAAGGACACGACATGTTCTAATTTGTATTTTAAGGAGCTCACTCTGGCTGCTGTGTGACAGCAGGCAAGGGAGAACTGGGAGCCTGTCACAGTGGCCCACGGAGAAGATGGTGGCTTAGACCGGCCGGTGTGACATCGAGATGTGGAAATGTGCCTGTAGCAGTGGGGGCAACAGCATGCACAGATAGGCGGCGTGCTGTTGATCTAGAAAACATTTTTCCCTATTTCTGAACTTGATTTAATCCCAAATCAATTTTAACTGTTTCTTAACTGACTGTAGCATTTAATTAGTTGAATGTACAAATGGGACATTTTTTTCTAGGAGAGACACACCTTCCTCTCTAACAACGTTCTGCTTAGAGAAACTGTTCTTAACCTTGGCCACACCCTGGACCAATGATAACAGAATCTCTGGAGTTGAGACCTAGGCATAGACATATTTTAAAGCTCCCAAGCGATTCCATTGCATAGCTAAGATTAAGAACCACCGACTGAGAGCATTAGATGGGTGGTGAAGTATGACACGTGAGGTTAGAGTTAAATCCTACATTCAAGGTTGTAAACAAGGTGGAGAAGGAATATTTCTACTAATGTGAGGTTTGGATGGAGCCAGATATTTATAGATTTTTCTAACCAGCTCTACAGGAATCATGATTAGCCAAGGGAAAAAAAACCATTCTTGAAAACATGTTCAGCATCTCTTGTCAAATTTATCTGCACCTTTGAACTTTATAAATAAACGTGAATTCTTAGGCACTGAAAAGTATAGGCTAATTGAAAGTGAAAGATTTTCATCTCTAAATCACTGCCAGAGGTCAGCAGTTTTAAGCATAGGTGGTTGCTTGGTGGTAGTTTTTTAACGTGACAGTTGGCCTGCATCCTGTTGCTATGGGAAGATTCCCAGGGCTACACCTTGTTGTTAGTTTCTCGTGTATTAGAACTGGTTCATGCACGCACTGAGTTGGTGGGTTCCCATCGTCTTGCCAATTCTTCAGAAGCTATTAGCTGTGTAATGGCAGGGAGTGTAGTGGATGTGTGTTGTTCCTTCCAGTATCAATTTCATGCCTTCCTTTGTTTCCTAAAAGTGTCCTGAACTTCTCGACGTTATTCATTGAGCTCTGACTGGTTGCAAGGGTGAGCTGTGTTTATCGTAAGCCCATTATATATCCCATGGTCCTGGTCACATTGATTGGTTGGGAGCTGGCACATGACCAAGGTTAGATTAACTGAGACCAATAAGACTCAGTTCCCAGGTCCTTTATGTGACCTATGGGGGAATGGACCCTCTTTCTGGCTGGAAGTGAGTGGGACAGCTCCAGTAGATGCTGGTAGCCCTTTTGGAACTGTGATTAGAAATCTGAGAAGGGAACCAGTCCCGAGAAGGCAGAGTTGAATGGCGTTGTGCGAGTCATGTAGAAAGCTTCATCTGGAGCCAGGATTACCCCTGTAACTTGCAGTGATTCAGGGACTGTGTCTGCCTTGTTCGCTGTGGCTCCAGCGTGACAATAAATATTTGTCGAGTGAATAAGTGGTAGACAGAAGAAAGAGAACAATGTTCGGAAATAGAAATCAGTATTTAGTTTTTGTAATTGCAGAAGAAAAGGCCATTACCTAAGAGGCAAAACTCCCATCATTTTTCTGACTCTGAAATCTACTTAACATAGAAAAATATGGAATTTCCTTTTGATTACTTTACAGTGACAAAGGGAGCTAAAATGGAAGAGAGCAAGTAATAAATAATAAATCTGGCCGTGGGACGGATGGGAAGCAGCAAATCCTTTTTCCATAACACTAGTATCGAGAGAAATCTGACTCAGATTTAAGGCATGTAAATCACTGAGTCCCCAAACTGAAATAAGATTATTTCTTTAGCTTACAAATGGTTCACATCATTTAATCACTTTTACTTTGACTTAAATTTTCAAAATTTTGTCCATATTTGAAATTTAGAATCACTTGATGAAGGATATATTAATTTTCTATATACCAATCAAAAGATAAACATACTTGGCAACAATCCACATCACAATTTGTCATTAATACTTTATTGGGGTCTACAAAGACACCTTACAGAAGAGGAATCTATGTCATTTCATACATAGTACGTGGTTGAGAAGACAGCAAAAAAAAGATCTACCAGTGACTTCTATGATGATTTTTACCCAAAGGACATATTCACATATGAAAGAGTTCATTTTTGTAAATGAGAGTAAAAGATAGTATGCATTTGCCAATAGATGCTTGTATAGTCTCTTCTCAGACAATATGCAGTGAACATTTTCATCATTTCTTCTTGATTTTTTTCTCAATTTTTTTTTTCCCTACTCACTGTAACACACTAGATTCTAGGGCTACAGAAAGAAGGGAAGCAGAAACAATGATAAAAAGAGGGTAGAGTCTGCAAAGGGGAAAAGGTTTGATTCCCAGTTTCATGCTTTAGAAATTTAGATACATTTGGTGAGCAGGTAACCACCTTTGGAGATGCTGCTTTACAACTATATACTAGCTATAGACTGTATCCTTCCAGGTTCACTGCTTAAGAGACTTGTTGAGGGTCTAAGGAGCCAATGTAATTCTAGGTATCTATCTACGCTGAGAGAACCGCAGTGTATTATTTCAACACAGTTACACAGACTTTTGCTTAGTCTTTGATCTGGCTACTCCATTCTTCACTTCATCTAACATTGAGGGCAAAGAGCCATGTATCTCTTGGGAGCCTCTCTGGTTATCACCACTTCTTTGTGATCCCAGCTTTGTTCTGCACTCCCTTCCAATTCTGTTTCCAGACCTGTGACATGGAGCTGGGTGCAACCCAGGGAATAGTTGAATTAATGAGTCTGTTTCCACTAAGGGCCGACTCTAAGGTCTTCTCTTATAAACCCGTACGCAGACTGTGATCTAAATTTGTCAAGCTGAATTAGCAACTTGGAATATATTCCCTGTTTCCCCTCAATGGCCAGGTTTCTAGGCTAGCCCACAATAGCACATAATAAAGCTGAATTCTTATACATGTATGTAAAAACAGTGGAAAGTTTTCTTATTCTATGCACTGTTACAGAAAAAAAATTGTTAAAAATGTGTCTCGAATCTTAGTGGTGAAAGAAATGCTAGGTGCAAGAAATAGGAGGAGAATAACAGGATTAATAAGAGCCAACATTCCCTGCATACTCGTCATGTAGGTGTTGTGCTAAGTGCTTTACCTGAATTATCTCATTTAATTTCTCCCTTTAACAGTTAAGGAAAAAAGCGTCTCAGGTTATATGATTTTTCCAAGAACACTCTAGTAGTAAGAGTCAGAGCTGGAAGTGGAATGTAGATTGGTCCGGTTTCAAAGCACAGGCTTTACCCACCATGTGGTTTTTGTACAGATTCTGAAGAAACTTCTGGAAACTTAACCAGGCTCTTGATGTCACTGGCTTATTATTAAGCCCAATTTTCCTAAACACTCAAGACTTTTTGATTTTTATATTGCAGGTTTGCTTTTAGCTTACACATGAAATGGGAGAAGGGAGACTAAAAGAAATATTTTGAAGACCAAAGTGAAAGGTGGGGGTTAGAGAGGAGTGGTGAGAAGTAAGAACATGAGGAGGAGGGAGGAGGGGAAAGTGGGTATTTGAGAAGGTGATGAGGAACAGACATGGGTTTGGGCCCTCCCCGGGTTCCAGTCCAGTAAGGATTGGGGTAGAGGGAAGTGTGAGACTCCCCTAAGCTGGGTCTTTGAAGCATCAGGGATCCTTGCACTAACTATGGAGTCTCCTTTGGGTTTGTGAAATGGTTATGAATCATCTAATACTAACATTAACTACACAGTTAATTGATTAAATCAGGATTAGAATCCAGGTCTGTATGAATTTAAAGGCTGGGCTCTAACTACTTCCTTCTTTTGATGTCTCTGATGGTCTGAGCTGCTGTGTGTGACTGGATCTCTTCTGTGGTGTCCCTGCCATCGGTGGTTATGGATTTTACCAGTTTTCCAGAGTCTGTAAGTTTGTAAGCATTTATTCATTAAGTGATCACAGTCCCAGATTCATACATTGATTTACACTTAGGTCAGGTTTGCACAGTTTAAAAAATACATATTTTTATAAATAATCTACCATGCATAATAATGTAGCCAATTGAGTCTTCTGATTTTCTTTTCAATGAAGCAAAGCAATCTTGAACTTTTTTCAATTATTGAGTTTACAGTGTGATGACTCAAAGATAAGGCAAAGTAATGTTGAGAAACAAGCATCAAAAGAGTTTAAGTTGCTTCAGTACCTTAATGCATACAGAGTTCTTTACAACTAGATGCAAACACTTTGGGTTAATATTTCCATAGAAATGATTGAAGTGATGAAGAAATGTTTCGTTTGTAGTTATTAAGTGACTTGATACTATGTTGTGCTGGATCAATTTATCAATAATTGATAAATTACTCAGTTTTGTTCCTTATGTGTTAAATATACTTTTTCAGAAAGGGTCTAAAGGGGTTTACTAGAGCAAATATAAGATTTTTTGAAGGGAGGAAATCAGGGTGAAAATAAAACTAATGAAGGAAAATTAAGCAAAGATAAAGATGATGTTATTATACAAAATGCGCCATCTTAGCTCCTGTATACTGACTGACTCATGAGAGGTAGACATGAATTTGGTCCTGCATTTTCCATAGCCGATGTAAAGAAGGTATTAGGATGACTCACATTTGTATGAGTGCATTTTATAGTTAAGGATGCTGACGTGCAAAGAAGGACACACAGCTAGTAAATGCTGGACATTTTGTTTAAGTCCGTGTCTGTCTGACTCCAAGGCTCATGCAGTTTTCAATAAGCTGGACTACTTTTGTGTACACACAGATACCCATGTGTGAGTGGGCTTGGTTAGAGACAAGTATAAAGCTAAGGCTTTGCTTGCCTGAAAACTCCTTTGCTGAAAATTATTTTTTTGTGTAATTCTATTTTAGTATATGTGCTACTGAAATGAGCATAGTTTTTTAATGTAGTTTTATGACCTTCGGGAAACTAATTGATGCATTTCAGTGTTTTCTCATTTTTGAAATGGGGATCTTAATACCTTTTTGTTATCATCGTAAGGATTAAAGAATATATAAATCACTAATATAATGCTTGAGATTTGACAGGTGTTAAAAAATGGCAGCCATTGTTAAGTTCCAAAGCTGCTCATTTATACTGGGTACCCTACCTTGGTAAGGTGATGTGTCTAACAGTTTCACCAATAATAATAGCAATAATAGTTAAATTTTATTGCCTTCTTGTAATGTGCCAACAGCAGAGCACTTTTTCTGAGCATGTTGTAGCTCATGTATTCCTCTCAAATAGCCTATGTCTATCATCCCCATCTTAGAGACGATGAGACTGAGGATGAGAAGTTAATAGAACCATCTGTTTCAGAAAGGAACATTGTACATGTTCTAAGTAGAAATAGGTGCTGTTAATCAACAGATATTAGCCGTAGGAGTTCATCTGTAAAATATGCTCGTTATGATACTACCCCTTTAATATCACATCAGAGACCGAGCTGTTTATACTACTGTGTAAATGACTGCTATTGTCTTGAAAGACTCTGTGGCTCTCACAGCCTAGTTCAAAACATCACCACACTGCAGAGTAGTTACTGTTATTGTTTCCCACATCATGTTTTAAGGAGTCATGAGTTAAGCCTTCCTTAGTTGCTGGAGAGTGGTTTCATGGCAGTACTTTTCAGGGTACCTTTGCCATTTGGGCAAAACATGATGTGAGTCATTGGGTCAGATCCTTTGCTGATGCAACAGAAATACCAAATTTCATGCCACCATGCTGTTCCAAAGAACAGGGGAATAGGAGGAGCTAGCTTTGGTTTTCATGGGTGGATCATTGCAATTGAGAGACCAATTAATGATGCCATTTGGGTTACCTTGAGACATAGAGGGAAGAAATACTTTTTGTTCCTTGGCTTTTAGAAGGACTTGTTCAGATTGAGAATGGGGAGATCGAAGGTATATTTTATCACCTTTTGTCCTTGGAAGTGTTTCTTCAATTTGCTTGTAGTTTAAATTAAAATAAAATTAGAAGAAGATGCAAGTACTGTAGTTTTCCATTTGGCCACACTATCATTTTGAATATTTCTGTGCCCACAGTAGACATCCCATGGCCCCTGGAATCCAGTCAGTTCCCTGTGATTGGTACAATGTGAATGACATGGCATATGCCCTTAATTGGTCTGAACTATAAAACTCAATAGAAAATGAAGCTTTATTTTTGAATTATTTTTCAGAGTGTTTCATTTATGTAAAAATAATGCATGTAGCAAATAATTGCAGCCATTTCATTTTGTGTCTCTGAGTTAGCTCCCTTGTATAACTAAGTGTATAACATAACTGTTTGCATGAGTTTGTTGACAGTTGCATTTAGTTTGGATAAGAGCTTATGGATTTTTCTCACAGAACAGGAGTGGGGACTGGCCTATTTAAAGAAAACTATGGCAAAGAAACTTAGGTGATTGCCAACGTGTCCCTTTCCAGCAGGGCCAGGCTTCTCAAACGGGGTGTAAGTAACAAGGCACAGAGAGAAGAGGGGTACTTCCTTCTGTAGGGTCAACACCCAATGAAACAAACAACACTTAATTTTCACCTTAAAGCAAAGAAGGATATATTATGGATAGAATGCCAAATTCATAAGGGTATTAGAGACAAAACAGAACTTCAGAGAAATTTTTCACTTGTCATTGCTGGATATACTCCCTTATATTACATCTCTACCTTCACCCTACTATTTCCAAGTTGCTCACTTCAACTTTGGGCTTTCCACCAAAGGATTTATTTTATAGTCATTTCCACCAAAATTTCAGGGTTGTCTCAACTCTCAGTGCTGGTGGAAACTTTCGAGAGGCACTGGTGATTCTGCCATTACCCTTTAATTCACGTGAGGGTAATGTGGTCTTTAAAAAATGGTTTCCTTATACCATTTATTCATTTATCTTGATACCATGCAGTGTTCTGGCCTGAATATAAATTAGCTTGACGTTCAGCTTCTGGGTCAACCAGTGCTGACAGGGGCTCTGCTCCTGCAGACACCTGTAGGCCTCAGGGCGACTTCCCAGTTGGCCCTGGGTGCCAACCTGCACGTTTTTCCTCTTCAGCCCTTAACAACATAACTAACTGCTCTGCAAAGTTAACAGGGTATTGATGTCCCTGTCATTTGCAAAGCTGAAGAAAGTGTATAAAGGTAGTTAATGTGTTTTTTGTTTATACTTGCTTTTCTTATATCAATAAATTCTAAACCCTCCTTTCGAACTGACCAGAAATGACTGGCAAGTCATTTTTCTGATGTGTATCCAGAGACAGAGGGAAAAAGTATTTGTTTAAAATATGCAAGTAAAGCTGGCAAGTGGTTAAGGAGATTAGAAATCTCTTCTTTCTCTCTGTCTCTCAAGTATTTATGGCTGTATCAGAGACTTGGGAGGATGCTAATGATTTTTGGTCCTCACTATCCCAGAAATTTTAGAAGATAGAGGATCAATACTATTAGGATGGCATTGCATTTTTGACCTTGCTGTTTAAAATCCACATTTTTTAAAAAAATGTAGATGTCCAATGACCATGGAACGAATGCACACATGGTGTGGCCTCCCATTGTGCTTGACCTGTCCTTGAGTGGCATTTTGTGAGCCACTCTGGTACTGATAATAACTTCAAAGGAACTTCTCTGAGCAATGTCTCTGATATCTGGAATTTATATATATTAGTTGTTATTTCTCATGAGTGCTCTGGGAAGAAAGCAAGTGAAATATTGAGAGAGGACTTGCCATGGGAGGAGTTGGAAATCAAAAGCTTTACTTGGCTCACTGATGAACACATTCTTAACAATACAGTTTCCATTTCATGAAACCATGATCACAAATGGGAAAACAAATACATTGGAATTCCATTATAAATGTTTTAGTTACACTGAATGAGTTGAATAGTTTTCCTTGAAAAATCTAATTTCATGGAAAAATCCTACAATAACTTGATTTCATTATTTTTTCCCTTGCTCTATAAAGCCAGTAGGTATTTATTAAGTAGCCACTGTGAGACTTAATAGCAAGATTCTAGAGTGGTCTTACAGTCTATGAGCTTGATTGTTTCTTTTTGGCAGCTTCTGCTGGGCATTGATCCTCTGCTTCCTCCCTCACTGCTTCTGCTATGTGTTGATGTAAATATTCCAGTATCTTTCTGTTTATTCTCTATTTCACTTCTGCTGCTTGGAGCCCTCCACGTCTCCAGCCATATCATTTTTTTCCCCTCTGAGATCAATCAACCAGCAAGTATTTGTTATATTGTTGCTGTAGTAGGCTTTGCAGGAATTAAGCTATAATTCCTAGAGGGATGGGGAAGATTTCAGTCCAAATTGCTCTGCATGGCAACTGATACAGTAATATTTTACACCCAAAACTACTTAATGGTTTTGATAACAGTAATAAATACATGCCATAGAAAAGGATGAGATATGTACTTTCTTTTAAACACAATCATACTTAGACTATTTTAGGAAGAAAGTATATTCACATACTCTTAATATTAAAACATTTTATGTATTTGTTTAACCATGCGTCACCTTCCAGCCTTTGTTTCTTCTATTAACCAAATCTACCTCCTTTAGGGTTTTCTCAACAGCCCTATTAGCAATATTACAAATTATTCATTTTATCATTCTACTATACTTTGAGAGTACTTATCATATAGAATAAAATATAAAATTTTGTGACACTTTATAAAGGAACTGTAAGTCAAGGCCATTGCCCCTGGGGACTGGAATTCATAGAGCCACAAAGGTTGCTACTTTAGTTCCTTAGAATTTCATCTCTGGCTTTTTAGCATAGAGCTGACTTGCTCGGTAGGAGCTGACTTCTCTCCTGCTGCCCTTAATCCCAGAAAGTATCACACACAGAATGGCAAAGAACCTTCTCTTCCTCTGCTCATCTTGAGAGAAGTCTGCTTTCATGTGTCTCTGTCCTGTAAGTAGACAACAGTGTCCTGCACAGAATTACATCCAGAGCACCTGACCTGATGCTGAAATAGAGGAAAGCCCTTGACCGGGGCAGTAGGTCAGTCAAATCAGGTTCTGACAACTCAATTAGCAGTTCTGGTCAAAGCTACTTTCAGAAACAACTCGAAGCCATTTTAATTTCCCAAAGGAAATTAAAAGTATTTGGATTGCTGACTTCTAATGTTCTTAAAATGACATGGGAACCATAGAAATTCTGTGAGGCTCCCCCAAAGTTTCTCTGGTAACACAGGTCAAATTTGTTGGATGAACTCTTATTTCTAGTTCTACTTTAAAAATACTTGTTATTCTTTTGAATAAGTTATGATTAACAGTGTATAATGACCTAGAAAGACCAAGGGCTGAGTTTGGGCTCCCATACCCCTAGCATCCAGCCTAGGGTGTGATAAGGTACTGTGGTTTTATGGTTCTGAGTATGGGATGGAATATCAGCTCAGCTGTCTGCTCATGCATGTGATCATGGGCATGTTTCTTAATAGTGTTAAACTGTCCTCATCTCCAGAAAATCAGTTACCGCCCAGGATCCTCAGCATAGTTCCTGAAGCATAAGCCGTATTCCATAAACTCCAGCCTGTCTGTATTATCATCCTAAGCATGACTAAAAGTATACATCTCAAGACTTCCCCTGGCCCTGATTTTTGAAAGCTAATTTTATACAATGCTGTTGATGACTATTGCATCTGGTCTGAACTATATTTTTTCCCTATGCCTGAGGAAAACAAAAAATGAAAAACAGAACCCCAAAAACCTCCAAGAAAATAAACAAGTAGGCAAAACATTAGTGTTACCTTTAATAACACTTCTAAAATATATTTAACTTCAGCTTCTTAACTATACTTGAACTCTGTATTTTTCTCCTCATGTCTTACTTTTGCATTATCAAGAAAATTTTTCTCCCTCCAAGAAAGATTTGTCATGCTAAGCCATGATCTGCTGCTGCTAGAACGCAAGGCCAAGAGCTGAACCCAGCAGAGTGAATCGGGAGCGCGCTGAATGTGGTCAGAAGCTTGGTACCACTTGGACGCTGCAGGGCCAGGAGGACAGCAGGACGGCCGAACAGGCTTAACTGGCAAGGAAAATTCCTTTCACACCTAAGTTGTACTTGCTGAAGAATGAGAAGCATGTGAAAAATCCCTGATCGCACTGTGCTGTGATGACAAGACCAGGTGTGATGGGGTTGGCCCGATGATACGCATTAATTAATTCAGCCTCACTTTCAAGTGCAGTAGAAGCTCCTACTAAAATCTGACTTCCAAAATGTATACCTACCTTTCCATCAGCGTTTCTCAGTTATATTTCTTGTTTGTCCATTTTAGATAACGTTTGGAAAACTGAACAAGAAGTTACCCTTTGGAGCTGTGCTTCAGCTCAAACTTGACAAGTGTGTACCAGGAGTTTTGACTGATCACTAACACAATGCCACGCTCCACACCACTCTCCTGCTCTTGGCCCAAGAGTGAAACCAGGAGAGTTTAAGAAATAAAAATGACTCTCACGAGCAGATAGGTTTTAATGTTTAAAATTAAAAATTTCCGGGAACTGGTATTGATCTGATATTCATACTGTTTCAAGTGTTGTGTAGACTACTTAGGAAACTAAAGAAAATTATTCTTTTTATGTCTTAAAGTTTTTTCTCATGAGATAAACCGAACTGTTAATGTTTTGTTGGATCATGCTTTCTAGGTTATGTCATCTTGTTTCCTGCTAGCGTCAAGCTCTTTCTTAACAATAAACTCTTATTTTTTTTCTTTTTATTTCTGTAGGCAAACTACATATCACGAAACACCCTCTTTTGTCTAAATCACTGAAGTTTCCCGCAGTATATGTGTGGGTGTGTACAAATGCACGTGTATTTCAAACTTCTTTGTACAAAGAGAGAATTATGGACCCTTCACTGCTTTTGGCCCCTGGAAAACATTCCATGCCACACGGACTTCGGAAAGAATGTCCCAAATGGCATTCAGCTGGGTCATCTACCACCACAGCTGGTTCACATAGCAAGTTTTGTTGACAAGGCTTTGTTAGAAGCAAAGGTATTATGTCAATTGATTCATAATACTTGCATCCTCTCTTAGAACCTGCAGCCTGTCTTGGAGCTTGCTGGCCATTTAACAGACTTTCTGGAGCCAGAGTATGGAGAAAGATACAGAAGGGGGAAATTTGATATGTGTAGAAAAATGCAGAAACAATTTAAACTCTTTGTATGTGCTGTGTTTAGCTTTCAAAACATTAGAATAACGAAGAAATGTATTTGTGAAGGAAAATTCTTCCATGTGTCCCATATGCAGAGTTTCTCTTGGGGAACTATTTACCCAAGCGAAAAAAAAAAAAAAAAAGAAAAAAAAGGATTTTTTAAAAAGAAAGTAATAAATTTGCTTTTTGATATTTCTTTTCTGTGTGAAAATAATTCTAACCTCAAGACTTTTGGTAGGTTCGAGAGCAGGCTTAGAGAATTTAATCTCCTAATTTAAACACAGTTCCAGTGTTAATAATCAGAAAAAAGCACTGCCATCTCTTTAGTATCAATTTCAATAACAGCCTTACTTATGTCTAATACCAAATAACCATCTCTGTTCGAAAAAGTGTGTGTTGTGGCACAGGGAACAATTATCATTAAAAAAAAAACTTTCTTCAAAGATTTTATCTCAATTTTTTGTTTTGAAAAATTTGAAACATACCGAAAAGTGGAAAGAATGATATGAACACCCTTTATCCCTCACTTAGATTCAACAATGTTAACATTATGTCACATAGGCTTTCTCTCTCTATGTGCACTGTTTTTCCCCTCTTGAACCTTTTGAAAGTGAATTGCAGGAATGGTGACATTTTACCCATCAGTACTTCAGCAGCGTCTCCTAAAAATAACGACATTTTCTAAATAACCACAACACTGTTATAATACCCAATAAAATTAACATTAATTTCCTAATAGAATCTAAATTACTCCATATTAAAATGTCCTTATTTTTTTAAAGCCAGGTTCCAATCAGGTTGAAACATAGCATTTAATCTAAAGAGATCTCTACCATTTTTTCTCTCCCTATGATATTGATTTTTTTTTTTTTGAGTTCAGGCCAGTTTTTTTATGAAATGTATCACTTTCTGGAACTAGTAATAGTTTTGCTATGTCTTTTGATAATTTAGAATCACCAAAGAAGCAGCCTAGTGTATTAGTAAAGAGATAGTTGCCAAAGTGGTGGATGCTTTCATAATATAGAAACCCCAGGAGATTTAGATAAGAAAGAATAAATTTGGCAAGAAGCATAATAGTATTTTTGGACCACAACGTTTCCAAGTTTTCTGGTTTTTAAATATTCTAAAATCAAAAGAAAGGGAACTAATTTCTTTAACAGGTCATCATTTCTCAGTGGATATGTTTAGCAAATGGCTGGGAATGCCAGTTTGCAGCCTGCAAGGGAAATTGTGATCAAAGAAAACAATTGCATGTGTAGTAGTGTGGGTGGAGGTCTAGGGGGACAGGGAACTTCACCTTCATTTATGAGTTTTTAGAAAAAACAGGAGAAGTCAGAAATGAGAAAAATCATCATATTTTGATGGTTTATTTCATCTCTTCTAAACTCTTTCATGTTCAAATATGAAAGAATATATGCAATTATGGGTGTGTATGTGTGTGTGGGTGCATATTGCATATCCAGCAAATTTAGATCTGAGCAGCCATAAAGCTGGCATTACTGTTACACCAATGAAACATATCTCTTTTCTATCGGATATTTTATATTGACGTGAAAGGGTGGTTTGTAAGTAATATTGACAATATTCAGAGAATTATTAAGCACTTAACAATGTATCAAACAATATGCTCAGGCCATGGAGGCAAAGATATACTCTGCTTGAGACATCATAGTGTAGTGGGAGGAGACAGAACTGTCAAGAGTTAGAGCTATGTGAGACCTGGTACGACGAAGAGACATCCAAGGCCCTATGTGCTTGACCCACAGCATCTATTCAATAAATATTTGTTGACTAACTATATGAATGAAAGAACTGTACAGTAGGAATCACATAGTAGAACATTTGGGGGAATAGAAGATTGTAAGAAGGTGGAGTTTAAGCTGTGTTTGAAGTAGGTACAGGAGTTTTCCAAGTGGACAAGGGTGGCTGGACATATCTGGTGGATTTTACAATCATGGAAGCAGAAGTATGGGGGACTATACATAGTTCAGTTTGGCCCAATCTCAGGGTTCACATAGCAGGGCAGTGAAGGGGAGGGGGTATGGAGTAACAATAAAGAAAATGAGGGCATTTAAAGCCTTTTTAGAGGTTTCTAACTATTCTGGAAATGGTTGCTAGCCACTGAATGATACTGAATAGAGCAGAGGTCCCAAACCTCCAGGCCATAGACCAGATTCTGTGGTCTGTTAGGAACCGGGCCACACAGCAGGAGGGGAGCAGCGGGTAAGCTAGCAAAGAAGCTTCATCTGTGTTTGCAGCCGCTCCCAGCGCTAGCATCACTGCCTCAGCTCTACCTCAGATCATCAGGCATTACATTCTCATAGGAGCACCTGTCCCTGGTGCCACAAAGGTTGGGGGCTTCTGAACTAGAGGATTGACATACTTGGATGTTTTTTTTTTTAATTTGGAAAACCTCTCTGGTTGTGATGTGGAGAATGAGTTGAAAGAGAGAAATCAGACTGGTTAAAAGGCTCTTATAATCAGAGAAGAGGCAGTGAATAAATCAGTATCAGGAGGATTGGAAATGAGGATAGATTCAAGAATGATTTGGCCTGGTAGCCAGTTGTTACCCTAGCTATTCAGTAGAAATCTGCATATGTATTCAGAAACTGAGAATTTTGATGAATTTTTCTAAGGGTCAGAAGCAAAAATCTCTCATTTCAGATATTAGTTATTATCCAGTTTCAGTTGACTTCTATAAGCAAAGAGATCACATTACCATTTTTACTTTTTTCCTATTCCCAGTTATTTTTTTACAGCTTTAAAAATTGAGAAATAATTCATACACCATATGATTCATCTATTAAAAGTGTACAATCTATGGTTTTTCTAGTATAATCACAGGGTTGTTTAACTATTACCACAATCAAATTTAGATTATTACTTTTTTGTTTCAAAAAGAAACCTTGTACAACTTAGCCATCACTCCCCATTTACTCCTTTTCCCAATCCCTGGAAACCAGCAATCTACTTTCTGTCTCTATGGATTGCCTATTCTGGACATTTCATATAAATGAATCTAACAACATGTTGTCTTTTGCCACTGGCTACTACCTTCGTGTTTGCTCATGATTAGAGTCAGGGAATTGGGAATGGACTGAGAAATAGCGAACTCCTTTGAGATTCTTTCCCCTCTGAAGACTGTGGAGTTCCAAGAGAAGGTACAGTTGCTTAGAGCTGTGTAAGAGGTCAGATAGAGATAAACACTTTTCAGTAATGATGCTACTTCTAAATTATTATTAAATGTGTATTAATGCATTAAATACTTGTTAGCTGCTGTATGTACATTAGCTCACTTATTCCTTATGACACATGCATGAGGTAGGTATTTAACTTTTTTACAGGTGAAGAAACAAAGGATTAGGCAAGTGACTCCTTTCATATTCCACTTTGAATGAGCTCAAAAGCCATGGTTTTGACTACTGGGAGAGAATACAAAGCATCCTTTGTTTCCCCCCAGGTAATTTTCCCATTTCTCTTTTATATACCACTTTTCATAATCTTCATATTTTCCTCAACTTGGAATGCCTTACCTGTCCTTTGGCTACTGACCTCACCGTTTAAACAATTAAGAAAACTCATGAAAATATGTTTTCCTTACTTCTTGGTCAGTCATATTGCTCATAGGACCAAGAATCTTATTGTTTCCCCATCCTGTAGATGGGTTTGGGGGTAAACTTTGTTGTCAAAGGGAGTCAGGATGATTTCCATTTAATTGCTCAGCCAAATGGGTAAGACTCACTACTTGAAAAGTACAGGCATCAATATAATTATTACAATTATAGAAATCATGTTTTATTTATTATTTCTTCTCATTGTTGTACAAGAAACAGGATAAGCTGACTTAATGTTAAGCCAGCTGTAGTTTATTGAGTTTGGATTAGACTGTGCTGAAGAGCTATCCACGGGAGGCCAATTGTGCACCACGTGTGGGTTCTACATTTTAGCACACTTTCCTTAGACAGGCAGTGAAGTGGCTCTAAGAAAGACTGCTTTCCTTGTTGCCTACTTCCTAGACACCCTCATAAACCTTTCTCCCTTCTGTTGTCTGGATAATCCTTGAGATGATAGTATAGCAAAGTATAGTTTTAGGGAAGTAAGATACCTTTCTCTTCCTGATTTTAAATTTAATAAGCACTTTTGAAAATTACTAATCGTTCAGAAAGGAAGAAAGTATTGCTGAATACCTAAAAATTTAAGAATTTACTTGAGGGTGGCAGTAATAATTCCCTAGTTGAAGATGATTTGATGAAACCCACAGTGTAGGAAGGCTTTACCAAGAAAAATAAAATGTAGGTCTAGAAGGGACACTGGGAGGTCTTTTCAGTCATCCAATGCCTTGGACATGCCATTGTCCAATGCACCCATGTACCATGGCTTTCTGTTCTCTTTATGAAGAGATCTTCATAAATGTATACTCCATAACTCCCATCCTCATTTCAGTGTCTTGTGAACTGGACCAACATTATTCTATACTGGTTTAATCTGTGGATATTTTGTGTCTTCTTCCATGGATGTTGGAAATTGACCATAGTTAGGGAAGATACAGTCTATGAGATCAGATGTTACAGAAGGACAAAGAAGTTGTATCAAGTATTTCTCCCATATGAACAAAATCAACAATAGCAAAAGCCACTGACAGTTATTCAACACTCATATGTCCGAGGTAAAATAAGTCCTATTATACTCTCATTTCACAAATGAAGAAGTTATAACTTAGAGAGTTTAAGTGACTTGGCTAAGATCAAACCACCACTGAATGGCAGAGCTGAGTGTCTAATTTAGGTATATTTGACTCATGTGTGCATCCCTTCTTAACATGGCTATGCAACATAATTATGATGACATTTTGCAGAACGTTAACTCATTCTTTGCCCACATAACCAGGAAAAACCATAGTTCAAGCATAGCATGTTATAAATAAAGTAATTTGGATTTACTTGATTAGCTGGTAATGTCAGCTTGTTGGATTCACTGAATTATGGAACTGGTAAGGTTGTTGGATTCACTGAATTATGGAACTGGTCAAATTTTCTGTGCTTATTCATAAGTGTGCTCTAATAGCTACTATAAAAGACTCGTAAAACCAGAGGGAAAGGGTAGAGATGAATACAAAAAATTGTTGGCATTAAGGAAGAACATAATAATAATAACTAGAAAGTGAAAGCATTGTACCCTTGTAAATTTTCATTCATTCACTCAAAATATATTTATTAAGTACCAAACGTTCTTCTAGATGCCAGCTATGTAGCTCCTCATCTTAATAGATGAGTGCATCCATATGTTTGAGTGCATCCATATGTATGTGCAATATATTAGGTGGTCATAAATTCTATGGAAAAATAAAGCTGGGTAAGAGGAAAGTAGTTCATTATTAGTGTGATTGAGAAGACTTTGCTGATAAAGTGACATTTGAATGGATCCCTGAAGGAAGTGAGCAAGCCAGTCATATGGCTGTTAGGGGCATAAGTGCCAGTGGGAACAGTAAGAGCAAAATCTCTGAAAGTAAAATTTGCTTACAGAAATAGCAAAGAGACCAGAATGAATGAAGAGGAGAGAGTAAACCAGTAAACCTTTTTTTTTTTAATACCTCTAATATCTTTTTCTTATTCAAGTGCATCATCTTGTACCTCTCATAAAATGTTAAATAATAGTGGTAATATAGGAATGCTTGCCTTATTTCTGACTGTAGTGAAAATATTTCTAGCTTTTCCCCATGAAGCATGATCCTAGATTTTGGATGGATGGATGGATGGATGGATGGATAGGACAGATAGATAGATAGATGACACGCACACACACACACACACACATAGACACATAGATAGAAAGGAAACCTAATACTTATGTGTTTAAGAGGTCTCTTGCTGCATATGAAGCCACACCAAAATTTAGTGACTTAAAACAATAATCATTATCTCATGTTTCTGTGGGTTGATAGGCTGGCTGTGCAGTTTTTCTACTTTACAGTATACCAACTTGGGCTGCCATTGTCTGGAGGAATGATTAGGTTGGAGCTTCCAAGATGGCTTGTTCATGTGGTAGTTGCTGCTGACTTGTCTGGGAGCTCAGCAGGGTCAGTTGACCAGAGTGCCTTAGTTCTTGTTTTGGTCTTTCCATAAGGCTTGGGCTTCACAGCGTTGACAGCTGGGTTCTAAGGGGAAGGAATTGCTGGGCCCCAATGTCCCACAATTTCTTTATTCTCTTGGTTTGGGGAACTCCACCTTTTGATGGAGTGACATATTTATACAGGGAAGGGTGAAATTTGCAATGGTCATCTTTGCAGGCTGTCATATAATCAATTCTCTATTTTATTATTTAAATCAAATTGTAATGATTATAGCTTTTTCAACCTCAATGAAGATGATTATACTGTTTTTCTCCTTAGACCTATTAATGAAATGAATTTTATTAATAGTTTTTCTAATATTGAACAATCCTTAAATATTTAATGACCCTCCCTTGCACGTGGCTTCATTTTAATGAGGTCATTAGCTTCTGTGACCTGAATCAGGTCTATGGAGGCGTCTAACACCTTCAGATTATTTTCTTTTTTGTACTCTTATATATACATGAGGTATAGATCTTTTCTTTTCCAGGTGTGTCCCTCACCTTCAAAAATTATATTTTTGTTGGAAATTTTTGCAACTTGTCACCATTGGGCTCTGTCTCCTCAGCTTCTTTCTATTTATTTCTTTGTTTCTTTTGTGAATTCTGTTATTTTTGACATTCTTTTCAAAATATTTTGGAGTCTCTGTCCTGGTTTTAGTGAAAATATAGTTTATATTTTTGTTTTCCATTTTTTTTCTTTTTGATGATTTTCAGGAAGAGGAGAAAACTGGATTTATGCAATTATGGTTGTATCAGATTCCCATTGAAATATTTTTACAGAAGTAAACATAAAAATATTAAATTGACTTTTGCAAACTCTCAATAGACATTTTAGTTTTAAAATTGCTTGAGAAGTGAAAGATTTCAATATTTATGGGACTAGGGATGAGATTACCACAAGTTAATTATTTAGCTTCTTTTTTTGGGATAGGAAATAACTTCTCTTGGAAAGCTAAAGGCAATTTATATTGCTCCAAGGGAAATTTTTTTCTGCTCCATCAGCTTCAGACTATAGCTTAAAAATATAAATGATAGTTGTATAAGTAATAGGAGTTGTTTTAAGTGATAGTTGGAAGCAGTTGGGGAAAATGCTTTACACTAAAGATTGACCTCAGTTACTTCCAAAATTTTGATGGAATTGGGTGGCAGAGAAACAAGGCTGGGAATTAGTAAGAAGTCCCCAGGGTGGGGGTGGGAGATAAGGGTAATCATTAACTTCAGAAGTCAGAGGATGCTAGGGAAATCAGGAAATGGACAAAGTGTTTCAAACAACCAACTTCTGAATCTATCCTAGTAGGGACTAATTGCACTTATTAACTACTCTGAATTTGGTATAAAATAGTCCTGGATTTTTCATTAGGCAGTAAATTGTTTAAGATATTTTACAAACAGTAAACAGTAAAATTACAATTATGTCTTTAGAATAGAGTGTTTTAATCTCTAAATCTTCCTATTTTGAGTCTTTTTAAGGTCGTAAAAATAGATTTACATGCTTGATTAGAAACGATTCTTGTGGTACTGCAGCTGGATGATCTGGGCTGTGGAGAACCACCCCCCTGTCCCCTTCCCCACATCTGCTGCTGAGATAATGCCAACAGTTCTGAGGCATTTCCACCCATAAAAGGAACAAGCAGGCTGTGTGCACGAGTTACAGTACACGAAACAGAGACCTCTGGTTCTGAGCCCCATTTCTGGCACTCATGCATCCATATTGCTTATGCACGTGTGAAGGAACAAATAAGAATTAAATGCAGTCTTAGAGATGCAGTTCTGGGGAAAGAGGATATGTCTGTTTTTATGCCTTTGCTGTACTTTGTATGTAATTACATCTTATGCCATTCTATATTAGTAATGTATTTAATAAATAATTTATTTATTAAATTTATATATTGCTTGTAGGTAACAGTAACATTTGAAAGTGTTTTCCAGCACATAAAATGCTTTTATGTACATTATATAATTTGTAATTTCTTAAGGATGTTTGGGTAATACAGATAAGTTGCCTGGGGAAACCTACAACATTGTGTTATCAAAAGACAGGTTACTTCCTAGACACCTAGTTTTAATGCAGAATTACGTGTTAGAGTTATAGTGGTAATAAATTTGCTCAACAAGATATTTTCGGAGGCTTTCAGGATAGAGTAACATTGGACTATGAAATAATACTATGGAAACTTTTAAAGACCATTTATGTATAATACTATCTTTTCTTAAAAACAAAACATGTTGAAGTCATCTTGTAGGGATGCGACTGAGCCCTAATCTGGAAAAGCAGTATTGTGTAAGCACAATTCCTCAAGAATATATTAATATACATCCTTCTTTTTCCTTCCAAGAGATTTGGGGTATCTCTCTCTGTCTCTGTCTCTCTGTCTCTCCTTAGCACGCATGCACGCACGCATGCACGCGCACATGCACACGCACGGTTCTTTTTAAGAGTATCCAGCCTCTTTTACATTAGGCGCCTGCGCTGGTTTACTAGAGCAGGAGTCCAGGCAGATCCTGCTTTCAAACAGCATCTCTTTGGGGAATGAGTCGGAGTCACCTAGTCAGGGATTCCAGGGATGAGGTATTTCCTCTTCTAGTCTTCATCCCTAGAATACAAGAATCTCTTGTTTCTTAGATGATAAAATGAGAAAAAAGCAGAGATTTGGAGAGTGACAGAGAGCGATCACTGACTGTGCCTAAGAAAGGATCCTAATGGATTCTATTGGAAAAAAATACCAAAGGTTTGGACTGAAAGAACATTGTCCTTGAAGAGGCACAAAGAAAAATTTTACTTAATTTTCTCTTTCCGTAGATTTGATAGATATTGCTCAGGGGTAGACTTGCATTATTCCTTCGGAATCACTAATTACTCCACCAAGGAAGATATATTCAGTCCTTCCTCATTCCTTTTGGATCACAGTGTAATTTCCATAAGTGAATTTCTATGAATCTCACATATACCATTTAAATATTTCTTAAGTATTTTATTCCTTAATAAAGGATGACATTTAAATAGTATTAGCATGAAATTTGGCTAAATCAGAAGCTGCTTGTCAAGTCAATATACCACTGCCTTTCTTTTGGAAGATGTGCCTCTCTTTCCCCAGGTAAAGGTGCTTGAGAAGGGGAGGAAAACTCTTCACATACCAAAGAAAGTTTAGGGTCTTTTAAAAAAAAAGTAGGAGAACACTAAAAGACCAAGAACAAAAACATTTTTTTCTGAGTCCCTTTCTTGAGTATTTCATATATCTTTCAGTAGAAGATTATCTATTTTAAGAATCATGAAAAGAAAAAAGTGTGCATTAAATCCTCTGGAGTCACCATTTTCAGTCAATTATTTAAAGGTTGTTGGTGCCCATTTACAAATAAATAGAAAAAATGTTAATAATTTTTAATGGGCTTAATGTATCATTCTGTGGGCTGAGTTTTCTCACCCTCAAAATGCTTTATGGCATTCTTTTCCTCTGGGCTTTGAGTTAATTGCAGGATTTGTGGGAGTAACCAGATATTGGCTGTAAAAGTGGAACTAAGTGTCTCCATCAATGGAATAGAAATTCTTTTCTTCATTTCACAAGAAACAGGCTTTTAAACTGTTCATGACATGGTGAAAGAGGAAAGCTGAAGCCGTGATGATACCAGATGGGAAAAAGCATAATAGATTTAACTCTTTGTTACCTTGAAAGCAGATAAAATGTGTTTTTTCTCTAAATATTGTGTGAATCTTTGAAAGCTCTACGTCTATTAATCTCTATTACCAACCCCTTTTCTTTCTTCCCCACCCCCGTGACCTCTAACACTTGGCCATTAGTTGAAATTTTGGACAGGACATTTAAATAGGACCATACATTTAAATAGACACAGTGTGAAGTGATTTACTGTATAAATTATTATACTTAAGGTTAGTTGATAATGTAGTAGGGTCCAAAAGCACTTATGATTTCTTATAGGTACTTCAGGGTTTGTTTATAGCCTGGTGCCTAAGATTTCTTCCTGTGTCCAGAAAAATCCATTGAGTTTTAGATTAGCCTGGAACAGAATGTGTTTTGTGAAACTGGAATTCAATCTGTAGTAGTTGGTGAGTTTGCTAAATGGGATGTTTGGCTGATGTGCACTACTCTTAAAAAGCTTTTAACGTGTTAACTGGTAGGAGGTGAATGAAGCATAAGTGTCACTTAGGGTGATTTGTAATCTACTGCATACCAAATCCTAGAAAGACCAGCATATCTGTTACAATGACAGTATTTAGTACTGTAAAACACAGTGATCTGTGATAACCACAGGGACCAAAGTGTTTCCTGTAATACCAAAACATATGTCAACCTAAGGACATATTATTTCCCTAATTACAGGGGGAGAAACACATAAGATAGAAGTGATCTAAAAGATTATTTGGTCTAGACTTCCATGTCCTGTTAGAACTGCACCTAACCATGTTGACAAGACACCCATTCCTACCAAAAAAGTTACAAAAGCCAATGTGTCCTGGCTATGACTTTGAAATACAAATTGTTCGTGATTGACTTGAAGTGAATTCTTGAGAAGCTGCCCATTAAAAACGGGAAAAGAATAGGTCAAATATTTAAAGGAAGTGGGGAAAATCTGGGTGTGTTATCTGAAGATGACAAGGGTGAAAATTTTCTTTATCTTTAAATACATTAAGACTCATTCTTCTGAGGATGATAATGAGAATTTCTCTATATTTGCTGAACTTGAGTGAGAGGAAGTGGCTTTGATTTGTAGCCTGATAGATTGTCTAAAAGGGAGAGTTCTTAGGAGGGTAAATGAATGAAATGAATAGGGTGAAATCTCTCCAGCAAAGTTTGTGCCTAATATTGACAAGATTTAACATTCATTCTCTGTCTTTTTTGAAAGTTTGGTTAAAAACCTGTTTATTATTGAAAATAGTTAAGGCTTTTACCATCTTGAACTATTGCAGGTATCATAGTGTCATATGGAATTCATTTTAGTTGAGGAAAGAAGCATTTAGGGCTCACAGTGCAAGCTTATCCCATATGAGCAGAGGGAAGTCTTAAGGGGAGAGAGCATAGCACTTTGTCTCCTAACAACTCTTACTTTAACAAGTATAAAGTGCCCCATTATTAAGATATATCAACATGTTCATTGAATTTTTTGCAAGGATACCAGCTGAAAATTAGTATACTTTCTAGCAAATGAATGGTTGCATTTTATAAATATCATTCATGATTCTTTTATTTTTTATTGTTTTTTAAAATTTATTTATTGTTATTTATGCTTACAGCACCTGGTCTTCCTAGGTGGTCTCCCATCCAAGTACTAACTAGGCCTGACCCTACTTAGCTTCTGAGATCAGACATCGGGCTTGTTCAGACATCGGGCATGGCCCTAGACCTCATTTATGATTCTTAAGAGGTTTACATTTGTATACACTAAGGAGATTATTGACTTATTGTTTTTTCTCCTAATTAATCTCATTTGAAAAAAATTTACACAGTACATACTTTGAGGAATTTAATTTTTTCTTTTTGCCTCTAGTGTATGGCATCTGAAAAGCAGATTTAAAACAGAAATCTTTAATATAATTGGAAAAACAAATTTTTGCGTAGTTAAGTCACTCATAACTCACAAGTTTGAAATTTGACTGAAAGCAAAACCTTTTGGAATTTTTTGTCCTAGAAAAATAAAATGGTTTTATAAGTTTTGAACAAAGCCAATACAATATTTATGAGTGTATGTTCATGATGCTTAGGATATATCCTTTTAGGGTGGGGAAGGGTCAAACTTCAACAAAGAAAATTACTCTGACTCTTCATATATACAGGATGTTAACTTTCATGTAGTGTAGTGGTTAAGACTGTGAGATGCTTGGATGTCATTTATTTATTCAGTAATTTATTTAGTAGACATTTCTGGGTGTCTCTTGTGTTGTAGGCTCACTCCCAGGTATTAGGGACATAAAGGTAAATGAGACAGACAGAACCTTGACTTCATGAAATGTACATTCTAAGGGAAGATAAGCAATGGACAAATAAGATACTAACTATAGAGGGAATAAGCAGGTTTGAAAGGGAGTCCAATTTAATCAGGGCGGAGTGGCCTAACTGAGGAGGTAACATTTGAGCCAGATAGAATTGAATATCAATTCTGACACTTCTTAGCCATATGATTATGATACTGGACAAGTTACTTTTCTGAGTTTTACTTTTCTTGTCTGTGAAATGATGATACTTATTACTTGGAGATGATGTGACGCTCAAGGAAGATAGCAAAGGTAACACTGGACTTGACACATATAAATACTTAGCTAATTACTATTTTTATTAATAAACTAAATAGCACTGCAAAAGGATCAGGAAGCAGTTTTATTTATTATGGTGCATTCTGTGTAGGCCACACAGAACATTGTTTCTCTCTTGTTGGCAAGTAGAATCACATTCTGAGTCCTGATTTACAAGGTGGAGCTGGAGAAGCTCCAAAGGAAGGCTTGGTCCTCACTAGCAAGAATGCTTGTCAATTGGTTGTCCAGATAAGGGTGCCTGAGTCCCAGTTACAAAATTTCTGCCTCTCCCAGAATTTACATGCTGTCTCTTTCAGGAACCAGATTCTAGCCCAAGTAGAAACTTTTTGGACTCTGAAAAATTGAATTTTAGGCAACTTTCCATTTTTTTTCTCCTTTTCCCCAAATGTTAGGTCAAAGCTTGAAGAACAGAAAGATTTGCAGAAGGGAAACAGATGTTTATGTTCATTTCATAATCGTAGGGCTGGATGGCCATGGAAGAATAATAATAGCATCCAAGACACACCAAAACCACCCAAGGATTCCAGGCTCTTTCCTGTTTTTTAAGACTCCTTTGCTCCTTCCCATGAGAGTAGGTGTTCCCTAATTCTCCTCATTAACCCTCCGAAGGTCTTACAGCCATGCTGATTATTGTATACAGACAGCAGGCTCAGCCAACAGCAGTTCATACTTACGAAGTTTTACCAGTCACATCTGAGTCTTTTCTCCCAGCAGCTGGTACTTGGTGAACCCACGTTTGCCTAGTCAGTCTCCTTTCTGCTGTGTTTTACTGTTCCCACTTACCTCTATTTTGAGTCTTCGAGGCTTCTCTCCCCACCTCACACCAGCCTTCTCCTAACACTTTATGATGCTCAGCCTTGTGTATTCTCTTTCTTCCAGGGTCTCTCTATGTCCCAGCTCTGGGTACAGATCCTCATTTAGGAATTTGCTGGTTCCTCATTTAGGGATTTGCTAGCTGTTTTTGAGCAGCTCTGAAGGCCTCTTCTGGTTTTACATAGTTTCTCCTGTTAGAAACTTCCAAGTTAAGAAATTAAGTATGTATATCTATTTTAAAATTGCTTTTTACTGATTGATGGTTGATGATAGAATTGTTCCTCCTAACCTGATTTATAGTCACCTTTATAGCAGAAGAAAGTATTTTCTGAACTTGCTAGATTACAAAAAGTTGTGTATGAACTTTTGATATCCAAATGGTTTTGAACTATAAAATGGGAGTTTCATAGGTTCCATTAAAATGAAATGCCTAGCATGTTGAAATTTGTATTTACAGCTCTTCCTCTTAGTGGTTCTGGTATAGCAGCCTTGGCACAGACCAAAGAATCTACATTTTTAACAAGCAGGTTTTTCTGATGACCAGGCAAACTTAAGAAATACAGGTATGTCATTTATAGTTGAATAAACACCTAACCAAGTATGGTGCTTAGGGAAGTTTATATTGTTTATGTGGGTCTATTGTGTTTAATGTAGGACATTTCAATTTAGTAATTGTGGTAAAGTTACTATTAAAATCCACTAAAATCTGTTCACTCTTTTTTTTTTTTTTGGGCATATAGCTAAGCTCTCTTACAATCATATGTGGCTGAGAGCCTAACTTCTGTGCAGTGACATGTAAACAGAAGTGACGTGTGCACTTATAGACTTGGATTGCACCACCACTCCTTGCCTTTGCTTCTCCATATTCTTTCATCTTTCACTGTCTAGATACAGAGCACTACAAAGCCCTAGGCAATAGCAAGGAAACAAGATGGAAAAAATAGATCCTTGAGCGACCACATGGAACAGACCCTGTTACCAACATGAATACTTGCTCAGGTCTGTTACAGAAGCAAGAAACAGAATGCTGATAGTTTAAGTCATTTTATATTCGAACCCATTTGTTACAGCATTCTGCCCTATCTCATGTGCTGCCATTACAAAAACGTAAAAAAGTGTTGGCTTGCTGTTAAGTGGTAGGTGGTAAAAAAAAACAGAACAGACCGGAAAGATTAAGATCTATGTCATACTATGGAATGATTTACAGAACTATTGTCTGTGAAACCTGAAAGGTAAACCTAGTTCCTACAGAGTCTATAGCACTCAATAGGTTGGGAAATGCCATAATGTTGATATATGCTAATTGTTACTGTGTTTAGCAAGATGTTACAAGAAAGGAGATAAATCGTTTTTTTTTTAAGCAGAAATTGATAGGACACAGGTATTAATAACCTTATAGAGTTGGCAATTGATTATTTTGTGTTGCCAAAATAGGAGATACAATTAAAAAAAATTTTTGAGCAACAAACGTTCATTTCTTTGTTTAAACAGTAGGATCAGCTCTGTGACAAAGATTAGATCCAGCATATTGTCCTCCCATCAAGCCTACTGCTTCATGTGGCCTCCAGGTAGCTATTGTTAATCTGAGAGCAAAAGGCATTGGCTAGAGGAAGCAGAAAAAGCATGTTTAAGAAATATGTCTGGGAAACACATACTTCAGTCTTGGATGTGGTTGCTGACACATGGAACTTAGCAGATGCCTGTTAAATTTTGGAGAGTTGTTATTTCCAATGAAATTCCAAGCTTGGACTAATATGATGTTTATGACTGTAAAAAACACTTGAGCTCCCCTAATTGCACAGGCAAGTAGCAGACCCTGAAAACTGTATAGCCCCCAGGAAAGGCATACTCTCAGGGCCAATTCAGATGTGTATCTGGAGGATAATGGATGAGGAAGAAAAACCTTCTGGAGAGTCTAGCCAAGGAAAGTCAAGAATAGTGAATGGAGGAATCCCCTCTAGAGAACAGCATAAGGATCAGTTCAAGAAACTTCCCCCACTGCCAGGGCAGGGCGTCTTCCCATGTTTGCCATCAGGAGTCTGTTATTGCTGTGTGTCTCCCATTCTTCCCATTTCTGAAGGGATGTTTGACTATTTTGGTTATCCTATTCCTATTCTACCATTGTCTAAGGGGAACTTGTATATGTAGGGCAGATAATATAATTAATCTTCTATTGGACCATAAGAAGCCACATCTCCATGAAATGGAAAGGACCGTGCATCACTTGCAGATGCTCAACTTTGACCTGGTTCAGTGACAGAAGGGACTCTGGATGGTCCCTTTTGGGAAAAATTTATTTTAAATTTATTTTGAATTTATTTTATATGTGGGAAAAATAATGCAGGGATATTTGATGGCTGGAGAGACTGATACAGGCAGGGGTGGCTAGTTTCCATCAAAACCCATTCTTCCCACATAGGTGGGCTTAATTTCCCAGCCTCTCTTTGCGTGAGATGTGGCATGTTATCTCCTGTGGAACATGACTGGAAATCATATGTGACACTTCTAATCCTGGCCCATAAAAATTTCTATTTAGGTTTCTCCATGATATTTCTCATTAGGCAGGTATGATGCAAAACTGTGAGATCCTAGGGGTAACAGGGTCACAAGATGGACAGAGCAGGTCCCCTAAATTACCACATAGAGGAAAGCAGCCCCACTGACTTGAATACCTGCTCAGGACCATAATATTAGCAAGCAACACCGGCCATAGTGTTAATTATATACATGTTTGGGTCTCTTTTTATAGCAGGTTAGTGTACCCTAACATTGGCTTTTTGATTAAAGTTGTTGGTGAAAAACCTATATGCTGCTTATATTGTTTGTTTACTGTTTCATGACCTCCACTGACTCCATTACAAGGTATTTAACCTTGAGAAAATTGTTTAATACCTTTGTGCCTTGATTCCTCATTAGTAAAATTGGAAAAATAATAGCACCTCATAGGATCATTGTGAGGTGGCAATGAATTGATGTATGAAAATTCTTCATATATGCCTGAAGGACTATGGAAGTATATAGCTATTGTTAATTTTTGTTAATACATATTCTTATGGCATTTGAGTTTCATAATTGATACTACCACATACTGAGATTGGAAATGAAGAATACCATGAGTAAAAGCTGTGTCTTGAACCAAGACAAAATGCTGAGAGAATATACATGAATCAGCTCTTTTTGTTTTGTGAAAATTGGACACATTTAAAATGTTGGTGGCCTTCAGAGTATTCAGGAATGATGCCAGGCCACCCTGTAACTCACAGTCAGTCCCTATTACATTCATAATGGGATTTATCATGACTGTTATACCCGAAAATCAACTGTTTGGATTCTGCTAACTAACCAAAGGGGCAGTGTAGATTTTTGTTTGTGGAAATGTAAATTTTCAGCCTTATTAGAACCTGAATCCTTACCATAGATCCTTTCAATCTTGTATTCAGGACTGATGAAGGAGGTAGTTTTGTTGAGTTTTTTCCTCTGTTCTTTCCTGAGAGGCCTTGTTGCCCATCTTTATGCTGCCTTTGTAGAATAGGCCAACTATATCCATAAACATAGACATCCAGTGTACTGAGTCATCTTGGAGCCATATTTGCTATTTACTCCATAAGAAGAAGATTTTGAAAAAGCTACCCCAGAAATAAAGTACTATCTACTTGAAGCCTGACCTCAATGGGCAGTTAAGTAGTAAAATTTATGAAGCATTTCCTATCCTGGACAGTGAAGGGAGCCAGGCATGTGGAACTAAAAGTCTTGGTCAGTGGGAGCCTGTCCACCAAAGCCTGAATTGGTTACAGTTGGTTTGTTGCATGCTCAAGCTGGGATGCAGGATGGTTATGTACAGCAGGTACAGTTTCTACACCTGGGAGCATGGCTTTCCTTGGGTCACTTTGGTCACAGATACTTAATTTTCTTTTTCCTTTTTCTTTTTTCTTACTCCTAAGAGAAGCAGCTCCCAGTTTACCATCTCTGCAAATGCTTTTGCTTTCAGAGTGAATTTCTACCGTTGGAACCTCTGAACATGCTTGTTCTCATAAGCATCAGAATGTAGACTGTAGAAGGAACTATCATATAATTCCTGTTGCTGCACCTTCGGTGTAGCCTCCAAGAGTCCAGAAAATGCATCAGACACATGTCACACTGCCTCAAAAAGAGATATTGGGGGTTGGATACCTATGAGACTTTGGGATTTTGAGTATCGTTGCATTTAGAGGGAATAGAATGAATGATTCCACTTACCCATTCTTGTCTCCTGTTTCACTGACTTCTTTTATATTTTTGTCTAAAGTTAAAAACCTGGTGATTCATTTCATAGTCCCGCAACAGTTTTTTTAGGTTTCTTTTGGCTTATAAAAAGTGAATCTCATTCATTCTTCAGAGACTCACAGGTGTCTTCAGAAAGAACAAAGGAGAAACTACGAGTAGATATTCTCAAATGGGCAGAACTGGTGGGGCAAACAACACATTTATAGGGCAGGAGGTTTGTTTTTTATTCACTCTTTATTCCTTCATGTCATTTTTTTTTCTCCCTGTGGCTTAGACATAGTTTCCTCCTCTACTCTGGCCATTAAGGTTGTGGTTTGAGTCTACCTTGGATAATAACCATTTAATTAGGTAGAAAAGTTAAAATTGACTTTCAGCTCTCTGTGAAAACAACTTCCTTTTACATATCACTCACTTCTAGAGCAACTAGATTCCTCCTGCCCCCCCTTTTCCATGAATTATGTTAATTTCCTGCATAGGCAGCCTGGGTTTGCAAATAGTGGCTTAAAATGAGTTTGCAAACAAGTGGTTTTCGACAAACTATAGGAGGGATGGTGACAGAAGAAAGAGCTGCAGACAAAATCAATTTTATCCAATGGTAAGATATTCTGTGTTCTTGTATTAGAAGGATCAATATAGTTAAAATAGCTACATTACCCAAAGCAGTATACAGATTTAATATAATCCCCATCAAAATCACGATGGAATTTTTAAAAGAAATAGAACAAAAACCATCAGATTTGTATGGAACCACAAAAGACCCCAAATAGCCAGAGGAATCCCAAGAAAAAACAACAAAGCTAGAGGTATCACACTCTCTGACTTCAGATTATACTACAAAGTGACGATAATCAAAAGGCATGGTATTGACCGAAAAACAGACACACAGACCAGTGGAACAGAATTGAGAGTCTAGAAGTAAACCCATGTTTATACAGGCAAATAATTTTTGACAGAAAAGCCAAAAACAATCCAGTGGAGAAAGGAAAGCTCTTCAATAAATGATGTTGGGAAAATTGGAAAGCCACATGCACAGAATGAAAGACTGTTGTTTGTCACAATACACAAAAAATTAACTCAAAGTGAATCAAATAACTAAATATAAGATACGAAACAGTAAAATACATAAAAGAAAACAGGTATTAAACTTATGGACCTTGGTCTTAGAGGGATTTTATAAATTTGACCTTAAAGGCAAGGAAGTAAAAGTAAAAATAAATGAATGGGACTACATCAAACTAAAAAGCTTCTGCACAGCAAAAGAAACCACCAACAAAATAAAAAGGCAACCAACTGAATGGGAGAAAATATTTACAAACAATACCTTCACCAAGGAGTTAAGATCCAAAATATATAAAGTCACAACTCAACAACAACAACAACAACAAACAAACAGTTTAACTAAAAAATGGGCAGAGGACCCAAACACTTCTCTCAGGAAGACATACAAATGGCCAACAGATGTATGAAAAGATGCTTACCTTCATTAGCTATTAGGGAAATGCAAATCAAAACTATAATGAGATACTATCTCAAATCTGTTAGAATGGCTTTTATCAATAGGAAAGTAATAAGTGTTGGAGAGGATGCAGAGAAAAAGAACCCTCATACACTGCTGGTAGGAATGTAAATCGATATAGCCAGTATGGAAAACAGTATGGAGATTCTTCAAAAAATTAAGAATAGAGTTACCATATGACCCAGAAATCCTTCTTTTTGGTATCTACACCAAAAAATGTAAAAACATTTATTCAAAAAGATATGTATACCTTTATGTTCATTGCAGCATTATTCACAGTGGCCAAGACATGGAAACAACCAGAGTCCTTCAATAGATGTTTGGATAAAGAGGCTGTGGTACATATATACAATGGAATGCTACTCAGCCATAAGAAAAGACAAAATAATGCTGTTTGCAACAATGTGGGTAGATCCTGAGAACATAATGCTAAGAGAAATAAGATGGAAAAAGTCCAGAACCATATGATTATTCATGGGAGATGTAAAACGGAAAGCAACAAATGAACAGACAATACAAACAAAAATCAAAAACTTAGATACACACAACAGTATGGTGGTTACCAGAGGGAAAGTGGGGTGGGGGAAGTGGAAAAGGATAAAAAGGGGGTCAGAAATATGGTGACAGAAGATTTAACTTTGGGTGGTGAACATAATGCAGTTAACAGATAATTTATTATAGAATTTTACACTTAAATCTATATAATTGTCCAGTGTCACCCCAATGAATTTAATAAAACTAAAAAAAAATCTATCTAAATTTTGAGGATGATGGAAATGATGAATGAAGTATGTCACACACAGGTTTCACTTTGAATGGGCATATTTTATACAAATGCATATAAACATACAAACCACAGACATAATCTGACAACATACCATCTGACTAAACTCTGGAAGTGTTATCCTTATGTCATATTTCATGTGAAACATCAATTAATAATTTATCAATGAGGGGTCTGCTGTACAACTCAAAGCTAAATGCAGGATAAAGATAGGATGGGAAAAGAGATATGGTTGCTCCGTGGTAGTTGTGAAGTCTCCAAAGGTTATTAGGACACCTTCGGTCATCCTAGAAGGCAGTAGGAAGAAAGGCCCAGAGATATTTCTTAGGCACACTTATAAAAAACATAAGCGACAATTTTTACCTTCATCCTACTACCCTCACGTTTTAGTCTTAGCCCTTAGTTGAACTTGGGGCTACTCTGGAACATACTATTTATGTAAGAACTTCAGTATTTGAGTGTGCCACCTAAAATTTAGGCAGGCTTTTGGATATAATACAAATGAGGGCATTTGAGTACATTCCATTTGTTTAAAAATGAAGTGTACATATTTAGAGTTACAGTATTTGATAAATGTGATACTGGCCAAGAAAATTCAATGATGTATTATAATTCCAGTAGAGATAAAATAAGATGTGAACAAAATGGTTCAAAAACATAATTTATTAAATATTTTTATATGTTCCCTCCTAATGAGATACCTGCTGGACCAACAATTTGTCATCGATTCATCAGAATTTTAATGGATCAGGAATTATCTCAGCACTGGAGGGACTAAGATAATGAAAATATACTAATTCATTTATTCAATGACTGTCGAGAGTTTATTATCTGTTGGGCTCTGTTTTAGAAGCTGGGGGTAGAACAGTGAACTAGACAAAGGCCTTGCCCTCATGGAATTTACATTCCAGTGTGGGATAAAAATGGTAAGCAAATAAATGTGAGTACAGTGCTAGTAGTGTTAAATGTTATAAAGAAAGATATGGCAGGATAAAAGATAAAGATATAAAGGCTAAAGAGTGACTCTGCGTTTGTGTGTGTGAATGTGTTAAATAACATGGTCAATGGAAGCTGAGAAGGATCTGGAGAAATAGTGTCAGTCTGGAAGAAAAGCAAGTATGAAGTCTTCAAGGGAGGAAGGAGTTGGGTGTGTTTGATAATGGCTGTGTGGCTAGAGCAGAAATACTGAAGAGAGTAGGAGAGGAGGTTGGAGAGGTAACGGGGACCAAGTCATGGAGGGCCTAGAACATCATGATAAATGATGGGATCTGAGTATGAAGGAATTGGAGTATTTAGGGCTGTGTAAAGTGTAGAGACCCCCTTCTTAATAGCTACCCTATACCTAATACTTATCATGTATAAGGCACTGTTCTAAGAACTACATGTATTCATTTTGTTCTCACAAGTGATCCTAATAACTCTGTTTTCCTTTATTTCCCATTTGTGATAATTGAGGCACAGAGTCATTAAGTAACTTGCTCAAGGCTGCACGGTGATGGTAGAGACAGTATTAGAACTGGGCTTTCTGGCTTCAGAGCTCGTACTCTTGAGCAGTGTGCTGTTCTTCCATTTCTACTGATATATCTCTACCTTCCTGGGGTCGGCAGCTTATTAGGAAACTTCTTCAGGAGATAGGCTCCCTTTGTCTTGAACCACAGTTTCCTAAAGACTCAGTAAACCAGTTGTAGGTTGCTATTTTAGAATGGGCTGGTAGGACCCAGGGACTGGATACAGGATACTTCGCCACATGGAGAAGAGAACATTTGTGTGTTTTTTTTTTCTTGTTATTTTTTTAAATAATTGGTTGTAGATTCTCATGTGACCATGTAAGGATTTATGTTCAATTAGCTCATTTATGGGAAAGATGGTGGGAAAAAGAAGCTAGAGTCTTTGTGATGGAGGAGATCCCTCTACTAATGGAAATGTCCACTTCGCTACTGTCCCAGATGTATGTGGGTCATGTCTTCATTTCTTTAAAAACCTGATTGAAAGCACATGAAAAGATTGGATACTTAAAAAGGTACAAAGTATAAATCAAAGCAATAATGTTTGGGAATGCTTCCTGTGTGCCAAGTATTGCTTTGGGTATAATGGCTGTGATTTCTTGAGAGCTCAAATTATAGAGTAGCCAAAATCTTTAAGATGATTTGATGCTCCAATAGTATGTACACAATTGAAATATAAAATAATTTGACGCTAGTGGAATCTAGTGGTGGTTCAGCCTTTGATCTTTGAATAGGCTGACTTTATCTCTAAAGATGGTTTTATTCTCTTTCTTCCTGATGCTACACTGTAATTGCTTCACCCACAGATGGGAATGAGATACATAATTTTCAAAAGCACTTGAAATTTCTATTAGTAGATTTTGGGTTCCATCTTTGATCTAAAAGTTTTTGAAAATAGATACCATCCAGTTTCCCTTTCCTGAAAGAAAGAGGGTATAGCATAAAAAACCTCTGCTAAGACGTTTACATGTCAGTACCCTGTAACTTTTTAAGTCACAGACCCCCTAGTTTTATAACTAGTTTTTTTCTTTTCTTTTTTTTTTTTCTGAAGGCGAAAGTCTACCTGTTCACTTTATTCTGTTCTCATAAAAATTTTCTTCTCCGGGCATAGTCATTACATTTTCAGAAAAGCTTAAGGGAGCCGCATTTAAATTTGCTCTTAATTTCTGCAAATAGAAAAAGCTGCTGGGAAATGGATACGGGGGTTTTCTTCCTGCCGGCTGTGTAATATTGTCATAAATCATGTGACTGTAGGCGGAGGGGACTTAGGTGATTGTTTGGCTCTGGAAAAGAAGCTACTTCCTGCAGAAAGAGGATTTCAGATGGCCACATAACAAAGCCAACACTCACACAGGTTTCCTGTGGGCCATTTCCCCTTTGCTGAATCTGACCCAAAGCCAAGGTAAAGGAAGAGAAATTTTCCTCTTATAAAAATCTCAAATCTCAGATAACTTATCAAGCTGATCACTGTGTTCAAAAGTTATAAAATCTAGGCTATTGAGAATTTCTGAAGAATTTCAGGAACTTTTAAGAAATTTAATAATATTTGGAAATGAAGAGAAAAAGTTAAGAGTCATAGTGGAAGAATTTAGATAAGCAATTGCACTGACGAGCTATCATACCACAAACTTTAGAGTACTCAAAAAGATATAAACTTGAAAGAATTAAGTTGTGAATACAGTATCTTGACTGTCATACTTTAAAATATCTTATCCCCAATTTTGTCCTTTTGGGACATACTTTAAAATGTCTCAATAGTACTTTTACCTTTATTTTTACTTTTTAAAAACTATCAATTAAAACGTTTCTTTTCCTTCAAGGTACAGATTGTCTAATGGATATTTAAAACCTTTTAATACTTCTCCCCGACCCACAACCCCAGGAAAATGAAATATAGTAGTACAACACCCATTGTTATAGAAAAATGAGGGTTGTAATATTTATTCATCTTCGCATTTTCATTTATGAGTAGTGTAAGATGAATATAGCAAAAGTGGCAGCAACCCTTTCACCATTCTGTTGTTAGTGATTTTTTTTTTTTTTGGTAAAAAAGAACGGTGATACAATTATTCATTTTAAAACGTTCACAATAAAAAGTTGATGAATCTCAGGCAAATGTTCAGTAAAATCTCTGTCCTCAAAGCCAAGAGGGATATTTCAGGGTATCTCCCAGTGTTATTCATTTGATTTAAGGCAGAAAACAAAAGTGTGACAATACAAATTGATGTACAAATTGTTCTCCTAATAATTCCAGGAAAGTCCTTGGTTGTAAGTTATGCTAAGCTACCTAACTATGTCCAGGCCTGCACCCACTACTGACGTTAGACATAAGCCAGGCCCCTGTGAAGTCGGGGTGTCACCTCCCCATTTGCAGCAACAGGTTTCCCGCATTTCCTTACCTGCATAGTGGTCAAACACAGTGGGCACGTATTCCTCTGGGAAGGCATCGTTGGCGTAGCTCATGAGCAGGCAGGTTTTCCCCACAGCCCCGTCCCCCACCACCACGCACTTCAACATCTTCTTCTCCTTGCTGTCACCGCGGCTGCAGCTGCTGTCATTTCCTTCCTTGCAGTTCATTCTTGCCGCTCCAGCTGCTGTGACTGTGCTGATGCTGTTGCTTCTCCTGCTTCTCCCAAAGCCCATGAAGCAGTGGGAAGCCAGTGGCAGGCTTGAGATCACTTTGCCTTACTTTGGGTACCTGGGATCATACTGACTTGTCCAAGGCAGCTGGCGTGTACCCTCTTGCTTACCATACTGGTAAAGAAAGGTAACACACACTTGGGAGGATTATTAAAAGGGTCTGTCCCTTTTCCCTATCAGTTTGAGTTAAGAAACCCTCATCTTCACCGCATTCTAGGTGTTTCTTCACAGTCTGGAAACTTCGACAGCCTGAGGGTTTCACTCCGCTCTCCCCCTCTCCAGCCTGGCTGAAGACACGGTGGAATATTGCTGAATCTTCCCCATTTTCCACTTCACATCTAACATGGAGGAAAGCTGGGCTTTTTAATGGAGTTTTCCCCTTGCTTCCTCCAGCTTGCGAGTGTCAGGAAATCATGGGTTTCCTGCTGCATTCCATATTAGGATCAGTGGGCTGGGGAAGGCTGCAACAATGGGAGCTCTGTGTGTGTGTGTTTGTACTTCTGGGGAACGCTGCCAGGACATGGAGTGGGAAAACACTAGGGGTCCCACTGCAGGCTCAAGCTGTCAGACTTCCTGTTTCATCCACTGCTGGGGAGGCTCTTTGCCTGTGGCTGGCTGGGAGGGGGCTGACGAAAGGATGAAACTGGGGAGTACTGTCTGCCACAGAAACGGGAATGGTTTAAGTGAGCAGAGAGAACCACACCAGCCGTTGTAGGATAACATATGACATCATCCCTCACTGAGTCACCCGTTAAAAGCTCTGCAAATTAAAAATGGACAGTTCTTCACATACTTAAATGAGAAACCTTAAGCAATTGTCCCTGTGATGAAGAAGAAAACCTTCCAGAGTTATATTGTTTCAAAGGGAAACATTCCTGTAGATCGTAGGTGTAAAATGTGTGATCAGGTTTATGAATTGCCACAGTTGAGCACAACACTCAAACATGTATTCCAGGCAGACACATTTTTATGGTTGTAGCACATAAGAAATCAATCAGATGTGGGCTATTTGCATCTTCTTATTAGTGAGTAAATACACATGTGCTTGGCTCACCCTTGCTTTTGGAAATGAGTGTGTGGGATGGCTTTATTGGTTTGTTTTAGGTCCCCAAATGCTGCTTTTACTTGGATGGTTCCCTTTTTGATTTAGTCCTATCCCCTTGGGTCAGCCTGGCCCTCTTCAATTACAAAGGAGCCATTGGCAGCTAATTTATTTGTCTGTTGGGTCACTCAAAATGAAGTCCCTTTGAAGCTCTGTGTTTGATTAATGTACTTGGTCTTAGAAAAGAAGTGGAACTCTGAAAATGATTTTGGTAATAGGTCAAGTCCTTTTTAGATGGGGGAACACTGTTTCTTTGAGATATTTTAGTACTGATTTTTTTATTTTTTTTTTTTTATTTTTAGGTGAGGCAACCCTTGGTTGACCTCACAGATTGCAAGGACCTTCTCAGTTTACAATCCCTTATTTTTTAATTTTTTTACGCCTATAGCACCTGGTCTTCCTAGGTGGTCTCCCATCCAAGTACTAACCAGGCCCGACCCTGCTTAGCTTCTGAGATCAGACGAAAGTACTGATTTTTAAGAATTCAAATTACCTAATTGATTTGAGGAGGTTTTTTTTTTTTTTAAATTTTTTTGAGAGAGTGGGAGAGAAGTCTTTTAATAAGTGGCTATCAATAATATATATATCCCTATCTATATCTATGACTATCATAAATAGAGCCCTAAATTTCTTCTGTTTTAGATTATAGTAACATTTACTACAGTGCTTAGTGTCCCAATATTTCTTTCCTATAAAGGAGGTTTGGTGTTTCAGTCAGGTTGTGGTGTATCTACTAGGTTAGATTGCCATAACAAACAACTCCCAAGGTTCAGTGATTTAGAATAATGTGTATTTCATGGTCACTTTGTATCTGTATTGTGCATCTGTATTGTTCATTCAGAGATCTCTAAGTTGGTGGAGCAGCCACATTGGGAACATTGATGATCACTATGGCAGAGGAGGAAATTAATTTGATGAAGTGGCATTGGCTCTTAAAGCTTCCGTCTAGAGGTGGCATTTCTGCTTTCATTCAGTGGCCAAAGCAAGTCACATACTCATGCTAGGTTCCACAGGGTCAGAAGTATAATCCTACCATGTGCCAGGAAGGAGGGAACTAAGTATTGTTAAGTAGCCTGAATAGATGAGATATGGTTTAGATAACCAGAGATCATTTAATTGAGGTTAAATTAGTGCAAAAATTGAATTGTTTGTTCAGTGCCATTCTAAAGCATATGAAGGCTCTTGTGACTACATATGATTTATATAATTTTATTTTCAATTAGTCTATCTGAAACATCTGGACTATGTGGTAATGAAGTTGCAATTTGAAAATTTATGTTTTTCTTCTAGAAGATAGGCTCAGGTATAAAAGTGGCAGCCAAACAAATTTATGCAGGTGAAGGAGTGATTGACAGTATCAGGAACTCCATCCTGAAAACGAATCAGACCACTTTGAGCACAGTCAGTGTGATGATACATGCTTGGCAGAACTTTAAGGGAGTTCTGCCTTTGCCCTTGACTCTGAGGTCAGGCTGTAAGTGTGACATGGAGTAAATATGCTCTTCAGATAATGGAGCTCTCAAGCGTGGCTACCCAGACTGTTTTCCTACACTTAACAAATTTGCTCCAGCCCACTGAACTCTTGGTCTAAAAAAAAAAAAATGAAAAATTGGATCTGGTGAAATTTTGTTATATCCATATAAAACTTGAACCTTGCACCATCAGACACAGATATTTGAGTTCATGCAGACTGCTATGTGGACTGCAATTTAAGGGATATTTAAGAAAACTTGATGCAGCCAGTTATGGGTCTTTTGCCTTTAACCCCAAGGACTGGTACATCTGTGAGATTGGATTGTATGCAAAGATGGGTCATGGCTGTTGAGGATGTTGGCTATATTTCTAAAAATAAACTTGTTTCATTCATCATTCTTACTGCCCCCCAAATTGAATATAGGAAAAATTGTCTGAGACATCCTAGTGAAAATGGCAAGAAAGTTAGAATATTAATAGCCCATTGATTATATAGATCACTTTGTGTGTGAGAGAATAAATCTAAGTAATAAACAATTTACCTGAACCACAGTAGCAGATCTTAAAAAAAGTAAACATAATTCAGCATTGTTCTTATAGGTCCATGAGTTCACATAGAATTGTGACTACTTGTCCAGGTAGAATTGTCAAGATTATATTTTAATTCCAGAAGTATTTAGGTATGAATTTAGCAGTGGTATGAAGACCAATTGCTGAAATATCCTTTACCAGATGCCTTTACTTTAGAATCCTGGGCCATTTGAATGATAGAGTGGTGGTTTTGTAGCCATTAATTATTTGGTTTACCTCAAGCACCAAGTTTACATAAACTTACCAGTACATGGTGAAATCTTGTTGGGCGATATTTCCTGCTTTTTCTGAGATCTTAATTCCCTGATTTCCTCTTTTCCTCTGAGCTTTAGTGTCACAGGAATTTTACCAAATGCCAACAGAAATTTTTGCATAAAATTCTAACTCTGCTTTCAGTTTTAGTGTGACTTCAGAACAAAAGAGCTCAGACTTTCATCTCTTGTCTATTTTTTTTTTTTTCCCTTTGGTGCTTGAAACTTGACGTTATACAGGGAAATAACGCAATTGGATGAGATACTCATTTTGGATTAGCCTCTCTATAGAAGACTGCTTTAACTCTAGTCTTAGGAATGTGGGATGCGCTGTGGTTACTATGATTCCAGATGTCCAGTCCAGTCATGAGTAACCCCATTCCAGAGGAAGCCCTCTCTGGCGCCGGTATGGAAGTCAGGCCTACAGTGGTGGGGGTTGTGGTGTGAGGCAGGAGGGGCTGTTCATTGTAGGAGTACTGACCTAACTCTCCCCCTGGGCCTAAACCTCAGGGTCAGTTGGGGCACTGCTGACACTTAACAGACTGTCCTAGGACTAGCCTGGATGGGAACCAGCCGTCCCTCCCCAGGGGGAGGGGTGAGTCATTGCCATCAGGACACTCATCCCTTAAACCTTTCCTTAACCTCAGAAATAATTCTACGATTGATGCTGGTAACATAGCTCCTCTCACAGTTATGCTAGAAGAATAAAATGAGCATTTTGAGAAGAAGAGGGTTATTTTATGAGGCAGTAGGGTAAGCCACTAAATCCAGGATGGTGGATTCTGCTCATTCTCCTGGAGGAGGTGGTATGGACATTGCCAAATGCTGCTGACGTTCAGGAAAGAGGAGGACTAACAGCTCACTGTGGGATTTTGCAATGTGAAGGTCACTGGTGATCTTGACAAAAGTGGTTTTTGTGGAATTGTTGGCGACAAAAACTTAAATGGAGAGGTTTAAGTGAGGGAACAGAGAAATTGGAGATTTTTCTTTTAAAGGCAGCAATAGCAGCAGTTTTTTGCTGATGGGAATGATCTAATAAAAAGGAAAAAATCGATGTAGGAGATAGGAGAATTGTTAGGGAGAGGAGAGGTTTTCACAAGTTTTGCAATGAGGGAAAAGATAAAAATATTTCTTCATAATGATCTAATAATGACAGCTTTGTGTCATTGAGATATGTTTTCAACTGGTTTGTTCAAGTATTGTATTTTAGTGATAACAGAATCTCAAATAGCCTGATCCATTATTTGAAAAATAGTACATCTAGATTTTTCATGTTGAGGGTAAAATGACAAAATTTGTTAAAAAGACTGACTTATGGTAAAAAGGCTTCATTACCGAGAGTTTGATTTTTTCCCCAGCATATGATGATATTCGTCACTAGTCCCAGAAAAAAATGATTACATATTATTGGAGTATATTTGAAAACCATATCTAAATGCTATAGGAGAACCTGAAGAAATGCTGTCAGAATTGGATGCTGTCAGAGTGGATCAGGAATTGGTTCAAATCGCTAACTTTTCTGCTTTTATGTTTGTGTTCCTTGACTTAGCATCTGACAGAGAGCTTTGAAAGTGATCTTCAATGAAAAATCATCCTAAAATTTTTGGATCCTCTGCTTAATTAAGTTATGAGCTCTCTGAAAGATCCATTGTAGATTGCCATTCCTCATATCTACAATTGTGATTTAGGATGTTACAGTTTATTAGAAATAATATATGAGAAAATGAACTGTCTATATGTGGATGGAAACTGATCTAACTTGGTGAAATGTTATGGAGCTGGATGTCTTGGTGAAAAATTGCAAACAGTATTCTGCTTCTCACTTAGAAGTAACCATTGTCATTTTTGTTTTGAAATTATATTTTTATTATTTAATATTGAGATGAGCCTTTGTTTATTTTTTTAACCTAAAATTTATAGCATTGTGTCAACAGACTACCCATTGTATGCTCTTCAGCTGTCAAAAATTGAGGAAACACTAGGTTAGGCCATGTAGGGACATACAGCTTTTGGAAAAATGTTTTGACTGTATTCAAGGTCAATGGGAAGCCACTGGAACATTAAATGGGGGAATGACATGCTTTTTAAAAAATCAATATTTTTAATAAAGATCTTCTAGTTATTGTTTTGGGTAGAGAGGTATAAATATGGAATTAGGGAAGTCAGTCAAAAGCTGGTCTACTTGGTGACTTGGACTGGAGTGATGGCAAGGGAGACAGTAATATTTAATATTTAATATTTACTGAGTACTTACTATAAGAATACTATGAAATAGATGCCGTTATTGGTCCCAGTTTTAAAGATGGAGAAACTGAGTCACAATGAGGCAAACTAACCCATCCAAGGTCACACAGCTGTGAGATTGGAGCTTGGATTTCAATCCAAGTAATCTAATTTCATAAATCATGACCTAAACCTACTTGCCTCTCTTAGATGGAGATAAGAATGGTGGATAAAGATATATTTAGAGATAGGATCAAGAAGGCTTGATAACTGATTGACTGTGGGTGGTGAGGGAAGTGGGAGATGCATAGTGACTCCCCTGTTTCTCCTTGAATTAACTAGAAGTAATCAATATTTATTGAAACAGAGAAAGGCAGGAGGGTACATAGATTTGGAGGGGAAAATCAAGAGGGCAATTTGGCAGGTACAGGTTAAGATGCCCATGAGACATCAAAGTGAAGGTATATCGTAGGCTATGGTCCATGTAGAATTGCAGCTCTGGAGGGAGGTCTGGGCTGGAGATATTCATCTGGGAACTGGCAGTTTATTGGAAATTATGGTTGTGCTTTGAGTTGGCTCACAAGCACTGCAGTTCCTGATGGATAACGGTTGTCTTCAGTAATGCTGAAGGAATGAATTTGTAGAGGACCCATGGATCTTTGGATTTGGAGTGCATTGTATATTATAGTACAGATTCCTGATAGTCAAAGTTTAGCTTTCTTGGTATTTGGTAGTTAATAATGTTCTCAAAACATTCTCACTTTTCGAAATGACCATGAAAGAAAAGCACTCTGAAAAATATACATTTCAAACACATATATGAACTGTCTGTTTAATGAATCACTGTAATGAGTTGTATTCTTAGTTTGCTAAGTTTTAAACATCATTTTTTAAGTTCTAGAACTCATTATTATTAACTAAGATGATATTGAAAACAATAACTTCTCATTTAAGTATTAATAACTTCATATTTGAGTTATATTTAAGCATTTAAAAATTTAAAACTTCAATTTTAAAGAGTTATAAGAATAGTACAAAGACCTCCTGTATTCACTAGTTATTAAAATTTTGTCACATTTGCTTTACTATGCCATCTCTCTTTATATATACGTGACATTTCCTGAACTTATGTTGCAGATGTCATTTTCCATTACTTCTAAATACTTAAGCATGTACTTCCTAAGAATTAGTGCATTTTCCTATATAGCCAGAGTACAATTTTCAAATTCAGGAACTACAATATGTTGATAATTTGCAATCCATATTCAAATTTCTTCATAGCAATTTTCCCCTCAATAGAGGATCCAACCAAAGATTCTATATTTCATTTAGTCATTATGTCTCTTTAAGTCTCCTTTAATTTGGATCATTTCTCAGCCTTTATTTGTTTTTCAAGATGTAATTTTTGAAGAGTATAGACTATGTTTTCTAAAATGCTCTTTACTGTAGGTTTATCTGATGTCTCCTCAGGATCAGATTCATGTTATGCATTTTTGGTAGGAATACTATAAAAGTTAGGGTTGTGCTGTTCTCCGTGTATCATATCAGAGGGCAAATGATTCCAGTTTACCTGATTATTGGCAATGTTAACTTTGGTTACTTGGTTAAACTAGCATTTGCCAGGTTTATTCATAATAAATAATAATCTGTTCCTTTATAATATTAAGTAATCTGAAAGAATTAAATTTTAAGGTAAAACTTAAACTAAAAGCTACATCTCTAACTCAAAACCTGTTTTACTAATTGCCAGATCCCTGGCAGGAAGATGCATTAAGGATTTAGGAGCTAGCTAAGGGAATCTGGCTTGGGCACCAGTGTTTATTTGTTCAGCTTCTAGTATGCATTTGTTGAAATCTGTCAGTCACACCATAGGGCTGAGTTGGAAGGGTGGTGGTGTGAGATCACATTCATGGTGTGATTCTAGCCTATTCTGGTAGACAGAAGAAAACAGCTGGTCTTTGTACCACCTGTACTTCCCTAACAACCTAATTCTAAAGAGAGGTTGCTGATTATTATTATTATTAGAATATGCATCCACATTATTTTGCACAAAATTACCATTGCCTGATTCCTCCCTTTATATGGATTCTAATATTCTTAACACCCTGGAATTGGGTATTGGCTTTTCCCCTTGTCTCTTATTTACTACATTTATCAATCTTAGAATGCCAAAATAGGCCTTAACACATCAAGAATCTACTTGTATAAATATGAAGAAATGTGCAACTGAGCTTGTTTTCATTTTATTCTTGTTTTCATTTTCTCAGGACTGTCATCAGTTTTAACACAAATTCTGTAACAAACGTAAAAACAAAAATACAACATACTTGTGTAAGGCCTTTTGCGTATTTCATCCATTTTTATTTCATAGACTTCTAATGAGTCATCAATATGAATTTTGGCAGACTAGTGTTAAAATAGTATAGTTCTGTGATTTTTCAGACTTTGATAACATTAGGACACATTTTACAGTGTTCCACATCTGCTCAAAGCTTACAACAAATTTACCAAAATTCTTGTTGTATAAGGACTGCTCTAAATGGGAGAGATTTCAGAGAGAATTCCTTTTAAGCATGAATATTTAAATAAAGCTTTTTTGCTTACTTCCCTCCTGTAAAAATTTGCTTCCTAATCCTCTGTTTCCTAGTTATTTAACCCTCAGTTGCACTTTATTGGTTTAAAAACAATAAGGGAAAATTTATTCCATTCACTCATGTCTCTGTGATTGACCCTTTAGGTAATGGAATTAACCACAAAATAGGAAAGTATGACTTATGCTGTTCAGTAGTATATCAATTTTGGTAAAAATCAATTGCCTCACTTACTATAAATTGAATTAAGAAATATTGAATATCTAGGTTGAAACAGGAACCTCACCTCATTTGGTCAAGTATTGAGATCGTACACTTCAAAAATATACATTGCTAACATGAGTAACTAATCTTAGCCTAAGAACAGGTTGAATACTTTCAGTGCTCTTAGAATATTTTTCAACTAAAGTCAGAATTGTAGATTTTTTTCATAGCTTGAATATATTGTGCTTTATAATAAATTATAAGAAATTTTCTTGCACAACATTGTTTTAGACTATCTTATAGTGTTTAGCAAGACACTTTTTTTTGTAGGGAATATCAAAAAACTCTAATAATTTATAATGCTTCTACCATTTTCCCTTTATGAAAAGAATATCAGTTAATTTCAAATTGACCTCAAGCATTATTTAAAACTAAGTCACAGAGGATATATTAGTTGGGATAAAGACTAAGATACTATAACAGAAACTAAATATTGTAGCTTGAAGAATGCAGAAGCATCTTCTCTCGTGCTACAGTCCAGTGAGTATAGGCTGGTGGGTCAGTTTCATGTAGTCAGTCAGGAAACCACTCTCCTTTCATCTCGTTTCTCCATTATTTTCTAGAATGTTGTCTTTCTTTGTCTTTGCTTGGTTGAAGCTAGGTTTGGAGCACATCCATGTACCAGTACTTCAGAGAGAGAAGAGAGCATGAAGTGCATGTCTGATATTTAAGGTCCCGACCAAGAAATAGTACACATTTATTCTGCTCACATTCCTAAGTCACATGGTTACTAAATGTAAGAGAGGCTGGGAAATGTAGACTAGCTGGGCAATTGTGGATCCAGTGAAAACTGTATGACTATGGAAGAAAGAGTGGATATCTAGCTCCACAGAGAAGTTGGACCAGGTCACAGAGCAAGTAAGTGGAAGAGTAAATGGAATTCAAACCCAGGTAGTCTTGTTTTTTAAATATTGGCCTAAAATATTGTTTCACTTTTCATTGCTGTATAACAATCATCCCAAAATGTAGTTACTTTTTATGATCCTGTGGGTTGGCTGAGCAGTTAGTCCATTGCCTGGAGTCACTCATGTGGCTCCTTTCAGCTGGCAGATGGGTTCAACTGGAGCTGCAAGTGAGGCACCTTGATTTTTCTTGTGGCTTCTCCACTTGATTAGCTTAGGCTTCCTTTTAGCATTGTATTTTCAAGGAAGCATTCCAATGGAGAGGGTTCTAGGAGCATGGAAATAGAAGCTATAGGGTCTCTGAAAGCCTGGCATTGGGAACCATACATCTTCACTTCTGCTGCATTCTTTTGATAAAATCAAGTCAGAGGGCCAGTGTACATGGGTAGCTCCACAGCTTTATGAGAGTAGCGGAAAATTCTTAATTGCAAAGCGTCTATGGGATGGAAGCTACTGTCGTGGCCATCTTTCTAAATATTTTATCACAAATACTAGGCGGTTCCATGTCTCATAATCTGGGTCTGGAGAGCACCTAGGGAAATTACAGTTTGAGAGATCCTCTGATTCAGGTCTGAAATTCACATAAGAGATATATGGGACCCGTGGTCTTTCCATTTTCATTCTGCTGTCATGGATGATCATGACAGAAAGCACGCAGGATTAGCCTATGAGACTAAAAAAGAATGTCTGGTTCTGAATGGGCGATATACACGATTGGCTTCCTGTGGCATAATGTGTTACATTTTGGGATGTATTCAAGGAACTAGGAGGCTTAATGAATGGATATGTATTAATTTTGTTTGATAGAGGGCCCTCGAGGTTAGGAATGACTTCATCTGGGGTATAACCAGGAAGAGATGTTTTCTGAATAGAAACACCTGGAGTTTAGGTCTACAGTGCCTCTGAATTCGAGAGAGAGTCTTTGAGAAGCAGAGAACCTCCCTAGGGCAAAGTATAGGGGCCAGAGTTGTTTCAAGTTGGAGTCAAGGGTCTGGAAGGCAGTCAACAGTGGGAAGTTAAGTTCAGTGGGGATGATGGGCAAGGGGATCAATTGGAATTGGGGGCATGGAAGAGGAAGAGATTGAGAAAAGCAGAAATCTCACATAAGTCACTTCTGAAATCATCAGTACTGAGTGCCTCACATTTATTCTCACATCCTTAGAGGCAAATTGATGTTAGGCATGTGGTAGATACTCTAAGTATTTAAGTAAAGTAATTTTATACTGAAGAAGCAGTGAGGAAATTCTTAACTAATAAAATTAGGTAGTAGTGGGTGCTAACAGAAAGGTCATCAGGAGACTAATTAGTAGTGGATGGTTGGAATTTGTGATTTTGAAAATCTGGGTGAGATTTGTCTCTGCCTGTTTTGTGGGAAGGGATGTTTGAAGGAGCCATGGTACTTCTCTGCTATGGTCTCTGATCTGGTGAGAAATATGACCTCTATATACCCATTCATGGGTTCTTGTAGGACACAATTTGACTCTCAGTAAAAACAAAATTTATGAAATAGTGGAGCATTTTAAAGAGGTTTTACTAAATTATACAGGTAAATCCCCAGATCTTGAAAGTGGATGATCCCAGTTGTGCTGAATTACTGATTGTCAAAACCAGTTCAGCATTTTTAAGTCTCTTTTAATATGGTGATGTTTTTCTTAGAATAAATTATATAGTTCTTTTTTGTCCTTAGTTTTACACATGCTATCAAATCTAACTTTCAAATTTCCTCCTTTTTTTGGTCAATGAGGTTTATAATTTTAGGCAAAGTAAAATTTCTTGTGGATTTGAGTGAGCAGTATTGCTGCTAGTAGTTGTTAGTCGACTTATGTATACTGTCTAGTGTTTAATATTTGTTGATTATATCAAAAGGTTCTGTATGGTTGAACCAAATTTTGACACATATATCCAACAATGATGGAGCCCCTGAGTTTCTGTATGAAATGCCTTTGGAGTTTCTATATGCTATATTGCAAGGGTGTATATCAGAATCAAGGTAGAAAACTTTCTCCTTCTGGTTATGATATAGGAGAATAGGAAAGGCATTTATCACATGGTAACAACAACTAAAAACCCAGATTAAATCAAAATTATTCTTTTATATGGGGGGGTCAATGAAGAGGGGTGAATACAGGAAGCCTTGAAGAACTGAATTCTAGGTAAAAATAAGTAAGTAAGAAAAAAAGCAAAACTGACGTATATCCCCCTTTCATGGGTAAACAGAGAAGTGTAGCAGCTTCTATAATTGGCGGTATGTCATTGCTCTGGGTTTGGGCTGATGGAGTTGCAAACCTCTGTAGTGATGGGGAAAAATTAGTCAAGCCTTTGATTATTCTGTGGGTTGGTGGGATAGACTGAAATCTGGAAGAGCCCTAAAGATAAAATCAAATTGCTTGGTCCCCAAATCCTCCTTCTCCCATATCCTTGGATATTCTTGAGAAAGCTACAGTGGTCAAAGAGCTGGAAAGCAGAGAGTAATCATATTGTTTCACACATTCTTATGGGAGTGCATTCCAGGATTCTACCAGAATTGAATACAAAAATAAATAAAAAATCGCTGTAATTACAGTTTCCAAACCCTTCCCAGCTTATATACTGGTTGTCAAAAACTCTGAGGGTCTGAGATTTTACTACACTTGCAAGCTAACAAGCCTGCCACAGTTTCATGGATGCTGGTAGAAGATATAAAACTCCTGGGTCAGAGATGAAAGATAGTTTATTTCTTGCAGCTGTGGGAGGAGCCCGAGAATCAGTATTGGTTATTAGCATTGGTTCCTCAAGCCCCAATTCTCACAGGGTGATGCAAAGAGAGCCAGACAATGTCTAAACATGCAGCTGGTTCTCTTATAAGAAAGGAAATTAGGGAAGCAAAACATTGTATAAGGGGCTATAAGCATACCTGCTCTTTGTTTTAAGTGGAGATGTCTCTGTGTCTTCCAAGGCTGTTTGCTAGACAAACATCCTTGAAAAGATAGTCTGGAAAACTGCCAGTCTGGAAAACAGTCGGCATCTCTGCTTATAAGATGTAAAGAAATGTTTGAGACTCATAGAAAATCATCTCCAAGTGCCGATGATCAAAAAGGCAAAGGTACATAGGGCAATAGGAGTTTGGGGCCAATTACAAGTCAATATAAACTAAATAAAACTTTTAATTGAATGTCAGCTCCTCAATTCAGCTGCCTGATAGAGGAAGACTTTTACTTTCCGGGAAAAAGTCAAAATAATGCAAAAATATTATATTCAGTCTGTAATACAATAAAAAATTCAGACAAAAAAAGTAGGAATATTTGATCCATAACTAAGAAAAAAGAGCCATTAGATGCAGACTCATATATGACATAGTTATTGAAATTAGCAGTCAAAAGCATTAAAGTGTCTATTATAAATATGTTAATATAATTTATAGGAAAAGATGGATATAATGTATAAATATAGGATCTTTTAGGAGAGAAATAGAAATTGCAAATAAAAACCAAATGAAAATGATCAAATTGAAAAATAAATTTTCTGAAATAATAAAAAAACAGTGTGGGGTTAAACTGATTGGACATGCAGAAGATAAGTGAATTTAAAACCATATTAGTAAGAACTACCTAAGTGAAGCAGAGATGTTAAAAAACATTTCAAAAGAGTGACCTGTAGGATAATATTAAGCAGTCCACAATAATGACGTAATTGGAATACAAGAGGAGAGAAGAGAGAATATAGAGACAAGAATTTTCCTCATATGATGAAAGTTATCAACTCATGAATTCATGAGACTTAACAAAACTCAAATAAAACCACACTTATATGATCTGGGTTAGGCTGCTGTAAGCCAAAGATAAAGAGAAAATCCTAAAAGTAATCAGAAAAAAACAACCAATGATAGAGAAAAATCAACACAGCCCAAATCAAATCTTTGAAAGGATTAATAAAATTAATGAACTCATTGCAAAATGGACAAGAAAAAAAAAATCTCCCACAAAGTTTTAGTAGTAGGAGTGAAAGACTGGATGTAATAGTGAATCTTAGACAAAAGTATAGGAGAATATTACAAATGACTTTATGTCAAGATAGTTCACAATGTAATTGAAAAGGACATATTCCTTGAAAGGCACAACTCATAAAACTTACACAAGATATAGAAACTATAAGTAGTCCTTAAAAACAAAGAACAAAACTGAAGGAATTAGATTACCTGACTTTAATTGTGAGATCAACTATAAAGATACAGTAATCAAGACAACATGACATTAAATTAAGGATAGATAAATAGACCTATGATAAGATCTATAGTTCTATCATAATAAAATGGACAAAAGACCTGAATAGTCATTATAACACATCAAAGTTCTCAACATCACATCATTTTTCATCAAGAGAATGCAATTTAAAACCATAATGAGATGGCACATTGTATCTACCAGAATGGCCAAAATTAAAGAGACTGATGACATTAAATGTTGATGAGGATGTGGAACAACTTGAACTTTCATAGTTTGCTACTGGGAATGTAAAACAGTACAACTATTTTGGGAAAACAATTTGACAGTTTTTAAAATAAAGTTAAAAATATAATTATTTTATGACCCAGTAATTCTGTTCCTCGGTACTTAGCCAAGAGAAGTGAACATATATGTTCATAAAAAGACTTGCACAAGAATGTTCATCCCAGCTGTATTTATAATAACCTCAAACTGGGAATAAACATGTCCATAAATACAGAAGAATAGAAAAGTGAAGCATGAAAATATACAATGGAATACTGTATAGCAGTGAGAATGAATAAAGTATTGCTAATTGCAATAGTGTGAGCAAATCTAAGAGATATAATGCTGAGTGAAAACAACTAGAGCATAGTACTGTATTATTTCTTTTATATTAGTTGAAGACAGGGAGAACTAACCTATGGTGATAGAGATCAGAATAATTATTGCCTTGTGGAGATAACTGGAAGGGGCAAAGTAAACTTTCCAGGGCGACTGAAATACTCTATCTTGATTGAGGTTAAATGGGCTTATGTGACTGTCAAAATTCATCAGAGTGTACACTTAATATCTGTGCATTTCAATGTATGTAATGATAATTAAAAAAAGAAAAAAAACCCAGAATCACACTAAGGAATTGAATGTTACGAAGAAAAATAAGAGAAAATACTCTTGTAGCCCAACTTCTATAATACAACATAAATTTTTTTCAAATTTAATCTGGGCCAGTTATTATTTTATTTTAAAAAAATATATTGACTCTATCCTGTGTATGAGACATTCTTTAGAAATTCGCAAATAGGGCAAAAAATAGCCTGGCTCTTGTATGCTTTATATTTTAGTGGGGGTGAAGAATGTGTAGGGGGTGGGGTGGGAGAAGAAACAAACTATAAACAAATAACTTAATGGTTATATTAATTTCAGATAGGTACTGTGAAGAAAATTGAGACTGGGAGAAGGGGGAGGGGAAGAAATATTTTAGGTCAGGTAGTAAAGGAAGACTTCTTTGAGTAGGTAATACTTGAGCTGAATCTTAAAGGATCAGAAGCCGCTGTGTGATCTGTGAGAAGAGTATTTCAGGCAAAGGGAACAGCCAGTATTCAGGCCCTATAGTGACAATAAACATGGCATGTTGAGAGAATATCAGTAGGCTTGTGTGACGAGAGCAGAGAGGGTTAGGGGAGAGGAATAGATGATACGGGTGACCTTGTATTTGCTGCTGATGCTATGTGGATTCTCACTTATCGTTTTTAATATAAATGTTCCTGGCTAGAGTCCAGATCATTTTATGCATATATAGAATTCGCATGAGAATATGTCTTACAAACTGAAAATAACTACATGCTGTTTATTATTGCTATTATTTTTAATTATTAAATATTTGTGTGTTTTATCAGTTAACCCTACTTAAATGCTTTTTTATTGCTTAGTTATCTATGCTATAGTGGAGCAATTAGAAAACGACAGATAAACTTAAAGGAATAATAATAAAAAAAGCCCTGTGGTTATCTTGTTATATAATTCTGGATATAATCATGTATATTAACCAACCATGTTGTAGTGTTCTGGAAATTAATATCACTATATTTCTATGTGAATTGACTATATCCTACAATATTACATTAAAGGCTGCATAGTGAACTACTACACAAACATATAATAATTCAATCCTGTAATCTTGAATATTTAGGTTGTTTTCTACTCATTATAAGCAAATGCACATCTTTGTGTTCATCCTTAATAATTTTTAGAATAGATTTTTGGAACTTAAGTTCTTTTTGATATAAATTAATTGACCTTCCCAGTGTCCGTACCAATATAATAAACCGTTCCAGTGTGACTTTTTCCTTTATAAAAGTTACCTGGAAAAAATTACAGTCTTTCTATTGTTTCGTAGGCACGTTCTGAACCAGGAAATGTGCTATTTTGGATTTTAGGAGATAAACTCCAAGACAAAAGCTCTGTTTGAAAAAAAAGAAGAAAGGTTATGCACCAGTGGAGAAGCCCTGGCCCAGGGGCTGACCCATTCTGCTTGCTTCTTCCTGTTTGACTGATGTGTTACTGGAATCATTATTTGGTTGTATTATGAGGGGAAAGAATGAGAAGGAGGTAATGGGGAGCAGGGTGAAGGCAATAGGTGGAGATGGAGTCTAGGGACAGGGCAAGGAAGACCGAATGAGCCTGCCGTGGTAGGAAGAATGATGGCCCCCAGAGATGCTCACACCCGAATTCCCTGGACCTGCGAATATGTTACTGCATGTGGCAAAGGGGACTTTGCAGATGTGATTTAAGTTATGGCTCTTGAGATGGAGAAATTATCCTGGATTATCTGAGTGGGCTTAATATAATCATAGGGGCCCTTCTAAGTGAAAGAGGAAGACAAGAGTATCAGAGGCAGAGAAGATGTGACAACAGAAGTCGAGGTCAGAGTGATGCAATTGCTGGCTAGAAGCGGGCAGCCCAGAAACGGGAAAAGGCTAGGAAACCGAGTCCCCCCGAGAGCCTTCCGAAGGAACGCAGGCCTGCCAACACCTCGGTTTGAGCCAGGGAGATGCAATTTGGACTTCTCACCTCCAGAACTTTAAGACAATAAATTTTTTTTTAAGCCACTATGATTGTGATAATTAATTATAGCTGCAGTAGGAAGGTAATACAGTTGCCAAATTTAATGGGGAGTGGGGTGGGCGTTAAGTTTTGTGATTTGGAAGAATGTGCATATTTTGCAAAATAAGTTTGCTATCCGAGTGGAGAGAGCGATAGAAGAAGGTAGAGTACGTGTTAAACCATACTTTGAGTAGTAAGGAGCTAGATAACCTCAGAGGCTCCTTCCAGCTTCACTATTTCTGCTGTTGATACCACTATCCTGCTGGTTTCCCAGACTGTATATATCTTGCAGTTTGCATCAACTTTTCCTTCCTTCTCATTGCCTAAATCTTATCTTTCTTTTCTTTTACCGATTCTGTTTCCTCTTTGAAAATACCTCCCTGTGTACACTGCATCGAAATTAGGTTAGAATGATTTAGAAAGTTGATAAAAATGCATGATGATGTAGCCTTTAAAAAATGTAAAGAAGTATTAACATGGCAAAATTTGTAAATTTAATGTGAATATAGGAAGATATATCATGTATAACTAAATCTACAGGGGAATTGCCCTTCTCCCCAGCATTCCATATATGGGTGAAAAAAAGGGTAGGAAGTATATGCCCCAAATGTGCTCAGTTTAGATGGTAGAAATATGGTTCTCCCAAGGTAGACTCAAGCAGTACTCCTGCTCCTTCTCTTTTCTATAGTTTCTTTAATGAATATATATCATTTGGAAAATGAAAACATTATTTTCAAAACATTACCGGACTGGAATCCTTCCAACTGAAAGATATCTCTGGAATGCTTAGGGACTGTTGCCCTCCTTTTTAAATATCTTTATAGATCCCCCTTCTCATTCTTTATCTTCAAGCTTCACTGACAGAAAAGTCCTTGCTCTCCAAAATGATTTTTCACTTTATCTCCCTTGTGAACAGAAACTCACTTCTTTCCCCCTGATCTTGCCTGATGGAAAGGATTAACCTCTTTCCTATATCATAACATGGTACAGAATGGCGGTCCCCACACAGCCAGGTCTCACTTCAAGTGGCTCCACCAGAGTGCTAACACCATACAGAATCTTGCCCTGACTCCTTTGGGGTCTGCCTCATGTAAAGAGAGAGGGGGAGGATGTGGAAGGATGAAGTCAGATGTTGTCCAGCAGCAGCTTATGCCAGAAGCAACTCAGAGTATAGCTCTACAGCTGTGAAGCAAGCCAAGCAGCCAGCCACGTCCACAGCCGCTGAGTTTCCAAGGGGAGCAGAGCCACAGAGCCAGATGTTACTCCTAGAAAAAAATATTGCTGTGCAAAACTTGGCCTCTGAATGGTGCATCTGTCCAACTTATCTTCTATTTGGTCATAGGTAATGAAAGCTCTGCTAGGAAGGCCTGGAAAAAACAAAGAAGAAACATAACTTGACAATGAAAAGAAAGTCATGAAATATACATTTTTGCCAAGACATTTATTTTGTAGTTTCTCAGATTTCTTAGCTTGAATTTGTACTGAAATGTCCTTTCTGGGAGGAAAAATGTCTGTTGATCAGCTGCTGGCACAGCTGCTTGATTCTACTTTTTATGTCCACAGGGCATGAGGAGGAGCCTTAGTTATACCTTAGGGGAGAGAAAGAAGACCCTTCCATGCCCCCGATTCTAGACCTCTCCAGAGCAAGCCTTCTCCTGCTGTTAAGCCACTATTCTTTCCGGTTCACTGTGTGTAGTCGAACAGGTTGTTTATTGCCCAGCGGTGGATGATTGAGGAGTTAGAAGGAGGCTAGACTCTTGCCTATGTTCCACGCACTAGGCTGTGCCATGCACAGGTCTGTGTTCGACTGGGAGGGACATATTTTTATAAATAACGCAAAGATGCTGTCCACTTGTCAAGTGCTGTGCCCACTGGTTTACCTCTGTTTAGAAGGGAAGTCTTCTCCTAAGTTAGTGTTTGTAAAGTGTTATGCAGGCTTATAGCTCAACCTGACCCCATCTCAGACCTTCAAACTGGAACCGCTGTTCTCTCAGCTGCTGGGCTAACAGCACTCAAGTCTGCAGGATGGCTTCATCCTGACTGCAAACCAGGGAGTTCGTAGGACTCTGTCCAGGGGTCAAAGTATCACATCTGGCCCTAAATTTGTTTCTCAATTCTTATCAGGGAGGTTTTCCCCTGAGACCTAGGATCTCCACTTATACCTAAGATATAGATTCTTATCTTATTTTCTGAACCAAATTGGTGTCTCAGATACATGCCTGGTATCTTGGTCCCTTTAGAGCAAAGGAACAATCTTATTCTGGCCATCTGCATGCCAGAGACTCAAGCAGTACTCCTGCTCCTCAGACTGGCTGCTGCTTCTAGTTTCTCTAATAACCCTTTTCTACTTGGATCTCGGAATGTGATCTGCTCTAGGGTGAATCTCCTCGTATTCCACTTGCTTCTTTGGATGTTCCCACCAATCAGTGTTATGTTCTGGAAGCCAGATGCTTGGACCACTTCCTTTCTCTATTGCCTTAAATTCTCTGGACATTGTATTGTGTTTCTTGGGCTGAACTTGTCCTTGAGGTCTGACTCTCTCCCTTGGGTAGGTCTGGATCAATATCTGTTTTTCCTAGGCTGCCTCAGGGAAGAGGGCACATACTTGGCTATCCTCTGAGAAGTAGCACTTAGCTCTGGGAGGGGACAACTTTATGTGAGCAAATAACCACTTATACATTATAATGAATACTCCTTGCTAAAAATATTTGTTTACCAGGCGTACAGTGTCTGAATTTCTACCAAAGGCATCACTCCTTCTAGGAGTCCTCTGGAAGGGTGAGGGACAGTTACCAGTCAGTCACGAATACTTATGGCCATTAGTTAGTAACATCATTATCTTTTCCAACTATAGGAATCCAGACTAGCAAGTGGGCATGAAAAGTCTAGGGAGAGCAGAACAGAAGAGACCTATTCAGGGAACAGGTAGAGGTAAGTGCTGAGGACAGTGTTTCCCATTTTTCTGTTTTAACCTGGCCCCTATCCTGGGCTATCAACTCACATAATTTTAGCCTTTTGTAGTTTGTCACATCATGAGCTTGAGAGAATATTGGACAAAAACACCATCCTTTAGGGTCATTACAGAAAGAAGCAAACAGGATTTGGGTATTATTTGGAACTGGGAAGAAAAGCTGAAGAATGAACTATAACTGTACCAATTCAATTGATTGTAATGTAAAACAGGGACCAAAAAAAATGGCTAGTGTCAGAAATGAGTTGAGACTAAAGGTCAGGGAAAGGATGCAGGGTTACGGGTAGCTCAAGTATCAGTCAGTCCTCATGTCACTGACATTAAACTTGGAGTGTAGACCCTCACGTAACTGCTCCTGAAGCATTAGGGTTGCTTTGTGGAAATTTAACAGCCCTGGGAGGTGGTGATCCAGAGGGCTGGAACATGACTTTGTGTCAGCCAGGTCTGGATTTTCTCTAGTACTGGCTCAACCCACTTACGTAGTTGTATGTGTTTTTGAAACTTAACCTCTGCCTCACTTTTTCCTCTGTGAACTGGTGTGATTGTACCTATGTCAGTATTGTGAGGATTGTGGTGGAATCATGTTATTACATGGTACGGTATTATAAAGCTCTAAATAAAATGTCCAGAAGAGGGTTTATGAATAGTGCCTGTGTTTGGAGGAATTTTTTATTTTACCAACAAAACTTACCTGGTGTTCCTGTTAGCAGTTTCTCAGTTGTCCAAAGAGGTCAGAGCACTTCATTTTTGAATTTCTGGTATATGAATGTGAAGTAAATATATAATTTGCGTGATCAAATTTAACAAAAGCAGTGCTGTTTACCACATGCACACTCGAGTGCATCCATATACTCAAAGCATCGTGCAACGTGAATGTGTTGCTCATATAGTCCCGGTGCCCTACAGAGTGGTCTGGAAGGGACTCAAGTTTAAAATTGTGTGGGGACTATCTTTCAGTCTGTTTCTGTCTTTCTATAACAGAATGTTTAAGCTTATTTGGAGATAAGGTGAAAAGTATAAATTTGAGGCTTGGGTAATGGCCCTCCTAAGCCCTCATGTGATAAGCTTCAACTGTCGGAGACAGCTGGGTTACACAGACCATTACTCTGTTTCTTCTGGTGAAATCAGAGTGTTTGTTGCTCTCCTCTGTGAGTAACAACACACACTGTGTAGGTTAACCTTGTCTTTATTTCAGGAAAATCATAATGTGAGACAAGTCCTGGACTAGGAGTGAGGAGCACTGCATTAAAGTTTGAATCCATGGACCAGTTTTATGAGATATGAGGAGGTATTCTCTTCCAGGCTTTGGTGCCTGTCATTTGAATGACAGGATTAAATTTTTCTAGAGTCCCCACTATAACCTTTTGTGAGTCTCTGTGTGCATGGAGTTTGTAAACATGCATAGGGCTTTTAATCTAACAAAGTAAAAGATTTGATATGATAATTTTCAGATCAACTGTGTTAATTATAAAAGTTAAAAAGTCAGTAGTTAATCACTAAATTAATTATAGTGATTTCTCCTTGAAATAATCAAAAGTTTAGGTTATCTTTAGATTTATTGGTATCTTCACAAGATCTAAAACATCAAGGAAAACAGTGAATCTGGAGATGAAAAGAGTAAAGAATCAAATGCGAAAAGACCTAAGGTTAGAAAGGGACAGGTTTGTGGTAAAAAACCAATAACAATTTCTTCAGATGCAAACCTCCAGGACCCTATCAGATGTTTTTTGCATTCAGCCCTTATTTCACTCATTTTTCTCACTGAGTTTCCTTCTAGATTTATCTTCCTCTTTATCTTTGACTGTCCACTATTCCACTTTCATCTTTTAATTTTTTTTATAAGGTTAAGGTATATAGCATAATAACTTGACTAAATGTCTTGGAAGTGATTACCACAAGTTTAGTTAACATCTGTCATCTCATATAGATGCAAAAAAAGTTTTATTTCTTGTGATGAGAACTCTTTAGGATTTACTCTCTTAACATTTTTAAATTTTATATAAAGTTTAGAATGACAGATGCTGGAATATTCTTGGGCAAGTAGAAAATCATATCTATGATACAGTTTTAACTTGTTGTTTGTCTCTGCCAACAGTGATCAGTTGGCAAGTGGAAAATATTTTCAAGTAAAAACTCAAATATTTGGACATGCTTACTTGCTTAGATGAAGGATGAGAAAATAATATATAACTTTGTTTAAAGAAGAAGTTGAAAGTGTATACTTAAGGTTATTTGTGAAAGTGATTATTATTAAATAGGAGAGATGTCAATTCAGACAAAAACATTAGAAAGAAAAAAACAAAATTATGCTATAATTTAAAGTCTGAGAGATAGACTGCTGGTCAAGATGGCGGAGTAGGTAAATTCTATGCTTGTCTCCTCCCACAACCACATCAAAAATTATAACTAAACCACAGAACAACCATCATTGAGAATTGCCTGAAGTCTAGCTGAACCGAAGTCCTATAATAAAGGATATACAGAATAAGCCACCTTGAGACTGGTAGGAGGAACAGAAACAAGGAGTGGGTAGGCTCTATACCCATGGCGTGGTGGTTAAGAAATGGGAGGCATAGCTTGGCTGCAGAAGTCCCTCTTGAGGAGTGAGGGGTCTCAGCCCAACACCAGGCTCCCTATCCAGGGTTCCAGTGCTAGGAAGAGAAATCCTCATAACTCTGATTGTGAAAAACAGCAGGGATTGTGTCTAAGTGAGACAGAGGGCCGCTTGAGTCCCAGGCATTCCTCTTAAAGGGCCTATGCACAGATTTCTTTGTTGACAGACTTACTACTTTGAGCTCCTGGCCTGTGGCAGCATTTGGAAAAGCACTAGGGGTATATGGAAGAACTGAATTATCTGGTCAGGGCTGGAGGGGAAACTTTATCCTAGACAGAAGTCCTGGCAGATGCCATTCTACCTTTGTTGATTTCTACCTCCACCCAGCCTACAGATGCAGGCAGGCATCAAGTCTGAGTTTCCATCAACCTAGCTAAATTCTTCACCCTACCTGGTGATTTTCTTAGACCGCACCCAACTTTTGGTCTATCCAAGCCACTTTCAGAGGCTTCTCCATGTAAACAGGCTGGTCTTGGCTCAAACTGTGGACTTTCCCAAATCTCTCAAAGGTTCACAAACCCAAATAAGCAGCATCTGGCCTCAGCATGCCCCGTACCTCTTGCTAAGTAGCTCCAAGCCTGGCATTACTGGTATTTAGCCTGGTTTGCAGCTTATCCTCTCCTAGGCCACCGCCCAGCACAAGGGACAACCATCTGCAGAGCATTTTGTGTCTCATAGCAGGTGGCCCCTGGGCTTGGTTTGCACCAGAGCCCCTCCCAAGAGGCCCAGAACTAATACACCTGCTGGCCAGCTTCAGACACACCAGAGTACTACCTAAGTACCTTCACAAAAGACACACCCAAAGGGCAGACTTGGCAGAGCCCCACTAAAGTGAATCCTACTCAGTGGGGTTAACTCCCACCTAACAATTCTTCCACTGTAGTTATGGCCAGTCTTTATAACCGATCAGCCCGAGGGTCAGTCCCTCCCATTGACATTTGAACAGCAAGTCATGGCTCACATACAACCCACACAAGAAACACACCTGAAGTCACCTGGCTCAGGTGACCAGGGAGACTGCACCCCTGAGTCCCACAGGATACACATAAGGCCACTCTGCCAAGACCAGGAGATGTAGCAGCTCTACTAATACACAGAAACAAACACAAGGAGTCAGCCAAATGAGGAGACAAAGAAACACATCTCAAATGAAAGAACAGAACAAAACTCCGAAAAAGAGCTAAGTAAAATTGTGACAAGCAATCTACCAGGTACACACACAACATTGGTTATAAGGATGCTTAATAAGATTAGGGGAAGAGTCAGTGAAAACTTTAGCAAAGAGACAAGAAACATAAAATAGAGATAGAAAAAAATCAATCAAAATGAAGAATACAGTAATTGAAATGAAGAATACATTAGAGGGAATCAATAATAGATGAAAAAGACAGTCTACTGAATGAGGGAAAAATATTCACCAATGATACAACCTGATAAGGGTTAAATTTAAAATTTATAAAGAACTCATACAATTAAACACCACCAAACAAACAATACAATTAAAAAATGGGCATAGGACCTGAGTAACATTTCTCCAAAGAGAACATATAGATGGCCAGTAGACATATGAAAAGATACTCAACACCACTAATCATCATAGAAATGCAAATGAAAACCTAATAAGATATCACCTCACACCTGTCAGAATGGCGTCATCAATAAATCAAAAAACAAATGTTGGTAAGGTTATGGAGAAAAGGGAACCCTCATGCACTTTTGGTGAGATTAAAAATTGGTCCAACCACTATAGAAAAGAGTATGGAGGTTCCTCAAAAAATTAAAAATAGAACTTCTTTATGATGCAGCAATTGCATTTCTGGGTATTTATTGAAGAAGTCCAAAACACTAATTCAAAAAGATATATACACCCCTATGTTCATTGCGGCTTATGTATAATAGCCAAGATATGAAAGCAGCCCAAGTGCCTATCAATAGACAATTGGATAAAGAGTGGTACATATATACTGTAGAATATTACTTGGCCAAAAAAGGGATGAAATCTCCCCATTTGTGACAACATGGATGGACCTAAAGGGTATTATGTTAAGTGAAATAAGTCAGAGAAAGACAAATACTATCTGATCTCAACTTATATGTGGAATCTAAAGAGCAAATAAATGAACAAAAAATCAGAAAGAGACTAATAGATATAGAGAACGAACTGGTGATTACCAGATGGGAGGTGGGTTGGGGAGCTGAGTAAAAAAGATGAAGGGATTCAGAAGCACAAATTGGTAGTTACAGAATAATCACAGAGATGTAAAGTACAGCATAGGGAATATAGTCAATAATTTAGTAACTATGTATTGTGCCAGGTGGGTACTAGACTAATCAGGGTGATAGCTTTGTAAATTATTATAATGTTTCATTGCTGTGTTATACACCTACCTGAAACTAATATAAAATAATGTTGAATGTCAACTGTAATTGAAAAAAAAAAAAACCCTAGTAGATTAGATGAAGCAGAGGATTGAATCAGCAATTTCAGGATAAAGTAGCAGAAACACCCAATCAGAACAGCAAGAAGAAATAAAAATCCAGGAAAATGAGGATAGTTTAAGGGGCCTCTGGGACATTATGTGTACAACATTTGTATCATAGGGGTACCAGAAAGAGAAGAGAGAGGGCAAGGAATTCAAAATCTATTTGAAGAAATAATGATGGAAAACTTCCCTAAACTGGCAAAGGAAATAAACATACAAACCTAGGAAGCTTAGAGTCCCAAACAAGATCAACCCAAAGAGGCCCACACCAAGACGCATGATTAAAATGCCAAAGATTAAAGACAGAAAAATTTAAAAGCAAGAGAAAAGAAATTAGTTACCTACAAGGAAGCTCCCATAAGATTGTCAGCTTATTTCTCAAAAGAAACTTTTCAGGCCAGAAGCAGTTGGCATGAAAATACTCAAATGATGAAAAACAAACATTTACAGCCAAGATTACCCAGCAAAGCTATCATTTAGAATCGAAGGGCAGATAAAAAAGCTTCCCAGACAAGAAAAAGCTGAAGGAGTTCATCACCAAATCAGTATTATAAGAAATGTTAAAGGGACTTCTTTAAGAAGAAGGAAAAAAATATAAATATAAATATGAATAGTAAATGGCAGTAACTACATACCTATCAATAATTACTTTAAATATAAATGGATTAAATGTTCCAATCGAAGACAGAGTAGCTGAATGGATAAGAAAACAAGATTCATACATATGCTGCCTATACGAGACCCATGTTAATTGAAAGACATACATGGACTGAAAGTAAAGGGATGGAAAAATATATTTCATGCAAATGCAAATAAAAAAGCTGGGGTAGCAATACTTACATCAAAACAAAATAGACAATACAGACTTTAAAACAATGGCTATACAAGAGACAGAGAAGGACCCAGAAATTCCACCTCTGGATATTTATCCAAAGAAATACAAAACATTAATTTGAAAAGACATGCATATCTATGTTCATTGCAATATTATTTGCAATAACCAAGATATGGAAGCAACCTAAGTTCCCATGAATAGATGATTGGATAAAGAATAAGTGGTACATATATATGAGGGAATATTACTCAGCCATAAAAAAGAATGAAATCTTGCCCATTATAATAACATGGATGGACCTGGAGGATATTATGCTAAGTGAAATAAGTCAGACAGAGAAAGATAAATACCTATGATTCACTTACATGTGAAATATAAAGCACAAAATAAATGAATAAACAAAGCAGAAACAAACTTAGAGAACATTTTGAATGGTTGTGAGATGGGAGGGACATTGGGGTGAAATGGGTGAAAAAGGTGAAGAGATTAAGATGTTCAAATTGCCAGTTATAAAAACAGTCACTGAGATGTAAAGTACAGCATAGGGAATATAGTCAATAATATATAATAATTATGCATGGTATCAGATGGGTGCTAGACTTATTGGGGTGATCACTTCTTAAGTTATATAAATGTCGAATCACTAAGTTGAATACCTAAAACTAATATAATATTGTATGTCAACTGTAATTGAAAAATTAAAAATTATTTAAAAATTCAGAGATAAAGAATATAGCAAAAGGCATTTAATAGAGTTAATATTTTTAGTTTACTTGAATAAAAATGCCTTTGGCTGGAGGAAGATTTCTTTATAAAGTACGTATTTACATAAGTTATTCAGAGATAATGAGAAAATTTACTATGATTCCAGAATCAAGACAAATCTTAGGATGGGTTATGGGTGTGGCAGTCATAGTTTTCAAAATTTCCCCTTAGGAGTTTTATTCCTTTAGATCCTGAAGATCTGTCCTTCTGAGGTCTCCAGTTAAAATACAAATATTTCTGGAGGGTATTGTTGATCCTTTATGTTTTTTGAGGGCAAGACAGGGACTGGAGGAGGAGGCACAGGGGCATAATTCCCCCTATTCCACTGATGTAGCTGGAGAGCTGAGTAGAAGGCTAAAAGCAGAGGGCAGAACAATGACTTGTTAATTCAAATTCCGAGGGATTATCTTGATCAAAAGGGCAGGGCACTCATTCTTGGAAAGTGAGTACATAGATTCCAGGGAAAAGAGGAATGACCTAAGTGCATGGAATATTGGCATCACTATTCATAGAGATTTCTTTTGTTCAGACTGAATCCAGCCTACTGTCTAGAGAAGTCACTGAGTGCATCTGGGGAACGAAAAATTCAGTTCATGCCTTTGCCTAGCAGGTCACTGAGTATCTTCTCTCCACCTAGTGGCCAGTGTCTCCCACGCACAAAGCTAAAAGACAGTTGGTTATTATGGCAATGAAACAAGTAGGTTTTTTTGTTTTGTTTTGTTAATACTAGACTATCAAATCCTAGAACGAAGAAGGTATTTAAGCATATGTTTGGAAACCTGTAGGCGTATTAATAATTAGGTGGCTTGCATAGCTTCCATTGTTCAGATGACATATTTTGCATTCAGTGGAGCTCTAGCAGTCAGGAATGCTTGCTGATCAAGTAATACAATGGAATTACAGCTTGAAGCCAATTTCATACTATCAGATGTTCACAACCCACTTTTCAAGGACAGAAAAAGATAAGAAGAAAAGTTTAAAGAATATTTAATGTTAGTTTTTTGTGAGTTTGGATAATCAGTCTCGTTATGCTCCAGGTATACTATAGGCGCTCAATAAAAGAACCTATTAATTGAATTTGATAGATCCCCCTGTACCTCAATTTTTAAATTGCTTTTGTTGTTTCTCTCCTTTCCAACTAAAATCATATTTCATTAAAAAAACAAATACATCTTTAAAAATATTCATGTAATGAGCATTTTTCAGTTGTTTTTATGTTGGTCTTGGCTGAATTTGACACTGCTGATACTCCCTCCTAGAGACTTTTCCTCTGCTCTGGTTTCCATGACACCACTCTCCTTGTCTTCTATGTGCCTGGCTGGATTAATTTTTGTATGCTTTCCAATGTCATCCCTCCTTCCATGGCCCCTTAAAATACTACTGTGGCCTGAGGTCCTACTTTAGCCTCTTTTCTTCATTCATTTTGTCTTCCTCCAAATCATACATCAATATTTGAACTCTAATGCAAATGCTGGTGCTCCCAAGTCTCTATCTCTAGCTCTCACCCATTCTCTCCTGAGTTCCAGACCTAAGTTATTATCTGTTAGATATCTCTACCACAGTATCTTTCAGGTACCTAGAACCCTGGGAAATCCTAGCTCATTTTTTTTTTTTTTGTGCTTTTCTGTTACTTACACTCTTGCTTGCATTTTCTACCTAAGTATGTGTCATTATTATTCAGTATTCAGGACCCAAAGGATGAATGGTGTTTGTCTTTCTACACCATAGAGTAGATTCTGATAAATTAATAAGAACTGTGATTTATTAAGCAATTACCTATTTTCCATACACTGTGCTTAGTGTTTCAAACATTGTACCAGATGATTTCTGAACCCATGCCATATTGCCTACATCAGCTTGAATTTTAGTGCAGCTTTGGTAGGAAGTTCTGTGCTTGTTTGCCATCACCTCATCTCAGGGACATGCTCAACTTTCCTGCCTCAGGGCTTCCTCTGAAGCTGGGGAAGTCTCATGAACAAGCCAGTGAGGCTATAAGAAGTTAAAGCTCCAGGAGTGACCTCAAACAAATGAGAAGTGGGAGTTAGTGAATAAATACCCCAAGCTTCCCATCCTCCAGAGGCCACAAATTTGAGGGCCATTCTGTAAGACACCTCAGAAGGCCACTCGCAGGATTGAACCATAGTTGCTAGAGGAGAAACCTGTCACAGTGTATTTTTAGCTAGCCAGGTGTTCTCCCTCCTTGCCTCCCTCGCCCTTGCTCCCTGGGAGCACCTCCTAAACAAAGGAGTTCCTGTCTCAGGCTCTGCTTTTGGGAACCCAAATGGAGACACACATTTTCTCCTCACAATAGGCCTTGCTGTGAGATAATACTGAGCTTAGCCCCATTTTGTAGATGAGGAAACTGAACATAGAGAAAGAAGGTTACTAAACTCGTCCAAGATTATTCCTCCTACTAGTCAAAGAGCTGGGATTTGAAAATAGGCATTCTGACTCAGAACCTTCTGTCTGCCAAAACAGTGATCTAGAGGCAAGTGAGAGAATAGCTGGGCAAGTATAACTGATTGGTTATGATGTCTATATATTACTGTTCCTTCAGTGTCAAGAGATTTTTTTTTTCTCAGCTATTTCCTAGTTTGGTGATGAGATTCTCAGGAGATTTTTGGTCTGATATCTAGTAGAATGGAAAGATTCACAATTTTAAAGAATTGTATATCTAAAAATAACAAGTTGACTTGTGTTTTTAAATAAATTTAAAGGATATTAATGTTTTACAAGGAAAAATATACATGATTTCTGAAACTTTTTGATACTTTGTGTGCTCAAAGTTAATGTTTGGATGTTTTTGTGAATCTCTTTGCTTTTAAAACAGAGGTATCCAAAATGTTTCTCAGCTTCATTGTTAAAAGAGATATTTATTTATTAAAAATAAATTTTTTTAGGTGAGAAAACCCTTGATTGACCTCACAGATTATAAGGACTTTGGTCAGTTTACATCCTTTATTGTTTATTTTTTATGCCTACAGCACCTGATCTTCTTCCTAGGTGGTCTCCCATCCAAGTACTAACTAGGCCTGATCCTGCTTAGCTTCCGAGATCAGACGGGATCTGGCTTGTTCAGGGTGGCATGGCCATAGACAAAAGAGATTTTTAAATGTAGGTGAAATGTGATCATTTATACTAATGCATGATAAGAATTTTAGAAATATTAGTGGTTCTTCCTATGATCATACTGATTCAGACAAAAGGAGAAATAAAAGATGGGAATTCATTTTGCTTTCTAGTAACAGATGAGTTTGAAATGTTTTTTGAAATTGGAAATAGAATGAAGAAAAGGAACCATGTGTCGCCCTCAGTGCTGTAGATACGTAATCTCCTTCCACTTTCAAAGCAGCCTGCAAATATGCTTGTCATTTATCTCATTTAACAAATGAGGAATTAAGGTTAAAGGACTTGACAAAACCCCTTTAAGTCATAAAGTTATTAAGTGGGAAAGCTGGGATTTAAACCCTGTTGAGTGGCTCTCCAAATCACATTCTTATTACATTGCCTGGGAATAGAATATATGACCAGGAGGCAAGGATTTTGTAGGTGCAAATTTATAGTGAGAAATAAAATTGTATAAGTCTTTCTAGATTATGTGATATGTCACCTGAAGGCAGACTAATGTTGTATAGGGTATGCACAAGTACTGTTGTAGTAGACCTTGAATTAATGTAGACAATAACCTCCCTTGGAGTAGCTACCTCCAGATTTTCTCTGATAATTTCCAGCTTATAGTTGTTTTTATATTCATAACATCTGAGTTGAGTAGTTGTGATGGAGACCATATGTCTCCCAAAGCCTAAATACTTACTATCTGGTACTTTACAGAAAATATTTGCTCACTCTTGTTCTGTACTGTTTGGTGGCGAGGGTAAGACTTGGAGAATTAGTTTCCTATGCTTTGTTTTTTTAAGACCATTAACATGTTCAGTGCAAATACAGCGTATACCCAAATACTAATATATTTGTACATTTTTTATACATGCTATATTTTCTTCTCCACTTTCAAGATAGCACTATCCTTAAACTTTCATATTTAGAGTCAGCTCCAATAATAGAGACATAGGGATATGAGAACTGAATTAATACTGGAATTGGGTTAGTCTTTGAAAGCAATCTGCCAGGTAGGAATCATATTAACAGTGGTAATGATGGTGAGCTAGGACTTTGCTGTTTAGAAATCACTTTTGTATACCCAGTCACATTTAATCTTCATCTTTAACTTTGTCAAATTGTTTATGTTACTTCTTTAATATTTACTGATAAGGAAACTGAGGTTTTGTGAAATTAATTGACTTGTCCAAGATTTCCAAATCAGTAATGTGTTACAGCCCAGACATAAACTCAGTAGTTATTAATTTTTTTTTTTCTGGGAGGAGGATTTTATTGTTAAAGGAAACATTTATGTTTCTACAGCTATAAGCAATAAGAACATTTTATCAGAAAAGTGATGGGAATTTCATAAAAGAACAGTTTTTAGAATTTTGATTTTATTTTTGGATGGCTTTACTGTTTACAGTGTTCTTCAAGGCAACATCCTTTCCTCACCATAATTGCCAGTAGTTTGTTTTATGCCAGTTAAATTTTTGGCACTGAAATAGATTCTGCAAGTAGTGACATATGTGAGTATATACTTAAATTATTTTCTTATATGAGGAAATATGTTCATTTGATTATAGAAAAATTCCAGTTTCAGTACTTTTTCTGAATGAAAAGCAATATTTTAAACAAAGTACATTAAAAAGAAAAAAAATCAATGCCTCAAGACATACAAATGAATTAACAGGGTCTAACAAATGGTTTATTTGGCTTTGTAGTTTACTCTAAATCCTTCAAAATTATTTTGTTTACTTTTACATATTTACAATTATAGGTATTGGTGATAGGGAGGATACCTGTGCCTTTATTAAGTTCCTGTTCTCTGAAGAAGTTAGTACATGAACCATTAATTACAATATAATTCAGGTTGATCTGTTCTATCATAAAAATCTATATAAAGTGCTATGGGTACTAATTAATTCTGATTGAAAAATGAGAATATGTCAGAGAAAAGGTGAAAAAACTGGACGAATAGATGTTTCCATCCACATAGAGAATATGCCGTGGAAGGGGTGAGGTTTTGGGTGGTGGAGAATGAATGCCTGGATGAGTGGGGTTGGGGTAGGGAAAGTTACTGAGTTTGGTTTGGACATGTTGAATCACTAACAGTCTATGGGGACTAATACAAGAAAGCAAATAGCTGCAATATTCTGTGAAAGGGACCGTGATCACAGCGTGGGGGTACCAAACCAGGGCAGAAGAGAAGCAGACTAAAACTTTGACCAAGAGAGAAAGTCCAGAAGATCTTCCTGAAGGAAGTGACCTCTAAGCTGAGACTTAAAGGAAGAGCAGTAGTTATTTAGGTAAGGTTGACGGACCACAGCTGTCATGTATGACTATGTAGACCTACATAACTCCAGAGAATGCTGGCCACATTGACTCAGATGGGAATGGAGTTTCCTGGAGTTCTTCAGTACACAGCCTGTGCAACCATTTACAGTAGCCTGTATGGAATGGGTATTAGGTGTTCTAGGTAGAAAGGAATAAACGAGGGAGAGGGTTCCAGACAGAGTAGTCCAGAAGAGAAGATAGGGCTCTGAGGTAGCAGAAAGCATGAAGCGATCAAGGAACCAAAAAAAGGATTTCAGTGTCTGTTGTAAAGTCAAAGATTGGGGTGTGGAGGTAAGAGAGAAATGATCACAAATAAAGCTGGAGAGGTAAGTACGGCTCGATCATCCAGATAGTTGGAATCAAGGTGTTGGCACTAGAGATGGAGAAAAAAATTAGTATATCAGGGACAGATTTAAAAATAAGCTCGAGATGCTTACAGGAAATTCTAAAAAGTGATGCCAAATAAAAAATAATAACAAGCACATTGTGCTTATTATATTTCAGTACTGTTCTAAAAACTTTACATATAGTAATTCATTTAATCTAAAGAATAACCCTATGAAGTAGGCACTGTTACTATCCCTGCCTCCCCACTTTCACAGATGAGAAAACTGGCACAGAGAGAGCTTAGACGAATTGCCAAGGCCACACAGCCCAGGTATTCTGGCTCTAGAGTCTGCAGTCTTAATCACCTCTACCTTTCAATAAGAAGCCAAATAATGGGATTGATTAGAAATCAGGCATGAAGGGGCATGTAGATGCGCATTTGGAAATTATCAGCATATTGATGAATAAAATTTAATGAATACTATTGTTTTTGGTATTAGTTCTGTTGATTTTCTGTTGTGATTCATTTTTGCTTTTGCCTTTGTAATTCCTTCCTATTGCTTTACTTTGGTTTATTTTTGTTATTCCCTTAAACATTTTTTGAGCCTATGCTTTATTTTTTTTGTGTGTTTTAATAATTTAAGTATGTTAAGCCAGGAGTTTTCTTCTAATCATTGCTTTAGTTGTAGCCTATAGGATTTGATATGTACTGTTCTTATTACTATTATTTTCTAAAAAATTCTGTAATTTCTCTTCACTTACGAGAACAGGAATTTTTTTTCTAGGCAGAGGAGTCTTTATTTTCTGAATTTTAAATTAATTTCTAGTTTTATTTTATTTTCAGTGAATATTATCTATTATTTTTACTCTGGGGATTTATTAAGATTTTTCCTTGTTGACTAATATGTAATCAGTTTTAATGAATGTTCCATGGGCACTTGAAGATAAGATATGTATTCTATTTTCAGATATAAAACTTGGTAATATATCAGATATTTATTTATTATAGATTATGTTGTTTAGGTATCCTATGATCTTATTTTTGTTCAAACTGGCCTATCTTAGAGGTAAATTTAAATCTCCTATTAATATCTCATATCCTTCTGTAATTTCTGCTTTATGAAAGTTGCTACTCTGCTTTTTTTGTGTATAGATATTGAGGGAAAAGAGAGTAGATATTGAAAGGAAAAAAAGCAGTCCCTGATATCTGACCGTTGGTACCTGGCCTACCTCTTACAGCTAGGCAATGATGTTCTGCTGTTGAACTCACACAATTTCACGGAATACCAACATCAGACGCAGTCATCATGTGACCATGATAGAGTAAGATCAAACGAGGCCACTACATAATCATGTGTGAGCAAAAGCAAAAATAAGAACATTTTGCAAATCAGAAAAATGACTATACATTCCCCTCTCCTGAATCACACAAGTGACTGCTGCTTCATTACTGTATTAGGGTTCTCCAGAGAAACAGTAATGGTAGGATGTATCAAGATTTATTGATACAGATTTATTAAGAGGGATTGGCTCACATGATTATGGAAGCTGAGAAGTCCTATGATCGGCTGCTAGTAAGCTGGAGGCCCAGGAAAGCCAGTGGGTGGTAGAATCTAAATCTGAATGCTTGAGAACTGGGGGCCAACGATGTAAGTTCTGATCTGAATCTGAAGGCCCAGTGTCAGAGGACAGGAGAAGATGGATGTCCTAGCTCAAGCAGAGACAAAGTCACTCTCTTCCACCTTTGTGTTCTATTTCTGCCCCTCCATGGATCTCATTGGTGAGGGTGATCTTTACTCAGTTTGTCAATTCAAATGATGATCTCTCTGAAACACCCTCACGGATACACTCGACAATAATGTTTTACCAGCTATCTGGACATCCCTTAGCCCAGTCAATTTACATATAAAATTAACCACACAGTTACCAATTATAGCTTTAGCCCTTCTGTACTCTCACCTTCTGGATAAACATCTGGTCATAAAGTTGTTACCACTTTCAGATACCAGCCAATCCAGAGCTAAACCATACTTCCTTAAACCCTCCTCTAACCACCTAATAGGCCCCAATTCTATAACAAGCCCTGAGACATGGGGTGTGTCTTCCTCATTACAGCTGTATCAATAAACCAACTTGGTTTGTGGGCATAAAACATATTCATAACTGTTATATCTTCATTGTAAATTGTACCCTTTAGTGATATGGTATCATTCTTTGTTTCTTTGATGCTTGAACTGAATTCTACTTGTGTAATATTACACCTCTGCTTTTTCTTTGTATTTTTCTTTGTTTTAATTGCTTAAAATTAATTTTAGGCACGTCTTTTATATACAGTACAGAATCAGATTTTGCTTTGTTGTACTATCTGAAGATCTTTTTCTTTTAATAGCTTACTTAAGCTTATGTACATGTATTCATTGAAAATATGTTTGGTCTTAATTCACTTCATTTCATATTATACCTTCTGGTTTATTTATAAAAGTTTTAAAAACTTTTACTACTTGTAACATTTTTTTTTGTTTGCTTTTTCCAATTGTAGTCTTTTCCCCTTGATATTTAGTAGTTTAAATTTTAAACTCAGGGGTTGCCTTTACCTGATACTCTTACTTCCCTTCTTATTTAACACAGTAACTACTCCCGTATGAGCAATAATGAAATTAATTTCCAGTTTCTTCCTCCACCCCACCATTCCCCTCTAATTTTAGTTAACCTAGTTTACCTTCTGGTTTGCTGAAGTTTGCCATCTACAGGTTTCCTAAAGAAACTTTCATGTGAACAGTATTTCCTGAACTTTTGAATCTTTAAACTACCATCAGTTCTCCTTGTTTACAGGTTCTGTATCTGAGAATTTGCCTGCTTGCTAAAATTTGTTAGTAAACCTCGAATCCACAATCTTGGTATTTTCGCGGTCACTGGCGGATACGTGAAGTATCGAACAATTCGTCTCCCAAGGCACACATCCCCGGCAAGTGTTTCAGAGCTCATCCTGCGTGAAGTCTGTTTAGCACCGTATGTTTTGCATTTACATGCTTTTGTTGGTGCTTTCACTGTTTAAAATGGCCCTTAAGCATAATGATGAAGAGATGTCTAGTGTTTCTAAGTGCAAGAAGGCTGTGAAGTGTGTTATAGAGAAAATACTTGTGTTAGATAAGTTTCAGACACGAGTTATATGCTGTTGGCTATGAGTGCAATGTTCTATAATCTTCTAGTCCTGACTTGAAAAAATTTGTTTAATGTAGTCCTTTTTCCCTCTTTCTATTTTCTTTTGCATTTTGTTTGATTGATTGATTATGTTTTCATTTCTGTCCTCTCATCAGGGGTCCCCAGCCCCCAGGCCGCAGGCCAGTACCTGCCTGTGGCCTGTTAGGAACCAGGCCGCACAGTAGGAGGTGAGCGGTGGGTGAGAGAGTAAAGCTTCCTCTGTATTTGCAGCTGCTTCAGCCGCTAGCATCACCACCTCAAGCTCCACTTCAGATAGTCAGGCATCAGATTCTCTTATGAGTACCAGTCCCTGGTGCCATAAATTTTGGGTACGCTGCATATCTCTACTGTGCTTTTTATAGTGTCTGTTCTTTCTTATATTCCTTATCATTTAGCTTCATTTCTGAAATAGGTTTGTCTTCTATTCTTTTTTCTGAGTTCTGAGTTTGGTATTTCTCTTTCATAGTTTCAATGGTTGCATAAAGATTTAAAATTCTCAGTTGGAATGTTAGGTTGCACTTTTTTTTATCTGCTTTGAGTCAATATTTTTCTGGTGTTTTCACTATTTCTAAGATGGTTTTCTTGCTCTTTTTCATCTTAAAACAATTTTTTTTTTTAGTATCTTTGAGTGAATGTAGGGCATATTTCCTTGTTGTTACTTGTATTTTAATGGGATAGATTTCGTGATATTTAACAGGAGGTTCTGTGGAGGGGGGAGGCCAGGGTAGATTTCCAGGCTTCACAGGTCAAGGGCATCCTCTCCTGCTGCAATACTTTAAGCCAAGACTTAAAGTATGGCTTCCTCTGTGATCACATCTTATTTCTCTCATCAGCCTTGGGATCAGCTAGTCTATAATCAACAGGAGCTAGAGCCTTCCAGGGCAACCCCACCCTTTTATAATTTTCATATTTGCTGGCTCTTTCTGAGATCATTCCCTCTCAGGCCTTCTCTGCACTTCTTATTCCTCCCTTCTGGTTCTGCTCCATCTTTGGGCAGCAGTTATTTGCAGTTCGAAGTTCTCTGATTTTTCTGTCTCCTACTTTCATTGCAAATAAAATTTATGAGTTTTATTTTTTATTTTCCTTGCTGTTCTTTATGACGGAAAGAATCAGAACTAAACTGCAGCTGTGTTCACACCAGAATCAGAACTCTTCTGGGTTGATGGTTCACTAGAATCACAATCAATATAAGTAGTGCTTGTTAGTCCTCAAATTCATTTGGGCCCCATACTTGAGTCCCCATTTCCTAGACCTGCAGGCTGTTCCCAAGTCACAACTGAGGTGATGAATAACAGCTATTTTTGAGAAATATGGAGATAAAGATTGAGACTAAAACAGATTATTTTTGATTTTTATATTTGTAACTCTTTATGCTGAAAATATTACTTCCTAGTGACATTTGTTTACTGTATTTAAAAAGTAACAGTGGAACATTTCTACTATAAAAAATATAGCTGAGTGCAGTTTGTCATTTCATGGCAGTTCTTTGGTCTTTCATATACATTCCTAGGGAAAGATACACCCAAAATATAATATTCTAGAGTCACTTGAAATAATTTTTCTCCATATATTCTTACTATCAATTTGATATCCTATTAGGTAAATTTGTTTCAGTTTGTTATTTTTATAGAGAACCCTTTTAAAACCTATTGTTTACAATTATGTAAGAACATCTGCATGCCTCCAAAAGCAAAACAGTAAAGAAGTACATTCAGAGATGTAGCTTTCGTCCTTGTTGCCTGTACCCTATGCTTTTCCTCCCCTATAGGTAACTTTATTCATTTCGGTTTATTCATCAATTGTTACTTTTTGGTAAATATACATATACACCTACCTTCATTCTTAGATAAAAGGTATCATATAATAAATATTGTTCCGTGTTTTGATTTTTCACATGACAATATATCCTGGCGATCATATCATTCCATCCCAGTATATTAAGTCTCTTTCCTCCTTTCTTCCCTCCCTCCCTCCTTTCCTCCCATCCTCCACCTTTCCTCTCACCTCTTCCTTTCTCCTCTCTGCTTCCTTTCTTTTTAAAATTGAGATCTAACAACAGATATACAGTAATGCGTACAAATTCTAAGTGTTCAACTAATTGAATGTTTTCATTTGTATGCACCTGTGAAACCATTACCAAATGAAGTTGTAGAAATTTATCACCACTTTAAAAGGCTCTCTTTTATGTCATCCCAGTCAGCATTTCTAAAGGAAATCACTATTTTGATGTCTATTTTCATTGGTTAGTTTTGCCTATTTTAGTTTTTCCTAAAAACGGAATCACACAGTATGTAGTCTTTCATGTCTGGCTTCTAACATTATTTCTTTAAAATTTATCCATGTTCTTGAGTTTTTACTAGTTTGCTTTTTTCCAGTGCTGTATAATATTCAATTGTGTAAAAATATTACAGTTTATTTATTCATTCCACTGTTGATGGAAATTTCATTATTTATGGTTTTTTGAGAATATTTTATTTTCACCTGCATGGTCAACTTTTAAAAGACTATGTCTTCTTCACCAAATCGCCTTAATAGCTTTGTCAAAGATCCATGACTGTATTTCCATGAGGCTGTTTCAGGAACCTTTGGTCTGTGTCTGTCCTATCACCAGTACCTTTTGATTACTAGAGCTTCTTATTGTTTTGAAATCAGGTAACAGGAGTCCTCCAGCTTTGCTCTTCTCGTTAAAAATTGTTTTGATTGCTTTGTTCCTTTAACCTTTCATATAAGTGTTAGAAATAGCTTGTTGTTATCTACAAAAAAAAAAAATAGGATTTTGACTGGGATTATGTGGAATCTATAGATCAATTTGGGGAAAAATTGAACAGTATATCTTTCCATTTATTTAGATCTTCTTTGAACTAATTTCAATTTCTTTGATCAATGCTATGTAACTTTGAACATAAAGTACCTTTACATATTTTGTTAGTTTTGTACCTGAGGTGCTATATAATGGAATATTACTTGACTACAAAAAAAAAAAAAAGAAATCTTACTGTTTGCGACAACATGGATGGATCTAGCGGGTATTTGCTAAGTGAATAAGTCCAATGGAGAAAGACAAATACCATGTGATCTCACTTATATGTGGAGTCTAAAGAACAAAATAAATGAACGAACAAAACAGACACTGACTCTAGAGTCATTTTTAGATTTAGTGAGAGTTTTTACAAAGACAGTCATGTCATCTGAGAATATATGGCAATCTGTATGGCTTTTATTTCTTTCTTGCCTTATGAAATTGGCCAGGAATTATCTCTTTTATGCTCTCACTATTTATATGGAATTTAGGTGTTACTCAGTGACTTGAGAATTGATATGCAGATCATGGGGATTGCTTTTCTGATTTTTCTCTTCCCTCTGTGATTTTAATCTTCAACTTCTAGCTACTTTGATTGCCCAGCCTCTAAACTCTTTCTCCATAAGAGAAAAGATGAACATATTTTTTGCTGGAGGTCTATTCCACTGCTACAGGAAACTGGACAGCACCTCAGGGAAAGAGCCAGGTGAATGTGATAAAGCCTACCACCTGTACCTTCCTTCCGTCATGCATCAAAGCTCCTCAGATCTTGCCTGTACTCATTCCCCTTTTATGCTTGCAAATAGTTTTAAATACTTGTCTATTTTTTGTAATTTTTTTCAGGGGATGATTAGTTTGATAACAGCTACTCCTTATAGCTGCTATTGAAAGTTTTAAATGTACTTTTACGTGAAAGAAACAAGGGAAATACAGGAAGCTTATATCAAGGATTTATTTATACAAGTAAATTTCAGTATTTTCCTTTTTTTCCCTCCCAATTTTTTAAATTAAGTTTATTGGGGTAACATTGGTTAATACAATTATATAATTTTCAGGTGTACATTATTTTTGACATCTGTATATTCTATTGTGTGTTTACCACCCAAAGTCCAGTTTCCTTCAGCTACCATGTATTTGATCCCTTTACCCACTTTACCCTACCCTCCTATATTTGACCCCCTTTAACTGTCTACCTTCCCCTCCTCCCACCCCTGCTCTCTGGTAACCACTAGTCTATAGTCCATGTCCATGAGTCTCTGTTTGTTTGTCCTGTTCATTTGTTGCTTTTAGGTTTATATCCCACATATAAGTGATATCATGTGATTTTCAACTTTTCTGTCTGGCTTATTTCTTAGCATGATTATCTCAGGTCCATCCATGTTGTCACAAATGGCAGTATTTCATCTCTTCTTATGGCTGAGTAATATTCCATTGTATATATGTACCACAGCTTCTTTAGCCAATCATCTATCATAGGACACTTTGGTCTTCCATGTCCTGGCCACTGTGAATAATGCTGCTATGAACATCGGTGTGCAAATATCTTTTTGGATATGGGTTTTCAAGTCTTTGGTAAATACCCAGTAGAGGGATTGCTGGATCATATGGTAGATCAATTCTTAGTTTTTAGGAACCTCCATACTGTTTTCCATAGTGGCTGTACCAATTTGCAGTCCCACAGCAGTGTATGAGGGTTCTTTTCTCTGCATCCTCTCCAACATTTGTTATTACTTGTTTTGATTATAGCTATTCTAACAGGTGTAGATGGTATCATTGTGGTTTTGATTTGCATTTCCCTAATAGCTAGCAATGTTGAGCATCTTTTCAAATATTTTTGGCCATTTTATGTCTCTAGGAGAAGTGTCTGTTCAGGCCTCTGCCCATTTTTTGATTGGATTGTTTTGTTTGTTTTTTTGTTATTGAGTCATATGAGTTCTTTGTATATTTTGGATATTAGGCCCTTATCAGGTGTTGCTTGCAAATATATTTTCCCATTCAATGGTTGTCTCTTTACCTTGTTGATGGTTTCTTTTGCTGAGCTTTTTAGTTTTGTATAGTCCCATTCATTTATTTTTGCTTTTACTTCCCTTGCCTTTGAGGTCAAATTCATAAAATTCTTTAAGTCCAAGGTCCTTGAGTTTAGTTCCTATGTTTTCTTCTATGCATTTTATTGTTTCAGGTCTTATATTCAGGTCCTTATCCATTTTGAGTTAATTTTGGTGTGGTGATAGACAACAGTCTAGTTTCATTCTTTTGCAGGTGGCTTTCAGTTTTCCAGCACCATTATTGAAGAGGCTTTCCTTTCTCCACTGTATGTTTTTGGCTTTTTTGTCAAAAATTATTTGCCCATATAAATGGGTTTACTTCTGGACTCTCATTCTGTTCCACTGGTCCGTGTGTCTGTTTTGCTGCCAATACCATGCTGTTTTGATTACTGTCACTTTGTAGTATAATTGAAGTCAGGCAGAGTGATGCCTCCAGCCTCATTCTTTTTTCTCAGGATGGCTTTGGCAATTCAGGGTCTTTTGTGCTTCCATACAAATCTGATGATTTTTTGTTCTATTTCTTTAAAAAATACTGATGGGATTTTGATGGGGATTGCATTAAATCTGTATAATGCTTTAGGTAATATGGTCATTTTAACTATGTTGATTCTTCCAATCCAAGAACAGAATATCTTTCCATTTCTTTGTATCTTCTTTGATTTCTTTTAATAGGGTCTTGTAGTTTTCATTATATAGGTCTTCACATGTTTTGTTAGATTTATTCCTAGGTATTTTATTCTTTTTGTTGCAATTGCAAAAGGAATTATTTTTCCACTTCTTTTTCTGACTTCATTATTAGAGTATAGGAAGTATGGATTTTTTGAACATTGATTTTGTGTCCAGCGACTTACTTATTTGTTATTGTTTCTAGTATGTTCTTATGGTTTTAGGGTTTTCTATATAGAGAATCATGTCATCTGCAAATAGTGACAGTTTGACTTTTCATTTTTATTTAGGATGCTTTTATATCTTTCTCTTGTCTGATTGCACTGCTAGGACCTCCAATGTTATATTGAATAACAGTGGCAATAGTGGAGAGCCCTTGCCTTGTTCCTGATCTTAGAGGGAAGGTTTTTAGTTTTTCACATTAAGTATAATGTTGACTGAGGGTTTGTCATAGATGGACTTTATTATGTTAAGGTACTTTCCTTCTATACTGATTTTGTTAAGTGTTTTGATCATAAATGGATGCTGTGTCTTGTCGAAGGCTTTTTCTGCATTATTGATATGATCATATGATTCTTATTTTTTAATTTGTTTATGTGATGTATCATATTAATTGATTTGTGTATCCTGAACCATCCCTGTGCCTCTAGGATGAAGCCCACTTGATTGTGGTGTATAATTTTTTAATATGTTGCTGCTTTTGGTTTGCTAGTATCTTATTTAGGATGTTTGCATCTGTGTTCATGAGAGATATTGGTTTGTAGTTTTCTTTAGTATTTTCATTTTTTATATGATTTGGTTTTGTGTATAACTATCTAAAAACCAACCAGGTTGAGGGATGGCTGCTTTGGGATTAATCATAGAAGGTCTGCAGCACTGATATCCTATGTTACCATTCCACAATGGTTAGAATTTCCAAAGCAGAACCCCACAGTATGACATGCACACAAGATACTTCAAGCACTCTGTGTTTGCTGTAATATCCTGATAACACGAGTGCTTATGTCACAATGCCTGTCTTTGGCTCGAGAGTCTGGTCTAGGTATTTTGACAATATCCTACTCTTTTATTGCTCCAGGCAATAACTCAGAAAGCATTATTCAGAAGATTCTACCAAAAAGTTGTTTATTCCTATCTCTATATGAAATTCCTATTACTGTTTAAAATTTTTATCTCCAACCTTGAGATTCTTGACATTTATACTATGTCATAAAATGCTTCCATTTGTCTCATCTTCCTCTTAACCAAGCTCCTCTGAGGACGTAGCCATGTACGTTTCACACCTTCTGGTTTTTTTACCCCTTTCTCTGATGACTCCCAGCATTTATAGTCTCAATTTGATTTCAAATTAGTTTCATGCCATTCGTTACCAAACTACAGTGTTAGCTTCCATACTCTGGGTCCCATGCAGAGTGTATATTTCTTTAAGAAAAGAACTTTGTCATTTACATATTTTGTGCCTTCCTCATATCTTAACAAAATCTGTGGTTCACAGCTATTCCATGAAAGTGCTCATCAGCTAAATTAGAGCTTTGTATAATATCACTTTTTAGTCACTATATGTATAGTTTTTCAAAAAATTATTTTTTTCAGATGTTATTGGTGTTTAATGTAAATTAACTCCTTCAGTAAATCTGAAGCACAAATGGTGCTCTAAGGACACCATAAATTTGTTGATATTAAATCTAGTCCATATAGTGCTGTAGAACTGTTTTTACTGATATTTCCCATGACTTTTAACTTTTAGGGATTTATATTTTCAAAAGTGAGTAGAATGTAAATTAAATTCCAGACAACATAATGCTAAGCTGTTTTGGAAACAGAGTTAGTGGTGCAGTATGCATGTTGCAACTTGTAGAAGAGTCGAGCGCTTGGGTCATTTGGTGTTGTGACTGGGGTGATTGTGGTGGTCATTCTGCCATGCAAAGCAGTCCTCATTTGTGTTCATTAATATTTTGCCATTGGCCTTCTTGTGAGCAGATTAATTGCAGTAGAAAAGTGTGGACGTTTTATAATGAAACTCAATTTATTCTGGAAATGAAGACCATAAATGAATATTTTTCTTCTTGTATTTCCTGATAGGACTTCAAATTGAGAGACAAAAATAAACGTTAGGAATATTTAGAAGTTGGTCCTAGAAAATTGAAAATGATTGCAAACTCTTTGAATTACATTTCTGTTAACATTGAAGCCTATTCCCTATTCTCTCCACATTGAGACTTACTGTTTTGTCAGAGATTAATGTTCCCTCTTCATTCATACAGAAATTAAAGAGGACATATAAATATGAAATATGTACTTTACATTAATCAAAGTTTTAATTTATCATCTTGATAAACCTCAAATGACAACTTGCTGGTGAGAATTGGAATTACATAATACAACTAACATGAAGTGCATAGCATTATTTTAAATATGAAAAAATTTTATGGTAATCTTTATTCTCATGCTAGATGAGGAGTTATGTGAATGATGACGATCCTTCCCAATAAGAACCATTCTGTTTTTTTTTTATATATAAGCCTAACCTTTCCTTCTCTTGGTGGGAATGACAAGAGGATTTGGTTGGAAGCATTATCCATGTAGCGGGGAGGAAAGTGTGTCCAGGTGAAGGAAAATGGAGCTAATTTATTGTGATAATACAGTTAGAATTGTAGTGACGTAAAGGACATTAGAAATGATTGACTCATGATCCTAATGTTACAGGTGAAGAGAACTGAGATTTAGAGAAGTACTGGACTTGCAGGAGGTCCTACCACCATTTGACTGAGCAGGAATATAACCACCAGTAAAGGTGCTCATTATCATCCCATAGTGATCACAACTCACACTCAGTACTCAGCCTGCTCTTCAGTAGTGGGGAACTCACCTAACCTCTCAGGGCATAGAGAAAGAGTTCATGGGAGGAATTCCTGCTTAGTGTGTTCCATGATGCAAGGAAAGTAGGGCATTCATACTTAGCTTTTAAATATCTTTATGACAAGGTGCAGAAGGTCAGATGAGCACCTGTGAAGGAGCCTCATTCTCATGCAGGGTGTCTGCCAGCTTTCCTCCAGCTACCTGTTCTCACACCCGGTGAGTCAGATCCCATCTGCTAAACCAGGAGCACAGCTCAGGTCACATTTCTCCAGAGGGAGAGGTAGAGGTAAAGCAGCACCAGTTCTAGCATTGCTGAATTTCGTTGACTACTGCCAGGTGGTTTTGGCATTGTAATAATGGCAAAATTGTTAAGTGTTGGGATGTCTGGTATTTAAAAAATTTGTGAAAATTACAAAAATGACATGTGGTTGAAAAATATTTAAATATCACCAAAGAAATCTTTTATTCTATTCTCCTTTCTTTGCTTCATGGTACCCACTGGCATCAGATTGGTGAGATTCCAGCTCTTTTTCCAAAAGTGCACGAAACAAGAATTTCCTTTTGTTTTTACAAAAATGAAGCTTATTCTGCATACTTGATTTTTGTCTCCAACAATCTTTTTTGGATTATATTCCATTTAGGTACCCAGGCACATAATATTCCATAGTAGGAATATTCTATTTTTGTATTATAACATTTCTGTTGAAAGACATATAAATTGCCTCTAAATTTTTTACTTAAAATTGAATAGTAGCATAACTATCCTACACCTATCCATGTGAATGTTAGCATTTCCTTTTGCTAAATCTGTAGAGGATGAATTTTTTTTGGTCAATTCATTCAGATATTTTTCTAGGTATGTCAGTTCAACTTCAAGAGTTGATATAGAAATAAAAACAAAAGCAATGGGATACGTCTGTGTAAAAGTCCTGACTGTTCTGAGTACAGGTAGAAAAAATCTACAGGTAGAAGCTAAAACATTTGGCTTCTGTCATTCATTTGGGTATTCACTCAAGAGTCTGAAACAGAGTTCCTCCAGACAGTTCTCAGATGTGATGATCTAATAGACTGACATGCAGGATCCAGAAAAGCTCTTATAGTTACAGTTATAGTTTATTACAGTGAAAGGATACAGATTAAAATCAGCAGTGGTTAAAGGTGAAAGGGTGAAGTCTTGGAGAAGTAAGCTTGTGGTTGTCCTTTCCCAGTGGGGTCACATTGACTCTGTTAATTCTCTTAGCAATGATACGTGACAATATGTGTGAAGTGTTGCCTGCAAGAATCATGATATCCAAGTAGGGACAGAACCAACTGTTGGTAAAGATGTTTAAGCTACCCAGTTAGTGGTGCTTTGCTATAGCAGCCCTATCAAACCAGTATACCTCCCCTACCTGCCTCTTAACGCATTTCTTGTCTCGTCTTCTTAACTCCAAGGGCACGGGCTATGTTTTGTCTTTGCCTTATATTTTCCTATGTACTAGTTAACCTTTAAAGTAAATATATTTGAGTGAAAACTATAGGTCAATAAAATGTCATATTAAGTACATTATTGGATAGGTGAAATGTAGCTTAGAGGTCAGTGAAGAAGAAAAATAAAGAATACAGCAAGTAGAACAAAGACCATTACGAAAACAGAACAGTCAAGGCTATTCAGTTTCAAGAAGGTTGGCTGGTTGATATAATAAAGAGGGAAAGGAGAAAAACTGATTGTATTTTTATTTAATTAATTAATTTATTTTGAAAACTGATTTTAAAATCTTTGTCTTGGGGTAGTTTTTCTTGACTGAATAAAGGACTAAAACAATCCTCTTTATATTAACACTACATTACTGGTAAGTTTTGACATGTAGTGACTTTATTTTTATTATTGTCACTATGAATTAATATTTTTGAACAATTTTTCTTTCTTATTTATAACATTTTATGCTTTCTAGTGATTGACATTTAAAGATTTATGGTGATTTGTTTCTTTTGTCATCATAAATCATCTTTTTGTGCTATTTACCTCTTTGTCTGTAATTGATATGCGTCCCTAGCTTACTTTTGTTTCGTGTATGCTTGATAATATATCATTATCCTCTTGTTTTTGTTGACATGAAGCGCCTCAGTTGTTTGTTTCTTGTGGTGTCTGGTAGGTGTTCCTGTAGTGTGGCACTGACTTGCTGACTCAACATCTTATTGTATTTTCACTGCCTCTGACTCCATGATTCATTGTGGCACACGAAAAATTGTAATCTCTAGCATCTACTTCATCCAGTGCTGCTCTTCCTTTCTCTGCCAGCCTCCAACGCTTTATGCTGAGGACCGGATGATGTAGACTGCCTTCATACTCCTTCTCGCTGTCTTCCTAGTTAGTCGTTTCCTTGAAGTTGCCGCCTCCTGATGTACATGGAAAGAGGTGTAGTACTGTTGGAGCAGTCTATGGAGGGCAACAATAGGCATGATGGACATTATTTTTGCCATCCTATATATATATTCTCTCCTGGTTTCAAGTTCAACTTTTCTTCGAGAGAAATAACCCTTCTCTATTCTCCAGGGCTGATATGGGTGAGAATAGCGAAGGAATTATTTCACTAGAACACATTTCCCCAAAGGGATGACTTCTCAGAAAATTAGATCCATTGAGAAAGTGGCCAAAGTGTAGCTTTGCATACCTTTACTCTCTTTGCTGGTAGAACCTGAAAATAAGTGATTCTGCTCCACTTTGCACTTTTCAAAGGAGAGACAGGAGGCTCTGGCATGGCACATCAGAGCATCACATGTTCCCTTGGTCACAGAAATTCATTCAAAGATGGGTTGTGACCCAGGCAGAGACGATGAGACATAATGTTCCCAGGCTGAGAAAGAGATAGATGTTCTTTCCTTCTGCTTTCAGCCCAGGAGAACATGATCCTGGAGCTGCTGAGGTCCACCACATGGAGCCCGAGATCCATTCAATTCAGCCAACAGAAGAAAAGCCAGAGTCAAAACACAAAGAGGAGCTGAATCTTAACATTATATAAGCCTCTAGATTAATCTCTGTCTGAACTTTTATGCTAATTTGAATTGGATTTCTATTATTTGGCAGCAAAGAAGCATTGGCTGATATATTCACAGAGGGATGTACTATTTTTCTACCTTCTTTTTAGTCTTGTTCCTATGCTTCTGGTAGCAAAGGGTGACCCACAGGTCACCAATTATTTCTCATTCCTGCTTTAACAGCCTCAATGTTAGTCGAAATTTCTTCCAAATTCTAAGAATACGTTAACGGCCAGCCCTAGTTTTTTCTTTCTCGTCCTTGTGAATGTTTAGTGGTAGGTTGGATGAGGACTCTTAGTTGCATTTTAAACGGACATGGCGGTGCTGATGGCTGAGCTTTACTATATTCTTATCTGACAGTCTTTTCAGTTGTCTCAAGTTGATCCCTTTTTAATTCGGCCTCTCTTTTTGGCTGCATGTAGCAGAAAATCCAAGTGAGAGTGGCTTAATCTAACTATGATTTTTTGTTTTGTTTTGTTTTCCTCATGTAACATGGTGTTGGAGGTGGACAGTGTAGGGGTGGCAGGATGGGCTGTGGTGTCATTCGGGTCCCATCTTTCTGCTCAAATATCTCAAGCGTGGAGTCTCAGGGCCTCGACACAAAATTCCAGACAGAAGAAAAAGACCAAGGGACAAATGTTATGTGCCAGCTGAATAAATCCTTTAGGAGAGCTTTCTCGGAAGTCCTGCCAAGTGGCTTCTACTTCTCATTGGCTCAACCTGTCACATGGCTATTCCTAGCTGCAAAAGAGGCTGGAAAGTACGATTTCTTAATTGGGTACGTGGCTGCTCCAAATAACAGTGTTCTTTTAGTAGGAAGGAAGGGGAGAATGGATATTGGATAGGCAGTTGGCAGTCTCATCTATAAGGAGAATAGATATTGACTGGATATGTAACCACGTCTTAATTATAGAACTCTCAATGCAACAACCCTTTTTGACAAACTCATTGCTCTATATCCCAGTATTTTTTGGTTGCTATAAATATTCTGTGTAATTTTTTTTGTTGGCCTTGTTTTCTTCTATATCGCCCAGTTCTCTGAAGTTTCTAAAGCTCACATATGCTTATATGTTGAAGGATACTAGTGGATTGCATGTTAGTATTTTGCGTATTTAGGTCATGACTGGACCAGTGATATGCTGGATGGAGTCTGCTCTGTTCCTTGAGAGTTGGTTGTTGAATTTTCAGGAATTTTGCAACCCAGCTGTTAAAGCCATAATTTAAAAGTAAGTTATATAAACTTACAATGAAATGAATTTTATTAAAAATATAGGAAAAGGTCTACAGCCATGCTGCCCTGAACAAGCCCGATCCCGTCTGATCTTGGAAGCTAAGCAGGGTCGGGCCTCATTAGTACTTGGATGGGAGACCACCTAGGAAGACCAGGTGCTGTAGGCATAAAAAAATAAAATAAGGGATTGTAAACTGACAAGGTCCTTGCAATCTGTGAGGCAATGAAGGGTTGCCTCGCCTAAAAAACAGAAATAAATAAACAAACAAATAAATAAAATATAGGAAAAAATACCAGAAATTTATCACTTCTTAATTATTTTATTCTGTAATTATTATCTGTGCTCTTGAAGTTAGTTATGTTTATTTTATATGCATAGTAAAAATTAATAATGTGGTACTGTGCATTTCTTCTCGATTCTGTAATCAAGGACATCATGTTGGTAGCAGCAAGGGGCAATGGTGGGAGTATTCACACCATGGAAATCAGCAAACACTACAAAATAAGGCTTGAGTTGTTTTGCTGATTGCCTAGCCAGACCTAAAAAAGCAATGGAGAAAATGGTAGTAATTCAGATTAAACTTCGGCATGTGATGCCTTTAGTTATTTCATTGTGAGTAGCACAAAAGAAAAATTGAAAAATATTCTTCCGGTGTTAGAAAATTATTAGCAAAGAAATTGTTCACATAAATGACAAACTAGTGAATTTTCAACATAAATCTTAATTATATATATTTGTCTTACTCTAACAGTAGCCAAAACATCAACCAAAATACAAGTCAGAACTACACCCAGGGAGCTAGTTGTTAAATAATTATCAGGATACTGTGGCTGTAAGCTAAAGGGGAAGAAAGTCATGTTCTTGAATTCTAGTGCTGGTTTATGTTGGAAGAAAAGTCAAAGAACCTGCTTTGCTTATGGCGCAAGATCCAACGCAATATCACTCGACTCGGACTCCAGCTTCTACTCGCCTCTTTTGCCCAAATTGAACCTGCCTTGCACAAGGTTCATTAACTCACTTTAAAAGTATTCTTTACTTTGTGTATAGTTTTCTTAAATGAAGTTATCCTTATTAATACTTTGAATAACATGGTTGGTAGATTATATTTGACCTCCCATGCAGTGTGCTACAGGCTTTTTCAATGACCACTGATGCTCATGCACTCAGTGTCTCCCAACTCCTCTTCCCTTCCATGCTAAAGCAGGGGTCCCCAACCCCTGGGCCATGGACCGGTACCGGTATATGGCCCTGTTAGGAACCAGGCTGCACAGCAGGAGGCGAGCAGCAGGCAAATGAGCTTCGTCTGTATTTGCAGCCGCTCCCAGCGCTACTAGCATCACCACCTCAGCTCCACCTCAGATCATCAGGCATTAGATTCTCATAAAAGCACCGAATCCTGGTGCCAAAAAGATTGGGGACCACTTCCCTGAAGGACAAACATGCAGGTTTGCATTACACCCACCATATTTAGCTGTTTCCTTATTGCAGTACACCTGAGTGCTCTAGCTTCTCAGGAAAACATATTCAAAATCAGTTGACGTTTGTTGTTAGCTATTCTGAAGCTGAGCGAGGCAGCAGGAATCTTTAGGACGCTGGGTAGAGAACACTGGGCATGGTCTACCAGCTCAGTAAAATAATCTTACTGAATCACTTTTTCTGGCCAGCTCATGACATTCTTGGCTACTAAAGTGGAGCTATCTTTCAAATAAATGGAGATAAGTTTCATTAATTTAGATGCCACTAGTGTGTAATTTCAACAGAAGCTGGCTTGGAACTTACCTATATTCTGTTCATGAGGAACAACAATTACTAAATGAATAGTCAAACAAGAAGAAGGGAGTAAGAGTCCAGAGATTTTCAAGTACTTTAGCAGAACACTTGCACGTATTCTATATTATAACATAACTTATAGGCTGGAGTGGACGTGAGAGCCAGATCATGATGGGGCTTTTCCTGAGGAGTTGAACTTTATCCTGCAGCTGTGGAAAAAATGTTAAGAAAGAAAATAACTTTGGATGTTTGTTTTAGAAATATTATCGTGGTTGTAGGAAGAAGGATGGACAATGCAGCGGGAGATGTACAACAAAAGGATTTACTACAAAACAAAACTAGGCAAGAAATGGTAAGAGTTGTGTGCAGGGAGAATGGTGGAGAGGAGTTGGTTTGGGAGAGATTTGGGTGTTGAAAGTGACAATATTGGCAACAATTTTGGTGTGTGGGTGAAGAGAGGGCTGCCTGGACAATGACTAGTCTGCTTTCCGGCTTGTGTTCTTCATGGATGGGGAGATATTTTTCTGGCGTTGGGAACCCCTGGGGAGGAATGAGTACGGGTGGGAGTGAGATGACACCCGGTATGGGGGGTGATTTTTAAAGGTGTGGATTTGGAGGTGTTCATAGGATATTTAGTTGGAGATAACCAGTGAATGATGCGCGAGTTTAAATTTGAAGCTCAGAGAGAAGTGCTGAGGATAGAAATTTCTGTTTATTAGCAAAAGATTGGAAGTCAAAGAAAGAAAACATGTGAGGCAGAAAAATATGGCAAGAAGGGACTGGTAGATTAACATTTAAGGAGCATGTAGGGGAGGAGGCCACAGATGGAGAAGGATATTAGAAAGAGGAGGAAAACCAAGAGTCATAGGGCAGTTGCTGCCTTTTCTCAACCCTTGAACATGCCCCTCTGATCAGGTGTTACCTTCACCTGGAAGCCAATGCCAGCCATCCTAAGAACTGGGGCTCAAGCAAACCATTATTAGTGTCTTGAATCTGGTTTATTGCTTTGCCCTGGGACTTGGGTTCTTGAAGATGTCCTCTTTTACCAGGATATTTGGTCAATTTATACTTAAACAAATTATGTAACCTCTCTGGGACTCATTGCTCATGTGAAAAATATCAGACAAATCAGATCAATAATTTTTAAATTCTCTTTTTTTAGCCATAAAATCTTTTTCTCAAATGAATATTTTGTGCAGCTTCTATATATTAAACAGAAAAAAGTATAGCTACTTTGATTGAAGTTGGGTCACCTGTGCTCTTACATGCTACTTACCTCAACAAACTTTTTAGAATTATGCTTAAGTCTTTGCTTAAAGTCTCAAGTCCTGATAACTTACTTAAATAGAAGAAATGTATTTTGCCAACAATATTTCTTAACTTTGATGGTGATGATGATTATAATGATGATGATGATTTTTTTATGGCAGACACTGTTGGTTGCCTATCTAACAGCCTTTTTTTTTGGTCATTTTTTGTTTCCCCTTATTCCTCAACTTTTTATTGTCAGCAGAGCTCTGATTTTATTATTTTTCTTTTAATGCTTAGGAAAAGCGAACTTCTTCCTAACTCCAAGGGATAAATGATCATTGGTCTAATCATGGAGGTCTTATTTTCTTCTCTAGTCATTTGGTTAGGAATGGGTAGGGCATGTAACTCAATCTTGGACTTTAGAACTGTGAATAATTTTGCTGAGGACTTCTGGGAAAGGGTTTTCTCATTAATAAAAAGATCTGAATGAGGAAACAGTTCTGTTGTTAGCTAGATATTGTCATCGCCTGTGATACCTGAAATGCTGTAGTCATCTTGTGACCATAAGGGGTTTGTCCTGCTCATGCATGCTGAGCATGTACAGCAGAAAGAAGGAAGGAACCCAGAGGCTTGAGATATTTTTCTGAAGCTGAAATAATTGACCCAAAGCTGCCCTATCCTTGGTCTTCTAGTTTTATGATAAAATAAAATTCCTTTTGTTTAGACCTCCATTACTTGCAGTTAAAAGGATCATAATGGATTCCTTGCTCTTCTGGCATAAAGGTGATGATCTTCAAACTCCATTTATTCTTTTATACATTCAATAAATATTAATCGAACAGGTATGTGCCAAGCATTACCTAGGTGCTGAGGATACAGTAGAGAAGAGCTGATGTCATGGAATATTATAAAAACAGAAGAACTTAGTGTGAGTGGACTATAGTGAGTAAAGCGGAAGAAAATTGTGGCGTGCAATCAGAATGGGGAGAATTCTAAGAAGGAAGAGAACGTGCAAAAGCACTGAAGCATAAGATAGTGTTGGTTTGGGGAACTAAAAGTTAAAAAAGGAAACCAACATTAATTGAGTATAATTAATCAATAAGATAAAGAGTTAGAGCATAGAAAAGATAATTTGCTTAATGTTACACTATTCATTCTTTAAAAATAATATGGTACATTGCTATTTAATCAAGGTAGCTTAGATATGTATGGGTTGGGCATGTAGTTTGGGGTGGATGGAAGATTTTAATGCTCAGAAATAAGGCTGATTCAGGGGCAAGTATAAGCTCAGTCATGTATGTTATACAAGGTGTTTAAATTTTTGTGCTGTAACTCAGTTTGCTTGAATCCATGTTAGAGGAAGCTTGGTAATGATGAGAAAAATACATTAGTTCAAATTCAACAAATAATTATTCAGAACCTATTATGTAAGCTCTGGGTGATAAAAAATGAGGTCAGACTTGGCTCTGACCTTTGAGATGATCATAGGGTAGCAAAAATGAGACATGCAAACTAATAATTACAGTATAAGGTGGAATGTGAAGCCAGGGGACTTTATAGTCAGGAAGTGTGAGAAATGAAGACGTTCCACAGAAGGTGGGTGAAGAAGGTGGGTGAAGAAGAAAGCTTTTGTGACTGAGTGAGTTTGTTGTCTACTGGAGAAGAGAAAAGGACTGAGATTGTCATGTAACATGTGGTGGCATCAGAAAGGGATGAGACTGAATTTATGAACAAATGAAAGTTTCTCTGGGAATCCAACAAATAAAAATCCAGATTTAAAACAGAGAAGTTAGAGTACGGTTAACCATGTTACCAAATTATATTTGGTTTTATGGAAGAATTCACTGTAGAATAAATAAGCAGTGTTCTCTCCAAAGATGAGAGAGAATTTTTTTTTTTTTGAAAAATTTCTTATACAACTTTACAGCTCTTACACAAAGCAAGGTCCTCTGTCCGAGTCCACACACATGCCACTCTCAGGTTCACTTTTTTGGGGGCACATTTCATTTCCTGAGCCTGTAACTGCATGAACCCAAAGGCAAGTTGTGGCACACACAAAAGAGAATAAAAATGTAGGTAATGAAAAGGGATTAATAGCCTGAGCAGGTAGTTGGGCGGCTGCTTTGGGGGAAGCTGATCACTTTATAGGATGATGATGTGATAATGTTGGCTGTAATCTGCCCAGGGGAAACAAACGCTTTTATCTCTACTGCTGTTATTTGGCAAACCATTAGAATGATTTTTGTGTTTGTTTGTTTATTAATTCTCCATTGAATCTGGATAATACTATAAACATTAAGCAGCAAGCTTAAAATTAGAAAAAATTTTGAATTTACGCTGAAATCATGGTACTACATTGTAAAGAAGATAAGCAAAATGGAGTTGGTTAACCTAGCCATTTAAAAAAGTTTAAAGATTTTAATATTCATTTAGTAACTAGTTCAGTGTTTTAAAAAAATGCGGAATTAAGACTTGCATTCTGAAGTCGTATGTTTTTTGGGAATGCAGGCTTTCTTTCTTAACTGGCCCTTGATCACCATGAGCTTCATAGATTGGAGGTATACTGTATCATGTGTACATCTGGGTATGTTTAAAGCTTTTGCTAATAAATTGGATTTTTTCACACAAATCTTACAGGAGGATTTGTGGAATCCTTTCTAGATATGATATTCCATTACTGTAAAAGCTTTACTCCTCTTATCTTTGTGGGCAGAGGGTCAGAACGGACTGCATGTGAGGATTAAAATCATCCTGCCTAGGAGCAGAATAAACTGGGTGGATTACACAACACATTTTAACAAATGTTGGAGGTCCTGGCTTGCCTTTATCTTTTACCTCAGAGATTTCAGAAAATGTTCCAAGAACATCATTTGGAGGAAAGCAGTAATCAGATATAAAATTCCAGCAGGCACGAAAGCTGAACTTACACAGAACCTTGATCTTAGTTTCAGGAACCACTTAAAAAAAAAAAAAGTAGAAATACTGTTTAGCTCTTTCTGCATTGGTGAAAAGGGTACCCCAAGGATCTGCCCTATACTCTGCTCTCCCCACCTTCTCTCAAAGGAACTCACTTCCCTTCTTTGGCTTCCTTTTAACCTACAAGGTCTGGGCAGTTTCCAGCCCCACCTCTGAGCTGGCCTCACATCCTGGGGCCATGCTACTGCCTGTGGTACTCTAATAGGAAGTTCTGGAACCGCCTCTCAGCCCTGTGGCTAAAACATAGACCAGTCCCTTTGTTACTAAATTGTTATTGCTAAAGATTTTGTGGGAAAGTATTAGCTCAGTATATTAATAACGTGGTCTGAGATTAAGAAAATACTTTTCCTCTAAAACCTAAGACCTGTATTCTGTATTGGCTTCTGGAGAACTACTAAGTGCAACTTTAGCCATCTTCATTCAAAGGGCAGCTGTTTTCTGTGCAATTAAGGTATTATTAGTAAGTTATAAATAATTAAGGTGCAAGTAAGAGACAGTTTTAAAAAAAATAAAACCCAATTACAGTGAGCAGCAATCTGATTTTTAAAGCAGGTAGAATAATTTCCTTAGGTGGGAGAAATAAACCTCTGTCTGGAAGCTGATGGGAGAGAGGGGAAGAGAAGAGAAGGAAATAGGTCTTCACCCTCTTGTGGTCACATAAATCAGGGAACCTCAAGAAGCTGGTTCATTACTGAGCAAAGCACATTAATGAATCTTAGAAAAGCAGCGATGTGCCCAGGCCAAGCCACAGGGAGCAGAGAACTAAAGTGTTCTGCAAGTTAAAGAGGGGGGTTGAGTGGAGAAAGCGTCTTTGCAATTTCAAAGTGCGTCTGGGTTACACAGGCTGTAGATGCTTGCTTGTTAGGCATTTCAAAGGGAATTCTAGAAATGGCAGTGAAGGTCATATTTAGAGAATAACCTCTGGAGCCATCCTGACCTGGGCTTGAATATCAAATCTGAAAATATATAAAATCCATATAACTGAGTAAATTTTAAGACTTCAAACAAAACAAAATAAAAAACAAACATTTGATTCTTCACCTATGAATTAGGGGCAGGATAGTTGTCCCAAGGTTTTATACTGAATTATGTAATATTTGTCAAATAAGTGGCAGTGAGTCTGATATATGATAGGTATGCAATATATGGTTCCTTACACTAATGTTAGCTGATTGGGGTTCTATAATGAAAGCTTCAAGACGTGCTAGAACTAGGGCAGAAAGAATCATGGGAGATGGTTCACTGTTTCTTTGCTCCTCTCTTTCTACTTTTTTTTCTTTTTTTTGTCTTCATTATCATCTGTACTTCCTGCTCTGATTTGGCACTAAGACAAAGTTAGGTATGAAGTTGGGAGGTAGTTTCAGGTGGGTAAGGAATTACTAGCAGAGTGAAAAGAGGAAAGGAAATGCAAAGATGGGTTCGTAGCAGCAAAGGGGAGTGTCCTTGGTTTTCTGGGCAAGGCAGCACTTCCTATGCTCATTTGGCTGACAGAGAGAGATGCTCCCCTCTACCTGACCCATCCCAATGCATCCTACCCCGCAGGGCACCTCCCTAGTCTCTGGCACTTGTGCTTTCCTAACGAGTGCTTCCCACAGTTGTCATTACCAGGCTTTAGGGTTGGATGGATGTGTGAGGAGGGACTAGATCATCCTGTGGTTATGGGTCCCCATGGCAGCTGGCTGATCTCAGGTTGGTCCTGCTCATTTAACACACAGAGCAAGTCAGGAGGGAAATGGCTTCCCATAGCCTGTTTTCTGTCCATGGTGCCTATCCCTCTTCTGCTCTTGGTGGCCATTTTCCACCACCTCTGGATCCTGAATTTTATCTTCACAGAGGTTTCTGTGGTTTTTGGTCTTCTGAGTATGTTAATTTCTTCCTGGTGTCTGGGTATATCCAAGGCTCAGTTTAAAGATGAGAAAGCCAACAGTGTGTGTGTGTGTGTGTGTGTGTGTGTGTGTGTGTGTGTGTGTGAGATCCTTTCCCTTAACAACCTTTGGAAATGTTCTTTTTTGCATCTCTGATTCTGCTCAGATGTTACTTAGCCTGTTAGAAAATTTAATTTTGTAATAGGTCTTTTTAATCTGAATGCATCTACTCAGTGTTGTGGAACCTTTGTTACATTGATTGGGTAGGAAGGGAGGGTGACTTTGATTTCAGGTAAGGAGAAACTCCATTAGGTGCTCATTGTGTGTGTTAGAGAGATGTTTTATAACTTGTTAAATGAATAATTTAAAAAATACTTGCAAATTTTCCCATAGTATAGTTTGAGAAAATGGCAAAGTGTCAAGCTCATCACTAAACTCTATAGGATGGGCATTATCAAATTCATAGAGGTAAAGATATTATGTCTTTTTCATTTTAAGATTATAATAAAGTATTTTAGATTCAAGAAAGAATAAGACCTAGTAAGAGCCTTCCTCACAATGTGAAAATAAGCTGTTTCTAGTGGTGGCAGCGGTGAAGAATGATGGCAATTTGGCTGATTTTGTTTCCTTTTTTGGAGGGAGAAATTTGATCACCTGAAGGCACTGTGTGAAGGAACACATTGTAACTGCAAATCATGTCTTTATGAGAAACAATGAAACACCTATTTAAATTGGCTTACTTGCTACATCAGCTTCTCTGTGCTATGAAACTTCCAAATGTAATTATTGGATCAAGCAAAGATGATGAATAAGAAAAAAAGTCCAAACGACTAAGACAAACACACTTCCCAGTGTTTCCTTGGTTATGTGTAATCCACACTGCTTCCAAAAATAAATAATCTTTTGAGTTTTCTAAAGCTTTATTAATATTATAATAAATTAAATATCACTAGAGAATATTTTCCCTTAATTAGTAGTAATAATTGTTCTGTGCTGGCCTTTCATGGCCACTGTTCTCCCAAGAACTGATGATCTCTGTACTTCTATTATACTTCTGTGTTTCTATTTGTGATTTTAATTTTTGTGAGATCTCTAAATGAGATTATATATGCAAATATATACCATTCAAATGAATTTACAAGACTAGAGAACACAATAAAATGTTAGCTGGGCCATTTAAACCAACCGTGTGTGTCTTGGTCAGGTTAATTAATATCTTATACTTCCATTTCTGCATCTGTGAAATGGGAATGATATATAGAGTTTATAGAAGGTTTAAAAGAGATTGTGAATATGAAAATAGTTTTTAAAGCGTGATGTAAAATACAGATGTCATTTTAAAAAATTATTCATAATAATGTAAAAATTACTGTTATTTGAGGAATGTGTTCCTATCATTATTGAACACTCTGATTTTTAGAACATTTCTACCTGGAGTCAATGAAATGTTTATTATAAAACACACAGTGTTATAAGTCCTGTTTCTAGTTGGAGCTTCCACAGTTAGCTTCCTTTTTATTCTCAGGGATATATCCCACCAATGAGGGGTCTGAGGGAAGAGAAACCTTGACACTACCCCACACCCCACACATCCTACGACCCATCATCAGTGTGTCAATCCTTTTGTGTGTATAGATTTGTGAAAACATCTTTCTTCATAAGTGACCTTCATGCCAACAATTTTTTTTACTTTTATGAAATTGATCCAATTTACTTGACTTGATCTAGCATTAAGACTCCAGCTTGGGCTAAAGATGTCATGTTCCCTGATAGTTTTGCAAACTGTCATTTTACCACATCCATGGTTTCACATTCAAGGTTTGTGTGTTTCAAGTGGTACCTACTAGCACACTTGCCTTTATCTGTGATCACTGTATTAAAAAAGCACCCTATAGACTTCAAGTCAGTTGTCTGCCTAGAAGGGTATTAGTTCACGCCTTGAATTTCTTTGCAGGACAAAGGGCCTTTAAAGGATGCCTATTCCATATACCATATTAACAAATTGAAAGATAAAAATCATATGATTATATCAATAGATGCAGAATAAGTGTTTGACAAAATCCAGCATCCATTTATGGTAAAAACTCTCAGCACAATGAGAGAGAGGGAACATACCTCAACATAATAAATGCCAAATATGAGAAACCAACAGCTAACATCAACTTGGTGGGGAAGGCTAAAACTGTTTTCCTTAAATCAGGAACAAGACATGGATACCCACTTTCACCACTCCTGTTCAACATTGTATTGGGAGTCTTAGTGACAGCAGACAAGAAAGAAATAAAAGGTATCCAAATTTGAAAGGAAGAAGTAAAATTCTCATTATTTGCAGATGACATGATTCTATATATAGAGAACTTGAAAGATTCCACCAAAAAACTGTTAGAACTGATCAATGAATTCAGTAAAGTAGCAAGATACAACATTAATATTCAGAAGTCATTGGCAGTTTTACACATCAATGATGAACTTTCAGAAAGAGAAATTAAGAAAACAATCCCATTTACAATTGCATCAAAAACAGTAAAATACTTGGGAAAAAATTAACCAAAGAGGTAAAAGACCTGTTTTCAAAAAATTTATGTCACTAAAAAAGAAATTGAAGAAGATATAAACGGAAGCATATACTGTGTGCTCATGGGTAGGAAGAATCAACAACATCATTAAAATGGCCATATTACCCAAAGCGATCTATAGATTCAGTGCAGTCCCTATCAAAATACCAATGGCATTTTTCAGAGAGCTAGAACAAATAATCCTAAAATTCATATGGAACCATAAAAGATCCTGAATGCCACGGCAATCTTGAGAAAGAAGAACAAAGTTGGAGGTATCCCACTACCTGACTTCAAAATATATGATAAGGCTACTTTAATGAAACAGCATGGTATTGGCATGAAAACAGATACATTGATCAATGGAACAGAATAGATACATTGATCAATAGAACAGAAATAAATCCACATCTATACGCTCACTTAATATGTGACATAGGCACGAATATACAATGGATAAAGACAGTCTCTTAAACGGTGTTGGGAAAATTGGACAGATATATGCAAAAAAAAAAAAAAAAGAAAAGAAAGAAAAGAAAAGAAAAACTGGATCACCTTCTTACATGGTATACATGAATAGACTAAAAATAGATTAAAGACTTAAATGTAAGACCTGAAACTACAAAACTTCTAGAAGAAAACATATTATCAGAGAATCTACTAGTCATTTCTTTTTGGACATATATCCTCAGGCAAGGGAAACAAAAGAAAAATAAGTAAATGGGACAACAAATATTGGTGAGGATGTGAAGAGAAGGGAACTCTCATACACTGTTGGTGGGATTGCAAATTGGTACAGCCACTATGGAAAACAGTCTGGAGGTTCCAAAAAAAAATTAAAATGGATATACCTTTGACCCAACAATTGCACTTCTGGGTATTAATCCAAAGAAAATCAAAACAATAATTTGTTAAGATGTATGTCCCTCTATGTTCATGGCAGCACTATTTACAATAGCCAATTATGGAAGCAGTCTAAATTAAATGCCCATCAACAGACGATTGGATAAAGAAGTTATGGACCAGATATACAATAGAATATTACTCAGCCATTAAAAAAAATGAAATCCAACCATTTGCAATGACATGGATAGACCTAGAGGTTATTATGCTGAGCGAACTAAGTCAGACAGAGAAAGATATAAACACCATATGATTTCACTTGCATACAGAATCTAAGAAACAAAAAGAACAAACTAATCAAAAACAGATTCAAATATAGAGGACAGTGTGGTGATGGCCAGAAGGGAGGAGGTTTGGGGGCTGGGAGAATGAGGTGAAGGGTTAAAGAAGTACAAATTAGTAGTTGATAGATGGTCATGGGGATAGGGGGCACAGCATAGGGAATGCAGTTAGCATTAATGTAATGGCCAGGTGTAGAGACAGAAAGAGAGAAAGAGCAATCAGGGTGGTTGTTTCATAAACTATATAAATATGTAACTAATGTGCTGTGTACTTGAAACTAATTAAAAAAAAAAGATGCCTATACCTGTACCAGCTGCTTCATTTTGTTCAGTTGCTCTCAAAGTTGTTCTATGAGTTTTGTTGCTATGATTTAGGTTTGTGAATCTCTAGAAGTTATAATACTTTTAAAAAATGTTAAGGATCCCATCTCTCTGACATGGTTTAAGTCAGTCCAGTCCTGAGGGCGGTGAGATTCACGATAGCCTGGAGACTCTGCCTGACCGAACAATTATATGACCCTCAGAAGAATGTCATACTTAACTGAAAAATAAAACACATCACAGCACCATCATACTTTTATGGTTTTCTTTTATGTTGAGTACTGTGACTTTGTAGAACAGCCTCTCTCGTTGATCTAGCTGTAAAAAATGTTTACAGAGAAATTCCTTGTGTTCCTGTTTGAATTTAAGAGGTACTGTGCTACAAGTTTCAAGCTGATGAAATATGAACTCTTTAAATCCATGCCTTAAAGTACAATGTCTTAAAGAGATAATTTCCTAAAAAATATACACTTTCAACTGAAACTTATGATTCATTTTCATAGGAAGACAACCAGGGTTTGTTTTAACTTTAGATCATTTGATTGTGAATTTCTAAATGTTCTAGGTGGTTTTCTAGGCATTTGCTGTATTTTTGCTTAAATATATATTCTTCAGTATTTTTTCAAATGTGGGTTGGTGGCCAACTTACCTTTGCAAAGTCATGCCTTTGTGAACTTAATAGTGCCTTTCATTTTTCTTAAATGAAGGGGCCTGACATTCATTGGGTACTAGGTGCTAGGCACTGTGTTAGGTATGTTACCTACATTATCTTATTAATCCATAGGGTAATATGAGGAAATACATTATTGTCATTATACAAATAAATGGAAAAGACAGATTTAGCAACTTATCCCAGCATAATTGTAAACACACTTGTATATGACAGAACTTGAGTTTGAATTTAGATGTTGGACTCTGAAATTTATGATCTTTCTACTATACTAAGAATGCGTTAAAGGAAACATTAAGTTGTAGTAAATTATGATAACGTGCATAAATCTAATGTGTGTTAGTATTTTATTACCTAGTATGTCTTGAGGCCAGAACCTAAACATGGACATAGCTTAACACATGCCTGTACTGCTCGCTCAGCATGGACATGATTCCAGTCACAGGACTGAAGCAGAGAGACTTCACCTTTGGGTGTTTCTTCTGGTGATATCCAGTGTAAGAGTCTCATCACTAAAGAAAGCAACTGGAATTTAGAAAACTCTAATTTAGTGCGAGTGCTGTCCTGCTGGTGTGACTTTTATCACCATGGGATCTAACGTACACAAGATGAATGTAATCAGCATTAGATACAGCCAGGGGTCTAGTTATAGACAGTTTTAGAAGTCAGCACCCAGGACCCAGTCCCCACAGGGTCCTCACTCTCATCTCTGTTGGAAGGAGTAGGAATCACGAGTGCAGAGTGATGGCAGGATTAGGCCTTTTCATGATGACTCATTTCATTCTCCATATAAACTGAGGCTTGGGGAATGAAGGCTTTTTTTAATGGCTCTAAATTAATAAGGTGGTATAGTAGATAAAATGATCAGGACAATATGGGGCTCTGCAAAGTTATTATAAATTACCTTTGCTTGAATGAAGAGGAACTGAGCACATAAAATATAGTAACTTGCTCTGTAGGAGAAAGTTATATGCATATAGATAGATAGAATGGTAGATCCATTACCTATCAATCAGTGTATAATGTAGAAAACTTAACAGTAGATAATGAGATTTAAGTTATTGTTATTTTATGATCAGAACAACTATAATAGTAAACTGAAATAATCTGGGTAAGAAATTAAAGGACTTTGATACTTGCAGTGACTATAGTAAGGAAATGTCCTGGTCTTAGCCTCTTTTTGTTCTAATTCTTTATTAGCAGAACAGTGATATCCGGGTTTCATAACTCTCAGAGTCAGGAATCAGAAGTTCTACTTCAACTTTTATAAATTTCTCCACATGTAAACAGAAGGGGAAATCAGAGGATCTCTAAGATCTCTGAAAATAGCCCAGGATAAATGGAAAGAGGTAAGACTTTAAAATCTGACCTAAGTCTGAATCATGGCTTCATCCTTTTCTACTTATGTAGCTCCTCTGTGCCTTAGATTTTGTCTGTAAAAAGAGAGTGTAATATCATTTCTTATGGTTTATGAAATACTAGAATAACAGAAATGACTTAGCACAGTATTGATAAGCAAGGGGTGTTTTTTGTGTGTTTCTTTCTATGTACTCAGGGCTAATTGAAATACTAAAAGTTAGTATTATCCTTGCTCTTGATTTGGACAGTTCAGATGAAACTGGTCAAAACATAATATTATATGGCCCAATAGCGAACTGAGTTGCAATTACATTGCAGTAAGCCATGGTTTAAAGAAAAATACCTCACAGGGCTGCTGTGGAAAATTAAATAAATAAAACATTTTAAAGTGATTTATTGATTTCTCCATCAAAAATATTTACTTAAAAGGTCTGTGTGCTGGCACCAACCTGGGCATATACTAGGGCGCAAAACCCTCAGGAAGCTTATTGTCTAGAATGGGGAGACTATTATTATTCAAGAGAGCACACTGAAAAAGCACACTCTCAAGCCTCTTCTCCTGGAGGTTAATTAATTTGGAGAATTAATCCACTTTGCTTCCTAAGTAGGTTAATGGTAGGCTTCTGGTTACTCATGGTGAGTCAGGAGTAGTATATATGAAGTGAAGTCCTTTTGATATAAGGAACCGGGTTCCCTCAAGATCCTGCTCACCTCAGGTTTATCATGGAGATACCTGCGAGTTGATAAAGAAAGGAAAGCAGCTCAGGACTGAGGCCGGTTTAGAAACTTGAGAGTCTTTACCTTTTCCTGGCCGGCCATTGTCTCTCAGCTCATGGACTCTTGTTTCTCTCTGGGTTTTTGCGTCACAATGTTGGTTTTCCATGACCCACCACTTGGAGACAAGATTTCATGGCTTTGTCTTCACCTTTTGCTCACATTATCAGCCTCATTATCTTAATAATGCCTAATTAAAATTTCAAAGGGAGGCCACTGGATCAACTCACCCTTTTGCTTAGGGTCACACCAAAGTCCCTGACCAGTGCGTGGAATGGTGCTCCTCAGTCAAGGGCACGTGTTTTATTCTGTCAGTCGTGGGCATGGCTGCCGGACTCTGAGCAGAAGCAGTGAGTAGGAAGGCCCTGTGGTGTCGACTGTGGTTCATCGGGTCTCAGCGTAAAGCCTGGACATAACACGTCTCCAGACCATTTACTTCCTATACTTACCAAACAACCTTCTGTTAACTTAAGGTCTTTTCAGGCACCTGACCTTGGGAACATGAGGCTGTGCATAAGTTATGAGTGAAATGGTTGCTGGAATGTAATGATCACTCCATTGAAAATTAGTTCATGGATATTTGATCTAGATTTTTTCTCTTGTTGGTCAGTGATCACCAACCTGAACAGCTTTAGGTGTAGTGACAAACTGAATATGCAAAATGGAGAACAATACACTGGGATGGTAACCTCTCCAAACCAGATTTGTCTCTAGAGTCTCACTTTTTAATCCCTCAGTGTTTGCAGTCACACTATCTAAGTTTGTATTTGAGAATTAATTCATTGATATATAACATATGAAATTACTTCTTTATACAAAAGCAATACAGAATAAACAAATAAAATGTAGAAAATAAAAATAGCTATAATGCTGCCACTGAGCAATAACTACTATTTAAGTTTTTGTGTACATCCTTCCCCTAAGGGAGAAAGTATATGTGCAAAACATATGTACTGCTAAAATTGGAGTATACTTTTTATATTTTTGTAAACTGTTCACCTTACAATTTTTGTGGAATCTATTTCCATTTCTCTATATGGTCTACTATGTCATTAATGGCTAATGGCATCCTAATGTATGAATAGAACGTACACCTTCTAAATTGTCGGCCAATTGAATGTAGTTACTGTTATTATAAACAATATTATAATGCATTATTTTAGATAAATATTCGTAAGCCTTCATGAGGTCTCCTTTGGGCTACCTAGTAGATTTTGTTGATGCCCTACCCCAAACCCCTTTAATAGACTAGTGTATCTATGGCCCAGCTTCTGCGTTTTGGCTGCTGCTAACTCATAACTACCCCCTTTCACCAGATACATAACTGTTCTCAGCGAATGGGAAACTGCTCACCAAAAAGGTAACCACTGCCACGCTGGGGGTAGCTGCAGTAAAAGACTGGCCAGTATGAAGGTACGTAAGACCAGCTCTGTTGATTCCAGGTGGGGACAATTCTGCAGGGGAAATGTAGGCACCAGAGCTAAACTTTATCTTTGCTCAACTCTTCCCTCTACCAGTACTGAAGTCCTCACTCCCTCAAAAGATTTCTGGAAGGGCACTCCCTCGATGCAGCATACTCACTAGAATCCAAGACTTCTGTTCTGTTTCCAGGGAACGTGACCTGAGACAGTGATGAAGACCTACATGGTATGTGTAAGAAAGAAGGCATACATAAAATACCATTGATTTTTTAAATTATACCTTTATGAAAAATAAAACTTACATATCATATAATTCACCCTTTTAAAGGGAACACATCAAGGGTTCTACACTTTTCACAGATATATGTGAGGATCACCACAATTTTCGAACATTTCATTACATCAAAAAAGAAACCTCTTAGCTATTCCCCCTCAACCCAATCATCTTCCCCATCCCTACGCAAGCACTAACCTGCATTTGGTCTTTGTAGATTTGCTTGTTTGGGTATTTCATATAAATGGGAAAAAATATGAGAAGTGGTCTTTTGTGACTGGCTTAATATTTTCAAGGTTCATCCATAGTCATATTAAAATTTCATCAATTGCCCAACATTTATCTTTATAGCTGTGTTTTCCTCATTTTAATCCAGATCCATGGAGTGCATTTACACATTTAGGATTGCTATGATTTCTTGGCGAATTGATCTGTTAAACCATTGTGTAATGTTCCTCAAATATATATTTAAAAGTTATATATATTGTTATTGAATTTAGAAGCTTTTTATATATTGTGGATACAAGTTCTTTGTCAGAAATATGTCTTGCAAGTATTTGTTTCTGGTATGGTGCTTGTCTTTTTTTTTTTTGATAGTACCATTTGATGAGAGGAAGTTTTATTTTGATAAATTTTAATAGAATATTATTTTTATCTTATGATTTTTCCTTTCTATAAATAAATCTTTGCTTATCACCATGTCTCTTTGAGACTCTTTGAGACTCTCCTACATATTTTTAAGTTTCTTTTAGCAGCTTTTTTAGCATTTATCTTTAAATCTGTAATCTATTTCAAATTACTTTAAGTTAGGGGTTGAGGCTTAATTTTTTTACATGGTTATCTACTTTTTTTCTTGGAGGTTAATAAAAAGACTTTTCTCTGCCTGTTGGGTTGCTTTGGCACCTTGTTGAAAATCAAATGACCACAAAATTTGGGTCTATTTCTGTGTTCTCTCTTCTTCCTGAAAATCTCTTGATTTATCCTTATGCCACTGCTCTAGTCTGGATTGCAATACTTTGTAGTAGGTCTTAATTTCAGGTAGTTTAATTTCTCCAACTTTATTCCTTCTTTTCGAGATAGCTTTAGATATTCTAGGTCCTTTGTTTTTTCATATATATTTTAGAAAGCAATCATCAGTTTCTACAGAACATCTGCTGGGTTGTAATTAAAATTGTGTATAATTGCTAGATCAATTTGGATATAATTGACATCTTAATATTATTTCCAATACCTGAACATGATGTATTAGCTTATTTTTTTTTAGGTATTTAATCTCAGGAGTATTTTAAGTTTTCATTATGTCTCATATGTCTTTTGTCAAAGACATTCCTAATTATTTAATTGTTTGATGCTATTGTAAATGATATTTAAAAATTTTTCCCCCAATGGTTTGCTGCTAGTATATTCACCTTATTTTTGTATATTGATTTCCTACCCAGAGGCCCTGCTAAATTTACTTAGGATTCTTAGGATTTTCTAGTTAAGCAGCCAAGTAATCTGTAAATAGATTGTTTTACTTCTTTTTTCCCAATTTTATGATTTGTATTTATTATTTATGAGTTTTTGTACTGGTTAGGACCTCCATAAACAGTTGAATAGATGTGGTAAGAGTGGACATCCTTGCCTTGTTCTTGATCTCAGGGTGAAAGCATTCAATATTTCACAATTATATATGATGTTAGGTGTCTTAGATGCCCCTTGTTAGGTTAGAAAATGTCCCTTCTGTTTCTCATTTGCAGAGATTTATTATACATGGCTATTGAATTTTGTTAAATGCTTTTTCTGCATCTATTTAAATGATCATGTGGTTCTTCTTTAATCTTTTAACATGATGGATATCATCAATTGATTTTTGAGTATTAAACCAAACCTACATTTTTAAGGTGAAATCTACTTGGTCATGTAGTATTTTCTTTTTATGTTTTGCTGGATTTCAGTTGCTAGCAGTTTTTGTAAGGAATTTTGTAAATATTCCTGATGGATGTTGGTCTTGATAAAGCTAAAAATGACAAATTTTGGACCATATTATAAGTTTGTAAAGCCTATAACTAATGATTTGACAAGCAGTGAGGAAAGTGTTGAAAATTTGTATGGATTTATACATAAAGAAAAAAAGGCTTACAAAATCCTCTACTGCAAATCGTCACATAGATTAAATTCACGAAGAATAAAACTAGAATTTGATGGTTTTTTTTGTTTTGCTTATCAGTTATTTTGTGTCCAAATAGCATATTTATTAATAAGTTGTTCTAACTCTGTGCTTTTTTAATATTCAAATTACTTTGGTTGCTTATTCTTAAAGTTAAAAATACTAATAATTATGGTTACTTATTAAAAATATTGTGTGTAACTATTTTTTTATCTTTGGATATTTAGGATTTATATTCTTGTCTTTTCTGACAAGTCATCTTGATCTTGCCTTTCCCAAATTTAAACTCTAAATTAACAATAATAAAATTATTAAGATTCCCTTTATATCTAAATGATCTTTGGTTTTCCTGGGATGGGCACTAGAAAACACAAAGATTTTCTTCTCCTTTATCTTCATAAAAGAATGTGTGGTGTGTGAAATAAGTCAGACAGAAGAAGTTGAGAACCATGTGATTTCACTCATATGTGGGATACAAAACTGAAAGCAACAAACAAAAAAGACAAACAAAAACTTGTAGACACAGATAACAGTTTAGTGGTTACCAGAGGGAGAAGGGGGGAGGGAGGAATATAGAGGAAAGGGGGTCAAATATATATGGCGATGGAAGGAGATTTGACTTTGGTTGATGAACACACAATGCAATATACAGATGATGTATTATTGACTTGCGTACTTGAAGCCTACATAATTTCATTAACCAATGTCACCCCAATAAATTTTTTAAAAAAGAACTGTCAATTACAGATTTGATGTCCAGTGAAAATATTCTTCAGTAATGAAGGAGAAAGAAATTTTCAGATGAAGAAAAAAAATCCTTGTCTGATAATTCTACACACACGCGCGCGCACACACACACGCACACACACAAATGCATATAGGAATAATTATGCTTGTTTGGCATTCTCTACATTTTAATTCAAAACTTGTGAGAGTTCTTCTGTTTATCAAACATAGGATGAAGGAACAATATAGGAAATCAACAAATCAAAAGAGAATTTCAGCTTTCTTAGGATATTTATGTATAAATAAAATGTGTTAATATGAATGGATCTCAATGATTATACATCTTTCATATTTAACATTATCACACTCATGTGTGATAATATCTCCAGAAAGATTTTGTTTTTAGGTTTTAATACTCTTGTAAACCAGAGGCAATCAAAATACAGTTTATGGAATAAATTAAAGGCCTGGAGGTTTGTCAGTTTTATCACTTTTCATAATCTAATCTTTCTCCCAGCATAATTAGTAACTAAATCTTTATAAAATTGATTATGTGTTTTAGCACAGTAGAAGATTCCATTGTCATCCATTCTTTTATTGTTAGTTATTATAAAAAATTAACCAGAACACTTGACATTTGATTTTATCATCCACAGGGATTACTCCTACTTCTTTACATTCACCTAAAGGCATCTGATGTAAGATTAAGATCTGGAATGTGTCTTCTGGAAGGAATACAAAAAGAATCTGAGTAAGGCACTGCAGCAGGTTTTCCCTCCCCCAGCCTTCCTCCCTTTCTCTCCCTCTCCCTCTCCTCCCTCTCTCCCTCTCACAGCTCTATGTGTCTGAGATGCTTAAAAATCATATCCAAGCCCAAGACTGTGTTGACATAAAAGTATTTAGAGGTTCTTTTTATGGAATTGTTCTTGTATCTCCTAAATTGACTTTTGTCCCATGTGTGAAATGCTATAATCCTGACCGTCCTTTAAGGTCCCAACCCATGTGTCGGGAGTCCCCAAGACCACACTCAGATTTAGTGATTCACTAGAAGGACTCACAGAACTCAGAAAAGCTGTTATATTCATGGTTTCAGTGTAATACGGTGAAAGGATACAGATTGAAATCAGCAAAGGTAAAAGGTGCATAGAGAAGAGCCCAGAAGAGACCAGGTGCAAGCTTCCAGTTTTTCCCAGTGGAGGTGTGTGGACAGTGCTTATTGACAACATGCACAGAGTATCGTCAACCTGAGCCTGGGTGTGCAGAGATCTAGATGTGGGTTAGCCAGGTAGGCATGGAATACCCACCAACGAGTCTGATGATAATTATGCAGTCTCCGGCTATTCCAGAGGTTAAACTGAGAGCATGGCCCTAGGCCCCCATAAATTACATCATTAGTTTAAACTATCTGGCATGTCCCAAGGCTCAGGTATACAAAGCAACCCCAGGCCACAGCCTATTTAAAAAGAGTCAAGTCATATATTAATATCCAGTATTTTCCTCACACTTCTTTTAATGATGTAGTGAGCCTCTTCAATTTAATTTCCCTCTCCTCACTTTCCCTGCCACACTTGCTCCTGATTTTCAGTCACAGCTAAGCTTTGGTAACAGAACACCTGGGCTATTGTTCTACCTCCCGCTCTCTCTTTCATTGCCTTCCTTCCTTCCTTCTACCCTTTACTTCCTTCCCTCCTTCCCTCCCTTCCTTTTAGGTATCAAAATGGCTGCTTTATTTCTAGGCTTCATAATCTACCATCTAGAGGAGAGAGAGCTTATTCTTCCCAGGACTGTTCAGTCAAGTGTTTTCACATCTCTTTGGTTTTAAGTAATGAGGTCATCTTTAAACCAATCATTGTGGACAAAGAATACCAATCGACTTAAGCTGAATAGACTCTTCTCCTATAATTGGTAGTGCAGTGGGGTTCAAGGCAGTCTACACCATATGACTGAGATTGGGAGATGGGTGCTGCCAAAGGAACTTTGGGTACAATTGAGAAAAGAAAAGAGAATACATTTTTGAGAAGGAACGAACAAATATCTACTATTTATCTACTAAGTATTCATACATGGTACTGTGATGGTAAATGTTATTTGTTTGGCAGGCCTGCTGGCTCCCTTCCTGTTTTACAGGTAGAATCTTGGACAAAAGAGGATGCAGAGCATGTAAGAATGGTGTGTGTGTGTGTGTGTGTGTGTGTATGTATATGTGTATGTGTATGTATATATATACATACACACATTATATAAAATTGTGTGTGTGTACACACACATAGTATATGTGTGTATATATATATGTATATATAGTGTGTGTATATATATATTTTTTCTGTGTGCTAAGGAGGGCATATTCCTAGCATTATCCTGAATACTGTTGAGAAAGAATGAGCTTGCTTGCGATTTAGAATAGAGTCTTTCATTTGATTTTTGTTACCATGGGCAGCTATGTTATGTCAGGTATTTGCCACCTTGGAAAGCCACCTTTTTCTCCAATCAAGAGGTGCTTTCTCTTTCCTTCCATATGGAATGTAGTGTAAGGCAGAATGGATTTTGAGCATTCATGGACAAAGCGAGTGAAATTTTTGAATGTGACATATGGAAAAATTATTTTAAATCTTGTGGTTCTAGCTTTTTAATCCCTGATTTTATTTTAGCCTTATTCATCTCATTGCATATAAGACAAAGTGGTTTGAGGAATTATTAATAGATTATAAAGCTCTATTGTGTTAATAAATATAATTTCATTCTCCGGAAATTTCATCCAAGTACTCCTTTCCTTGGTTCCATAAGTACTAGAATGAAAATGTCTTTATTTTTTTACTACATTTTGATCAGATTTTCCATACTTTGAATGTAAGGTATAAAAGTAAATGTGTTATTACTCTACGTATTTTATAAGAAGACAAGAGTAATTTTCTTTTTATGATTATTATTAGGTATTTTGTAAAGTCTTTGAATATCTGGTTCAGATTTTACAAAGAAAATTTTAAGAAACATCAATAGCAAATCACAAAATAAATAGGAATCACCACTGAAGGTTTAATTTTGTGGATCCTTGTTATGGGCTGAATTGTGTCCCCTCATATGTTGAAGTTATAATAACTAGTACCTCAGAATTATGATTGTATTTAGAGATAGGGCCTTTAAAAAGGTGATGAAGTGAAAATGAGGTCCTTAAGGTGGGCCCGAACACAGTCTGACTGGTACCCTTACAAGAGGAGACGAGTGGGACACGCAGACAGCAGGGATGTGTGCAGATGAGCAAAGACCAGGTGAGGACACAGGGAGGAAGTGGCCATGTGCAAGCCGAATAGAGAGGCCTCGGAAGAAATGAAACCTGCTGACCAATACCTTGATCTTGAACTTCCAGTCTGCAGAACTATGAGCAAATAAATTTCCATGGTTTAAGCCACTTATTCTGCGATATTTTGTATGACAGCTCTAGCAAAGTAGTATGATCTTCTATAAACGTGTACGTAAAGCCAGATTATTTCTTTCGGAGTTTATTGAGGTCAGGGAATAAGATGGATTAATCTATGCTTCCTCATCATCTAACCAGAGTCTGGCCCAGAGTAGGTGCTTGGGAAGTATTTGTTGCATTACATTGAATACACACAAACTATATTTTGATCACAGCAGTGGCAGGGCAGCTGGCTGCCAGCCTGGCTCTTTTCAGCTTCTGCTTGAAGTTTCCAGACTGTCTGGTTATTCCTAAATGAAAGTGGCTGTTTTTGTTCTTTTTGATCATAAAGGCAGATGTAAAAAATAAACATATAGAAATCTGTGTTCATAGTAAAAACAACCTAGTAATGCATTGAAGTATGAAAAAGAAAGTGAAACCCAGAATCTCACCATGCAAAGTACTCCTGTTCAAATTGGGTGAATATATTTCTTAAGGTTTTTGGAGGGGTCATATTAATATCATTATTAACTCATTTCTAACAAATAAGTGACATGTTTTATATAGCATTTATTGTTTATATAACATGTTTTTTCCCATATAATTTAGATATCATTCACACTAGACAATAAATATAGATTTATAGTAGTATTTTCAAGTGGCTGATTTATAGATCATTTAAAGAGTATGGACTAACTTATTTAACTTAGTCTCTACTGAAGATAGGTTGTTTCTAGTATTTTCCTGATATGAATAGTACTGGAGGATTTAGTCTCTTTGTTGTGCTTCTTATCTCATTATCCTCCCTTCTACTTCCAAATTCTTTATTTAACCAAAGACAGAAAAAAATATGAAAGAGCACACTGTGTAATATATGTGGGCCATTGTGGAACTGGTAATATAGACACGGGCGTAATGTAGATGTTTGAAGAGGAAATGCTTGCAGTGAAGAATTCCCTGGGCTGGCATATCTCCATCTGCTCCCAGGAATCAAAACCTCTACTGCGAAGTCCAGACTCAGCCATCAGATTGATGCTTTCATTTTGGTTATATCAAATTCGAAATGTCCAAACTACATCTCTTGATTTCTCTCCTGAAACATGTCTTTCACTAACGGTTTTCCCATCTCAGCCAATAACGTCGTTGTTCACCCAGCTGTTGTCAGGAACTGAGAACTTATCCCTGAGTCTCTTCTTGCCCTTACTTCCACATCTGTTCCATCACTGAGTCTCTGTTGATTTTATCTCCAAAATTTATCTCCAATCCGCCCTCTTCTTATCTCCACTGCTCATTTTGTTGTTGGACAGTGTCACCTCTTGCCTGGATTAGGGCAATAGCCTACTCACTAGTCTCATGCTCTCCTCTCCTGTTTCTTCTAGTTACAAAGTAATCATGCCACACCCCATCTATAAATGTTTCAGCAGACCCTCTTTATACTTTGCAAGGAAAAGTTTTAACTCCTTGCCTTGGTCTATAAGCTGAATGATATTGCACTTACATATGTCCAACATTACTTTGTATCCCTCTCCCCCTCATCACTTCTGTCCAGCCCTACTTTCTTACAATTAAACATCCTAGACTTTTCCCACCGGAGGCATATTACATGAGTTGTTCCCTCTGCCTGGACTGCTCTTCTACTCCTTTTGGGCTTAGCTTCTTTCCTTTCCCTAGTTTGCAGGTTTTTTTGAGCATTTAATCTATAATATGTCTCCCTTCCCATAATTTTTTTTTGTTTATCTCAGTCTCTTGTTTTTTTCTTTTCTTAGAACTTCTGTGACTTGTAAATATTTTTCTTGTTTATTGGTTTTCTTGCTCATTGTCTGTGTCCTCTACCGGAAGTCATGCTTTGATACCAATGCTGAAGACCTTTAGCCTGTAGGTTTAACTCAGTTATCAGCTAGGATTGATGGTTCCTTGACTATAGCTATACCAGCCCCTTTTCCTGAAACTGGAATTGTTCCCAATTCCCAGCACCCTAGCCATTGGCTGGGGTGCTGCCTCTAATCAGACAGAGTCCTCTTCTATTTGTCCTTCTATTTCTCCCTGAAGGTTTCACTTATCTGACAAAAATATTGCTAATGTCTAGAGCTTTCTGCCATCTTTCACTCCTGGGTATAAGTGACATCCTACAGTGGAATCAAGTTCACCACTGCCCCTTTGGATATTGAGATGTGGACTGTTTGCTCTCCAGTTTCATTGGAGCCAAACTATGGAAAGTGGTTTGTAGCCAAATAATTCTGAATCTGAATTCTGGTTCTGACATTTACTAGCTGTGTAACCTTAGGTAAGTTATTGTCCTCTCTGAGTGTCAGTTTCACCATCTGTAATGTGGGTGTAAATAATATCTATTTTGAAAAATTATGAGGATTAGTGATTTCCTATGACGAGCACCTACTGTGAAGCCTAATACTCAAGCCTCCACATCCTGTCAGCTCTAGCTTCTCTGTTCCTAGCTTTTTCTCACCATCCCATTAGCCTATGATGAAGATTTCTGGCCTATGTCCATAGAGTTGCATGGGCTATTTCTGGCTGTTCTTTCTCTCTTGATCTGTGCTGAGCTGACTTCTTTAACTTCCCAAGTTTCTGTTTTCTTCTTGGCCTGTATCCTTTAACACAAAACTTTTTAAAACTGCCTCTGGTTTACACTTTGATCTATTTCTAGCATAAGAGCCATTTGTTCATTTTCGAAAGTAAGATACATGCCATAGTTTCTTCGAACCTTATAGTCATCTTTAGAGAAGATGCTGGCTTGATCTTCCAGAGATGCTGTAAGGGTAGATGGCCATTCATTATGTTCACATTGCAAAGGATGTTCTTATGATGGGAAATTTCTAGCCCAACTTTCAGTCTATGACAGTGTTTTATAATACAAATGTATGTAACAGAATGGCCTTTTGTAATAAGAATCTTTTTTTGCAATGACTTTTTAAATGCATACATTTTTCAAGGTTGCAGTTAGAATTACATGACCATATGACTTCTCTGGAAGGTATAAAGCTGCTCTCTGGAACCCAGCCCCCTCTGACACCTTGGCATGAATAATTTGAAAAATGGCTAGGATCCCATATGTTTCTTCATTCCTCCTAGACAGCACTGACATTTGGAGATTTATTCTTAGAGTTCGCTTCTTTGAACATGTTTGGTTCAATTAGTCTACTGAAGCTGAGGTAGCATAAACTGTTTTTTAAAGAAGTGGTACCATATTCAGAATAGGATGTTTGAGACTCAACAGATGGACTTGTGATCAGTCTAGATTGCCATTTATCAAATTTAGAGTAAACTTAAGTGGATCCACAGCACCTAACCCAGTTCCCTAAAAAGTAGATGCTCAAGGAATGATAGTTAAAAGAAAGAAAATCATAAACAACTAATGGCTGGACCTCCATTATGGCCTTGGGCAAAGGAGAACATTTAAATGAGTTGGAGATTATTTAATTTTAGAATGTCAGATGTACTGCAGGGTAAGTAAACTGTAGCTAATTTTCTTTCCTGAGATTAAAAGGTCAGGGCTGCTTTACGTGATAGTGGCTACCATTTATTGAGTACTTACTGTAGCAGGCATCTCTTGTTTTTGTTTGTCTAGCATCTCTGTTCTTTTGGGGGGACTGCGCCTGTCTCCATAGTCAGTGAGATCAAATATGATATTGCCTAGCACATACCCCAGGCTGAATCAGTTTCCCCTTTGCAACTGTTCTTGGTGTGGCCACAGACATGTAGACATGTGAGACAGGTAGGGCCTATTAGGATCTTCTTCTGGACTGATATTTAAATACTGAGAAGAGAGGTTTTGTTGTACTGGGATTGTTAAACTCAGAATTGGTGACTCTGGGCACTAGTATGTGGATAAATGTTTAATGGCTGACTCTGGCCGACTTCCTTTAAATTTTTATTTTTACTTTCAATTACAGTTGACATTTAATATTATATTAGTTTCAGGTATACAGCATAGTTGTTAGACATTTATATAACTTACAAATGATCCTCCTGATAAATCTAGTATTCATCTGGCACCATACATGGTTATTGTAATATTATCGACTATATTCTCTATGCTGTACTTTATATTCTTGTGACTAATTTATAACTGTCAATTGGTACTTCTTAAGTCCTTCACCTTTTCTGGCTGACTTTCAAGAAAAAAATGCATCACATATATACACATATATACATATTTAAATTTATGTAAAGTCTACTGATGTAAAAGATGTATAATATATAATTTTCAAGTAATATTAAAATATTCAGCATTATTTTTATAAATTCCATATAGCCCATTGATTCTCACAGGATACTTTCATTTTTGATTTTTACCTAACTCGAGTCTATGGCCAACCTATGGTTGTCATTGATGATAATATAGTTTCAATGTGAACATCACTTGTTATTTTCATTTATCTTAGTGATGAAAATGAAACAATGAAGAAATATGCTAGAATTTACACACTTGCCAATGATGTGAGCAACTTCTTTGTAGACTTGGGTAATAGTTTTTGAATACTGGTTGAATATTTCCTCAAACGTTTTGCTGCTATTTATGGTGTGATAGCTATATACATGAACACTTTTGTTTAATCTGCACTATTTATAGTCTACATTTTCTCCATCACTTTCTTAAGTCTAGGTAATCAACAACACAATAAATCAAACCCTGATTTGTAGCATTAGCCAATTTCCATGGCTGACTTCAAGTTTCAAATGCAACATCAGTGAACGTGGGGTTGGAAATTGATGTGCAGTAGCACACCGTTATAGAGAATTTCCACGATACAGATATAATAGGCGTCAATAACTTCAAGAGTATAAATAATAGTAAAATGTAGTAACATAATTAGGAAGTGATGTTTTGAGTATTGATTGCCTTCCTTTTTAACACAATATATTTAATTGCAAATTAATATGATTTAATTCTTATTAGTGACCATGTTTAGCAATCCACTCACAGAATCCCTACAAATTTAAAAGCTGGATCTCACACTCTCGTGCAAGCTGGTTCCAGCACACTGCTGAACGTGGGGCTGTCACTGGGTGGACATTTCTCCCACTGGGTGGAGAGGGTCTGTCTGCAGGAAAAGCACTGCTGAGAGAGACCAACAGGAGGGGTTTTGCCCAAGGATTATCTCAATTTTGTGTTTCACCTGACAGATGGACCACTAAGGTCCTGACATGTAAGAGGGCTCTGTTTATCATATGCTATATCTATTACTTCACTTCTTAAATGGCTGTACAATGAAGGTATTGCCTCCATTTTACAGGTGCAGTATTTTGGTTATTAAATGCCGTCTCAATCCTCAGAACAATCTATAAGCTGTCTGGATGCCTATTTTTTTTGTTCTCATTTTTCCAATAAGCCGTGAGATGTTAAGTGACTTGCTACAAGGTGGGATTCAAGCCCAGTTCTGACTGTAAGGCAACTCCCTCAGCCTGCATTCTCAGCAAATGGGAGGTTACTTAGCAGTAAATAGATCAGCATCTATAAAATGACTAAGCTTTAGGTCAAAGAAAAATCTGCTCACTGGCTTTCTCCACCTCTTAGCTCCCTCTCCAGTCTGCCAGGATCCCTTGGTGCCCCCTTTTCTGCATTTCTCAGATATTTCACCATTTAATCCTCTTGTTCTCTCAAACCTAGATGTGTTAACAGTTCAGGGAAGTGAAAAGTGGCTCCTCCTCACTAAAAAGACCATGTTTAACAATCCACTCACAGAACTCCTCACTAACCTCATTTCACAGAAGAGCAAACTGAGGCATAAGGAGTTGTAAGCCAGACCCCAGGCACTGTAGCCATGTGGAGCCCGGCCTGCTTTCTAACCGATGCTCATGCCCTCCGGCTGACTGCTGGTAGAAAAAAAAAAATTAAAAATACCATTGTGCCTTCATGGATGAATTCTTTGAATGCCAGAAAGAAATTATGCTTTGGCCATTATTAATGCCCTGTGACTCCAACTTTATTGTGCCTGATAATCATCTGGAGAAAGGTGATTGTATTACCTTCCTGTCGGTACCTACAAAAACATGATGGAATTTCAAAAAAAAAAATTACCTTGAGTGAACGAAGGCAGAAAAAAGAGAGTACACACTGTATATTCCATTTATATACCATTCTAGAAAATGTAAACTAATCTATAGTGACAGAAAGCATATCCGTGGTTGCCTGTGGGCAGAGAAGGAGGGGTGGATTATAAAGGGGCATAAGGAAACTTCTGTGGTGATGGGTACGTTCACTACTCGATTGTGGTGATGGTTTAACATTGGCAATGTCAAAACTTGGTCAAATCCTACATTTTAAACTATGTGCATTTTATTGTATGCCAGTTATACCTTAGTATAACTTAAAAAAAAAGAAAAGCAAGTTGCTTTATACTCATTCCCCGGACATTTTATGTGTGTATGTTTCCCATCAAATTTTTTGATTTGTTTTCTAATGACCTATTTTAACTCCCAACTCACAACCAGTGAAACACATTAAAAAGAAATGTCAACGTCAATAGTAATATGAAATATTGGTAGACAGAAGGAAAAAGGAAAACCCCAATCCTGTAAATCATCAATGTGTCATAAAATCTATAGTCTTTTCCCATGTTCCTGCTTGCAAGAAATATTATATATTTATTGACTATATATATAATATTTCTTACTATATATATATTTATAATGATCTGTATTTTTAAAGACCTTTTCCATATTTCCATATAGTCCTCGAACTTGTCAATTCTAATAGAATTTTATTTATAGTTAAATTAACATACCATGATCTGCTCATTTATATATAAATATTTGGGTCATTTAGATTTCCTAGTAAGAATAGATTTATGCAATTTAAACAATTTTTGTAAATTTATGTTTTCGTTTAAAGTATTCTCTTTCCCTATGTTATCGATATTCTAATGTGATACAGGGGAAAAGATGCTGAATGCAGTGTCACAAGAACTGAGCTGGGTCTTGACTCGGCACTTACTGGCTGGGGACCTTCTAAAAATCACTTACTTTACCTGGGGTATTTTAAAAAATGTGACCAATACGAATAATTATATTGTCCAGTAATCTCACAAAGTGTGCTTGAGGATCATGAAAAAATTACAGTTGTGATTATTATTCATTAATTCCTCTGGCCATTCGTTCATTGGAACATATTCTATACAGTTTTTTGTTCATACTAAGAAAATTTTGTGTAAAAGAATTTTCCTGCTCATAGTAATTATGAATAATATTTCTCATTCCTGCAGATTCTTTACTTACATAATGCTTGTCTTGTGTGTTCAGGTGATATAGTTTTGATGTAATCAAACATGCTTACCTTGTTATTCATAATTTCCTATGCTTCAAAAATAATTTAGAAACCTATTTTAAATAGTCGTAAAATGTTTAACTTGATAGTATATTTGGATTTTATTGTGCTGTATGTTGTGAAGTGTGGATAGGAATTAAAAATTTTAATTCTACGCTAAAACTTTTCCAATAGCATTGAAAAATTAACAAATCAATTTATTTTGTGGCCTGCATGTTCTAGGTACTGAATCAGAGCTAAAGAAACATATCTGCAGAAGACTCAATCTCTGACCTTGGGGAGTTCACGCTGTAGTGAGGGGGATGGGTAGATAAAACCAATAATACATGTGACATAATTTCACTGGGTTTTTTTTCTCTGCTTCCTAGGTGACCTCTTGGGCATGCAAGAGTCATGTGCACATACATGTCCACCAAGGTCTGGGAATTTCTCCATGCTAATTAACATCACATATCTCTAGCCACTAGGCTCAGCCTTTTCTTCTCTATGATCTTATTGCGTCTTGTGTTCTGCCCAAGATGGAGCAGATCTTGACTCCTGTAAGCCTATTGGGTTGTTTGTTTGTTTGTTTGTTTCGTTATTTTCCTTAGAAATCCAGGGCTCTGCCCAAAATGCAGCAGAGACAGGACTCTTCTTTTGCTTCCTCTCCAGCTTGCCCTCCTTCCCTCAGTCAGGGAAATGTGTTCTCATCTAGGCTGGAAGTGGGAGCATATGAGATAGCTGGTCCTTATTAACTTTTCTCCCAAACTTTTGGGAAATAGTATGATGATGTAGTGGTGTAACAGGATAGTTAAGAATGCGAGCTCTGAAGACAGAATACTTGGGTTCATAATCCTGGCTACATCACATGCCAGTTTTATGACCTTGTGAAAGTCACTTAACTTCTCCATGTCTCAGTTTTATTTTTAGTTCAATGGGAATAATTCAAATACATACTGTAGTGCCTGGCACAGAAATACTCAATAAATATTTATTAAATCAAATGAAATTAAATTTTACTCTATTAAAAGTAAATGAGATTAAATGATAAAATGCATGTAAAGTACTAAAACAGTGTCTTAGAATACACATAGCCTGTATTATAACACTTTTCTTATAGCATATCTGTTTTTCCAGTGCTTAAGCTTTTGAAATTCAAAAGCCAAGAAGAGGTGAGCTGTGGTGCAGAGTGATGGTGCAGTGATAGCAAGAGTAACAGTAAATATGGAGGGTGGGGGAAGCATTTATTCATGTTCCAAAAATATCATCTCCTCATATGCAGTAATCTCTTACCCGGTTTCTTCAATCCTGGCCTTTTCTTTCCCCAAAGTATCCCCCCCACCTCAATTGAGATATAATTGGCACATAACATTATATTAGTTTCAGAATACAACAAAAGGAATTGATATTTGTATATATTGTGAAACGATCAGTACAATAAATCTGGTTACTATCCGTCATCATGTATAGTTATAATTTTTTTAGTGATGAATCCCTAAAGCATCTTGTACACCAATTACATACAGATTCCATCTCCTAAAATACCATGTCACTTATTGAAACATGTCTTTAATTGCCTTCAGAGTAAGCCCAAACTCCTTAAGCTGGCCTCAGGAGTACCTACCTGTGTCTCTAATTCTATCTCCCATTTCTCTTTCTCAAGTCTGAATCATCCACTTTATCATAAGCTTTCCTATTATTGTGATTTTCCTTTTTTCTAGTTCTCTCACCTAAAAAGCGTCCCTCCTTTTCCCCACCAAGGACACCCATCAAGGGGGCAAAGAGGCTGAAACAAGCTCACAATGATCTCACCAACTGGTGTTCCTGCTTTGGTCTACAATGGTGATATCTTTTCTCAGTTCTTACAAGTAGTCCAAAGCTCTGTTGAAGAGATACCTAGGATTTCAGCTGTATTTGCTATTTTTTTTTCCTTTATAGCAGTGAACAAATGCTGCAGGAGAGAAAGCATAGATGGCACAGAAGAAGACATAGGAAAGCTCTTTATCAAGTCTTGGAGAGTCAAAGGAGGCCTTTTGGAGAAAATATCTAATCTGTGATCTGAAGAATATGTCCAGCGATCCAAGACATAGGTGAAGGAAGAAAGCAAGAACATGGTAAGTGTAGTTGATCCTTGAACAATGAGGGGGGTTAGGGGCACTAACCTCCCATGCAGTCAAAATCTATGAATAACTTTTGACTTCCCCAAACTTAACTGATTGCCTACTGTTGACCAGAGCCTTATTGCCACATTTTGTATGTTATGTGTATATATTGTATTTTTACAATACAGTAAGCTAGAGAAAAGAAAATATTAAGAAAATCATAAGGAAGAAAAAATATATTTATGATATTTATTGAAAAAAATCATGTATAAGTGGACTCATGCAGTTTCAAAACTGTGTTGTTCAAGGGTCACTGTACAAGGAATAAAAAAAGAATATAGGGAGCAAGGATATGTGAGGAATGTGGGGTTGCAGTGGGAAATGAGAGGTGAGACTGGGCAGGTAGCAGGAGTCAGATAGGAAAAGGATTAGACAAAGGCCAGCCAAGGGCTTTGGACTTTCATCTGAGGGCAAAGAGGAACTTAGAAGGGGGACATAAATAGATTTATCCTTTAAGAGCTTTAGCTGTAGTGAAAGGTGAAGAATGAATTGAGGTGGAGCTTGGAGATGGAGATTGAGAGTAAAATATAGGAAGCAGGGACACAGGTTAGAGGACTGTTGCAGTAATCCAAGTGAAAGATGAGATTCTGGCCCTGTTCATTACTGTGCCATAACCCTGGTCAATCCTGACTGCTACGGATTATGAACTTGCTTTAGGTACAAGAAATAAGGGGAACAATAATTTCCAACCCTGAAGGGGCCTTGACCTTGACGGCACAGAAGGGGCCTTGATTTTGACCTTGATCTTGCCAACTGTGATAGCAAAAAGTGCATACTTTTAAGAGACATATAGGAGGTAGAAGGAGCAGGATTTGATGTGGGAGTAGGGATAGAGGATTGTTGAAGTTAATGACTTGGACAACTGGGTGAATGGACGTGGCACTACTGAGAAAGGAAATACTGGATGGGGAGAAAGTTTGGGCAGGCTGCAAGATCATGCATTTGTTTTGGATGTGTTGAATTAGGGATCCCTGTGGAATTGGCACACATAGCGAGCCAGTCAGCACATAGGTGTGTCTGTGTAGAGTTGCAGGAAAGAGATTTGTGTTTTGGAATTCATCAGTTTGTGGATTTTTGTGTATTTGCATCTCCCCTATCAGGATTAGGGACAGCAATTCCTGTTATCAAACACATTGCTATCTATGTAACAAAACATGCCCTTATTTATAGCAAGTGGGATAAAGTAACAGTACAAATAGCCTCATGACAATTCAGGTCAGGCTTTTCTGGAGAATGAGATCGTGATGAATTTTTGCAAAAGAATTTTAGGATTTCAGAGTTTTAAATTTCAGAAATATGGATACAAGACTATCTACATGTACTATCTCATTTAATTCTTACATCAACTATATGAGGTAGGCACTATTACTATTCTCTTTTTAAAGCTGCTTAGACAGACAGGTTAATTAAAATGCTGAGGTCACACAATCAGTATTAAAAACCAGGCAGTCTGAGATAGGAGAATGTTTCAAGAAGAGGAGTGCTAACAGGATCAAATGTCATAGGCAGGTATAGGAAAATTAAAAATCAAATCGCCTCACTGGATCTGGCAGTTTAAAAAATGGCCTTTGGGAAGGCAATTTCAGGGAAGCAGTGGGGTAGAGGCAAGTCTGTGGTATGTTATGAAGTGCATAGGAGGCAGAATATTCTAAGAAATTGACACGAAGGAATGGGAGAGACTGGGCAAAAGCTAGAGGGAACAATGAGTTAAGAAAGTGTTTTTCAAGCATATTAAATGTTGAAGAGAGACCAGTGAAGAGAGAGAGCCATGAGAGCAACTGTCCAGAGACACAAGTGAATAGGCTCCAGAGCAGTGGTGGAGGGATGGTGAGAGAAATTGCTTCCTGTTTACCTAGAAGAAAATGGAGAGAGAGCCAGGGCAGGAAGTCTAAGGATAGACAGCATAACCATTTGGGTGAGTCATCTTCTGAGATTGAGGTGAGAGGGTGACATCTGATGTGTGAAGAGAAAGGAGGAGCTTTAAGAAAGCTACCGTGGAACATGGAAGGGATAGTCGATTAAGGATGTGTTGAAGGGTTGGGCTGCATTGAGAGGGGCAAGTTGAGTTTGGAGGCCTTGAACTTATGATGCATCAGTATTGAAGGTTTTTTGAATCTCTCCTGAAATGCTCAGCAGCTACAAGTAAGGAGAAACTCACAGTTGGATATATTATGGTGGGGTCTTTGCTGGGTAAGTGTAACCATATGTTGGGAGTTGAGAATCTTGGCACCATATCTAAATCCCAGAGATTCCTATAGAGTCAGCGTTACTCTAGGCCAGTGTTACTCAACTTTGATGCACATTGAAATCACCTGGAGAACTTTAAAAACTACTGATGTCTGAATCTTGTGCTCAGAAATTCCGATTTACTTGGTCTGAGGGCTGTGGCCTGGATGTCTTTTTTTTTTTTTTTTTTTTTTTTTAACTAAGCTTGCTAGGTGATTTCAGTGTGTAGGCAGGGAATTGTTATTATTGCTCTAATTTCCTGTACCTAAAACAAGTTCATAACCTGTATCTATCAGGATAGACTAGGTAACAGTATCAGAATCTGTGTCTTACACAACAGAAGTGTATTTCCTGCTTATACAATGTCAAGGGCAGGTCTAGGTAACTGTTCTGGGCAGCTCTTCTTGTGTTGCTCAGCATTCCCTAGTCATTGAAGCAGAGGAAGAGGAGCACTGAGAATTGATTCCTGGCTCTTACTTGCTTTCACCAGAAAGTAACACATATCACCTCCATTCACATTTCATGGACCAGAACTAGTTTATGGCCACAACTAATTTCAAGGAGGTAGAGAAGGCAACTGGTGAACATCCATAATGACGACCACCTAGGGCTTTTACCGTAAATGAAATTAGAAGGGTATGAAAAGGCTTCTTTATTTTGCAAATGCTTATGTAGTGCTTGTTACATGCCAGATATTATTTTAATGGCTTTCAAATGGGAGCTCATTTAATCATCATAACAGCCCTATTCAATAGGTCATTTTTGTCTCCATTTTATAGAAGGGGAAATTGAGGCTAAATAATTCGTCCTAGGTCATATAGTTAGCGGTAGAGGCGAAATTAAATTCTAGGCAGTCTGGGTCCAAAGTTCAAGCATTGAACTTCTCTCTGTACAATACTACCTCCTTACTTTGCTTTCTTTCAACTTAGATTCTGTGGTGGGTGGTAGGGAAGGAGGGAGTTATAAATGTAAGTGTGGGACTTTGTGCATGCAAAGGAATTGAGTAATGTCTGGATATTTCACTGCTAGAGCTAGCGTAGGGCTCTAGGGGGAGGCTGAGAGTGAGACTTGGGGAATGGATTGGGGAGGAGGAAGTGGTTTGGACAGGTGCCCTTGCTAATGAGACTAGCTCTGGAGGCCAGGATGGATAAGCAACTTCTGATTCTTTCTTTTCTTCCTTCCTTCTATTCCTCCTTCAGAACCACCCATTTACCATCCAAAGATTGCATCTTGGACCTATGCTGAGGTTAGCTCAAAAAGAGAGAACAGGGATGGGGAGAAATGTCATTCCTTTAGAGAGTAGCTGGTAGGCCATTTTCACATAAGGGATCAAAAATTGTCAGACTAGACCTATGTCTAATGCATTTCTGAGAGTTTACATATAATCACACCTACTGTCAAATAAACTATATTTTAAAATCCTCAGAGGAGAGGTGCTTGATAAAAGAATACTTCAGCAAACCAGTAGTAATTACAAACCATCGCTTCCTAATATATCAAATTTCTAAGTCTTCACTTTTAAATTGGTTGCTGTTAAATTGGAACACACCTGCAGCTCAGCCTAGCCTTCATTCATTTCATAGCTGTGACTTGGGCATCAGCGAACACCTCTGGTATTAGAACTCTTGGTTCTCATGGACAATACCACTCTAATTACAGTACCTCCAGAGAAGAGTAAGAACAAATGATCAGGCTTTAAAACAGAACCTTTGCAATAAAACAGACAATAAGAAGCCCTTTTTGTGACATTGAAGGTTTTTGATTCCTATCTCTCTCTTACCTGTTAAGTCCTGTGATTTGGTTGCAACATATGGACTCTGTCTATAAAACCCTTTTAAAATGCCATGTTGGCATTTTGCTGCAATTGCCAGCACATTCCTTAGGGCCAGTCAGTCCATATAGTGCTGCTCTGTTTTCTATACTCTGTTTTGATTAGGAGTTGTTGCTAGTTGTCAGGATTTCTCTTCTCTCTAGTGCTACAAAATCAGCAATGTTGTTGCTGGTTTTTACTACACTAGCCTATATCAGATTGTTTTCTGTTATTCACAAGGAGCTGTGGCTACAGTATCAAGATACTTGACTCTAGTTTCAGTGCAGCCTCATGTCACCTTGGACTAGGTGCTTTATCTCTCTGGATCCCTATTTCTTCCTCTGTAAAATGAAAATTTAAACTAGAACATTAAGAAAAATGTGTAAACTAAAGATTTGATACTGTATATAGCTATCATTTTTAACAATAAAAATAATTCAAAAGCTATAATGCCATGGAGTTATTAAGGACAACAAAGAAAGGCTAAATGCCATTTAAATTAAATCTTCAGATGGAAATGAATGGGAAGTTCTACCAGTAACTGTGTGACTGTGTCCTAATGGAGTCCAAAAGAGTTTCCTCTTTGGGAAGTGTGAGCTAATACACCCACAGAGGAGTGATTAAGAACAGGGATATTTATACTAGATGGGAAATGCTGGGAAGCTGAGATTGTATATCAATACCCAGAGGCAAGATGTGGGCAGCTGATGATGTGCAAAAGAACATATATATTGGAAATATTTCCTGTTAATGGTGATGATGGATTTATATCATGTTAGAAGTCCTAGGATTGCAATCTATGAATTATATATGTATATATTTTAAAAAAGATTAGCCTGCCTGTTCACCATCCAGTTTGTGAATGACTGATTAGTCAAGGGCCATGATCCGTCTGTACACTAGCCTAGTTGCCATGAATACAGGTCATACAAGACCTACCAGAGGTGGGAAATGCAACTGTTTAAGGATGCCTTTCCAGTTTCCCTCTGCTTACACATTCCCTGTCAGCTGCAGGGAGGAGGGAGCTGTAACCTCAGCCATATTTTTGACTCCTGCCAGAGACAGGCAAACCGCAAGGATCCAATCTGTGCCGGAATCTCTTGTTATTTAACTAAAGACACCCAATGTATTTAGAAGACATTCTAGCTGTAGGGGAGGAAACTTGCACCACCAGCAGTGCTTCCAAGTAAAAGCTAAAAGAGCCTAGTGTTATTCCACAGAGTCTCTTGATTTTTTTGCAGAAAGGATCCCAGCAGAGCAAACTACTCTTTGCTTGCTTCCAGTCAACCTTCTGGGTTTGTTCAGCTGCCCCAGCTATGAGCTAAATGGATGAACATTTTAGAGAGCGGAGGGAACAAATATATGACCCTAAGTTAAAACCTGGATCCTGGTCGTGTGCTTATGTCTTAGCCACAGGCAAGAGTCCTTACCCTGGGTGTTCTGGAGAGAGAGTGATGGTGACTCGAGGCTAGTGATGGGTAATTTAGGGGGTTCCTGACAAAGTCAGACACTGCCCCTCCCTGCCTTGCCGCCTTTGGCTGGTGCTGAGCAGATGTTTCCTTCACCTCCCGCCTGGGATTCCTGCTGCTAGTGGGCAACCCGGACTCTACCATTTCTAACAGAGATTACTGAGCATATGCAACTTCCCTCTTGCCTTCACTACTCCACGCTTCATGTTGCCACCAACCTCTGATCCTGCCACAGTGCACTTTTTGTCCTCACTCCTTCATCCTGCATATACAGTATACAGTTGTCCCTTCTCGACAAGCACAGGTGGAGCTTCCGGAGAGGAAGCCTTAGTATGGCCGTGCTTCTCAAACTTGAGCGTGCAACATATTTACCTGGAGGGCTTGTTAAAAAAGATTGTTGGCCCTAGCCCCTGGTTCCTTGTTCCTTAGCTCTGGGGTGGAGTGGGATGATTTGCATTTCTAATTCATTCTTAGGACGTGCTGCCAGTTGGGACCACTTTGGGAACCACTGTCTTAGATAAATGGAGGTGCCGCGGCGTGAGCCTCCCCTTTTCTTTACATCGCTCCCCGCTCTGTTTGCACTTATGCCATTTTCCCTTCTCCGTGGTAGAATCCGGCTTTTGGACTCTGTTTCCAAGGGTTCCACTCCTGTCCCGGATTATGAGCGGATAGAAGATTATTAGAGACGAATCCTGTCCGCACCCACAGCCCTGCTCAGCTTCGCTCCCACCATCTTCACTCTTTTTCCATCGCAAACGCTGCCCGCCGCACCTCCCTCCCCCCGCCCCCCCCTGTCAGGTGTGAATTATTCACCCTTTTCTCCTACTCCTTGCATTAAGTGCAATCTTTCCCGCAACTTCACGGGGTTGGCCAGGCTCGCCACTCGCCTCCCGCAGCCCTGGGGAAGCTCCTCTGTGGGTCTTGCCCCATGCCAGCTTGGGGCTCAGGGAACGTTCCTGCGCCCTATGTGCGCTCGGTCTCTAACTCGATCGGGCTCTGTAGCGTGGGTTGGGCTGGTGGTAAAAGCTCCTCTGATGAGCTTTGGGGGCCGGAGTCCGGAGGGGGGCGGTAGCAGCGTCAGGTGGCTGCTCTGCGTCTTCGCGCGCCGCCCTGTCAGTTTTGCTCAGCGCTCAGCCTTAGCGGAGTGCAGCACCTCCACCCCTGCGGCCGCGTTTGGGGCTCGGGACCCCGGCGGGAGAAGCTGAGATGTGATCCCTCCAGTTGCCCGTTGCCCTGTCTGGCATCCTGCCTGCTTCTCCCACTACCTCTCCCACTCCACGACCCCACTGGACTGCCAGCGTTTGTCTCGATCTCCGGGGAGAGAGGAGCGGCAACCAGGCGCACAGCCCCGCAGAAGTTGGGCTCGGCAGGGCAGCCGCGATCCCGCTGAGCGAGAGGAGTGGGCTAGGGCAAGGGGAGAGGAGAGCGCGGTAAAGGGGTCTGGATCTGGGCTAAGGGGGACTGGAAGACAGGAGCTTGAGTTGGCTTTTCCCGCTCCCCGGGCCTCGGGGCGCGGGGCAGGGGGAGAAATGCTGAGCCCGCGCCCAGGCGACCGCCGCCAAGGCAGCAGCCTCAGCAGCAGTTTCAGCATCAGCACCGGCGGGACAGCGACAGCGGGGGCGGCGCAGGCGCACTGTGCCCGCGGAGCCTGCAGTTCCCGGGCCCCGTGTGCGGCACCGCCACTGTCTGGGCAGCCGCGGCCGGGGGGAGCGCTACTACCATGAACTGCCTGGTCCTCCTCGCCAGAGCTGCTCATCCGGGTCGGGCTGGAGACACAGTCAGGGGACCCCGTCGCCGCCGCCGCCCCCTCTTCTTTCGGCTCCATCTTCTCCACCTTTTCCTCCAGTTCCTCCACCTTCTCTTCCTGCATCCCCCCTCCCCGCCGCGGATCCTGGCCGCCGCTCTCCAGACCCAGGATGCCGGGGGGCAAGAGAGGGCTGGTGGCACCGCAGAACACATTTTTGGAGAACATCGTCAGGCGCTCCAGTGGTAAGAAGAGTTGCAGTCCCGAACACCCCACGTCTATCCTGCCCAAGCGCGCCCTCGTCCTCCCACCCATCCCTCTTCAGGAGGGCTGTAGACAGCCCTACCTGGTGGCTTCAGTTACTAGTTGGACCTGATTCTGGGTGGGGATGGGAATGAGGTGGTGGTGGAAAGTTCGTTGCATGCCCTCTCACGACGTACTCACCCTCCTCCCACCTGTCCAGAGCCCGGAACCAGGAGAAGCTAGGGGGAGCGGGTAGGCATAGGTACGTCTGGAGAATAGAGTTGAGTTTCGCTTCAGTGAGAGTATTTTTCTTGTTCGTCCTCTGCCCACATTTCCCCCCAAGTAAACTCCAGAGACTGAACAAATTCTTAGAGTTAGTTAATCTTAGTGCAAGGGTTTCCCTCAAGTTGAGAATGGCCGCGAAAGTGGCTCCTAATAAGATTTAAGTCTCTGGAATGGCTTTTGGGCCCAACGGGGCACTGCTGAGAGGAGCCTTGTGCTGGGGAAAGTAGGTGGAATCGAACCTAATTAAGAGGGTGCTTGAAAAATGGGAAGGCAATTACTATGGCTGACTTCGTGTTAAGTTTTTTTTTTTAATTTTTATTGTGCATTGGCCTATATTGATTTACATATTTACTTTGAATTAAATAGGAGAAATGTAGAAACAATAGTTATTATGTTTTTAAAGTAACTAGAGAAAGAATTTTTTAAAATGCCATTCTCCCTGGCTACTGATGTTAAGGTTTACTTGTCTTAGAGTGCTTTAATGCCATCCATTTATACATTCATTTCCACCGAGATATTCTGAATAAGATGGTTATATATTTCACATTTTAAGACCTTACAAATTTTGCATTTTACTGAAATCTACATCTTCTACTTGTTTTAAATTCTTTTACATAATTTTCAGTTTTATAAGCAAGATATGTAAAGAATCCTTTAAAAAGTTTTTTTTTTTTCTTTAGAGGCTTGTTATTTTATTGTGAGACACCTTGCCTGGACAGTTATGAGAGTGACATTTCTGCATGTTGATTACAGTAGAACTTGGGCCAAAGCAATGGCAATACTCTGCAGTTCCATACTTCATTGTTCATTGATTCATTTAAACAATATTTTGGGGTGCCTTGTATGATAGATGCTTTGTGGGATCCTTTGGATAAAAAAATGATTAAGACACATCTGTTCTCAAGAAGCTTCCTGCCTAGTGGGCAAGACAGAGCACTCTCAAATAATAATAAATAATTAAATATGCTTTCCCTGAATTGGTAGATTAGATTATATTCTTAGATTAGGATCTCTTCTTGGCTTGCAGATATTTCCCCTGATTTTGGGACTATGTATATTTAAATGTCCCGAGGTGATTTTCATAAAGCTCTGACACAATATTTGGTTTTAATTTGAGGCGTTTGACTTTATTTCTTCCCCTGTGGTCAACACCTGGTACTATACAATTCTAGAGTAGACTTTTTGGGTTAAAAAAAAAATAACTAATAAGACTGGTTTAGTTTTTTTAAAATCCTATAATATTTTTTGACGTTCCAGTGTGATTTCAAATGTTTTTGATTTTTCATGATAATATAAAATATGAATTTGTAATGGTAGGCAATTTCTGTGTTTAACCATTACCTTGCATTAATATCACAGAAGACCTAAAGTACAAGGAGATGTTATTGTTAAAACACCAGTTTGGGAAATTTAAAGGTGATTGGAACCAGTTATTTAAGATATATCAGTCTTATTTTAGCTTTCTGATCTTCTTGAGCTATTTCAACTCTTTGCAATTTGCCTGTGAAAGGACTTTTCAGAGAAGGCCTTAAAGAATAAAGCAGGTTCTCTGCTGCTCTGCAGGGTAATCAGAAAGAAGATGACAGTGCCTTGATTGAAGTTTACTAATATAGTGTCTTTGGTTGAAACTTTGTATGCAGACTGGAATTGTGAGCCAGTTTTCCGATTACCTTTTATTTCATATATACCAGAAATTGAGACTTACCTTATGTGGTGTAGAAATATCTGCTTCTGTTGCCTCCATTTTACATCTTCCATCCAAGTCAATGAATGTTCTACCTTTTTCACACGTCATGTTCATAATCGTTTCATTGGTTTCATGTTTATTTCCATGGGTAGCACCAGGGGTGAATGAAAATTATTTGTTTTGGCATTTTACATGCCACTTCTGATTGCTTATGGCTAACTTTTAATACCACTACTCAAAACCTCTGAGCTCTGTTTGAAATGTGTTAGATACTTGAGATAACTCTATGCGCATGTGTACGTAATAAATATTGGACAGTCTCAGTACCACTCTTACAGGAAGAACCTTGGAAAATGAAAACTACAGTATTAAATTGGTCTGTACATTCATGTGGGCATATCCCAGTCATTATATGATTTGGCAGAGAAATAGGAAAATTGATCCGGAGAAATTGTTTAATTGAGACTAACAGAAATTTCCTTTCAGAATTCTCGCAGACAGATTGAGTTTGTCACAGTGAAGATTTCATTATTCACTAACTTAACAACATTGAAAGTGAGGTGTTGGCAGAGCTTTAGTGGAAAAGGAAAAAGAAGGAGGCAGCACTCAATATATTTAAGAACTGGAGAGAGAGGTTGGAATTTTCTATTTACCTTTACTGCATGAAATGCTTCTTTTTATGATACAACATCATTTTCTTCTTATGAAGAGATCAGATCATTTAGTGAGTCAGAGGAAATAGAAACATATACATAGAGTTGCGCACAGATAAACATATAGACAGGCGTCCACCTAGGTAGCAAGGTAAATGCAGAAGAAGGAAACTCTTTTTCTCTCTCACACAAAGAGCAAAAGAGAGATATAGAAAGTAACAGAAAGAGAGAAGGGGAAGACAGGGAGGGGCAGGAGAGAGAGAGAGAGAGAGAGAGAGAGAGAGAGAGAGAGAGAGAAAGAGAAAGAGAGAGAGAGAAAGAGAGAGAGAGGAGAGAAAGAGGAAGGAGAGGAGAAAAAAGGAGAGGAGAGGAGAGAGGAGAAAGGCGAGAGAAGAGAGAGAGATCTGACATGAAAGAGAAATGGGCACAAAGAGAAAACATCAGGCATTTATTTGTCTGTGGATACCACTAATGAGCTGAAATCTCAGCCAATTAGAAATCCATCAGAGGACTTCTTGATGATGCAGAACAAAAGAGCAAGTGTGTGGTATATTTGGATATAGCTTTTAAACCCGAGGAGTTCCTAATAAAATTCCAAACTCCCCAGTTGCAATTTCCCAGAATAACAGTGCTGTATTCCGTGCCCTAGAGTAGCAGTATAGCCTCTTTGCTGTTTTTTATACCTCTTGAGATTGGCTTTTTATTTTCCTTATTTAGTTGACTTAGTCTGTTATGGGAAAGCATTTCAAATTATTATGGGTGATTCAAAGTCTATAAAACAAAATAATGAGAGCCGCTGAATAGGATGGATACACACATACTTTACAGACAAATCCCCAAATAGCAGAACTAGGGAGTTCCTTTTTTTCAGTTTTAAAAGACAAATAAAAGGCATTATAGTGATTCCTACATGTGATTCTAGTAGGTATAGTGAGCATGTTATTACTCCAAGAAGTTGTAAAGGTCAAACATATAAATGTAATAGTAAGGTTTAGATGCATTTTTGGCTAAGAAGAATAAGTTGGTAGAAAAGGAAAGTGTGGGAACTCTGTGGTAAGTTCATTACACCTGTGCAGTGTCTCGTAGGAGTCCCCTCCTCCGCCCAAAGTGCTTATTGACTGTATCTGTGTCTGGAACATTATTAGGCTATCTTCCCTTGTTTAAATTTTAATTATTTATGCAAGCTATTCATCAATATATATTGGGCTGTAGGGAGCAGTAAGCTTGTGGGTAAAGGGAAAGCAGCTGAAATAAAGCAACAGTTTTTAGGACTATTAGGTGAAATTTTATATTCAAAAAACAAAACAATATTTCAAAGACCTTCAATCTGATTATGTCTTTGGGCAGCACACTTTATTCATATGTTGTCTTTGATTCCTTGACAAATACATGGCATAAATGGTTAGTTTGGGTAATGGTGAAATATGTTGCCATTTGAAAAATGATAACTTCAAAAATAATAATTTTTATTAGAAATTTTTGTTCTTTAATATTTTAAACATGAAAAACTAGAAATGTTTTTCTCTTTAGAGAAAATAGGCTCAGGAAAGAAGAAGACAGGAGGCAGTATTTTATGAACCATTTAACTTTCAAGAGAAGAGATTCAGCATACTCAGTTTCCCATTCTGCTCAAGATACCCAGGTTGCACAAGCACTTTCTTTACTCAGTTTTCTCTTACTTATAGGAATATCCAAACCTATTTTCGTGCTATCATTAATATTTGTAAAAACAGATCTTAAAGGAGAACCTATAGAAGATGAAATAGAGAACTAGTGATTTAAAAACAAAGCAAAAAAGGAATAATAACTTTTAAGAATTATACAATGTAAAAGAGATGGTGAAAAATGTATTTTTCTGTTATAAAGTTCTTGAAGTTTTTTCTTAAAAGATTTTCCTTAACATCTAAACTGCTATTCAGGAAATATTAAACCACATGAAAACTCATGATAAAACCGCATGGCGTTTTAGAAGCATTGGTTTACCCAGGTCTTACAGTGTATCGCTTTCACTTTTAAAATATCATAGAGGTTGAAATTATACTGACAGTTCCTAGATTATATTGATAAATAAGCCAAAGGATTGTCTTTTGCTTTAGAGCCCACACTGTGTTACATAACAAATGCAGTACTTTCCTGACTAAAGAGCTGTTTATCCCAGGACAGTATTGTCTTCACTAGGTTTGCCCTATTTGTCTATCTTTTGCTTGATTCCAGAAGTTGGGTGTGTATGAAATCCATGCACCTAGTTATCTTTTAACTGCCTTACTAGCAGAACCATATAAAACAGTACTTTTTGATAGAAGGGAGCATATAGGATTATTTTAATTGGCAATGACTGAGTAGATTCCAAAAAGAAATCTTTTAATTTAGTCAATATTTACTTTTGACTTTCATTATTAACAACAGCTGTTTGCTAGCATGGAGGAACAATGATTCCACATTTTCCAGTGTCTAGTCTAGGAAAAGGTTATGCATTGTTCTTCAAAGCTCTGAGGTTAGGATTTACCACAAGAGGTCACTATAGGTTCTGTCACAGGTGAACCAAGTAGTTAATCTCTTCTGTTTTTTCTTTTTCCCTTAAGTTTGATTGGAGGTTAAAATCAATGTAGTTTGTTGTTACTCTTGAAAGAAATTATCTAAAACATAAGACACAGGTAAAACAAAGAAAGATATTTATTTCTTTTAATTATTACAATCTTATTTTAGTTGATGATGACCAATGTTTTGTGACTAAATGAATGTGATATCAATAAAAATAGTTTATATAAAGAAATAAATTTTAATAAATTTTAGATGAGTAGAACATTTACTTTAGCAGATAAATTTTTATTATAATAAGCCATTGAGTGTGATGGTAATATATATGAAATACAAATTTTTGCAGAAAAATGCCATATAAATAATGTTCATACTGTAAGGATGAATATATATTTTATATTTCAAAAAAATTGTCCCTTAGTAGATATCTTTGATATAATTTAAATTGAATTAATGAAGTGGGATCAGTTCATGACAGTGCTTTGATTTTACTGAAAGATAATTTATTTACTTAGGACTTGATTCTGGTGTTGGGATGTTATTCAGACTTTTAAAATAAAATACAGAACTAAAAAAATATTTTTCAAAGTTTCCCAAACTTAATAAGCTCCCCCAAAATGTGATTAGAGATAATATTACTTTAAGAGATTTCGTTTCCTATTAATCAGCAAGCCTGAATCTTGGTTTTAGAGATTTGTCTTTTTCTTTTTGGGAAGGTTCAAAAGTACTTGTTGAGAGATGCTTTGAAATGTCCTAAAAATTAATTTTAATGAGAAAATTAAAGTATGCCACACAGCAATTTATGACTAAAAGAACTATGTTGTGAAATCAAATAAGCATGAATAACAAGCCACAACCAAAAACCAGTGGCAATTGTGGTGGGAATTGAGGTTAAAGAAAGTAGTTTTCATGTGGTGTAAGAAATGGATATTTATAAATGTTTTCCTTTGCCAATAGCAGAGCAGAGTTTTAAAAATCCTGCCTTATGTTCTTGTCATACACACATGATAACTATGTGAGATGATGGATATGTTAATTCTCTTAACTGTGATAATCATTTCACAAGTATACTTATCTGAAAACAAAGTTGTACACCTTAAATATATACACTTTTATTTGTCTATTCTACCTCAATAAAACTGAAAAAAAAATCCTCAGTATATTCCACCAAATACTCTAGCTTAATAATTTGTGGTATGACTCCTTTGTATCACTGAGGAATGACTAAAAAGAATCATTTTAATATCCTTATTTTATATAATATAGAAGTTAATACTGGAAAGGCCTTGTTTTGAAAATATTTGATTGAATGAGGAGCAGTGATAATATTGTCTCATAAATCAGTGTGTATTTTAGACGTTATTTTAGTATTTGGTTGTATGTGGTTATCATCCAAGAGAGATAGTACACATCCCAGATAGTAGCTTTGTGATATGTTATGTTTTCATATGGAAAAAGATATGAAAATTAAATGAGAAGCAATATAATTTAGAGAGAAAGAGTAATTGAAAAGCTATTTGAAATTTTATTGAAATGAACTTCTTCTTTCTTGGGGTCTGGTCCCGTGAAAGAAATACAAGTACTATGTATGAAGTCCTTATTGATTTCAAGGGATAAGTGATTTGAGATCTGAGCTTAAGCACACAATCATAGCAGTTTCTCAAAGTTAATACATTCAACTGGAAAGTCATGAAAATGTTGGTATGTGAACTAATCTCTGTAAAGATATTGGTTATATCTTACACATACTTTATACCCTCCACTGTGAAGAGCACATGGAACTAAGTACTAGTTGAATAAATGCTTTTTAATTTTGCCTCCTAAATTAGACAACTCTGTAATTGATTTCCCCCCAAAGCAATAGTGATTAAATCTAGTAAGCTAGTATAAGTAATTGTGTATTTTAAAATACTTAATTGGTGCACATATCTGAAAATGAAAATCACATGTAGAGGGCCAGTCAAATGGGTCTCATGAGAGCGTGAGAGGTGAAGTCATAAGTGATCTGCTCTTCTCCTATTCCAACTTGAGGTGCAGCTGAAATATTTTCTATCAGTTTTGTTCTCATCTCCAAGGGCCTAAAAGCTGCACTATTTTACACAGGAAAGAACTGTTTAGAAATTTGTGGATTATAATTAAATTACTTTTCATCACAATTTTCCAGTTAGGAGTTACTGATGGTAAGTTTTATCACTGTGAATCGATCCTTACCAGTTTAAGTATCTTCGGAGCGAGTTTAGCCTTGAGGAGCAGCCACCATATCCAGTGGAAGAGGGTAAATGAATTTTGGCTATTTAGAGACTGCAGGGCCAGCCTCAGATCACCATTTAAGTGAAAATCAAACAATTCACTTGGATTGAGGGGAAAAGTTAACCTTTATTCTGCTCTTTTCTGTAAGTCTTTTCTGTCTGCTGGCATTTTTTATTTGGGGGTAAATTAAAGCACAATGAGTTTATTTTCATATATTTATAGCATTGAGAAAATAGAGGAATTCTTCAGTGAGGGTTAAATAGTCCCAGAATAAAGTCCCCTAAAAACAGCTCCCATCCTTCTGCTTGACCTTCATATTCTTTCTAATTAATCATTAATGCAACAAAAATTTATGGAGTGCCTACTGTGTACCAGGCACTCATATAAGCCCTGGGGATGCATAATGAACACAATGATAAAAATGACGTGTGTCCTTTTTTTATTTGAGGGCCACTGTACACTTTGGTTTGGAGCCATAGGTTCTGGAGGCTTGCATTGGAATCCTGGCTCTGATGCTTACTAGCTCTGCTACTTATTTAACTGCACTTAGTTTTCCCCTCTGCAAAATACAGTACTACCTAGCTTATGGTGTTGAAGTGAGGATTAAATGAAGTAATATGTGCAAAGTGCTGAGAACAATGTCTGGCACATAACAAACACCATATCAGTCAGTATTAGTGCTGTTAGTTATTTTTATCATTCAGACGTTTAAATCTTTGATTGTACCATCTACAGCTGATGCCTCTAAAACTTGGTCACCATTTCCTTTTATTTTTTTCCAGCTGATTTCTGTCTATACCACAATGTTGAAGATTCCTAGAAGGTTATAAGTGGGCATCCTTCTTGTGAATCCAAAGGCCTTTAATTTGTCCACATTTTTCTGACTTTGCAGGATTTGAGACTGTGCCCTTCTACCCTCTCCACATCCATGTTCATCTTTTGGATTTCATCTCTTTACACTTTCTCCTGTTCTTTTTCTGGGCTCTCTTCTTATTCCCTTTCTATTCCTTTATTCCTCTCCTCTCCTTCTGTTCTTCCCTCCCCTTCTCCTCTCCTTTCTTCCGAGAATGAATAGGCATCCAGGTTCAGCCTTCAACTGTCTTTCTTACATCTTCGCCCTTCTTTTCAGAGTAGGCTTCTGCTCTGTGCTTGCTTTACTCACTCTGTGCTCCAGTCCCGTGTTGCCAGTGGCTATGGAATTTCTCTTCCTGCACTCCGCACAAGCCACCTAAAACCCATTGTGGCCAGAATTGAATTTATCGTTGGTTTTGTCTTCAAACAGACTTAGTTTCTCTGGTATTTCCTCATTTCTGTCAAAGGTATTGAGGTATAATAATCAGTTATCAATCCTTAGGGATAAGAATTTTGCAATGTACTTCTTTTGTACCCTCAACAAGTGCTGTGTGCAGAGTAAGTGAATTTATGCCCGTTTACTATAATGACTCATCTCAGAGCATGAAACATGTTCATAACTGACATCATATGCAGCCAGTGTATGTAAATATGATGGACCAAAGCAAGAATTTCAGGTCAAAAGAAAAGAGCTGGGCTCGGGAACAAAGTATCTCCTCTGAGAATGAGGAATGGAAGGTGTGACACATTGTCCTTATTCATTCTAAAGCAGTTTCTCTTCTACTAGAGCAACCATAGTCAAGGTAACTGGTAATCTTTCTGGAACTCTGTGGTGGTATTCCCAAGCTCAGAGAACAGTGCTCTCAATAGAGCAAAGATGTTTCTACCTTGAAGAAAAAGACTCCTGTCCTGGCTTTGCCCTTACCTACAGTGACATACTAGGACTCTCCAGTATTATAATAATTACCTTGCATTATTGCTGGAAAAATTCAAAAGAGCCACAAATGTAGTGGATCTTGCATTGTGCCTCATCATAGTAAGGACTGAATAAGTATTCACATTTTTCTCTTTTCTCTAGGTAAGGTTAAGTTAGGGAGTTTTTTTGTTTTGTTTTGTTTTGTTTTGTTTTGTTTTTAATCCAAAGAAAACAAAGTATTAACTGTTGAGACTTTCATAAACTGGTGGAAGATCTGAGCTTAAAAGCATATGGATTCACTTTACCAAGTGCTTATTTTATTTGGAGGTAAAAATCCCAACCAACCAAACAAACATCTCTCTTCTACCCAGCAAGAAACTACTACTTGGAGCCAAAGAAACATCATTTCTCTTCACTGGAAGTGCTTGGAGAATACGAAGAAGGTGGTTGAAATGTCAACTTCTTTTTGTAACTGTCCCAGTGAAATTTGGCCAAATGAGGAATGAATTGAATTTAGGATCTGCATCTTTCCCTTAAACAATTAGCATCTAGTGCATAGATAGTAGAAAAAAAAATTAAAAAAAGGACAAAATAAATCAGATTGTAAATTTTCAAAATAAATTAGATTGTAAGTGTATTCAGAAAGGCTGACTTCTGTTTTTCTACCAGATGTACAGGTTAGGCTAGTCTTTTAATTGAAATTCTTCATTAGTTATCTCATCATTAGTATTTGATTGCCTCAAAAGGTTAACTTCAAAGAAAATGCATAATCCCTTCAGAACAGATGCAACTCATTTGCAAAAACAAGGTTTGTTTATTTTCAGGATTGAAAAGTGATGCTTAATCGTGAAATATGTAGTACTTTTTCCTCCTGATAAATACATGTTGACTGATTTAGCTCTAATCCAAGATTATATGAGTAGTGAATGTCTTATACCTTTAGGTGTCTTAAGAAATTTTATTGTAATAAGATCCAGTAGAAAATTGTCATTACCTATATTCAGGTAAAGGTTTTCTGTTATATTTTGAGACTATGAATCCTATGGGCCATTATTGCAGTTATGTTTTCCTTCTAATGGGTTTGACCAGTATACTTTTTAGAAACCCACGTTCTCATGAACAAAACACCAAGTATTAAAAGTAGAAACTTTGCATTGTTGAATATTCTTTTTGTATGAATGTGTAGAAATATTTCTATAACAAAATCACTACTATTCCTGCCACTAGAATTTCGGGAATATAAAGTTTCTCATGTGTTCTGAACCACTTTGGCTAAGTTGAAAAATATGTTGTAAAAAAAACATAGAAACTTAGAAATGTTCCTTTGATCTTGAAGAAGATGAAAAGTTAAGGCATATTTTTAACTTTGATGACAGCTGAACAAATTTGAATAAATTAACAGATATTTTTTGCATATTTCAAACTCCCACAGTGACGATGTGCTTAGTGTTGCCAATATTATTATATAATTAATAGTCTCATTGCGAAAGGTACCAAGTGTATGTATATGGGTCTATACGCACACACACATACATTCTCTCTCCCTCTCTCTCTTTATATTTTTACATATATAGACATATTGGAAGTGGGCAATACACCTACCAGGAATCAACATTGTGGATGTGGGCATGACATATAAATTATGCTTCTGTTTAGCCATCTGTGCCAGGACATCATTTAACCCAAAAAAATGTGTTATATGTGCTTCATGGGTTGTTCATTTTGTTACCGTTCTAAGAAACTTAAATGTATAGATATCGCTCACCCAGAAGACAAGTTTAAAAAATTATATACGCTTCATGATTTAAATTCACAAGTTTCCAGAGTTCAGTGAACTCTGCTTAGGAACACCTATTTTTTCTTTCTTTCTTTCTTTTTTTTTTTTTTTTACAGAATTGTCACTTCTTTGGAGAACAATACCTAGTGTGGTTCTTATCTATATTCTTGACAGTGTCTAGCATTGCTCTAATAATTATTTATTGCAGTATGACTTTAATAAGAATCAGAATTTTTGTATTTGTTTTGCTCATTTAATGAACATTTGTGGTGTGTGATGACAAACAGACATGGTCCCTGATGTCGTGGGACTTGGAGTCTGGTAGGGAGACAGACATTCAGAAAATTCATATTGAATGTATGGTAGATTATGGTAAGCATTTTGAAGGAAAAGGGAGGATGCTGTGATGAGGTGTGATGGACTAATTTCGATTAGGAGGCAGTGTCAGGGAAGGCCTTTCTAAGGAAGTAGTGTTAAATTAACACCTCAAGTAAGAGGTCACTGGATAGTTTAGTGGGCAGAAGAATATTTTAGGCACAAAGAGAAAGCATGTGAACAGCCTTAAGAAGAAAAAGAGAAAACGAGTGGCTAAGGGTTTGATGCTTAAAGTCTAGGGTAGTTGCATTGCAGTGGGTAAAAGAAGAGAAAGGTTGGTAACATGGATGGAGAGATAGTTAGGGGCCTGGCTATTCTGGGTAAGACTTTTGCATTATTTTTTAAGTGCAGTAGACACATCTCCTGGTTACATGGGTTGCTTGATGTGTAATGACAAGTTGAGTTGGAAGAAGTTAGGAGACCCTCTAGGCAACTGTTCTCATTGTTAAGGCAAGAGATGGTGGTGAGTTGACCTGAGATGATAGCAGCAGAGATGGATAGGAGTGGATGCAACTGACATATTTCGTTAGTAGAATTATTAGGGTTTAGTGATGAACTGGGTGCATGAATGAAGAGGTAAGAAGAATAACTTTCAGGGTTTTAGCTCAAGTGTCTGGATATAGAGAGAGGCAGGGAAGATTTTCCTGAGATGGGGATAACTGGAAGGCAGTCAGATTAGAGTGATGCTCTGGAGATCGCCTGCACCATCACTTTGTCGTCTAGTTCCCCTTTCATTCCCTGAAGTAAAGCAGAATGCAGCCAAAGGGGGCTTAGTAAGACTGTGTACAGAGATGATTTTTGTATTCTACTTACAGATCTTCAGAAAAGAGTATCGCAGGCCAGGTAATTAGCTTAGTCAGTCTGGTGGTTCTTGTGGAAGAGAAACATGTAGCTTCAGATTTTAATGAGGCTGATTCGAATGAGAAACAAAGTAAATTGTTGAGGAAAACCAAAATCTCAAACCAAAACCCAACTTTATAATGAATATTTGACACTCAGCATTGTTAAATGCCCTCTTCATTCAATCCCTTTTAGAAAACATTAGTGATTGTTACATGGATATTATTGTGTTGCTTTTTAAGCTTCAAATTTCTCTTCTTGGTCACTGGTTTTCGGACTGTGCATTCTTTAGCTCTTTGAATCAGAGGATTGTGGAGATTGGGGTAATACTTGGAGCTTGAACTCACCTGAACTCAAGTCCTTCCTCATGGAGGCCCTACCATAATCTGGAAGAGCAGCTTGAAATAGCCCTCAGCCAGGTTTCCAGTTTCTGCCTGCACTTCACCTCTACTGTTGGAACTCTGTGCCCAGGTTTTAAGGCTTTCAGAATAAGAGTGATGACTTCTGGCTGGTGTGCTTCCCCAAAGATAGGACTAAAGGAATACCCTCAGAGGGAAAATCAGGCTGACTTTCCTCAGAAGCAGCCCTAGACCTTGGAAAAACTATAAATTAGTACAAGTGTTTTCTGTTTCCACTTCTTTTTATGAAGTTCTTTCCCTTTACCTCTACTCCATGTCTTCTGTCTTTGTCAGTACTCTAGAATTATTTTGTGTGTTTTAGCACTTCTTAAAATATCTTAAAACTTCTCTGTGCTAGTGCTCTGAAATATATCTCTCTAGGGTCATTTGCATAAAAAAAGATGGAAGGGAGGGAAGGAGAGAGAGAGAGGAAAAGATAGAGGTTTAAACTCCTTACCCCAAAGGAAATTAACCATTGCTAATGTCCATGAAATTTCTGGATCAGAATACACAGTTTTCATAAAACACAACAAAAAAACAAAAAGCTGTCCAATCATGTCACATACAGGTACTATTGGAGTAACTCAGGAAAACTTTTTTTTTTTTTCCTGGAATTGCTGTAGAAAGGGAAGAAACATTTAACATAGTTTTATATTATTTTAATTTACTTAATATAACCCCTTCCAGAAATTTCTATCAGCCTGGATTATTGACTTCATGGTTGGTATGATCTCCTATAGAAATGGGATTAATATGCAGTGCTATTAAGTTGAATGTAGTTATTTTCCTAGTGTCCGAAGAAATAGCACTGTCAAGAGGAAGTGCTTCCTTTATGTTATAGCAAAACAAAAGCTTAGATAGCAGTTTAGAGATATAGTGTGATGTAATAGAAAATCTTAGACCGTGAGGCCTGGTCTGTGTTTTTCCCTCACCAGACACCCTTTTCCTAAATTCAGTGAGTACTTTAACTTTCCTGGTCTGCTTTCTCATCCTTAAAAGAAGGAAAGGATTCACAAGATGAGTGCATTCATGATGGTTTTGTTAAAATGCAGGTTCTGGAGTGGTTCCTAGATTCTGCATTGCTAATAAGCTCCCAGTTGATACTGGTCTACACTTTGAGTAGCAAGGCATTAGATCAAAGTTTTCCTAACCTGGCTGAGCATAAGACTTTCCTCCATGGCTATATTTTTGTGTTCCTCTCTGAGGGAGTCTGTTCAGTGTGCCTGCATTGGAATTTCGTAATCTGTATTTTTGACACTCATTACATTCTACTGTGGCCGCCAGCATTTGGGAATTGTCGCAGCAGCAAATTAGTGCTTCTCTACCCTGACTGCACATTAAATCCACCTGGGAAGATTTGAGAACAAATATGGATGCTTGGATCTCACTCCAAGACCAACTAAGACCATCTTTGAGGAATGAGGACTGGCCTCCTCCAGTCCTCCTCAGCCTCCGTCCCTATTGGACGTGCAGTCAAAATTGAGAAACACTCGTGATTCTTAGCGGACCATTTTGAATTAGGGCCTATGATTTAGTTTTCAACCTTCTAACACTTGAGGGGAAAGTGCTTATTTTATTTTGTGTCATTTTCTGAGAGGATACTGGATTGACTTGAAAGAATATAATGAGGTGTTTTCAAGACAGCCTCTTGCAGAGACCCATTCCAGGATCTGCACATGTGTGGAGGTCTAGTTTTCGAATTGTACTGGGCCACTGTCACCTGGTAGGGATACAACCTGATTCTTAGGCCCCATATGCCAGAACATATGGTATATATGATCCATTTGGACATGAAATGTTTGTAAACATCTTCAAGGACTGGAACAGTCTGGATCCGAGGAAGGTTCAGTGTTCCAGAGTTCATGGCTCTTGGTATGCTAAGAACTGTGAGGACCAATCAGGAGGATTGTGGAGATTGGGGTAATAATTGGAGCTTGAACCTAAGGTTGACTGATGAATGTCTTAGTGTATTTGGGCTACTATAACAAAGTACCATAAATTGTGTGGCTTGTAAACAACAGAAATTTATTTTTCATGGTTCTGGAGGCTGGAAGTCTGAGATCAGGGTGCCAGCATGGTCAGGTTCTGGTGAGAACCCTCTTCTTGGTTGTAGAATGCTGACTTCTCATTGTATCCTCACATGGTGGAGAGCAGAGCGAAGGAAGCAGGCTCTCTTGTGACTCTTAAAAGGGCACTAATCCCATTCATGAGGACTCCACCCTTAGGGAAAGATTCACTGAAGTCATGACAACTGAGTTAAGATCTAAATAAGTACAGATGTTCATTAGATGAGGGGGGAAAGGAATGGTGTTGAGGCAGTGAGAATGGCAAGTTAAAAGTTCTTACAGTGGGAGAGAACTTCAAGCTTACAAGAATACAAGAAAAATCAGTATGGCTATCATACTCAGGGCAAGGGACAGAATGCTCAAGTTTAGCAGACTTTGAGGTCGTAATAAGCCATGGAAAGGATGTGAGCATTTTGAGAGACATGATAAGCTATCCATGGGTGTTAAAGCAGGGAGGAGACATGATCCAATTTGAATTTTAAAAAGACCTCTCTGGCTTCAGCATGGACCATCCATTGAAGAAATCCAGAGAAAGAATCAGAATAATCCATCTAGATAGCTGTTGGAACGGTCCAGGAGGGAGGTGAAGCTCAGAATTGGGAGATGATAGTGAGGATCCAGAGACATGGAAAGACTAGAAGGATGAAAGATTGCGGAATGATTTGCGCGTCATTGGGATTAGATATAGGGGTAATGAGAAGGATGTTGAAAGATGGGTTCTTCATTTCTGGTTTCCATAATTGCATGGATAATGAGTCTATTATCTAAGATAGGAAACACTAGGAAACTATCTGATGTGGGGGAATGAAATGTCATGGACATATTCTACTGAGGTACATTTAAGATATCTAAAAGGAGAGGTTAACTTGGATATCAAGATCTAGCGTTTATAGAAGAGGTTTGGTTTGTAGATATAAAATGATGAGTTACCAAATCTATGGAGAAAGGTGAAAGTATAAGAAAAGCTGATGTGGACAGATTCTAATATATACTCAATGGATGAAGAATTCTGAACCTGCAAAGGAAATGGAGGAATGTCTAGAAAAACTGGGGACTGTTATTCCATAAAAGCTAATAATTGAGAAATTTTCAAGGAGAGAATAGTTACCAAGGCTTCTAAATTGTCAAGTGAAATGAGTAAAAAGCATCCTTTGCATTTGAAGACATGGAGAAGTTATTGGTGATCCTGGCTGTCGTGGAGTGGTGAAGACAGAAGCCAGATGGGAGTTAGTTGAGTGAATAGGAGCTGAGGAGATGGAATCAGTGAGAAGAGGGAACAGTGAGTTTGTTCTGGGAAGGCTGGAGATAGATATGGTGGTAACCAGAGGGGAATGCGGCTTAGTGGTACTCAGTGAATGTGCCATAGGGAATAGAATTGAGCTGGTTCTTAAAAGTTTCAATAGGCAAAAGGATGGAGGAAGTGTTTTGAGTGGACAGTAGGCATCATGAGTGAGTATATCTTGGTGGTATAATGAGGAAACTGGCCTAACTGCAGTAGTATGGACTTTAGGAGTAATGAGAAATATGTTTATATAGGTGCGGAGGGTGAGACTGAATTTCAGAGGGCTTTGAAAATCTGGGAGAGGATTCGATGATGTAACTAATTGGGAGTCTTGATCTAAATGAAGAATGGTAGGATGGAGGTAGGGCTTCAGGGAGATAGTGAATAGTAGTGTGAAAGCCAGACTGAATATCAGGATGAACTGAAGCAAGGAGAGCATGCAGTTATCTGTGTGGCCTGCCACAGTTACATAGGCATGAAGTGGGGCATATGGATTAGTTAGGGTAAACTGGCTAGGACCTGGCCTGTGCTAAGAGGAGAAAGAAGTTTATTTCTGATGATTGTATTATAAATATTTTGATTGATGCTATATATAAAAGACCATGTAGAATTTATACTTTATGAAGCATTTTTGTGTATATAAGCTACTTTAATCTCCTCTTTAACCACCCTATGTACCAAGGAAGGGTCATATTACTGTTCTCATAGCTAAAGTTTAGCTCGAAATGCTGCTGTTTTCCTAAAACTCTTGATTCTCTGTTCCTTTGTCTTCCTGTGTTTTCTTTTAAATTTGAGGTATGATTTATATGAGGTAAAATACACAAATCTTAAGTGTACAGCGCAATTAGTTTTGACAAATGCATACTGCCCATGTAACTTATACCTTCATGCAGGTAAAGAGTAATGACCTTTGCAAGAAAGTTATTTTTGCCTCTTTCTTGCTAGCCCCTCTACTATCCCACGGTTGAATATGAATATGCTACAATTTTAAATACAATCTCTCGTTGATGGACATTTGCATTGTTTTCAATTTTTGGCTACTCTGAATAGATCTAATGTGAACATTTTTTTGCAAGTCTTTTTGTTAACACGTTTTCATTTCACTTGAGTAAATGCCCAGGAGTGAAATTTCGGGGTCATGTTATTTAACTTTACAAGAAACAGTTTTCCAAAGTGATTGTATCATTTTATATTTGCACTAGCAAATTCTAAAGAGTTTGAGTTGTTCCACATTTTCATCAACATTTTATATTATTAGTCTTTATAATACTACTCTAGTGGTTGAGCAGTGATGTATCATTATCATTGTCCTTTTAGTTTATATTTCCCTGATGCTTGGTGATGGTGAGCTTCTTATTCTTGTGCTTACTAGCCATTGTATATATTCTTTTGTGAAATGTCTTCAAGTCATTTGCTTATTTTGTTATATAAGTCATTTGTCCTTTTGTAGGATTTGTTTGTTTGTTTGTATTCTGGATAGGAATTCTTTCTCAGCTATCTATCTGTACTGTGAATTTTTTTCTCTTGGTCTGTGGATTTCCTTTTCATTTTCTTGACAGTGTCCTTGAATGAGCAGTTTGTTTTAATTTTGATGGTGTCTAATTCATTTAATAATATTTGCTTTTATGACGATTTTTATATGAGTCTTATCTAAGAAATTTTTGTCTTCTTCACCACTGCAAAGATTTCCTTCTGTTTTCTTTTTAGTTTTCATTCTTGTATCTAGGTCTGTGATTCATTTTAAATCGTTTTTGTGTATGTGTGTGGTGTGAGGTAGGGGTCATAGTTCAATTTCTGCTCATATGAATATCCAGTTGTTTTAGCATAATTCATTGAAAAGACTTATTTGCCCTTTAAATTACCTTGGCATCTTTGCAAAAAGTCAGTTGACCATTTATGCGAGGCTCTGAACCTTTTTTTCTTTATTTTTTGTTTTCAGCAGTTTTTTGTTACCTTCCTACTGTGGCTTGCTTTGTGTTTATCTTGCTTGAGGTTTACTGAGCTACGATCTATTGGTTGCTATTTGTCATGTTGTTTGGAAAAATTTTAGTCACCATTTATCCAAATAACATTTACGCTTTATTCTCTTTTATTTTTTTTTCCAGACTCAACTAAATATATTTTAGACTGCCTGTCTCTTTCTTCTTTTTCTCTTTTGCTTCAGTTTGCAGTAACTTACACTGAAATGTTTTTAAATTGTTCTTTATTTTTCAGGGTCCAATTTACTGTTAAATGTATCCCATGCATTTTTTTAATTTCAGATATTATACTGTTTATTTCTCTGTTCCCACGTTAACCTCTTTCTCTATTGCCTAATTTTTACCTTGATTAGTGTCACAATTCTCTCACTTTTTTAATTCATGCCTGATAATTTTTAATTATATGCTGGACATTGTATTGATACATTGTATGGATTTTGGATTTTATTATTTTCCTTTGAAGAAGGGTACATTTTATTTAGCAGGTAGTCAAATTACTGATGGATCGCCTTGGCCATAATTTTAGCCTTTTTTATGTGTGTGAGTGTGTGAGAGTCCATATTCTACATTTTTGATTTTAGTCCCAAGTCACAGACTTTTATCCTGGGACTTGTTTCTTATTCCTAAAACATGACCTTCTGTGGCCTAACTGGAAATCTTGTGAAATTTACCAAGCTTCTCTAACTTGATAGGACTAGAACTCTGGAATTTGTCTTGGAGCCTTGGGGAGCTGGTGAAGTTTCTGCCTACCTCTTCATCTTCTCTTCATTTCTGGACTTGATGGGTTCCTCTGTAGTCTTATCCTGTGCATGCACACAAAGTTCAGGCCTCAGAGAAGGACCTGAAGTATATTTATATATAGGTTTATGGCTCCATATGTCAAAGAATCTCCCTATTAACTTTAATCTGCTCTGGCCACCCTAAATTGTGACCTTTGACTTTTCTGTTAGAACTTTGTCACCTATGAACTATATGTATTGGGAAGTGCTCTCAGGGAAAAAGTTAAATGAACATCTCACTTAACGTATCTCCCTTTCTTCAAGGGTTTGTCTTTTGCAGTTTATATTTATTCTTGGTTGGTTTTTAGTGTTTTGAAACAGATTTCTTTTCATATTTTGTCCTATGCTTCTTGATTTAGCATATATTTTGCTAAGTTGTAATTGGTTGTTACATATTTGTTTTTCTTAAAATGTAAGTTTTTTTGAGAGTAAAAATATATTTTACTGTTACTTATTCTAGCCTATTGCCTCACCCAGACTAGTGCCTTTTATTTAGCAGTTACTCAGTAAACGTTGAATTCTATTGTTCTTTTTATGAAGACCAACTGTGAGTCAGGGTTTAAACTTAGTTTTCTACTCATTAGTTAATTTATCTTTTTAGTGCACTACTCTGAATATGAGTTCAAAGGGGATTTTTTTAGGTAAATATTTTTAATACTTTAAAGTATTTTTAAAAACATTTTTACTTTTAAAATATTTATTTAAAAATAATTTTTTATTTTTATACTTTATATTTTAATTTTAATTCCTTTTAATGCTAACATATTTATGATGCTATCTATAATTTGCTAAAGTTATTGCTTATGACTTTGGCAAATAGACCAGAGATGTTTCTTTATTTAGAATAAAGAGTTTCCAAATTCTGTGTAGTGTGTGGTTGAAAATAATATCTTTGAATAATTTTATTTTAAAAAGAGATTCTTCAGTGGTATTTTAAATTAGACTTCTTAAGATCAATCTAATTTTTAAACAAAGAATTTGTTTCATCATTTCAAAAATACAGTAATTGAATTTTTGGAAGAGCCATTTAAACTGCCTCTCTTATCAAGTCCAGAATTCTCATCTGTGAAGAAGTGATTGTAGCCCTAATCTTAATAAACTCATCTGTTTTTACATGTCATTATTATAGTTATTAACATTTATTTAATATTAACTGTACTTGTTTTCATAGCTTAGCGTATATTTGAATGCAAAGAGCTATTATAAAATGGCTTCTCTTCAGTGGAGTTTTTAGTTTGAATGCAAACCTTTTATTTATTGCAGATCTCATTTGTTGATCGTGTTAAATTGATTATGTCAATTTCAAGAATAGATTTTATTATGTGTAACATAAAAATTCATAGTTGCATTTGTCTATCTTTATGAATTTGTCTTTTTGATTACTTGAAAGAAGTGCATTGTTAAATAAAGCTAAAAATCTTCCTTTTTCTTCTTTCTTCTTTAGAATCGAGTTTCTTACTGGGAAATGCCCAGATTGTAGATTGGCCTGTAGTTTATAGTAATGACGGTTTTTGCAAGCTCTCTGGGTATCATCGGGCTGACGTCATGCAGAAAAGCAGCACTTGCAGGTAGGTAATAGAACAGCTCAGGAACCTTTTCTGAAGTTTAACTAATTGCTGAATGTGGTTAAAAGGCTTAAACTGACTCAAGACTCACAGTGATACCGTGGTTTATAATAAATATGCATTTGAATCATAGAACCCTGAGCTGGTGTCCCAAGAATGCTTTTTGGTATGGAGGATCCTCCCCCTAACACAGTAGAATTAACACCAGAACTTACTTACATGTAAAAACTATAAGGTAAAAGTTACATTAGAATACTAAGGAGACCAAATCGTCAATGGCAACATATGGTTTAAAAACCATTATTGAAATTTTTTGCAAAGAGAAGGATTTTTGCATATCTGTGAGCTTATGAATTTATTCAATAAATATTTTTTTAACCTACAAGTCAAGAACTATTCTAGGTGCTGAATGATCAAGAAAGCATCCTATATCAGGGAACCGCTGATGGCATCAGCACTTCCTGAGCTGCTAAAACTATCTTGAACAAAATAAACAACCCCTAACCAAGTAGGACATGTTCATGAACAATTAAAGGCATCAAAATAAAATTCTTACATCCTGTGTAAATCATACATACTTTGTCATGTTGATGCTTTGTACTGTTGCTATTTTGTTTGACTTATATAAAACAGAACATGATATTTATATTATTTATAACAATTCTTTTAAAAATGAGCCATATCTGTGAGCTTGAAGAGAGTATTACAAAAAAAAATCATAAAAAAAGAAAACTCTATATAAGAAACCAATTTATAACTGAAATCTTTTTCACAATATTTCAATAAAGCCAGATGGGATATTTTATCTTGAGTTAATTTTTCTTTAAAGATCTCACTTATCTAAGCACCCAAATCATGTTATTTTAGAACTACAAGGGATCTGAATTATTCTCTATTTCAAATCTTTTTGATTTTCAGAGGAGAAAACAGAGGTAGAGTTTTATGCTAAGAGACTTGTCCATAAATTATTTATCTGCCTGCAATGATTTATTTATCTTTTTTCTACCCTTTTATGCTGATAAACATGTGCATATACAAATATATGTATTCTGCATCTTCATGGAGGGCGAGGATTTCATATTATATGGGTCTAAACCTGATCACACATAGGAATCCCTTAGAGAAGTTTTACAAGACATAGATTTTCTTACCTAACCCCAAACCTATTAAATCAGAATCACCCAAGGTGGGTAGGTGGGAGCAGGAATCAGTACTTTTAACTATCAGCTCCGATGGTTCTGATGCTTAGCCAGATTTGAGAAATATTCTGTCAAACATTCTTTTCATTTATCTTTTCTAAATGATCCTCATTTTTCTCTTTATTACATCATTCTCACACTGAGTCTTCACTCCCACATCTGAAATTGGTCAATGGAATGATGAAAAACTGTGGTCCTTTGTTGAGAAATCCCCTTTAGGACCACTTACACCTTTCATGCCTCGTCCGTTGAGTAGATATGAGCTCTTGGGCTAGCGCTTCCACTAGGGTGTATGATGTAAATTCTTGGAGATTAAGGTTTGTATTGAGTGTCTCTGTCCCCTAATGTCTCAGCAGAGTTTAGATTAGGAAAAGGTTTTATGACAGATCTTACTTTTGGAATAGACTCTATAAAGAGTTCCAGAGAATGTAGGTAGGTGCTCCCATTTCCTCTTTTTGGACTGTGGACATCCCATCATCACGCCAATGCCTGTTTCAATGCCATCTTCCACCTGAAGGTATTTGTGATTCTCTCAACAAGATGTGGTTTCCCCCTTCTGACTCTCCACAGTTCATCATTTGGCATCATCATATGGTTAAATTGGCTTTCCTTTTTCCTTGAGGTTTTCTTGCTGTTGCTTTTGTCGTTCTTGAGAAGTATCACTCTTCATACGTGGATATATTTTAAAAGTCCTGCTGCCATCTATTCTTGCTTCCCATGAATCCGCCTCACCCTCAGCTGTTTTCTTTAGCATGAGCAGTTTTCCTACAAAAGAGTTCATTTAAAAAATGCTGACGTGTTATATTAGCATATTCTCTCTTTAATCAGTACCAGATTATAAATGCATTGAAAGTAGGGATTCCATCTTGTACATTTTTGTAGGCACTAGGACACAGCTCAGTGTTTTGTGTCAGTATTTGTTGGTGTGTTTTACAGTAAGCTTTAACCTAGGTCTCATGTGCTTCCATATAACATGCTTTTATTTTTTGTATTTCACCGCAAGGATTATGGTATTCGAGGTGGGTAATAGAGAGGAATGCTTTGGATTATGTTATGCTTTTTCACTATGAGAAGTAGTATGCAAGTCTCCCTCAAACCTCTCTTTCACAATTTTAGAGACTATTTTCAAAATGATAATATTATTAACATAAGCTGTTATTACTTGATTGCACAAAATGCCCAGTATATTTAGCTAATCTAAAAACTGCAGTAAGTTTAATGCCCTCACAGAGCAATGAAGACTAGCAAATGATATTTGAGCCCTATCAGGTTTTCTAAGAGGCATAGTTTGTTTTTATGTACTCCCCTTTTAAATTTCCTCATCCCTTTTTAAAATTAAACTATACTCATTTTATGCTGCAGTATATTTTAGAAGAATGAAGATTGGAAAATAATCAAAATGTCCAGTAGTAGATTTGTTAAAAAATATGGCAGAGCCCTAACTTTCTAAATCGTATGTTGGAAGGATAATGACTCTTGAAGAAGCTAACAACATGTTATTAAGTAAAAAATAAAATCAACCAACCGACCAACCAAACAAAAAAATCAGTTTACAAAGCACTATCTGCAACATGGTTCTCATTTGTTTACAAATTTCCTGTATAAATCTATAAAAGCCTTTGAATATGAGACACAAGGAAACTGAAGGAAGAAGGAAGAAAATTATGTACACATTTATAAATGCAGCAGCAAAAAGTTATAGTTTTGGAATTACTGAAATTCAATTGAGTATAGAGATAAATTATTTGACATTGAGGATAGCTTTGTAAATAATGCAAAGAATTTTATTGATTTTAATAATGATAAGTTTTAAACAAACATAACAGGATAAGAAACTAGAAATCAGTGGCGTCAGTTTGTGTGGAAAAATTATGACACTTTAGATGTCAAAAATATCACCTTTATATACCACTTGCATTAGATGGATTAAAGTCAATAAGATTAAAGTAATAACTGAGTAAAGACTAATGTTCTATTTTTTAAATGTTCAAATATAAATTGTTTTATGGGAAAATTAAAAAGTCCGGGTGGTGAACATATAATGCAACGTATTTGTGACTTACTATTGAATGATACACTTGAAACTTATTTTGTTAATCAATGTCACCCCAATGATTTTAGTAAAAAATAGTAGTTTGTGATTTTACGGTATCAAGAGGCTAAGATTTCTTTCCTTTCTCTCTCGCTCTTTCTCTCTCTCTCCTTCCTTCATTTGTTTGTTGTTTGTTTGTTTGTTGTTTGTTTGTTTTTTGTCCTTCCAAACCCTTTCCTCATTAGATTAGGTGCAAAAAATCTAAACAGACATACTCCTCAGTTTGTCCCAATATTATCGTCGTACTCTCTGTGGGCAAGCTATTTTATTTTTTTTCTTTTAATCCTTTTCCCCTTCATTGTATCCCCCTTCCTCTTCCATAGTTATTTATTATAGTGTGTTTATTTATGTCTTTCTACCCTATCTTTTGTTTATTAAATATATGTATTCTTAAAAAATATCACTTCATGTGTGTTTGTTTTTTAAGACCCACATAATTTGTATCATGCAGTAAGACTTATAGTTTCTTATTTTTTTCACTCAATGTTATGTTTTTGAGATTTTTTTTTGTTGCTATGTGATAATCTGTTTCATTATGTCTGACTGTTGTATAATGCTCCAGTTTCTTCCCAGCTTTCATTTTATTTATCTGTTCTATTAGTCATAAACTCCAACTTCTGACACTTTGCTGCCTCAAACAGCTTGGAGATCGATATCCTCCTACACTTTTTCTTGTGGCCCCATGTGAGAAGTTTTCTGTCTATGCCCAGAAATAGGATTGCTAGGTAGTAGAATATATGGAATTTATAAATTAACTGCTCTCAGATTGCTGTCAGGTAGCCTTCTATTTTTACTCTCACCACACATGAGTTGAGGATATTAGTTTTCTGACATCTTGTGCTTCATACTAGTATATAAATTTCCATTTTAATAAATATGATGTATGCTATGTATTGTCTCATTCTTGTTTAAGCTAAAATTAAAAAAAAATCTTTATGACACTTCAGGATTTCTAGAATTTCAAATCTAGTCCATTTTGTTGTCTAATAATTGCATTCCATGCCTTTGGATTGTTTTGCTATTTATTGAAGGACACAAAACACATTGCATGTTTGATGGCAATTGTAGGTTCTGAGGCAATAGTGTTTAAAACATATGATCTTGTCTTATGACCCCTAGGAAACCCTGACATTCAAGACTTACTCTCATAGCTTAGGTAGAAACCACTTTAGCATTTTTTCTTTCATTAACTGGAAACATTTAAAAGCCCATTCTGCTTTTTCTCTCTCTCTTTTTTTTTTTTTTTTTTTAGGATAAAGAGGTGAGAAGAGCAATCATGTAGGTAACGAAGATTGGAATAGATAGATGATTTCAAAATCTTTTTTTTTTTTTTTCTGGAAAGGCCCATTAATAATCCTTTGCCCAAGCTATCAAATTAGAGAATGAAGCAGAGATATTAAGAGACAGTTTATTGGATGTATTTCACAAGTAGTTTTATTAACACAAGATTATCTCAGCCAACGTGAGCACATTACACATGGTTGATGTCAGTCAGTAGTTGCATTTGGCTGAGGGTGTTGCTTCACGAGTGGCACTGAGGGAAAGTGTTGGACACCAGAGGTGCCTCAGTGATGTTCACGCTCCGAGGTTAGAGATGTCCAGAGCTATCCCTAGAATCCCTTAATTATGTCGTGAGTCTGACCTTTATGACTCTATCTAGTCTTCTTAAGCCCATATAAATTAATGGGCTGTGAAACCTTTTGGTCACAATCTACTATATAAGTAATGTTTTGATTTATTCCAAAATTATTTTTTTCAGAGTTTGAAAGCTGTGTTCTTATTTATTTCTAAATTCTCCTCCTCCTCCTCCTCTCTCTTAGGCATCTTTTTTGATCCTTGACTGCAGATCTCAGCCCATCCTCCCATTAACTTTTGTGATAATTTTACTCTTGTAGCTGCTTCTGTGCCGAAGACCACATTTACCAACTGCATTAAGTTAATCTGCGTGGTTTCTGTAATGAAGCATTTGCTAGTATGTGAACTACAGCCTGTAGATGGTAATATTTTTTTTCTAGTGGTGACTGAATGCAGTGTTTTAGTCCAGGAACATTGTTTGACCATTAGTGAATTGAGATAGATGGAGGAAATCATGATTAGGTTATATATTTTTTTCAGTTTCTAACATTCCTTTCTCCCTCAGAAGTCTATCAATATAATAGCCATTCTTACTGTGAGGTATCATAATGAGGCTTGTTTGTGAGATTTTGATGGCAGAACAAGGGATCTAGGAATAAGTAAATCCTGTTATAAACCAAAGTCACCTGTCTCCATAAGTTTCCTAGGGCACATATAATAAAAAGATATACTGCCAAATGCTTAGGCAAGCTGGGCATGGCTTCGCCCAAGCCTGAGGAAAACTGCTTTACTCCCAGGAAATCTTACTACCAGTTATTTGTGTGGCAAGAGAAATGGCCAGATTATCCAGGAGCAGGCCCTGGGTGAGTTTATGCTTCCACCTCATGGGCTTGCAAAGAAGACACACAGAATGATGGGCATCTCCTTTTAAGACTCAGTGATCCTGTCCATTAGCAAGTGTAGCCCAACCACTGTCCTAGAATGGTGCAGAAGCAACGGGATTGGGGCTGGAAGGGCCTACTTCTAAACTCACCCACAAGAAGCATTCCGGTAATAACTCAGCCATTATGTAAAACAGTCAAATTTGCAACTTTATGTGCATTAACCCTTTAATCTCACCCTCTGAGCTATATTAACATTATCATCATTTTACTGATGAGGAAACTAAGAGTGAGCGAGGTTATACCACTTGTCTGTGAATTATAGCCCTCCAAGTGCAGTGGTCCTCTGTTACATCATGACTGCTTAATATCATAGCAGAGATAGATTGCTTCTGTGCATCTAATTTTGCCTTCCAATCAAACACACAATGCAGTTGTAGAATTTATAATAACAGTGAAACAATGTAAGAAATAAAAGACTACCTTTTTAAAAAGTGTTATGATTGTAATAGTTTGGGATTTTTTTTCTTAAAAACCTTTATATTCTTAGGACAGGAGATTTTAGCATTAGGAGGGCTAAAATAATGAAGACTATATAATAAGATTTTCATAGTTTATTTGAAAAATTGCTGATTTTCATCTTCTCTCTCGTATTTTGGCTGAATCAAATTTGTGTTGTATTTCCTAAGTGGTATTATTACATCAGTTTCCAAAACAGTCTCTTTTTAGTTGTAACTTAATTTTATATTCTATTAGAGTGGTTTTTTTTAATGATCCTAATTGTCTGTTATATTATAGATGCTTTTTAAAATGTTTTTTTTTATTGTTGTTGTTGACCAGTTTTAAATATTGTGCTTCAGTTTATTGAATCCTGACATTTAGTAAAAGGAGTAAAATGGTTTTTATTTTCTTAAGACCACAAACATTTAGCTAGCTTATCTTTTTATTTTTGTTTCTAATGTTTTCTCTTTATTAAAGAGTTTTTAGATTAAAAATCCAGTCAATTATCATTATCATCATTTAAAAAAACTGGTTGTTTTAAAAAAGTTCACCTGTCTGTAAAGAATATTATTAACAGTATTAGACTAATGTTTTATTTTTTGGAGGGAAGGACTTTGTGCTTTCTAAATGAAGTATTCTAATTTAACTGCAGTGCCTTCAGGAGATTTTCATAAAACTCACAAGAGCTGAAACCCAGGCTTAGGTGGGAACAGTGGCTTTTCACTGCCATCTTACAGGCAGCTGCTGAAGTTTCATTTGTTAGTTTAGCCATAAGATTAAGGAATTAGAGTCTGTTATTTTATTCTGAGATTCTTATTCATTTTTACTATTATAATGACAACTACAAATATCTTTTTTTTAAATAAAAGTTTGAAATATTGTAATCGAAAAGGCAAGCTGCAGACTGCTAGGGCAATCTTTGGTCTGCCTCATCTGATTCCTTTCATTTCTTAGTTTTTGGAATTCTAGTTTCTTAGGTTAGTGTTACCATAAGATTGGCCAGTGTTACTCTAATTCCTAGCTGTGATATGGCCTTGCTGTTGAATCCTGCTAGTTTTTGGTGGGTCCTACTAACAAACTGTGCTTTTCAAGTTGTAAATTTTCTAGATTGTTACATTTAGAGGTAGTTTTTCCAAGAGGATAATGAATCAACCTTCAGGGGCCCTAACTTGAGTAGATGTCTTTCAAACCTCTGTGCCTAATTTCGTTTTATAATTTCATATTCTTTTCCTTAAAGAAGGCTCCTAAAATTGTACCAGCTTCAGGTCCCACCACACTTGGATTTGCTTCTGGCTAACACGCTAACTCATTGAAAACTGGAAAAAAAGCAACAATAAAGATATACTTGAGGCTTCAAAAACTTATTCCTTCTTCGTGGGAGCAATGACCTAGACAAACAAGTACACTAGCTAGTAGAACTGTGTATCTAAAACCAGATGAACAATTGATGATCGTGAAAGAATCAGGAATAGAGTTGTAGAGGCTTGTAGTTCTTAACCGAGTTCTGTTTTGTAGATTATCAGATTTTTGGTGAATTTCTTGTAGAAAAATAGGTAATTTCAGACATTAGGAAAATTCATGTGACATGTAAAAGCTCACTCTTTAGTTTGTTTTGTATGTTCCTTTAGCCATAGTAATAGTGTATGTCTTCTTCAATTTGCCACCTCTATTTTCCTCCCAGTAGCCTTATTCGTATATATATTAAAAAATCCACGTAAATGATGAGAATATCAGTGTTATAGGTGTAATATGAAATGTTCACATTTCATATAGTATGAAAGTATAAAAAAGATCATACATTCTGAAACCATGTAATACTATCCTAATACTCTTTAGAAAAAATGTTCTGTGACCTTTACCAATGTTTGTCAAAACATTAAAAACTCTCTTACTGTTGGTTATAAATGCATGAAAATAGTATTAGTAGAACTATTATTTATTTAGTACACTGTGCTTCAGAACATTAGAAGCATTGAGAATTAAAGTGTTTCATTTCTTTGTGAAAAACCAGCATGGATCATTTGAACATTTCTTGCTTTCTTATAATATTACTTATGACACAAACAGAGCATTTTTTTTTTTACTATCTCTGCAAATAGTCATACTTCCCTCTAGGTTTGAATCAGCTTTAACTCTTTTATCCTTCCACTCGCACTATTGTGAACTATCTCCTAGGGCTTCTTTAATATCATTGTTTGTTTTTTTTTTAATTGGCATCACTTCCTCTGAGAAACCTTGATCTTTTTTGTTGCAATCACTTTCTTGATTTACATTGATAAATTCACCTTCACTAAGGCTCTGTGGCTGCATATCTAGACTCTCTCAATGGCAGTCATGTCAGCTTTCCCACATTCATCTGTTTCTGCTATAACTTCATTTATGTGCAATTCATATTCTCTTTCGTCATTATCATTTTCATTTCTTTGATGGACTTTAATCTTTGATGGCTAATTCTTGCTTTTGATTTCTATTTTATAAAATGTCATAAGGATTTATCGCTGCAAGGCAAGAAATCAACACGACTACATACATGCTTTGATTGTGTGTGTGAACTGAGTAAGAGATGCACAATGAGCAGAAACCAGCAGGCTTTGAAAGGAGTAAGGTGATTGGCCACTGGTCATGATGTGTTATTTGTTATTTACTAGTGATTTGTAGACTGAAGAGCTACCAGCAAACTTTGAACTTTATATGATTATTCCCTGTTAATAGTCTTTGGTTAACGTTGGTGTTGTTGGGAAACTGGCATTATTTAACTAAACCATGGTAATTGAAATCTGTGAATTGTGTATAGTGAGGATTACTTCTTTCTTTTCTCTCTGTTTGAAATAACTTGTAAGGCTAGCTTTTAGCAAGAAGTTTAACAATCATGATTAAAAGATGATTTACATATTTTAGTTTGTTTTGTGGGAGTAACATTATTTGTAACTAAATTTGAATAATTAATCAACAAAGGCTACTATATGATTTTATGTAGCATTTGAAAAGCAACACAAGACCAAAATGGATTTTTTTCCCCCCAGTTTTATGTATGGAGAATTGACTGACAAGAAGACCATTGAGAAAGTCAGGCAGACTTTTGACAACTACGAGTCAAACTGCTTTGAAGTTCTTCTGTATAAGAAAAACAGTAAGTAAATTATCAGAAAGATGCGTCAACTCTTTATTAATGTTATGCTTTAGCAGTGGTAGAGATATAGTGTAGAGAGACTATAAAACTTTGTTGCTTCTCTTGGCAGGGACAGGGGATGCTAGTAAAATTAGATAGCAAGACTAATAAATCATTCAGACTATGAAAAGCAACCTTTTGAGAAATGGAAGAAAAATGTGGTACATTTTAAATGTGATTTTTTTTTTTTATCATGTGGCAAAATATGTAGTGAATACTCATGGTAAACATTCTGTTGTTATATGACCAACTAAACATGACAAAGAAATTCATTTGCTTCTTACGCTTAAAGGAAAAGGTGATTGGTATCACTGGGTATGTGTGATTACCTTTCTATACGTGCATAGATAACGTGAATATAAGGTATCTACTTGAGGAGAATCTTTACCAATATAGCCTTTAGCTGGACTCAGACCTAACCAGTGGAAGTAGTCATTACTCTTGGAACAGGCCATTAACATCTGATAATGGCCTGTTGTGAGCTGTTGTCTAGGATGAGATTTGTGAGTGGCCAATTGTCCATTATATAATCACAGAAGACCTCATGGTATGGATTCTCCACCAGTGTTTGGAGGAAGAAACCAAACAAACAGAAAACGAGCTAGTACACCATCAGCCAATATTCCTTTCTAATTTGTTCTCTTGCTATAGTTACTTACCTTTATTTCTTTTTGCTGCTTTCCCAAAATGACCTTCCTTTTTTTTTTTTTTAAATGAACAGTCACTTCACAAGATGGAGTCATTTATTTAAAGTGTTAATGGTCAATGATAGCAAAGCCATTTATTTTTAGTGGAAGTTGATGGCTACGAAATTCTTCTCCAGTTTGGAACATATTCTGGCTTCAGTGGGAAGCACTTGTTCTATGTTCAGTGCCTGTTGGATCTTGTGGAACATCATTTATTCTCTCCATTTTACCTTAACCATTGTCCTCTGTGGACTATTGGGAATTGAACTTAGATTTTTCTTTTACTTAATAGAAATGGTAACAACCATAGTTATCGCTCCACAGTGGTGCTCTTGGTCATGGCAACATGTCTTTCATGGTTTTTTACCTAAGGGAAGTCTTAGCATCTTATCTTTTATTTTAGAATTAAGGCCGAAGAAGTATATCTCTTTGAAGTCGTAGCCAAATGTCTTTTGGCTTGTCATCTAGAAAACGATCCACTCTGAATGATAAGCTCTGCCTCTGTAAGAGAAGGTCAGGCTCTAAATGCTTTCTGGGTCTTTTTCATCAGGTCCAGATACATATTGATAATTTTTAGTGGGCTCTTATGCCAAAACTCCCATTCATTTTCTTATAGTATTGTTATCTCTTGAATGACTTAGATATATGTCCTAAGTCTAGCAAATAATTTAAGAATGTTTCATATTACTAAGGTCATTTCACTCTGACATTTAATCTGAATTAGTAAATCTCTGCCTGATTTTAAAGCATCAAAGCCAAGTCTACAGTTTCTGAGTTTCTCAAAAATAGTCTAGTGGAAATTCTGTTCATTTATATCCTTTAAATCATGTCAGCAATAACTTGAATTTTACATTTACAGAAGTCTCTTCCAAGGTGGTTTAGATATTGTGCTTTATTTTAATGGATGAAATGACAGACCTTTGTTCAGACCTGTCTGGTCCCTTTCAGATAAGTATCAATATATGTGTAGATGTCTGCTTAGAGCTTATAAGAGATACAGCCCACAGCACTATAGATCGAAACTCCCATCTCCTTTTGTGTAGTATCTGAATTGAGTTATTTTTTCTTTAATATGAAGGATAGATATTATCGAAGTTCTATTCTTAAAAAAAGCTGTAAAAAATCTCGTAAATAAATGAAGACTTTGAACATCAACCGAAAAGAGTGTATTCTTGCAACTTTTTTCAGTGTTAAATAGGAAAATTAATATATCTGTAGAAAACTGTTTTAGGAATGCTTGAATGCCAGCTCCTCCCAATACTTTCATTAAATGATTCGGTTAAATACCATTTTGCAAGTGGGGAGATTAAGGTATATCCTATTTAACATGTGTCACAATTGACATTTTGGTTTGCAACTTCTAATCTTTAGGCCTATTGCTTGGTTAGCAGGGGGCTGTTTCTACTGCTGGGAAAGAAACAGTGGCTCAGAAATGATGATTGAAAATGGCTCTTTCTGTCTACGCAAAGGGCACTGCCTTGAATTTCTAGCAGCTACAGGCCTCTCTGCCTAACCCTCCTAGACTTACCATCCCAGTGGACCCAAAATCCAGAATATGTAGGTTTCACCAGCCACTCAGCTAGTACTCAGCCTGCTTGGGAAGTCAGACCCTGTGGTTCAACTCGACAGAAGTGCACCACGCTATCTGAAAGCAATTCGAAAAAAACAGTCCTGACTCTATGCCAAAATTTGAAATGTTGCTGTTTTCATAGAAAGATACAAGCTGTAGCATCATCTCTTTTGTTCAGATTTCTAACAGATCTTGGAAGACAACTTATGTTTAATGCCCTTTTCTCTCAGTTTATGAGCCTGCTGCCTCGGGCTCACTATGATGGAACAGCCATAGGCCATGTATCTGCTAGCATCTGGGTCTGGTGATTTGTAAAACTGTGCACATCACTCACAGTGTCTGGACACACTGTGTAAAATAAGAAGCAGAAAACAAAGAACAAGACTCTTGGAAGATGGTGTAATTGCTTCTGAGGTCCTGTCTCATCCTGTAATCATTTCAGAAAGGACCATGTCCTTTCATAGGCCTCCTGGGCTGTAAAGAACTAAATATTGTCAGAACTGAATATTCCCATAGAAATCTCTCTTTAATTCTCTGACTTCTTGAACCCAGTAGTTTAGTCACCTCATCTTGTATAAATGGCAAATTCCCTTTTTTAGTGACATTATTATGTGGCTTTTTTTTTTTTTGGCCACGTGTATGGAAGTGCTTCTTACTCGTTTTAATTAAAAGCCACTAATAGGCTATCAGCTCTCACCTAGAGTCTATTACTAGTTGCACATTTAACTCCCCAAACCCCAACTTGACAAAAGCCTTTATGTCCTTAACATAGACTCTTGGGAAGGCTTTACTGCATTGTGGCATAGAACCAATATGATGGAAAATGTGTTTTTGATTCTGATGGAACATTTCTTCACTGTTTTACTGTTTAGTGGATAATTACTCCTTGAAGCCATTTCTCTTGTTTTCAATATTTATTTGACATGATGCCAGTTCCTGATTTGTCCAAAACCTAAGTCTTGAACCCTTTGAAACTGTCTGTCCTGTGGAGTCTGCAAGAACCACTTAGGAACCTAGTGACAGAGTCCATCCAGCCCGATGCTTTGAGTGAGGGAAGCAGGAAGCAATGCTGGGGACATTTTATTCTTAACATTTCCGTAAAGGCTTCAGATAGCGCTCTGTCTACATCAGGCTTTGTATTGCATCTTCTTTCCCTGATGTGGCGTGTAGTCAAAAGCCATAGAGCTATCTCATAAGTCTATCTGAGAGCATTTCAAATGTTCTTCCTGGAGGAATACTTCCCAGAACAACAGATATTCCTTTTGGAGCCAATGGGAAATACTTCTCAAAGTGACAAGAAGAAGCATGTAGGAGTGGCCGCACTCGCTGAGACCGCCAAAGGAAGCTAGTGAGAGCAGCAGTGAGGCAGGGCCCCGGAACTGAGGCGATGCTGGCTCTACTCAAGCAGTGAGGCTGCCTTGGCGCTCCTGCATGATGAGATGACACCCTGCGCTTTACCTTCAGATTTTCATATTTTGGGTTGAAAAATCTGTTTATTAATTTTGAGCAATTGGTAGTTGATAGAAAATTAAAGGTTTTTTAAAGAATTCTTTTTAGCAATTAAAATGTTGTTGTTTCGGTGCAGATTCTTGGCATAGCAATTGGCAGCTGAGGGAAGAGGGCAGGCAGGAGACCAAGTCAGTGCTGTGGCTGTGTCATACTCTTGTCCTTTCTCTCTCTCATAGGAACCCCTGTTTGGTTTTATATGCAAATTGCACCAATAAGAAATGAGCATGAAAAGGTGGTCTTGTTCCTATGCACTTTCAAGGATATCACGTTGTTCAAGCAGCCAATAGAGGATGATTCAACAAAAGGTAATTTTCAAAGGAGTTAGTTACTACACTTAAGAATTAGGCTGCCACTTAAATTTTCTTATCATCATCATCATCATCATCATCATCATCATCATCATCATCATTTTACCAAAATCTGTTGCTTAAGCTGGAAAACAAGATTGTACTATCTGGTCCTTCTTTTGCTTCACTAGTTCGTACTAGTAAACATTCAAATCAGTTTAATTCAATCATATTGTTTGAATGGAAATAGAGAATTGAAATAATAGTTGCTAAACTTATAGAAGAGAAATCAAGGAAAGACATAAGACATTTCATAGAACATTATTTATTTAGAATCGATATAATGGGAATTTTAACAACTTATAACATGGTGAGTTTTAGAAACAAAAACTATAACAATTTGTGGGTTGGTTTGGGTGGAGTCATATTAGAACACAGTTGATTGAATTTTGCTAAATTGATTAGAGTTTGATTAGTTGACTTTGTCAGGTTACCTTTCACCTTTTATTTCTTGGCTGTTGTAGTCTCTTTGGTAGATTTGTAAAGAACAAGTTTGTCATCAAGAGAGTATCTGGAAAATGAAAACATTCGAATTGGAGTCTTACTGACTGCTATTCAGAGAGACTGCTATAGAAACGGTAGTCAGTGGCATGTACTTTTACTGTCATTTTATTCTCTCTGGTTATGTTTAAATTAGATATTGGCATCATATGAATGAAAATTTCAAACACCCTTAAAAATTTTTATGAAATATTTTTAATAATCTTTTAGGAGACTAAAAATGAAATGTCTTCCTTTTTGCATTTGGCAGAAATTGCCTTGTCTTACCTCTTTTGAAACAACTGGCATAAAAACTTTAATATTTTCAATTGTAATCATAATTGTAGGAAAAATGACATTTATTCTCAGCATATGAAATCACATATGTATTAATATTACCGTTCGGTTTCTGGTAGCATCAAACTGCAAGAAAAAAATTTTACATTTTGTAAACCATTTGAAGTATAATATAGAACAATTCATTTGTATTTCTGGAAATGTGTTTATTAAATCATTTTCTCGATACTTGAACAAAGTATTCATTCACTTTTGGACCCATCTTACCTGTTTCTCTACCTTTACTCATAGAGTCAGTATCTAGAAAGTTCAGAATAGTCTTCTAATTAATGCTTTTTGTTTGTTTTAAAATTGAAGGTGCTCCAGCTAATAGCAGCGCAATACATATTCTTCTCAAGCTTAATGGAACATTCATTAGATAGATCACATTCTGGCCATAAAACACACCTTGACAAATTAAAAGAATAGAAATCTTATAAAACATGTTCTTAGACAACAGTGGAATTAAACTAGAAATCAGTTACAGAAAGATAGCTAGAAAATCCCCAAATGTTTGGAAATGAACACTTTCCTCAATAGCCATGGATCAAAGAGAAGCGTAAAGGTAAATTAGAAAAATATTTTGAACTAAATCAGAATAAAAAACAACTTACCAAATATGTAGGATACACAAAAGCACTGCTTTGAGGAAAATTTATAACACTAAATGCATATATTAGAAAAGAGGAAAGTATAAAATTCATAGTCTAAGCTTCTACCTTATGAAAGTAGCCAAAGAAGAACAAACTGAAGACAAGAAATAAATCTTAAAGCAGAAATCAATGAAATAGAAGACAGAAAAGCTTTAGAGAGAATCACTACAACCCAAAGCATATTCTTTGAAAAAATTATTACAGTCACTAAACCTCTAGCAAGGCTAACCAAGAAAAATAGATAAGATACAAATTACCAATCTCAGAAATTAAAGAAGGGCCATTGCGACCCATCTGATGGACATTAAAGCGTTGTAAAGGAATACTTTGAAATAGCTCTATAGCCACCGAACAGATAACTTAGTTAAAATGGGTCAATTCCTTAAAAACACAAACTACCAGAACTCACACTAGGGAAAATAGATAACCTGAATCATCTAATAGCTCTTAAATAAATTGAATTAATTAATAAACTTCCCAAACAAGAAAACCCATGTACAGATGGTTTCATCGGAAAATTCACACTCTCTTCCAGAAAACAGAAATAGAGAGAACTCTTCCCATTCTTTGAGGCCAACACTACCTTGAGACTAAAACCAGATGAAGATTTTATAAGAAAGAAAATGACAGACCGTATTTCTCATGAATATACAAATTTTCCACAAAATAGAATCTAGCAGTGTTTTAAAAGAATTACTCACAATGACCAAGTGGGATTTACTCCACATATGTAAAGCTGGTTCAAAAATTTAAAATCAGTCATTGTAATTCACCATATCGACAGCTAAGGAAGAAACATAATATGATCATATCAGTTTGCATAGAAGCATTTGACAAAACCCAACACGCATTTATGATAAAACTCTTAGTGTAGGAGGAATGGAGGGGAACTTCCCCAACTTGATAAACAACATCTATGAAAACCTACAATTAACAGCTAAAAATATCTTTAAGTGATGTTTTTAAATAAAGGAAAATGATTGGTATATGATTTGTGTCCTAATACATCCTTGCCTTCACACATGAATGGGAGCCAGACTGGGTAAAGGCTTTTATGTCACAGTCTTGTCTCTAAAAATATGTATATGTATATGCATATGTGTGTGTGTGTGTGTGTGTGTGTGTGTGTTATTTATATTTATATTTATTTGGTGAATATTTTCTCTCATTTACTTTAAGTGATTTCAGGACACAGCTAAAGTTGGCCAGGAAGATTACAGGATTTTCTTAAAGTTTTGACCCACTGAACATTAATAGTGGTATCTGTAACTATGTAGCCATTTATGGAAAAAGAAAGTTAGCAGCATTTACTTGAGGTTGGGAAGGGTACTAATGTTAAGGATTGACTTTTATTTCTCAAATTAATACCTCTCTATTTATCTGCCTCCACCTCCATCTCTGCATCCTCACATCAGAATCAGAGTCCTTTGCCAGGCAAAATCTCTTAAATGTACAATCCATTCTTATATATAAAAAAGTGATGTTTGAATAAACTCCAGAATACTCAGACCACTTGATTTTGAACTGTGTACTTAACAGACATGTAAATTAGAATTTATAGGGAAAAATCAGACCCCATTGTGAAAAGCGTTAAACTCTCTCTTTCTAATGCCAGAATATGTAGAGGAAGATCTTATTTTAAAATAGACTTTTTTGTTGAGACACCTCCACACCTTTGCAAGTTCATAACAGATTCCTATTGCACTATGTAACTATTGAATGGTGTGTATGAGTTACTGTCTATTATTTATGTGAGCTGTAAATTTCATATGAAAAATTCAATAGAAATAAATTATTTATGCCATTAAGTAATCATCCTACTATTGCTATGAAGCTAGCATAGGAGGGTACATTTTAGTACCTTGGCAAAAAAATGTTTCTTTAAATTTTTTAAAGTGAGTAAAGGGGACCATGAAACTTTTGGGAAATAGCAGATGAAATTTTCTGGTAATACAATAATATCAAAATGACTTGGGTCTAAAGCCTTTAACTTAGAGACAGTAGATTTACTTTTCATTCCGCCTCAGGGTACTTAACCAGAATTACTTAAATGAACTTTTTCATGACTCTTCTAGGAATATTTTGTTCTTCTTGTGTATTTAATCTATTTTTCAACCAGAAGTATAGATTGAACAAACATACAGTATGGTGGTACAGGCAGTATTCTTGGTCCTAGAGATACAAAGTTCCTTCCCTCACATCCTAATATGAAGGACAGACAAACAAGTATAAAGTGGAAGTTTTCCTCTGATTGCTTTTATTTTCTCAGTAACATAAGAATCATGGTTATCAACTGAGAGTAAGGATGGTGAAGGAGGCGAGGAAGTATTGAAGATGGGAGGAGAGGGGAGTAGGTATGAAGTGGTAACCTAAGAGAATGGAGAAGAGAATGGACAAGAGAAATTCAGCAGATTTTCTGAGCAACACTAAGGTCTGCTTGAGGACAGTGGTCATAAGTTTTACTAGAATCTATGAGCGTGATTTTTTGTTTTACCACCCATGTTTAGTCAGAGGTACATAGATGTAGATGTAGGTGAAGAGTTGGATGTAACCAGAGTTGGAATTTGGTTAGGCATGATGAAAAGAATCAGGAGCTCAAGGATCAGGGAGGAGGATCAGAAGGATCAGGGAGTTGATGGTTGTGAGAGAGTATTTTAAGGTGCTTGAAAGATTTTGAAAAATACTTAGGAAATAAAAGTCCTGCCTAGGTATAGGAAATAGTGTTTTAAGATGCAGAACAGACATGTGAATCCACAAACTGGCAAGCCAGAATGTCACTTTCAATTCCAGAGCAAGGACATTTTACTTTCTTAATGTGAAAAGGGGCCAGTGATTGGAACAAGGGCTCACGTACTTTGAGGATTTGCCAAAATCGGTTGGAATTGACATCATCTCCTATTTCTATTGGTATTTTTCCTGTGAAACTCAGACATATGGTTGAAAGACTTGAGTAAATTGGCTAATTCTGAGTTTTATTTCTAAATCATATCTGTGAGAGCAACTATAATGCGATGACAGCCAAGCAATATGAGTGCAGATCTTCCTCAAAATGAATCCTAGGATCACCAAAACTTCATTCTAGATTGATTTTTGCCTTTAAAAATTAATGGTGCTGAATGATGTCAATAATACCTTTGATTTAGACCATGATGAATGGTAGCAAAAACCAATAAGAGGAAGGAAACCAGTTTTGATGAAGTAGTTAATATGTGTCAGGTACTTTATATTCTTTATTGCTCATTCCTATAATTCTGAAAATTAGTGTTATTATCTCCATGTTACTGTTGAAGAGCCTGAAATGAGAAATCTGACTGATTTCCAATCTCATTTTCTCTGTTGCTATACTGCCTTGTCCTTTCAAATGGAAGCTTATTGTTGGGGATTGATGGTGCCTCTATTTTCCCTACATTTTTCCCTGCTCTCCTTTTTTTTCCCCCTGAAAAAATGAAGCACAGGTTGAGAATACCCTAGTTGTAACAGAATCGTGCTGTTCTGAACCAACAGAATTTATTGATAATAATTCAAGGCAAAGTGTTTTTGTTATTGTTTGTCCCTGGTATGGAGGCTTTGGAACTGTTGCTCAGATAATTAGTCAGTGGTACCTGATACATTATTTATAATAATACTAAAGGGAAAATTACAGCCAGGAAATCCATTCTGTTGATTATCCACGTGTGTTCTAAAAGAGGTGGCCCAAATCTCTGCCCATTTATATTGTACAGTTTTTTTTTTTCAAACAGATTCCAAAACTGCCAAGACACTTACAGTGTGAAATATCCTGTGCCAAATAGTTATGGCATCTTTGTGCCAATAATTGAGACAAAAAATTGCTGTAGAATGAAACGAACAGCAAAAATAGCAACCATCCTCTGTGGGAAGCCAATGGTTTTCTTTAGAGAGGAAACAACAGATGAAATATGAGTAATTATACTATGTAGTCTCTTTTGGCCAAGAGTATATTGTTTACCTAAGCTTTTTTTCTTATGGATTAGAATCTTGTATTACAGTCTAGTAGATTGATTTAACTGCTTTTGTGACTTCCTTTTATTTTTAAGATTAAGCAGTCCATGACAAAGAGGTTAATTGCAACCCAATAGAGCTAAACTAATGTTTTATTAAGAAGGAGTTGGCATTCTGAGCTTTTAGGAGAACAAATGTTCTCATAATACCATGAACAATATAGAGCAAGTATTAGGCTCTTCATATTCATCCGTCTGTTCACATTACCCATATCGACCGCATTTAAGTAACATCAGCAAACTGTGCTGAATAATCAGTCACACCAGTTAGCTCTCTGTAAAGGTGAGATCAGTAAATTTATCTCTGGGAGAAGTTAGAACTGCTGATGTGTTTTTTTTTTTTTCTGACCTAGACAATGTGGCTGCTCAACTTTTTCAAAGTTTGTCTGCATGATGGGGTTGTTAACAGATCAAATGACTAAGTTTTTAGATGTGCCCACAAACACAGAGGTATGGGCCTAAGCAAATTCACTGTGGCCTTGTTAATGATAGTGAAAAATCTACAAACTACTTAAATGTCCATGAATAGGACATCGGAAAAGAACAAGTGCCTCATTCCCTGAGATAATAGAGATATAGGCAAGAATCAGTGTCATGTGGGTGGATGTGGATGTCAAGGGAACAGAAGGGAAATTGAAGGCTATTGTGTTTCTTATAGCTTTTATTTCTTTAATAACATATCTGACAAGATAATCTGCTGAAATTTATGAGAGAAGGGGCAGTATAGGGGTCTTGAGAAAAATTCTCTTGAGAACTGAGAACTACAAGAAAGCCCTACAGGTAGGAAGTGAGAGAACACAAGCCATTTGATGGTTTGTATTCTTCTATGTGTCATTGAACTTATTCCTTCAATATATCTCTATTTTTTTTTCCAAAATATATTTTGGATGAACCTTATTTCATACAGGGAATGAAATTGGCTAGTGTTTTAATCCAATACTCAGTGTACTAAGGGATGCAACATCACCTGTCTTAGAAATATGAAATTTCAGTAAGTATAAGACTGACTTGGAAGTTTAAAAAAAAATTCAGTGCAATTCTAATATTCAACTAATGTAAGGAAGAGAAGTGATCACCAGGAAACGTTTAATATATCTGTTGCCAACATAGGTACTGTCATCTAGAAATATCCTTACCACTTTTATCTAACAAAGCAAAATCAAACCTACACAATGCAAGGAGGAACACAGAATTTTGTGGATAGCTAGCTATATTGGCTACTAGGATTATATATATTTGAGCAAAACAGAAAGGATACACATAAAAATTACTCATTATTTTATAGCCACTTGAAATATAAAATGTCTGTGTAGAAATAAATACTTTAGATTGATACTTTTCATTAGTTCTGGTTGTTATGCTGTTTCTGAGATCATTTGAATATTAAAAAGAATGTTGGGTTCCGTATTCATTATGTGTGAAAACTGAGACTTTCTTTCCTTGTTTTTAAGGTTGGACAAAATTTGCCAGATTGACACGGGCTTTGACAAATAGTCGAAGTGTTTTGCAGCAGCTCACACCAATGAATAAAACAGAGGTGGTCCACAAACATTCAAGATTAGCTGAAGTAAGTATGAGACTAACTTCACTTTTCAAGTTGGTGGTGGTGGTCCATTTTTTCCCCCCAGATAATTCAATATAGGTATTTCTAGCCATTATTTTATAAATCCTTATCTGATAATTTATTTGCCATCATATAATTATAAAATTTCAAATATTTCTTTTTGTTTCCTTCTTTTGAAATTGGAGAGTAGTTTGTGACATCCTAGGTGATGTCTGTACTGTGTGAGGTTTCCTTTGAGCAAATGAGATAGGGAGTTCACTCTCATCCATTTATGTGAGCAGCGCACACGTAGTGAGGGTTTGCACTGTGCTTGGTACTCTCCAAAGGATGTAAAGGTGAATAAACAATGGGCTCTATCATCAAAGAGCTAAAGATCCAGAGGAAATCAATAACAGAATGTGGTAATTATTATGACAGGGTGCAGTGGGAGCAGCGCCAGGCACATTTACCCAAACTTAGACTTCTCGGGAGGACTACCTAGTAAGATGATATCGGAACTGAGTGAATCTTGAAGAAAAAAATATAAGAGGCAGGTAAAAATGAGATGAAAGTTATTTCTACCAGGGAGGCCAGCATATGCAAAGACTCGGAGATGAGGTAGTATGGTGATTTGAGTGAAGTAGGGTGGGGAAGGAAAAGTTGAGATGGTTGGTTAGCGTGAAACAGTGGTGGTTGGTGTCTTGTATGCCAGGGAATGACGTGATCACATGTATGCTTCAGGAAAACCTCTTAAAGGGAGCTGGGTCCCAGTGGTTTCCTTTGTAATTCAATGTTTTTATTAAATTAATTTAAAAACGTTATTCTTAGAAGGGGTCCATAGATTTCAACCAGATTGCCCAAAGAGATCCATGGCACAAAAATGGTTAAGAACCCCTGCTTGACCTAGTGGCTCTGTATTGAATGGGTAGTTAGGGAAACCAGTTAAGAGGTTCTAGTAGTAATCCAGCTAGGATAATCATGGCCTTACGCAAGAGAACAGGTAGTCATAGTGGGCAGATTGCAGACACAGCAAGATTAGAGTCAACACATTTACTGATAGATTCGAATTGAGTATGAAATAAAGGGATGAGTCAAGGACAGCTCTGTGTTTTTGGCATGGACAACTGTGTAAATAGCGAGTGCTATTGGTTAATGGAGTGGCCAACATAGAAGAGGAAGAGAAGTTTGCAGGCAATGATAACACATCCAATTTTGGACATATTAAGTTTGAAGTACCTGACGGGAAATCCTAGTGGAAATGCCTAAAAGACAGTGGGACCGATGGGTCTGGTCCCAGAAGGACACCTGGGTGTGAGTTGCAGGCCTTGGTGTTGCCTTTGCAGATATGGCTGCTTAAGCCATAGGACCAGACGATGTTATCAGTCAGTGCACTGAATCTGGAGAGAAAAGGAATGAGGACAGAACTCCGAGGCTGCCAGAAGCCTTGCTGTTCATGGGTCTCCTATAATCATCATTTGTCTTACTGATTTGAAAGATGCCATAAAGCTAATCAAGGTACCAAAACTATGCCGAGCACTTAGTGAACACTCACAAAGTACTCTGAGGTGAATTACCAAGGAAGGAAAAGGTCATATTAAATGTGTTCATCAGTTTGCTTTGCTGGGGAAAAGTGAGTTGAAGCGCTTCAGAGTAACTTTCTTAACTAGTCACAGATCTTAGTTTGGTTTGGAGAGGGTTAGAAAATAAAGTGTTTCCTGAATTTGGAGGGTTCTGCAGTTTTTCTTGGATCATAGCTAACAGAAGGACTTGAATTACTTTCTGCTCTAAATAGCCCTGTTAGCTTCAGGAGATATTAATACTTTGATGTGCCGACATGTTTTTAAAAGCCTAAATAAGACACCAGCATAACTAAATATTAACTAATAATAATAATAATAACAGTGTTTTTAAAAATATGCAAAAGGTTTAAAGCAGACAATTGGACACAATTTCCTTTTTTAGTAATGCTTATTATCAAGTACTACTTGATTTGGAAGCGACTTTCTTTTCTGCCTAGAATTGGCTGTTTCTTTCTACAAATCAAACTAAAGCAGCATCCCCCACCTTTTTGGCGCCAGGGACTGGTGCTCCTATGAGAATTTAATGCCTAATGATCTGAGGTGGAGCTGAGGTGGTGATGCTAGCACTGGGGAGTGACTGCAAAAACAGATGAAGCTTTCCTCGCTCGCCTGCCACTCACATCCTTGCCATGTGGCCCAGTTCCTAACAGGCCATGGACTGGTACCAGTTTGCAGCCCAGAGGCTGATGACCCCTGAGCTACAGTGTAAGAGCTCATTTCTGTGACTGCTGACTTTTATAGTCATATTTCCCCCTGAGCTTAACTACACCCTATTCAGAGCTTTCCTTTTCTTTGTTAACACAATTGGGCATGAACAAGAGGAAAGGGACCATAAAGTGGAACATTTTCTACCTAAACAACCCAAATCACTCATAATTGTTTTTTTTCCTCTACATCAAGTATGTAGAAAGTTTCTTTTCCTTGACAGCTTATCATTTTCCACTTTTATTTTTGAGGAACTTTCATTCCTATTTCTTCCCACCTAAATTTTTTTCTTTGCCCTTTTTTTGATTACCATTAGTTTCTTATCAGTCATCCCTAATTCACCACCTGATTCAGACAGAAAACTGCTTTCTGTCAGGTCTTAGGCTGATTTCAAAGAACACGCAGAGATGAGGTTTTTTTCCAGTAGATTTAGTCTGCATGTGCTTTTAGCTGACCTAGAAGCAGCACCAGCGTAGCACAAGGATATCATTTTTTCAATTGAGCTAAGAGTCCAGTGGGCTCAACTCAAGTATTTGGATTGCTGTTGAATTTTAGGCTCTTTTACTTTTTCTGAGAAATATAAATTTTATCTCAATTCTACTGGGATCCCTCAATTTGGAGCTGATCCCTAGTTTCAAGATCCTGGTCTCTGCATAGGCAATTCACCAGTTTTCCTCATGTACTGATATCCTGCTGATTGGTTTCAGCTTCTCACTTTTATGCTGGGTGGAGATAAACGTACGCACCACGGTCAAGTCCATGGTCCTGACTCCAATAGATTCAGTGCTCTCAGATATTCAGAGAGAAAGAATGTGTCTTTACTGGCCCCCAGTTACATTAGAAACTGTTATTTCACCCCACCCCTTCCACCTAAGGCTTACTGCCTATGAAAGTTCAAATGAAGTAACGAAAATGAGGTTGTTGCCTAGTGCTTTATAAAAGAGCCCCAGTGAGGGAGCTAAGATTAAAATAGTGTTCTGCATGTGAGGAAGATCAAAGCTTAAGCATGAGCCCCTTTTTCTGTTGTTGCCATTCTCCTCTCTCCTCTTCCTGTTCCTCCTCCTTTTCCTCTTGTAGTATTTTTGGATCACTTTATATATGCAAGTCACTTTCTGAAGAATTGGATTCTGAATGTCTAAAGAAATATAGGACAAGGGTTTTTCTTTGGAGTGTACATTATAATCACCTGAAAAGGTTTTGAATATAGAAATTCTCTGAGAACCCACACAAGATGAATTTTATTATTTTCTGGGATGGGGTTTAGGTATGAGTATACTGTTTTTTTTTTTTAAACTTCTTTAGATAATTCTAGTTTGTAGCCAGATTTAAGAAATACTGAACTCAGGAGTGATTCCATTCTATCTCTAGAGGAGACATCTTACATTATTCCAGGATACTGAGCAGGGTGGTTTTGTTTATTAATACAGTGTACAGGGGGCCCACAAGACTTATAGGGGTCCACAGGATACTTGAATTTCTATTAATAGTAGAAGGAAGAAATGAACTTTTAGGTAAAAAGTTGAATATATAATATTTATTTATTTTTATGACAATGCACTTGTAAAATATAATTTTTATTTATTTTATTTTATTTTTATGGAGGAAAGAATTCAGGAAGGCAAAAAATGCCTACGGTCCCTGAGGGTCATAATGCACCTTGGCAATGAGTTTTTTTCTAAGTCTGATTTCCTTGTGCTCAAACTATAGACTGTAAATATAGATGGGAAAGTATTAATGATGAATATGAAGGAAATTTTCATGTTTAACACAGTGAAATTGGAATGGATAGATCAGTTTTCGAAAAGTGAAAGTAAGCCATGATTATGTATGATGCTATATGTAACACTCCAATCTCAACATGAAGCTTACATTCTTGGTAGGATAATTTGCTGCTAAGTAATTTAAGACCTAATGTAAAAATATGGTTAGGGCACCACTGATAGAGTAAATACATAAAAAAAAATTATAAGTAGTTCTCATAACCCCCAAACTTGAAACAATAATTATCATATCAACTAAAGGATATACCAGTGATGTTTTTCACATTCAGAAATATAGTAATAATGGATACTAAATACTTAATTTTCAGTTATGTAAATTCTATGTATGATAGAAACTTTTCAGGAGAACTCTCTCCCAAGTTTCAGAAAAGCTGGTATATTTGTTTCACTTTGTGGCATGTAATTCATATGCCAATTCACATGCTAACAGGCATTTTTGTTTATATCTATTCTTACATTCAAATGTTTGGTGTATTATGATTTTATGATTTGAACTTTTTTGACTCTTACCTTCTGGGTCCCATTAGTCCTAGGTACACTGAATAATTGATGCGTGAGATGGAAAACTGCTGAAAACATTATTTATCACAGCACCATTTGCAAACTCCTTTAACCATAGGTTTACTCAGCCTTAGCATCATCGATGGCATGGAGCAGAGGCTCTCTCACCTGCTCCTTCAGCTTCTTTTCACAATTTCCAGGTTCCAAGTTCTGGAAGGCAGTGCTAAGTCCTGCGTTGTTACCTGTGCCATGGGCTGCCCAAACCTCTACTCTTGCTCTGTCATCTGCTTTTTCTCGTTGTCTCTTAAGGTAGACCTAGTCAGAGTAGTCAAGGTTTGTAAAACCTTGCACTAAAATTTTCCATTTGTCAAAAAGGTATGGAGAAGCAAACCTGAGTATTTAGCTTTTTTTTTCCCCCCCTAAAGGGAAAATGCATCTGGTAGGAAACACAATACTGTATAAGCCCTAATTGAGGGGAGAAAAGGAAAAAGGCTGTAACATTTACAAACTTGATATTTCTGTGTTGGTCATTAGGGCCCTTGCTGAGTCCCACTGAACAGCAAGATCACTAACAGTGGGGCCCTGGGGTTCAGTGAGGCCATCAGAATCAAAGTTATGCTCCCTGAGGTGCTAAAGATGTATAAAGAATGGGTAATGGTGAGTCACCCAAATAACTGTTGCACCATCAGTAAGAGATGTGGGATTCGAGGCAGGCTTGCTAAGTGAGTCTACAGAAGGCATTCCCGGAAGTGTATGTTCAGCAGTGCTGTGGGTCAACATTGATGTTGGAGGAGGTCATCAAGAGGAAATGACCACCAGTGGACCCTTGATCTGGACCTGGGTAATCAGAGGCTTCTCACCCCTTCCTTTGTCCTTGGAATGTATGCTCTGTTCATCCTTCTCACAGTGGGAGCCATTTTTAAGGGTGTAGCCTTGAGAGAGCTATGTGTTGTTAAGACCATCAGAATAGCATACATGTCTGCACCCAGTTCAGGCCTCCATATTATTGAAACTGCCACATACCAATCTGTAGTGGTCTGCCTCTTTCTTTAGTTCCTTTTTGCCCTTAGTGTATAGGAACCAGTTTGAGAGTCAACATTTGGCCACTGGAGGGAACACCAGATGGAACAGCAGACAGATTAATTTTTGTAGAGGGATTGGACTTAGAGTGACAAACTTTGGTACAATTCTGGAGAAGAGACAGGTGAAACTTTAGGGCATCCCTGGCCTTGAAACCAGGTGTCATGATAAAACAGGCTGTGGTTTGACTGCCAGTAAGTTTGAATTCAGTACTAACTGTGCAGAGATGTCCATGTTAGTTACATATGCATTGTCTCTCTTTTAGGTTCTTCAGCTGGGATCAGATATCCTTCCTCAGTATAAGCAAGAAGCGCCAAAGACGCCACCACATATTATTTTACACTATTGTGCTTTTAAAACTACTTGGGATTGGGTGATTTTAATTCTTACCTTCTACACCGCCATTATGGTTCCTTATAATGTTTCCTTCAAAACGAAGCAGAACAACATAGCCTGGTTGGTGCTGGACAGTGTGGTGGACGTTATTTTTCTGGTTGACATTGTTTTAAATTTTCACACAACCTTTGTGGACCTGGTGGAGAGGTCATTTCTGACCCCAAGCTGATAAGGATGAACTATCTGAAAACTTGGTTTGTGATCGATTTATTGTCTTGTTTACCTTATGACATCATCAATGCCTTTGAAAATGTGGATGAGGTAAGTTTCTTTTTTTTTCTTTTTTGAGTATTGTGAATGATGTTTTGAGAAAATTAGGGTGAAAAGAATTTATAGATAATACAAACTTTTTAGCCACCACTTTCAACCTTTATCCAACTAAACACTTGCTATAAATTATCATAAATGATTACCTTAAATTAATTTTTATATGCTTTTTTGTTCTTGATTTCTGGTTGAAATAGTAATTACTGGGAAAATGGCTGTAGTTGGAGATTGTGGTTGGAGGACGTGGAGCAGAAGAAAAGCAGCAGCTTTTAGGAGTCAAATACAGTTCACAAACTAGATAATTGATTGAAAGATTATGAAGTAGATGTATTTTCTTTGGAAACTGTAACATTTTAACCATGCATCACAACATAGAATATTAAGTAGCCACTAAAAATACATAGGAACTACTGAATATCAATTAATTTGGAAGGATTTTCGTGAAATTCTGCTTTATTCTTGTATATGCATATATAGGTCTGTATATAATTGTATGAAATGAAGGGGAACAATGAAAGGCGACATTACCATTTTTAATCTAGTTTACTGGGATGGGTATGGAAGAAGAGGAGAAGAGGGATGTGGGAGCTCACCAAAAAGAGAAAGAGAAAAAGATTTTACTTTAAACATGTAACATTTTTACTTTAAAAGTGTAACGTTACCAAATTATGTGTTTATGTAAAGTTATGTATGTGGGTGTACACATTTTTTTTTTAAATAGGACAATTTAAATGTCACCTATTGGATTGTGTTTGAAAAAACATGCAACTGAATTAAGACCCAGGGGAAAGACATCATAAAGTACTGCAATTCAATCACTATAGTAACTCGCAAAGTATTTTTGCAGAGCTGTTCTCACAGCTCCCACATGTGCAATCAAAACAAATATGCTAAACACTGAAATTTAAAGAGAACTGGTCCTTTGTGTGTTGTATTAATACATTTAATAGTGTCATTGTATATAATGTGAAGTTTATGTTAAGTCCACGTACTATTATACAGTCAAGGCCATCTATTTTGTTTACTTTGATGAGATGGTTTCTAAAGGACTAATGGTATAAAGAAAAAGTTTTGATGCTGCAGTACAAGGTGATGAGAGAGACTACAAGCAAATGTGTTCCTTTCAAACACAAGTGTACATATATGTGTATATACTTATTTTTATTTGCTGTATGTTATACTATATTTGTACATACTATCAGCTTTAAAAAAATCACATCACTTAAGTGAGTTAATTTTCATACTAGTACTAAAAGAATTAACTATGTTACCTCCTTTAGAGGATAATAATGTGTAGATAATGTGGAGTGTTTTCCATTATGAATTTTGCCTTTTTCTTCATATAATTTTTATGTTTAAAAATGCTTTACTATGAATTTTGTGGAAAAAGAAAAACCCAAAAATCACCTAAAAAATGGTAGAAGATGGAATTTGGGGAAAATTATAGTGTTCCTGTTATATTTGATGAATTTTTACCGATTTTCATAAATACTTGAAATTTGAATTCCCAAAGCAATTGAGTAACAAGGTCCCATGAAAAACAAAAACAAATACAAACAAAAAACTCTCAGTGTATCCATATATCTCTTGACTCCTCTCTCAGATACATATGGTAGCAGTACTTGAGTTAACATAAAGATAAGGAAACATTTATGGAAGAGCAATTCTTGAATTTTTGCTTTTCTGGCTTTGTTTTTTATAGCTTTGCTTATAAATTTTGTCTAAGTGCATTTGTGGTTAGAGACTGTATTGGATGAATTTAGATGTCTGGTTTAATTCAAGTCTCTGCTAATTCAGTGTTATCTGCACAATAAAATATTCAAAACATGCACAATATCTTAAAAGACCACTCCTAGAGTTTCTTAGCCTCTAACTTAATAGTGGATGATTTTCAACTTGCTGCACTAAGTAATAGGATACAGCCCATAATTTCAACTAATAACATAGAAATGAGTCAATATAGAATATGTCCATTATTAAATTGTGTTCATGATGATAATACTATAAACTTAATTTCCCTGAAGAGTCTACTCTGTTCTCACAGACTGTTCAGATGGAAAACTCTCCACTGTACCATTGTTGTTATTGTTATTCTATTTGTGTTGGGGAAAATCGAAATTGTTCTTCACTGACTTTTTTTCCTTATAAAACTTCTATGTTCAGTCGACTTTAATGATATTTAAAAAAAATATTTTTGTCTGAAAGTTACATGTAGCCTTTATATTTTGATGCCATACATGTAATTGTTACTTTAAAAATTATGAGAAAAAAGGAATCATGGTAATTTATTTTCTAATTTTAGATTTACCTACATCAAGCTTATAAAATTACATTTATTTCTTTCCTATTTACCTGCTAGGAAGAGTTGAGAGGAGTTAATTTTGAAAGTGCTAATGATATAATGTGATAATAAGCAGTATCCATATTTCACTTACTAAATGGATTAATATATTAAGAGTAATATGTTAAGATTTCAGTTATTTATGACATAGGCATAAGAATTTCAATAAAAATAATCAAAAGTTTAGCTCAATTCATAGAAAAGAAAATATATGAAATATATACATTATAATTAATATGTTTAGTATAATAGAAAATATATTAAAAGATCCTTAGCCTCATCCACATTAAGGAAAATGCAAAGTAAATCTACAAACTATACTGACATACTCTTTCACACTGTTAAGATCAAATCGTTGTTAACAAACTAGTTTGGTGAATACAGTGGCTGAGAAGGTGCACTGCTTGGACCTCTCTGTATGAAAACCTGCTACATGGAGCATAGTTAGTGTTTTCTGGAACCGTTTCCTGGTTTGGGAAAGCCAATTGTTAGCAGCTCTTTCAAACTCAGCATTCAGAGAGTCATCACAGTATCACACTGGTGGCTTGAAACTGCCATTAGTGGGAGTATACATACTCAGAAAACTGAAAATGCTACGAAGAAAGGATTTTAAAAAAACTCTATAGAACCAGTTGTTAATCATTTACCAATACACACAGAACACAGTTGACCAACAGTTGCTGTGTTATCTTATTTGCTGTGGTTTGCACACTGAAGCCATATTTCCCCAAGGCTAAGAATTATCTCAGTGACTATGAATGGTGGTAATATTATAGTTTGTCTATTCCTGTTCAATGCATAACTCTATTGAGCAACTTTTGCTTTGGGACGCCCCATTACCTAACTGGTCTGAAGCTCTTCCTACCCAGTCCTTCCTTTCCTCTTGACAGGTACCAGAATTGCATTGTGGTCTGAAAGCTCCTTCTTCCTTCTTCCTCCCAGGCATTCATCTTGGTTAAGTTCTTACACATGTAACCCTGACTTGGCATCACACTTAGGGGACCAGAATGTCATATAGTTGGAATCATACAGTATGTAGCCTTTTCAGATTGGCTTCTCTTACTTAGTGTTATGCATTTAAGATTCCTTTATGTCTTTTCATGACCAATAGCTCAGTTCTTTTTAGTACTGAGTAATATTCCATTATCTGGATATACCACAGTTTATCCATTCACCTTCTGAAGGATATCTTGATCGCTTTCAAGTTTTGGCCACTATGAATAAGCTGCTATAGACATTTATGCTTATAGATTTTTGTGTGGCCATAGTTATCAGCTTGTTTGGGTAAATACCAAGAAGCACAATTGCTGGATCATATGGTAAGAATATGTTCAGTTTTGTAAGAAATCATCAAACTATCTTTCAAAGTAGATGTACCATTTGCATTCCACCAATAGTGAATGAGAGTTCCTGTTGATCCACATTCTCACCAGCATTTGATGTCAGTATTTTAGATTTGGACCATTCTAATAGATATGTAGTGATATCTTGTTTTAATTTACAATTCCCTAATAATATATAAGGTTGGACATCTTTTCATATGCTTATTTTCCATTTCCATTTGAATATCTCCTTAGATGTCTGTTTAGTTCTCTTGCTCATTCTTTTAATTGGATTGTTAATTTCTTGTTGTTGAGTTTTAAGAGTTCTTTGTATATTTGGTGTAATAAGCCTCTATCAGATATGTATTTTACAAATATTTTCTCCCAGTCTTGGCTTGTCTTTTTTTTCTTTTGACAGTATATTTCACAGATCAGAGTTTTTAATTTTAATGAAGTCCAGTTTATTAATTATTTATTTTATGGATCATGACTTTGGTGTTATATCTGAAAAGTTATCACTATACCTAAGGCCACCTAGATTTTTTCCCATGTTATCTTCTAAAAGTTCTGTAGTTTCATGTTTTACATTTAGGTGTATGATCCATTTTGAATTAATTTTTGTGAAAGGTGTAAATTCTGTGACTAGTATAATCTTTCCGCATGCATTTGGATGTTCGACTGTCTCAGCACCATTTGTTGAAAAGACTATTTTTGATCCATTGTATTGCCTTTGTTTCTTTGTCGAAGATTAGTGGACTATATTTATGTGGAACTATTTCTGGGCTCTTTTTTTTCTATTTGCCTTTTCTTTTGCCAATACCTCACTGGCTTGATTACTGTCACTTTCTAGCAAGTGTTTAAATTGGGTAACATTTGTCCTCTGACTTTGTTCTTCTCCTTCAATGTTGTGTTGGTTCTTCTTCAAAAGTTTTTGCCTCTCTTTGTAAACTTTAGAATCAGTTTATTAATATATTCAAAATCTGTTGCTGGAATTTTGATTGTGATTATGTTATAGATATTCAGATTAAGTTGAGAAGAACTGACATCTTAAAAATATTGAGTATTTCTGCCCGTGAACGTGGGCAATCTCTCTGTTTATTTAGCTCTTTGATTTCTTTCAACGGCAATTTGTAGTTTTCCACATACACATCTTGTACATATTTTGTTAGATTTATATCTATAAGTATCTCTTCCTTGCAGACCTTAGGGCATTTTCCTTTGGCCACTATGCTCATCTCTCTTTCCATGAGTTCCTTTCCATGAATATTCTATTATCTAATGGAAATTATTTTTGCAGTCAGATGACCTGCCCTGTCAGCTTTTTATATGTGTTTAGGTATTGCCTCAGGGTTTAGGGCCCCAAACTGGATCTTACATTGGAAGTATAAAGCATTGTGGACAAATGAATATGAAAATGAACATTACACCATTACTGAACTCAGATGTACCTGTCTTCTAGTTTGAAAGAAAGACTTGCTCACAAACTATTCAAGGGTGTGAGTAAGAGTCAGTGTGAGGGAGGAGACAGGGAACAGACTAGGAGAGTGGGTAAGAATCAGACTCCGGTTCTAAATTGAAACATGGTGGCAATGGTCTGAGCTTTTAAGTGTATTCCAGATGGGGATGTGTGGTACAGAATGTTATCGAGGTTGGGTAAAGCACAGATTTAAAAATATATATCTTCTTTCCTCGCTCTCTCCCTCCCTTTTGTCCTCCCTTTCTTGTTTTCCTTGTTTTTTTTTTTTTAAATTTTAATTTTTAAATTAGAGTTGACATTCAATATTATTTTATATTGGTTTCAGGTATACAGCATACTGGTTAGACATTCATATAATTTATGACATTATCCCCCTGATTAGTACCCACATGGCACTACACAAAATTATTACAGTATTATTGACTATATTCCCTATGCTGCACTTTATATCCCCATGACTATTTTATAACTACCAATTTGTACTTAATCCCTTCAACTTTTTCACTCAGCTCCCTAACACCCCTCCCATTTGGTAATCATCAATTTGTTTTCTGTACTTATGAGTCTATTTCTAGTTGTTTATTTTGTTCTCTAGATTCCATATATAAGTGAGATCATATGGTATTCATCTTTCTCTGTCTGATTTATTTCACTTAACATAATACCCTCTAGGTCCATTCATGTTGTTTGCAAATGGTAAGATTTCATTTTTTAAAGCCAAGTAGTATTCCGTTGTATGTAGGTACAACATTTTTGTCTATTCATCTATTGATGGGCACTTAGGTTGCTTCCATATCTTGGCTATTGTAAAAAGTGCTGCAGTGAAGATAGGGGTGTTTATAACTATCTAAATTACTGTTTGGGGTTTCTTCAGACAAAACCCAGAATTGGAATTACTGGTCATATGGTAGCTTTGTTTTTAATTTTTTGAGGAACCTTCTAACTATTTTTCATAGTGGCTGTACCAATTTGCAATTTTGCCAACAGTGCACGAGGGTTCCTTTTTTACCACATCCTCACCGATACTTGTTTGCTGGTTTATTGATGATAGCCATTCTGACAGTGTGTGAGGTGACATCTCATTGTGGTTTTAATTGGAATTTTTTTGATGATTATTGATGCTTCACATCTTTTCATATGTCTAGTGGCCGTCTGTATGTATTCTTTGGAGAAATGCCTATTCAAGTCTTCTGCCCATTTTTTAATTGTATTGTTGTTTGGTGTTGAGTTGTATGAGTTCTTTATAAATTTTGGATATTAATCGGTTGTATGTATCATTGATGAATATCTTCATCCATTCAGTAATCTGTTTTTCTGTTTTGTTGATGACTTCTTTTGTGGTGCAAAACGTTTTTATTTTTATGTGGTCCCATTTGTTTATTTTTCTTCTTTTGTTTCCCTTGCCTGGGAAGATATATCAGAAAAAATATAGCTAAGAGCAATGTTGGAGAGTTTACTGCCTTTTTTCCCCTAGGAGTTTTATGGTTTTGGATCTTACATTAAGTCTTTAATCCATTTTGAGTTTATTCTTGTATATATATGGTGTAAGAAGGTGGTCCCATTTCAGTTTTGTGCAGGTTATCGGTTCAGTTTTCCCAGTACCATTACTGAAGGGACTGTCTTTACCCCATTATATATTTCTGCCTCCTGTGTGTAAATGACTGTATTGGCATGGATTTATTCTGTTCCATTGATCTGTGTGTCTATTTTTATGCCACTACTATGCTGCTTTGATTACTTATAGCCTTACAGTATAGTTTGATATCTGGTAGCATGATACCTCTAACTTTGTTCTTTTTTCCCAAGATTGCCATGGCTATTTGGGGTATTTTATGGTTCCATATAAATTTTAAGGTTATTTGTTCTTTTTCTGCAATAGATGCCATTGGTATTTTGATAGAGATTGCATTGTCTATATAGATTGCTTTGGGTAGTGTGGACATTTTTAATGATGTTAATTCTTTTTATCCATGAGCATGGTATATGCTTCCATTTATTTGTATCTTCTTCAGTTTCTTTCTTCAATGACTTATAATTTTTCAAGTACAGGTCTTTTACCTACTTGGTTAAATTTATTCCTAGGTATTTTATTGTTTTTGCTGCAATTGTAAATGAGATTATTTTCTTAGTTTCTCTTTCTGATAGTTTATTATTGGTATATAAAAATACAACTGATTTCTGAATATTAATTTTGTATTCTGCTACCTTCTGGATTCATTTATCAATTTTAATAGTTTTTTAGGCAGAATATTTAGGGTTTTCTCATATAATATTATGTCACCTGCAAATAATGATGGTTTTACTTCTCTTTTCCAATTTGGATGTCATTTATTTATTTTTTCTTGTCTGATTACTGTGGCTAGGACTTCCAATACTGTGTTGGATAAAAGTGGTGAAAGTGGACCTTCTTGTCTAGTTCCTGATCTTGAAGAGCAGGCTTTTAGCTTTTCCCCATTTAGTATGTTAACTGTGGGTTTGTTATGTATGGCCTTTATTATATTGAGGTATGTTCCCTTTATTCCTAGTTTGCTGAATTTTTAGTATACATGGATGCTGGATTTTGTCAAATGCTTTTTCTACATCTGTTGATATGATCATATGACTTTTAACTTCCAATTTGTTACAGTGGTGTATCACATTAATTAATTTGCAGATACTGAACCAGCCTTGCATCCCAGGAATAAATCTAGCTTATTCATGGTGTATGATATTTCTAATGTCTTGATGAATTTGGTTTCCTAGTATTTTGTTGAGGATTTTTGCATTTGTGTTCATCATATGGGCCTATAATTTTCTTTTTTGTAATGTCTTTGTCTGGTTTTAGAAACAGGTTAATGGTGGTGTCATAAAATGAGCTTGAGGGCCATCCCTCCTCTTGAAGTTTTTGGAATAATTTGAGAAGAATAGGTGTTAACTCTTCTTTGAATGCTTGGTAAAATTAATCAATTACACCATTCAGTCCAGGACTTTTGTTTATGGTGATTTTTTTTTTATTGATTTGATTTTGTTAATAGTAATTGGTGAGTTCAGATTTTCTGTTACTTTTTGTTTCAGTCTTGGGAGATTTAATGTTTCTAGGAATTTATCCATTTCTTCCAGATTGTCCAATTTGTTGACATGTATTTAATTGCTCTTAGTATTTTTTAATAATCCTTTGTACTTCTGTGGAATCAGTTGTTACTTCTCCCCTTTCATTTCTGATTTTATTTATTTGGGTCATCTCTTTTTTTCTTGATCAGTGTGTTTAAAGGTTTCTCAGTTTCATTTATCTTTTCAAAGAACCAGCTCTTGGTTTCATTGATCTTTTGTATTGTTTTTTAAGACTCTATTTCATTTATTTCCACTCAGAACTCATTTTTTTTCTTCCTTCTACACTTTGGGCTTTGTTTGTTGTTCCTTTTCTAGTTCCTTTCAGTATAAGGTTAGATTGTTTATTTGAGCTTCTTCTTCTTTTTTGGAATAGGCCTGTGTTGCTATGACTTTGCTTCTTAGGACTGCTTTTGCTGAGTCCCATAGATTTTGGGTGGTTGTGTTTTCATTTTTATTTGTCTCAAGATATCTTTTGATTTCTCCCTCAATCTCATTGTTAACCCATTCATTGTTTAATAGCATGTTATTTAGCCTCCATGTGTTTGAGTGTTTTCAGTTTTTTTTCTCTTAATTGATTTCTAGTTTCATACCATTGTTGTTGGAGTAGATGCTTGATATGATTTCTGTTTTCTTAAATTTACTAAGACTTGTTTTGCGGCTTAACGCGTGGTCTATCTTGGAAAATGTTTCATGTGCACTTAAGAAGAATGTATATTCTGCTGCCTTGGGGTGAAATGCTCTAAAAAGATCATTTCATCCATACAGTCTAGTGTGTCATTTCAGGCTGCTGTTTCCTTGTTGATTTTCTGTCTGGAAGATCTGTCCATTGGTGTTCCTGGGTATTAAGGTCCCCTACTATGACTGTATCACTGTCAGTCTCTCCCTTCAAGTTAGCCAATATTAGCTTTATATATTTAGGTGCTCCTATGTTTGGTACATAAATGTTTGCTTGGGTTATATCCTCTTGTTGGATTAATCTCTTTATCATTATGTAATGTTCTTCTTTGTCTGTTACTATAGTCTTTGCATTGAAGTCTATTTTGTCTGATGTAAGTATTGCTACCTTGCTACCTCAGCTTTTTTTTTTTCCATTTCCATTTGCGTGAAATATCTTTTTCAGTCCCTTTAGTTTCACTCCGTTTGTCTTTTGATCTGAAGTGAGTCTCTTGTTGACAGCATATGCATGGGTCTTGTTTTCTAATCCGCTCAGCTACCCTGTCTTTTGATTGGAGCATTTAATCCATTTACATTTAAAGTGATTATCGATAGGAACATAGTTATTGCCATTTTATTATTCATTTTTTATGTTCTTCTCCCTTTTCTTCTTCTTAAAGAAGTCCCTTTAACATTTCTTATAATACTGACTTGGTGGTGATGAATTTCTTGAGCTTTTTCCCACCTGGAAAGCTTTTTATCTCATCCTCAGTTTTAATCAACAGTCTTGTTGGGTAGAGTAGTCTTGGTTTTAGGTCCTTACTTTACATCACTTTGAATAATACATGCTGGTCCCTTCTGGCCTGTAAAGTTTCTGTTGAGAAATCAGCTGACAGTCTTATGGGAGCTCCTTTAAAAGTTAATAGCTGACTTTTTCTTGCCGTTTTTAGGATTCTCTCTTGTTTTTAGCAATTGCCATTTTAATTATGATGTGTTTTGGTGTGGATTTGTTTGGATTAATCTTGTTTGGGACTCTTTGCACTTCCTGGACTTGTATGTCTTTTTCCTTCACCAGATTAGGGAAGATTTTTGTTATTTTTTCGAATAGGTTTTCAATCTCTTGCTCTCTCTTCTTCTGGCACTGCTATGATGTGTTTGTTGTTATGCTTGATGAAGTTCTTTAAAGTATCCTCATTAAAAATTTTTTCCTTTTTACTGTGCTGACTAGGCGTTTTCTCCTACCATATCTTCCAAATCAGTAATTTAATTTTCTACTTCATTTACTCTTGTTGATTCCCTCTAATGTATTTTTCATTTTAGTTATTATATTCTTCATTTCTGATTGGTTCTTTTTTAATGGTTTTTATGTCCTTCTTAATGCTTACTATCTCTTTGTTGAAGTTCTCACTGAGATCATCTATTCTTTCCCTAAGTTTATTGAGCATCCTTATAATTAGTGTTTTGAACTCTGTATCTGGTAAATTGCTTGCCTCCATTTCATTTAGTTTTGTTCTGTCTTCTCATTTGGAACATGTTTCTTTGTTTTTTGTTGTTTTTTTTTTTTTCATTTTGGCTGCCTCTCTGTGTTTGTTTCTATGTATTAGGTAGATCTGGTATATCTCCCAGTTTTGGCTGAGTTGCCTTCTGTAGTAGGTGCCCTGTGTGGCCCAGTGATCAGTCTCCCTGATCACCTGTACTGGGTGCTCCAAGAGTGCCTCTTGTATGGCTCGTGCCCTTCTGTTGTAGTTGAGCCTTATGGCATGTAGTGGGTGGGATTTACTCTTAGGCTGACTGGCTGTAAGGATTGGCCATATTCATGCGTATGAGCTGCTACGTGTAGGGGCTGACCCCATGGAATAGGAGTCGCCCCAGTGGGGTCATGTGCCTGTTGAGACCACCTTTTGGGCGTGCTACTTGTGGGGCTAATCAGGTGGTGCTCTTTTGTGGTATGATGCCAACCTCCAGGTATGTTGGTTCTGGGGCCCCTTGGGAGAGGTTCTCTTGCAGATCAAAGTCAGCCACTGCTTGTGGCTGAGGACTGGCTCAGGACTACCAGTAGCTATTCCCAGTTGGCTGCTGCCTGTGCTGGAGTAGGAGGCACACTGGAGGGTCCATACTGTGAACTGAGGCTGGCCACCGCTAGTACTGGCCTAGGGCTGCTCAGCAAAAGGCCCAGTGTACCTTAAGACCTGAGACTGCCTGCTGGCTTCCAGTAAAGCTTAGCAGATGAAAGATCCTCAGGTGGTACATGAATTGGGTGAGGCAGAGTACCAGGGAGTCACTAGAGTGGGGCAAGTGGTGTTCACCAGGTTAGTGTGGTTTCAGATTTGGTGCTAGTGCTAAGTCTGTGGCCACTCACAAAAGTCTCAGGTCACACCAAGGCCAGCTGCCACCTAATTCTGGCCTATAGACCTCTGAGATTTTTTCAAGAAATACTAGCTTGGGCTGGGGCTGGGGCTGGGGCTGGTTGTTCACTACTGAAGTGTCTCTGGAGGTGTGTGAGCTAAGGCCTATTGATTGCTGCTGAAGGAGCCTCATGCTGTGTGTGGTGTGGGGCTGGTTGCCTACTCATGAAAGTGCCTCTGGCAGTGTTTAAGTTGGATGGGGTGGGGTCTCAGAGAGTCTCCAGGGTAGAGCTAGCAGAGTTCACCCAGGATGATTCAGTTTTGGTTGTGTTGGGGGAGGGCTTAACACAGGGATAATGGTGACTGTCCTTTTAGCTCTCACTCTGAAGCCACATAACTCAGTCTTTCTCTGTATGTCTCTGGTGCCTCCTGAGCTGCTTTCTCTTTTCCAGAGTCCAGGGTGAGTGCCTGTGAACAAGTGAGTCTGTGCATGGGCCCTTTGAGAGGATGTCTAGGTTTCTAGCAGCCTCTTTTCTCACCTGGATAATCAGAATCCCTGTTGATTTTCACGAACAGATTTTGTGGGGACTCCTCTTCCTGGCACTGGAGCCATGGGGTAGGACTGGTGTCTCTTGCTCCCCTGGGGAGCTCTTCAGTTGAGAGATCCCTTTGCATGCTCCACTGCCACATGTGGGTGTAGGGCCAGCCCATTCCACATCTCCACCCCTTCTACAAGTCTTGATGTGGCCTCTTCTTTATATCCTTAGTTTTAGGAGTTCTGTTTAGCTAATCTTCAGATGGTTCTCCAGGTTGATTGTTCTATAATTTAGTTGTAATTTTAATGTGGTCCCGGGAGGAGGCAAGCACAGCATTTACCTACTCCGTCTCCTGACCAGAACTCCCAAGATAGATATCTTTCTTGTATTTGAAAGTTTTGATTATATTCCAGGAATATTGCATGAGTTCTCCACAGAGACAAAGTAGACTGTGTAACTAAGGGAATCATCTCTCAGAGGATAGGAAGTAACAAGCAATGAAGACAGCAATGAGATTTCTTTATTTGATTTTGTTGCTTACATGGAAAGAAATTTTTACTTGTACTGATGATCTTCATTTATGATGAATGCTTCTTATTGTTAAGCATTAGGGAAATGATTTTGATGTAGAGGCAAAGAAGGGTGAAATATATTGCAATATGTATGTTATAACCATTCCATTTTTTTAAACCTTAACTAACTATGGATACTTGCATAGAAATTGCTCTTTACTGTCTTTCTGCACAGTAATATTTCCTATGCTTGAGAATACATCATTTCCTCACTGTACTTTGAAGGAAGTTCTAAACCTTCATACCCACTATATTTGGTCCTTTTATTACTTCATTTTATGCCACAATTTCATCTCTGCTTTCATATATCACATGTTAGCTACCAAGAAATAGATTTATTTTATATTGGAATTCTTCATCTTTAAGAAATCTGTTTTTTAGACATTGCAGATAAAGGGTTAACAAAACCATTTCTTGTTCTGCATGAGAATTTTACCATTGGTTAACTGTCTCCCTGTTCCCCCTGGCAACTGGTGAAGGATATATGTTATTTATGTTTCTAAGCAATATTACTTATATTTGAAAAAGACCTCTGATCACTAAATTGCATCTGGACTAAGAATAACTTTTAATGAAGTATAAATAACCTGATGAGGACACTGTAGCATAAGCCCCCTAAATGATACAAGTCTGAACATATTCCTCTTAGGACTCTGAAAGTGATGCCTGTGTTGTTATTACAGGTATTGGGTTAGATGGATCATGAGGTCTTAAAAGATGGATCTCCAAACATTACCATCACAACCTGCTGATAAGATGAAGCTGAGTTGAATTTATTACTTACGATTATAAGTGGGAATACTGTCTTCCAAAAATTTGGCAGTTTCTCAGAGCAGAAGAGGAGAGAATTTATTGGGAACTGGAAATTTGATTTATGATGGGTTTTTCAAAGCCAGGCTGGGAGAGCGATTATTAGGACTGGGTAAGGTTCAAGGCTCATAATACAATAGTCCAGGATTGGTGGAAACAGTAAGACGAGGATTTGGGGGCATAAAATTCAAAGAATCTTAAGACATAAACTGTCTGTTAATACTTTTCACTGAAGAGTTAATGGGTCTTTGGGAAATTCCTATAATGAAAAATCAAACCATTTGCCTGGACAGGGTAATAGAGTCCTAGAAAAATAAAGTCACAGTAAGGAAGACAAAGGAAGACAAAGTCATGTTAACATAGACAGTAAGGTATGGTTTCAGTTCTGAGTATGCAAGCTGAGTGTGACGGCAGACAATTTCAGTTCTAATGTTTATAAGTCAAGATGATTTCAGTACCTGCCAGTGGAGTCTAATTTACTCACTTTTGCATTATCACCTGGAGGGAAGAACCCAAGGAACAGCTCTGTGGACTACCACACAGACTGCTATGAGGTCCAATCCTGTGGGAGAAGATGGCTGATAGATGCTGCCGTACTGATACACGGTGTTTCTGCTCTGTATCCCTCTGAGTCTACTGAGAAAAAACATGGTTTATAATAGTATTGTGAATCTGACTATTTACTTGGTCGGTATTGTAGACGCAAATATGGACTTTACAATTAAATGCCTGGTGTGCATTTTTCAAGAAGATGCTAACTTTCATTGGGATTCGTGTTTATGTCAGGGTGTCAGTAAAAATCAGTCATGTTTAGTTACATTCACATTTATACACAGAATTTCACTGAGTTATGAGTGGCTGTATTCAAAAGCTGTTGTTTGAGCCTTGACAGATGTTTCAATTATTTTGGCCACAGTGAGTGAAAAGGCCTAGATGACAGGAGCTTGTGCAGCAATTATTTTATAATCACAAATAGAGCAGCAGAATTTTTAAATCAAACATGATCCTGCTGGAATTTCAGAAACAATTGTACTTGTGTTCAATATTGACATCTAACAATTAAGTTTACAGATAGTATATCTATTTAAAGTCAGTGTTACCTGTATTGGCAAAGTAATCATATTTAGGAACTACAATCCCCATGTTCTGAATCCTTTCAGTGTATAAAATAAAGTTACATCACTAGGACTGATCATTTCTGCTCTTCATGTATTTTAATCATACATGAACACTTTAAAAATATATATACATATATATGAAAGTATATATACATATAGACAAAAGTATATATACATATATGTACACACAAAAGTATATATATGTAATTTCAGATAGTGATATGCTCTACAAATAAAAATAATACAGGGAACTAGGGTATAGACAATGACTGGGATGATCAGAGGTTGAGCCATGTAGGAAAGCATGTAGTGGGCTAAGTGTAGCTTAGGTTAAAAAATTTTTTAGTTGCAAAGAAAAGAGATGAAAGTAACCTCAAGTTATGTGAGATTTAATATAAGGATGGACATTTAATGTAAGGATGGACAATAATCTGTGTACTTAGATTGACTTTGGAGGTGTGGTACATTCAGAAATACAAAGGAATGGTCAAAAAAATTATTATTTTTCTCTCAAAGTCATCTTTTAAATGCAAAAAAAAAAATTCCTTAAGTGATTTCATTCATCCATTAACTTATCAAATACATATCGAGCTACTTGTTTATTCTAACTATTAAGAATCTAGCAGTGAGCAAGCACAACAAACTCCCTTCTATCTTCATGAAACTAAGAGAAATTGCAGTGGACACATTAAAAAAACAGTAAGGAAGACTTTGTTCAAGACTATTGCAGTAAGGGAGGGAGATTGAACTGCTGAAACAAAAGTCAGGGAGGTTGGGTAATGATTAGGCCATCTGTGTTTGCTAATTGGTGTTTATCAAAGTTAGGCTCCTACCCTCCTACAGAGACAGAAACAGAAGTGCTATAGTTCTTGATGATTGCATTTCAAAGGGTTGGCTCCCAAGTCCTTAAATACCTTCTTGTGTTATAAAATTGGCAAAAGTGTGGGAGAAGATTTAGATCTCAAAGGGGCAGAGAAAGAATTTATAATGGAAAGTTTTCTAAAGCAAATACTCTAAGAAAAGGAAGGTCAGGGCCTAAAGTCAGGGAAAAACTTGTCTAAAGTTTAACCAAACTTTCAGGAATATTTGAGAGGAAAATTAAGGCCCTCTTGGTGGAGAAAAACAGTAAACATACATGAAAAACTTAAATATATAGTTTCAGATAGTGATATGCTCTACAAATAAAATAATACAAGATGATAGGGTATAGAGAATGACTAGGATGATTGGGAGGTGAGCCATGTAAGAAACCATATAGTGCGCTAAATGCAGCGGTTAGGTTAGAGTTTTTTTTTTTAGTTGCAAAGTAAAGAGACTCAAGTGACCACAAGTGATAGAAGATTTACTATAAGGATGGGTGTTTTCTCGAACAATAGGAAAGAAACGGTGGGACTAGTATGTGGTCCTGGACCATGGTAGCTCTGGGAATCTTGGCCCAAGGCACAGCCAAGTTGTAATGTTAGGGAAGTGAGACTGGAAGTGGGCACTAGGCCAAAGGGCTGGGAAGGGAGGGAGAAGTATACGAAAATGGAGCTACTCTTTGACCACTTTCTTTATATGTCTCACTGCCTTTGCTATCTTTTTATTATAGCCTTAACATCATCACATATTATCATTAAAATGGTTGGAAAAGGGTCACTTTTGGAAAAAAATTTTGGAGGACGTGACTGTTCAGTCTGTTCTTCTACTTTTCCAGTTTTAGTAGATCTTTACTTGAGTGTCCTACCATTAATATGATTCCCTTAGTCCTGTCAATATACTTTTTTATTTTCTCTTTACTGATTGAATTCTTACCTTCTCTTTTTTATCTCTTGATTCCATTCCTGAATCTTTGTAACTTTCCCTAGCACATGGTCTGTCACTGCCACTTCAACCTTTCTCTGATTCAGCTCTCACTGCTTGCTGCATCATTCCCTCAGCATTTCTTGGACCAATTATTTATACTACAAAACAAGGGTCTTAACTCGAGGATGGGAATAGTTAGGGAGAGTCTCTGAGAAGGTAACATAAACCCAGAGCTACAAGATGGGTAGGAATTAACCATGCAAAAAGAGTGTTTGGTAGGTTAGGGAGAGTGTTTTAAACTTCATGTTTGGAGAACTCCAGGTGAGAGAATATGAATTTTTGAAGAAAAGAAAGAAGCTTTTTATGACTGGAATAGAGAAAGCAAAAGACAGAGATGCACAAAGTGAGACTGTAGTGGTAGGAAGGTTGTGTTAAGGAGTTTGGATTAATTTAAAGGCAGCAACAAGTTATTGAAGGATTTAAAGCATCCCCTAGCCTGACTTGCTTGTACATATATCAATGTTTGAGAAAAAAAGTTTTAGGCAATATAACTCTTTTTAGGGTGCATGTTTTGATCATGCTTTGTATTAGACACAGACCCAATAGATATTAAAAAGAAATTCTTAGGATTTAAAAGTACATTATGGATGTTGCAGAACATTGGTGTTTGTTCTATCATCTATCTATCTATCTATCTATCTATCTATCTATCATCTTTCTATCACCTTTGCTGCTGTGTTTTGGTAAGAATATAAATTGATTAAAACAAGTTATTTAAATTGAGATCCTCTCCTGAAGCATGTTAACTAATGCATGGAGTAATTAAGCTTATTTCCCTAAGGATCTCTTGGTAGCATGAGTTAGAGAAGTGAATTCTGAATAAGAAAGAAGCAATAGAATTTGTTTTCTGGGTTGAGTTCATGTAACAAATGTTATTGGCAATTTTCTTTCAGTCTTTAGTGTTCTCTATAAAAGGAAATGAAATGGCCTATGGTCATTCATGTATAACATCTATTTAGAATATTAGAATAAGAACCCAGTGGTTATGAAATGGAGCTTATGATTTGGTTTTTATCCAGTTGCCTGATATGGTGCTACTTGTGAAGAGGAAGTAATTATTAATTATTAGTTACAGTATCAGTGCCAGAGGAGTAAGAAATTATTAGGAGAGATTTATGTATTGGTTAGTTTATTCTTTAATTAATGCATTATTTTAATAAATATTTAATGCTTACTACATGTCAGGGAGTGCTAGAGAGTGTGCTAGGAAAAAAGAATGGATAAACGTTCTTTTATTTAGACAAAAGTCACAAAGGGAATGTACCTGGTCCTTTGAGATTATATAATGAAATGACATACTTAGACTGGAGTGAAAGTTTTTCTGAGAAAGCAATGATGACTGGGCTGAGATCTGAAGTATGAATATACTTCAGGCTAAGGACAGGGGCATGAATGAGTTGTAAGACATTCCATTTAGAAAAACATAGCAAGTGCATAAACCCTGTGTTTGCGGAATCATGGCATGTTCAAAGAATTGAAATTTGGATGGACAGTGAGGTTAAGAGTGTTGAAAGGTGAGGTTAGAATGCTATGTCAGGGTCAGAACATACAAGTCTATGTAAACAAGAACAGATTTTAGAGCAATGGTAGCTGGTTCTAAAATCATATGATTTTACACAAGGAATGGTTTTGAAGTGATGACTCATGTAGTGTTCAGAACAAATTAGAGGGAGTCAAAGGAATGGCTTAAAAGTTATTAGGAAACTTCCATAGGTCCAGTGATGCTTGTATCATGAGCTAAGGTGGTGACAGTGCAGATGGAGAGAAGCGGAAAAATTTGAGAGATATTTAGAAGTTAAAATTAATATGATTTTAAGATAGATGGGGTATGGGAGATGTCAGAGAGAGGGGTGAGAAGAATACTTCCTGGTTTCTGATTTGCTTAATCAAATGGCTAATGCTTATATTTGCTGAGATATTAGAAAAAGGCCAGGTCTAGAATGGGAAGGCAGAAAGGAGATAGTAATTTTTTTTTTTTAAATAAGAGACACTTTTAAATGTATATGGGAAGGATATAGTTAAAGGAGGAGGAAGTGACTGGAATTTTTAGCAGAATTGAGAAAGTTTGAAATATAATGAGTAGATGAATTCATAAGAAAAATCATAAAATTGCTGGGTAGCTGAGAGATGCTTTGATATTGATCATGAATTTATAGTGGAACCAATCTGCCCTTGTGCATATTCAAGATCATAACTTTCTCGAACAGTTCTTAACACAGACATGGAGAAAGCTGATAAGTGAGCCAGGATTCAGATTTTGATAGAAATTATAATGAAGAGCCAGAGATGCTAAGCGATTTAGGGTGTATAGTGTTACGGGGCCACATAAAGAAGACAGTGGAGAATGGACAAGGTTGGTAGATGGGGAAAAAGTAGATCTCTAAGTGGATTGGAGGTTCAGTAAGGTTGAACCACTATTACAATTGTTGTAATTGGACAATTTAGCTAACAGAGAAGAAGATATGGCCAGGTAGCAGGATGGTTCTATTCAATACTTCAGAGCTGGTGAAAGTTTTAGGATATAACTAATTTCAGATTACGATGGGGGATAAGGTCTGAGGAGAAGTGGAAAGATTGAGATGAATTGGTGAAGAAACTGTTAGGCCAGGTTGTTGGAAGTGTCACCTTTGTAGATAATGAAGTTACTGGGGTTATGGAAAGATTTAGGTGAGGTTGGACTTGAGAGATATTTAGCAGGTAAATGAAATAATAATTTTGAGTTCTCCGTTCCTGGAATATTCACTAGTGTGAATCCATGTAAAGCAAAAATAGCAATACATTTCCCAATACAAAATCTAAATAATATCTAACAATTGTATATTAAATTTTTTTTACTATCCATAACTTACCTGTTTGGGGTAATGTCTTGTTAAAATAGGACCTCTGTATCTGGTAGGTATTAACATTGCCTCTAGCCTTAAGTCATACCAAGTACGAAATTCTGTGCACACAAGCACATAACATATCTGCTTTCCACATTTGTATTAGTTGGGTTTTTTCCCCCTGCATAACATGACTCCAAAATTTTGTGAATAATAACAATCAGCATTCCTTTAACTCATATGTCTTTGGCTTAACTGGGTGATTCTGCTAACTTGGGCTAAGTTTAACTTATCTCAGCTAAGTTTACTCATGCATCTGTGATAGCTTCTACGTTGGTTGGTGGCTGACTGGTCTGTGATGACTCAAAGGGATTACTCAGAGGGCTGTTCCTGTGGTCTCTCATCATCCAAAAGCCTAGTAGGTCTCCTTCACATGGCAACTGGGTTCCAAGGCCAGGAGTTGAGGTGCTATACCTCTTGAGGCTTAGAACTGGCACAAGATCACTTACACCACATTCTGTTGGCCAAAGCAGGTCATAGTCAGCCAAAGGCTGACTCAAAGGCTGGGGAAATAGAACTTATCTCTTGGTAGGAGGGTTGCAAAGTCACATTGCCACGGGGCGTGGAGACAGGAAGGGAAAATGACTACAGCTACCTTTTTTTTTTTTCAATTTACTGCAACATCTGTGTATGAGAATTGCAAGATATAGTTGAAACACCATGCGGTTGGATATTATGACTCTATATTTCTGCAATATCACACTCACTCAGTTGTTATGTATCCTTTGACAAGAAAGTTTTGATCATTCCTTTTGTTTGTAAAGCAAGAAGAGAAGAAGGTAGGAAAGAATATTAGCTGAGGTCATTAGTGAGAGAACTGGTTTATTTTAAGTGGTTTTGCGATTGAAAGATATTATTTTTATGCTGATAATATTTTGCATCTCTTTAATGTGGGAATCCAGAAAAAAAATCTTGAAGAGTTAATAACACAGAGATGTCTCCTGGATATTGTTTCTCATGCTACTATGCCCCGAGAGGATTGTCAAGTAAGGAAATGGGCTAGAAATGTGGAAATCTGATGACTGAAAGTTCTCCATTAACTTTGCTGTGTTCTATTGTGTATTTGATATCTTTAATATTCTCTTCCACCAGGAGAAACTGAGGGATTTGTGTGATTAGGGCTCAGAGGTTGAGAAAGAGGCAGAAAGCCTCAAGTGCAGAGGAGGGCACAGAAGGACTGGAAAGTATGAAGCAAACTGAGGCAGAAAATGGATGAGCATATAGACTGGTGGAAAGTATAGAATCATTAACTTGAAAAGGTGGTAGTACAGAGGAGGGCGTTTTTGAAGATTGGCCTATAAAAATATTCAGTATTACCTTATGGGTGAAATGAATTCTCAACAAGGAAGTAAATAGGATTTATAGCCTGATCTTAAAGTTATGAGGGTGAGTCGTAAAATAAGAAAATTTCTTATTTTACTTACAATGTTGACTATAACTCCCTCTCCCCACAAATCATATGATGTGGAAGAAATTATGGATCTGAATTATGTGTTGTGGTGAAATGTTAACCTAACAACATAGCAGCAACTATTGAATTTTCCATAACATTATTTTTGATGTTTAAATATAACATACTTAAAGAAAATTACACCGTCTTAAATGTAGAGCTCAAAGGAATTTCACAAAGTGAACCTAACTGGTAATTAGTAGCCATATAAAGACACGGAATGTTTCCAGAACCTCTAAACTCCCCTCATAGTCACTGCCCCTCCCCCAACAAAGTCACTATCTTGACTTCTAATTCCATAGAGGAGTTCCACCTGTTTTTAAGCTTTTTCTAAATAAAATCATCCAGTATATACTCCTTTGTGTCTGATCTCTTTTGCTCAACGTGATGCTTTTTAGATTTATTCTTGTTAATACATATAGCTCTCATCTGTTCATGTTTATTTTTGGGTAGCATTTCATTGAGTGAATGTGCTATGATTTATTTATCCATCATACTGGAGATGGACATTTAGATTATTTCAAGTTTAAGTATTTCATCACATTTTAAAACCAAGTCATTTCCTTTGAGTTTTGATTATAGTGATTGCATTAAATTCTCTTTGGTACAAAACAGTGGGGAAAGAGAGAGTGAAAAAAAGAACTTTTCAAATAAAGCAAACTTACTTATTTGTGTATTATTTATTTTGAATAGCAGACTCTGATTATAAGCAGATGAAGGGAGTTGGCCAAATTCAAAGGTGAAACTTTGAGGTTGTGTTTGGGAGCAAAAAGGAACTTGGTTTAACTGAAGCACTATTGCTATGCATGGAACAGTAGTAAATGATTTGGCAGTGTAGACAGCAATGGGATTGAAGACCTCTAAGGCCTGCAGAAGATATTGTGTTTAATACATTGTCTATTATGAGCCCCTGAGGTTATGTGGGCACTGTCTTTCAGGAAGATTAATATTGCAGCGGTTATTGGGTGTAAATACAGGAAGATGCACTGCAGTTGATTGTCATGGAAAGTTCACTAAGAATCTAAAGGACTGGTTCTGACTAATGCTTCCATTCCTTCCTATCTATGTGACTTTGGGCAAGTTATTTTTCCTGAGCTATTCAATGTTCTCATATGAACAATGAGAATAGGCCTGCTATTGTGAGAATTAAATGAGTTGATCCATGTTAGAGAATTGTAGACTAAATAGAGTTCTAGGGCATCCACAGATCCCTGTTGTGGGCCACTGCTGTCCTCGAATGGGGATAAGAGGGTGGCTAGTATTTAATCACCTTTATTCAGTCATGTACAGAGTACCCATGTTTAAACTAACATTGTGAGTACTAATGTGCTTAGTAAAATTATACATCATGCTCTAGGTATAGTGAGTTTTAGAGTGAGATCAGGTAATGAAGTGGTGAGAAGCAAGGGGTGGGAAACCACACTACCTGTATTTGAATCTTAGCTCTTCCTCTTACTAACTGAATGAACTTAGTCAAATTATTTAATCTTTGTGGTCTATGTTTTAATAACAATACCTACGACATAGGATTGTTTTGAAGTTTAAATTAGTTAATACATATAAAGCACTTAGTATGTAGTAAGTGTTCACTATTATCACCTTGTCTGTTTTCCAAATAGCAATGAATAATCTTGCATTCTGATTGGTTGACTGCATAAAAGTATGTGGTACAGCTCCAACTATGATTCAGGCTCCCTACATTAGGGTTATGCAGAATGATCTCAACCCTCATCAATGCCCTGTGTATTTGAACACAATTATAATACCGTGCCCCATTCTTTTTTTTTTTTCCCCATTTTCTTCCACATAGACCAACAGGGAATATTTTTGGGTTCTTTTAGTAGCACTTTTCTGAATATGTTTTATGTATTTCTCATAGCTGTGGTCTGGTCAGTGGAGAAAAGGAGAATTTCTTTTTTCACATTTGGTGCCATAGCTTTATTATTGCAACTCAGAGTTACATTGACTGTTTTGTTGTTTATACTTTACTGTTAAACCACAATGAGTTTAATATTAACTAAAACCCCCCAAATTCACCTCATCCACATTTTGCTTGTGTTGCAAAATAGTTTTCATTCACGTACTGAATGCATTGACTACTTAACATATTACCAGATACTAAGCTCTATAATTGATACTAGGTATATTCTTCATGGAGTTTTAGAGTTCCCTAAGATGCCATGCATACAAACAGAGACTCGCAGTAAAGTGTAATCATGATAACTGTTATAATAGAGATGTGAAAAGGGTTATGATAATATGAAGGAAGGACATCTAACTCTTATAGTCAGAGAAAGAATGAGGGTATGATAATGAAGATGGTGGTGGGGAAGATGTCAGAGAAATGCACATGGGGGAGAGAATATCATAACTATAAGTAAAACCTTAGCTACCAAGAGTGTGGGAGGGACTGACTCTTTAAGACGAGGGGACAACCTATAATGTGGCATGAAACAGAATAGACACTTTAGAAACCACACATAGTTGAGCATGGTAAGAGCATAGAGAACACGAGGAGAAATTGGTGGGCAAGATGCTGACTAGTTAGTCAGGTACCAGGTCCTGAATGGCTTTAGATGTCATAGTAGAGAGTTAGTATTTAATCCTAAGGCATTAAAGACTTTAGATCAGGGAGGGACATGATTAGATTCATGTGATTTTATAAAACACCGGGCTGGTAGCTTGTATACTGTGATCTGTGAATTAAAAGGAGGAAGACTATAGGTAGGGTGGTTAATTGGAGAGGCTACTTCTTGTCACACAAATAAGAAAAAAACATGAAGTTATGACTAAGGCAAAGCCTTGGAAATGGGAAAGATGGGTAAATTTTTGAGAGATTTAAAAAGTAGATACGTATTGAACACTTGCTTGAGCACTTTGAATGGTAAGATTCCTAGGACTTGATGATCAGCTAGATGTGACAGTCGGGAGGAACTGAGGCTCAGCCCCAGGTCTGAGGGCATGACAGTAATGATGTAGGGGATAGAAAATTGATTCAGGAGAAGAGAAGGATTCCTTTTGGGATCTATTACCATTTTGAACACCTTTGGGACATGGAAACGTACAGTGGGCATTTGGCTTCTGTATCAGATTCTCAGAGGAGAGTTTTGTGCTAAGAAGTGGACATGTAAATCATACATATATAGAAGTCAGTTGAAACATCAGTATGCATTAAATCAACCAGGAAAGGGCAGAGGGCAATCATGAGAGAATTCTAACACATAATAGAAGCATGGAGAAAGGTATCCCTAGAAAATGATTTTGAAAGAAATGTCAGTAGAGGAGTTGGGTAAAACCCAGGAGAAAGTGGTGTCATAGAACCCATGGCAGTGAGAGTTTACAATGCTTTGTAATACTTCAGTAGTATATTTTGTAATACTTAAGTAGTATTGGACATGGCTTTAGAAAATATGCTTTCTGATCAAATGAAGTCCAGAGCAGATGCCCCTCAGGGTAGACCACCTCCTTTTGGAGAACTCTGCCTATGTCAGAGATCAGGGGAGAGTGTCCTTCCACCGATTAGGTCTAATTTTAGGAGGCCCTCATTCTTTACAGTCCAGTTGAAAGTTGTGACTGTTTTGTAGTTTGAATGGAGATAAAGCTTCCCCTTTGTTTTTACTTCTTTTGTTTTTTAGAGAAATGAATTCAGGTAGAAATGACCTTTCTTTGCAATATTTAAACAGAAATACCACAGTTCCTTTAAAAATTTGAGTCAACTAGAGAAAAACATCTACAGCAACATGTTTTAGTTTTTAACTTAACCTTGTTTGAGTTTTTCATGCATTTTGACTATGGGTTTCTATAGAGCAGCAGTAAGACATATTTACCCCAGTGTCTCCAAGGCCTAACTCAGACTCTGGCATATAGCAATTCTCAATAAATACTTTTGTCTTTCTTGTTCATGATTATGTAGTCTCAATTTTTTTTTAGGTTTCCAAGCTCTTTTGATTCTTACCTCTCCACATCTCATGTCATTGAATTACGACAATTGATCTGAATTTTATTAATGCTACTCTTTTGATCTGCCTAAACTATAATATCTTTTTTCTCCTCAAGTGTTCAAGTCAAATGAGAATTTATTTTAAGGCTGCATTTATGCCCTAACATTTGAGAGTAGGAATTCACATAGAACCAGGCTTAAGGATATCAAAGTTGGGAAGAAAAAACCCTGTCAAGATGCTTCTGCTACTCTTGCACATCCACAGGTTCTCTTATTACTACTTTTCTTTGTTCTCTCTCTCTCCCTCAAACTTTTATTCTGAAAAATTTCAATCATATAAAGTATAACCAAAGACATTTTTAACCTTTTTACCTTAACTGTCAAGAACTTTATGATGTCATAATTGGAGTCTTAACTAATGTTACATCTATTCTGCTACCCTAACCAATTCCTCTGTGTTGATCAGAATTAAATCAGAGTAAGTTATGTTAGATTCCTTGTCTTCCTTTTGGAAGATGGAATTAGCAGGAAGGAAGTTATGGAATTCGTGAGACTTGGAGGTGATGATCAGATGAGGGGCTTCCCAGATCGCTGCTCTACCTTTCCTTCTTGTGTCAAGGATGCATTTGTCTCAAGGTGGCTTATTATATGCTTCCAAAAAAGTAACTACAAGACTTTTATATTAAAGAAAGTATATGCTAATTTCTATGTGGATAATGCAATATTTGGAATTTTAAGCTTCTCGACAAAATATGATTTTTTTTTTTTTGCTTATGATATTCTTTTCTATGACTATTTCTAGAGGATGGTAAGATTTGGAAGGTAATGTACCCATTGAATGTTTCACTCTTCACTTTCTTAGAGCTCTACAAATGTAGGGCTTATCATGACTGTGGCAGGCGGTAGTGAACCCAATGGTGACATCTGCTTATTCTTCCCATATGCACAGAAGTATTTCCTGTTTGCTTGCCTGTAAGGTTGGGATTCCTTTTTAGAAATTTTCTGTTCACAGCTATTATAAAGTAAGAAATAAAAGTAAATTTTTTAGAGGAAATGTTTTATAGGAGAAGAAATAAAAGGTCTGGACTCATATTTCTCTTCTCTATATATGTTGCATTTGAGCAATTTTCTCCTTTGTTTTTTTTCTCTGTGCTATTTATACTGTACTTATAAAAATAAATATGGTCTTCCTTATCTAATGAAAAGTCATTTTGAGTAATAATTTATAAATTTATTATTTCTAAGTGGGGAGGAACCTACATTAAAATTTTTTAAAAATAATTTTAGCTTTTTTTGTTGGCAAAGTCAGAACTATATTATATGTATGTTCTTAGTATATAAATGGGGGATCAAGTTCAAGAGGGTGAGCCACTGTACTGTTCCCCCAACTTTTTCTTTTCTGAAGATGTTTTGTCCTTTCTTGTCTTTTATTCAGGGAATCAGCAGTCTCTTCAGTTCTTTAAAAGTGGTGCGTCTCTTGCGACTGGGACGTGTTGCTAGGAAATTGGACCATTACCTAGAATATGGAGCAGCGGTCCTCGTGCTTCTGGTGTGTGTGTTTGGACTAGTTGCCCACTGGCTGGCCTGCATATGGTACAGCATTGGGGACTATGAAGTCATTGATGAAGTCACAAACACCATCCAAATAGACAGTTGGCTCTACCAGCTGGCCTTGAGCATTGGGACTCCATATCGATACAATGCCAGTGCAGGAATATGGGAAGGAGGACCCAGCAAGGATTCACTGTATGTGTCCTCTCTCTACTTTACCATGACAAGCCTTACGACCATAGGATTTGGAAACATAGCTCCTACCACAGATGTGGAAAAGATGTTTTCCGTGGCCATGATGATGGTTGGCTGTAAGTACCTTGTTTTTATTTTTTATTTATGTAAATCGTTGTCGTTGGCAGTTTTCTAGGCTCCAAGCTCTGGCAGGGTTGAAATGAAACTATTTTGTCTTCAGAAAGGTGTTTAATCCACATCATTTACATTGGTTTAATTTTTATTCATCCTTAGAAAATGAAAATGCAAATTAATATATTTTATTTTTTGGACTGTATTAACACATTTAAAACAGTGTGGACAGAGTGATATAAACATCAGAATGGGAAATCCCTGATTTAATTCTGTTCACAATGTTCATTGAATTCCAGAACAGCAGACATAATCTGTTGTGAGATACCCAGTTTAAAAAATATTTTACCTAATAGTCAAATGCCTGAATTAAAATTGATTTCAGGATACAGATCTCTGCAGTTTTTACAATTAAGACTAGAACAAAAGGTCTAATCTCCATTATATACACTCTATTAGATATATGCCTATTTGGAAGAATGTAAGGATTAATAAGTATAGTAAAATCTTTTCAGCAAGGACAAGAGTGTCTAGGATTTAACATGCATACCTGAGTACTAAATGCCTTGAAGGTGTTCTTGGGAGTAAAATGCTCTCTAATGGACCCAAAGACCCTCAAGTTCTACACTTAGACTGGGACTGGATGACATCAGAAGACCAGAACACTGTGGAAATACATGCTAAAGAAGCTGTTGTAAAAGAAGATCTTAGGAAGACTTGACCACCTCCATATCTCCAAGTTAGGTGATTTATCCTAACCTAGTTCTGATACCTAAAGGAACCTTAAGATCATGGACCCAGAGGTGTGATTAGTGTTACTATCAGCTGTTAAGCCTTTGGATCATGGTCATTGGTTTTTGGTCTAAGGCCTCTTTGTTAAGGTTTCAATTGCAGAGGTTTATATTTTGACACTGATGGGAAAGATGTTAGAGTATCAGCTGGCCCATAATGGGTCAATATCTTGGGTTTAGGCAAAGTAGTTTTCAGAGTTTAGAATGTCTGAAAGCTATTGGAACACAATACTAGCAATTGCTTAGCTTCTGTACCTCTATACTCCTTTGCACAGGTACAGAAACAAGAACTCACAGGTTCTATTTGCTGGTTAAAGGTAACAGACAGAGTGAGAATTCCAAATGCTGTTTACACCAGAGTCTTTTAGAAGAAAAATGTTCTTACATACAAAGAGATCCTGATGATTAATTAAACTGTTGCCTACACACCAAAATGCTAAGATGCATTAGCAAAAAAGTACTTTATAAGTTCAGGAGATGATATTTGTCAGATGTAATATTTATTGCTATACTACTTTTAGTATTTATATAATGCATTTTGCCTTACACTTGGGCATAATTAGATTTTTTTTAAAGTCTATTTTCAAGTAATTATAGATTCACTGGATGTTGCAAACATAGTAAAGAGAGGGCCTTTGTGTCCTTCACCTGGTTTCCTCATAGTTGCATCTTACAAAACTCTAGAACAAGACCAACCTGACATTGGTATGACATGTGTGTATAGTTCTGTGGCATTCTGTCATGTGCAGATAGATTCCTATAACTACACTGATATCAAGGTACAGAATTGTCTCATTACCACAACTATGTCCCTCATGTTACTGCTCTATAGTCAAACCCATCCTTTTCTCCAAGCATCCCTAACTCTCTGGCAACTGTCACTCTATTCTTCATTTCTGTAATTTTTTGTTTTTGAGAATGTTATTCTATAAATAGACTCATACAAAATGTGACCTTTCAAAACTGGCTTTTTCTACTCAGCATAATCCCCTTGAGATCTGTCTAAGTTGTTGAGTATATCAATAGTTTGTTCCTTTTTATTTCTGAGTACTATTTCATGGTTTGATATACTGCTGTTTAACCATTCTTCTATGGAAGGATGTTTTGGTTGTTTCTAGTTTTGGGCTATCATAAATGAAGCAGCTATGAACGTTTTTTGTTTGGACATAAGTTCTCAGTTCTCTGAGATAAATACCCAGAAATGTGATTGCTGGGATATATGGTAAGTATATGTTTAGTTTTTCTTTTAAGAAATTGGCAAACTATTTTACAAAATAGATATACTAGCATAGTTAGGTTTTCACAAGAGAATAATAAGAAAAGTTAAAGGACACCATTATTCATTTTGTTTCTCAGGTCCCAAACCTGGAAACCATCCTGGTGCCTGTTTTTTTCTCTTGTATTACATCTATTTGTAACAAGTTCTGTTCACTTTACCTTCAGAATTCATTTGATTATTTCTCTTCACTTCTAACTTACCACCCAAGACCAAGTCACTACCATCAGTGACCTGGATATTTGCAGTACTCTCCTACATTCCTCTGTTTCTACTCTTATCCCACAATCTCTACCCAGGTGGCCCTTAAAGTAAATTAGATCACACATTCCTCTGCTCAAAGCCCTCCTATTTTTAGTGCACATAAAATAAAATCCAGATTCTACCCCTTCTGTGGTTGGCCTTGCCTGCCTCCCTCACACCACATCCATTCCTGCCTTGCCTTATCTACCCAATCACCCCAGCCGTCTGGCATCTCTGTCCACGTCAAGCCGAGTCCTGTCTCAGGGTATTTGTACCTGTTTTCCTTACTGCTTAAAACATCTCTCCTCTCTATTATGTCATGAATTCATGCTGGTCTCCATTCATATGTCATCTTCAGAAATTCCTCCCAATATATTCAGAAATTTCTCCATACTGTAATTCAGAATTCTTCTCTACTATAAAAAACCATTCCAGTGCCTGCCTCCCTTGTTCTCTGACCCTTAACCTTTTTCTTCTTCATTTTACCCACTAAGACCTAAAACCATGTTGGCTCTGACTCTGTTTTTCTTTCCTTCAGTAAGTAAGCTCCACAAGAGTAGGGCTTTGTCTGCTTTTTTTTTTTTTTTTTCTATATACCCAACTTTTAACAATTAAACAATTTTTAATACTGTGCTCAATCTAAATATGTTGTATGAATGAATGAACTTGAAGATATTCTGATGGCCATAGTATCTCCTGTCCTGAATCCACTCCAGTTACGTCTCTGATGAAGATATGTGCCAGGAAAGGGCAGTCTTCGAAATTCGGCCCTGATTCCTTTGTGAAAGCCCTGGTGAGCTCAGGGCTTTTTGTCTGCCTTTAGGAGTGTCGTGGCCCCTTTAGATGGAGTACCCCAACCCTAAATCTCCCACTAGGCCTGATGATAAGCTGTAAGAGGCTAATCAGTGGAAGCACCAACAACTCTTTCTCTCACAATGTTTTACCATTTATCTCCTGAATCTACATCCATTGGAAATTTCCACATAGATTCAGCTGAGTTGTCAAAACTTCATTTGGTTCAGAGTTGGTCCCATTCCTTCCTGACTTTATGGATGGCCAATTATATTGCTATATAAAAATTTATTTCTGCTCTTTCCTGTCCCTTTTCTTCAGTTCCCGTCTTGATCTCAAGATGAAGACCTTGCATTAAAGTTGGTCCTTTCCTTTTGAATTTCCATTATTTCCTTTCAACACCTGAGCAGTTGTTTTCTGTTAATAAACCAATTTCTGACATCTTTTGCCTGTTGATTTAGGTTTTCTTTTTATGTCTCCGAATAAGTTTCAGTTTCTATAGCCAGAATGTTCCAAGGAGATGCCTTTTAATTTTCTTCTTAGACCTTGGGTCCTTAGTAATTTCATGGCATTTTTCCTTTGCAACAACCTAAGGAGAAAATAGAAAACTGTCAAGACCCATGAAGTGTTACAGTAACTTCCCACAATTCCAAAATTTATTAGATGCACATTGCACAAAATATCAGCCAAATGCGCCTGTTGCAGCTGTTTGCAATCTTAGTATGATTTTTTTTCCCTACAATAATACTGAGGAAAACAAAGCAAACCACCAGTGTTCTCAGAACCCAACATATGTTAGCCATGGATGTAGCCAGAGATGTGTGTGTGTGGGCAGGTAGTGAGGGAGGGAGGGAGGGAGGAGAGAGGAGAAAGGACAGAGGGAAGAGGGGGGAGAGGTGGTGGGGCGGGAGGAAAGGGAGAGAAGAGAAATCAGACAGGTTCATGCTTAGGATTTCACGTCCGCTGTTTTAGAAGCACCGCTTATAAACTTATAATGCAGGAACCGAGAAAAATAAAGGTTGTTGGAAATACCAACTGCCTATATTCTACAGAAAAAATGATCACTACTTGTAAATGATAGCTTCTTTTTCTGGAGAAAGTCATCTGAAATGTTCATGCTTTTAGCAATATTTAGCAATTTCAGTGGCAGCAATTTCAGTTCCTATGTCCTTTTTGAGCCCCTTTTTTTTTAATGGCCTATCTCTCTGACTCCTATTTCTTCTGCCCCACTCCTTTCCAATGCTGAATTGCACATAGACCTGTGCAGGAACATAGTCTCAAGGTTCTCCTTGTGATACTGAACAATCTTCAAAAAAATTTATGGCTGTGGACTACCTTCAAATCTAGACCTTATGTTTCTTTTTGTTCCCTTCTATGTTGGCAAGATCCCCAATTTTTTGCCATTTATCTGCTACCTAGGAATTTTTTAGACTTACACCTTTTGTTTTTACAGTTGCCCAAGGTAAAGAATTCTCCTGCTCAGATTCTGGAAATGGAAAGTTGTTTGGATCTTCTCAACATATGTCTGCCACCATGTATTCTTTACCCTAAATTTGTCTTTTCTCAGTTTTGGCATGCCTTGGGTGAGCTCCACGGCTCTGACAGCAGCCTGATACACTACTCCAGGATAGTCAGTTCCCCCCATTTCTCTGTTTCTGTCCATTCGTGAATGAACCTGATTGCTCTGCTGACATTCACAACATTCACTAACAAAGGGCTTGTGAAACAAGGTATTTTTGCAGTTTGGTTCTGTAGCAGTTGTGGAAAATAACATACTTTTTTTTTTTTTAAGATCAAGATGTGGGTATCTCTTTACTAATTTTTTTCAGTAAATACTTAATGATGCCTTTCTGAATTTTTAATCCATTTCATTTATAAATCTTATTATTGAGCGCTTAATAATTTTTTCTCCCAAAGATTAACAGACTGAGTAATTTTGCTTCTATTCACAAAACACCTTAGCACACTAATGATTTGTTTTGGTGGCTATAAATGAAAGGAATATGAGAATGGGATTTTTTGGATATGATTATCATTTTGTCTTAATGTATTTTTCTGGATCCTCTTCTAAAGATTTATCAAGAAAGATTTACTTAGTTCCTTCTTCATTACTAAATAATCACATAAATTACATTTTTGTTTAAGCCATCTATTATAAAAATGATAGTTTTTGTCTTTCATTATAATTTAATAAAAAAAGAAACAAATAAAAAGATGTTTGAATAACTTTGGCCATTAATAAAGTGTCTGACCAAACTTGTTATAAATATAACAAAACAAAATATATATATAATAAATTAAATAAATATACTTATATATATAACAAAGCAAAAACTGATATAGTTTGCTTTATTTCGTTTAATATATTATTAAATATTAAATACATTAGCAAACATGTAGACAGCATATTTCAAAGGACTATAAGGTTGGACTTTGGGTATTTATTTTATTTAAAAGCATTTTTACTTATTCCATTCCATGCTGCCTGCTTCGCTGCTAAAATAAGGCAGCCTGACTCATGTGGTATTTGACAATCAGAATCTGTCCTGCTGGGATGCCATCTTTAAAAGTACAACAAAGCAAAGCTGAAAGCTATAAATATGAGAATTGCTGAGGTTTAGTTGGTAGACAGGAATCCCAGTCATAATAATGCTAATCTGCCATTTTCAAATTGAGTGTAATTGATGATAACTCAGTCTTAAGAACTTTCTATAATTGGCTAGTATGTTTTATAATGCAGAAGGCAAATGTTTAGCACATTTAGAGGTATAGCAGGACCATTTGCCAGTAGGATGCATATGAAGGGAAATTTGAATCTCCACGTGGGTGGTTAAGTGCCACTGGGAGCACTTAGTTACACACTGGTCACTCAGCGTCATGCAGAGGAGACTCATGCCACGCATCATATTCTCCAGTTGATGAGCTCATTTAACATCCTCTGTGGAGTTCAGATAAAAGCCAAGCTGAGATTATGGGCTTTGCCCTTACTCCTCTCTACAGGAAAAGGAAATAAATGGAAGATGGGTAGACCCAGAGATTGGGAGAATATAGAATGAGTTGAGGGCAAAGGCCTGTGTGACCTTGGGGAGTCTGAATCTCTCTCTAGGTTTTAGTTTTTTCAATTATGAAATGTAGGAGTTAAAATAAATGACTTCTAGGTCCCTTTCTAGGTGTAAATGTCCATAGAATTGGTCTGATATTGGGATGAGGTTAATATGGAAAAGGAAGAAGTATCACTTAAAGGTTTTAAAGTTTTTCACATAAATTTCATACCTTGTTTTATGGAGAGTAAGATATGTTTTGTATAGAATATTTTCACTAAAGAGTTAAGAGGGAACTGTCAGGGATATTACAGAGAAAAAGACATGCTTTTGGAAAGGAAAGTGTTTTCTCATATAGAAATTAGGCAGCTAGGAAGACTAAAAGACATTTGCCTCAGGTCAGAGAAATGGGGCCAGGGAGAAGTCTGTACACCATGCCAGTGGGGACTCTGAAGGATGTTTGGCCCAGATGGATATCCAGGCAGGTTTAAAAGTGAGTTGTTACCATTTTCCAATATTAAAAAATTCTCCTCTACAAATCGTAATATGAAATTTCAGGTGACTCAGATACAATATTAAGTTATATGTTAATTTTTTTTCGCCCTTGCTCTTGTGGTGTAGGTAGGCAATGGAGTGTGAACATGCTGATTTTTCATTTCTGGTTTTAGTTTTAGCCAGATGGAAAGAGCTTTAAGCTTAATGTTTATTTTGGAAACTAGGTCAATTCTTCGTGTCTGCTTTACCCCTGCTTATAAAAAAGAATTTTTCTTTTTTTCTTCTCTTTAATGAGTTGAATATCCTTGAGGAAAACATTTTGTGGAGCCTAAGTTCAGGGTTATAGGCACCGTTTTTTCATAATTTAGTAGTTTCGGATATATAGGCCAGTAGTTAGAAAAAGACTACGCGATGTGCATTTTAGTCCATGTTTCTTATTCAAAGTAGGACTTGTATCTTTTGCAGGAATGTTTTCTTACACCCATATTTCTTTTTATGTTTAGCACCTTTTCACAAAAACCTCTCAGATTCTGTTAAGGGCTTAATTTTCCCAGAATACAACAAGACATTCTTAATGACCTATTAACTAGCTGGCCTCTTTGGAGAGCTTGGTCTCTGAACTACCTTGTATCCTTGCATCATTCAAAATTGTTTAATTCAATTAGCCTGACCCAGGTTTCCTGGTAGGATTGATATTAGGGAGACAAACTAGATACTTCCTGGCCCTCAATAAGTCAGTGATATAGTGAGTGTTACACAAGAAAATCACAGAATCATCTTTCTTTCTCTCTCATTGTCCCCTCTCCAACTCTGACCCTCACCCTCACCCCACCCCCACCTCTACCTTCTCCTTCATCTCATCTCTCTCTCTACTGTGAGCTAAGAGCTAAGACTGTGAACAGGTGAACAGAGAATTGGGCTGAACTGTAAAGCTAGTGATTGCAGGGTCTGTGTTTTTGTCCTGTTCATCATTGCATATTTAGCATGGAGCATTGTGCCTAGTTGCTAGTTGTACTCATTGAACATATGTAGAATGAATGAATGAATGAATGCATGAATGAACGAACGAACGAAGTTCATCTAGCTCAGCCTATAGAATATAGGAAGATTTTAGAAGAAGTAACTTGAGCTCAGAATACAAACAGAAGGTAAATGCAGCAAGATTTAGGTACTTATCCAGGTAGGGAGAACAGGTGCGGAAAAAAACCCCAGCAGGTATGAAATGGCTTGGCCTTTCTGTGGAACTCCGTGTATTTCACTTTGGCTTGACGGGGAAGTAGATGAGGATGGGAGGAAGGAAGGAATTAAGGTGTGTAAAGGCCTGCATAGTTTAATAAAGAGTTTGAATTTTTTCTGAAGGTTGTGGGATCAATCCATGGAAGATGGATTAGAGGAGAGAAAGGCGGTAGGCAGAGAAATCAGTGAGGAGGCTATTTCCCTAATCCAGGAAGACGTTAAGGAGATAGGAATATGGAAAATAATTTAAGTTTTAGAATTGGAAAAATCCTTTTTTTTTTTTTTTTTTTTTTTTTTTTTTGGTAAAAGGCCAGATAGTAACTATTTCAGCTTTGTGGGCCTTATGGACTTGTTACAAGTACTACCCCTCTGCTGTTGTAGTGCTAAAGCAGCCATAGACATAAATGAATGAACGTGGTTCCCCACAGTCCAGGACACACAACATGGTTTGTGAAAAAGACCATTCGAGTCAGACAAACCTGGGTTTAATTTTGTTATTATTTATTAAGGATTGACATCAATTATCTAAACCATCATCTGAAAAGTGACGATAATAGTCTCTACATTGCAGTTATTTGGAACACTGAAAAAGAGATTATGTGTAAAGTTCTTGAAACATTTTCTTAAGTTGTAATTGGTGAATAGATGACTGTGTCAGATACGGTTGAAGAAGGAATTTAGCTGAGTGAATGACAGAGTTCTTTTCCGAGTTAGGAAGGAAGGGGCAGACATGACTGGGGTAGAGGGTAGTTCTTTGGGGGCACGTTCGGTGTGAGGTGCCTGCAGGTCCTTTGGTTGGAGATGTCCACAGGTTAGGCGGTGAGAAGGGTGGCAGTTTAGGTTTCAGAGATGTGAGGCATGGGGACATCTCTCTGGGGGTCTGGGTAGGGAAAGTAACCGTTGTCAAGAGAGTGTAGGATGGTGTCAGAATGCAGCTGGCCAAGGGCGGACACTTGAGGCAGAAGGGCCACAGAGAGATTAAGCAGAGATCCTAGAGGTGTAAAAAGGAAGCATGGCTCCTAGAGAAGCGTTTGTCGGCTAACACAGGATGAGAGAACTTCAAGAAGGAAGGGAGAACAAGACAAATGGGACGACAGCAGGCAAGGTCTGAACGATTAGAAGGTCCGTGGGGACCTTCAGTGAGTAGTTGCATTGGATAGTTGAGGGGAGTTGTCTTTATGGGACCTAAAACCTTTTTTTTCTATACGAAGGAAAATAATTTTATAAGCAGCCATTAACTTAGTGTAGGTAGATTATGCATATACAATATTTTTCACTGCCAATGTTGCCTTTTTCTGAATCAGTTTTCAAGTCAAAAACGTATATTTAAATTAGGTTACTAGATGTATTACATATACATGGAATTTTTTCTTTGTATTACAAAATAGCAAATACAATTGAATTAAAGAGAAATCTTTATGGAATTCCACTTTTTAAGAACATATTTTACTCCGGGGAGAGTTTTATTTACTAATGACTACAAGGTTATTTGGTGACCTTTCAATAAATTTAATTTTGATACCTATGAATGCAGATGCTGCCTGGGGCAGGTCGTTACCTGGTAGGTGAAGTAGTGCTCTGTTAGAGAAGAACATCGGAGATTTACATAATCCTTACACATGTGTATCGAGAGTCAGTTGACATGTGATCTTAATTTTGATTGAAATAAAATGCTTAAAATTTTTTTCCCCACAGGATAAATTTTAATAGATTCATAGACGAATATATTTAGAACATGTTACCATAAATGTCCTTTACAAATGGATTTAAGAATTGCTTTGGTATGCTCAGAGAGGGGATTTTCTTTGGAGCAATTTCTAAGCCAGTTTCCAAGTGACTGCTTCTTACCTACTTATTTAATATTTATATAAATTGTGATGACTGAGTTAAGCCTTCTTGGGAGTTCAGGTGCCAGACACATGGTCCTGGCTTTGGGCTGTGTGTATAAGGAAGATTTCTCTGGGAGGAGAGCTATATCCAATTTGACTCTCTTGAAATACTAGAGGCTTTAAAAAAAATTCTGCAGCTAACTCTTGAACTGCCTTTTAGATAAGGCGTCCCCAAACCGTGGGCCGTAGATTAGTACCCAACCTGTGGCCTGTTAAGAACCGGGTGACATAGCAGGAGGTGAGCGGCGGGCAAGTGACTGAAGCTTCATCTGTATTTGCAGCCGCTCCCCAGAGCTAGCATCACCGCCTCAGCCCCACCTCAGATCATCAGGCATTGGATTCTCAGAGGAGCACCCGTCCCCGGTGCCAGAAAGGTGGGGGACCACTGTTTCCGATGCCGTCTTCATCTGTGAAAGTCTAATTTTGGGGCCTTACTGATTTAAAATGAATATAAGGGAAGGACGCTTGGACTCATACCTCATACTTCTTAGACTTTGGCAAAGGAGACAGGTTGACTCTTTTAATGGGACTTTGGGGTGGGAACCATAGATTTCAGAACTTTTCTTACCTTCTTTGAGTTTGTCAGTTTCTTTAGGAAAGACCTCAACTCTCCAACTCCCTTCTCCTAGGAGGGCCTACCTAGAGAACAGCACCATTTCCCCAGCCCCCATGCACGCTCCAACACTCCAGGTTCATCATCCTTGTCCTTTGGCTTCACCATGCCCTAAAAATGTTTCAGTTGATTCTTCTAATCATGAACAATTGGGATGTACCTGCCTCTTCTGTTCCTGTTCCAAGATCTCGGAGCACAGTGTGGAGTAAACCACACAGCCATGTAAACAGGTGCCACTAAAATGCACAGTCCACAGTCTTGTGAATCTTTACTTATTTTAGGTCATCTCCCTCTCACATTTGCTGAGCCAGCTATTCTTATGCAACTCTTGCATGTATTCTTCCCACTTCTACTAAACGTGTGACTACTCTACTTCATCTCAGCAGACAACCTTCCTTTTACTTTCTCTGTAAAAGAAAGGATAGCTGTAGCAGATGCACATTTCTTTCATTCCTGACCCTCCTATGACAAAGACAGGCTAGAAGAAGGGTCGGGGGTAAAGGTGAGGGGACAGCCAAACCACACACAACCTTGTAGGCCAAAGTGCAGTGGCTTTTTTTTTTTTTTAAGTCAGGTGGGAAGGATTAGAGGATTTGGGTCCAAGAGAAGCAATCTCTTTTTGTTCATTGTCTTATGTTTTATGAAGATCAATTTGGCTGCTGTGTGGAATTTAGACTGTAACCGGTCAAGGATGGAAGAGGGCAGACGGGTTAATAATCAAGGTGAGAGATATGGCAGTGGTAGCTAGAATTAGTTAGATTCTGGACAGATGGTTAGGACCAACAAAATATGAGGGTATGAGAGGAAGTGGGGGTTAGGATTTACTTTAAGGCTTTTAGTGCAAACAACTGGTGTGCTAAGTTGGGGATGGTCATTTGTCATGTTGAGTGGGCAGTTAGATATGTGAGTCTAGACTTCTGTGGAGGGGTTCAGAGTGAGGACATAGATTTGCTTTGTAACTTGATGTTTTATTTCCACCAATTCTTCTATTTTTAGGCATGTTTCCTAAAGCTTGTGTCTTTAATTTCTTATTTCCATTTACTACTTACTGAAAGTGGACTTCTTCCCCTGTACTAACTCTCAAAGTAATTTCACAGACACATTTTCATCCATACGGAAACATCTCCTTTGGCTTCTTTGGTGTTTAGCTCTCTCTGGTTGCTTTCCCACTGCTGTGGCTATTGCTTCTCTGTTTCTTTGCTAAATCATTATACTCTGTCTGTCTCTTAAATATTGAAAACCATGATATTGGGAACAAATTATTGAAAGAAGAGCTCTCCTGATAGCCTGAGCAGTGTCTTTCTACAAGGAATAATTTAAGGGGCTCCAGCCAACTTCCAGATATCGCTCTGAGCGCTTTGCCTGATGATCCCTCCTTTGTGTGCCCTTCCCTCCCAAAGGCCTCTGTTAAACTATTTTAGTCTCTGAAAAGTGAAAGTCTCTAGTCCCTATCAGCACACCAGCATGCACCGAGTTTTAAACTAGCTCACTGTCACAACGAAAAGAGAAGCTGAGATTTCAGAGGAGGGTGGAGAAAACACTCAGTGCATGGGGTGCTGGCTGGTAGGCAGCGGCAGGAAGGAGCTAAGATGATGATGCCAGAAGAAAAGAGACTCTTCAAGGACTCTTTTTTTTCTTAGCTCTATGGTGGAAAAAATGATCAAGGATTGATAATTCATGCCTCTTTTCTCTCGTTTCCTGCCATGAGAACTTTCTTTCTTTGTCTAAAGTGTCCTTGTCTCATTACCCCTTTATTATGGTCTGTAATTATATCCTTTAATTCTTTCTATATATGTTTACTGCTTGTCTCTCCAACTAAGATGGGAGCCACAAAGGCAAGGGATTGTCTGATTTGACTCCGTATTTCTGGTGTAACAAGAGCATAGTAGGGTGCGCAATACATTTTTTTGAACAAATGAATTGATTTTGATACTCCATATTTGAAAACTTGTAGATTGAGAGCAAAGCAAAACCACACAGGTTTTCTAGATGTATTTTAGTGGTGGGTTTAAACATATATGAATCTTAGATCTATAAATATGTGGCTGGCTTGAAGCAGGTACACTTCTCTGTTGCTTTTGGTTTCCCTTTTTTTTTTTTTTCCCCACATAAATTTCCTTCTACTCTGCCCACCTTTGTTTCACAGCTCCCCACCACCCTCCCCCCCTCCCCCTGTTTTCTGGGAAAGCTGCTCAGATTTTAACTGTAAAAACAAAACACAACAAGAAACAACAACAACAAAAGAAGCCATTTGCTGTCTCAAGGGCCTGGCACTTGCCAAGGAAATCTATACTTTCAAGATTATTGTTTTGCCTATGGGCTTTTAAAAAGTCTGATTTGAACTCCAAGCTACACTGCTTTCATTGTTCTCATCTACATCTGCACTCCCCTTGAAAAGTTACTGCCATCGTTTCAGTGGAGAGGACAGCGTAGGGGCCATTAGGAAGAACTGGGACTTAGAGGGACCAAAAATACTATGTGTGTTTGTGCGTGCGTGCGTACGCTTGCACACATGTGCTCGTGTTTACTTCATCCTCAATCATGAGTGAGTCCTGGCATAAATGAATGAATCTGCTAAACTACCAATCTCTTTTTGGTTACTGGCTACAGAAAGGAACCACCTGGGAATTCGAATGGTTTGGAAACTGTATCACAGAATTTTATGATAAAAGTTTTGATATTCTATTCTATAGAGGCAACATAAGATTAGGACTGTTTCAACTTTCATCAGAAGCAGAAATATCCTTTTTGTTGTGATCTGCTAAAGAAAGAAAACCATGTAAGTGTATTTTAGAAATATACGCATCTTGAAATAAATGTGTCCCTTCACCCAAAGGGAAATTTCAGTGGTTTCTATTGTTTGATAAGAGCCTTCCTATAGCTATGTGACTTTTAACTGCTAATTTAGTCTTTACAGAGAAATTTCCAGAGGAAAAAAAGGTGATTGTAACGGGATTTGGTTAATATGACAGCACTAGAGAAGTCAGCTGATACACAGAAAGAGACCCAGGACCCACAGATGGAGGGGAGGAAATGCTAAATATTTTCTCAATTTCTGGTTTTCCTGGATTCTTCTAATTTAATCTGTGTGGTATTTCAGATTATCTGCCTTAAAAAAATTTTTAATCTTTAGATCAAAGTAATACACATAGTTTAAAAAGCCAAATAATGCTAAAAGGTTTATTGTAATAAAATAGTTTACTGCTCTCCATGTCTTTTTTTTTTTTATTTCTCAAAAACTACCTTAAAGTATTTTTACTTTTTGGTAATATTTATCTTTTTATCTCTAAATAACATGATTATTGGAGAGGATTTTTGGTTTTAGTTATTATGTATTGTCTTCCATCTTTGGAAGATGGAAATATAATTCTCTTTTCTGTCCTCTGTCCCATAACCATCCCTACATACAGATATATACATTTTTCCAATTTTCTGTCTTCTAAAAATATTTAAATCATAATTTATGTCAAATCAGTAGTTTGTTTTCATTGTCATGACTATGCAGACACTATATATGAGCCACATGTATACTATTATTATTCTTCTGTGTAATGTTTTGTTTCACCGAGAGTAATTATTGTCATTAAATTTTTTTTTTCTTAGCTTTCCATGTTTTTCACTCTATTTCATTTCCAAACTCTCCTGTATAATTCTTATCTCAATATGCTCATTTAGGTAGAGGTCAACTTGTCTTTGGAGCCTTCTGATTTCTCTAGTTTGGACCAATGACTATAGGCCTGATCCACAGCTCTCAGCCTGACATTTTCTTTCATTTGTGGTCCTCGGGAATCCCTTTGCCATTCGCTTTTTTGAACCTCCTGTTTCCTGTGTCCGTTTTGAAGGAACAATTCTCCAAAGAAAAGATGCAGTCTTTTTTGAGATTGTACATGTCTTAAAATCTTTTTCATTTATCCTTACACTTAATTGATAGTTCAGATGGGTAGAGATTTAAAGGTTAGAAATGATTTTATGACAGAATTTTGAAGCATTCCTCTTTTGTCTTTGAGTTTTGAATGGAACTATTGAGAAGATTGATTTCATTCACATGTTTTTATTTTATTTTATTTTTTAATTTTAATTTTTTAAATTGAGGTATAATTGACATTACATTAGTTTCAGGTGTACAACATAATGATTTGATATTTGTATACATTGCAAAGCGATCACCATAGTGTCTAGTTAACATTTAACACCTTGCGTAGAAGCAACATTTTTTTATCTTGTGATGAGAACTTTTAAGATCTACTATCTTAGCAACTTTCAAATACGCACATATTGTTAACTCTAGTCACCATGCTGTACTTTACATTACCGGAACTTAATTATTTTGTAACTGGAAGTTTGTGCCTTTGACCCAACCCCACTGATTTCTTCCATCTTTCTACCACCTGCCTCTGGCAACCAACAATTTGTTCTCTATATCTATAGGCTTTTTTGTTTGTTTTGGTTTTGGTTTGGTTTTTTATATTCCACATATAGGTAATATCACATGGTATTTGTCTTCCTCTGACTTATTTCACTTTTATCATATTATCCTCAAGATCTGTCCATGTTGTCACAAATGGCAAAATTTCATTCTTTTTGATGGCTGAATAATATTCCATTGTATAAATATACCATATTTTATTCATTCATTTGTTCATTCATCAATGGACACTTAAGGTTGTTTCTGTATCTTGGCTATTGTAAATAATGCTGCAATGAACATGGGGGTACATATCTTTTCATGTCAGTGATTTTTTTTTTTTTTTTCAGATAAATACCCAAGAGTGGAATTGCTGGGTCATATGGTAGTTCTATTTTAAAATTTTTGAGGAACCTTCATAATTTTCCCTGGTGGCTGAACCAATTTACATTGCCACAACAGTGAACAAGTGTTCTCTTTCCTCCATATATACCCTAGCCAATTCTTGCTATTTCTTTTTTTTTGATAATAGCCCTTTTAACATGTGAGGTGATAGCTTTGATTTATATATCACTGATGGATAATGATGTTGAGCACCTTTTAATGTACCTGTTGGCCATCTGTATGTTTTCTCTGGAAAATCTATTCAGATCTTCTGCTCATTTTTTAATTAAATTATTTGTTTCATTATTAAGTTGCTTGAGTTCTTTATATATTTTGAATGATAACCTGTTATCAGATATTGAATTGCAAATATGTTCTCCCATTTAGTAGGTTGCCTTTTCATTTTATTGATTTTTTTTTTTTGCTGTGCAGAAGCTTTTTAATTCATTGTAGTTTACCTTGTTTATTTTTGCTTTTATTGTTTTTGTTTTAGTGTCAGATTGATTAGTCTTGATTCTTTTATTTATTTATTTGTATATTTGTCAAGATTTTCATACTTTATTTTTATTTTATTTTTTATTTTTTTGTTATAGTGACATTGGTTAATGAAATCCTGTAAGTTTCAAGTGTACATTTCAACAATAGGGCATATATGTATTGCATCATGTTCACCGCCCATAGTTAGATTTCATTCTGTCACTATGTATTTGACCCTTTTACCCCATCTACCTCTTCCCTGCCCCCCATCCTCTGGCAACTTCTAGTCTATTGTCCATGTCCATGAGTTTCCATTTGTTTGTCCTGTTTGTTGCTTTTAGGTTCATATCACACATAGAAGTGATATCATGTGATTTTCAACTTTTTCTGTCTGGCTTGTTTTGCTAAGTGTGATAATAGCAAGGTCCATCCATGGTGTCGCAAATGGCAGTATTTTATCTCTTCTTATAGCTGAGTAATAATCCTTTGCATATATGTACCATATCTTCTTTATCCAGTCATCTATCGTAGGACACTTTGGTTGTTTCCATGTCCTGAACACTGAGAATAATGCTGCTATGAACATCAGTGTGCAAATATCTTTTTAGATATATGTTTTCAAGTCCTTGAGGTAAATACCCAGTAGAGGGATTGCTGGATCGTGTAGTAGATCAATTCTTAGTTTTTTGAGGAAACTCCATACTGTTTTCCATAGTGGCTGTGCCAATTTGCAGTCCCACCAGCAGTGTATGAGGGTTCCTTTTTCTCCACATCCTCTCCAACATTTGTTATTACTTGTCCTGTTGATAACGGCTATTCTAACAGGTGTGAGATGGTATCTCATTGTGGTTTTGATTTGCATTTCCCTAATAGCTAGTGATGTTGAGCATCCTTTCATATGTTGCCCATTTGTATTGGTGTCAGATCGATTAAAGTCTTGATTCTTTTAAGTAGTACATTTTTCTCTCTCCTTCCTTTCTGGAAACCTTTAAAATCTTCTTTTGGTACTCAGTATTATGAAATACTATGGGTGATGTCTTTTTCCGTTTGTCTATTTTTATCTATTCTTCTAGATTTTCAATGGGAATGTTTTATCATTTGGAAATACCTATTTTTCACTTCTGGGAAATTCCCTTGAGTTATTTTATTGATAAGTCCTTTTCCTTTTCTTTTCTTTTCTTTTTTTTTTTTTTTATTGAAACTCCTTCTTATTATTTGGACATTAGATCCCTTGGCTTGATTTTTTAATTTTCTTACCCCTTTCTACAATCTCTATGATTTTTTCTTTTTTTCATTCTATGGTCCAGAGTTTTCCTTAGGCTCAGTTTTTAATCCTTCTACTGAGTTTGTATTTCTCTTAGCCTCTGTCATTTTCTAAGAGCTCAAGGGTTTTCTCTGTGTTCTTTCTTATAACATTCTGTTTTGCGTCCTGAGTTCAAAATCTCTTTTCTCTCTGGGGTAGTTCGACGATGTGTATATTATTTCCACATCCCCACATAGTCTCTGTTTTCTTTAAGTCAATGTGTGGTGTGTTGCTTTTGGTCTCCATTTTTTTGTGTGTTGGAAGCCTTAGGTAGATGTTTGGGAATCCTGGATGTCTTTTTATGGCTGGACTTGTGACTGTGTTTTAATGTAGGGAGATCTGCTTGGGTTATATTGTGGGGAATACTCAACATCACAATTTTTACACAATTTCTGTTGGGCTGCCAGTTTCCCCAAAGAGGAATTTTTCTAGTTTCCAGGCTGGAAAATGAAGGCATTGCTTCCAGCTTTCTGAAAGCTGAATGGGGAAATAGAACTGGGGCGGGGCTGGGGTGAACATTCAGTGTATAAACTTTCACATACCCCTCCCGCCTCCGATTTCAGCGTACTTCCTCTACTTTCTGCTGTTCCTCAGTCCAGAAGTGCTCTCCAGTCTTCTGTTGAGGTGTGAAAGGGGAAATGGCCCGGCATTGTGGAATGAGGGAGGGCATCTGGGAGTTGGATATCCATCTGCTTCTTAAATGGACTATCAACAAATCCTGCAGTTTCAGCTCTACCTTTGCCCCCTCTCTTCCAGACATATCTGGTGGTGGCGATTTCTGGGGTATTTGGAGGTTCCGTAGTGCAAATCAGATTAATTCCTGGTTTCCCCTCTGCTGGTTTAAGATTCAGTTTTCTCGGGCCTGCTAATTCAGTTACTACTTGTCCTGTCAAAATTTTGTTGTTGTTTGTTTTCATACTCTCTTTGCCCTTGTGACTTTATGGTTTAATCAATTTACTGTCATTTTGTGGAGTTTTGAGAGGAAGCAAGAACAAATACAGGTGGTCAGTCCTCCATCCTTGGCTGAGCCTCTCTGTCTCTACATAGTTCTGTCAGTTCTTCTGGGTTTTTCTTCTCTTTTTTTTGTTCATTATCCAGATTATCAAGACAGCTCTTGATATAGTTCTAAAAATTCCTACTGCTATTTACCATTAGTCTCAAGCTACTTGGTTAGTAGGGAATATCTAATCATTGCTAAACACATTTGAGGTCCAGTGGTATAGTATCTGTCTACTTAACCTCTAAGTCTGCTCCACTGTCTACTTGGCTTCTCAGCTATACTATGTGGTTCCTGATCATTGGAAGTCCTGTTCTGTTACAACAACCTCTGTTGAATCACTTCCTCTGGCATTCTTCTTCTCTCTGTATTTATTAGAGCCAAGCTTTCTTTTATACTACATCAATCCTCAAACCTACCTCTAGCAGAGCATCTTACCCAACTCCTTAAATATATAGACTAATACTATATAAATGATCACACACTCTGTCATTGGCTTGATTGAGTCAGGGGTCTAACTTTTTCACATACGTTTATATATTAGAGTTAAAGGAAAGCAAGAAATTTACTAGCATCAGGGGTGCAGCTGGACCTAAATATCTTCAATTTTGTAAAGTCAGGATTCCGTTATACTCTCAGGACTAGAAATGGTTGGCAGTACAGGAGTGAGAGGAAAAACTACTCAGTTCTATGGACTAAACGTAAAGCAATCAGAGCTAAATTCCTTTCTCTCAGCCTTTAATAAACAGCATTTTAGAGTCCACAATGAATTCAGCATAGTGATGTTTGGATTTTGTTGATAAACCTGTTATAGGTGTTTTTCAGTTTGTGTTTGGGTTGAAATACTGTCAGCTGGAATACTTCACTGAGGTACTCAGTATAGGATGGGAACATATGTGCCTTCGATGAAAGCTGCTTTGCAGTGAAAATCACTGGGATTCCTGGGAAGCTGTATCTTGTGAACATTGTTATATAAGCACTGCCTTTAAAATCGTTGGCTTGAGTCTCCAGTAAATAGGTTTATAGAGTCTGGGCTTACTGACTGAGCAGGGGTGAAGATGAAATGTCTTACTACTGTGGTATGTGGAAGTTTTCTATTGTTGCATAGAACTTCGCCCACATAGATTTAAAGCTGGGGAAGGCTGACTTGTAAAAATCATCATGGTTAGTGGTAAAAAGTAAGCTTCAAAAGTATCATGATTAAAGGCTATGCCCATATTAGAAGTTGAGTAACTAGAGGGTCTGGAATAGAGTGAATAAGAGAGAAAATGGTATAGGATGAGGTCAGAAAGGTAATAGGATCTGATCATCCAGGGTCCTGGAGACCATGTTATTCTGTGGATGGGAATCTCTAGAGGGTTCCGAGGAGAAAACAACATGATCTGGCATTTTAAGAGGGTTGCTGTGGCCATTGTGTTGAAAGTAAACTCTATGATGTGAGGAAAGAGATGGTTCAGAGTGGCTCTTGAAATAATCTTAGTGAGAAATGATGGTGGCTTGGACAAAAGCCGTAGCAGTGGAGATCTTGGGCAGTGCTGAGGTTCTAGTTACATTTCGAAGATGGATAAAACCAACAAATCAGATATCTGACAGATCAGATGTGGGGTGTTAAAGGAAGAGAGAAATTAAGAATGACTCTCAGTTATTTATTTTTTACTTTTTTTTTTTTTTGTCTGTGCATCTCTAGGGCTAGAGATGAGTATAGGGAAAATAGAGATTTTTTTGAGGGGAGACAATGTAGAATTAGGAGTTAAATTTTGATAAGTCATATTAAATTTGAGATGTTTGGTTGATGTCTTTATAGGCAGTTGGATAGAAAAGTCTAGATTTCAGGGGAGAGATTCTGGCTGGAATTTGAGAATTGTTGGTAGAGAGCTGATATTTAAAGTCTTGTTGAGACTGGTTGAACCCACCAGAAGTTTGAGAGTAGCTGGGGAAGAGGTCTAAGAACTTAGTTCTGGGGCATTCCAGTATTTAGTGGACAGTAAGATAAGGTGAAACTAGCGGAGAGACTGATAAGGAGCACCTAGTGAGATAGGGAGAAATCGAAAAGTGAAGTGTCTTGTGGGCCAGGTGAAGGAGTGTTTCAAAACAGAACCGCTGTGGCAAGTGCCACTTACAGGGCAAGCAGGACAAGACCTTGGAATTGATCCTCGTATTTTGCATTCTGGAGTGGTCACTTAAGCAGATTTGATGGAATCATGGAATTGAAAGCTCTTACTAACTTGGTTAAGCCTCAGTATTCTCATCTGTAAAATGGGATTGTATTACCTATGTCATAGAGTTATTGTGAGAACTAAATGAATCGATTCACATGAAGTACTGAGAATAGTGCCTAGCAAATTGTAAACAGTAAATGAATATTTATTTTTGTTGCTTCTAGATGCCTCTATTCAGGTGGACATTAATTGTGAGTTGTTATCCTTTGGGGAGGTCCTGCAACTAATTAAGAATCTACCTAACTGAATAAGCATCCAGTCCTTATACCTCCCTGCCAGGCTATCACTGAAGATCTTGTCTAGTGACTCACCAAGGTATAGGTAAATTTGCACAGCATGGTAACACTGTTAAACAAGAAATGAGATTTTCACATGACTTCTTCTGCAGGACCACGTGATGGGTCATAGAGTTCACTCCTCTTGTTTCTGGATGCTTATCCATTCTAAATCTTGTCAAAGAATAATGCCTAGTTCATCAGTTCGTTATTGGAATTCACTAGTCTCACTCTTCTAATTTGAAAATTACAGTTGAGTTAGCCTTATTATCTAGTATTTTTCCAACTCTGTATTCCTCAAACAGGGGCATCAGAAGCACAGCTGTCCCTTTGGCAGTTTCTCCACAGTGTCTTGGGATAAAATCCGGTGCAGCCAGAATATGTGAACTCTTTTAGAGCAATTAATGTTTTGTTTTCTTTTTTAATCAGTTTGTCTCCTGTTGGGTTTATGTCCTCTCTCAGCAGTGCTCATTATAATCTATATTCTAGTCTGAATGTCATGCTGCTTGATACAGAGGAAAAGCTGATCAGGAGTCAAGAACTTGTGTATCCTGTGTGACATCCATCAACACTGACCTACAGCCCAAGGAGCAGGTGCTGTGGACTGAATTGTGCCTCCCCCAAATATGTATGTTGATTGTGTTAGAGATAGGGCCTTTAAGGAATGACTAAGGCTAAATGAAGTTGTAAGAGCGAAGCCTCCATCTGACAGAACTGGTGCCCTTTTAGAAGAGGAAGAGACAATAGGGCTCCCTCTCTGCGCTGTGAGGACACAGCAAGAAGATGGCCTTCTGCAAGATAGGAAGAAAGCTCTCACCAGAACCCCACCATACTGGAATCCCACTTCCAGCTTCCGGACTGTGGGAAATAAATTGTTGTTGCTTAAGCCACCCAGTCTGTGGTATATTGTTATAACAACATAGAAAGACTAACATAGAGGGCCTTGCTTACTTCCTACATTTGTTGTCCTTGACGTTTTTTTCAGACATTAGTTTTGGGGGCACTTGAGATATCTAACAATATAGTTAACCATCTACGTAGAAAAAAATATCTCCATTTAGTCTTTCAAATATTAGCAGCTTCTCTAACTGCATCCAACATAGTACTTTGGGCTGAAGACTATTTAAAAGTTTCATAAATTGATCAGAGCAGCTATGAAAATGTACTTCTAGTTTATCAGTCTCTTTAGCATTGAATTACTTTACTTTCTTAGAATTAAAGGTTAGGTAGCTGATGTAAGCCTATCTTTCTTACTTTTCTTTGCTTTCTCCCCTTGTTTTTCTTCTGGCAATTAGCATGATTTCCTGCCTGAAACACTTTGAAATGTTTACTGTATGGTACTTCAGGATATATGAAACACTCATCCAGTATTGATCAGTATATAGCCTTTGTAATTTTAAACACATGTGCAAGCCTATGTGGCAAGAAGAAAGCTTACCTATTCCTCTGGTCTATGCATTAACAACAACAAAATATGCCAGTACCTGTAGGTCTTTTTTCTGACTGTTCCTGTTTATTTTTCTTAATGTGGCATTTCTTTCTTCTTTAATGTTGTGTCAGAAAGCACTAAACATTAGGCATTATTTGTAGTCTCTGGAAATCTATAATTAGTCTATTTTCAGATTCCAGAGTTATGTCTGCAAGGGTTGAGTAGAGGCTACATTGTGGCCACACGATTGAGACTGTTGACCATCCCTGCCATATGGAAATGAAAGAGAATGGCTACTTATTGGGAATTTAATGGTTTAAAGACATCAGGTATATGTGCCAGGAGCAATGAGAGGGGCTTATTTAATACTTTACTTATATTGTACCTGCAAAATGCAGAATGAATATGTATCTGTATTACCTTTATCTATACCTAGATATCTATATAACATTATATATAACTTATTATATATATATATATTTTAGGATGACACATATCTAATTTTGAAGAATATTATGATATTCAAGGGGAGATAATAAAACAGTGTACTTTGGAAAATTATCAAAGAGGAGGAGAAAACATTAAGATGATCAGTTAAATATGCAAGCTACGCTCACAAAAAGAAAGCCCATATGGTTTAATGCCATACATTAGTTCATTTAAATTTTTTTTTTCAATTTACAATGAATATGCACTTTAATTAGTTTTGAAGTGAGATAAGGAGACATATGTCTTTTAGTAAATACAGAGTAATTTACATGGTGTTCTTTCCCTTATTCTTGGTGATAGGTTATTCCAGTTAACCTACAAAATGTGGTCCACAGAGACCCAGATCAGCCAATCCTTTATGTGTTGAGAATGTGTGCTTTTTTTATTATGCTTTGCTTAACTGAAAAGAGAGAACTTCTAGGTCCTCATTCATCTACTGATCAATCACTCAAACAGTTATTTGACATATTTCATTTTTATATATTTCTACTATATCATACAAATTATGTGTGTGTTCAGTGCCTTGATATATCTGTCTGGCTATCTATCTGTTTGTCTATCAATCTATCTACCAAGATAGGTGGATATAAATATAGATATCTAGGCATATGGATACAAAATCCTGCTCCCCAAAACCTCAGGGCTATCAAAAGAAAACTACTTTATATAGTTGAATTAGAAAGAAGTAAAATTTAGATACCTGAAGTATTATTTAAGGTGGAACCAGAATTTATATCCTCTTCACTATGGTGTCCTGTAATAAGCCAGAAAAAGAGCCCTGGTTATAGATTTAATCATACATTCCAAAGTAAGTCACAGAATTGCTATGAGGTCAGATAAAAGAACTCATGTGATGAGCATATTTTAAGCTTTTAAGCACAAGAAATCATTGTTGATTTTCTTAGAAGGCTTGAAATCCAGCCCCTTATGTGTCTGTTCCTATCGAAATGGGACAAATTAAAATAGGTTTTATTCATCATATATTAACCCAGAGGCTATAAGGTGAAAGGATCTGTCCTGTCCATTCTGGAATCCAGTCATCATCAGCCTGGTGGACCCAGAGACAGGTCAGTCCTGATTCATTCAAGGCCTTGTGAACAGCCAGTGAGATGGGGAGAGAGCTGTTCCAGTGTAGTTCTCTGACGTTATGCTTTCCCAAGGCTGGCTGGCTGCTCTTCCTGTGTCGAGAAGTGTAAACTTCTGGAGAGTCATTTAGGGTCATGAGAAGTTTTGCAGCAACAGTTGATTCCCAGGAGGTTGATGACTTAAAACTTGATCAGATGAGACTGGAGTCATTTCCAAACCTTTTTCCACCTCACTCAATTTCTAGGTGAGACCCAAAGCATTTTCCTTTTGTTATTCTCAGACACTGTACATTCAGTTAGGGTTTTGAGATTTTTATCCATAGTCATGAAAACATAAATCTTGTGTGTGTGTGTGTGTGTGTGTGTGTGTGTTGTGTATCAAGATTAATTTATCTTCCTTTTTTTCTCAGTGAAGTGATAGGTTTTTAAGCTCCTATTTTTTCTTTGCTTTGGATTAATGATTTTTGGTAGCAAGAGAATGAAAACAGAGCCTTGTGTCTCTGTTGTCATGTTTAATTACAGAATACACTGAGCCACATTTGACTACTTTTTCTTTCTGAACTGATAATGTCAGCTTCTCCGGTCTGGCATGGAACATGTTTTGCAGCTCTACAACAAAAGATAAAAATAAAATAAATGTTTGGGAAAGTGCTTTGAGATAGCTAAAGATAGAGAGCCTCACATAAGCACACAGGCATTGGTAGGAATGACAAATTAATTGTGCTGCCTTAAGTGATAACACAGAACAGTTAATGCACTTAATTGCTTTATTGAAATAAAAAGCTCTTTTGCAGTTTGCACAATTTCTCTGTGTAATAAGGATGTTTCATAAATTTATAATTAATGTATGACCTCTGATTGAGGGAGTTTTGGTAATGTATCTCTTTCTATATTTTTAATCTTATTTTCAGACAGTCTTTTTTTTCCTTATTGTGTGAATTGAGGACTGAATTCTAATGAGGTAAGTTATTATAAATAGTTAGGGAAGAGAAGGAAGTAAATTATTTTTAAACATCTAACAGCTTTGAATAATTATTGATATTTCAGATTTCATGACTTAATGAATCTTGTCTTTAAGATTATAATTTTTATTTCTTGGTGCAAACATACCCTAAATAAGTTTGTTTTGAACATTGAGTTCAGTGTTTTTTAAGTTGTACTGGAAAGTTGAACATTTCTGAGGGGTCCTCTTGGAACTGAGGTCACCTTAGAACTGGTAAGGTGGGTGAGCAGACAGGGCACCACACTATAAGCTACATGAGGGTTTTACACCTTGTTGTATGTATGTCACTTAGCACAGTTGGTACATTAGAAGAAATAAATGAACCAGATGACCCCCATCCCTCCATCCTTGGTTTAACTTTAAGGTTCTGTTTTTCTCATTTTCTTTATTGTACTCAGAATAAGTTTTCCAGAATTCACTAGAGGAGTTCCAGAGATGATGTTAAGTATTCTCTGGGGTCTTCTGCCCTGTTACTGCTACTCACACATATCAGTATCCTGGCTCCTCTCTCTATCGTCTGCCTTCTTTTCAACATTCCCCTCCATCATTCCTCCCAGGCCTCCAGCTCCCCTGTACCATTTATACCAGTGGGAGGTGGTGTCTTAAAGTGATGGTCAAGCACCAGTTTCCATTCCACTACTGAACTGGCACAGTGATCAGAAACCCTGCCAACCCATTATGGAGATGGGCGAAAACTGTCAAGCACTGTATAAATGCAAGGTATAAGTAATAGTTTTATATAGGAGTTTATTGATTTGTCAAAGTAATTGATATCACCTTGCCAAGATTGGACAGCCTCAGCTATCCTGGGACTTTGGCTGTCTGGTATGCCTTCCTAAGCCTTTGTTGACCTCTCTTTGTGCCCTTGGTTTGGAGATGCTATATTTAAATTTAATCATGTTCAATAGACTTTTTGACCCTTGGTATTCTGAGACAGAGAAAATGATTTTTCCTATCGCAGTATCCTTAGGTAACATGTGATGAGCAAGTAGATGATAACAGTAGTAAATATTTATTGTACTTGTCATGGGCAAGGATGATTCTATACATTATCTTATTTTATAATAAACAGCTGACATTTTATCTTGGATAAAGCTTTGCATAATTTGGATCATTTTATCCTCATAATAACCTTATGAGTTAAGTTATATAATTGCCCACATTTTACAGAGGAGAGAAAATTGAGCACAGAGATTAAGTAACTTGCTGAAAGCCTCCCAGCTAGTAAAATATGAACCTTGGTTAGGCCGTGTTAGTCCAGTCTAGAATGTCCTTTTATGTTTTTTTCTTTTATCTCTGCAGATCCCAGAATGTTTTTCTAACTTTATAAAACATAGAAAGAAACCTAGAGCACTTATATCATTATTAAAATGTCATCTCTAGGGAAGTAGCTATAATATTTGTTTTCTAATATGAATATAGCTTCTTTTTTTCTGATTATAAACATAATTTATACTTGTGAAGAAAAGTTGTGAAACAATGCAGAAAATATGAGTGAGGTGATAATCACCTGAAATACTACTACCTAAGGTGTTTGGGCGAATATGCTTTCTTACATTTCTCTATGCAGCTGTACATATGTACATGTAGCATTTTTATAGATGAGGCTATACTGTGCATGTTGTTTTGTAACCTGTTCCTATGCTCAAGCTATGTTGGGGAAGTCTTTTCTGGAGCAGTGACTGTAAGTATGTACCATGCTTTTGAATGGCTATACAGTGTCACTTTGTATGGCTGCACCATACTTTATTTAAGCAATCCCATATTAATAATTTAAATTATTTCCAATATTTACATTATAAATAATATCATTATTAATATAATTTCCACAAAACTTTTGGTAGATAGGCAGTTATTTGGGAGTAAATTCTTGGAAGTGGGATTGTTTGTTGCACAAAGGACATCCATCTTTTATTTGGGTGTATAGCACCAAATCTGAAAGATAGTAACAGCACTTTACCAATATATTTTGAGTGTGCCCATTTTTAAATTTCTTGCCAATGTTGATTTTTGTCAACTTTAAAATATATTTGCCTATCTGATAGTTGAAAATATTTTTCTTTTTTATTTTTAATACTCAACGATTAGTGGGGTTGAATGTATTCTGTTTATTGGCCCTTCGGATGTTTTGCACATTACCTATTAATGTCCTCTACCAATTCTTTTAATTAGTGTGTGTTTTTATTTTTTATGATGATGATGATGATGACTATGATGATTTTTATATGTTAAAGATATAAGCCTTTTGCTTTCCTGTATGTTACAGGTATTTTTTTCCAGATAGTGGTTGGTTCCTCAGCCTTATAGTTTATTTACTTATTTATCTATTTATTATTTGCTATACAGGAATTTAAAATTTTATGTGGTCAAAACAAACCTCTTCTTTTATAGATTCTTCTGGCTTTTGAGCCATTTTAATAGAACCATCACACATCTAGTAAGGATTAGAATATAGGTTTGTCTGATGCTAAAGCCATACTTTTTGCCATGGCACTATACTATGATCTCTTAGTAACGGAAAAGGAGAGGAATAGAAAGGTTAAATGGCCTCCCTCATGCTGAAAAGTATTCCCTTCTTATGAACTGAATTCTTGACTGTTACTATGATGCTTCTTGTAGTAATCATATTCCAGTTCAGTTTTTCGAAAGGAATTTCAGTGGAAAAGCAATTAGATGTTAAAAGAAGAGAGAGAGAAGAATGTAAAGGTATTAAGAATAATGTGGGGTGTGTTTCGGATTTTCAGAATTAAGAGGATGATGTCCAAGTAGTTAAATGAATTTGTGAAAATGGGTCAATGAGAGAGCACCACATCAGAATGCTTGGTCCATTTTCAGGCAGTCATATTGAGTAAATCTTCCCTCATCTCATTTCCAGCAAATAGTCAAAGCAAGTATTAAGCAGGATTTTACGTGTACAATTAGAAAGGATTTTATGCCTGGTATTACACTGGATTTTGATGCAGATAAATTTCTCATTCGCAGAATACTTTTCAGTCTTTGGGTCAGCATTTACTGTCAGAATAAAGAGGTAGGTAGAGTCAGTTGATATCACGTTAATTATAAGCACATGTGTGAATGCACTGATATTTTTGGCGAGCACTGTATTTGAGACAATGCTCCCCTCCCCCGTCTTGTCCCCCTCTGAGGATAGAGTAGGAAGCAGTAAGCTCGTGATTCCTGGTCTTGCAATGAGATGAACAGAGCTGTCTCATAAAAAATATTAGGAAATTCAGTGCAAAACAAAAGAAGCCATATAACAATATAAAGCCATGTAAACAGAAGTAAAGCAAATCTTACACTGACTATGGCAAAACAGTGTCATCATTTTCTAATCTATCCTCTTTCATGGCAGTTAAACACCTTTTAAACTGTAGGGTAAGCTCCAGTTTTTATGTTAGTTAGTATTCCTCTTTCATTGCTATGAATCCTCAAACTCTAATTTATTGCATTTCCAGAAAACAAATCACGTTACCTCCTGCATTAATTGCTTCTGGACCTTTCAGGACTCTACTGAGTGATCAAGTTGATAGAAAATTGCCTCACTGTACCATGTGAGCTCTGCTATTTTTATCTTTGTCTGGACCTTTTCTCTTACGGTTGAAGTAAATCAATCATTTGATGGGATTGAGAACTGTAAAGGATGAGAAGACTGTTTTTGCTGAAGCTCAGCATTTATTTGCGCCTGTGCCACACAGGAAGAATATTGTCCTGACCCTCTGTTGAGTTGTGCTTTTCTCCTCTTTAATCAAACCTATCAGGTCCAGAGCCTCTCAGTGTTCTCAGATCTCATTAAGTATGTTTTCTGGCCAGGACATTTTCAGAACAGAATCCAGGATTTATATGGCAAAAGGGAAAGATTTTTTCTCATCAGAAGGGCAGACAAAGCACCTCAGTGATACAGCAAACTTAATTGTTTTAGTGTTCTAATAAAAAGCTTTCCCTTGAAGTTAATTACTTCTCACATCATGGTGGTTCTTTCTAATAAAATAAAGCAATGACCCTAAGAAGGAGCTGATTTTTTGACATGCTATAAAGAACAACATTAAGGAATTTGGATGCTCAAGAAATTTATTGAACTTCTTTTTATCCGTGTTCTCTTTTCAGTAGTTTCTCCAATTAACCGATTATCCTAGATATGGTTGAGAATATGAACATCAGGCTCACTTGCATTCAAAGTTTGGCTTTGCCACTTACCATGTTGATGACTTTGGGAAAGTAGCTAATTTCTAAGCCATAGTTTCCTCATTTATCAAGTGGGAGTTATAATAGTTTTCCCGTTAAAGTTGCATTTAAGATGAAATGAGATAATGTAAATAAAATGCTTTTATTGTACCTGACATCAAATAAGTGTTCAATGAAAAAGAACTTAGTATTATTAATTGGCACTGATTGTTACCAAACTGTTGGTACTTCTGTAAATAGCTAACCTTTATAAATCATTTTTGGAATGACTTTTTTCCCTACAAAGATACAAATTGAGAGCTTGCTGTGTGTTCAACGTTGGATGTAAAGAAGAATAATAGATGACTTTTGAGAGTGTAGGAGCTCAGGAGATAATTTCACTTTTACTTTCTTCACTTGTTGAAAGATCATATAACCCTTTAAAAAGTCTACTGGGAAAGAATATAAGCATACTACCCATAAGAATTCCATTTCTTTCTTTGGTGGTTATTCACCAGATTTCTTCTGCAAATGACAGTAGTTTTGGAATCTTAACAAGCCTTAAATATTCTATTCGATGGGGTGTATGGCAAAACATAGAGTCTCCATTTTCAAGAAATAGGGAGGGACTTAGAAGAATATGCAAATTTATATAGTGAGTTGATGGCTTTAATTTAATGCAGATAAAATAAAGCACAATTAGTTATACCCAAATAATTGGTAGGAACCTCACAAGAGTTTTGGCCAGTTACAAAGTCACAGAGCCAATTAGATAAAAAGATTTGTTACATTTCATATATTGCTTGATTGGAGCAGGGAGATCTCTGATTGAGACCTGTGGTGTTTTGATCTGATGCCATATTTATTAAATGTTCACTGTCAGGTACTGGCTCAGCTCTGATAATGCAAAGTTGAATAAGACAAAGACCCTGTCCTCAAGGAATGTAAAACCCAAAATTTAACAGGAAGTTGTCTGACAATTCATGCTTTAGAATTCATTTCCTATCTATTCCCATTGCTCAAATGGCAAGGTGTGCACATTTGAAATGTGAATATTCTCATATTTTATCAAATGTGTTCACTCTTTGTAACATTTCATATGGTGATATTCCATAGGGTCAAATACCAGATTATGAGGGGCACTTGAATGTTTCTACATATATACACTACTGTGTTTAGAAGTAGTATATTAATATAGTAAAGTATTTAAATATAATTTAAAATCGTTTCTAATTCCTTAAGTAGTAAGAAAAGGGAACATAAAGAAAATAACAACAACCACAAACCCCACCCCAGCTTCATGATCATTTCTAATAAATACACTTTTTCAGTGCAATAATACTTCATACTGAAGCTGAAAAATGGTACAAATAAAGGTTGGGTAAATACATGACATTGATTTTTTAGACTGTCAAACTTAAAAAAATGTTTTTTATTAATTTCAAGTCAGTTTCTAGACTAGAACCCAGAAACTGGAATAAGAATAGAAGATATCTTTCTACAGAAGAATTAAGGGAATTGGGACTGGATAGACTCTTATTATGACAGATGGGTTCTTCTCCTACTTGACTCTCTTAAGGATGGTGGTGCTGGAAAATAGACTATTAATTTGCACTACTGTTCTTCCTCTTCAAAGCTTACTTTCTGAATATCAGAACTGCTAATGGGTAATGGTTTTGATTTGTTCTTCTCCTTCCTTTCCTATGTTTACTGAACACAAGACACAGTAGTAGTGGGGAGAATGAGGCATGCATAGAACTAATGTTTCTTTTGAGGTCAAAGTAGTAGCTATAATAATGCAGGTGCCCTAGAATATGCAAGAGTAATTCTGCTTCTGCGTTTCCTGGTTGTGTCACCTTGGACCACTTCATGATCTTTTTAAGGTTTTGTTTCTTATCTTAAAGAAAAGGTAACTTGTGAGGCTTAGAGACAGGTATTCATTCAATCATAAACCATATATTTATTGAACACCTACTATGTGTCAGATACTGTTCTGGGCTCTTGGATTACAACAGTGAACTAAAAAGAATTTCTGCTCTCATAGAGTTTACATTCTAAAAAGGAGAGACAGACAAATAATAGTCATAGTAAATAAGGGGATGTGTATTATATTAGATGATAATAACAGACGGTAAAAGGATAAGTAGAGTAGGATCTGGGCATTTGAGTGTGTGGGCGTCACCGAGGGAGCCAGGTATGTTCATTGAGAAGGTGATGATTGAAGAAAGACTTGAAGGCAGTGAGTTACCCTGTGCATATCTTATGGAAGTGTCTTCCAAACAGAGAAAAGCTAAAATAAAGCCCTTGTTGAATTGTGCCTACTGTGTTAATGTCTGAGGAATAATGAGGAAGCCAGTGTGGCTACAGCAGGGTAAGTAAAATGCCCCATAAGTGTCTGAGCACTAGTAGACACTACTGAATAACATATTATTATAGCAGGAGAGGCTGCATGGGCTGAGGTAGGCATCAAACAGTTTCTGCAGAACAAATGGTATTTAAAATAAACCTTCAGGGGCAGATAGGATGTAGACAGTGCCTGCTAATTAGCTTAAATTTTGTCATTTAGTCCTTGCACTGCAACAGGCTAGGACTTTACCCCAGACTGTTTTGCCATCATAGCAACATGGTCTAACCAAGCCTCTTGTGTTATTGTCAAAGGTTGGGCATAGTAAGATCCCTCTCCCATCTATATTCTGTGGGTCCCTTATATGTTTTCAAAGAAACATGTATGTATAATATGTGTAAATGTACATGTAATATGTTTAAGTACATGTAAAATATATGTAAATGTGAGAAGGGAATGATTTCCTTTTTTTCCCAATGAATGAACAGTTCTAGTCACTTATAAAGCCACATTACAAGCCCCTCTTTTTATGAAGTTTTATATAAAATCATAATTTAATGATCTGTTTTCAACTGTCACCCTGTTAGAGGTCAGTTTTACTTAATTTTTCCAGTGATTGGAATTCTATGGTAACATAGAACCCCTGAAGTATTCTCTCCCTTTCTCCCTTCCTCCCTCACGTGCACACAGAAAACACACATACACACCTCTTTCAACTGAAGGGATGGTTTGGAGGCCTCCAGAAATTAGGCCAACATAAATGATGACTCATCATGAGTAACTCAATAGAGATGGTGATTAATGATTTCTATTTTTATAGAAGGAATATGGTTAACATCTGAAGCTCTTTATATATCATTAGTAAATTTAATTTTTTTATAATAACCTTTGATATATTTTTCTATTTTAAGAAAACACATTAGAGTGTTATTTATGTACTCCTAAAAATTCATTCTGCTTATATCTATTAGCAGGATTTCTGCAAATGTGTTTTTTTTGGTCGATATTCTCTTAGACTTAAGGATGAGGTGAGAATTAATTCCTGATTTTCATACACAGGGTAAGGGATTTTAGTTGGGCAGGTTTGAAACTAAAATTCTTGCTCTTCTCTCTAAGACTCTAAGAGCATATTATGGGAAAAAGCCAATAACAATTCTTTTTAAACCTCAAGGATGTATTACTGCTCTACAGTTACTTGAAAGATGAATAAAATTCTTTGACAAACTATGTTATTTTAGGTAATGATTATGAATCATTAAGAAACCAAAGCTTTTTCCAGTATGCATTAAAAACCATTTTGCCTTGGATTTTATAGTGTTCTTACACTTTAACTTCTCCTGAGCACTATAATTATTCTAGGTGGTTATATAAATTGAATTTGGAGAGTCCTTATTAATTAGACAAACCATTGTTGTATTACATTTCTGAATCAGCTGCCCATTACCACTCTCCAAATATAGAAGTTTTTAAATTTATTTTGACATGTGGTCTGTTCTTGATTTATGTCACTATTGATTATTCATGGCTCATTTTATATCCTAGGCCAAGAAGATACATTAGATGTATCCTGTGGCTTCATTCGTCTTGACAAATCACTGCTCCAATCCCTCCCCACCATACATTTTTACTCCTTAGGAAGAAAATATTTAACTAAGTACCTATTTAGAAGTCATTTTCAGATAGGTGTTATTAGAAAATACTTATATATTTGTTAGGTAATTCTACACAATTTAAGGGAAGAAAAATTTATCACTTTTTTGCTGTCTGTAGCAATTTTATATTTCCAGCAGGGTTTTTCATCTCAAATAGACAGATATACCAAATCTGTGAAGCTTGAAGGGACACATACTTGATATGTGTAAATTACTTCAATGTTAAAAAAAGTTGAAACTTTCTACTCCCTTTCATTTCACACTCAAAATGGCTTATAAAAACGATTAATCTTATGTTTAACTATGTTGTATTTGCACAGAGGAGAATGTTTTTTAAACCAGTTGTTAAATCAAGTTACAAGAGATACTAAAAGAAAATAGAATGAGCTAAGAGGATGGAAGTCTAGATTCTGATTTAATTCAGCAAACATCCTAAGGACCAAAAGACAAAGAAGCATAAAATTTGATTATTGTCATCAGTAAGTTTCAGCGTATTATTATAAAATAATTATTAATACTAAATTGATTGAGTGTTTTTTTTTTTTAAATTATTTTTAAAATTTAAATTAGTTTCAAGTATACAGCACATTGGTTAGACATCTGTATAGTTCATGAAATGATTCCCCCAATTGCTCCCTCCCTCCCCTGGTCCTCCACCTAGTAATCCTATTAATGCTAACTGCATTCCCTATTCCGTACTCTCCATCCTGGTGACCAGCTATCAACTACTAATTTTTACTCTTTTTAACCCTTCACCTCATTCTTCCAGCCCCCAAAACCCCTTCCCCTCTGTCCATCACCAAATTCTCCACTAAGGGGCTCCCAAACTACCGCTTAAGTTGATTGACTTGTTCTTTTTGTTCCTAGATTCTGCATATAAATGAAATCATATGGTATTTATCTTTCTATGTCTGACTTATTTCACTCCGCATAATAACCTCTAGGTCCATCCATGTCATTGCAAGTGGTAGGATTTCATTTTTGTTAATGGCTGAGTAATATTCCATTGTATATATGAACCATAATTTTTATATCCAGTCATCTGTCGATGGGAATTTAGGTTTCTTCCATATTTTGACTATTGTAAATTGTGCTGCCATGAATATTGGGGTGCATAGATATTTACAAATTATGTATTGGTTTTCTTTGAATAAATACCCAGAAGTACAATTGCTGGTCAAAAGTTATATCCATTTTAATTTTTTGAGAAACCTCCATACTGTTTTCCATAGTGGCTGTACCAATTTGCAATCCCACCAACAATGTATGAGAGTTCCCTTTTCTTCACATCCTCACCAACACTTGTTGTTTTCTGAGTTTTTCTTATGTTAGGGACATTTTAATACAATTTTTTTGTTCTTTTACATGTACTATCTATTTAGTCTTCTAACAATCCTGAGAAGTAGGTAGGTCTAGATAAATGTAATCTTTACTCATATATATATATATATATATATATATATATATATATATTTCTATACATTTTATTCCTCCCAAATTTTATTGATATAATTGACATTTAATATTGTGTAAGTTTAAGGCATATACCATGATGTATTAAAATATGTATATATTGTGAAATAGAGTAGTAAAGCACATTCTGTTTCAAGATTTTAAAAATTAACTAGTTAAGAGCCTTTATCTTAACTAGTTATGTTAAGATAACTAGTTGATTTTTCATATACAAAATTTTCTCACATAATGGGCCTACTTCTCTATCTTCTGTTTTATTGTTTAAGATGTCTATTTCTGAACCAATGTCATATTAATTTTATATCTTTGTAATATTTTTTTATATCTTGTAGGGTATAATTCCAGGCTTAGGCTTTCCCTGGACATTAACTCCTCTATATGAATTTCAGAAATATCTTGTCAGATTTCTTTAAAACATTCTGTTGGACTCTTCATTAAGATGTATTGAATTTATAGATTAAATTGGGATCATTAACATATTTATAGCATCAGCACTTCCCTTTTATGCACATGGTGTATACCAATTTATTCAGATAGTCTGTATGTCCTTCATTCAACAAATATTTTTGAGAGCACATGCTATTTTTAGGGCATTGTTCTAGGTGTCGGGGATACAACATTGATTAAAACACTTCTACTCTTAAGTTGCTTATATTCTGGTGGGAGAAGAGAGAAAACAAGCAAATAAGATTCAAAGGTATAATGTGTTCCATTGTGATAAGAAGAAAAATAAAGTAAGTTATAGAGAGAGAACAATAGAAGTGTGTGTGTGTGTGTGTGTGTGTGTGTGTGTGTACTTGTTTGATTAGGGAAATCTTCACTGATGAAGTAACATTTGAACAGGAGAGGAAGTGAGCCATGCTTTATCTTGAGAAAGCTGCTTTTCACAGGGAACAACATATGCAAATCTCTGAGATAGGAGGCTGCCTGATGTGTTTTCTTTCTTTTTCCTTTTTTTTTTTCTTTTTTTTTTTTTTTTAAAAAAAAACAGTACAGAACTCAGCGGTTAGAGTATAGCGTGAGAGAGAGAAACATTTTGTAATGTGTCCATAAAGATCTTGAATATTTCTTACTAGGTTTATTTCCAGGTATTTTACAGTCTTTGCTTTGAATATCTTTTTAGTGTTCTTTGTAAAATCACCTTTCTAATTGGTGTATAGAGAATTATTGATTCTTGTATATTTAATTTATATCTGGTCACATTTCTGAACTTAGTCTTAGTATTTTAACAGTTGATTCTATTGATTTTTTTATTAAGTGACAATCCTGCTAATGACTATTTATCTTTTCTATCCTAGCCTACGTGCTTTTTACTTGTCATTTTATTTCTAGGATGCTTAGTAAAATATGTAGTAGTAGCTAAAAAGGTGAACATTTTTTCCTTTTCTCTAATTTTAATAAAATGCTTCTGATTTCATAAAGCATGATGTATGCTATTTCACTTTTAATGAAGCAGGGGAAAATTTTCCTATTTATAATTTATTAAGAGACTTTTTTAAAATAAAAACTTTCAATAGCTCTTAGGAAGTTCACATTGGGAGGGTGTATCATGTTAATGTAGTGAATTGCACTGATATCTCCTTATGTAGAACTATTTTTCAATTCTTGGACATACATTGATTAAACAGATATTAAATGTCTGTAGTTACAGGCAATGTTCTAGGCATTTGAGTTACATCAGTGAATGAAACACCCCCCAAATCCTGAATTCGTAGAACTTGCATTCTAATGATAGAAGGCAGAATGCGAACAATAAATATATTAAATGAGAAAATTATATTTTTAGTTAGAAGAGATAAATGTGATGGAAAACAGAGACAGCAGGTAAGAGGAATCGGGCGTGGAGAGTGGGTTTGTACTCTTTGAGTTAAATGGACTGATGTTGAGGGTTCTGAGCAGGGGAGGGTATGACCTGACTGTGGCTCTGCCCACTCACTGGACTAATAGACTGTGGGGGATGATCGACATAAGGAGAGATATCAATGCAATTCACTACATCACACACACACACACACACACACACACACACACACACACACACACACACAATTAGTCCAGTGAGCGTGCAGAGCCACAGGCAGGTCACGCCACTCCTCTGTTCAGAACCCCCAAAGAAGAAGCAGGAGACATGTTCTTATAGCAGTACTGGAGGGAGATGATGGAGACAGACCTGGTGAATGGTGTGGAGGTGATGAAAATTTACTTCTATTTTGAAATAGAGCTAACTGTGTTTTCTGGATTTCTCAATTGCATACAGTGTATGAGAGGAAAAGAGAGGTTAAGGTTTTTGGTCTGAGCAAACTGATCATGATGTTTCTTTCTTTTAGAAAATAGCTTGATCTTTCTTTAGTAAATAGCTGATAATTGATTTAGGACTTTTTCAATGATGCTCAAAATTTTGCTAGGATTGTCTGTTCTTCCATAACCCTTATTTGGTTATAGTAGCCTGGGTAGATTTGTGTACGTTTGAGAGCAACTTCTATAAAATGAGTTTTCTTTTACTTAAAACTTTGGTTAAGTTTGCTCAAAAAATCATTTGGACCTGTGCCCCGTTACTGGAGGCATGTTGGAGCAGCCGGCTAAGGTGAACAGCACCTAAAAGAGGGGGGGGGTGAAGCCTAAGGAAAAAAGAAGACAGGAAAGCGCTTCAGGAGGACAAACAGTCAATGCTGCAGCTCGAGTTTATTTAGCACAGCCCTTATATTTCTTTTCGAACACAATAGCAAAGCACAGAGTACATTACCTTAGGAATGCTGACATTTACATAAGTTCCTATACATCCTTCCCTCAGGGTACAAACATCCTTGCTTTCTGTAAAACATTCCACTATCTTAAAAGGATTGCTTTAGGAGGCATACCTCTCCTCCAGGGTCAGTAATGTTTAACTCAACACCCTGCTTCCTTGAACCATTGTTTAAGCAGTCTCAGCAACTGCTTTATGGCTATAAGCTACGTGACTTCTTCAGTGTCTCATAATGGCTCACGACAGAGGCATGTGTCAGGGGTTTCCAGGACAACCCCCAAATTTGGCGATCTGCTAGGACTCAACAGGATTCAGTATTTAGTTGTACTCATAGCTAAGATTTCTTATAGAAAAAGGGTATGAAGCAAAATCAACAAAGGGCAAAGGTGCATGGGTCAAATCTGGAATAAACCAAGCTTCCCAGAGTCCCCTCTCTGTGGACTCATGGGGGCCTGGCACTCTTATTCCTCCAGCAACAAGTTGAAAACACGTGAAGTGTGAAGCTCATTGGAGACTTAGTGCCTAGGGAGTTTATTGGGGGCTGGTTACATAAGCACCCTCTGTATAGTATGCACCAAAATTCAGATTCCTGGAAAGAAAGCAGGTGTATAGCATAAACCATACTGTTTATACATATAATTTAGGCACAGTGAGCCACATGTTTAGAGAATTTGCTATCACTGTCAGAACTGTTTACCAGACAGGTTTGCAGAAACCAACTGACCTTCTTAAGGATATCAGTCTCAGGCCCACTGTGGTAAGCCTTTCTTTTCCTGCACAGAAGGAATTGGGTGTTATAGAAGTAGAAGATAGAACATATTGATTATTGTTTCAATTTCTTCTGTATTTTATTGATGGATTCAAATTTTTAACTTATTCATGAGATAATTTGGGTAATTTTTTCCCCCAGCAAACTTGTCATTTTATCTAGATTTCAAATTTATTGACAGTTGTTCATACTATTGACTTATAACTTTAATATTATTTTCTAGGTTTTATTCTCTTTTTTATTCCTTATATTTGTTTGTGCCTTGTCTCAGTTGTCTAGGTTATACTTGTCAAATTTGTCTCTTAATTTTTTTAACCGAGATAATTATAGATTAACATGAAATTTTAAGAAATAATACAAAGAGATCCCATTTACCCTTTGCAGTTTCCCCAGAGGCAATATTTTGAAAAACTATATGTAAATTATCAGCTAGGATTGACATTGATGAAATCTACTGATCTTACTCAGATTTCCTCAGTTTTACTCGCATTCATTTGTGTGTGTGTGTATTTAGTTCTATACGATTATACCACATGCTAAATTTGTGTTTATACTGCTACTGTCAAAATATTAAATAATTCTGCCACCACAGTCATTTCTCCTGTTACCCTTTTATAAACACGCCCACCTCTCTTGGGCAAACACCTTTTCCCATCCCTAACTCCTGGCAATCACTAATCTGTTTTTCATTTCTAAGAATTTTTCACTTCAAAAATGTTATATAAAAGGAAACATGCACTGTATGACCTTTTGACGTTTTTCACTCAGCATAATTCCCTGGAGATTTATTCAAACTGTTGTGCATATCAATAATTTATATCCTCTTATTACTAAGTAGTATTCCATGGTATGTATATAAACACACATTTGGTCTATTTTCAGTTTTTGGCTATTATGAATAAAGAATTTTTCCTCATTTTGTATTGTCTTTATTTTTAATTTTCTCCATTCATTTTGATAGGCATGTAGTGATATTGTGGTTTTAATTTTTCTTTTTCTGATGGTTAATAATGTTGAGCATCTTTTCATGTGTTTATTTGCTATCTCTCTTTGATTATTTTAAAGTATCATTTTATTTCATTGATAATTTTATTTTTTATTTCACTTATTTAAACTTTTACCTTTGTATTTTCTTAGAGTATATTATTTTTTACTTTAATTGAGAACTTAATTCTTTATGTTAGTATGTTTATTTTCTATTAAACATATCCATTGCTGAAAAGTTCCTTTGAGAATCTCTCACAGATTTTGTTATGTATGCTATTTTGTTGTTAAAAGTTTTTGTTTCCAATTTGTCTTTTAATTTAATTGATATTATATTAGTTATTTAAAAATACTTTATTTCCATGTTTAAAAACTTGGATTGCTTTTTGATGTCTTTTCAGTTGTTAATTTTATTTCATTCTGCCTATAGAATGTGGCTCTCATGAAATAAGCAGATATATATGTCTGCTTTATAGTCAGTTTTTAAGGCTGTCCCTATAATGTTTAAAAACAGTGTACGTTCTTTATTGTAACTATCTCTCTATCTCTCTATCTATCTATCTATCTATCTATCATCTATCTATCTATACAAAACTCTTGAATCATATGTATTTAACTTGTTAAACACATCTTTCATATCCTTAAATATTTGATCTATTAGCTAGAGAGGTGCATTGAAATCGCAAAGTGTTTGCAGATTTATTGATTCTTGTATTACATTTTTCTAAATATTATATTGCATGCTTCATCAAGGTATTTTTGTTTATTGCTACTTTTATCAATACAAAATATTCCTTTTGGTTCTTGTTCTTGCTTTTCATATTGTTACTGAAGTTCCTCTTCTTTCTCCTCCTTTTTCTATTCACATCACCATTGCATAGCTTCTTTTTTTATTAACTTTTTGGGGATCTCTTTTTCTATCTCTTAATTTCTACATTCATGTGAAATTTGCTTTAGATATTTTTTTATTTTCTTTCAATAGAATTTATAAAATCTATTTTAAAAGTTCAATTTAATATAATTATATTTAATTTGAATTTTTATCTGTAATCATTTGTTTTTCATGCTTTCCACTCCTCTCTCCCCCCATTTCCTATCTTTTGCTGAATTGACCATTTTGTATTTGTTGTGATTGTTTTATTTATTTCCCCTTTCATGATTCAAAAGTTAAAACTTTTGTTTGCTATCCTGTATTTTTAATGCATATACTTGACCTCTTTTTCTCCTTAGTTTATTGAGAAGTAATTGACATACATCACTATATAAGTTTAAGGTATACAGCATGATGTTTTGCAGAATGATTACCACAACAGGTTTTGTTAACATCCATCATTTCATATAGGTACGATAAAAAGGAAAGAACAAAAATTTCTCTTGTGATGAGAAGTCTTAGGATCTATCCTCTTAACAGCTTTGCTTATGTCATATGGCATTGTTAACTACAGTTATGTTGAATATTACATCCTTGCTTATTTATATTATAACTAGAAGTTTATACCTTTTGACCACCTTCTTCCAATTCTCCCTTCTCCAACCCCCACTTTGGTAAACACAAATTTTGATCTCTTTTTCCTATGAGATTAGCGTTTTGTTTTAAAATATAGATTCCACCTGTAAATGAGAATATATAGTACTTGTCTTTCTCTGTCTGACTCTTCACTTAGCATAATGCTTTAAGGTCCATCCATATTGTCACAAATGGTGGGATTTCTTCATTTTTTATGGCTGGATAATATTCCTCTACGTGTGGTGTGTATGCACGTGTGTGTGTGTGTGTGTATGCACGTGTGTGTGTGTGTTACACTTTCTTTATTCATCCATTGATGGACACTTAGGTTTTTTCCATATCTTGGCTTTTATAAATAATACTGCTGTGAACATGAGGGTGCAGATATCTTTTTGAGTAAGTGTTTTTGATTTTCTTTTTGGATATATTCCAAGAAGAGGAATTGCTGGGTCATATGGTAGTTCTATTTTTAATTTATTAAGGATCCTTCATACTGTTTTTCATAGTGGCTGCACCAATTTACAGTCCCACCAACCGTACACGAGGATTCTCTTTTCTCCACATCTGCACCAGCATTTGTTATCTTTTGTCTTTTTAAAATTAAATCAGTTGGGGTAACATTATTTCAAGATCCATCCATGTTGGTGCAAATGGCAGTATTTGCCTTTTCGATCATGGCTATTCTAATAGGAGTGAGGTGATATCTCATCATGGTTTTAATTTGCAATTTTCTAATGATTAGTAAGGTGGAGCATCTTTTCATGTCCCTGTTGGACATTCATATATCTTCTTTGGAAAAATTTGATTTCTTTTAAAAACAATTTTCTCATAGTAGGTTGACATACAATAAACTACATATATTTAAAATATAAAATTTTGTATTTTGACATACATTTCAAATATACATAGGTTTGATTTATATATAAATACGTATTTAAATATACATATTTGATACACACACACACACACACACACATATAGTATATATATTTAACAGGGCTCAGAATTGATTATATGTTATTTCACATTGTCCAAGAAAAAGGACTGTGGCATTCTTTCAATTTTCACCTGTCCTTCACTTATTCCTTGTCAGCTACCCTCTTGTCATCATGTAGAATTCATTTCACACTGTTGTTGTCATTATTAACCATCACTCCTTATTTACAGCTATTGAATTCTCATCCATTCCTCTAGATGTTGGAGCTTTACTTTCCTTCTTTATTTAGATGCTGTCTCCCATCATGTGAGGTTTCCTAATAGTTTCCCTGAATCTAGGTTTGCCGAGGGTTCCTTTTCTAAGTTTCAGCAAGATCTTTTGTTCTTTCTAGGAATTTGGGACAGGAGGAGAGACCATAGCATGTTCTAGGGCCTCCATCTTGACCAAGAACTCATGGAGCAGTTGTGCATGTGAATAGGAGGCAGGTGTGTGAGCAGGATGTAGGCAGGTGGTTGGAGGGCAGACTCGTGTGTCATATCTCTACTAGTCTCTGCTCTCCTGACTACTAACTGAGTAGTCGGTCTCATCGAGCTTCAGTTTTATAAGCTGTAAAATGGACATCATAGCAATTTTGTAATGATGGAATGAGTTGAATGACAAGCAACCTTGTATTAATACATATTTGATGCTTAATACAAATTGGTTTATTTTCTATATTTAGATAAAATGAAATGAAATATGATGCTCCTATACAAACAGAGAAATCTATTATCCCTGAAAGTTTGTTTAGTTTGTATGTATAGCTAGATTTTAAAATCGTTTACATAAGAACTTGGTTGATAGATTCTTAATGAAGTATGGAGGGTACCCTTGGGATGCCTGGAAATATATTCCCAGTATTTTGAAGACAGCCATAGTGATAGGTGGCCATCCTACAGAATGCTTTCATGTGAATCCAACAGCAGGAGAACTTGGCTATTAGTTGATCTCTGAGTTATGTATGATGTTGTTATGTAGGGCAGGGATCCAGAGCAACTGTCAGATACTGGTGTGCTTTGTGCTTATCACTTGCCACCAGCCAGGAAACCAAACCTTGGGAGCTGCTTTCTTTTTTTGCATGAAATATATAAATGAGCAGGGAATGACAAAAACGGTGTGACTTAGAATGATATTCTGTTTGCTTTTAATTTCCAACAGTCATCCCAGACACTAAGTAACAACACTTCTTACTCTAACTTTTTGTCTAGTTATTGACACTCAGTTTCCTCACCCTGCAGGCATTCCTGAATACAGCTACTTGGTTTCCTGTCCTGGATACTGATCTCAATGGATTTCAGGCCTTTTGTTATGTACTAACCTTGGAAGATGCCTTTTTTTTTTTTCAAAACTTGTGCGATATTGTCAATGGGACCATCTTGTGAGAGAGAATAAAAATGCATGATAAACTAAGGAACAGTTAGTGTGGTGCTGTGAAGACAAATCGTGGCAGACTTGTTTTATTTTTTTTCTCTGATAGAGAGATAGGCCTCCTGAACATTGAGGAATAACAGATAAGATCTATGTTGCTTCCTTATAATCACTCCTGACATGCTCCAGGTATGACCGGACCATGTTTCATGTTTCCATATAGATAAGAAAGACAGAATCTTTGTCACTGGGCCTGAGTAATAGTCTGGTTTCCCTGAGATTCTACCTCTAAGCCAATGTGCTACATAAGTTGTGTTACCACAAACGAGGGCAGCAGAATTAAGTAAAGAATCAAGGAGAGAATTTCGTGTATCTAGAAGGACTAGAAAAGGTTTTCTACATGTGGGAAATTGTAGTTAAAATTACAAGAAGAAGTTGGGATTGTAAGGTTAAGAAAAAACATTGGGCTTAAAGAGGCAAGCTGTATCTTAACAAAGAATCCAGAAAAAACGGAGATGTTGGTGTAAATTGTGCAGTGAAGGCCACAGTTTTTGTTTTTGAGACTCCTTAGGTAAGATGTTTGAGAATGCTTTGAAGTGGATTGGATTCTAATTATCTGTTAAATGCATTCAGATGTCTTCATAAATATATACTTTTCATGTACTTTCATGGAGAAAGTAGAATAAGAAGGATATGTCACCAGAAAATGAGAAAAGAAAAAGAAGGTCTTATTATCCTTTAAAGAGGGGGGAAATAAATCTCTAATTTGTATCTTACATGTGATGGGTAACCACATGACTTTTACATGTGAAAGGTGGTACATCCATTTAATATTTATGAGTTTAACAAATTCCTTTGGAAGCAAAAGGGAAAAGCCAGCTGTGCTCTGTTTATTGTTCAACAGAGAGATGAATGGGTTTTATGTTCAGTATCCAACCTGTTTTTTTTTTTTTTAAGGGAAAATGGATTATTCTCATTCTTAATGGAAACTGAACACCTTTGACCTAAGCGAAATATAGATTTGTGTAAAAGAGAAGAAAGTGGTTTTGTTATAGAACGAGCTTCTATGTTTCCTCTGTATCTCAGCTCATTCGCAATTTCATTAGACATATGTTCTCTGACCTGTGAGACTAGATCAGCTCAGCCTTTGATAAACTTGCAGCACCAATTACATGTGTGTCTGTCTGTGTGTGACATATATCTTCATACAAAGGTCATATTTGTTACTTTTTAAATTTATGTAGAGAGACTATAAGCTGTCCTGAACACAGGAAATGTGCAAGTTTTGGCTCATCATTTTTTATCCAAAGCCTAGCATGGTATTTGACACCTATTAGACTTTCAATAAATGAATGAGACAAGAAATGACTAGATATAGTCAAGATATTTAAATACCGGGGTAGGGAGGGGGGACAAAACAAACTATTAGATTGAATAAAGCTGTAGTCATTGCCCACGAAAGGAGTTTTTATTTAGAGTTTTACAGTAGGTATGTTACCTTTTTGAGTAAGAAAGGCAACTTGCTACACATATGGAAGAGGCACACTGATGGATAACAGGCAATGCTGTCACATTCTGGGTGGGTGGAAGATGAATGTGAAGTGGGCCTGGTTCCAGCCTCAATCTTGGCCCAATTTCAGTAACTGTTACTGAATGTGTTTTTCTTTTATCGTGCAATTGAAAGCCTATTTAAAAGCAATCTGTGGGTCCTTTTGATATAGCAGGCGAAAGTGATCAAAGCCCTCAGAGAAACCAGACATCATCGGCTCACCCTGGAATGCTGTCTGCAATAACACTCCTTTACTCCCCTGTAGGCTGACAGTTGGTCTACTAAGCAGGAAGTTAGGATTCATTTACCGGAGATCAGGAAAGGTAACAGATTTCACAGCAATCGAACACATTTAGCTGAATAATTTTCTAACCTTTGGAAACCTCATGATTTCATGACTTCCTCTTTGTTGGGAAAGTCCAAGACTCTTATCTAACATCTGTCATTTTTGTTGTTGTTGTTCCCCCAAATAAAGGGGAGGGGAGGAAAAGAGGTCTTAGCAAGGGAGGAAAAAGTAAGTTGGAAAGAATCTAACTTTCATCTTGTAGTCATGATAAAACCAAGTTCAGGATGATGGTGGCTTCCATAGGAGACATGCACAATTCTCACCTTCTGTGGTCTTGTTTCTGTGCCTCATTATTTTCTGTATTCATTAAGAATTTTTGGTATTAAGATTGTTATGTAAATGTTACCAGACATTATCCCTTTTGTTTGAAGCTAAAACAAAACAAAAGAGGTTTAATTGTGTTTCCAAAGCATTTGGTGAACTGGTGATGTTTTGAGATATGGAGATAGGATAAGAAGGGAAGTTGTGACTATTTATTTGTACTTCTAATGAGAAGATAGATTTTCTTTTCTTAGCTTAGTATGGGTACAATTTTGAATGATTGGCTTGATGACTTTTCAGCGACACCCAGTATATTGATTCTGTGAATGATGCTAAAGAAATAAATGGATACTAAGAAATGCATGTAGATCAGTGGTGGGGTAAATTTTGAACTTTATAAATCAATGTTTCTTACCTTGTAATCTAAGTTACTGTAGTTCTATTTTCTTTTAAACTCCCCCCCCCCCCCCCGCCCTGAAAAGCAAAGCTTGAACGTGTAAGCTAATAATTACTGTTGGTGGTAGAGTTTGCAGAAGCTAGACACAAATCACATTTCAGATGTAAGACCTCAATTTGGCTTGTGGTGGGGAAAAATGAATTGAGAGGTACATCCCAAGTTGGAATTCAGCACTTTTTATTTTATCAATGCCTGGGTTAGTGATTATTTTTAGCAACTCCTTAAGCCTTACTGTACCATTTATGAAAAACATGAGAAAAACATGTCAAAAGAAAAATGTTTTAGTACCTTAATTTCTGCAGAGCTTATGCACATGCATGTGTGAGGTGACCCAAGGCAGCTTCTCCAGATCAGGAAAGGTGTAGTTTACAAGGGAACAGGGGAGTGAGGGGTTGTATGTCAGAGAGAGATTTTGCTGCAGGTGAGAGGATCTCTGTGGTTGGATGGGAAGAATAAAACATAACACACCCTGCAGTCTAATTACTAGCCTGCTTCTAACTAAGTTTAATTTGCTTTCGCTTCTGTAATAATAGCATAAAGGTAAGATAATGTGGCTGAATTCAGTGTGGAGACCCTTCACATATGTAAAAGAATAGATTCATGCCAATGAAGGAAAATCCGGTATAGTGATTAAGAATAAATATTCTGGTAGTTTCATTCTTGATATTTATAAAGAATTTACTTAGACTGAAATTATGTATCTGTCGCTGTGGAAACAACTACTTTTTAACCTACTGGTATTCTTAATAAAGATGATGTATTTTTCTGAGGGGGTTGCATTTGTGAAAATTCATCAGAGAGTAAGTTTTTATAGGAATGTCATCATTTCTGACATGTTAGAAAACTATACTCTCTTAATGGCACATAAATGTTATAATTCCTTAAGAAGCTGATGTAAGAATATTTTTCATTGGAGAAAAGAGCCTATGATCTCACAATATTTTCTGAAAAATAAACAAACATGATTTATAATATAATAAAATTATTTACAGATGACATCAGATATTTTTAGTATTAAACTATTTCTAATATCATTAGTAATCATACATCCTATATAATTCTGATAGCCCCAAGAAGGGAGCCAACGATCCATTGACCTGTCCATTATTTTTCTAGCCTCCTCAGGCTATATGAACGATTCAGTCTAATTTCATCTTTGTCATTGGACAACAGTCTTTTTATTTATTCGTAATGAACCCCTGGCTCATTCCCTGCCACTTCCAGATTATTATTTTCTGAGCTCATAGTGACTCAGCGTCCTACACAGGCTAATAAAGTGCTAGAATGACATCCTACATGTTGTCTGGCCAAACTTTTTCATGAAATTGAGGTTCAGAGATACAAAGTAATAAGATTGATGATGCCCAGACTCCCATATTCACTTTAGCTGACTGTCTTTCCAGCCATCATCTTTCCTTTCACTCTCAGAAGAACGGTCCTTCGTTATTTCTAAAGGGACAGATTATGGATTGGGTCCCTTCCTTCTCTGTGGAACCAATTTCCATAATAAATACTTGATATATTCTCATCCTGAGAAGATTTTTAAGTGAAATGGGCCTGGGAATGGACTGAGATTTGGTAGTGTAGGAATGTTTGTGTGTGTGTATGGTGATAAGTTTGAGAGAAAATTGAACAATGAAAAATTAAGTGATTTCCTTAAAATCCTACAGTTAACTGGAGGCAGAGCCATGATTTGTCAGATTTCTCTGACTACAAAATTGAGCTCTTAAAAAATAAACTATACTGCCTCAATCAGACCCAACCTATGCTGGCATTAGAGAAGTAATTAAGTCATAGTTTCCAAGAGTGGGGAGATAAATATGCTAGTGAAAAAGTATTATGAAACTTTATACCCACTAGTTAGCAAGATGTAGTTATGCAAAATGAATAACTTCTATAGATATGCTGTACAACATTGTGCCTAAAGATGAAAAATTGTATTATATACTTAAAATGTTAAGATGTTGATCTTAAGTGTTTATACCACAGAATATTTTTTTTAATATATGGATTATATGATAAATAGCAGTTACTTTAAAAAAAAGTATTATGTATTTTGCTGGGGGCAGGAATTGTAAGTATTTTTTGATAAAATTATTTTTGTGGGATATATCACACATCTAAAAGAAATATTTATCAAATATATGTAGAGTATCAAAGTAATATCAAAATGTACTTATCATCCAGCTTAAAGAAAAAAGAAAAACTCTACCAGTGCTTTAGATATCACTGTGGCCCATCACAATCCAATACTTTCCCCTCTGCCATGTAGGAGACCATGTTCTGGTTTGGTTTCCATACCAAGAAATGTGGCCCTAAACAATCCATTGTTTAGTTTTGCCTGTTTTTGCACTTTATATAAATGGATTCATATACTATATGCATTCTTTTCGGACTTGCTTATTTGTCTTAATATTACTTGTTTTAGATTCATTCAAGATGCTGTGTGAGTCTGATTATTTTTTCGCCCACCGCTGAATAGTGTTCTATTGTATAACTGATGCAATTACTTTTTACCAGTATATTTTGTGGTACATATTATGATTACCTCTAGTTTTATTTCCTGTACAAACAATGCTTCATAAACATTGTACACATCTCTTGGTGCTCATATGCAAAGTGTTTGTGTACCTAGGAGCAGAATTGCCATGTCATAGCCATGCACTTGGTTGAATTTTCAAGATGATGTGAAGTTTTATTCCATAGTGTTCCACCAGCAGTAAATGTGAGGTCTTGATCCACATCACCACCAGACAGATGACAAATATGGTAATTGTGTGTTTCAGTTTACATTTCCCCAATTACCAAGAATTTTAAAAAGATGAGAGTCATATCATATGTCTCCTATTCTATAATGGACCTTTTCAATTCTTGTGTTAATTTTGTTGAGTTGCTTATCTTTTAAGTTGATTCATGAATTCTTTCTATATTCTGGATATATCCTTTGTTGGTTATGTGTGTGGCAAATGTCTTCTCCTAGTGTGTTGCATATCTTTTCATTATCTTATGGTATGTTATCATGAATAGATCTGCATTTATTGTGGTCAGATCAATCTTTCACAGTTTATGCTTTTGTCATCTTGTTTGAGCTCAAAGAAATATTCTGTTTCCTTTGGAATGTTTAAAAAAAATCCCTTTTTATTTAAATCCTTGACAGATGTGACATTTTTTTTTTGTTAGAAGTGATGTGGGTATTTATTTCATTTTCTCACATCTGAATAGTCAATTATTCAGCACCATTTGTTGAATTGTTCATTTCCACCACTGATCTATGATGTTACCTAGATTAAGCTTTCACAGATGTGTGGATTTGATGGAGTAATCTATATTTCCATATATCTATACCACACTATTTATTTATCAAATATGTACATAGCACTTACTATGCGCCAGACACTGTTCTCAGAGCTTTATAAAGGTTAACTCATTTGATCTTTACAAGGAAGTTACTCTTATTTTACTCATTTTATAAATGTGAAACTCAGGCACAAATGTGCAAATGGTTAAGTTAACTTATACAAAGTCACACATCAGAAAGTGGCCAAAACTAGGGTTCGAGCACAGGCAGTCTGGCTCTGTACGCTATGCTGCCTTTCCAGTACTTGTTTACCTTCGTACTGGAGGTGTATGATTACTATTAAGGCAAATCCTGAACTAGTGCTGCTGCTTTCGGTGTCATGACACTTCTTGGTATTTTTCTCTTCCATTGAAGTTTACATCAGCAAATAAACGTCTACATACACACTGGAATACTAACAAACTGTTGATATTTTGATTTTAAATCGAAACCGTAGATCAATTGATAGTGAGTAGACATCTCTTGATATTGAGTGTGATATGTCTTTCCATGTGTTTGTAATTTTCTCATGAAGGTCTTAACATGTCTATTGTTGAGTTTATTTCTAAGAAGCACATGCACACATATATTTTTATAATATATAATACGTTTATTTTTTATGAGTGTCACAAAGTAGAAATTCGTATTTATCTCTAATGGTGATTTTTAGATGGAAGTCTATTTTGTCCATTACTAATATCAGATTTATTTCTATTGGTATTTATCTGGAGTATAACATTTAGCCTTTAACATTCAAACTTTCAATGTCATTAAATGCTTTTGAAGCTATTATAAAAAGGTCATAGTTATGTTTTTTTTAAAATTCACTTTGACAATCTTATTTTTAACCAAAGATTTTAGTCTATTTATATTAGTTTTAATTACCAATATTTTAAAATTTATATCTATGCTCTTTTTGTTTTCAATTTCTAATTTTTCTTCTTTTTTTTTTGCTATTTTATTTTGGATTGTTTTCCCCTTCTACTGTTTAGGATTTATAATTTCCATGTCTATTCTTTTAGTGATTTCCTTAGATATCTTAATGTGTATATTTAATAACTTCTGCTGTTAATGAGTAGTATCTTTAAGTTCTTCAGTGCAATATTGGAGATTTACAATCATATTCATTAATTCTCTTCTGAACTTTTTATCATTATTCTAGAGCTTAGTTCTATTTAGTTTTTAATGCCAGAAATTATGTATCATAGTGACTAAATATGCATCATGGTGAGTATTTTTTATCTTAACTTTCTAAAATGTGATCTTAGAATATAACCTTATATTTTTGAATCTGTCTCATAAACATATTTTAAGCTTTTTAAGATTAAGTATCTGGTCTTTTTATTTATTTATTTTTTATTAATCTACAGTGCCTGAGACAGTACCAGATACTTAGCAGGTGCTTAATAAATACTGACTGGGTCATTGACTCAACATTCAATTATACTCATGAGTTTCTATTAAATGAGAAATTTTAACATCCAAGTTAAAACATTTAAAGATCTTTTTCTGCTGTAGTTAGTATTGGTTTTCCATGCTCTATTTCCATGGGACTAATTTAAGTGAAAGTTTAAATTACCCAGTCAACTGAATGTGGGAAGTACTGGGTAGGAAGAGAGAGAAAGTGAAACAATGGGGAATTTCAAAAATGTTACTGCATTTTGTGGCTGTGAGAAACAGTAAAGCTAAGATGGTTCCATTTTTTATTTGCTGCTCTTCTACCTAGCTATAGTCTTTACCTTTTCATTTATTGACATCTATGAGTTCTCATAATATTCTCATGTTATAGATGAGGCAGTGACACATTTTATTCCTTGGCCTTGTTCTGGGTCGAACAAGATAAAAAATCATGTCTGTTTTCCCTTTTATCCATGCTTTTCTTTCTCAGTACTCTAGCATCTTTCAGATAAAAAGCCTCCTTCTTTAGGGTATTACAAACACCTTTGTTAATTTTTCAGTCTTTTCTACTTGGTTCATCTAGAAAAACATTTCTTTCCCACTACTAAAAACACTTTTCTTGCCTTATAAAATCTGATTCAAGAAAAGCTTAAAAATTAACCTGAATTTCACTTAAGGTAATATAATAAAGGACTCCAGATCAGACATCTGTACTCATTCTTTATAACCTCTGGCTAAAAGCCATACTAATCAAGAGTTATTGCTATTTATTTTTCAGACTGCTTGCTCACAGAGCTTATGCGTTGTCTTTAGTCATTTTCACTTTGCTCATGATGTCAATAAAACATAAGTAAAATCTGAAACACTGGTTGTTATTGGGAACAAGGGACCACCACCATATAGCAGTTTAGTGACCAAAGTTCGTGAGTTTTAATCACTACTCTTCAGTGACCTTTTGTCACCTTATTCAGTTGTTGAAGAATAATTTGGAATTCTGACCTTTCAATAATTGTTTTCTTCTAAAGAGAATCAGGGTGCTTTTTATGTATATTCCTCATATTTGACTGTGTGATATTATTTATATAATCAATAATTTTTAAAACTTCCATTGAGATTATTTATTGCATTGGTAATATAATTGTTGGGACCCAAAAGACTCAAGAGAGGACTTCCTATGACCTCATGTGCATCTTTGTTTCTAAAAATCTTTGAATTTGGGTTAGAATGCCTATAAAGAAACAGGAATTCACTTCATAGCCTCTAAGTCAAGTAGCATGTTGTTGTGTAAATTCTGCTGATGGCTGGACAACATATGCTATATGGACAATAAAATCAAACTCTGAATCTACTCAGAAAGACTTTTGAAAATATGTGGCTCAATCTACTTGTTAGTTTTCCTTTAAGGATAGTCCTCATGATAAGAGGAAGGTGGAAAGACCATTCTCTCACAATTCCCAATTTTCACTGGCAATGTAAAATGAAGAATTTAAGCAGGTATGCAAATAGTAGGCTTTCATCTTGGACTCTTCCCCCAACCCTAAAGCATTTTTATTTCAGTTTTTTGTGATTTGCCAACAAAAGTGAATCAAACTTTCACTGTATTAATATAGTGGTCTTTTATGTGGTCAGAGTGCAATTTCGGTTACTTCGTAGTTTACAGCTGTAGTGATCTATTGACATTACAAATGGGAAGAAGGATTTGCTTGGAGCTAGTGGTGACTATTGCTTCGCCATTTTCCACCTAGTCTAAGAGTATTGCCACCAGCGAAAGCAGTATTCTTGGGGCTATTGCTGTAGGTTCCCTGTTTCTGGACATACCTGTAGACTATTAGATTAACAACGTAGCAGAGATTTCCATAAGTTCTGCCCACTGGAAAAGTTTATGATGTGCAAGCAGTTTCTTCCTCCTGTGCTCCCACCCTTGGTCGTTATTTTCCCTACTATAAGAGTAAATTCTTTACCTAAATGGAGTTAGTGGTATACCTGTTGTAGGAATTCACAGAAAGAAGGTTTCGATATAGGCTGTCCATGCATGAAAAAAAGAAGTGCACCTCAGTAATGCCACTGAGCCTTTAGAAGATAACGCTTTGGAGGATAAGTCGCATTACTGGATTTTTATGAGAAAAAATCCTCAGTCTTCTGGTTGTCTTAATTTTTAATGCCTCCTTCTTATTATCTCTGAACCAAAAGAAACTGTAACTATCGATGCTGCATATAGTACATTTTTATTTTATTTTATTTTTTGCTCTTGTCCTGACTCAGGAAATGATTTGCTTTATTCAAATCACAATGCTAAATGAGTTTGTTGATTAATGAGTTTCTTAGGTAGCACAAGGATTAAATTTTGCGTGATATAAGGTTATCAGAATCTTTCTATAATTTGCTAGGATCCTGAAGAAAATAAAACAACAAAGGAGATTTATAGCTAACATTAATACTCTAAAATATCTCAAAATATATGTAGGAGAACCCTCCTATCTCACATTTCTGCAGCTTAGGGGCTTATTTAAGAGTTAATTGAGCTCATGGGAAATATATTATTTTGATTTTTATTAACTGAGTCTAAAACTAAAAGGCTGAATGTCAAGTTTTTTTTCTATGATTAAGTTGGGTATTTCACTCTGTTTCTGAGTTATTAGATTATAGGCTTGGTTATGTATAGATTCCTAGCTGTAGAAAACAGGGGAATGTACTCAGTGTTTTAGCAATTAAGAAGAATTATCTTTTGAAATATCAGAAAAGTTTATTGAGCCTTGGTGAGTTTAATTTCAATGTATTTCATGAAAATCAAAGGTCATCAGATGGAGGAAACTCTTCATTTTGTGGGGAGACTAAAGTAAGAATTGAGAATGACTTATGATTAATCTTTGGCTTCTCATTTAGCAAATGATCATACAGAAGCTACCTAGCTTTGATTGGGTGTTAACCAATGCTAGAAAGCTTTTGTTTTAATGCAGCGGAAATCATTAATAACCTTGACTTCTAGGTATTCTAGGGGATGCAGTTTGAGTATTCAGATAGATAAAAGTAAAGACAGAATAATTTTCTGGAATTAGAAACTTGGATTAGCTCCATGGTGGTGATGGAGGAAATCTACATGAGATGGTTGAACACAAACACATTTACAAATAAACAAGAGGACAATCAAGGGAAACACTGGTATCCCTTAGTTGATGACAGCTTTTATTACTTAACCAGTCTGAACTTTTTCCTTCCCATTCCCACACCTTCCAGGATGTAGATACCTTCTCTTTTACTTAGATTCTGTGTGTATGTGTATTTTATGGTGTGTAGGTGTTTGTGTTTCTGTGTTTGTGTGTGCTCAGAGTATAGGGAAATAGGATTAGGGGCATAATGTTTAGTTTCAAGTCATCCTATTGATTTGATGACTGGTTGATCCATGACATTTTTATGACATTTAACCACTAAGATTTCTACTTAACCTTCTAATGCCTTTCTAAACAACTATCTTCAATACTTATGGATAACTAACTTATCTCCTATGTAGTTATATATTCAACTGAAATACCCTCGTATTATGCAGGATAATTTATTACAACACAGAATTGTTATCGTGCAAAATTTGGTACTTAATGAGCCAATTTTGTCTCATATCCAAAATGTTATAGGTGCTGAAATAGTCTGAGTGTCAGAATCTGCCCTGGCCTCTTGCCTTGTGGAGATATATTCTTAAGAATCAGAGAGGCAGAGCAATGGGCCCTGGGCCAGCACTAAAAACCCAGTCCGGCCCTATCAGTTAATGTGATCATTGGCTGCTCTCTAGACGGCTACATAATCATTCTTCCCAATTCTGGATATCTGACTCTTAGTTCTTAACTTTTCCTTTGGCTCTTGCCACTTGGCTATGCTATTCCTGATACTCTGCTCCTCTACAATTGAGTTTCCTTTAGTACAGTCTTTACCTTTCCAGGCAGGACCACCCTCTGATGTTCAGTTAGAATGTAAGCTTCACAAGGAAGGATATTTATTTTGTTCAGTGCAATGCCCTCAGTTCCTAGAACAGTGTTTGGCTGGTGTCAGGTTCTCAAAAAATATACGTCGAATGAAATTGACTAACATTTGTCCCTGTCATTTTGTTTTCATCTAACTCTTTCACCTTCACATTTCCATGAGTGGCCTTTGTCATCAGGCAGCTAACTTGTGTTACTTAGGGTGTGATATAGGAACTCCAAACAAAACCTCCTGTTTCTCAGACCTCAAGTACATCTAGCCACTTCTAGTCCATGGCAGTTCACTGCATGATATGCCCACAGACATTAATATCATAAGATATTATCACTTGTTAGAGTATGTTGCACCTGAGGATAAGTTAGAGTCTGCAAGTGACTTTGTCCTCTCCCAAATTAGATGTTTTCGTAACTTAGAAGTGCATAGGTTTTATTAAGAGCAATTTCAGGAAATTCTTAGATAAGCGGACTTATTTCTGTATACTATCTAATTGAGTTGTGGTTAGTGATCTTTTCTGAGGCATGAAAATAATCTTTGGGAAGAGGGACTCAGATCCATATGGATTGTGCTGATGAGTGACAGGGATTCTGTAATCTTACAGGTTATAATGATACTATTGTGTAGGTCAAGATTTACACAGACACTTGCTTCTAATATCTAGCAGCACTATTTCTGCTATTGAGAATTCTTCTAATATAGTTCTCTGAGGAGAACCTTAAAATTGTATAAGACTGCATCTTATAGGAATGTGTATCAAATTCTTTTCCAACTTAAAAACCACAGAAATATAGATCTTAATGCTGATAGGCACCTTAAGAGATCATTCATTCAGATGCCCGCCTACAGGCAGGTTATGTGAAATTCAGATTTCACACAAAGAATCTATATGAGACCCAAAGAAGTTGAATTACCTTCTTCCAAGGGGACATAGAAAGTCTTTGAAAGGAAATAAATTTCATCTATTGAATTATGAAATTCATATTTTCATATGAATATATGTTCTCTTAATTTTGTTTAAACTTTTCTTTAACAGAAAGCTTCTAAAAATATCTGCAGCACCCTAAGTGCATCTTCTTATAACATGTGTAGGACTTTCAGGCTTTGTGGTTTTGGCTGAATGGCATTAGAAGATAAAATAAAGTTTTCCCCTTTCATCAAGGCAGAAGGTTTATACTCATCTGCAGACTCTTGACTGAGAATCAGCATGCCAACATTTTTCATTATATTAGGTAAAAGAAATGTAAAATGTTCTTAGAAACATGCATCCGTGTTAATAGAAAGTCATAAAATTTCAAGATAGCTGGGACTAAAAATCATCTCCTGCCCTTCTTATTTTAAGGAGGAAAGAACTGAGCCCTAAAAAGTGGTGAGGCTATGCATTTGACCACAATTAATAAAAAGTGATGGGGCTCCAAAAGTTTTATGCTAGATACTCGTTGACTAAGCCAACACTAGAACACACTTTTTTTCATTTGATAAAGTGAGTTCCCTTCTATGAACCTCAAACCTTGTATTAGGCTCAGTATTATTTTACATGATGTGTTCAGCACTGTGGTTTTAAGTTGAAAGTTTATTCCCACACTTTTTTTTTAAATATACCCTCAGGATTTTGAAACATTGATGAGAGACAGATTTTATATTGCTCTTATACTTGCGTGTTGTGTTTTCCTACTTCTAGAAATATTCACCACATAGTTTCTATGTACTGACATTGAATAATTGCATGAGCCACACAACTCTTGACCTGAAGTCTTGGGCAATCTTTATTTGTAATTATAGTCTGTAGCAGAACCAGAATATCTAACTAATGTTATTTTGCTTTTGCCACAACCAACAACTGATTTGGCTTGAGTTGCTTTCCTGCCATTGCTGAGAAGGCCACACAAGCTGGGTGGTGTAGTTCCAAAGTCAGCCTAAAGTCCAGTTTAGCATGTGACATGGATTAGACCTGTGTTTTCTCAAATTCGTGCAGTGGTAATAGTAAAATAAATACCTCATTTAATAAGATGGCATAAGAGAAATTAGGAGAAATAGGCCCAATTATTTATTATCTCTTAAAATTCCCTTTCTGTCATTGTGAGAGGTGGAGGATTAGGTCAATCAAATGTAGCATTTTGTTTGGTATTTTCCTATATCTAGAAATATTATCTTAGCACTCCTGAGAGGTACAACTTCCCATATCATCACACTCTCAATCCTATTTATACTTAAGTGTTCTGTTATTCAGCTATGTCATTTAACAGTCTCGACTGTTCAGGTCTTAACTCCTCGCTTATTTTTATCTATTTATTTATTTTTTATTGAGAAATGTAGAAATTTATACATCTTGCCCCCTTTTCAAAATGCTTCATAAACTCAAACCTATTCTGTTCCATAGCTGAGTCTTTGGAAGGAAATACACATCCAACTATGTATGTATATTAGCATAATGCTCATGTTGACAGGAACTGTATTTTTCCTGAAAAGTATGATTGATGAAACCAGTTTTGCAAAGAGCTCATGACCAATTTCTTTAAAGGTTCAATTCAAGTTTGACAGCATGAATAATTTCATGTAGCAAATGGGAAATATTCTTTTAAAATTGTCAACTAGTATGACAGTTATTGTGGGCTTCCAAACACATCCACGTCTAGTCTTGATTAAAGCCACAAGAAGCCCTGCTGTGACAGAGCTTTGCTACAACACAGCCACTAAAAAGAGCATGTGATTGGTTGTGTTCTTGAAAACACAAACCCTGCAGAATTCTGCTTTCTCTTAGTTTTAAGTGCAAACCACATATCATACAAAAATCAAAGCATGAATTTTTACATGCTATAAATATTGTAGTTTTTAACCAAACTGTTTCATGCTAGGCTGTTATCTTTTGGGTTGTTGTGCAATTTGAGATGCTTTGGTACATCTGTACCAAAGTTGCAGCCTGAAGATGCCTAGAAGAGTGATATTTGTGTGTGTGTGTGTGTGTGTGTGTGTGTGTGTGTGTGTGTGTGTGTGTTTTCTCCACAGGTGTTAAATTTTCAAGTAGAGAAATGTTCAGCTTGAGCAGATATGACTAATAATTGTGAGATGTTTGTTTGCAAACAGACACATGTTGACAGCACAGAATCCAAAATAGAAATTATTACATCAGAGAAGTGCTGTAGTATTTGGGCTTCATATTTTCTTTATAAGCTTTTCTTCTAACTTTTTTTTTTGAATTTCAACATTTTATTTACTTTTAAAAAACTGTGTAATATGCTTTCTCTAAGTTGTATTTAATTGTGCTCTTTCATTCACTATGCGATGATCAATGATAACTGAACACAAAAGGATACTTAGGAATGATCTTCACCATCTTGTCAACTTCTCTTATACCCATAATATCTTAAAGTACTTACTTAAACTAGTTCAACTGCCTGCTATCTATTGGAATCTACTCTCTTGAAGGCACAGGCCATGTTATTTTGTCATTGTCCGCCCACTGTCTGACAGTGCTTGGTACGTGATAGGTGTTTGGAAAGTATATAATGAATGAATTATTTGATCACTTTTAGTATTTGTTCAATGTATTTTTGTATTTTAAATATTTAAAAGTTTTGTCTTCAAGTGTGCTATGGTAGGATAATTTTCCATTAGCTACTCCTTATTTTATCCAATCTTGTAAAAAGTGTGTTTTCCTATAAAGAATGTTTTTAACTATAATATTTTAATGATTATTCATGAACCCAGTCAGTAATAAAAACGAATAGTCTTAGTTATAAGCTTTTAACTTTTCATCATAGTCCTGGAAAATACATTTTTTTCTTTTACATTTTCTTATAACGTTATATACTTACTATACTCTCAGAATATGTGACATAATAATAATTAATATAATTGTCTCAGACCCAAAAGGAACTTTAGAGATCATGTAATACAAAGGAAAGATAATTGAATTAAGATCCAAATAAATCATGTAACTTGTCTAGTAATGTATTGGTAGGTTTTAGTTTCAATTATTGAGTTCTTTGGTTATATACCTTTAAAAACTTAGGTGGTATTTCAAGAATCTTTTCTTGAGCACTTAGATTAAGTATGGAAATATAATTACCATTATTATCCAATTCATTCTTCAAGAACTTGTCTTATTTTCATTAATGAAGTAGAATACTTATTTTTTAGGGATTTGAGATCCTCTTCGTTTTTTGTATACTGGCATCCTATAAAGTTATACAAATAATTCATTAAAAATGTGCCTTTATTTTCAGTGCTTTTTTATTCTTCAAAAAAAAATCCTCCAGTTTGTGCCTAAATTAAATTATTATATACTGATGTGATATAATTTTGTATTAATAGAATTTAGAGGAATATTTCTGGACTTTGAACTTGCACTAATTCAAGCTTAGATTTTTAAGTTTTCATCAGCAGCATTTTCACTTGCTAACTTATTACCTAGCTTTCTAGGTGTCATTTGCTTTTTAAAAAACAGCTAGCATATTCATGACATATTTATGCTCCCTACATACACATACCTCACAGCTGGTTAAATGGCAAGCCTAGAGTAGTAATTTTCATTTCTAAGTCAATTGTTTAGAATGCAAATTACAGAGCAGGAAAATAAGATTTTAACCGTGGGCTATATACATACTGACTGCTATTAATATCATGTTATAGGAATGTTACAGACTAAAAAGGATTTTGTGAGTTATTGTCTAGTTTTATTATAATTTCAATTAGAAAAATATTTTTAATTCCGACACAGAACTTGAAGAAAACATACCCTTTCTGTAGGTCTGATGGCTCTGTAAATGGCAAAATGAACTGAGGCTATTAGGTAAGATATTAGAAATTAGAAACTGGAAACTTGTTAAATTTCTGTGTCTAAGTAAGAGATAGCAACTGGAATGTTTCTATATCCAGAAATTCTAAACTGGAGCAAAGGACATTTGCCCCCATTGCTTAAAAGTTCCTAACTCACAGTCCTCCAGCTTTATGAGCCATTTATGATGATGATGATGATATGATGATGATGATGATGATGATGATGATGGTGATGATGGTGATGGTGATGGTGATGCTTGCTATAATACATATCTAGAGAGGAAAAAATGAACAGCGAGGTCTGAAGTAAAAAGTTAAAGTCTGCTTCTACCCTTGCTACCCCATCTTTTCACTCTAGGGAGATAATTAGAATTATTAATAGCTTCTTGTGTTTTCTAATGGAAATTTTAGTATCTGTAAGTATGTATTTCATTTAACCTATCTAAATCTCAGTTTTTCTCTCTGTATATTTTGCAAGCCTAGTCTTAATGAACACTGGATTGCTAGCATCCTAGTTTTAAAGTGTCCTAGAATTTTGATATAAAAATTTACATTCCATGAGCAGCAGTAACAGAAGCAGAATTGTCACTATCATGACCTTAGAAGCAGTCCCTAGTTAATCACAATTACTTCCTATTGAGGGAAAAACTCTTTTTTTTTTTTTTTTTTTTTTTTTTTTAGGTGAAATCATTGCATTTCCTGGGGGTACCTAAGGGACTGGCTCATTTATGAGGTTTCTAAACAGAGCAGCTGTTTAGGACACATCCTAGGTGATTGAGTTCTCTTGAAGTTGGAAATACATCTGATTCTTACTCAAAAAGTTGTCCTGATTGAATTGAGTAGTTAAATGGACAATGAGGATGTGGGAAAGAACCATACTTCAGAGAGCAGAAAGAAAGCATCTGTTGCTTATCATTCAGATTGATGAACACAGCTATTTTGGAAGAAGGAGTACTAATTAACTCATTAAACAGTTCACACTGTGATTCCTCAATGTAATTTTGGGCTAAACTGAGGTTTAGAGACGTAAAACCTGACAGAAATTTAGCATTGTAAGCTAACATCCTTGTAAAATAAGACTTGCAGGGATGTTAGAAGAATTTCTTAGGCCAGAGAGTACAAAGGAAGTACATAAAGCTAAAAGCTCTTGTTATGCCAAAGGTACTTTAAAAAAATTTTAACTTAGCTTCCCAAATCCTAATTAACTTGACCAATATGAGAAAAAGTTGCATGTTTTATTAATAAAAATCTCGATTGGTTATGAATTTGTGCCAGTTCTGGAGAGTTAAGCTGCTTAATTAAAATCTACCTAGGAAGCATGTTCAGCATGCTTGGTATTATAATGATAAAACAAATATTAGCAAGCTTTAAAAAGAAAGGAAAAAATGAACATTGCAAACTCTGTTGTGAAGTGAATATTGTGTGAATCAGAATGATGGCACCATAACTCCAGAGAGTATATTATACTATAGGTTAGTAATTACCATGAAGGCATGTGGCCCTACTCTAAGGACATTATATAAATGTCAATGTTATTGTGGACAGTGTCAAGTTGTAAGTGTCACGTACTGGGCAGGAGTCTGATGGACTGAGTTTGTAACACATTGCTTGTGAGATTTTGGCTAAAGTCCCATGGTTGTGCACATCATGGAGCATAGAATTATACCAGGCAGCTCGATACTAATTCTGTAATTTACATTCCCTCTCCATGGAGTGAGTTATTATTTTCCTGATAAAGACTTTTACCTATGGTCCTCCACAAATGACCAAGAGGAGAGTGATGTTGAAGAATTTTGATGGATTTCAGAAGGTCCCCCAAAAGACTGTTAAGTGTTTAAAATAAAAGTTAACAAGAGTGGTAGAAATACAGTGGACCTCAAAGTTATTTTAGGAGGAAGGATATAAACCTGACCAGGAGACAGGGCTTTGAAAGCAGATGGCCTGAGGTTTGGACCCTAGGCTTCATTGCTCATTAGCAATGTGACCTGGGGAAATTTTTTAACCTACTGAATATTCTTTACCTGGATCAGTAAAATATGGATGCTTATATCAACCTCACAGGTATTGTTGTGCTAGAAAGTGCTTGTTAAATGGTACTACTACTAGCAATATACATAGTGATAATTCCTGTTTTCCATTTCTTATCAGTGAGGGATTCTAGGCATTTTGGAATAAAACATATTTATCGTGCGGTTTTATAAATTGTGGAACTAATGGAATCTTCGATGGATATTTTTAAACAAGTGATGTGCATTTAGTTTCTTTTTGTTCTCATGTATCTCAATATTGCTTATTTTAGAATCTCAGTTCTCGGAAGCTAAGCACCAGGTTAGGGTACTATTGACTATCTACGATGTCAGATATGGACAGAAAAATGTAATTTATTATATGACCGAAGTGGCCACTAATGTGTATGCATTTTATTGAAGGCTTAAAGGTATTTCTATACCATGTCGGTACATCTGATTGCAAGTGACAGATTTAGAGAACTTCAGCTTTGCAAAATGGCTGCAGTTTTGCTGCATTATTTTCCTTCTCAATGTCAGTGTGAGGAAGGACTGAGCCATATATCAGTGGCTGTCTGGCAGTGCGTGGAACCTTTGTTAGTTCCAAGTTTAGCTTGGCAGCAAACACATCCAGGGCTTACTTTTCTTCTTCTAAAAATAGGTCTATGTTTCTGAAATGTTTTCAAGTGAACAAACACTACACTAAATTATGCAGACTGTTCATTATTCAAAAAAAAAAAAAAGAAAGAAAGAAAAAACTGAGCACAGTGATAAAGTTGCCACTAATGATGATGAAATTCTTCATAATCCTCTCTTCTCTGCTTGCCTGTAGTCCACTTTCTTTACCCCTGCTCTTCCCAAGAACATCTATATATTATCATTATTAATATTCTAAAAATTTATGATTGAATGTAGTTTCTAGAATATAGTTGGTACTCAATAAATTTTTGTTTGAGTCAGGGTCTCCTGGCAACACAATGCCTCAGTATTTTAACTGGTGTGCCAATGGGATTACACAGTTTCTCATTCCCAGCATCGAAAATCAGATCCTTCTTGTTACTTTTTACATTGTGAAAGGATTTTTAAAACTCGGTTTTGGGTTTTCTTTTTTGAAAAATTTTCTCATAATTTCTTTTGAGATTTTTTTTCCCTTTAATTTTGGGAATTTAGAGTTTTATGTGTAAGTGCATGGGTGTGCATGTATGGGCATTTAAAAAGGATGGAATTAATAGCTATGATATATAATTGCATCACTAATGGACTATTTGGAAAGTGCCACAGTCTTTTTCACAGAAAACACAATTACACGTAGAATTAACTCCTAATAAAGAAATTGTTGCTATATCCTTGATTGTAAAAGCATGGATAGGAATTGAGAGAAAACATTTAGTTCAGTGTGTCTCTCCTATGTTATCACCATGAAACTTCTCTGAAAATAAATCTAGATCGATAATTTTGTAATTGAAAATAATTTTAAATGTAGCTTATTGCGAAACAGCTATGTAATAAGTTTAGTATGCCTAATGAAATATTCTTTAATAAAAATGTTCTTATGTAGCAAAAAGTGAACACAAAGTCTTGGCTTGGCTTTGAAAATTTAAAAATTATTATATAGGCTACATTATGATTAGAAGACATGGATGACATTTGCTTTAGAATAGTACTAAAAGCAGAACTATAAAAAACAGACTTTTAAAAACATACAAAGAAGAAATACAAATTTTATGGAAAAAGATCAATACCTCTGGTACTTAAATGGAGACTAAAGAAGTAAATTCTGAATTAAATTGGCAAAGGTGCAGTAACGTGCTTCAGGAGGCTTAAAAGGAACCTAAATTATCAGAGATATGGTCAGAAGTTTACCTTTCCTGGGAAATAACCTAAGTGACTTTTTCTTTAACTCTTAGTATGAACTGGTGAAATAAATCCATTCATTTAATAAATATTTTGTCTATACGCATTATGTTCCACATACTGTCTAGTCTCTGGGGATGTAGCTGGGAGCAGATAACATGTACATAATTTGATATTTATTATAGATTACACCATTAGAGTATAATCATGAAGATTACATGGGGTTTTCGATCATATGGTAAGCATATGTAGCTTCATAAGAGACTGCCAAACTGTTTTTCAAAGTGGTTATACCACTTTGTATTTCAATTAGCTGTGTATGAGAGTTTCAGTTGTCCTATATTCTTTTTAATAGATTCTATAATTAGTTTTTTATAATTTTAGCCATTCTGGTGGGTTGTAGTAGTATCTCATTGTGATAATAATTTGCATTAACTTGATTATTAATGGTTTTGAGAATTTTTTTTATTTATCATTTTAAAAATTTTTTCTGCAGTTCACCCATTTCTCCTACCTCCCCTGCTCCCCAACCACTGCCTCTGTCACCACGAATCTGTTCTCTGTATCTGTGAGCTTGGTTTGCTTATTTGTGTTTGTTTGTTTATTTATTTATTTAGATTCCATATGTAAGAGCGATCGTTGTTTTTCTCTCTGACTTATTTCACTTAGGTCATACCCTCAAGTTCCATGTTGTTGCAAATGAGATTTCATTCTTTTCAATGGCTGAAGAATATGTTACATGTACATCTATGTATTCACATGTACATATGTATATATGTTTCCACTTCTTGACCATTGTAAATAATGCTGCAATAAACATGAGAGTACATCGATCTTTTTAAGTTAGTGTTTTTATTTCCTTTAGATAAATACTCAGAGGTGGAATTGCTGGATCATATAGTAGTTCTATTTTTAAGTTTTGAGAAAATTTTATACTGTTTTCCCTAATGCCTTTACCAATTTACATTCCTTTTCTCTCCATCTTCTATAACACTTGTTATTTCTTGTCTTTTTTGATATTAACCATTTTAACAAGTGTGGAGTGATATCTCATTGTGATTTCGATTTGCATTTTCTTGGTGATTAATGATGTGGAGCATCTTTTAATGTACCTGTCCGCTATCTGTATGTTTTCTTTGGAAAAATATCTGAGAGTAATGTCACAGAATTTATTTCCTGTGGTCTTCTTTTTTTTTCTCTAGAAGTCTTATGGTTTAGGATCTTACATTTAAGTCTTTAATCCCTTTCAAGTTTATTCTTACTTCCCAAATGTAATATCCGTGACTTAGCCAGTAGGACAACTCATTTTATTGAGTGCCCAGGATGTATAACATTGATATGTGCTTGCATCTCTGACTTTTGTATGGTTCTCATCTTCAGATAAATCATGCAAGTTTGTCTAATGACTGGAACAATTACAAAAGTCATTTATATCTTAGCAAGAGCCACATTTTAGGGCTATATGTTGATAAAACACAAAGAACTGTGTGATCCACATCCACACTGTAGTTGTGAACTATAAGTAAAAATTGGTTATTGGTAAGCAACTGAGATTTTAGGTTCTTTTATCCCCCCTAGAAAAGCCTGTTACTCATTTCTTAATAGGCAGATCGTGATCATTGGCAAAAATGTCAGTAAGGAGGCTGCCAGTAACTCAGCTGAGAGGTGATGAGTGCCTACACCAGAGCAGAGGAAATATGGATGGGGAGGAGAGACAGATTTCTCACCCCTAAGTGGAGAGTAATACCTAAACCCTGTATTCATCAAAAGGATTAAATGGAATGTGAAAGCACCTGCAAACTGTGAACGCTGGGAAATCTTAGGTGGCATATTTGTTCTTCTTAAAGTGTTAACGACAGCTGTCAGCCTCATGCACCCAACCTCTTCATGTAAATATCCGGTTTTAATGTACTGTCAAGTTATGTACTACCTGACAGGAGCCCTGAAGATCTTTTTTATCCCATGATTATTATACTTGACATTTCTGCCACACCAATGTGCCCAGTGGAATGAACTTGGTATGGCTTTATTCTATACATGTCAGATCTCGGCAATAATGATTTATTGAAAAGGTGAACATTTGGTATCAAGTGTTATTAGAAAAGAAGGAAACCTGGTAACATGGGAGACAGAAAGGAAATTTAGCAGTATATCATGTAGTGTTTCATGGGATACACAGTGTTTCATTAGTCACACAGCCTTACAAATTAGATAGATGAGGATAATTTTATCAAATCAGTAATTAAAACCTTTCAAACATATTAAATCAATGCTGTTTTGGTTGATTGACCTAACAGGTTTGTTTTAGCTCCATTCATTAATTATAGGCAGTTAACTAAGTTTTACTTTTTAGCCAACTCCTAAGTTAAAGTAGAGAGTAGAAAGATGAGAGTAGAAAGTTTTTGTAGCCAAAATACTTATAGTTTCTACAAATCATAGTTCTCAGGAATCATAAGTAGAGTAACATATTTAGTCCTTTAACTTTCCAGATAATGAACTTTTTCATGTTTTCATATATGATCATGTAGTTTGTTCCTCTAATTTGATAATGATATCGTCTCATACATAACAATCTTTTGGTGATTATTTGTTAAAAGATCAATTCTGTTTAAACACAGGTAGGACGTTATCTTTAAAAGAAGTCAGTGAAGTGTCTTGTTACATATAAAATACATGCTTACAGTGCATTCTTAGCATGAGATTGTTTATTGCTACAAGCAATGCACAGGTTTCTCCTAGGAAATGCACAATTCATGGAAAATACGTTATCTAGTCTATGGTAATTTTACACTTTATGTAAAAAGCTAAGGGTATACAACTGACGTGACTTACAAAAAAGAACTGGGAAGGTAAAATAAACATAAAGGAAGACATTGCAGACTGAATATGCAGAGTACCAAGATATGGCTGACTCTTCCCAGGCCTTCCAAGATTGCAAGAATATAACTGTGTTAGGATTCAGGTACTCTGTCTTGCTGCTCCTTTCCCATGTCTTTTGGCATATCTGCTAGCCCCTGCTCTATTTCTGATCCTCATTATTTCCTCTTCAGAGAGATGGTGACCAACCTGGTAGCTTATTTTCCTGTTTTTAGTCTCTTTCTCACTCTAGTACAACTTGTCTAAAACCACAAAAGTAAGCCTTTTCAAATAGTATCATATCTCTTATTCATCAAACACTATCTTAAGAGTCAATTAGGGAATGCCACTTTAAAACTTACAAAGAATAGTGGCAGGGGAATGCAGGGAATCTATGCCTCAAAACCCAACAAGCATTGGCTAGGAAAGCGTCGAGCCCTGCTAACTTATGTGTACTGTCCTTCACCTTGCTCTCTGCCACTACCTAGATTATTTTTTGGTCATTTCAAATTTGGCCTCACCATCTAGCACTCCTACTCTTGCTTTTTCTTCAGGAAGGCATTACTTTTCATGGCTAGTTTCTTCTCTACATCTTTCTGTGACACTGGTTAATGTAGCACTATCAGGTTTTAGATTTGCTAAAATAGGTTTTTCAGTTGCTGGCTTGCATTAACACCCAAGGATTGTGGCAGAAGTCTCTCAGATGCCCCGATACCTGTACCTCTTCCCTTCCGCCTGCTGCAAGTGATTGTCAAATGGTTTCCCATGAAGATATGCAAAATGTTCAAGGTTTTTAATGAGCAAAAGGGTGTCAAGAACAAACAAGTATAAAATATGGTGTCTACTGCAAGTTTTCTCGGAACTTTTGATATGGTAATATGCATTGTGGGACTAATATGAAACTTATTTGATCCAGAGATGGACTTTTTAGACAAACATCTGTTACCATCACAGAGAATTGTAGTGTTTCAATAGAGTACAGTTTGCAAATTTTGGACCATATCATCAATTCAAATTCCTTATATCTTTTAACGAACTCATCTTGCTTTTCCTAGAAAATACTTGTCTCATCTCACTCATATAACTTTCAAAATTCACTGTTCATTTTAAATCTCAGGGTCAGTTAAATTAGTCTGCATTCAGTCTCAGTAAAAAATGAAATAAAATTTAAAAAATTAGTAGTTTCTGCTTCTAGAGCCTTGGTTTTATACTTTATGCCCATTCGGATGAATGTAAAAAAGAATTTTGGGAAGAGTGATATTCCAGACAGAGAGAAAATGACATGGGCCTCATATCAGGTTTGAGAGATGCAGTCATCCAAATAAAGTGATTGTTTAGGCACTTGCAACATATGATGGTAGGGCACATAAACAGGAAGCCATCTGATTTCAGATGTCATGAAATCACATGAATGGACAGACTTCTTTAGGGTGTGATTTCTGGTGCAAATAATCGTCAGGAGTCTGTAGAACCTTGGCTCTTCTAGTAGAGGGGGCCATGGAGAGAGGAATTGGAATAACAGTGGAATGACCCAGTGTCCTTGGTTTAACTGGGACAGTCCTCCTGTTGTCCCAGCATAACTATTAAAGGAGCTGTCTTTTATTCTCAAAAAAGAGCTGTTTTTAATGATTCATTGTACAGGCACTTAGGTAAGGGGGAAGACGAGCCAGTAGAGGAGCAGTGTGTCCTAATAGTGAAGCAGATGGAACTATTTAAAAGGAAAAGAGTAATGAAAATCGTTAAGGGCAACATTAAGTCAGAGATGGTGAAGCTAATCCGAGATTTTGATGTAACAGTTTCAGTAGGAAAGTAAAGTCAACCTGTTTAGTTTTGTCCTGACTGACTCCTTCACTGCATTTTCCCAAATGTTTCATTATTTAAGTGATCAGTCTTCTTATTGTGCTAATATTTCATCAGTTTTGTGACACATTATTTAGAACATTTTTAAGGATATGAAAAAATTTTTAAGAATTTTACAACCAAACTGTGTTTCAAGTATTAGTTAAAAAATAAAAATATGTATATAAAATTATATATCTCTGTGTCTCCCATAGTGCTCAGCATTGTGTTTATGCACAGTAGGCACTTAATAAATGTGTTTTTGATATGTCAATGAACATCCTGACTATTGGTAAATGCATACAAAGCCTAATTATAATTATAAAATGAATAAATACCATTCTTAGAAGTTTTGAGAGTGTACACAATTTAATAAGTCGTCTGTCTTCACACAAACTACTCTTTATCATTTCACCAAACAAGGGACAGAATCTAGGTCAGCTATTATAATTTTTTCATGTTAGTCTGCAACTTTTGTTGGTAACCATTTTGTTGAAGAATATTCTAGTTATTCTTAAAGGTTATGAAGGAAATAAATGATACTGGCCCTGCTTAAAGAGCTTAAAGAACAATTTATTCAAAGATGATATTGTCTTTCCCTTTATGAACCTTTGCTATGCATTACATGAAATTTTAATAGATATAAGATCATTCATGTTCCATACAGGCAACTGGAGAGATACAGTCATGCTAAATGCTCTGTTATACTCACATAGAAAAAAACTTCAGATCTCTTTATATATAGCCAGTAGAAATTAACTTTTAAAAATTCATTTACTGAGTAAAACTCTCATTTGGTCGGAAGAAGTTAAGGATATAGTTTCTTCCTTCCAATGGCTCAGAGTCTAGGTAGGGAAGTAATAAATTAACTTAAAGAAAAAAAAATACAAAGCACTGAGTCTGGCAGATAGAAACTTTTTCCCATTGTTTAGATCCTACAGGTTCTTTCCGAGCCTTTACCTTACTACAGGCTATATGTGTATACACTAAACATTTTTTAAGGAGGAAAATAAAATCACAGAGTTTTAGTATTTTAGGAATCTCTGCCTGGTAGCCATATGCAGACTGTTTTATAAAAGAGACTGGAGATAAGGAGAACAGTTAGGGAGCTCTTGTGGTAACCTAGCCACAGAATGATAAGACTAGATACTGAGATGTTGATAGGAAAGAGGCTATTCTGAGGGCAGAATGAAAAACTCTTGGTAACTGTTTTCATAAAGGAGCCCTATACAGAGAGGAGCCAGCGATGGACCTGAGCAGACCAGTGGTTCTCTCGACCAAAATGTCTCCCTGATAAAATCATTCAGAGTTTCTTCCTTAAAAAGTTGTAACTTTTTTACATCTGCAACATGTTAAAGTTCTATAGATTTATGTACATTGTGGAAATGCTCACAGAGAGAAATTGACAATATCGTCTCCCTTCTCAGCTCCAAAATGGAAGTCTACACCCCACCACCAAAAATGCTGTTTATCTGGTTTGGAAACTTGATTTTACTAGTTTCCAGATTAGAAGGAAAACAGGAAAATAGTTATAAGCAGCTGGATCTGTGGTCCTGAACAGGCCACTCTGCCTAGTGCTTTAAAGAAAGGGTTCAGAGATTACTGACAAAGCACATTTATTTGTTCCTGAATTCAGTGGGATGACCTTAATATTTGAGAAAATAAAAGGAGTTCAACTGAAGGTGGAACCGGCCTTTACAAAGTTATGGCAGAGCATCTCAACTAGATTGTGGTGGAAAGGCAATTGATGCAGCAGTGCCTTAATGTACAATTCGAGGATGGCGATGGGGAGATTATAAATGTTGGGTTTGCATTACTCATGTTCCCTGGGCATTTTGCCTTCTAAGATTCAGTGATTAGAAGTTTCATTCCATCACTAAATATATATTCGGTTCTCTTGAATATTTTATTCTCTCAAAATAAAGATCAATGCCTAATTAATGTTGATATGTATCAAAGTGTATAATAGTGTATCATAGTGAATATGCATAAGCAAAATAAACTAAAATTTTCCTTTTATGTTACAGAGATATTAGTCAGTACATTTTCTTTGCTACTGTGCGAAATAGCTTCTTTGGTAATGTGGCAACCTTAGCTAATTTAAGGGCTCCTTTTCTGTATCTAACTAAGTGTATCTCAGTTTAGTGATGGGCCCGGAACATCTCTTAATGTGTGTCATTTAAGGGGTGCATTCTGTTTTTATTTGGTCTACATTCTTGGCTCTAAAACTACTTAATTCTTTGAGGTCTGTTGTTCATACTTAAGAACTTTTGGTTGAACCAGTGACTGGTAAGCAACCAGCCAGCATTGCTAGAACAGGTCCGTTAAGAGATAGAATGATTATTATTAGCAATATCAATCTTAAAGCCAATACGATGTTAGGTTATATTGTTGAAATTGATGTCCAGGTCAGAATTCATTTCCTTATATTTACAGTGAGGTTAAAAATAGTAACTCTTTATGAAGTTTTATAACTCAATGTTTCTAAAAATGCAAATAACATTCTTTTTATAAAAATGGTATATGCTTATTGCAAAAAAATTAGTGTGGAAAATTTAAAGAACATAAAGATCACCACAAATTCTATTGCCCGAACTGTTAACATTTTATAAATAACCTCCTAGTCATGTTTCTGAATAGCCATAAATCATCCCCTGACCCCCCACCGCCCACATTCACAGATACATATAGTATTACAAAGAGGGAATTTAATAGCATGTTTTTTTCTAACAAAAAATATGCCATTAATCTTTTCAGATCCATGCCAAGACATCTCTGTCATCATCTTAATGGTTTCAGTTGCATTGTGCCATCATTTGTCTCTCACAATCTTTATTTTTTAAACATATTATTTTTTTAATCAAAACAGTATTTCAGTGAACATTTTTGTTTGCTAATTTTATGATGCTAAAGTATTATAAAACTTCCAAGAAATGGAATCATTGGGCCAAATGGCACAATTTGAATTTTTTAATTAAAAATTATTGAGGTGACATGATTAATAAAATTAAATAAGTTTCAAGGTACAACTCCACAGTATCATATATATATATATATGTGTGTGTGTATGTGTATATTGTCATATATATGTGTGTTGTGTGTGTGTATTGTCATATATATGTGTGTGTGTGTGTATACACACACATATATATGTATATGTGTATATACACATGTATACGTGTGTGTGTGTGTGTGTGTGTGTGTGTGTATTGCATTGGTTCACCACCCAGAGGACCTGAACAGACACTTCTCTTCAGAAGACACATAATTTGAATTTTTGATCTATACTTGTACAGGCATATCTTCTTGATTATTTTCTGATGAAAACATTTTCTACAATATTATAATATGCTGTATATTTATTTTTCATAAACTACTAAGTTTTAACAATTGATGTCTCCAATTTTAAGATTCTTGGAAGTGATTCATAGGTATTTTTCACTATAGCCATAGCCTTTGTGATTTTGGACCTCTTAATGAAAATTTTACCTCCATTTATTCAGACTGTCAAGTCAGACTATTTTGATGCTATGCTCAGTCAGGTTTGACCTGGGATGGTTTTATATACTTGCCATATACTTTGCTACATAGGAAAATCTTTTCAATTTAATTCAACTTCTATTTTTCATTGTGTTCAGAAAATATGTGTTCAGAACTATGCTGTCAATAGAAATTTAAAGAATTTTAAAAGATACATGCTTTCAAGAACTTCACTCTATTCATAACAAGATATATCAACCCATACAAAGGAATTTAAAAAGATAAAGCAAGGCACATAATTACTGTTTTAAGGAGAGATGGATTGGTAGGTTTTGTAAAAGTATACGATAAATTTTTTGACCTGGAAGAATCAAAAAGGTTTTATGAGGGAAATAATAAGCCCTGGTGAGTGGCTGGGATTTTGGAAGGATGAAGCAACAGGGAAGGCTTTCATGGGGGAGAGATGTATCAGTTATCTATTGCTATGCAAGAAATGACTCCAAAACATAGAGACAGTACTGCAATGATTCATTGTTTCTCATGATCCTGTTGGTTAACTGGGCCACTGGTTCTTTTGCTCCCCATGCTTGGGCTCCCACAGACAACTACATTTAGTTGGCACCTCAACTAGGGGCTTGGTTTCCCCCGGAACTACATGAATAGCTAGACCTCTTTCTATCCTTATTGTCCCTCAGTACAATCAAGTTTCTTCAGGAATGGTGGTCTCAAGGCAACATTACAAGAGAGCAAAAGTCAAACAGAAGTTCCCTTAAGGTCTAGCTTGGGAGTTGCATAACATAGTCTCTGCCACATTCTATTGAAATAAATGAAGTCACAAAGCCAGCACAGATGAAAGGAAATAGATTTTGGTGGAAGATGCAATAAAGTCTCATTGCAAAGAGACGTGCATGCCCAAAGAGGAATAATTTGTAGTCATATTTTGAGATTCACCACCAGGGAACTGTGTGAAAAAGATTTGGAAGCAAGAATAAGTTATATTCAGAGTCAGCAGAAGATAGGTTATGACGCTGTTTTTCAGAGGATACGAGAAGCTCTTGGCTATTCTACAGCACTGTTCTCAGGATCCCCAATAATTTGTTTAGGTTGTTGGCAGTGCTTCTGCACTCTTTGGATCTTGGATAAATAATTCATATGTTGTGGCTTAAAGGTATTTCAGTATTATTTTAGTATTTAATTTTTTCATATTAATGTAAGCATAATGGTAAAACCTACTATACAGATACATAGATGTATAGAAAGAGTAAATGATTTAATATTATTCTCTATTTATTGCTTTTTTCATATTTTCATAAAAATTAGAGAAATGATTGCAGGTTTTTTATCGAAAAGAGGTAGATAAGAGTAAATGGGGTCAAATATATGGTGACAAAAAGAAATTTGATTTTGGATGGTGAACACACAATGCAATAGACAAATGATGTATTATAGAATTGTACACCCAAACCTATATCATTTTATTAACCAATGCACCCTAATAACTTTAATAAAAAAAGCAATTAAGATGTGTATCTAGTACAAAATAAACACTAAATAGCCATAACTTTTGAAAAATTCCATTTTCACCATAATGAAATAATTCTGGACTCACTATATTGTCTGTTTTTTTTCCCCCCTCTGTAGCTGGTAATGCTAGACTTACAACTGATAAAACAGGTAGATCTTTGCATCTTATAATTTGAAGAACAGGAAAATCTCTGCATCAAATCATTGGGGTGCTACAGTGTCTAAATCTCATCATCATAGTTTTCTTATTTTGTATTTTGAGTTTCTTTTTTTTAATAAAAAATACAATATAAGAATTATAAGTATCCTGGAAAATGCAACTTATGTTATCATCTACTCTTCAGATCACATTATATTTGAACTCTCCGTGTGCATGTATGCATGTGTGTGTGTCCGAATGGAGATGGTAGAAAATGTGCCTTCTCCTAACATAGAGGAAAAAGAAATAGAAACAAAAAAGAAGTGCCAAAAATACATCATCACAACTTTTAGACATATAAAATAAAAAACAAAATCTCTTAATTGCAAAAAGAAAAAAAAAATCCATTATGCTGTCTTTTCCGGTTGGCATTCTGCTCCTTATGTTCATGCTGGCCCTTGCCCATCTTTGTATCACCGTTACAAGCATATCTTATTTTTGGTTAGTCACTTGTAGTCACCTAAAGTTTTAGTCATTCTTTGCCATTATGATTGTCAAAAAATAATGTCGAAATGCAAGTATCTCCTTTTCCTTCTGGCATCTTTGAGTGACTGCATGACCAGCAGTCTCTGTCTATATATATGCCTTTTTATTTCTCAACCTCCTCACATTTCTCCTTGCCTCTTTCTAAGCTGGTTTTAGAATTCCTGAGAAACATGAAAAAGAGTGACCCGTGTCCCAAGTTTGACATATCTAGGAGTACCCTCATTGGAGATTGTGTTCAGTACTTAAGACACTTAAGCTCCCTGCTAAGTAGTTTTTTTAGTGACTAAGCTAGTCTTTGTATCAGCTGCTGCGGACCTCTAAAGATAACATACATTTTAATCTTTGGTTGTCTCTGGTTGCCTGACAGTTGATATATTATGGGAACTTTTGTTCGACTCATAATAAATGAGTCTGAAATGATGAGGTCAGAGTTCATTGAGCATCTATAATTATTGTTTCTCAGATTTCAGAGATATTGTTCTGTATCACCCTGTTCATCTTTATCAAAGTTGCAAAAACTTCTATAGCTATATAAGCAATATGAAGGTACTAATTTATTAGAAGTCAAATGAATTGTGCTGTATTATAAAGAATAAAGAATATTGATTTATTTAGCATGAAAGATAAAATAACTATCATAGAAGGATAAGGTGAAGATAAACCTATTTAGATCCTTTGATTCTTTTTTTATATATGCTTCAGTTTCTTGGAGTTCTTTTGAATGAACAATCCTATACATCTTTGCATTCATCCACCTCCCTTTCTAACTAACATCTTTGGTCTTATATTAGTAAATTGATGGACATAGGTTCATGATTAATTTCTTAAAATTAAGTGACTCCTTAGGATATGTAGGAAATGATATTGATGAGCATTGCCATTTAATTACTGAGACTATTTTGATGGAGTCAGTTATGGTAATTGTGGGATGAGCTGCAAGCTGGTGAAATCTGTCCAATATTTTTAGAATTTGATGAGTTCTAAAAGTTGTCCTTTCTGCATCCCAACTTATCTCACTATTTGACAATTAATTCAAAAAATGATTCAATCAATTTGTAATGCCTGGAATTCCTCCTTCAAAATTCCAACATCCCTGAGAGGGATAATATATTAAATAGTTTTCAATAGTTAACACTTTACGTAGTTAATGAGATTAGTTCTAGGATAATTGGCATAGTTCAAGTACTACATGGAATGGAGGCATAGATTAAGTGAAGACTAGAAAAGAAAAAAATGTCTGGCTCATATGTGGATGAGGGTGCCTGCATATATAGGTCATTACAAAGGAGCATCTAGGGAAATCAGAAGCTGTTTTGAGAGAGCGGAAAGGAGAGTAAGAGTTTGAAATTGGAGGTTTCTGAAGATCCACTTCTTCACTTTGTTGTAAAGGCAGCTGGAGTCATTTCAAATGTTTTAAGAAGCTGTATGCAATACATACAATCATAGATTGATGGAACATTTTACTTCCACATCTTAAATACCATTATTAAAGGTGGACTTTAGTGAATATAAATAAAGAGGGAAAAATGATGGTTGAACCACTTATGTGGCTTTAAAGGTTACCAGAAATGCATTCTCATATTAATATTTTAAACTACTCAGTCTAGAGCCAATGATTGCTTGCCAGGATTTATAAGAGAAAGGTAATTGGGAAAAGTAAATGTCAGATGTCATCATGAACAGGGACAAAATGTCTAAAAAATACACATTATCGATAAGGAGATGATGGATGCAGCTTGACTAAGGAGCAAACAAAATGAAGTGACTGATGAACATAAGTTCTTCAGAGACCTGGATATCATCATCTTATCTGTTATCATGAGCAGCTCGTAGGAGTGGTGGCTGTGGTACAATTAATTAGCTGAATATAGATTTTTGGCTCTACGAATTGTTAACTATGAGAAATAAACTATAGTTTATATACTTGAAATAGCTATAAGTTCATTTGTGGACTTTTGTAAACTGTGTAAAAGAAAAGGTCATTACCCTTCTTTCAAAGGAATGAGATTTTGTAGAATTCAAGACTAAGTTTTTTTGAAATAGTGGATACTACTTGAGAGCAAGGGTTATATTTTTTTTATCATTGAATCACTAGTGGCTAGTGTAGTGGCTGGCATATATTAGATATTCAGTAAATACCTACTGAATGCAATAATGCTTGAATGAATAATGAAATCTGTGATTTGTGTTATAACATTCAATCTTTTTAAATTTATTTGGGTGACATTGGTTAATAAACTACATAGATTTCAAGTGTACAATTCAATAATAATATGTATATTGCATTGTGTTCAACACCCAAAGTTAAATTTCCTTCCATCATCTTATATACTTACCCTTACCTGCACCCCTTCCCCCCAGTAAGCACTAAACTGACGAACGAGACAGACTCATGGACACAGACAACAGCTTAGTGACATTATTCAATCTTTTAACCTATGTTTCTTTTTGAAAAATAGGTGTTTTTGTTTTAAAATATAAAATATATAAAATATTTTGAAAAGTATTTTTTTCAGAATATATTACTGGGTTCTGATATGCATCATAAGGAGCTCACTCTCCTCTTCCCTAAGTTCACCTAGTTGAGAATCAATCTGTCTTTATTAGGGTTTATTATTATACTTGCATAACTAATCAAACTCAATGACTTAAAACAAGAACAACTATTTATTTTACTAATGAACCTGCAATTTATTTAGGGCCAGGAGGACATGCCTTATTTCTAGTCCGCGTGGTATCAGCAGGGGGTGGCTTGAATAGGTCTGAAAAATCCACTTCTTAATTGGCTCAGCCACATACAAGCTATTTGTTGCACATATAATTATAGATTGATGGAACATTTTCCTTCTTGTTTTAACTATGATTATTAAATATGAATATAAATAGAGAAGTGATGATTGAACCACCAGAAATGTCTTCTCATGTCAGTATTTTAAATTGGTAAGTTTAAGGCCTGTGCTGAGCTGGGAACTCAGCCAAGGCTATTGGCCAGGGACCTTGATTCTTCTCCATGTGGGCCTCTCTAGAAGAATGCTCGGGTTTTCTCATGACACGGAAACAGTATTCCAAGAGCAGGCATTCTAATAGCGAGGAATTGGAAGTTTCTAATTTCTTAAGACCGTGGCCCAGGTACTGTAATATGATCATATTACCATATTCTATTGGTAAAGCAGTTAGAGTGTTCCTGGATTCTGGGGGAAGGATACAGACCCTGCCTCACAATGGAAGGGATGTTAGGGAATTTGTAGCCATCTTTGATCTACTAATTATCTTCAAAATAATCCCTTTGGTGAATAAGAAAAATGTGACGCTTTTTAGAAAAGACATTTACTGGTGTGTATGCCAGAATTACCAAAACTTTAAACATGATAAGTTTGTAAAATTAGCATGTTTTAAGTTGTATTAAGCCTAAAAGTTTGCAGAAGAGCATATTACAAGGGACTTATCAAATGTTAACAAGTTAGCCTAATATTATTAAAGTAGGTGAACTGACTGGTATCCCATTCAAAGGATAAAATTATATAACAGGCCTCTACAAAACTGTCCAGGCCAAGCACGGACATTCATGTTTGATGAATGAGAGTAGGCCTTCCCAATTTATATATTATCTTAATATGGTAAGGGCATGTATCACCTGGGTTACTAAATATTTCATTCTCCTACCTGCATTAATAATGTGTATTCCTTCTATGTTTTTGTCTCACCTGTAGTGAGACTTTGCCTTGAAAAAATGTTTCTGAATAACTATTTCCTGGGTTTTTGTTGTGTGAATTTGCTGGAAAAAAATATCTGAACACCTACTATGTTCCAGGAACTGGTCTGTGTTCTGGAAATAAAGCAGTGAGCAAAATGGACAAGGCCCATGTTTGCAACTCATGGACTTTGCATTTCTAGTTGCCAAGATAGGTAATAAACAAGCAGATTAATATGTAATATAAATTAAAGTAGTGATAAATAAGTTTAGGAACATAGTAAAGGAATGGAGAGTGATATTGGAAGAAGAGAATATTTAGACAGGTGATCTACAAAGGACTCTGATGAGTTGGGATTTTGAGCAGAGATCTGAATGAAGAAAGGAAATAAACTAGGTGAGGATCTTGCAGAAGAGTATTTTAGGCAGAAGGAACAATTAATGAAGGGGCCCTGAACAATGAATGGGGTTAGAATGTTTGAGTAGTACTAAGAAGGCTAGCATGGAGCAAAGGGAGTGAGGGAATGGCTGGTAGAAATTATGATCAGTGAGAGAGGCAGTGCTCTGATTATATGTATCCATGGATCACGACTAGGTTGGATTTACGTCTATATATAATGGAAAAGGTTTTAAGTGGAGGAGGGCCAAGGTTAATTTATATATTATTTAGATATATTATTTATACTTATTAATATATGTTATTTATATATATTATTCTGTTGCATGAAAAATTAATTATTTGGAAGCTCTTTCCATGATGATGATGATGATGATGATGATGATGATGATGATGATGATGATACATAAAATTTCATGGATGCTTTCTCCTACTGGACTCTCTTTCTTAACTTGTTTTATATGAGTTATTGCATTTAACACAACCCCTTTGTGAAGACTGTAGTGTATAAGCGAGGACATAGAAATCTAGAGAGTATTAGAAACAGGTCCAAAGACACAAAGCCAGTAAGTGCAAAAGCACATACTGTTAAAGACTGTGGAGGGTGCTGGTAGAGATAGTGAGAAGTGATTGATTTGAGGCTACATTTTGAAGGTAGGGCCAACAGGAATTGTTGATAGATTAGATGTAGGAGATGAATCAAAGAGTGAATTGAAGGATGACTTTGTAGTTTTTGGTCTGAGCAACTAGGCATGGCTTTGCAATTTACGGAGATGAAAAAGTGCCTTTGGCTGTTGGGAGAGTGTGTTGTAAATTAAGAGTTCTTTTTTGGACATGGCTGACTTGAACAGCTATTAGGCATCCAAGAAGATATGTGTGTCTGTAATTCAGGGCAGGAAGGTATGTCATCATTGAGAGAAGCTGCATGTGGCTACATGAGAACTTCCTGCACTCTTTTTCGCCACTTATTTTAAAGTAAAAAATTAAACATATACATATAATTGATCTCTTACCTTAAATTATGACCTTGTTTAGCCCTTTCCATACTCACATGAAAATAAGAGTCAGAAGTGAATATCTTTGTAAATATGCCAAACTTATTGGGATATTGATAACATTTTTACTTTTATGTTGTAAACTTTTAATACATTGGCAATTTTCTTCATATTTTAGTGCTTAAACATTTCATTTGAGCAGAATATGTGTATATTTAAGGTACCAGAAAGATGAAATGCATGGTAAGTTTTTACACTAAAAACCAGTAGTAAGATGCTTTGACAAATATTGTGTATTGCAAGTATCTTAGGAAGCCAAACAAGTTAAATATGTCAAAATAATAGGTAGTTCTGTGATATTTATTGACAACTTAGAATAGCTGAGCACTATTAAAAAAACATGATTATAGCATTATTTCATTAAGTGCTTATTATTTTTAAAACAAATTCTTTTATTTCTTTTCTGAAATGTGAAATTCCATATTTGTTTCATAATTTTTCCATCATTTGTTCCTATTATTTCTATTTGTCTTTCTTAATACTGCGGTAGTGTAATAGAGACATTAAGTCTGTGATTACCTCTATTTTTTTTTAAGTATAAATAGTCAAAGGCTTAAAGACCCATTTGAGAAATCAGCACTATAGTTTTCTTATTCATCTTTAACAAAATATCATCTATCTTGAAAATTGTCTGCACTGAAGACAAAATAAGTAACAGCAAAAATCTGACTGAATGTTTATAAAATTATAGCTTCCTGTTATGAGATTATAATTTGTTGCACTTAGAGAAAAATTGTTCTTAAAAAAAAAAAACCAAATGATTTTCTGAAAATATGTTAAGGATCGTTAGATGTATCACTAGCTTGACGATTTTGAAATAATTTTTTAATTTTTCAATTACAGTTGCTATACAATATTATATTAATTTCAGGTATGCAACATAATGATCAGACATTTATATGACTTACAAGGGAACACCCCAATAAGTCAAGTCTAGTACCCATCTGACACCATATAATTATTACAATATTATTGACTATATTCCCTGTGCTATACTTAATATCCCTATGACTCTTTTGTAACTACCAATTTGTACTTCTTAGTCCTGTCCACTTTTCACTCACATCCCTAAACCTTCTCGTATCTGTCAACTTCAAAATGTTCTCTGTATCTATAAGTTTGTTTCTGTTTTGTTTGCTTATTCTTTAGATTCCACACGTAAGTGAAATCATATGCCATTTGTCTTTCTCTCTCTGACTTAATCCACTCAGCACAATACCTTCTAGGTCCATCCATTTTGCAGATGGCAAGATGTCATTCCTTTATTAAATATTTTTTATGGCTGAGTAATATTTCATTGCATATATGTTCCACCTCTTTTCATCATTCATCCACTGATGGGCACTCAGGTTGCCTCCATAACTTGGCCATTGTAAATAATATTGCAATGAACATATGATGCACATGTCCCTCCAAAGCAGTATTTTGGGTTTGTTTGGCTAAATACCCAGAAGTGGGATTACTGGGTCCTTCTTTATCTCTTATTATGGCTTTTGTTTTAAAGTCTTATTTTGTCTGGTATGAGTATTACTACCCTAGCTCCCCCTCTCCATTTTTATGATATACTTTTTTCCACCCCTTTAGTTTCACTGTGTGTGTGTGTGTGTGTGTGTGTGTGTGTGTTTGTGTGTGTCAATCTGAAGTGAGTCTCTTTTAGGCAGCATATGTAAGGGTCTTATTCATTCGGCTGCCCTTTCTTTTGATTGGAGCATTTAATCCTTTCACATGTAAAGTAATTGTTGCTAGATATGAGTTTTTGCCATCTTATTATTCATATTTTTTATTATTTTCTTCTTTTTAAAGAAGTCCCTCTAACATTTCTTTTAATACTAGTTTGGTTTTGATTATCTCTTTTAGTTTTTTATCTTAAATTCTAAATGATAGCTCTGCTGGGTAAGTAATCTTTGTTGTAGGCCCTTACTTTTCATCATTTTGAATACCTCATTCCAGTCCCTTGTGGCCTGAAAAGTTTCTGTTTATAAATCAGCTGACAGTCTTATGGGAGCACCCTTGTAGGTAACTGTATGCTTTTCTCTTGCTGCTTTTAAGAAACTCTCTTTGTCTTTAAACTTTGGCATTTTAATTATGACATGTAAGCCTCTTTAGGTTCATCTTGTTTGGGACTCTCTGCACTTCCTGGGCTTGTGTGTTTATTTCTTTTGCCAAGTTAAGGAAGTTTTATGTAATTATTTCTTCAAATAGATTTTTAATTTATTGCTCTCTTTCTTCTCCTTCTTGTACCCCATGATATGAATGTTAGTATACTTGATGTTGTCCCAAAGGCCTGTGCTGATTTTTGGGATTCTTTTTTCTTGTTGCTGTTCATATTTGGTGTTTTCTGGTACCTTATCTTCTAAGTTACTGATATGATTCTCCGCTTCATGTAATCTACTGTTGATTCCCTCTAATGTGTTCTCCTTTCAGTTATTATATTCATTTCTGACTGCTTCTTTTTTATGTTTTCTATCTCTTTGTTAAAGTTTTCGCTGAGTTCTACTCTTCCCCTAAGTTCAATGAGCATCCTTAAAACCAGTGTTTTGAACTCTGCATCTGGTAGATTGCTTATCTTCATTTTGTTTATTTTCAGAAGTTTTGTCCTCTTATTTGGTACATGTTTTTTTTTGTCTCTGCATTTTTATTGCTTTCCTGTTTTTGTTTCTGTGTTTTAGGTAGGGCTCTTAAAACTCCTTGTCTTAGTAGAGTAGCCTTATGTAGTAGGTGTCCTGTGGGGCCCCACTCTTAGCAGGGCTCTTGTGCCTGCTAACTCTGCTCTTTGGGTATGTTGTCCTCGGGTGCAGCCTCAGGTGGTACTCTAACTTAGGTCAGATGCCAGCCCCAGGGCCTCTGGGGAAGGGCCCCACACAGGTCAAGTTCAGCTGCAGCCTGTGTACTGCCTGGGGCCACCTGGCAAGAGTCACCATGCACTTTGCAGATGGCCACCACCTGTACTGGGCTTAGAGGTGCCTTGAGAGACCAGGCCACAAACTGAGGCCAAATGCCCCTAATGCCAGGCTTAGATCTGCTCAACAAGAGGTATGGAGCATATAGAGACCAGATGCTGCTTGTTTGGGTTTTGTGAACCTTCGAAAGATTTTAGGAAAGTCTGCAGTATGGTCCAGACAGGTCATTTTTATGGAAAAGCCACTGGAGGCAGTTTGGGTGGGCCCACAAGTTGGGAGGGGTGGGATCTCAAGGAATTGCCTGGGTAGGGAAACTTGTGTTAGCCAGGTTAATGGAGACTCAGATATGGCAGCTGCCTGCCCGGAGGGAGGAGGGCCCAACAAAAGAACAATGGATTCTGCTAGTCCTTCTTTCTGGGAGAAAGCTGCCTCTCCAGCCCTCGCCCTGAAGCCAGACAATTTAGTTCCTCCCCATATGTCCTTGACAGTTGTTGAACAGCTGCCCCAGTGCTGGAGCTCAGAGCAAGTGAGCCTGTTAGAGAGTAAGTCTGTGTGCAGGCCCTTTGAGAGGAATATCTGCAACTCTTGCAGCCCTCCATCTCACTCAGCCACAAATTCTGCTGGTTTTCACAGCTAGAGGTGGTGGGAATTCCTCTTCCTGGCACTGGAACCCTGGGCTGGGGAGCCCTGTGTGCGGCTGAGACCCCTCACTCCTCTGGGGGAACCTCTGCAGCCAACATAGCCTTTCTTATTCTTGGTCACCACACACTGTTGTGGGACCAGCCCATTTCCCACCTCAACTCCTCCTGTCAGTCTTAAGATGGCCTCTTAGTGTGTCTCCACTTGTAGGACTTCTGTTCAGCCAGACCAGGTGATTTCCAATGATGGTTGTTCTGTAAGTTTTGTTAAATGTTGATGTGATCATGAGAGGAACCAAGCACAGTGTCTACCTACTATGCTATCTTGACTGGAAGTTTTTCACTAGCTTGATTTTATGCCACTTCCATCAAATGGGATTTTGGTTGATGAAATGGCAAAATGAAACAGCCCATACTTTGTTTAGAGGAGTCATTTTTCAAATACTTGGAGGATGTAGAATGGAAATGATCATTGTCTGATATTCTCCTTATTTGTGAAATGCTTACGGAATGTATGTGGTTACTAAACATTTGTTTACTGAATAGTAAGGTAAAGTACTTACTCCTTTAAAAAGATCTTAGTGTTAAAAAGAGAATGAAATAAAAGGGATGGGATAGAGTGGGGATGGTATACTTTGGGGGGTATGTTCAATTTGGGCTGAACTCATTTGCTTTTCAAAGCTTTTATAAGATCAGATAAACATTAGTAGCCAAACTGGATCTGGTGAGAAAAAGACTGGTAAATTATAGGTTGAGAGAGAGGGTCATAGTCAGGGGCATTACAAAACCCTTTCTCATTTGTAGGCTCCTGTAGATAAATATGAATGGTCTGCAAGCTGGCTTTACTCTTAATTAAAGGATGGAATCAAAAAGCTTACAACACTGACATACTGACATGAATTTAATAACTTGAAGTTTTAGGCACTTTCCAAGTTTGATTTTAACTGTTAATTCCAAGACTGTTTTCTTTCAAAACCATCTAAAACTAGAACACTTTAATTTGTCTTCATTCTCTATATTTCTTATGGTCTGTCAAAAATATTTATAAGTAGAGAAGTATTCCAAAAGCTGGAAGGAGCAAGCAGTATGAAAGATCATACATTTCTAAACTGGATTATCAATCCCTGGAAAATTCAAATTTATTAGGCTTCATTCAGAAGGACAAGGCTAGAAGGTAACTTTAGTCATAAGGCTAGAATTTCTTAGGGAAATTATAAGTTTACATCATTTAATTCTTCATGAAATCTATTAGCCACTCATATTTTGCCACATTGACTAGAGTATTGCATGCTCACAAAATTATATTTATCATGCTGAAGATAACATTTACAGAGTGAATGCTAGATTCCAGCACTCTTCAGGGATTAGCATGCATTAACCCTCAAAGTTTATAAAGACATTTCTATCAAATTACTCATTTATTGGGCCTATATTCACATTATTCTTGCACTTGGGATATTTGTTTTATTTTCATCATTTCTTCTCTTTCAGCTCTTCTTTATGCAACTATTTTTGGAAATGTTACCACAATTTTCCAGCAAATGTATGCCAATACCAACCGATACCATGAGATGCTGAATAATGTACGGGACTTTCTGAAACTCTATCAGGTCCCCAAAGGCCTTAGTGAACGAGTCATGGATTATATTGTGTCAACATGGTCCATGTCAAAAGGCATCGACACAGAGAAGGTATGGGTTATTACTGTTGTTATTTATTTTCTATTTCAATAGGATCTTCAGATGCCTGGAGTTTTCCCACTCATATATTACTTGTATAATTACTTCATAAATGTTACTCTGTATTTCATAAGTGACATATCAATCAATCATGTTATTGAGTGCTTAGAAGGTACAAAGCACTCAACCATTAACTATAAATTATTACTAATCATCACACTCAATTTAGAAATTGTAGTTCTTGAAAACAACTAATTACTTAATTTCCATAAAACACTCTCATTACCAGTCAGAATAATTTGCTGCATTCCTCTAAAACTCTAACAATGCTGCCATTTCTTCTGGTATATTTTATTCTTGATTTCTCTTTTGACTTTTTGCCCTTTTAGAAAGAAACTACCTTGCTTATAAACTAAAAAAATTATATGTCTGCTGTCCTCCACTTAAATCTCTCCCCTTTCTAAATACAAGACTTTTAGAAAAAACCGATCATGATTTATTTTACTTTGTAAGCACCAGTGAAGAGTATTATTTTTAGGTACTGATTTTTTTGACTTATATAATAATCAGACAACATATTACCTTCCTTGCCATTTCCCACAAATTTTACTTGTTTGCTTAATCATATGAGTTGACTGGTAGTTTTTCTATAAGACCTGTTTAACAAGTACCTTTCAATAACACAGGGAAAGAGCAAAGTACAAAGTAGATGTTTAGTTAGGGGAATTTCATGAAACAACAAGTAGATAGTTTTTTAAGCCAGAGGAGGTGTTATTAGAAGATGGCTGAGGGAACATGTAGGGAATGAACATAGAATATGAGAATTGAGGGAGAGAAGCCTCCAAAGGGAGGGCAGATGAGCTACTCAAGGCTAACGATGTAGAAGAATCATGAAAGAGTGAGATGTACTGCTCTTTCAACATTTTAAGAGGCAGTATAAATTTTCTGGTTAAATGGCCACTTAAAATGGAGTGTGTGACCACAGAGGGAAAAAGACAAATTACATTTCGTGGAATTTAATTTATATGTAACTGAGCCAATACATGGTTAGTAGGGACGATATCCAAAGAAGGAACAGAGACTACACTCAGGGGTGCAGGTGAGAGTCAGTGTTTAAGATGTCAAATGTAGGCTGTCCTTTGAGGTCCACAATCAGTGAAACCGAGGTCAAAAGGCACCTATGTACCTTGTCCATCACCATCTCCAGCAGAAGCTTTTCTGTCCAGAAAATACAATGGGGTCACATGGTAGCTGACAGAAAACATGAGTGAAATGATGGAATAATGACCTTTTACATTAGAAAGAGCCCAACTCATAGCCTATGCTGCCCCTCGAGGACCTGTTCAACTGCCTGCTTCATATATAGTTAGGGTACAATGCACTGCATGGTATGCATCAAGTATCAAGAAGTGCACACACCATGCAGCTGGGAAGGATTTATGGTTTCTATTATTTATCACTTTTTTTTTTTAATTTGCTTCTTGCCATTTGTGGTCACAGAACGGTACTTCTGATTAGCAGAGTACTGATGGAGAATGAATGGAGTAATAGGGAAGAAAAAGATGGAGAGGTTCATATTCAAAGTGAAAAAAAATTTAATTTAAATGAAAATATTTTTAAAGAAATAAGTAAAAATATTAAAATAAATTAGCTTTTGTATAAAAAAAATCATGGATGTGCTTCCTAACTGAATGGGGAATCCTTTAAGTAGTTTTTGACTAATAGGAGAAGCAGATTTAGATAACTGTGGCAAATATGATAGTTTTGTTGTGTACATATAAAACGTATTTGAAGTTTAATTTAATGTAGCAGCAAACTCTTCATGCTTGTATTGATTTCTCCCGCCTAATAATAAAATCTCCACCCAGATGCATAAGAACTAACAGTAACAGTATTGTAAATAAAGAGACATATGCCAAAGTTTCAGTCTGGAAAGGAGGTAGGTATAGGAGATTCCTCTAAATTGCCTGGTCAATGAGGCTGAATTTAAAAATGCATTCAAAGATTACACACCGTATTCTATACTGAACAGGAAGTAGTAAACCTAATAACCAGAGCGGAAGACTTAGGTGCCTGGTAGGCCTTCCACAAGGGTAGAAAAAAGAAAGTGAAAGACTTATGACAATATTGAAATAAATTCTGTAATTATAGTCACATTCTTAGTAATGTGGATGTATTTGATGATTAACTTTAGTAAACAGCTTCTCAATATTAACAATTATCCCACATTTGATGTTAGAGACCACTATTAGACTTTCTGTACCCTAATAAGCCAAATACTTGCTTTGCTATCTTTATCTCACATTTTATTGATTATTTCAAATACTTTAATAATGGAGGTTGTTACCAGATTTAACTATGAGTATATGCCCTGAAAAAAATTGAAATATAATATATGAAGCCAGATGTCTTTGTTCTGATGCTTCTCTCATTCTAAGGGAGCTTTATTTTTTTCAATTGCTAGTACAATAGAATATAATGATGTATTGCAGCTAATTAGAGAAAAACCTTTGCCCCAATTACTGAGATTTTCTATCTTTCCCACATATTTAGTTTTATGGATTTTTTTTTAATTCAGCTTTAACCCAGAAGCAAATTATTCATTGTCATTTAATTCAATCTTAACTTCTCTTATGTGAATAATACTTTCTCTAATACAAATTCTGGCATTAAAATCAGCACTGACATGGAGATTGTAGCATTTTTATCATGAAAGGTAGCCTTAGGCAATGTTTTTTAATATAGAACACTACCTAGATTAATTTTATTTGGTTGAAAGTATTTTATTGACTACTAATTACAATAGCTGCTTTAGATTAGTTTTAAGTTTAATAACCAAAATCCATCCTGTGGGCTTTGCTGCTTGCTAACATTCTATGCACTTAAAAGACAAGAGAAATTGGTGGAATGAGTGAGGATTTACATGGAAAAGAGGAGATTATGGGAAAAAATAGAAGGGATGATGGTTAAAAGCTCAAAAAATGTGTCCTACAGTTTGAAATGACTTTACAGGGAAATAATTCAAGTGGAGTAAATAGCTAGGGACTTTATTTTCTGTTTTGGAGACCATATGAAAAAATGTACAATTTGTGTAATGTTGTGTGAACCACATATTTTTCATCATACTGCTTTTTTTTCCAGCTTGTTTTATGGAATAAAGCTTAAAACCTTATCATTATTTTTTATTTTTTACTGTCTTATCATTTTTCTAACATGTAATTTGGAAAAATGAATAGAAAAAGCTCTTTGGTCTTTATTTCTTGTTTCCTATGTTTTGTAATAACCATAAACTATGAGTAAGAAGATCCCACTATATGAAAAGTTCTGGCAGAATTATGCAAAATATTCAGGCAGAATTATGCTTTTAGAATTTAAAGAAATTGAGATTTTGAATATTTTAAAATCCTAGGTTATTTTTAAACCTAATCTATCACAGAAGCGCTCTACTTCTTCCAAATATAGTAGGCAATATATATTTTTTTCCTGCAAGTTAAAGTAAATTCCTTTTAATCAGTTTACTTATATATATATTTTTTAATTAGAAAAGTGAGTCTCAACATTTCTTTGTATTCCTAAGCAGTGAAAAACAAGGATGACGTTCTTGAACATACATAGCATAATTTTCTTGGTTCAATATTTAAATACATCACGAGGTTCCTATATTAATGTATAGCTGAAACCAAGAGTGAAGGCACTAGCCTTCAAGAACTGTTCCACAGAAAAATATGCCATGTAAATATATACACGTGAATATAGTAAAATAACTGGTGTTAATGTGCATTAAAGCACTTTTGTCTTTGGATCAAGAGAGGTAATAAATCCCCATACAATCTATGTTAATCAGATCATAAATAAAGTATTTGTTCAATTTCCAGCTAGATATATTAAAAGAAATATTATCAAATGTCTGCACAGTTACCAGAAGATAATCAAGATGGTATACAGTTCTGGGAATCTTGTAAGATGAATAGTTAAAGGAACTATGAAAATTTAGTTTGGCTAATTGAAAACTTGAGGGGAGTATGACAGATGACTTGAAATATTTGAAATATTTAAAAACACAGTGATCTATATGCTTCAGGAGAAAATGAATTACTTGCTAGTAAAGGATACAGGCAGAACACATAGTACAGGTCCTGATACTAAGATTATATAATAATTGTGTCTGAATCCTTTTGAGTACTATTATGTATCAGAACTTGCTTACACTCCAAACTTACATATTCAAGGGATCCTGTATAAAAATTATAGAACAAAATTCTATAATGATTCATAATACTTCCCCCATTTTTTTTATCAGGTATAGCTAAGTATGTAATTTCACAAATGGAACTAAACTACTTGTTCAGGTGATAAGACAGATCCATCTTTAAAAAATTATGAGGACCAGAATCCCTGATGGGACTAAGCAGGACAGGCACATGAAATAACTGGATGTTTTTCCTGTGGTCTTTAAGTAACCTTCTAGTTGAGCAAGAGACACTATCTATGATCCCTAGTCTATCATTACAAGGAACTTATTTTTCAGTCTATGGTGTGAAAGCATCATGCTTCAATATCTGAAAACTGTGACTTTTCTATCTATACCCAAACATGTCAAGGGACCTTAACTATTGTGAGGTCTTCATGTGATTCTTAGTTGTTATCTACTGAAATATTACAAAGTAAGCATTCAGAATTATTGTTGACATTTCTCTTTCCTAGTGACTATAGGCTTTATCTGAATAAGTAGACTTTATCTGAAGCCTCAATTTTTTTTTCCTTTTATATATCAGAAGTTAAATAAAATAGAATTTAAGGGTTTATTAGAAATGTTACAAGTAGATGAGAACTTTAGGTAATATTTTCTGTGATACTAATTTGGAACATTCAAATATATATGTAGTTTGTCATGAGTTTTTGGCGTAATTTAAGAGTGCTACAATTCAAGCTTTATATTTCTGTTAGCTAGTTATTAGTGAACTTTTTGTGTGTCAGGTAGTAGGTAGTAATATTTTTCTCTAATAAGGATAGGGAGACATTGTATAACTAAGTTAAAGCATGAATGATTCAAACATCTCTCTAGGAATAATATTAAGTGCATTTTTTTTAATGTGCCATGTCAAAATTACCTTAGTGTAATAGTATAAGCTAGTTTGTACTTCATTTTCTTACCACTCTGCCTCTGAGGAGGGGATGAAGGAATTATTCGATACCAAAGTCCAGGAAGGAGAAAGCAGCATTATAGGGCTATGGTTGATTTGCTCAGTAGCCTGGATTTTTTTAGATCATGAGGAATGGGTTCGATGCTTCTGTTTCACAGCTATAAGGAGATACCACCACACCATCTACCTTACTTAGTTAGCTGGAAAATGAAGAGTGCCTGCATAGTGCTGGCGTAAGATAAGCAATAGTAAGTACTAGCAAATAATTTAATCTAGTGTGATTATAATTGATTTCATCCATATAGTCATAAACTACAAGAACTAGGTCATGACTGCACCATTTTTAATCTTGGTTCTTGCTTGATATTTGGTATGTACTGTTGTCTTTAAATATAGATGAAATAGAACGTTGGAGAGTAATTTGGGTGAATATTTCTATGTACATACACATTGAATGGAAAGACACAAATATAATTTAGACTTTAGACTTTGGGGAAAAATTAAATCATGAATGAATTACATGCTGCAGATGGTGTTATAGTATGAGTAGGTGTTTGTAGCTAACCTATTATTTTTTTTCTGAGCTGCTTTGATTGATCTGTTTTCAAACTCTAAATCTGAAAAAGTGGCTATTGAAACACCTATTTTTGAATGAGATTATAGTGCTTCCTACACAGCTTTTGCAGTTTACTAGATAAAGGTAGGATTATGCAGATGGTTGGATTTTATTACTGAACTTTAAAAAAGATAATTTCATTTCTCTGATTTCTCTTGTTTTTATTAGTTGATTATATTTGTTATATATTTTTTTCCAGGACTTCATGGCTTTCTACTATCCATCCAATTTCCCTTCTTTCCTGGTTTTCATGATAACGCCTAAAAGATACCTGTCCTTCGGCTCAGGCTGTTTGCTTTGATTTTGGATTCATTTGCATTCTATGACATACTGAAAGCCATTTTTAACTCCTTTACTAGTAGTGCCAAATAACCATAGGCATCCCTGTCTGGCACAGCAGAAGGCAGCAAGAGGGTGGAGAGAATAGTGCAAAATCGAGTAAAATAAAATACAAATTGTTATATAAGAAATAGATTTTTCTAGTGTTCACTGCCAATTGCCTGAGATGCCCCTTCATGCCCTGCTCCTGGGCAAGGTCCTGCAGTCAAGGAGAAGAGCACATGGTGGTACGATCTGGCAGCTTTCTCCCACTTCTACTTGTTATGAGTCATGATCTGTCTTAAGACCTTCGGACATTCTCTTCTCACATTAGCATTCTTCCTCATTTCTTTATGTCATGAACTTTCTTGAGGAAGTCTTAGCCACCCTAATTTCTTCTGGGGTTATCTCTGAGACATAGAAGACCGATTAAGGAAGGATCTATACTATGGTAGCATTTATAAATAGGGAAATAGTCAACTTTTAAAATTTGCATTTACATCAAAGAGAACCATGGTTTTATAGAGTATTGTAGTAATTGCTATGGAGTGGTAAATACAATCCCTGCTCTTATGTTGCTCCAGAGGCTAATGGGATTGGAAAGAAAACCACAGAAGTAAACATATTATTCTAAATTGTACTGGTGCTTGAAATACAATATAAGGAACCATGTAAGATTTTTTTTAAAAAAAAAAAAAGGAGAGGGGATAAATCTAGATTGGGATGGTGTAAATTAAAGAAGAGAAAGCAATAGAATTTGGACATAAAAGGTTGTCAGAAACTGAAACTCTTTACACATTTTTAAATAAAACTCAAACTATATGCTAATAGTCAAGTAACTGGTTTGAAGACAGAAAACAATAGAAAGGAGAAGAAGCAAAACTTTAGTTCTTTAACTACTAGTAAGTATTAATTAAATGATATTAATTAACTGTACAGTCTATTTCCATAGAATCATTTTAACTGAATGTTAATCTTACTCTAAAACCAATAAAAAACATAAATCAATGCAGAGACTTATCGACCTTATTAGTACCCTAATCCTGATTAATGAGCACATATATTTAGAATTAGGTCTGCTGCCTTTGTGGTCAAGTATCTGAGAATACATTCATAACCAGAGTAGAGCTTCACACATTCTGTTATTATCGCTGTTACCAAGGATGAATAAATGTCAGAGTAAATGTATTTATATGGCATTTTAGTTCTAAAAATGTTTCCTTAATAGAAATACATAACTTTATATAAAGTTAGAAATAAGAACTAGAAAAAGAAGAAGATATAATAAATCACCTATAATCCTACAACTCATAGAAACATAGCTTGCCACATCTATTCTGCAAGATTTTATAAACATATTTTTATGTTATAAATATATATTACATAAACATTTGTATTCCATTTAAAGGATATGTCATAATATATTTATCAGTCTCATTATTAGATATTTAAGATGCCTATTGATTATATTAAGTTAAACTCTGAGAATGGGATTTTCCATGTAAAAGGGTATGTACATTTTCTAGCTCATATTATTTTATAGTTTGTTTTAAAAGATCAGGAGCTTCAACTAATATAAGTTTACATGTGTCCTTTTTCAGAATAACATTGTTAATGCTAGGTGTTTATCTTTTAATCTTCATGAATTTAATAGGTCAATAATCTTAATATGTTTAATTTTTATTTTTTCCAACACATAAGTACTATAATTATTCTCAATTTACTAATATAGAAATTAGGCTGTTAAGAGAGTCAATGACTTGTCTTTTATATGCACAGAGGGACTTGAATTTGGACCTGGTCTGCATTACAAAGGCAGTAACCTAGCCATTCTGCTACGTTGCACATTATTATCTGGTAGACAAGTATCTCCTTATCATACCTTATTATTGTTTTTTTTTCACATGTATTCTTTCAAATAAGCTTTCCTTATACTCCCCAATCATCATCTTCCTATATACTGAAAATAAATCTCTTCAGCTTTTGACTGGAATTCCAACATCATGATCTCAGGGTTAAATAATCCAGCAGAGGCCATCTGAAAACTTGTATAGGTAGGTTGCTCAGAAGAGGTATGGTAGGCATGTGAAGTAATTCCAGATCTTGGGCAAAATATCCTAATGCAGAGTTAGCGGTTCTACTTCCAGAAGCCAATGTGAAGATCAAAAGATTCCATAGTTTGGGTACAAACCGGAGGTAGTGTTGGTGAAGTATGATGGACAAATTGCTGAATCAACAGTAAGGACACTTGAGTTCTAGTCAGCTAGTCTCCCAGTCTAGTTGCCATAGTCCAACTGGATGATCAATCACTTAAACTCACAGAATTTATATTCTTTCATGATCTTTCCATTTCTAAGATTAAAATTTAAATGTATAATTGGGAAGAGTTTGTGAGAAATGGTAGCAATATCCTTTTAGTACTAAGGAAAAATCAGGAGACAGAGTGTTAATTAATAGTTTATTATTATAACCCTTGTATCAAACTTTAGATTGATAATAAATGAGAAATTAATGGGATGTAGCACTCCTATGGGGAACCAGTTACTGTTAGAAGAGAAACAACCCAGCCCAGCTACCAAGTTATACCGATAGTTTCAATTAAGATCTCTCTTGTCTAATGGCACAATTTAAAGTTCAAGTTCATCCAAAGAGACTCCCTTTTTAAACTGACAGTTACTACTTGGTTTCAGAGTGCCTGGTGAAGTAGTGAAATCAATGGTTACATAATTTTAGCATATTTTTAATGATTCACTTGCTTCAGTAAATTACAGAGCACAATACAATTAGCAGTAATTCATTCATTCAACAATTCTCAATATAGTTAAGAGAACCATTCATCCATATCATTAGGAAGCAAATAAAACCAAAACCCCAAACCCAAAATCCTCTTTACTGTTAATGGTAATATTTTGTCATTTAAATCCTCTGTTAGAAGAGTTTTGATTTAATAATGGTTTGTTAATTTTGTAATAAATATTGTGTGGTTAGAGGAAAATGGAAAATTATTTTAAAAAGGAAGTGAAATTCTCTGGGCTGAGAGCTGAGGTCTGACAGAAAGTTTATTCAAGGATTTATATATATTTATATAGATATTGACATATAGGTTGGTGTTAAAAGATCTGTTTCCTGTTCCAGTATTCAATAATAAATGTTGATTAAGTCCCTACCTAGACTCAGTACATTGTTCCAGTCTCTGGGATGACAGTGGTGAATCAGACAGTTCCTGTCACACAGAACTTGCAGTCTAGCAAGATTGATCAAATCAATTCTGCTTTCTTTTACCTGCTGATAGTGTTGTATGGTTATTTAAGAGATACTTGCCTCCAGATCTGGGACACCTGGAAGAATGTAGACCAAGACTCAGAGGGTAACGAAACACACATTTAGGGACTCTAATGGCAGAGTCTGTTTGATTCTGTTTCTAGAGTTCTGACTCCAAAGTCCATGTTCTTTGCATCACTCATTTATTTCAGACCTACTGTGTTCCAGATGCTATGCCAAGCACTGGAGATGAAGCTGTGAACAGGATAGGCAGGATCCTTGCCACATGAAACTTACAGTTTAATGGAGGTAGACAGAGAATAGTTGCATAAATAATATTTTCCAATTCCCTAATTAAAATATAAATAATTAGCATTCAAGGTAAAAGATGATGTTCTTTAAAAACAAAACAAAACAAAACAAAACAACTTTGGTTTTCCTCCTTAACATAGAGAAGTGTGGTTCTCACTTGTATTGAGAATAAGTAAATGTACTATTTCTAAAATTCTGTGCTTTGAGATTATATCGAAGTCTCTGAATCCTTATAAAACATGTTACAATTATGTGATCTTTGATTACTACTTTGTAAGTACTCTAAAGCCAAATAATAGCTTGTGAAATGATTTCACAAATGATTGTGAAAATTCTTGTTTGTTTTTATTAATCCATGAGAGATATGTAATTTTACTAAACTGAATTGGTATAATTACAACCAGGAACAATGAAACTTGGAATTTTAGTAAGCTTCTGTTGCCTAACTTGTGTTGAATATTAGATTAATATTATAGTTTTGAAATATTGAAAAAAGTTCTTATATTCTTACTGTTGGGGCTAGGAAAAGCTGTTTTCATTTGTACAGGCACTTAATATGTAACATTTCATAAATATATACACTTCTTAAAAAATCCTTTAAGAACCTAAGTTCCCTTAAGAACTTAATATTTTAATGAACAGATTTCAGAAAGCCATAGGATCTTAAGCCAACAATTATACAGTACCACTCTAAGAAAGTACTGAATGAATATATTAATAGTGGCCCCACCATCAAACTTATTACTTATATAAGACCCACATGTACAACAAGAAGACCTGGTTATGTAATCTAAATTTCATGGATTACTAGAGCTAATATTCTTAATATTAAAATTATCTTTTACCAGTATTAAGAAAGTTCTCGTAGTGAAATCTCCCTTCAAACCCACAGGGAAAGAGTTCTATTGATTTGACTTTTTGATGGATATTGAAAAAGGTTCAAAAATGAGGCAAAATAAAACAAACATGAAAACAAACAAAAAACTCAACTAATTTTTCTTTCTTGACACATCATTTTTGAAGTCTTTTATAGGAGACTCAAAGGAGCTGATTTAAAAACCCAAGTCTTAATTTTATAACCTTTATTTTGATAATAAAACATAATGTAAGATTATCATTTTAATTTTAATATACCTCCTTTCTCGATTGGCAATTGTGCGTAAGAATATTAATGTCACAGCATCAGTTATTTCACAGAAGTAAGTTTCCCAGTTGCTTGAGACTTGTACTTTCCTGTATAAAATTAATTAAGAAGGATCTTGCGAAAAACCTTTTAAATGATATTACATATTTTCCCTAAAGCATATATAAGAATATTAAATATCATATAAATTAGGACAATAGTTTCACCACAAAGGAGCACTATGCCTTTTCATGAACTTAAACATGTACTTGTTTAATCCTATCATTCCAAATCTCATAATAGAGAAAGGCTATCTGGTCATTACAGTTTTAAGGATGACCTCTTAAAAATTATATACCAAACATAACTTATCCTTATGTTTGTTCAAATTATATTGACTTTCACACAAAATTATAGACATCTCATAAAATTAAAATCAGTATAAAACAAGACAGTACAATAGACATTCATCAATATGAATACATATAGGTAAAGGATTAAACACAATAGAGGTGTCCATCCACCTGGAGTGTCATTCTTACTGAACTTGGTTATATTGAGCTTTTAATTTTCCTGGCAGCTGAATTAAAAAAAGAAATCCAGTTTTATTAAAGAAAACAAACACATTTGTCTAAAGAATTATATATTTTCTTCTGGCACTGAATCTAAAAAGAACTTAGTCATGTAAGGCTTTTTATTTGCAAGCAGTAGAGCAAATTGGTTAAGGTCAAGGATCAGGAAACTTTGCATACAGGACCAGGCGATGCATAGTTTATACTTTGTGGACCATATGGACTTTGTGTCAACTATTCAGCTTGCCATTATATGTGAAATGAGCCATAGATAATATGTAAGTAAATGAATATAGCTATGTCCCAATGGAAATTTGTTTACGGGCCCATTCATTTGAATTTCATGTATTTTCACATGTCATAATATATTATTTTTCTTTTGATTTCTTTCAACTATTTAAAAATGTAAAAATCATTCTTAGATCACTGACTGTACAAACACAGGTGCTGGGCGGCCATATTTGGCCCTCAGGTCCTAATTTGCTGACCTCTGCTTATGATTATTGGATCTCTAGTAAGATTGTCATATTTCTGTCCTATTTAAAATTGCAGCATCTCCATACCTAAAGTTCTTAAGTAGCTCCCCTGATTTAGTTTTCTTCACAGAACTTCTGATAATCGAAAGTATTATTTATATAGTTCATTTTGTTATTTGTGTCCTCTTAGAATAAACATTTTGTGTAGGCAGAGAGTTTTGCCTCTTTCTGTCCTCTACTGAATAATTAATTAGCACTTAAATAGTGATCGGTAAATAGTAGATGCTCAATAAATATTTATTTTATCAATGGATATAATTCTGGGGTTCATAAAGGCATATAAATTTGGTAGCCATTGATATATAAAAGGCCATGAAGACCTAGTGTGATCACTCAAAATGACACTATAGCTAGGAAAAAGAAAAGAATATAAGATCAAGCTTTAAGAAACTGCTACCTTTAGATGAGGTAAATGAGAAGAGGCCAAAATGGACACTGAGCAGTGCCTGGTGATTACAGATAAAAAGCAGAAATATTTTATTTTATGGAATCCAAGAGAGAAAATGAACAACTGTCTTGAAGTCTTCTAAAAGATAAATAAAATTAAATGTGGAAAATTCCACTTGGATTTTTCAATGTGATGCTTACTGGTGGACTTAATAAAAGCAGATTTATTAAAGTAGCAGAGACAGATGCAATTTTAGAGTGAGGAAGAGTAATGTGTAGTAATTAGACAGTGTGATTTTGGTAAAAGGATAATCAAATTAACATATGGTAATGATACATGTTAATGAGCCTAAAAATAGCACCGAACATATGGGGTGACTTTGTATATGACAGACATATGCCAATATATATTAGTGGGAAAGGCAAGATCATTCAATAAATGTTATTTGGATTAATGATTACCCATATGGGAGAAAGTTCAGTTTGACCTCTTCTTCACACCAATTCATATCAATCAATTTTAAGCTTTAAGACATAAAGATGAAAAACATCATCATTTTTTTCTAAAATAGAAGAAATATATATCCTATAATTCATAAGAAATCATAAAAGACCCTAGTAGCCAAAAGTTCTTAAGAAAGAACAACAAAACTAGAGGAATCATACTTCCTGATTACAAACTATATTACAGATCTACAATAATTAAAACAGTATGCTATTAACATAAAGACAGACATATATACTGTAGAATAGCATGCTACTAACATGAAGACAGACATATATGTTACTATGCTACTAAAATAAAGACAGAAATAAACTCACACATACATAGTCAAGTGATCTTTGACAAGTTGTAAAGAGTTAAAAATGGGGAAAGTCTCTTCAAGGAGTGGTGGTGGGAAGTAAACCCATGTTTATATGGGAAAATAATTTTTGACAAAAAAGCCAAAAACATGCAGTGGAGAAAGGAAAGCCTCTTTAATAAGTGGTTCTGGGAAAACTGGAAAGCCACCTGCAAAAGAATGAAACTAGATTGCTGTCTGTCACTACATACCAAAATTAACTCAAAAATAGATTAAGGACCTGAATATAAGACCCGAAACAATAAATTGCTTAGAAGAGAACATATGAACTAAACTTATGGACTTTGGACTTAAAGAGGCTTTTATGAATTTGACCTCAAAGGCAAGGGAGTAAAAGCAAAAATAAATGAATGGGACTACATCAAACTAAAAAGCTCTGTACAGCAAAAGAAACTGTCAACATGGTAAAGAGAGAACCATCTGAATGGGAAAATATATTTGTAAGCAATGCCTCTGATAAGGGCCTAATATCTAAAATATACAAAGAACTCACACAACGCAACAACAACAACAACAAAATAAACAATCCAATCAAAAAATGGGCAGAGCACCTGAATGGATACTTCTCCCAAGAAGATAGACAAATAGCCAACAAACATATTGAAAAGATGTTCATCATCTCTAGCTATTAGAGAAATATAAATCAAAATCACAATAAGGTACCATCTCACACCTGTTAGAGTAGCCATTATCAACAGGACAAGTAATAACAAGTGTTGGAGAGGATGTGGAGAAAAAGAACCCTCATATACTGCTGGTGGGACTGCAAATTGTATAGCCACTACGGAAAACAATTTGGAGTTTCCTCATATGATTCAGCAATCCTTCTCTTGGATATTTACCCCTAAAGACTTGAATATCCAAAAAGATATTTGCACACTGATGTTCATAGCAGCATTATTCATGGTAGCCAGGACATGGAAGCAAATGAAATGCCCTGTGATAGATGATTGGCTAAATACGCTGTGGTACACATATACAATGGAATCCTACTCAGCCATAAGAAGAGATGAAATACTGCCATTTGTGAGAACATGGATGGACCTCAAGATAATCATGCTAAGCGAAATAAGCCAAACAGAAAAAGTTGAAAACCATATGATATCACTTATATGTGGGATATAAACCTAAAAGCAACAAACGAACAAGAGATTAATGGACATGGACAATAGACTAGTGGTTACTAGAGGGAAGGGGAGACTGGGGAAGGGAGAGGGAGAAGGTAGACATAGTAAAGAGGGTCAAATATGTGGTGACAGAAAGAAATCTAACTATGGAAAGTGAACACACAATGCATTATATACATGCCTTACTGTTAAATTGTACACCTGAAACTTACTGGATTCCATTAACCAATGTCACCATAAAAACAAACAGATAACTAAATAATTTAAAAGAATGAAGTTGGATCCTTACCATACACTATACACACAAAAAAAACAACTCAAAATGGATTAAAGACAAACATAAGACTTGGAACTGTAAAACTCCTGGAAGAAAACACAGAGAAAGCTTCATGACATTGGTCCACCAGTCTCTAAATGTTCTAATAAGGCAATTCATGATAACGTGTACCTTCTATCATGGGAAATGTATGATCTTTCTGATTCAGTCACTAAAGTGGATAAACTTTTGAGAAGGGTAAGCTAAATGCAGAAATGATTACATTTTATGGCAGTGAGTGGGACGAGATCTAGGGTTAGTTTAAGGAGTAGAAAGAATACCAAAAGATTAGAAAAGTCAGGGTAAGAGGCAGGTAGTCATGTTGTTATAAAGTGCTGAGGGTGTTGTCAAACAGGTTTGGTTCCACAAAAGGGACCAGGGCACCAATCTGAGGATCCTTCAGAAAATGTTTCCAAAAGGCCCATGTGGAAATGTGAGAGCCATGTTGGATAGCATTCTTTTGTTTTTAATTACATTAAATTCATTGGGGTGACATTAGTTAATAAAATTATACAGGTTTCAAGTGTATAATTCTATACTAGATCATCTATTTATTGCATTGTGTGTTCACCACCCAACATCAGATCTCCTTCTGTCACCATGTATTTGACCCCCCTTTACCCTTGTCTGCCTCCCATCCCCCTGACCCCTGGTAAACACCATACCGTTTTCTGTGTCTATGAGTTTTTGTTTGTGTTATTTGTTTGTTGCTTTTGGTTTTATAGCTCACATATGAGAGAACTCATATAGTCCTTGACTTTTTCCATCTGATTTATTTCACTTAGCATGATATTCTTGAGATCAAAGTGTCCTTTGATAGATGATTGGATAAAGAAGATGTGGTACATATATACAGTGGAATACTGCTCAGCCATAGGAAAAAATGAAATACTGCAACTCGCAACAACATGGACGGGTCTTGGGTAGCATTCTGATCAGACCTAGATTCCATACTCAAGTGTGCCTCCAACTGTTTCTGTTGTCTCTGTATTCAGAAGCAATGTCATGTTATAGAAAGAGCAGGAGGGCCTTCAAGTCATTCCGACCATAGGTATGTTACTAACATCTGTAAAATGGAAATACGCATTGTACGGTCTTGTGAGGATTAATTGTCACTTTCTGTTTCTTTCAAAATCTGAACCATTCGAGTCTATGGAAACGATATTGAAATCCCTGCTGAGCTGTGTTTGTTATAGAACTGAAAGAGTTCTTCCACCTGGTGATAGCAGAGCCAAACTCTAAACACCGAGAATTGCAGTGGAAAGATACTGGCTATTTTATTGATGAATGGTGCCATCTGGGAGAACAAGAAAACTAATGCTCAAAAGCCCAAGGTCTCCAAGGGTGTGTAGAGTACAGATTATATAGGGCAAAATCATAAGACACTGTGAGTTAGGGGTTCAGAGTCGTACTGGAAGCTCATTGGTCAAAGGTGACATAGGGTAATGCATTATTTCTTCAGGTCTTAAGGACAGTTCTGAAGTCTTCTGTAGAGTCCCTCTTTCTGGTCTTATGGCAAAGTAGCTAGGAGGTCATTCCGATTTAGGACTCAAGAGCTGCCACAGGTCCAGACCCTGTGACAATTAGTCAGGTCTGGGCTGTTGTCTTCTGTTGCCTTGGGCGTTGCTGGTTATCCAGGAAAGGCCGGATCCCTGAGGGGTGTATATATAGAGATAGATATTATTTCTGGAGCTAAGGTTTAAAACTAAATTTAACAAAAATCATAAGAACCCTTGTTTTCATTTGAACCCAGGAAAGGGAAATTTGGTTTGCTCCACTGAATACTAGATACTGGGATTTCACAAATAAGCATAAGGCTGCCGACCATCCTAGGAAAGGTATTTTTAAAGTCACTCAGGTCTCTGAGCTTTCCCAGAATGTTGCTCATGTCTCATTGATAAAACAAAATAGTTTCTGTTGTTGCTGTTGTTGAAATATCTTACTAAACCAATAAGCTAGAAGCTTCTGAAGGTATTAGCTGCATTTTTATGTTTTATTTCTTTGTTCATTTTGCTTTTAGTCTATATCCAAAAGACAATGTTTCTGGCATTTGTAGGTGACCAATGAATCAATGAGCAAATGAAATAGCAAACAATGATTGAACTGTCTTCAAGTGCTTTGAAAATTTCTATGAACTTAGTCGGAGAAAGAGTTCTTTTTCACTGATACTGATGCTTCAGTTTGTTAAATAAAATTTTCAAACCTAATATAAAGAAAGGATTAATTAAAGGGAAATAATGCTATAAAGATTTCATTCAGTTAAAAACAAACATTACCAAGGCCAAACAAACTCTTTGTCTAAATGAAATTTTCAATACAGTTTTGAAGTGTTCTGGATGTTTAAGAAGATGGAACAGGAACATTTTATGGAGGGCTCTGTTATAAATTATGAGGTTAAAGGTAAATTTCCCAGAGCAGAATTTTTTGGGCCAAAGTCCTTGGCTTAGTGCTAGAGGTTAATGCCTCATGTCAGAGGTTTGGCAACCAGTCTGCCCTGGAGCAGAGGACAGACTGCAGTTGTCCCCAGTGAGATTCAGCTAATCTTCCTGTCAAACTGGCACCTGTAAATCCAGGGCATACAGACAGTTCCCATTGTGGGGCTTTTGGCTTATGCACTGTAACACTAGTGAAAGTGTTAATGGCACTGAATGCAATGCCCTGTTCTTAGTTGATGTACTAGAGGCTCTGGTTGTTTGGAGGGGACTGTTGTCCCTCCCTCAAAATGGAGGCACAATATTTTTAGGTTTTGCTAATGTAAAATTTTAGCTTTTTAAAAACTTTAATTTTGAGATAATTGTATTCACATGCAGTTCTAAGAACACATACAGAGAGTCTACATACTCTTCACCCAGTTTCCCTCATCTGCTGCATTCAAATTTCACCAGTTTTACATGTACTCATCTCTCTGTCTCTGTCTTTGTGTGTGTGTTTCATTTTACACCAAACAATTCTATCAGAAGTGTAGATTTATGTAACCACCACCAGTCAGGTTACAGAACAGTTCCATCACCTGGATCCCTTATATTACTCATCTCCTGCCACAGCCACCACCCTCCTCACCTACCTTCCTGAATCCTAAAGGGATAGAGAGGGATATATTTTTTTTTAATTTTGTTATTTCAGTAATGTTATATAAATACAATCACGCAAATTTTTGAGATTAGCTTTTTCATTGATCATAATTCCCTAGAGCTGTATCTAGTTTGTTTCTTTTTATTGCTGAGTAGTATGCCATGGCATAGATGTACTACAGTTTGTCTAACCATCACCCAACTAAGGAAATTTATATTGTTTCTAGTTTGGGGCTATTACAAATAGGGCAGGTTTTTTTGTGTAGGTTTTTTTGTGTTAACATAAATTTTCATTTCTCTGGGATAAATGCCCAAGAGTGCAATTACTGGGTCATATGGTAAGTGCATGTTTAGTTTTGTAAAATAGTGTCATAACTCTTTTTCCAGAGTAGATGTACAATTTGTATATCCAATACGTGAGCAATCTAGTTTCTCTGCATTCTCACATCATTTGGAGTTATCACTATCTTTCATTTTAGGTGAGCAGAGATATCACACTGTGGGTTTAATTTGTGTTTCCCTAAGGGCTAATAATGTTGAACATATTTTCCTGTGATTATTTTTCATCTGTATATTCTCTTCAGTGAAACACCGTTTCGTGTATTTTGCCCATATTCTAATTGGATTCTTTTTTTTTTTAAGTTTATTGGGGTAACATTGGTTAATACAATTATATAATTTTTGGTGTACATTATAATTTAACGTCTATATATGCTATTGTGTGATTACCACCCAGAGTCCAGTTTCCTTCAGCTACCATATATTTGATTCCCTTTACCCACTTCACCTTACCCCTATCCCCCTATATTTGACTCCCTTTATCCTGTCTACCTCTTCCCTCCTCCCTCACCCCTACCCTCTAATAACCACTAGTCCATTGTCCATGTTCCTGAGTCTCTGTTTGTCCTGTTCATTTGTTACTTTTAGGTTTATATTCCACGTATAAGTGATATCATGTGATTTTGAAGTTTTCAGTCTGGCTTATTCGCTTAGCATGATTATCTCACAGTCCATCCAGGTGTTGCAAATGGCAGTATTTCATCTCTTCTTATGGCTGAGTCCCATATTCTAATTGGATTCTTTTAATTGGAAGTTTTCGAGAGTTATATATTTGGATATTCATCTCTTGTGGGATATGTGATTTGCAAGTACTTTTTCTAGTTTGTAGTTTGTCTTTCTCTTCATGTTCTATAGTCCTATATTTATATTTAAATCCATAATATATTTTGAGTGAATTATTATATAAGTTGTGAGGTTTAGCTTAAATTTTGTTCTGCCAATGTGTGTTCAATTTCTCCAGCACCATTTGTTGAAAAGGCTATCTTTACTCTGCACTACTATACTGTCTTATTCACTATAGCTATATATCATAAAATTGGGTAGGGTGATTCCTACTACTTTGTTTTTTTTTTTCAATAGTCTTAGCTATTCTAGGTCTTGTGCCTTTCTATAGAAATTTAGAGTAACCTTATCCATGCCTACAGAAAATCTTGCTAGGATTTTGATAGGAATTGCATTAATTCATAGATAAATTCAGTGAGAACTGACATATTTACTGTATTAAGTCTTTCAATTCATTAAAATTCATTTCATTCATTTCAATTCTCCATTAATTTGGGTATGCTTTGATTTCTTTCACCAGCATTTTGTAATTTTAAAATACTGATTTTGTCTATGTTCTGTTAAATTTATACCAAAGTGTTTCATTTTATAAAGTATAAGTGGTATTTATTATGTTTTAAATTTTGGTTTCCATATATTTATCATTACATTTTAGTTTTTTGAGTATTTCTTTGACAGTAGGCTCTCACCTATTGCTTTTCCTTATAATTAGCACTCTTACCTCCAGCAAAATTTCTATCAGTCTTCTTCCATGGGCAGAAACCAGATCATGTTTGTAGGACCTGGGGCTCTGGTGAGGTTCCTTGAATCATTAAGTGACGTCTAAGGGCATCTGTGACATGTAAATCCTACATGTTCTGTGACAGTCTTTCCTCCTATTCATAGACATTTTTACTTACTCTGGTATTCATGGCTATTTTATGCATGATAAAAATTCTGATAAATTTGATTTATGAATAGTGTTACTGAATGTCTAGCTTCTCAGCTATGAGAAGTCCTCCAAAATCCTTTAAATAATGTTAACTCAACATACTGTATCAAAAAGATGATAATTTGGTTTCTAGGATATTGTAGAATAGTAATGAGTAGAATACTAATGTATATATAATATATATAATATATATTACTAATGAGTAGATTACTATATTACTATATTACTAGAATACTAATGAGTAGAATAATAATATATATATATTTCCCTTGTCCTTCTAAATGAACTCATGCAAATAGGAGAAGATAGCTTCTTTTGGGTCCTAAAATATTGAAACAATTTAGTCACTATTGCAGCATATATACTAGTAAGCAGTTAAATAACTAACAGTATCTATAATTCTGTTTTTGTATCTTATCAACAGCGTTGATGCAAACTTCGTTAAGATTATGGACTAATTTGTTAAAAAGTTGTCTGCTCTTTCTCTATTGATTTGTAGGAGTTTTTCATATATCTTGGCTATGACTCATTCGTAGGCTATATATATACAGATATCTTCTTTCAATCTAAGGCTTTTATTTTCATTTTTTTAACTTTTAAAATTACACTCATCAATATGTTGCATTTTTATTATATTTATTATAGTCTATATGTTGTTATATTTTATTTACATATGAATTACTGCAATAGAATACTTAAGAAGCATACTTGTGCATATAAATAGTCAAATAACTATACTCCTTTGTCTGTTACACCAGTCCCAGAGAGCTAAATTCCTGAGGCACTTTGCTAATAGTAAAGGGTTTAATTTACCAGAAAGCTCAGTCTACTAATGCTATCCTATTTCAACTATAAGTAATAACATAACAGTCTTTACTCATAAGAACATATCGATTGGGGTCTAGTCTGATAAATGTCAACATATTGGGAGAGTGAGTGGAAGAGCTTGGTGCTCTTTGAAGTTCTCTGATTTTATAGTATGTAGTCATCTTACACATATACACACTGATATATAGCCATACATCATATTTGAAATCTATATATAAGTGATAGATTTATAGAAAAGTGTTTCGATGTGATCTCAATTGTTCAAATGTCGGTATTTCATTTTATCTCATTTAGTTTTTCTTCCACTTGGTAACTTCCCAATCTTTTCAAGACCACTTAACTTTCTGTTATTGTATATATATTTGATTTTATCAATCTGTATATATACACACCTGTGTGTGTGTGTGTGTGTGTGTGTGTGTGTGTTGGGACATATGTGTGCACATATACAAATCTATAAATCCTTTTATATACTCAGATCTAAAATTCTTTTTGGAATTAGATGTAATATAAATAAATATAATCAACCCACATATCCTTGGCTTTATTTACTACTCAGGAATATCTTTTGACTACCTTGTTTTCTATAGTTAGTGTGAGTGTGTATTGCATAAATAATTTGAAAGAGAGCTAATACATATCTAAGAATTTTAGTTCTCTTTATTGGCAGAATAGTAGGTTGAGACATAAGCTTTCATAATCACAATCATTCTTGTTGCTGAATAGCAATCCATTGCATGAATATGCCACAATATATTCTATGCTAATATTCGTGGATCTTTGGATAATTTTTAGTTTGGAACTATTATGAATGGTGCTGCTACAAATACACTTGTCTTGTGGTTTGGATCATATATAGACATTTCTGGTGGGCATATACCTAGAAGTAGAATTGTTGGGTCTTAGGATACATATATATGTTCAGCTTTTATCAATATAGCCAGGTAATGAAATACTGATTTGCTTCTATACACAGTATATGAGAGGAACTTGTTCTTCTAAAGAAGTTGGGACCTCATTTGTTATAAGTGACTAACTGTAAAAAGATCATGGCCATATTGTTTCCAATTTTGTTTCTATACTTCTGGATAATTAAATATATTTTAAAATATATTTCTAATTTTAGAATATATTTTCACATATTGAAAGGTATTCTTATTTATTCATATATATGTACACTAAAAAGTATAGACATAAGGCTAAGAATAGAAAACAATAGAAAGTCTAAATTTTATTAGACCCCTAATTTTGAAATGTTTGTAGCCCAAGACATCAGCACCTTCAAGAAGTTAAAAAGTGGTAACAATTGTTTTTTTTTTTTTCATTACATTCCCACCAAACCAAGACCATGAAAAGCATGGTAGAATTGGTTCTCTATATTTTTTAAACAAAAAACTTCAGCTTCACTTTTGTACATGAAGTCTATTTATAAGAAATTTCCCTCTGTAAGAGAAATCCATGAATTTTAACTATAATCTCTCACTGGTTATAGCAGTCTTCTCTTGCTAAATATGACCTTTCAGTTTTAAATAATGAAAGTTAATTTGCTTTGGTTTTATTTCATTACATTGTTCCTGGGTTAATTCCTTGGAGGTTGATATCCCCCCAAAATTGGCAGACTAACATCCAGACAGCTGTTCTCCCTTGGTCCACATGGCTGCCTTGTTATACATTTTTTATATTTTTAATAAGGTGAGCTTTCTTTTGTTCCCATAAAATGAATGAGAATTGAATTCCTGTAGAGAACTCTACTTCATTTGTTAGCAGTCTTTGAGCTCCTCGTTCCCAAGAAAGATTGTAAAAATGTTTTATGTGCAAATGTCACTTACCTGACTCTTTCCATGGATTTTCACTAACTTAATACCAATTCAATTGGGCTGGTGAGGAGAGACTAATTAGCAGTGCATAACTTAATTGCATCAAAGGAAGCAGTGATTTTGAAGAATGTCAGTGGTAGCTTCAGTGCCTATCAAAATGTCATTAATGCTTTTATTCCTTTGTCTTAGAAAACAGGGGAATCATCTTAACTTATCAATTATTATTAAAAATGGCTGATACTTTATTACTCCTGATAGAGAATTTTATAGATAATCAATATAATAATTTATTTTAAAGCCATGAGAGGCCTTAGGAAGGAGCCTTGTTTAGTTCACTAGTTTCAGGCACTTAAAGTAAAATTATCCTCATTATCTCCATTTTCACATTAGAAATTTGTTATGGATCGATTAAAAGTGACCAGTCTGTGATCACTGAACCAGGGAGTAGTGGTAGGAGACTATCTTCACTAAGACTAAAGCTCTCCAGACTTCTGTCTCATTACACTATAAATATAATCTATTTCTGTTTCACATACAATTGCCTTTTCTCTTTCAAATGCAGATGGAAGATTTCAGAGGGGATTATTAAAAACACATGAGATACTCTCATACACTACTAGTTAGGGTCTAATTTGGTACACCTCTTCTGGGAAACAATTTGGAAAGAGCCTTAAAAATGTTTTATTTTTATTTACTTTTAAAAATTTTACCCACTAATTGTACTTCTAAAAAAATTAGTCCTTAAACAATCTGATACAGGTACAGAGTATTTCTTATAACTTGATTTATAAAAGGGAAAACCAAAAATCTCAATATCCAATGATAATGTAGTGGTTAAATTGTGTTATAATTATACGATGGAACATTATGCAGTGATTCAAATTACATTTTTAAATCAGTAGTTCATGGCATTGAAAATGATTATAATATGATACTGGATGATTATAGCAGGAAATAAAACTTTATGTATTCAAATTTTATGAAAATGGATATAAATATATAAATACGTATAAAGGATAAATTTTATTTTCTACTTTATGGTGTTTTGATTTCCTATATTTTGTATAATGATTGTTAAAATACATTTTTAAGTATATTTGAAGAATAAATAAGAAAGAAGATAAACTTTTTGATTCTCTCTGATCAACAATTTCCTTAGAGGATCTTGATTCAACCTTTGATCTCTAATTAAAATATTTAGGCTCACTCTTTTCTAAGCTTTTGCTAATACCATAATGAATGAAAAAATGATGGGGATTGACATTTATTAAATGTTCACTCTGTGCTAATATCTAGCTTAGGTCCTTATCATTGATAAACTAAAATTTTCTTTTGGCAAATAGTAATAGGATAAATAAATAATTTGTCAATGAATCCTTGTCTTTACCTATACACTAAAATATACAACACATTTATTGGAGAAGAAATGAAAGCATTTAGAAATGGAAACAAATTTGCAAAGAAATCTAGGCTGTTCTGTTGTGGTGGTGGTGGTGATAGTAGTAATTTCCTAATAAATAAACTATATTTTGATTAATTGGACCTTAATGATTTTCAGAAATCAACATTTGTATTTTTGCATTATGCAAAGAATGAGAAAGTTTTAGAAAGTGCCAGATATTATATTTTATTCCTGGTTGAATTTTGTTGAAGAGCATGGCGTAAAGCCCAGAACTCAAGAGTTTTGGGTTTTGCTTGTAATTTATTGAGAGGCCTTGAGTAAATCACATAACCTTTATGCTATTTATTTGTGTTATCTGTAAAATGGGGCATTGGACTAGAAACAGTGGTTTTTTTAAGTTGTTCCTGACTGGAAGCTCAAGGTGGGCAGATCCTATGAGAGTTTTTGCTCATGGATCTGGAGGGCCAATGTAGTAGCAAGCATGTAACTAGTGCAAAACCAGCACTCAGTGGCTACGAGTTAAATAAATGACTGAATATGCCCTTGTGGAGCCCTGCCTGGGAGTCTGCCTTCCCATCAGAGCTTTACCCAGCATAATTCTGCTTGTATCAGGTTTATATATCGGGTATAAGGTAATATTTCATTAAAAAACTAAAGAATGATTTTACTGCTGAAATGTAACTATCGTATGCTATTATTTTTTTTTAAAAAAAATACAGATCATACCTCTTACTTTTATTTTCCCCTTCTATAAATACCAAATTCTGTGAAAAAGCTGTGTGTCAATTGAATTTTTGGCAGACAGACGGATGGTCTGTATGTTCATTGATGGATGAATCAGAGGTGACTAGGCAGAGAAGGGCTGATGGGATATGCCTATCAAAAGGAACGGCATGTACAAAGGCAGGGTCATGAGACAGTATGGCAAGTTTAGAGGTGAGAAGTATTGTGTGACTGAATGCAGGGTTGCAGGAAGGTAGTAAGGGATGTTGCTGGAAGTAGCTCCTGTCATAAAGAGCCTTGTATACTTGGTTAGGACTTTGACTTTACCTAGGGAAGCGAGCCATTGGAAATTTTAAGAAAATGAGATAGCGTGATCATATTTGTGTCAATCCCCATCACTTTCATATTCTCCAGTTGCACTATTGAATTTAGATCTTTGGAGTCTGAGGGATATCTGTTAAGATACATCTTGACCTAGGGTTTAATGGAACTATTATCATAAATTTCTAAAAGTTTTCTTTTCCAAACCATGGTATTCTTTGTCTCTTCGGGGTTGGTTTCAGAATTTTAAAAATGATTTCTTATATATAACCATTGCTCTTCCAAAGAGAAAACTTACTGTCTCAATTAAGACTCTACTTAAATTTATAAGTATCCGACATGAAGTGGGGATAAAGAATCAACTCTGGAGACAAATAAAAGTCACTTTTATCCTGAATATTTTATACCGAAGTATAATTTCATTTGTTTACAACTTGAGACCCATTAGGAAACCTACCCACAAGAGATTAAATATGACATCCAAGGCAGGCTGCATTGAAATTGGGACTAAAGGACCAGCTACTCGAGTCACCTCGAATGATAATTTTATCACTTGAAACTAAATTTTGACTGTGTAAGATATCTACTAGTGCCTTCATTTCCAGAAAAAAATAATACTCATATTTCAATAACAGACACACCATGCAATCATGTGCACGATCTAGGGATGGAGACACAGCTGGGTGTGACTTTGGTTTATTTTAACACTAAGTTTTAACTTGTCACTTTATGACTTCCGGACTTTAGTATATACAATCAAAATAATAAATGAGTTAGTGTCATAAGTGAAGTGAAACACAAAAGGAAAAATACACTTAAAATAATAAAAATCTTTTGATATGCTGCTAAACAGAATATTGCTGACATTGGAAGATTTCATTCAGCAGCATGAATCCTGAAAGAAATAATTAAAAGGACATAAAGTGCCTATTACCAAAATGAATCTAAAACAATGAAAATCCTGTAAGGTAAATGGAATAGAAATAGAATGATCCATTTTCTCATTAAGCTCTTGAGTATAATGTTAATGTGTGTGTATTTTTTAATTATTTTTACTTTTTTGCTTTCTGGCACTAATTTTATTTTCAACTTGAGAAAAAAACATTAGCTAGTGCTTGAAATATCTTCAGTTTCATACTGAAATATTTTCTTAATTTGCCTAGAATCTCATCAAAGAGCCAGGATATAGAATTCAGACAGGGGTGGAAAACGAAAAATAACAAATTGCTTTGGTAGTAAGCTAAAGCAACAATACATTTTGTAAGACTACTTATGTTCAATAAGGATACTAAAAATTAGTATTTCTTTAGCCCTTGCCCTGTGCAAGGCTAAACCAGGCTAAAGTCAAGCCCTTTTATTTAATTCCTGTGATGAGCCTGTGAAGAAGCACTATCATCCCATTTCAAGATGAGGTTTAGAGAGGTTAGATAATTTAGATCACAGAGATAGTGAGAGATTTTGTATACCTTAGGTTAGAGAGGTAGTGATGGATTTACACCCGGACCTGTGTCCTCTTGAGCCTAATCTTTTATGCTATGTCTAAGTCATAAGTAATGCCTTTTAGGCAACACATGCTCCTGTGTCACCCTGGCCATCCCCTGTCATAACATTTTCCTCATTTTATTATAATTCTCTCTTTATACACCTACTTCCCCCTACTTCATGATTAGCTCCTCCAAGGCAAAGGCAGTTGTCTTATTTATTCTAATACCTGAGGCTTAATGCAGTGGCATGCTTATAGTAGAAACTCAGTAAGTGCCTGTTGAATGACTAATGTTGTCAGGAGTCACTAAAAGTTAATATATTAAAGAAAACATTACATTATTATGGAAAACAACTGATGTGGCGGGAAAAGTGCCAATTACTTCAGATGGTTAGGTATCCCTTCCCTCAAAGATGAGATTTTTCAGAAAGTGAATCAGTTGATCGATACTGCCTAAAGGAGTACAAAGGGGTATGAAAAAACCCCACAGAGATGCTTAAATATGTGAAATAATATATACAGTATCAGGAATGGTTAAGGGAAGGGATACTAAAAGCATAATTTAATTAACGATCTTTACATAATGATGGGCTTTTAAACAGGGAAGCAACCAACTTTTCATTGATTGTAGGTCCCAAATAAAAGAAAAAATAGGGATATTTTAAGCAGTAGGTAATTTTTTAAAGGTTAAAATGCAATTAGTACAGGAAAGAAAACTTTTATATTAAAACAGTATTCAATGTAACTTAATGGGGCAGAAATCAATTAGACTTCAACTTGAGGGATTGAGAGCTTAGCAAAGAAAAACATTTCTGATGATAAGGAATGTAATATAAATTTACCAAGTGGGTTGGGGGAAGATTCTAAGGGAGTTTACACATGCATTTTTAAAGCGGGTGGTACTGACTTTTGTAATCACATCTTGCTCAATGATGCTCTGATTAGATGTGATGATAATGTCCATTTTAATCTGGATCTTTAATTGCCCTGTCTGAAAACTAGAGGCAATAAAAGCTCTCTAGCCTAGCTCTTCTAAATGATGCCTTGAGCTTGAATTCAGCTGTTGCCCTCAGCAATCTTTAGGAGTCAAAGACCAGAATGAGCAAGGGCTGCCAGCAAAATGATGTGCCCACTTTGCCTGCATTGACATTTGCAGTTGTTTAAGCCCTTCAGAAGACTGGTGAATACCCTTTCACTCTGTAGACATGAATTCATTTGTAAAATTAAAAAAAAATCAGAGTGAAAAACACACATCAAGAGTGGAGTTATATCACTCCATGACAGCATGTGAAGTTACAATGGTGCGTTTGTTAATTTTGTTTTCTTATAACTGGTTTCTATAAATTCACTTCCAATGTGGAGTAAAATACATTATCATGAATTTTAATTTAGTTACAAAAAAAAATTCTAAAACAGAGACTAACATGAATGTTAATGCCGTATTTTAGTTGGCTCTTCGAAGAAACTGTTTTTCTTGTGAGACTTTTTCTAACCACCTTAAGATTATGTTTTTCTATGGAGAGATTTATACCCCTCTCACAGCTTTACTGCATGGTGCTGTATTGTAATAGCTCATATGCTCATCTGCCCATCTCAGTGGATTCTTCAGTCCTTGAGGGCAGAGCCATGTCTTTTAACTTTTACTTTCTAGTATCTAGTATAGTGTTTTGCTGACTTTGTCAATAAATATTTGTCGGATGCCTTTTTGTCTGAAATAGCACCTTTCTCGTTTATTTTCACTTATTCTTCTCTTGCTTCCTTCAGGTCCTCTCCATCTGCCCCAAGGACATGAGAGCTGATATCTGTGTTCATCTAAACCGGAAGGTTTTTAATGAACATCCTGCTTTTCGATTGGCCAGTGATGGGTGTCTGCGCGCCTTGGCAGTAGAGTTCCAAACTATTCACTGTGCTCCCGGGGACCTCATTTACCATGCTGGAGAAAGTGTGGATGCCCTCTGCTTTGTGGTATCAGGATCTTTGGAAGTCATCCAGGATGATGAGGTGGTGGCTATTTTAGGTACTGTGAACTTTCCTAATGTAGTAGCAAATGCGTAACAGTTTTAGAGATTTTGCTTCCCAGGTTTCTTAAGAGAAATTTCCTTTGCTAGGTGACTTTGGAAATTGGGTTACTAATGAGATGATGAATCTTTGAAAACTAGTAATGCTGTTTCAGTGAGGAACATTAGTATTGGTCACAGCTAAATGGGCTGCAGGAAGGTTTGATTTAACTTTCTTTGGCAACAATAGGATAGTATCTTTCAGACTAGAGTTGATCGTAGCCTAAAGTGGCTGTACCTCCATGTCGGTAAGTGTGCAAATGGCCTGTGGAATGATTGTCAAGTTAGTAATCTAGAATGATAGTCTCAGAACCTGTCTTATTCTATACTTTCCTTTAGAGATGAGCAAAGTGAGGCCCAGAAAAGTTTAGTGACTTGCTCAGTCAGTAAATGAGTTAGGGCTTGAATACAGATGATCTTTCTCTAAATCTTTTTGCCTCATCACAGTGGACCTAAGTAGTGAGCTGAAAGTGATGAAGAGGTAAATGAATTTGACCCATTATATGGGAGAAATCACAATGCAAGTTGATTTAGGCTTATAAAACTGGTTCTATTCATTCACAAAACCAGGAAAATTATTTGGGTAATAATAAATTCATTCTAAACTTCAGAGACCTGGTAGATAGCTATACTAACAAAAAATGCAGTGACAGTGCAAGTAAATGACCAAAAAAAAATTTAAATTACATATTTGGGAACAGTGCAATATATATTGGTGAAAAATGCTAAGTGATACTTTAGGTTTTTTCCTGCTCAAATATATTTGCTGCAGGTTCATGAAGTCCACGTAGGTATAAGAGGAAGCAATAATGAGGTCAGAGGAGAATCATCCCTGGTTTTTCCTCAAGTAAAATAAGTTAGAATTGCAGGATGTCAACTCCATTTTGATCACATTTTTCATGGCTTGTGTCCCATGAAAAATGAGCTCAATTTTAAACTATTGGATTTTTTAGCTACCAAGGTCAACCTACCATAGCTTGAATGCCTCTTATTCTTATAAGTACAAGATCGACTCATGTGGTTTAGAAACTGCAAAACCAAAATCCAGCACAAAAATAAAGAACTGATTTTAAAAAGCCACAATAATCTGAAAAAGACAGAGTTGAAAATTGAGAAACAACAACTTTTCATAGGAAAACAGGTTCTGTGAAATTTTTAAGAGAGAGAATGGTTCAGGGTTATAAATGACTGAACACTGTTATTGTTTGTAAACCTTTTCTTAACTATTTAGAAGTAATGTTACAGTTATGGTTAAATTTATTTTAATAGCTATTTTTATTTTTGACTTTTTTTGCAAGAAAAATTCATACAGCATTTTAGAGTCAGCATCGTGGGTGTGTTTAATGCGACTTAGTGTTTGTTCAGCTTGGTTTCCTGAAGTACAAAGGAGTTATATATAATCCTTCGATAAAGTGTACATTTTGTCAGACCAATCCTTTATGGTAAAATGAAGCCTGTACACACTACAACCGTTCTTTTTTGCTTAAAGAAGAGAATAAAATACAAGCCCCAAACAGGTGTATTTTCTTTTCCTGCATGTCCATGTCAATGGCGGGTGGGAAACAGATATCAAATATAGTAAAGTAAGTGCCATTGCAATAAATTAGCTCAGCCGTGTCCTCACTGTCATTTGCTTGGCCCCGTTTTCTTCATCATAGCTTTACCTTGGTGACTTCTTTTCTGCAAAGGCTAGAGAAAACCCAGAGTGCAGTGCCTCTGGGCTGGGTCTGCTAAGCTGCAATCATTTGCTCAGTGAGATAGACAAAATGCATTTTCTTTTCCTTTTATAATAAAATGGTAGCCGTTTTTGCCCAGTGACACAGTAAAAATGAACACAGGGCCTCTGGGTACTGGACCGATCTTAGCATTTATCTGTCACATTTGATTTCTTTACATGTATGCTTTTTGTTTGCCCTTCTCAAAAATTTAGAGACTCTTCATCTCTGAGCTTAATGAGTCAAATTATATGTATGCCTCTCTGACAACATTTTGTTTCTTTTTTTTTTCCATGGGCCTCTAACAAAGATTAGTTCCATCAAAAGGCAGTCAGAGGTTTTTGAAGCAGGGCTGACAGAAGCTGCAAGTGGGCCCAGCGAAGCACTGTCCTCTGCCAGTCTGTTATTTGGATGATGAGACAGATACAGAGACAAGCTTCTGTAACTGTCCTGATGTTGCAGCTTCCACCAATCTGGATTTATAGGAGAGGCAGGCTGAGGGGATTGTATACTAGCAGTGTGGACTCCTGGTACTTTCTGCAGGAGAAGGAGGGTGATGCTGCAAGCAAGAGCTGACTGCACTACATGCTTCAAAGAGTGCATCTCCTGTGGTCCAGCCCCATGCATTGTGGTTCACACATTTTAGGGTTCCAGCACCTCCCTTTAGCTAAAGCTGAGTGTCTGCTGCCACCTGTGCTTTGCCCTAGGGGCCTCGAACGAACCCTCCTGGAAGGGCCTTCCCTATCTATCTGAGCAGGGCCTTTACTTGCAGATCACTGCACTGGCTCCATTTCGTGACTTCTTACTGTGATTTCCATTGGAAATCATGTTTTCTAAATTAAAAAACACTTAATGCTCTAAAATGGGGAAGGGGTTTCTTTAATGCTCAATTGCTTAATGTTTTAAGAAAAGGAGAAGAAAATAGTTACTCCTGATATTTTGATGACTTTTCATTCATTTCCTGCTCTTTCTACTTTCTTCTCCCCCCTCCCCATTTTTAGTCGCTTACTTTTGAAATAATTTTCAAACTTAATGAAAACTTATAAAAACTATCAGGATGTGAAGTTTGACATATCTCTTTAGGTTTTCTGCCTTATTAAATAGTTTGAATAGGCCTTCGATGTTGTTAGTTATTTTTTTCTCTTCCTGATCTACCCTTGGACTGAGAGTGGTGTGTTGAAGTATGTTATCGTTAATGTGTTTTATTTATGTCTTTTTGCATCTTCTGTAGTTTGTGCTTTGTAGTGGTTTGTTGCTGGTTATTTGATATACAGATATTCATCACTGTTATATCTTCACTGTAAATTGTGGTTTTGTGCATTGAAATGTGTCTTTTTTCATCATGTCTAATGATTTTTTTTTTCCCTCGTAAGGGTTAAACAGAAACAGTATCCCTCACATCTGAGTACAGCTCAGAAAACGGAGGATTTATTTAAGTTGGTTCGATAGTTGAAACAAGCAGATCTTGCTCACTTTTAACACTGATTCATTTGCTGGTTGAAAGGTAGAGGAAGGTCATTTTAAAATTAATTAAAATCTCTGAATCCAAAAACAGGTGCGGTTTCATTCTTTTGGATCCTTGTCTCTAAAGAGCCTCTTGGTGGGTACATAATTCTTTAGTGTGTCAAAAAGTGCTAAGGTGTTTAATGAATAGGTTCTGAAGCATAACTAATTATCGAAAGATAAAGAGTATAGTCAACAAATACCTTCTATTTTAAAACTGAAGGATGGCTTCAACATGCTTTTCTAAATAGGGCCTATGAAGATAATTGCAGTTCATGTCTTTTTTCCAACTTGAAATTCTTTTAGTTCTTACACCTCCACTTCTTTTTTGACCTTCCCACTTTTTATGAAACACAAAGAGTGCTAAATTAAGTTCATGACACATACATAATATTTCATATTCTTTAATATCTCTTGCTTTTTAGTTCCTACCCTGTAATTACTTAATGTGAACAGATTTATTGGATCGCTAAAATAGCCTGGTTACTTCTAAGAGCTCAACAAAGTATATTGCATCTTTCAGAGACTAAAAAATATCATTTCCTCACTACCAATAGACTCAGATCCTAAGATATTTTTTGTTGAAGGCATAGTTGTCTTTGCTGTGTTACTAATTATTGTAATGATATGATTGAGCGATGGATCTAAACTATCTATATCTAAGTATTTTAATTTTAACTTCTAATTCCCAAGAAAACAATCTTGTTTATGTAGAGTTTGGATGGAGGGGTTAGATATTATTATGGATTGGAGTAATGGGGCATAAGTGAGGAAGGGAAAGACAGAATTAAATAAACTTAACAATGTAAAAAAGGTAAGTTCTAGTACCTGGATTTAGGTTCTATTTTAATGAGAATCAGTTAATATTTAAAATCAGTCCATCTTTTATAAATATTTGTGTTTTATCAAATAAAACACATAAATTGTGGTTCTCAAAATTTAAAATATGCTTCTTATTTTTATTCCAAAAAGAAAAAAATCTGAGACGCTGAATGAATAATATTTCGCTATTTTCAGAATCTGTGAAAATGTGACTTTTATATTGTGCATAAAATTTCTTCCTGTATACTTGCTATTAGAAGTCAAGTGCTTCACACTTTAAATCCTTAAAAGGGTTTTTCCCAAGCCTCAGAAAATTATTTCCTTTTGCATTCACATTTCTGTGTTTCGAGATGCTGAACTATGAGTCAGATAGGTTTCTTCTATATTTTATGATGTTGAAGAGTTAATTTAGCCATGGCAAACTAGTATTTGCTTAAAAATTTGTATGTTTGTCTTGTTTTAAACTTTCCAAGTCATGATTATAACATCATTTATCCATGGTTCAAATTATACACTTTAGAGTTCTTCAGCCTTTAGATTTTTGGATAAAGTATTAGTCTTTGAAGAATGATAGTTTAAACTCAACTGCAAACTCTGTCCCTACTATCTTTCAAAAGTAAGTCTTGTGGATTCTACCTACTGGGTATCTCTTTATCTTGTCCTTAATATCCCTTCCTATGACCACTGCTCTTAAAATTTTGGTCCTGGGATGTGGCTGCCATCTGAAAGGCCTATCTGCTTGTAATCTGTCATCAGCTTCAATCTCCAATTCTATGTTATGCTGCCAGTACACTAATCTTTCTAAAATATAAATTATCATGTCAGCCTCTTTGGTTGGATCAGTCTTTTAGCACCGTGGAGATAAAATGTAACTTCCAGCCTGGCCTGGGAAGCCAGTTCCCCTCCTTTGCAGCTTGATCTGTACCATTCTTATCCCTACAGTTTTCACCATATTGAATTGCAGGAAGTTTCCCTAGTACAACCAATTCTCTCTTACTGGTAATCTTTTGTGTGTATGGCTTCCTTGTTTAGAACATCTTTTTTCCTCTTTTTAGTAATCTGTTTCTTGCTTCCTCCTCTTCTTTTATTCTTTCCCTTATTGCCATAATGTGGATTAGGCACCTGTGTTCTGGGCTTGCACTGCACGCCTACACAGAGTTCTTAGTCCCTCCCCTTTTATTTTTTACCTGTTTATCCTCCTACTGCATTGTGAACGCTTAAAATGTCTTGCTCATTTTTGTCTCTTTGTCATCTGTGATAGGATCCCTTAAATATGTTCTCAGTAAAGGTTCAATGAGCCAAATTTGCCAGCACTTTAGTTTGCCATTAGGCTATTTTCATAATTGTTTTAGTTCTGCATACCCATGAAACAGACTATTTGTATCTAAGTATAAACATATGTTGTGTTTTGTTGCCATTTCCTTTATGTTTTATTTTGAGATACTACCTTCTGTTTTTGTCTAGGCGCTTATAGTAAAATGCATTTTCCTAAGACTCTAGCTTTAGCATAGATCTATTATGGACTGAGAAAACATTTTCCTGCTGTTAACTGGGTACTTTTAACAAGAAAAATAAGAAGGGCTAAATGTTAAATATCTCAAGCCACTCAAAACTCTTTAATAAATCACTCCTTCCTTCGTTCTCCATTGTTACCTGATTCAAGGGGTTTGTTTTGCCTGCTTGTATCAAAGCCAAAGGAGAAATGGACAGGAGCTTGCAAAAAAGAAAGAAAGAAAGAAAGAAAGAAAGAAAGAGAGAGAGAGAGAGAGAGAGAGAGAGAGAGAGAGAGAGAAAGAAAGAAAGAAAGAAAGAAAGAAAGAAAGAAAGAAAGAAGAAAGAAAGAAAGAAAGAAAGAAGAAAAGAAAGAAAGGAAAGAAAGAAAGAAAGAAAGGAAAGAAAGGAAGAAAAAGAAAAAAAAGAAATGTAGTTTACTTAAGGAAATGGAGCCAAGTCTGGAGACACAGGTGAGCCTAGTGCTCACTGACCTGGCTGGCTCTCCATGGCCTCCAGAGGATCGATTGTAGAGGGGGAAACTTAGTCATGGTAGCTAAGGGAGTTAGGGTCATGGGCTCCACTGACGGTCAGGGTTAGGGTAGAAAGCAGTTGATGTCCTGATGTCAGTCACGGTGTCATTTTGTCTGGTTTCAAGGGGATGCCTGTAGGGTCATTCTGCCTTCATGGATCTGGAGCTGAAATACATATGAAGTTAATATGTTACCTTTAGTTTGACTGAAACGTTTTTTTTGTGGTCAGCAGACCTGAGGCTTTGTTCCTACTGATGCAGGATGGGGTGAATTCACCCAAGTGGGGAGTCAAGTCCTGTGCCCACTGAGAGCATCCTTGGACCAAGCAGGAAAGAATTCTAGAGCAAGACAAAGGAAAGTTTTTTAGAGAAGGAATAACGCTCCACAGACAGAGACATGGTCTCCTCTCAAAGTCAGAGAATAAGACCCTGAGTGTTTAAGGAATTGAATTTATATCTGTTTCTTAGTTTCTATGAAAAATTGCTGATTATAGGGAGTTAAGAATAGAATATATGGTTGAATTGGATTGATCTTTAACTCGTGCAGGGTACAGCTTAAAGTCTTTGTTTTCCTGTTTTCCTTTTAGGGTACATGTAAGCATTAAAGGTTTGAGTAAGCAGTCATTGGTAATCTCAGCAGGAATCTTCCTTTGTTCTGTAGGTTCCCCATGGTCTGGCCTTATGGCTGATCATCCAGGTTCTGAGTCTAACAGCAGAGTCTAATAGCACGTAGCAGGCTCTAAATTCCACTTGGTTTGATACTTAGTCAATCTGTGTAGTTCTCATACCTCTTTCCTATATTACTAAGACTGTTTGATGCTGACCTAAAGGCTTAATGATTAAGGGAGTGGTCAGGCAGTTTGCAGAAGGATACCGGAAAGAAAATAAGCGAGTGAGCACAAGACCAATTTCAATAGAATAGAAAGAGAAGAGCAAAAGTCACCTTAAAGAAGTAAAGATTTGCACTGTTACACCATCAGGAACTCCCAGTATCGAGACATAATCTAATTTCTACCCTGGTCATTGACTGCGGGAGGAAAACTTTAAATATATCTATGGAAGGGAACTTAGCTTTAATTTCTAGAAGTAGAACTACTTTTGCCATTAAATGGAGTGAGTAGTCTATAAATCAGAATAGTTTTACTAGAAAATAAATATTTAAGAGTTTAAAGGGGCTAGAAAAAGAAAAATCATATTTGTAGTTAATAAATTAGTCCCTCCATGCTTAAGTAAAATTTAAATTTTATAGATACATTTTGATTTTTAATATTTTCATATCAAAACTTTTAAAGTATATTTTTGAAAAATGTACTTCAGGCCCCTTTGAAAGTCTGATTTAGATACCAAATAGTTATTGAATCCTCATTATTTTATATGCATTATTACATCAAATTCTATATTAACTCTATGAAGAATGTACTTACTATAGTCATCTTATAAATGAAGAAAACTGAATATCAGAATATTCACCCCAGGTCACAGCTAAAAAATTAGTGGTGAGCACAGGATTTGAACCCAAATCTGTCTGACTCTATGTCCATTCTCTTAACCATCACATTATAGATGTGATGGTTTCCTAACAGGACTTTCAAAATAGAATTTTGAAGTTATATAACTATTTGGCTTAATCTTGACAGAAAATAGAGTGCCTATTTGTTTCCTTTTATTAAAAAACAAACTTTTTTTATTCTAACAGTACTGTTAAGTACCATTCCAGTGTACATTGCAAAAATCTTTCACAAAACATTACCTGAGTATAAGATGGTAAATCAGCTACTAAGTGTCTAAAAATATGATCCTCCCCCAAGTGACTAGTTTACCCACAGGCAGGTTTTAGGAATGGGAACAGCTCAGATTCTGAATCTCATGCGCCCTCAGAACACAAGATGTGGGTCTTAAATTCTGTTTATGGGTCTTTCATCTGTGTCCTAGAAGAGTTCAGGGCTGCCTAGTTAGTAAGTATTAAAATGGAAATGAAGCTTCCAGGAATGCTCCGGGATTGCAAGAATGCCACAAATCTTTGCAGTTATTTCCACGAAGAGGTGGAGTCTGTTCCTTTACCGCTTGAGTCCTACTGGCCTTGTGACTTGTCTCAGTGCTTATTCTAAATCTTCCACCCATCCCTTAAGTGCAGATGTTTTGTGGACAGGGCAGGCTGCTTGCGTGCTTTTCTCTTTGCTCTTTTGTTTTCCCGAGGTCCTGACGTCCACTTACAGAAAGCTTCATCTTCATTTTCCCCAGTTTATTATACTTACCTATACATCAAGGTCTTGTTACCACTCTACTTCTCTGCCCTGCCCTTCCCTAGTCAGCCCATTATTTTGTCTTATCTTGAAAAGCATCAAGGATGTTTTTGTCTTCAAGAAACTGAAAACTTAACTAATTACCATTTTACCAAGTGAGTTTTGCTTTGTTACGTACAAAGATCAGAGCTATTTAGTTCTGGTGTTGGTTTACCTGCTCAGTGATGCCATTGAGAATTCAGTCTTCCTTTTCATATGGGGAGGGGAAGGTGTTATTGGGGAGTAAGTGCACATAGAACTTACCTGAGGTGTTTTATTTGCAAACTAAATAACAGATTCAGAAAATATTGCAATATACATGTATAACCTAATGACATTTTATAAGGCAAAGACCTTGTAACAGTTTCATAGGCCAAAATATAGAACTTGTACAGCACCGTCCTGCCCCACCCCCAGAAGCCATGCCATGTGCCCCATCCTAAACACTAAGTTTAATTTACCTATTTTAAAATTTAAATCTATATGTTATCCCCTCCACTTCTTGCTGCAATCTTTCTTTTCCTTATTATTATTTGCTGAAAAACATGGGCCATTTGTCCTACCGAGTTCCCACCAGTCTAGATTCTGCTGATTGCACATTCACTGCCGTTTAGGCATGTTTCTTCGCCCTCTGTATTTCTTGTAAATTAGCAGCTGAATCCAGAGGATTGATCAGACTCAGGTTCAGTCAGACTCTTCAGCAAAACTGTAGTCTGTGTTCTTTTATAAGGAGGCACAGGATATCTAGTTGAACCTCTTATGTTAACAACAATGGGTACTCAATGCCTGGATCCATTAATTCACTGAGAGTAACAAAACGAAGATATCTTAGTTTTATATTTCTTTTGGTTAGTTGGCATACTTTTATAGAGAGATGCTTCCTCGCAGCTACTATTTGGTTACCCAGTATGCAGTTCTTATAGGAATTGTGCATAAATATTGATGCTTTTCCATTATTTATCAGTTTTTAAGACAATCAATTAGTTTCTCTAACAGTGCCTAAATAGTTTCTAAAAAAAGAATCCTATGTGCTAATGGATTTAAACAAATGATGAATTTCAGTGCACTGTAGTTTTTGCCATTGAAGTGCAAATTGTGCTTTCTTTGGCTAGTAAGAGCTCCTCCAACTTGGTCCCTGGTCCTTTTGATACAGCAGTCTTTGATTACTTCTTGCTCTGTAAAATGAACAGAACTTCTTCTTGTACATGGTCTCCCCCTTATCTGAAATCAGCCCCCAGTCATTTCTCCAAGAAGCTCTAGTTTGTTTTTGTGGATAATATTTCAAGATCACACTCTTGGTCCTAGATCTTGATTCTACAGATGCTCATTGCTACTGGGTTAGTGATTACTTCTTGCCCTTTTTAATAGACACAGTTTGAGGAAAAACATATGTATGTGCATACGTTTGTGTCTGTGTTTGTATGCAAATAAAATTTCTCATGAGTTCATATAGATATATTTAACTAAAATTCAGTACAACAGGGCTTTATTTATCTACTTCTATATTACATCTTCATTATTTTCTTTCATATTGAGAATGTTGGGGATAATAGAATCAAAATATTGCATAATCCACATTATAAATATAACAACCTCAGAATAACAATACTAATACCACCACACTACCAATATGATTACTAAACATACTTAAAAATTTTTTTTGCATATGCTTTTACTATTTTCTTTCCACCCACCATTATTTTTAATAGTTGTACTACACCTGCATTGTCAAAGCAGGTAGCCATTGCACACTATATTTGGTTCCTTTTAACTTGCATTTAGCCTTAGTTTTAAAAGTGACTGTGTAGTTCGTGCTACTACTAGTCTTTATGTCAATGTCTCTCTTGGTATTTTGGTTTTCTGAAGCATTTTCACTAATAAAAATTTTAGTAAAGATCCATGAGAACAATACTCACTGAACTCTTTTATGTTGATATAGTTTGTGTCCTTTATACTTGAATAACAATTTTGCTGGATATGAAATTCTCGATTCATATTTCTTAGAGTATCTTAAGTATGTCACTCCTTCTACTCCTCTCAAATAAATAAGCAAATAATAGAGCTTTTATTTTCTACCATTATCTCTGTTGTATTTTTCTTTTCTCTTCACTCTTGTTGTCACTTCCTTTAACTCATGATGAGGTGGTTGTGGGGACAAGGTAAAATTATATATTTGTAATCTGTGAAATACCGTATATTTTCTCACAGTGATGTAAATAGTGTTCCAACAGTGCCTTTCCTTGTACTCTTCACACTGTCGTTAGTTCTGTTCTTAAAGCACTGGATAGGTCATGACTCCCTTTACTCAAAAAGCTTTTGGTGGTTCCCTCTTTAAAGTGGAATTAAGCAGACTCTGTTGCATGGCATTCAGAAGTCTCCTCCTTGAATCCCATTTTTTCCCTCTAGACTTGACTCTCTATACACCATAGGTTTCTTGTATAGTGAGCTAACATTGCTCGTTGTTCCCTGAGCAGATTGTGCTCATACTGTTTTCTCAGCCACAAAAACTATCCTCCTCCTTGAGGCTCAGCTATGATTTAATTCAAAAACTACCTTCTTTGTGAGGCCTTTCTGAAATCCCCTCAAATCCAAAACAATTGGGGTGTGGTGGGAGGGGAGAAGGAGGGAGAGAAAGGGAGAGAGCGTGGGTGTGCTTTGCCAATCCTGGTCCAATAGTACTATTTTTTTCCTCTTTTGTAATTATTTTTTTGCATGTCTCTCTTAATTACAAAATTTAAAGACTCTTAAGAGCAGGATTTTTATTTCTTGCTTGTCTCTGTCTCCCCAAGTACAAAATACATGTTCCAGCTTAAGGTTAGTGTTAGGATGCTGGATTCATTAATTGAATGGGGGTGAATAGGGTAGTCATTATTTCTTCCATTTGAAAAATATGAAAGTTATAAGGCTTAGTTATAATATGAGCATCATTATAGGCTTCAACTTTAAATACTTTCTTAGGAAAAAAAAAGAAGAGGTTCAAGATGTAACTGCTTTCAATTTAGTCTTTTTCCTATATTTTAAAAAATAATATGCTATAACTATTGATTTGGGCACGTTTGAATTCCTATATGTAACCAATTTGTTCTTAACATTAATAGTTCCAAACTCAAGATTATCAACCTGTTTATTGCCTTATCTTCTTCCTTCTTAAAGGTGGCTACCATCATCTCTTACTGACATAAGGATATTCTGGTTTTTTTTGTTTTTTGTTTTTTCTGTATATCTACTTGATAAGAACTGTTGGATTATTCTTTTTGTGTATAAATAAAGATCCATAAGCTAAATAAGTTATTTTTTTAGTAGATAAGAATTACTTAACTTCTTTAAAAGTATCTTCATGTTTGTATCCAATACAATTTTCAACTGATTGACTTTGGAAATTGATCACTGAAGATTGGCAGCCATCAATTCTAAATTGTTTAAAAGGCTTTATTCTAATACACCTATGTAATTTCTTAATTTAAATACTCATTGTTTTGTTCTCTTGGTTCTTTTCTTTGAAAATATTCCTTTATGACATTTCCTGTTTGTAAATTGTCAAAGCACTTAAAATTATATAATTTAAAAACTCATAGTGAATATTTTGTGCATATGTATTCCTAAGCAAGTTCATGAGCTTATTGCAATAATCAATTAGAGTGAAAGGCTACCTAATAAATAAAATGGATTCAGTCCATTTTATAGAAGAATCATCAAATAGGGCCGTCACTATACATACCTTGACATACACTCATAGGAAACTACCTAAGTGAACTTCAAATGCTATGTTTTTTAGGGATTCATTGCCTATATTAAATAGCTGTACTCACTGAAAAATAACTGAGATAATTTTTATGCATTTATTTTATCCACGTCATTAAGTCACCAAATAATGTGTTTCACATTTTAAAAAACACTCTGGCTGTAAAATCAGCACCCCAGGGGACCATAATCCCCAAGCATACCATGGTCAGTATTACTCCTTTAATTATGTTGTAATGCTGTCTTTGTTTTATCTTTAAATTTTCCAGTTTCCTACTCTGTGAATATTAACATTTACTTCTATTTTACAATCCCATTTTCTGTGGTTTAGAAGTGAAATACTTCATAAGACTTGATGCAAAGAACTGAGAAAATATAAATAGACCAAACAACAACTTTCATGTTGAGCGTGAGCTTTTCTACTAATTTTAGGGCTTTGGGGGAAGGTTAGTTTTCTCAGGCTCTAAAATGTTTATAGCTAAGACTACTTGCACCCAGTGGGAGCTGACCTAAAAACTAGCATCAGATATTCTATAGTCATGAAGATGAACGGAATTTCTCACCCTGGAAGTGTGCAAAATCTTTGTGATAAGGAAAAGGGTACTTCTTTATTGGATATTCCATGCATAATCCCATATGTCCTCAGCCTGTGATTTCTGCAGATCACTCAGTATAAATGTGCATAACAATCTTTGAAGAAGGACATTAGCTAGCTTTACTGTGGCTAGTACATTAACTGATTTACAAGACGACCATTTTCCCAGAAGGCCTATAAAAGTTTGTTGGGAATTGAATGATACAGTGAATTAGATGATATAGAAAACTGTCTAAAACCTTTTGAAATGGTTGATTTGATTAATGTCCAAACAACATATTATGCATCCTAATGGGAATTCTGTGTTGTAAAACAGTTAGTATAACTCATTATGCAATATGAGTTCTGATGTTGAGAACAGAATTATGCACATTTGTTAATTTTACGATGCTTCTCTGAACTTTTTTAGGAGGAAGAGCTAGGGATAAGTTTTACTGTGGCTGAGTCAGTTAAATCCTTTTGGTACTTAACAACCTTGTAATGGGTTTTGGAGTTGAGAGACCCTCCTTTTATTTTATGTATGTATGTATGTATGTATGTATGTATGTATGTATGTATGTATGTATTTACTTACTTACTTATTTACGCAATGCGACACTGATTTTTTAGTTGACTTACTCTAGAGTTATAGATGTAGAGAAACCTTAAACATTAGTTTTTGTTTATCTCGTTCCCTTTAGAGTCAAAAGAACGGACCAGGGTTCTGGTAGCTACACTGTTAGTGATTGAGCCTCAAATCTAATTCTAATCTAGCATTTCTCAGTCTGTTCTGTCTTTTTCTCCCTTTCTCTTTTTCTCATTTATTTTTTTCAGTAAATATTTGTTGAGCTCTTGAACTGAGGTTAATAAAAGTAGTCAAAACAAAATTCCCTGCTCTCATGAGTTTATATTCTAGTTTAATTCTGTTCTTTCTCTTCAGAGGCTTTTTATTTCTCCATGATACTAAAAAAATAAATAATTTTAAAAATGTTTTGATAGAAATATGGTAAAGATTTTAATCATCAGTTAGGTAAAATGAAATATATAACAAATATTTGAATGCCTCCACAATTAAAGATGGTCTGCCTTGGCAAGGAGACATTCATTTATATATTGAGAGTATTTTACCTATTGATGATGAACTTATCCACCAATGAATATTTCTTTATTATTATTTAGATCTATTTACATATTAATTGTTTGGCTAAAAAGTGTAAGGAAAGATATCTGTGAAAAGTCTGCTATTTTTTAAAATTATTTTTTTAAAGAAAATAAGAACAAGTAGACTTTTAATTAACAATTCTTTTGGTCTTGGAGTTTCACTTTCATTTTTATGTACTTTATTATATCTGTAACCAACTATATTTTTTGTATCTTTATTCTTTAATTTAACATTATAAGGTAAGCAATTTTTTGTATGTTATTTCAAAAACTAATTTTACTTCTATATGAATTGATGATAAATTTCCATTTTTGTTAGACTTTCTTTATCTCTTTATTTATACCAATCTGGGATTGTGATTAATAACACTACTGTGACTATGACATATGTTGGTTCTAAATCTTTTGATCAATTCTCAGAAGCGAAATTACTAAGTCAAAGGCAGTGATTATTACTGTAGTTACTGTACATGAAAATAAAGAGTTGAAAATGAATGAGCACTTTAAATGGGTCAGAGGTTATATTATGAGTGATAATTTGAAAAAGGGTCACCGAAATTAAATAGAAGAAATGTAATTCTTTTTATATCTTTTCAAGGAAAAACTCAAATAGACAGAGTAACAATGACAATAGAGAAGAAACGAGAAGTAGATCAAAGCAGCTCCTTATGAATCCTGTTATTTTCATAGCTTCAGGATTATGATAGCATAACATTTGTCAATTTCTTCTGTTCAAAAATAATATATGAAATTAATAAGATGAAATAAAATTCATCCTTTATCCCATAACGCACAGAGAACCTACCATTTTAATGCATTTGCTTTGTGTGTATATCTGTATGTTTCTGGTGGGGTGGGGAGTTAGATAAGGTGAATAAAATGAGTTCATGAGTTCATACTATGTGTATGATTTAATCTTCTGCTTTTATTATTTTACACAATGTGAACATTTCTCCATCACTTTTTCAGCTTATACTTAGTGGCCGCATAATATTCCATTCTTCATTCATTCATTCATTCATATTCATCTTGTTTCTACCTTTTTTGGACATTATAAATATTACTTAAGTGAACATTTTAACAAGTAAATTTGGTACTTCTGATAATGTAGTTAGCATAAATACCTATAGCTGGAACTGCTAATTTAAAGAGAATGCCATTTACAGATTTCTGAAATTTATGTGTGTAACCTTTTAAATTTCTATAGCTAAAGTCTCCCATAGGTTATTATGATGCTCTATAACCTTAGACATTTTATCTGGGCCCCAGGTCCCTAATTATTTTTCCTTGGACAAATACATGGCTATCAGACATTTGAGTTATCAGTGTCACTAACTAAAAGAAATTTTTGAGGGTACAGAAACAAATGAGATTGCTCAACATTAATTAAATGTCATTATGGTTATTTTATGCTGATTATATGATTACATGGTGGTTTTAATTACCTCCTCAATAATATGCATGTTTTCTTTTCTCTCCCAGAGTGCCTTGTGGTTCTCTAAGGATTTACAAATTGCTTGTGTGGGCAAAGAATCTGTAATCTTGTAATATCTCCTACTCTACCTCCCTGCTTCTCTCTCTCTCTCTCTCTCTCTCTCTTCTCTCTCTCTCTCTCTCTCTCTCTCTCCTCTCCCCCTTCCCTCCCTCCCTCTTTCTCCCTCTCTGTCTCTCTTCCCCTCCCTCTCTCCCCCTCTCCCTCTTTCTCTCTCCTCCTGCCCCCCATCCCCCCCTGCTCTGGTTAATGTGTTATCTTTTCTTTCCGGTGGTGGTCTGGCCAGCCTGAAGTGTTATAACACATTTTTCTTCCTTTTTCCCTGTCAGTTCCAACTTTAATCTTCATGATGAGAGCACGTATGTATTTGCTCATCTCTCTGGGTAGAGTACAGAAAGAATAAGTCTTTGGCAGAATGTCTAAGAAAGGTTTCACCACCTAAACATATTCTGCATCTTTTCCACTTTAAAACTTTTCATTTCCCACAGAAGAACAAAGAATGCAGTTGAGGACACTTCAGAAGCCAGAGTTCTTATGGAAATTCCTCAACAGGAAGGCTCTGGGCATTTAATCTCTGACTCTTCCTCATCTCTTTTTTTGGGCGACAAAGTACACTTGATTTGGGATGGTGAACTGTTGAGTTGAGGTCACCAGTTCGAATGTACTCTGAAATGAAAGTAGATTTGTATGTAATTTTTAGAATTTTAAAAAGACATCCGCATTTGACTGCAGTATAGCACTCTTTTATGGAACTGTTTATGGCATAAGAAATCTGAATCCCCACATTTTACCCAACTCAGCTCCTTAGGGTCTATATGTGGATGCGGAGCTCTTAGGCTCAGTCCTGAGGACTTGGATAAGGTTTGACTGGTGGAGAGGGAAGGGCATCCTTGGAGAATAAGTCATGGTGAGTTTTAGTCTGCCTGGAGCACAAGGCTTAGTTGCTGAATAATGTATGTTTAATATATGTCGAATGACTTCCAGATTTATAAAGGCTATAACAGTATATCCTCGTATATTGCATTTTACTGTCATCTCTACCAGGAGGAGCACAAGAAAAGATGAAACTAAGAAGTAACCTTTACTTCTTCTAGTCAGAATGGGAAAAGTTAAGGTGGCAGAAGATAATGAAACTATTTGTTAAAATGAGGTTTTTGGCTTCTCTGTCTGATTTCATTTATTTATACCATTCCAGATTTCCATCAAGAACTGAATTCAGGGTGATGTTACTTGACATATTATATAAAAGTGTTGTACATTGTTATATGTATACAGATGGGGTTATACACTCAGGCTCTAAATTATGCTAAAAGATCAATACCATATAGAAAACTGAATAAAAATAGTGATTAGGACAGGAGCTAGTACAGATAACATGAAAACATATTTTATGCTATTTTCCAGGCAAAGGTGATGTATTTGGAGACATCTTCTGGAAGGAAACCACCCTTGCTCACGCCTGTGCCAATGTCCGGGCACTGACGTATTGTGACCTTCACATCATCAAGCGAGAAGCTTTGCTCAAAGTCCTGGATTTTTATACTGCTTTTGCAAACTCGTTCTCAAGGAATCTTACTCTTACTTGCAATCTAAGGAAACGGGTATGTTGTTTGGATCTACTTCCCTTTATTAATATCCAGAGGGTTAATCTGTCATGCTCTATTAGCGGAAGAGTGGAAAAGTTATTTTGTAGCAGTGCATTCCAAGCATGTAAAGTAACTTAATTTTCTTTCTCTTTTTTTATATTTTGTTTAATTTTAAGGGGGAAAAGCCCCTGAGTACATGGATAAAGACTTGAATCATTATAATTTAGGATGCAAAATAGAGACTTTAAGGAAACAAACTGTACTATAATGTAATTAGTGTTGAGGGTTTATAATACTGCCTTACAATTAACATTAGTGTCTCTCTATTATATGGATTTTTTTTAAGCTGGTAAGATTAATCAAACTGGTTGCCTATTTTATATTCCTGACTCTATGTAAACCTTCCTCTTTTAATAATCATTCATAAGGCTTGCTCCCCATTAATTCTTTCAAACACAGTATCTCAAAAAATAATTAGCCATACTGATATACCTACAAATAGGTATAGGAATCCTTTATTTGCACTGCTGCTGCAAATATAATCTTCATCACCATTTTCCTTTTTATTGATGATGTGACACAATTTAATTTGCATAAAGAAATATCCTAGCTCTGATTTATAGATCATTGGACATTGTCTAGGGATCTTTTATTGCCAAGCATGAAATACACATTGGATAACTACACTGAAGGAATTTCATGTAAAATGATTGCCTGTCTACTATGGTGAAATATTTTGAAATAATGAGCCTTCTCTTCCACTACTCCATTAAGTAGAACCTTCCCTGTACTTAACATGGAGGGGAAAAAAATCAAGCCAAGAGACAAATTAACATCTCTACTGTAGCAACAGAGAAATAAACATAAGCAAATCATTGTAATTCCCTGCTTGGGGTTCTAAAAGAAGAGAAGACTGCAGGAGTCATGTTCATAGTAGCTATGTCACAATATTTGCTCTATATTCGAATAGCATTTTTAGTTTACATTTTTCTTAATAGTTATTGAACAACCTGCAAAACAAAATGTAAAGAGCTGTCTAGGGTACAAAGACTAAATACAGAGTCTTTATGTCAAAGAGCTTACAGTGAAGTGTGAACATCATGAGAAACAGATGTGTGAAACGTGTTTGTGTAAGTCATTGGTAGTGATGTATGTGGAAGAGAGGTGCCAAATATGAACTAAATAGGGGACTTTCTTGCTTGTTTGTCAGGACGCTCTGAGTCCCTTTTATTATTAAGCAGAAATATGTCTCCTTTGGTTTATGCTCAACCTTTTCCAATGAGAAAATTCCTCTTCTATAAGGCAGCCTGTGAGATATTTGAAACTCTTATATCTTAAGTCTTCTCCAATCTAAATTTTGCCATTTTTGTAACCTTTCCACATACTGCAAGATTACTGAAACCCCTATCCATTGTTGGACAGTATTCAGGACAGATCTTATTTGTCACTGTCCTCCTCAAAATGTTGTTTACAAAGAATCTCATCTGATGTGTATATATTCCTGTGGGGGGGGGGGTGGAACAGTTATTTTCCCTTCAAAACACACAAGGAAACTCAGGCCCAGAGGGACTAATATCAGATCACCAGTTGACATATTTGCAACGCAAAGTCTCAAAGAGAGATCATTAAGAATTCACCAGAAGAAAATTAATTTTGGTTCTTCAAATGAGTTCATCACAAAACTCTGTTGCCTCTTTTTTCCCCCATATAACTGAACATGTACTCATCACACACACACACACAAACACACACATACACACACACATGCACACACACTCGTTATAAGAGCTGAATGCACATACCAGGATGGCTGCCTTTAGAGGCAGGAAATTTGTGTAGTTATTTTTAAGGGGACCTAGGAATGGTGCACCTGTTGCTGCAGGTACCAGTGCCAGTTTTGGTTTTTTTTTTTAAATAATTCAACCTTTTTTGTAATTGATGGGTAGTCTCAATAACTTAAAAAATGTGGGGACAGGTATAATGTCAATCAGGAAAAAAATATACTCATAAAAAAGATAAATTGAGAAAATATCATACAATGATTCATGAGAATAACTACCATTTTGAGAGCCTATTTTATAGCCATGCACTTCAACATTTTTACATATAATAACGAATCTTGTCAAAGGTCAACAGGCCATAGATGAGGCAGTATAATCTCTATTTCATCGATGAGGAGGTTGAACTTCTGAGAATAGGAAAGCTAGTTACCAAACACATTATGGGTAAGGGTCTAGATTTGAATCCTCTCTATCTGATTCTAAAACTCGTATTATTTAGACTACACCCTGTTGTTTTGGCTTGTCAAAGTAGCTGACATCTTTATTTTTTATCTCATAGACATACTCTCAACAATTTAGAGTTTCTTATTCACTCAATCACTTTAACTTCATTCCCAAATGAGCTATTAATAAAATTTTTTTTGTTTTTATTGCTCTTATTGTAAGTAAGTTTGCAATGAACATTTGTTGTATGTTCTTAGTATGCTACTGATATAGTTGTCATAACCATTAATTAAAGGCATGCTCCTAGTAAGTCAAGGGAGCAGATTTGGCAGCTAGATTTTCAGCCATTTAGATTACAGCTCTGGCCATACAGAGTAGATAGGGTGGCTCAGTGGAGAGATTTGTGTAGCGTGCAGTTCTCGGTGGCTGCAATAGGGAAGAATATCATAGCATTTCAGCTGCTTGCTTTCATCCCCATTAAGGAAAAACAAGATTTTAGGTATGAAAATAAATTCTAAGTTCCCACTAACTATCCTTCAGCCCCTTTATATATATTGCTAGAATTGGAACTGGTAATTTCATCCAACAACTAGAGCAGGGGTTGGCAAACTTTTTTTGTCAAAGACCAGAAAGTAGATATTTTAGGATTTGAGAACCATATAGTCTCTGTCTCAATTGTTCAACTTTGTCATTCTAATGTGGAAACAGCTGTCTTAGCTCAGGCTGCTATAACAAAATACCACAGACTGGGTGGCTTAAACAACAGCAAGTTATTTCTCACAGTTCTGGAGACTGGGAGCCTAAGATCAAGGTGTTGGCTAATTGAGTTCCTCAATAAGGGCTCTTTTCCTGGCTTGCAGATGTCTGCCTTCTCAGTGTGTTCTCATGGCAGGAAGGGAGGAGGAGGGAAAGGAGGGAGAAAAGCAATCTCTCTGGTGTCTCTTCTTATAAAGGCACTAATTTCATCATGAAGACCTCACCCTCATTACCTCATTTAAACCAATTTACCTTTCTTACACATCATCACGTTGGGGAGTAAGGATTCAACATAAGAATTTTTCCTGGGGGAGGGAGGCACAATTCAGACTCCAGCAGGAGCCAAAGATAGTAGGTAAATAAATGAGCATAGCTGTGCTTCAGTAAGGTGGCTTTCCATTGCCTGTAGTTTATCAGTTGCTGAAAATGGAGGACTGGAAGTTAGGTGGAGATGATAAATGGGTGTGCAAATAGAATCCTTCCCCCTTAATTAGAAAACAAATCTCTACTGCTAGCCACCCAGCCAGAGGATTATCATGAAATGGAAAATGAAATGTGTAAGGAGTGGCTACACACACACACACCACACACACACACACACACACACAAGAGAGGCTACAGGAGCAAGGTAGATAATACCTATGAGTGAGACAAGGCTTATGTAGCTGTGAAGAATTCACAACATACATGAATGGGGTGGCTGCTACTCGTTCTGGCTGCACGTTATCTTGTTAGAATGTCAGTATTGCTTGGTCTGCATATTTTTCCCCCAAAGAATCCAGAAGTATACATTTTTATGTGACTAATTTGCTTGTTTTTTTTTTTTTAATACTATGGTCAAACAAAGCAAGTCTACTTGCTCTTGGTCCAGTAGTTTTGAACTGAGTGAAATGATTTAATGAATCCTTGACCTCATGATACTAGAAGCCTGAAGTTTTTACCTGAGAGCTATAAATCTGGATGAGAAAAGTTATTACATCTTTATTTTCTTTAATTTCTAAGTGAAATTTAGCTTTGCCTTTAATTATGAAAGTTAACAAGGTAACAAGATATTATTAATACCAAAAGAAATCAATAGTTTTATATATATATATTGTGTTTATTGAAGACACGCGGAAACATTGTTTACTCTCATCACTACTTAGTTATTATGGTAGTTATTAGACCTGCTGCTAGATGATCTTATTGTGTTGATAAAAAAGCATATAGATAACTGTCTTGTGAATTAATGCTGGAAGTTAATATAATGTGTTTCCTTTGAAATAGTATGTAGTTTATTTTGTGCATTTAAAGCAACGCTTTTGAAATGAGGCCTGTTCCACAAGCTTTACTGGACCGCCGGAGAGTAAGACCCCCCGTACAAGAGTCAAAAACTGAACTAAGTTGACCGAAAGATGTGATTGGTATATTATTTTTCAATAATAAGAACACAATTTCATAGTTTCAAATAAGTTTAAACACATTTAGAAAAGACATAGGAAAGCAAGAGGAAAGGTTGACTATCTTGCTGACTTTATTTGGGTACTTATTTCCTTAACCAGTTTTAAGATCCTCTTTTCCAAAATGACAAAATGATGTTTATTAACTTAAGGCTGAGCTCTCAGGTATGGCTCTGAGAAGGCAAGCGGCACACCCAGCAGAAGTGACATCTAAATTTGAAAGTACTCTGATTATACTTTAAAAGTAGTTGTTGTGTTTCTGCTCATTCTGCCTCGTTGTTATACAGTGATGTTTATCATTTGTGTAAAGGATTTAACATAGCAAGTATGATTACTGTATTTTGAAAGACCTCCTTATCAAGTGGACACTTGGCTGGCCTCTGCGACCTTGAATATCAAGAGGGTTCCCACCACTCTAACTGATAAGCATGGCTTACTGTGCCTACACTATTTATTCAGACAATGTGGTTTATGCTAAACATTTACTTTCCTTCCAGGAGTCTAGAAGTTTGGCATGTGCCAAGCATTGAGTTCCTAGTGAGCATTCCTGGTGGTGACATTTTGTATGTCACTACTTGTTGCTGTAGGAATTAGGGAGAGGATCTTAGGAGACTTGTACTTAACTTCCCCTGGACTTCGCCCATGTACCCTTTTCCTTTCTAAGTTTGCTTAGTATCTTTATTTTATGCTGTAGTTAAGTTAAAACCTTGACTATATGCTAAATCCTGTGAGTCCTCCTAGTGAATCGTCTACCCTGGGGGTGGTCGTAAGGACCATCAGTTTTCCATATATAAAAGTTGGTAAGAAATCTGTATTCTCTGAGGTCCTCAAACTGCAGATATCTTGGTAATTTCACTGTAACGTTTTTTTTTTTTTTCGTAATAGATGCTGAAACCTAAAGACATTATGTTTTATGAGAATAAAGGAATTAAGTATTTTTAAATTGGTGGGTATATTTGTCCATGAGGCTGTCAGAATTTGTTTCCTTGAAACCTACAATAAATGCTACATTTTCACGTATAGCAACATTAACTATGGCTGGGGTTTTTAATTATTTCAAAATATTTGCTTCATTTTCAAAATAGCAAGAATGTATTTTTCTCCAGGTTAACTGTTTAAATAGGATCAGTAAGGGGTCTTATTTGTTATTTTCTGTACCTCTTCTGATGAGACACTTTGATAAAGTATGGCGCAGAAAGTCTTGGCTGGCTCAGTGTGTATTCAGCATACATCTGTCATACCCATACTACGTTAGCTATGGCGTAATGGAGATAAAAGGCCAAGTGCCTGCTCTCCAGAAGCCTGCAGTCTAATGAGAGAATCAGATGAATAAATCATAATAGAGTCAGATAAGTGAGAGGGCTCCCCTCGGGGCACAAGGGGAGCATAGTGGAAATGAATCTAATTTGTCCCAGGGGAGGAGACAAGGAAGGATTCTAGGAGGTGATGCTGGAGTTAAAATTTTATTTCAAACAGAGAAATATTCTAGAGCAAGGAAGGATCTTGTATATCATCTTGTCCAACTTATTTTCTTTACAGGTGAGGAAACTGAGACCCAGAGAATTATATGGCCTGCTCAAATTCACTTAGCTAGTTAATGGCAGAGGTGGGATTGGAATCCAAGATCTTTGAATTCCATGCTGGCTGTATTTTTGATATTTAGCTTAGATTAGAAGCCTTGTGTAGGAGACTGAGTAAAATGCAATATTGGATTGTATTCATTTTTAGTAGGGAAGAAGGAAAGTATATGGCATGAGTTTGCATGTGATTCATAGATTGATTTTGGTGTTTTTCACACCGTGGTTCACAATATAATTGAGAGTGGAGCCAAAAAAATAAGCTGTAGGCAGTTTTCAGAGTCTTGAACAGGACTCCCAATCTCAGCATGAGCCAATGTATATGGTGTGGGCACAGTAGGTATGTCACTTGCATTGCAAAGGATCTTGTTTTCTAAAAAGCATGTAGCTTACATCTTTGTATTGTCAAGAAGTGTTACTGAATATGGTAAAATCTTGCCTTGCTGATAATACTATGTGCTAATATACTCTTTGCTGTACTTTTAAAGTATTGTCAGTACTTTTAAAAACTATCCTGGGTGCTGCACTACTAAGTATATGCATATATAAAAAGAAAATTTCTCACATTAAACAAAACTCCTATTTTTTCATTGTTGTATTTTGTTATTTTTTAAGAGGTTTGCACTTTCACATTAGAAGTTATGAAAAAATGTTGACAGGTTTACTGCCAAATGTGGAAATTATGAGTTCTAAAAATGTTAGTTGATAAAAAAAAACGGAAGAAAGGAAGGAAGAAAAGAAAAAAACTAGTGTTTCCGTATAGAATTAGGAAAATATGAGACCTGCTTGATAATAGGAAGCAAGCATAGAATGAGCTGGTATTAAGAATAATTCTTTTTTGTTAGGAATGAGAACTAAGATTACAATATGGCCAATTCCAAAAACTCAGAAATATTGATAACTGAAACTTGAAAAAAACAGCTAAGATTGAATAATGTCAATACCTGCTAAAATTATGTAATAAAGTGGGCTTCTCTTTAAAAGACCATATCTGTTATATTCATAGGTTCAGATTAAGAGTGGTCATGGCCAGAGAATTATTGCATCTTTTCATTCCATGGTTCTGTTGAATTTGTTGCTGGTGTAATCAAAATTTCTAAGCCAGATGGTTTTAGAGAAAATGTTTCTAGTATATCTACTCTTATCACAGAGTACAGACCATTGGACATTAATCAGAAGTGACGCCACACTGACGTTTGTCCTTTAGTTGTGGTCTCAAAGAAATGGCTTCACTGTTGCCTCAGAGACCCATCTAATTTATGGCTTATGCTCCTTTTTTTCTGAACATCTCTATACCCCTCAGTTCAAATGCAGGCTAACCTGGGACCCTTCAACAATACTCATTTAACCCCTATATTAGTCTGCTCAGACTGCCATAATGAAATGTCACGGACGGGGCGGTTAAACAGAAATTTATTTTCTCACAGTCTGGAGAGTACAAGTTCAAGGTCAAGGTGTTGGCAGGTGTTGTACGGTAAGAACTCTCTCCTCGGGTTGCAGATGGTTGCTTTCTCACTGTAAGTTCACACTGCCTTTCCTCTGTTCACGCACATGGGGAAAGAACTCTCTGGTGTCTCTTCTTATAAGGACACTAATCCTATTGGGTCAGTGCCTCACTCTTTTGACTTCCTTTAGCCTTAATTGCTTCCTTAGAGGCTCTGATCTTCAAATGCAGCCGCACTAAGGTTTAGGGCTTCAGCATACAGAGGATGAAAACATTCAGTCTATAACAACACCATTTTTTTGTGTTGTTTTTAAATTAAACGTGAAAAATAAGTTTGAGAAATATTCTAAAACAAAACAGCTGAAATGGGTCTGCATTATTGGGGATGTGCAGTCACATCAGCATTCTATATTGATTTTTGTAACTTTTGGGCAATTTGTAATTATCAAGACCAGCAAATATTCTTGTATCTCCTACAGTGGTTTAAGAAAAGATTCCCGTTTAAACTTAAACATTTTTTCTCCAAAAATAATCAATATGAATTTTAAATTGGAAAAACAGACCATAGAGGTACTCGTAGAGTTCCTTTTACCCCGTGAAGCCAGAGTCCTGTCCCACAGATGGCACTGTTCTTAAGGAGAAAGCAGTTGAAGCCAGCTGGCAATTTTATGGATAAGCATAGCACCAATCTTATATTTTAAAGTCTCAGGAGTAAGAAACATTGGCTTAGGCTCACTCTTGCATTAGAATGGGCTCCAAACTCGGTAACCCTCTCTCGCCAGAAAGCATTCTTATCATGGAGACTCCAGCAGCACAGAATTTTTTTTTTCTGTGATCAGTGAAGCATCTCTATAGCAATGACCTTTTGTGGATAGAAAACATACTGGAATGGCTATCAAACAGGCCTAGAGTACCTATTTGGTGTACATGTGTTGCAGACTGTATATATTTTGGGAGTCAATACTGACATATTTGGAGAAATGGTCTAGGAAGGTGATAATGGGAGTTTGAACTTCAATACTTTTTGTCTTCCCCCTCCCTCCCACACTGGTGTATGAGTGAAACCAAATATGGGAGCACACTCATTCCAAAAATCCATAATTTTTTTTATCCCATGAAAAATATATCACCAAAACATTGTTCACACTTGGAACAAAAGATAATATGGTCTCCATAGAACTCTCAGGTATTCCATACCTGTGCTTACTTTTCTCGTAGCACTGATCGTGGTACATGGTTTCCTATTTCCTTTTTTGTTTTTTCAACTAAACATGAACTCCACAGAGTAGGTGTTTTCTGTAATCCCTTTTTTGCCAATAACCAGAATCGTGCTTGCTATGTAATTGAATGAAGACATCAGAGAATGAATGAAATATGAATCAGACATGCTACTCAGCACAGTTTTTATCATCCCTGATTAGAATATTCACTGTTCTCCAGAAAAATAAATTATACCCTTGACAACTTTGGCAAAGAACCTCATGAAATAGGATTATGAAAATGACCGCTACTAATTAGTGGTAAATCACAATTAGAGTTAACTTCCAGCTGTAGTTTCTAACCTGAAGACTGTGCCACAAGGCAGCAGCTTGTCAAGTGCTTTTAGAAGAGCACAGCAATTTTGACATCATTGCTGCGTGAATTAAGATCACCTGATGCCAGGGGCCCTGATTACTAGAATAGTACCTTACTCTCCTTCTAAAGGGCTTTGAAGAGCAAACATTTTTCTCTCAGTTTCTTTGGAAGAATCTGCATACCACACTGGAATCTGAGCAAAGTAGTTACAACTCTCATTACCATCAGGATCATCAGGATTGTAAATTCACTGCAACTACTGGCCCTGCGGGCTGTTGCTCTGCTTGTGTGTTATGGTTTGCAACTTTCAGACCTCCAACCAACCTCAGCTACCTCAAAACTGATGTATCTCACTGCCTGGCAGTTTACACAGCATTATCTCATTTGAGCTTTTAATCAGTCCTGTAGGGAAGTGAACTAAGAGAGTTGAGGTGAGTTGCTTATGGCCAAATAGCTGATAGTGGCTCCGAGCTTCCAATCTTGGTTTCCCAGCTCTGAGTTGGCTCTCATTCCACTGATGGTGGTTGAAAGAGGCTGCCTGTCAGCCATTCCAGAAGTTTGTCGTGTGCACGTAGATGAAGCAGAGACCTAATTATGCAGGCTTTTGAGCCTTTAAGCTGCTTCTATTTAGGTCTGTTGGTCTGCTTCCAGACAGAACATCAATGTTTCCACATTTAGTTACCGGGACATAGGTTTACAGATCCCTCACTCTTGAATAATGCAGCCAAAGCAGTGATTTAAGGGCAGAGCTTCCCAAGTTTCAGTGTGGGGACTGGATTCAATAATTTACCAACATACTCAACAGTAAGTTATGCTGCCTGTTGTTTGACAGTTCCTCTTTTCAAAACTAGAGTTTATTCGATTGCAAGAAAATATGTATTTTAATAGGAAACAAGAAGGAAATGAATAAACCTTTAGTGGACAAAGAGTATCTAACATAATATAAGAAAGTAGACATGTTATAAGTTATTTTTCTTGGGAATCCTCAAGGTATCCAACAGTCTGCTTTCAAGCGAAATGCTTTAGATTTGGGTTTTTGTTTTGTTTCGTTTTTTTTTTTTAGGGCTGAATCCTGTCTTTTGTAGCTGGATACCAGACTGGTTATTTCTAATATGTCTACCACGTCTTAATTCTCAGCAATTAATATTTTACACCATTTTCATTTAAAAGAAATACTCCTTTTGAATTAAGAAGCACGGATTTTTATTATGACTGATATGTATGTATTATTTTCTTCCCTAATGCCTTTTGGTATTGATTTGAATTGGAATACATGCAATTTTTTTAATATACTAACTTCTTATGTCTCTTTTTACTTCTCTCTTCTGGAAAAAGAAGTCGGTGGATATTATCTGTGGTTTAAAAATATATGTATTTATATATTAAATGTGTATATATAAATATTTATATATATAAAAATATTAAATTTGGATCTGTTATATGGACCTGCATTTTAATATATTTTTGGGCAGAGTTCTTTTGGACGGTTTCCTCCCTTCTCAATCCCAATGATGACATCAAAATTCGATCGTGTAGTTTGTCATTGTAGGGAATTCTTCCATTCACTTTTTGAGCTGAATCTACTGACTCAGTATTTTTCTGTCCTCTGAGGTACCTAAGAAAATCTACAGCTCAATAAACATGTATTCGAAAGGCTTCCATGCTGCTTCTGAGGAGTAGCTTTGTAGCACTTTAAAACCAGGAGATATTTTGAGAAGCATTTGGTTATTCAAAGGAGGGATTTCAAGACGTTTACAGTGAAGTCAGTATTCCTGTGAATTCAGACTATTGCCAGAAAAGTGAAATAAACATTGTAGGGAAATATATCAATTTATATAGAATAGAAGGCATTTTAAAGTATTGTATACATTTCGCAAATGGGAAAATAGAGACTGCTCTGTGGTTAGATTGAATTCTTAGTAGTTGACTATTATGACCAAAATTGCATCTGCCTTCCTAGAATGGCATTTTTTTTTCCCAGCTGGGAGGTGTATTTCATAGATTTTGACATTCTAATCAAGTGATCTTTTCCCAAAGTAATCAAATCAAGTCATTCTACTAAATAGCCAGAGACACTCAGATAACCCGCTGAGGCCATAGTAATTTTTCTCAGAGAAAGTCATTCACTTTATGCCTCTTCTTTCTGAATCAGGTTACATTTGATTCACCCACATTTTTTAGAAGTTGGTATTTGATTTCACTGCGTTGTTCTATGTCCATAGTTTTATCCTTTTTAGAGTGATGTCCTCTGTAGAAGTTCAGCAGAGGTGCTATCCCTCAGGAAACTAGCAATCAGAATGGGAATTGCAGAGTAAAAACTCAACTGCTAATTCTGCACATAGAAGCAGCCGATTTCCCCTAAGAACAGCACACAGAGCTAATGTGGGGTATTAGACCCTGTCCAGGAATTTGTTTTCCTCTTTTAACAGGTGCCTTAGCAACTACTTTAGATATCATCGTGGGCTACATCGTAATTCCAGCACATTAAATGGGTACTATGTCACACAGGTCCTTAGAAAGTTAGTTTCCCATGACAAGAAGATACGTACCCCACCCTCCCTTGAGTAAAAAATAAAATAAATAAATAAAAATAAATTTAAAAAATAGTGTTTCTTAATGCCCGGAAATTCAGAAACTAGAATGTGGCATGACCTACTTAGCCAATGTAGAGTGTGCTATCACATGGGGATCTGTGGTGCCAGCAAAAAGCAAGCACAAGAGATCAGATCCAGCCTGCAGGATTTATGACTCTGTAGAATGAGGCTGACTGCCTGCTTGTTAACGGTAACATTCCCACACCTGACAGTCACCAGGTGGCTTGTTACTGAAATCACACATCAGGAGGACTTTCTCTGTAGGCTGCTGGGAGTGGGGAGGGAGGTAGGAAGCAAAGAAAGTGCCTGATAGGGCCTCTTTAATGCAGCTTCAGCAGACTTTTCCAAAGTGTTTGCAGAGAAGGTCTGAATATGGACGTTTGCTCTCCTGAGAAAAACTTGAGAGTAGATTTGGATTTGGTAGCTTCGCCAAGCTGAAAAATCTCTGTTGTTGGGTTCCTATGCCACTCTACTTAGCACATTCTTTTAGGGGGGTTTTCTTATTGTGGACCAGCAATTCTATGGGGCTTGGCAACTTAATGAAGCTTAAACAATGCAGGGAGAGGAACAGGAGAGGGAGAATGTTAAGCTCTTAAAGCTGCAGAAATGTCTTCTCTCTCATACATCCAAATGCTTTTTGCACTCCAGCACTCCAGAGACATTTATTGATTGAATACTGAGTGATAATATTGCAGAGTTCATTAATTTAAAGCAATGCTTCTTCCCTTTCTGGCAGTAGATCTTGATACCCATGGGGGAAAGTAGCAGAAAAGAGGGAAAAAGAGATATCTGATTTATTCATTTTTTAAAATTCTGAAAATCACTGGTATCATTTCAAATGTATTTTAAATAAGAATTTACAAAGATTACATTTTTGAGGAATTAGAAAAATGTTTGGGAAATTAAATGTAAAAAAATTTAGACTTGCCATTGGATTACTATGAACAAATACCATTTAATTGGTTAAAACTTGCCCAAAAATTGTAAGGAGAAATGATAATATTTGGGATTCTTCAGGAGGTACCTGAATTCTTTCTTTTTCAGCATTAGGCATTCAATTTAGTCATCTGGTTGTTATTTTGGTGAAGGAGAAAGGAAGAGATATGTCCCAAACACATGCTTCTTTTCTCTTAGCAACTATAGGCAGGAGAAATGGACCACAGCTTCCAGCTTCCACCCAATTCAGAAACAGAAAGCAATCCTGTGTACACCTACGGTCAAGTCACATCCATACTCTTTCCTAGGGAATGTTCCAAGACCTGTCTTTGTAAAGACTAGAACTCCATCTCTGGAGGTTCAAGTGTGTGATCTTGGACATGAGTATACTCACTGTGTCTCAGTTCATACATCTATAAAACGAGATTAATAATAGTCAATAAATGTGGGAGTGCCTCTTAAGTACCGGGTGATTTTTCTAAATGCAGAATGACTAGGGGTAAAGAAAATTGATATGTTTCCTGTCCTCATGGGTTTTAGGGTCTAGTACTACCTCATAGAGTTATTGTGAGTATTAAGTGCAGAGACTACCCCACGTGAGGTCTTAGTGAAGGCTGGCAGTGATGATGGCAATGATGATGGTGGTGAAGATAGTGGCAACGATGTGTTTTGTAAGTGGCAGTGCCAGACTGGTGCTCAAGATTCTCTCTAAATATTCTAATGAGAAGAGAAAGTCAGGCTCTAGTCTCAGTGTCACTGGAGTCTGTCCATCACTGATGATAATAAAGAGAAAAGTTAACAAGTTACCGAGGTCTGATCTCTTTTGAAGCTAGAAACCCCCTCTTATAAGCCAAATGGAAATGTAGTGGCAAGGAATTCTATCGCAGTAATGGAATGTGCTGAGAATTGTGGCAATAAATACTTGTACACTTGCCCAGAATAATGTCGAGTTTTTCCAAAGGAAATGCCTACTTTCTACTGTTAACCAGAAGCAAAATCTATCTTCAATTCTTTCTAAACTCCACATACTCAGCATAACCTCTTGGGGTAAAATCTCAACTGTGATTCCTAACATTTGATAAAATGATTTGGCTAATGATACATATTAAGAGAACAGGCAAAGGTTGCGATGTCAAGTCTAGTTCTTGGTACCTTTAGCTCATGGATGGCATTTCTCTAATCTAGGTTAATGAACAAACTTCCATGTTCTGTTTTGCTGTGTGTACTAAGATTCGCATTAGCTAATTTCACTTGACCTAAAATTTGCACTTTAACCACAGGTTCTGAACTCATTCTAAATCATATCTGTCAAGAGTCTCTCTCTGAGCACTCTGACATCTATTGGAATTCTGTCTTCTTCACCATGCCCCTGTGACTATAGAAACAGAGTTATAACATAAATGTGTTCCTCTTAATGGGAGACACTCATGGGAAGCATTGGGAAAAATGGAAAAGAGCTTTTCCAATCTGTGCTTAGTATTAGCCAGTAGTTTTATAAAGTAAGAGCTAAGCTCTTTATTTATTTAGAAACTCAAGCTAAATTTAAATTGCACTTTTAGAAGTAAAAGGCAACTACATTTTGCTTTCATAAAAATTTTAATTTCACCTGCCCTTAACACATGGCATCTTTGAAGGACTTAATTTTTTTAAGTGCTATTTGCATCTATTCACCTGCTTGTGAAAGAACGTCATAAGAGAGGCCACTGGTATGGGAAGAAAGAAATATTGCTTCAACAAGCTCATTCCACTGGTCAAATTTGTCAAAGAAAAGGTGAACTAATATCTTTCCTTCTTATGATAATATTCCCTTTAAGAAAAAGTCACTCTTTTTATTCATGTTTGACATTTCATAGTAAAGGTAAAATTCATTTTTAATGAACGATATTCCACAGGGTTATTAATTAAAAGAAATACAGGAAAAAAGAGCTGTCATTTAAAAAGAACAACTCATGAATTAGAGAATGTCTCCAGTCAAAAATACATCTCAGCGAAGTTCTCTCAGGATTCATGGTCATCCAGATGGTGGAAATGACTCTCTACCTGCATCCTGGATGCAGAAGACCTACATCACCTGGGCCTGAGATGCTTTTGCATCAAAGCTCTGGTAAACTTAGAAAAGTAGCTCCTTGATCTTACTGCTTGAATTGTTTATTAGACTTCTTATTTTTAGTACATTTTCTACCAAATTGTAGACTACTTGAGGTGAATGGTTGTAAATAATGTAATCATAGCACCTAGAATAGTACTTTGTACTGTAATGTTCATAAAATGTTGTCAAGTGAGTGTATGGATATTTGAGTGTCTCCTGTTTGCAAGAGGACTGGATATAGTTATTATTACATGCATTATAATCCCCTAACATAAATAATATCTCTAAGAATAGATTTAAGTAGCCAGATTGTTTTTTGCTTATGGGAGAAAAACTAATGCTATAAAAATCTACAGCAGAGCCAAATCATGAGAAAATGGTAATGTAAATTTTTGCTTTGATAAGTTCATACTTTCCTCCCACTTCCTGGAACGTCTAGTCTTGTCTCTCTCCCCCCACTCTCTATACTTTATTCTTTACTGAGCATTTTGGTGCTTACAAACACCCATTCTCCTTTGGTTCTGACATCTATCTTTTGGGGCAGAGTAGAGGTTTGAGGGATCCAAGATATAAAACCAATTGAGAGATCCAAATATCACTATCATTACTGATCAAGATGATTAGAGGATATGGCCATAGGCTTTATCAAGCAAACTTTCTAGTGCTTAGGCCATAAATTAGGCAGATTTGCCATGCAGACACCGGTCTGGCTGGGTAACCATACTCTCCCCCATGAGGACAGACCCTTCTCAGATGAACTCATTCCTCTTCAGGAAGGATACTTGCAGAGGGAAAGAGAGAGTGGCTAGACTCAGTTCCTTCTTCCAACCTCACCAACCAGAGAGGTCACTCCTTTTGGGGAGAAGAAAGAGGAAGATGAAAGAAAATGTTAGGAATATTACCCTTATAGAAGTCCCTCCATTTAAATCATAATGCGGGGAAAGTATCTTCCCTAATGAGTGTTAATGGACTTAAAGCACTTATGAATGATTTATAACATATAAGTATCACATCATATGCATAAAATATATAACTGATAGCATATATAACCTTTATATTTATAACATGTATAACATTTATAAAAATGCTTTTGTATATATAAATATAACATACACATATATGTATATAACATATACCTTTCAAAGTATAATAAGTATGTGACATATCACATACCTATATCTACACTTTAAAAGATTACCCAATCTCCACCAGTGGAATTCCATCCAGGTAGAATGACCTGAAAGATTGCAGATAACTTGAAGGAGATGCCATGGTGCCATGAACATTTTTGGGGAGATGGTTTAGATCAGGCCTTAGGGGAAAAAGGATCATGGACTAAGTACATAGAACCACTTGGATGCTTTTATCAAGTTGCATATTCCTAGGCCCCACTTTAGATACTGAACCACAGTTACTAGAGATAAAGGGGTAAAGATTCACTCCAGGTAATTGACATGCACGGGATGGTTGGAAAGCCATTGCCAAAGCAGCAACTGCCTGACCTTAAGTTAGTGCAGAGGACTGTGACCGGCTTCTGTGCCCCCCTATTCTCCCTTGAAAGGAGACATAGAAGATGGCTAGGCTACAAGGCAAGTTTTTAGATTATGAATGAGACTCTCTGACCATAAGGGTGACCAGGGAAATGGCTGCTCTGTATGGGAATTGTGAAGAGTTCTAAGTGTGCAGCATTTCCTTCCCAGAGGTCCCTGTATTTATACCTGTACTAGGACATATTGTCCATGTGGGAAGCAGGACACTTATTATCATCCAGTCAGTGTATATTCTCATGGGCCTCCATGATGAATGCTCTTGTCCCTCACCAACTCTCAACCCACTTTCAGCCTTTCTCTGGTCCCTTGCCTCTAACCAAAGACTGTCTTCCCAGGATTGCTGAAGTAAAATGAACAAAATATATGATTGTTTTTTGAAAGTTTATTATTATTATTATTATTATTATTTATTATTTATGCCTACAGCACCTGGTCTTCCTAGGTTGTCTCCCATCCAAGTACTAACCAGGCCCAACCCTGCTTGGCTTCCAAGATTAGACGTCAGGCTTGTTCAGGGTGGCATGACTGTAGACCATGGACCATGGCTCCACTACGGCACAAACCCAGGATGTTCTGCATGTAAAGCAGACGTACTAACTGCTACACTATGGAACCACATCCTGAAAGTTTTTAACCATATATCCTATAAGTATTAATTTATACTTGCTTTAGAGAGTAGATGAGCTTGGTGCATTTGAATATTCTATACAGTGTTAGATATCCTGAGAAAATATTGTTTTTGATGGAAAGTCAAACTCAAATTCATTGATTTTAAAGTTGCCTTTTCTGGATAATAACCTCTCACAGTGTGAGGACAGCATGTATTCTTGAGAAGTAGCACTGCTGCTGCTCCGTCTGGGACAACAGATGCCTTAAGATTGGAAACGAATTAGCTTCTTAAGACTTTCTACCTCATGAGCTTGTGACCTACGTAGACAAACTGAACAACCAGCCGCTGTGTTAATTTGCCACACAAGATAACTTTCATGTATTAAAAGCTGGAAATCTTACCTTCATTCTCATTGGCAACTTGTATTATATCAGGGAAGCAAGTGGTAAACTTCCTCTTCTAGACTCTCTAGGTCAAAACAAAGACTATATTACAGAAATCTGCTGATGTTTCCCAAGAAGGACATATCCTTTACATTCTCCTGGGTCATCTGCCCCAATTTCATTCTTTCTTCATTATACCTTCTGCCTAACAGACTTTTGGATTAGAAGATATTCTGAAAGCTATGTTTTATTTGACTTTTTTTTTTTTTTCAAAGATTCTGATTCTCTAGACCTTGATAATAGGCATATGGTATGGAAAGAAAGTCTCTGGGGTTTTAGCCATTTCAAATCAGAGGAGGTTTTCTCTGAGGCCTTTCAATGATTAGTTTGATGAGTGATCAATCATGGTTTCTGACCATAGTATAAAGTTTGGTGCCAGTTGCTAAGGGGCTCAGTTTTCATTTGTTTTTTTTTAATTGTTATTTTAGAATATATACACTCATGTGGTTACACTTTCTTTCCAAAGATATGGTCAAGATATGAAAAGCTCTTTTTGTTAATGTTTAGTATTCCAAATCATAATAAGTTCTCAATTTTTTTTACTTAATTTGATATCAGGAAGTCCATTTGCCAGTATTCTGTGACTATTTGTGATAATATGGAAAAAATTACTGACAAGTAATTTATAGAAGTAAAATATAGAAAATCTATATTTTAACCATGGTAACATTTCCTCCTTACCTTGGGTGGCCAATTTAACTTCTTGTGCTTCAATTTAAACATCTTTAAAACTGGAGCAGTTATAACATCTGACATGTCAAAAGCATTTACAGTTTAGAAATCTATTTAAAATGCAATATCTTATGTGTCTCTCAGAGGACATATAATTGTGTTCATTTTATAAATGAGAAATTCAAGTCCTTTATAAGCAAAGCAACTTGCCAAGATCCCTCAATATTTAATGGCAAAGTAATAGTTCTGGAACCAAAATACAAGTCTTTGGAAAGTTTACTAATTTTTCCATATCTAAAAATGTCCTCCAGAGCTCAGGGAATTATTGGGAGGAATAAGTGAGGTGGAAGCAAAAGGAATTTTTAAACAATCAATAGCTATATAAATGTAAGTTAATATTTAATCAAGCAGGATTATCTTTACTAATGAAACCCTTTCAATATTCTTACTATTCTTTTTAGTTGGGGTTAAAAGTGACCAAAGCTGAGATGGGAAAGAGAAATTAATATAGACACAAATCTTTGGAAAGCAGTTCAAAAACTTGATTCTTCCCCCTCCCCAATAAATATACATATTTATTTGTTATACATAAATTATCTAGAACTTACATACATTCAAATAAATTCCATAGAAAGACTATTTTCATTTCTTTTTTTCTTTTTATTTTTTAATTAGAGATGATGTTCAGTATTATTTTTATATTAGTTTCAGGTGTACAGCATAATGATTAGACATTTGTATGATTTACAGAGTGATCCCTGGATTAGCCTAGTACCCACCTGGCACTATATGTAATTATTACAATGTTACTGACTATATTATTTATGCTGTACTTTATTGCTGACTATTTTGAACTTGATTTTTTATTTCTTGTGTTAACAAGAAGTTCCACACCAGGCTGAGGCTGCTTCTTGGCTCTTGTGTTGGATAAAGACTGCACTGACAGCTTTTAACGGCACATGGGTACTCTGCAACCAACTTTCTCTTCTTTGCTAAGAGAGCCTTCCTTTCATAACTTGGGAAATATTAGCCATTGTTAAAATAAATAAATGCCTGTTATTGCTTACCTTGAAGCCACCTAGAATTGTGCGTGCACAGAAGCAATTTTGTTGCAGATTGAGTGCTGCCATTCAAAGCATCTGCCTTTGTGACTGTTGATTTTGGCATTATATCGGGATCATTCTTTTCTGTGAATACAGTGTCCTAATATGTATAGCCTATTCTTCCTGTGGCAATCACAGGGACTTTCATTGCATCTTAGCTACTCTGGAGGATGGCTGCTTAGTTCTTCATGGTGCTCCCCAGAATGTGAATTTCATGTGTACCACCTAGCTAGTGTACATCTGAAATATCCTCCAAATTTGGTGGAAATTAGCCTATTTTTGAATGGTGTAGCAGTAGACAAACAGATATCTTCATTTTATTTATGTAGATTTAGAAAAAATAAAATTGTCATCAAGTTTGGAAGTTGTAAGTTCAGTTGTAAGTGTGGTGCTTTGGCTACCATTGTGGCTTTACATTTGAATGTAGAGCTTTCTACCTTTAGTCTTTTAAAGGCAAAGAGATGGCTAGAAAGTTTGTGTCCCTCTCCCCCCATAATTCATTTGTAGATCTCCCAGCCCCCAAAGTGATAGCATTAGGAAATGTAATTCAGTCATAAGAACAGAGACTTCATGAATAGGATTGGTGCCTTTATTAAAAAGGCCCCAGAGAATTCCCTTACCCCCTTCTAAGTGAGGGTACAGAGAGGAGGTATCACCTATGAACCAGAAAACAGGTCTGTATGAGATACCTAATTTCCAGCACCTCGATCTTGGACTCCTCAATTTCTAGGACTGTGAGAAATTTCTGTTGTTTATTAGCCAATTTATAGTATTTTTGTTATAATAACCCTCACGGAATGAGACAGTGATCATGTCCAATTGACAAATAATATCGAGTGACTATACTACTATGTGACAAAAAGTTGCAGTGGAATAAAAAATAATAATGAAGTGAAAAATTATCTTTTGAGCGTCAGTTTCATTCTGGAAACTACATTGCTCATATTGGGGTGGACTTGAATGGAACACATCCAAAGATTTGCTCCCCTCTGGATGTAGGCAGCATAGTGAATATGGGAGTTAAAGGACCATCTTAACCTCAGCAGTGAGACTCAGCTGGAGGTTTGCACAGAAAGACAGGTTTATGTTTGATACAGATGTCTAACCTTACCTGGACAGATGAAGCAGGGCATCTTGGAATGCTTTAAAGCAGTAGTTTTCTACCCAGGCTGCATTTTAGAATCACTCTGGAAACTTTGAAAAAAGTATGATGCTAGGCCTCGCCCCTATAGATTCTAATTTAAATTGGTTTGGGACAAAGCATAAATATCTCTGAGTGATTATAATGTGCAGCTAGGCTTGAAAACCACTGTTTCAGGTCAGAATTACCTGGGGGCTCTTGGTTAAAATTCAAATTCCTTAGGGCCCACCATCAGAAATTCTGGTTTGATTGGTCTGAAGTGGGACCCAGGAATCTACCCTAAGTAATTTGGGTGCTTCTCAGAAAACACTTTGAGACACACCGCTTGTGAGCTTCAGATGTAATCCGATTATTTATTTTGGGAAACCAAACTAGATATTTTAATTCACTAAAAATGAGTATCCAAACTCAACTTTCTCAGAAAGGTAAAGGAAAAGAATATAGTGATTTATTCCCTCTTGTTATTTGTTTTATACCTTACACTTCTCCCTTATCTATAAAATTATGTGTTTGCTATGCAAGAGCTGGTCAATTTTGAACATAGACTCAGTCTCTAAAATCTTTCAGAGTTTCTGCTTTCAGTTTTTATGAAAATTTAATTGAATTATTATTTTTTTACTTTAGGATTTTAATTATTAGAATATAATCATGTTAACTTCTTTTTATTGAAGTCTGATAATAAAAACTACAAAAAATGAACATCTTTCAAAAATCTAAAATAAGTTGAAGCACATACTGTAGGGTACCTTGTACTCTTGCTACTTATGACATTAGCTTCTAAAGCTCCTAAAGCTTTTAAAATAGGTTGTATGCTCTTTCTGTCACCAGTTTCCAGATGTTATTTCATATAATCCTACCAGGCCCTTGAGGAAGATATTACTGTTCGATTGCATAATCCTGAAAACTGAGCTCCATGGAGACTAAGACTAAGTAGATCCCAAAGTTCGTAACCCTGATAAGCAGCAGAGATGGATTTAAACCTTAGGGTCTGTCTCACTTTGAGGCCAGAGGCCTTTTCTCATACCAAACTGTCTTTAGCTAGAGAAAAGTCATAGACAATGTTTGCAGAACTAACAATTTATGATACTTCTCCTTTAAACCACTAATGCTGTTTTTTCTTTGCACAGTTATTTATTAAAATACAAATGTAAAGGCTATTGTAAAATAAAAGCAGAAAACAAAACTCTTGTGTGAGAAGGATTAAATATGTAAAGAAATTTATAGAAAATAGTGTCAAATTCTAATTAGAAGGTTTTTTTTTCCTCACTCTCTCTTTCTCTTTCTCTGGCAATAAATTTTTTAGAAATCATTCATAGAAAGCCCAGCTATCGATCTTGTGGGTGGCCCTTTCTCTCCTCCATGCCTTATGTTATCATTGGGGGTAGGGGGAGGGGAGTAAAAGGTTCTACAAGATACCTGAAGAGATCCAAGAGCTTTTATGATTTAATATATGGATAACTCAATTTTAATTTTAACTGAAAATTGACTTGGCATGTTTAGTTCATTAAAAGAATGAGCCATGGTGTAGTTTGTCACTATCTACAGGCGGCCTGTATTAGGGTTAGGAGGTCACTCTGTCTACACTATCATGAAAGCTTTTCTCTCATCCTAATCTAGCCTATTGATAGACTAGGCCTTGTACTATCAAACATCCTCTCATCTGAGAATATAAACAGTCCTTTTTTTTCCTCCTACATCAAAGCATTAAGTTTCTTAGAAAAGTTCTTAATGAATAGGTACAAACCACTTTATCAATACATGTGTTTTGCTGGGAATATTCCATTATAAACCTTCTTCACCTAGCAGTCAATAGAGTTTAAGATTATAGTGTTTGCTCTTAAAAATGTGAGAGGGCCACCTGTCAGAATGGCATCATCAGTAAATCAACAAACAACAGTGTTGGCAAGGATTCGGGGAAAAGGGAATGCTCGTGCACTGTAGGTGGGATTGCAAACTGGTGCAGCCACTACGGAAAACAGTATGGAGGTTCCTCAAAAAATTAAAAATAGAACTACCATATGACCCAGCAATTCCACTTTTGGGTATTTGGAAGAAATCCAAAACACTAATTCTAAAAGGTATGTGCACCTCTATGTTCATTGTAGTGTTGTTTATAATAGCCAAGATATGAAAGCAACCTAAGTACATATCAATAGACGCCTGGGTAAAGAACTTGTGATACATATATATAATGAGATATTACTCGGCAATAAGAAAGAATGAAATCTTACCATTTGCAACAACATGGATGGACCTGGAAGGTATTATGATAAGTGAAAAAAGTCAGACAGAGAAACACAAATACCATATGATCTCACTTATATGTGGAATCTAAAGGACAAAGTAAACAAAACAGAAACAGACTCAGAGATGCAGGGAACAAGCTGATGGTTGCCAGAAGGGAGGGGGTTTGGGGAGTGAGGTGAAACAGATGAAGAGCTTAAGAAGTACAAATTAGTAGTTATGAAATAGTCATGGGAATATAGAGTAAAGCACAGGGAATATAGTCAGTAATATGGTAATAACTATGTATAGTGCCAGGTGGGTACTAGACTGTTCGGGGTGGGGGGGGGGGAGTCACTTCATAAATTATATAAATGTCTAACCAATATGGCTATACACCTGAAACTATTATAAATAATATTGAATGTCAACTCTAATTGAAAAATCAAAAAAGTGGGAAAAATGGTGAAGGGGTATATGAAGTTCTGACTTCCAGGTATAAAACAAGTAAGCCATGGGGATGTGGTATACAACCTAGGGAATATAGTCAATAATACTGTGATAGCATTATTTGGTGTCAGATAGTTGCTGGACTTATCATGGTGATCACTTCTTTAGGTATGTAAATGCTGAATAACTATGGCATACACCTGAAACTAATGCAATATTGTAGGTTAGCAATATTTTAATAAAAATCTTTAAAAATGTGAGAGGAATATCTTTTACTTTTATAAGTATTTTTCTCTCTCTCTCTCCCCCATGCTCAAAGAAATTAAGACATATGTTTAAGTGACTTCTACTTAAAAATAAAACATGTCCAGAAACTAGCAGATTAAGCTTAAATAAGTAGGTAATGGAAGCCATAAATGAGACTATTAAAAGTTTACCATGAGTTCTTTTTAAAAACTGCTGTACAGAGCTCATCGGCCTGTATTGCTCTAAAGAGACAAGGGAAAGGCTTTACATTTGGATATTAATTCTTATTTTTATTATCCAGAAGTGATTTCTTAATGCTAAACAATCATTTGTGTAATGTGGAATTGGCTAAACTTTATTTCTACCTCCATATTAAATATATTTTATTTTATGCACACCTTGTCAAAATATATGAATAGCATGATAAGCTAAATAAAAATAAACAAAGGAAAAAAATCAGAATGAGGTTGAAACATAGAGGCATTATCTTTTGGGGGTTACAGCTCTTAAATGTCATGTTCTTTTCTGAACTAGCTTCACAACCCAGAAAGGCTTTTTCAGAGTGAGGTTAAGACAAGGGGCAAACTTAGGTGTAAAGTTAGAAAATTGACAGAGGAACAAAATGGGATAAGGGGCTGGTGAGCAGGAGGAGAGCAATAGATTAAATAGCTAGAACATGTAATCTGACCACCTAGGCAAGCTATGTGATGGTCATTATTACTGAGTTTATGTGATTAGATTAGACACACACACATACACACACACAGACACATGGTACAGGATGTACAGTGAACAGATGGAGCATAATGAAAAAATTATGTCTTTTGTAGTCAAATATATCCTGACAAATGTCCATGTACACACTTTCTGTATGTTATAGCCACATAGTTGTTGTTCAATATAAATACATTAATATCTTAGTCCAGATAATAAATTTATCACAGATTGACTCCTTCTTGATTTTCTTTCTTCTGTTGGTTTAATTAGACCTCACACTTGTTTAGATGTGTGATCTGTAGAAATGGAAAGTAGGTTAGCTACTTATTTAGTCTATTTGTCTATCAAGAGAAAGAATTCTTAAGAATACTGATTCAGATGTTCAAACATTCCCACCCCACCCCTCTAAACATCTTTTTTTTTTTTTTTTGCTAAAAGGTTTATATTTGATTATGTTTTATGTTTATGGCCTACCTATAAAATACCATTAAACTGCCGTTGTAAATCAGAGATAATGTTCTATTGACAATCCTTGAGCTAAGTAGCAAACTTTCCATTCAGTAAGCTCCCTGAAGGTTTATATGACAAAGAGTAACTCTCAAATCTCATGTCCTGGGTCTATAGGAACATAAATCTTTGTCCACTTGTAATGTTTGTGCAGAACTTTCCCTAGAAGTGTTTTAATCTGCACAACAGTACTGTGATTGAAGCTGACAGGCCTTTGGGATTTATAGTTTCAATGGGTCACAGAACTCCCTGTCAAAAGTTTCCTGTTAAGATGGCAAATGTTGGCATTCAATAGAAAACAATTTAGACGTTCTCTAACACATTGACAAATAATTTCTTTTTCAGATGATTTAAGTGTTACTTTAGCACTGCCCTCAAAACTTGCCCACTAAGAATTTTATATGTCTTGGCTTAAAATAATAATAAAATAAAAAATGAAATCCTCAACACAAATAGTTTTGTCATTTAGACAAGAGGTTCTAAGTCTGAGTTTGAAACACAAGCTTCAATGAAATCTGTTAGACTTTTGAAATAAGATTAAAAATTTTCCATGTCTTGGATAATGTGTATTCTGAGGGAGATTTTATAAGTTTTAGCAGATTCTCAAACTGTGTGGCCCCACAAAAGATTGAAGTCTTCTTCTGATTCAGTTAATAAGAAATGCCATATACCACTGTCTTGAACTATGACATCATAGTATAATTTGTTTCAGAGGGAACGTTTATTATTGACATTATTAATTCCCACAGATTAAGGATGACCCCTAGTATCTACATCGTCCCTTTAAATTTGCTTATAGATAAATTTAGCACAAATCTAAGTTCTTCTTGAACTTTTTATTGTTTCTGATCAAGTGACTCCCTCTGCCTGGCAGGCTTTACATCCTTCCCGTTTCTCATCCTATTGATGTGCCTGATCCTGTATGTTCTAGGCATTCAGCATATATTGTTGAACAAAACAAACTAATATCAAGTCTTCGTTGAGATTAAATCAATGTTGGGAAACCAACAAATAAGTAAAATATATGGTACATTAGATGGCGATAATTATTGTAGAGGAAAAATGAAGCAGGGAAAGGGATTGGAGCATTTGCAAATGATTGTAATTGTATATAGGATAATTAGGCCTCATCAAGAAAGGGATGCATGAGAAAGACCTAAAAAAGAAGGAGTAAGGCTTATGTATATCCAGAGGTATAAAGAAAGGAAATAGCAAGTACTAAGGCCCTGAAACAGGAATTGTCTTAGCATGTTTGAGATGGAGAAAGGAGGCCAATGAAGCTGGACTGTGGTGAGCAATGGAGAGAATAGTAGGAGATAAGGTTAAAATATGTGGAGTCTTCAAGTCCACTGTATGGACTTCGGTTTCTGCTCTTAATGAAATGGGAATCCATTGGAGGAGCTTGAATAGAAAAGTAGTATGATATGATGTACACTTAAAAAACTTCACTCTTGCTTCCATGTTGTATATTGAGAAGAGATTATGGTGGGGTGGGGGCTAAGATGTGGAAATGCAAAATAATAGAGAACAGTGAGGAGGTTATTGCAAGAACCCCAGGCATTATTGGTAGCTGCATTAGTTTGCTAGGGCTGTCTTAACAATGCACCAAAAACTGGGTGGCTTATAACAAATTTATTGCCTCACAGTTCTGGAGGCCCAGCATCTGAAATTGAAGTGCCAGTGAGGCCATACTATTTCTGACAGCTCTAGGGGGAAAAAATTTTTTTTTGTCTCTTCCAGCTTCTGTTGTTTGCCAGCAATCCTTGGCATTCCTTGGCCTCTCCAGTCACATGGCCATCTTCTCCTTCTGAATCTTCATATCTTCCTACTGTGCATGCCTGTCTTGGTCTAAATTTCTTTCTTTTCTTTTACTTTACTTTTCTTTTTTTTTATACAGGCACCAGTCATAATGGATTAGGGTCCATCCTAATGACTTCACCTTTGCTCAATTACCTCTATAAAGACTATTTCTAAATGAAATCACATTTTGAGGTACCACGGCTTCAACGTATCTTTTCGAGAGAGACAATTCAAACCGTAAAAATTGCTTAGACCAGAGTAGTATCAGTAGAAATAGTGAGCAACAATAATTACTGACTACTTGCAGATATATAGTATAGCATAGTGACTGTTATAAGTACTAATTAGTTGCTGTGATATTTTTCTTATTAAAATTATTATGGTCAGATGATAAGTAGCACTATTTGAATGATAACAAGGCCATATTTCTTTAGGTAATGCATAAGAGAAAAGGTATCAGTGAAATTGAAGAACCCCAGACATCAAATCCCTCTCTTCAGTTCAAAGTATCTCTAAGGTAACCCACATGATCCTGACTAGTCTTGCCTCATTGATTTCTGCTGCGCACTCTGCCCTGTTACCAGGGTCGTTATTACCCCTGAGCCTGCCCATGTTACTTCCTGACTGTAGCTGTAACTCCATCATACTTGTCACCTCTCTTTGTTACTAACATTGACTTGATTATATCAAATCTTCCTTTGGATCCTTTAAGTTCTTGAGCTATAAAATCCTTCTCCCATTCTACAAACTGAATATCATTAAGCTCTGTTTCCTGCAAGACCTCTACTAGGGTCTCAGGTATAGGGATTGGATATTAGCTCTAACACATGTTGACATGACATCTTCCTTGATATTAAGGTATATAAATCCAGTCTGATCTGCCCCCAAGGACTTGAAATTACTTGTTTTGATTTCAAGTGAATACATAGCATAGGACCTTAATTGATATATGGCTGCTGAATATAATATATCAGTTCATGGCTTGGGAAAACTGTGTTATAATATATCAGAATATTAATTTTTCATGGATATTCAAAATGTTTTAATGTTAATTTTCTAAATAATGACATTACATTGAAAGAGTAACAAGAGGCTTATTATTTTTAATGTTTACTTTTAAATATGAAAATTAATATCAAATATTTGCTTTAACATAGGAAATTGTGTTATACAATTGTTAAAAGATGATCAAATCATATTTTCTGCCTTAGAACATTTTAAGTTTAATGAGGTAGAGAGAGTTGCTAACAGATCATTTTAATATACTATCTTAAATTCTATGAGAGATTTGATGTGTTCTGGGAGCCAAGTGTTGACATTTATAAGGAGGACAGTGGGGAAGGTATAATGCCAGTAGAGGAAGAGCTTCCTGGAAAAGAATTTTAGCTTAGGCTAAAACACTGAGGACACAATGAAACAACATGGTCAAGAGCATTTTGGGAAGACAGACAGACTTCAAAAGTCATGAATGCATAAAATTTTATGACTTGAATGAAATATAAAAACTATAAAGGATTCGATATTAACACATATAGCTCAAGGCATTATAGTTATAGCTGCTGAGGATATAGATAAGGGTCAGGGCAGGAAGAAAGCAAGTGTGTGCCTTGAAAGAGCCCAAACCAGAGCCATTGAAGGGTCTTAAGAAGTGGAATGGCATGGCCAGATTTTCACTTTAGAAATTTCTCTTTGGTGGAAGTATGAATGATAATTTTAATGAATCATGACTTGAGGCTGATATGATGAGAAGTGGGGAAGAGAGAAGTGTCTAGGATGACTCAGACCTCTGATTGAATAAATGGAGCCATTAGCCTAGACAAAAATAGAAGTAGGAGCAATTCTGAGTATAAGCTCATAGTATAAGGATAATGATTTGAGTATTATCATTGGAATGTATGGATATTTGTGTCTAATGTGGATAGCTAGATTTGGACTGAGTTGGGTATGCTTAATGTCTTGAAAGTGGAGGACTTTACTTAAAAGTCTTTAATGTTAAAAGAGCATTGAGCCAAGGACTGAACTATGGGAGCACCAGTGTTTGAATGATAATAGTAAGAAGAACCCATGAATGAGATATGAAGTGAGAACAAAAAGGGTATCTATCATAAATGTTAAGGAAGTAGACCTAATAGAAGAATGGGGAGATCAACAGTGTAAAATGTAGAAAAAGTTCAATAAAGGATGGACTGAATAATAACCACTGGATTTATCTATGGAGGAATCATTAATAGTTAGCAGAGAAAAGAAAATAGTTTTAGCGTCGGGACAGTGAGACAAAAGCTAAGTTGTTTGGGTTGGTGACTGAATAGGAAGTGTGTAAATAGGATCTATATAAACTGTTCTTTATAATTGTATCAGATTTGGGCCCAGCAGGAGACAAATGATAGACTTCATTGGATAATTCGAGGAAGGCTAAATAAAAGCCTTCCATGTAAAGTATGGACAACCCTATGGTTTCTCTACAGTGCTACCCATGGGCTAATTACAGCACACCATTGCCGTCCATTGGCCTAAAGAGATAAGAAAAAGGAGAAGGGGGAGATGAGGAGAGGGAGAAAAAGAAAGAAAAAGAGAGGGGGTAGGAAGAAAGATAGAGACAGAAAGAAAAACCGTGTAAAGAAGGCTGCCTGCTGACATGAGCTGTGGCTTTGTTCAAGGAATTGAGTCAGTCCATGGAGACACCTCAAAGAGGAGCTGGACCAAAAATCCTGATCCTCACTCTCCTTCCTCCCTTATATTTCCTTTAGTACTTCCCATTGGCTAAACCCACTGGAAGCAAGGCAGCAAGTAAGCCCAGTATCCCAGGAAACGGAGCAGAAAAAGGTGGGAGTGGATCTGGAGGGGCAAATGAAATATGTTCAGTAGAAAATTAGTTTGAGTAGAGAAGGAAGAAGATATAATATTAAAGTAGCTGAAAAATCAAATGAAGGGTTGAATTTTGTGAAGCTTTTCCCCCCTCCTCACTAGGATAGGAGAGGAAATGTAAAAGGGGAGGAGGAAGGTAACAGAAAAGAAATTAAAGCTTTTGGAGGATATAAGGATACTTGATGTAGAAAAGTCCTGGAGGATTCAGGTAACCAGATAAAGAGTCAGAATGAAAAAGTTGGCTTTAAACAGAAGGAAGAACATTTCATTTTCTCAGATTTGAAAGGAAAGGCAGAGGCACAGTCGTATTGAATCTCTAGGTGGTGACGGAAACAGAAGCAAGAGTCAAGAAATTGAGTGAGCTGACCACCTTGCCTTGGTTTTCCCAATAGAGACGGCATGATCGATCATCTGCTGAGAGTGAGAGGATGGGATTTGGCGGATTTTGAGGAGAATTATATTTCTTTACAACAGTCATTTATAGAAGTGAGGGAGCAGAGAAAAGAATTAACCAAGAATAAGAAATGTCCACTGAAAGGTGGTATTGGAGATCATGAAATATCACATGTGCTCTGTATGTATGACGGGGTTTTCTTACTCAGTGGTATATGCACAGAACCTGACTGTGTAAGTCAAGATGGCCAGTTGAAGGGGTGGTTCAGGATCATGGTTTTATCACATTAGTTCAGATTCGGGCAGAACCAAAGGGAATGAGGTCATTGGTGATCATCCCTCAAAATCCATCTTATACTACTAAGATCGTTGTATTTTCTCCTTCTTCTTTTGGGTAATTTTTTTAAGAAGTATATTTGCAGCATCCTTAAGCCCATGGTAATGGTGGTGTTCTTAGAATTGTTTCATAATGTTTAGATAAAATTCCTGCAAGTATTATAATTAGCATTTTCATGCTGAGTACAACAAATTTCTTCTGAAGGTTAAAGCAAATGTCACATAAGGCATATAAATACAACCAAGGCTTGCATTTTAGTAAAAAACGATACTGCATTTATATACCACATTGCTGTTTGCTAAGTCCATGCAGCTTATAGCTAACAAATTAATACTATATTTCAAAAGGAGGGGAGCTACATGGAATTGTTGCAATGACATTTTTCTTTTCTTTTTTTCATCAATATTAGTATTTTTTAAATGGTCAATTATATTTTCAAAATTCTAAAAATTATATTTTTTACAAATGAAGTGGAAAATGTCATTGTTAGAAAAGAGTGTCACATACTGTAGCCACACACCTGTCAAATCTGTACTTAACTGTTTGAAATATAGTTACATATCACCCAGTTGGAAATTGTGCCTTTGTAGTTTTACTTTACCAGCTACATACTAAAGACACTACATACGTGTGTCCTTGTGTAGGGGATGAAATCTGCCTATCAATAAAGACAGATTTTAATTGTACATAATGTTATCCTAGAAGAAATGAAGATTTCTATGAGTCTATTATGCTCTCAGATTCATTTAACAAATAAATACTTCCACGTTGTTCTAGATTAGATGTAGAAAGAGATTTCTTAATTCTGTCAATATTAAATAAGATAAAACAATTTGGAGAGTTTTCTTTCCTTATAGTTTAGAGTAATAAAAGGAAAATAAAAAGGAGGGATGTGAGTCATGTAAATTGGTTATTGTTGCATTGATTGTAGTAATTGATCCATGGCAGACATTACTCCTATAAAGTTATTGATTTTGCTCTCTTGCAGCCATTTTTCCCATAACTATCAAAGGAGGTAGGATAATCTTATCTACAGGAATCACTAGTTCTCAGGCAATGCTTGAAATTAAACAACTATACTTTAGTAGCTACTTTATTTTGGTTTTAGTAAAATAAGGATCAGAAGATAATACTTTATGCACATTTCTTGTCCTTGCATACAATCCATTAAGTCCAAAACTGTATTTTCATATCAAACTAGTGCCTAAAATAACAATGTATTTTTGCAAAGTCCAGAAAGAAAAACTAAAGACCTGATGTGCATACAAAGTGTAGATATTTTAATTTACTCTTTGATTTCAGTTCAATAAAATAATATTTATATGACATTAAGACTAAATCAAACTGAAAATTCACAGAAAGTCCCTTAGTTTCTTTATAAAGGAAATGCTCTAATTAATCAATATCTCCCAAATTTTAGTATTCTAACACAATAAAATTTCATTTTTGTAACAATCTGAAGCAAATGTTTGGTGGGCAGTCTTCCACTGGGTGACTCAGCGACCTAGGATCTTTCCATCTTTGACTACATCATTGCCTAGATGCACTGGTCCTTCACTTTCAGCCAACAAGAAAAGAGTGGATACTGCAAGGAAATTATACTAGGATAAGCCCGAACATGATGCATATCATTTGTGCTCACATTTCTTAGCTGGAACTCAGTCATGTGGCAACTCCTATCTTTAAAGAAGGCAAGGAAATATTATCTAACCTTGTGCAAGAGAAGAAGAGGAAACAGTTTGGTGATAAATTAGTCTTTGCAGTAGAGATTCACTACATGTCTTACCCTTTTTCCCACACCTAGCACACAGAGTAGACAATAAGAAATCTCATCTAGACACTGTTTCCAGCTCAAAGTTCAGGATCTTCAGACAATGTGCAATCCTGTCTCAAGTCTGAAAGAGTTTGTTTTGAGACACATTAAGGTTGAGAGCCTATTGGCTGTCTTAAGTGGAGATGCTGAGTAAGTAGTGAGATATATGTGGTGTCCATATCTTCCACTTTGCCCAAGAAAATTGTCTTGGAATAATCATTAATATCACCTCTGTCTCTAATGTGTGTGTAGTTTATGATATATGGATGTTAAAGTCTAGAGTTGAGGAGGAAACAGATCATGACTGCATTGTTGTTCTTTGGATATGCCTAATACTTAAATATGGAATCTCAGGTACTCTGACATTGAGAGATTGGGAAGAGGAAGTGGATACAAATGAAGTGACTAAGGCTGGTCATTGCCCAGTGGCTAGGAAGTGAACCAGGAGAATGTGGAGTTACATATCTGGAGAAAAAAGGAAATAGTGGCTCTTCTCTTGGAACTCAGTCCTTTGAGAAGGAATGGACATTTAAAAAAGTAAATTAAAAATTACCTTTTTAGATTAACCTTCTATCACCTAGTCCCAAGGACCATTGACTCTAAGAATATAGAACTCAAGGTTCTTGAGACGCACCATATTCTTAGTTTTCTGCACCTTTCTACCAGCTGTTTCTCTTCCCACAGTTTCTTCTAGCCTGTATGCCTTTGGTGAATCCCTACCCATGATTCAAGATACTGCTCAAAGGTTTGTGAAGCTATCCACAAGTCTTCACACCAGACAGTGCTATTGGTTTCACACAATTGACTATCATTAATCACTCCTTCCTCCAAGATCCATTCAATTTTTCCTATACCTCTAGTACTATATCCTCTCTTATCTGATGTGTCAGGAACCAGAAATATTAAGAACTAACACCAATCAAGAGAATGTATATGATGTGCCAAGCACTCTTCAAAGTTCTTGAGATACAGCAATGTATTTATTTTACAATGACTGTATAAGGAAAGTACTATCTCTATTTATAAATGAAGAAAATGAGGCACAAAAAGATTGACTCACCAGGAATCACATAGCTAATGAATATATAAACCACAATTTGAGCCCAGCCATTATGACACCAGAGCTTATACTCTTATCAAAGCATTACATGTAGCTTAATAATTAGTAGTTTAATAAAAAATGTTGGTTAGATGTTTTATTTCAACTTAAAACCTTAGAGTATAATTACTGATATTTTTAGGCATTAATAATCTTTCCTATCTAAGACATACCATAATATAGCCTCTGAAATTTCTAATTTTGGTTTCTTTGGTGGGTAAGAGAAATCTACTGATAAACATTTATAAAACTATTAATAAGCATACAATTCAACTGATGAAAGTAGGGGTTCACAGCCTGACCAGTAGAAAGTATCTGGTATGCTGTGGGTATCAATTAGTGTGTTTTACAAAGAGAATGGCTAGTCATATTGATTAAGTGAAAGTCGATTAAAGAGGTTCTAGTCTGGTTAGTATCATGGTCATTCCTCTAACTGCATTTGCTTATCATTTTGAAATCATCTGTTTATGTACCTTAGTTCTTTACCAGACTATAACCAGTAAGCCTTATTTTATTCATTGTTGTATCCTCAGTACCTATAACAAGCCTGGTCTGCATATAATAGGGGCTCCTATAAGTCTTTGATGAATTACAATACAAATACACTGAATTACCCCACTGCATTGTAGTAACAAGCTAATGAAAGGGTCTACCCCTGCTTTGCCCTTGGGAATGGGACAAAGTCTCATTTATTTTTCAAGTAAACTCTAATTGAAATATAGCTCATATATAGAAAAGTATATAACCATATGGTACTGTTTGATGGAGTTTTGCAAACTGATCACATCCATGAAACCAGCACCTTACTGAGAAATGGTGCAGGAATCATGTCAGAAGCCCATTTCCTGTTCCACTATGTTCACAACACCCTCATGAAGATTTAACTGCTGTTCTTACTTTAATACTTTGGATTAGTTTTGCCTCTCATTGATTTTTAGAGTTAAATAAGTGGAATCGTACAATATGTAATCATTTGTATCTGGCTTCTTTCACTCATGATTTTGTAGGAATCACTCACATTGCTATAGTTATAGTTTATTAATATTCATTGTAGTGTTTTCTACTGAATGAATATTTCAACTGATCTATTATACTCCTGATGGACATTTGGGTTTCCAGTTGGGGCTATTATGAACAGTGTTGCTACAACATCCTCGTAAATGCCTTTTTACTTACATGATGCACAAAATTTTGGGGGAGGGAGTACATACCTAGGAGTGAAATTCCTGAATGTAGTTTAGCTGTAGTACATACTTACCAAACAGTTTTCCAAACAGTCGTACAAGTTTGTGCACTTGCAGACAGTTTATGAGAATTTCGTTTTCTACCTTCTCCCCAGCATTTGTTGTTTTCTTTTCTATTTTGGCTATCCTGGTGAGTGTGGAACAGTAATGCAATATGGTTTTAAATTGTACTCCCTTGATGCTTAATTAAGATGAGCACTGTTCCATATATTATATATTTAACAGCCATTTATATAACTTTTTTGAGTAAAATACTGATTTTGCTATTGGACTTGCCTGTCTTTGTTCTTAATGATTTGCAATAATTCTTTAAATATTCTAGATATGAATCCTCTATCAGGTATTAGTATTGCATCTATCTTTCTTCACTCTGACTCATCTTTTGATTCTCTTCATAGTATCTCTCAAAGAATAAAATGTCTTAATTTTAATATACTCTTTTCTTCCTTGTATGGTGACCACTTTTTGTTTGCTGTTTAAAAAAATCTTTTCTTATCCCAAAGTACTGTAGATTTTCAATTACACTTTCTTTTAATAGCTTTATGGTTTTCATCTTCCACATTTGGATCTACAATCTATTTAGAGTTGATTTTTCTGTATAGGGCAAGATAAAGGTCCAAGATATATGAAATAGGAAGTGGCTTCTCACCGGATACTAAATCTGTCACTGCCTTGATTTTGGACTTTCCAGCTTCCAGAACTTTGAGAAATACATTTCTGTTGTTTATGAGCCACCTAGTCTATAGTATTCCGTTAAAGCAGTCTGAATGGACTAAGGCATGTGCTAATACTACTCTACTTTAATTACTATAATTTTTAATAGTAAAATATGGACAATAAACATCCTTCAGTCTTTTTCTTCTTAATTAGTATTGCTTTGGCTATTGCGCTCATTTTGCATTTTAATATAAATTGTAGAATTAGTTTGTTAATTTCTTCAAAAGACTCTGTTGGGCTTTTGATTTGGATTGTAATAAATTAATCAATTAAGGTAGAGTTTCTTTGATATTAACAATAGTGTCTTCTAAACCATAAACATGGTAATCCCTTTATTTACTAAAGTCAATTATTTTTGTGTTCTCTATGCATAGTATATACCCAGAGCTCAGCTGACACTCAGAAATGTGATTTCTCATATTCTTTTTCCTTCTATTCTTATGCCCTCAATCAACTCATATTTTCCCCTTTTGTATCATGAGATTCTCAACTAAAAACATTCAGTTCTCTCCTCAGAGATTATCTTTCCCTCAGAGACAAAACTCTCTGAAGTATCAGCTGGGCTAATATAATCTGTGCTTTCTAAGAAAACAGTGCAAAAACTCTTCTCAAATTGCCTATATTTTGTTATTTATTTTAGTAGGACACAGTGCCTCCAATCACTGTGATATATGGAATATGAGATTTTTCCACCCATGGAAAATAGAGCTAGGTAATGATAAATAAAATATGTTAGCAGGAGATCTATCTTGACTACATAAATATATTTCTAAATAGAATAAATCTGGATACATATGTTTTATTAACAAATTAAATTTGGTACCAATTATATGGATATATTTATACAGAAAACTTCAAGTAAAGTTATCATGTATTCTAATGCTAATACTTGTATATATTTTTTCAAAGTTTGTGACCCAGTAATGTTCAGAGCTGAGATCTCTTTAACCAGACTCCAGTGATGACAGCTCAGACTTCTCTTCCGAGGGCTTCTGCTGGCTTTGTTCTGTGTATATGTGCATGCATGTTTGTGGGCAAGGGCACTGGCATATCTCAACCATTTAAACAGCTCTATACTTTTTTTAAAATTTAAGTTTCAGCTCCTGGCAATTGCAGCACTAAAGAAACAGCCACATAGCTTCTCATACTCTTCTTTGACTAGAATAACTAATTACAGTTCAGCACTGAAGGTACAGAGTTATTAGCTAATTCTCAACTCTAGACACTGCAATTTAATTACTGGCCAGCAATGTTTAGAAGCAGAAACCTTGGCAATTAGCAGCAAATTTTCATCTTTTTTTTTTTTCAGCACAGCATGTGAGCAGTTGCCTCGAGGAGAAGAGGAATCAAAACATAAATAAAAGCAACACATGTATTCTAGATCTATAACTGTTACTGAGGATCACAGAAGCCTCAGCAGGGTTTGATCAAAGGAATTTTTGCCACCTATAAAATGAAGCAAATGTGTTACTGTCTAGCAAGAAGTTACATTAGGAATAATTTAAAAAGCATAAATTAGATTGTCTTATTTCAAAGTGGCATATATATATATATACATATATATATGTGTGTGTGTATATATATATATATATATAATTATATGTATATATTTTATTTTAGCATCGGGTGTCTATGTTTTATTTCATATATTTGAATGCTGAAAAGAAGTAAGTCCAGCACCATCATCACTATTTAAATAAAAGAACTAAAGTCCAAAGAGTATGGGACTTGCACAGGGGCACAAAGCTGGTTGGAGCCCTGGCTGGGACTGGAATTCCAATCTCTAAATGATCCAACATTGCTCTTTTTGTTAGACCCTCAGAGCATCAAGTCTCTTGCCAAGGAGGTTTTTAAGTTGGAATTGATACCAATCACCAATTTCGTTTCTAGTAGCCTTTTGCTAAATTAAACTTAAAATAGTGTACATGGTACACTACTTTCTAATCTGTGAAAGGCAAGGACAGACTGTCCCCTTTGCATTATCTAAACTATTGAATAGATTCTTCAATTTGAATAGTATAAAGATGGTCCAAAGAGGCAGGGCAAAGTCACTTGCATGTCTAATTTTGCTTCTGTGGAAAGTTAAAAAATCCAGGTGGTGAATGAAAGAAGAGAGATTTTTGGATAAGAACTTGGTTATTTTGCAATGAACAAATACTTAGAAATTCCCTTCTCACTTTACCTGATGAACACATGCTATACGTAATGCCACTCATTAGATTCAACATGGCTGTTGCTGTCTATTTTTACATAGAATAGCTACATCATCCTGATAAAAATAGAGACTTGTTTACCTTGAATAGATCCTTAAGTAAACCTGAAGTGTAGACAGGCTATGTGGCTTGGTCAAGTTTATACAGATAGTCAGTGTCAGAGATAGCATTCAAACCCCTGCCTTCTGACTCTCAGAGAGGTCTTAAAAAAAATTGCTGCACAATTTTAATCTAGAAAGAAGAGATATGCCGTGGAAGAAGTGGAGAGTGGACTTAGAAACTTGGAATAGTAAATTCTAGGTCCAATTGTGAATGGCTGGCTGTATGTCCAAATGCCTTATGGCTTCAACTCCTCTAAGTTTCAGCTATCAAATTCCACAAAATTAAGAACACCCAAGAATTATAACATTTATGCAAATTTGATTTCAACTGTAAAAGGTTGAAAAAGTAATATATCATCTAGCCTAGATATACATTTCTAAATCTTTCTAGAAGAGAATAATGCAAAAGAGAGAAAATGTTTACCTACTTAATACATTTCCCAGCAGTGAAGAATTTGTATATGTTGCTACTTACTGAGTAAATGCTGCATTATTTTTTTTTAGAAATCAAATGCAAAAATTAACACATATTTAAATAAATATGCCAGAATTGGTTTTATAAACAAAAGCTGTAGAAATCGCTTTCATCGTGAAAAAAAATCTTTAAAGGTATTGTAACTGCCCTACCTCAGTAATTGTCCTCCCTGAGGCACAGCAATTATGTTACAAGGCAAAAGCTAAAGCCACATGTTAGGTGTGTCCCTGGGGACAAAGGAATAATATCAAATGCAATCTGGAAGGGTGATATAATTGAAAGCGCATTGTAAACTGCAAACAAAATTACACATACCATTAGGAATGTTGGCATGGCATAGTGAAAGGAACACTGGAATTGTCATTAGAAAATAGATTTCAGTGGCAGTATGACCATTTACTAGCTAATTGAGCTTAGGCAAGTCACATGACTTCTCTGGCCTTCATCTGTCAAATAGGGATTATAATAGTTGCCTGATTTACGGAGTTGCAAAGAGTGAGGTAACAGATGCTAAAGTGTGTTGTAAAATGTGTTGCGTTTGCCAAATGTTAAATAATGTTATTTTCTACTATATACTAAAGCTCCCTGTTATATACTCATATGTATACAGCTCTTTCTGTGTGTTACGCTTCCAGCTTAGAAGGATGACTTTTAGCATATGGCATTGTTAAAGTGATTCAACCTCCTTTATCATGTAATGTCCTTCTCCCAGGCCTTTGATCCTTTAGATCTTTGCATCTCTCTTAAGTTTAGATCAGAATTTAATTCATAAGTCAGAGTAGCTTAGTCTACTCCAGTCCAATAGATTCGGACTGGAAAACTTGCTTTGTCACTCATTGGCTGTATAGACTTGGGGAAGATTTTTAGTACCTCTAAACCTCAGTTTTTTTATCTGTAAAATTGATTATTGTGAAAATCTAATGAGCAAATAATCCATGAAAAATACTTAGTGCAATTCCTCTAATCCTGGTATTTTTTCTAATTATTATTATTTTTTAAATTAATTTTTATTATGGTGACATTGGTTAACAAAATCCAATAAGTTTCAAGCTACAATTCAACAGTAAGTCTTATTAATATTGCATTGTATGTTCATCACCCCATTGTTAAAGTTCTTTCTGTCACCACATATTTGACCCCTTTTACCCCGTCTGCTTCCACATCCTGGTATTTTTATTGCAGTGCTTCCAAAATGAAAACATGGAGAAACAATCGCTACTGTGACTAGAATAATTATGTCCTCAAATACTGTGTAGCCTAATCATTCATTTATGGGACTCAGGCGATACTGGATGCTGTATTCTTACATTCCCAGTGAAGCATAATGGTGATGGTTTTCTTTATTTGTTTTGTTCCTTTGAGCTTGAGTATGCTAAAAATTCTATGCTAAGAATTTAGAAATAAAACAATTTCATTCTTCTAAATTTTCAAATGCTAGCAAATAGATGGCAGTTGCAATGCTACTGGACATCAGCTTAAATACCAGTAGTGGGGCTCTGCCACCATTTATTCTAAACTCTGTGGCATTGACTTAACAGGTGTGGAAATAAGTAAGGAAATTGATATTTGAAACCTGGAAGGATGGAGACAAGTATTTTTCAGTGACGAAATATCTGGTAAAGTTGCTACCTGTGATTGCCTTCTGATGCTGTAGCTCTTTTGGAAGATGTCAGAAAGCAGAACACTAGTAGTGAGTGGGGGTTGTGACTGGTTATATCTAGCAAGACATGAGGTGATCTCAGACAAGAGTTGACTGGCTTGAAAGCAAATATGAAAAATATTTGAGAATGGGAAAAAGTAGAAATTAAGATTGAAAAGTTATTGTAAAAAGAAAAAGTCCGTTAAGCCTCAGTTTTGTGACAAAGATGGGATAATGAATGTGACCTCCCACCCACCAAGCCTGATGGCTTCCGTGCAGCTGCCATTATGGAGAGAGACAGGGACATGATGCCAAAGAAAATAAAGGATTAAATCAGGCTTGAAAATTCTATCTAAGAAAGAACTTTTTGTGAGGTTGCAAGTACATGAAATTGACTATAAACAGAATAGAAACTTAACTAAAATTTCTGAGAACATTATATTGCCACAGAAACCATAAGTTTGGTGTTAAAATTGTCTTTCTAGTTTACAGGCCACCATTCCAGGATTCCTCAACTCAGAAAATGGCACTAAAGTTTATCTTTTTGCTTAGACTAAAGAAAGACTTTCTTTTTAAAACATTTTATTTTATTTTATTTTATTTTTAATTAAGTTTATTGGGATAACATTGGTTAATACAGTTATGTAATTTTCAGGTTACATTATCATTTGACATCTGTATATTCTATTGTGTGTTTACCACCCAAAGTCCAGTTTCCTTCAGCTACCATATATTTGATTCCCTTTACCCCGTCTACCTCTGCCCTCTTCCTCCCCCACCCCACTAGCGACCACTACTCTATAGTCCTCTTGTAACCACTAACCTATAATCCGTGTCCATGAGTCTCTGTTTGTTTTTCCTGTTCATTTGTTGCTTCTAGGTTTATATCCCACATATAAGTGATACCATGTGATTTTCAACTTTTTCTGTCTGGCTTATTTCACTTAGCATGATATATCGAGGTCCATCCATGTTGTTCCAAATGGCAGTATTTCATCTCTTCTTATGACTGAGTGATATTCCATTGTATATAGGTACCACAGCTTCTTTAACCAATCATCTATCATAGGACACTTCAGTTGTTTCCATGTCCTGGCCACTGTGAATAATGCTGCTATGAGCATCGATGTACAAATATCTTTTCAGATATGTATTTGCAAGTCTTTGGGGTAAAGACCCAGTAGAAGGATTTCTGGATCGTATGGTAGATCAATTCTTAGTTTTTTGAGGAACCTCCATACTGTTTTCCGTAGTGGCTGTACCAATTTGCAAGAAAGGCTTTTTTAAAAATTACTCTTTTTCTCTCACATTGTCATCCAGCCCATCTGCAAATGCTGTCAGTTTTATTAGCAAAATAAATACAGAATCTGATCACTTATCTCTTCCTCCATTTCTACCTCCTTGGTCTAAGTCACTATGATATCTTATCTGAACTACTCAAAAAGCCTCTAAATGAGTTACTCTCCCTCCATCCTTTTCACCTTACAGTTTCTTTTCCCCACAGCAGCCTGAGCGACCTTTTAGAGGGGAAATGAATAATGCTGCTATGAACATTCATGTACAAGTTTTTGCATGACTATATGTTTTCATTTCTCTTGAAGGTAGACCTAGAAATGGAATTCCTGGGTCATATGGTAACTCTATGTTTAACTTTTTGAATCTGCCAAGCTGTTTTCCACAGAAACTGCACCTTTTTATATTCCTTTCAGCAGTGTGTGAGGGTTTCGATTTCTCTACATCCTTCCAACATTTGTTATTTTCTGTTATTAATAATACTTGGTATTTTTGACTATAGCCATCCTAGATGATGTGAAGTTTTGACTTGTATTTTCTGAATGACTAATGACGTTGAATGTCTTTTTTTGTGCCTATTGCCATTTGTATATCTTCTTTGGAGAAATGTCTACTCAAATCCTTTGACTCTTTTAAAATCATTTCTCTTTTGTCTTTTAAGTATTGAATTGTAACAGTCCTTTATATATTTTGCATACTAGACCCATATCAGATATATGATTTGCAAATATTTTTTCTCATTTTGTGCATCATCTTTTTACTTTATTGATAGTATCCTTTGAAGCAAAAAACTTTAAATTTTTGATGAAGTTCAATTTATGTATTTAATTTTTTTTGATAGCTTGAGATTTAGATATCTGAGAAACCCTTGTCTAATTCAGGGTCACTAGAATCTGTGCAAATGTATCTCCTCATAAGAATTTTACAGTTTCACTCTTGCATTCAAGTCTTTGGTCCATTTTTGAGTTAAATTCTGTGTGTGGTATGAGGCTGGTATTTATTGTATTTATTTTTGTTTTGGAAATTCAGTTGTTCCAGCACCATTTGTTGAAAAAGATTAATCTTTCCTCATTGAATTGCCTTGGCACCCATGTAAAAAAGCAATAGACCATAGATGCATGGGTTTATTTTTGGACTCTTAGTTATATTCCATTAATGTATATGTCTGTTTTTATGCCAATACCACACTGTCTTACTTACTGTAGCTTTGTAATAAGTTTACAACTGGGAAGTATGAGTCCTCTAATTACATTCTTACTTTTTGATATTGTTTTGGCTATTCTAGGTTCCTTGCATTTTTATCTGAATGTTAGGGTCGGCTTGCCAATCTTTGAGAAATGGGCAGTTAGAATTTTGATAGGAATTGAATCTACAATCGATTTGGGGATTGTTGTCATGTTAACAGTAGTAAATGTTCAAAGCCATAAACATGAGATGTCTTTCTATTTATTTAGGCTTTTACCTAAGCAATGTTTTGTAGTTTTTGTGTATAAATGCTGTACTTCTTTTGTTAATTTTTTTCCAAAATATTTTATTCTCTTTGAAACATTGCCAATAATATTTTGTTTCATTTTCAGATAAGTCATTGTTAGTACATAGAAATACAACTAAATTTTATGTTAATTTTGTATTCTGCATCCTAAGCCTTTATTAGCTCTAATAGTTTTGTGTGTATGTGTGTGGATTCCTTAGGATTTTCTATATACATGATTATGTCATCTCTGAATAGAGATAGTTTTAATTATTTTTCATTCTGGATATCTTTTATTTCATCTTCTTGGCAATTTCCTTGGCTAGAATCTTCAGTACAATGTTAACTAGAAGTGATGATGAGATGGTCCATGCTTATCTTTTCCCTGATATTAGGAGAGAGCCTTCAGTGTTTTACCATTAAGTATGATGTTAAAGGCCCTGACTTTTTGTGTTGTATGGGGCCCTGCAAGTCACGTAGCTGGTCCTGCCTCATAAAGAAGAGCACAGTTGAGCTGAGTATTAAAGGATAAGTATGAGTTCCTCAGCAGACGAGGAGAAGAGAGAACAATAAATGCAATATCACAAGTAGATTTTGGGCCTCACAGTGACTCATTATTGCTGATGTGTGGAGGTCACGTGAAGAGTGCCAGAAACAGAGGGTGGAGAGGCAGGTTCACAGTAGGCTTACTGACTTCATTAAAGAGTTTCAATTTTATCCTGCAATTATTTTTTAAGCCTGGGATACTATTGTATTTAATATGTAATAACAAAGAATGGAATGAATGGAAATGAGACTAGAAACTGAGACAAGGAGGGCAATTCACGGATTTCTGCAGTATTTGAGACAGTGAATCTAAACCTTGCCAGCTTTACCTCGAATGGCTATATTTTTGTTTTGAAGACTTTGTCGTCTTCCTTCTTTTATTATATTTTTTAAATGAAAATCCTTTAGTAATGGAAAAATACGTATTGTGCAACCTATTTTAGAATTATGCTAACATCAGTGATGAAGTTTTGTTTCTTATGAAAAATATATTTTCATACTTGTGATAGCCTAGAGAATTTAGCTAATTCTAAAAATTTTTATATGGTAAAGAGAAAAGGAACCTAGAACATTTTGTTACTAAATTCGGTAATTGTATCAGTAATTCTAGAATGTTCTGCTTTTGCATCTTACTAACCATCCTTATCCACATTAGGCATTACCCAACACGTTAATAAAATTTAAAAAATATTTCTTTTCTCTCTTCCTTTTTTTCTCCCTTCTGTGAAGGAGGAAAAATAATTTTCCCTCTACCCTTTTTGACTGACAACCCTCTGTAATAAAAGACATTAACAGGAGAAAAACAAAAGTTTAATAAGGTGTAAGCCTAATAAACATGTATGCCTTCTGTATATCTTTAAATAATATTTCCAGCTAAAGACGAAAGAGGATGTTGGGAGTGGTGGGGAGGCAGATATGGAGAGTTACCTGGAAAAGCATAGTGAACAAAAATAAGGTTGTTCTGCAGATTTAAGTCATTGCCTCCTCCATTGATAAAGAGTTTCTATAGATTTAGAATCATCTTTCTTTTCCTGATGAAGAGGGAGACAACCTTACTAAAAGAGATTTCCCATATGAATGTCAATGCTCCTTACAAAAGGGTAATTTCTATTCAGTTTTCAGAGCTTCTCCTGTGCCTGCTATTTCTTAAAAAAACCAGCTCAAGATAATTCTTATGCCAAAGTGACGTATTTTGGGGTAATACATTCTGCTCCTCTACTCTTCCTTTCTTCTTGCTTCCTTTCCCTTCTACTTACCTCCCTTCTTCTTCCTTTTTTTTTACATTAATTAATTAATTCCTCAAAGTTTATTTAGACATAAGAGGCTGACCTAGATCACGACACATCCTTTTGATTACCAAACAGAAAGAGTTCATTCACCTGGTACCAGCAGAGCCAAACACTCAACACCGAGAACTGCAGTAGAGAAATTAGAGTCACTTTATTTGCAGAGCTCTAGGCAAGGAGAAAGAGAAAGCTATGGCTGAAAAGCCCAAACTCCCTGATTCAGGGTTTGAGTTTTTAAGGGATTAGAGGGAACAGATATGTGGAAGCACTAGGATTAGATGGGCAAGTTTTAATTGGAGGAACTTGGAGCTTGGCCGTTTAAGGTAAGGGGCTTCAGCAGCAGATCTTCCTGGACAATCGACCCTTTGCTTCTGAAAGTTCCATGTTCAAGTTCTGGTTATGTCTGAGTGGATGAGGAGGGGTGGGAGCAAGACAACGGTTCCGGGTCAGCTGGAGGTCAAAGTTCTCTTCTCTGAGCATGCTTTGGCTGTGTGATTTGTGGTTTGGGTTTGTTGCCTCTGGAAAGCAATTCTGTACCTTGTTAAACAGGATGGGACCATTCTGAGCTGGTTCTGTGGTTACACTTGGCCTTGGAGAAAACTTATAGACTTTATGAGTGGCTGAAGTAAAGCAAGACCACCATATTTCAAAACAGAGTGATGCATCATTCTCACCCTCCTTCATACATCTGAATGTGTTAAATAGCCATCTGTCACATCTTCATCACTGTGGCCTTTGTTAGGAAGAGCTTATACCCTCTGATATGGATATGACAGTGTTTAATAAATACTGCTTTGTCGTATTACTTCAGGTTGGACTGTATTGAAAAGACTAGAGCTAGAATTAGTGACTAAGTTTATAGAAATAGTAAAAAGAGTCAAAGAACCAAATCAACTAGACCCCATAACAGTCAGATGAACTGGAGCTGCTGCTTCATATCATATATACCTATAAATTCCTAGTTAATTCCCTGGATTCACAGATCTGGAAAGTGATGAGCCATTTGAGAGAAAATACCACTATCCTTCTTAAAATTATAAAATACTGAATCTATGTCATTAAACAAATGATTCTATCCCTCTTTTCCTTGCCTTTATTGGATTTCAAAGTTCAGTACACATTCAAATTATTCAATTTTGATATCACTTTTATGATCAAATGTCCTACTTTTGAAATGGAAAGCTCAGTTGGCCATGTTCCCTGTTAAGTTTAAGAAGCTTTTATCATTTAAATAAATTAAACCTTCCAGCATGGGCTCCACAAAACATAATGAAGCACAGAGAAGAAAAGCTTAAATGAAATAAACCTCCCTGCTCATAGAAACAGTGCAAGCTATTGTGCATTCTACCAATAAATCAGCCTGATTCGTGATTTTTCTTTTTTAATTTTGTCCTCAATTTTTTGTCATGTTCAGCAGCAATTTGATTTGGCATTTGGGCAAAAAAGTAGAGCAGAGTACATCAAGTGCTCTAGGTTATTAACACTGAGAAAAAAACCCAAAAATTTGACTTTAAAAGCTTATTTCCTTTAATACCACGTTGATAATCATGTATATACATTTTCCTTTTGCATGGTTTAATTTATATAAGTTAATCTCCTATGAACATCACTGAAATCTTTTAACACTTTTTAAAATGATTTCTTTGGGGGTAGTTTTCTTATGTTTTTTTCTAGAGATAAATCATCTTTATTTCTATGTAATAATTTGGTAAAATTTATCTATATAGCTAATGTACTGAATTAATAGGAAACTTTTCACTTCTGTATGACACATTGCCCATATAAGAATCAAATTGGATTATGAAAACTATTATTAAATTTGCAGATTTTTTTAACTGCCAAATAGTAGCATGCAGATTTCTTTTTATCTGAATAAAAACATGATATTTTACAGGGTTTAACTAAATAAAATTTGTCAATTTTTCTGTTCTGTTATTAAGTTGAACTATTTTATTATATGCATGATTAAAAAGTTAAAGGTAAAAAGCACTTCTTAAGAGGAAAGATTCTGCAGAATATATTTCAGAATCCTCATGCTTGTAATAGTAATGTAGAATAATTACCATGCTATTTTTATGATGAAACAACTCCTTAGTAATAAAAATACATTGTTATTCAGATTTAGCTTTAAGTGCCATAAAGTTATCTTAAAAAATATGAGGACTCACAGAGAGGACCTATTACTTTTAATGTTTTTGAAATATAGTAAGTGGCATCCTGCTGTTTTATTTTCTTATTTGTGATACAATGCATTTCTTATAATTTAAGATAGAACAAAAAGCTATCATACTTTACATATAACATATATACATTGGTGGTGGCACCTCAGTAGTAGACTATTAGTCTTGAAACCTTGTAGGCATGATAAAATCATCTCTTCATTTTTTTTGGTTTATTTTTAATTTTAGTGCCTGTAGTCTCTTACTTTGCATTAAGATCATTTTGCATTGTCATTAACTGGAAAATAAGTTCTTAATGGATGTTATTGCATCCTTACAATAGTCTGATTTGACTTCTTTAAAAACTGATTGTGGGTCAAAGACTTGAACCTGATTCTTACTCAGCAAGCGTCTGTTAACTCTTGGGCCCAGCAGTGGTCTAGGCGCTGGGGATGCCAGGAGGTAAATGATTTTGCGTTTGCTTCCCAATGAGGAAATAGGAGCATATATTAATGATCAATTGTATTAATATAGATAACATTGATTCATTATTTAGAGAGTGAAAATAATAAGTAGAAAACAATCTTCCCATTTGTAATATTTTTGATTCATAGACCTATCACAAACATTCATTTGGCGAATGTGTGAAAACTTTATTGAATTAATGAATAACTTTTATTGAGCTCTTTCAATGTAACAGACACTGTGGTAGAGACTGGAGAACAGCAGTTAACAAAATCCCTGTCCCCATAAGCAAACAAATCTAGGTACTAGTCATATCGAAGATGGCATCAGAGTATAGGGAAAATCTCATTCTTTGACCCTTCCCACTCCCTGCCTTTCATTAAAGTAGTCAATTTATTATATGTAGAAATGAGTTAAAGGAAAATACAAGGGTCCCTTGATGGGAAAAGAAGCTACAAAAGGGTGGCATGTATTTTTTATTAAGTTCTTTCAGTGTAATAGACACCATTGTAGAGGCTGGAGATACAGCAGAATCTATTGACTTTGCCTTTGAGAATGAGGAGGGTTGAGACTGCCTCCTTTAACTCTATCCTCAGCTTTTTCTTTTCCAGGCTATCAGTTAACAAGCACAGAGCTTCATCTTTCGTTCAGTTTGCTGCTTTCAGGGATGGTTCTTTGTGAAGTGTTACCGATTGGTTGTGAAACTGCTATATCACTCCCTACTTCACCCACTCAATGAGTTTTGGGTTTTTTTTTTTTTTTTTCACAAAGTTCAGGAGGAAGTGTCAGTTAACCTGAGGCACTGCAATAGAGTGTAATGGTTAAGACAGTTTGGAAGCAGACTCTTTGGATTTGTACCCTGAACACTTACTAGTTGTGTGACCTAAGGGAAACCACATAAACTCTCTGTGCCTTAGTTCGCTCCTCTGAAACATGAAAAAAATAAGATCTATCTCGTAGAGTAGTTATGATAGGTAAAGTAGATAATATATGTCTAACCCTTTGCTATATGCAAACTTTTATAACTATTTTTTAATAAGTCGCAATTTCTGTTCTGTAGTCAAAATCAAATAAATTCAGTCCCATTCAGTAAATGCCACCCAATCCAGTAATTTTTTTTTTTTTAAGTTACCTCTGGCTTAAAAGCCTGGTTATTGTAAGTAGTTGATCAACTCCAAGTGTTATTGTTTTCAGTTAGGCTCCAGTTCAAATGCCATATCTTGGGTAGGAAATTGTCTCATGACCCTTTCTCCCTAGCCCTCCCTCTGCACCTGCTCGTACTTTCACTGGGCTCAAGATTGCCTGTGAGCCTGTTGCTGAGAGAAGTGTGTGGGTAGAGGGAGTTTACTTCAGTACCTAGGGCTTGTCTGTGAGATCTGGAGGGCTTCTGGTTACTCCATAATGTTGATCTTTTCAACTGGTTGCACCAGTGGTTAGGTTCTGTATATATTGTGTGGCACATTTAATGGGGACTTTCCAAGGGCAGTTGGGCACCTAGTATGGCTCTCCAGTTCACACCATGGTGCAGAACATCATCTATGAGAAGATGCTAGACTCCTTGGTGCCAAGACCATCATGTGTGCCTGCCAAATGTAGCCCTTTGAGTGTGCTGACCATTGAGCCCAATGGCTCAATCATTTATAAAGAATATAAAGATATGATAGCCACTAAGTGCACCCATCATTAACATACGGCCCTCTAAACTAAAACTTTGAGCCTCTCTGGCAAAGTAAATGCCCTGTACCAATCTGTGCCTCAGGAGAAAACTTCATGTGTCAAGTCTCTAAATGTAATACAGTGTGTCTTATATAAGGAGGAACCTGTGTAGATTAGCACATTCTGCGGCATCTATCAGTATAAAGAGATAACATCGGCCTTTTTTATTTCAATGTAAATGAATATAATTATTTTGGAGAGCTGGAAGTCCCTGGCAGCAGGTATCCTACAGGGTGCAATAACTTCTCCCACCTCATGTGGAGAACTTTTGTCTCATCCAGCTTCTATGGGGCTGAAATCACAAATTGCTACCTTCTGTGACCTGCTGGGCCCGTGGGGGTCCTAGTCATGCCCACCAGGCTACAAAGGAGTAAATGGTAGGAACCAAAAGGGAAACCTTTGCCCTCTAAAGAAAGTATCTGCTTTTTTCACCAGGCTTTGATTTCTCCAGGGAGTAGATGTATGGGCCCTGTTGCTCTATAAACTCAAAAATCAGAAGTCAGGGTCTGCCTCTGTGTTCCTAAGTACCGCCAAACCTCGAGGGAATGGTGTTTAATATCACCTCATCTCCTATCCTCTGGAGTAGGGGCAGGGAAAGGACCAATGTGCAGTACTCCTAGGATTCTGTCTTCTAATACCCAACACCTCTATTCTTTATCTTTCTCGGTTCCTTTTATGTCTTTTTGATGGCAAAATATACCAACTCAGTTCCGCATTTGTCCCCGAGGCAGACCAACAGGATTCCCTTTGTACCAGGCAGTTTGGCATTTGGAGTCTTTGTTCTTAGCTTGATAGTAGTAGTCCAAACACCTTCATTTGTTTTGGGTTGGTGAGGAGGGCCAGTTGGTGGTCAAGGAAGCTGGAAAAGGCTTTTTTAAATTGATATTTTACATGGGCACATTACACTCTTAAATCGCTATGCATCCCAAACTGGATAAGCACACTATAATTGCAAGCAACTATTAGCAATTATATTGAAAATTTAGAACATAAATCTTCTGGTCTAAGATACCTATAAATTCAAAGTCTTCAGGGACCCCAAATCTCTCATAAACTGTGAATTTCACATGGTAGTGTACATTATATACAGTAATATCCTTGTCTATTACATACCTTGTCTATTACATACAAAAAGGTTGCCACATTTAGCAAACAAAAATATAAAACACCCACGTAAATTTAAATTTCAGTCATATGTGAAGAATATGAAAATATGATAGCCACTACAACAAATACTTTTTAAAGTATAGATATGTCCCATTTAGATAAATAATATACTAATTTTTTTAGTATGAGTATGTCCTAATTATTATAAGGATGTCTTGCATTTTTAACTGACATCCCTATGTATCAGGCACTTGCACTCCTCCATGGATAGTTTGAAATAGATCCTTTTTTTTCCAAATGTGAAGGCTGCTGTCAGTTACCACATTGTACTAATGTTATGTCTATCCAAGGGTAAGTAACTAGCTTTAAAAAAAAAAAGGTATGAGTTGAGTATGAAGGAAGATGTGGCCAATTATTTACATTAGTCCTCTTATACTAGTTCATAGAACCAAAGTGATTGCTTTTCAATAAAAGTGGGATGAAATAGGAATAAAGTATCTGTGTTTTCATGTTTAGATCTCTCTAGTCCCAGAGAGTGTTAATGTCTTGAAGGCTTACAAAAAGCTCTGCTTACTTAGGAAGTATAAGAAATATGTAACCCTTTGGAAGACTTCTAATTAAACCGTTGGAGCTTTGATGCCAGACTTTGAGATTAGTATTACATCTTTTAAGAAGATTCAGTTTCATGTGGCACTAGCATGGGAAAACTGGTTTTTACAGACATTTATTGAATTGAGAAAATATTTATTTAAAATTTCAAATTATTACCACACAATAAGCTGAATTTAATGTGTTAATCTCAACGTTAAAAATGTGCTGTTAGAGGATTGCTATCTCCTGGACTTTTCTGTTAAGAGCGACCATGATTAACATCTGTTTCTAGTAAGAGATTAATAATTATATGTTATTTGTAGAACCTGCTGAATCTTTAAAAGATGTCGAAAATGGTTTCAAATAAAAAATATTTTATGAAAGTTTGAGGGACAGAACCAACGTATTTTGAGTGTCTATTATATGCCAGGGACTCTGTACTTCACATATATTTCTAATCTAAGCAACAACTTAATGAGAGGGTGAATGGAGGTAAGTAATTTTGCTATCATCATAAAATTGTCTGATTCTGAAAGCACTTTATCTAACTCTCTTTTGAATTTTCCTTACAGCCCTTACCTGTAGTTATTTTGTTCTTCAGAAGGACTCTCAGCAAAAATCTCACACTATTAAACTTACTTCTAACTAATAATATAAGTGGTAATTTCATACAAATTTAACATTTTTTTATTTCTCATGATGGAATTATAAGTTCCCAATATTATTTCCAAAGTACATTTTTAAATAAAATTGTGCAGATTTATTTATGGAAACCCATCTAACATCACATGTACCGCATATTTAATTTTATGCTTAAAATTTAAAGAATATTGGAATTTGAAGAGTGCAGCCTCCCACTCAGTGGACAACACCTTTAATCCTGCTTGAATATTTCAGTGGTGTGAGGTTCATGAGTTTTCAAAGCAGTTTATTCAGTTAATAGGTAGCAGTTTGAAATGAAGTCTATATATTGTGGTGTTTGCATTCCAGAAACATTTACTTAATAGGTCTTGGTTCTGCCCTCTGGAGCCATATGAATAACTTTAATCCCTCCTCATACCCAACCAAGGTGCTGTATTGGTAAACTGTCTAACTTTTCAGTACTTTTATAGCCTGGAAATCTTACCTTTAAACAGCAGTTGGTATTAAAAATGGTTTTGAATCATATATACACACACACATACTAAAGAAAACCATACAAAAATAGTGATGTATTACAAGGACATTTACGATATAAATATATATTTCTTTACCCATACACATATACACATGTAGATATTCTAACATATATATTTATGTTTACATATTTTCTATTAAATAGGATTATAAACTAGAAAGCAAGTACCTCTTATTTAGTTGTCTCTTTACTACATTCCCCTCTGATGCAGGGAGTAAGGCTAAGTAATCTTAGTCATGGTCCTGTGCTGAGTTTTAAGTACATTGCATCTGTTAAATGGCATTGGACCTATTTTTTCCCTTCAGATTAAATCTGACCCTATGTTCCAGGTTTTCTTGTAAAACAAAAGTACATCTGGTATGGTATCAACAATTATAAATTTGTCTGTTTTTATAATCATGTTTTCGCTCTCTCTCCCCGACCTCAGATCATTTTCCGTAAGATCAGTGATGTGAAGAAAGAGGAGGAGGAGCGCCTCAGGCAGAAGAACGAGGTCACCTCAGCATCCCCGTGGACCACCCTGTCAGAAAGCTCTTCCAGAAGTTCAAGCAGCAGAAGGAGCTGCGGAATCAGGGGTCCACACAGAGCGACCCCGAGCGGAACCAGCTTCAGGTAGAGAGCCGCTCCTTACAGAACGGAGCTTCCATCACGGTACCAGTGTGGTCACCGTGTCACAGATCACACCCATTCAGACATCTCTGGCGTATGTGAAAACCAGTGAATCCCTCAAGCAAAACAAACCGCGATGCCATGGAACTCAAGCCCAATGGCAGTGCTGACCCTAAATGTCTCAAAGTCAACAGCCCGATAAGAATGAAGAATGGAAATGGGAAAGGGTGGCTGCGACTCAAGAATAATATGGGAGCCCATGAGGAGAAAAAGGAAGACTGGAATAACGTCACTAAAGCTGAGTCCATGGGGCTGTTGTCAGAGGACACAAGGGCAGCGACTCAGAGAACAGTGTGACCAAAAACCCATTAAGGAAGACTGATTCTTGTGACAGTGGAATTACAAAAAGTGACCTTCGTTTGGATAAGGCTGGTGAGGCACGAAGCCCTCTAGAGCACAGCCCATTCAGGCTGATGCCAAGCATCCCTTTTATCCCATCCCTGAGCAGGCCTTACAGACCACACTGCAGGAGGTCAAGCACGAACTCAAAGAGGACATTCAGCTGCTAAGCTGCAGAATGACTGCCCTGGAGAAGCAGGTGGCAGAAATTTTAAAAATACTCTCAGAAAAAAGTGTGCCCCAGACCTCTTCTCCCAAACCCCAGATGCCGCTCCAAGTACCTCCCCAAATACCATGTCAGGATATTTTTAGTGTTTCAAGGCCTGAATCACCTGAATCTGACAAAGATGAAATCCACTTTTAATATATATATTATATATACACATATATATTTGTTAATATATTAAAAACAGTATATACATCTATATACATAAGTGTGTATATACAGTATATACATATATATTTTCACTTTCAATATGATGAACACAATATGGATTTTGATATGTAAATATTGCATGTCCAGCTGGATTCTGGCCTGCCAAAGATGATTATTAAGCATAGATATTGCTTGTATATTATGCAGTTGACTGCATGCACACTTTACTTTTATTTATTATCTCTATTCTATAATTTTTTTAAAAGTATGATTTTTGTTAATCAAGGCAATGTAATTTTTGAAGAATCAGGGTCCAACCTGCCAATGTTGCCATGACAAATTTGATCTCAGGCTGAGTAGATCGAGCTGTCATTTCCTCACTGTTCTATTAAGTTAAAATTATAGATTAATGCCAAGGAAGAGTTCAACCTTGAAAAGTGTTCATACCATTTTATGATCTCTTTCTATAGGATATTTTTCCATAGCATTAGGTTAATTTTCCCCAGCAGGCAGTGTTTTCTCCATTTAAATGTTTTGTTGCCTAAGTCAGATAGCAGTGTGGGATACTGAAAACTTACTGCTATGAGTTTTGTGCATGAATTGCATTTTTGCTCAACTATACCTCTTCTTTTTCAACATTATACTTAGATAGTGATCATTAACTCCTATGTAAGGAAATTCCTATGCCCTCCATCTTGGAGAACAGCTGTCATCATATAAGCTGATTTTATCAACTCCATAAGTACTGAACCATTAATATAGTGTATATTATTATAGAAATACTGCACCACAGGGTAAAAGGGCCTTTTAACAGTTCATGTTAGATGTGCTGATTTTCCAAAGGTGATGAATGTTCTAAATTCGTGTTTCTAAAACTTGTTCAGGGGTGAAGTTAAAAGGCTCTTAGCAAAGAAACAAACAAAAAATATTTAATCACATCAAATTTTTAACTATAATGATATAAAACAAACAAAAGAATGTAAACAGACAAGTTTTTGTAGCATATCTGTGATTTTAAAAGAATGAGACATAGGTATGGAATTGTTCACACATGATTCTTACTGTGTACTGATAACACATGGAATATTGTTAAAAAAAAAAACTAAGAAGTAGATGTTAAGTTGCTCAAATCAGATAACTGCTTTTCTATAATTTTATTCTGGTTACAATTTTCTAAAGCTTTTTTGCACATAGTTCTACTGCTGGACTTCTGCTGAGTTGGTACAATTGACTATTGTGGCTCAGGCAGATCCACTTACGAAAGCGGGGGTGGGGGGTGGGTACTAGAGACTGAACTTCAGAGTCTTTTGGGTCATAAATCCTCTTAGAAAGTGCCTATTATCAACTTAAAAAAAAGTCACAAAGAGTTGTGTATAGCTAGTCCCTTAAATGATATGTATTGAGAATAAAATACATGTTCATTTGTGAGAACCCAGAAGAATTTATTTCTTTTGACTGAAGTATATTTTTAAAAATTGATTCAAGAGACATACTTTTAAATTGGTGCATACATGACATTTAACAGTGGGAGCAGGGCAGTTAATGTTTGCATCAAGTTGAAAATACATACCAGTAACTTGTACTTTATCAGACCATCTGTACACATAGGTTAACAGCATATACCAAGGTGACAGCAAAATCAAAGGAGATATTTTGATCTTTTGTGCCCATTTATGAACTTTTCTATCTGTCTCCCGGCATCCCCAAACAAAATCACCAGAACCAAAAGATAAGTTATCACAATAAGACGAGAATTGCAAAACAAAGTAATTTATAAAAAACAGTTACTGTTTTAGAATTTCTATTAGAACGTCTTCACACGCCCACAAGATGTGCCTCTTTAATCCAGGAGTCTCAGAACAGATGTTACGTGCCATGGGTTCCATTTTCCTTCCTTTGTGCCCATAACTTCCATTACCCATAATGGAAGTTTTCAGGGGAGCATGTTTCCATGCTATGCTACAATATCTACCTACCATAGGCACGCACACACACACACACACCACACACACACACACACACAAAGATGAGGTGATCATGTGTAAGGTATCAGCCTTGAAATTTAGACTGTTGTGTTCATGGTGAGGATGGTACCTTTCTCTTGATCTCTGACATTTATTGAATTTCAGGGTATTTTTCTATTTAACCATGTGTGAGACAAGCTTGGCTAAGCTTTTTAAAAAAGTGAATGAGTGGTAAAAATAATCTGAGTACAGAAATGGTCAATTTAATTTTAGCCACGTGCTTCAAAATAAAGTTGTTATAAAGCTGTAAGAGAAAGACTGAAACAGCCGGGCAGTTTGAAGTTGCAATCCGCACCTTTGCATATACATATGCACACACACACACACACACTGTGTTCTGACTCAGAATTTTACCAAATTGACCAATAATATTTTATTTATATGTATAGGAAGAAAGGTGGTTTTGAGTTACTCTAAGTTATCACGAAGGAGGGAAAAGTATCAATCACTTATTTATGGTGTAGTTATCACAGTATTCCTTTCCTGCCACCTCTGTTTCTGTGTGCATGACATGATGAGAAGCTGAGTGCACTCTGCTGTTTTCAGCAGGAATGCATGTATTCAGCAAACACTGTATATATAATAGTCTTTTAGGTTCCCAGATTCCAGTTTTTACCAGTGGAACTTACTGAGATTTGAATGAAGGGTAAGCACTTGCTTTAATATGTGCAATAATGATACAATCATGCTCTGTGTTGCCTCAGCCAGCATAGACAGTAGATTCTTTTTGCAGGGGACCAGATGACTGCATGTTTTATTCTTACACTCTATAGATGCTCTTGGTGCATCCAAAATAAAAATTTTACTATTATATTTCTGAACAATGTACTAATAGGAGTAAATAGATATGTATTTAAAATCCAAACATTTTTCAAAGCGACTTACATACCTTCAGTATTTTTCTATGATAATACCAGATGCTGTGCTCTGGACAGGTGGTTGTAACATGATAGCAAAAATCAAACAAAAATGGAAATGTGAGCTGTGCATCATAATGGCAAGTTTTATCAGTCTGTGTTAGGATATTAGTGCAGTAAAGGTAATCTAGTAGATAGAGGAACTAATGAAGAAAGGCAAATAGGCTCATAAAAGGCACATGAAAATACCAAAGTTATTAGTGTCCCACATTGACATAAATAGTACTTAGAATGGTTCAGGCACAGACATTGAATAGAGACACAGACTTTATTGCTAAAATGGAAAGATTTTATTGTCGATCTGGTTTCATCTCACCATTAAATATAGAAATACGAATGTCCAGAATATTCAGTTAAAAAATCTATGTAGACCAGAGCAAGAGAATTAGAAAATTTGGAGTTTAAATTGCTCCTAAGAACACGTGTGTGCTCTTGGAGTGCCCCTCTTTAACAGGAATATTAATGGTGACCACTAATGAACATGCCATTTTGAAAGTAATCTTATTGGAGCCCAAATGCAAATCACAGCTTCCCTTAAATTTAAGGAGATTTTGTTCACCTGTGAAATCTGGTCCATTTGTTGTTCTATTTTAAATAATTAAATTCTTTCTTTTAGAAAACAATTTTTTTTTTAATTAGTCCTCAGAGCAATGACTGTTTTTGAAGTGTGCACTGGCTGGTACTGGTGAAATTATTTGTCATATTCCTAATGAATTCTACTATCTTGTATAATTTTTATCTTTTAAACTATTTTTCTGTCTCTTTTCCAAAATTTTATGTAGGTAATGAGAAAATTTGTCTAGAATGTACATACATACATGGATAACTTATATTATGAATATTTTGTAATTATATGAATGTTGTGTTTTAATACTTTGTATGAATAAGAATATTTCTCTTGTGGTCTTGAAGGAAAGGGCAGGAGGAAAAACAGTCTTTTGGAAAACACTCTCAGATGAGTACCTGAGCTCCACTTCAGATTCTAAATCTTTGTCACAATCGCAGTGTAACTCTGAGCAGGTTAACTGCTTTTTGTGTGTGTTTGGAGCTTTAATTCCCCCACTAATAAATGATAAAATAAATAATGGCTCCCTTCTTATATCAAGATGATGTTAGGTCAGTGGAAAATTGTCATCTCAGATGAAAATTACATTAAGACAAATTATTAATTTTTCCTTCCTTCCTTCCTTCCTTCTTCCTTCCTTCTTCCTTCCTTCCTTCCTTCCTTCTTCCTTTCTTCTTTCCTTCCTTTCCTTTCTCCCTCCGTCCTTCCCTTCCTTTCTTTGCCAAGATGTGCTTTCTAAATATTCTTCCATGTTTTAGGGAAGACTTCTTTGGTCAGAGGTTGGTGGGGAAAGGCATAGGTGACTAATTATTAGCCAGTAGCATGTGAGCAAACAACTTGAAAATTATCTGGGAATTTAGAACTATTAATTATGTAAACAAGGAAAGAGTGAAGGTCATTTGAGAGAAGGAAGAAATAAGAAGATACATGTAAATATGATTTTTTTTATACTGCTCAGCAGAAATTTTAATTTTGTGAGAAAAAGTAAACAAATTGGTGAGTATTCAAAGTATAGAACAGTTAATCTTTCAACCTTTTTATGTAAAAACAATCATGATTTACTTAAGATATATGACTCTGTGGGGTAGATGTTCTTAAATTTTTTAACTCAGAAAGAATCCTTTCCAATGGCCAATTTTCAATATGTATCTTGAACTGAAAAAAGTTTCAAAAGGTTTAAAAAAAGGAAAAACATTTTAATTACATTGAAAAACCACTCATGTTATTGTGTTCTAGTGAGAATGTTTGAATTTAAAATTATAATGTGACTAGTAATATTGGTAACTTAAGAAAGCCACTCATAGCATGTAAACATTTTTTTAATGAGATTCATTTTGTTAACATTTGTTCATTCTGCAAAGACAGTCTTGTATCCTAAGGGACACATTTAAACCTTTCATCACTTCATTTGCTATAACTCTCTGAGTAAAGAAAATAAGAGCACATAGAAACAAAGGGGACAATTTTATCACCCCTCTAGAAGAGATATTTAAATCTCTTATTGGGTTTTCTAATCTTACCATCAAGTAAGAATTTTAAAAACGTTATTATGAATTAGGAATTAGACATTATTTTTAAATCAGACACTTTCTCAAAGAAGAATTAATTATAAATGTCTGATATATTCAAGAATAATTAAAGGAGATTTAAGGGGGTCGGTCATCATTGACCATGACTTTTTACTGTCCATTGTAATCCTTTTGATTTATTTGCTTAAATGGTTCGTAACATTTATATTTGTATCCACTCTGATAGGCCTTTGGCATTCCAACTCAAAGTTGCATTGCATATATAAATAAATATTTTCAATCAACTTGCTCTCAGTGTAAACTTTGTACTTAGAGCCTAAATGTTGTTAGCAGCTTAGATAATAAAAAGTCTTACAACTGTGGCATGATATATATTATTTTTTAGAGATCAATTTGACATTATAGGAAATGTTCATCTTTGTCAAGGAAAACAAGCCAAGAGGTGATGTATGTGGGGCTACATGATCAGAATAAAAACAGGTTTTAAGTAAGTTTTATGCCAGGCTACATGAGCTCAAGCAAGTTCAAATCAGAATTTGCTTTCCATATTTGTAACAAATATACAAAGAGGAACATAATGGGCATTGCAATTAGGTTTCTAAGCATGGTCATTGACAATGCTTATGAGTGCAATCAGATCAACTCTGTTCAGATCATATAGAATTTTTTTCTATTAGCTCTACTGGTGTACATTGTTTTACATTACTTTTATTAACTTCCATTTCAGCATTTGCCCTTCACCTTTTCTTTTTCTCAGCAAAAGATGTCTATTAACTTTTCACAGATTTATAGGTCTGTTATCTCCTGTAAAAAGTTGGATTTTACCCAACTTTTCTCATTTAGAATATTTCTAGATCTAGAGACTTAGATGCTAAAAATAATGACTTTGTTTGTCATTCTCTTCCTGGAAATGTGTTATTCAGTATATTTAAAATTTAAAAATCAATAGACTTTTTTTAGGATAACATGCTTTGAATTTCAGTGGTTTTATTTTCCATCTTTGAGCTACTTATTTCCCCCCAAACCAATAATAATTAAAAAAAAGACAAAAAATTTATGACTGTAGGTCCTTTTCTACATTGGAAATAATGAAGATAAACATTTATGAAATTATGTTTCATCTTTTTTGTTTTCATGATAAAGGAATTTATAATTATCATTTTAGCAATATGCAGTAATGCTTGAAAACGTTAAAAATCTTTTGGGGGCAATAAAGTTTGTGAAGATGAGAAGTGCTTATAAAACCATTCTTTATTCACAAAGTAATAGAATTACAATGTCTAATCATAGCAAACCAATTTCTTAAATAGTGCCCATGTTAATTATTATTAAGTTTAATCTTCAAAGCATGTACATCAAATAATTGATTCTTGGACATCCAGTGAGGACAGAAAATATCTCTCACCCAAGTCTAAATACTATTGAAACACTATGGCGTTCTACCATGTCTTCAATGCCCTTCTCCACCTCCCCCAAACACTTGGGGATATACACAATAACATAACCAAACGAATCATCTTCCTTCACATAGAGGAAGGCAGTTAAGTTTTTCATTTTTCATAGATTATTTAAGTTTATTAAGCCACACGATGGAGTTGAGAATGTTAAATTGAGAAATTATTTAAGAAAAAAATAGGTAAATGTTTATGTTGACACTTGTTTGGATGGCATTAGAATTTGAAGTTGGTCTTACATTCTAAAGTAATTATCATAATTCACATTACGTAGGGGTGGGAGGATATGAGCTACAAATTTTTAGTGCCTACTATGTGCCAGATGTTACAAGGGTGTTCTAACTTGAGATTTTCTATCTCTTTATTTTTACGACGATACCTATGCATTTGCATGCTTTATGAGGTCAGGACCATTGAGGATTTGGACTGAGAGCAGGAAGATGATGAAGGCAAAGCCTGAGAGAAGACTGAGTGGAATCTATGTGCTGCTTTACCTTCAGGCTTAGAAGTTCAGTAAGTTAATTGTTTTATATTTATTGAGTGCTCACTCTCTATTTACATGGTGCTAAACTATTTAGATTATCAAATTTCATTCTTGCAACAGCCCTATGAAAGGATAGATTAAGGAACTTGTCAGGATAACATAGCCACTGAGGGGTAAAGTTAAGATTCTAACACAGGCAAACACTAGAGAGAAAACTTCATCTTATAGAATACTGACATTGCAAGCCTATCTAGTTCAAACACAAATTCCAAGTCTTTCAAGACATGTACTTTCACAGGTTCCAAAATTAAAATAATTCTTAAAAATGTCACTCTATAATATAAATGTAAATGTTTGATTTTTTTTCATAGTAGCTTAAATAACAGAGGTTGAAGTCATAACTGTTACAAGCACAAGGTGCCCCATCCAATAATAAAATTTTCCATAACTTCTCCCAACAATTGAAAGGCATTAGTGGAGGTAAATTGCCACATGTGGTTATTAGTAAGAGGCAAGTTGTGGTCATTGGTATTAGGATTTCCTTTTCTAATTCTATTTTAATCTAAAAAAGTACTGTATGATAGTCAAGGAAAGCAAGTGATATTTTGGATTTTTTCTATAATTTCTCTTTATTTTTAACATTGGGATTTAGATAATACCTTAGAAAGAATTAATTTTTTTTGACCAACTGGGTTTTAAAAAGATTAACACAGACCTTTTTATCGATTACGCTGATGTTGGCTTCTTGGCCAAAACACTATTAAATGCATTATTAAGAGAACTATTTCTGTTTTGAATGGCAATCTGTGTTATTTCCAAATTTAATAAGCCTGTGGTAAGAATATTTATGTTAGAGAGTTTAAATAATTTTCTCTAACAAAAAAAAGTTAATTTTCTGAATGTGACTTATTTGTTCTACCTTTTGAGAATTTTTAAAGCTAATGTCTAGAGATAAGGGGGAAAAGCAAGGTATTACAACATTATACTCTGGAATCCTCAGCCCAAATCATTTTGTTTTCACTTTGATTATAACATAGCAGAGGTAACCAGGAGAAAAACTATTCTACTTTTTTTCATGGCAACTGTGAAGGACCACAGTGACACTATACAAAGCTTTTTTTATAGTTAGTTAGCTCACTTTCAACTCTGGTTTTTATATCATTATTGAATTATTATTTAAATGAGGTCATGACTTGTACTATATCTAAAGGCACTTAGTCAAAGAACAATTGACCAAAAAGTACAGCTTTTAGCCAGAGTTCTGAGAAAAAGGAGAAAAAGGGGTAGGAGTAGCAGTTGCTTCCTCTTAATGTGTTTTTTTGTGTGTGTGTGTGTGTGTAATACTTTTTAATCGTTTTTATTTATTTATTTGGAGATAATACATTGCCATAACTATTGTTAAGATTTTAACGCAGCATTAGGAAGCTTTTGAATATATATATCCTAACATTTGAATGAATATATATTCTCCAAAGTATGATGGGAAAGATTCCTAATGAGGCCAAGATTGAGCAAACAAGAAGAGTAGCTAGCAAACTATGCAAAAATCACAATATTTATTTTGAATTCCATGGCAAAGAAAGTTTGATAGAACTGAGTCTTTAATATTAATATATTATGTCACACCATGAATTCAGTTTATACAAGAGCCAAATGTACTTTCATTTAAAATCAAGACTACTTAACATAGTCCATCTTTAGAAAATAGTAGAAAGGATTGTTTTTTGATCTCTGCGTGAATGTGTTCATGTTGTGATTCTTGAGATTCTTCAGAGAAGGTGCAAGTAGTATTCATGTGCATCTCCTTTTGGTTGGCAGCATGGCATCTTACGCCAAGATGACTGAGCAGTCCTCTTCTACCTTAGACCTCATTCACAGTTAAAGCAAGACAGAACACGTATTTCATGTTGGGAACATTATGATTGTTATCAAATTGAAATTCGAAACCAATTTAGAACCATTTCTATCCTGAAACCTCCATTGTAGTGTATTAATAAAGCAATGACTCCTAAAAGTGCTTGGCACTCAGACAACACAGATGAAATGTGCATATTTATGATATACTGAAAAACTATAGATTTTATTTTATGTTCTAGTGACTTTGGTTATACTAGCTGTGGCATTTTATATACTATCATGCAAATTCCTATTGTAACACTGTTAGTATAGAAATTAATTTTTGCTCACTACAATGTTTTTGCTACTGCAAGCATGTTGGTAGGAATTTAGGATATTGAAAATGCATCCATCTATAAGAGTTAATTCACTGGAGACAATTAATTCATGTATTGGCCAAGGAAACAATGCAAAATCTTCATGTGATATTTTTAATACCATTCTGTTAAGCTGTACTCGTTTGTTTTTTCAAAATCTAGCTCATTCTTAGCAGATCATTTTTTCTAAACAAAGGTATTGCAATGTATAACAGAAATTTTGTATATACTGTTGACCAACTGCCTGAGAGCTGAGAGAATGTTTGAAAATATTTTAACTGTGTGACTTAGGGTCCATTCTGGAATATTTGTGATCAAAATTTGATTGCTTCTGGGAGGTCTATGATAATTAACATTTTATTTAAAATTTGTTCTCAAAAAATAATCATTTCTAAAAGAGAATTGGCAGGCTGAAGTTTTTAACCCGAAAGAATACTGGATTTCAGCACAATAAACTCTATTTCATCAGGGAGGGTTAACTTTGCTTCACAATTTATTTAAGTGTGATTTTTTTTTCCTGATACACAGAATAAAATATACATTTTATAGAATTCATTTGAATTGAGTCTTTTTTAAAAATTATTTTTAGTTTGGTTTATTAAATGAAAAGCTCCCCATTATAAAAATGTGAAACAGTGGGTTCAGCAAAAAAGGTGTTTGATATATTAGCTCTGATAATGTTATTTTAAACTCCCATAATACTTTATCTTTGATAAATTGTACTGCGACAGTATAAGTAATAAAATTAAAGAAGTGTCATAACTGAAGTTAAAATTTTAAGCCCCAGCAGTAAATTAGAAGATTTCTCTTTCCATAAAAGTTAGATAATGATATAATCTATATGGAATTTTGGAAGAAAATTTATTTTACAATGGAATTTCTTTTAATATTTCTTAATTCTACCAATCTATTAAAATGTGATTATTTTCCCAACATTATGGGTTTATCACAGCCAGTGAAACTTAGAAGCATAAAAGCAGAATGTATGTGGAACAATAGAATAATTTTTTTTCTTAGACAAAATCATGAATGGCTTTTCCAGCAGCCCTTGAGGCATTGAAAGGCAAGAGATAACTACGTATATGTAATATAGGAGGACTTTATATGAGAACTGCAGACTTTTTCTAATTAAAGAAACTAGTTTAAGAAATGTATTTTGGACATCACTGAAGAGTTATTCATATCTATTGCTTTTCTGTACAATATAACATTTTGATTGGAGTACAGCCAAATAAAGCTTTGTCTTTGTTATGGGTGCATTTATGGAGGATAGAGATTCAAGTCAGCTTTTCTTTATACAGGAGACAAAAATGCGATGATCATATGTAGCTAAATGGATCATTGAAGTGTTGGCATCATTTTATACAAATTATCAGTAATTAAAGCTTCTTCCACTCTGCTGTTATATTCTCTCTCTCTCTCTCTCTCTCTCTCTCTCTCTCTCTCTCTCTCTCTCTCTCTCTCTCTCTCTCTCACACACACACACACACACACACACACACACTCAACAATAAATTCTAATCTGTGGTAATACATTAATTGAAGAAGATGCCAATTTTTAAAACATGCTAAAACATATTATAGATTTGTGTGAGTAAATACTCAAGTGCCAAATACTATTAAGAGGAGGATGAGACAGAAATTTCTGTCCCATGGGATATTTTCTCCTGAAAGTGTGATGAAAGATAGAACATGCTTGAACCTTCCAACCCTCATTCTTGCATCAGTGTGCCTCTACGCCCAACCAGTACGGAAGGTTTTGCTTTCTGTAAGATTGTTGAAATCAATCATATGTAGCTTACCTATAACACATCAGATCCGTGTTATTCAGTCTAGGCAAATAAATATGATTTGCTTTAATTGGATTAAAATGTACCCAATGCAAACAACTTATATTTTACAGCTGGAAGAGACTTTGGAAATCAATTAGTACCACACCTACATTGAGAAATGAAGTAACCAGGAATTGGAGAGGGTAAACGATTCTCTGTGTAGTTAGTAGAGAAGCTTGGATTAAAATTCAGGTGTCTCGATTCCAAGTCCAGTGTTTTTTCCACTTTATCACATTGCCGTCTGGGGTTTCCATAGTGTAACACCATGTGTGTGTGCACACATACACATGCAGTTCAGCTAATGCCACTGAAAATGTTGCTAGTCTCATCTTTGAGTTTTGCTGAAAGGACAGTTGTGTGTCCAACTATGCTATTTATATAAAAGTAAGTGTCTTTTATTTCATTTTCCTTAAATTAAAAAAAAATGATATCTTACAAAAGGTATACTCTCCCTTGTTATTAAGATTGTTATTTGGTATCTTACAATCATGATACTCTCTGTATACCTGACAGTTTTAGAATAAGAACTAAATAGGTCATCAGTTTGTTATATTTGGTTAGGGCTGCACAATTGAGAAAGAGTTCAAAAAGACTGAAAAAGAGATTGGATGCTGACCACCCCAGATCACTGTATGAGGAGCAGAAACTGGAACTTCTGGTCTCTAGTCTCTCATGGGCCCATGTGGGTATATCAAACACTGCTTTCCATCTACCTTGATTCTACTGTCTCCTGGTGCCCAAACTTAAGTCTTTGTGTGTGTGTGTGTGTGTGTGTGTGTGTGTGCGCGCGCGCGTGTGTGTGTATGGAGGGCATCTTCTTCGTTCTTAAAATGCACTGGGATTATTCCCATGAAACGGGAAAATATATGTCTATGATCATAGTTTATAAATAACAGTGTTCAGTATGGTCAGCACCTATTGTAGAAGTGCTAGCATCTTATCACCTAGAATCATTCAGCCCGTCAACAAAAATTGCTTCCATGTATGATATGATGACCATGTGCATCCAAAGTGTAGACCTTGGTGTTGTCTTCACCACTGTGAATATCCTTTTCTATGACTAACATGATTCTGTTGAAATTCTTCATGTTAATGACCTTTGAGTTATTTAGTTTACTGATTGGCAGGAATTACAGGAACAATATCTGGGTTTAGGAAGAGGGAAGAATTTTCGCTCTTCCATGCCTTTTTAAAATTTCCATGCTTTCCACTCTTAACACTCTTCCCTCAAATCTAAACTCAGGCAAGGAGAGAAGCGAGCAGATTTTCAGAATCCTTGGTTTTTTACTGCTACACACATGCACTATCTTCTGTTTCCTGTAGTTTTCCACTGGGCTTGAAGCAGGGGGAAGAGAAGAAATACTCTGCAGGTGACCTTGAGCTGGTGGCTTTGTGGCTTCCCTCCTGTCTAAGGAAAAAAGGGAAGACTAAAGTAAGACATCCAGCAATCACCATTAAACCCTCTGAAAGGCGGAATCTGAAAGGAGAGAGTGCAGAGAGGGGCTTTGCCTTTCAGCCATCAGCAGCAAAAGCAACAGGTCTGCGCTGGTGGAGTTGCCAGGAGCCTCTCTCCTCTTTCCTCTGCTAGTGGGTATTTTATTCTTTTTGTAGCTAAAATAGGTTGGGATCAAATGAGGTAAAAGCAGTGAAAGTGCTTTGAAAAATATAATGGAGTTTATTTGCCATTGATTTTACCAATAGTCAAGGGTATACTCCAGAACTAATTGAAAAGGAATTATAAATATTATTAACATACGTTGACACCAGCTTCTAGTGAAGTTCTAAGTTTTTATCACTTATATAGAGAGAATATTGAACAAGATCCAAGTGCGTTCAGGCATGGCTAGCAGTGAGGGTGCTTTTATTTCCCTGACAATCATAAAGGCAAACACAAACATCACATACACTCTCTTCTGCCCTCTACTCCCATTTCTGGAAATAAAATATTTTTTTAAGAATTCGTTAACTTATGGGCTGTATTATAGCTTCATTTGTCTGAAATTCTCAAGAAAGTAATACTTTTTGATGTTTTCACTTTCAGAGTTAGTTATCAATATCTTATGAGATCTCTGTTACACAGATTAGGAGTTAAATACTACTTCAGAGTTCTTCCTGATTTGTGATTCAGGGATATAAGGGGAATTTCCAGTTAATGTTGAAGCAATGGACGGGTTCCTAGACGTTGAGTTAGTTTACGACTCTCAGAGAATTGATTTGGATACAAGTGAGGAAATAATGCTGGAGTTGACAACATAATGTGTTTATAACAAACATAGCACAGAGACCACAAGTTAATACCAACAACTTCATCCTCCCCACTGAGCTTCTCTTCTACACACAACAGGATATCTGTGCCTTTTACAGAAGTGCATCTGTTGTGTTTTTGCTGCTGTTATTATTTTACTTGAATTGACTTTGATACAGAGCCAAGATTCCTACTATTTTGAATGTGGTATATGGATGTATGGATATGTAAGTAGATAAATAGAATTATCTACTATTTGTCAGATAGTTTTCTAGTTACTTTCACATCTAATGTTCCCCGTGACCCCATTAGAGAGACATGGCTGCAGGTTCTGGGTGACTGAGTCTTTTCTAAGCTCACATAGCTAGAATGTATCCAAGGAAGTTTTCAAACCCAGATCTCTGAGTCCAAATCAAGTTTTTGTTTGCCTCAAGAGACTTTTGGACATCCATCAGACATCTGGTTTTCACGTTAGCACTTGTAGAAATAAAACAAATGTTAACATTATTTTGAGGAGGACTCTAGTGGTTCAGGTCCTCAAAGAAAGTTATTTGATTTTTCAGGGTTTCACCTTACTCTGTTTCTAAGGCAGGAAAAGTGCTAAGGTTCACCTTCATATATGGTCTAACCTATCCACAGATATGGAATATTGCAACCATTAGCATCACCTTAGTTTTTCCTTTGAGGAACAATCTGTGTAGGAAAGCCCCACAAGAGCACTGAGATCAGTGGAGGACTCTTGTGATGTAGACATGAGCTACTTAAAGGAAAGCGCTCTGTTTTTTTTTCTTCCTTTTTAGTTGCCTGCTGTGCCAAGAAGTGTGCAGTGTACCCAGAATAGTTACTGCAATTAAAAGTCTTGAAAGAATGCATGGAGTAGTTCAGATCTAATCCTTTTAGACTCACCTCTGTTTTGAAAAGCTTTAACACAGCTAACTCATGAAGGAAAGACATACCTACCAATTGTTGCTCTCTTTGCATTCAAGTGAGCCATCATAAATCACTTGGGTCTTAGAATGTATATTATATGGTCTAAAATTCCCTATGCTGTCTTAATACCTTTGTGCCTCCCACGGCCCCAAAGATGTATCTGTGAGTCCCCCTAGTCTTGACAAATGTGCAAACCCTACCCCTCCCCTCCCCAGGCAGGAAAGTCTCCCCACCTGGCTAGTTTTCTATTAGCCAGAACAGCTGCATCCCACCTGGTCCTCAGCTTAACAGGATTTCACTTCCCTGCCAATCAATCACAACCAATCACATTCTCACAAGAGAACAAAAAGGTCATCTCACCTTGTTCTTGTTACTACCAAGCCTTCCTCTCATGGCCCCTGCTTGTTCTGTTCATGAATGCAGTTCCACTGTGGCTCTGCATGGTGTGCACTGTCCTCCTCCCCCAAAACTGTGAGTATATGTGACTAACAAACTGCTATTTCACTTGTTAGGTGTTTGGTGTTGTGCATTTGACCACCTTGTACTGTTTAGAATGGGGCATCCTTCCCTCTCCAACAAGGTAATAAAATGCAATTAGAACAGAATGCTAATTCACTTTTATTGAAGATAACGTCTATCAACTAATACTGCTCAAGATAAGTTAGCACATTATATTTCTTCTCACTTTGATGGTTTCCTTAAGTGACAACCTTTGTATACTGTAGGGCTTATTGTCAAATGTAATAAAAATTGAGTATACATTTTGGATTTTGTCTTTTGATGCATTGCTTATATTTCATGATAATGGCAACTTATTTAGCATAGATGGCAGTCAGCCATGTAGTAAAAATTGGTCTCTTGTTATTCAGTTTGAATACTTAGAATAAACTCATTTCCTCATTCACTATTCTTAATGCTGAAGTTTGTCGAGGGAATAAAACTGAAGTCATGATGCTTTCCTTCTTGCAAATGTCTTCACTTTCCAGGACACTCACTTTGCATTTTCTAGGTATTAACAGATTTATAGTTATCTGGACAATTACATGTTGAGAAAAATTACTTTTTCAAAGTTCTTATACAATCTTTGACTTTTCTAAAGAGTTTGGACTGATCGTTTGGACTGAGGGCTATTTTATTCCCAAGAGAAGTTTGTCAATTTCTAGGGACAGTTTTGGTTGCCTAACTGGGGCAGGAGGCTCTAGAGATGCTGCTAAACATCCTATAAACATCCTACATTGCATAGGATAATTCCCTCCGCCAAATTAGGAATTTCTAGCCCAATATATCCACAGTGCTGTGGTTGTGTGATGTTGTGTGTGTGTGTGTGTATTTGGTCTTCATCCCCATTTCTGGCACAGAGCTTCTAAAACTCTTGGAATTTCCTAAGTGATGAGAATGAAGGTGTCTTTTGTTATGTTATGAGGTGACTTCTGGACCCCACCTAAGGATGGGGGCAGTTGTCAGTGGAGTCAATTACGTGACTAGAGGGCTGGAAATTTTAGTCCCTCCTCTAGACCTGCAGGAAGGAAAAGCAGCTGGGGGTTGAGTTCGATCACCAATGTCCAAAGGCTACATCAATTATGCTTAGATAATGAAGACCATGTAAAAACTCAGAAGGCTTGGGTTCAAAGAGCTTCCAGGTTGGCGAACACATACATGAAGATTTGGGGGTTGTGGGATGCCTGAGGAAGGCAGAGCAGGTCTGTGCCCTTTCCCTATACCTTGCCCTATGCATCTCTTCCATCTGGCTGTTCTGGAGTTATATTCTTTTTAAATAATAATCTAGTGAGTAAAATGTTTCTCTAGCAAATTAATTGAACCCAAGGAGGCAAGGTCATAGGAACCTCTGATTTATAGCCAGTTACAAAAACTATAATGTGAACAATTTGACCTGTGGAGGGCAGGGGACAGATATTGCCTTATAAGAAAGCAGCCCTTGAGAACATTCCTAAAAATAACCCCAAGCACCCACAATAGAGCCTGAGGCTAGGGGATGGCTGAAGATTTGTCTGTGTATAATGTCTACATCCAACAGTCCCTCTCCCATCTGACTGAACAGAGCAGAATATTCTGCCACAATGGAATGGCAGTTCTTAGTCCAATGCTAAGTATATCCCATACAGAATATTTGTATCTTTTATTTAATTTTTAGATTTTTGTATATTTATACTGGCTTCTTTCAGTTGAAATTTTTTAATTGAAAAAAAATGAATTCCTTACTTTATTTTGGAAGAAGAATTTTCTCACCTATCAAATGACTCTTGTAAGCATCTCTGAAATTACAAATTAGCCTTTTTTTTTTTTTTTGGTAGTACACAGGGCATTAGAGCTTAAATTGTGGGGTATAGAATAAATGTTGTAAAATGTCTTCTCTGGACTCATTATGATCTTTTTAAAAGGAAAGGCACAATGTCTTAATTATGCTGGAATTTCTGACCTCTCTTGCCCTCTTCTAAATTGTACTCAGCTCAGATGAACTCATTAAACGATCTTTGAAAGAAGAGTCTGGGTTTGGAGGCAGAGTGTTTCTTGTGCCCATTTTCAGTCAGTTCTCTCTACCACCCCAAGCCTCAGGCAATCCCTAATCTGCTGTTTCTATAGATTTGCCTTTACTAGAAATTTCATTTAAATGGAATTATATAATAGGTAGGCTTTTGTGTCTAACTTCTTTCACTGACAAAATGTTTTGAGGTTAATCCATGTTGCATGTGTCAGTCCTTTATTTTTATTGCTGAGTATTATTTCAGTGTGCTGTTATATCTTATTTTGTTTGTCCTTTCACCAGTTTATAGACATTTGCATTGTTTCCATTTTTTGGTTATTATAGATAATGTTTCTCTGAACAGTTGTATACAAGTCTTTGTGTGGACATAACATTTTCATTTGTTGTGGGTTGATGTCTAGGAGTGGGATTACTGGGTCATATGGTAGGTATCTATTTAACTTTTAAAGAAAATAACAAATTGTTTTTCAAAGTTACTGTATCATTTTACATTCTCACCAGCAATGTATATGATGGTTCCAGTTTCTCTACATCCTTGCTAATACCTCGTATTATCAGTCTTTTTGATTATAGCCATTCTAATGAGTCTATAATGGTATCTCTTTGTGGATTAAATGTGCATTTCCTTAATGACTATTGATGTTAATTAAGCATCTTTAATGTGCCCTTTCTATCTTTTTTTTTGATGAAATATCTATTTGAATATACTGCAAAGTAAATATTCAAATCTCTTACCTTTCCTTTGCCTCTTGGCACCACTAATTTCCAGCCCCATGGGATGACAATTGATTTCTGAGCTATTGGTGTATATTCTTTTCAGACATTTTAGTGAATTGTTGGGGAGGTAAGAGACATTAGCACTTTTGGAAAGTATTAACTTGAAGTTACAAAGCTACCTTAGCACTTAATATGTTTGAATATTTCAAGGACCCACTTAGACTATTAATGCAGTTAGTAGGTGCTGAAAAACAATTCTGGAACCATAGATTTTAGTCTCAGAAGATCTTAGGTATCTTAAAAGCTGATATGGTGACAGATAGGAATCTAACTATGGGAGGTGAACATACAGTATAAATATATATATATGCCTTACTGTTAAAGTGTACAGATGAAACTTATTGGATTTCATTAACCAATGCCACCATAAAAAATAAATAAATAACATTTTTTAAAAAGCGAATTTTGAAAAGGAATTCAAGAAGAATTTATATGAATGGACTCTAGATTAAACTATAATAAACCTCAAAGGTAAAACAACTTAAAAATAAAAAATTAAATGATCTCAACAATGAAATATTATTTAATCTAGACAATTGAATATTATTCAGCACTAAAAAAAACTATTACGCCATGAAAAGACATGGAGGAAACTTAGATGCATATCACTAAGTGAAAGATACCAATCTGAAAAGGCTGCCTACTTTATGATTCCAACTACATGACATTCTGCAAAAGACAAAATTATGGAGACAATAGAAAGATCAGTTGTTGCCAGGAGTTAAGGGGAGGAAAGGATGAGTAGTTAAAGCACGGAGGATTTTTAGGGCCACAAAACTACTATATATGATACTATAATGGTGGATATGTGTCGTTTTATACTCATCTAAGCTCATAGAATGCACACCAGGAGTGAACCCTAGTGTAAACTAAGGACTTTGGGCGATGATGATGCGTCCATGTAGGTTTATCAGTTGAAACAAATGTACCGCTTTGGCAGGGATTGTTGGTATGGGGGGAGACTGTGTGTGGTGGGGACAGGGAAGTATATGGGAAATCTCTGTACCTTCAGCTTAATTTTGCTGTGAACCTAAAACCGCTCTAAAGTCTTAAAAAATTAAAGATGAATGTCTAGGTAAAAGGTGATCCTTGCAATCCAAGTAACTTAGTGTCTGAATCAACTCCTGTTTACGTTTCACACACTGTCAAATTCTTTATTTTGTAGAAAAGCCACTCATTTCTTTAGGAGCCTGTACTTTTTTTAAAGAGATGCATGTCATTAACTACACTACTTGCTTGTTGCTGCGAATACCACATTTATAATTACAAAAATCGTGTTTGGAGGCCAGTACTTTTTATTTGTGTGTTTTTTTATGTTTATTTGTTTTTAGTTAAGCTAAAATAGATTTTTCTTTCTCCGTAAATCAAGTGATATGGCTGTATAACAATACTATATAATGTTCTGTTTAGAACAGTCATAGTTTGGTTCATGAGCTTAAGAAATGCAATAATATAGAATTTACTAATCTACCTTCATTGGCTTATGTTGCAAACTCGTTCCTGGAAAGTTAAGGAAAAGATTTTTTTTTTTCTTTTGACTTGTTAGCTGTGATTCATTTTTCTAGAATAACCTAATGAGAAAGAGCTTTAACTATTCTCTGCAGAACAGACTTCCTTGAGTTAGAGGGATGTAGTATTGCTCCAAACCTAGTCTTTTGAATCATTTTTCCCTGCTGCTTCTCAAACTACAGTGAAGCTTTGAAAGAAGATGCCTATTGAAAAATGCTTCACAATCCTGAGGCCCCAGACTGTGCTGCTTCTAAATATATTTGTTCTGTGCTTGTAAAGTGCAGACTAGGCTCCCACTAATTTATAAAAATAAATCCCATTTCCATTGGACCAAGTCTGTGACCTAATTCTGAGAGGGCTACAACCACATCTCCTGGGCACCCCTTTTTTTTTAGGACCTGAAAGAGAGCCACGAATATAGAATATATTCAATAATTATTTGTTGACTAAGCAAACATTGAATGTCATCTTAACATTGTTAAATATTAACATTGTGAAATATTGAATGAATATCTGAGTACCTCGCTGGCTCACTCCAAGACAGATTATCCTCTAGCTCAGTGTTTTCAGGTTTCTTTAAATTTGTTCCTTTTGGTGCAATGAAGAAACCAGCATTGTATATTCTGATACAGTACTAATAAATTATAGAACGTACAGAATTACCAATACATAACTGTGCCATTTTAATTCTCCTGTAACTATTCAAGTGGGTTTTATTTCACAAACATGTACTAGAGTTGTTCTATATAAAACTATTATGTCTGGAAAGAGAGAGTTAAATCAGAGAGAGAGCTTGTCTTTAAAGGAGCTTAGAATTCAGGGTAAGAGATGGAGAGGTAAATGAGTAAGTACTATACAAGTGGAAGGAATGGGGTAAGAAGCAGAGAAAATGAGAGTTGTAGAAAGAATCATCCTAAAGCTTCAAATGGGAACATCAGGATTAGAACCCAGCTTGTCCTCCCAAGAATGTAGAGCTGTGTGCAGGAACGCGGGTGGACAGAAGGCACTGCTCCTGAGCTCCAGTGGCATGACGAACGGTCAGAGTGCACCATGCCCCAGTCCAAAGGAGCTGAAAGATGTCAGAATGACGATACAATCTCCAGACTTGTCATATTCATTTTTCCGAGCATAGGTGTTTTAATTTACCATATTACCTAAGTTTATTTTCCAGAGTCTATTAATAGTTTAAGGCTTGAAGTTTATGTAAATCGTATTTTTTTTATTGGACAGAAATTAGATTGAAAAATGTGTGGCCTGTTGAAATAAAGATGTGCCATTTTACTTTCTCATTTTTGGGAGTGTGTGCTATTCCAGAGTTTCATAATGTATTACAGATGACACTGCCCCACCCCTCAATCTTTATTGTCTTTCAGTGAATGAGATTCGCCATCATTTAGAGTGACCTTTTTGGGAACAGAGCTGCAAAGACTGTTGACCCCTTTTCAATTCAAAATGCACATTAAATTCTTAACAGTACATTCTAGCACTAATATTTTCTTAATTAAACTTTTTATTTGAAATAATTATTGATTCATAGTTGTAAAGTAGCACAGAGAGGTCCCATGTATCCTCCACCGTTTCTCCCAATGGTTACATTACTTAATTATAGTATGATATCCAAACTTAGAATTTTGATATTGTCACAATCTGTGTTTATAGATCTAAGTCATCCTTAAAATTCATGGAGAGTTTTGTGTAACCCCATGGCAGTTGAAAACAGAACTGTTCCATCATCACAACGATCTTCCGTGTGCTACTACCTTATAGTGATACCCTCCTCCCTGCCATCCTGTATCATTCCCAATCTCTGGCAAACTCTAATTTGCTTTCCATCCCTGTCTTGTCATTTCAAAATGTTTTATGAGTAAAATCATACAGTGTAGAACCTTATGAGATTGACATTTTTAATTCAGCAACATGAAATGCCCTGGAGAGCCATCCAAGTTGTTGTAAGTAGTAATAGCTCACCCCTTTTTATTTTTGCATAGTGTTCCATACTATGAATGTGGCACAGTTTGTTTGAGGGGCATTTTAGTTGTTTCCAGTTTTAGGCTATTACAAACCAGGCTGCTATGAACAATTGTGTAGAGACTTATGTGGAAACATTAGTTTCATTTCTCTAAGATAAATGGTCAGGAGTACAAATTGCTGAGTCTTGTGGTTAGTGTATGTTTCGTATTTTAAGAAACTGCCAAAATGCTTTCCAGAGTGACTGTACCATTTTACATTCCTACTTGCAATGTATGAGAGATCCAGTGTCTCCATGTCCTTGACAGCTTTTGGTAATGCCACTATTTTTCACTTGGGCTGTTCAAATAGGTGTATAATGATATCTCATGGTGGCCTTAATTTGCGTTTCCCTAATGGCTTGTGATGTTGAACATCTTTTCATGTGCTTATTTGTCATCAGTATATCCTTTTCAGAGAAATATCTCTCCTTGTCTTTGTTATTTTTTAAGTTGAATTGTTTGTTTTTCTAATGTCGAGTTTTGAGAAGGAATTATATGTTCTAAATATGACTCTTTTGTTGAATGCAAATATTTTTGGCAAATATTTTCTTTCAGTCCATAACATGTCTTTTCACCCTCTTAACAGTCTTCTGTAAAACAAAAATATTTAATTGTGATTAAGTCCAATTTATAGATTTTTTTAAATAGGTAATGCTTTTAGAATTGTGTCCTCACAAAATTCTAGGTCCTGAAGATTTTTTCTATCTCTAAAAGTTTTATATATTTGTATTTGTATTTTACCCTTAAATCTATGGTTACTTGAGTTGTTTTATAGAATGTGTGAAATTTAGGTTGAGATTTAGATTTTTTGCCTATAGATATTCAATTATACCAAAATCATTTGTGGAAAAGTTTATTCTTCCTCCATTGAATTGTATTTGCCTCTTTGTAAAAAAATCAGCTGGCCATAATAATCTATGCCATTTATTTGTCTATTGCTCTTCTAATACCACAAGATCTTGATTACTGGAGCTGTATAATAAGTCTATTTAGGTAGAGCAATTCCTTCTAATTTATTTTTATTTGTCAAAATTAGTCTTAGCTATTCTAGTTCCTCTGCCTTCACATATGAATTTTAGAATAATCTTGTCTATATCAATAAAAAAATCTCATTGAGATTTTGATAGAAATTTCATTCAACCTGTATATAAATTTGGGGAAAATTACATCTTTACTATGTTGAATCTCCTAATCTATGACAACAGTATATCTCCCCATTTATTTAGAGATATTTTTGATATGTTTAATTAGCATTTTATAGTTTCAGCATAGAAGTCTTATATAAGTTTTATCAGAGATATGCATATATCACCGATAAATATATTTACTTAAATATATATTTAGTGATTGTAAGTGGTATGGAGTCTTGATTTGATTTCCACATGTTTACTGACATTACATAAAAATATAATTTTGTTTGTATTTTTACTCTGTATTCCAGACCTTGATGAACTACTAGTTCTAGGATCGTTTTTGTAGTGTTCTTGGGATTTTTTATGTAGACTATCATCATCTGTAAATGGGAACAGTTTTGCTTCTTCCTTTCTAATCCGTATGCCTTTTGTTTGTTTTCTTGCCTTACTGTACTTGCTAAAACAGTTGATGAGGAAAGAAAGAAGACACTCGATGGTTAATGCCATCTTCAGGGAACAATGAGAAGTATAACTAGGCAGAAACAAAGGGTATAGCTAGGTTACAAAACTCTTCAATTAAGTACCTGTGACAAGTGGAAGGAGGGACTGGTGAGGTGGTTTACATTCACAATGGAAAAAAACCCCAAATGCCAGAGTAAATACTGGATTCATATTTAAGAAGAAAATTAAAGAAAATAATATGATACATTAGATATGAAAGCTATAAACCAAAGCTTTACATGGTTTCTTTTTCCTCAAATTGGAAGGTATAACCTATTTTTCACATTTTGAAATTTGTTTGAATTTTATTATTATTATTATAGAGTATATTCTAAGATTTTTAAATAGTCAAATAGCAGAAAGTTATCTTTTTTGGTACTGGTTTTGAAATTTTTTTTAAGCAAAAACAAGTATGCTTTGTTATTTTAAATTATTTTTGCCTTTTTATGTTTTATTTTCCTCTTTATTAGACAAAAAGTCTATACATTCTTACAAATTCTCTTTGCCAAGAGTTATCAAACCTTTCCTTTATAGGAAAATCTATTAGAGGTTATTTGAAGGACTTCTTCAGACCAAATCAAGGATAAGTGAATAAATGAAATATTTCTAAATAACTTACAAAGACTGATAAATTAGTAACCTTTATTACTCACTATAAGTTAACAGTTGGTACAAGAAAACTGAAAATAACTGCTACTTTAGTGTATTTATTAAAGAGATATGTAGTGTGGATATTTTGTTAAACATGAAAAAACATAAGCAAACAATAGAGAACCTGAAAAATGGGATTGTAATGGGTGGTTGAAGCATCTTTCCATTAAACCATGTCATGAATACTTCCTTCACATGCAGACTTGCCTCATTTCTTAGGGGATTTTGTTGTCATGACAACAAGTTTTACTGGAGCATTTTCAGCTTCCATAGTTAGAATTACACAAAAAGAGTTTGATACAGTGAACACAGGTGAGCTTTAGTTATTATATTTGGATAAAAGCCCTCTGCTTTATCACAGTCAGATTCTTGAAAATATTAAAAATGTGACATTCCATTCCTTTTCAAAGGAAGGTCATTTTTATTATAAAGTTTTTTCCTCTGAGAAAATAAATTTAAATGGCTCCAAATTTTTCTCAGTTTAAATACTAGTAGATTGAAAGGCAATTTATAATGCGTAAGACATAATGACATCTAATACATGAAAGGGCTTTGAAGTTATATTCTACTTCTTGTAGAGATGAATTTGAAGAGTACTAGTAAGCCAAATATAGTTGAAAGCATAAGTTGAACATGAAAATACATGTATTTCAGAATGTGATGATAATCTGCATTAGGCATATTATTTTATCTTTTTTGAAAATCTCATTAACATAAAAAAAACCATCTGGTTTTCCTGTGTCACTTGCAAAAAACTTCCTGTTAAGTTTGAATATATACTTCTATAGTATTGTTTTGTAGTTTTAGATTTATTGATAATTACCCTCAAAATAATCAACATGTAAAGTTTTATCTTGGAATGTTCATAATCATTATTTCTAAATAGATAAGAGATGAGAAATCAATTAGGTCGACTATTTTAAAAACTTTTACTATTCAAATTTCTTGACTCATTACAAATCATTGCTTTATCATAACAGCTTAAATGAACTCAAATTTTAGTGCTTTTTTCTATCTTCATGTCACTTTAAAAATGCTTTTTTCTGACTCCAGATATAAGACTACATTTACTTTACTAAAAATATGAATTTTTAGAGGACTTATTTTTATGTGATTAATCTAGCCTATCCATTAGAATATCATGTACAATATATAATAAATTGCAGCTAAAACTTGAGGAGGCTGCCTAGCGTAGTGGCTAGAAACTCTCCCCTTGGGTAAGACTTGCCAGTTGTAGCCTGAGTGCTAGCACTTAGTAAAATGTAACCTTAGGCAAGGGTTTCTGTTTTTGTTTTTGTTTTTTAATCTCTATGCATCTTGTTTCCCCTTATTCAAAATAGAACTAGTGAGACTGTTCTAGCGCCTTCAGGAACTTCATTGTTCTAAGATGGGACTCAAGTTCCCATTATCGAAGATGGTTACTGGAGCCCCACCTATTTCACTTGCATTTGACACAGCAGATCTATGGGAAAGAGAGAGAGGAAGAAAGGTGCCCCATCCTTTTAAGGAGACTTCATAAAAATACTGCACAGCACTACTGATCACATTTCTTTGGCCAAGACTGTGACAGACCCTACTTAACTGCAAGAATGACTGGAACATGTCGAGTTTTCTCAGAGTGGCAATATGGCTGGCCAAATAGACTGGGTTACTTTTGCTAAATAGAAACAGAAGAATGGAATTTGGGAGATCATTTTCAATTCAAATTCCTAGTAAAATGTTTATGTTCCTGCTTTATACTTAATATTCCAAAGCAGTATGTGAAATAACTGAACGCTTCAGTTAGGAAACGACTTGGTAAAAACCATCCTTTCCCTCAGTGTTCACATACTAATTCACTGAATGGGTTTACAGAGTGGCGCTAAAGAAAAGGAAGTCTTCACTAATTTAGCTATTAGTCTGCAGATAAAGTTTTTGCCAATCCCCACTTAAATATCCTTGATTATCAAAAATATTTACTCAGAATCCGTTTGTGAAATACTAACCTTGATTCTGTTAGAGCTGCAATAGTGAGTAAGATACTCTCACCACTTTTATTGGAGCGGGGGTGGTTAAGATAAGAAGCCATTGTTTAAGGCATGATGTGGTACATGCTATAAACAAGCATCAAGTATGTTTTGAGGAAGGAGAAGTGGTCCTGGAATTAGATGAATAGGTTAGAATAGAATAGATTTCCAATGGATATGATATTGGAGGGTAGTATTGGGCAAGAGGTGCAGACAGATGATATATCATGAACAAAGGTATGGATGTGGAGAATGATGGAAGAATTTGGGGAAATGGCTTGACCATACCATGCATATATTAGAGAGGAGGACATAAAGCTTAAGGAGGCTATACTAAAGAGGGCCTTTCATGCCTTACTAAATAACAAATATTTTCTGAATTCATTAAGAAAATGGTGAGCCATTGAAGGTACAAGCAAGAGAGTGACATGATTAAAGTTATCTCATAGGATAACAAATTTCACTACAGTGTGTAAAGTGAAGTAGAGACGATGAGAAATGGAGGCACAGAAAATGTGTATACTGTTACTCTAGTAGAAATGTACAGATGAGTTAATTAGACTTGGATGAGAGGATCTTTGGAGTCAAAAATTTTAGCCATGGTGACTTAAATAATGGCATTACTATAAATAAAATTCAGGATGAAATAGGTCAAAGTGTGTGTATATGAATATAAAAAAAATCCTTTCTTTAATAAGCTGAATTTTAAAGTATACAAGTGAGGTTATCTGAAAGGTCCTGGAAATGATAATCCAGACTGGGTTTATAGATATTTACAGAGCAAAACTCTGTGGGTTCAAATCCTCATTGGCCAATTGCTAATGGTGCCAACATGGACAGGTTAATTAATCTCATTGTGTCTCAGTTTCATCATGGGCACGACAATAGCATCTATCTCACTGTTTATTATGATAGAAAAAATGATCGAATACCAGTCCCTAGTGTGTGGTAAGTAATTTGTGTTAGTCATTATCACAATGGTCATCATCATTATTTGTTAGTTATTCTTGTAGTGATTGTAGAAGCAAGAAGAAAATGAAGAGCTGGCAAAGAAAAGAGAAAGAAAGACAACAAAGGGAGTGCAATACCCTAGAATCCATAGGCAGAATTCCAAGAAGGCAACTTGGTTTCTTGGTTTCATAACCTTCCTAGAGAAGAAGACAGAGAAAATACCAATAGATTTGGAAAGTAGAAAGTAGATAGCTGATCCAGTTGAGGAGGAATGACAGAACCCAGACTGTAAAGGGTTAAGAGGTAAGGTGACAGTGAGAAAATAGAAGCAAGGCAATTTATTTTATTTATTGAAAAACTATTGGATTGAAGGGAAGGAAAAAAATAAGGTTAAGTAGCTTAAGCTGACAGCAGAAGAGAGAAAAACATATTTGAGATTGGTTTATTTGTTTTGGTATGTATAAAAGGTAAACATGATATTGAGAAGTTATTTTGAGAGCCTTTTTCAAGACTTCTAGGAAAACATTTACAAGTGAACCTGGGTATACACACAGTTAGTTTTGTTTGTTTAATGATTCATAGCTATTTAGATGAAAGACACCAATATTTTTTGCAAATAAAGTTTTGTGGTAAACTTTTGAAGTTTTTATATGTAAGTTAAATCTTTATTTTTAATAAAAAGTAGATGATAATCTAGCGGTGTTCTGTTTCCACGGTTATTTTTCATTTATCAACCAATAAATGCTTATTTGTTCTTTACTCAGGGTAGGCTATGCTGGGTGCAGTGGCAGACACCAAGAAATAAGGGATTTCTTTTTCATTGTGTGTGTGAGATAGTTGGAATCTAGGTAAACACACTTCCTAAAACACCGGAAAACTATCTCTGTGGGGTTTTTTTTAAGTAAGATTTGTTTTGCTATTTATTTAGGTAGGAAGGTCATGTTGTTTGCCTAAAGACTTTATATCAGTGAAATTTTATATTTTTGCCTGATTAATTTATTTTAAAAATGTTAAGAGTGCTACAAACAGGTACACACACTTCAGCAATGTCTCACTTGGAAAATGTCCTATCAGAATTATAGAAATATCTTAAGAATTATATTATTTTATTTTCAAATAACCATTGTGATTGCCAGTCACTGCTAAAAACATTTATAAGTAGATAACACACTAGACTTCTAATTCTTATTTACCTACAAATAGTTTAAGGCTGAATTACAGAGCTACAAATGTGGATTTATCTTTATTGACTATCTAGCGGCATGTTGACAAGCAGAAGAGAAGTGTTGTGGTCCTTTCTTTGCAGGTATGGCTGATGGTGATTATCATCTCTATGTGAGGCTGTGGTTCAGAGGATCATTATCAAGTGGCAGACCTCACCATACTGCACCCATGTGCCATTGATCTTGGATTTGTGGTTGAAACCATTGTCCATTATCATTTTGCATCAGATGAACTACAATACACACTTTTGTTGTTGAGAGTTTTTGATATCACTTCTTCAGAATCTGTATTCTCAATATTTATGCTGAAGAAGTCAAATATTGCAACTAAAACAGTCTGTTGCTAAATATTCCTTACACCTTAATGAGCAGTGAGACCAGTAGGAAAACTGGAGATGCAGGCTTTATTGACAACACAATTGCTCACTGTCACAATTCTCACAGGCTTACTCGAGGCCATACTCCACCTCTGTCTGTTCAGTTGCCACCTGCACAACCTATGACCAGTCCTGAGCTCAGAAACAATTGTTAAGCAAAGTTTGTCTTCGGTTCTCCCAGAAGCTCCCTTTTCTCTTCATGTCTCTTCTCACCTTCTATCCTTAACCAAATGTTTAGTTTCCACATAGAAATTCATGTCAATATACAAAAGTGTATGCCTGCTTAACAAAGTGCATCTTTTATATCCCTTCTGAAAACTAAACCAAACCACAACAAAGCAAATAAAGCAAAACCGATGCTTATTTTGACCAGGCTGTAGTTTTCTACATGTATATTTACATTCCACATATATATGTAGTATTCTACATATATTTGTTGCTATGGCTTGAAAATATATAAGAACTACTTATTTCTTCTAAGCTGGAAGATTTAAGTTTAATTTACCATATCTGTGTGCATCTATATGTAGACAGCTGATTATCTTCTCATTCCTTTCCCAGTTATTTTATTCTGTGAATTTTCAGGCAATTTCTTCACTGATGACCTTTGCATGCTTACAAGTAGTCATTTTAGAAGATACAGTTATTAATTTTGTTCTTTCCTCTCGGTTTTCACTTGGAACTCCTCTAAATTGGATCATCAAAATATATAGAAACATCTTTCTCTTCAAGTCCCTCAATTTCTCTTCAGGACTTTAGGGTGGCAAACTTTTCCTATTCTCTGGACCCTTCATTCTTCTTTCTCTCTTAGTTGAACTCCTACAGTCTGATGAATCACTAGTATCTAGCATAAATCTTGGCTTTTGTAAGAGGGATTTGTGGAGCTCTAGTCTAATGCCCTAAGAGACAGATGGAGATCACTTAAGATTCCTTCTTGACCTGTATCCTAATTCATGGTCCCGGATCAGGACCCTCCTTGTTTCAACTTTCTCATTCCTTAAACCTGTGTCCTGGACTTGGTCTCCTGGCTTCATTCCTGCCTTGATCTTGGCACTCTCCTCCCAGTGATGCATTCCTGCCCTCAAACTCCAGGCTACTCCAGTATCCTGCTGTCTGCTGTTGAATTTCCCAGTGTCCCATTACCCAAGCTCCAAATGCCATAATGCTCTGTGTCTTTAAGAGATACTTATTCAACCAGATGCTCAGCCTGATATCGCATTACCTTTAATTCTTCTTACTCCCTCACTTAACCTATTCAAACAGTTACCACATTCAGTGGATTCTTTTCTCATATCTTGAAGCTGTTCCTAACTTGATCCCATAGCTATTACTCTGATTCAGGCTCCTATTACCTTATTGGCACTGATATTCTCTCATTCCAATTGGTCTGAATCCATTCCCTTGTGAAAATACCCATGCTCTTCACTGAATGTAGTCATTTATCCTTTGCTACCTATCTACCTACTGCCTCTATGAGAATAAGACTCACACTGTATCAAAGTAATAATTGTACATTTGCCTGGTGGTGTTCTAAGAGCTTTACAAATATTAACTCATTGTAATGCTTATCACAACCCTATTCTACTTTTATGGGTGAGACAACTGAGGCATAGAGATGTTAAGTCACTTGTCCAAGGCTGCCTAGCTAGTGCAATGACAATCATAATTTGATCCAGGCAGTCTAACTTCAGCACCTCATGCGACCTCTCTAATTAAGATTAATTATCATCTCCTCTTCAAGGTGGCAGGAATAATCTAGCTTCACTTCTTAACTTTCAAGAAACTTTTCATTTTGAATATAAATGTTATTTAGACAGGTTTGTTTTATCCACTTCAATAGAGATGAAGTATCTTTGAATATTACATATTAGTAATTTTTGCATCCAATCTTGGCAACTTATTATTAAAATCTACTTGAAATAATGAGTCTTCAAGAAGAAAAATATAGAATTAAGAATATTAGAGGCAGCAGTGAAATAACAGAGGGCATAGAAATTAAGCACCTAATTTTATGTATGTTTATTAGGAAGCAGGCAGATATCTGAGATCAAAGACAAGGGGAGGAGGTAGGAGGAAAGGAGAGGAGGAGCTAAGTGAAGGACCATTTAGCTTGCTAGAGGAAAACAATGGATGATAAACTTTGAACTTACATGTGTCCTTTTGGTATGGAGATGCCACTACTATTAATAGGACACTAGCATTGTATTAGGAATTATATGTAATAACATCTACTAAATTGGCTTAATGTCAAGAGATGAAGAAATGAGAGAAATGCAAGAAAATACATAAGGAAAAACATTTCTAAAGGAAAAATATTTTAAATAACCTCAAATTTTCTCTCAAAATAGTCACTCACATGGATGAATAAATACAAGGTTGAAAGCTGAACAAAGTTTTAGTTGAATTATTTATCCAAATTTGGCCTAAAGGCACATTAATATGTGAAACTCTTTTCATTGTTACCAAGATAGAAATATTACTCTGAAAAATAGTGACCATTAAAAAATATGCTATATTGTGAGTAGAAAATGCCATTCTCCTTGCTATGTTTATGATATCTGTAAATATGTCTTCATGGCATATTATTCACCAAGACTATGCTATTTCACCTTTGGTGACATACTTTTTACCTCCTATTGATGTGTTTGATTAGTAAAAAGAGGGTTACGGATGGCATTTGCTGTAAACATTAAGTCAGTAACCAGGGTTTGGCTGCTGTGAATAATGCCGCCACGAACATCAGGTGCATTTATTTTTATGGATAAATGTTTTCAAATTTTGGGGGTAGATACCCAGAAGAGGGATTGCTGGGTCAGAAAGTAATTCTAGTCAAATGGTAGTTTTAGTTCCTCTTCTTGAGGAACCTCCACACTGTTGTCCGTAGTGGCTGTACCAATTTACATTCCCACAAGTAATGTATGAGGGTTCTTTTTCCCCTACAACCTCTCCAACATGGTAGCCAAGATATGGAAATAACCGAAGTGTCCTTCAATAGATGGCTGGATAAAGAAGATGAGGTACATATATACAATGGAATAGTACTCAGCTGTAAGATGAAATACTGCCATTTGCAACAACACGGATGGATTCTTGAGACAGTCATGCTAAGTGAAGTAAGTCAAACAGAAAAAGCTGAGAACTATATGATTTCACTCATATGTGGGATATAAAACTGAAAAGAACAAACAAAACAAATAATAACTCATAGACACAGGCAACAGCTTAGTGGTTATCAGAGGGAAAGTGGGGAGGGTGGTAGACAAGGGTAAAGGGGATCAAATATATGGTGATGGAAGGAAATTTGACTTTGGTGAACACAACGCAGTTATACAGGTGGCGTATTATTGAATTGCATACTTGAAACAAATAATTTGATTACCCAATGTCACTCAATAAATTTATTAATAAAAATATTAACCAAGACTTGAGACCCTTTCTGAATCTCAGATGGGAGTTAGTGAAGTTCCTTTTTAATAAGACTTTCATTATCTCCCTGCTTCCTCTACTCACGTGTAAAAGTCGGGAGACTAAAAGCATAGAAGGTGAAAGAGGGGGACAAATACATGAAAGTTTTGCTCTACTTAACTATGACCATGACTTCCATTTGAACTTTGTTTCCCCCCCCCCCAGGATCTCACACACTCCTATACATGAACACACATGTAAAATATAAAATGAAATGCTTTTAGATTTATCCTAGTAACCATGCTTGTCTGCGAGGCAACCAACAGTAGTTATATTTACAGATTCTCTATCATTAAATAACAAAAACAACAAACACAAACAAAAAATTCTGAATCCTGCATTTGCTCTATCCTTTGTGTGGCAGGCATGCCCAACATTTTATGTCTTTATTCAAGACTGATTATTAATTTTTAGCAAAAGAAAAGTTGTTTTTCAAAGATTAGTTCTTACTAGTTATTAAGTACATATTCTGCTACCAGAAAAAAAGTAAAATACATCAAACCGAGTTGGAGATGAAGGAGATAGAGATAAAAATCACAGATGGCATAAGTCATTTGGATTCCGAGGTGTATTTATTCAGCATTCAAGCAAGGGTTTGAACAAGCAGGCTGCTCTTCACCTCTTCCTCCTGGCTTCACAGGATCTTTGAACAACACTGGACGGTCTTCACAAAGCAGCTGTACAAATTGCCCTCAATCCAGAAAGCTGGCTGGACTTATAGGGGTGATATCGTTCTGTTTTTTATTCCTTACACTGAAATGCAATGAGTGAAGATTTTTATTTTAAAAAATCTTGGATCAAATTTTTGATTGATTTGGAGAGTCTATTAAAAGTGATAACTTACTTGTGACATATGAAGAACTGATCACATCTATGCCTCTGAGGACCCTTTCCAAATGGTTCAGTTTTATTACTCTGAAGTGAGTGTCTAACACACTGTGCAAACCATAATCTCGGAACTTATCTTATTTTAATCAGTGGTGTACTTATAGTATTTGAGCCCTGGAGCAGATCATTTTTTAACAACTTTTTTCTCTGTAGGACAAAATATATATGGTAACAATAATGTAATAATCAGAAATAATCATTATTTTCAGATTTTTTCAAGGCAAATTTTATTTTTTCAAGTTATAAAAATATGTACATGTCAAAAAATATAGTCTAATCCATTATAAGAGTAGGTCCAGCTATTTGAAAGTTATACAGAGTTTGGAAAAAGCGACGCATATACAAGTCTTAAAACATATAATTCATGGATAGTGTACAATCACTCAATTAGTTATTGCTTGTTCTATGCAGCTTCTACTTTAGATTGTGCTCCAGAAGGGAAAGGGCAATGTTTGGGCATTCTGATTTTCGCTGCTAAAGCTGTGCTTTTTAAAAGCCAATCCAAAATCAGAATAAGCTCACTTAGAATAAAATGTAATGTATAAATTTTGATTAGTACTAAAATATGGAGTGGTCTAAATTTCAGGTCCACCTCCTTGTCCTATTTAATTCTATTTTATTAATATATCAGAAATATAATGTGTATGTTGAGGCAGGACTAATGAATTAACTAGTTTTCAAAGGAAGTGATAACCATTAACTCTGACTTGCAATGTAGAAACAAAGCTGGCATGTACAGCTTAAAAAAACCTTAAAACAATGAATTCAAGAGTGGAAAAATGTTTGAAGTTTAACCAAAAACCCAAACTGTATTTCTTTCTCTTTAGAAGTTAAGACATAAAATGAATCAATTTGTTCTTTTGAAGTTTATGGGCTCATGAAGATCTGGTGCTATTTTCTCATTAAAAGGACAAAAAGTTAGCTACATAACAGGGAACATGTTTTAAAACAAATCCATTTACTCATAATGCCAAATGGAAGAACAATCATAAAATTAATTTCAACTTTAATGAGAAAAGAAGAAAATGCAGTTGACAGTGTAAAATGCAGAAAATACATCACTTACTTTGGGGGGTGGATAATGCACAGGAGACTTTTGTCCTGAAGTTCCCATGGAAGACTTAGAAATTAAGAGTGTTTAAAAGAGATAGCAATGGCTTTGTCTCCAACTTTCCTGTCAGACCCCACTGTAGGGTCAGGCTTATTGCTGACATTTTGTCCCCGTAAGTTCTTGAATAAATCGAGACATATATTGGAAAAACTTTTAAAAATCATTTTTAGAACAAAAGTGATACTCATGACCATTTTGCAATGATACTTATTAATTAATGACTTAAATACTAAAAATAGGCTACATTTTTAAGAAGTAGAAGACAAGTACAAAAATTTGCCATTTGGCCACCCCTCCTAACTTTTGGCCAACCTTGGATTTATGTATTTCTCACTCCCCGTTCTCCCATTAAAGCTATTAGCCCCACTACCATTCATTAACTAAAATTATAAACCTGAAGCTTCCAAGAAAAATCTTTTTAAGAAGTTTCGCTTTTAAGTCACTAACTGTATCCAATACTCAGGTATCAACTAAGAACATTTTACACCTTTGTAGTAGATTAATTCACTTCATAAGCACACGTATCAACATTAAAAAAAATACTTAACATGAAAAAAGACTCCCAAATATCTCTGCATGTGATTCAAATGTCAGAGTAGTTATGCAAACCTAAATTAGTAATGTTTTCATTGAACTGATCTGAAAAAAAAAAAACAGTAAAACTGTATGACCAGTATTTACTGAAAATAGGTATGTGTTCTACTACGAAATTAACTTAATAAGAAAAAATATACTCTACTTTCTCCTGGGGAGTTATGCTGTGCTCATGTCCCACAGACAGCATTATAAAAGGATTTCATTTTTGTGATAGGCTGGGCTCACAGTGTGTATGTTAGTACAGAGATCACGTGTTTATAATATCACTATACGAATGTCACTGAAATGATATATAAGGCATGTAAACTAGTGTTAAAGCTATAAAGGGCAATGACCCAAACTGGCAGCTGCCAGAAAAGGTGCTGCTAGAAATAAAAAAAATAAAGAAAAATATTAAAGACATTTCAGCACATACTAGTTCAAATATTCCACAATGAAATGAATTAGTTCACATTAATTTGTGTTACCAGAACTAATGAACCAAAGGAAAATAGACTTTTGCCCCCTTTACTAGCCCAATCTTGAAAATGAAGCAATCACTTGCAATCTTCTATATAATTTTGTTTGACTGAGCAGACAGCAGGAAGTTCAGAGAGAAGTGTTGTTTGTTTCCAACACACATCACAGCTCTACTGGTCACAACAAGAACTGTCATCTGAGCCTAAGTAACGTGCTCATGAACTGGTTGGCCATCTCACTTATGACCTGGAATTCACTAGAAGGCAACACATTGAAAAAGTTAGGGCTTCCAACCCTGTAACAACAGTTCCATTCCACATTAAAGAGGCCTTGTCCATATACAGCCTGGTCATCTCAGAGTAAATATTGACAATTTCTCCAGCTCTACCTGGCTGACCTACATATGTTTTAAAATCCAAAGACATGGCCATCATGGAGCCTGAAGCAGCCTGTTCAGGCAGGGGTGGTGTCCCTACGTCTTCATGTGTCTGGTTCCCTCTGCATGTGGCTGGTTTGCAGCTCCTCAAGAAAACGGTCACTCTTTCCTTGGTGTCTTCCTCTGTTTTGCTGAAACCAGGCTCTTTGGAATTGTTTCATACTTTGAATTGCCTCTGCCCCGCTCTCTGTCCTTTGGCCTAGCTCTAACTGCAGTTTTTGGTTTTTTTTTTTCCGTGTACATGTTTCCCTCCCCTACTTGCCTCTTACTCATTATTTTCATATTTTTTCTTTAGTTTTGCAAAAAAAATTTAACAAAGTGAAAAACAAAATTTGAAGGAATTATTCAAATTCAGTATTCAGTAAAATATTTTCTTTATGAACTGAAATTTGCACTTACCAGAGAAAAATATTATATTTTACTGGTAACACTTTCACTATTTTAAACTATAAACACAAATAAAAACAAGTTACATATATAAATGTATGTTAATATATAGTTAGATAATATATATTAATAAATGTAATTTAAACTCAATAGTAATGCAGGAATTGTTTAGAGCTTAGGTGAGCAATTTTTTTTCCTTTTTAGAGGAGTATTTATCACTAATGTGGTTAAGAATCGCCAACTAATGGTGCTAATAAAATGTAGAATCTCTCAGCTGGTTTTATTATTCTTTTTCAATTATGCAGAGTCAAAGCATCCCTTTGTCCCCTTACTGATGCACAGGGATAGACAGATCTCTCCTACCATTGGCCTTGGTTCCCCTCCGTTTGTAAAGAATTCTCATTAGTTCGTATTAGCATCCCCTATGCCCTGCCATGTAACCAAAAGAATTTTAGGTCAAATGAGTATATTTTGGTGCATAGTAGCCAATTGTTTTGCCTTCCTCACCCACACACATCTTTCAAATGATGACATAAGTGATCTCATGAGATTAGAACTTTTACTATAAACATTTCTTTCCAAAACTCTCAATGAGAACTAGAGTTCTGGTTGATCTAACAGCTAGCCTGAGGATAATGGATAATATTGGCCATGATGTGATTTATCCCCAACTTCCTTCTAGAAATCAGTCTAGCCCAATTCTCTGCTGTATGTCAAACTTCAGGTTTGAGAAACCTGGAATTTTCTCTCTGTTTCTAGCTAACCTAGAGAACAGGTTTTCCTGGTCTAGATTAAGTGCATTCAAATTATGCATAGATGAAAGTATAATAATCTAATATTCATCTTAAAGCTGTTACCTGCAGTGGAGAGGAACAGAAATAGAATATCTAAAGAAAGGAACATGCATAAATATCATGTTAATAGCTTTCTTCCTGGTTAGGACACAGTGAACAAATAAAAGTGTAATAATTCAGCAAGAGAGAGGATATCAAAATGAATCATTAGCAAAATGGGCCTAAGCCAATATTGCTGAAGTAGAGTCCTTTTGTGAACTTTATCATGTCTTAGCAGTGATGGCAGGTTTTATTTGCTGAGTCTTAAAGATCTGTGTTTACAAAAATTGTATTGTTAAGCAATGAATCTAATAATCCCCAAAGCCAGAAAGCTGTTATTACTGTATGCTTTTCAAACATTTCCTTTCTGGCTATAAATACCAGGTAGGTGTGTGAGAGTCCTCTATGAGTTCTTTCCAAACATATATATATATATATAAAGATATATGTTTTATATATATATATATATATATATATATATATATATATATATATGAAGATATATATGTATATGTATATGTATGAATGAGTAGGGGTAGTATGTGGCAATAAGAAACATATCTGGGAACTCATTAACTTCAAAATCCCATTGTGTGACTTCCAGAAGTATTAGGACCTCAAAGCCAAGTTTAATCAATTTATTTGTTTATCTACATGTTTACAGCAAAAAAAAAAAAAAAGAAAAAAAGAAAAAGAAAACTTTTTAAGAAAATGGAATAGCACAAATTAATGTGGGATAATGAATCTCTATAAATACAGAAGAGAAATATCATACTCATGTAAATAATGTTTATAAAAATTTTTTAACCTAGAGTAAATAGTTTAGGGAAAACTAATAGTTCTTTGAATTTAGGAACTTTGGTTAATTACTGAACAGAGTTTAACTTCTACTTTACTAAATATAATGGTCATGAAATGGGGCCAACATAGCTCCATATGATCTTTCTCCATTATGTACATTATATATCATATAGAGCAAGTCTTCACTTAATATCATCCATAGGTTCTGTAACTTTAAGAGAAATGACATACAGCAAAACCAGTTTTACCCTAGGCTAATTGATACTAACAAAACTTAAGTTTCTACATCACTTCAACAACATTTTAACAAAATGGCATTGAACAAAACAACATTATTTGAGGACTTGCTATATAAATAATATTACATATATGGATCATACCTTTAAAAATCTCAGGTAAATCACTTAATAATCATCCATTTAAGATTATTTAGAGTCTATACACCTATTCACATACAGTTTGTTTTCCAAGCCTAATACTTCTGTCACCCCTTCTGGCTCTCTGGTATGTCCTAGAGGCAAGGGTCCACTTGATTTCAGTGTACAGTGCTGATGGGACTAACACTGACTTTCAGCAGGAGGGACAGAATCTCAAGGAAAATGCTCTGTAGTTCAACATTGTGTCACCATGACTTGTCTTTAATCTGGCTTTGAGCTTGAGTCCTCATGAGTGACTGGATTTCCATCTTTCTCCTTGTACCTAAATCTCAGGGTCATTCGCAGGCTTAGATCAAGCTCCATGGAGAATGGCTCTCAGCTCAACCAAAAAGCCCCAGACCTCGAAGCAGAAAGGCCATTTCCTGAATCCATCCTCCTGAACATTTCTCCTTTCCTTCAATCCTCAAATCTGGTTCTCACCAATAGGTTTGCTTTTTTTCTACTTGGCTCTGTCTTGAATTACAATGCACCCGTTTATCTTACATAAAGTAAGCTCCTAAAATATTTGCTATCCAAGTTTCCAAAATTCTAGACCTTTTTCCTTGGTGGCCCTCTGGTTCTTTTCTGACTTATTACTTGCCCAAGTCTTACATCCTCCTCTGTGTTGTGAACATTTGTCTTCCTAGAAAATCTGATTGATAATCTTTGGTACACTCAATGATTGAAAGCTTATTTCCAGATCCTTAATTTTACCTTGGTCATCTGTTTCTCAGTTCTACTCTGGTCTAATCAATCTGTTTCCTTCTGTTCCTATCATTCTAGCCTGGCTCTTTACTCTGAAGTATATACCTTGTCACTGACATTCCTAAAATCAGCATTTAATGTGCCTTGATTAGAGAGAAGGAGCCTCATCAAGCTATGTGACACAGAGAAAATGCTCTAAGTCTTAAATTTGATGCCGTAGAAAGAACCCCATGTAGCTTTAGGCATTTGACTCATTTTTTTTCTTACAATTTATTTAAAAATGAAGCTTTGTGAGGTTTTAATTGGATAATGTATAGCAATATACCTTTCACAGGGCCTGGTGTATCTTCTGCATAACTTAGGATTTGGTCAGAGAAGCAAAATCATCAGGAATGAGATAAAATAAGGGGCTTATTAGAGAGACATTGGGCAAGTGTGGGTTGGTAAAACAATTTACATATGACTGTTGCTTTTTCACTTGGTGTTGGGCTTGAAATGAGTAGGGAGCTGGAAAAAAGAGATGGGTATGAAGTGGAGAAGAGCAAGTACAAACTAGAATCCAAGAGAATAAACAACAATCCACAAGGATAAGCTGGACACTAAGCTGATCTGTCCCCACCTCCAATCCTGTACATTTGATGAGGCAGGTGACCTGCAGGAGTAAATACTTTCTTTCAGTATCTTAAAAATGTACCTTGCCCAGGAGTTGGAGAAGCACAGGGAGGAGATAAGACAGAAGCTAACAAGGCGAACCAGCATATCTTCAACAACGTGCATAAGCTGCACTAGTATTGGACACTACACAGACCTACTAAGCTAAACAAGACTCCTGATTCACTTCTAAAGTCATTTCCTCTCACAAATTTCTCTTGTGGTTAGCCCTAGCTCAGAATTATACAGAGGAGAGAACTCTGGGAAACATATTTCAAGCTTAGCTAAGCTGACAATATAGAGACACCAAATCCTTTTCTTTCTTCCCACCTAAGCTTTAAGTCTATAGCTAAAAAGATGTGCTGAAAAATTATATATAAATTCTTTAGGTGTTGTTTAAATGACCCAATTGAATTGACAATCTTGGATTCAATCAGCAGCATCAGTTTATTCCACTATTTCCTGAAACTGGACATCGGGTCAACTTTATTTTAGACTTTGTCCTTTAAGCCGGATCGAGTTATTTTGATTCTCTTTGCCACAGTTATTGTGTGTCTAGGATTTAACACTATCTTTGAGGCTATGGCTACAGCAATTTTGTACTTCTTTCAAGCATGATTGGAGAATAATTGGTTTATGACATAGGAGGTCCTTTTAAGCTTCTTGGGTGAGTAGGGGGTTGGGATCATGTAACCAAACTTCATGAAACTGTTCATTTAATTGTTTTACTCATCCAGATCACTGCTGATAATCCTGATATGAACACCGTGTATTGTTCTTTCAAGGGCAGGGTTATTTTAGTTTTAGAAAGGTTTCCAAAGCTTTTTAAACCTGTTTGAGCTCTGAAGGTCTGCAAGAGCAATGCATTTTTCACCATGTTAAATAATACATTCAAGTGTAAGTGGTTTTCAAAGCGAGGAACTAAAGAAAAGGGCACTGGATGAAGCTGCTCTTGCTGTGTCTCCAAGGTGACTGTTTGTCACATAGCAATAAGCCTGCTCCCTGACAAGGCTGGTAACAGCGGCCTTGGTGGAAAGGGACAGTGTAATCAATAGAGCCCCCTTTAAAGCTGTCACTCAGACTAGATCTGACTAAATTCTTCAAAACATTGAGTTAGGTTTTGGGAGAAGCAATTCATTTCCACGGCAGAAAAAGAAACAGCCCACTGCCTGTATCAACCTCCAAATTTAGAATAAAAGATGCTATATTAATTTTATGAAAATGAATCTCTTAAGAACTCAGATGTGCAACACTTGCAAATGACTACAGGCAGAAGAATCTAAGAAACACATTTCTGACTAAACTCTAAACAACAGGAAGATAGAATCTTTAAATCCTACTTCATCCACTTTTAGTATCTCAGTAACATTTTTCCCTGAAAAAAATTTAGCATTTTAAAAAATATTTGGAATATCTAATTAAAGAATTTATCTGTTAGCCCTATGAATATTAAATCTGAGGTTAAGCACCACATGGAAATGATTCCAATTGCTTATTTTATTTCTAGTTTCTAAATCTAGCAACGAGTTTATAATGTGTCATCTAATCATTCATTAAGGATGGAATACTATATTAGCAATTAATTATTGTCAAACACAAGCTCATTTAAGACCTCTAGTAATAGTTTAGATGGAAATGAGAGGAGCTAAATTGTGGCAGTGAGACTAGGAAGGAGGCCTTAAGAATTCCCTGACTTTGGTGGTTGGGGAGTGTAGAGAAAAAGCCAATTTAGAGGTTTCTCGCTTGGACCATTGGGTAGATGGTAATGCGATGATCTGAGAAAGAAAATGCAGGAAGGAAAGCAGGTGGGAAATGAAAAGATCAGTTTGCAACTAATATCTGGAACTAACTGCCGCATCACTGGGTGTATCTGTGGAAGTTCTTAGTGAATTTCCCATCAGTATCCATTCTTCTGAGCATCAACAAAACCACTCTTAACTTCTCACCATCTGCATTTAGTGAGGGGAATCGCAGCTGCTTTCTATGTCCCCACAGTTGGAAAACCCTGTGATGCTGTCAGCATTTCGGTGGTTGGTTGGCACTGGTCCAATTTGTGGGTGGATTTTATTGTTGGTAATAGCGGTGTTGGCTGTTTTCAGGGCTAGTGATTTGTCTGCTCCTTGGCATATGAAGCAAAATTGCTGAAAGGGCACCTGGGGCAGCATCTTAAAATCGTGTCCTTTAAAGATGTTAACTAATGAACTTCAGTTTGATGTTTTACCAGAGCCTGTGGGATTATGGGTAAAAACTAAAAAAGTGAGGTTCATGTGCTGAAAGCAATGATAAAATTTGCTTTTTATGCACTTTTAGAAAATGCGTAAATGTTCCAGGTCAGGCAGCACCGTAGCTGTCATAATGTGTTGGCATCTTGTCACTCTTACACTTTATCCTCTGTGTAGGATTGTGTTTGTTTAAACTGAATTGCATTAGGCTTCTCTCTGTTAGAATAAAATATACTCAGTTCCCCAAATACTAAACTAAATTCACTTGGATATTTTATTGCTAGTTTGTAGTCCAGCCTCTCACTTTTCATGCCCGACCTTAATAAATTCAGATGTACAGATGTATTAAGTGACAATTGAGATGTTCTTTAGAGAATGGAGGTTCATGAATATTGACTTATTGAATAGATGTGTTATAATGTACATTAATTTTTTCCTTGTCTACATGGGGAATAGACTGGCCTTGTTCTTATATACTTACTTTTGTATTATTCAGAATACCAGCCTACATATATATAATATGCATTCAGAATGTCAGTTATAGATGTTGCTCTGTATGTGAGAAGAAAAATAAATAGATAATGAAAACTGGGCTTTTTAAAACATCAATTTGGAAAAATTAAATGGAGTTATATCTAAAAATATCTGAACATGTCCTTAAATCAACTCCCAGTTTTTGCCAAAATTATTTTATTATAAATACAATTTTGATTTACTTATCTTTAATGCTCTCTTTGGTGCTCTGTGCATCTCTTTGCTTCTCTGGAGACAGAGCTCTTTTAACTCTTGCTTCAAGGGCTCTTTTCTATCCATTTCTTTCACAGCCACCACACCAGTCTGGTCTTTATCATGTCATCTCTGGAACTACTGATAGGCTTTTTAATATGACTTCCTACTAGTCTATCCCCTCTTCATCGTCTTAGACCAGATTAATCTTTAAAATAAATTCCTTCACATTTTTCCTCTTTTCAAAAACCATCAGTAGGTTCCCATTTCTTACAATGCAGGTAGGAAATTGAACCTTTCAGTGCTCAGGGACTTTCACAACTCAGAACTCTCTTCCTAATTCAATATTCGTGCCACTCACCCATTACTCTTACAAACTAGGATTTTCATTGTTCAGTGACATATTTCTTTTCCTTCCCTCATCACATTCACTTGTCTAAAATGCCCTCCTGACACCTCTGCTTATCCAAACTGTACCCACCCGTCAATGTCCTGCTTCTAGTCACTCTTCCTCAAACATTTTTCTAACTTAATCTCTACTGTGGAGTTTTGTACCTAATTCAATGATATTTTAATATATAGCACTCTGAGGCAGAAATAAATTTTCACTGTTTAAAAACTTTAAAAGTTGTGGAAAAACATTTCAATAATTGCAAAAGTAGGCAATTTAGTGAAATAAGCATCTATGTATCCATCACCTGGCTTCAAAAGTGATCAGCTCATAGCTAGTCTTGTTTGATCTATGCCCTGTTTACTTGCCCTCCCATAATATTTTGCAGTAAATCTCACAAATTGTGTTATTTTATTTATAAATATTCATAATGTGAAATAAACTTTTAGAGAGCATTAATCTGTTTTTACTTGCCCGAGTCATTTGAATAAACCCTGCAATAGTTAGGATGCATGTACCTAGTTCAAACATCTACCTCTGTCTCCATATTCATAACCATATCTATAACCATATCTACATCTATATCTATATTCACATATTTATTCATATCTATATTTATATTAATGTCTATATACATATCTATATATCTGTGCCTATGACTATATTTCTATCTCTACATCATATCTATGTTTATATTTATTTACATACTAGATGGGGTTCACAATCAAAAGATTTGTTAACAAACGACCTATGTTATATAATGAGAAGACTTTACATTCTACTATTCATTTAGTCCAAGTATAATTAGATATTAAAATTATATATTTTTTCATATTAGGTTTCTCACATTAATTTGCTTTTTCATTAAGGAAGCAAGCTAAAGCCCCAATTAAGGAATTAGTGAAACCCTTTAACCAAGAGTCTACTCTGCTTCTGGCAGTGTATAGCTTCCTCTGCTCTTGCATTATGTAAATTATACAGATCCTCTCTGAATGTTTCATGCTGTACTTGTCTCACATAAATCTATCCTGGGATGGTTGGTAATTTTATCATGGTCCTTGCTAGGTATTCTTAACTGATAATATCAATAAATATTTCAAGTTCTGTTTTGCACCCTTAATCAACCATAATATTCAGGAAGCTTCAGGTCCCTGTAAGATGCTCTGAAAAAATCCTGTCAGTGGTTACATTACAGCCACTGATTACTACTACCCTGGGAATGACTGCCCTTCTTGTATCTCACTAGAACCAAGGTTGATCTGAACTCTATGAGGTCTTTGGGCAGGTGCTTTTTTGTTGCACCCTTTGTTTTCCGTAACTGTAGTTTCTTTCCTAATCGGCAGATAAGAGATGCTCCTTTAGGCTAAGTGAATAACTTCCTGATTATAATCTCAGCTAACAAATGTTCTCATAATTTATTGGAAGGTAGAAATGTGGACACTATGGCTCTTTCATCTCAGGGTATTCTTGTTAACTCACTGATATATAGACTTCTGTTTGGGAAAGTTTTGGATAGTATTCTTATAGTCCCAACTCCTTCTCTGGCATTAAGTGTGTTTTATACTTCAATCCAAAGAACATTTCTGAGTACCCACCACATGCTGGATACTTTATTAGATGCTAGGTCATTTGGGTTTTAAAAAGGCACTGTCCATTTTATTGATGCCCTTACAGACAATGGAAAGAATTTCACTTTAATATGGTATTGATAGGCCATTTTTCTTCAATTTCTCTCCATCCTACCATCCTGTGTGACTACTGTCTCCATGTTCCTCTGAGCTCTCTGATCATTCCTACTTCGTTCTCATTGCAGGTTCCTCTCTTTCTGTCAATTCCTTACATGCAGATATATCCCAACACTCTATATTTTGTTTTCTTCTCTTTTGTTATACACGTTCTCCTAGAGTGATCAGGGTGATCTCATGTACTCCATGCTGGTGTTAATAGTGATAATTTTCACTAAAATATCCCTCTTGCATTCCAAATCTGTATTTTCCAATTTACTGGACATTCTCCCTGCACCGCCCCCCCCCCCACCAACATCCCACACTAAATCCTTTACTTCTCTTCCATTGGCACCCTGAATGTCCACCAAAGCCTGGCTGTTAGTCCATCATGTTCCTCCACCCCTCTTTTCACTCCCTATGTGCAGCTAATGGTCAAGCCCTGCCAATTCTTTTTTCTTCTTTATTTCTCAAATTCTTCTCCCAATTCCCATCGATACTTCAATTGTGCTAGCTTTGGCTCTCTTCTTCTCTTTCCTGAAATACTACCAAAACCTATCATAATGTCCTGCCTCGTCTTGCCTTCTCAATTCATTCTTTACCCCCAGAAAAATCTTTATAAAACAGTTTATAAGACGTAAAGCCCCAAAGTAAAAGATGATATTCCTCTGATTGAAAACCTTTAATGATTCTCTATTGCCTATATGATACACTGAAATTCCCTACTTGGGACAGGCTCTTTAAATTTTGGCTTTACCTCTCCAGTCTTATTCCATGATTCCATCTCTCCCTACTGCCACCTTCAATCCCAGCAACATACACATAATCATCCATTTCCAAATCACATGAAACTGCTTCTGTACCTTTTCTCATGCCTGGGAATCCATTCTCCTACTTTTCTAAGAGAATGTATATTCATTTTCTAAAACTTAGTTTAATTATTTTTAATTTTTAAATCTGAAGTCTTTTTTTCTGCTTAGGTAGCTTTGACCCCTCGCACATTTGTATCTCCACCATGCTGTGTACATGATTTCATAAAGCACCCAAGCTACACTATTGAATTGTCTGCTTGTACATATGTCTTCTTTTACTACAATATAATTTATTGATGACAAGAGCAGAGTTAAATTCACCTCTGAATTCCCAGTAACTATCAGAGTACCTGGCCTACAGAAAACGCTATATAAATGTTTATTGACAGATGGGATGGAAGAAGGAGGGAAAACCTCATATTTATGTAATGTTATTAAGCTACATATCTGTATGTTTATGAACTTTATCTTTGTGGGCATAAATACCTGATCCTCTGAAGACTGTGTACCAGTCTACCCTCCTTGAAGTTACGAATATTGTGGTGTGGATTTGGTAATTTTACTCTTTTAGATATGTTAAAAATAGCCATTTTGAGTCAAAAGGCTAGAAAACCTAACTCAAAGAAAACCTAACTCAAACTTCTCGTTGGGTCTTTACCTTTAAGTGTGTGGACCCAAGGATTTTTTGACTGCCCAGCATCTGAAACTCCTTCCCACGTTTCTACTTTAAGTCTTGGTAAGAGGCAAGGCCTGAATTCTATTAATGCTCCAAAAAGCCCAGCTCATTCGGATTCAGGAATGAAATTTAGGCTTGGCCAATAAGACCAAAATCCCCATGTTATTTTAAATTTGAAGGAGTGACACAGTGGGGTAACTTCAGAGACAGTGGGGTACCTTCATTTACGCAGCAGCCGCACCCATTCCCCAGGTTGGTAGCAGCACTGAGTACCTCCAGTGGCAGAGCTAGAGATGTCTTCATATGATAATTACTGTGGTCCTGGCACCACCTGATATTCCTTGTTCCTGCTCATTTTCCAAGCCTGGTGCTCTAGTCATCTGAGGAGTTTCCTGATTTACTCCAGTATTTTTGATAAAATCCTTCCATTTCAAAGGGCCAGTCTGTTTTTGTTTCCCTCTGCTAACAAAATTGACTAATACTTATTGAAATTTTACTTATGCAAAATTGTTTAAGTGGAAGGCAATGTGCTAGTATGCTTCTAATTTAAAAATGGATGTATTTAATTCACTAAATACGCTGGGCACAGCTCTCCCAAGTAATGAATACAAAAGCAAAATGTTCTTCTAACAGAACACCAGGGAGCAAACTCTGTGGGTAAACGACATAAGTAATTTATGAACAATAACCATTGCTTTGCCTTCAGATATTTCTATATCTCCTTTGCATGCCTTTCCCCAGGTGCCATATGAAAGGGGAATAGTAGGTGGCTAATGAAGATGTTCTCTGTGGAATTATATGGAGCCTCAAGAGTAAGAAATAGAGCAATTGTCTGCAATCATAACCAGATGTTGCAAAGCTCTGTAAGCCTTAATGGCTGTTGTTTCAATACAGCGTTTTAGAAGGAAAAAAAAAATCAATAACACTAAAATAAATTATGGGAAGTATTTACTGTCCATTTTTCATGAGAAAATTACTGTACTGAGACTTCGTTGTGCTCTTTGGATGTGGTTTGAAAGTTAAAAAGGTAAAAGATTCTGTTTATACTTGCATGTTTGGCTCTTGTATGAAGTTTTATGAATTATCATTGGGATATCTATAGAGCATTTACTACCAAAAACTATGCATACTATTGACTTTAAGCAACTTAAAATTTATGAAAGAAAAATAGCATCCTGTTCAGCTGAATAGAACAGATGTGCGGCCTCAAGATTCGAATGTGCCCAAACTATTGATTCTTTCTTCTCTTTTAAATTGGACCTCTGGTGGCCGCAAGAATAGTGAGTAATTTGTGCATGAAGCCATTCAAAATTTTCCTCCTACTCAGATACAGATTCATGGATAGGCCAGGCTATAAATTAGTTGGGAGATGCTGGCATTTTAGCATGTTTTGTCAGTGAAACTTTTTAATCTTTACCAGTGTTTCCCAAAGAATGGCCCTTGGACCACATGTATCAGAGTCAACTAGGGTGCTAATTTAAAGCACAGAATCCTTGGCTTCACCCTACACACTTAAATTAGAACCTCTGTGAGGATAGTCTGTACGTCTGTCCATGATGCCTCCTGGGTGATTGGCACACTTTCTGAGTATCCATAATTGACAACGTCTCTCTCCTCTTAAATATTCTCCTTAGGACCAGAATTAATTCTAGTCAAAATGTGAAGAAGCACAGATTTATATGCAGGGCCTTTTCTCCCAACCCTCCAAATCTCTCTTTTTGATTCATATGGCAGGTAAAGCTTAACCACTCCCCTTAGCCTATTCTATACAATCCATTGTCTGGTGCTTTCCCCTAATGCCTTCTGTTTCTTATATTTTAGACACTCATAATTCAGTCATCATATTTCTCAAAGTTTATCCTTTCATTTAGAAAAACTGTCTTGGATTTTATCTCCATAGCCAAGTCATCTAAGGCAATTGGGAACCACTGACAGCCTGCTCTGTGAACAGTATGAATGGGCTAGAGAAAATTCTCACAATAATCCTTTCTTGAGTGATACTCAAGCATAGAAACTTCCCTGTGTAAAGCACTTGGTTAGCTGTCTCTTCCAAAGGAGTCAATTAAATATTTGACAGCTATTACACTGTTAATAAACATTTATTTTAAGAATGATGGGCATTTCAATCCAAGTTGCAGGGAATGGTGACATGATGGTATGTCTGTGGGAGAAGTAAAGTCTTTAGTTCAGGTATAGGGAATGAGGAAGCCTTGTCATTGGAAAGCAAATGGTTTAATAGAAGTGAAGTCAGAATGTACTGTACTGAATGCTCCAAAGAAGTCATTAACCAAATAAATTGGAGAGATAATGACTGCCTGAGTGAGGGGGTAGAGAGTGGGGGTACAATGTGTGGTAGCTGAGTGGTGGAGCAGGAGAAGATAATTTTTAAGAACAGTTGAACAGCAGGGGCTTAGGGGTACCAAACCCCACATAGTCAATCTGTGTATAGCATAACTTAACTACTAATTGTCTACTGTTGACTGGAAGCCTTACCAATAATGTAGTCAATAAGCACATATTTTGTATGTTATATGTATTATATACTGTATTCTTACAATAAAGTAAGCCAGAGAAAAGGAAATGTTATTAAGAAAATCATAAGGAAGAAAAAATACGTCTATCATACTGTTTGTATTTATTTTTAAAAATTTTAATGTAATTGGAACTGTGCAGTTCAGACCTGTGTTGGTCAAGGGTCAACTGTACATCTTGAAGGAACTTAGGAAGGATTTTAGTAGACATGCCAGGAGGAATGCTAAATTAAGGGAATAGCATGAGCAAAGACAGAAATGGGAAGGAGCTTAGCTTGGACATCGAGAGGTCTAAATTGGAGTGGGAAGGAGGGAGTTGGTACTGGAAGCATTGAGCAGGGAGGGGATTGACTACAGCTGTATGTTAGTGTGTGGGAGGGGATACAGACTGCTTTCAAGTACAGCTGACACTAAATACATTCGTAGTTTGTGACAATAAGCATCATCTTTCAATAAGTCTTAAATCACTTATCTCTGGAAGTCCTGTCTATTTAGAATCTGTTTCTCTTACATTTCCCATGTATTAGTGAAAATGCGGCTCCTATTTTCCATCTTTAGTTATTTGCTGAAAGTACCCATGCAGTTATTGTCTCAATATTGGAATTGCTCAGGTAAGATTTTCAGGAAGCTGAGAATGGGTGTTTGAAAAATGCAGTTTGCTTTTCCTTTGAACTGTGAAACACGATATTCCAGGTGATACTAGAAACCAAAAGTCCTTTTTTGATTTCTTTCAGTGACAGATAAATAACATCATGTTGCTTTAGTGAAGGAGAAAATGTTACCCATAGGCAAGAAACTATAGGAGAAAAAAAAAATGATGAGAAACATTATAGTTATTTTACAGATAAAGAAACAAAGAAGGCAAACCATATTTGGGAGGACCCATCCTTATCCAAGGGGCATTTGGTGTTAAGTGGTAAAGTCTGTTAATGCAATAACAAGATTTAGGGGAAAAAAAAGTCTATTATCTTTTTAATTAAAATAGATCTCCCTATCAGTTCATTTAGCATTTCTTATATTTTCTAGATTTGGATTTTTGAAAACCTATCTGCAACTTCTTTGCTTATATTAGACTTGTTTTTTTGATCCCTGAGAAAGTTTTCTCATATCTATTTGGATTCAGTGACATTTCTCCCGGTATTAGATTCTTTTTTTCTGAAGAGTTTGGAATGAATCAATCACACATGGATATCCTGGCGGAAAGTGATATGAATTCTCATATCAGTCACCTGGCCTCCCTCATTTCAATGTAAATAACCGATTCTCTGAAGACTCTATAAAGTTACACATATTATGGTATGGATTTGGTAATTAATTTTACTCTTTTTGATGTGGTATAGCTCATGTTAAAAATAGCCGTTTTGTGTGAAAAAAGCTCTGAAGGAAACATAATTAAAACTTCTTGTTGGGTCTTACCCCTAAGTGCAGTGGACACAAGGACTTTTTGACGGCTCAGCATCTGAATCTTCTTCTGTATCCTCCTTGCCAGCTCTTCTCACATGTCTTCAGCTCCACATACAGAAATAAATTTCACTCGAAAATGGAGAAAAGATTATTACTGAAGTATGCATATTTTTAGATCCTAAACTGCGTATGAAACAAGAAATTTGATTTTGTTTCCCCATAACACAGTTAACTGTGGCTTATAGCACATAGTAGAAATGAGACAGCAAATAATTTACACAGAATGCAGACAATTACAATCTTCAAGACTTTTCACAAAAGTAATCTAGATCTTTTAATAATATTTCTAATTCTCATAATTAAAGTGAACTCTTACTCCAAAGGGTAAAGAAATCTACCTAATAATTGAATGGTGATCTTAATAGTTTAAGCTTCTACAACATTTTAGTATTATCAAGGTGTTTTTTATTATTTTAAACTTACTTACTCTTCACAACACAAAAACTAGGTAAGGCAGGGCAGGTGCTATTAGCTTTTTTAGATGCATGTTAAAATTGAACTAATAAACAGATGGGCTTAAGTCTGACAGCTAGTAAGTGGCAACACCAGAATTCAAATCCTCATAGTCTTCCAACTTCGAAGGGTAGTGTGCCAAAAGAGCAAATGAAGTGAAGCGTCTCTTGATTTTTATATAGGAATTCAGAATAAGGCTATTACTAATGCAAAAAGGTACAGGTATATTTCAGCAATGGATCTTTTAAATATAGTTTAACTTTTATGAAATACCTTGTAAGATAGTAAGTTGTTGCATGTTTTTTTTTTTATAAAAATACAACTTAAATGGTCAGTGTTAGACAATTTCTTTTCAAACATCATCACAAAATACTTTGCAAATTTAGAAACTGGAAATGAAGGTAAAGCTTAATGACTAAAAGATGCATGGTGAATTAATGTTAAGGAGTTGAATAATAAATAGTAAAATAGGATAGATTGACTTAAGTATTTATTTTTAAATGGGAAAAAGTAAGATAAACAAAGAAGAAAACATTCATTTTATTATCATGTATTTTAGAAGCAAACAGTGCAGATAGTGTAAAAAATTCATTATAACTTTTAAGTTTCCAACAATTTAAATTTTTAATCATTTGAAATACTCTAAATATAAAAATCAGCCTGAAGCTAGCAACTCATGAAAAGCGTGAACAAAATCCTTCATATTTCTAAATTATGATATATTTTAGTACTTAGTTTAAGCAACAAAAATTATCATCATAATAGATTATTTGCCTAAAGCCACTTGTATCTTTCCATTGGAGCTTTCAAGTTTTAAAAGAAAACAATGAATAGAAACTATGGATTGAAAATATGTAGTATTTTATGAGAATACTAGCAGAAAAAGATCAGAATATGAGACTTCATAAACGCTCCATTAGAAAAAGTTTCACAATCAAAAATACCAAAGTACCTTGTTAATATAAGAATGCACATACCTGTGTCAAGCAAATAATACACAGTGTGATTTTGGTATCAACATCTGATTCTTTCTAAGGATACTTTAGTGTGTTTTGGAAGTGTGTCTCCAGATCTCATCAGTTGTCCCTTCTTCCATGATTCTGATTCTCAATTTCAGTGTTCCAGATTGACCTTCACTGGAATGGCCAATTACAGTTGTTCCTTTGTGTTCACAGAGGATTGGTTCCAGGACCCTCCCTGCAGATACCAAAATTCGTGGATGCTTAAGTCCCTTATATACAATGGCATTATATTTAGATACAACCTATGTACATTCTCCCATATACTATAAGCTATATGTAGATTACTTATAATGAATACCTAATACAATGTAAGTGCTATATAAGTAATTGTTAGATTGTATTGTTCAGGGAATAATGGCAGGTATAAAAAGCCCATACATGTTCAATACAAAGGCAACAATCATAGGCTAAGCCTAATTACATTGTACACATTGGCAAGAATGTCATATTTTCCCTAAATATTTTCAATTCCAGTTGTTTGAATCCAGGAATGTGAAACCCATGGAAATGGGGGGCCGACTGTGCTTGGATAGCGCTAGCACAGCAATTTAAAAGAAATTCTGTTACACTTTACATTTTCATAAAGTTCACAGTTTAAATGCATCATCTGTTTAATTCATATTTTGCTTTTAATTTGCTCTACATAGTTCTGAGGGATATTATAACTAAAGGAGGGTGTATAACTTAACCTCTTCACAGTATATTATTTGTAAAAATGTCTACAGAAGTCCTCTCCCAGGGAATAAATATATAGCTTAAATGTCTGTAACTGTAGTTTCTTATGTGTGTGTGTGTGTGTGTGTGTGTGTGTGTGTGTGTAGACTGTTATGCCTTTTGATTAAAAGAGCCTACTAAGCTCATGCCCCACCATACTGCAAGAATCCTGGAGACCTCATTACCTCCCATGCTGCAATCTAGAAACCCCAGAAACTCCTGCTGGCAGGATCAGCCCAGATGTACCACTTCCTTGATTCCCATGTCATAAGTGTGCTTTCTGTTCATCTTGAAGAGTACGTTCACATTAATTCTGGATAACTAATTCATATCGAGGATGTTAGAGGTTATCATCCTTTTTAAGCAAGGTGTTAATTAGTCTAAAGAAGTGAAGAATGAAATTGTAGGCATTTGTGGCATGGTGAAAAGAAGATATTTATGAACAAAAAGGAAAAGCATTGCCACATATAGGGAACTATCCATTCTTTCTCTAAATATCTTTAGAAAAGCTTCTCGGTATCCATGACTTGCCTCACTGGCTGGATGTCCTTACAGAGCTGCAAAGAGGGGTGTGATAGTCATTGGTCTCTTCCAAGCATTCAGGTTCTTTTTCTTTATAGACACAGAACAAGATTAAACTATCTCATTTCCTTTGAAGTTAGGAGGGATCATGATAACTTGCTTTGGTCCATAAACTATTAGCAGAAGTGTCACAAGTAACTTTCAAACAGACACTTTAAGAGTCAGCATATTGGTCACTGTGCTCCCTTTCCCCCACCTTTGCAATCATGGAGGCACAGAGATAGAGCCCCTTAGACTCTCTTTGAATATGGATGATATAGAGCAAAGCTCCCTCCCCAGATGGCTCCTGACAAACAAGTAGCATAAGCAAGAAATACACCTTTATTATTTTAAACCAACAATATTCTGGCATGGTCTGTCATTATAACAAAAGCTATCCTCTCTTGACTGGTGCAAGAATCAAGTTGAATAAAATAGAAAAATGCTTCAAAAAGTTTAAAGCCCTCATAAATATAAGCTCTCATATCCATGAAAGATGCCTCTTCTTATTCATAAGATGGGCACTAAGTTTATTTGGTTCATTGTAAGCAATCTGAGTCATTAAGTTCAGTCTTAATATTTGTACTTTTTATCAATCAACAAGTTTCGCAAGTAAATATACTGATGAACAGAGGACTCTGGAAGCTGGTTGGTATCTTCCTTTTAAAGTGGGATAGCTTATCATAGAGAAACAGAACAAGCCATGTGGTGGACAATAGATAGTTCTGGATAAGGGATCCTTCTGATTTCCCATGCCAGGGATCGATCAAGGTTCATTAGTGGAGCAAGAAGTTGCAGACAGCTTTGTTGGCCATCCCAGGGACCCACGGCAATTTGGCTGTCATGTGACTGTCTCATCTCATTGCCTTCAGGTTTTTTGCTTGGTTACCCAATTGAGTACTGATTAGGTTGCTACAGAATTTAGGGTAAAAAGCAGTTTCAGTGAATGGTAGGACTGCAGTTCTAAGCTATATTTATAGTCACAGGTAAAAGGTATTTGGAGGCCTAGAATAGGGAAGAGCTGCATAACAATATAATAATTAAGAATCTAATGATTTAAAATACCCTAAAATACATGTGAAAAGGATAAAAGACCATAAGATGTTTTTCCATTATGTGCTTCTGAAAGGCTAGTATTTTCTCCTTTCTTCTCCCTTCATTATATTTCCATGTAATTGAATTCCACCTTCTGCTCCATTAACCTTCAAAGAAGCTATGTAACAGGTGCTCCGCTCAGGTACTGTCAGGTCCCTACAAAAATACATTAAGAATTAGCCATTCATCAATGCATTAAACATTTTTTAAAAGACTGTTAGTAATTAGTGATGTTGAAAGTTCAGTATGTGAGGAAAATGAGGGTTGTAACTCTTACTGCCACTTTGAAAATAAGCAATACATTTACTGATCTGACCTTACAAAGTGAACTTCTAATCTAGTTAGAGCAACTATTTTGACTCAGTTTATAATGTATTTCTACCATTATTTGGTCTTTTAAGCTATGGGACTTCTTACATCCTAATGGTAAGTAGCACTTAAACCATAAGTATACTTTTGTTTTGTAAAAATAATCCCTAGTATATAAAAGTTTTAATTTCTACAATAGCTCATATGGGTAGAATAAGGTAGTCAAGGAGTCTTCACTGGTCAGAAGAGCAGTCATTTTTCCTTTGTTTAAAAAAATCATACTCCACACATGCTGCTTTATTTGTTTTTTTAAAAAAAGCACTCATTTTGATTTTTTTTTTTTCTCTAAGGGAGATTAGCAGAGCACATGTGATACAGAGTGCCCTATTTCAGGGCTTTTTAAGGACAGTATTCTGATCTCTTAGGCTTAACAAGCAGCTTTTTTTAAGCTTGAACAAGCAATAAAAGCACTCCTTCACTGGGGCCACCCGGGAGTCTGAAGAGATCAGCCATCTCTCCACCTCAGGGGCATTCTGCCCAACTGGAAGTATAAGGCAGAATCAAGAATATAAACCTATTCGGGACAATGTACACATGAACTGCTTAGCTAATAAAATCAGTAGGAGAAAATATTTACACATTTTAATGTGATCGTGTTTTATTTTTGTTTCTTGCAGTGCCACCAAGGTATATGAAAGTATCTGCTCAAACATGACCATCTGCTTGGAAAACTTATTTAAAATAAAAGTAAAATGCACAATGAGTGTATATGTTTGTATCAACATAGATACACACACACACGCTCAGGAAGACTAGTCTAATTTTATTTTTCCTTGTGAAGTTTAAATTCTTAAACCTTTCTGATTCAACAAGCTGATAGTTTTTGACTCCAAATTTCCAGTTGACTGCCTTCCTGGAAATATCTTTTGTGCTTCTTTAATCTTTAAGCAGCTTGTGTTTTGCTTAACTAGTCATCCCAGTTTTTCCTTTTTCTTTTTTTGCCGAAAGAAAAATTGGGATGTGGCCAAACTCAGTGATTCAGGGGACATAGGGACAGATGTTTTCCATACGAAATAGTCAATAGTATGTGTCCAAGTTGGTATAGTCTTACTGTCAAATTTCAAAATTGTTCGTATTTTGAGATGGAAAAGCATTTAAGTTGGGTACACAGAAAACAATTTAACTAAGAGAGGAAGGTGAAGCAGAAAACAATAGCAAAACCATAAGAACATCATGAGAAAGAAATTACAGTTATCTCCTGAAAAGTTAAAATACTTAAGATAAAGAGGTTGCAGATATTGACAAGTCTCATCAGAGCTTATTGGTGGGATTTTACTCGCCAATTCACTGGTGTTCTTTCTCTTCAAATGCTATTTACCTACTCCAATAGTGAGAATATTGTAACTTTAAACAGTGAAGTATCAAGGTAAATAACAGGATTTGAAACAGGTTCACTAAATTGAGAAGAAAAAAAAAGACAGTCATTATTACAATCACCAAATTTCAAATGCAACCTAAAAGCTATCATAAACATGATATAAGATGTATTTTTATTGGCTGTTGTCATTATAAGTAGGTATGAGAAATATTTCAGTTTAAGTGCTTTATTTGATTACAGTCATTAAATATCCACTGTATGTAAGACAATATACAAGCTACTGTATGTGCCATTATATGTACAAATAAAAACCCATAGAAACAATGTAAAAGTTAGATAACTTTACCAAGGGCTTCATGGTCAGCATTGATTCAATAGTATTAACTCAAATGCAAAATCAAAATTTACTTTTAAATAATTCAAGAAAACAGAACCAGAAAATAATCTTAAAAGAGAGGATAAGTGAAGTAAATCTACAAAATTTAATTTAACGTATCAGTTTAGAAAAATACTGTCGATCATGATTGGGGTTATTCATAACTTAGTCACGACCACTGTACAAACAGTAGACAGTAGAGGTATCTGTTATTTATATTAATGAATAATGATTATTTCCTTGTAGATATTAGTTGTGCACTTACCTTATGATCCTCACTTTTTTCATATGTGAACTGGGGAAAGTAATTATCCTTATTCCATGGAATTAATGTAAGGATTGACTGAAGTAATGTACAGAAAGCAAGAAGTCAAGTGTCCTGGCCATAGGAAGTTCTTTTAAAATAGGATCCAAGTCATTTCTCTCCTATGAGTCTTAATTGCACTGAGAATAAAACCCCAACACAGCCAAGGCCTTGTAGGCCCTAAACACCTGATACTTGCCTACATCTCTGTCCTCACCTATACCATGTTCCTTATGATCAGCACGTACCGGCCACACATGCTGGCCTTATTCTGGCAGCTTGAAGACAACAAAGAAATTCTTAGTTCAGGACCCTTGTACCTCTTGCAGCCTTTTCCTGGAATGATCATCCTCTAAGCCTTTGAAAGGTACTTCTTTTGTCACTCAGATCTCAACTCAGTGGCTCCCTCTTCCAAGAGGGAAGTCTTTCCTGACCAGTGGATCAAAAGCTGTCCAGCCCCTCATCCAGCCTCATTCCTCTCTGTCATGTCCACTGTGTTTATTTCCTTCCATAGACTTCTGTTAAAAGGTCACTTTCAGAAAAAGGTAAAATCACGATCTTCATGCACGAATAGAAGTGAACATTCTAAAGGTTTACTCCTTAACTAACATCCAGGCAGATGTTATAATCAGTTCCAAAGATAATCTGTAGATCAAAAAATTTATAGATCAAGAGCATTGAGAGAAATGTGCGAATGGAGACAAAACTGGCTCTTTGGAGCCGGTAGTGGGGAAGATGGGGGAGAGAAATCAATTGTAACTCTACTAGACAGGACGGAATTTGCAAGTATATAAGAATTGTTTTGCATTGCTATCAATTGTCTACAATTTACAGAACTATAAAACTGCTCAAAGACAATGATTGACTAAAACCACATAACCTGAAGGGTTATGCTCTCAACAGTGCATAATTTTCCACTGAAGCACAGATATTTTCTAAACTATATATTAATTCATTAGTTAATTTGCTTGTTTATTTTCTATTTAACAACTTACCATTGCCAAAGTATGCTCCAATGCAAGCTTTCTGAGGGCAGGGACTGTGATTGTTTACTAATGAATCCCATGCCTGGAACCACGCCTCGTATATAGTAATGATGCTATAAAAATAGTTGCAAATATAAAGAAAATAGTTGATATATGGTTGTTTTCACTTTTATATGTACCATTTTCAACCATTTCTTGAAATTTATACAATCTTTGTTTAACATTTTTATTCTCTTATTCTTCCCCTGCTAATTTCAACAACCTTAGAAACACAGAAATTTAAGCTGAGGGGAAACTTAGAAACCAATCAAATTGAAACCTCTTGTTTTATCAATAACAACGTTGAGGTCTAGAGTGATTTGCCAAATGTTAGCAGAACCAGAGCTAGACCCTGCTCTTCTAATATTCAACCCATTTCTTTTCCCAGACTTAAATTTGAATAATGTAGTAACTCTTTTCAATAAAAACAAGAACTCTGAGCACCCAGAGAAGCAGTGACTTAAGAGCTCAAAGCCTACCAAAATATACTTTAATTGCTCATTATCGTCTTGAAAGATAAATGTCTTTATAATTGATAAAATATTAATGTAGTTATTATCAAATAAAAACTGCAAATTAAAAGAAAAATCCCCTTTTCAAAAATCCTTGGGAATACATGGATTCTAGCTTAAAAACACTGCCAAATTATGATCCTCCAGCCAATCTGACAGCATAACTGCTTTTTCACTGTCATTGCCTTTACATTGATTTTAATTCCACTAGTGTCTATAGTGATTGGCTATTAAAAATAAGGTACCACGAGGCAACAAGTATAAGAATGAAGAAGTTACTATCATTATATTGAAGATTTTTTAGTGCAATGAAAGAACTTTGGCAATATACCATAACTTTAACACCAGACAAAATACGTGTATTAGTCACAGTTCTCCAGAGATTGGCTCATGCAATTATCGAGATTGAGAAGTCCCAAATCTGTATCTGGTAAGCTGGTGACTCAGAATTGCCAGTGATATAAATTGCAGTCTAAAAGATAGCAGACTCAAGATGTTTCAGTTCAGGTCTGAAGACAGGAAAAGACCAATATCCCAGCTTGGCAGTCAGGCAGAGTAAGTTCCCTCTTATTCATGGGAATGTCAGCCTGTTCCAGTCAGGCCTTCAACCGACCGGATGAAGGCTTCCCATATTATGGAGGACAATCTCCTTTATACAGTCAAATGTTAATGTTATCCAAAAAACATCCTCACAGACACCCAGAATGATGTTTGACCAAATATTTGTACATCCCATGCCCATGGCGCAGTCAAACTGACACATAAAATTAACCAACACAATATGTAAAGAGCCATAAAAAGTAAAATTTAATTGCTATAATTATGTAAAAGATTTGAAAGAAGAGTTTACTTCAGAAAAAAATCTATTGATTTTCCTCCTCCATTAATCATTTCTATTGTTTCATCAATAGATATTTATTAAACATTTTCATGGGAGAGGTACTGTTTTAAAGGCTAAGAATTCAACATTAAGCTCCACTCACAGAGGGAACATATGCTCTGGCAATATTGACAGCAGAACCATGAGCATTATTCCCTGCTGGACCATGGAATCATGTGTATTCCTTCCTGCTCTCCAGCAAAGACCTTGACCATGGTGTCCCAATTCCCATACTTTCTATGACTCTTTAGCTGTTATCTTCTTGCTTCCTAATACTACTATACGATTAGCCATTAAATTCCTCCTCTGTGCTCACCCATTTTCAGTACACTCATTAATAAAGCTGGTGATTATTGGCCCAGTCTGGGTCTGTGGCCAGCTAAGCCTTTTGATCTTCCTTTCTCTTTTTTATTGTGCTTCTGGAGCATGTCCATATCTTCTTGTTGACCTTCACTACACCTGGACTGTAAAAGACCCTCACAGTCACTGTGGGAGCCACCGCGCATAGGGCCTGAGTGCTCCTCAGTGCCCCAATGTACTCTCAGTATTGTTCCATAGCTATAGCTGTTGAGCACAGGCCCTGTGTATATCACACTCACACATCTCAGCAACCTTCAAGGATAGGAATTATAATCCCAGTTTTGCAGATGAGAAAACAGAAACTTCAACAGATCTAAAAAATTTCCAAGATCACACATCTCATAAATGATGGATACAGGTTTTAAAGCCACTCGGCCTCGTTCTGGATTCCCAATTCTTCCAGCTCTTCTCCTGTCTCCCCTGCCATTATCTTCCCTCAAGGACACCCTCCAGCTCCCATTATTCTCCTTGGGCTCTTGCTTCACCTTCTGTTTCCCGTGTTCTACATCGCCTCCATCCTCTTTTCTATTAACTTTTTTCCTGACTCCAAACCTGCTCAGTTGGAAAAAAAGGAGAAGGGGGAAAAAAAAGTCCTAAGTTAAGCAAACAAACACACATCTATTTGTTCAGCACACCTCTCCGTAAGGCACTGGGCCCTGCCAAATATCAGCCTACATTTCCCCCTTCACGCCAACTTGCAGAAAAGCAGCCAATTTCTACTTTAAAAAAATCACATCTCTCTGTTTCTCCCAAGCCCTGAATAGTCAATTCCTCTCACTCTGCTAGATTTTGCCTTCCCATCCCCCACTGCGCCCATACTGTCAAACAGAATGGCCTTTCTGAGCCCTCGTTCTTTATGACTCTGTTTCTATTTGGTGCTGTGGACCATACAATCATTTGGAATGTTACAGCATAGGTTGAATCTCTGAATAGAGCAGTGATTCTCAACAGAGCCGAGGTGGGTGTAGAGAAGTTTTGACCCAAGTGAGCAGAAGCCAAGGAGGCTGCCAAACATCCTACAGTGCACAGACAGCCCCCCACAACAGAGAATTATCCAGCTCGAATGTTAATAGTGCCAAGGTTGAAAAGCCTTTAGACAGAACAAAAGGGGGAAGGGAATTCTTGACATTTTTTTGTGGTTCAAACTCCAAGTAGATCCACATGGTATAAATGGCCATAATAGGATTATGGAAATGTTTACTCCACTTCTATTTTTCACTTTGACATCTGCTAAAGAACCCAGCAGTTTGAGAAAATGGTAAAGGCAGGTTTGCAGTCTGGATGTTTTCAAAATCTACCCGTTTGCCATGATAGTCAGGTGGGCAGCAGTAATTTTATAACAGTGATCAAAATCTAGTTTCACAAAGGTAATGACGGGGAACCTTCCACAAAGAGACTTGTTCTCCTATTTTTCCTTGTGTCTAACTTGGTGTGTAAGAACAGAGCTTCTGGTTCCTGGTCATCACTGCTCATGCATGGGGGGTTTTAAAAAGGAGTTGGTTGCAGACTTATTAAAGCAAGATTTATTACATTGTGGAATATCTGAAAATGCTCAATATGGTACAGGAAACTTAAACTTAATTCCCAACACAAAAATTGCACATATCGTATTCAAATAAGCTACAGTCTTTCCATTTTGATTCCAGAGATTGACATCATTAAATCCCCACCTTGAACACTATGGCCTTCCTCAATTCCGGCACCTTTCCAATTAGATCGCAGCCTGGCCCAAGCTACTTTCAAGTTCTCACTAATTTTCGTTAGGAACCCTTCTTCTACTCAAATACTATAATTAAAGTTTCAAAAATATTCAGTCTATTCCCAAGGTTCTCTTGAAGTATGGACATACAGAGAGAGAGAAGAGAGAGAGAGAGAGAGAGAGAGAGAGAGAGAGAGAGAGAGAAAACCTACCAAAATGTAAATTCTATGCAATGAAACCCAATAATTTTAATTATTTTTACATGGGCAGTACTATAGTGTCAAAATTTTAGTAACATTGCCTATAATAATATATAAAAAAAACCTTTGCACAAAATGGAAAAAAAGCTTTATTAGAGAATAAAAACAAATGTATATAATAAGCTCCTATCCAGGGATCTGATGTTAGAACACAAAATTTAACCCTTTAGACAAGTAGAGAAAACTTACCAAAATGTCAAAATATGTTAATTATACTTTTTTTCACTTACTCCATGGCCTTCTGAAAAATCCTGCGGTATACAAAGTATTTAACAACCTCCATTTTTATTACAGCTTTACCAACACTTAGAATCAATCCTACAAAACTGATTTACATGTGGTCATATTTAATACTAAAGATGCTTCATCAAAATGCCCTAGTTTCATAAATGTCTCGAAGACGTCAACTTCTTTTTTGTCCGGTGTTGTGGAAGCTCCCTATTCTCCTAAAATCTTACTGTTTTACCCAGTTTATTATTTCTTAACTCCCTATTGCTCTTGTTTTCTTTTTTCATCTGAAATCCTCTCCCTTTCATGAAGTTCATTTTATCCCAGATATGGTGAGGTTGTAGACCACAGGGGTTAAGAGCATATGGTTTTGGAATCAGACCTCTTTGGATCCTAGCTCACGTTTTGAAACTTAAAAGTTGGTACTTGATACTTCTTAGCTTCAGGCAAGATGTTTGCTTTTTCAAACACTGTGTCGAGTTCTAAGATAAAAGAAAAAAAAGGCCCAAAGTAAAAGTCCTTCTTCTAGCCAAGTGTTATCTTGGAAGAGATGCTTTCCGCAGAGACCTCTGTTTATATCTCACTAGCTTAGAACAGTGTCACCCCTAGATTCATGAAGGTCTTGGAAGTGGTTTATTTTGTTCTTTTTCTCTCCATATTAGAGGAAACAGAGGGACTGAGAAAAAAATGGGGTTGTAAGAATGCGCAATGAGTCACCCTTCATTCTTTACCATGGGAGGTATCCCTCAGAAGGGAGTTCCACTAATGCAGAAGGCTTGATATGGTACTTTATTCATTTGTTAACTTTCAGTATACTGTAATGTATTTAAACTTATATACTCTTAGTTAGGTGTATTATTTATGGGTTATATTATCTAATTATAACTGAATGAAACCTCATATAAAAGACATGTATCTTAAAAATGATTCTTGCAAGGAAACCATGATATAAAGATACTAGTAATAATTAAGGGGAAACAAACTATAAGACAAAATTATTATCACACACATTCTGTGACTTAAAATGATCACATTCCAAACAGATCTGACTAAAAGTCAGACAAACATTGAAATTATTTGAAAGACAAGAATGAACCTCAATTATGTATGAGATCTTGAAATACTAGCATGAAACCATCATGGTTTATCTGAAAACACTCAGAATTTAAATCACATAAACGCCAAACATACAGTACATGAACCCAGACCTCTACAACTTTTTTGTTTTAGCAATATTTAAAGTTATGGGATTCTCAGTCCATTAATTTAAAATTTTCAATGAATTTTGTAAGTACAGAGAACTTCCTATTGAAGTTTTCTTACCTAATAGGAAAAGACAAAGAGACATCAAAAGGAAAACACTTGTTTCTTTGTCACAGCAATGTTAGATGAAGTGATATATAGAAAATAATATAGTGATAGACTAAAATGCATTTCTCTGTAAACAGTTACTATTAAAAGACTCATGGGGGAAGACATGGTTTCTGAAGATTTGGATAAGATAATATTTGAATAAATTGTCCAGTGTGAAAGAATGGCTTTAGAGTTGGAAAAAAGTTAAAATATTTTAATGTCTCCCAGCTTAAGGCATTTTTTTTAGATTCTTTTTCAATAATGACTATACAAATAACTGCATCTTTGTGAATGACTAAAGGAAAAATGTACCAAAGATGATGAAGATTTACCAAAAAGTGAATTATTTAATGTATTCATCAGGAGAAGCCAAACTATAATTTGGTAACAAATTAACTAGAAATTATAATGTCTTAATATATCAAAAGTTTATTTCCTGCGCAGACTATGTCTTCAGTAGGTCTAATGGCTTCTTCCCAAGGGAGCTATCTTCCAAACAATGACCTAGAGATCCAGTGTGCTTCCACTCATGTGCTCTATCATCTCAGCACAGTCTGCCTGCCAGGTCTCTGAGGCAGGAAAAAACAGTGATGGATTTTCATGTGGGGCTTTTTACAGCCTCGGGCAGGAAATAACTCAGCTCACTTCCACTTATATTTCACTGGCTGGAAGTAGTTGATGGCTCCATTAATAGCCATTGGTGGGAAGAATAGTTTCCTGTGTGCCCAAGCAATAGGGGAATACTGAACGTTGATGAGCACTATCAATGTTTTCCACATTTAATAAACAAAGGTTTTAAAGGAGTATGTAACAGTAAACATTATGGAACACTTTCTTTGATAAAACAAAGTAACTGACTCCAGAGGAAGATTATGAGATAGTACTATATGTGAAGTTCATTTACTGCATATTTCACAGAGAATGTATTTAACAATGAGGTTGAAGCCAGAGTATCACTCAAGAGGTTGATTTTAAAATACAAAGTCTTTTTTAACTCTTCAGAATCTTTAAAATACTTAACATGAGATTGAGACTAGAAGAATCATTTGTATTTCATAGATTTTTAGTGGCAGTTTCAAGACAATGTATGATACAGTTATGAAATTAAAGGTGAATTATGCATTTAAAAAATTAAACAGCAAGAAGTGTTCCAAGTTGATCATTTCTGTGAGAAAACTTGGCAGTTGCTCAATATATATGTTTTAGGAGGGAAAAAAACACTCAGACCTTCAACATAAAATAAATTTAATGTTTAAATAATAAATGAGAAAATAATTACTTTTGGAAAAAATCATGCTATGGAGAAAGTATTTTGAAAACAAATACACAGAAATGTAGAAATACTTTACTGATTATTAAAAGCATCATAGGATTATTGCTTACATAATTATTCATATCTATACATTTAAAATAGTCTAAAATAGATTTTGCAAACTCTTAAGAATTAAAGCAAAGACCATTGAAAAATTAGTGGATGGGATTTAATTAGTGTTTATACAAACACAAACACACACATACACACTCATTATCCAATCTTTTCCTTGAATCTTCATATATATATGAAGTACCTTTTACTGCTTTGGTAAGCATTGCAACTAAATATTTAAAAAGCAGTCTAGAATGACCTAGTGCCCATGTAAAAAGCACTCAAAGAACAGCTATGGTGGTAACGGTACAGCAATAGGACAGCCTAGTTAGGTACCAGAGACCCATCTAAGTAAGGGGTTGCAAGCTCAGAACTAGGAGACTGTTTACTAGAAAGATTAATCTAGTAGACAGTAGAGTTGTGATCATGACAAAAAAAACCCACACACATTAAATATTTATTCATTCAAGCACTAGACAAGAATTTGTTGAACACCAACTATTTCTAGGGGTTTCTTTTGTTATAAATAACTTACCACAACAATAATAACACTACCGATGTTCTTGAGCACTCATGTGCCGAGCACTTTTCTGCGTGTGAACTCACAGGCCACTGGCTTAACATGTGGTTTTTGTCCACATATTCTAGCATCAAGGTTGCAAAACAGCTGCTTCAGTGCCAGCATGATCTTTATTATATTCAAGGCAGGTGTAATGGAAGTCTGAAGGGTCAGGGACACTCTTATTACTTATTAGCATAACACTGGTTTTATGCAGCAGGAAGACACTAGTTTTATGCAGCTTCAGGATGGTGAGGTGACTGATTAAAGTAGAGATTCCCTTGTCGTTTTGGTAGCATGTGATCCAGTTCTAGCCAGAGATGGAAGTGAAAAATTTAGAGGTAAGATTTTGGGAAAGCCTTTTAAAGGGCATTTTTATCTGCCCTTTTAAATTTTTTTTCTTATTCTTAAGTTTTGAGGGTACTTCATATATTCTAGATACAAATTCTTTGTCAAGATATATCATTTGCAACTATTTTCTCTCCATAGTGGCTTATAATTTTTCATTCTCTTGAAGAGTTTTTTCAGAGCAACATTTTTAAATTTTGATAAAGTGCAATACATCATTATTTTCTTTTATAAATCTTGCGTTTGTTCTATGTCTAGGAACTCTTTGCCTAGTCTGAGGTTACAAACATTTTTTTCTAAAAATTTTAGTTTTATATTTACATTTCGACCTGTACTCCATTTTAAGTTAGAGGTCTAGATTGGGATTTGTTTTTGTTATTGTCATTGTTGTTTATGACTTTTCTGTTATTTCAGCACTAGTTCTTAAAATAATTATGTTTTCCATTGAATTGTCTTAGCAGCTTTATGGAAAATCAATTGACCATATTTGTGTGGGTTTCTTTCTGGACTGTCTGTGCTGTGCCATTGATTTGTGCGTCAATTCTCACACTAATATCTGATGATTTCAACAGGAGAGAAAAGAAAGCAAGCCACAAAAGCAGGGACCATAGAGAATATTTTAGTAGTACAGGCAAGAACTGTGGTGTCTTGAAACGTGGTAGTAGTAGCAGAATTGAAAATAATTGGTCAGATTTCGGAAATATTAAGAAAAGATGAGTACATAAAACTTGCTTTATTAAGGTGCAATGTAGAGTGTGAATGATTGCAAGAGTAAAACAGTGAAATGAAGAATTTTCCCAGTCTCATTTTCTGAGACTGGGAACACTAGAGGAGAGGCAGGTTTGGATGAATAAAGAGGAATGTTCAGTTGAGGGCATGTTAAGCTTGACAGTCCTATAGAGTGGGGTGGGATGGAATGAAGTGAAGTGGAGATATCAAGTAGCCAGTTTTATATATCTGAGATCAAAGTTCAGGGTAGAATTTGTTGCTGGAAATATACATATTTGGGAATCCTCAAAAAGCAATGCTATTAAAATTCATAGGACTGAAAGAAGTAATCTACAATATTTATGCAAAAGAGATGTGTGACTAAGGGCACAAAATATTTAGAGGTTTGGGAGCTGGGTAAGTATTAGGAAAGGTGACTAAGAAATCACAGGAAGTATATGGAAAGACAAAGAGAATGAATGGTCTCCTGAAGACCAAATAAAGAGTCAGCTGTTGATGGGCTATTAAGTTGTTTCCATATCTCATCTCATTGACTTTTTTCAGTTTCTTTGGGTATATATACTCAGAAGTGGAATTGCCAGATTAGAGGGTAGATTCATTTTTAATTTTTTGAGGAATCTCCAAATTGTTTTCCATAGTGGTTGGACTAATTTGCATTCCTACCAACAGTGTATAAGGTACCTATCAATGGATGAATGGATAAAAAAGATGTGGAATAGAATACAAAACACCACATATTATCACAGTAATAAATGTAAATATTGTTTTATGAAACATTTGTTTTAGTTATTTACATGTATATATGCTGGGTTGCAAAATGATATGTATTTTTTTAATGTGGGTCCCAGTCTAAACTCTTTGTAATCTCCTTATTTAAGGGAGCTGCTTATTAAAGGCCTGGGGCATCAGCCTCTTCTATTACTACAAATGCAGCTTTACTGCTACAGTTTATAACTCTTCTGGTTGGGAAACAAAAGCAATCAACTTTTCAACTCTATTAGGCTTCAAATTATGAGGCTCTAATTCAATTTAGATTGCAGGCAGGAGTAGAGAATATCTTTCTTAGCAAGGCCATATTCCTTTATATCTTAGCTTTCTGACTGGTGAGGTCTAGTTTAAGTTCATATATATATATATATATATATATATATATATATATATATATATATATATTTTTATCAGACATTCTTGTCAAAACAACAAGAAGTAATAAGCTCACATCAAAAATTTCTGGATTTCCTGCCATTTTCCCTAACACCACAGTCTTAATAAGAACATGGCTTATGTTTTAAGGAACAGCAGGTAAAAAAAATGGCTGAGTGTTTCACTACCATATTAACAAAGGTCACCAGTTCTCCAGGCTACAGTGTGTCCTCCCTCCCAATGTCCTGCCAAGTTAATTCCATACTGTAGCATCCTACTTCTCCTTTTGGAATTCTGTTTCAGGCAGGGATAGTCATTAGCCGAATGCAGCAGAGAATACTAATAACAGTTGTTTAAACAAATGGAAATTTTATTTTACTTTTCATGAAACAGAATAGCCCAGGGCTATTAAATCAACTCCTCGTTGCCACCAACATCCCAGAGTCTATCTTTCCATCCAGCCATCTTTAGTTATTCATTTGTTTTCTACCAGCTGTATGCCTATTCTCTACTCTGCTCTGAACTACTGGCGCTGTGACTCGGCAAATATGTTTCCCAGGTTCTTTTGGCAGCTGGCTTCTTGCTAAATTGTGCCCAAAAGAAGTCACCGATAGTAGATTTCTAAAGTGACAGGAAGGAAGAACAATCCTGATCCTGGCTCTGAAAGCATCGGCAGTTGCTCTGGTAGCTGGTGGTTGTTTTAAGGGTAGTGGAGACCAGATGGCTGTGCATAATCCAGCAGACCAGCTCTTCCTGGATTGCAGCTCTGGCAGGAGTCACTCTCTTTGGAAGTTCTAGCCCCAGCACACTAGACAGTGCATGCAAATGGGCTTCATTACAGAGATGACAGCAGTTTACCGATTTCAGGGTGACATTGTTTCTTCCTTCTGCTCCTTCAGTTTTCTTCTTTACATTTAACATTTTTCCTATTAAATTCTCTTTGCTTAAAATACCTAAGATGTTTTTGTTTTCCTGTGTAGATCCTGATTAATACTTGGTATCAGTGGAAGTACCTCAGGAAAGAGATTATAAGAAATACGAATATGAATGGATTTGAACAAAATGATGGACTGATTATTGGTGGAAAATATTATAGTAAGAGTCCATGGAGTGACTAATTTTCACAATTACTATTAGCATAATCTGTTGAAACCTGGAGAAGAATGCCTATATAAGGCAGGGTTTGAGAAACCAAGTTAACTCTGAACAGTGGTAATGATGGCATAAGGATGGTGAGATGACTAGGCTAGTTCTGATGGCATAAGAGAGCTTAATCAAAGAAAACAAGCTCAAGGCTTAGAATTTTCAGGATCAGCAAGACTGAGGCTAAAATTATGAAAAACTCAGATTTTTTTTTTTTTAGTTTACAAATCACAACACAATAGCATTCATGCACTTTTCAAGCCTCTCATGTGAAATACTGGTTCTTAACTGGGATGAAGGGAGACCCTTTGAATTGGAATTGAGCAGTTGGATAAAATTTGAGAACCATGAACCCACTCATTTGTGGAGCATCCCTTGCCGATAGATGAAATTCTTCCTCTTCTATTAATGCCATCAACTTGCTTGAAGGTCCCCTGAAGCTAATATCTTGTACGATCAATGCTCATTCTCCCCTAGATCCACTCCACTGCCCCTAACTACTTCTAGACCCATAACTAGAGCTACCATAGAGAAAGCTCTAGAAGGAAACTTAACTTCAACCAAGACAGAGCTGAGTTTGAACTAAACAGTAGAATGATGTTAATTTATAACAGTGGATACTTAGACAATATGTGTTGAACTGGATTCTAAGGGCTTAGTGTTAAGGTTTATGGAGATCAGCTGTTAAATGGAGTTTTATTAGAGTCTATCTCACAGTGGGCCCAATGGATCTAATCTTGTGGTTATTTCCTTAATTCCTAAATACAGAATTGAAATAAATACCTCGAGAATGAGCAAAATTATCACACTGGTTCAAGAACTTTCTCTCCTAACCAGAGCTGAGGCTTTATGTATGGGAGTGCTGGAGAGATTAGTGCCCTCATCAAAGACTTGAACATTTAGGGGTCATGATTCCTATCACATTCTCACTTAATTGCACTGTTTGAAAGTGGATTGTAGAGAATGAGCATGGAGTATCATAAATCCAATGAGGTGGCGATTTCATTTTATAGCCGTTGCACCACATGTGGTATATTTATTGAAGCAAATCTACACAGCCCTTGTCAGCTGATATGCATATTGATCAGTGAAGTGCTTTTCTTTTCTCCATATTAACATCAGTGACCATTAGGAACAGTTTGTTTCTCCCGGAAGGCAGAAAGCCATACCAAATCTCATCTCAGTCATGACAGTGTTGAGAACCTAGGTCCCCTGACTAGACCTGAGGACAGTTCATGACAAGTATCCTAGGAGTTCAAATAAAACAAGTGCCTGAGTATGGGAAATAAACACCATTAAAGTGCAGGGAACTGTTTTTTAAGAAAAGTTTCTAAGGGTTCAGGTGTCTGTGTCTTGTTGGAATACCGCCCCCCCCCCCCCAAAGGGAAGGACAAGTTTCTTACCATTAAGAAAGAGGCCCAGCTACCTATGAATGTTCAAGACAGTATATACTAATACGAGTGTACTGCTCTCACTCATTTGCTGAGTAACAGGCAGTGGGTGAGACCTGGAAAAAAACAAGATCTGCAACAGGACCGAGTTTGGTGCATACTATGCTATCACTTAGGCCTTTGACCCTGCTGATATAATGGTGCTGAAATCTGTGCCAACAGGGATGTTGTATAGACCTGTGGCTCCTGCTTGCTACTGGGCCCTGACGAAAACTTAATGCTTCACTATAGGATACCAGATGGTCACATAATCTGAGCTACTCATCGTGAATGGAATGATATCTAATCCACCAAACCATAATGTGGAAATCAATACTCTTGATATTAAATCAATACTCTGTAATTAAGTACAACATTCTGAGCCAATGACTAGGTATGGTACTTTTTAATCTCATAGCCAAAATATTACATATTCAGGAATCAAAGGGTAGAGGTGGGAAAGTTCTTCCCATCACTACTTTTAATAACCTACTCCCTAAAGTGTTGCTCCCTATTTCGAAAAATTTGAACTCTACTGATCCAGAGATCTTAGTTTCTAAGAGAATATATAACAATTTTATTAAGTGATTCAAGACTCTCTATTAGTCCCCACAACAGCTTTGAGGTAAATAAAAATGTCCCTGTTTGCAATGAAGCCAGAGATCACCAGCTGGTGGTTGGGAGGCAGGGCTGGGATCTGAACCAGCACTTCTGCTGCCAATGCCTATGCTCTTGACTACTAAGTAACTGTAGCTTCAAAATGAGTGCAAAGTGCTGCCACTCAATGTCACTACAAGAACACTGAGCACTCATCCCTAGCATAGTGGAATCATGTTTTGTTGACAACAAGCCCATTCATTCTAGTCCCTATTGTTGTGTAATAGACACACCAAAACAATGAAAGCTTTTAGTTTGTTCATGAATCTGCAATTTGGGACTGACTCAGTGTAAATAACCTCACTTTACTAATATCAGCTTGAAGATTGAGGGCTAGAATCACCTGAAGACTTGTTCGCTGACATGTCTGGCAGTTGATGCTGGATATATTACCTTGGACCTCAGCTGGGGTCATAGACTAAAACACCTATGTGCATGGCCTCTCCGTGGGGCCTGAGCTATTGACAACATGATGGCTTGTTCCTATGAGTTAGCATAATAAAGTAGAGAGAGGCAGGTGGAAGTTGCGTGGTCATTGATGACCCAATTTCTGTATTCCGTTTATACCACAAAGGCTGGTACAGATTCAGGAGGAAGAGAAATAGGCTCTCCTTCTTGGTAGGAAAGTAGAATAGCATGTGAGGCAGGAAATATTGCCATGGCCATTTTTGGAAAATAGAATCTGCCACACCATTACGAAAGCTAATTGAGCAACAGAACTAAAACCTATTGGTATATATTCAGAACTAGTCATGATTAATTCAGGAATATCATGGTCTTAAGCCTATAACTAGGATTCATGGTGAATTCAGCTATAGGAAGCTGAGATCAGTCAATTGCTTATAACTTGGAGAGTTATAAGTTATAAGTAAAACTAAATTTTAAAATTAATTTCAAGTATACAGTACATTGGTTAGACATCTATATAGTTCATAAAATGATCCCCCCCAATTGCACCCTCCCTCCCCTGAGCCTCCACCTAGCCAATGTATTAATGCTAACTGCATTCCCTATGCTGTGCTCCCCATCCCCATGACCATCCATCAGTTACTAATTTGTACTTCTTTAGCCCTTCACACCATTCTTCAAGCCCCCCAAACCCCCTTCCTTTCTGTCCATCACCTAATGGTCTACTATATTTGTGAGTCTGTTTTTGATTAGTTTTTTTTTTATTCCTTAGTTTCCACATATAAGTGAAATCATATAGTGTTTATCTTGCTCTGTCTGACTTAAACACCTTCTAGGTCCATCAAAGCAATATCTTTTTCCATCCTCTTCCCTTCACATGTAGGGGTCCTATTTTCTTATCCTTTCAGCCACTCTATCTTTTGGTTAGAGCACTTAATTCTTTTTCATTTAAGGTACTTATTGATAGGAATGTAGCTGTTAGGTCTCTATTTGTTTTATCTATAAGAAATTCCTTTCTGCTTCACCACCTACTTTCTCCCTCCATCATAAAAGAAGAGCCCACTCTACTCAATTTATCATGTCTGTTGAGTATTGTGTCCAAGCGTGTAGCAATGAATCTTTACTGCCTTTTTTGAGTGGGATAATACCAAATGTCATAAAGATGATTTTTATGAGAAACAGCAGCACCTTGTTCCCACTCTGTCATCATTTAAAAAATAAAGCCATTATTAATTACCAAACCATTTTATAAAGGCAGAAAAGTTAAGAAGAAAATATGAGGGAGTCATGTTATGTACAGAAGGTGGAAATCTGTCTTACCATCTACCCTTACTCCTCCCAGAAATTAAAGATAATAGTTTGATATATGACATGCTATATAAGCACTGGCACACTAAACAAGGAATAAGGATGAAACAGCAGTAGAAATTGGTGAATGGCACTCAGTAATTACCTGAGTAATTCCTTGACCTGGTAAAGCCAAAATTCCATGGGCATCACTAGCCACCACAGACTTAACCCTCCTGGATCCATAGTTGCCCTAAGTGTCATGGGTGGTCCCCAGGAGTGAGGGTGAGAGAAGAGGATGCTTCATGCGTTTATAGATGATTCTCTCATTGTCTACCTCCTTCCTGTGAGAACTCTCATTTCCATGCCAACATTGCTATGCCACCTGCTCCCCAAATAGCAAAGCCTTTCATAGGGCCTGTGCCATGTGATATGTAAAGCACACGGGGAGATCTCTGCTAACCTCCTACCACACACTCTACCTCTCACCAGAAGCCCATGAAACCGATTTCTTCAGTTTTCCCCTCCATTATCCCTGTACACATCCAAAGGGTTGGACTAGAGATTGACAGCAGAGATCAGTGTTTCCAGACTACTTGTTTCCCTGGGCACCCCATAAGCATCGTCCACATTTTCAGCTACGACCAGATGAGTTTGAATCCCATTTGAGGCTCAGTATTGGGTCTCTATTATAAATATTTCCAGTGTGTAACGTCTTTAAGTCTTTCCAGTGTTCCCTAAATGTCATGCTGGGTCATCAGTACTGATAAGATTTGGTGAGACAGGCATGACTCATGGCCTGGAAGAAGAATCAGAATTGTGGACTCAGGGGTTATTCTTGAAAAAAAAAAAAAAAAAAAAAAGAAGAAGAAGAAGAAGAAGAAGGTTGAAAACAAGGACAAACCAGAGAAGGGATTGTCAAAGCCTAATCAGATATGTAGAAACCAGTCACTGAATAATTACTTCCATCCTCCCCGAAGCCCCATTCACTTTCATCATGGAAGAAGAGCTTCATAGGAACAGAATTGGAATTACTGAGTACAAAGGTTAAACACTTCTAAAACATGAATTTTATTATATCTTTTCTTGATTTACATATTTTAGTAGCTCTCTATTGTCTCCTGAATAGAAGCAGAAACTAAATATGGCATGTAAGGGCCTTTGTAATCAAGTCCTTGCCTGCCTTTGCAGCCTCATCTCCAGTACTAGTTAGCTAGGACTGCCAAACAAGGTATCATGGCCGGGTGGCTTCAATGATAGAAATTTCCTATTGGTTCTGTAGGCCAAAAGTCCAAGATCGAAGTGTTGTCATAACTGGCTCCTTCCGAGGCCCCTTTTCTTGGCTTGTAGATGACCCTCGTCTCCCTGTGTCTTCACATGGTCTTTCTTCTCAGTGCGTCTGTCCCCATTTCCTCTAAGGACACTGGGTCGTTTTGGATTACGGCCCACCCTAATGACCTCATTTAACCTTAATTACTTTTTAAAATATCCTACATCCACATATAGTAATGTTCTGAGGTGCCGGTGGTTAGGGGGGACACAATTCAGCCCATAACACTTCTTATTAGCACTTTTCCCTTAACACACAAGTACTCACGCACGCACGTGCGTGCACACACACATACACTCCTTTAGTTATAGCTAATGTTTCTTTAGATTCCTTTTGCACATGTTGTTACTGCCTTGAAATGCTCAGTAAATCCTTGAAGCTCAGCTTCCTCAAAAGCTTTCATTGCAATTCTGTTCCTTGGATTATATCCCAGATAACCTTCTGTAAAGTTCTATCATATTGCCTATCATCTGGAATTGTAGTAGTCTCTATCCCATCAAAGACATATGTAACCTCTCTCTACACACAGTAGATGTCATACAAATATTTAATGACTAAATGAAAAGTCTGCTATTACTTTATGTCTAATAACTAGGTGTCAGTAATGTTTAAGTCAGGGACGATAACCTGACCCTCAATTTCTTCCCTGGTGAGGGCCAGGATAAATGCTACAAGATGTAGAGGTAAAGGCTGCCATTCGAGTTAGAGTCTGATGCATGGGAGGAGGGTAGGGACAAGACATTATGTAGGTCAAAGCAGCATAGGCTCAGGCTTTGGCAAAACTGGGGCCTAATGCTCATGCTATGCTTTGGCTCTGCTTGCTCCGTGCCTGCAGCTAAGTCACTTGACTTTTCTGAACTTCAGTTTCCTCATCTTTAAAAATGGTATTAAAAATGTCTATTTTGAATTGATATTGTAAAAATTCAGTGAAATGATGTACACAAGTATATGAACATAATCATTATTCACCCTTTAAAAAGATATTGATGAAAAAATTTTAATGACAGAAACATTCTAATATTTAATGTGGACAACAAAACAATTAATATGAAATTAAGTCCATGAGATGAGATCAATTATGCAACAAAAATTACACGTAAGTGCACACACAAATACATTTAGAAAAAAGAGAGCAAAGATACCTTGATGTTGGTTGGGTCTTTCAGGAAGCAGATCTCATGATGGAATTAGGAGTGTAAGTTCTTTGTTTGAGGGTCTTTGTTGGGGGCATAATACCTGTGAAAGATAAAAGGGGGAGGAAGTAAGATTGGGCAGAAATAGTCTACAGACCACTATGCAGATCCGATACCTATCAGAAGAATGAGTGGAGAAAGCACTCTCCACAACAGCAAGTGCCAGAGAAAGGGCTGACCATAAGAGGAGTTCCATACCGGGCAGAATTGGCCAGGAACTGGTACCTCTACCACGTTTACTTATAAACAGGGAAGAGCATGGCCTTATCTCCAAAGCCAAGAGACTTCCCTGGGTATTAATGGCTGGAGACTATCAGCTCTATAAATTTTCCTTATAGCTGCACCAAGAATTCCTTCTTGAAGAGAGATCCAAGTGATTTATCACCATTTCTGCTATACCTATTACTTTAATTAATGAGAGTAAGAACTACTTTCATTTCCCTGCTTATAATTCTCTATATTTTCAAAATGTCTTCTTACTTTTTCATTCATCCTCTTTTAATCAGAAACATATTTTAATTTATGCACAGAAAAAAATCTTTTAAATTTCTTTTATAAACAATAAGATAACCTGTACTGCTAGAACAGTAGTTTTAATATTTGTAATAACTACTATTTTGTCAAATGTATATTATATGCCAGTTGACTAAGTGCTTAACTTGTACTTTCCTATTTAGTCCTTGTGATTGCATTATTTTTCCCATTTCATCTGTCAGCATTCTTAGAGGAAAGCAATAGAATCTTATTTATTTTTTTTTTACCTGCACAGTGAAGAGTACTCCTGCTTTGGATTCAGGAGAGCTGGGTTTGGACTCCAACACCATCAGATATTAACTGTGTGACCTTGAGCAGGTCATGTATCCTTTTTGAGCCTGATTTCCTTGTAAATGAGAATACTAAACAGTGCTTCCCTGGATGGATGTGAAGTTCAAGGTGAAAAATGTGTGTTTGAGTCTGGAACAGGCGAGTAGACCATCTGGAAGGAGTCTTGGGAGCTAGAAGAGTGGCTTCCCAGAGTAGCTTCCAAGTAGCCTCTCTGTCTTGCAACAAACATTCAGTGTTCTTTTGACAGATCTACAGCAGAACTTCTCAGGCAGTAGCCCATCATGGACAGTTCTGGGCCAGGGCAGAGGCACATCCCTGGCTGTCAGATGGCAGGGTGCTCTCCAGTTGGTTCCTGGCCAACACAGCAATGGACCTGGTCTCAGCTAAAACAGTGGGCTGCTCTGCCCCACCGGGGCTAAGAAATTGTTGGTTCATGCTATTTCAGGGAGCACTGCTCTGCACATCTGTGCTAGGGTTGGATGTTGGGGAGGTCAAGGCTGCTTAACGCTTTATGTTCCCGCATTCTGTTCTCACATTCTTTACTTTTACTTCATACCCTTTATCACAATATATAACATATATTTATCATGTTTGATTTGTAATATGATTTATTATAATCATATTTATTAATGCTGGTCTCTATTCCCACTGAAGGCATGGAAGATATCTATTTTCAATGCTTTGGGGTTCTCAACACCATACAAAGTGTCTGTCATAAAGTTGTCATGTAAGAACTTACTGAATACATTTCTGAAAAGTAAATAAAGTATTCTTAAGAAATTTAGTAATTAAATGTAGTGCCACAGTGGCTGTCATCTTGTGTAGGTATATTTTCCTTTTCTTTTAGCATCAGGTAAAAGTGACATCATAAGAGAGGGAGTTAAGAATTGATATGGATACAAGGTTCAATGTAAACCTTGTATTTTCTCTATTTCATATTCAATCAACTAACTGAGTAGCTAATATTGACTGAGGTAACATATGAAAAATGTATTCTGTTTTGTCTGTCCTTTTTAATTTTGAGAGCATAGGAAAGCAATGAAGTGTTCAAACGTTAGTTCACTCTTCAGAGATCCTTTGGGAACACTGTACTTTTACACAAGACCCCAGAATCTCAGGGACACTGTTGCATAAGTTTGTGACTGGCAGTCACGTCCTTGGTGGAGAAAGAAACCAGCATAGAAAACAGCTGGGAGCCATTTATGGGGCATGCATACACATTTCCCAACTCACTTTCCTCTTGTTCATGTACAGCTAATGACAGACATAAATTTTGGAGAATTGTTTTCTGCAAAACATTTCCAGAGAGTATCTACAATTACCTCACCAGGCAAGAAATATGAAAAAAAAATTCTTTTTGGTTAAGAACAAAAAAGAATACTTTCTCAAATTCAGTCTGGCATTGATTGGGAGAGAAGATGCATTTTAGTAGCTCTGAGATACATTCTCCCCCAATCATCCTTATTAAAACTCCATCAGAAATTCAGAATTATGGTTGTTGCACGAATTGGATTAATCATATGATCATGGCACACAGTGCTTTACAGGCCTCCGGCAAGCCCTAAACTAATGGTTTACAGCTGTCATGGTGCTCTAGTGGGGCTAATAAGAAAAGCTCTAGGATATCTATTAAAGCAACTGCAATACAACATAAGAAAACCAAGTTGTGTGTTCTATCAGAGATAAGGACTTCATTTAATAGAAAAGCTGGGGTTTTGCCTGCCACTCAGCCAAGGCACTCATTGAGAGTAGGCATTACATAAATAATGCCTGGATACTTTTTGGTTTCTGCCAAAATGCTAACAAATGCGAGGAAAAGTGAGATAGAGCAGCATGTCAGAAAGGATTTTTATGACAAAGGCAAAGATAATATTTCTGCACATACATGCTAATTTTTCAAATGTTATAAGGATTTTTAAAGACCTCCCCCCGCCCCCTTGAAATCATCTTCCACATGTGGGAAAAGCCAAAGCTATCCATTCACATATTTATCGAGCACACAGAATGTGCCAGATACTGTGCTAGGCATTGGAGACTGAGATTTCCTGGCCTCAGGAAGTTCATAGCATAATGAAAGAGGATGAAAGCAAACTACACAGTGTGAAAAGAGCGCTAGACTATGACAAGTGCTTCATAGAAAGAAGAGTTGTGTCTTCATCTTTATGTGGCTCTAGCTCTTAGCCCCATGCCCGGCATGTATATTTAGTTCTTAATAAATATAAAAATTTGTGAGAACTGAGATGCTATTACAGACCTTCATAATGCAGGAGCTCAGAGGCAGGGCTCCTAATAGAGTCTAAGTGGTGGGAGTAAAGAGAGAGTCTGAGACAACTTTCCAGAAGAAGTGACATTTGAACAAAATTATTAATGATGGGTAGGGGCTAGATAAGCAAAAAGAAAAAAAGAGAGAGAGAGAGAGAGAGAGGCCAAAACATCCCAGGCAGTGGGAAAAGTGTATTTAAGGGAGAAAAGCAATTAACAGGCAGTTTCCTAGAATTGCAAATATATCTGAGGTGCAACGTGGGTGGTAGGGAATAGTCAGACATGGAGTTGGACAGGTGAACAGGGACCGGATCTTGGAGAATGTTATGCTAATGAGTTTGAATTTTAACCTTAAAACAATTGAAAAACCATTGAAGCATTTTAGGCAGGAAACAGACGTGACTGTATTTACAGTGTTAAAAAAGTCCACAATAATAGCTTTGTGGAGAATCACTTAAAGAGGCAATAATATTGTAGGGAGAATCTGATTGAGAGACTTTGAAATTATCTAGACAAAAATTAATGGGCACCGGATGGAACAAATTTAAGCCGTGGCTATGAGGATGGAGATATGTAAACTAATGTGAGAGATATAGGAGGTAGAATTGGCAAAACTGGTGATAACATGCAGAGGTGAGAAAGAAAAAGGCATCAAGAAAAAATGCTCAGTGTTCTGTCTTGGGCATCTGGGAGAAGGATTACACCATTTATTGAAGTAGTGAAAACTGGAAGGGAGAGGTTTGCCAGGTTAGATAATAATGGATACTCTTATTTATGTGATGAGCTTGAAGGTCTGGGGAAACTCAAATTAAGATATCCAATAGGCTGTTGAATATGTAAGTATGTAGATTATAGCCCATAAGAGAGCTCTAGACTAATGATGTCATTTGAGAGTCATGGCTGGTAACTTGTAATTGTAGCAGAGACTGGATGAGAACAGGTAGAAGAGTATGTAGAGTGAGAGGAAAGCCTGAGACAGAGCCTTGAATGATCAGCAGAGAAATAAAAAAAAGCTCCTCTAAATAGCTTTTCTGAAAAAAGAAGCTGAATGAATAGGAAAAGAAATAAAAAAATATGAGCATCTGGAGTAGATGTTCATCCATTAAAGGAATAGCACAACCACCACAAAGGGTAAATGAAGGACAGATCAGCATCTTTGCTCTAAATATATTGCTTAATGTTACATTGTCTCCAATATCCAGCAGTCCCACATCACAGGTTAAACATATCAGAAGTGCATATTTTTTTCTCCCCTCAGTGCAAGTGGCATCAGAATGTACCCGTCAGATGATAGCTGCATGACAGGAGAGTCCCTAGAGAAAAGTATCTCACATTTGGGAATCAGGGACAATTGTAACTCACTGTCTTTCTTGGTAAAGCTCCTGCTGCTTATTTTGGGGTATGTGTTGTTCTGGTGGAGTAGGGGTGGAGTGGATGCAGTCTAAGAGGAGGAAATTGTAAAAGATCATCAAATGTAAAAGGGTTTAAACTTTATATAACTTTGAAAAAGTGTATGCCTTGCAAAGGCTGTATCGAGATTTGCTTCGATTATGCCTGGGGTGGTGATGGGCATCATGATCAGTAAGGTTTCTGCCTTAACTTGGATATTTTGTGATGTAAAGTCCACTTTACTTGTCAGTGTTGGCACTTAATTTGATGCCTATATTCTCACATTCAGTGACATTGGCAATCATTTTTAAAATGGAAATCACCAAAAGAATTGAGAATATCCACCTCTTTACTACACACAGCTGAGGAACCTAAAATGGCCTAGTTCAGGACAGATAAAAAGTGTACGGTTCTTGCCTGATTCTACCAATAAGTAAAACACTTATACAGTTGTTTTCTAGATATAAACATTTAAATGTATACTTTCCCTACAATCAAAAGCAGTATAGTCTAGATAGGCATTAAAATAAAATAGTGAGGTCTTGAAAACAAGGAAACAATTCTACTGATCTTCTCCAAGAAATAAAGTCAATTAAAGGCAAAAAGAAAAAGGAAAAAAACAATAGGTTTATTTTCAAACAAAACCACGTTTAAAAAATCTTTTACTCATTATTTTTGTTGCCTTACTAACAACTCCTTCGAGGCAAGAGTATTCCCCATCTTACAGATGAAGAAACTGAAGCAAGGAAAGTGAGTGACTTCACCAAGGTCACAGTTAGAGACAAGATCAGAATCAGGCCCCAGTCTTCCAGTCACCTGCCAGAAATCAATCCTCATATCATGGAGAACTGGTGATTTGCAATTCTGTTATTTAAGAAATAATTAAGAAATCATGCATTTCCAAAGTGTATGGAAAGCCTCTGAATGAACAAATATAGAGAACATATCTTGTCCAAATAAAGACAATTAGTTGTTTTCTTTTTGCCTTTGATGTTCATTAATTAAATTAATTCTTAAAATAAGTAGATTTCATAGGTGAAATCCAAATATTCTACCACCAAAATATTATTAAATAGTGTAACAAGAGTCCTAGGTTAATTTCTTTTCCTTTCAAACAATGTAGTAAGCCAAACTTACAGACCCTTTTCTCATTTTTGCTGATTTTATGAACTTAACTGTTGTGAATATTTCAGGATAAGAAGTTCATTGAGTTCACAGTGACCTAACTTCCACTGGGGCATATTTTAATGAACATTTTTTGTCAAGTTACAGAATGTTTTTCTAGTTAGATGTGAAGGGTTGTGTTTTTTTTACACATAAATAATTCATATATAATACATATATGCATATTTATATATTTACACATATTGATAAGTAAATGAATGCATGTATATATGTATATGTGTGTATACATACATACAGAGAGAGAGAGAGAGAGAACAAAGACTTCGTTCAACTCAAAGGGTAGAACGTCCTGAAATAGTTTCTCTCTGAACAGTTTCTTACTCTTCTAACAGGTCTGTCAGATCTACTCCAGACCAATACCAAACAGAAGAAAGTTCAGTCTGATTCCATATTATACTGAAGCTGGACATATTCATTTCCATGTGAAATGAGCTGTATATTTTAGAGCAAGCTTTATAAAACTCCTTTGTAAGAGTTTAATATTGAATGTATACTACTAGTTTAATAACTCTGAATTTTACTAAGCTTATTGCTCTTTTAAATATCCACCCAAATTTCTACTCATTTCATTCATGACTAACTAGGCATTTTCACATTAACTTGTCTCCCATGCCATTCTATAATCCAGGCAAATGTTTCAAATTGAACTTAATTTGTGTTACTGTGGTATTGCAATGTTTTACTTAAATTAGCAAGTCAACCATAAATATAAGTCGCTAATAGTTCAATGGTAGAAATGTTCATATATTAAAATATTTCATTTAACATATTTTATATTGAAGTTTTATCAGGCCTCTTTTTTCAGAAATATAATTTAATTTTTGGCTTAGGATAATATAATTAATATTATTGTAAGACGGACTTTGTGTATTTTAATTCCTGGAAATTTGGAGACCACTGTTTTGCCAAGTCATTGTTATCCTTGTATTTCAGAATTTTCTAAATATTCTTATTTTTTTCATGTGAATTATAAAATTGCCTTGCCAATTTTCTGGGCCCCCTTAAAATTCATGTTAGTATTTTTAACAGTTAATTTTATTGAAGTGTAATTTACATAAAATGCACTCGTTTTAAGGAAAGTTTGGTGAGTTTTGGTAAGTACTTGTAACTACATTTCTTTCACCCCCCAAAATTCCCTAATGCATCTTTGCAGCAATTCTCTTACCCTGGCTTCAACAATAAATTATGAGTTCTCTATATATTATGGATAAAAATCTTTCGTCAGATATATGGATTTTGACCGGTTTCTTTTTTAGTTTCCTTTTTAATTGTTCACTACTAGTACAAACAACAACTACAACTTAAACCCTGATTTTTGTATGTTGACCTTGTATTCTGAAAACTTGCTGAATTGTTAGTCCTAATAGCATTTTTATAGATTCCTTAGGATTTTTTATATACACAATCATGTTGTCTGCATATAAAAATTGTTTTACTTATTTTTTACTATCTGTAGATCTTTTCTTGGCTTTAATTTAGCAAATTTCATATACAATGTTAAAGCGATGAGAGCAGATATGTTCATCCCATTCCCAAGTGAAAGAAGTGTTTTTCTTTCACCCCTAAATACAAAGTTTGCATGGATGCCCTTTATCAGATCTAGAGAGAGTATTTTTTGCTATTCCTAGTTTTCTGTGAGTACGGGTTTCAGTTTTGACAAATACTATCTTTGCAACAATTGAGTTGATAATACAGTTCCTTTACTCTGTTAATATGGGAATTTATATTGATTTATTCTTTGAATATTAAGCTAATCTTGCATTCATGAAATAAAACCAACTTGATCATAATGAATTATTCTTTTCATGGATTCAATCTGTTAAATTTGTTAAGGATTTTTGCATCCATATTTATGAGTAATTTGTTTATAAGTTTTTTTTTAATGCATTTGTCTGGTTTTGCTATCACAGTTACAAGGATAACAATGACTTGGCAAAACAGTGGCATAATATGGCATTATGATTTATTTTTTTTTATGGTGACATTGGTTAATAAAATCCGGTAAGTTTCAGGTATAAAATTTAACAGAAAGGCATATATATATATATATATATATATATATATATATATATATATATATATATATTGCATTGTGTGTTCAGTTCCCATAGTTAGATTTCTTTCTGTCACCACCTATTTGACCCCATTTACCTCATTTACCTCTTCCCTTACCCTTACCCTCTGGTAACCACTAGTCTATTGTCCATGAGTCCCTGTTTGTCCTATTCATTTGTTGCTTTTAGGTTACCTCACATATAAATGATATCATGTGGTTTTCAACTTTTTCTGTCTGGCTTATTTTGCTTAGCATGATTATTGTGAGATCCATCCATGTTGTTGTAAATGGTGTGCCAGTATCTGGAAAGATATTTGTATACATAGGGTATTTAAAAGTTTGTCATATATTGTCCAAATGTTAGGAGAATTTTAAGAACTATTTGCTATTTATTTCTGGCTTAAATCTTTTATGATCAAAGAATATATATTATTTCAATTTTTAAATTAATAGGTCTTCCAAACACATCAAGTTGTATACATTAAATATCTACAGCTTTTGTATGCCAAATATATCTCAATGAAACATTAAAAAATAATGAGCTGCATTTTATAGCTAAACAAGTGCTCTATATTGGTGATTTTTTTGTTTGCATTTGAAAATATTTTATATTCCGTAGGTGTTGGATGGAATATTTCATAAATATCAATTAGTTCAAGTTTGTTAACATGGTTTTTCTCTTTATCACTAGTTCAGTAATTTGATAATAACCTTTGGTGTGCTTTATAAAATACATTTTCTTGCTTGGAGTTCACTGAGCTTCTTAGATACTTAGAATTAATCAAAATTGAAAATTTTGCTCATTTTTCTCAAATGCTTTTTGTTTTTCTACTTTATACATTTTCCTATAGGACTCCAATTAACCTTAGATTATTTTACGTAGTCCCACAGTTCATTGAAGCACTATTTTGTCCTTATCTTTTTACTCACTGGGCTTCTATTCCATACCAGTTATTCTTAAATGTGTAGAAGTCAGAAGTCTCCCTATTACTCTTTTATTTCTATGTATTTGAATTTTAAATTATTATTTCCCCAAAATATGTGTTTGATTTTTAATTCATATTAGGAAGTAAAAATTAAAGGAAGAAACATTGTGCAAGCTGAAAAGAGGATTTCTCTATATATTCATAAACGTAGTTTTATTTGTTCAAAAATATTTTGTATTATGTATGCATGCCATTTACCTTTCATTAATAATTATAAATGGAAAACCAAACATCATGAAATATTTGAGGAAAATATAAACAGAATAAAAGAAGTCAAATAGAAGTAGCAGAAGAAATGCCCCTGAAAAAATTAGAGATAACTATAAGAAAAATAATTCTAATTGGTGTGTTCAGAGATTTAAAAGGATACTACCTTCTTAAAGAAAAAACTAATCTGAAAAAAAGTTAGAAAACAAACAAAAAATTAGAAAACAAAAAAACATATTTGTTAAAAATATGTTTTGTAAATCTATGAAATAACAAAAAAATCAACAGATGCTATTAAAAAGTACTCAAGGGTATAGTTCAGCCTCTTAGTTAATGCTAATCACCTGGCAAATATGACAAAATGATCACAGCAAGAGTGAGATTAAGTGGTCAGCTCAGGTCAATGTAAATTTATTATCACCTTTATTACTGTGAAAATAACCACAAAATTCCCTTGGTTGTTAAAGCATCATTTTTGGTAAAGAACACATGGCAGAGTATTATAAATAACCAAATTTTCTCCTTAAATTCAATCATGTTGTATATTTCCTAGCTATGCATTCCTTGAACTATTTCTAATTCTATTGTCCCACTCAGAAAGGATGTCTTTCCAAGAGTTAATTTATACCAGAAAGTATTAGAATCCATTTATTTAAGACAAAGCTAAAGAAATTAGAATTTAACCTTACCATAACCACTATCCTTGCTGTATCAGTAGTTCAGATTAATTTTTATTAAATTGTGTGTGCTTTTAAGAGTACTTTTTACAAGTGAAATTAAATAACTGAAAATTTTGCTTGCATATGATACAATTATAACATTAGAGCCAGTCCATTCATAAATAATGATTTAAAGGATGACAATAGAAACAATAAATGAATTTGATTGTCTGGACTGGATTATTGAGCATAGAGAGTTTGCTTTTCATAAAATTAAATTATATAAACAAAAAAACTGATGAATGGTTAATACCAGGCCAATGTTTATGCTAAATCAATTTAGTTGTGCTACTATAGACACAAGCTAATAAACTAGGCTGGACTTTGTTTCTTTAGGGTTATCAGCATAAGACTGTCTATCATATTAAGTATGACTGATAATTACTTTTTATGAATCACAGTAATGAGCTTGAGTCATCAAAGTGTCTCTGATGATCATCATTAGCATCTAGCATTTTTTATATATGCAAGATGCTCTGTAGTCAATATGTTTTTTGCTTCAAATTACTGCTCCAGGCATTGTTGTGTCCTTAGTCCAATCTTAGTTATTGCTAGTTTCCAACACATAAAGAAGTTATTTTTCACAAGTCTGTTTACAAGTCAAGGGTTTGAAAATGACAAACAATGCTTAAAATAGTGACTTTATTCAAGAGTTTTCTCATCATCATTACAGAAATAAGATAGCTAAACACTAAAAATATTATTTTCTGTCTCTGGGGTATTGAAGACTCTAGAGCTGAACTATTCTAGAAAGAACGGCAGTCATGTTCCTATTGATCCCAATTATAGAGTTATTTTTATTATAAAAGATGTTCTAATTTGGCTTCCTATCTCAACAATGAAATAACTGACATCAATGGTCAGACTGAATGTATGTTTGGGAAGCAACGGTCCTTAAAAGTCTCCCTGAAACAAGCACATAGGTATTTGATATGTTTTGACTTAAAAAAAAAAAAAAAAACTTGCCTTTTTATTTTAATTTCATGGAGAAGGGAAGTTGAAAGACATGGTCCATGTAGAGGAAAGCTGTAAACAGGTAACTGCAGGGAGTAATTGCTTCAAGCCACAGCTTAGGACTCTAGTTTTCACTGCAACAGGCCCGACTGCTGGCCAAGGTTCCTCCTTTCAATCCTTTCTACAAAACTTCATCTACCTTGAATTTCCTCATATTTTCTTCATCTTCAACCCCTTCTCATCTACCTTCCTTGAAAATTATATTAAAATGAGATCAAATAAGTAAAGACTATCACAATGTCAGCAAGTTAAGTTTATAAATTAATTTATTCTGAAGCAATAATATGAAAGCATAAATTTCCTCTTCAAGTCTTTTTGTTATCTACTTGGCTTGTTCTTTAAGTCTTTTAATGCCATGAACATTGAGCTGATCCTCACTGTCTTCTTCCTATTCCCTCCACTTGTCTCATCAGGTATATTTATCTATGTTGAGTCTCTCCCAAGCTACACAGTATAATTCCCATGTTACCATTGGAAAATTGGACTACCAATCCATAAATACTAACCAAAGTGTTTTTACTATCTCAGGTGTTTCATAATTAGCACATATTATACTGACAGATCACAGCAGAGGGGGCTAAGCAATCAAGGACCACCACCTGGGAATAGCCAGTAGGTTAAGCAGCCTAAGAAGCTTAAATTCAAATCTATACTGGGACAGAGTGCAGTGTGAGAGAGCCTATCATGACTTCGGGCCGCTAGGGAGATAGGTCCAGATTTTTACCTTTTATATATGTAACCTGGCAGGTCTGTGTCATTTCAAATAACTAGAGTGCTTCTATACAAAACACCAAACTAAGTGCCATGGAGGATAAGAGGAGAAAATGTGTAAGAAATTATATAATTAAAGATCATTTCATCTAGTTGAAACATTGAAACATTTAGTCAAATATTATAATACAAAATAGAAAAGTGTCAAACAAAATGCTATTAATTTCCTATGGTTTTAATAAGAACCAAATTTTATCGGGATAGTAATGATTTTACAATATAAATCTCCATTGGCTGCAGAATGAGAGAAAATAGACATAAATTCAAGCCAATGGTCTATGTCATAAGGAGCATGTCATGAAACAGAATATGGTGATCTTTTTTTTTTTTTCCTTAAAATAGCAGTGGCTTTGCTTTCATTATAGAAATTGGAAAATACTATTTCATGGTCCCTTTCAGTCCTACGTTTTAGATAATAGCTATTAATTATTTTTATCATAATCATTTTTATTTATAGAAATATTTTAATGTATTACAGAAATATTTTATCTGTGACAAATATACTAGACTGCTGAAATGCATTAGTTAACTATGTCATCTTTTTAAAATGTTTTTAGCTTGTAAAGGCATGACTGTCATAAAACAATAACATTGGAGGGTAAGAATTGTATATGAATGTTCATGTATAATTATATAAATCATAATTAGCATTGTAATAAAATAATCAGACAATACAGTGAACATTTAATGATATACAATTATTATACTATAAATGGCAAATTCATATTTCTTTTATATGACCAAATTGTTGGTTAAGTAATCATGCTCTCTCTCTCTCTCAATCTCTCTTTCTCCATCACACACACACACACACACACACACACACACACTCCTGAAAGCAAAAGTATCAAGAACCAGTGACTATAAGCAATTAGCTATCATTTTGGTTTTTTAAGTAGATACGTCTAATTCTCCCAGAATCTGTACATTTTTAGATACAGGTGTTATGTCATTATATTTGTTACTTTCCAGCTGGTCAATGTGAGAAGACATTTGAGACTGGTAGGGCAGAGAAAAATTAGAGGGTGAAGAATCTTGGAAAGAAGGGGTCACATAGATGGAAGCTCCAAAAACTGCATGTAAAATGTAAAACTCACAAAAATTCTTGAATAATTGTTAAACTATGCGATTGTAGAGGAGACATCAGGGTCTGCTGAAAAGTAGTAACTTGAAGCTGAAAGAACTTGAAAGAACTGAGGATTTTTCTTTCTGGAAATCTGTAAGCAGGGAAGCCTGAATTAGAAGTTTGAACCTAGCTAAGTAGCTTTTCTGGTAGAATAAGAATGAACCTTCAAAGGAAGTTAACCAAGTTCAGAGTTTCTACAATGTATTGGTCATAATGTTCAGTATCCATATAAAAAACACTTAAATATGTGAAAAAACAAGAAAATTTGAATTCGAGGCAACTAATGGCAAGTTTTGAACAAACACTTCAAAAAACTGTGTATATTAAAAATATTCAGTATCTTTAACTCAGTATCTAAATATTCAGAGAAGTGAAAATTAAAGGCAGATGAGACACTACTACATATTCATTAGAATGGCTGAAAAGAAAAATCTTGTATAGATATAACGTTATTTTTTCACAAAACTAAAAATTGGAAAGAATCCAAGTGTTCATCAATTGGAAATGGATAAACTGATATACTCATTCAATGGGTATTGCTCAAAAATAAAAGGAACAAACTATTAACTCACACAAAAATATGGATGAATCTCAAAAACATTATGTTGAGTAAAGGGGTACAACATGAAAGAATATATACTGTATGATTCCATTTATATGAAATTCTATAACCCACAAAACTAACGTGTTGAAAAATATACTGGAATAGAGCATGCCTCTAGAGACGTGAATTGACTGCGAAGGGGCGTGAGGAAACTTTCTAGGGTGTCCTATATCTAAAGAGGGATCGAAGTTAGGCAGATAAATGCTGTTTATTAAACTTACAGAATAGTACGCTTAGAAAGTCTTGATTTCATTGTATGTAAATTTTATCTATACATAAAAAGAAATGTGAGCAAAGATGGAATTTTAGTTTATGCATGCACTCTGAAGTACTAGGGGATAACTACACTGTTGATTGCACTTACTTGGAAACACATCAAAAATTAGATGGGCTTATGTGTGGATAGAGTAATAAATAGGTGGATAGATACATAATAAAATACAGTGTATAATGCTAATTGTAGAATCCAAGTGTGAGATATATGGTTTTTACTATAATGTTCTTTTAACTTTTCTTCATATTTGAACATCAAATATGATTAACTATTTGAAGAAATCTATTAATGAGGCTTTATTAGACAATGTAACTACATTGCAAAAAAAAAAGCCAAGTTCTGAGGGAGTTGTTAATACACCTGTCAGAGAATACATTTCTCTAATATGGGGAAAATAATAATTTGATTGACAATATTGCTGCACTACACAACTCCAGGGGATACCTGTGCAACGTGACAGCCAACTTAGGGGAACTAGAGCAAGGAAGGTATTATAAAGCATTCGCACTCACTGGCATACTTTTTTAATGCAAGTAAGAATTTTTCTTGCCATAATCATAATATCACTAGTTCAGAACAACATAATTCTTTCTATAAATTTGGCCCCCAAAAATCAACTTTTATTTGCCCAATTTGTGCCCTTTTTTGGAAAAGGGCACAAATTCCATTATATAGCTAAAAGGTTTTATTTATGTACAGAACTTTTATTTACTATTATTTTAATTCTAATTATGTATATAATTATACACAATAAGAAACAACTGAATAAGAACACTTTTATTTTCTGTTTTTTTTTTTTGTTTTTTGTAATCATCCTGAATATTTGGGTTTGGAATTAAATAAAAATAGTTTACATCTGATACATAATTGGATGACCTGTTTTAGAAATATATGTTTGTAATCTTCCAAGAAAAGTGAATTCTAAATTTTATAATGCTCTATCATCTTGTGCTTGTTGACAGAACTTTTATTCACTGCTTTATTTCCTAGATGTAAGGACATGTACCCTCACACTAAAAAGGATGCACCAAACAACACTTTTTTGAGCTCCTTTCATAAATAATACATTAATAAACTTTCAGAAGTTTATAGTCATCTCTTCCACTTAAAAGTGAGAAGAGGTGAGGGATGAACTAATTTGTAGAAGGCAGAATTTCTAGGTTGTCTACTGACTCACTATATGAATCCATTCTTCTGAGCCTCTCTTTGGCTCTACATGTAATGGCATAAAGTGCCTTTTTACTATTGAGTACAAAGCTTTAAAACAAATAATTTGGTTAAGGGATGCTTTCATCTTCAGGGAAATCTGAGTCTGTTGTACAAAGTGATAAAGTTTTTAAAAGATATCTATCAATATTTAGGTATATTTGCTGTAAGGTAGGATGTATATTATAGAAACTTGCTATTATTGTATAATTTACATAAAAGAACAACAGAGTACATTTACAGAGCTGTACATGTGCAGGGTTACACATAAATATAAATTTGTACAGAAAATTATATTGACATTGATTTTTCTTGTCTTCCCATTCCTCCCAGTCTGATGCTAAGTAAGCCAGCCATAGAGAAGGCCAGTTGTGAGAAATAACTTAAAAAAAGCCTCACCAAGTCTGGCTTCTTTGTGATTGGTTATGCCTAAAAGGGGCTAACACATGGGAAAGAGGGCATGAAGCACAGTGGAAAGGAAAGAACAGAATGAGCCAAAGCGACAAAAATTAGGAGCAGGCAATGGAAGACTTCTCCTTAGTGAAATACATAAACTCAAGTTCCAAAAACCCCTAAAATCCAGGATGAAGAGTCTGAATTCTGTGAAACAGGCTACCAAAGATCCAATGAGAAAATTGCATGGAAAAGTGACCAGTGTTATCATTCTACCACTTACCCGCTGAAAGTCATAGATGCTTAGCTTCCCAGTACAACACAGGGGAGTAGGAGAATGCTGATCTCAGCCCAAGCTTACCCCATAAAACTTTCACAGAGATTAGAAGCTCAGTATTACTTTATCTTCTCTAGTGTACTTCCTATTCCATGTTTTCTTGTATTGCCATGGACCCAATATTAAAGAGAGGAAAAGAAGATAATAATTTTATCCAGTTTTATTTATTTAAAGAAGTTGTTAAATGCTTCATATACTATGAGCTTGAGTGAATGGTACAGACATGACTGTGAGCAAAAAAAACCAAAGAACAAAAGACCACAATCTATGGTTTCATAATGCTTTCAGGGAAAGGAATAGAGATCAATTGAAAAAAAAAAATCTCACTAATAAATAATTACAAATTGAGATGTCCAAAGGAAAGAACTTTATTCTCTGATGGTGAACTATATGAAACCTGGTATTAAGTGACTAGACAGATGGCTAGAGGTGAGATCTGAGGATGGATAGAAATTAATGAGGGGAGAGCTGGTGGTACGTTTGAGAAAATATGTTAAAGCTCTGTAGCAGGAGTGAACATAGTTCACGAAGGAACCGAGAAAGATGAGAATGGTTGGAGAAAAGACATAAAGAAAAACTGGCTCAAGGCTGGACAAGTAGCCTCAATGGCTACCATCAGATGATTTTGATCTTGCTAAGGGTTTAGGTCTGTCCTAAGATCAATGGGCAGCCCTTGAAATGTTTCAAATAGGTAGGGGTGCAACATGATTTGATTCTTGTTTCAAAAACATCACACCAACTGTAATTGAGAGAATTAATTGTTGTGGGGAGGGTTGTCAGAATAAAAAGTGAAATACCAGTTAGTAGACTCTTGCAATAGACCCAGAAAGAGATGATGATGTCCCCGGCAGTGGAAGGAGACAAGTGAAATGGATTGGGAGTTAGCTGAGAGATTAAAATTCACACGTTTTAGTAATAAATTGATTATAGCCAATGAAGGAGAGAGCAATACTACAAATGTCCTTCAGATTTCTAATTTTCACTTGGATGGATGGTGGAGTCTTTCACTAATAAATAAAAACAACAAAAGCAAAAAGAAGAAAAGAAGAAAAAAAGAATACCACAAAAGGTCTTATTATACTTGAGGTTGAGGAGACTTATGAGAATCTTAGATATTTTAAATTCGAAATACTTATGTGACATTCAATAAGAGATATCAATTAGCTGTTATATATATAGAACTGGACCAAAGATACACTTTGGGAGCTATTATTTTAATGGGAGTATTTTTGGAACTATGGGAGACAGTGTCCAAGAAGACTGGACAGAGTAAGGTGAGAAGGCAGCCAAGTACCCAACCTTAAGAGACTCCAACATATGCTGCTTGGGTAAAGGAGGAAGAGCCTACAAAAGAAACTACAGAAGATGGATGTGACAGAAAGAAGGAAATCTAGGACAATATGGGGTCATCAAAGGGAAGAGAGAGCTTCAAAAAGGAGTGAGTAGTCAACATTTTCAAATACTCTTGACAAATCAGGTGCAATGAAGTAAGTCAGACAGAAAAGGTTAAGAAAGATTTCACTTATATGTGAGATATGAAACTGAAAGCAATAAATAAACAAGACGAACAAACAAAAACTCAGGTACAGACAATAGTTTAATGGTTACCAGAGGGAAAAGGCGGAGGAAGGGAAGCAGTCAAGGGTAAAGGGAGTCGAATATATGGTGATACTTTGGGGTGGTGAACACACAATGCAATATACATATGATGTATTATTGAACTGTACACTTGAAACCTATTAAATTTTATTAACCAATGTCACCTCAATAAATTTAATTTTAAAAAAATAAAAAGAAAATAAACTGGCCTTTTGAGGAATGTGGAGGTCATCAGCGACCTTTTAAAAAAACTGCTTCGGTGGATTGATAGGAGGATGGATTGAGCCATGAGCATAAAACAGGAAAATGGTACAGAAGATATATGCGCAGCTATCTCTTTTAAAGAGTCTCTGAAGGGGAAAAGATTAGTAAGGCTACAGGAGGAGGATTTGTGGTTGAGGGAAGGTTTATCTGTGAGAGCTGAACATGTGTTATGTGATCATTAGAAGGATCAATACAAAAGAGAGAAAGTGGGGTGTGATTCTTGAGAAGGGCAGAAGGGGTCAGATCCAAACATCAGTGGAGGAAGTGGGTTTTGATAGGAGGAAAGACACTCATGATGGAACAGGATAAAGGAAAGAGATGATGAGTGGTTTGTTGGTTTGGAGACATTGAGCTGATGAAATTTTCATCTGATAGCATCAATTATCCATGTGCTATATGAGCTGAGGCTATCCACCAAGCGTCAGGAAGGAGTTAGGGAGATGGCACATAATCCTGAAGAGTAGAGAAGGATATCATTGTAGAAAGTAAGTCAGTGAGTTGGTCAGGACAACATGGCAGGATCACATGGCATTACCAAGTATTTATTTGAGATTGGTAATCATGACTTTAAAAAGAAGATAATTGCCCTGTTTTGTGACTTTCTCAATATAGGACTATTTTCATTCTCTGACAGACCATAGTATACCCTCCAAGCACTAGGGCAAATCCAATCTTCTTGACACCCTCTTTCTTATGTTACAAAATCATCATTACCATCATTATCACCATCACCATCATCCTCCTCCTTCCCCTCCTCCTCCTAAATCATATATAATGAATGAGAGAAGAAAATGTCTCATTCATCTCCTTTTATTATACTTACCTTAATTGCTACAATCAATCCACCCCTCCCTGCCCCCAAAGCCCAGAAGCCTTCAGATGTCAGCAAAGGCATCCCTAAAGTAGTTACTGCATAGACACTCCTTCTACACTGATCTTGCCCTTCTTATCCCTTCTCACACATCTCTCTTTTTCCAGTTTTAGTTGCTTTCCACAGTCATTCTCTTATTTTCTGACTCCTAAAAAAGCAACAGGAAAGTCATTGTGCATTTTTGGAAGGTTATTTTGATTTAAGGAGATAATGTCCTAGGAGATAAGAGGGGCAGGGAGGACAACCCAACTGTTTTCCCAGCTGATTTCAATCAAATTCAGTTTAAATATTAGGTCTCTCTATGCTTAATATCCAGTTTCTGCAGCACCACAGCTCTGCAACATTCCAAAAGGTCTTAACAATCCTGCAATGAAACAGGAAAAATGGAGAGAGGGGAAGGGGGAGGCAGAGGAAGAGAGAGAGGTGGAGGATTCAATAAACATTGTAGAAACTTTTAAAAATAAATTGTACCAAAAATGTACATTTTCCTTAGGAAAAACCTACATCTCTGCAACTTCCTGGAAAACCCAGCAAAATTCCAATATAAAACACAGAGTTCTTAAAGTCTGGAAAACTTAAATATATAGAATGTCATGAAGGATATCTTCAGTCTGTAAATGCATGCATAACATAAAGACATACTCTAAGTTTCCAGACTTATGGACACATATGGTAGAACTATCAATTGACAATGCTGTTTGAGTTTCAGAGTTTGAGTACCTTAATTAGCACGTGCAGGAACAGTCCCTCCATAGCACAACAGAGCAATGTGGCTAATGTGTTTGTCCTCTGAAGACTGTCATAGGAGAGCCTGAAAATAAATAAATAAATAAAACAGTTCCAGGAATTTTATTCTCAGACACTTAGGGTTGAATTTCTCAACTTAAAAGTCTCCACTCACCGAATCTTCTGAATCTACCTTCTCAGGAAAGGTCATTTCAGAGTTGGAAAGCCAAAAGTCAGCAATTGCATACTGAATGCAGTGAAATGGTGGGGAAACATACGGCTGGCTGATTACTCCAATACAGCTCAAATTAACAAGAGAGCAGAACCCCATTATCAGGTTATTTAACTGAGAGATGACAGAAAAGTCAAAGGTACAGAATGTCCTTTGGAGAGGTTTAACTTGTTGCTCTCTACATGATGGCTTCATTTGACAAGTCCATTCTGTGTACCCCACTGTGACTATTCCTAATATCTAAATTTATATGCTAAGATATATTTAAAGCAAATTTCTGTGCCGTAAAATATCATTTTCCCTAATGAACAATTTATTTCCAACCTTCTCTGTGGTCAGTTAACAGTAGGAATACACAGCATTTCCAAATGTCTATCCATTCTAATAAGAATAACAAGTTCATTCTAACCATTTCTGACTGTTCTCTTAATAAAATGAGCCTACTTACTTCTAGTTATATATTCATCACATGAAAATGTGATGTTAGTGAAAAAAAGAGTATGGGAAGACCCAGGTAATAGGACAAGACTATGAAGAACACAGTATTTGCTTTATAATCGTTTGTTTTATTGACATAGGTGTGAAAGACAGCTACATGAGGCTGTGATGGATGTAAAGCCAAGAGGCATGGTAAAACCAAAAAAGGGGGAAAAATGCCCTCTGTTTTAAAATGCTTAAACTCGACTCCAGAAATGTGTGGTTAAATGAAAGGTACTGAGGGCCCATTACATAAATTAAGAGGTATCAACATTGTCTTTGAGATGCCTTGAGATGTTTACAAATTAATTGAGAAGAGACTATAAGCATATAAGGAGAAGTAACTGTAACCTGCACACAGGGAGAACACTATGTAAAGATAAGAGTTATGCTGCCCACCAAGAAGCCAGGAGAGAGAACCGAAAGAGATCCTTCAGAGGGAGCATGGCCCTGCCGACATCTTAACTTTGGGGTTCTAGGCTCCAGAACCATGAGACAATAAATTTCTGTTGTTCTTACCGCCCAGTTTTTGGTACTTTTTAACAGCAGCCCTAGGAAACAAATGCAACTATGTTCTCTATAAAACTTCTCACCATCTGAAAGTTGCCTTATTTGTTTTTTCGTTTATATTCTATCTCTTTCACAGAATATGTTTCATAAAATGAGGAACCATAGCATAGTGCTGGGTGCTAGAGAGTCATAGGTGAATGAAACATATTATTTATTTTTGAGGGACTTAAGAAATATTTGTATTTAAAATGTAAAGAATTTATATATTTATTAACTGAACATATATTTAAGTATTGGATGGTCCAGGTACTGCTACAAATTCTGAGGTCACATTGGGAAACAAGAGCTTACATTCTGCAAGGGAGAAAAAAATAAAAAATATAAACATGATGAAGAATATAAAACAGTAGTATTATAGAGACTGGGATTGTGAGAGGAATTTAAATTTACTGGTCAAGAAAGGCCACCAGAAATAAACTAGTTCTACTTGAAGACCAGCAAGAAGGCATGTGTTTATATCAGGTGAATGAAGCAATGGATGGGACAAATGAGAATGGGAAGGGGTGGATGTTTGGTCTCTTGGACCGGTAAGCTTTGAACAGGGTATGAAGTTTATTCTTAGCGCCATGGAAAGTCATTAGGAGGTTATAACAGGAGTTTTCCATGTTCTGAAATATTTTTTTGAATATCACTCTGGCTGCTGTGTGGTAAACCGATTGTAGGGGGGCGAAACTAGAAGCAGAAAGACTAATTAGAGACTGTTGCAGGAACCCATATGAGAGCTGGTTATAGCTTTGTTTAGGGTGCTAGCAGTAGAAGTGATGAGAAAGATTCAGATTATCAATTTATTTTGCAGGTATAGCTAACAGGACTGGTTCTTGAATGGAACATAGAGGTGTTAGAAAATGAGAAATCAGGACTTGTTCTTAGATTTCCTCATGCTCTCTTACAAAGTAAAGCCAAACTGTATTGATTGGATGAGAGTTCTTCAATCGAGAAGAGTTTACTTGATGTTTATATTGAAGAGGATAAGTAGGCCTTTGGGCTGGATGATCTTTAAACTCTTTTACAACCTTGAGTACCTGTAATCCTAATGTTCTGAGTAGAGGCACTACTCTGCTGTTGGTCAATCAATCTCGAGAATCATGGGGCCCACACAGGGAGAGGGTTAGCTTGGGGCTAGGATGGAGACTCCATCCATACCGCACCGGTACACAGGAATTTTCCAGCTTCACAAGACAATGCTTTGATCAATTGCAATCATTATCATTCTAGCTACCCCTGTGATCCAAACTTGATCTTAACGCTTTGTTAACATTTTGTTAAGGAATCATGCTCATAAAAATGCCATGTAGTAAGGAAAATTATCCTTCTCTAATAGATCAAGCAACTATTCTGAAAGGGCAGTAAAATGTCCAAGACCTTAGAGCTGTGAGGATAATTAAAAATAGGCTGGATCAGATACAAATTTTTGTCTTATTTTAGTTTATTTTAAATTTGTTCTAGTATGAAATAGTGTGACTATATTTTAATGTGTGAATTACAGATGTTAACATACTGCTATGTCCACATATAAAACATATATACTACAATGTGTAATACACACACACACACACACACACACTTGATAGAAAAAAAAAAAAACACCTCTTGGTAGTAAAATAGGTAAAATCCTCTGGTCATAGGTGACTTTGGTTATTTTAGATCTACCCAAGTAGGCCAATACTTTGGCTTATTGGAGAAGCTTCATTGAAGCCAAAATGAGAGTGGTTTTTTTTCTTTAAAGAAAGGAAAAGCAGAATGCCATTTTTATTACTTGTTTTTTGTTCTCTTTTGCTGGATGCTTACAGAAATGAATCAAAGTGGAAATGAATTAAAATGAAAATAAAGTTTTACTAGCATTTTTATTCAAAGAAGAATGCTTCAAAAGCTGAGAATGGAAATAAAAAATGAAAGTGATTCTTATTGCTAATGAAATGTTTTCTTGCTGTCAACACTACGTGGCTGGAAGAAAAAAAAAAATTGGATTTAACCAGAAACTTGAAATACATTTCAAACCTGGTAATTAGGCCAATATGATATGTCACAAATAGTGACCTTTACAATGGACTGGCTCTGAAATGCACACTTTGGAGTAAATGGTACCTGGATGGTTGAGGATACCACTCTGCAGACTTGGCTAATCTGTGTGAAATGATGGCAGAAGGGAAGCCTTTCCTGCTGGCTCCAACTAACGCCTGTCCCCATGCACCTGCGGAAAAGCAGGTGTTTTTTTTCCACAGATCTGATTTTTAAAATAAGGTTAAAAGATGGCAGCTGTGAGAAAATGAAGCCGTTCTCTGGAGAGTAGTTGCCTTGTGGGGGAAAAAGAACAAAACACAGCTGTTGGAAGCCAGCCCTGCAGCACTTTATTAGTCAGGTGTGATAGGATAACTGTCTCTTCTAGAACTTGGCCTGAAAAGTTTCCTCTTTTAAAAAAAAAAATAACTTTAATTTTTCAATTATAATTGGCATTCAATATTATTTTATATTAGTTTCAGACGTATAGTATAGTGGTTCCCCAATTAGTCTAGTACTCACTTGGCGCTATACATTGTTATTACAATATTATTGATTATATTCCCTATGCTGTACTTCACATCCATGTGACTATTTTGTAACTACAAATTTGTACTTCTTACTCCCTTCACCTTTTTCACTCAGCCCTGCAACCCTACCTTCCATCTGACAGTCACCAGTTTGTTCTCTTTATGAGTTTGTTTTTGTTTTGTTTGTTCATTTATTTTGCTCCTTATATTCCCCATATGAGTGAAATTTTATGGTATTTGTCTGACTTATTTCACTTAGCATAAACCCTCAAGGTATTACCATTGTCACAAATGCTAAGATTTCATTTTTTATGGCTGAGTAATATTCCGTCATATATATGTACCACAACTTCTTTATCCAATCATCTGTTGGTGGTCACTTAGGCTGCTTCCTTATCTTCACTCTCACAAAAAGTGCTGCAGTGAACATAGGGGTGCATATATCTTTTTGAATTAGTGTTTTGGTTTTCTTTGGATAAATACCCAGAAGTACAGTTGCTGGGCCATATGGTAGTTCTATTTTTAATTTTGGGAAGAACCTCCAAATAGTTTTCCATAGTGGAAACTGTAACAATTTGCAATCCTACCCACAGTGCTCAAGGGTTCCTTTTTCTCCACATCCTCACCAACACTTGTTTGTTGATTTATTAATGATAGCCATTCTGACAGGTGTGAGGTGATATCTCATTGTAGTTTTGAAGTTTCCTTTTAGATCTATCTTAGGCAATGTAATTTTTACTTTCCAAAAACTAAAGAAAATGAACTTCTGTACCATTCATTTGACATCTGTTCAACAAATATTGATTGAGCAATTACTAAAATAATATTAATGGCTATGCTAATATGCATCTAAAAAACTAAAGAACTTTATAAGAAGACTTTGATATGCCATAATGAAAAAGAGTTTTAGTTCAGCATTTAATATTTCTACACACATGTGAACAGACTGTTTGTAAACTATTAACTAAGTTTATTTGATGGTACTCCTTGGGATATCAAAAAATCTTTCCATGAATAACACTGCAAACCCAAATATATTTAACAAAATTCTATGTTGTACAAAATATGTGAACTGTGGTGGAATTTAATGATAAGATATTCTTCTTACCTTGAGGGAGCTGAAAATCTGGTGTAGAAAGCAGACATGTACACAATAAAATTCAAGACATAATTATGCCTGCTTGCTGAAAGTGTCCTATAAACACAGAACAGAAAGATATAAAACTCAACTGGGATAATTAGGGAACTATTTAAAGGGATCACAGTTGAACTTGGATCTGGATATATATATATAATAAACTCAGGTGGCATATTTTGGCAGAAGGGTCAAGTAGAAACAACAAAAGATCCTGAGACTAGAAAATTTGGGAATGACAAATAGCATCCTGGTGTGAGGGGAATGATAAATAGTATTCTGGTGGAGAAAAAAATGAAGTGAGTGACCTCCAATAATATGCTAACTAATGTGAACTTTATTTTTGGAGAAAATCAGGAAACATTAGCAGTGTTTATTACAATGCCGTCTTAGGAAGATAATGCTTGTGGCGATATTGGGGACAGAGAGATAGATACATTTAGAGGCTTCTTTGATAGTCCAAGCAAGAAATGTTGGGGCCTCAAATGAGTGCAGTGGCAGTAGAGATGAGGGAAGAAACAGATGTCAATAACACTGAAGAAACAGAATTAGTATTGGTTGCTAGTAGTTGGTGTTTCAGGCCAGATGTGAAGATATCTTGAAATCTGCTGGAAATTATGATTTCATGTCAAGAGAAGCCAGGGTTGTAATGTAGATTTGGTAGTTCCCTGCATGAACTTTAAGTGTTGGGTTTATAGGAGAAAACAGTGGTGCCCAAAGAAGGAAATGTTAGCAACCTAATGAGATAACACCAGTTTTTAATAGTCAGCTTAAGAAGAGGAGCCAATAGGAAGAATGCATGGTGAGCCCAGAAAGGCAGGTCCAGTCGGTGGGCGAGCCAAGTTGGATGGACTGCAAAAAGGAGAAATTGGTTCTGGTGACTCATAGACGTTAGTGACCATTGCAAGGCAGATTCAGAGACAATGTTATGGCCAAATCCACACTTCTATGGATTGGGGAGTGAAAAACTGAAGAAGAAACAGTGAACAGAGATGACTTTTCATGACATTTGAGATTTAGGATGAGAGGGAATACTGAATGGGAAGCAGAGTCAAAGGGTATGTTTTTTAGGAGTGAGGACACAAGACAATATCCATGAAAGTCAAAGAATCCTGGAGAAGGAGAGAGTAAAGCTGTGAGAGAAGATCTAATAAGGGTAAGGATAAGCACATTAAGTGGACTATATAATTTGCTTTGGTAAGGTAGGGAGAATGTGTTAAAATGCAGATTTTGAGGTACATGAGAAGAAAGCTCTAAAGTTCAATGACTGGAAAGTACAGTGGTTTGAGGTGATAGCCAAGCCCAAGCCCAAACCAGTTGGAAGAAAGCAGGAAAGATTGTAAATGAAGCCAAATAAAGTTTAGGTAAAGAGATCTGGTTGTTGAAGTCACCAAAGGTGAGGGAAGGAACAGATGAGGAGAAGAGAAAAATCTTATAACTAATTGGTGCTTCCATCTGTGATGATTAATTTTATATATAGGCTTGGTTGGGCCATGAGTTGCCCAGATTAAATATTATTCTGGGTGTGTCTGTGAAGATATTTCTTGATGTGATCAGCATTTGAATCGGTGAACTCAGTAAAGTAGATTTCACTCCCCAAGGTGAGTGGGCATCACTCAATCTGTCAAGGGCCTGAATGGAACAAAAAGCAGAAAGGATTCGTTCCACCTCTGTTTGCTCACTTGATCTGAGAGATCAGTCTTCTACTGAATTTGGACAAGAGTTTACACCATTGGCTCCTCTGGTTCTCATGCCTTTGAATTCAGACTGGTAGTATACCACCACCTTTCTCGGACTTCTCAGCCTTGTCTGTCTGTCTGTCCATGGGTCTATCTACCTACCTATCTGTCTATTTCTTATTGTCCTCCTTCTCTGGAGAACCTTAACTGATATACCATCTCTACAAGGATATCTGTAGCATGTGTGTGTTTATGTGTGTATGTGTGTGTGAATACCCCAACATATGAATACATACACCCATATTTTTTTCTACCTGTAAAAATTTAATATGACTTCCTGTTCCTACTTATTTTTATGAATGAGATTTCATTTGAGAAAAACGTCTTCAAGGCATTAAAGTGAAGTTATTTTATGAGAATTAGTTCAATTAAGGCTTAAAAATAGAAAAGCAAAGTCTCTCTTATAGTCCATATGTATGTAGTGTTTTTGCAATAGTAAAAGCTCTTTCACATACTATGTAATCTTTGAACTGCCCTGAGATCACTCAGGGAGAAGTATTTTTCCTATTCTGCCAATGGAGAAACCTGCTTTGGCCACAGATCCTCATCTCCTAAATCCTGATCTGGAGCACTTCCAACTACAATCCTCACATCACACTGTCTTTTTGTTCAGATAAAATTTTAAAATTATTTTTTAAAAGAAGTAAAATATGGAAGAGAGATCTTATTGCTCAAGTTTTTATAAATAGTTAATTTTAATGTCTAATATTTACACATTAATTTACTGACCACAAGGAATTCTGATAAAATTGCAATGTCTACTAGGTGCTCCTTTGAAGTTCAAGACAGTCTTTTATTGCATGACCATTAATTACCACGATCTTGCCTTCCAGCTTCTTCAAAGCTAAGCGCTGTGAGGGGGCTTTACACTGGCCAAAAATCAGACTTTAGAGGAATTGCTGGAGATAAAGGAAACCACACTTCGATAGTATTAATTATTTGGTTGAAACTGCAGTCTGATATTCAAGAAGCTTTTGACATATTCCACATTATAGTTAGGCACTAGAGAGAAGGTAGCAACACAGAAATATTCTTAAAGCATGTCTTAATTTTTTTTCAGTTTCATTTGTATTATTATTTTTGTCACAAACATCCAACAGCTTTGATTTTGTAAATTTCTCAGGTTCTTTGTCTCATTATCAAATGAAGCATATATATGAGGACACTATAGATACTATATAATCCCAGAAAAATGTATGCTGCTCTTATTAAAAGTTTGGAAATGTCATAGTCTTTAACTTATTCTTGTGATATAATGGAAGTCCTTAAAGAAATCTAGGGTGTTCTTTTTATTAAAATGTATTACATGGTGGTGACATTGGTTAATAAAATTATATAGGTTTCAAGTGTACAATTCAGTAATATGTAATATGTACATTACATTGTATATGTGGGATATAAAACCCAAAGCAGCAAAAAGCATGTCTCAATTTGGAGCTCAATGATAAAATTCTACATGGGTAACTAAAACACAACTTTTTTGAAAATTGGTTTGTGAGAACTTTAGGATTAACATCTCTGAAGAGCTTAAGTACCATCTTCCAGAGCAGGCTTGTTGTTTTATTTGCGTTAGCATTATATATAGGTAGAGAAAGATAAACTTTTATTAAATTATGAGATGTTTTCTTTCTTATTTTATAGGGAAGAGGATATGTCATTGGTCGGGCAGCAATAAAAACAGTATTCTTTCAGAGTAGATTATATGTTAAAGTCATTGACTCAAGGTTTCATCCTGGCTTCTTTCAGCAGGACCAGTATCAAGGGACAGTTTCTGTTGAGTCTCACCTGAAATTTATTTTCTACCAAGTTGTTTAGGATCTGAAAAATGGTGGGGCTGATCGCCTCAGTGCTTTCTGCAGCTTCAAGGGACCCATTTTCTGAGGATGGTTCTTTTCCCACAGTTCTGTCTCCAGTATGTAATTTAAGGAGGCTGCCATATTATTTTGTGGGTTAAGCTGAGAGCTTCTTTGGGTAATTGAGGTCACCTTTATGTGAGCGGGAGTTAGTCTGAGGTAACTCCATTTGTTTTTAATCTTTTCCTTTTCTCTAAAGATATCTTCAGAGATGGCAGCAAAAATAAGTCAGAACAAAATGCTCTGCTTTTTAGCTGTTGGTAGGTTCATGAATGTTCATTTTTTAAATTCTTTGTATCATATATGTTACATATAATCTTTTATATGTAAAAAATAGTTTATTTCAAAACTTTTTAAATAAGTTTTTTAAAAATGTTTTTTAAAAGTGATATGTTCTCAGAAGACCTTTATTTACTACATTCCCTTTGTTCGTCTCTGATTTTGGCACTTGTGAGGAGAGGAGCAAAATGAGACAGTCTCCTAAAGTCAACTTTTTAAAAAGGCTAAGGATTATGTACTGGGGAGCTGGGTCGTAGCCAATTAATTATCTCTAATAACTTAAAACTTACAAAAAGCCTTTTATATAATTCTACGTGTTCTCTCCCCCGCCCCCCTAAATTTTCACTATTTTTCTTGAGGGCAATTTGGCAATATATATCAAGACCCTTAGTGTATTGCATCTTCTTATTAATTAAAAATTCTGTCTTTAGGAATTTATCATAAAGACGTGATCAGGGATGTGAACAAAGACTTAGCTGTATATATGTTATGAAAATTCTGCTTCTAAGAGAGAAAAGTTTGGAACATTATAGGTTGTATTTAGTTGCAAGACACACAAAAATCATACTAAGAATATGGATGTAGTCTATTCTTGGTTTGCTTCTATGATCTCATCAAGGAACCAGTGTCTATCCTTCTTTTCTGCCATTCTCATTTGACAGCATATTCTTATTTCTCTTGGCCATACAGTTACAGCCATGAATCCAAACAACATGCTTGGAAAAGATAAAGTAAATGCTAAATGCTGTCCATGTATCATGAGGAGGGGGGATATTGTCAAGAAGTCTCCCTAATCCAGCAGACTTGGCTTTACCTCTCATTTGCCAGACGTGGGTCACATGGCAAATACTAACTGCAATGGGGCTGGGAAAGAGAGTATCTGGAAAAACAGAATTTTCAGGGTTGACTTGGAAAACTCTTGAATCATTACTTAGGGGCTAAGCACACTGCAATTCCAAACAACATCAGAGTTAAGTTAGAAGGAAAAGGAGGAAGATTTGGGTGGCCAATCACAATGTTTGCCACGCAGATGACCAATAATCATATAGAAATGCAAACTTTTAAAATGAGGTTATAAAATATATTTATTACCACAGAATTGTTATATTAAATTATACTTGTTATAACTCTCTGAACTTTGAAAGATTATATTAAAAAATACTTTTCTGGACTTCTATCACGGAAGAAAGACAGAAAGGCTTTGCACTAAATTTGTTCCAGTGATTATCTCTGATTAGAGGGAATTGTTAGGAATCAGAATGAGGTTACTGGACTCCTGTCCCATATTTCAGTCATTCTTCTACACAAGTCCTCTAAGGAACACATTTGTTATCTGGAATTATATCTGAAATCCCAACGGATTGCCTTAGAATAGCGATATAGAGACTCTCTTCCAAACCCAATGCCCACTAAACCCCCACTTCTCCAGCCCCAAACCGACCCTGCATCTTGGGAACTTCTAGGTTCTGATGGCAGAACAGCAGAGAGAGGGGGACAGGTTGGGCTGGATTCAACTATAACTACTGCCTCCTATTTGCAGGTGTGAGGAGAAAGACAACAACATCTAGTGTTTAATTTTCTAAAATACAGCACTTCTGACCACTAGAAAATATGCCTTAGCAGCATTCCAGACTATAGCCTGTAAAATTAATCCTCTTTTCCAGAAAGTGGAAGGGGAAGAAGAGAAGAGAGAAAAAAATTTTTCCCTGCCCTGGCCCCTAGGGTGATGTACATTTCACCAGAATCTTCTAAATGTACTACAGTGAACATATTTTAATTCTATAATAAGAAAAAAGTTTATAATAGCATGAAATTTTTAACACAGGTTGCATGTTTAATGAGATGTTATCTCATGAAAGAATGCTTGTTTTTCACTCTGTGTTTCCTTGGTCATAAGTTTTACTGCAGTAAATAACATCCAATACAATATACAGATGTAGTGATAGATTTTGTAATTGATATTTACAACAAAGGGAAATAAATGAAATTTTTATAACTAAAAGTAACAGAACCAGGAAAAGCATTAAAAACATAGGATATTAAGTATAAAAAATATCTTAGATTTGAAATGAACCTTAGAATTAATCTACTTATTCCAATTTTTCACTGTCAAAAAGTAATCACCTTGAATGCTTTCAGTACTCAAGTATTCATTTTATTACTACAACTTATATTACCAGTATTTATTTATTACCAGTCATTTCTTGAGTTGTGAAAGCAAAACTCTTTGCTTTAAGAGCCTGCCTCCTCTCTATTCCAACAGTTTAAACTTGCAAATTCCTCCCGAAATGTGTCTGGTAAGATGGATGCAGATGGATGATGTTTTTCTAAGAGTTTTACATTATTTATTTTTTCTCAACAGATCATATTTTCTATGTATGACCCAGTGTAGTATTTAAACTCCCATAATTTCAATGTTAGGTGCAATTCTAATATTCCCTACTCATTTGTTACTAGATAATTTTCTTGATTTTCCTTTTATGTGTCTTTTATTATCTGTCTCCCCTTTCATGTTGACTTTTCTATTTCTCTAATTATTTGTTTTTGTGCCATTTTTTATTCTCCTGGATGACTTAGTTTCTACTTTATTCTATATTTTCTATGTTGTGTAGTTATATCACAAAAGTTGCTTTTAGATTTTTTTTATTTCTCTAGAATTATGACTTATTCAGATAACCCTTATGTTACAGAGCTAATTCTATTATGTTTCATCTTCTCTCAAAATGTAGATGGAGGAACTCCATGTCTTAAATTGGTATCACTCAGTGCTCAATAGAGAGATGTCTAAAAGTAAGATCTGTCTCTACATAGGGTATTCAAGAAGACAGACTATATCCTTAATATAAACTGTATATATTATATATAATATTTATATATTTACATATATAAAAATAAACAGAAGTATGTGTTTATGATAGTTAGAAATTCGTACTGAATCTAGCATAATAGAATCATTTATTTTTTGAACCTTTAATTAGTCTCACTATACCTCGCTATAAGCAAGACTGACTGCTGCTGTTGTCTTTTTCATCAGTTAACTCTTGAACTAGTTAGTAGTTCTTTCAAAAGTGGTCTTCTTGCTCCTAATGATAATTTCTTGGAAACATTGAAACAGCTAATAAAAATGAAAGTATTTCAGAAAAGACTGTTAAGTGAAAGAACAATTCCAAAACTATGGAAACAATAAGGAAGTTTGAGTCACAGGCATACACCAGAGCACAGGATTGATCTTGCCAAAGTAATAATGCTCTGTATGTCTTGTGAAATTATAGTTCTTTCATATAAATAAGATCATTTTTGGACTATGCCAAGAAGGGATGCTAATCTATGCTTTTTCCTATAATGGTATATTTGCTCTTAAAAGACAAATACTAAATTACTTATCTTCATTTTTCATGAATCATTGCACAAATATAGGCACTCTGTCTAATTTTAATTAGTAATTGAGATAAGATACAAATTGACCTTAAAGAATCTTTTGGATTCGCTGTGTTGCTATTTCTCATTTATGATGCAGACTCCAAGTCACCCATGACTTCTCTTAATGGATTTTATCACAGTTTTAAAAGAACGTAGCATTCATCTGCTTTAATTAAAGATTTTAAACTCAGCCTCTTTCCACTCAACAAATATTTAAAATTCTAAATAGTCATAAAAGGCAAATTTTGGATAAGTCTCCTTCCTTTGAAAGAAATCGGCAAGGAAATGAAATACCTACATGAATATTACATAAAAATTGAGAAATGCATAAATTTGGAAAGAGCACACTAATGGCATTTCTCATGTAATTGTCATAAAGACAAAATGTGTAGAACAGTAGTACATAGTTTTCGAGGTCACTCACTCCTGATTAAAACTCCAAGTCTATCTAGATGTGGGATCTCATGTGATTTATTTAGCCTCTGCTTTATTCTACTTGTCTCTAAAATGAGGATGAAAATATTTATCTTTTAGAGTCATGATAATTAAGTTAGAACATGTATACAAAGTACTTAGCTTAATGCCTGATATGTGTATACATATATGTACATATATATATATATGTTTATCATTATCATAAGTGTCAAATATGGTTTTCTCCCCTATTTGATATTCTACTGGAAGTTCTAGCCAGAACAATTAGTTAAGTAAAAGAATAAAAGACATCCAAATTTGAATAGAATAAGTAAAATTATCACAGATAACACAGTCTTCTACGTAAAAACCCTAAATATTCCACAAAAAGTTAGAGCTCCTAAACAAATTCATAAAAATTGTCAGATATTAAATCATGCAAAAATCAGTTGCATTTCTATACACTAACAATGAGCAATCTTCAAAAGTATTTGGGAATAAGTTTAACCAGGGTGGAAAAGACCCTGTATGTTGAAAACTATAAAACATTCCTGAATATATTGAAGAATACATAAATAAATTGAAAGACATCCCACATTTATTGATTGGAAGACTTAATATTGTAAATGAAAATACTACCCAAAGTGATCTATAGTAATTCCTATCAAAATCTCAACTTTTTTTTTTTTTTTTTGCATAACTAGAAAAATCCATCCTTAAATTCACATGGCATTTTAAGGGACCTCAAATAGCCAAAACATCTTGAAAAAGAAGAACAAAGTTGGAGGACTCATGCTTCTTTATTTGAGAACTTACTACAAAATATAATAATTAAAACAGAGTGGAACTAGCATGAGAACAGATATATAGACAAATGGAATTGAACAGAGTCCAGAAATAAACTGTTGCATATATGGTCAACTGATTTTTGACATAGATGCCAATATCATAAATAAAGAAAGGTCAGCCTTTTCAACAAATGGTGCTGGAAAAACTGGATATCCACATGCAAAAGAATAAAATTAGACCTTTACCTCATACCATATACAAAAATTAACTCGTAATAGATAAAAAATGTTAGAACTAAACTATAACAATTCTAGAATAAATGAGAGAATATTTCTGACATTTGATTTGTCAATAATTTGAATATGACACAAAAGTATAGGCAACAAAAACTGGATCTTGGGTAAATATTTGAAATAACTATCAAAATGTGGTACATGGAACACAATTTTACTGTCTAAATGCGCTACTGGTAAATTTTACTGCCTGAATGTGCTACTGGCAAGTTGAAGATAAGTGTGTTCTGTCTCTGAAGAATTTTTGGTTATGTTTTACATTTTTTTTGTTCTTACATAGAGCTCATTAATGGTAATACTGAATTAGATGATATTGAAATTCTAACTTCCATCATATTCCCATTAAAGGTAGCAGTTTTACTCAATTCTTTGTTCTTATGAAACATGCAATTTTTATAATGATGAGCTTAATTTGAACAATTATAACACTAACATTATAACAGTGCTAATAATTGTAATGGAAACTGTTATAATCTCTTATAATTGTTACATTATCGTTAACATGCTAAATCACAATTATCTGATAGATCATGAGTAATAAAAATTAGATCATAAGTGTAGCTGTTATTATTATTTTGCTTTTTGGGAGAATTAATTTTGTAATATACAAAGTTCCTTTGAATGGGAAATTGCAGTGGCAATGTACTATACTATAAGCTTAAAATGCTAAAATCTCAAGGACCTTCAGGAATATTGTAAATTCTAGAGCATTCTTTAATATTTTATTTTTAATTTATGAAAGTAAACCCCTTATGATGGAGCATTTTTCCTTAGAAGGAATGAAATTAGAGCAGATTTCACGTCAAGATTTTAGTCTGGCCCACAGCCTAAGACTGCTTTAGAAAGAGCAGTGAGAGGAAGATGTGAAAACCAGGCTTCACTAAGCCTTAAAACTGACATTCCGTTCACCTGTCAGGAGCTACAGTTTCTCCCTCTGTTACCCTGCTTTTCAGCATGGATAAAGGGAGACTTTTTCTTGTCAGTAACAGAAAAAAATTGTTTATGGGATTTCTTGCACTTCTTATTTACTTTGTTCTAAATGGCAGAAAATGAGTCAAATGGTATATTCTAGGTCGTTAGCATAAAAGTAGCTACTGGAGAGAATTACCAGCATAATGTTTATTTTCTCTGCAGTAAATACTGATTCCTCTCACTCTGTATTTAAGTTAGTGATATAATAGTCGACTGATGATAATTCTTTAAATCATTGCAAGCAGCTAGATTTTTTAAAGTTGTAATACATTTAAATGTATAATAACTAAGGCAATGAGAAAAGCTAAATATAGTAAAAATAAAATAACATAATAAGCTAAAATAAACTATATTTACAATCATTTCAAAGCTTAACTAGAAGTCTAAATTCATTCTTGCAGCTCTCTTTAGCTTTGTAGAACAGAACTCTGAGCTCTCACCTCCAGGGTAAACGACCTAATGTGAGTGAGATGCTTTTAGTTAGCTACTACCAAGAGGACCTCAGGAAAGAAAAAAAAAAAAAAAGAGAGGAAAAAGACTTCATCAGAGCTCATCTTCCACCACTGTTCTTCTGAAGAGACCTAGAAAACAGTCCAACTTTCTCCTTTGGGACAAAAACAAGACATATCCTGTTTGCGAAAACAGCATGTGGTCTTAACATGATTTTGTACTCACTTCAACACTCACTGAATACTATCTATGTTAAGCATAATGCCAAAACTTGGGCCCCAAATAATAAGGCATACTTCTTGGGTGTAAAGAATTCAGTCAATTATTGAAGATGAAGACTTTAGCACTGATTGTAAAGCAAAGCGACAACCATGTTTGAAACAAGCAGAGATACATATTTATATTATCTCGAGTGACCACATTTAAAGGCTTTTTCCTTTGCCTATTGTTTTTATGCTAATGGAAGGATTTTAAGAGACTGTGCTAAGGGAAAAAAAATGTTAAAGGCATACTTACACTAAGCTAGTAATGCCTCCTTTGCCAATAACAAATCTAGGTAATTTTAGTTCCTGATCAATTATGCAAAAAGGAAATTGATAGGAAACAGTATAAAGCAAAGATGTGAATAATACAAAGTAACTCAGGAGATGGAGCCGATTATTCAGACTGCAAATGGGAATGGTAGCAAAGACGGCTTTGGTCTCTTGCCATTTTCTTTTGAGCTAGAGAGAACAAGATGATTTTAAGCATTGGAAGTACAAATTACTTGTATACGGATTTCTCCTTTTCATCCTGAGATTGGATGAAAGGAAACTCGACAATCAAAAGCCAGTTTTAGTATCTCAGCCTTCCTGTTATCTTTTATCTGATCTTGTTGTCATGTTCGTCTTTCACTAGCCATCGCTCTTCAAAACTATTGATTCAGGCAATTTTTCTGGACTCTTCTTCTGAAGTTTGATATGACCTTTATTTTTCATCTTTTAATGGATGGACTTATCAGGAGTCATCCTAAATTAAGCATACTAAAAATGAAATTCTACTTAAAAGACATTCTAGATTTCTGAATGGGTACTAAGGAGAATGTCATTTGGAATGGCTAAAAGTAGAATTTCCTATAATAAATCTATCTTGTATGTTAAGTATAAAGACACATTTTGCAGGTTTTTGTTTCAACTGTGACTTGATACAGACATGTATTCCCTCTGAGGACTCAGGGTTGCTGCTCAAGTTAGGAGTTTGAATGTATAAACATTCCGACAGAAGATACAAATCATTGTATTACACAGATGACTGACTCTAAATTCAACTTACTTGGATAAAAGTTTTTTGCAGATATAATTAGATAAGATGAAGTCATACTGGATTGGGGTGGTCCCTTATAATTATAGGAAAGGACATGACATATAGAGATTTACACAGAGGGAAAACACCATGTGAAGATAGAGATAGAGATTAGAGTGATCCACAAGCCAAAAAAAAAAAAAAAGAAGAAAGAAAAAGAGAGAAAGAAAAAGTAAAAGAGGCCTGGAAGATTCTCCTTCAGAGCTTTCAGAAGGAACCAATCCTACTGATACCTTAATTTTAGACTTCCAGCCTCCAGAAATGTGAGAAAATAAATTTCTGTTGTTTTAAGCCACTTAGTTTGTAGTAATTTGTTACAGCAGTCCTATAAAACTAATACATTTCCCAATTATTTCTATAACTAAAATCCCACAAGCCTCATTACACATTTGGGTGGGTAAAGAATCACATATATAGTAATAACTCAAATTTAATTGGGACTTGCCCATACTTTCTAAGGTGAGGTACCCAGCCCTTTGAAAATATTCCCTCTTCCTCAGAATCAAAACCCTGTATTTCCAGGTATCTCCAGGGAGAATTTCTCAGGTATGCACAAATAAGTCTGCTTCAGTAGTACATCTTTCTACAGCTCCTGTGGATAACACTCTCTGCCCGGTACTGTCATTGAAAAACTGAAGAACACCAGATGTCAAATCTTCAGAGGGGTCTGTGACATGGCAGGGAGAGAAGCCTCTCAAACCCTTCTGTGGTACAATGAGACAAAGGCTCCTAAAACATTTTAGACTTTAAAGAAACAGCTTTCTAAATTTTAAATTAAGCCTTTCCTCTTCCTAGATACCAGCAAGGAAATATGAAAAAAAAAAATGGGGAAATTCAAGTAAATATTCATTGCACAATTACTGCCCTCTCCATTAATTAAGGAATGGAACCTGGGTCAACTAATCATTCTTCTCTTCAGATGAATTCCCTTAGGTTTTCAGATTCTTAGCAAGTGGACCTTGGTCAGTCCACCTGCCAATTCAGGCATATCCGAATTCTAGCAGTGGCTGAAGAAGATGAAATCCCCACCATGCTTGGGTGATTCTATAATAAGTTTAATTTTTCTTTTCCTTAAAAGAAAATGTTTTCTATAACTCTGTTTTCCATGTTTTCTCCGCTTGCGAGTTTCTCTGTAGTTTCTAATATAATATTGTGAGAGATTTTTGTACATGCCCTTTTTCCTAGAGTGAGGATTGGGGAGAGGCTGAGTAAAGAGAAATAAAAGTAGGCTTGCTTTATAGGAAAAAAAAAAAAGAGTAGCAGCCATTATTAAAAAGCAAATATTACTCAGCTACTGACACTCACTCACATCAGCTGTTCCTCTGCTCCTCCAAGGCAAGCATGAGAGCTATTATTAGTGACCAGGAAATATTTCCAGTGTAATAGCCAATAATGTTGATTTGTTCTCTAATTACGGAGTAGTAGACACATGGTGGAAAAGATGCCAAGAGATCACAGTTCTGTACTAATCAAGTATTTTATAATTTTAACATCCGTCTAAGCATCATAGCAGTTGGGAAAAATGAATCGCATGTGATCATAGTGGGTAAGTCTGGGATGGGCCTGAAAGCATAAGTGTGTACTGGAGGAAGTGCCAAGGCTTTGATCCTTCTTTTCAGTCCCTACAATATTTGATTCTAACCCTCTTTCTTCTTAACTCCAAACTCTATGCTCTGTATAGGTCTAGGGGGCCTAGGTCTGTATGTTCCCTACTTGTACTTGGCGTCCTCCCCCGGGATTGAGTCTCGTTTCTCCCTAATGAATCACATAGTTCTTCCAAAAGTTCAGTGCACAGGGGCTCTCCTTGTCCACACTCAAAAATGAAGGCTTCTTGAAGAGTTTGGGCCCGTATCTTTCACTTCTCCCTTAGTCCCATTCTCACTTTCTCTCTGGCCCTTTGCTCATGCAGAAGAGCTGCCTGATGAATTTTCTCTCTCCCTTACTTCAAGACCTGATGTCTTATACAGCTTCTCTAGGCTCCATATACTGCAGCCAGGCAACGGAACACACAACTTCAGGCTTGCTCATAGTCCCTAGGGTCCAGGTTCCCCTTAATTGGAAGGTAGTATCTTGGAAATGAGCAGAAGAGAAAATTTTGATAAAGCATTGTTTCCTAAAGATTTAAATGTGTCATCTACTAAGTCTTGCTATCGGCTAGACAAACCCTAACTGTAGGAGACAAAAGTCCCTGAGTATTTAAGAGTATCTTATTCTCCGGCCAAGCACTGGCTTTTCATATGGTCAACGGTCTAATGGCTCAACACAGATATAATTACTCTCACTGAAGCAAAGTCAATGATGACAATTAGATGATTAATCAGCACAACTATTTTTCATGATTATATTTACTTACTAAAAACTATTGAAAGAGAGTAGGTTTATTGAATGAGAGCATAAATGATGAAAGTAGGATCAAAGCAAAGGTTAATTTTCTATTGAAATGTGCCTGGCGCATAAACCAAAATGCAAAAGTCTTCCTCCTTGTCAGCAAGGGTTTCATCATATCACTATAGAAGTCATTGTATTTCAAGTGGCTTAGATGTTTCTCCTTGTGTTGTCTTTTCTGTATGATTTTGGATTTGCATGACCCACAAAAGATATTTTGCACGAGATTCGGAAGATGGAAATGAGACAACTCTGAGGGTTGGTGCAGGGCACCAGGCAAAAGGGTTCACACACAAGTGTATGTAAAACTACGTGGCCAAGACATCAGCTTCTCCTGTATATCTGTGGCACTGAAGCTGGATATGATGAGACAGACATTATCTCAGTGTGTCTTCCTAAGTTCCAATTTCCATTCTGTCTCCTGTTCTTGCAAGTTGCAGTTGTCCCTGCTTTCATCCATATCCAGTTTTCTGACTGCCCATCTGGCTGACCCATAGTGACTTAAGGCTTAACATTAGACACAGAAACAATGGCTTAAAGAGGCTGCTCCAACAGCTTCCTACATGGCATAACATCCAACTCTTAAAATAAATACTTTTTACTATCACACTCAGAGCAGTTCTGCTTTTATATATAGAACCCTGATTGGTATACTCTCTAATTAGGTAAACTTACGTATGCTTTAATTTCTAAGACAAGAATACATATTTGCTTTATATTCATCTCAACTCCTTTGTGAGAATAGAGAAATCTCATATGAAAAATTTGAAGAGTATACACAGATGAAAAATATTATATGTGTGTGTGAACAGACACATGTGTACATATTTTTACATGCAAATTGTTGTATTATCAGTGAGCTTTGCTTATCTAAGAATTAAATAATTATTACTTTAATTGAAGCTTTTTTAAAGCTCCAGTTAATTTATGACTTCCAAATAAATGCCCTGAGCAATTTCGTTGACACATGCAAATAATATAGAAGATAATTAAGGGAGATAATGAAAAGCTATGGCAGTGTCTGGAAAAACAAAAGATTATTCGATTGAAGATTATTTTATTCCTTTTATATCAAATTTGACTCTGCAAACTAATTGCATTCAGGTTTCAATTTCTGGCGTTAAAAGACAGCCATTCTTTCTGAGTTTGTTTTTGTTTTTCCCAGGACTTTCTGGAAGACAGGATCCACTACTTATCTGATCTCTCTTCTGTCCTAAATGGAAGATTTTTGTACTCGTTAAAAGTCAGGATAAGCACATAAAGGTCTTCTCTGCATGCACATGATTTAGACTAAGTAATGTCTGTTGAATAAATAAATTAATTAATTAATAAATCAGTCTATCAAGTCCTTTTTTCCATTGTGTAAGAAGAGATAGTGATAAATTCCAGTCTCATTTTCTAGGGTGCAACATTGTTTCTTTTCACAGACTTGTTTTAGTTAACCTAGTTTCAGAGTAGAGACTAAAGACAACTGTGCCAAGTTGTTCTGGTTAACAAAATAGATCACAAAGCTAAGAGAAGCTGGAAAAGGCAATACGTTGTCTTTACATTTTATCCTTCATGCAATTAATTACATCTAATAAGACTCATCAACTGCTTCTATTTGATAATATAAACTACTGAGATGAGGGGATAGACTATATGACCTCATGCATCTGATGAGTTGAAGAATTTAATGAATATGAGCTAAGAGTATTTTAGAAGCCGGTAACTTTTGAATCAGAAGGATAAAAATCTTCCAAAATGCCAATTCCTCAGACTCTAACTACCTGCATTTTTCTTATTTTATATAGTGTGAGAAAGTCAGGGTAATGGAAGACTTTAGTTGTCCCTTAATTAAACATATAGGCAGATCCACTTGTGGCCAACTGCATTAGATTATTAACTGGAAATGAACATGTGTGCTCATCAAAAGAGTAGAAGGTAAGACAAGAATCTTTATTTTAAATGTATACTCTAGGCTTCTGTTGTGATACTAAAGTGGTTGTGATGGATTATGGGTAGTGAAATTAAGTTGAAATGTACATATAACCCAAGAGTTTTACGTAATGACATGTCTGTTCTTGAGGTTTGAGAGGTACTTCAACTGTGTAGAGTTTTATTTTCACATAAAAGCCAGAAACTCTGGTCAGCTTTTCAGGTAAAAATGACTGGAGAAAAACACCAAAATTTTGTCTCGATGACCAAGTGTTGTTATGAACATTTTATTTGCACGTCGTTGTTTTGTATTCCCAATTAGGCAGAAATAAGATTAAGACTTACAGGAATGTCATAGTCATCAGGATCCACTCTTACAGCCTGTTAATGTTAACTAGCCACAGTGTTCCTTTTCACTGAACATATTACTCCAATGATATGTTTGCGCTGAATGATAGATATAATGAAATGTCTTCAATTTCAGGTCCTTTATGGGGACAGAGAAGTCAATCGTGTAATGGAAAAACTCTTAGAACAGAAGGTCAGGTTGATCACTCGAAGGTCATACCATTTAGTGTAATTGAGTTAAAATATCCCTTGCTTTAATAAGCAATAATCAAAAATGAGGACTGAGGAGAACAAAGAGGCTTCATGTACAAGAAAGTTGGATCATTAGAGTCTGGTCCAAACTGTTGTTTTAGGAGAGCAGGAAGGCCAAAGGGAAAATGGTTAAGATTGCCTAGTATCATGTTATTTGGTGCTTAAAAGTCCATGATATAGCTCTTCATATAAACACTATAGTACTTTCATCCTCAGGTGAGAATTAGATTCCTGGAAAATTTTTGTAGGAGACTTAGACATCATAGTTAAGAACTTAAGACTATCTTTAAAGCATGATTAAAATAAGCCAAAGTCATTGTGGCAGTTTTAAAACACAGCCCCACATTCATTGATAGGCGGGGCCTATCTATTGTCCTTCCCCTTGAATGTGGGAGAACTTGTGACTAGAGGGGAAGTGATGGTCAGTGACATCTGAGGCTGGGTCACAAAAGGAAATAAAGCCATTGCCTTGCTCACCAGAGCACTTGTACAAGAGCCCCGAGGTTTCTATGCTGTGGGGAAGTGCAAATGGCCCACGCAATCACACGGACATCTCAGAGACTGCACGTGCACAGGCTGCCGCTGTGCCGCCCCTTCTCCCCCAGCTCTAGCTGCTAGCTAAGTGCAACCCCCTGAAAGATACCCAGGCAGAATGGCACTACCATGCCCCTTGGGAATTCTTCACCCACAAAAACTGAGAGACATAACAAAATTATCCCTCTACTTAGCTATTCCATTTTGAGTTAATTTTTCATGCAGCAACATGTAACCAGAACAAAACTTGGCATCTGGAAGTGCAGTATATCTGTGACATAGGCCTAAAACGGCTGACATTGGCTCTAGTGGTGGGCAGAATGGACAGAAGCTGGGTGAACTCGAGGAGACTTAATGAAAGCTGGACAGGCTTCAAGGAGGTTGTTAGTGAGGGCTTAAAGGAAACTGAGAAATACGCTGATTTAAAGCTGGAGGAAAGGAGAATCATTTCACATAGTGGCAGAATGTTGAGCAAAACATTTAAGTGTGGTAATACTGAAAGCATAAATGTATCTTATGAACTGATGGATCTGGCTAAGATTTGGGGGCAGAATATTGGAAGTGTAAGCTCTTTTAGCCATGTAGAAATAAGTATATAGACAGATGAGCCACAAAAAGGAATTACTTGGTTTTCAAGCAAAATTTGGAGTAAATATAAAGGATCCATGATTTGCTGGGGTTTAAGATAATTTCTCATTCACAGTCTCTCCAGATGGCAAAAGCAAAATAAGATAATATGATATTCAAATTAAGAAATGGCTTCAGGGCAAAGACCAAGTTCAGGGTGGGCCTATAAGATTCCTTGTTAAGATCTTGGAAAAAAATTAAACTTTATGCTGCATATATCCTTTAAAACAGACCCCAAAAAAGCCTTCTTAACATTTGAAGAGCATGACTGTCCAACTTCCACCCCTGCTACTAAACACAGGTTTCTAAGAATCTTATGAGTATTTTCCCATAGGTGTCTCACAGGGAACTCAAGGTAGAAAAGAGCTTATCTCTAAAAGATTTCTGGGTTTGATCTCTAATGGAATCAATTATAAATTAGTTCACAGAAAGCCCACATCATTTTGAAAGTAATGTATCAGTGTGGACAAAATGGGATAGGAAAAAAAAATTCAAAATGCAAAGTGGCATTTGGATCTTCAAATCTCTACAGACAGGAGACTGTCTGGGAAAATGACTGTCATATATAGCCTCCTTCTTATGGAAAAGGAACGATAACTCAGGTGACAGAACAGTGGTCCCACAAGATAGAACCAAGAACACTGGAGATTCAGTCCCAGGGAGCAGAATTGGCTCCCAATCAAGGACAGTTTCAGAATGGCTGTGGGTCAGTGACCTTTGAGCCTCCAATTTCCACCCCTTTATGAGTTGTGCTTATAGCATTTATTTTATGCCTACCCCACCACTGTATAGTGGATATGTAAGAGGCAAATAACTTTCCATTTTAATTCACATATCTTAAAATTTAGAGGAACCACACCTCAGGGAATGTGTCCAAGGAAACTAACCCAGGTACCCTTCTGCTCATCTGTAATGAGATGCTGGCTCTAAGCCTGATGCTGAAATGGAATCGAACTTGTGGGAACTATTAGGAGAGAGTGACTGTGGTTTGAATGTGGGAATAATGCAAATAATTTTTGGCCAACATAGAGATTTGAAAATACGGCCTCATATTATTTGACACTCCTCCCACTGAGAAGTGAGGTCTATACTCCTTCCCTTTAAACCTTGGAATCTATGTGATTAGGGCAGAAGTGATGTTACATGACTATAGAAGCTAGTTCACGACAGGCTTGTTTACCAGTACTTTCAGGCTAAAGCCCTGAGCTCACCAGCTATGTGAAGAAGCCCAAATTAATGTATACAACAAATAAAATGGAGAAGCTTTGGGACATGAGAGAGAGGGAGAGGGAGAAAGAGAAAGAGGGAGGGAGAAAGAACACCTGCAAGCATGCAAGCATACCAGCTCTTAAATTTTGCAAGTCTCCACTGTCCCGGCTCTAATCCTTATCTGACAGCTATTTCATGAGAGACCGTGAACTATGGCATAACTTCTCAGTCCCCTCCCTCAGCTCCCGCCAAAATGCTAACCCTAGAGACCGTGAGAGATGATAATAACATGACTTAACGTTTTAAACCGCTAAGTCTTGGAATGATTTGTTACATGGCAATAAATAACTAGAATGGTCACAGATTCATCAAATAAAGTTCTAAATGTCTAAATAATGTCTTAGATGCAGAATGGCAGCCCATTTATAATTGAGAAACTATCAATTACATTATACATACCTTAAATCAGAAATTCTAATTATTATCCCATCATTTTTCATTTATCATTGCTCAGAGAAACTTTGTAGAATTTCTCCTGTACTGTTTCAGTGTGATACTGTCAATTCTTTTTGCACCCTTGTAGAAGTACACAAACCATTTGACATATTTTAATATAAATTTAATTCTGATTTCCTCACTTGGAGATGTTAATGTCTGACTCAGTTTCCAGGTCTCAGAGATAGTCACATAGATGCTTTTAAGAGAAAAGACATTAGGATACTAACAAGAAGTATCCCAATAAGAGCATCCTGAATTTCAAGTACAGTGGAACTGAAATCCTAGAAAGTGAGAAATAGTCATACAGAAGTTTTTTTTTTTTCTTTTTATAGGTTAGACTTTCGCAAAAGAGAAATCCTAGATTACAAAGAGATTGGTGAATAACAACTCATAATAGTTCCCAAAGTTTATCTCTGTACCTTGTGAAAAGTAGAACCCCCAAACCTCAATAGCTTCAAATAGCCCAAACTATCCACCCTATAACATTAACATATAGACAAAAATGAGTGTTTTTCCTTTTTCCTTTTTTAACTGATTTAGCAGAATAGACAAAAATCCATGGAAAAATGAAGAGAAGTGCTTAGGAAATCATCTATGCAAATCAGGGGTTCTTTAAAATCACAATTGACAGTTGTCCCTTAGCAACCCGACTGACAACTAACTAGTAAGGAGACTTGCTTTCCTGCCTGATGAGTAGTTCATTTAAGCTTACCTTCTTCTTCTCCCCCCGCCCCCTGCCCCACTATTATTCTACTGTGCCCTAGATGTATATAGCACTTTACATTCACAGAGCTCAAAAAATCATACAAGTCATCACGTTTATCTTCCTTCAATCTTTGGAATTTTATAACTATGTGAAAATTTTCTAGTCAGATCCTATAAATTCAAAGATGTACATTTGAGAACATTTACCCAAGGGGCCTTTAGATGATGAGAACTGTCAGGGACTATTTTTAGAATAGAGGGAATACAGCATTTCTAAAAATAAAAATTCCATTGACTAGAGCCCTTTGCATTGCTGAAAGCAGCCTTTGGAGCAGAAATCATCAGCAGGAACTCAATAATCCCTGAATGAAAAGGCCACACAGTGGCATGGTAACTGACATTCTTTCTTGGGAGTTGGTAAGTGAGGCAGGTGCCTCTAGAGATAAAGGCATACGCTGCCCTATTTTTCTGTATTGATGATACAAGGAAGTGGGTCTGTAACTCTTAGGATTACCTCTAAATCTATTTATATACTCTAATTCGATTTCAATTGGCAAAAAGGAAGCTAAATGTGTTGGAAAGATTTGGACCTTAGTGATAATCCAGGCTTTAACTATTACCAGGCCTGTTAATAAAGGCACAGAAGCAGGAAAGCATGCATCTTGGAGTTATGCCAAGGAACCCGAATTACTAGAGCACAGGGTGAATGCGGAGAGGATGAGTGGCAGAAGCAGTAGCCAGACAATATGTGGCATGATGGAAATTCTGGATTTGAGTCTTCAAATAAGGGAAGCTAGTGAAGAGTTTTAGGCAGGAAGTGCTGGTCTACCCATTGGAAACAAAGACTATGGTAATCCTGAAAGACAGCTAATAGTTGACCCTGCTCAACTCCATGTACCTCCTTATACTCCCTCTTCTCTTCAAAACTCACACAAATATCCTGCCTCTGTCCATCAAGTTTCTTCTCTTGGATAAGTAGATAAGTAGGTTCAGTTTATAAACATTTTCTTCATTAATTTCATTTTGAATTCCTTCATTTCCCAGATTTTCCTTCTTTGAATTAAAGCCAATCTTATAGCCTTGGTTGACATACTACCTCCCTCTGCTGTGGGCTAGCTGCACGCCATGTTTTCCTCAGATCAATCATTGCATGGCAGACCTGATGTCCTGCCATCACCTGTGTTCCTGCCACCTGGGGTCCAGCTAAATGATTAGACCACAATCTTCAATGAGAAAACCTCTTTCTTTCTCAGTCACATTTATGGAGTTTCTGAAGGGCAGTGGAGATTACTGCCCAGCATAGCAGAACCTCTATGTAGACAGGTGAACTGAGGAAATTCATCACTACTCTACTACGAGGCTCCTCTAAGAGCAGTTAACCTGGACACAGAGTGTTAAATTGAAATCTGCAGAACATTTTCCAAGAATTCTGACCTAGATGGGTTAAACCTCAGAGTTTCCTATTTGTTGCTTCAATATTAACTGGATTAACGGATTGCTGCTTCTTGTTAGGAAGGTTATGTCAGTTTCTATGACTTCTAGCTTCACACTCAAAACAAGAATTTCAAGTAAAGTATATTGGAATAGGCCAGTTTCTTTACATGATATATATGTTCAATTTTAAAATTCCTTCTTAACCCTATTTAAACTAAATTAACATGGCTCAAATAAACCTAGACCTTGTGGAACTCACACTCAAGAACATGAGATTTCTTATTACATACCATATGACCAGCACAATTTTAAATAAATGTATAGAGGAACTTATGAAATAAGGAGTTATCACAGAGGACAGCACTGTCTTTGTGGAGAAAAAAGGCATCTAGGTTCACAATTGGCCTTTGGCTGATGGTTCACCACCATCCGACTAGATTGCTGATTAATAGTTAAGTCTTGTAAAAAATTAAAATTTGCCAAGAACTTTGTCGTTTTGCTCTTGAGTTCTGGGTCTTAGCAGACCTCTAGGACTTGTCATCCTAGCATTAACTAAAGGTGAAAACATGGAAACGCAGTACAGTTTACCAGACAAAGGTGATGTGGAACTCTTAACAGCAAGCAACTTTTGTATTTGGACAAGTATTGCCCTAAAATGTGGATGTGCTCCAAAATTCCAATGTCCAAAGAAACCAGTTATTTTCAATAAAACCGAAATGACTGATCCTATTGTCTTGGAAGTGAAGCTTGACAGTACCTATTCTGTCATTCACATTAGCAAACATGGTGGCTTGGTGACTAAGTCTCACAGTGACTCCATAGAAGTATTCAAAAAGAGTTTTACCAGATCAGAAGCTTGACATTATTATAATCTTGTTTCAGTTACATTCAACCTATTTGGATACTAAATAAAATATTCTTATTGTTCAGCATTTAAAATGTACTTCTTTTTATCAGTTGAATCCACCATTCCTGAAAACATGTAGAGGTGAGTGCTAAGTCTTCTTTAACTCTATTCTCATGCTAGAATCTTATCAAAGTACAATAAATTTAGAGACATTAAGTGCCAAAATATCTAACATGATATTCACACATTTTTATTGTGTCACAAAATTTAAATCTGAGGAACTCTGAACTTTATAGACCTTAGATGGTTTATTTCTTCAGTTTATTTCTTCATTGAAAGTAGCACGTATATGGTCATTTGTCTGCTCACTTTATGTTTACATCTCCCATATATGTACCAGTACATATCAAGTTTGCACAACTATTGATTTTTGTTGGGTTTTTACCAAATCTTATAGTGATTATTTAATGCCATTAATAAATCTCCTTCTGTGTTTTTATAGAAAATCTCTATTTTGAAAATATACAATATACGGAAGCACATTTTTAATGCCTTCAAACAACTAAACAAAAAGCTTTACAGTTAATTTAATGTTTTCACTGTATGGTGCAACTTAACAGAGAAGGTCTGAAAAAAAATGGAAGTGAATAGTAAATTTTTGAAAATAAAATGTTGCTTTTGTCTTGTGCAGAATATGTAAAATATTCCCTTTAATTTAGTAAATATAATTTTAAAAGGTAGAGATGCTTTGCTATCATACTTAATTTTCAATCATCAAATTTCTTAAATTGTTAATTTTCCCTGTATATATTAGAAATTGTTCACCAACTATTATTTTTACTGAAAGTGGGATTTTTCCCTTCCCTTTCCAACCTGTCTTGCAAAACAACAACAACAACAACAACGACAACAACAACAACAATGAAGGGGGCTTCTGCTAATGAAATGATCAGATATCTAATATTTTATATGCCTTTTGTGTTGTACAACTTATTATTTGGATACTTGGTTATTTGTTTTATTGTATAATTGATAAAATGGTAATGCATATTAACATTAGTTCAACCATACATTTATACTGTCTGGAAAAGTGTGATTATAGTTCTGTGGGAGATATAATCTGTCATTGTTTAGCAGCTTATAAAAATCCTACTACATGATCATAAACATCTAAATAAGTAATAAAATGCAAAAACAGTGAAGTAAAAAGCTACCCTCTGCACTCCTTACAACAAAGAACTTGCATTTATTCAAGAATTTCATTTTAACCTCTTATCCAGGTCTTGACTCCATGTCCTCTCTACAACAAATGTTTCTAATTTCCTTTTTCTGGTTACATCTTACCCAATTTTTCTCTTACAGTCTGAATACTCAGCTCACTGATACTGAAAAAATAATCCTCTATAGGATTTTAAATTCTATTTTTCATTCTGTGTTTCTTTTGGATACTTTTCTTGCTATGCTTTCAAATTCACTAATCTTTTTTTCTGCAATGTCTAATCTGTTTTTAATCTTACCATTGCTATTTTTCACCACATACGTTGTAGATTTCATATGTAGAAGTTTTAACAATATGCTGTTGCTCATTGCCATTGAGCTACTTTCATAATGAAGAGGTCTTTCTATATCAATGTATAATTTTTTATAGTGTAAACTTTTACATTTATTTATACTGTCCTATCTATACTCAGTGTACTCAACTAATATAGAAATATAAAAAAGAAGTTGGCACATAAAGGATAATGCCCAGTATACATAACTACCACATTTTATGTCACGCAGAATGTGTTCAGGCTTTGTAACTGATGTTGTTCTTCAAGGAACTGTGGCTAATAGTATACTTCAAGGTTTCCATAGGCTCATGAGTTTTTATGTTATAATTCTTTATGCCTGAGTATTAATTCACTAATCATCGAAACGTCTCTGTGAATGTATGTGATGTTATCATTTTGTAAGTGGACATGCCTATTTTGTTTATCAATTCCGTTTAATAGGATTTTCAAAAATAATTTTATTTGGGCCCATACAGTTAATATTTTCACTTAAAGGACTATATGTTTTAACTTACACTTTATAAAGACGATAAATGTTATTAGTTAAGAACAACTAAATTCATGATAGAATCAACCATAAACACAAAGAGATTTTTTCAAGTGGGATCGCAAATTTTCCATTTTGACTAAAATCTCATTCTCTCTTGATCCCACTCTATCAGGTTTTCTCCCCCACCTCTTCCCTTGACATGTTCTAATCAAAGTCACAGATAGTCTGCACATTGTAAAATCAAAGAGTAAGTTTTCACACTTCATTTTACCTAACCAATCAGCTGTAATTAAGAGTTGATTACTCATTTTCTTCGAAACATCTTTTTTGCTTGGCTACCAGGGTACCATTCTCTTGATTTCCTTTAACAAGTTACTCCTTCTTATCCTCCTTGCTGAATCATTCTCATGTTCCCAACCTCTAAATGCTATAGTGCCCTGGGGCTTAATCCTTGGATGGCTCCATGTCTCTCTCCAGGTGATCTCATCAAGCCTCGCAGTTTTATGTATCTTTGGATACTAACTCCTAATTTACATCTCTGGCCCTATAAACTTGTGTGCTCAATTGCCTACTCAAAATTTACATGTGGAAAAACTTAATATTTGCAAAACTGAATTCTTAATTCCCCCTAGTTTCTGAGCCTGCTACTTTCTGATCCATCTTCCTCTTAAATGGCAACTCTGTTCTTCTGATTGCTTAGGCCAAAGCCCTGGCGTCATCTTTGATTACTTTTTCATAAATAATCTAGTTCATCAGCAAATCTACTTAGTTCTTCTTTCACACTGTCTTTACCTGCTTTCATTCTAATCCAAGTAGTCATCATCTTTCACCTGCTTTATTGAAGAGCCTCCTAGCTGCTGTCTCTGCTCACAGTACTGGCCCTCTACAGTATATTTTTCATATGGCTTCCAAATTATTAATTTCAAAATGTGAACAAAATTGGGTCATTCTTCAGCTTAAAGTGAATCTGTGCCTCCCATCTCACTCATATTAAGATACGGTCTTTAACTTTCAAGGGACTATATGATCTAACCAAATGGTATAAGGGCTGCCATTCTTTCTTTCTTTCTATTCCACGTATAATAGCCTCCTTATTTTCTTCAAATATTGGGAGCACACTCTAGCCTTCAGATCTCTGACCATTGGAACTTATTTCTCCTTCTACCTGGAGCACTCTTCTCAAGAGATGGCTGGCTCACTCCATTATTTCCTTTAGGTCTCAGCCTAAATGTCACCTTATCAGAGTCTTCTCTGACTATCTGATATGAAAGCACATTCTCCACCATAGTCCCTGCCATTTCCCTTAATTATTTTGTTATACAATGTTTTCATTCATAGCACATGTAAATATCAATTAATTTTCTGGTTCTTGCACTGGATTGTTCCAAGAGAGCGGGGATGTTGTTTGCAGATACATGCCTTGTACTGGCACACAGAAGGTACCCAATGAGTATTTGTTGAGCGAATAAATGAGTGAGAGAAACTCCATAGTTATAAACATTTCTGATCTATGACGTTAAACAATGTAGCTGCTACAAAGTGATCCCTGGTTACCAGGTAACTTTTATGCTAATTATAGCAACATTCTTCTCAGGCTCTCTCAGGTATTCTTGAAAGATGTCAATTAGTCAAGCTTTATATGTACATGTCTTTTATTGTTTGTTGGAGCATCAAAGGATATGAAACAATTCAAAGAATCATCATACAGAAGGGCTTTCAACTCATGATTCCAAGGAAAGGAAAAGCATCCTCCGCTGAAAAAAAGTTTGAACCTTAAGTTTCTAGGGGGTGAAGAAAGATATTATTTTTAGCTATTTTCTAATGATTTGATTAGGGAAAAATTATATTATTCATTCCAAAAGAGCTATTCTTTAGGCATATGATGAAAGTATTCTCTTGATGACACAAAAATTATATATTTTCCTGATTTAAGCATAAAAGGATGTTTCAATTCTTTTTTTTTTTTTTTTTTTTTTTTTTGCTTTTGAAAAGACAGCTCCACCAACCTGATTCCATTCCTTTTATTTCTGAAAATATTTTTCAATTTAGGTCTTAGAATGTATGAAAAATTAAGTTTGAACATTTATTATTCTTTTTTTGGTTAATAAAAAGCTTCCTCCTCAATTTTAGCAATAGAACTTTTTACTAAGACAATATTTTAGCAAGAGTTCTGTGGGCCAGGAATGTTATGAGTCCTTCTGTTGTAATGAATGATTTTTGCTATATTTCACAAAGAGGTATTTTAATAATAGCCACTGTAAAGGAAGGCAGATTTAACTACCTATTCACACACCCTTTCACATACTCCAGGAGAATTTTTAGAGTATGAAATATTTTTGTCTTTTATACATGTATTTATAGATATGCCTACTTTTTGTAGAAAAATGTTTATGGTATATTCCAAAATAAAAGGAGATAATAACCTTAGAATATATATATATATATATATATGTATGTATGTATATGTATGTGTATATATACACACACACACACAGATATGTGTATATATATAATATCTTAATCCAAGAATATATTATATATATATATACACACATACATATACACACATACGTATGTATATACATTTGAATAATAGGCTAATTAAAATTAAAATTTAGTTCATTATAAGGGAATATCATTTGTAATATCATAATTATAAGTAAATATCATTTTAGTATGGATTAGTTTACTTTTAGAAACTCTATTTCCAACTAAATTAAACTAACACTTAATTTTCCCTCCATTCAAATCTCATGAAGAAGCTAGCACAGGATATCATTATTCCTATTTTACTGATAAGAAAACAAGTTCAGCTAGGGAAGATGATTGTCCCAAGGTTATATAATTAGTCCCTGTGCTTTACCAATGATTAAGGAACATACATTTCTGACATAAAATGTGCAGAAAAGATAAGCAAAGATGGCCCAATTATACAAGAATATAATAGTATATGTCAGGACCCATTTAATGAACTGCAGGGTCACCTCTCAAACTTCAGTTTGTCAGCACCATGATCCTTTGCTTTGGTGAAAATAGGAAAAGCACTTACAAGACTTTTTGGCTTAGCCTCAGCAGGACAATGAATTACATCAGGTGAAAAACCCAGGGTGCATTGTTGAGCTTGGTAATACAAATGTTTGCTTCTTTCTCTCCTAAGTTCCCAGTGTTTTCTTCAGGGAAGGAAACAATCCCAATTAGTGAGACCACTTTCCTCTGCTCTCGACTAAAGATACAGAATCACAAACTGGTAGTTCATGAGCCAATGTCAGCCCCCAGATGTGTGTGCTTGACCTATCATCGTCCCTAACACTGTGCATTATATTGAACTCACTGCTCTACAAGTGGGCATTGCCTGTCTGACCCCTGAAGGCATTTGAGTCTGGACCAGAAGACCCAGGACCTTCATCACTGCTGCTCTCTGTTTTTCCTCACTGGGTTGCAGATCATCCATCCTTTACCTTTATTTTACCCGTGACTAGAGTTAATGCCAGACTGTTGACTATACATCAATTAGGAGACTCCACTGTCACTTTCTATAAACATCAGCGAGAATGCCTCCCTCTAGTATGACAGAAAGCTGTTTCTAAATAAAGCTTATTTTTAGAAATGCAACATAGTGATTTTTTTCTAAAAGTAAAATTTTACTTTCCATTTTATTTAGAAACCCTAGGGACACTGTGGCTGAGGTAATGTGCTCTTCAGCCAAGGGACTTGATCATATTGCCCTTACAGATTACAGTGCACACTTTGCTAAAGTAAGGATAATAAAAGCAGACCTGTCATTCTTGTTTAGGTATCTGAAAAGTAAGTGTATGGTATGAATGATGTTGGCTCAGGCTTTTATATCTGAGCAAAAGGAGAATGAGACTGGCCTTAGTGCCTATTCTGGGCAAAGTCACTAGTCAAAGTCATAATCTCAGTTTTTTTCCTTATGAAACATATTGTAATATGCAGAGATTTAAGCACCTCTTTTAGATGTATTCAGAGAGATTTCTTTTTTCTGCTTCCAAGTCTCCCCAAATACAAAATGGGTCCTCAATGGCTCTCTGCTTATCTAACTTACTTTTTAGTAAACAACCACTCAAAATAAGCCTTGTGCTTCTGCTTCACTCTAGACACCGCCTTGGAATCAGGACCAATTTGCTAGAAGAAAACAGAGGAGTTTGTTTTTTAAAAGATTAGTTATCATGCAGGAAAAAAAATTAAGGGAACATTAAGACAGAGACCCAAGCAGGAATAGAGTTTCAGTGGGCATCCTTATTTACATGCTTTTAAATAAAACAAAAAAAATGATCAGATTTGTATGGCAGCACAAAAGATCCCAAATAGCCAATAGCCAAAGTAACCCTGAGAAAAAGAACAAGGCTGGAGGTATCACTCTACCAAACTTCAAATTATACTACAAGTGACAATAATCAAAACGGCATGGTATTAGCAGATAAAAGAGACGCTCAGACCAGTGGGACAGAATTGAGAGTTCAAAAATAAACTCCATTTTATATGGGTAAATAATTTTTTACAAAGGAGCCAAAAACATATAACAGAGAAAAGAAAGCCTCTTCTAAAAATGGTGGGAAAACAGGAAAGCCACATGCAAAAGAATGAAACTAGACTGTTGTTTCATCATATACCAAAATTAACCTCAAAATGGATCAAGACTGAATATAAGACCTAAAACAATAACTTGCATAGAAAAAAACATAGGTACTAAACTTATGGACCTTGGACTTAGAGATAACTTTATGAATTTGACCTCAAAGGCCCTTAAGGGAAGTAAAAGCAAAAATAAATGAATAAGAACCATATCAAACTAAAAAGCTTCTGCACAGAAAAATAAACTTCAACAAAGCAAAGTGGCAACCATCCAAATGGGAAAAGGTACTTGCAAACAACGCCTCTGATAAGGGCTTAAAATCTAAAATATCCAAAGAATTCATATAATTCAAGAACAACAACAAAACACACAAACAATCTGATTTAAAAATGAGCAGAGGACCTGAACAGACACTTCTCCCAATAAGACATACAAATAGTCAACAGATAAATGAAAATACCATCTCACACCTATTAGAATGGCTATCATCAATAGAACAAGTAATAACAAGTGTTGGAGAGGTTGTAGGAAAAAGGAATCCTCATACACTGTTGGTGGGAGTGTAAATTGGTATTACCACTATGGAAAATAGTATGCAGTTTCCTCAAAAAAATAAGAATTGAATTACCATATGATATGACCCAGCAACCCTCTTCTGGGTATTTACCCAAAATACCTGGAAACATTTATCCACAATGGTAAATGCACCCCGGTGTTCATAGCAGCATTATTCATGGTGCCCAGGACATGGAAGCAACCTAAGTATGCTATGATAGATGATTGGATAAAGAAGCTGTGGTACATATATACAATGGAATATCACTTAGCCATAAGAAAAGATGCAATACTGCCATTTTCAACAACATGGATGGATCTTGAGATAATCGTGCTAAGCAAAATAAGTCTGACAGAAAAAGTTTAAAACCACAGACTGTCATATGGAATATAAATCTAAAGCAACAAACAAACATGACAAACAGAGTCTCATGGATGTGGACAGTGGATTAGTGGTTACCAGAGGAAAGCGGGAGAGGGAAGAGGTAGATAGTGGTAAAAGGGATCAAATATTTGATGATGGAAAGAAATCTAACTGTAGGTGGTGAACACGTGATGCAATATATATACAACATACTGTTGAATTGTATACTTTAAAGTTATTGGATTTTATTGATCCATGTCACCGCAATAATTTTTAATTAAAAAATCCAAAAGTTTAACAATATGCATCATTGCTCATTGTCATGGTTTGAGTTTCTTTAATATAGAGAGCTTTCCATATAAATGTATAAGTTTTATAGTTGAAACTTTTATGTTTATTCATCCTCTCCCACCCCATACTCAGGAGCTTATTCAAGTAATATAGAAGGGTAATGCTCAGTAAACATAATTCCCACATTTTATATCACCACCTTATAAGTGATGCTGTTTTTCAAGGACCTGTGGCTTCTATTATACTTCAAGGCTGATGAGTTTGTATATTATAAAACTTTGTATGTGAGTATGAGCTCACTAATCATCACACTTTCCCTGTGAATGTGTATGTATGAGTTTTACTTTGCAAGTGGACATACTTATTATGTCTGTCAATTCTGAGCAACAGGATTTTCAATAATAATTTTATTTGGCTCTACTCAATTAAGACTTTATTTAAAGGACTATGTTTTAACTGAGGACTTTATAAAGACAAGAAATATTAAGAACAACTAAACACATTGAATACATAAACTATGAACACATAAAGAACACAAGCAAATTTCTGGATATGCATATCCATGTATACAAATTGATACAATTGCAATAAGTATAATGTAGGAATTTAGAGTTAATCACAAACCTCTCCACTACTTAGTCAATGAATCCCTGCATACTGACTGAGTATGGAAAATTACTTTTTTTCTCATTCCCCTTATTCTAGTATATATCTATCTTTTACTGTATCTATAAAAGTCTAAATCAGATCCATAACTTCCTTACAGAAAGTGGATACCAACTCTAAGATTGGTTAGTTTCTGTTACAAATGCTTAAAGTTTAGACTTTTTGAGGACAGACTTTTAAAAGATCTATTTCTGTTTCTGTTTGATAATGTGCAGATTTGAACAAATACACTGACTTCAGGTTAAAAGGCTCTCTTCTACTTTGCTACAATTTGTCTTTTTTTCTTTCTTTTTCTGTCATGCACTGGGAGGATTCATAATCCTTCTTGGTTTTTGACAGAAACAGGAAAAATACTATTTTCAGAGCTCTCAAGAGGAAGGTTATGTGCTTGTAAGCATTTATTTAGTTATTTGCTTTATAATTATTATCATTTATTTCCTAATTATTTCTTATATCACCTTCCCCTACCAAACAGTGATAGAAGCTGGGATACAAGACTGTCAAATTTATACCTCTAGAGTGTTTTAATAGTTAACTATTCTGTATTGTATGAGAACTCATCTTCCTAGTGGTTGTAGCTTCTTAAAATTTCAAGGCCTTCATATAACTTAAGAGATGCCAGTCCAGTTTGGCAAATCTCTGATACTGAGAGCGGGGCAATATCCTGAAACAAACAAACAAACAAGCAAACAAAAACACCTTTTATAAAGATGATTAGGCACAAAAATGCATTTTTCTTCTAGTCTCTTCCTAATTCTTTCTCTATTCTCATCACCTTGGAAACTCAGATGAAAAAAGAGATAGGAGAGGTTTCTGGTACTTACCTAACCTAAGAACTTTTACATCCTTTAATAATTGTAACTTTCCCAAATATACTCTGGTTAGATTACTGAGTCTCCCAGTCCATGAATTAAAAATCCCAACTTTCCCATATTTTGTACATATATTAGAGGGGAGAAATCTGCATTTCTTCACTTTTATCAATCTATACATTTGTGTGCACAAAACTGACTCCAAGAGTATTTAACTTCAGACCTACAGAGTGGCATTCTGAAGTGATTAGTTGGAACAGGAGTGATTGGTATGTCCCTATTTTATAAGTATAAGGCCATTCATTAGGTTTTGAGAGGAGAATGAAATGTCAGGTTCATTTCTTTCCCTCAGAGAAAATGGAAAAGGGGCAGAGTCAAAAGTTTCTACTCTATGTTTTTATACCTCTCATTCCATTCTACTATGAACCTTCCATCTGATTTGAATATGCTTTTGTTTCTTTGCACCACTCATTGCATTTTCTAACTCTTATACTCGCAAACATGATCCACTTAAAGTCTTCTTCAGACAGAACAATCCCTACTAGATGATGGTACCAAGTAGGGCAGAACCTTAAGAACTTGTAAGCATTTGTCTGCAAGAGAAGCCTGTTTACCTTGCAGACTAATCTTTTAAAAACATTCTTACTTTGAGTTCAGAACTGACATGATCTACCTATACACCAAGAGTGCTTTTGTGGTTGTTTCAATTGTTTTCCAAAAATTTAACATGTCAGAAAAACCCATAATGATACTCACTGTGCGTCTCTCACAAACACATCTCAATCACGTGACACTGTAAAGATTAAACCGCACGATGCTCCATGCACATCTACAATTTACATATCTTGCAATGAGTCACCTGTTTTCTATCCTATAGGTATTTTCTTTGAGTTTTTACCCTGGCTGTCTGTTGAAGATCCTATGTTGAAACTGATTAAAATATTGAGGCAAACTTAAGTTCCTCAAAGTCCAAGGTATGACAAGCAGTGGCAAAAAAATTCTGAGTAATAAATGTAGACCTCTAATTACTAGGCTATATATCACATGTTTAACAGTGGAATTGTCAGGATTCTCATATAGGCTGGGTGTCTAGTTCTGGACAAGGAGAAAGATGTCTTCACAATGTGAACTGGTAATGAGTAGGATGGACTACCTCACCATAACACAAACTATCTTGACAAGACTGAAAATTTTTGTTGAAATTGAACCTGTATCCTACCTCCATGAAAATGAATGCTGTCAAAACAAGACCAGCATCCTTTCACAATCAGTTTTATAAAGCAAGTGGGGGCTGCTATTTGGTACGCCTAAAAGTTAATTTAAAGTCTTCAGGAAGATTCAGAATATATTCTGAAGGATTTACCTCTGAAAGAGTTATTGAGGGTACTGGCCTTTCTCTTTTGGGGATCCCGAATAAAAAAAAGAGACTTCTGTGTCTAAATCAGATTTACTACTTCTTCCCAAACCTTGCCCTATAATTTTCAACTACTCTCATTTTAGCTTTGACTTTGACTTGTAGTGTGAGCCCTGACAGTTTGTTTTCTTTTTTTCTTTCTCTCTCTCTCTCTCTCTCTGTGTGTGTGTGTGTGTGTGTGTGTGTGTGTAATGCAAGTACCTGACTTAAGCTTTTATTATCTAGACATCCATTTCAAAGAGGCACTTTATAGCTATCTTGAATAAACACCTCGCCAAACTTCTTTGTTTTAGAGATCTTGGCCACTTGGTCTGCTTGTTTTTCCCTTCTTGCTCTTTAAATTTCTGCTTTATGTTTAAAACTCACCAGGAGTTTTAAAAGGAGTGAGCTAGTGAAACCCTGGGCCCCCCCCTTCACCCCAATAAAAGCAGAACCCCAGGCCTTCACATTCTCCCTTCCTTGCCCCTGGGTATCCCCTGTAATTTCTATGACTTATAAGTTGTAAACTTTTTTTTACTTTTTTTTTCACAGTTTTCCAATGATTATTGTTAAGAGAATCTTGCAATCATAATAAAAACCGCAGGGACCAGTTCAACCATAAAATTGGTTATTGACAGGCTGAGACCTGCTACAAATTAGACCTCATTCTCCCATCTTCAGATTACTCATAAATCAACCTTTTGTATTAATTTCTAGCCATCTTGCTGCTTATTTAGGTCTAGTACCAGCAGGTTCAAAGAGGTATATTAACTGAGAATGCCATCTGTTTTCCCTCCCTATATCGATATCCTGTTCCAAGGATCTTAAACAGTGCCTTTGATTCTCCTAGTGGTTAAAGGAAGTTAGTTGAGAAGGAATCTAAATGTCTAAAACATAGGCATTTAGTTCATTTATCGTCAGCAATCCAAGGAAAAGAAGCCACAAAAACCACCCCATAAGATTTCCAATTCTATACTTGAAAGAGGAAATCCTCAGCTGGGGTGACCAATTAATTGGACCTAAAGATTTACTTAGACTTTAGAGTGTATTTGTCTGTTTACAAAAATAATCCTAAATCCAGTTAAAATAAAAAACATAAACTTCACAATAGGACTCACACTTTCTCACCTGAATGAAGAGATGTGAACAATGAAATTGTGGCTCTGAGGATTTCTGAGGCATACTGTGGTGTGGGAGCTCTCACAAATTAGAGAAGAATCATGGACCTGACCAATTAGGCCTACAAGCAATAAGAGAATCCTCCAGCTGCAGCCTAAAGGTTAATGTCTAGGCATCTACTGGAATACAGAGGCCAGCCAGGACAAACTTTCATAAACAAAAAAGGGAGAACAGGACAGAGATCTCAGTATATGTGTGAACAAGCTGATGACTCAAAGTAACCACATATCCAAGTCATTAGGTGGGATCTGAGGCTGAGGACATCAACTGAGTACCAGTTTGGGTAGGAGAATGTCTTGGAAAAAAATATTTGGCTCTGGTCAGTATTCAATTGCTTTTCAAACTTATCTTGAAGAGTTGTCCTTGCATTTATTTCTACCTTTTGAGAATAATTTTTAATGCCCAAATGAATATCCTTTGGATTTACAATTAAAATCATATCAATAGAGATAAAGCAAGAATTGAGTAGATTAGTGCCACTGAAATCTACGAGATTGTTGTGAAATCATGGCAGCTGAACACAGTATGAAGGCTGATATAGTTCTAGTGTTACTGTTATTAAAATAATTTGAAAATTGAGTGCTTTGTAAAGTGCAATTGGTTGGCCTGTCTTGAAAATTGTTTATACTCTTAGAAGTTAAACAATTCAATGAACACAACACTTGAAGTGTTTCAATTTGAATGAATCGGTCAAATGAAAAATGTGAAGACTTCTGACTTACGGTAACTGTATTTACATATTTAGCTGAAAACTTAGGTGATTTTCTTAAGGGCTTAGGTCTAGGTGTGTAACAAAGATCTTCTATTGGTATTGGCTTTTAAAAACAGATGGAGAATGCCTTTATTTATACTTCTATGTCATTTCAACATCATTAATAGTTTTTTCTTTTATCTGTCTAGAGATAAAGGCTTAGCAATATCACAAGTGATTATTTTGAAAAAGCTTTTCATTTAAGCCAGATACCTTACTGTGAAACAGGTGTTAGAGTCAGGTAACACATCACTTATTGCTTTCTGGAATAACAGGTTCTTTGCAAAACAATGTGTCCCATACACTCACTATTGGTTTCTCTTATTAAAGTTATGTATCATCTAAAGGAAGAGAGACTAGGTGCTGTTCATAGAGAAACAGTGCTGATCAGGAGTTGCTGTTTAACTACCTTTCCAAATTAAGTGTGATGATGGCTAGTAGAGTATAATATGTAGTTCTTAAATACTAAGAAAACTCAGAAGTTTGGTTCAAGTGATTAACTATAATGATAATGTTCACCTTTCTAATCCTTCGCAGACTATACTGTGGAGGGTATTATATTTAATGACCATCGTATGACCTTAAAGAGAAAGGTGTCAAATGTAAGTACTTCAAATGATGATGTTTTTGTGTTGCTCCATAATAGCTTTAACAGTATCATTTTCACAGTTTCCCATGAGACTTGAGACTATTCTGCACAGATGTTTTCTCTTTCAAATACTCATCAAGTGAACACATGTACCTGGCACCTCATTGTTCTCCTTACCCTTCCACTTCACTAGTTAAGATCCATATGATATGAATTATGAAGCTAAAGTATCAGGTGGGACCAATCACAAAAGAGACTTCTGGGAACAAGTGGCCAAATGTTTCCATCTAGTCTAAGGATTTTGGTGTGTTTTGGAGCAAGTGGCCAACTTGAAGAATACACAACCTAATCTTGGATGGGTGTGTGCAAGCACTCATTGGGGGGGAAAATACACACACACACACACACACACACACACACACACACACACACACCCACACCACACACATACTTGTCTAGATTAGGGCAAACTGCAATCACATACTTTAATGATATTGAAAGTTGGCATTTCTAATATTCCCACTGTCTTTTTATTTCTTCTCATTTTGACAATCTCTCTTAACTATTAATGTTTAGTAGGCCACATGCTCTTATGAAATTGGTTGGTTGATGCAAGTTACCCTCAGAATTTCAAATTACTGAATCTCTCAAATCTCTTACCTCAAAATACAATTTACACCCTTGACTTCAGACCATCTGCTAAACAATGAAATGGTCTATAACCTGGCATGGAAGATTTCAGCCTGGAGTCATTCCAATGCTCTAGACAGAGATGGTGAGCACTAGACCAGGGTAACAGCAGTAAGAATGGAAAGGAAGATACAGAGGAAAAAAAATATTCCTAAGATTGAAATTCTATGACTTTGAAAACTTACAGCTATTGAAGAAATGGAGGGAGGGGAAGAGGAATGGATCTATGATGACTAACAAGTTTCTGACTTGGCAACCTGAATGAATATAGGGAATATGGGGCGAGAAGAAGATGCAAGATCATAGTCCAAACAATGAGAACATTTCTGGAATTACGGACTGAAACATCTTGAGGACATCTAGGTGAAAACATCTGTTAAAGGAAAAAATGTAGGCAAAGCAAGACTGGGGAGTGGTGAAGACTGTTTAAAGCCAGATTTCCATGTCTCATCTAAAGGGGGTAGCTGCTATGCTGCCATAACCAATTGTATTGCTATGTCAAAATATAGCCCAATAGTGTAGTCCTTAAATATTTTAAAGAAGCATAAATCCAGAGTTTTATGGTAATCTCTGAAATCTTTAATAGTCGAAGGTTTACATCTCATGTTAATGAATAAGTAACTGGGCTAAAAAAAAAAGGTTATAAGAGCCATACTTCATTTAAATTGCTTTTCTAGAATTGCAGGATTTCCTTGTGCTAGTGGGCAACATAGGGATTTTACCATATCCTTATAAAGATCTTGCTCAGATGTTACAAGGATATAAGCTCAGTATTATTTGGTTTGTTTTAGATTTGTTTTATTGATTTATTTATATTAATAAATTTTGGAAACATTTGGCCAAGGACTTTTTTGCATATTCATGGAATGTTTAATAGTAAGTAAGAAAATATCTATAGAAGTAGCCACAAGAGAGAAAACATAATGGATTCAGGACTTTGAGGAAATTTTAAAGAAAAGCAAGAAGGAGAACTGGGAAAGAAGATAATGAATCAAGGTGAAGCAACCCTATGAGGAAAATAGAGAAATTACTCAAGTGCTGAGACTTAAGAAGCTCGTATATAAAATAAGGATATGGTTCCTCCATGAGTCATAGATGAGAAGGAAGACTAAGTTGTAAAAAATCAAGTTCCTAAATTATAAAACGCCATGATGAGATCATTATCACTCTTATGTAATATACATTGATTACAATAAAACTAGTGGTTGTTCTAAGAGGCAAATAGTAAAGGAAATATTTTATTTTTGGTCAATGAGAAGTCAAATGTTCAAACTCCACCAATCTGCTAACCTGCTAGCTTAACAGAAGTCAGCCTGGTGTTGTCTAAACATAAATCAATAAATAGAACCTCCAAACACTAAAAACATGACAGATTTTGGACATCAGAACCTACATGGGGAAAGGAGATGAACTGCAATGAAATACTATTGTATTAAGTGGTATTTATATAATGTTAATTATCATGTATACCGGGTTACATTATGTCAAAGAGTGTAGCATTTTCTGACTGAAGATAGAGTGTAAGGAAAAGGGCTTCCGCCTATGACAGGACAATAACTTCAGAGGATAGAGTTGTGATGACTGACAAACTTGGAGTTAATCAGAGAGAAACCTAGGAGAATGAGGTATTCAAATCATTAGGACAATGCTGGGATATAAAGAGGAAACTGACAGAAAGATGAAAAGAACAATGGGAAGGGAACGGTCATGAAAGAATAGTGAAAAAGCATGATAAAAGGGAAGAAAACACAGGATGGAGAACTGGTCAGGATGCAGGACGAAGACAACTAAACCAGAACAATAGAGGACAGTCGTTCCTACATTTAAGAAACATCAGTTTGCTTTCGTTGATCTTATGACTTTGAGGAGAACAATTCTGAACAGAGGTTAAAATTTGTGCACCAAACACTGGTGTCCATTCAGGATGTACAAAGCTGCAAAGATGTACTCCCAACTTAACAAATGTGCTCACACCTTAACAATGAAGAAAATCTGGAGAAACTACAAATCATAACTTTCCTTAAGTTCATCAAAGAGCTGACGTCTCAAGCAACCAACTGTCTTGAAATCCTAAAAGGGACAAACCCTTATATCAATGGAGGCTTATGGACTATTTATGGATTGGAAGACAAAATATAGTCATGAAGTCAATCCTCGCCAAATTAATGTATAAATAATTGTACCTAGTCCCAGTCCAAATCAAAGCAAGATTTTTTAAATATATAAATCGACAATAGAAAATAAAAAGCTCTGAAAGATTCAAAGAAATTTTAAAAAAGAACAAACCTGGAGATCTCATACTATTTGATTTTAAGACTTACTATAAAGCTACAGTAATCAAGAAAGTGTGATATTTGCTAAGAATGAACACATAAATAAGTGAAATGAATGGAGAGTTTAGCAACACTCTTATCCATATATATCACTGGATTTCCAAAAAGATGGAAAGGTAGTTTATGAAGAAAAAATAGATTTCCAGTAATTTGTGATGTGCATTTGGACATCCATATGCAGAAAACTGAACCTTGACTCTTATCTCACACCATGTACAAAAATTAACTTAAAATTGACATAAACCTAAGAGAAACTCAAGAGAAAAGGTTATGGCCAGAGAAGGGCCCAAACTAGTGAGAAGTATTTGATTGTCTCTTCTAGATTAGTTGGACATAATGTGAATTTGAGCTCAATTTACTACAAGTGTTTATTACTGTGGACAACAATTCAAAATTTGATAGAACTTCAGTGCAGGGGAGAGGCAACTGTCAACAATCAAAAGTCTTCTGGCAACAATCTTGATTATTAGCTGCGGTTTTTGGAAACAAAATCTTCCTCCTTTTGTCCATCAGCCTACTTCATTTGCTGACCAGAAATTGTCTTCCCTCTTTATTCACCTCCATGACCCAAGGTGTTCTAGTTCCCTAGAGCTGCCATCATAAACTGGGTAGCTTAAAACAGACATTTAGTGTCTCACAGTTCTAGAGGCTAAATGTCTGAAATCAAGGGTCAGCAAAGCCACACTCCCTCTGAAAACTGTAGGGAAATCTTTCTTTGTGTCGTCCTAGCTTCTGGTGGTTTTCTAGAAACCTTTGGTGTTCCTTGGCTTACAGTTGCACATTTCCAGTCTCTGCTTTGTCATCACATGGTGTTCTCCTTGCCTGTCTACATCTTCACACAGCTGTTTTCTTATAAGGACAATAGTCATATTGGATACTGGATTAAGAGCCCACTTAAGATTTCATCTTAAGTGCATTTGGAGTGATTCTATTTCTAAATAAGGTCATATTCTGAGGTACGAGGCTTAAAACTTTAATATATTTTGGGGGTACATAATTCAATCTATAATGGAGAGAATAGAACATCAGGTGTTTCTGGCCTATGAGGCACTCCATTCCCACCAGTAAGTCAGGAAGGGTAGTTATCTTCAGCTCTACACACATCACATTAGGGGTTAGAAAGCTGCAGACTCTATCCCTAACTAATTTTCCTATATGAGATTATCCTTTATCCCAGGTCTCAGTTTCTCCATTTAGCTCTGACATGGGACTGGGTCCTCACTCAGTAGGCCAAAGAGTCTTCTCTTTATTCCTGTCAATTGTGTCCTCTGGAATAGACACTGCTACTTATATTTCGCAATTTTGGACATTCTATCTATGTCTAAGACATTGCCATCTATCAGGCTTGCAAATCTACCCTTCCCCACACCCTCATCTGACCACCAGCTCAGATGGGGAGTCAACTTTTCTAAGCCCCTTTGTATTAGTGATTTTTACTGCTAGTCCATCCACACATAAGAATTAGCTTTATCTGCTCTTCTAGTATTCTCCTCCTGACTTGGATTCTTGCTCTTCAGTGCCCCCCTGCCAGAGGATCTCAGCATGCTATACTACTACATTTGTGCCATTTAGGACCAATGGTTAGCATTCTAGACAGTAGGAGCCCAACTTTCTGTGAGGTAACTAACCTAGAGGTTATAACACTGGTTTTTAATGTATTATATATAAAAAAATCATTAGAAAAATATTACAAAAATAAACCATGATGAATAAAATAAATTAAGGATAATTACAGCAAGATGAGAACTCTCTTGACCACAAAGTGGTTTCGTGCTTTAAAACCTACTAGCCACAAAAGAGGAGCAGTACTAACTCCTATAATTATCAGTTCTCATATTTTTCTTTGAATATAGTTTGCCCTCTCCCTGAAAGTGTTTAACCTACTTCTCATTCACTTTATAAGTCTCATTTCCTTTAAAACATGATTTATTCACATCACATGCCTTGAAAAAACTTTCTGATTGACCTCAGGTTAGTTTTACTGAGTTTTCACTGAATTATTTGTCGCTTTGAAATTACCTATATTATCTGAAGTCTATATACCTCTCCTCCAACCACTGTCACCCTCAAATACACACAGTTAACTTCCAAGAAATGTTGCCCATAATACGTGCTTGATGAATTCTTGCTAGAGAACTGAATGTGCTCATATTTGTAAATGTCTCAACAAAGGTAAGTGCAATGAGGTGAACTATCTCTAATACCTCATGTATTTTTTTCCTAACAACCTATTTACTCCACTGTTACTCCACTGTAACCACTCCTGTATGTGTCGACGATGATATTTCAATTACCAAACTCAATTTCTTCAATCTACAATGCAGGATTTAACATTGTTGGCCTTTTCCTTCTTACAAAAATTCTTCTCACTTAACTTCTATAGCTTTGTATTTCCTTATATCTTGTCATATTGCAAAAGGTAGTCTTTCTCCATTTACTTTACTGTTTTCCCTTGGCCACGCTTTAAATATATGGGTCCCCCAGGAGTTGTCCTTGGCACTTTTCTCCCACGCTCTTCTGTTCTATTATGAAATCCAAAACTCTTAACGTTCACATATATTATTTGGTTGGGTGTCATGCCTGGATTAAAGACTCAACTTTCCACCTTACCTCCTGGGCATTTTCACACAGATATTCCATAACATTGTATTGTGTAATGAAATTTAGGGACATACCTAATCACATAATTGTAAAATATAAAAAGAAGAAAAAATACTTCTATATAACTCAACAGTAACACTGAGGGCAAGAAAACCATGAAGTCACACTTTCAGAATGCTATATTAGAAACTTTTCAGAGTGCCAAAATTATAAAATTTGGGGTTGTTTCTGAAATACAGAAAGAAGGAAGTCAAGGTATACATGAGGTTATGATGTAGACAGATTTCTGAGAAGTTCCCCAAGATTCTTACCCCCTTGTATAATTTCCTTCTGAGTATGGGTGGCATTGTAACTATGCTAGAACAGCCACTCTCTTGATTAGTTTACATTATATGGCAAAGATGAAGGGATTTTGCATATTTCATTCAAGTCCCTAATCAGCTGGCCAAGTCAATCTACAGAGAGGTTATTCCTGGTAGGCCTGATGTAATCAGTAAGCACTCAAAAGAGAGATTCCCCTGCTAGTTTTGAAGAAGTAAACTGCAATGTTGTGAGAGGAAGACCATGTGTTAGGACACGAGGGCGATCTCTAAGAGCTCACCAGGGGTAACCTCCCAGGCTGACAACCAGTGAGAAAGTAAACAGGGACCTCGTTTACAACCAACAACTTGAATCTTGCCAATAATTTGAGGGAGTTAGGAAATAGATCTTACCCTAGGCAAGCCAATATCATTTCAATCTGTGAGGTTCTACAGAAGACCCAGCAAAACATGTCGGCTCTAGACACATGTGAACTGTGATATAATAAAAATGTTTTTTTAAAACTCAAATTTTCTTATAATTTGTTAGTAGCAATAGAAAACTAACACAGGTTGGTAAACTTTGATCCCAAAAGAAAATAAAGCAGATACACACACACACACACACACACACACACATATTATTAAGAAACTATCCACAATTAAATACTGAAAGGAAAGATGAAGAATACAGAAGAATACTGAAGCAATATTTGAAGAGATAATGGCTAGGAATTTCCAATAACTGAAAATTCATCAATTCACAGATTTGAAGAGGATATATATTTAAATATGTAATATGTTGGTGTATGCACGTGGCTGCAAAATTCATGAAGATATATTAGAATAAAACTTTAGGAAACCAGACATTGAGAAATCTTAAAAGCAATCAGAAGAAAAGATAAATTGCCCTCAAAGTGTGACAGATTTACCACTGGCTTCTTTCTACTACCTCTGGAAACCACAGGACAATAGAAAAATAACCTTCAACCTAACAGGAAGTAACTGATGAGCTAAAATTCTCTAATCAGTGAATATACCCAGAAGGAATGAAAACAAAATATAGATATTTTCAGACCGAAAAACAAAACAATCAAACAAACAAAAAAATGAGACTGTGCCATCAGCAGACCCAAACTAAAAATTCTTAAGGTATTTATGAGGCAGAAGGAAAATAATTCCAGATAGGAACTGTTATAACAGGTAACTTCTAGAAAATTTTATTTGTGTCCGTAATAATCTTAAATTTAATAATAAGGTAAGAAATGTAATAAATTATAAATAGAAAATTTTCATTTGATCAAGTACTATTAAAAAACACATATTCAGACATTGAACATTTCTATATCCCATTTGAGAAATTTTTAAAATAGAAATATTAAAGTTAGAAATGATACGAACTACTGACAATGAAAATATTTTGGGGAAAAAGTTAAGTCTCTATTCATCATATATGTATGTAACTGCTATAAGTCCTCTTGTTCTGAACTATTTCAGGGGAGAAGGAGAAAGTTCAGGAGATGAGGGGATTTTGGATTTCCAGAATACCTCCCCTTACTCAACCTCCCACATAGCTTAACTTTAGCTAAATATATGTTTGATTTTTGAGTTTGAATGTGGGATTTCCAGGACAGGAATCATCAGGACATCTGTTCCACCAATATAATTTCAAAGGGACTAAAAGCTATCTTTTAAAATTACATAATTCTATACTTTCAACCTTCTAAATTAGAATGTCTAAAGATAGGGCCAAGAAATCTGTCTTTCTAAAATACTCTCCAAGTAATTCCTCTCGGTCCAGCACTAACTGAAAACAGGTATTTGGGACCACAGTTCTAGATCCCTCTCTAACAAAATTTGCAATTTTGGGGCTCTGATTAGTTCAGAACAGGAGCTAAAAAGAAGAAGCAAAGATTGTTACCCTAAAGAGTTTTCAGTCTAACTGGGAGAGAGACATGTTAATAGGTTGATTATATACTTATAAAGACTATGACAGATGAAAGCATAGCATAGGGAAAGAAAGTATGGTAGAGTCAAGGATGTGGAAGAGATAGCCTGTGACAAATATTAATGGATGAATGTATGGTTAGGGAAGGAGGGAGTTGAATGAGAAGGACTGGCCAGGGAGAATTGTTAACAGGTGGGTTTTCCATATGAAGAAAACAGTATAAAAAACATGTTTTTTTTTTTCAATCTTTATATTTTTTATAGGCCCTTAAATCTGAGTGAACCAACTTCCCCAGGGAGATCCTGAGATCTTCCATTTATAAACAAACAACTAGCTCATACTAAGAATTCGTGAAAGTCTACGCATTTGGCAACTTGTAATGAATTTAAACTTTGGGGTCTTCTCAAATGGAATCCTTTGTTAAATGCTCTCTTCCTATCTCTCTTGCAACTACTCTGCTTTGATTACAGCCAGTTTGAGGACCAAGGGAGATTTGCAAGCTTCACAAGTAATGAAAAAATACTACTACTGATAAAGATGAAGATGAAGATGATGATGATGATGATAATGATGAAGATCCCACACATGACAACACTGCCAACTTCTGCTATTGTGCCTAGAGCCTGGATCCAAGATGGAGAGGGATGGGAGGAACTTGGGGAGGTGATGGAATGGGCACAAAACACAGTCTGCATCTGATGAGTCTCAAAAACACAGGTACTGTGGATTAAGACTAAATGAAGCCCGAAGAGAGACATTATCAACCTTTAGTCAGTAGGTTATTTCAAAGATTCGTGTGTCTACTTAAAAAATAAAATAAAATAAATTCTCTCACATTGGTTTGAGTGGAGCCATGGCACCAGAGACTTGCAATGTCAGTGATACAAAGGAGGTTGTTGCTGTTGCTATGGTTTCCATGACGTGGATGCTGTAAACCCATGCAACTGCATCATTACACAATTACGCAGTTCTACTGCAGTACATCGGAATTATTTTTCCTGATTTTTAAAATTTACTTTGAGCACCAGAAAGCTTAAAGACACAGATAAAAAAATGAAATTATAATAAATAAAATAACTTCCTTGATTCCTATATTCTGATTACAACTTTCCACATACCGATAAGGAAGACATAAAACTTAATATTCTACCAAGCTCTATATTTTCACATGTTCTACATCTTCTTGATTCAGTTTCCATTTTTTTTTTTGCCCACTTTAGGGTGCACACACTTTAGTAATAAGGAGAATTTAGCAATATTTTATACTCTGCTGGAATCTGGCCAAATATGATTTTATTGTAACATTAAGACTGGTTGAGTATGTTATGTCCTTCCTAATAGAAACACTGGTATAATAAATGGGATCTTTAAATCAATATTAGGTTTGCCAGTAATTCATTTAGGTTTAACACTGTAATAATCAAGCAATTAAGAGCAAGAGTTCTGGTTTCTATTATTTTTCTGAATGTTTCAATGAGTATAATATTTGTGTTGTCTGTCACTCCTTTATCTCCTTTGTCATAAAAGTGACCCCTGGAAAAAAAAATAGATCCATATATAAAAGCTCAGTTATGCTGGTATTAATCATTATGTAATTGTAATATTGTAATAAATATTATAATATTTATTCCCAATAAATAGCTCAGATGTTTAGGCAAATGCTTCTCATCCAGGAGAAAAAAATTTTTTAATACACATCATGGCTTCTTTACAGAGTCTCCACTATATTCATATTATGTCTCTACTATATTCATATTCATATTTATATATTCACATTAATAATGTTTCTAGCATCTGTATTATTTCTTTGCAACTGACAAATAGCATTAATCCTTCCATGACATTTGTGTAATTTTATTCAATGGGATTATTTAAGAAACTGGTATGGTAATCGTATATTGTTGGATGCTCTGGAGCACACAAACACAGGCAAATATAACACAGTCCATGCCCTCAAAAGAGCTATGATCTAGTTAGGAAAAGAAACCTAACTATCCAATGTTGAAAAAATTATGCACTCAAATATATTTTCTAGCCTTATGAATTATAGACTTTGTTGGGGTTATTGCTAAAATGCTTCATGTAGATAGTACCTAAAGAACAGAATAAAAGGAAATAATTTGGGATCTTCTCGGTTCATGATACAAGGCCATTCTGTCTTTTCCTTCTCAACATTCATCTGTTATTCCTCCACTCATGTGAACCCTTCATCCCATAAACTTCCAAACTGTCTCAGAGAAAGAGTCCACAAAGAGATTTTTAATAATCTTAAATCCTTGTTTTTCTCTTATTTTGGCCAAAATGTGTACTACCATGCTTGAGTCATCTGTTGGTCATCTGTCTTCTTGAGCCAATATGACTTGCCTCTGATTTCAAAGCTTTAGCTCAGACTTTAAAAGTCAGGCTATCTCCCTCTAGTCCTATAGGCCTCAGTTTGCATGCCCCTCCTGGGTTATGCAGCATGAGCAGGTGTATTTCTCTGCAGGTGGGGGCAACCAAGCTGTAATAAAGCATATCCAACCTCCTAATTATTAAATTAAAAATATATTGTTAAAGATAATATTTATAAAAATGAAAGTATGAATCAATTTATCATTCTCTGGTACAATTTTAGAAAAGCTTACAATGTGCTGGTCATTCATATTCAATTCTATTGCAATCTCAAATTACTAACTTTCACTATCTTTACATCCAGAAATTTACTAACTATACTCACTGTGACCTCTGCTCCTAACCTAATAAATTCTTGAGACGATATTGTCACTCAGGCATAAAAGCAAATTATGTGTCTTCTCTGGTTTTAAAGATGGTCCAGATCACATTTTATAAGGAATAACTTCTCTGTTCTGAATGTACTAGAATGGTGAACACTTATTTTGTTTTTTTATTTGTTTTAGTTGTGTTTTCTTCCCAGAATCACTTAAGCCCCTTTAGCAACATTTGGGAAAGTCAACATACTCAACCAACTGCCAGTCCAGCCTCTATAGAGATTAGCATATGAATCAAACCTAGCAAATAAGAGTTCTGCCTCTATATTGATCTACAAGCAATTGGACATAATTTCATTCCAATACAATCATGAAAGTACATTTGCTGTTGTGATTACATGGGTTCAGGGTATCCAATGGTCATTCTCATCACTAATACAAGGAGAGACAGAACTGACAGATGGAGAGAGGGAAAGGAGCCAAATGATATCACTTGAGTACACTTTTCTCTTGCACTGTTATGAGAGTCAAAACATTTCTTTTTCTGCTAAGGCTAGTTTGAATTGAGTTTCTGCCAGTGACAATATTCAAAATTTAACCACTAATCCAGCAGAAGCACCAAACATTTATAGCATATTTATTACATAGTAGAGACCATGATGATCTTTGTACACATTATGTTGTATACACCTCACATTTGACTGTGAGTATAGAAGTAAACTGGATCAGTATCTCTATTGTACAGATGAAAAAAAATTGAGCTTTAAGGAGATTAGGTGATTTTCCCAAGGACATGTAGCTGGAAAGTGGTGAATTTAAGATTCTATCCAAGACCATCTCATCTCAAAGCCCAAATGGAGATACAAATGATAATACAGTAATTTTATAATTTTTATGGCTTTTAAATTCTCTATCTAAAAGAGACCTTACTCTTGGGGATCAATGAGTTCATATTCCATGTTTTCAACTCCTTTAATTTAGTCTGTAGAAAGAGCAGCTTTGAAAAAAAGCTGGTGACTTTGGTTTCAGTTGGTATCAAATGGTATAAATACAGTTCTACTCCTCTAAAATTACAAATATTTTCTCACTTAGTTAAGCGCATGTGCAAGACAAATTTTGTGTCTTAATGAACTTACCAAGTCCTATTCGCACATATGCAACAGAAGTCTAGGCCTGAGTTTATAGTCTACCCATTTTTCTCCCAGGTATCCTGACACATAGTATTAATTCTAAGAAATGTATCTACCAGATTAGCAATGGCTGTACTATTTTCTGTTATTTAAAAACTCTGAATAGGTAAATGGTTTCCCTATGTCTTCTCTCTTGGGATGACTTGAATTTATATTTTATAAAATCTGGCAACACATTTATCACTAAATAATATAATGTCTTGATTTTGTGATAAGGTGTGGGGTAATCACGCTCCCCCTTTATAAAATCTTCAGCATTACTGGTTATTTAATAAAAATAAGCTCTATATGTTGTCTACTAATAAACAGAGGTGCCCTTATTTGGAATAAAGTGAATTATTTTATATTCATATATACCTCGATCTTTAATATTGCTGAACATTGCATTTGCCACATACAAAATAAGACTAGCAATATTTAAGAAATAGGATACTGAATAGAGAAGGGGACACTTCTCATTTCTTCATTGACCTTCTTGAATTGAAGTTGCTTATAGCCTTCCACTTATAAAGAAAGTCCACTGCTCTCCTGCCCCCTTGTTTGATAAAAAGTTTAAAAAAAGGACTCATCACTAAGAAAAAACTGAAATCTCAATTTTACATTGTCAAGATAGCATCACACATAAAAATCATCTAAAGTGCCTTAAAGATAATTAAATTCAGATGGTTTACTGAACATGATATCCATTCTTCCATTCCTAATAAAAAATAAATAAAAACTGTCTACCTGAGCTATAAATAAGCAAGAGAAAGTTCTGTAGTGCCCAGTTCTGGTGCTAAAACACTAAAGGCCTTCCTGGCTTGTTACCCTGAAGTGCCATATCAGTGAAAATGCTCCAGTTTCAGATGAGTTGTTCTTTTATACATGAGTTTTCTGGGAATTAAAGACAATTTTGTAAGCACGCATCAGAGTGCATAGCCTGATTTGTATGGCTTCTCTGTGCCAGCAGGTCATGCTGGGAGATTGAAATAATTTAGATTGTCAGAATTTCTGAAGTATCTAATTTTGGGGCTCCTTTGGCAGCTAAGGGGCAGAATAAGAGCCAGAGTTGGGACAGTATTCTAAGCATGACTGAATTCATATTCATGCCATTACAAAAAGATCGATTTGTTCTTTATTGCTTAACCAGAGCAGTAATTAGGAAAAGCTAGAATTTCTATGAACCCCATCAGAAGATATATTAAATAATGCATTGGGATAGCCTTTCTGAATTCATAGAAGTCTTCAAACCTCTTACATTGTGTTTAAAATAAACTGAGGTCATTAGTTACATAAGTGTCTGAAAATATTATGGAGCCTCTAATGTGTTCTCAGCACAGCACTGATGGTTCCTATGTTTCCTGCTATCAAGAGGCTTAGTTTCATTGGGCAAATAACACTAATCCTCTCAAATAAGACTTGAATTTGCATAGTATACAAGATATGTGTGGATAACAAAAAGAAAGAAGTCAGTGAGTTAGAGAGGCAAGAGAAGAGTGAATTCAGTGACGAAGATTCTATATAGACCCCTAAAATGTGCAAAACCTAGACTTAAGAATAAGAATTATTTTTCCCCAAAAATAGAAATCCACAAATTGATTATATAATAATGACAATTAACATTAATCAAGTAAGTATTGTGAAGCTGTTATGACTTGATTTAGGAACCATATGCAAAGGTTAAATTTCCCATTGTACTATGTAGACAAGTTAATTAGCTTCTCTGTCTAAGGTTCATTAACTCTAATATAGAAATAAGTACCAATTTTATAGGATCGTTGTGAGAATTAACTGAATTAAAATATGTAGGAGACATAGAATAGTATCTGGCTCAGAATAAATGCTCAGCAAAGATTAGTTGGTTTTACTATTAATTGAGCGCTTACTTTGTGCTTGTCATGAATTTAGGCAATTGCACTCTTTATCTCATTTAATATTCACAAAGAATCTATGAAGTTTAGATGGGCAAACAAGAATAGAGAGATGAAGCAACTTTCCCAAAGTTACTAAAGTGTAAGTGTCTAAGACTTGGATTTATGAGGTTTATATCCAGAGTCCATGCTCTTAACTGCTATATTACATTGCCCAAGCAAGCTCACTGCATCACTTTTCTGCCAAGCATCATTCTTCCCCAAGGACAGTATAGCTCAAAAGATGAAACAATTTGCTCTTACATATGCGATCATCATTGATGGTGCTCTTATTAAAACAACAACTAATTAACTAGAGTTCTATTGGTTACATGAATTCCCATGTCGCAAACTATACTGTTTTGAATTAAGTTCACACTTACCTAAATCTAGTTAGTATGTGTAGACTATTATATAAAAATAGGGGTGATCCATTTTTGTAAATAATAAATATTATTTTATTTAAATATATCATTATAGTCTATGTCATATAAAGAAGCAGCTCTTAAATGTTTGTCACATTGGGGAAAGTTTTTGGCCAAAAGAATCAAGATAGAAGGTTCACCTACACAATAGGGCACCTATGACACGAGCCAAAGATGTCAAAGGTCACATCCAGGAGAGACATATTTTGAGGTCTAGGTAGGAGCCAGAGTCAGAAGGTTAGCTAAAGCAGGCATGAATAGAATCTTACTGAGTTCATGAGGATAACCAACAAACATTGTTAAGAGTCTGAAGAAGTAGCAGCAAGAACTAAAGAAAAAGGAGAAAGGATTAGGGTATCAACAGCAGGGTTGATAAAGAACAATATAGAAAGAACAGAGCCCCAAACTCTGAACAACATGACATTATATTCCAGCCAAATAGTGAGCCTAAGCTCACAGTAAGAGCCACCACTGACTTGACTATCATAGGGAGAAAAGAGGCAATAGGACCAGTGAATCCGATGGGGCTAAAGTAGCACAAAGTCAGAGTCTTTAATCCATATACAGGGATTCCAGAAATATTGCAGAAAAAGATTAAATACTATTTAGTCTTGGAGCAAACTTCAACAAAGTGGGAAATACTAAACAAAGCAAGTGAAAGCATATGTTGAAATATGAGTTCTTAAAATATAGATTATGATACAGCATTTTCACAAATGTGTTGACTTTTAAATAATTAACTTTCAAATAGACTGCTTTTGTATATTATTTTGTAAAAGAGATTTATATGCCACACCTTTGCTTTTTTATCCATGGTGAAAAAAACATTTTGGGCTCTCCCGTGCTGGTGACAGCTGTCTCTAAACAGTTCAACCTTGGAATAGTCACCATTTTGTTTGCCAGAAATAATTATGTAATTGATTTTCCTGAATTTCGATCTTATTCGTTTATAAAATGAATGGAAAATTAAATATTTGGTACTAGCAATTAAACCATTAGATATCATGAACTTATTATACATGAGAGAAAGATGGAAATATCATTAAGTGGCAACTTTCAGTCTCAAATGAAGATCCATCGGATTCCAAAGAGTAAAATAATTAAGAGGACTTGTGTACAATACTGGAAATATATGATGATTGTATCTAAGAAATAAATACGATTGAGATTTATTTCATTTTCTAGATGGAACATCCTCACCCCCTCTCCACTCACCCCCATCCCGTGCCCATTTGCCCAACACACACACACACACAATCAAGTTAACTCTCTCACATTCTAACAATAGTGTGGAATGTTTAACCCATTTCCCATTTAGAAAAAAAAAAATGCAGCTCGCTGCCAGCTTTAATATAACTTTAAACATGCTCTTTGAGGTTGAAGCAAATCTGACTTGTTTTCAATGTGAAAATAAAAATAAAAGCTATTCTTAGAGTTATTTCTACACAGAACTTGTCTCTAATCCTAATGCAACATAAATGTATACATAAATCAAATTCATCAAATGAATCTTCAGCTAACAACTGTTTGAGAATGATGTTAACATCATGTATAGGAATGCTATATTTTCTAGCATTACATTTTTAGCAATCAAGAATTATTATATTTCATAAATGGAAATACCACTACTAAAACCAGAATGCTATAAATAGAATGCTGTCATTTATTTCCAAAGACTACTGATAACTAGAGTGATGTAAAAAAAAGTGAGATATTTTGTGACAAACTTTAGGGGTAAGGTTAGGACTGTCATCCACGGGTTATCTCGGAAATGCTGCAGCCACAAGCACTGCTGGAGAGTATTCTCGGGGCAAATAGGAAATGAGTTAAATGCATTTTTCATAAAAGTTAGGAATGGCCAATAATTCAACTAATGAACAAATTATTCACACACACATATACATATACATACCACACACACAAAAAAGCAAAGATTATATTAGGACCACTAACAATTGACCCCACCCCTAATCTGAGAGATAAAAATAATTTTAGACATGAGCTTCAAAATGTATGGTTATCAGTAATAAATTACTCCCATCAGAGTCTCAGTGGTTAACTTGGTATGATTAACCTTGAATTTGCTTAAAAGTATTTCTCTAAAATAAATTTCCCGTGATCATTTGTTTAGCCATTTAGCTATCCCTACTGTTGCCTCACTGAGAACACTACTTAAGATTTTTTAAATCATATTTTTTCAAAATAATAAATAGTAATTCTATTTTGTCAGGCAAAATGTCCCTTTTTTTTTTTTTATAAACAGGAATTGGGAAAAATTGCTGAGTACTCAGACTTTGGAATTCACCTATGGAAGGAAGTTAGGGGAATTAGATGAATTTGATTTCCTTTTAATCTAATGAATATAATCTTTGAATCAGCTGTGGAAAGAGCAGTGTTGCCAACCTCTTTAGTTTTCATTTGGGGTTTTTTTTTTACTCTTAGCTGATACTTTCCTGTTAGATTGTGTTGGAGCCACAGCCACTGCAGCTAGTTAATACAGAGTTCTAAAAGATCTAAATTGGCAAAAGTTCTAGCCAGTTGAGTTGTCCTGCCTGATGGAAAATCAAAGGACATGAGCCATTTCTGTTATTGCTCATGATTAGTTTCTCAATTAGTGATAATGACCCATAGCTAAATAGAGCATTAATTCTATTTCTAATTTTAAAACCTGAATCATAGGAGGCTTTGAGAAAATTCTTAGTTGTGACACTTTTTTTTTTTATGGTGACTTTGGTTAACAAAATTCAATAAGCTTCAGCTGTACACTTTAACAATAAGGCACATATATGTTTACACTGTGTGATATATATGACCTCCTTTACCCGTCTACCTCCCCTCCCCTCTAGTGACCACTAGTTGGTGACACTTTTGGACCAGAAGGGTAAACCAGTACTCAGCCCAAGAATATCACGTATACGTGGAACCTGCATACTAAGTTAAAGGTTTTCCATGATGCTTAATTTCCATGATGCTTGAGCTCTTCCTGTTATGAGGCATAGACTTGCATTATAATTTGTAATATATTCTCTGGTCCTTGCCACACTTCTAATAGTGGGGACTGAGAAGTATATATATGATTTCCCTTGTTTATCTCTGGTTAAGCAAAGAAACTTAAGAAACACAAGCACTTTTTAATAATATAAATTAAAACAGTAGTAGCTAAAATTTTTAGAGCTTACTCTGTGTTAAACACTGTTCCAGGAACTTCAAATATTTGAGATAAGTACTATATTATTATGCTTGTTTTACAGAGGAAAAACTAAGACAATGGTAAGTCACTTGCCCAAAGGATACAATTAGTAAGTTGAAAACCAGGATTTGAACTTATGAAATTTGGCTCTTGAGATATAGTATCTTATCCACTGTGATAAACTCATGAGTTAAGATTGCGGTTTTCATCATACATTACCCCAAATCAAACATTAACATAGGTTGAGAGAAATACTTATCCAAGGTAATGGCTTCCTTAGTTCCGCTGGTCTTCACCTCACCTATCTACTTTTTAAGCTCTTTTCTCCCATGACTACACCCCAGACATTATTGTCACCGAGAACTGCTGCACTTCTACAATCCTAATCTAAAAGCACTGCTCCCGAATCACAATCTCTTGATTTCTCTCACTCAGCTACTTATGCTACACCATTTCTTTAACAAATTCTGAGTTTTCTGCTGTTTCCCTATTTCTTCTTTCTTTCGTTCGTTCGTTTGTCCATCCGTCCGTCCTTCCTTCCTTCTTTTTTTTTTTTTTTACTATATTTTCTTCCTTATTCATCCTATTCTTCATGGTCCATCACCTCAATTACTTTCTTTCTGCCTTTTCATTTCATCATTCTCCCAACAAAACCCTGGATATAGACCAATGCAGCCTTCATCTGTTCCTGCTCATGGCTACTGAGCACAGCTGAAGCTCTTTTCCCTGGATTCTTTGAATTTATTGTTTTTTGATTTTCTGTCTCCACTTGCTCCTTCCATGTCCCTCACGGTTTATATTCTTCCTGTCATCCCTTAAATGCACACCTGTCTTAGGGGTTTCCTTGGCAACTTCTCTCTCTGTTCTCTGCACTCCAGGGTCATCTCATTAACTTCTATTGTTTCCATCACTATCTGTATTTATTAAGGTGGGCTAAAACACTATAAAACATAGATCACAAAATGTAGAGCTCAAACACAATAGAGTTTCTCATACTGTGGTCCCAAGTGAGTACTATTCCTGTGGGTGGAAATACTTTTTTTCATGTGGAGATTCAAGAACTCAAATGCTTCAGTATCGTGAATCCAGTATCCACTAGAACCTTGTCATTGTTTGCTTCTATCAAGCTAAAGGGGAAAGAGAACATGGAGAAGGCATACCACCTCTTAAAAGCCTTGGTTCAGGAATGACACATTATATTCATTCATGCCCTATTTATGCCCTGGTCAGATCTAGTAACATTGCAACACCTTACTGAAAAAAAGCTGGGAAATGTAGTATAGTTGAATACCCAGAAGGAAGAAATGAATTTTAATAAATTGCCAGCAGTTTGATTATATCATATTGATATATGGCTTAATCTAAAATATTTATCTCCAGCCCATACAGCCAAATGCGACTGACTTCTCCATTAGAAGGATTTCATTGGTATTTCAAACTCAACGTATTCAAAACAAACTCACTAACTTACCATGTAAAACTGCTCTTAACATGTGTTTATTATCTCAGTAAATGACAGTCGGAAAACTGAGAGTAACTTTGACTCTTCTTTCTCACCTCTCATACCCAATCACCTAGTCTTATCAATTCTACATGTTTTCTACCCCAATTTTATTGAGGTATAACTGACAAATAAAATTATATATTTAAAGCATACAGCATGATGATTTGATATATGTATAAGTTGTGAATAACTATCATGATCAATTTAACTAACACATCTATCTTATCACATAACTTTCTGTATGTGTGCACATGGCCAAAACACATAAGAGCTGCTCAAATTTCAAATATACAATATAGTATCATTAACTATAGTCACCATGATGTAAATTAGATCTCTGGAATTATTGCATCTAATAACTGAAAGTTTGAGCCCTTTAACCAACATCCCCAGTGGCAACTCTGTTTCCATGAGTTCACTTCCCCCACCCCTCATATTCCAATAAGTGAGATCATACAGTATTTGCTTTCTATGTCTGACTTATTTCAGTTAGCATAATATCCTCCAGGTTCATCTATGTTCTTGCAAATGGCAGGATTTCCTTCTTTTTTAAAGATAAGTAATCTTAATGATTAGTGGTATTAAGCATTTTTCCATATTCCTGTTCACCATTTGTATTTTCATTTGAAAACAAAGTGTCTATTCTAATCCTTTGCCCATTTTTTAAATTAGGTTATTTGTTTTGTTTTGTTTTGTTTTGCTATTGAATTGTGTGTTTCTTATGTATTTGGGGAATTAACCTCTTATAAAAATATGGTTTGCAAATATTTTCTCCCATTCATACGTTGCCTCTTTACTCTATTGATTCTTTCCTTCAGAGTGCAGAAGCTTTTAAGTTTGATATAGCCACATTTGCCTATTTCTTTGTTGTTATTATCTGTGCTTACATCTAAAAAATCATTTCCAAGACCAATGTCAAGGAGTTTTTACATGTGTTTTTCATCCAGAAACTTCATTTTCACTTCTCACATTTAAATCTTCAAATCATTTTAAATTAATTTTTATGAGTAATGTTAAGATATGGGTCCAGTTTCATTCTTTTGCATGTGGATATCCAGTTTTTGCAACACCATTTATTGAAGAGATTATCATTTATGTGTTCTTGACACCCTTGTCAAAGGTTATGTAGGTTTATTTCTAGACTCCTTATTCTGTTTCATGGGTCAATGTATCTGTTATTATGCAAGTACCAGACTGTTTTGATTACTATAGCTTTGTACTATAGTTTACAATCAAGAACTGTGATGCCTCCAGGTTTGTTCTTTCTCAGGATTACTTGGCTATTTGGGACCTTTTTGTATTTCCATATAAATTTTTGGATTACTTTTTTACTTCTGTGAAAGATGCCATTGGAATTTTGATAGGGATTACACTGAATCTGTAGATCCCTTCGGGTAGTGCAGACATTTTAATAATATTAATTCTTCCAGTCCATGAGCACAGGATACCTTTCCATTTGTGTCTTACTCAAATCCTTTCATTAATGTCATAGTTTTCAGTATATGGATATTTCATCTCCTTGATTAAATTTATTTCTAAGATTTTATTATTTTTGATGCTATTGTAAATTAGATTATTTTCTTAACTTATCTTTTAGATAGTTCACTGTCAGTGCATAGGAACACAACTAATTTTTGTATATTGATTTTGTATCCTGCAACTTTCCTAAATTTGTTGATTAATTCTAACAGTTTTTCAGTAGTCTTCAGGGTTTTTTACTTGTAAGTTATGACATCTAATAGCAGAGATAATTTTACTTCTTCCTTTCTAATTTGAATGTCTTTTTTTTCCCTGCCTAATCGCTCTAGCTAAGGTTTCCATTACTATGTCGAATAGGAATGGTTAGAATGGACACACTTGTCTTGTTCCTGATCTTAGAAGAAAAGCTCCCTCTTTTCACCAGCGAGTGTATAACAGCTGTGGGACTGTCATATATGGCCTTCGTTATGTTGAGGTACATTTATTCTGTACCGAATTTGTTGAGAGATTTTTAATCATAAAAGAAGGAATTTTGTAAAATGCTTTTTTTTAAAACATGAATTGAGATGATCATATGATTTTTATCCTTCATTCTGTTATACAGCATTTATTGATTTGTGTATGTTGAACTATCTTTGCTTCTCAGGGATAAATATCACTTGATCATCTTTTTAATGTGTTGTTGAGTAAGTTTGTTAGTATTTTCTTGTGAATTTTTGCATCTGTTCATCAGAGATATTGGTCTAGATTCTATTATTGTAGTATAATAGTACAGGTATTAGGGTAATGTGGCCTCATAAAATAAGTTTGGGTGTGTTCCCTCCTCTTTAATTTTTTGGAAGAGTTTGAGAATTATTAGCTTTAATTCTTTAAATTTTGGTAAAATTCACCTGTGAAGCCAGCTGGTCCTGGGCTTTTCTTTGTTGAGAGATTTTTTATTATTGCTTCAGTTTCCTCACTAATTATTGGTCTGCTCAGATTTTCTATTTCTGTATGATTCAGCCTTGGTAGGTATATGTTCCTAGGAATTTATTTTTTCTAAGTTGTCCAACTTGTTGGCATAGTAGTCTCTTATAATTCCTTTTATTTTAGGGGCATCATTTATAATGTCTCCTTTTATACTCATTATATTTATTTTAATCTTTTTTTTCTTAGTCTAGCTAAGGTTTTGTTAATTTTGTTTCTCTTTTCAAAAAATGAGCAATAGATTTCATTGCTCTCTTATATTGTTTTTCTAGCCTCTGTTTCATTTATTTTGGTCAGATCTTTATTTCCTTCCTTGTACTAACATTGAGCTTGGTTATTTTTCTAATTCTTTGAGGTATAAAGTTAAGCTTTTTTAATTCGAGATCTTTCTTTATTCTAATTGTAGGCATTTATTGTTATAAATTTCCCTCTTAGAACTGTTTTTGTTGAATCCCATAAGTTTTGGTATGTTGTGTTTCATTTCATGATTCTCAAGATCTTTTTTATTTCTATTTTGATTTATTCTTTCACCTATTGCTTGTTCAGGAGTGTGCTGTTTAATCTCTACACTTTTGTGAATTTCTCTGTTTTCCTTCTATTATTAATCTCTAGTTTCATACTATTTTGGTCAGAAAAGATACTTAATATGATTTCAATCTTCTTAAATGTTATATTTATTTTGTAACCCAATATATGATCCATCCTGGAGAATGTTCCATTTACACTTGAGAAGAATGTGCATGCTTCAGATGTTGGGTATAATGTCCTATATATGTTTGGGTCACTTGATCTAAAGTATAGTTCAAGTACAGTGTTTGCTTATTGATTTTTTCTCTGAATATTCAATTGCTGAAACGTTTCTGCTGGGTTCCTGGACTACCATAAAGGTGCAAAGGTATTCTCATCTGTGGGTGATTGTGGAAAATCAATAGGGAGATGATAGTACAAAATTCCTATTCTCCCATCTTGCTGATGTCATGCCTCAGTTCTACCTTTTCATCAGTGTTCTGCTCATTTTTCAACTGAATTATTACTGTAGTCTCCAACTAGTTTGTCTGATTTCAGTCTTCCCCTGTTTCACCTGCCCCATCCCAAATTCTCTCTCCAGCATACCAATCTGATCATGCTGCTCACAGCTTAAAACACATTAATAGTTCCGTATTTCCCATCATATAAAATCCAGACTCCTTAGCTTTGAACCCTTACTAATTCTCTCAGATGCTTGCTTAACTAACTTGCCACTGGATGAGCAAAAACCAGATCTAATTTGCTTACCTTTGTCACCAGTACCTAGTAACATAGCTGGCTTAATAAATATGTGTTAAATAAATGAATGAAAGTTCATAATATTCTCTCTGATATTCCTGTGCTGATGAATTTACTCATCTGGTCTTCCATAGCAGCCCCTGTCTACTCTCCTAACAGTACTTATCACATATAATTGCCTATTTATTTGTTTGGCTTTCATACTTGAACTTTAAGTTTCTTAAAAAGAGGGACATTGTCATTTATTATTTTATTTTCATCATGTAGTATAGTTTCCTACACCAAGTAGTTCACAGGTATTAAACAGATGATGATAGACTGTTGTTCCTGATAAGCATCAGAAAGCAAATCTAGCATGTGTTTTAATAGTTATTTTGTTTAATATTGCTTATAATTGATTTTTTGTCTAATTAGGTAAGAGTCTCTTATTTATCAGAATTGCAAGAAACATCAGTTCTCAAAAGAAAAGCTGTACTTCCCTGGGGGGTTGGAGATCACTAAAAGTCACATATAAGGACTTTTGTGTGCAAGTAATACGATGTAGAGAAGGTATAAATAAATGGCGAAGAGCACATTCGCAGGGATGCTGCATATGGCTGGGCAGGTGGTACATGGCACCATTTCAGAGGGAGTTGTTCACATAGATAATGATATGTACATAGCTATCTGGAACTATGTAGTTTGGCAGTCCTGACTGTGAAAGACTCCATGGAGAAAATAAAAAATTCTTAGTTGAAGTCATGGATGAGAAATGCTGGAGAAAGAGGTCTGAAATATGTTTTAGAAAGTCTTATTATATAATGTGCTGTCTAAAACTCTTGTGAACTCTTCAGGATACACTGAAATTCTGCAATGTTCTTTACAGTTTTTAAAAATCAGACAAATATTTCAAGTGGGACTTACTGACAATGGGCCATGAGACCTCTGAAGTGTATGTAGGTTATACCTGCCTGGATAATGAGCAATAAGCATTTGAATAATTGCTACATGGGTAGTTTGGAACATAATTTTTTATTCTTAAAAAGGTTTATAAAAATCACCTTATTACAAAAACTACTTAAAATGCTTTGATCGTTCATTTATCCATTCACTAAATATGGATTTAGTAACCAATATATATAAAGGAAGTATACTGAATGCTTTCAGGAATCAATGGTATATTAGAGATGGTTATCTTGCTAAAAAATTTTTAATCTAATAAGGGAGATTCCACATGTTTATAAGTAATTGTATTATGATTTATATCAAAATGGGTGCCATAAGGGATGACTAAACCAAGATTATGGGAATTCAGAAGATAGAAAAAAAGCAGTTATGGTCAGAGTGAGGAGGTTTTATAAAAGAGATAACATCTGAGGTTTATCTTAATGAATGGATGAAATTAGGGCAGGTAGAAAGGGGAAAGAAGGTTCAAGTTTCCTGAATCATATACTCCGACAACTTTCCACCACGGAGAGTGGAAACTGGCCTCCATTGAGATCTTATAACTTCTTTTACCACCAAAGATCAACTATTCTCTCATTTACTTCTAGTTAATACCAACATCTAGTTGACAAATGATCCAAATTATAGGATGAAAATATAGAATAATATCCAAATTACCCAAAATATAGTATAGAAAACCTAGGTCTTATTTTTCGCAGAGGAATGTTTAAAATACAGATTATCTAAGGCTTAGAGAACTAGAAATAAAATATTAGTTTGCCCTGGACTAAAAATATTAAAAATTTAATAAATTTTTTTTAAAAGAAAGCAAAGAAAAAAATGCATTGAGTACTTTTTTTTATTATTATTGTATCTTCAAATCATGTAACCGGAAGAGGAATGAAATAAATCATAAAGTACTTCTAGGCAAGAAAAATTAAAATTAAAATTTTCTTGTTGTAAATAATTCTAATTGGAAAATAAGCACTTGAGCCAATGAAATTCAGCAACTTTTTAAATATAGGAAAACGTAGAGAAACCCAGCTATATGGTAGCATTTGTTAACAGAGCTATAAAGAGATTTCATCTATGGAAAACAATATGTGTGTGCGCGCGCGCGCACACACACACACACACACACACACACACACACACACACCCCAACACACTCCTAAATATAAAAACATAAATAAATGAGGATTCCAAACAGCCAGATTGAGTATAACAGTGAAGAATAAAAGCTATTTTCCATTATTTATAGGAAAATATAAGAACATAAAAACATTTTAACAAATCAATATCATTTGTTTTATAAAATGTATGTGCATTTTGTTCATTGATACCATCAGTGTTCCACATGAATGATGGGACGCAGGGAAATCATGGGTCTATCTAACATACGTATCATTTGAAATATTATGTACTCATTTGTTTCAGACTCATCAGTGTCTTTTGTATTTTCCAGAGCAGTGACCAAATAGCAAAACTCATTGAAGTAATCACCTCGTTCATTCTAGGGTATTTCTTAACTGACTGTAGAGTAGAGAGGAGGAAAAGCCAGGAGACAGTTATCAACCTAAGATACTCTTGAGGGCATACTAACATTGTTTTTTCACTTTGAAAATAAGGGGTGCTAGAGATACTCATAAGATATTCTGCATCTAAGTAGTTGCAGAAGGCTTTTTATACTCTTTGCAAATTGTAAGTAAGTAACTCTCGAATCTGTGCCTGAGAAAAACAAGAGTGCTTGTAAACAGAGGATGTGCACCCATTAGTGAGAAAAAGAAGACAACAAGAGAGGTTTAGAGCCATTCTGAGTTTAACTTAAGTATCCTTTCTGAAATAAGCTTTAGTGAAGCATAATTTATGTAAGTAAACACACTTTTAAAATAGTGTACAAGCAAGTTCTTTGAAGAACATGAAATCTTCTGAACAACTGCTTTTAACCATTGAAAATCTATAGTTGATACCTCTAGGTTTACACTGATAAGAAGGGCTTGGAAGGGAAATGGAAGGTACCAAACAACGAATTCTTACGCTATGGCTTCACATTTATTATTTCATATCTTCCTAAGAACAATCTTGTGGAAAAAGTATTATTATTACCATTTTAATAGTTAAAAAAATGGAATATCAGAAGGCATGAATAACTTGTCAAAGTTACCCAGATAATAAAGCAAGATAACATGATTTGAATCCAGATGTCTAACTTTAAGATCATTTCTTTTTTGTTTATGCCATATTATCTACTGATGACATCTTAGTCACCACACCTTCTCACACCTGTTCTTCCTAGTTCTCATAGGATACAAATAGTAAAAAGGCTTAAACAGGGAGTAAGAATGGGACAGTAATAGTTCCTTATTGGAGGGGCTTAGAAAAGGGGATGTAGGAGAATGGAGCTGAGAATGTGCAGTTGACCCTTAGGAATGGGTGGTCTAGTAGGGTAGCAGTAGCAGTATGTGTGATGTGTGGTAGATTAGGCTAGCGGAGGGGATAGTGTTATTTCATTGAATTTAATTGAGGTAGAGCTAGGATTCCTGATCCTGCTAGTGAGTTCAGGGAGGAGTAGAATTTTCAAAGACCTTAACTCCTTGGAGTAGAACTCCCTCAGAAGGAAGGTGGAAGCATTTCAAATCTTTCATATTTTAGTATTAAATATATGACCATATCAGAGTACCTAAATGGATCAGCTGAATTTAGTCTCTTTGACCCATTAATCAATCAACCGATGCCAATGGAAGATGAGTTGCAGAGATATGTCAAAGAAAAAAGATTTAGGAAATGTAAGATTCACAGACATTAGACTATAGAGGCTTAAATGCATTCATTTTAATGTGACTCTTAGATTTCTGACAAAATTAAGCATGTATCTGCAAATGAATTTGGATTTATCTCTTCTTAGTTGCATTTTATATTAAGAAATATAAAATATGTTTAGCAGCTTTTCAATTTTATATCATAGTCTGAATTAATAACTGCATGATAAGGCCATATCAGTGGTTATATAGTTACTGACAGAGAATACCAAGAATTTGGATCAAGAGACCTTGATTTTATTCTATAATTTACTAACACAATATAAAGTGGATTATTGTTCAATCTAAAATTACATGAAAAGCTCAAGCCTTTGGTTGTATTCAGTTTCCAGGCCTTCTTTCAATTTAGATTAAATAGAAACTGAAATTTTAAGTCTCCAATGAAGATAAGCATAATACAATTTTGGATATCTTACTGTTGGAGCACCAACCATCTTAGCTACTCTCTAGGTCCAGATAACTACCTATGTCTCCAATTTATTTTTAATCAAAATTCCTGAACTCTGCCTATCTTCACCTTCTAACACAATATGGACTGAAAAACATCCAGTTGATTTCAATGAGAAGTAAAATTATCTGTTTGCAGATTACATGATCTTATATATTAAAAACTCTAAAATTCCACCAAAAAGTTGTTAGAACTGATCAACAAATGTAGTAAAGTTGCAAAGTCAACTCACAAAACCCAGTCCTGTTTCTACGTTAACAAGGAACTATCTTAAAAGGAAATCAAGAAAACAATCAGTTACAATAGCATCAAAAAGAATAAATGTAGTAAAGTTGCAAAATCAACTCACAAAATCCAGTCTTGTTTCTACACTAACAAAGAACTATCTTAAAAGGAAATCAAGAAAACAATCTGTTACAATAGTATCAAAAAGAATAAATGTAATTAAGGAGGTGAAAAAATTATTTGTTCAAACCTAAACCTGGAATTAACCCAGATCCCCTTCAACAAGTGAAACAACTGTAGTATATCTAAACTATGAAATACTACTTTGCTATCAAAAAGAACATGCAACAGCTTGATGACTCTCCATGGAATTATGCTGAGTTGGAAAAAAAAATCTCAGAAGTGTTTATACTGTATGATTCCACTTGTATAACATTTTGAAATGACAATATTTTGGAACTGGAGGACAGATTAGTGGTTGGTGGGTTTGTAGATGAAAGGTAGATAGTAAGGATGTATGTGTGCTTACTAAGGAGCAATATGTGAGGTTTTGTGGTGTGGGAACTAACTATTCGGTATCTTTATACGTGTAGTGGCTATGTGAACCTCCACAGGTAATAAAATTGTGCGTAAGTTAATACACATATAAAATCAATGTATCATTATCCTGGTTGGGATACTATACTATACTATAGCTTTACAAAATGCTATCATTGTGGAAAACTGGGAAAGTAAACGGAAATCTTTTTTTTTCTTTGTATTTTATTTTACAACTAACTATATGTGACCCCACAATATTTCAATGCAAATTTCAATGAAAAAAATTCAGTTCTCTTATTTAATAAGTCTGGGTGACACATCTGGTTACCAGTACTACTTATAATTGTCCTAGTCCTGCCCTTGTCTTCCTTTCTTCACTTGCACGAGTCCTTTCATCACAATTGACCTTTAAAAATTCTGTCTTCCTTGATAAAAATTGCTTTGCTATGTCAAACTGAACAATTTAAAACACAGCACCATCTCTTAACCTGGATTTCATGTCCATGACTTCCTTTTGCATAGAGATACTTGAATGCTTCATGAATTATGTAAATCATGGCCATTAATTTTATCAGATATTCTAATGGTTAGAATTTGTCAGGAAGCAAAAAAATTTCTCAACATTATTTTTTTTCAGTTGTATAGTTTGTGAGTTTAATAATTAAGGTCCACCCAGGTTGCTGTAAATTTTTCTTTCTAAATATAAGCACTGAAAATAAAAGCAATGATTAAAGGGGATGAAAGGCAGGCTTTTCCTAACTTAACTGAGCACATCTCAGTATTTATTTGTGATATATATTTGCAAATTCTATCACTGTAAATTAAAAGTTCTTGTGATTTGAAATAATAATGGCCACTCTAGGTGTTTTTCTTGACATCATGGTAAAGCAATGTCCTTCATGATATCAGAATTTTTTTTCCTGTATGCAGGTTTCTGAAATAGATGGTCTTCATTCTAGGATGATAATTCTGAAATGTCAATAAAGTTAGCCCATGTGATACTGATGATTTGAAAAACAAATGTGAGTGGGAAAGATCATCTAGTAAATAGAAGAGAAATAACACACCTGGATTTTAAAGCCTGATGAGCTTTTTCAGAGGATTTGAAAACTGTAGACCAAAATGTTCATAAAAGGGAAGGACCACACTGAAGGGACTGAGAAAATGTATCAGCTGATTGTGAAACAAATCTACTTTTATTGAAGAAAGGGCCTTCTATGACTTCAGCCAACCCTGTTACTGAGAGGGGTATTTAAAATGCTTCAAGCTATAGTTCTACATTGATGAGAAGAATGTCTTTGAGAACTAAAAAGTGCACTCTTTCTAATTCAAATTGTAAATTCTGTTCTCTGTGGTGGATTCTGAAAACTGTAGCAATGAGCTAAACATATCTACATTCTTCTAGTTTTATTTTAGAATGATATCTTAAATTTTACTTTTTTAGAAAGTATTGTGTTTAAGCTTCTTTCCATCCTGATAAAAAGAAAGAAATCATTTTATTTCCTTCTTCTAGGTGAGAATTTATTATTTCTCCTAATACTGGTACAGCTTCAAACCTAAGTCTAGATGACCTACATTATAGTACTGAGTTGTTTAACATTAGACATTTCCTGCTACTGAATGGTTCATCTGAAAATAAAAAGCAATGGTGTTCCAGTCTTCTGTTGTGTTCACTGTGTGAGCGATGGATTCTATGGCTTATCTTGGTCTATGGGGTAGGACTGGACAATCTCTGAAAATACAGCATCCTGAGGGATAAGCGGAGTTCACACAGTCTTTTTTAATAGAACAATCTGCCGTCTGAATATGACTGAATAAAGCACCTGGGGAGCATACAAATTTTCTCCTTTTTATGGTTTTAATAAAGTTATAAAACATATCAGCTTCTGTAAACAGAAAATAAAGTTAGACAATCTTAGAAATCCTTACAGGGAACAAAAAAACTCTGACCACAGTAACTCTGTGGGGTTTACTTGTGCCTGCTCCCAAGATGCCAACTCAGCCTGAGGTCTATTTGCTTTACTTATTCAGTTTACCCTCGCAAAGTTACACAACCGAAGGATTTATACCCTCCAAATGGCATCATTAATTGGAATTAATGGAATCCTTCCAACATATCCAACTAGAATAAGAATTTGGGTCCTTACACATGCACTTATGCTAGAGAGTCTTAGGCTCTTTTTAATGAATTAGATATTTAGCTTTCAAATCTACACATTTGATGCAACAGAGTAGCAGCTTTCATTGGTAATTAGTAGAAGTCATTGCTGTTGTTGTTTATCAAGCTCTTATTTTAAATAAACTGTGCCGAACAATGAGAAGTTTGGACTGCAAATCAGGTGGTTCTGGAACTTCTTTTCCTTCCCTAAGGGTCTGGTCCTCTGCAGCTGCTAAGTTCCTGAGGGCGGGATCATATCTGTTTCATCCACCATCAAAACTCCAGCATCTATCATAGTGCCTGATACCGAGAGGGCATATAATCAGTACTTGCCGAAAGTGAATTTCCTTTGAGAGGTTTCATTTTATTTATTTAATTTTGTTCCTTTATCTTCATCAAAATTCCTATTTCAGACTCTGCCTGGTGGTGGCTCTCTTGTCATTGTCCAAGATGACACAAGGGTTTTAAGATGAGGAAGATAAAAGTGACTCTATCAGAATCACTAGTTATATGTTGGCAGAAACTACACCATTTCATTTGTAAACTTCTCCTTTCATGAGTATTTGGGTGGTAACCTTCAGGATCTGTCTAGCTAGTTTAATTTTATAAATTACAGCAATACAATCATTGGGTCAGAAAAATATCGACTTCTTGGCTACACAAGCTGTCTAGTCCCTAGAAAGTAGGCTGTGTATATGACATTATGATTCTACATTTTATAAAATATCCTTCACTAGTGTTTTATGCCTAACCTCACCCAAATTCTTCCCAACTGGACCTGAAATTTATTATATTGCAGAATATGCTTGACTCATGCCTTTTTTTTTTTTTCCGGTCTGGCTTTTAAAACTGCATTTTGGAGGAGGGAACATCTGTTATTACAGATCTGAGTCTTTTACAGTTAGGTCATCAGATCACTGTTAGGATGTTTCTTTTCTTGGACTCATCTTCTGTCCTGGGAATCCTTACAGCTTTTATAATCAGCAATATAAGCTCTTTTGCTGGAAGCTGCATTCTGCCAAGGGTAAATGAACTGGGCCCACAAAGTTTGGTGCTTAATTAAAAAGTTTTTTTAGCTCATGAGTTATTGCAGGTTCTAAACTTAGCAAAATGTCTTTCTTGAAACCCAACGTGAATATTAATGTGAGACAGACCTGGAATGCCAAAGCGGTTGAGGGTGGGTCAGGTACTTTATAGATGCTAGAAAATTTGAATGCATATCTGTTGAGCTATAAAATTAATGTCTTTACATAAATTTTCTGATATAGTCTTCTATTAAAAGGAAAAGGCATTTATATCTGCATTGGCTAAATCCTATGTGGGCTATGGTGTCCATTTTGGGGAACCATCCAAAGAGTGGCTTTATATGACCCAAAGTACAGGAATGTATAAGGGGAGATTATATTGAGGGCAATTTAACATTATACAATAGATAAACAACCTAATTTAACAAACTTATTAAGGCTCTTCAATGATAGGGGCTGATAGAAAAAAAATGAATATAATCCCTGACCTCTATGAGCTATACGCTGAAGGGGAAAACAGACATTAAGTGATCATACAAATACATTATGAAGAGTGATACTCGTGTGGTAAAGCTCACCAGCTGCTTATCCTCTAACCATCTTCTATCTTTCCCTATGTGACAGGCCCTACACTATCAGTGCAACAATATAATCAGTTAACAAAAAACCTGTGTCTTTTTTTAGGTTGCAGAGAAGGATGGCTGAAAGACTCCCTTGCAGGGAAGAATAGCTGAAGCAGTAAGTAGAAGTTATTGGGTGGGGTTTCTGGAAAAGTTCTTAAAGCAGGATGATTCAGCTGGGGGGCTATTGACCTTACCCTTTCCTCTTCTTATTACCTGGAGTAGGGACATGAAGGCTAGAGCCATAGGGGCTTTTTTTGTGATGATATGTTGACCATAATAATGGATGACATGTGATGACATGGATGATAATATAGAAGAATGAAAGAAGCCTGGGTCCCTGATGGACAGGTAGCTGCCACATCTGCCCTAAACTGCTTACTTCTGACTTCTCTTATGTAAAGAAAAAATAAAACTCTATCTTTGTAAACCACTCTTCTTGTTTAAAAGATTTAAAAATAAAACAGTTCACTTTGGAATCTGTGAATGTGATATCATTGAGAAAAAAAGGATCTTTGCAGATTTAGTCAATTTAAGATAAAAAATTGGCCATGTGAAGACATAGGCAGAGGTTGGAATTATGCTGCCACAGCCAAAAAACACCAGAAATTGCTAACAACCACTAGCAGATAGAAGGGGCATGGAAGAATTCCTCTCTAGGGCTTTGAAAGAAGTGTGGTTCTTCTGACACCTTGATTTCTGACTTCTAGCCTCCAGAACTGTGAAAAAATAAATTTATGTTGTTTGAAGCCACTTTCTTTACAAGTAATTTGCTGCTGCAGCCCTAGGAAACTAAAACCCAAACATAAAAGTTCATTTCACAATGATAAAGTGGTTAATTACCCAAGAGGACATGACAACCCCACATGACTATGCATTATATAACAAAGCTTCAAAATACATGAAGCAAACATTGATAGAACTGAAATGAGAAATAAACAAATCTATCCTAAAGGGCTCCTCATGGTCTAAAATGGCTGCTGAAACTCCAGCCATCACCTGCAAGTTTGGGGGAAGAGAAGAAAAAAGAAGAAAAGGGCCAAAAGGATATTTCCCCCAACAGGGTCAGCCCCTTTAAGTGCCTTTCCCAGAATCCTCACCTGAAAACTTTTGCTTATAATTCTCTGAACACCCCTAGTTGCATGTGAGACCAGGAAATATAGATTTAGCTTCCTGTCAGAAACGGGGATTCTGCAAATTAGGAAGACAGGAAAAATGGGTGGTGGAATGGCACCTAGTAGTTTTTTTCCACATATGAAAGGAAGGAAAGCCTGATGTTTAAGCACTGTACCTCTAGAGTTACATTACTTAGCTTAACATCTGGCTCTCCCACCTACCAGTTGTATGATCTACAATATAATGTATAACATTTCCAAGTCTTAGTTTTCCCATCTGTATATTTAAAGTATATTTTACATATATTTATACCTCAAAATGTGTTTTGAGAATTAAAAAAAACTTACATGTACAAAAATAGGCTATATTATCAGATTCCAGCAACCACTTTGAAGAAAAAATGTTTACAATTAGCTACTAAACATGTTTATACCTATGTCTGAATAATTTATCTCTTAAGTATTTACCCAAAAAAAGTCTATGCCAAGAGACATCTACACAAATGTTCATAGGAGCATTATTCATAATAGCCTAAAATTAGAAATTACCCCACTGCCTAAACAGTAGAATACAATTTATAAAAAGTGGTATAATCAAATGGATTATTACACCATAATGAAAACAAATGCCTTCTAACTGTACTCAGCAACATGAATAAACCTCATAAAAGAGTCCATTTATAAAAATTTTAGAATAAGCAAAACTAAATCATAGTGTTGGAAGTAAGGATGGTGGTCATTTTTTGAAGCGATTTGGAGAAGAATCGAAGAATGCTTCCCAAATGTCGACAATGTTCTATTTCTTCACTTGTGTGGGAGCTACACAGCATTATCTTGGGATTATTCACTTTTCTTTATATGCATTACTGAGTATGACTATACAATTAGTTATCTAAACTCATATACCCTTGATAGTAAAAATGGCTGGGCGCTATTAAACAAGGACAGCAGGCATAACCCAGGACTGTCTTAGCAAACCAGGATATATGATCACCTTTGTTATACATTAACAATAAAGAACGTATTAAAAGAAAGAAAGGATAGAAGGAAGGAAGTCAAGAAATGAAAAAAGAAATGGAATAGAATAAAGGAAAAAATGGAGGAAATGTAGGAAAGAAGGAAAGACTGAAGGAGAAAAGGAAAGAAGGAAAAAGGAGAGAGGAAAGAGGGAGGGAGGAGGGAAAGAAAAAGACACAAAGACAGAGAATAAAAGATGGAGCTGGCCCCATCCTAGACAGTGCTTCCCTCTACTTTGAAATCCTCAGGGTGTGAGGAGGAATAATAAAACAGATCACATCTTTTTCCTTTGAGACAAGTTTTGCCTAGGTAAGGTGGGGGTACAAATGGGAAGGATGTTGTAAGTAGAATATGAAATTAAAAGTTTAAAATTGCTTGAGACAATGTGGATGGATCCTGAGAGCGTCAGGCTAAGTGAAATGAGTCAGAAGGAAAAAGTCAAGAGCCACGTAATTTCAGCCATATGGAAGAAATATAACAGAAAGCAACAAACAAACAAACAAGACAAACAAATGAAAAATTCAGACTCAGACAACAGCGTTGTGACTACCAGAGGGAAAGGGGGATGAAGGGAGGTAGAAGAGGTTAAAGGGGGTTAAATATGTGGTGACAGAAGGAGACTTGACTTTGGTGGCGAATGCAGAATGTAATACACAGACGATGTATTATAGAATTATACATTTCAAACTTATATATTCTTATTTACTAATGTCACCCTGGTACATTTAATACAATTTTCAAAAAATTTTACTTTTTTACTTAAAAAGCAATTTTACATATCTTTCAAGGCTCTGCCTTTGATGAAGAACTAACTGACCTCACAAAGCTGAGAGCAGTTGGGAAAAGTAAACTATATCCATGTGTATGAACTTCCAAGTTGAAACTTCTCAATAACAGGGCTATACTATCTCCAGAGGTCTTCGTTTTTGATTCTTAGGTGGGCATGATATGCACATTGGCGCCTGCTGAGCAGCACAGACACGGGTCTTAGATTTCATTCACTGGCTTCTGTCCCTACAGAATCCTCCCAAGTCTCACCCAGCCTCTGTCCATGAGGTCATGTATGTCACTCTGCTTCTTCCTTGACCTGACCACCAGATTCTTCAGAGTTGCTGGTTCTCCATCATCTCTTCTGTGCCTTTCCCAGGAGAGCAGAAAAAATTCATTACATACTCATGTCTTTCTGAGGTGGTCAGTGACCCAGATATCAGTGTGATCTCATTCTTCACCTAAAAACTTGGCAGCCATGTGATTGTCCGGGTGCCAAGATAAGAGAAACTGGTGAGGTTGCTTATTACCAGAGATCCAATGAGCCTGGAGAGACCTAGGTCTTCTCCACTTTCCGATCATCAACTTGCAATTATTTTTTTTGTTATTTTGTTGTTTTTGTTTGTTTGTTTGTTTGTTTGTTTTAAAATAAGTCTCCTTTCATCAAAACTCTCCCAAGGATGTGAGGGCAAACTTCAAAGTGAACTCCTACTTCCTCACCCAACTCTCCTTCACTTTTCCCCAGCTCAGAGGTCTCTCTCTAGTCTGTGTGATTGGTCTGGTACTGGTTGATGTGTTCTTCTTCCCAAATCTTTCTTTTAAGTGCACTCATAAAAGTTACTGTAGATGCTACAAGTGTACAATACTGACAACTGTCCCTTGAGACAAATGACCATGTCACACCTTTGGGCACAAATGATGGATGCCTCTGAGTAGAAATATAAAAACACACCTGTTACTTTGTCAAATTATTATCCTGATAGAGTTAAGACACTCACCAAAAATGTCTAGAGTAATTCAGACAGTAGTTCCCTATTATTCTAGATACTTGAAACAACAACAACCTTAACTACATGTATTTACAGGCAATATGTAAAACACAGACAAAATTAGACCTCAACATTCAGCAATCTAGGAAAAGAACATGTTTAAATCTGAGCAGCAGAACCGAGCCAGAATGCCCCTTGGTCTCTATGGTATGCCTCATAGTTTCTCAACAAAGCTAAAATAGATTCCGCGTGAGTAGAAATACCAATATATCCTCCTCGAGGAACTCATTTCTCTTTACAAATTTATCATCTTTGGTTATCACTTATGACATTATAAATGCGTTGAAGTGAATCCACACGTTAGCCTCCAAATTACTTATTAGCCAAACCAAGTACACCCCTCTTTATTTAAAATTGATTCTAAAAATTAACTTAGAATTCTAGTAATTTCATGTTCTGCACCAAATATATTTGTTGTTTAAAAGAAATGCATTTCTATATGTAAAGTTGAAATATTGGACATACTTGATATCTTTAATATCGCTCTTTTCTGTGGCAAATGCCTGTTAACTTTAGAAACAATTTTATGTGAATGAAATATTTTACCTACAAAGAATGAACTTTAAACCTAGTTTTGATCTTATAGCATTATATTGGTGAAATAAATCTCTTGTGTATGTGTGGTTCCCTGTAATGTTATTGTGCTTATGGTTATTGTCATGCTCCAGGGGAGTGATGGATGGCAGTGAGGCTTAACCCGATTTTACTCAGGTCCTTGCTAATCTCACAGCACCTCTTCATAAATCTGAATAACTTGCAGCTGCTCTGCAACCCTCGCGTGAGCTCCCCAGTGGTTTCAACCTGAAATTATGTATTATTGTAACCTCCTTTAAAAAAAACACACACAAAAATGGGAAGGGCTTTTATTGTTTCCATAATTGAATTATGTTTTCATATCTTTTACTCTGGCTGTAGTGGGTATTGCTTAGCAACAAGTCTCCATGAGCATGGGAGTGGAGCACACCTCATTAACATAATATGCTAATCCCCCTGTTCTTGCTGCCAGCTGGGTAAATTCACTGCTGGCCCCTCTGACTTGTCTAGCCCAGCAGAATGACTCCTTTTTCACCATCTAAAGTAAGTTTGTATTCCTATACGACGAAACATATTAACTCTTGATGACATGGCAGCAAATATTAAATTTTCAGTAGTAAAGATCACCCCACAGGGACCTAATGTACATAAAAAGCTTCTTCGTATGGAAATAGATTCCCTTTATTTTTTTAAACAAATGCCACTTAACACGACAAACTCATGCCACATTATTGCATTTTGCTGCCCTTTGTTTAAGAAGAGGATACAAATGATACACTGCAAATAGAAAATGCTCCTTGTATGTAGCTCATGCTGAGAAATGCACACTATTTTTCTTGCCTTTTTTTGTGTTTAAGAGTATACTTTTGGGAGACATTAGATTTTAAGGTAAACCTAGAGCAAAGGAAAAGAACTTTCCGCTATCCAAAATTAACAACTGCCCTATGTAGTTTGGATAAGTGACTTTAGTCTTGTTAAAACAGACAGAAATGCTCCTAAAAATATGCACCAAAATTCACAGCTCACTTTAAAAACAATTCTGAATTAACTAGAAGCATGCAACATGGACCTTACCCACTAAGGATTTAGCTCACAAGCTGTACAAACGTATTATGATAATTTCTTGGCATTGGTTTTTAGCTATTTTTATCTTCCCTTTGGCCTAGACTTCATGTGGTTCTGTAGGGAAGATTCCTTTCTCAGTTAACCATGCTGGCCTCTTGGGTGACATGAAAAACAGACAAACTGTACTTTTTTCATGGGTTTAATTCTTTAAAGTGGATTAATATGCTTTACACCTGTTAACTGGAGAGGGGAAGACCAGTGTAAGACCCTATGAGAAAGTGCAAGAGTCTTAATGAAAAAAGAGAACATTTCAGAAGTCTGAAACCACAATGCTTATGAATTAGCCAACTTCTTTTGAGAAATTTTCTTAAATAGCACATTAACAGCCATGGTCCCTGATTCTATTTTACTTTTTTCAAAGTGCTACATTTTCAACTTAAAGGTGGTTAATGTACTGCAGAAAATGATATAGAAATATCTGCCTATCAACCAGTTCAATTAGCCCCACCACCCACAGTAAATATTAAAAAAACACGAAAGTTAATAAATTGCCTTGAGCAACTGGCATGTTAGTTTAAAAGACCACTGAACCTTGAGATAAGCAATATTGTAGAAGTAAGGAAAGATTAGTTAAATCTAAAATGTGAAAATGTCATAAAATATGGCTATATTAGACTGGTATAATTTCTGATATTCTAAAATTTTTAACAGAATTTAAAAACATTTAGTGTTGGCTTCCTGTATTAAATTATACATACAAATTCACTTTGAGGAAAATGTAATTGCTTCCAAGCTCTTGGATCCTGCCATCCATAATGAATAATATATCACGGCATGCTTTCATAAAGTTAAATGTTACTTTTGACTTGGAACATTTATCATGTAAAAGCATTCAAAGTTTTGTTTTCTTTTCCCCGCATTGTCTTCATTTAAAATTTTTTTTTCTAGGCTTTTCTCATTACTCCAGATTCTGTTGTTAACTAGATAGGGATAAATGATAGATCATCTGACCACTGACTGGAACTTCTCTTTTTCAATTTTACATTGAGTCTGATAGTTCTATAAGCCTATCTGAGTATTAAGAAGAGCTTCTCAAAAAGAAGATTTAAAACTATGATAGCCGAGCCTTAGGGTCATCTTCTTCTTCTTTGCCCTCAAACATCAAAGACTCAATGCTATTTAAAAAAAAAAAAACCTATCTATCTATCATCTATCTATATCTATCTATCATCTACCTTATCTACCTACTATCAAAGAACAATAGCCACATGACATAATGTCATAGTGATTATGTGCCATTATCTGATATAAAGACAGATAATAGTGATGAATAGAATAGGTGACAATGAATGAAGAGACCATTGGTTTTTTTCTTCTCAGTCATGGAGAAGAGAGAATAGTCTCCATTTTAAAATGGTTTTTAAAAAATTATGAGGAGAGAATTAAAGTTCATTGTAGATAAAGATATTATAAAAGCACATGTGCAAACCCTAAACTGAACTTAGGACAGATATATCCTGTGGCAATGGTAAGAAGAGGAAATATTTAAACAATTCTGCTATTATCTTATCTATCAGCCATGTAAACACACCAATCAGATCTGCCACAAAGAGCATAATTGACTATGGCCACAGCTACTGCTCCCCTGGATCCTATGTTCATGCTAAGGCCACTCAATGTTCAGTAGGTGAAAAGGACATCATCCTAAGTGGAATATGGATAGTTACTAGAACAAGCAGGCAGCACAACTACTTAAGGTTTCATTGATGGTAACCTAAAAACACATCCTAGTGGAGGAGACATTTATCCAGGATTTCATAGGTGAGATGGTTCAGGTATTTGAAAGATATGTGTGGGGAGGGCACTGTGCAATGCAGTGAATGCCTATAATAACGTCAGAGTCGATTGGTTACTGCAGTGTTGAATTGTGCCCCTGTAGTGGGATAATGAGAAACTAAAGCTATTAACAAACAGTTAATCTCTAACAAGAGGACCACTTTGGTAGCCTACAAAGATTTTATCTCCTCTGGCAGAAGAGCAGATACTGATGAGCAGTAGACTGAAGATCTGACTGAGTCACAAAACAAAATTTGAATTTTCAGTCAAGATGGGTCTGCAAGCAAAGGGTAGGGTTCTGGTTGGAAAAACCACCACTCCCAATTAATTCAACCAAAGATATGAGCTGGGTAAGGGGTATTGATCCATCCATGTCAGGTGATCGGGGGGCCTTGGTACCTGTTTCCAGGTATGGGATGGGAAGATCTGGGTGGATGGTCCTGATAAAGTTGGTTCTGCAGAATCCACAGGGCTTACAGAAGGGATCCAACCCTTCTTTAGTAAGAGTTAATATTTGTCTTCCTTTAGATGATGCTACAGAGCCTCCCCCCCCCATCCCCTGCAAAGCAGCAGGTACTCTACCCTCAGGTGCTATCTCTACCTGCTCTCCTAAAAGCTAGGATAATAATTTGGTTAAATCCCAGTATAAGCAGGCTTGAGCCTGATAAGGGATGGAAAAAACTATATGCTAAAGGAGATATAAGAATTAGGTAGCATATACTGGAAAGAGCCAGGTAAGTACCCTCGGGATTGACTTTTTAGGGAGCTTGATGAGTAGATCAAGAGTAAGATGGGATAAGCAAGAATTCATTGACTTTGTGGCACTTTCTCAGAACATTGCCAGGGGCAGGGACCCTAGGGGGTTAAGCAAACTCATTGTTAAGGTAGCTATTAGAAGCCTGGAAAAAGCAATGGCCAGTAGTAAGTGAAGCAGAGATGACAGTGAAGGAAAGAATGAAGAGGCTGAGGGACATGGGCATGCTTGGGATAAATAAAACATGAAGCCAGGAGACCCAGCAGAAGATTGCATTCCATGTGAGAATACAGAAGCCACATCACTTGCTGAGGCCATTAGGATTCTGGAGCAAGTTGGAGAATTATACGTGTTTCGAGTAATAGTTCCTGGTCTGTCAGTTTGGCTCTGATAGAATTGAAATAGTTAGCCATGGTGTACCAAGTGACCATGAGTCTGGAACTGTCCACCATGAACTCAATCTGTCATGCCCACCAAATCATAAAACTGGATAGTCCCGGGAATAGTTTTTCATAAGATGGAAATGTACATCTTGAATTGAGCCCGAGGTGCACCCAGGGGCAAGATTAAACTATGGAAACAGATACCCAGGCCCCCAGATTACCTGACACAGATGGACCAAAACCCCTCACACAGCTCATATCTTTGGCTGAATTGGTTGGGGGAGGGGTGGTTTCCAAAGACTGGCTTAGAAGAGGAGGAGGAAAAAGGCCATGCTTAGTTCAGAATTGGTTGGCTTAGGAAGTGGGTAACAGCTAAAAATTAACAGTGGCTGTGTCAAAGCCACATTCATGGGTGGTCTTGAAAGACCAGAAATCTCTCCAGAGGACAGTGCACATGGTCATATACTTTGTGTGGAAGAAGTGGCCCCAGTTGAGAATATATTACTGATTAGTGACATCAGATTTCTGATTTGTGGTCAATGGTCTGGCTGAATGGTCAGATGCCTGGAAGTGAAAAAACTAGATGATTAGAGACAGGAAGTTCTGCTGTAGAAGAATCTAGGTGAACAGATGGGATTGGCACAAAACCATCAACATCCATCAGAAGGTATCTACAATGCAAGAGGCACTGAACAACCATATACTCAATGTCTTGGACTGTTTATGTAAATTAGCTTTTCTATTGTTTACCTTAAACTGCCGCTATTGGCACATGATAGCAGTAGCCATGGACAGACGCTATGGAGCCAACAGTAAGGACTCAGATTTAAAGAAATCCACCAGCCACTGGAAATATCTGTCATTAAACAGAGATGAATGCCAACCCTCCAATATGGGTAAAATTCCTGGAGAAGACCGACTCACTACTTGGTGACAAGTTGACTACACACTTGGCCTCTTCCATCCCCAAAAGGTCAATGGTTCACCTTAACAGGGCTAGATAAGCACTCTAGATATATGTTTTCCTTTCCTGTGCACAAAGCCTCAGTCAGTACTATCGACAAGAGGTTTACAGTGCCTTATCACAAGCACAGAATCCCACAGAGCAACAGCATCTAATCAAAGGACCCGCTTTACAGAAAAGGAGATGTGGGAGTAAGCCATCCGAGGATCTCATCCACCATAGGCTCCACTGTTTATACCACATGCTACATAATCCAGTAGCAGCAAGTATACTAGAGCACTAAAAAGGATAGAGAACTGTCCTTCTGAAAGCATAGCCGAAGTACCAGTTCAGAGGCAACACTCTGAAAGGATGGGATGCCATCCTTCAGGAAGTGGTATGAACATTAACTTATGTAGCACATCTCTACATGGTGCTGTGTTATTGACAGGAATAATACACGGATGTGTGCTAACCAAGGAGTCATCTCTAGAAGTTTTATTTGGGTCTTTATTCTTTCATATCATTCTTTAACATGTTTACAATTTTCTTTACCTTCTTGAACAAAAGGGATATAGTTATAATAACTATTTTAATGTTATCTTTCACTGTTTTTACAGCTCTGAATTTATTTTTACTTAAAAAAAAATGTATGCTGCTTTTTATAGTTTCTAGTTCCCTGCCCAAATATTTTAACTTTGCTTTTTCTATCTGTACATAGTAAAGGCACGTGCTTTACAATCTAAGCCTGATGATATCAACATCTGTAATTGTGATGGTTAATTTTATGTGTCATCTTGATTGGGCTAAGGGATGTCTAGATAGCTAGTAAAATATTATTTCTGGTTGTGTCTGAGACAGTGCTTCTGGAAGAGATTAGCATTTGAATTGCAGCTGGCCCTCCCCAATCATCCAATCTGGGGAGTGCTAGAATGAACAAAAAGTTGGAGAAAGGGTGGATTTGCTCTGCCTGCTTGAGCAGAGACATCTATCTTCACTTGTCCTTAGACATCAGCACTCCTGGTACTGAGTTTTCAGACTCAGACTGGGACTTACACTATCAACCACCTATTCTCAGAGCTCAGACTTAGACTGAAGTACACCACAGGCTTGCCTGGTTCTCCAGCTTGCAGATGGTATATCATGGGACTTCCCGGCCTCCAAAGCCACGTGAGCCAGTTCCTATAATAGATCTCCTTTTGTATATAGAACATATTGGTTCTGTTTCTCTGGAGAATTCTAATACACTAACCTCTATATTTCTGTTGTCTACTTATCTTTCTTGTCTTTCTTTTTTATGTTGTTTTTTCTTGTGCCTAGTTATTTTTAGTTAGTGGATGGTGTATTGAAAAATTGTTTGAAGAAATAATTTGAATTCAAGATGATAATATTTTTCTCCAGGGAATATTTTTCATTTGCTTCAGTCAGATGCTTGATGTTTGGGGACACTAGCAGTCCATGAGCTTCTTAATACAAATTCAAGTTTTAAGATTGTCTAGAGCACTTGGATGATGTGAGGCTTGGCCATATACCATCCTACGCCTTATTTATTCCCAGTCTACTCTTACACTTATAGACTAGCTCTTCAGAAATAGAGGACATTTCTCAGAATCTGCACCATTGGTGAGTCCCAGATATTGAGTTTTGTTTCCCTATGTCTTTTAGGTCACCAGAAGCAAAGCTCATATCTCAGCTATCTCTATGGGACCCCAGGGCAAAAGCTGATCAAATGCTTTTTCTTTTTTAAATCTCTTTGGGTCCTCTGCTTCTGGTGTGGTCATATTGTTAGCATTTTGATAAATTTTGGAAGATTTAAATTTTCCCTCCAAATGTTTAGTTGTTTTCAACAGCAAGATTGGTCAGAATTACCTAATCACCATTGGTAAGGTGGGAGCTCTATGACACTTAAATTCTAGGAAACCAGATCATGTCAGTAACATTTGAAAAAGAAAGAAATATGAGGTTTGACAATATGAGAGGCTTGTTTACTGCTATTAATTTAAAGTTGAAGGGCTATCATGAGAAAAAGAATCTGCTTCCTCTAAGTGTCTTCAGAAACTACAACAAATAAAAACAGCCTAAATTTCAAGAAAATGTTAATAATAAGACTGTCAAACTCGGAAAGTTTGCTTTAAGAGTGAGCTGCCTAACCCTGGATAGATCCAACTGGCAATTAATCATTTGTCAAAGACTCATACATAAAAACGAATTAGACTTGTTGATCTCTAGGGTCCCCGATTAGTGATTTTCTGAGAGGAAATGAAGATGATCTCTGCATTATGTCTGTAGTCTAGAAAACAGTAAATTATTTTACAAAGAATAACTTACCTTAGGTTCTAATTTCAAGAAGATAACATTTTAAGACCCACTTCTTGCACAACCTCTCTGATTAAAATGTCTCATAGGCAGAGTTCAAGAAATGAAAGGTATTCTCTCCCTGCTCTGTGAACATTAATTTTCATGTATATTTGCTACAATTCAAGACCTGGGATAATGATTTGTAAATAGGGAGTGGCTATCAGCACATTAATTATGATTCTCTTTACAGCCCTATTGAGAAATATGTTGGTTGGATTAAATTCTTTGCCCTGAGAATTCTAAATTTCATGTTGAATAAGAAACCCCATTATAACTGAAAACTACAATTATACAGTACTTAGAACAAGCAACTTTAACGAATGAAAGAACCTTAAATTCATGCAAAGAAATTCCTTAGGTTGGCAACAGGAGTGTAAATATGACCCAGGTTAACAAGTGCTTGAAAGCAAATCATCTTATTTCCTTTCCAAATCTAAAGAAACCAGAGCTTATTCAAAATTGTCTTCATTCCTTCACTAGCTATTGTCAGAAATATTAGAAATATTTCCTAAATCAAAATGTACATAATTAAATGTTATGCAGTTATCTTAATGAGCAAGGTCATCCAGAGAGAATTCTGATATCTTTATTCAGTCCATGCTTCTTTTGACACACGTGTTAACTTTATATTACTCTATGCTTTTAAGAAAATAAGGTTCTGAGAGCTGATCTCTTTTGGAGATGTTTACCTAGCTAATCAGAGAGTGAAAGTTTCAGGTTGTTATTTGGCTTTCCAAGAATGCAGTTGCACATTATGGAGGTGCAAGGATTTGTGTAGTGTATTCTTCTAGTTTAAGTGTTACCAGATGAATGTAGTGCATCTCCAGTTCTACTGTTGTGCTACTTACTAACAGAGCTCTGAAATATATCACTGTCCCATCCTCACTTTCTTTCTTTTCTGTTGCTTTGTTTTTCTAGCAAGAGAGACCTCACAGGTACTATGCATATGGCTTTGCCCTTGTTCAACAAAAAGAATAAATCATCGGGGTGATTTATTAGCTACAACTATAGTAGCTAATAAGATAAACCTTCAGAGCTGTTACAACAAATAATGGAAGTGAGGGAAATGAAAGAGATATAAGAAAAAGATTTTTTAGGTATTGTGGACACACTAAGTGCTCATAGTCAATGACTCTAAAAAAGGAAGACAATAAAAACAAAACAAAAAAAGAGTTATCATTTATAATTATTTTAGTATGTTTTGTGTTAAGCATTCCCCCAAGTAACTTAAAAACAATTTTGGGCCAATTTTTTAAACTGGATGATAATATTCCCATTTTATGGAAGGAACTGAGGTCCAAAAAGGTTAAATGATGTTGCCACTCACACAACCAGATAGTGATGGGACAGGTATCTAAGGCCAGCTCCTGTGTACTAAGAACTCCATCCACCAATCCCTGCTTCAATTCCTCCTGTTTCTTTCTACACCAGTACCAGTGAAATAAAAGAGCAGAATGGGATCTGAACACCTAACCTTCAGCAACAAGTACAAACACATGAATCTTAATTTATCAACTGTGCCACTGAGATCATAATGAAATATGAAATAATAGAAATATTATTATCAGGAACAGGTACAAGAGAAGTAGATTCAGCACGCAGATGGAACTAAGAGCAGCACTAATATGCTATAGTTTTAAGAGTAACCCTCCCATAGGCATTTACTTTTTATTTTCCTAGGTGGGAACTTGTTGACTTTAAACTTCCCAGCAACTTATCCCTCCTCAGATTTAGGGAATTCTCCATCTTGTGAATCTTGTGGAAGGTACAGCCTGCTTCTCACTATAGAAGCTGCAAAAGGTTGATAAATACTTTGTCAGTCTTTCTTACTTGAACACTGAGCTTGGGCTCAGATATTGGTACACCCTGATAGAATTTTTTTTCCAGCTTTATTGAGATGTATTGTGTAAGTTTAGGTGTACAATGTGATGATTTGGTACTATATATATATATATATATATATATATATATATAGTGAAATGATTACTATAACAGGGTTAGTTAAAACCTCATCACCTCACACAATTATTTTTGTGCCTATGTGGTGAGTTCACTTAAGATATACTCCCTTAGCAACTTTCAAGTATATAATATGGTATTGTTAACTATAACCATCATGCTTTATGTTAGATCCCCAGAATTTATAACTGAAAGTTTGTATGCTTTAACTAACATCTCCCCAATCCCCAGCCCTGGCAACGACCATTCTACTTACTCTCTGTTAGTTCAGCTTTCTTTTCGATTCCACATATAAGTGAGATCATACAGCTTTTGTCTTTTTTTGTCTGCCTCATTTCAGCCAGCATAATGTCTTCAGGGTCTGTCCGTGTTGTCATAAATGGCAGGATTTCCTTCTTCTTCATGGCTGAGTAACATCCCATCATTACATATGTATATATGTGTGTGTATGTGTGTGTGTGTGTGTATAATATATATGTAATCTTAAGTGCACACACACAAACACACACATACACACATGTATACACCCACATCCATAGAAGGACTTAGGTTGTTTCCATAGCTTGGTCATTGTGAATAATGCTGCAACAAATATTGGGGTGCATATATCTTTTTGAGATTTTTCTTTGGATATATACCTAGAAGTGAGAATGTCAGATCATATGGTACTTTTATATTTAATTTTTTGAAGAACCTCCATACTGGTTTCCATGTTGGCTCTATCAATTTACATGCCCATCAATACTGCACAAGGATTTCTTTTTTGCCACATTTTAACCAACCCTTGTCTCTTGTCTTTTTGATGACAGCCATCCTAACAGGTGTGAGATGATATCTAATTGTGGTTTTGATTTTCATTTCCCTGATGAAAAAGCTGAGCAACTTTTCATACACTTTTGCCCTTTCGTATGGCCTGTATGTCTTCTTTGAAAAACTATTTATTCAGGTCTTCTGCCTATTTTTAAACCTGATTTGTTTTCTGCATTGAGTTATATGAGTTCCTCAGTTATTGTGGATATTCACCCCCTATCAGACAGGTAGTTTGCAAATATTTTCTCCCAGTCAGTAAGTTGCCTTTTCAATTTGTTGACTTTTAGAAGACTACTGCTCCCCCAAGGCTGCGACTTATGCCTTTAGACTGACTAACACATAATTTCCATGCTGTGCTTTCTTCTTCATTAGGAAAAGGGAATTCTGGTTCATGAATTGCTGAACATCGATGTATTGTTGATCTGAGATGTGTGAGAACTAAAAATGTACAACACACTAACTAGGGTGGTAGAGCCCTCATCATCGCTTCCTCCCTACATCTAAAAACATGCTCTGTCTGGAAAGGCATGTGGACCTGCAGAAAGAGTCAATACTGCAACCAATCCCATTCCATAAAGCCCTCCCTCTCCTATCATGTGGCCACTTGGGTAGAATTCAGATGACCTTTCAGAGAGCACTTCTGCAGCCTCATGTAACCAACAGGATTGCTTTTGCTCCAGAGGCAATCAGAATAGGTATCCACATAACAACATCAGAACCTTTAGAAGTAAATTGAGTATATTTATCATGTTTTCCTCTTTGCTTTTTCTTCTCCAAAACACCATTATTTTACTTATTGATTTAACTGCTAAAGCCTTCTTTTTCCATGTTTCAGTTTTTATAAGCTGTAGAGAAATAGTCTGGGTGTGAACATAGTAGCATCTCTCTTGCTCTTTCTTTCCCCATGTCTTCAATTCCCATTAAGGGTTATCTGTTCCTACTTCACCTCATCTCTCATTCAGAATAGTTCTTATTCTCGTTTCCTCTTTCAATCTCTTCTCTAAAAGTGGGAATATTGTATATCTATCTTTCCAAAAATCCTGTCCCCTTAAGACTTTTAATTGGGTTTGATCACTAGAAAAAACTTACCCTATGGAGAAAAGAGAATTTGTCCTTAATATACAGAAGGCAAGTTTCTCTGACATTCAGCTTCACCTGGAACCTAGTCTGATTCAAATACCATCTGAAAAGGAAAAGAATGAGTTCTTAGGGAAGTTCAGAGTCCTAAATCACAGTGCATTCTCTTTGTGGTACCTTGGACTTTAAAAAATAATCACTCTTTCCTGTGCTAATATCTTAAGAATTAGAAAATGTAATACCTACTCCTGTTTTCTGTTGCTAATCCACTACCTGGTTGAATATTCGCTTTAGTATTTTGACCACCAAAGCAGTCAAAAGTAGTCATTTTATCTCCATATACATTTATCAACTTCTTTTTGAGGAAAAAGTTTCAATGTACCCCACTAGGCATGCACTGCTTATAGATTCTCAATCTTCTCCATGAAATTCAAATTTGGGTGACTTGATTTCAGACTTTTTTCTATATATAGATAGAGGTAGATTTATGATTGGCAGGAGGAAAGAGATGGAGAGAAAGAAGATGAAAGAAACAACAAGTAGGGCTCTAATGGGTCCTTATTACTAAATCATTTAGATAGTTTTTGATTGACACACGAGGCACAAGGATTTTAAGATCAAATGTAGGAAACAGAATGCTTACGAAAAGTAGACTTGATTTATTGCTTTCCCAAGGTCAGGAGCATATAGGAATGCAGTAAAATGATCACCTTCGTCTCCAAAAAGGAACCCAAAATACATAAGATGAGCTAGGTCTCCTAAAACCCTGAGGATAAAAACCACTTTATGGTCTTATAGTATTCATTCTGTCAGTCATAACCCCTTTGTTTAAAAGTTACAGGAAGCAATTCAAACTTGCTTAGAGAAAAAGGAGAAGTTACTAGTTCACGTAACCCAGAAATATGGGTAGAGTGGGAAAAGATCAGAACCAGTGTATTTCCACCTTTTCTCTCCCAGCCTCTCAGTTCTGCTTTCTCTTCCTACAGACAACAGTCTCTCTAACTGTAGAACAGCTTCAATAGATGATCCTTAAAAGTTCCAAAAAAATTGCATTTATGTCAAATGAATTGGAATTCCTAGAACAAGGAAATCCTGTACCTTCTAAGGTAATGCCCATGTAAAAGTATATTTTATAAAACAAGAATATTTTTTCAGTTTCCCATACCAATGTACTTTTAAAAAATATTAATAATTGCACTATACTCTTACTGAATAGGCAAAAGCTAAATTTAAGAGGTACTTACTTTTCTGATTTATTTGTATTATCTCGTTTAATTCTCACAACAATCCTATTCTGTAATAAAGGTTATTTCCATTATACAGATAAGAAATTACAGCATAGAAGTTCAGTAACTTGTCTAAGGCTATACTGCTAGTTAGTGGTAGAGCTGGGATAAGTAAGAGAAGGTCTACAAAGAAAGTAATCAGCACCAATGTCTTAAATAGGGAGTATTTATATTTATTTCCTTTCAATCAAAAGTTAATTTATGTTTTCCTGCATGTGGAAGTCTGTTCCCTTTTTTGTCCTAGAATGCTGACCTTAATAAGATCATAAATCAGTGAGGCATGCCCCAAATAGTACACTTTTAACACTACTCACAGCTTTAAAAAAAACGCAACATTAAATAGAGAAGGAAAAAGACATTAATATGTCCCAGTGACTATCACAAATGCAATATTGAATTATGAAAAATGTTGAAACTTTTTTTTACAATGGTATCTTTTATATATGTTTGTAAACAACACAGAAATGGTACATGAAAATGACAATTGTTCCAAGAAATGTGAGTTGGTAGCTTGTCAGTCACTAGGAAGCAGAAAACAAAGTGATCCCACTCGCTCAGTCCTCAACATGCCACTCTCCTGAGGGCTGACCATATGTGCTAGTTATAAACAGTGACAGAACAAAACAAAGGAAGAAAATTATTTTAACTCTGATAAGCTAGAAAGTGGAAGAAAAGTAATTTTTCTACTGATTCTTCTCTAAAAAATCTAATTTTCCTACTGATACTTCTCCAAAATCTCTATTATACAATGTACAATGGAAAAGTATCTTCTGTTGATTTAATCTTTAAATATTAAAAATGAATAAAGCTCCTAAAAGTACTGTATTAATGTTCAGTATTACTGTAATAAAGAGAGGCTACCAGAGAGAAGATTTTTCACATTATACATTTACTCTTCTATTCTTCACTCTGTCAAAATATTTTGTCATATAATATATTTCTTTTGTGAATCAGTATAGCTTTTTTCTCTTAGTTTATCACAGAACAGTTTCAATTAATAAAACAGCCGCTTTACATTTTCAAATGAAGTAATTCAAGCTGATGTCACCAGCAGAGCAAGGGTGCCATGGGACTGAGCGCATGTACTGCTTGATTTAACAAAGTGTTGTAATTAGAAGTGTATCATTTGGGAAATTACCTAGAATATGCTCGTGAACTTGCAACCACCTTTGCTGTCACCAGTGCAAATGAAAATTTAACACATATTTAATAACTTGTGCATGCAAATTTAGAGTACATTATTCAAAATTTGCAGAAAGGAATCATTTGGTATTACTTAATCTACAATGCTTACCTTTCTTGTTTTGTATCATTTATGCAGTCAAAATGATTTAATGTTCTCCTAAGTATTTTTAATAATCTTGAGTGAAGGTTAAAAACTTAAGTGTTTATACATTTGAATGTGTGTAGCTAAGTGTGAAATAATTTTTGTAAACTTTCAATTTATATTTTCTTAGCTAGCACCTTTTCCTTTTAGCCAGGCCTATATTTGATATTCTTTTTTACTCTTCATCCTTTGGCAATGCTTTCAATAAAATTCAAACTCAAAGGTAAAATAATACAAACTATATTTTCCTAAGTCTGTTAACTAATCTCACTTAGGTCTGCCATTTTTAAAAACTAATATCATGTGGACCAATTTATACATGAGTCTTTGATATGTGTTTCAAAGAAAACACCTTCTATGGAAAGAGGCAACAAAACCATCATAAGGCCATTTCAGAGGCCACTTGAACAGCTGTACAGGGATTTGCCTGGTAGATTCTGTGCTTCTATCTGCACATCTCTATGTGTGCCTATTCACTTATGGGAGTGTACAAGGAGCAACTTGAACAGGTTAATAAATGTTCCTCTCATTCTGCATCTACCGATAACATATAGATGGTCAGTGGAGTCAGAAGTCTTGCCTAAACGATCTTAAATCTCTGTCCTGTCATTAACAAATATTCTGACTCTGATTGAAAAATTCAGCATGTAAGGTTGAAATCAGACAAGTAAACAAAATATAACCAGAGGTCCTGAATTTATCTGGCTTATTTTAAGTATTGCTTGATCCAGCCATGTCATTCCTCTAGAATATGTATACTTTAAAAATCATATCATTCTGTCATAAGACATATTAGGCAGAACTGTAATTTGTTCTAGTAAAGGAAAAAGTGTCTCAAAGCAAAATACCAACACTGACTCTGACCATTCCCAGTAATTTCCAGTAATAGGAGTGATTTCTTAGGAAATACTTCTGGAAATAAAAAAAGCTAAAACCAATAACCTAAATCCCAGAATGTAGTATCTTTGAATCGTGTTTAAAAAGTTATTTTTGAAATATGTTTCTCAGATCTCTGAACAGATGGCTGTGCTATGGAATCTTCAAACTTACTGCTAATTTGTTTTCATAACTTTTCTAAAATGGAAAAAAAAGATGTTTAACTGGTAAGAAATCTATATCTCAGCTTCTTGTTTTATAACAGATTAATCAATTATAAGCTCCACTAGGGCAACTAAAGAATCTTTCCAGTAATATTAAGCCTTTGATGCTTCTTAGAGTGTTGATTTAAAAGGTCAGGTTTAAGGTAGTTTACTGTAATATTATAGACTTAGTAGAAATACGATACTTATACTGAAGCTTTGATAACAGTTGGTTATCTGTTATCAAGACTTTTTCTGAATGAAAACTACAAATAGCAGCTGTTACAAATCCAACTACAAGAATGTAAAATATCAATAAAAATTTTCTACGAAGACCTCTCTAATGCTAATATTGGTATTTACACAGCAAATCAAGGTAGATTACATCCATTACAAAAATGTTTAGTTGCTTTAACGAAGGATTTAGTGCAGTTTCCTTTCCTTTGTATAAATGAGTATTTGTTTCCAGATAATAACACAAATGATAAAGAAGGCACTTATATTTCAAAGCTTGGAAGTCACAACCAACGAAACACTGTGAGAAATCTAGAGCATAAAATATTTTATCATGAAAATTGGTTAAACAAAATGGTCAGTTAGGCATACAAAAATTATTTGATATACCTGAGCTAAATAAAAAGAACAACAAACAGAATTTCTGGAGGATAATAGAATTTTATGTATCAAAAGTCTTTAAAATATTTTACTTTTGACCCAACAAATCATCTTCTGTGAATTTAATCTAAGAAAACATCAACTAAGTGAACACATAAATTTTCTATGGTCTTTATTACGAGATCATTTGGCTAAAGCTTAAATTTCCCAGAATAGGGAAATAATTTTAAAAGCTATACCCATACAATGCAACCCTGTATAACATTCAAGGCATTACTGTGATAATGATGAGACATACAATTTACATGGAAAGATGTTAGTGATATGAGTGGAAAAGCAGGTTATGCAACCTTATGTAAAATATAATAACAAATTGTATCAATTCATCGAACATGTACCTATACAGGTACAGGATTAAAAGGTGGGTTGTGGGCAGATTTGGCTGGTTTAAATTTAGTTTTGTTTATGTGTATTTGTTCTAAGGTTTACATAATAAGTAAGTATAATAAGTATAATAAAAGTATTTTTATTCTTTTAAATATGTAGTATGACAATCTTTCTGGGATAATTTAAGTAACATCACTGTGACATGTGTTATTGATTATATGTTTTAGTGTGTTCTCTTAAAAGAAGATGAAGGAATCCAATGATTTTCTGGTCTTTAACTTTTAAAATTAATTTCTTATTCTGTCCTTGTGGTGCCGTTTTTCATGCCTTACTTCTATATCTGACTAGGTAAAATATTTGCATTTCCATGTGAGTAATTCCCATATAATTTAAATTTTACTGAAACTTTCATTATTCTAATACACTAACCTCATGAATTTGATTTATGGTAAGCATAATTAAGAAGATGTTTCTTCCACTTCTTTAATCTGCAGTTATTTCAATAACATAACAAGGTGATCTCCTCTTAATATGAGATAGTGACTCTCTAGATGTTAATTTTGCTTACAAATGAGTAGAAATATCAGAAAGAAGAAAATTCCAGAAAACCAAGAACTGAAAGACTAAAGATGTCAACATGTCTTAGACCATGTTTTACCTACCACTAACCAGTGCATTTTAAAAATTATTGTTTTCAGTCTTTGAACCGAGTCATTTGTATAATCTGTTTCAAAGCACAAACTTCTGGAACAAAATAATGTGATGTTCAAAATTATGGACAGACTCAAGCTGAAAGACGCAGAATTATTTTTCATGGATATAGTACAACTGTTATCATGTGACAGTGATAATAAAAGATATAGGGGTAGGAGATAAATCCTGCATTTTCTTTCAGCATGATCCTTGAGAATGGGTACCCTGATAAGTCTGCATATATTTGTTGTGTATCATTTTGATGCTCTTCCAGCTCAACACATAAATATGAGCCTTCTCACTTTTACCTGATGTCCGTTTTACAATGGTCTTCACTGTGCTGCCAGTGAGGAGATACACAAGTTTTCGCCTTGTGTTCTAATAACTTCGCACTTTATATATTTGACTGAGCAGAAACAGATAACCTTTCTTCTCTTTCTCTCTTTATACTTCTGGTGCTAACAATATATACCTACTAGTATACAAAGCACATTTTCTTGAGAAAGGTTGCTCTCTAGGGTTACTCCTTGAGTGCATAGGGCCTCAGCCAAACATTTTTGCAGAGTCTTTGTGATGTATAGTGATTTATTCTAGAGTAACAGTACAGAAGTGGTGCTTAATCTATTTGCTTACTATCTACTCAGAGCACATGGACATTTTATCTAGTATACAGGCACCATCTCTTTCTGTTAGGGTCCGGGAACCATTTTTTCATATTCTTTCTTGTCAAATGTGCTATTCCCAACTAATTTCATATCCCACCACAAGAAAAAGATAGCAATGTTATTAACTCGAGAAGCCATGGCTTTGGGAAACTGTATTGAAACAAATAGTTCTTCCCTCTGCAAGCATCTCCAATACCATTTATCTAATGCTGGTAACATTACTCTTGAGATCCCCTCATTTCATCATGCCACCTGTGGGTACCAGCCTCCAATTACTCTTCCAAAGGTAGAATATCAACCTTCATTGATAATAAGCACAAGGGCTCATCATCATAACCTATAGAGAATAGAGGCAAATGTGAATAATTTGTTTTCTGATGTTGAACTTGCCATTTATAATTTCAAAGCATAAAGGTAGAAGAACAATGTTCCAACAATGTCTTCTCCTAAACTCTTTAGTCATAATTATTATGTTTTAAGAACATGATCTTTGGAATGTTTACTTCATCCCTGCCTTCTGCACTCCACCCAGAGGGAAGGAGACTTTGAGGAGAGAATAGTGGCCCCTTTCACATGAGGAAATCTGTCCCTCATCTGCATCTGGCAAGACGTATGACCTGTCTGGAAGAACACAATGTCATCTCACAGACTAGAGACAAGAGAGGCTCCATTGTAGAGCTCTGGTTTCAGAATCCCCAAAGGAGACAGATAAAGCCACTCCAGGAGGACACTTCACATGTGGTGTAGAGCCTGCAGAGGGGTGGGGTGACTCCTCTGTATGCCAGTAACAGGGAGTAAAGGACACTTGTGTGGCCACCCCTGCCACCCTCAGGTGCCATAGACCTGAGGAAACACTGATTAGAACACAAACGATGAGAACTTTAGCCTGTGAGCACAGCTCGAGGCCCAGATCAGGGAGGGGACAGTCACTAGCGCTGAGTCCTGAGCTTTCCCTGGTTCAACATGAGTGAGACTGACATCACTGAAAATCGATGTGTCAGCACCATTCTCGTGGCCCAATCTTTTGGTATCCCAAGAAAAGCATACTATGGACCAAAGTCCAAAAGTTCCTAGGACATCTGATTATCTTAGAAGTTGAAAGTAGAGGGTTGGAGAGCATCCTAACACATGGGGCTGGGCTGGGATGCTCTACGTGAATTGCTGGTCAGGGCCAGTCAAAGGTGCCAGAGGAGACTCAGGAAGAGGAAGGCACGCCAAAGCACAAGGGGCCCAAGGCATGGGGCTGGGAAGGAGCCACCTTACACATGTCAAAGGGTGGCACTAATTCCGTGCTTTAGAGCTCTGTGAAAAAGAACCTGGAATATATTTTGGTTCCCTTATTTGGCTAGCTAGAATTGATAAAGAATATATTTCTCCATAAAGATTTTGTATTTTACTGGCCATACTAGTTTATCTAGTAGTAGTTGTACTTGTGGCCACTTAAAAGCTATGAAACTGTAATAGTATGACTCTATTTTTGATGTTTCACTGCTGACAGCTTTTGAGTCCCACTGGCCCCCTTCCTCTTCTCTCCCCCCCCCCCACACACACAGGTTGATAAGAAAGTCCAGGTGCTCCCTGTTTGGCCCTGGTGGGAAGTTCAAATGAATCCAGCGCTGTCCTACATTAAGGAAACCTAAGCTCAGTTCCACCTCCTAACCACAATAAAAACAAGCCAGTCTCTTTCTTTACCCTCTCAAGGCATTTTTTTTTTACTTTGTTATTTTTTATTAAAGTTATTGGAGTGACATTGGCTAATAAAACTATATAGGTTTCAAGTGTACAATTCAATAATACATCATCTGTATATTCACCACCCAGAGTCAAATCTTCTGTCACCATATATATGACCCCCCTTTATCCTTATCTACCTCCCTCTACTCCTAATCTTCCCTCTGGTAACCACTAAACTGTTGTCTGTATCTGAGTTTTTGTCTTATTCATTTTTCACTTTTTTTTTATATCCCACATATCAATGAAATCATATGGTTCTGAACTTTTTCTGTCTGATTTATTTTGCTTAGCATGATAATCTCAAGATCCCTTCACGTTGTAGCAAATGGCAGTATTTCATCTTTTCTTTTGGCTGAGTAATATTCCATTGTATATCTGTGCCACATCTTTAACCAGTCATCTATTGAAGGGCACTTCAGTTATTTCCATCTCTTGGCCGCCATGTATAATGCTACAATGAACATCGGGGTGCAAATTTTACAACTGTTTTCAAACTTGGGAGGTAGATATCTAGAAGCAGGATTGCTAGGTTATATAATAATTCTATTCTTAATTTTTTGAGGAACCTCCACACTGTTTTCCATCATGGTGGTACCAATTTACACTCTCACCAATAGTGTATGAGTGTTCCTTTTTCCCCACAACCTCTCCAACACTTTTTATGCTTGTCTTGTTGATAATAGCCATTCTCACAGGTGTGAGGTGGTAGCCCATTGTGGTGTTGATTTGCATTTCCCTAATAACTAGTGGAACTGAGCAACTTTTTATATGTTTGTTGGTCATTTGTGTGTCTTTTTGGGAGACGTGTCTGTTCAGGTGCTCTGCTCATTTTTAATTGGATTGTTTGTTTTTGTTAAGTTGTATGGGTTCTTTGATATTTTGGATGTTAGACCCTTATCAGAGGCATTGCTTGCTAATATCTTCTCCCATTCAGTTGGCTGCCTCTTTGTTTTGTTGATGGGTTCTTTTGCTGTGCAGAAGCTTTTTAGACTTGATATAGTCTCAAGCCATTTTCAGACCTGCTTGGGAATCTACCCCAAACTCATCAGAAATCCTCTTTGTAAAATAAACTTTTTCATATTATCTTGGTGTAGTGTGTGGTCATCAATTTCAACATCTAAACTAAATTATGAATGTATATGTATATGTGTGTGTGTGTGTGTATGTACACACACACACATGCATATCCTGCCTTTGTGGTATGATCACAAACGAAATATTTAATGATCTGGCATTTGCAAAGCCAAGAAAGAGATGTTAATTGCAGGATAACCTGAGAGAGCCTCGGCTATAAAAATTTACCGGGTTTAGCAGTTAGAGTTCCTCTATCTCTAAGAGGCTGACTCATTTTACAATGAATTTTAAATGCATCTGAATTTTGATCCAGGGTAAATCTGTTCTCTACAATGACTAACTAGCAGCCACAGTGGCCTTTTAGGGGGTAATACAAGAGTCCCTAGCTCTAATAAATTCGAGCCTAAAACAACTGTAGCAGCAGCTATACTTGTACCAGCAGATTGCTTTAGGAAAGGAACATGTGGTATTTTAAAACTGCCAAATAGTTACATATGCTTTACCTAATCAAAGGCCTATTATTAGTCATAGCAAGCCTGAATAGATTTATTCAGGAATAAAGCAGCAATAGATTTATTACCTCCAGGTTTGCCATTTCACCTCTGAACTTTAACCAGAAATTCTCTAAATGCAGCATAAACATTGCCATTAGCTACCATCCCAAATGATGCATCTTGAGGACTATTCGATAAATCTTTTTTTTTTTTTAACAAGCAAAATCCATACCATACAAACTATATAGTGTAATGAGAAGATCAGGGGGACACAGCTTATGACATTGGTTCTAGTTTTGGGTCCCTCCCCACACTCCCCAGCTAAACAGGCAACTTTAGAAGCATTAACTTTCCTATAAGAGAATGAATGATGATGTCTCTTCCATATACAAAATTCTGTGATCTATTATTTTGATAAACATAAGATTAACCAAAGGATATGTGCCAGACAGAGAACTGAATATTGATGTGGTATAACAAACACAAATGATGGCCTTATATCATTTGAAATCTTAGGTCATTCAGATTTTGAGTTGAAAGAAGGTGCCATATAACCTCTTCTCTACAACATTCCAGTTACGTCTACTCTCCAAGGTCATACTTCTAAACAAATACAAACCAAAATTATTTCCCAGATACCCTGACTTTTGGAAAAATTACTTATGAATATTAGGTTTTATCTCATAAACTATATAGTGTAATGGGTCCTGATATGTCTTCTTTTACTTTATTTGTAGATTTATCCCATGAGTCAAACAAATATTCTTTTGTTAGAAGTGTTAGGAAACATATTAGAATGGTCAAAACATGAAAATTACCTCGGTCTTAGAAGTTAGCAATCACATAATGGTGAAATTATTCTGGACAAGTACTTAAGTTGATTTTTTAAAAAATACTTTTTAAATACCTTCCATGTAAGATGCCTAAAGCCTTGCAGCCGAATGACCTAGTCCTGGTACTGTGACACATTTTTAAAAAGCCAATTATGAAAATATTGAAAAATAATAGCAGTCTTCACTGAAGATTTCCATGAAGAAGCAACACAGTGATTTTACAGAGTGCTTTATACAGGTGAGCTTCCCACCAGTCCTCATTGGATAGTTGTCCCCTCAACAAATTCACTCTGATAGTGATAGTGGCTTCCCCTGTCTTCACTCTCCATGAAGCCAGCTCAAATTGTGTTAGTGGCTTAAGTCACAGTTGTTCATTACATCATACCTATTGCCAGCTCTCGCACAAACGTCTATGTGAGATGAGAAATTTAACATTGCATTTCCTTCATCACCCGACTACTCTCTAATATTTCTGAAATTATTTTACTCAGCTCAGATTTGTTTTGTGTCTGTGCATATTATGTGGCTTCATATATTTTATGATAATATTTACCTTGTTATTATCATAGTTTTTAATGCTCTTTGTAAATTGATTTCTTTTTAGTTTGCTTATTCATGAAGGCCAAATGCGTGGTATAGAGTCCTTGCATGTTTCAGAATGTCTGTCCCACATACAAAGAATCAGGTTCAAAATCTTTCTCTCAAAATTCTATAGTTATTGTTTCATAAGCATTTAACATCAGGTATCTCCTCTTCTCTTCTCTCTCTCCCATTGTAGGCAACATGCTTTTATCTCTCTGGATTTTTTGAGAACATTTCCCCTTTATTTTTCTTTAAATCATGAGACATTTAAACAATAACACGAGAGACATTGCTTCTTGTTTCCCACTCTTTCCTTATGTGTTCAATATTTTTCTGCCTGGGGTATATTCTTTGCATTCTTCCAGAAGGAGTCAGGGAGCATTTCCTTAGATCTAACTTCCAGTTCAGTAATGAATTCTATATCTAATTAATATTGAATTCTCCATTAAGTTTTTCAATGTAGTGACTCTGTCCGCCCCCTGCACTTACTCTCTCACTCTTTACACACACACACACACACACACACACACACACACACGCACACACGTGTGTGTGTGTGTGTGTGTGTGTGGTGTTTCTAGAAATTCTCTTCAGTTCCTTTTTCAGTCTGGCCATTTTAACCTCATATTACCTTCTTCATTTCTTACTGTTTCTCCTTTTATTTCCAAAGTACTTCTGTGTATCCATCTTCCAGACATAACAAAATTATCTCTAGCCTAGTATCATTTTTTAAGTGAATTTCTTGGCTTCAAAATTCTCTTGTCGTATGTGTGGAATATTTCAGATTTCAAACTTGTATAAGGCACTAATATTTCGTTTCCTTCCCTCAAAGGAAATTTTTAGACACATTATGAAATAAGCAGAGAACAGCATTTCTGTCATCCTCTCAGTTGATGAGGATTTTTTTTCACTATTTTTATTTTTACTATTCTTTCCTTGAATGTATAGCCTTTTGTGAGTCCCACCTGCATGAACTTAAGGCCTTGTTTCTGATCCAAATGTTTGTCCATAACCCCAACATTTTTCTAGGATGCTTGCAAGGTCAGCTTATCTCCCTCTTTTGGTTCTGTCCTTTTCTACCACCAAGAATTTCCTATTCTCCATGTGAGCTCATCTATACATTCAAAACATTTTTAGAATAGTTTATGCAAAATTATAAGAAGATGTCTGTGTTACCTGATCCTAATTCTGTAGAACCACAACTGGAAATCTTAACATGCTTTATTTATCTTTGAAATAGAAAAATTTTCCATATTCTGTCACTTGTCCTATGATCAAGTAATTCTATTTTTCAGGTTATATAGTAAGCCCTTTCAGTCTAAAAAAGTCATGGCTTCCTGAAAAATATTACAGAAGCTATACAAATCCCTGAGGTAGGAATGGGTATGCTATATGAGGTGACCCACAAACCTTCCTTAGATACAACATCTACTATAATAGTAAGAGAGTGCTAGTCTGATGCAGAAAGGAAGGATCTAGGGAGTCAGGAAGGATGTCCCAAACCTTCCCCTGTTTTCCTCTACCCCTTGATCACTTATACCACTGAAATTATTAATAAAGTTTAATATCAACAATAGCTCTAGTTTTCCAGTGTGAGATTTAACAATCTGATCCTAGATCATTCATTCATCAATAGAATACATAAAGAAATTGAGCAATATTTTGTAATATAATGGTATATAATATATTTATAGCATATAATAGATTACTGTATAGCAAAGTCAGCAAAATTTTTCTGTAAAGGGTCAGATATATTTTAAGCTTGTAAGTCACACAGTGTCTGTTGGTGCTACTCAATTCTATTGCTGTTGCATGAAAGCAATCCTTAGCTATTTGTAAGTGAGTAAGCATTGTTTACAAACACAGGCAGCAGGCTAGATCTGGCCTGATAACATTAGTTTACTAATTTCAGATATATAGAAGTGAGAATGAATCATTTACACTTATACCAAGAATGTAGATGGATCCCACACACATAAAGTTGAGCAAAAGACAATATGTACAATGTAATTCAATTTATATGTAACACAAATATACAATGTACAATGTAATTTGATTTGTATGAAACCCCAAATCAAACAAAATTAACTTACTATGTTCTAATTAGTAACACGAAAAAAAATGTTCTTGTAAAGTTTGCTCCTCTTTTTAGTAAAGAGTCTAATTTTATCATTTTAATGGCCATGGTTCTTCATATTACTCTGCTTTTGAACGATTGAGTTTTCTGAGTTTTCTCATGTCTAGAGAGAGAATGCTGGTATTTGTCTTTTACTGGGACCTAAGCTGGTGTTAGAGCACCTAGATCACTGTTTAAATATTCTAGAACCAGAGGAGAAGATAAAGTTTAGATTTCCTTAAGTTTCATTTGATGGATCAGAGTTCTTCCTATCTGTTCAAGAATTCAACATAAAACCACTGAAAAATTGTGAGTCACAGAAAGGACTAACCAGAACTGAGGAGGGAAGGCATCTTTAAGAGTATTGAACAGGATGAATTGCATTGGAGGAAGATTAGAGTTGGGAGAGTCTTACGAGACTATTGCAATAGTCCCAGTGAGATAACGAAGGCTTGATCTAGAGCACTAAAAGTGGGAGCGGAAAAGAGATTAGAAAGAAAGTGAGAGAATTGATAGACTATCTATTAATGGTAATACCGCCTAAGTGAACTGACTGACAAAAAATTACACGCAAAGTAAACCAAAGTCTGTCATTCAGGAAATTGTTCAAAGTTCTTTTTGTGATCATTGTATCTCTGGAGATGAGGAAAAAGAGTACAAGTGATGGGATAGTAAAAGCATCTGCCAGAATAATATATTTTGGGCACAAACATGTGTTTACTACTAGTGTTACTAAATTTTGTTTTCTTAGGCAAAGGTACATAATTTGAAACAATTAGAAGTAGTTTTTACTTCAAATTTATAGCTCTTAGGGACAAATTAGCCAATAAGAGATAAGTCAATATTTTGCATAAAATAAATTATGGAGATGAGCTAGTAAGAATCAGATCTTTGTTTTTGTGCTAGATATTTATTACTGACCAAGAAACAAATAAATTTAATGGCAGAAAATGACTATCATTTTATTTTTCTCACAGATTTTATAGACCAAGAACTTGGACAGGGCATAATATAAATGACTTGTTGTTTTTTTTTTTTTCTCATAATGTCTGGAATCTCGAAGGGTGGGGGGATGCTGAATGTCCAGGGATGATGCAAATAGCTAAAAAAAGGAATCACTTGAAGGTTTTCTTATCCGTCTGTCTAGCACCTGGGTGGGGTACTCAAAGGCTGGGCTATGCTAGGACTTTTAACAAGAGGACATACCAGTAGTTTCTCTATGTGACACAGACTTCTCACAGAATGGCAAATGGGTTCCAAGAAAAAGCATCCAGTTCAAGAGTATTGGGAGAACAATACTGTAACAATCCATGTAACTAAGGCAGAAACTGCAAGGCTTCTTTTAACCTAGGCTTGAACGTCATGCAGCATCACTTCACTGCATCCGATTATTAACAAATTTACCACTGAAGCCAAAGAAGACATTATGATTGATCCTGCAGAAATTAAAAGGGTAATATGGGAATTTTACAAATAACTTTATGCCCATAAATTTAATAATTTAAATTAAGTAATTTAAATTAAATGGACCATTTCTATTCCATCCAAATTCACTCAGGAAAAAATAAGTAATTCATATAGTCACATGTAGATGAAAGAAATTGAATTTGTAACTATACGTATATCTTCCAAATAAGAAAATTACAAGCACAGATGGTTTCACTGACAAATTTTTAAAAACATTTAAGCAAGAAATAATATCGATTCTACAAATCTCTTCCAGAAAATAGAAAAGAACACTTCCTCATTTTACAAGACCAGCATCACCCTGATACTAAGCCAAAGACATTATAAGGAATATACCAATATCTCTCATTAACACAGACACAATGATCCTCAAAAACACATTAGCAAATCAAAGACAGCCATATATATAAAGGATAAAGTATCATGATCAAGTGGTTTCATCCCAGGAATGCAAAACTGGATCAATATTCTAAAATCAAAGTAATTCACCATATTAACAGACTAAGTAAGGAAAACCACATAATATCAATAGATGCAAGAAATGCATTTCTCAAAATTCAATGTTTTTACTTGATAAAAACCTCACAGCAAAATAAGAATACAAGTGAGATAACTATTAAAAACCTATCGATAACATCATACTGAATGGTTAATTACTGTTTTTCCCCCAAAATTATTCAAAGGCAAGGGTGTTTATTTTTTGCCAATCTTCTTCAGTACCATACAAGAAGTCCTGGTAGGACAACAAGACGACAAGAATAAATAAAAGGCATATGGATTAAAAATAAAAAGACAAAAGTGCTTATTTTCAGATCATGCAAACGTCTACTTATAAAATTCAAAAGAATCTACAAAATTCTCCCAGAACCAATAAGTGAATTTAGCAGAAACACAGGCTACAAAGCCAATATACAGAAATCAACTGTATTCCTATACAGCTGCAACAAAAAATTGGAATGTTTTAAATTCTAAAAACCACAACATGGATATCAATGAATGTTCAGCACTAAAAGCACCACATAAAATTAAGTACTTAGGCAGAACTCTAACAAAATATGTAAACAATTTGTGTGCTAAACACTACGAAACAATGATCAAGAAAAAAAGTGATTTTTTCCAAAAAAAAATGAAGATATAGTCATATTTCATGAATTAGAAGCCTCAATGTTATTACTAAATTTGAAAATATATTAAATGCAATCCCAGTCAAAATGCAAGCCCGGATATCAACAAGGTGATTCTAAAATCTATTTGGAAAGGCAAAGGAACTACAATGGTTCCTGAGGGGAAAAAAGAATGTGGGAGGATTTATCATATCCAATTTCAAGACTAATGTAAAGACTTTATAATAATCAAGGAATGTGGTTGGCAAAAGGTTAGAAATATGTATCAATAGAAAAGAATACAGAGTTCAGAAATAGAGTCACAAAAATATGATCAACTTATTTTTGACAAATGTAAAAAGGCAATTCAACTAAGGATAGCCTTAATTGCAAAAATTAAGGATTGTCTTTTCAACAAATTGTTCTGTAAAACGTGAATATAATATACAAAAAAAATTTTTAAACCTCGAGATATACTTCATACCTTGCACAAATTACCTTAAAATGGATCCTATCTCTAAATATAAATTTTTAAAGTATAAATTCTAGATGAGAACATTGGAATAAATTTGTGACCTTGGGTTTGGTGATGAGTTTTTTAATATAAAAACAAAAGCATAATTTTTAAAAATCAGTAAAATGAACTTCATTAAAACAAATTATTTGCTTTGTGAAAAACACTGTTAAGAGAATAAAAAGATAATCCATTGGTGGAGAGGTGATGTTCGGAAATCACATGTCTATTATAGAACTTATATTCTAAAATATATAGAGAACTCTTAACACTCTAGAATAAGAACATAACTCAGTTTACTCGTATTATGGGCAAACAATACGATCAGACACTTCACCAAAAAGGATTATGTGTAATAAGCACATGGAAAGATACTCAATATCATTAGCCGTAGGTAAATGCAAATTAAAACCACAATAAGATATCACTATGCACTTATTAAAATAGCTAAGATTAAAAAGATGAATCATACGAAGTTCACTGAGAATGGAGGTACTTACTGCAACTTTCATACACTGGTGGTGCAAATGTAAAGTAAAACATTCAATTTGGAGACTAGTTTAGCAGTTTTTTTTACAAAGTTAAGCCTACTTTCACCATATGATCTAGCCATTTTACTCCCCAAAATTTACCCAGTAGAAATTAAAAATGCATCTCCTTTTTTTAAGACCTGTGTATAAGTGTTCAAATAAGCTGTATTTGTAATTGTCAGCAACTGGAAACAACCCAAATATCAATCAGTAAACAAACACAAACTGCAGCGTATCTATTCAATGGGATTCTCTGTCTCAATAAAGAGAAATGAACCGTGGATACATACAATATGGATGATGCACAGAATAATTATTTGATTTTAAAATGCTATATGTGCACCTAGTTTATTCTACTTTATATAAAAATCTAAAAAGTACAAATGAATCTGGCAGAAAATAAATTAGTGAGCGGGTACAGGGAGAGAAGGATGGCATTAATAAGGGGCACAAGGAAATATTTCTGATACTGTAGATGTTCATAATCTTGAGTGGAGTGATGGTTTCAAGGGTGTACACATATGTACAAATTATCATATCGTGCAATTTAAATATATGCAGTTTATCATGTGTCAATTTTGCCTCAGTAAAGCTGTTAAAAAAAATTACAATAATTTCCAACTTATAAGGATTTATTCAGCAAGATTAAATGTAAGATAAAAGTAGCCCTTCTTGACCTAAGAAATCACTGAGATTCGGATATTCATAAACCCTGGAAATGCAGATTCAACTTCCTCCTCAGCACCATTTTCAAACCTTTGGTTTTTTTTTTTTTATTTTTCATTTTTATTCTTTGTAACATAGAAAGCCCAGGCCAAAAACAACCATCTCTTGCCATCAGTCGGGCTTTGTCTTTAATATTTAATTAAGGATAAAAAGAGAGAATCATTTGATACTTTGCCCCCATCAATTATTCTTGCTTCCAACTGCGTAAGAGCTAATGTACTTTAGATGAGGATGCTGTTAGTTAAATCGCATAAATATTGAACGATTCGCACCTATTTTCTGTAACCATTGCCTGCACATGGTTCACAGGCTGCACGGTGGGGGTTTCAGAGGAAGAAGACTGCTATGCAACAGCATCTGAAAGGGTCTTTACACAAATGCCCTATTGTGCCAAAGCATACACGAAGGAAATTACTTGTACTTAATAATCGCTAACATTTATTTTATTAAATACTTACTATGCCAGACACTGGGCTAAGCATTTCAGTTGTATACTCATAATCCCCACTTCTACACTTTGAGCCATTTTTAAAATTAGCATCATAATCTTCATTTTATGTATAAGAAGGCTATAGCTCAGAGGGCTTAAGACACTTGACTAAAATAACAGAACTTATAAATGAGGGATGAGTCACATTTTAAATCCATGTCTGCTTTGATTCTAAAATGGGTGGGCTGAACCAGTATGCAATATGGCCTCCCAATTTAGAGCCTCCCCTGTTCTTTGAAGGGTCTGTCCCTTAAATTTCAATCCTGGGGAAGAGGAGAAAAACCAGGAGAAGAGAAAAAGTACATCTTGGTGAGGGAAAAAAAAACCCAAAACTGAGTAAAAAATCCACATCTGTCTTTTGCAAACCTTTATCTTTAGCCTGTAATTCTGTGCCTGGCACACGTTAGGCACTTTATGTTTGCCTTCTTTATCTTCTTATTCTTTCTCAAAGACATGAACAGACAACACTTTTCATGGGAGAAACAGACATGTGCTCAATGTGTTGTTCTGTAATATATACACCATAGACATTGCCGTGGACGGCCAACTATCAGAGCTATAGATCCCCTTGGATATGTCCACCTTTGGGAAAGGTGGTACTTAGAAACCACAGTTGAGCCCACAGCATAGCCAGTTATGTGGTCAGGCTGAAATGACAATTTAATCAAGTCAGTTAGTGGGAACCTGCCACAGTGATTAATTTGATCACACAGTCAGTTCAGTTAGAAAGTCTATGCTGTGATTCTGTGAAAACAAAAAGGAGACCCTCCCCTACCATGGTCATCACTCACCCTTAGTACCCCTTCTCCTGCTGCCTCTGAGTCACTGCTCAGTGCTGGCCCTTTCACAAATAGGGAAGAATCTTAGTCTGCAATTAGGCTGGCACTGTGAGTGTTCAATCATTTTCATTTAAATGTCAGACACCAGAGGGTTTCAGGACAGCTCATCACAGAGAAAGCCATGCCCAAAAAGAATCCTGAGAGCTAATATCTGCCTCTAGTAGAAAGAGCTCCAATGGGTAGTTAGGGAACTAGCTCTTGCAAGAAAATCCCAGGATGGGGTGATCGCACAGACTGTATCACTAACATGCTTTGAGAAAATAGCCTGACACAAATAATTGGCCCTCCAATATCCACAACTTCCACATCCATGGATCCAACCAACAGTGGATGAAAATATTCAGGAAAAAAATGTTACATTGTTGCTGATCTGTGTATATAATGTAGTTAGGCCTAAAGGTGGTTGTGTCTGTATTGAACACGTACAGACTTTTTTTCTTGTCATTATTCCCTAAACAATACAGTATAACAACTATTTACATAGCATTACATTGTATTGTATAAGTGATCCAGAGATGATTTAAAGTATGTGGGAAGATGCACATAAGATGCCATTTTATATAAGGGATTTAGACATCCATGGATTTGGGTATCTGTGGGGTGTTTGTGAACCAATCCCCTGAAGAAAGACTCTATGTAGTGTTCTACTGCTACTGTGGTGGTGGGTATAAGGTAAAGAACCAGGAAATTCATATTGTTGAACTAATCACATCTGAAGATTAAGTTCATGGTACTCATTAATCAACTATCATTGGAATTTTCTATCTGACCAGCACTGTAAAGGGCTATATAATAAATAAATGAAAGGAAAAAGGTACTGTTGGAAAAAGAACATCCTCTTTTGAATCACACAGGTTTGAAGCCTGAATCTACTGCTTATTATTAACTGTTGTCACTGGGCAAGGTATCTACCTTTCTGAGCCTCAGTTCTCTTACTTGCACAATAGGGCTACTAATGACAACCATTTAGAATTGTTTTAAAAATTACATTCACTAATGAACAAAAGTATCCATTATTCAGTAAGGTTTTAGCAAATGTGAGTTTAAATACTTTTGTCCATATAATGGTGCTTTCAGTCCATCTAGAGAAGCAATATTATTTAGAGATTATCAGAAGAATAAAATCAAGTGTTAGGTATAATTGTATTTTACTTAATCTTTACAAATTATCGATTACATATTTTTATAGTTAGCTAAATGGGTGTCCTTACCTCTGTTTGGTAAGGGGAAATACTTTTCCAGTTAGAGGCATCATTTACCTTTTTTTGATCTAGCTCTTCCGATAAGCCTGATAAAATAGAATTGTCCGAGTCACCCTGCGAGAGATTTTGGATGTGCTGGACAAAGGGCTGAAAAGGATCTGAATCGACCCTGCTCCCAATCTGAGGAGATTTGGCCAAACTCAGCTCTCCACAGGACTGGAGCCTCCCTTCTCCCAGAAAGGTGATTATGATTTTCCATGGGCCTCAAGGTATGTTGTGGCTACAGTCTACTCCTATAAAATCCAGTACTCTAAATTCAGACTTCTTACATTAAGCAGTCTACTCCCTCTCCAACAAGGTCACTATTATGCTTGCACATAGTGATTGGGGGTTGGGGGGAGGGAGGTTTCATTCCATGAACAGACTAACAGATTAGGACCCAAAGACCCTGGCCTCAAATGCCTCACTGTGAGACTAGGAGGAAATACGGGGTGGGTAGGGTTGAGGGGGGCTTACTTTTTTTTTCTCTCTTGCTTACCTTGATTTATACGAATTTCCACTTTCCCAATGAAAAGCATCCTTAACCCATATGCACTTATGTTGGGTAATACTTTCTGAATCATGTGCATAATAGATGGACTGCCTGGCATGGAAACTTTGGGTTAAATACTACTGAATTTTAGTCACCTATTGGCTATGACAAAGCCATCTGAATGGGGTTTAGGAGACAACATTTATCAGGCTCCAAGAACCTTAACAGCATCATGTAAACACATCAGAAGTCATTAGATACACTAATTAGTCTGTTGTGGAACTTTCCGGAACTTATGATGGGTTTGGGAGCCTGTGGCAGTTAAATTATATGAGAATCAGATTTTTTAAAGGGTCCTCTAGAAATGTAAAGGGCAAAGAAATTCAGTTTCATTTGAATGTTACAGAGTTCAGGTTCAAAGATGTTTCTAGTTAAAAATAACATGCTATGAGCATATAAGAAACTTATTTATGTCCCTTTTTACTTAAAGACATAAACATTAGGAAAAAGGCTTAGAAATTTCAGATTGTATTATCATAGCCTTTGAACTTCAGATAGAGTTCACACACACCAAGAGAATGGTGTGTGAACATTCACTTTGAATCCATTTCAATAAATCCTAACAAAGGGAGGTTGCCTCATGAAGGGCATCTGGTCACACTGAGAATCACTTACTACAGTGTCAAATTTGACAACCACAACTTCACTACTATTTCCACTTATTTTTTTTTAAACCAAGATGATTTTAGTTCATAAAAGCCCCAACTTAAATCAGCTCCATGTCTCCAACTACGCGAAGAGTCTGTTGTAAGGTACCAAAAAAAAAAAAAAAAAAAAAAAAAGTAAACAAAACTAAGAGGTTTTATTCCTATGAATTCCAGGAGTCCTAAGTCAAGCATTTTATTAGCTTATATAATCAGATAAATTTGGGTAAGCCCAGACTGAAGCTATCAAAAAATCTGAACCTTCAATACATTAAATAAATCATTTTATAACTTCATTGTATTTATAAAAGCAGGCCAAGGGTAAAATTCCACGTTGAAAGCTATCTTAGTTTTGGTTCCTCCTAAAAATGGAGTCTGAGGCTAGACCTTGGGTGTCAGTAGGTTTTTAGAGAATTAACTCAAGGAAAAGACAGTGAGGATACTGGGAGAATGAGACAGAGGAGGAGGAGAAGCCGGCTCGCTTGGCTTCAGAGAAGGCTGTTCAGCAGCAAGTACAAAAATGCACCAAGCCCTTGAGATGGGACAGACTTAATCTAAACAGATGCTGTGGCTGAAATTAGAGATGGGCTGAAGGACTGTGACTGGGGCACCAGAGGCATCTGCAGAGCCTTGTGGATATGCTTTAATGAATGGTAAGACCAAGCATTCTGAATATTTGTATGTAAGTTTTCCAGTTGCTGGAAAGGTTTATCATAAGGCAGTGTTAACAGTCCATTCAGCTGCATGTTTAAAATTAAGTGTGCAAAGATGCAGTTATTGCATATTCCAACTTGTAAAGTTTGAGTTAATGTATTTTATTATTTCTGGATCTTTAATATGTTTAATAAGTTCAATAGACCACCTACGCCAGGTTCTTTATTAGAAGGCTTTCTATAATGGTAACACTCAATCTCTGGCCTTCTTAGGGAACTGAGATAATGAGAAACCAAGGACGCAATTTTGCAGGTGGTGGGAATGTGACAAATGAAAACCCCAAAATATATCTACTTATTTGCCAGTGCTAGAATCAGAACAGAGCGGAAAGGAAAGGCAGAACCTGCAGGTTCAGTTCCACAGTTACCAACGGCCTCAGCTGGCTTCTGAGAGAAAGGCAGAGGACTCCCCATTCTCCTGAGACTAAGCTAGGCGCGCTTCTTGTGTTCTCCCAGAGTACCCTATTTATCGTCCGACACATGCATTCCTAACTTTGATCGCATCAACACGCGAGCAAGACAATGGGGGTCATGTACGCCTAAGTTTATGGGCAGCATGGGGCCTGCCTCAGAATAGACACGCAATACATATTTGTTAAGAAATTATAGGAATGATCAAAAGTATATTGAACGAAAACAGTCTCCCTGGTCCTCACAGGTCATGTTGGGATGTGCAGAGGTAAGAAATGCTGCAGGATAGATGCCTCTTGCCCTCACTCAGCCGAACTTGTAGTACTAATGGGTTTCAGACCAAGACTGCACTTCCTCTAAAAAATGCAAAAATTTTATTTCTGGAAAACCTCAGGTGTAAAGTAGTAACTATGAAAACTGAGGAAAAACATGGAAAATATTTTAAAAGTAGTAGGTGCAAAAGAATACTGCAAATTTATGCACCACCATGTATTTGTATAAACAACACTGGAGCAGGTTATTTGAAAGATAAATATATTTGATTAAAGAGATATTGGCATTGTAGATCGTGGGTATTTTATTTCTGGAGTTGTTGCAAAATTTACACAATAAATAAAACATTTTAAAATGGAAATAACCTTTCCCACAGCACCAGAGATATAAACATATACCAGGATTTGACAATCTGTTATAAATATAGACAGCAAATAGACATTGAAAGTCTAGCATGAATATTTGGTACTCCTTTGGTGGCTTAAAATAAATACAAAGAATATAATAATAGAATGAAAAAGAAAGCATCTCTAGTATCTTTGAGGCAACTTAAGTCAATTTCAACTTAACAGTCTGAAATTCCAGGAGCAAATGGTCCAGAGATGCCAATGGTAATCATTTTATAATCAACATATGGGAGGGGGGCTCTCATAGTGTACAGCCACAGTATTGCCATTTCCGAGCCAGGCATAGGATTAAAACAAACCCAACTTTTAAACAGACTGCATCAGATGTTGCTCCTTAGAATGATTCACATGATGCTGTCTCTCTTGGTTTTGACAAAAGATATAAGTAAAGGCTCACTCTTTACTCTAATTGCTAGAAATTAATCAGGAGTGATTGAAGCCATGTGCTACCATGGTAACCTGGGTCTTATTCAGTAGCTTTTCTCTATTTCAAAGAATTAAATCTCTCTGGTTAATAAATTAGCACTAAAGTCAACTCCATCTTCCCACCTTATACCTGATCTTTTCCCACCCCTGATCTCTCTGGCTTACCAAGCCCAGGCACCACCCTAAATTGCATGAAATTAAAATAACTCACAAGCTATCCTTCTGCCATTGGCAAATGGGTACCAAATAGGTGATTGAGAGATTTGCTTTCAGAATTCCATCACCTTTTCCATACAAAGCAAGGCTTTTTAACCTCAGCATTATTGATGTTTTGGGCTGGATAATTATTTTTTAAAGAGGGATATGTCCTGTGTATTATAGAATCCCTGACCTATACCTTGCAGGTGTCACTAGCAACCCCTGCATCCCCTGCCACAGTTTTGATAACTGAAAATGTCTCCAGAAATTGCAAAATGTCCCCTGGGGAGCAAAATAACTGTGAATGTAAACCACTGACATAAAGGAAGTTCCATGGCATGAAACACCTTATTAAAAAATACAGAACACAGATGCATCTGAGCATGCATGCATTACAGCCCTACTAAGGTAGTTTTATATGCAACACATATTCATCTATATTAAATGTATGGCTTGTTTTCTGATCATTGGGGCTGCCTACCTTTTAAGCCTATTCTAACTTGATCAAGATCCAAATCTATGTATCTATTCTGCATTTTCTGGAACTAAAAAGCTTTATAAAATATTTTGAACCAAAATTAAGCTTTAGAATTCATCTATTATATGCTAAAGTCCTGGAGTCTTGTTCATTTTATATTTGTTAATTGTATTTACATTATGCTCTGCAGGGTGCTTCACATACAACACCTGGCAGAACATTTTTAAAAGGCTTTAGAATAAAAACAAGACTGAGCCCAAAATAACTTTATGGCCCTGCAGATCAAACAGTTAGGTGGTCCCAGTTCCCAATCAACCACCTATTGACAAGGACACTTGCAGACACTGTACATAAAAGGGACCTGAAAAAGACTGTTCCACCTGACAAAAGAAAAACCAAAACCAAACAAAACAAAATCCCTCCATTTAGATCAATGAGAGCGCTCCAGGGAAGGAAAAACATATCCAATATCCTGCCTAACACTTAAATACTCAAAGTGAATTAACTATAAATACAGATGGTCAACCTCATCAGTTCCTAGTAGATGCAAGTGCTACTCTATATTAAACCATGACGCCTTCACTCATTCTCTTTCTAGGAGTAAACATTAAACATACTAAACAGATGGCAGGTATTTTAAATAACCTGCAGATTTTCTCTACCACCCTACCCTTAACTCTAACTCTGTCCTCGATTGTAAAACATCCCTTTCTGCTTTGTGCTATCACACCTGAAAATTAAATAAGGACAAACATTTTGCAAATGGAATTGTAATATTAAATGCACACCGAAGTGGTCCAGTGGACTCCATTCATAATCAAGAAGTGTCTGCTCTGGATATACCTTTGCCTGCTCCATTATATTCTATGCGTATCCAAAACGAAGGCTTTGACAACATCCCTCATGCTATGGACTAAAAATTCCACTGACGTAGGAAAACTAGTTAGAGAAAAATCTACTAAAGTTCACATAGATCTTGCCAAATTGTTAACTTAATTCTCCAGTATTCCTCGAAGTCAGAAGCAAAGAAGGGACTGACATTTATAGCTGAAGGCCTTATATCCAAAGGTCTTCTCAGACCCTGGACTAGTCTTTAAAACACACCCATCCTGCAAATAAGGAAATCAAATGGATGAAGATATTGATTTGTTCAAGATCTCAGGGCCATCAACTACATTATCATCCCTGAACTCATAGTACTATCTGATTAATTGGTGTACTTCTAAATAACCTTTAGAAAAGTCACAAATATTTGAATATTAAGCAAAGCACTTCTAAATAAAAACACACTTCTAAATAGCTTTTAGGACAGCACATGTCTAACGGCTTGCCTGGGCAGGAAGATCATCTCCATGCACGTGCACACGCATGCGCGCGCGCACGCGCGCACACACACACACACACACACACACACACACACACATCTAGCCAGTTAGTGCTGGTTTTAGGACACCGAAAAAGAGTCATGAGTAAATTCCTATTTATTGCAAATAGAATAGTATAAAGAATACCATATATCAAAATTCGTGGGACATAGTTAAGCAATATTTAGAAGAAAATTGATAAATTTGAACAATATTTTTAAAAGAGAAGCTTAAAATCATTGATCAAAATTTCTCTCCTAAGAAGCTAAAATGATTGATCAATTAAGCATAAATATGTAGAAGAAAGGAGACATTATCAGAGCAGAAATCAATGAACTAGAAAGCAAACAATAGTGAAAGTGGACAAAGCCCAAAGCGGTTCTTCAAAAGATTAATAAAAGCTGAAAAATCTCTGAACAGATTAATCAGGGGATAAAAAAAGAGAGAGAAAATAAAAATACTAATATTATGAATTAAGAGGGACTATCATTAGACATCCTGTAAACATTAAAGAAATTAGGGAGAGATGAAAATTTTTCTGACAGTAAATCCAATAACCTAAACGAAATGGATGGATTCTTGAAAAAGCACAATTTATTAAAATAGTCCCTAGAAGCAACAGGAAATCTGGAAAACTTTCTATTTATTATGGAAGCATAAATTCATTATCAGAAGCTTCCCAACAATGAAAACTCCAGCCATCAGTGAAACCTATCAAACATTTAAGAAAGAAATAATACCTATCTTATGCAAACTCTTTTAGAAAATACAGGAGCAAATGCTCCCTGACCCATTCTATAAGACAAAACTTCACAAAGATGTAACAAGAAAAGAAAACGACATGGACATGGACAAAAACTCCTTAACAAAATATGAGCCAATCGAACTTGGCAATATTTGTTAATAAGTTAATACATGTTTATCCTCACCCCATGCCTCACATTTTCCATCTTTCATATCCAAACTAGAAAAACATGTACACATATGCACAACGTGCTATATATCAGAATGTTTATTGCAGGAGGTTTTGTAATAACAAAAAAGATTGAAAGTGACCTAAATATCTGTTAATAGGGAAACAGCACCAAATCAGTAAATACAGAATATTTATTAGAGGAGGAGAAGCTTGTATTATTTTCATATTTAATAAGCTAGACAAGTATTTAAGACATACTGTCAAATGTAGAAAATGTTATAAAATGATATGGAAATAAGTGATAGAATTGTAAGAAAAATAACACCTAAAACAGCATTTTATATTTTGTAAGAGAATATAAATATATAGGCATAGTAACACATAGAAAAACAGCTGGAAAGTTATATATCAAATGGAAAAAAAGGGTTATTTCTGTGAAAGCAGGAAAGGGATCAGGATTGGGGACAGTTGGAACAGAGTGTGTCAAAGAGAACTTTAGCATCATCTACACAATTTTGAATTTAAATAACATTTTTAAATGAAAGATAATAGAGATCATGTATTTCTTAGAGGATTAAAAAGATTTTAAAAAATAATATGTTTATGACAAAAAGATGAGCAGTAAAAAGAAGGAGGAGAGTTGAAAAAAAAAATGGTGCTAACACCCTCATTGACCAAGTGGGGAATGAAAAATAAAGCAAAAGCAAATATATATGTATACTACCTCAAGCTACAATGACAAACAACCAAAAAACGAAAAACAGCGATAAAAATATATATAGGAAGGAAGGGATAAGAAGAGTCAGAAGGTATCAATGAACATGTTCTTGATCTGTCCAATCGAGAGTCAATATGAAATTCCAGACATGGAGGCAAGCGCAAGCGAAGAATGAGTTAAGGTCTGTCCTCCCAGAAAGTAGGCCTGTACGAGGCAGGGGACTGTGGCTTTTCATTATAGGTCTTTCTGTCACTTTGATACCTTTCACCTGTGTACATATATCACTATTATTTTAAATAAGAAAGTTACGAAAAGTTTAACTCCACATTTCCTATAAAAATGTTAATTATCCTGTGTTTCATTTGAGTGTAGTAACATGAAAAAAGGGTTGATTTAATACTCATTTGAACAGTAAGATATCACCTTTTGTCTTACCTCTTTCTTGGTTTTGATTTTTAATAAATGTTTCATTTTAGAAGTTTTAGATTTATTAAAATATTTGTGAAGATAGTACAGGGAGTTCTCACATCCAATTTCGTATGTTAGTTGTACAGTACATTTTTCATGATTAATGAACAAATATTGATATATTAGTATTAATATAAACCCATATTTTATTCAGATAATCTTAGATTACCTAATTTCCTTTTTTTAAATCTTGGATCCCCTCCAGGACCACATTACATATAGTTGTCAAGTTTTCTCAGGCTCCTCTTGGCCATCAGACTTTCCTTATTTTTGATAACTTTGACAGTCTGAGGGAATACTAGTCAGTATTTTGCATAGTTTCCCACATTTTGGATTTGTCTGATGTTTTCCTCACGATTAGACTAGGGTTGTGGGTTTTGGGAAGGAAGACCCCAGTGGTACAATGCACTCTCATTACATCATATCAAGGGCACACAGTATCAGTATGGCATTTCACTGCTGATGTTAACCTTGATCACGTGGCTAACGTACTATTTGTCAGGTTTTTCTACTGTAAAGTTATTCTTCTCCCCGCTTTCTATACTGTATTCTTTGGAAGGAAGTTACTGTGTGCAGTCCACATTTAAGGAGCAGAGAATTATGATTCACATCCTTAAGGAAAAGTATGTACATAAATTATTTGTAATTCCTCTGCAGGAGAGCTTTACCTGTTCTCCCTCAAGTAGTTATTCTATCAGCAGGAACTCATGGATATTTTATACTCTGGGTTATAAATGAACGCTTCTTTATTTTGTTGTTCAAATTTTCCCAGCTTTGACCATTGGGAGCTCTTTCAATTGGCCTTTGTGTCCCTTTCATGTAGCCATCAGTGTGTGTGTGTGTGTGTGTGTGTGTGTGTGTGTGTGTGTATTTATATGTGTGTGTATGCGTGTGTCTATGTGTGTGTGTCTGTGTGTGTGTGTGCATGTGTCTGTGTATGACCACATCCTGCATAAGTAACCCTCCTAAGACCATGAACAGTTCTACTGGGAGATTCTTTTCATATTAATAATGGAAATTGTAAACTATAAAAGAACAAGAATAGAGCTGCTTTAATTATCATAGAGCTCTTGGAAGACTTTCATGCAGCCTCCAACCAGGACAGTGAGACGCCCACCCAGAGCAGCTCTGACTTCACCATATCCTGTTGTTTGGACAAAAATCATATGCTATTGCTACAGGCATCAGCCTGAAAGGGCTTATCTCGTTCTTCATGATGAAACTTGTCTTTCACTCCTTCCGTTTTAAAATGTTGCCATCTATATTGATAAGGGAAACATGAATCAAATAGGCCACTTGAAACACGAATCAAATAGGAACTTGCAGATGGAAAAATTTCCAGTTTGAAACAAAAATGTCATAGTGTGTCCAACCCTAACTTGGCAAAGTCCCAGGCTACACTGGTAGCCGGCCTATGTAAGGATGACCTCAGGTAGGACTCTTTAGCCTTCCCTCAATCACCTTCACGAATTCCTCTCTGCAATTTTATCTGTCAGCCCCAATATCTCCCGCACTCCAGTTCCTTAGCTCATTAACTGAATGATTGTCAGTAGATAACAGCTGAGATTCCCTGTCTAAACAGATCCCCATCATGTTTATCATTAGCAATAACAACAACAATAAGTGCCAAACATATTCAGGACACAAAACAGAGCATAGAATTGACTCAGGACCTGCCAAATGAAATCAGTATCAGAATTAAAATGCTAAGACAGAAACATGAGGCCAAAATGGTAAATGTCCTCTGTAGGGAAAAAGAAAAATTCCTGGATGGGGCAGAGATTTCTGGGGGTTCTGTCACACTGAGTCACTCTGCCTTAGAAATGGTTTGTGTGGGTTCCCTTTAAATAGAACAAACCTGATACGCACTAACAGAAATATAACACTAGGACTATCATCTGTTATTTCCTTGCCTTAGTTCAACAGCAACGGGGGAGAAAGATGGCATTTACCCAAAGGCATGGCAGATGTTGTCATATCAAGACTTTCTTATGCAGATTGCAGCTTAATTACATGGCCAGGACCTAGCTCTAAATGCTGTCACTCTATCAGCCTCTGTAGGTCCTCCTGGGTCCCCTCTTAAGCTCTCAGTTCTCCTTTCTGCTTTTGGAAACTTCAGGACAATTTTGAGAGAAGGCATCTGTCAATTTCTACCACTTTAAGGTAACTAAGGTCACCTGGGAATTACTTTCTGGAACAGCCTCTAGGACATGTGATTACTAAACTTTGGGCAGTGGGGACAGGAGGAGTGTTGCACAGCTGGCAAACGTGACTGTGGGCATCTGCATTTCCACAGGCTGCCTGTAAACCTGGCTCTCTGTGTTGAATCCTGAAAGCCCTAGTCAGCCTTGACTCTGTCCCAACTCTACTAATTATCACAATCCCTAGCCAGTTTGTACATGAAGCCTACAGTTTCCCTTTAATGGATATGCCCAATGATACAAAGGACAAGAAAACGTCCTGGTCAGGAAAAAAGGCTATGTGATAAGCTTTAGATTGTACTTACACACAGAGCAATCCGAACAATTACAATCTTATTATAGTCTATTATAAAACTTCTACAATGCTAAAAGGCATTTCGTAAACTAAATAATGACCTTTTGTACTAAAGAAATTTAATCAAGCTGACAATTCCTCATACTATTTCACCACAGCATGGAGGAAACTACAGAGAGCATGCTATTTTGGGTTATGGATCTTGAGTATTTAAACTTCAGTCCAGCTAATCTTTGCTTTTACATTTGATCACAGACTTTAACACTCTCTTTCCCGATTCTGTTTAGGCTCAATTATCCGTGTGAATTTGCTTTGGGGAAGGAAGATGGATTCCATTAATAGTGACAAAAAATGAAATTCATGAGATATTTGAAAAGAAATTGAGGTAGTAAACCACAGTGTCTTAAGAGGTATTATAAGAATAGGAATATATGACTTAGGCTGTCATTCTACCCTCCCTCACTCAGAGTCTCTCCATCTTTCCATTTTATCTTTAAAATGGAGCTAAGATTTTCTGCCCCCATGTGACAGATGGGCTGTGAATATCTAATGTGTGAAAGAATTTTGCGCACTGGCAAAAGCCCAGCCACTCTAGCCTGATATTAACAAAATCCATTCACTTATCATAGAGCTCTGCTTCAAATTCTTTCTTTCCTCAACCTTTTTCCTAACCATCCTTATTCTACTCATATCCTTGCCATTCCTTTCAGTTCTTCAGTATTCAAAAATAAGCACATTCTTTGGATTTGAAAACAAAGCTAAACCCTGATGCATACTCAAGGCTTTTCTTTTGATATTCTTTCCTACCATTACATTCTTACATTACCTCTGTACTTCCTAACTTGATGACCACAATGCAGCCTCCTCTAATCATCCCCTATAAAGTCATTGGAAGTCATTCTTTTGACCACATCTGGGTGTTCAATTGGCTCTTCCTGCAGCCTCTGTGTACTGTGCTACTCCACCCTGTCATGAGAGTGGCTCTGCTTGTCGTCTTGCTCTACAAAGCTTTTCTGAAGGGCACACTTCCTTGATGCTTATTTTCTCTCCATAGCATTGTGGTGGAGGATGAGACATTGTTTAGCCCACACCAAACCTGACACTAACGAGCTTGTAGTAAGTTTGTAGGAGCAATGAGGAAGGCTGATTTCACTAAGCCCAGCCATCATCAATTACACTATTGAACAAGGGACAGCATCATGAACTGCAGGAACTGCTCAAATGCTTAATTAGGTCTCTAATGAGAACTGCTTAAAAGCAGTGTCTGAATGCTTATATTAATGAAGGTCCCATCCCAGCATGATGGCTGAAAGAGCAGTCACAAGTCCTTCTCTCCAGAGAACTTGAGTTCTCTGTTGAAAATACGAGATAAAGTTTAAGATAAAAACAACAACAACAACCTCTAAACTAGGACAGAGTTTGGTTCACCCAGGTCTGCAGCCTATTAATAGTTTTGTAAACTTGGGTGAGTCAGCAAACTTCTCTAAGTCTCTAAGTCCCCAACTGTAAAATGGAGATAAGGTCTTATTCATAGGTAGTGTTAAGGGTTAAAATAGATCACACGTATAAAGAACTTGGCACAGCACCTGGCACTTGGTAAATCTTTATTATAAGCTCTCATTGTTTGTAGATTCAGTTTATTAAAAAAACAAACAAACAAAAACACTTCTATCTTTCATGTCTAAATGTGAGAAAGAGTAATGAGAGTGAGATTATGAGAAAGGGCTAATGAGAAGCCTCTGGGTGGTTCTTCTAAGTGGAGACAGACTCCCATAGATCCATCTGACCCCAGTTTAGTAACACATCCAAGAGAAGGTGCTATACATACAGCCCATAGCAGATCTCTGTCCTAAACTTCACCTAACTTTCCCTACCTTCTCCAGGTGGGACCTTCATTTCTCTGCTTCTCTTTGCAAGAGGAGGATGTGGTGACAATGTGTAGGGGAAGACTAGTTCAGATATAATATATTCATACAATATTGTTTAGCTCGAAAAGCTCTCACATCAAGGGACAGGACTGTACTTTCGGAAACTTAGTGGTGGCTCAGCACAAGTGCTACCAGCTATAACCTTGAAGCCCAAAAATGTCATATGCATGAAATCCACACGGGCCTGAACCAGCAAATGTGTGACTGCAGAGTGGGTCGTACTAGACCAGGTTTCTCTAGTGACACCATGTGGCATAAAAACAATAGCAATTGTAAATAGACTGATTAGAATGTCTATTTTTTCTACCCTTGTCCTAGTTATTTTTGGGTAACTCAATCCTCCAGAATGACTTCTTTCAATTAAGAGTAAGTGAAGTCTTTAATGATTAATTGGAAATATAAAAGCATGTGATCATATGTTTATCCAATTTGGCGAAGTAGACCTACTGGCTAAATTTTCAGCTGTCAAAAGTATAGATAGACAGAAAGATGAAAGTGAACTGAAAGCATAAGAAAAACCTAGATGTGGAAGCATCAAGACGAAGTGGGGATGTTGATGAGGCACACTGTCAATGGAGACATCTGCCTTCCTTACACCCACCTCTAGGCCTCCGGACTCTCCAGCTCTGGTCACTTGACCATGATTCTGGAATGCTAATGATGCCTAAACATTGTTAATCACGTGAGGCTATTTTGAGAGCATGATTTTGTTATGTAGCCTTTCAGTTTATAGTCACACAACAGTAAAAACACATACATACATACATACATACATACATACATACATATATAAATAGATAAATAAAAGTGAAGGACTTGTTTAAATTTTTTTCAAAAGTAATGTTTTCCAAATGCACTTGGATCTATATATATATATATTTTTTCTATTTTGGAACTTTATCCTGGAAAATATTTAAGGTGACTTCCTTTAGAATTATCTATGTTAGTATATTAGTTTAGAATGGAGCTTCTCGATAAATGAGATCCAATCCCCAACTGCAGGGCCTTGAGTGTAGTGAAGGAAATAAATACACAAATACTTAATAGAAAAAGAAAGTATAAGGGCCTTATAGAATAAATAAGCCCAGTGCTGTAGGGATTAAAAGTACGAACAGATGTCGCTTGTTTGAGGAAGGTCACCAAAGCTTTCTTGGAGTAGCTTGTATTCAAAATGGGCCTTAAATGAATTGGATTGAATTTGATCTGAGAAGAATAGATAATTACATTCCAGATAGAGATAACAGCCTGGACAAAGGTGCGGAAGTCGGCACACATGGGGTGTGTTCTGGGAAGATGGGATAGTCCAGCTGAGCAGAAACATAAAGTACACTTAAACAGAGATGAAGCTGGGAGGGTCAGGTGAGCAGAGATAGAGATGGCAGGCTGATGAATGTGGGGCACAGTTTGATAAGCAATAAAAAGAAACTAAAACTTGTTGACAAGGGCAAAGATCTGATCACAACTTTCCTTAATAAAATGATTAATTCTGAGGTGTGGAGTAAAGCACTATGGAGGAGGAGGAGGCTAACATTTCAGGCTGAGGTTATAAGAGTTTGACTAAGTCAATAGGAATGAAAAGGAAAGGATGAGAATAAAAATAATGCAGAGGTCAAGTCTGAAGAATTTAGGAATTTAATGAATGTGAGAATCTAGGAGAAGAGACAAGGGCAGAGGAAAAAAGACTGATAATGGGGAAGACTGAGATAAATGTGGAAGTGTTTCATAAACAACTATAAAGTGTGGTACAAATGAATTGCAGGTGGCATCACTGACAGACACTGGCGAACTTAACAGGAAGTCAGGAGGTGGGACTTCTACATGGGGAAGGTTACATACATTTCAGTGTCAGGTGTCAACAGAACACTCATGTGGTGATGTCCTTAAGGTGGATGAAAACGTGGTGTAGGTCTGGAGCTCTGGGAAGTACCTAGAACTAGAGGGAGACTGTGATGTCAACTACAGGGAAGTGAGGGGCAGAATAAGGAAAATGAGGGATATCTCTGTGCAACCTTATGTAGAAAAAAAAAGATCCAGATATGGTCCTTTGTAGACTGTGTGCATTTATAGCACAGGACAGGGTGTAAAGAAACCCAAAATGATCGTTTAGACCACGGGTCAGCAAATTTATTCTTAAAGGGCTGGACAGAAAATATTTTTTACTTTGTTAGTCATTCAGTCCTCTGTAGCAACTAGTATCTGCCATTTCAGTGTGAACTCAGCCATAATCACTACATAAACATGGCTATGTTCCAATAAAAGTTTACCTAACAAGTAGGCGGAGCGTCAAATTTGTCCCGAGGGTCACAGTTTGCCAATGCCTGATTTAGAGAGGAGAACCATGATGATATAGTACCTCAAAAGAGAATTTCAAAAAGAATGAGGGGGTTTAAATTACACTGTAGGAAAGGACAGGAAGAATAAGGATTGAGAACGGGCCATTAAATTTGAAGATCATCAGTTATGCTCTGCAGAGCATTTCCCATAAAGTAGAGAAAGCAGAAGCCCGATTGCCAAGGAGTGAAAGTGAGCGCATGGTGCAAAATGGGTTGCATGACACTGAGACTGGTCTTATGAGAACCACAGAGGGGAGGCAAAAAACAAAGAGCGCAGGAGCTAGCATTAGGGGAGGGGAAGAGGTTTGAATGACATCTTTTAGGGCCAGAGAGGTTTATGTATATTTGTTGGTTCAAGGGATAGGGTGGAGGAGAGAGGAAGAGAAAAGATACAGACAAGAATTGCTCCAAATATTTAGGTCAAAATGAAATTTTTCATTTGGATAGAATAGTAGGGAACATCCTCAAAAGGCACATGAAAGCCTCTAAATGCTTTACTTCCGAGGCTGTGCAGTGAGATGCAGAAAGGGAGAGATGTGTTCAGCTAACACAGGGGGAAAATGGTTAAAAGCAAGCATTGGAATTGGACCGGTTATGTTCTAATTCTAGGTCTTTCTCTTACCAGCAGAGTGACCTTGGGCAAGTTACTTCACTTCTCTGAGACAAAATAAGGTGATACTAATTATACCCATCTCATAAAGCTGTTATGAGAATTAAGAGACATTTAGTGTAGTGCAACTAGAAAGGGCTTGCCATTCAAGAAAAAGGTGTTTCTGGTGTTTAAACTTTCTGTTGTTCAAACTGGTCTGAATTTTCTTGCTCGTGATATGATCCCGTAAATTGAAGGAAGACTGTGCTGGTCATGTCTGAATCTATGACAGTGGATCTAGCAGAAACCAGCAAATAAAGTAACCACAATTATAAATTAGATAATAGTGAAGTTTGATTACGAACAGGCATGTTACGAGATTGAAAAACAAAACAAAAGATCTTGAAAAAATCCATGGCATTTCGATACAGGAATCTTAGGTTGGTGACAAGAAAAAATGCTAAAAGGTAAATCCTCAGCAAAGTCATCCCAGTGGTAGAATGCTAGATCAATACTAGAACTTGGATTTCCAGAGCTGATTACAACTTCTCCAAATCTGTGGGATGTTATTTTTCTTTCTATTGATACTTGGGGGGACGTGCATTGAGGGTGAGAGAAAAAATACTGGTTAGACTATTTGGCAAACTTGAGTCTTATCTCCTCTGCAAGAATTTTCCTGTCTTTAGCAAGAATGAGAGCAATCTAAGAAATTCATCATTTTTGGTGATGCTGTCTTTTCAACTTGATCCCAAATATATATACAGATATCTGACTATTCCTCTCAGACATTAAATTCAAAAGTTGCTTTTTGATAAAAATGATAAAAATTGATCCCATACTTATCAACCTGACTGTTGATATTGCTAGAACTGGTTACGGGTGGAGGCAAACAGGTGCACATGAGGCCAAGGCAGTCTTAGGCACACAATTAAAGATTTATGCAGCTAACTAGAACTTCATTTATATCTTCTCAATTTAAATTCTGTACAAATGGAGAAAATACAATTTTTCATCTTGTTAATCTCTCCAAAAGATTCCCCAACAACAGACCTACAGTATTTACTTTATCCAGTTTGGGTCAGATATGAGATATAATCATATTCTCTTTACTCCCACAGTCAAGTGAGTACTTAGCATCTATTTCTATTGAAGAAAGTATGATGCTCATTTCATTTCTATTACAGACTGGAAGTTTGGGGAGAAATCTTTATTTTAAATGTACTAGAGTAATTTTCCTGTCCTGATATTTTTCTGATGCAATTTATTTTTTAGAAGAAACGCTAACAAAAATAAAGCTGCAGCTTTTTCAATAACTTGCATTCCTCTCTTCTGGCTACCCTTCTTAATCTCTTAGACTGGGAAACAACTATGTTATAATGATTAGAATAATTTTCCAACAGGAGTTAGTATTTAAAAAGCAACAACATATGTCATCTAAATATAAATAATGTTAGGAGAAAAATAAAATCATCAGCTATTCCTGTAATTACCACATGACATTTTCCTGCTGATTTGTCCTATTGGGGAAAAAATTATCCTGTTGATTCACACTTCTATTTACTTCACTCCTTTTAGATGGGCTCAGCTCTCCTTGGTGACAAGTAGTAGGCAGAGTAATCTAGGTCTTTGCCTCAATGCCTAGTAACCAAACCCATTTACAAAAGTCACCCTAACCTGGAAAATGAGCTCTATCATTTTCTAGTGCTTTGTTTTCACCTTAGAGGCATGCCTAGCAGGTAGAAGAGAAAATAAAATGTAAAGGCAGCGGTGCCTGATTTATTTATATACTATGAGCATGTACCTTGGAGATAACACCTGTCTGCTGAGCCTAAGAAATTCTCAAATTTAACTCCCTTTATTAACAACCCAAGTCCACCCTTTGTGCAGTACTTATTATCAAATATTTAAGGATAATTTTGGACGGAGGGACTGGTGGGTATCGATCAAAATGGACGCAGGCTCTAATGAAGCAGAGAGCCAGAAGGCTGCTATGCAAGGTTTTACCCTTCCGTTACTGAATCATGAGTAAATCCAGGGACAATCTTTGAGAAAGAAGCACAAGGCAGAAGCTGAGTTCCACCAGTACAGAAGCATTTTAACAAATCATAAACTATAGGAATGGAATACCAGCCTCCGTGGGATCTTATCCTTCCTCTGTTACACAGACCTCTCCCAAATATTTTCTCACATAGTCTGCTTGTTCCTAAGGGGAAATTATTTACAATACATACTACCCCATGTCTAATTACTGTTTCTTGTATGTATGTGGATTGTCGCATTATATCATCAACTTAACAAGAAAAGCCCATTAAGTTCAGTGTCTGTCAGATCCAAATGGATGAAGCAGCTTCACTAAATCATTGGCTCATTTCTATTTTATAATTATATAAATATAAACACTCTGGAGTTACATGATTTTCATATTTATTTCACCCTTTAAATTAACAAGTTAGCCCATTCTATTTCTTTTAAATAATTTTAATAATATCCTATTTTCCACTATAGCAGATTTTTCTTCCGATAAATATTAGACAAGAATTCTCCTCTGAATTTTCTGGTAGGTGTGCAGATCATCAAAACTCTCTTGATATCTGTCAGCATAAGTACTTCAAGGAGCTGCCCATTACAATTCTATCTTTAAAAATCATAAGCTTTAAACAGCAAAATAAAACTTGCAGTAATATATACAAATATATGTACAGCACACCCTGCACAAGTTGCTTTCAAAATCTGTGTACTCAAATAGAATGCTTTTCTATCTTTATTGAGATATAATTGACATACAACATTGTATAAGTTTAAGGTGTACAATGTGATTATTTGATACAGATAAATATTGCAAAATAATTACTACAACAGTGTTAGTTAACACTTCCATCATCTCACATAATTATCTTTCTGGTGTGTGTGTGTGGTAAGAACATTTAAGATCTACCCCTTAGAAACTCTAAAGTATATAATACAGTATCATTATCTACAGTAACTACGCTGTACATTAGATCCTCAGAACTTACTCATCTCGTAACTGAAAGTCTATACTCTTCGACCAACATCTCTCCATTTCTCTCACCTCTTAGCCTCTTGCAATCACCATTCCACTCTCCGTTTCTGAGGTAGGCTTTTTTAGATCCCACATATAAGTGTGATCATGTAGTATTTGTCTTTCTCTGTCTAGCTTATCTCACTTACTATAATGTCAATTATCTTTCTGTGTTAAAACAAGAAGATATTCTTATAAATATTTCACATACTGCTTGAAAATGTACCTCGGCTAACTGAGATAAAAATAAAAAGATTGAAAGATTATGAGGTCATATTATAAAATACTGATGTGAAAAGTAAAATCCATTAAACATAAAATTTAGTCCAACTATTTGTTAAAATATTAGTTACAAAAAGTAGGTAGACTTTTACTATAGACCATGATAGCACATGAATGAGACTATCTCTCTTAACATAAGCAATCAAAATATTTGACAAAATACGTGAAAGAACAATTCATAGACATTGAACAACAGACAATGCTGGACTATGATTCCTAAAAGAAGGGAAGTAACAAGGTGAGCTATATAATCAGCCTGGCTCTCTGCCCAAAGGTATTTGAGGCCACCAGGGATTAAAAAGTAAGCAGGTAACAAGGTAACATTTGCACTGTCCAGCATCTAACAAAACAAACAAACATTCAGAGAAGCAGGAAAATATAACCCATAACCAGGAGAAACTACGGTCACAATTGAAACAAAGCCTAAATGATAAAATGATAAAATTAGCAAAGACTTTAAGTAACTATTATAAATATGTTCAGTATAGAGAAAAACATGAACATGAAGAAGAAAACTAAAAAATCTAATATCAGAAATGAAATTTTCACTGAGGGGTTTAACAGCAGATTAGCACTGCAGAAGTAAAGATAATTTGAAAATAGGACAAAAAGGACCTATGAAAACTGAAGCACACAAAAGAAAGCTCTAAGAACAAAATGACAGTCTTAGTGACATATGAGACAATATTAATAGGTCCCAGAAAAAAAAGAGGCAGGCAATATAGAGGGAATTTTATCATTTTACATCCGTATATTAGGAAAATTAAAAAATAAAAGTTTTAAGTCAATCATTTAAGCTTCATCATAAGAATCTAGAAAAAAAACAAAATTAAAACCAAACCAAAACAGAGAGAGTTAACAATAAGAGCATAAATTATTGAAAAATCAAACAGAAAAGAGAGAAAATCAATAAGAACAAATATAGCTTGATAACAAATAAAAATAGTAAATCATTAGCTTAATTTATCAAAAAAGGAAAGGTGGGGAAACAAGACACAAATTTCCAAAATCACCAATGAAATGGTGGTGGTGGGGTGAGGGAATCAGCATGATCCTACAGACTAAAATTAATAATAATAATAATAATAATAATAATAATAATATGAAAACAATTTTATGTCAAATATTGAACAACTTTGATGAAGTAGACAAATTCTTTAACAACAACTACCCAAATAATTCAAAAGAGAGAGAAATTTGAAAAGCCCCATAATTATTGGAAGAATTGAATTTATAACTTAAGACCCCTAATTGTTCTCAATTAGAAATTCTATTAAATATTTGAGGAGTAAATAAAGCCAATTTTACACAAATGATTTAGCAAATAGAGGAAAAGAAATCATATTCCAGTGCTTTATTCTGATACCAAAGTCAGATCATGACAATAAAATTGCAAGCCAATATTCTTTAAGAACCTAGATACAACTTTTTAGTTAAAATATTCAAAAATTAAATGTAAAAATATGTACAAGGATATCAATAAGTGATACTTATCTCAAATGTAAAATTACTTTAATACTTGAAAATCAATGTACTTCACCATATAAACAGAATAAAGAAAAATAAATTTTTCAATAGATGCAGAGAAAGTATTAGACATATTTCAATAATCATTCATGACAAAAAGTCACAAAAAAGAAAAAAGACTTTCTCAACCTGATCAAAGTCAGCTACAGTTAATATGAAACTTTATCATGAAAGAATGAACACCTTCCTCTCAAAATCAAAAAAGGCAAGAATGTTAGCTCTCCTCCTTACCAATCAATATTCTATTTGAGATTCTACCCAGTGCAATAAAACAAAAAAAAAGAAATAAAAGACATACTACTTGGCAAGGTAATAACTAAAATTATTTTCACTTTTAGTCAACATAATTTTGTTTATAAAATGATTATTATTGAATTGTATGCCTGAAATCTATATAATTTTATTAACCAATAAATTTAATTAGAAAAAAATCCTAAAGAATTTACAAAACAAAACAAAACAAAACAAAACCCACTAGAACTACCAGGTTAATTTGGCAAGCGTGCAGGATAAAAAGTCACTCACTATATAAATGGTAAGTATATTTCTGTATATTAGAAATGAACAATTGGAAATAAAGTATAAAATAAAGCAATGTAATTCATATTAGCATCAAAAATATGAAATATTGAGGAATAAATTTACCAAAAGATAGGCCGAGCCCCTGTATCAAAATTAAAACACATTGCCATAATTAAAGAAAACAGGTCATGTCATGTTTATGAGAATTCATATTATAAAAATGACAATTCTTCACAAATTGGTGTATAAATTCCATGTCAATCCTAATTGAAATCTCAGAAGGCACTTTTTATTTGTAGAAATTTGTAACTGATTCTATAATTTTTAAAAGAAATATCAAAAACCTAGGATAGCTGAATGATTTTGAAAAAAAAAGTTGAAAGACTTATACTATCCACTTTCAAGACTTTTTATTATGCTATGTAATCAAAAGAGTATAGTAAATTTGTCAAAACTCTTCGAAACATATTCTTCAAATTGGCACATGCTTCTGTATGTAAATTATAGAACCACAAAGTTCATTTGAAAAGACCAAAGTAAATAAATAATTTTAGATTTTGAAATTAAGATTTATAGAATTCATGTTGAAAATAATTTTGTAAAAACAGTATCATATAAAAATAAAAACAGCAACCCAGTTAAACCCCATTATTATAATAAGAATGTTCTAATAACTAAGCCAAGCTGCTGTAAATTAAAACATTATACATAAGGGTGCATCATTTTAATTGTTTACTTTGTTAATTTCAAGACAGATAATATTTAAAAGAGTCTTACAGATAACAACTAGAAGTATTAAAATCGATCTAAATACCTTTCACATCCCTGAAGATAAGAGCAAATATTATGGTCCATAGCAAAAGTGGAAAACAAAATGACCATCAAGATTTAGAGAGAAAATGATTATAGAAGTGTAGAAACACAACTATCAGCTATATCAGTTATGACCTGTAACTATAAATGACAATGGTTTTTGTTTTAACATAGAAACTTTAAAATGAATTATTTCAAAGAATATTCAAATACGTATACGATAAGAAAACCACATATATGCAGTTGATCCACATTTTATTATGGTACGCTTTCTTTTAAAAGATCTCTCACAAAATTGGAGAGTAAGAGTATAAACAATTATGTTATTTTATACTTTCCTAAACTAATTATTTTTACAAATAAGAAAGAAAACAAGAATTGTAACATTAAATGCCCTCACATTTTGCAGAGGACAACATCGTAACAAATACAGAAATTTACTTTCACACCTGAGATATAAACAGTTTTACAAGATAGAAATTGAATTTTTCTTTTGCATACAATAAAGAAAAAATGTTTTTAATTTGAAATTTATAACATTATCAAAACATTTTTTCCAGTGTTAAATGTTAGGGAGAGCAATTTACAAACCCCATCTCTACTGTTCTGAAAGAGTCCTGGAATTTAGCTTTGCTAAATAAGTTATTCTATGTTTGATATATATACTCCTGATTCTCATACCTCCCTCATATATCTTCCCTGTTGGGAGTCAAATATCCTTCTCCAAAAGTACTTTGCTTCCACAGACTGTCACAGGGAGAGGTCTGTTTAAAAGTGGAAAGTAGCTTCATAGCAGTGAAGAGAAGTCTTCTTGAAATTAAGTAGTAACTCTATTTCATTAAAGGACAGTGGTGAGCAGTTAAAGTCTCTTCAGAATGCACTAAGTCCATTCATAAAGCTTCTCTCATTATGGGATTTGATTTGAATTCTTTTGAGCCTTCTGAATACGTTGATGGGCAGAAGGTAGCAGGATAAATGTTAAAGGTGAAGCTGATACACATTTATCCCTATAGCTAAAGGAATGGCATTTGGTAGTCAGATTTTAATATTACTATTTTGTAGATAATTATATTCATATTTAAATGATATGTCCCCACATCAAAATAGTGCTATAGATACTTTCTTGTATTAAAAGCAGATTAACTCCATTTTCCTTCTCTCAGTGTTTAAAATCATTTAATATTTCCTCTTGTGATATTTCCTTTTAAAGGTGGTAATAGAAAGAAAAAAAAGAGACTCAAACAGAAATAGTAGAAAGACCATCAGAGGCTTGAAGTTCAAGATGGCTTGCTTATTTGCTACTCTTTTTTCTCCAACAACTACTAAAATGAAAAAAGGATGTCTAAGATAAAAATAAAATCTTAGAGTTTGGGAAAGCCACTATAGTGGTACCACTACCAGATAAGCCTTAATATTCTGAATTGCAGTAATGCATAAAAAAGATGGAGAAAAATCGATAATGTAAACCTACAGGGCTGGGGAGAAAACTCCATAACCCCAACTGTCAGAAAAGAGAATCTCAAAAAAGTGAAATTTTCAGGCATAATCCTAGGCTGACTACAACCTTGGGAACACCTACCCCAGCTGTTATTAACCCAGAGCTACAGTATGACAAGCCACAGAAGGAAGTGCTGATGATCTGTCTGTCTCTAATAAACCCTCAGGCTATTCTCCCATCAATGCCTCACATTCCTATTTGCCTCATTGTTTCCAAAAGTCTGTTACCCAGGTCATCCACTAATTCGCATCCCCATACCGCAGTGTCAGAGTCCATGGCCTACAGGGCTGACCTAATAACAATCTCTAATCTCCAAAATCTTTCACTGTGCCCTTTGCTACTCCTGATCTAAAACAAGCAAACTCAGCTATAACCTCAAGCACCTCCCTGAATATAGCCTTTATACCTTCTTGCCTTAAAGAAAATCTAGAAGTCTCCTGAACAGGTATGTGATGTCTGCTGGCACTCCCAAGAGAGGCTTCAGAAACAGGACATAAGTAGGTACCCTCCTTGCTCCTTCTTGTCACTTGAAAACCACTATTTCTTGTCCATCCTTTCCAAAACCAAGCTCCTTTGAAGCATAGTCAATTCTTATCATTTGTAGTTATATAAAGTTACAGCAAATGTTGAATTAGTGATCACTGAACCATAGCTCCTATGGGAAATATAGGGTAGGTTCCTATGCACCTTTAGTCAAAAAATACTTATTTCAAACTTTTCAAATTAAGAAAATTGAATAGATGTACAAAATATCAGAATGAACACAAGAATTAAATTAATTAGCTGTAAAAATACTTTGAAATATTTACTCAAAATATAATCCCACAGGCACAAAGTTAATAATATTAAAGAACAGATCAAAGGATAGAGAGTAAATACAGAAGTTCCAATATCTATTATATGATTTTCATAAATCAACCACAAGAAAAAGAGGGGAAATAAATAACATAAGAAAATAACTCTAAACAAAAACTCACATCTCAGATTATTAACAAATGATCATAAATAATGAGAAACTATGAAAGTTAGAAACATTCCAGTTATATTTCAGTTCCAAATATAAAGATACTAAACTCATGCAGAGAAAAATAGCTTACCTACAAAGGAACAAAAATCAGATTGACATGTCACCTTGTTTGAAAAAAAAATGCTTTAAGGCAATGAGCCAATGTCTTCAAAGGACTGAGAAAAATAATGTTGAACCCTAAGAGCAGACAGCCTCTATGATGACCCCCAATAATCCCCATCTCCTGGTATTCATACCCTTCTGTAATTTCTTGCTCCTGGAGTATGAGCTAGACTTTGTGAATCACTTCAAGCAAACAGAACACAGCAGAAGTGATGGAATGTCACTTCTGAGATTAGGTGAAAGTCTTGGTTTTCTGTCTAGAGGGACACTTTCTTGTCCTCTCTTGCTCTGTAGCTCTGGGGGAAGCCAACTTCCATGTTGTGAGATGCCCTATGGAAAGGCTCACTTAGCAAGGAGAAAAAAGAGGTCTCCAGCCAGGAGCCTGCACTGAACTGAATCCTGCCAATAATCATGCCATTGAGCTTGGAATTAGATCTTTTTCTTAGCGATGTCTTTGTGTGTAACCACAGCCCAGGCTGTGAGCTTCATTATAACCTCTGGAGTGACTTTGACCCAGAGGCAACCAGCAAATTGCACTCAGATCCCTGACTCTCAGAAATTGTGAAAAATAAATGTCTATTGTTTTAAGCCACTAAATTTAGTGGTAACTTGCTATGAAGCAATAGATAACTAATAGGTATTCAAGTGTATTTGCAAGTTAAAAACATTCTTGAAAGAAAAATTTAAAACCACAAATATTTCTGGAAGAATTATTGAGGATGTGTTTCCACCAAATGAAAAATTAACCTAAGAAAGAAACATGAGAAAATAAATATAATAATAAGATTTTTAAAAAGATATATATAATTCTAAACAACTGCCTAAAATAACGTTGTGAAATCTAACACAATTGTTAAGAAATGATTTCTTAGATATTGGAATCATAAAATAACAATAAGAACAATCTAGAGTTTAAATTCCAGTGTTTTCAAGGAAACAGAATGTACAGGGTAGAGGCAGGGAGAGGGAAGTAGAAGAGTGTTAAGAATTTTGTCCTCTTCAGGAGAAATGAAATAACTTCATTAATTATCTATATTTATAAAATAGTTCTTTATAATGCTTGTTTGAAATTAAATAGTAACCACTAGTATGACCACCAGATGGGAAGAAGGATGGAGAAAGCTTATCATTACAGCAAAAGAAAGAAAAAAGGGGGAAAATACTAGAAAAAGAAAACATTAAAAATAGAAATAGATATCATAAGATTAATCATATCAGTTACAGCATAAGCAATTATGTTAAATGTCTGTTATTCTTAAATTGGGTTTTAAAAATTATCTTATGTTATATACAAAAAATAACCAAAATAGTATGAAATAAAACATTTTTGTGGGTGAGAAAATGATGCACAAAGACATGCTTGGCAAAGAAAGAGTAACAAAAATATTTGAGTAGCGACATCGAAAACAGATATAGTTTATTTGGGGTAAAAAATAATCTGAGAAAAGAGGGTTATTTTACACTGATAGAGGATATGTCATTAAATATTATGCATGTAACAGCATATCACTGATGTATATATGCATAACAAAATCTGTCAGAAACACAGAGAATTGACAAACCCACAAGCATAGTAGAAGACTTAAATGAACCTTAATGGATACTTCTAAAAAAATTGATTATCTTGTCCAAAAAATAGAGATTAGATACTTTTCTAAAACGTTTTGAACATTTACTGAAATTAACCTTGTGTTAGCACACAAAGAACAATAAACTCCCCAAACTGGAAACACTATTTTCTCATTGAAAAACAATAATATTTGAAATTAACAACATAATTGAACATAAAATTTATCCAATTAGAAACTGAAATTTTTGAGATTTTCAATATAGAATTACAAACTATAGAAAAATTAAAGCTAATATGTTAAAATCTAAGGTGTACCTTGGTGTTCAGAGGAAATTGTATAGATTTAAGTGTACTTATTAGAAAATAAGATCAAATATAAAGAAAATATTCAATTTAAAGACCTATAATATGAACAACTAAATATCTTCAGTAAGTACAAAGGAGTAGCAAAGGTAAGAGATCGATCATAAGTGTTTACCAGGGTATGAAGAAATTAGGACTCTATACTTTCAGTTTTTGAATTACTGAAGCCTCTTGGGAGGCCAATTAAAAAAAATATATTAAAATGTCAAATGTGTATATATTTATGCTTTTTGGAATCTATCCTACACTAATAACCACCCCGATTCCCACATATCATATAATGGAAGGTTCCTCATTCCGGCTTTGGTTTCAACAGCAACATTGGGGAAAGATATTAATGACCATCGATCGGAGTCTGCTTAAGTAAATTCAGTTATATTCTTGTATAAAATGTTCTGTCATAGTCAAATGAATGATTGTTCTCTGGTCTGACAGATATAATGGGGATTTATTATTGAATGTAAAATGTATGCAACAAAACAAGTATTCGTGATACAGTGCCTTTTTTAAATTATGTGTTAAGCATTTAAAAGTATCTACCTATAAAAAGCTAGAATATACACCGAACTGTAAATAGTTATTACCCTGTGAGTTAGAGAATTAGGGGATGCGGTTGGTATTGAAATAAATAATTTTTTTTAACCACAACCTATGCTTAACTTTTATAATAGTAATAATAACCATCATCCTAGCATTTTCTTGACATGACAAAAGGCCTAGGCTTCTGTCTCAACCCTATCTATTTCTTAACATATAACTTTCAGTGAGTCATAAATTCTGAGTCCCATGTTTTTCATTTGTTAATTGGGGATAATGGGAGCTGTTTTATCTACCCAAAGGATCATTGCAAAGAATAAATGAAACAATAAATGTAATATGTTTTCAAATCCACAAAACACTGTACAAATGCCAAGGATACAGGGAACTTAAATAAAAAGAGACATGAAATGCCTTCCAAAGAAATGAAAAATAATACTACATCTCTCGAAGGTGAAGACACTGAAACCTCTTGCAACTGAAAGTATCACAAAGAAACGCCCCAAAGAGGTTAAGAAGCTGTCAACTCTGAGAAGCAAGGCTGATGGAGAAGCAGGTCAGAATGCAGTCTTAGGGAAGACGTAGGGAAGGAGACTGCTTGATTTAGCTCATGCAGAAATCAACCAGTCAACCCTTATTTTAAAAGTCATCATCTCTTGAGTAAGAAAGACTACTGTTTAGAGAGTGCAAACTCACAAAACTACCTTTGCAAGAGTTTTCCTCACTCCTACTTAATTTTCTGTCTTAAAAGGTCAAAGGTAGACCTCATATAGAAACATTGGCCTATAGGCTCTTCATTGATGAGAAGAAATTTATTTTTGTAGAGTAATCAGATTCCAGAAAACAACAGAGAATTGAGCTGTATGATTACTCAGTATGTGTGCAAATTTTCCCTTAAATTTATACCTTAGAGAAATCTTCTACAAGTTGTCTCACTAGCCCACAGCAATAATAAATACATATAGAAGATTAATGTCCTCAGAAAGAGTAAGTAATTTTAAAGCTATGTATCTTTATTAATACTTTTATTTCAAAATGACCTCATTATACTTAGCCTCAGGACATTAAACTTTCAGGTAGAAAGAGAGACAATAATAAATTGGAAGCCTAGGAGACAAAACTAATTATTTTCCATTTCCTGTACCACCTCCAGGCCAATGGTGCTAAATAAATGTTAAATTATTATAAAACTTGGCCTCAAAGGAAAGCACTGTGAAAGAGAGAATAGTCATTCTGTAACCTTCACAAGAATATTTACAACTTCTGGTAGTTTGTGCAGTATTAGAATAAAATAAAAAAGTAAAAGCCTCCTTGGTGGTAAGATAGACCCCAGTTCTTGGGCCAAGTTTTCCGTTGTCCAGGAGTATAGGCTCTATCTTTAATGTGCCTCTTGGAGTTTCCATGTCTAGCACAGTATCTGGCTCACAACTGGCTCTCAATAAACATTTGTTAAGTGAATGTTTAAAGAATTCCAAAGGTTATGGATTTTTCCCCCTTCTTGTCACTATCAACATCACAGTGTGGATTCAGCTTTGTAGAAATCAAGGAGTTCCTGATGTTCTGTCTGACCTTTATTAATTGATTATTTATTTCAAACTTGGAGGTGAAAGCCAAGGAATGGATTAAATAAGGAAGGTGATTGGTGGAAATTGGTAATTGGTTCTTTTCACCTCTGATATGCCCTGCAGTGTTAATGGTAAACCAGCACTATCTAATACCTTACTTAGGTGAAAACTCCTACAAGCAAAGGTTTTCAGGTATCAGACACTGGCAAAGCAGGTGAGAGGAGATTGGGGCATCCAAAGGAAGGAGAACCAGAAGTTACAAAAGTGGTGACAAAAGACCACACATAGGCTCTGTCACACATTTCAACCTGTCTAAAATTAATTTATCAGTATTTTCATGAAGTTGAACAAAATCTTTAAACAGCTCCAACGTTATAACTTCTCAATTTGCCTTCACGTCTCCATTAAGTCTCCATTTATCTCGATTCGCTGAGACATCAGCATACCTTTGACTTTCTCTTTCCTTGCACTTATTCAGTTTTCATCTTTTTAGAGCATCTGCTATTGGCCAGGCTTCATGCTCTGTTCTAGAGAGGGTGCAGGCCCGACTTCTCAAAAATTCATGATCTAGCCCCTGAGATACCACCTACCTTAAGTCCTCACTAATAATTTCAATAGTCTCATAGCTATATTTTCTCTTTCTGATATATCTGCATCTATTCCAATACTCACCCAACAGCAGATTTCGCTTTCTAGTCAGTGGAGTATATGTGTATATTTATATTTCATGGTCTAGATATTTATACTGTGGCAAGCAATGCTAGATACCTATCTATTACACATTACTAAAAAAACCTTGACTTGTTTTAAACAGCTCATGTCATGTGATTCTAGCTTTCACTGCAGCTGAAGTAGCCATGTAACACTTTCTGACCAAGGATGTATAGCAGAAATTGCTAGGTGGAACTTCAGTGAAAGCTTTTTAAAAAGGAGAAGACTACTGAAATGTGTACATAACCTTTATCCCTCCCTGTCTTACTGACTAGAATGTGGACCTGATGCTATAGATATTTCTTGTTATAACCATGGGACAAGAAAGCTATGGACTAAAGACAAACCTAGGATGGTAAACAGAAATATAGAACAAGCTCTGGCCCCTGATGGCACTGTGAAGCTGTTAAACCTGTCCCAGACTGCCGATCTCCATACTTCTCACAAATGAATATTGTTTAGTCAGGTTTTTGTTATTTGCAAACATGATCCTGACACATGTAGCCCCTCTCCTAACCACACCTTGTTTCACTCATGCAATTGCCCCTTCTACTGACATGCTTATCTACTTCTTGTCAGCAAAATGGATCATGAACTTTGGGCCTTTGATTCTCTCTTCCTCCTACTGAATATAAGTTCTCTCCCACGCTTCCTTTTAGACATCTAACTCCTACCCTCTTTGTAAGGACAAGGTTGTAAGCTATTAAAAAAAAAAAAGAAGAAGAAGAAGAAGAAGAAGAAGTGCTTTTCCACCAGGCTAGCCGAGTTTTAAACCCTAGCTCCTCTACTAAAAACATGATGATCCTGGATCTTAACCTACATTCCCTTCATTCTTTCATCTGTAAGATGGAGATGACAATGTCTACTGCATCAGGTGGTTCAATCAGAAGTTAGCAAATTACAGCCCATGGGTCAAATCTGATTCATAGCCTGTTTTTGTAAATAAAGTTTTATTGGATTATGGCCATACCTGTTTGTTTATGTATTGTCTATAACTACCTTCATGCTACAATGGTAGAGCTAAATAGTTGTAGTAGAGATTCTATGGCCTACAAAGCCATCAACATTTACACTCTGGCCTTGAGTGTTGGGTATCAAAGGAGGAAATCAATGTTAAGAGCCTAGCATAGTACTGTCATGGAGTAGAATACTCAGAAATGGCAATGGTGAGGTCATGGATAGAGGGGGCCTGTGGCAGAGGAAGTGCTGTCCAGAAGAATGATGGGCTAGATGTTGCTGGGTTTTCCAGTAAGTCATTATAGATAGAGTCAAGTTCTTAAATTCTTAGGTCCAAAAACAATTTGTTCAGTGCTCTGATAATAGGACTTTTTCTCAGGGCAGATAAGAAACAACTAAGCTCACAAGAGACTAATGGATAAAATGGTGTAAACTTGCTGCAGGAAACCCTTGGCTTTCATGGAAAGAAAAGTTCTTTCAACTAATTGGAAGTAACTCTACTTGAGAAATAGTAACATGTCACTGTTTTTTTAAGAATGAATTTGCGTCCCCTGAGTATATAGAACAAGATACTTAGCTAATGAGTAAACCTATTAAGCACCAACACACATCTCAAAGAGCCTTTTATTCCTCTGCTTATCACCAACCAGTTGCTAATCCTAGAATGTAATACAATGAAGACTTTATTTATGTTTTCCCTGCTTTCCAAAAATAAACATAAAAACAAACAAACAAAAAAAAACCAACTGATTCCACTATGACAGAAGTAAAAAGAAAATGAAAGAAAATCTAGTAGTTTCTTAACCAAAATAAGAGAGTTTTCTGTTCCCTGAAGAGTAGAACTTCCTAATATGTAGTAGAATCATTATAATTTTTGTAATGAGGAAAACTGTAAACTACACATGGAAGGAAAAGTACTATATTTTATAATAAAAATCATATACTATAAGGGCATTTGCAAATTTGAGAAGAGAAAGGGAAAGGGAAGGAAAGTGGGAGGAGGAGGGAGGAGAGGGAGGAGGGAGGGAGGAGGAAGGAAGGAAGGAAAAAGGAAAGAAAGAGGGTAGAAGGGAGGGAGAGAGAAAGAGGGAATAAAGAGAGGGAGGGAGAGAGTGAGGGAGGAGAGAGAAAGGAAAGAGAGAGGGAGGGAGGGAAGAAGGAAGGAAGTCCTAACAAATTCTGTAGAGAAGGTTCTGGTGAAATGTCTACCAAATTTATTTCATTAAATTGTAATGTTAATATATGTTCCACCAAAAAATAAATAAATAAAAGATGTTATGGTCATATACATTTGAGAAATCTGCACCCCACCCTTTCCTGTACCACAGTAACAGTCATTATTAAATGGCAGTGATGATGTGAAATTATATAAGTATATGTAGCTTTGGTGGCCATTCTGACTTCAGGACTTTTTATGAAATGAACTACTACTGCAAAACAAACATTGAAAATACCCTTAAAATAACAAAAATCCGTAGAGGCTTCTATTTAACCTAATGTTAAATAGGTTAAATAGAAGCCTCTACGGATTTTTGTGAGAGATTCACCTAAACCACAGTTTCTCAATCTGGGCACTATCAACATTTGGGAATAGATAATATATGGTTGTTGGGGGCTGCCTGTACATGTAGGATATTTACAGTATCTCTGGTCTCTAAACGTTAGACGCCAGTAGCAACTCCATGCTCCCTATCATGCCCCTGAGTGTGACAACCAGATGCTTTATCTCCGGCCATTGTCAAATGTCCTCTAGGAGTCAAAATTGTTCCTGGTTGAGAACCAGAGAGATAATAGTCGCAGGCCAGAACTGAGCCCTGATGTGTCATTCAAATAGCTGCAGAATTATGTTAAATCCATAACATCTCCTTGGGTAAGTGTTAATGTATTTCAGTTCAATAGATGTCTACTATTATATAGAGTACCTATGTGCAAAATACTTTTCTAATACAATGAAGGATTATAAAAACAAACCTGAAATACGGTGCCTTCCATCAAGAACTTCAAAAGATAAGATATTTCTACAGTAATTGACTATTTCAATTCTATATGTTTATTTAATACCTTTTGAGAAATTTTATAATACATTTACTGAATGTCTAAGCATATTTATTGGAGTAATATGTTTGCAAGTATTCTAGACAGAATGGTCTGAAAGATTTAAGTAAAACTATAGAACTGACATATTATTTTGTTAACAAATGTTTGATGAATGAATCAAGAAACCCATTTAAACTACTGAAAGGAAGTCTTCAAAGGTGCTTTCAGGGAAATGGATTTTCTTCTGCACTACAACATATAACAAAGTAATGCTGGTCCTTTTCCAGAGATCGAAAAGGACTTACCTAAAAGCTCATACTTTAGCTTGGAATTTATATTTTTCTCTGTAGCTTGGGATATTAAACTTGCATAAGTTGGAGAGTTCTGAAAAAACCTGAGGATGATGAGGTGGATTGGCTGAAATCTGGTCTTTGAGCCGAAGGCCTGAGATGTGCTACTCTGGGCCCAGCATGGAAAGCACATCTATAGAAAAAGAACTGACCTGGAAGGCAGGAGACCTTGCTTCTAAAGGTGATTCTGACACTGCTCTGAAGTCTTAGTGCTTGGGGGTTTTTGTTTGTTTGTTTGTTTGTTTTAAGTCATTAGAAACCTAAATACACTTTCCCTGTATAAAATGAGAATTATGTCTTCTCAGTCTACCTCAAATTAAATTCTATAAATAAAAACATGACCTAAAATCGGCTGTATAAATATAAACCGTTAATGATCTGTAAAATTGCGTGACTATACTGAATATCCTCTCAGGTTGTTTCCAAGCTCTGAAAAATCCAGTTTTATCATAAAGCTTCCTCAGGTCCCCAAGATAGTCTATGTATTTATGAAAGAACAACATAGAGGTATTGGCCTCCTAAAATTCACTTGTTATCTTTCCTAAGCAGGCTAGACTGAGATCTAATGATTGATATTTTTGCAAGGGACAAAAGAAACATACAAATGAACAGTCACATAATTTATGGGCCCTGGGGGAATACTCCACTTGAGTTTTAACATTTAGGAAGAAACTGTGTCCATAAAAGTTTTTTTTGTTTTTTTGGGTTTTTTTTCCCTCTAACTTCTCAGTATCAATTGATAGTAAAGAACTATGACCCAGGCCTTGGTGCCCTGAGTGTGGAAGGGGCCGTAAAGTGCACTGCATCTCTTTTAACTGAACTGCCTTTCACGCAGTGGAGAAACTTAGATTTTACTGCTGAGATCTAACTAATCAAAATACTCCAGGGCTTGGCTTTCTACTGGTGTTATGTATGCCCACCAACACCCCAGTAGCTCTTCCTTGGGTAGTGAAAGATTTCTTAGGAAAGAGGAAGCCATTAGCCCTAGGTTTAAATCAAGCAACAGGCCGCATTTTTACAGAGTGAGATGGTCAACGTGCATTTGGCTTCACGTTCTCAAGAAACATACTAATCGTAGCAATAATATTACTACCATCGGTGTAATATTTTACAGTACATCCTGACATACTCTCATGTTCATTAACATTTTTAAAAAGTGCTTGAATGCACCTGGTGAAACTGGTTTTTACTTAATATATATATATATATATATATATATATATATATATATATATATATATATATATATATATATATATATTGCTATCCATTAAAAGCAAACCCCCACCTTTGTGATTTTCCCTTTTATTTTTTTCCTGAGAGAAGTCAGTCCATCTGAACAAAAGCATCAGAAGTTAGTGGAATATTGATGGAAGATTTTTAAAAACTATTCCAAAGGCTGGACTAAATCTCAGTGAAAATCAGGTTCCTACTTCCAGCTGTTCTTCAGGATTCATGGGAAGCGGTGGTGCCGGTTGGATTGGAAAGTTCTGGTGTGAAAACAATTTTCTTACTAAGAACCTACTCATTGTAGCCTGTCAGCAAACATAAGGTTTAGATATTTTGTGAAAACATTTCCTCAAAATAGCCCATAGAGTGCTTCCTGGGAAACATCTGAGAAAGAAGACAGAATTCAGTCAAGGAAGCTTGTGACCATGGAGGACAAGATACTCTATATAAGTTTCTCCATTTGGCAGATCCTGCACTCATCCTTGGTTCATTCTGTCTTCCTGCATTTTCTCTTTCCCTTCTGATACCAAAGCTCAATGGGGTGCATCTATACTTAGCATTTGCCTTGTATAAATGGGAATCTGTAATCTCCTCATACATGGCAAGGATGATTCACTTTGTTTTTTTCTTACTGTTGTTGCTAATTGGAGAATTACCTCACTGCGGCACTGTGCAGGAACTATGGTTCCCTTGTAGACTGAATCTTTATTAGGTAAAAGCAACGCTAGCAAAGACAATTCAGAAAACACAATATTTTAACTCAAAATATTTAACTGAAAATACTTAATGGTAAAACACCACCATCCAGTGATTTTTATGGAAGTTTTTCAAAACATGAAACTAACACTTAAAAAGTAAACTAAGCCCACACTTATTTTAATTAGTCACTATGTGACTATTAGGTAATTTTACAGATGGGTGAAAAACATCAACACCAAATATTTTATTGAGTTTCCATTTGCCAAGGAATTGTGTCCTGATGGGTAAAATAGCATGTGTCCACAAAGAAAAGTGCAATCTTATGGTAAGATAAGTCATATAGCCCCAAAAGTTTAAATAAGAACTAAATAGTAAATCAACCAAAATTATAAGCATGCCTAATGTATTACTTGAGGATTTTCCATAGCCGAGTTCAGAAAAAGATGAATTCATTAGGGGCAAACATCTATATGAAATATGGAAAAGCTCCATGAAGAAAGATTAAAAGCTGGGCCTTAAAGTTGGCTAAACTTTGTCCAGGTAGAGAAAAGAGGAAAACACCATTACATGGGGAAGTCCATCAGTATAAGTGTGATTCAGTGTGTACTGTGCTCTGTGCCATACTCTGTTCTAGGTTATAGGCCCGTAGGGGTAGACAGATACATTCCCTGCCCTGGTGGAATTAGTAGCCTGGTCCCCTAAAGAACATCAGGGGCAAGAGTTGGGGAGAGCAAACAGATTAGCAAGAATAGAAATGTCCTATAGGGACAGGACAAAAAATAAAAATAAATGGGTGTACTAGGATAAGACAGTAGATCTGCTACAAGACTGCTCCCAACAGTTGTGGGGTCAAACAAATCTCAATACATGGCCATCCTGTATCATCCGGGCCCCCCAAAAATGAAGGGGAAGAGGTGAGAAGTTGGGAAGGGATTATAAATGAGCACTTGAATTGGGGCAAGGAGGGACACAGTTTTTGCTAATTACCTAAATCTGACCTAAACATCTTTTAACCTCAGCTAGCAGTCATTTTCTTCATGACTGATTGATCAAGTTGATCCAATTTGAATCTCTGTTCTTATTAGCTGCCTTAGCACATTGTTCACTTTCACTGAGCCTCAGTCCCACCACTGTAAATTGACATAAAGATACAGTTGTTATGAGGATTAAATAAGACAATGGAAATATATAGCGCCTGCTGTTCTCCACCTCTCTCCACCTCTAATCCCTGCCCAGCCCTGTGAAGTAAACCCATCCCCATCCTACCGATAGCAGAATGATTGCCCAGGTTCACCAAGCCCTGGGGAACATTCTGACTTTGACAACCAAACTGCTGCACTTGAACTGCATCCTACATAGACAATAAAGAGCAATCGCAGATTTGTGAGCAGAGGACTGATTTGTTTTCCTTCATTCCCACTGGGGCATTTCATGTTTTAATATAGCAGTTCTATCTGAGGGATGGAAGCAGGAGGGAGAGATAGTAAAGACAGTTCGGAACTTCCTGAGCCCATCTTTTGAATCCTGGGTATGAAGAATAGGCAGTTAAATAACAGGTCATACTATAAAGAAGTGGGGTTAGAATTCAGGACCACATTCAATAGTTCCAGGGTCCTGTGCTATGCCCCCTATGTCATAGTGCTTGTTTGAAAATGAACCTCCATTTATGCCTTACATCTGTCAATGTCTTACCACTCCAAGAGCACCTGCATTTACATTCTATCTTTAGTCATAAAATGAGCTTGTGTTTAGGGAATATCAAGGGTTATAAGAGATAAGGAGGTTTTTTGTTTGTTTGTCTGTTTGTTTTTTGATAAGAGAAGCTATATAGAGTTGCCCTGAAATCAGACTAGAGCTGCTACAGAAATAATCCTTTACACCGAATAACAAAAACCACACCATCAGTAGATCATAAACTGGGCGAGGGAAGCTATTACTTTAATAAAATCTACTAAAAGCTTTTTTTTGGCTCCAGGTGCAACTCACAAATCTCCACAAATCCGGGAGCTGCTCCTGTTGATCCAGAATCAGAACAGACCCCCAGGGCATGGTGAGGAAATGATAGGCTTAGAATTTTGTAGTTTTTTTCTTGGAAATCAAACCAAAAATGATTAAGTAAGGGACAGTTGAAGAGTAACAGTACTGAAATATAACATTATTCTTTGTATTTCCTGTTCTATATTAAATTTCTCAACAAATAATAAGTACTTTTCTAAAATGTAGCGGTTCTTTTTTTTATTTTCTTAAATTAATTTTTTATGATGGTATTGGTTAATGAAATCCAGCAACTTTCAGCTGTATACTTTAACAGCAAGGTATATATATATATATATATATATATATATATATATATATATATATATATATTTACACTCTGTGTTCACCTCCCGTAGTTAGATTTCTTTGTCACCAAATATTTGACCCCATTTACCCCCTCTACCTGCCCTCTTCCTCCTCCCCACTGGTAATCACTAGTCTATTGTCCATGTCCATGAGTCTCTGTTTATTTGTCCTGTTTATTTGTTCCTTTTAGGTTTATATCCCACATATAAGTGATATCATGTGATTTTCAACTTTTTCTGTTAGGCTCATTGCGCTCAGCACGATTATCTCGAGGTCCATCCCTATTGTTGCAAATGGCACTAAAATGCAGTTTTTAACAAACTATATTTATCCTGTAATTATAGGATTAGCAGAGCATTAGAAATAAGAGTAAAAATTTTAAATGAAAATATAAAAAATGTTTCAGATTTTTAAAACTTAAGACATTAAAGTCTATTGACCCTGACCCAGAGTTAAAAGAGCCACGTGTAGGTCATGGATCAAGTCTTGTAAAAATTTCTTCTTGACACATTTCCATTGTTTTGTTCAACGTAAAATCCCATAATTGTTCAGTATCATGTTCCAATAGAGGATAAAGAAGGAGTTCTCCTTTTTTGCTAACCACAGTAAAATTTGTAAAACTTAATAGCTAAAGCTGAAGTGGAAGGGGCATAATGGTGTTCTTTACGTTAAGACACTGGCAAAACTCAGTATTCTGCAGCAAGACTTAATGAAAGATACTTAGGCACCCGGCACATTCCCAGGGAGCAGCCACTTGAATGTTACTTGTGAAGTACTTTTGAAGAAACTCTCCTCCATAAACTACGTGCAGGGGGTGGGGGTGGGAGGTAGTTAAGAAAAGTACTCTGCAATCACTAAATCTGGATTGAGGTTCCAGGCTGGATGGCCTATCTGTGTGACCTTGGGTGAGACGTTTAACTTTTCCAGGACTCCCGTCTCCTTTATGACCTGGAAGGACTGGATAAGAGGCAATGGCTGCCACAACTGTGTGAGTTTATGGGTTTCAGGGGAATAAGGCAGAGGATCTTGTTGAGTGACACATTTGAGGAGAGGGCATGCACCACTACAAGGCAGTCACTAAGAGTCTGCCCAGGGCTGATTAGGTAATGCTTTTTCTAATATCTCCAAAAAGCTTCTTGCCAATATTTATCTGGCCTTGAATATAATAAAAGCCAACCACCAACAAACCTCAGGAGTTATGTAATACTAGGTGGGCCTTGTCCAAACCTTGTTTTTCATTTCCAATGTGACTTAGGGATAGGAGAAGCAAACACTCAGCAAATACCTAACGCACATGCTAGAGTGTAGGCACTGGGCTCCCCTGTGCTAATTGCTATGGAAGTACCATGAATCTGATAGGCATAGTCCCTGCCCTCAGAGAACTTACAGTCTAGACAGGAGGATTCAGACACACCAGTAAGCAGGAGAAACACCAGCAGAGGGGTTTGTTTCAATGTTACGGAACACAGAGCTGAACTATATATCTTGGGAAATTAAGGCAAGCTATTGGGAGGAGATACCAATGAAGCTAAGCCTAGGGTATATGTGCACTGCCATTCAATAAACCAGAATTTTTATGAGACAATTGATCTCTGAAAATCGACTTGTGAGGCTGTATCAAGAGTTGAAATTTGTAATAAGTAGAGCCAATGAACCATACAGAATACGAAAATATGTGTGTTTAGGTTAAAAACAAATATATAATTTGAAACAAAATTCTAAGCACTTACTATTATTTTGGCTTCTCTCCTTTTCTCCCTTCACTCTACACGTGTTCCTACATGATGGTTTTCTAACTTTTGTTCAAATAAAGCTTTAACAAGAGCCTTAGTATCCAAATACAATACAATAAGAAATGCTGCCTTGGTTGAAGTTGTGGGACAGACCTGAAACTGTGCCCAAAATCTAACCTCCCACCCCCATCCCCAAGCTGCCCCTGAGACATTATCTCAGAGGGGCTCAGCAAAATCCAATTTGCAAAACAATCACCTGGTCTACCTCTCCTTTTAGGAATGAAGCTCTGTAATATCTTTAATTTTTAATTTAATTTACACCTTTAATTTCCTTTTCTAGAAATTGAGCTTTAGTTTGCCTAAAATCAACTATACTAGTGAACTTTTGTTTGGCTATAAAAATTCCAACAGTGCTGAAATAATGAGCTCATTTTCAAATCATGCTTCCTTACCCAGAGAAGTAGCATGAGAGAATGAGAGAGCCGGGCATGGAATCCAGGTCTCCTCACTCAGGCCACTCTGCCCTGTTGCCTCTGCCCAGAATGTAAATCAACCATAGGCATACACATCAATCTATATATTGTACATAGTCTCTTTTCTTTTCTGATTTGTAGATTTATTGCTAAATCAAGAATTGGAGGATTCCATACTAGTTATTGGCCTTTTCCAGTTGAAATTCAAGACCCAGGAGGAAAAAATAAATAATCAATAAACACCCAATAACACTTCACATATATTCCTGCTAAGAGAGCTCAGATAGACTTGGTCTCCTTAAACAAGACAAGGCACTAAAGCAAATGGTACCTTTTTCTACTGTATTTGTCTGGACGAAAGATTTCAGATACCTATAGCTAGTTTGAGTTCTCAACCAGTCAGTTTTTGTCTGTATGTTATAGAAAGCACTGTGCTGTCTGAATTTTAAAAAAGGGTATTTATTGAAAAATGTGGGCATAAGATTCAGGATGATCCTACTTAGAAACAAGCAAGAACCAGAGATTGGCCACTACTAGGGATGTTTATAGTATCACCACAGCAAGATGCTGCTCCAATTCCAGTTTCACCCATCCTTTCTCGTCATGCTACTCATTCAATATTCACCCTTCCAAGACAGAAACATCCAACTGGCTAAGCTTCAGTCATATGCCCATATCTCTCTGCCATTAAACAGGAGAGGTTTCCTAGCATCTCATAGACACACAGTGGGAGGAGATTCCTCAAAGTCTATAAGTGAATTCAGATGCTAGACAGCCAAAAAATGCCAAGTGTCACATTATCTGGATAGTATGAGTCAAAGATTATGTTATTAGACGTTTAATTATAGATGAATGTAAGATATTTGAACTATAGGTAAAGGTAAGAAAGAAGAGTAGAAGTCTCAATTCCAGAAAGAATTAAAATTCTTGGACCATAAGGAACAAGAAGAAAGGTGTTTTAAGGCTTTATTGCATTTATTCTGTACAATTTTATCTGAAGTGTGACCTATAAAATATACTCTGTTTCATCAGATACTCATCATGTATCTCTATTTTTGAGACTCAAAATGCTAGGTAGCACATTAAAGATTCCAAAATGTTATTTCATTTGCCATTTTCCAAACTTCTTTACCACTGAGTCCTTGACACACACAGAATCAGTTTTTCAAAAAACATAATTTTGAGAAATGTTATTTCTCTTAAAAGAAGTAACCTCTTGAATGCTATGAAACATGTAAGGTCATTTCACAAGAGTTAAGACCTTTCTCTCTAGGGAAAAAGACCTCTCAAATATTCAGTCCTTAAAGTAACTTAATTGGTGATTATTATTTAATCTTTGATTCCATGGAAGTTATAGTAGCCTGCTCTAATCAGATTTCAGGGTTTCCCAAAAGATAAGAACAGGTAAGGACTTTGATTAAATGCTCCATTCAAAAGCCATAGGTTGCTAAATGGTTAAGAAAACAAAACCTTAAATATGCTACCAAACAAGACTCACTTTGGATGAAAAGATACACACAGTAAAGAGATAGAAAAAGATATATCATTAAAATGGTGGGGGAAATCTGGCATTGCAATACGTACACCAGACAAAATAGATTTTAAAACAAAGGCTATCACAAGAGACAAGGCAGGACCCAGTAATCCCACTCTTGGGTTTTATCTCAAGGAACTCAAAACACTACTTCAAAGGGACATGTGTTTCCTGAACATACGTTCATTGCAGTATTACTTACAATAATCAAGATATGGAGGCAACCTGGGTGTCCATTAATGGATGAATGGGTAAAGAGGTGATACATATATACAATGGAATATTACTCAGCCATTAAAAAAAAAGAATGAAATCTTGCCATCTGCCAAAATATGGATGGACCTAGAGGGCATTGTGCTGAGTGGAGTAAGTCAGACAGAGAAAGACAAATGCCATATGATTTCACTTATTGGTGGAATCTAGAGAACAGGATAAACAAAACAAACAAAACAGAAATAAGCTCATCGATAGAGAGTATTTTGATGGTTGTTGGATTGGCAGGTTTGGGGAGGTTGGTGAAGGGGGAGAGGATTAAGAGGTACAAATTGGTAGTTACAAAATAGTAATGAGGATGTAGAGTATAGCATGGGGAGTATAGTCACTAGTATTATAATAACGATTCATAGTGTCAGGTGGGCACTAGATTTATTGGAGTGATCACTTCATAAGTTATATAAATGTTAACCACTGTGTTGTATACTTCAAACTAATATAATATTGTATGTATGTCAACCGTAATTGAAAAAAATTTAAATATTTTTTTAAAAAACAACTTTGATTCTATCTTAAGGGCCACCTCTAATGGTCAATGAGTAATTGGTAACTCTTCTCCCTCTACTTAATTGGTAAAGTTTGATGGACTATCAGAAGCCCTCTTAAAAAGGAAACATAAATTATAGGAAAAATACTAGAGCTTTTGGCTGGATGCTAAAGTGCAATTCTCCATTCCCTTGTCTGTAGGAGCTCTGGGTCCTTCTCTCCCCTACAGTCCACAGCCCATGTGCCCTACTTTCAAATAGCACTGCCAGCCTTCATGTTGTCCATTTCTTTGTAACCAAGAACGTGACAGCTGAGAGCATGAGACATCATTGAAATCACTTCCTTTCATTATTACCCCCTTTAATTAAACGGAGATAAAAAAAAATTAATCCCTGGCGAAGTCTGAGAGTGAGAGGTATCAAGTGTTTTATCATTATATCCTGCCAGCAACTCCATACTTGGCCTCGTATCCAGGCAGCAGATTATTGTAGCTTGCCCGACAAACATGATTAATAACTCAGCCAGAGCTTTTGTACTAGATGTAGTGTTTGCCAAAAATGGCAGGACTCAATGGAGAAGGGGGCACTGCAGTGACAGTTACTTCCCTGCCATATGACCCTTCTTTGTAATTAAAAACCAAACTCGATTATGTAGCAAACATCCAATGACATAAGTCTTCTCCTCCCTCCTTTAAGTGATGATTGCTGATGCTGAGATTATTTTCACAGCTCTAAAATAAAGCAAAGGAAATATGTGATTTCTCCAAATGCAGTTTGCACATTCAACATTCGCAGCCCCAGGCTTAAAATCTTTATCCCTGTGCATGAGATACACGGAACACTAAGTGCATTTGTCAGGAAGAAGAGAAGCTAGGAATCAGTGCATCCTCTTTACCTGATGCCATTTGACAACTTGCTGTGGCAGAAATTAAAGAAAAACAGGAGGCCATACTATCCCCAGACACTCTCCAAATGAGGTGGCTTGTTGGTGACCAGGTTCCAGGGCTATTTCTGCTGCTGAATAGTTCTGTCAGTTATACCATTTTTCTCCCACTTTGGTACAGTTTGTTCCTTATTGTTTAGTGTGGTTGCTTTCCTGCTGTGGCAGCTTCCAGACAGCAGCTGTGATGCCACCCACCAGCATCCCAACAATGCCAACCAACTCAAGTAAACAGGTTGTGTGATTTGACCCCTCCCACACACATGTGCGAGGAAATGCTGGTGATGCAGATTTCAGCTGGAGGATGCCTCTCAAGGAGCAGCAGACCCACACAAGGGAAGCTAAATCCTGCCTGATTTGATTTTGAGGGAATAATCACTTTATTTATAAAGTCCCCCTCCTACCATTGCCCTGGAAAGCAGTCACAATAGTGACTAGATAAAAACATTAATTAAGACATCATAAGCCAGCCACCCTGAAGGCACAGGAATAAAAATAAAGAAGAAATTTGCTAAAGGGGGAGTTTCAAAAGGGTTGCCTAAAAGAAATAAAGTGTGAGAGAGATACACTTGAGCTCAAAGGGCCCAAGTCCTTAGAGAGCTCCAAGCCGACAGCTCTGCAGCCCCACGACCTCCACCAGAAAGGTGGGAGCTAGGAAGAGAAGCACAGGCAGCTACTGAACGACACATGTGATTGGGCTGCTAGGTCCGCCATGTCTCTTAAAAGAACGAACCAATGGCATATGGACAGAGATGGGCCTGAATGCTCTATTATTTCCTCTAAAAGTCAGTGGAACTAACCAGTAAAACCCACTTCATAACTCCTTATATGAAAATAAATAATTGCCTAATACACTCCAAACTAAGCATGTGATTTTTCAACTCTGAACCTGTAACCATCAGTATCTTTCCAACCTTCAAGGATGATGGTTATTTCCCCAGTAGAAAGATAAAATCAATCAATCTATAATCAGATCTATAATAAATGCTCTTTAGCAATACTGTGTACAAGAAAGGATGATTGTCCATACACAGTCACAACCACATGCAACTCAGTATTAATATCAGAACTCTTAAAATGTGATCCATCATATGCATCCAGGGGGATGTGATGAGATTGCTACCCATCACTGTCCCTTACTTTTTTTCATCCCATTGGGGAAAAAATTTCTAGTTCTCCTGAATAAAGCCATGAATCATATTTCAAGTACTTCTGCAAATAGGAAATCATCCGACAATTTTAAGAGTACCACAAATTTTCAGAGCTATTATGTATTATAACATGTTGTGGTCTGCTCACCAAGAGTAGTAGCTAGAAGAAAAATATATATAAATCTCAATAATATTTACATTAATTTGTAGCATATCTAGAAAAAATGGGCTTCACGAAAACATATTTGTGCAAGATGGCCTCTTCACCTGATTTGACCCACTCTACACACATATCTTGGTGCTAATTATCATGTAGGAGTTATTTGGTCCAGGTATCTATACAAAGAACCTAAAATGATTTTTTTTAATATAACTAAAGGCTTCATTGACAATGACAATCTCTCATCTGTAATGAGAAATGTAAGGCTAATTATATGCACTTGTTATACAATGACCTAAAAAGCTTTAGAATAGATTCAAACATCAGATTGCAGCTCATCATCACCCAGGACCACGGCCAAGGTAATTGTCTCTATATTGATCCAACCTGTGTGTTCCTTATTCTTGTCTCAAGTGAGCTCTGATCACTGTGGAGATGCCAATTTCTTATGTTGAGGCCTAATACTAAATACGAGTCTTTGCTTATGCACTTACTCAATGTACGATCCTTGATTATTGAGTAGTCAGCACTGAAAATGCCTGAGTAGTGCCAGAGCTGTGCCTCTTACCTGAACTCCCTCTGCTTGGGTGCTCGCTGTAGAGATCAGCATATCCTAGGCTCTGGTGGCTGCAGATTGCTCCATGTGCTCTGCCTGAGAGTGAACTTGAAAGGAAGAAATGACCTGATTAGAGGCCTCACTGAGAATGGATCCTCATACTAACCCCACAAGCATGCCCTTCATGATCATGCTGTGAGAATCGATGATGTCCAGTGTAATGAAGACTTGCAAGTGAGAATCATGAGGCTATTTTTGCTTCTAGCTAAACGGAGAAATCCTGGTCTTAAAGAAATTATGCCTCAAGGTTGCTAGTTCTGATTAAAGAAAGCAAACCCAAAACGTGGCTCAAGATTTTATATCATGTGTGAGTGTATAAACAACAAACAGAAACTGCAATCACTTATTTAGGTGTTTTGTTTTGTTTTGTTTTGTTTTGTTTTAGGAGAGGTGGCTGTTATCAACACCTTATATGAAGTTAAAAATTAAGTTTATTCAAAGTTTCCCCCAAAATCCAAATTCAAGGTAAACTTGTTTTTCATTTATTGTGATTTCCATTAATATTTACTCTTTAAATTGAATAGTAACAGGTTTTATATGAAACTGAGTCAGATAACAAAAACCACACATAAAAATCAATCTCATGATTTTAAACTCATACCTTATTGCAGTCAGTTATTCTCAGATACTTGAGAGTTATGAGTTTTATGGATGTGCATATAATATTAATAAAGATTGTAGTTGTGATCATAAGCAAAGAGAAAATTGGCTTTTGTAGTAACATTACAAATCTCAGATTCAAAAAAAGATGTTTTGAGCTCCTGCTCTGTGCTATAGAGCATGCTCAATGCTGAGAAAATAAATAAAGCACAGTCCATTATCTCAGATTGTTCACAGATAGTTACAGAACCAAAGAATAAGTAGCAATTGAAAACATAATGATAGGTACATTATTGGTCAGAAACATATTTGGCAGCAAGTAACCCAAAACCAAACTGGCAATGACTTTAAGAGGAAGCAATTTATTTGCCTAATTTAACAAGAAATCTGGGGATAGTTAGCTCAGGGCTGACTCTATGTCTCAATCATAGCATCATGGACCCAGGTTTTTTTAAGTCTTCTTACTCCATCATCCTTTAAATATGAGTTTCATACTCATGGTCACACAATGGCATAACTAACACCATAAATTTTATTCACATTCCAGATAAAAAAGGAGACAAAGACCAAAGGGAAGCATTCCATTTTTCAAAAAAAACCCAAAAATCTAATTAGAAATAGGCAGAAGACCTGAATAGACACTTCTTGAAAGCATACGGATGGCCCACGGACATATGTAAAGATGCTTAAATCACTAATCATCAGGGAAATACACATTACAATCACAATGTGATATTACCTCACACCTGTTAGAATGGCTATTATCAAAAACTAAGCCAATAACAAGTGTTGGTGGAGATACAGAGAAATAGAAACCCTCATGCTCTGTTTGAGGAATTGTAAACTGGTACAGCCACTATGGAAAACAGAATGGAGGTTCTTCAAAAAATTAAAAATAGAACTACCACATGACCCAATAATTTCACTTCCAGGCATTTATCTGAAGAAAACAAAAACACTAACTCGAAAACACCTATGTACCTCTATGTTTATTGCAGTATTATTTACAATTGCCAAGATATGGAAGCAATCAATAGATGAATGAAGAAAACACACACACACACACAATGGAATATTACTCGGCAATAAAAAAAGAATAAAGTCTTACCATTTGTGATAACATCAACAGACCTAGATGATATAGTATGCTAAGTAAAATAAGTCAGACAGAGAAAGACAAATAATGTATGACTGGACTTATATGTGGAAACTTAAAAACAAACAAACAAACAAAAAACACAGAGTTAGAACAAGCTGATGGCTGCCAAGGGAAGGGGTTTGGGGGATGAATGAAAAAGGTAAAAGAAATAAGAGGTATAAACTTCCAGTAGAAAATAAGAGCCATGGGGATGTAATATACAGCACAGAATATAGTCAATAATATTATAATAACTCTGTATGGTGACAGATGGTTACTAGACTTATGATGATCTCATTGTAAGGTATGTAAATGTAGAATCACTATGCTGTACACCTAAAACTAATACAGTATTGTTCGTCAACTATACTTTAATTAAAAAAAAAAAAAGTTTTCCCAGAAGCTCTATCCAGAAACTCCTATATTTCAGTTGCCAGAAATAGGCCAGTCACCTATTAGCAAGGTAGTATGGGAAGATAAGTATTTTAGTTTTTGCCATAATGGGTGCTAATAAATGAGGAACAAGTGGAGAAGTGCAACTATGTAGAGTATTAGAGGAAACAGAAGATCCCAAGGGCATTTTAAGCAAAGGACACAGACGCCCTGCAAGCTGTTCAGTATGACTGGGACACAAGACTCATGCTGGGGAGTAGACAAGATGAGACTGGAGGTTTGTGAAAAGACTAGAGGCAGGTGGGCATGTGAAATGTTTTAAAGAGTCAAGTAAAGAGGCTATGCCATACTAAATAGTTTTGTCTTTATGGTAGAGTTTAAAAGACACCATTTTATCATAATAAGCCTTGTAGTTGATGTTACAGCCTTGCCTCGTCTCCGGCCCCAAGTGTCTTCAATCTCATCTCGTCCCTTACTCTAGTGCTATCTTTGCCACACAGTTTCTGATCTCTCCCCACCCTCACCCCGACTTCAGTGAGCACACAGGTGCAGGAAAATCTGAAAGCTCTCCAGGCTGGTGGATGTGCTCTGCTACGTTCTGCCTGACGGTTACGTGGCAGGCACTCCTCTAGGGAGCATTTTGTATGCCTAGTTGTTGTTTTTCTTTAGAAATAAATTTGGTTGGGAACTCAGTGCCTGGCACTCTCATCCTGCAGAATTTGGCCAGAACCCTCCAGTGTGTCCAAAACAAAGCTCTGCCTTAATTGCCTCTGGCAAAATATTTGAAAATAAAATCCAAAATGCAAGGAAAGTATATTGCTGACATTGACAGTACCCAAATTGACACATTTGCCTGGTTAGAGAACTTATGTCAAAAAGAAGTAAAAATAGAAATTCAAGCCGCATCATCCTTACCTGGGCATGTTCTCTGGATTTGTGTAGAAAGCTCATTAGCATATTCCCCAGCCTCTCTTGATTGGAAGATACAGAGTACTAGCTGTACAAACATTGCTCAAACAGCTTCCAAGAATATCAACAGAGAATGGTGATGTCAAATAGTAACTTTAATGAGAGCATTGTTGCTCAGAGATGGGAAACTGGCAAGTGCTGGGTGTGAAGTGAAGGAGGCAGAAAGAACTGCATAGAAGTAAATGGCAAAGAATCAAGATGAAGGTTGAGATGAACCTATCTCACCTCAGGAATAGAAACCAAACAGAACCACCTCTGGATCTCACCCTATGCATAAATACAACACACACAGATATTCTTGGAAAGTTTTCCCACCACTGAGCTATAATTGAACTAGAAATAAATTTTTTAACATCATAGTCATGAGAGTTTCTATTAATTGGCATGATAAATGAGTTTGTGAATCAGGGGCTGCTCTGATGTTTCCTATTCGTTCCTTTGTCATACCACTCGGGCGCTGAACTATCATGATAGACAACTTAACGGAAATACATTTTTGTCATCTCTGATTCTTCTAGAAGACAGGAAAGATGGGTGAAGGATCCTAGAAAAGGGAATATAATGAATGTACCTAATCATTTCTATTGGATTTGCTATGCCATTTGCCCATTCACCTGGATAATTGGCAGATGATCTTAATCAGTAAGACACAAGACTTGGTCTTATGCCATGGATCATTCTAGTGAACAATGCTGACCAGAAAGCCTTTCTTTCCTGGACCATTTCTTTTTAATTGTGCCTCTCCACTCTCTTTGGTAATGCAGTTCCCTCATTCTTTTGCCTTTCCCTATCCAAAATCCCTTCAAAATTGGATTTTGAAATATCTATAAGTTATGTATACCATAGAGAAATGAAGTCACGATTTAGAAACACTGGTATTGCAGTGCTAGTACCAGAATGGCCTATATTTGAATCCCAGCTCTGCCATGTCACCACATGTGATTTGGAGCAAGTTAGTTACCCCAATGAGCCTCATTTTACCTGAAATGGGGATGATGGGTCATCGTATGCACTGCAGGGAGTTGCTATGGAGTAACTAGGAGTGACTAGACTTGCACAGAGTGATCCTGACAAATGATAGTTATTCACATTATGGTACCTCTTCCCATGGTATTTGCAATTGTAAACATTTCAAATTGGAATGAAGAGAAACTTGGACAGAGAAACGTTCAGGAGCAGTGGGAAAGGAGGCTATGCTGCTTAAGTATGAAGCTACACCAAACCTTCCAGTGAAACCTATGCTAAATCAGTGTTTCGGAGTTTGTGATGCGTGTGCCTGAAAGGCATGTGGCACCTTTTAGGGCCAACAATAATCCATGGCTTGACCTCTTGCTGGGTGTTCTAGGGTGCCCTAAGATGCTCACAAAGACCAGGGTTAACAAGCAGATACCCCAAGCTCTGACCATACCGTAACTGGCTCTAAAGATATCAGGTCAGCATAATGCATTTTCCACAATTCTTAAAAAAGATCTTAAAAACAAACAAACAAACAAACAAAAGATCATCAGCTAGCTAGGTAGAGAATTCAGGAAAACACATGAACCATTCTTCCAAACGTAAAAGATAAGTGGCATGTGGGGCTTTAAGAAATAATGTCCACTGAGACTAATGCCTTGCACCAACTAAGTGCTCAATAAATATATAAGGGAGCCCCTTCTGCCTGCTGCCTTACAAGTCATAAAGAAAGGATGACATTTGAAATGGGTCCTCCAAAAGTTCTGCTGTTTAAGAAAAATTTGCAACACCTTAATGAAAAAAAATGCAGGAATTTTTTTTAACTGGAAAAATATTGTGAACATTGGTTTTTGACTGCAAAAAAAAAAAAAAAAAAAGAAAGAAAAAAAATAGAGAAGCTTAGGCTCTGCAGAAACAGCAAGCATTGCCTGTGGCAAATTCACAAAATTTCATAGTTCCACCAGAAGCAAAGTGTCAGAGATTTCCTCAGAGGAGCTACATTCCCAGTTGGAAATGTGAAATTTTAGCTCAGAAAGAAATCTGGGTGTTCTGCAAAAAGTTAAAACTGATTCTCTCTCTCCTTTTTTTTTTTTTCTTTTGATTTTGGGTGAGGCCAAGCCATCCCAAGGTGGGGAAAGTGATGAAGAAAGTAAGGTCTGGAATCAAAAGTAGAGAAGGGGCGGAGAATGGAAGAAGAGGTTCTGGGCAGGAGAGGGCCTAAGCAGGTTCAAAAGGAAGGCGCAGGATGACAGATGTGCTGGGCCTTACAGACTTCAGGAGCTTACAATTTTGTCTAAGACCAAGATCAGCGAATCAAACCCCCAACCTAGACCCGAAGACCAGGACTTCTTTTCGTGAACTTTATTTCTGCCAAATCCAACCTCTTCTCTCTGTTCCTGCCTCTGGTATTTTCTTTTGATGAAACTGTGCCAGGTTTTTATTATACAATTTCAAAGAGAAAGGATTTCACTTTTGTCTTTGGACTGAATTTTTAAGATGTAATTTCCTAAAACAAGCTTTGGAGAAGAGCATAAAAGTAAAACTTTAAGATGTTTCACAAACATCAGATTCTTTGTTCAAAGGACTGCAAAGCCTTATAAATCTTCAGCTTTGTTCTGTGGGTTCCAGATCCTTCTCACAGAATTTCAGACAACACTGTATATGAGGCACGGAAATTGAACTGAGGAGGGTTGTGCAATGGGGATATTTAAATACCATATGTTTTTAATTCCATTAATAAAATATTATTTGGGGGGGGGTAGGCTGGAGACCACTACTAAGGCACTGAATAATGATTTCTTTATTAAATGAGTCTTCCACTATCCCTGAAGACCCTTTGTATATCCATTCATTTTCTTCCTAACCCAGTCAGCATTGCCTCTTTTATTCTTCAGACGGAGGAATAAACATCAGAAGATTCAAAGGTTTATTTTGAATATATGTAGCCTTCAGGCAACAGATAAGAACCTACACTAAATATAGCTTCTCTTGTCAGAATTGACCTACCTCTGATGGAAAGAAGACTGACCTCATAAAACATTCAATTTACCTCCATTACTCTATCAAATGGGAAGGAATTTGGAATGGGATACAGGGCATTTAGTGGTATATGGCATACAGTGCTGGCATATAGGACATTTCAGGGCACTCAAAGAGGTTAGATGTGTATGAAGATGAAAGGCCATTCACTCCAAGTTATGCAATACAAAAACATTCACCAGGAAGTCAAACATAAATTAAGGTCTGTCCCATCTCACAGTCAGTAAATGAGTTGAAGATAAATGCTCAACTGTTTGGAACAATAATTAATTAACACTGAGGGCATAGTTACCATATTCCACACCTGAATTACATAGAAGAAAAGAAATGAGAACTTAAACAGGGAGATCAAACTCTGCTCCAGTTTGTAAATAATTGTTTTTAAAAACTCCTCCTGGGGGGGGACCGTAGGTTCTCTCTCCCCTGGAGGAGTTTCATTAATGAGGAAGAGTTGACTGCTGAGTTTGAGGAAATGGAAACTTTCGTATACACTGTAAGTGGTGTGCTGAAAGGGAGATTCTAAATTATTCATGATAAGTTAACGACACTGAGAGAAATAGAAGAGAAAGAATGAGCCTGGGTGACTAGAAAGGCCCACAGTCCAGAGGGTACTCATAAAAGGACTTTTTCAAGATCAGCCACACGCAGATTTGAATTTCACTGAGTGAATTGGTAAAAGAGAGTAATATAATGAATGAGAAACACCAGAGTCAGATCTGAAAACAGGAAACCACTGAGAATTGACAATGAGCAAAAAGAAAAGAGGTCAGTCTCCTGCAGAACAGCGTTCCATTGATATTAATTCAGCCCTCTAGCCTCCTAATGTTACTCTAAGTGTTTCTCAAACTTCTTTGTGCATACAAATCACCTGAAAATCTTGTTTAAATGCAGATTCTGATTCAGGAAGTCTGGAGAGAGGGCAGAGACTTTGCTCCCAGGTGATGCTGATGCTATGAATCCAAGGACCAACCGCGCATTGAGTACTAAAGTACCTAAGTCTGAATCTCATCGGATCGGTGCAATCATACAAACCAAAATAAGAGCCCTGAAGGTACTTTAAGACAGTGGGGCCGCCTCGTCTCTGGAGTATCTCTAGATCTGGTTCACTCTGTCTGTGTAACATGGTTCTCCTTGCAGGGCATTAATTGAATGAGTATGATGAAGGTGGCATCCAAATTGTCATTGCAACACTTCCCCCCTTTCTGACATTACAATCTAAGATAAATTATTCAATTTTTGAGCCTGAGTTCTATAAAATGATAATAAGAATCTTTAGGGCTTTTGAGGATCAAAATTGGACTCTAAGTAAGCAACAAATGAACAGGACAAACAGAGACTCATGCACATGGACAATAAACTAAGGGTTACCAAAAGGTAGGGGGTGGGGGAGGAGAGGGGAGGTAGACAGGTAAAAGGGGGTCAAATATGTGGTTACAGAAAGAAATCTAACTATGGGAGGTGAACACAGTGTAAATACATATATGCCTTACTGTTAAAATGTACACCTGAAACTTATTGGATTTAGTTAACCAATATTACCATAAAAAATTATTTTTTTAAAAAAGAACTCAACAAATATCAGCGCTTCTTCCTTCTTTCCTGTACTAAATAAGCACAATTTTCACTGATTTATCTGACAATAAACACAGCACTTTCACTGACACTTTTATTTTGTCCTTTTAAAATTCATAAACAAAATCCATGTTATCCCTCTCCGAAGGTGAGGAAACCGAAGCTCAGAGAGGTTTAGTGCAGGAATCGAGAGCCTAAGGTTTGAATGGAGCACACCTGAATTCAGATCCTCTATGCTTTACAGAAATGTTATTATTCATTTATTTGTTTATTTGTTTATTATATTATTTTGCAGCAGAAAAGAAAAGCTTTATTAGAAGGGAAAGTACACCTCCAGACATGGAAGTGGGCCTGAGCAAAAGAAGCGTGGCTCCAAAGGCCAAAATTGTACCATTTATAGTGGCACCTATATTAAGTAAAATCATGTAAAATGCCTCTCAGAACTTCCTGTTAAATGTTGGTTTTCTCTGTTCCTTCCTAAAATGCTACAATAATGATGGAAAATAATTTAAGTCACTGTATTAGTTTGCTAGGGCTACCATAAAGTATCATAGACTGGGGGACTGAAAGAGCAAAAATTTATTGTCTCATAGTTATGGAGACTGTAAGTCCAAATCAGGGTGTCAACAGGATAGTTCCTTTCGAGGACTTTGAGCGAAGGATCTGTTCTAGGCCTCTCTCCATGGCTTGTAGATAGCTGTCTTCTCTCAGTGACCCTTCACATTGTATCCTCTCTCTGCATGTCTCTGTGTACACATTTTTTTTTTTAATGATGATACTAGTCATATCAGTTTAGGGTCTCCCCGAATGGTCTTATTTTAACTTGATTACCTCTGTAAAGACCCTATCTCCAAGTAAGATCACATTCTGAGGTCCTGGGTTAGGACTTCAACATATGAATCTTGGGTAGACACAATTCAACCATATAAATTTAACCCACAAAGACAAAAAAAGAAAAACGAAAATGGAAACAAACATGAACAGAACAAAAGATGAAATATGGACAGAAGAAAAGAGGATGTAAAAAATCTGAATGCCCTGTACACACAGCAGGGGTTGGAGTATGCAAAAAAGAAACGAGGCATTTCATAACACAGAACACCAGAAAGGCTTGGGAAATAGTGGTAATTCATTCTCCCAACAAGGGAAGAGCTGAAAACAAGGTGTTTGTTTGAAAATGTGTATTATTCATAGTTATATCCCCAGACATTCTCTGGTCCATAAACAAGATTTATGTGGTGGAGAAATGAAACCATGGACTTTTTAAACACAGGGAGGACTAGGATGGGGAAGGCACCCTACTGAAAATAGGCAAAGTAAGTTAAAATTGGCATACTGATTGATAAGACCCCCAACTCTTTTTTACATTCTGCTTTAGGAATGCTGGCAGCCAGGTAAATACTGCCTTGGGCAAGTGATTGGTAAATTGTTCTCTGGAAGAACTGAATTAAGGCAGAGAGGGCATTAGATCTTCAGTGAAGGCTACAAGTTGTCCACTTTTGACCATGCACATAGAATTTCCAACTGTCTTTTTCAGTGCCTCCTTTTTTAAAACCTATTTTATTGCAAAATCTAAGACACATACAGAACAGTTCTTAAAACATAAATGAAATATACTCAATGAAATAACACATAGTGAACACTTATGTAGCCACCAGATAAGTCAAAAAATAAAACACTTCCAGCAACCCAAAGACAAATCTTCCCTCCTCCTCTCAAAGATAACTACAATTCTGTATTTTAACAACATAATTTAGTTTTACCTGTTTTGAATCCTTACCTAAATGAATATATAGAAAATATATATTCTTTTTTGCTGGCTTTCTCCCCTCAACATTATGTTTGAGAGATTAACCTATAAATTCTGGAAACATCTGGAGTTCATTTTTTTTACTGGTATATAATATTCTTGGATGACAATAGCATGATTCAATGTATGCTGTCTACAATCAATAGATATTATGTGTTACTTCAACATTATACTTGTGAGATTTATCTACAAATTAGCTGTATGTATATAATGTCTATTATCCATGCTGCTGGAGGTAACTATAGTCCAGATTTTTCAATGCAATAAAATGTTTCATTGTAAGACCAAGTTTTTATCCATTCTACAATTGATGGATATTTCTATTGTTTCTATTATCTACATAGTATGAATACTGATACTTAGGACAGTCTTGCATGTATCTCTTCATGCCCATGTGCGAGCAACTCTGGTGGGGGTTTTTACCTAAAGGTAGAAGCACTGGATCATAGAGTAAGCATATTTTTGACTTAATATGCAAGCTAATTTTCCCTAGTTATTTTGAACCAATTTAACTTCCTCAAAATAGTCTAAGAAAATTCCTGTTTCTTCAAATCCTCACCAACACTGGGCAGTTTACAAACCTTTTAAATTTGGAGCACATTACTCTTACATAAAAAAGTAACCAATATCAACAGCTATTTGTGGGAAATCTCCATGTGAAAAATAAAGGCCAAAAAAAAAACCAAAAATGAAAATGGAGATTGTAAAATGCATAGAGAAAAAGAGAAAAATATTTTTAATATTTTTATATTTAAAAAATATTTTTAGAAATAGTAACCTCGAAATATAAAAAGTTATAAATACCATATAAAAAGAATGCTTTATATAGACTAAGAGAAAAATAAAATATTAAAATTCAATGAAAGGATTTAAAGATTACTTTAAGGATTCCTCCCCAAAGGGGGGGTGATAGAAAGTTAGAGAAAGTTAAAAAAAAATATCCCAAGATGCCCAACTACTAATTTATAGGAGTTCCAGGAAGAAAAATGAAAACTCAGAAAACAGATGGGAGAAAATTATAAAGAGTAGAAAACAGGAAAACTTTCTAGAACTAAATAACATGAGTTTCCAGATTGAAGGGGCCCATTAAGTGCTTGGCACACAAACTGGTAAAAACTGAAACCACAACAAGCTACACTGTCACTGAATTTCAGAAAACTAGGGGTAAAAAGAAGATTACAAAAGATTTAGAGCATAATTCGCAGACAGCATACAAAGGGAGTTCAATGAAAAATGTCAGGAGGGCTCCACAAGAGCAACACTGGAGTTAGACAACAATAGAAACAAAAAAACAAACAAACAAACAAAACCCAACACTTCAAAATTGGTAGATGAAAGAGCCAGCTATGGAAGCAAAAAATTAGAGATGAAACAAAAAGACCACATGGCAAAAACCACACGTGATTTCATCGTCCTGATACATTGAGGTAAAAGTATGTGTGTGTATGTGTAAGAATGTGTATGTGTTATGAAAAATGTAATAAAGTTTTTAATAGTATTCTGAGAATAATTATTTCCAACTGAGAATCTTCTATCTTGCCAAGAGATTAATTATGTGTGTGTGTGTGTGAGTAGAACAAAGACATTTTCAGATAGCCAACGTATCAAAAACTGCTTCCCATGTATACTTTCTCAGGAAGTTATAACATTAAGTGCTAATCAAACCAAAAAGGAAGACATTGGATCCAGGAAACAGAAAGAAATAAATGGAAGTCCTGAGAGAATAGATGTGAAGGAGGCCAAGCAAATAACTAGTCCAGGGTTAAAGAGGACAGAAAACCCCAGAAGGGTATTTCTAAGATAAAAAAACAAAACCTGATAGATCGATCTTATAGGAAACATAATTCCATGGGCTCGTACAATCTATTAGGGAATTTGTGAAAAATTAATGATAGTCATATACATAAAAAAACTAAACACATCAAAAAATGAGAGGGAAAAAGAGATGTACAAACGAGAAAGAGACAATTTTACAGCTTCAGGGAAATAAAAGTTGGGGGGAGGGGATCAGAGTATGCTATTTCAGCAAGTGATGATCTTTATGTAGTAATAATATTGATATAGCTATGTTGGGATATATCTATCTTGGATGGAGGGGAAGGGCTGGGGGAAGAGAGGAGAAAACACAGACCTGGCAACATAAAAGTCTATAGATAATGTATAAAATGTATAATTCAAAAAACATACATTATTTAGGTACATGGAAATAACAAAGAGGAGAAACAACTTAAGAAGTTGAAGTAGTTGCCTCTAAGGCATGGAATGGAGTGGGGTGGGATGGGAAGGGACTTCTGTTGTTGTCATATGCCTCATTGTATTTGTGATTTTTAAACTATATAAATGAATTACTCTGGTAAATTTTTCATTAGAGAAGTAAAAATGAAAATTAAATGCTTAGCATTGTACATAGCACAAAGTAAGCACAAATAATGGCAATAATTAATATTTACCATGAGCTACATATTGTGTTATATGCATTACTTGACTTACATAATTTACCCTTTAACATCTTACCATTTTATGGGTAAGAAAACAGGGTCACTAAGCAGTTTTGCCTCTTATTCCAGATGACACAGCTATAAAATGGAAGAACCAAGAGCTGAGCTTGTTCTGCCTATAGAACGACCTCTTAACCCCCAAGTTACACTGCACACAGAAATGAAGGTGTCCATCATTATGAAGCTGAAGGACGTGCTAAGAAGTGACACAGCAAAGTTTTCTGATTCTGATTCTCATGCTCTTATCAATATACTCTATTTCAAAAAGCTCACATTTTATTTTCAAATTAACTCGAGTCAATTCAGAAATGAAAGACTTTCTTTTCAAAGGAGTCATTTGCTAAATGTTTTGCATTTGACAACTAGAAATATTTCCTCGGAAATTCTTACTTATTGCGTTATACCTGAAATGTCCCTGTCAGCTTCCCTCGATTAGAAATCTCCACCCCAACAAAGATAAATTTGAGTGACTGTCCAATCAGCACCATTCAACCTGCTGCCCCTGGGTTAACCTCCTTCCCTCATCCCTAAAGAGAAAGGAAAGGGAAGCTGGAACACGTGGAATACTGGTACCAGAATTAAAGCAGGCTTTTTCTCTCAAAGCACCCACTGATAAAGACAGAGCATCCTTTAGGAAGCTAATTAAGGAAGTTACACAAATAAAAATAATGAAAAATTCAGTCTTTTCAGCTATAAAGATTCTGACTGAAATTATGATTTAAAGGGAATTGCTAATGTATAAGTAGCATATAATTTAGCCTCTGCCATATCTGACCTCATCAGACAATGCCCACCCGCTGCTTGTTAACTAGACTCCAGTCTTGACTGCATCCTTTTCGTTCCCCAAGTACATCAAAATGGCTCCCATCTTACAACCTTCACACTCGCCCTTCCTTCTATTTGAAACACGATTCCCTCAGATCCTCACAGGGCTCGCTTAGCATCCAAGGGTCTTCTTCTGGAAAGACTTCCAGACAACTTCTTCAAGTAAGACTTCCCTGACCAACTCTCTTTCAGCTAGACCACCCCACTCCAGTACATGTTTCTTTCTGCACTCTGCTTTATCTTCTTCAGAACACGTGTACTATTTTAACTTTCTTTCTCTGCTCAATTTTTCATAGTTTCTGTCCTCTACTAAATATAAGGCCCATAATTTTGTCCACCTATTCAAAGATGAATCACCATATACTGGAATAGAGTAAATGATAAATAAATGTTTGAGAAAGAGAGTGGAGAAATAAAGAGGGGGGGGAGATGGATGGGAGTAAGGGGGAAAAAAGGAAGAGATCTACTCTTTTTAGCATTTTCTCAGGTGGGACCCAGGCAGGGTATACCTGAGGCCTTCTAAGGGCATTGCCAATGTCAAAGCAAGCCTAATTCAAACCTGCCCTGAGATTGAGATGCAAAAGACACAGGTAGGAAAAAGAGGGGCCCAGACACCAATTAGCAGCAGAGAAACAAATGATATTATGTGTAGGTACTGAGCACGAAAGATATTTAGAGAAGAAACATGTCATATCGCTAAAACAAATCAAGAGAACTTAGAAAGTAAAAATAGTAGTTAGAAATAAGCAACAATTTGGAAACTAGAATTTCAGATTCTGCTTTTTGATGTTAGTGTCCAGGAATACAGCTGATTGCTATTTTAAGAAGTGGAGCTGTCAGTGAAGGGATCCAGAATGGTAATTTAATAATAGCACATTGGATGAGAGGAGCTATAAAATCGCAAATTTCTCTGAAGAATTCCAAGGCTTAATTTACATGAGGCACCTTAAAAGGACTAAGTCCAATTTTAAAAGCTCTGCAGTAACTTCTAAAACTTAAGCAAGTTTTTCTAAGAAGTTAATTCATTTCAGCCTAGCCCAGAAGAACCCAATGGAGACAGCAAAAATCCTTTAAGCTACAGCATTAACTGACAGTGAAACCTGGGCAATTCTGTTAAAGGTGGTGCCAGGAGAAGACATGCATGTCCCTCACCTCCTCTGAGAAGCAGAGAACACTGTGGCTTCTCCTGTCACCGGAGGCTCAGCGGTATTCCCACTGATGCAAACAAGGCCCCTCAGGTAAGAGTGCTAGGAGAGTCATAAATCAACTGCTTTCTCTCTTAGGGGACTGGAAGAGCAGAATGAAAGGTGGAATAATTGGAAAAGCAGAGATGCCAGTATCAGTTAAATCATCCCTCCAAAATTAAGCTTAATGAATTTCAAGTCTCCCTTCTCTATCTACTTTTGTACTGAACATGGCAACATTAGGTAAAATCGGCTGATATAGTAGCTCTAAAAAGTCTGCGTAAGGGCTAAATTGACTTAATTTTAACTTCACATTTTTTGAGTCCGGTGCTGATTTATTGCCTTCAAGGCCATTCTCTCATCGGATATTTTATCAGTTAGGGCCAGGTATTTTTCAAAGTGATGCGTTCCCAACCAACAAAACATCAGCACCACCAGGGAAGCTTGTTAGAAAAGCGAAAATTTTCAGACCACCACCCCGGACCGATAGAAACTTAAACTCTGAAGGTGGAGTCAACCAATGAATGCTTTATTAACCCTTCCCAGGTGATTCTGATGCACCCTACTATAGTTGGAGAATCTCTGAGTTAGCATAAAGCTAGCCACTTCTAACGAACCCAGATTTTCAGTGACTTAACTATTATAATAAGCATTTATTTCTCACTCCCTCAGTGTCAGCGGCGCTTTTTCCCACGTGATAATTCTGGGAGCGAGGCATCTTCCATTTGGAGTCTTCCTTGGAAGACCAACAGGGCGGTGACGCACTGTAAAGATGGCAGGCAAAATTCCAGGACTTCAAATATCCTGGGAACTCTTTTATTTCTTTGAGGCCCCTCATAAAAATTCACAGATTTCCCCTCTTCTACCCTAGGCCACAGAGAAAATGGATGATGGCCTTCTTGAAAATGGCTGACCCTGGAATCCTTTTACTGTTTTGTGACATCTGATGTTCCAAAAATTCGCTGGACCCCAAGTAGCCTATAGGAAGGGACGAAGCCAACCACAGATACCAGGTAGTAAGAGGGAAAGCTTTAAAAGCCAATAGGAGACCCATAGCCAATGTCATCTACCAGCAAAGATTCTATCAAACAAGGAAGAGTCGGTATTCCAAGTAAAACCAGTGGGTAGGGTAGAGTAGGTGTAAGGATAGTTTTAAAGCTTCCCGACTGCAATACAGTTCACCTTAAAAGCGCCAGCTAAAATGTCACAGCATCCTCCTTACACATTCACACAGAGGCAGAATGTATATGTACATATAGACATATATACGCACATATATATGGTGGGTATGTTGTATACATGCCTTCTTTGGTCCTAAAATTGTTAGTTTTAATTACTCACACTTATACACACACAAAAAAAGAAATGATAGTTTCCTTGTCATTTTACAGGAGCCCCCCTACCATTTTGTCTCATTGTGCTAATGAAGCTTCATTACACAAAGTGTCTGACACTGCCAGGCAAGCAGTGATGAATTGGATGGAGGCCCAAAAGCCAAAATCCCTCCTCACGTTTTAAAAGTAATAAAAGTTTATTGTTTCTCCTCCAGTTAAATACGTTTCTTGCAAATATAATGTCACTTATAATTCCATCTGAAAACTTTCTTATGTGTCAGGAAAATACATTAAATTATAAGTGTTTGTAGTCCTATCCCTCTCCTCTTTGGTTGGAAATGAGTTTTTGTTTTTGTTTTTAACTACCAGACTTTTATTGTGTTGAATGGGGTGAGAGATGATGAGAAGAAATGAGAAAGCTTAAGAAAATCAAATGGTTCTCCTTGAGAAAGGACAACCTCCCACTAGGATGAGAGGAAGATGAGGGTCGGAAGGTGGGAGCTGGAGGGAATAGAAAAGTGATGGTGGAGAGAGGCAAAGGGAGAGGCAAAGGAGCAGGTGAAGGAGTGAGAGATGTGAGAATAGCCATAGCGAGCAGCACTTGGAGGAGTTGAAGAGGGTTTATTAGGAAATGCTGCTCTATGAAAATTAGCCCTGTCTTCTGAAATAAAATTTGTTCAGTAAACATGGCATCATGCTTTAGGAGTTTGTGATGAGTTGCTTTATGTATTTTTATGAAATCGCTGGTTCTGTAGATCAAAAATGTTTGATTATCAGCAATTTTATATGGTCTAAGCTAATATTTTTAGGTAAGAATAGTTGACACAATTCAACTGTCAGCTAGAGAAAGGAGACTCACAATATTCCAGATACAACTAGTACCTAAGGATCTAAGGAAAGCGAGATGGGACAAGTGACCTAGAGTAAGGTCCCAGAGGTTTCCTTCTCAGCCTCCAGCCAAAATCCAAGTCCTATCATATTTCGGGGGTATAGAAGGAATAAATTGGAAGTAAGAATCCTAGGCTTGCTTCAAGAGCCAACCTGCCCTTGTTCCTCCTGACATATAAACCACCTACCACTCTGATGACTTGGAATAAAGCAAAGAAAAGGAAGCATGCTCTCGTGCTGTCTCTGATAACACTTAGAGGGTTCAGTAGGTACGTGGGTATCTCATAAAGCAGATGAGTAAATTTTTCTTCCATTTGAGGATGTGCACAATGAAGATAAGGCTAGGAGATGGGATTTTTCCCAAGCTCTGGCCTATGAATGCTCCCATATATTGAGCATAAGTACAAGATAGTATACTAAGCACTATATATATATATAATATTATATATATTATATTATATATATATATATATGCATTAAATCATTAACCCACTCAAAGAATGTTTTGAGTACCACAATGCATTATCATAGCTCATCTTTACAACATCCTAAAGGAAGAAATTATCCCCTATCTATTGACAAAGATCCGAGCCTTACAACAGTGAATGAATCGTTCCCATTAGTAAAGGCTTAGTCAGGATTTGAAATGAAGCCTGCTGTGAACCCCATTCTCTTCACCATTATACAATAGTGTGTGCTTGAACTTTTTCCAACTCAAAGCTTTGAAATGCCTATTGCTGTGCCAGCTTACGCTGTGACCCACTGTCACAGGGCAGCTGGAAGAACCACACTGTGACTTGGCTGAGCTGCTGCCAGAACGTGCAGGAGGTACTGCTATCCTCCCCTCTTGAGCCAGTAATGGTTCCAAGCTCCAGAATCTTGCCCCTTTAATGAAGAACCATGGGTGTTAACGAGTCTCATTTTCTAGTCATTGTTCTCCTCTAGTTTCCTAGATGGAAGCCAGGGTTGGGAATAAAACTAAATGATAAATTCACATCACAGGTCAGAGGATATTATCTAATCCAAGTCTTCAAAGTAGAAGAGAGGGCTAAATGCCACAGGAGAGGCAAATAGGATGAACAGCAAATATTGCACAGGGATGGAGGTTTAATTCTTTCTCCATTTCCTCTTATTCTCCAAAGGAAGGTTCAAACCCCTGATTAATATATTTTCAGATCCTTCTAAAGGAGTATCTGGTGAACAAACCAAAAAATAGAGGAGAGGTATGAAAGATAGAACATTATTTCCACAGGTAATCCTTTTGTAATAAAGCTCACTTCATTAATTTAAGTCACAGAAACAAAACATTATTTTTGTTGTTGTTTGGTGGTTCCACTAATATGCAAGTTTTTACAGCTGTTTAACCAAGGCACTCGTATTATTGTACTCACATTTTCCCAAACAACTTCTCCAAAGAAAAGACTCCGTCCACTGGATTCCATTTTCTGTCTCAGCTTATAGGTTAACTTGCTATTGTCTCCACTCAAAGGTAAAAGCCACCAGATGTCCATGCATTCAAAGTCCTTTAGGCACTGGATATTTGTATCCCTTCAAAATGTATACAAGTAAGCACCACCCCTTAACATGATGGCATTTGGAGATGAGGCCTTTGGGAAGTAACTAAGTATGAGGGTGGGGCCTTGGCCTAATAGAATTAGTGTTCTTAAGAAGAGACACTAAAGAATGCTTGCTCTTTCTCTCTGCCATGTGAGGATACAGTAAGAAGGCAGCCGATTGCAAGCCAGGAAAAGAGCTGTTATCGGAACCCAACAATCCTGGTATCCTGATCTTGAGCTTCCAGCTTCACAGCACAGTCTTCTTTGTGTCCCTAATTTACAATTCAAAGCACAACATATGTAGATCCGCCTCCTGTATCCTAGTTGCCAAGAGTGGTGAGAAAATAAAATAAAATCCCAACATCATCAAGTCTAAAAATGTAAGAAATTCCTCAAGAAGTAGGAAGAGTACTTAGAAACCAAAAAGAATAAAAAACGCTCACTAGAGTGGGCAGGGAAATCCTGTATGATGAGTGTCGGTAGGGCTGATGGCTGAATGATGGCAAGTTCTGGGGAATTAGTAATTCCAGCCAAGTCACAGGCAAATGTAAAGACTCTGGTGCAGAAACATCCCTGGTATGCTCAAGGAACAACGGCAAAGAAAAGCACAGCAGGGAATGGTGGTGAATGGAAGAGAAAGTGGCAGAAGAGGAGGTCAAAGAAGTAGATTAAGTTGCGATTTGTAGTCTGCTCTGGACTGAACTGTGTCCTCACAAAATTCGTATGTTGAAGCACTAATCCCAGTGTGGCTCCATTAGAGGTAGGGCTTTTAAAAAGTACTTAGGGTTAAATGAGGTCCTAAGGCTGGGTTCCTAATCCCATAGGACTGATGGCTTTGTGTCTGTCTCTGTCTGTCTCTCTGTCTGTCTGTCTCTCTCTCTCTCTCTCAGAATGTCACACAGCTGGAATTGTACAGTATGTAGCCTTTTCATATCAGCTTCTCTCATTTAATATATGCATTTAAGTCTCCTCTATATCTTTCATGACTTGATAGCTCACTTCCTTTTAGCACTGAATTATATACTTCATTGTCTGGATATACCAGTTTATTTATCCGTTCACCCACTAAAGGACATCTTGGTTGCTTCTAAGTTTTGGCAATTATTAATAACGCTAATATAAACATCCTTGTGCAGGTTTATGTACGGTCATAAGTTTTCAGCTCCTCTGGGTAAATACCAAGAAACTTGATTGTGTAAGTATGATTACTTTTATAAGAAACTGCCAAACTGACTTCCAGAGTATGTACCATTTTGCACTCACCCTGTTAATGAGTGAGAGTTCCTGTGGCTCCACATCTATACATGCATTTGGTGTTGTCAGTACTTCAGATTGGTATCTCATTATTGTTTTAATTTGCATTTCCCTGACAACATATGATGTGGAATATCTTTTCATATACTTACTAGCCATGTGTATATCATCTCTGGTGAGGTATCTGTTAAAGTCAGCCCATTTTTTATTGGGTTGTTTGTTTTCTTAAGCTGAGTTTAAGAATTCTTTGCATGTTTTGAATAAGAGTCTTTTATCACAGTCTTTTGTAAATATTTTCCCCAGTCTGTGGCTTGTTGTTTAATTCTCTTGACAGACTCTTTTGCAGAGCAGAAGTTTTTAATTTTAGTAAAGCCCAGCTTATCAATTCTTTCTCTTGTGGATCATGCCTTTGGTGTTCCATCTGAAAAATCATCACCATACCAAAGCTGATCTAGGTTTTCTCCTCTGTTATCTTCTAGGAGTTTTATTCTTTTGTATTTTACATTTAAGTCTATAATCCATTTTGAGTTAGTTTTTGTGAAAACTGTAAGATCCGTGTCTAGATTTTTTTTTTTTACATGTGGATGCCCAGTTGCTCTAGCACCATTTCTTGAAAAGACTATCTTTGCTCCATTGTACTGCCTTTACTACATTGTCATATAACAGTTCACTACTTTTATGGGGGTCTGTTTCTGGTCTCTCCATTCTGTTCCATTGAGCTATTTGTTCTTTCACCAATACCACACTGTCTTGATTATATTAGCTGTATACTAACTTTTGAGGTTTGGTAGTGTCAGTCCTTCAACTTTGTTCTTTCCTTCAACATTGTGTTGGCTAGTCTGAATCTTTGGCTTATCCTCATAAAGTTTAGAATCAGTTTGTTAATACCCACAAAGTAACTTGCTGGGATTTTGATTGGATTGAATTGAATCTATAGATTAGTTGAAGAGAACTGAAATCTTTACAATATTAAAACTTCCTATTTGTGAACATGGACCATCTCTCCATTTGTTTGTTCTTTTTTGATTTTTTAAAATCAGTTTTGTAGTTTCTCATGTAAATCTTGTACATATTTTGTTAGATTTGCACCTAAGTATTTCATTTTCGAAGGAGCTAATTGAGGGTATTGTGTTTTTAATTTCAAATTCCACTGGTTCATTGCTGATATATAGAAAAGCAATTGACTTTTGTATATTGACCTGTAACCAACAACCTTGGTAATCACTTTTTAATTCCAAGAAGTTTTTTGTTAATTATTTGAGGTTTATTACATAGAAGATAATGCCATCCATGAACAAGGACAGTTCTATTTCTTCCTTCTCAAAAAGAAATACTGAAAGTATGGTGTCAGCTGTAGTATTTTTGTAGATCCTCTCTGTCAAGTTGAAGAGATTTTCCACTATTCATCGGTTTCTTATCATGGAAATGTGTTAGATTTTGTCCAAAGCTTTTTTTGTCATCTATTGACATAATTGTGTGATTTTTCTTCATTAGCTTGATGTGACAGATTACATTAGTTGATTTTCAAATGTTGAAACAGCCTTGCACATGTGAGATAAATTCCACTCAGTAATGTTGTACAATTCTTTTTTTACATTGTTGGATTCAACTTGCTACTGTATTGTTGAAGATTTTCACATCTATGTTCATAACAGATAGTGATCTGTAGTTTTCTTTTCTTGTAATGCCTTTGCCTGGTTTTGGTATTAAAGTGATGCTGGTGTCAGTTAGGAAATATTCTATCTGCTTTCATACTCTGAAAGAGATTGTAGAGAATTGGTATAATACCTTTCTTAAATGTTTGGTAGAATTCACCAGTGAACCCATTTGGGCCTGGTGCTTTCTGTTTTTGGACAGTTGTGAATCATTGTTTCAATTTCTTTGATTCATAAAGGGCCATTCAGATTTGTCTATTTGTTCCTGTGTGAGCTTTGGCAGATTGTGACTTTCAAAGAATTGGTCTCTTTTATCTAGGTTATCAAATTTCTGGAATAGAATTGTTCAGAATATTCCTTTATTACTCTTTTAACATCCATGGGATCTGAATAGATGGCTCCTCTTTCATTTCTGATATTAGTATTTTAGGTTTTCTCTATTCTTTTCCTAGACTGGATAGAGATTATTCATCTTTTCGAAGAAACAGCTTTTAGATTTATTTATTTTTCTCTTTTGGTTTTATTTTCAATTTTATTGATTTTGCTCTTTTTTTAGAATTTCTTTTCTGCTTACTTTGGACTTAGTTTTCTGTTCTCTAGATTCCTAAAGTGCTTTTTTAATCCTTTCCCAAAGTCAGTTAGCCTAACTGCAACTGGTTAGGCTCTGGTTAGTCTTCCTCGAGAGCAGGCTTTGTTAAGAACAAAGTAGTGCTCTGGCATACTTCAAAATGGTTCCTTCGCCCTTCTCCCTTCCAGAAGCACAAGGAGATTTTTCTCTGATATTTACTGTAGGAAGCTGGTCAAGCTCCTGGAGGCAAATCTTACAATATTGTGGAGCCCCCCATAACTGGGTCAGTTTTCCTGCTGAGGCAGCTAATCAATCCATGTTCATACCCATACTAATATCACAGATGCTAGGCCATATCCTTAGTGTTCTCTCTCAAACATGCGTTCTCATTTTACAATATGAATAGGATGAGAATTTTCCAAATCCTTAAGATCTAGTTTCTTTTTGCTTAATAATTGCTTCTTCAAGTCATTCATCTCCTCTTCCATTTTACTATAAGTAGTCAGGAGAACCAAGCCACTCCTTCAAAATTTTGTTTAGAAATATCCTCAGCTAAATATTTGGGGCAGTATGGAGTGTCAAATAAACTCAATACAATGAATGTGCAAGATGAAGCATTAGAAGGAAGAAAGGGAAGGGAAGGGAAAGAATCAAATAAAGGAGCAATAAAAGTGGTATTATGAGGATGTGCACAGAGTAGGAAAGTTGTTGTATCATCTAACTGGATCCCTGAGCCACAGACAAGTAGGCTCTGGGGTCCCAACAATATGGACTAGGACATTGAGCACCCAGATCATTGGTGGAGCAGGATCTATAATCAAAGCTAACTTCCCATTTATGTAGAAAGTTTGTAATTAATTCAAATGTTTAACTTAATCATTTAATAAGTTTAAATTTTTGAATTATGTGCTATCCATCCTGTTTGTTTCAAGATCCAGTAAATATCCATAATTGGATCTTGTACATATCAAAGAATCTACCAGTCACAAAACAGATTCTTAAACAGAAAAAAGTAAACTTGAACTCAACTTACTATAAAGTGGCAAGGCCCAGCTTTTTACAGAATCTGAGTTCTCCATGACTACTGTACTAGCATAATGCATATTAAATGCAATTTTTTGAATAAAGCAGCCACCACATTATTTTCTCTCTGTGGACCACACACAGGAATAACTGCGGCAGACATCTGAAATCACATCTCCCCACAGCACCCTGGTTTCTCTGTTGCCATGACAACTCCAGAGAGAATGAAATGAGGTTCCAAGATATGATCAAGTTCATTGATTTTTTAAAAATCAGGTTATGTATTTCATGAATAGCAAATCCTGAATACTGAGTTAAAATTAAATTAGAATATATTGCTTGAATTATCTTATTATACATATTCAAGTAAGGGACTTTACAATCTAGAAATCAAAAGAACTGTATCCCTAGAGTTGCAGAAATAAATCTAGTGTCCTCTCCATTATGTTTTTACAGTGCACATTGGATCATCTGAATGGAAAGATGAAGGAACTCTGCTGACCATAAAGACAATGAGTTGTCACTTTCCGTCACCAGCTGTATTCTAGAAGAGGGTTGTTCGAGCTCAGTGTTTTGATGCATTATTTGAATGACAAACAGTATTTAAATATTTGGTGAAAAATACATGGAATAAATTCTAACAAAGCATGATAACCCTGGGAAATGTCAATTAACAGGAAACAAATAAATGCATTGAAGCCATAAACATGTATGACAATTACTGATAGGTAAGGCTACCTCTACTAGATTTAGGAGAAATCTATATAAAAACAATTTACTGAAAAACTTACTTGGGACTTGGAAACATTGTGTGTTATTCATCAGCCTGCAGAAGTTTCAATAGTAACTGACATTTTTACTATTTCTGCCTAAGGTTACCAATATCCGATATGTCTAATGGCAATAATTTCTTAATAATTTAGAGAAGCATTGTATACTTCCATTTTAATTAAATATCTTGAGGTTCTTTTTAAGGGTTGGGACAATGCCTCTAGACCTGGGTTTCTTTTTTAACAATCTACTTCATAGGTCAGGCACTGTGGGTGGGTAGTGACACACTAGAGGCTTTAAATGCCCCATTTCACAGCTGTGAGTTTTACATGTGAAAGGCAGCCTATTTGCAAGAAGCACTTGCAAGGGTTTAAGTAGAATGGTATGTAAGAGAAAACGTCCCTGGTTCTTTATAAAATAATAATGAGATTTTATTTATGGATTATATATTTGGAGTTCAGGGTGAATTAAAAATGAGTAAGGGGGATTTTTATTTTGAGAAACAATAATAAGTAAGTCTCAATATCTGGAAAAAACATGGTTTTGATGGTTTCCCTTATTGTTCATTGTAACTTGTGAATAAGGCAAATTAAATATAACCAACCACGGTGGAACTGTATTCTCTGAAAATTAATATGTTGAAGTTCCAACCCCTAGTACCTTGGAATGTGACTGTCTTTGAAGATAAATCCTTTAAAGAAGTGATGCAGATTAAATGAAGTCATCAGGATGAAGGAAAAGGCCCTAGTCCACTATGATTCCTGTCCTCATGAGAAGAGGAAGAGACATCGAGGATGTCAGCACAAAGAAAAGGCCACATGAGGACACGGAAAACACAGACAGGGGGATGGCTGTGTGAACACACAGCAAAAAGGTTGCCATCTGCAAGCCAAGGAGAGAGGCTTCTAGAGAAACCAAACCTTCTGACACCTTGATCTTGGAATTCCAACCTCCAGAAATGTGAGAAAATAAGTTTCAGCTGCTTAGGCCACCAAGTCTCTGGCATTTCACTATGGCAGCCCTAGCCAACCAACCAAACAAACAAACAAACAAACAAACAAAAAAAAGTTCTGAGAACTTAAAATCAATTTAGATTACTTGATTTGGGGAGGAGAGTGATTTTTGTCCAAACATCTCAACTCAGAGCATATATGCTTTCCTCTTTATTGCTCCTTACCAATCTCTGACAAGTTAGAGGGATGAGATAAAAGACAAATGTGTTTATCTATCTCAGAAGGTAAGGACCACTATCTGGAGGCTCTCTTTGGATTGTTCTCCTTCCTGGCATCTCTTGGCTGGAGTCTGGAGAATTGCTATGGCAGAGGGCAGCTTATACAACTTGGACCTTGGGAGTCACTTTATAAAACAGCAAGTTAAATTTGTGGTGTTATGATGTTATTCAAAACTTCACAAAGTTCCAAAACTTTGGAGAAAAAGGGTGTTGGGGCCAAGAGAAGCTACTCTGTGAGACTACCTTAAGTGGATTGTCTAAAGAAATAATTTTCCATAGCCAAATGAGTTGCCGTGTCATTCACTGTTTTAGGAGAAATGAATGTATAGGATGCACATCATAGTTATACAGAGATTTTAATTGAAAAGGCGATAGGATGCTAAGAGGGAAAAAAAAAAAAGGATGGAAGTACGAAACAAATAGCAATGGAAACAAAGCCCATTCCTGCCCTGGGCAGGCAGGCACATTATTTCTGCACTGAAAGTCTAGATGAAGGTAACTTATGGAGTTAAGTTAAAGCTTAGCGGTCACCTCCATCATCACTAATCTCCACCAGTTTGTGTAGGGAAGCCAGTCCTCCCATCTGGGGCATTTTCAGTCCTACATGGTAGAGAGATGTGAGAGATGTGGTCGATAAAGGACCTTTGTGCTGAAACATGCTGGATTGTCTCTGCATGATTCTAATGAGTCCAATCTTCAGAAATGTCTTTCTAAATTCTCACTATCATATTTTACCTCAAATTCAAGTCAAATAGATCTTCAGGAAATGATGCACTCTAGACTCATACTGTCCTCCAAACTTGAAGTAGGTGAGGGCACCAAGTCTCATGAGAAATGACCAGTTCCAGATGCATTCTCTGTCTCAAAAGCAGTGATATTTATAGCCATGGTGGAGGTATTTCCACCTCCCATTAGCCGAACAACGCACCATCCAACTGCCAGACCTGCAGAAGTTGTCATCATAGCTGTGGTTATCACAGCTATTGCTTCTGAGGAATAGGAGGAGGTTCAGGAAGTAGGATAAAAGGAAAGAAATCATTTAGGATGCATGACAGATTCACTGAAATTAAATAGCCTTTTATTTGGTAGTGTGCTTAGTTATGCATGAATTTCACCCTTTCTGAAATCATGCGCACTACCTTATTTAGCTTTTAGGCTAAAGGAAACAAAGGCTCCCTGCATCCAATTACTATGGCAACATTTTTATCCCTCAGTTAGAACCGTGAATTAAGACTTTGTATATTACAGTGCTTAATATGTGTAGGGGCCCTACTGAGCAAGACCCTTCTATCTGGCTAGCCTAATTCATATAACTCTCATATGAGTTCAAGAAACGTCCAGAGTGCTTCTACTACATCCCTTGGCTGCATTCTGGGGATTCAAAGATGAACACAACACCATGCATGCTGACAGCCATATAGCACACCCATCCCTGGAAATACATCGCGGAAAAAAACTCACTCTCTGGCAATCTTTTTTTCAAGATTTCTCATAAGCCGCTCTAATCTTCTATCTTTCCTCTACTTCAGTAGAGTGTGCATATGAAAATGTCCAAAGATAGAGTCTATACTTAGTAGTTATATTTTAAATAATTATTTTTTAAGTACTGAATCACAAGTCCCTCATTAACATTTAAGAAAAAGCTTAGCCATGATATGCTTATATAGAACATAACATGAAGAGCTGGTTCATGCACACATTAAGTCAGTAAATTAATGAATTGTCAGACTCATGAATCAGCTTTAGATAGATCGATTTCTAGACACATGGCTCTTCCTATCTATGCTGACGCTTCTTAGCTTCGGTGTCACAGAGAGGTAGTGGTGGGCTTGGCTCTACATTGGGAGAGCCTGGTAGAAATTGTGTTTTCCTGGAGCCACAGACTTTGGACTAACTTACAAGTGTTGGAAGAAACCAGGATCTTTGACTATTTTCTCTCTAGCCCTATTGTGCTGCCCTACCAAAGGCATAATAAACTATGAACAATCCCAAAACACAAGTAATGAAAACCATGTGGTACTCATGAAAGCCACAATCTGGAAAAGAGACCATATTGGAATCTTTTGAACCACAAAGCTAAAAAGGTGAAAAGGTGGCCATTATGTTGTTAAGCATACTCTTAACAACAAAAAGTCCTTTTATTATTAAGCTCCTGCAGTTTGTGACTGTCATTCATCTGCTCAAAGCCGTTGCTAGAATTTTCCCTGCTTAAATACTCAAGGGCCTCATCTGCCATTTCACCTTCTCCCTCCTCGCCTCTACCAGCACATAGTTTCTCTAAGCTTGGCTAGTGTAGTAGTCTTGCTCATGTCTGCTGACACCACTCCTTCTACCTGGAATGCTTCCCCAATCCTCTGTACCTATTCCTATAATAGCTATTCTCTCGGAATCAGAAGAATCCTCACCTTCCACTGACAGTTCCCAGTGCTGTGTCCAACTCAGCTCTGAGCCCTTATAGTCTCTCCACTACCACTCTTTTGACTACCATATCATCCTGCCTTGTGACATTTCGTGTCTCAAAGCTGCCTAGAGTTATTTTTATTTCTGAATAATAACCTCTAAAATGTATAGGTCCTAGTTCTCCTAAATTAGTCTAAAGCTTTTTGAAATCGAAGAATTTTTTTAATCGTCTTCTGCAAAAATCGAACACAGCATTATATCCTAGTTGATTCTTTATGCATAATTTTTAATGTATGCATCATAAGATTATAAGGTAAAAAGGATTATATTTTAATATCTTGGAGATGTCTTGAAAGCCACATTATTAGGGATTAAGCATAAGAGAACTGTGAATATTTAAAGGAGAGGAATACTGCTGACAGTATGCTTCATATGATATGCAAGACTGTCCATTTGTAGGTCCGTAGATATTTTTAAAAATGTATGAGTTGATAATTTCATATTTTATGGAGAAACATTTAATGAAGGAAGCATACAAAAATGTGAGAGTGAAAAGCAAAAAAAGTGTTAAAAATAAGTTATTTTACCTTAAGCAAAAATTACCACTTAAATGCTGAAATAATAAATCAGATATTTCCATTCTTTGAAGAATCATTAGAATGGGTTAGTCAATAAGACTTCTATTTCATGCTGCTTCTGCCGCAATGACTTACCCAGCACTAGAATCCTTTATGGACATAACTGTAACCTTTTTATGGATCTTCATTTAGGTTATAAATCTCCTTAAAATCGGTATCTGAAATCTCATATTTCTTTAAAATATCAGAATGATATACAGTAAATATTCAATAAGTATTGACCCTTGTCAAATGATTAAACCATGAAATCTGCATTTCCCTATTTTAAAAATAAATGACCATACATAGTTTATAAGAACAGCAAGTATTGTCTGAATGATACCAATATATGTCTGGCACATAACTGGCACTCAAAAATTATATGTAGAAGGAAAGGGGAGAGGCAGAGTGGAGGAGAAAAGAGAGAAAAAGAAAGAAGATGCTATGCCCTGTAGTTTTATGTACAGAATAGAAACTGTACATTAACCTTAATAAGGGCAATCTGTTATCAGATGTAGGCACAAATGGGGTATGTAGTATTTCCAGAATTCCTTGCTTTGTTTTGTTCAACTAATATTTATTAAAATGCAGAATGTCAGTTTCTTCCCTTCCTCATATACTTAGATACCAGCAAAGCTAGTTTCCTTTTACCTCCAGTAGCAGAAATATTATTAAAAGTAACCATATTTTACTACCAGTGGGAAGAACATTTAACAAATAACATTTTGCATTAGGAAAAAAATCCACAACAAAAATGCCAATTTACTGAATAGCTGATGTAAAGCATTAGAAGCCAAAGACATGCTGAAAATTTGTAACTGTGCCCACAGCTGCATTTAAGCAAAAAAAAAAAAAAAAATATTACTTCTACTTTGAAGAAAAAGCTTCTAAATCAGCAAAGCAAAGAAAGTCAGCTGAACCTTTCTCTGAATTATTTGGCAAACAACACATTTAGAATATTTTGTATGGAAATAATGCCACTTTTGCAAGGTGCTCAAAATATTTTGAAAATACCCAATCGGCTTCACAGAATCACGATCAAACCAATAGCAGTGTTTATACCTTTCCATAGGAATAAAACTCAACACTCATAGTAATCAAATTGTTTTAGTCAGCCATGGCCAGAATTCTCCTCACCCCAAACACTTTCTCCAGCCTCTTATGAGTTTGCCTGTTTCCAGATCTTGCACTAAAACAGAAACTGACTTTCCTACCTAGGACTACTCATGAAAGGTAAAAGAGCAAACCTCAGCATCATTGGCTGTCCCTCAGGAACAGATCAATTCAAACAGTGAGCTTAAATACATTTTCAGCTGGAGCGAACTACAACTGGCTTTATAGATAACAATTACTTACTAATAATTGTGGTGTTTACAAATAACTACTGCTTTCAGGGACATCCACATTCCTCAGAGCTTTCCAGGTCTCAAAGGAAATGACTGGCAGTCTCTTCTCAATGACATGGGAAAACAGAGCTCTTAAAAACTCACTTAAAACCGAATCCTGATGGCAAAGATGCATATGAAAGATGTTCCACATCATGTATTATCACGGAAATGCAAAGTAAAACAACAGGATAATAGCCAAAATCCAGAAGGCTGACAACACCAAATGCTGGCGAGGATGAGGAGGAGCAACAGCAACCCTCACACTTTGCTGATGGGAACACACAGGTATGGCACTTTGGAACAAATTTTTGTGGTTTCTTACAAAACTAAACATATCTTTACCATACGATTCAACAATCCTGGTCTTGGTATTTGTTTAAAGGAGCTGAAAACTTATGTCCCCACAGAAACCTGCACAGGGCTATTTACAGTAGCCTTATTTGTAATTGTCAAACTCGGAAACCAACAAGATGTCCTTCAGTAGGTGAATGGATAGATAAGCTGTTGTACTTTCAGATAAAGGAATATTATTCAGTGCTAAAGAGAAAGGGGCTGTGAAGCCATGAAAAGACATGGAGGAATCCGAATTGCCTGTCACTAAGCGAAAGAAGCCAATCTGAAAAGGTATTGCCAGCGTGGGTTGGCAGGGATTTTCTAGAGCTTATCCTTGGAATGCTTCCCCAAAATCCAAAGTGAAGAGGAGGGCAGGGCATGGGCTGAATTGTGTTACCCCAAATTATGTGGAAAGTCTAAAATATGTTGAAGTCTAAACCCCCAGTACCTCAGAATATGATAATATTTGTAGGTAAGGTCTTTAAAGAGGTAATTAAGTTAAAATGAGATGACTTAGAGTAGGTGCTAATCCCACATCCGGCGTTCTCTTAAGAAAGGGAAACCTGGACACAGATAATGGACAGGAGGAAAACAATGTGAAGACAGAGGGAGAAGATGATCATTCACAAGCCACCTTGATATTGAACATCTAGCATTTAGAACTGTGAATAATAAACCTCTATTGTTTAAGCCGCCCAGTCGGTGGTATTTTGTTATGGCAGCCTGAGCAAACTAATGCAGCAGGGCATGAGCTGCTTTAGAAGGCGCTGGCGCTGGATAAACGAAGCACACTTCATACAAGGAAGAAGATTTGAAGGAAACTATCAATATAGCCCACTATATGCCTGGGTGGAGTACTAGGTCTTTCACCATAATCACTCTTTTAGCTCCCCCCAAACCCCTATAATGTGGTGTTATAAGCCTAATTTTTTTCAATAACTGAGCTCTAACACTTAGGAAGCTTTCTAAGGATACTTGGCTGATTTTCTTCAGAAAGAGAATTTCAGTACTTGTCTAGTTGACCCCAAAGACAATGTTCTTTTCCAGTGCTGTGATTCCCTACAAGCAAGAAGGTTTCTGAAGGATGAGGGTCTAGAGGAAAGATGTTTCTTCGTGGGAAGGCAGAAGAGCGCCTCCATGCACACCCTGGAGGTAAAAGCCTGTAGTTTCACCTTTTCAATTACATTTTTAAAATCATATTTGCTAGAATAAAAGAGGTGTTCTTCCACACATACACAAAGACAGACAGACAGAAACAAAAGAGAGAGGGAGGTGGAGGAAGGAATGAATCCAAAAGTTACCTTGCATCAGGTGAGTCATTATTTTGGATAGAGAATAAGCACTTAAGGTCAGAACTAGAATAAAACACAGAACATCACCAATGTGAAGTTTGTGTCAGCAATAATTTTCTTAACAAAAAACAGACTCTACCACTGACCTGAGATGGAAACTAGGTCATACCTCGAAGACATTAGATCTGAATCTGTCATATCCATCAGTCAAAAACATTGGAGTCACTGCTATATTTCTATTTAAATTAATTATTAATTTTTTTGTTACTTGTTATATACAGACACACAACCTGTGTTAGTTTTTACTGAAATATTTAACATTTGTCCAAGAGTGATTTTGCCCCACAGGACACATTTGGCAATATCTGTAGACAATCTTGATTTTTCACATCTGAGAGTGCTACTGGCATCTGGTCAATAGAGGCAAGGGATGCTGCTAAACATCTTATAATGCACACTGAACAGCCCCACACCCCAACCCACAACAAAGAGTTATCCAGCCCAAAATGTCAATAGCACTGAGGGTTCCTGCATAGGAATTTACTCAAATTTTTTTGTCTGTGCCAGCTTACCTTGTACCAGTCTTCGTGATATATTTGTTGGGACTCTATACAGTATATGTAATATAGAGGAATTCATTAAATGTATTTATATAACTTGGCTTGCTTTTTTAAAGTTAATCACATTTCTGTAATGCATTATCAGTATTTATTTTTATAACACCATATGTATGGTACAAAACTTCGCTTACCAGTTAACATATTGTTTTGTTGCTTGTTATTACCCGATACACAGTGAATACATTTCTTTTGACTGTATGATTTTATAGATTTTTTCCAGGATTAGAATACTAATATCCATAATATCAAAATATTACATCCAGAACATATGATTTTTCTCCTGGACTCCAAAATACAGTATAATATATAAAGTATATTTTTTTGATGTATCAGGGAATGCATTTTTTCAAAATTATCTACTTTTGAAAAATTGAGATTATTTTCTATTTTTTGTATCTTTGTGTCATATATATTTTAAAAAGTGACATCAGGGAATTTTTAAGTTAAAATTTCATTTAAATTTCCCATCCATTGCACTTGCACATATTAGATTTGCACTGATTAGGCTCAATTCAGCAAACATTTACTGAGCACAGGGAAATAACGGCAACTATAAGTTTTTAGCTGACAACTAAGTGCTCACTCTGGCCAAAGAGAACAGGGACAGTAAAACATTTTCTTTGTGGTTGAATTAAAATAAGAGGTAAAATGAAGTTTTTTCCTTTATATTTTTCCCCTTCCTGAACTGTTCATCACTCAGTTCCCTATTTCCACATAGTTTTAATGATTACCAATTTTAATAATTCTGACATTATATTGAATCAAGATCCATACTTTGCTAAAGTAAATTGTGAATCATTTGATTCTTTCCAACAGCTCTCTGTAGATAATGTTACAATGGAAATTTCAAGTATGTGGATTTTATTTTTATTTCCAACAAATTTCTTTAAAATAAATTTCAGAGTGGGATTGCTGAGTCAAATAGTATGAACATTTTTATGACTGTAAGTATTATGGTGTTATTTATAAAAGCACTCTGCCAACTTTCATTACAACTAGAGCATAATGATGAAAAGATATCATAGCATACTTGCCAGCATTGAGTTTTACCTATGAAAAACTAAATTTTTGTAATTAAATGAGACTTTAAATGTGCCTTAAATTTTATTTAAATTTTAGGTCTCTGATTATTGGTATGGAAGAAATTTTCCTATATTCCAATTTGTATTTTTAAGAAATGTTTATGTCTTACACTGATTTATCTGTTAGACTCCTAAAGGTTTTCCATAAAATTAAACAGAATTATTGTTTATTAATCAAACAATACTGTTATCACTTGTCTTATCCACTTTTAAAGGATTGTTGTATTTATGGCACATTTGCCAGGTTTTGAGCAACCGAGAGAAACTGAGATCCTGAGAATATTCAACACTTTCCACAAAGAGTTTAGATTATGGGGCGGGGTGGGGGGGGGTGATAACTATGACAACAAAAGCATTTAAGACCAGTAATCCACTTACCAAAGAGGCTTGGGTTAGTTTCAAAATGATTGTAGTAGCCAAATTTAAAACGGATAGGGAGAAAAAACTTCACAGATAACCATATGTTAAGAAATTTTTTTTTTATTCTTGTCTTTTCTTTCTTTCTACTTTCTCTGCATGAGCAGTTTAGGGGATTAATGCAAACCTCTGAACATGCTGTTTTGCACTGAGCTCACTTAGTCTTTTCTTCTCAAGTCCTTGACCCAGATAAAGAAAGATATGATTTCCAAATTCGATGAAAGCTTAAATTGGAGGTGAGGGGGGAAAATGCTATCTCAGCTCAGAGCATGATTTCTCTGCTGTCTTACAATTGTAATTGTAAAATAGAGCTTCACTTAAAAAAAAAAAAAAACTCCCTTTGTTCTTGCAGGCCTCATAGAATCACTGTGTGAAAAGGAACTTTGAGATGTCATTTGCCATAGCAGACCACATATTTTGAAACAAAACTCAAAACAGTCTGACAAAAGATTTTTTCCTTATTTGCCAATGTATTTATAATAAGCTAATAAGTGTTCAAAGGTTGCATAAATTTATATACAAAATCAATTGCCTACATCTCATCTCCTCTCATTCCCCAGACAACCTCATCTAGCATCCAGGCATCAACAGGACCTAGGTTCTGTCCCCTCCTACCTCTTTGCTTTCAGCCTTCTCCTCTTTTTAACTGAGTCAGTTTCTTCAAGAGCCTACAAACATCTCATACCACAGATATTTCAAAATCAACACATCCAAAATTGAGTCATCTTTTCTTCCAAACCAGTTTCTCCACCTCTCATTCTCTTTCCATGAAAAATACTACATCATTCATTATCCAAAGCAGAAACTCGAGAGTCTCCCCATAGTGAGAGAGTCTCTCTTTTTCTCACACTCAGTCATTGAATCCCGTTAATTCTTTCTGAAAGGAATCAAAATCTCTTGTGTGTATTTCCTTCTCTTCAGCCTCACCATTCCTGCCTTAGTACGCACACATCCCTACAACTTCCTGGGGAAATTTTTTAAGTTATCTTTGTCTTGGTCCTCTTGCCACCAGTGTTCATTACCATTCACCTGCCCCCACACGCCACCCCATACCACCCTCTGTATCTCTGTCAGAGGTCTTTAGAAAATACACATCTCACGTGACATGTGACTACCACTCTTACCTTCCGACCTGAGTTTTCTTAGCTGTAACTGAGATAGTCATGCATAAAACTCATATTCACCACAACTGGGCAAAATGAGAAATTTTGAATTGCTTTAAAGAACAGTTGGCAGGCCGATTTTTCCATAACATGGGATTTCTCGGATTGAAAATTTACAAGCAGTTTCGTGCTCCTACTTGTATCACGCCCACCCCCATCCTGCCCTCCATCCCTAAATCTCACTTCAGAGAGTCTCTTACATTCAAAATACGGATTGTGAACCCAACGACAGAACAGACAGAAGCAAAGTAAAATATGCACAGACTTCAAATGCTACAAACAGACTCCAAACAGCTACAACATGTAATTGTTTAATTAAAGAAACTGACATCCTCAAAGACAGGCCTCCTAAACAGATTCCTATGATATTCAATAATTTTTTTCTCCTTTGAGGTGTTCTGAGCTCTTTATAAAAATCAACTCTTTGAATACGTAAACAGAGATCAAAGAAAGAGTAAACTCAAATATTTTTGTCCCTTTCTCACAGTTAAATACAATTTCTTAGGTATCAAAACCAGGGGATGAGAAGGATTATGTTACTTATATACACATAAATTTCTTCAATGATCGTTTTGAACTATAAGGCCGTGTGCTATGGAAACCCACTTCTGTCAGAGGGAGAGAGAGCACCTCATTTTTCTAGGAGTTTCTGAGGGCTGAGACTGCATCCAACAAAAGGACTGACACGAAGTCGTTATTCAATAAATGTCATTGAATGAATATTAGAGGAAAATGGTTGAAAATGAGATAAATCCTAAAAAGAGGCACATACCAAGTGCTACTGATCACAACTGGTCCTATGGGGTGAGCTGTGGTCAGGAAAGGCTTCTGGGCAGAATGTTCTAGAAGGCAGGGCTCTTTGAGTGATGAGAGAGCTTGCGCATTTCCCCTTTCTCGAAATGCCTTTACCTATGTCTCTATATACTGAACTCTTATTCATCATTCAAGCCCGGTGAAGCCTCAGCTTCTCACCGAAGCCAGTCCCAACCATCATACTCTCCCCAGTGAAATCTTTTGTACTTCACATTTCTGGAGTGCTTTATTTATACCTATGTTTATATTCAAATTCTCATACCATGTCTTTATCACGTGTTAACATCTTCTAGTTTATTTTGTTGAAACACTTATATAGCACTTACTATGTGTCAGGCAGTGTCCTAATGGCTTTGCATTATCATCTCAATCCTCACAGCAATCCTATATGCAGTTTTACTATTGTCCCCCTTTTACAGCCGAGTAAACTGAATTCAGCCCAGACTTCTAGAATTCTGTCTTTTGCACTACAGAGCAAGCTCCCCGAGAGAAGAAAATGCACTGTCTACATTTTCATAACCTCGGCTTGTAGCACATGACTTAGCAAATTGCAGACTTTCAATTTAATAAACAAAAAAGATGTATATGTTATTGAATCAAGAAAGTTTGCAGAGGAAAGAAAGAGCAATTAGGGGGATGGTTTTATAAACTATATAAATGTCCAACCAATGTACTGTATACTTGAAACTAACAAAATAAAATTAAAAAGAAAAAAAGAATGTTTGGCAGAGGCACCTGCCCAAATCAAAGAGACTCCACTCATTTTAGGAGACAGTTAAATTTCCTTCACTATAACCTCCCCTTAACAACTAAAAGTTTAGTTCTTGCTCTCAGGGAAAAAATAAATAATAGTTACTGTTAACTATTATCCTCAAGCTCAAGTAAAACTCATCAAGATCTGGTTAACCCACTTCAGAAAGACAAATCTCACAAATCACTGCCAAAAAAATGGGGGGTGGGGGGCATAGTCTAACGCTTGCAAAATTTCTGTGAGAAATCTCAGTTCAAACCTATGCCAGTCTGCTGTATAATGTGCTACTAAGGAACAGAGGACATCCACTGTTAAAACCGAAGATGAGAAGATCAACACACTTTCTCACGCCAACTGGAACCACGTCAGGGGAGTGTGTAGAAAGACCCAGAGCACAACAGATTGAGACGGCTTGTGGGCGGACCCTCTGCATCCGCCCTGACTCCAAGCATTTGGAGGGTCCAGAGCTGCGTGAATGTGAAAAAAAAGGTATTGCATGGATGGTGACAGAGACCTAAAAGATATGTGACTCTGTATGAATGATGTGTACTATCTGAATAGAGAAAAGAGTATATTAGGTACAACCTAACTGGCCTCGAGGTCTCCTGAAATATTCACCTCATTGGTTATTTTTAAAAGCAAAAAATAAGCCTTGGCCTAAAGAATGGAGGCACCTTGATTTTGAAAAGTGCCAAAAGAACACCGCCTCCCTTTCAATGATTGTAACCTCATTCGCTTGGGACAAGTCCCATTTTAAAATGCCAGCCTTCCATGAGGAGGTAACCCTTGTCATTATCAGCTAGCACTTGGTTTTACCCAATAACTCTTTATTAGAGATTAGTTAACCTGCAGGTAAGAATAAGAAAAGGACCCAGACTGGTACCAAAGGAAAGGAGAGGAGTCCTAGGAGAGAGGAAAACACAACCCCTAAGTGTGAGGAAGGCCCGAGAAGCCCCCTTACGTGCTCCATAGTTTTCCCAGGCTGGCTGTGTTACCAGGACAGGGCAGAGCTGCTGGTGTATCCTGAGCATTAAAAATAATAAGCAGTTTCTACTCAGGAAGCTAAGTATTTATTAGTGAGAGAAAAGTGCTTCTTTTCCAATCAGTATCTATTTCCAAAAAAAAAAGAACAGATTTCAGATTTCAGTGAGTGGGGTCAAGGGCTATCAGGTCAGTACCATGATGCCTGGAGAATAATCAAAGAGCCGGGAGAAAGCATAATGCTCTGGCATCAGGGTGATCAGCAACACATGGCAAGACAGAACCCGGGGCTGAGATTACACAGAACCAGTCAGCGACCCAGTGTTCCATTCTGCCCTACAAAGATAAGGCGTATTGCCACTCCCTGCATGCCCAGATTCAAAATGTTTGTTTCATAAGTAGTATGAAAAGGCATTCAGATGGTTGATTCCTGCTCACAAATCAGGTTCTGGAGACAATCAGTGCAAAAGATCCATATCCCGAAACATTCTGATCATCAAACTAGTCGACCAAAACTACCCAGTAATCAGAACTTTCAAAATGACCAAGTATGGGTTTGGGCTTCAGTGCACGAGAGGTACATGAGGCTTTCAGTTGAACTGAAAATGAAAAGAAGCTGAGGGATCCAGGACTCAGATGCGCAGGGGAAAGAAAAAAAAATGAGTCTTTCTGTACTCAAGCTAAAAGCCAGAGCTGCCCCGAACTGCTGTGCAGGTTGTGCCCTGCACAAGGGCACCCCATTCACGTGGGCATGAGGGAACTCAGGTCCCCTCTGCAAACCAAGCACTTGCCTGGACAGGACTGTCCAGCTCCAGAAGGGATACCATTTTATAACTGATCTGCTCAAAAATGAGTGTTGTGTTTTTTTTGTTTATTTTTTTAATAATTGGCCCACCTGGCAGATATACCTTTTCTTAGCAGGCACAAACACACCTTATACATAAGCAGAGGCCATGCCAAGCCTAGTTAAATTAAGTGTGAGCAGGAGCAAAACAGAGAGCTGAGGGGTAACTGGAGCTCCCCCACTGTATCCCTAAAATTTCTGACCTCACTCAACTCAGAGTCTCACAACGAAGGGCTCATTGTCTCAGGAAGAGCAACAGAGAGAGGCCCAGAGGTCTAGCGATGTCCATGGGCATGGATGAATTTATCTAAGCAGCTCCAGAGAGTCTAGGCATGAAGGAAAAAGCACACATGCTGCATTCCCAAGGAACAAGGGAAGAGAAAGGAGGGAGCAGAGGTGGGCATGTGCTGTGCATACTTTAGACACCTGTCCAGTGGAGAGTTGGACTAGAGTAGGGGCTTGGTTGGAAGGAGCTGAGTGGTGGGCCCACCTCTGAGAAGTTCCTTTGTCACATGTTGGGAAATGCGATGCTGAAGAGAAGTTGGAAGAATCTGTGTTAAACAATGGGTGAGAGCTAAATCTTAGGTTTTCCCAGGGCTGGATGCCATCTTCCCATTTGCTTATGATCTCCAGGTCCACGTCCGAGCTCTTGATCTCCCCGCTTTTCTAAAAGCCAGAATTATCCTGCTTAGGGATTCCTTCATGACCTCATAGATCCATCTTCTCACGAGCCTCGGGACACCATTATTTGGTAGCAGGAGGCCACATATGGTTTTCCTATTTGTCGAATGCACCTCTAATCTCCCAGCTGGCGTGAGGGAAATGCAGAGGACTCTAGCCCCACAGAAGCTCCCCTAACCTGAGATGAACCTAATTTTTTGGTCCTGTGAGCCAGCTCCACTGAAGAAGCCTTTACTTATGATACAGCTAAGGTTCTCAAAGTGAAGAGCATCCTTTTCCAGCCTCAGGCATCATCCAGCATGCCTGTGAATTCTGCATTTTAAGCACCTTAGATCTCAGCTTAATTAAGAGCATCACTGCTCCCTGAGCAATCTGGTGACAGAAAAGTAGGCAAGCAAAAAAAAAAAAAAAAAAAAAAAAAAAAGCACAGCTCAGCTAGCTAAGTTCCATTCTTTCAAGCAAGCATTTAAGGAGAAGCTGCACCTGCCCATCAGGGCACAGGTGCTGCTGGGGAGTGGGGCCAGGCAGGAGAAAGAGCTAGGAGTCTCGGGGCCACAATGTGGTCAGACCAGACCCACAGACAAGCAGTCAGGGCAGCCTTTAGACAACCCATCACGAAGTATGCAAAAGTCATCAGTCTCTTTACAAGTGCAGAGGACCACAGGTAAAGGGATCCAACAGGGAAGCTGGTCCTAAAAATAAGTGTGGGGATGCTGAGATAATTAAATGGGACAGTGAAGACCTGGCAGGTAGAATAACTAGTAGCTACACTACTCTTTCCCAGGGCCCCCAATGGAGACCTCCTGGAATGACTGTGCTTGTGGTTAACCTGCTGGAAGAAGGTGGACCCAGCCTCTTCTCTCCTAGAGAAGCTAAGCCCAGGAGGACTGATGTGAATGGTTAAGCCGGGCTATAATCAGCTTGATCCTTCTCTCTGACAGCTGACTTCTTCCTGACAGCTGACACTCTGGAGTGCTTAGAAATGCAAAGGGCCCAACTGAAAGCTTCCTGATTGGGAGCCACAGCACCACTTTCCTCCCTCCTGCTTCATCTCCCTGACCCGTGGAAGCGGGTATGAATCCAGAATTCACTTTCTCAGTTAACAAAATTACATTTTAACAGGAACTAAGCTGTGCTCATCTGATGTTAAAAGATAGGAGGGAGGGAGGCAGGAAGGGAGAAGCTAACGCTTTACTGGAGAGGCAGGATATCAAGGGAGGTGATGAAGGTGGTCATTGGAGTCAGCCTGCCAGGACCTGAGCCTCAACCTTGCCACTCTTTAACCATATGTGGCTTTGAGCAAATTGTTAGCCTCATTTTCCAGTGAGAATAATGACAGTACCTACCTGATAGGGTTTTGTGAATATTAAATTAGTCAATATACATAAAGTACTTAAAAACAGTAGCTCACACATTTTCTCCCTATAAATTATAACCTCTATAATCATTAGCTACTATTAATCCATAACAACAGTGACATAGATGTGATGATTCTCAGTTTGCCGCCAAAGAAACTGAGACACTGAGCCCAAGCCACACAGCTAGTAAATGATGAACCTGGGAATTGAACCTATAACCTATAACACCCACTGAGCATACAGTCTCATAAACACTACACTTTACAACTGAAACAAAACGCTTCTTGTTCAACATTAGATTAAATAAATGGTTTCTCTTCAGATACTAGGATGTTATACAAGCTTAACTCCTAGTATCAAACTCTGCCCCTGTAAACCAAGGCATTTCTACAAGCGCTCACCCCCTTGGCCCACAGGCCGATTATTTCCTTCTGAGTCTTCATATTAAAGTGCCCCACCCGAACCTATAAAATCAGATTTTCTGGAGCAGAGCCTAGGAATCGTCATTTTTAACAAACTCCCCACATGTACACAACCAACTTCATCACCCACTCCCCCCTATAATTCTCATGTACTCCAAAGTTGGGAGCCATGGCTATAGGTTATTTCTACCCAATTTTGTTTTGTTGGGGATTTTTTTACACATTCTTAATAGGTACCTGAAATAGTCCCAATAGATTTCCAAACATCGAATTCAAACCTAAAAACAACATTACCTGACTTATCTTTTACAAACAAAGCCGTCTCCCACAAAAGTGCCGAATCTGTGGAAGGTGTGGGTTGAAGGAATTCCCATCACTACCATTTATCCGCACCGTTCCCATGAGGAAAGAAAACATTAACTTCATAATTATCTCCATGTCTCCAGGTCTATGGTGGTTCTTTGAATCACTTCTTGAGGATGGAAAAGTTAACCCTTTCCAACCTCAATCATAGTTCTCAGTTAGAGGGAAGCAAAAAATGAATTATCCTTGTCACAATGGGGGCTGTTCCGGTGATTGCAATCTGGGGATTAACTGTTCAATGTAGAGTGAACACACGTCCCAGACACAAATTCTTCCTTCCTCCTTCATTGGAATGTCACCACTAAAAGCACAGAGAGTGCTTTTATTCCAAATATGTATGTTATTACAAACAAAAATGTGTTGTCCAAATAACTCAAAAGGTATAAAGACTAGCTGGCCCATGAACTATCCACTCTTATGACCTCCCAACAAAAGCTCACAATTCAGCCAAGCCACTGAACTCTGGAACATTCACTGACCATGTGTTTTGTAAAAAGTCTTGTTCTGATAATAATACAGCAAAAATAATGACTAGCATTCATTGAGCACTAAACTCCTGAGCTCTGTGCTCAGTGCTTTTCATAATTAAAGTGAAAAGAACCAGGAAGAAGGGGAAAGCTGCTCACCTTTGAAAAATGACAAGGTGAAATGTATAGTATTCAAGTTACCAGTTGCCATGCCCTTCCCCTTGGTGTCCAGTAAGCTGTTCATGGTCCCCAACCAGCTTGCATGTGACACCCCTCCACCTGCTCTACCAGAAGTTCTTTGCCGGTCAACTGGCAGGTACATAAATGGAAAATACCTTCAGTCTGCTGGAAGCTCTCTGCGAGATTTTCTTCCAACACAGCATTTATGGGCTTTCAGTAGGGGGTTGGGAGGACAAGGAGAAGGTGGTAGAATTATTTCAGGTTGAAAATAAAGAGAAGCAGTAAGTGCAGCTGGCGATCCCTGATTAAATATTAGCTCCTCGGTTAGCAGTGGTTTGAGCCTGCAGCATGTGGGTTGATTTTCCCCTGAGCTATTAGGATGTTCATCAGTTCAAATAAAAATCTGCAAGCAAACTAGTAATAAAGACAGTAAATTTGCTTCTCTACCAACCTGATTATGGAGCATTTCTGGCTTATTATCTTATTTAATTGTCTAAGGAAACTAATTGTTTTGGCTCATTTGTTGAAATATATAATGCTTGGCTTCTTTGCTTGCAGATCAGGCCAGAACATTTTGGCACTGAAGAATATGTATTTGATCTATGAAGTATAGTCTTTTGAATATGCATTTAGACTATGGTGGAAAATTTATTTATTCTGAAGCTCATTAGTTTGTACTGGAATGTCTTTTGGATGAGTATCAATAAAATATTTATTCTATAAGCAGAGGTGTCTGTACATACAGAGAAGAGGCATCCAACTCATTGGATCAGGAAACCACTTTGCTCCAGAAATAGATTCTTCATAGACACTGATGGTGGTAATAATAATAATGAGGAGGAGGAAGAAGAAAAGGAAGAGGAGGAGGAAAACAAGGAAACAGAAACAAATAAAGAAATAAACAAACGCTTTTCTATTCCCTCAGACCTGTGTTCAAATTAAATTCTGCTACTACTAGCCCTGAACTTCATTTTTCTTATCTGTAAAATGGTAACTACATCACAAGGTTGTTGAAAGAATTAAATGTGCTAATGTAGATAAGGCTTCAGAGCCATAACAGATATCTGACACCATTAGTTCTTACAGAACTAGGATTGCCAGGTAAAATACAAGATGCCAAGTATATTTGTTTTCTATTGCTGCTGTAACAAATTACCACAAACTAGGAACCCTAAATAACAAAAATACATTATCCTACTATTTGGGGAGTTAGAAGTCTAAAATGGAACTGCAGGGCTGTTTCTTCTTGAAACTCTAAGGGAGAATCTATTTCCTCATCTTTTCTAGCTACGTGCCTCAGCTGTGGCCTCTTCCTCCCTCTTTAAAGCCAGCAGTATAGAAACTTCTTTAGTCTTTGACCTATGCTTCCATTCGTACATCTTCTCCCTTATAAGGACCCTTGTGATTATCTAGCCTACCTAATTAATTCAAGATAACCTCCTCATTTCAACATTCTTAATTTAGTCATACCTCAAAGTCCCTTCTGCCATATAAGGTGACATATTCACATATTCCTAGGACTGAGACTTGGTAATTTTGGAGGGCACTGTTCAACCTAGTCCATATACTCCACCCTCTGGCCCCCAAAGATTCACATCTATCTTTTATGTAAAATACATTCACTCAATCTCAGCATCTCAGAAGGTCTCAACCCATTATAGCATCAATGCAATTTCAAAGTCTCATCTAAATATCATCAACCAAAAGTCCTAAATCTCATTCTTCAGGTAATGTATGAGTCAAAATTCTTGGTATAATCCATCTAAGGCAAAATTTGTCTTTATCTGTGGACCTGTGAAAATTAAAAACAAGTTACATTACTCCAAAATACAGTGGTGTGACAGACATAGGATAATAGTTATAGTCATTTTCATTCAAAAGTAGTGGTGGGTGATGAAACAAAGAAAATAATCACTGATTCCAAGAAATATTGAGACCCAACTGGCAAAAATTCATTAGGTTTCAAGACCTGGAAATAATCTCTGTGGTGTGCAGCTCTGCCTTTTGGGCCTTCAGTTCTATCCTCTGGGCATGGAGTTCTACCCTTTAGGCCAACAGCTTCGCTGCCTGGGTCATTCTTCCTTTTTCACGATTGTAGAACATATTCGTAGCTGAATAAATTTCAACCCTATTTCTTGCATGTAAGATTTTTTGAGTCAGACATCTACCTTTCATTTCTTCCTCTTTCTGTCCCTTTTAATCCAAGCCGGCAGTGTTTCTGACATATAACATCCTCAAGAATATTTTGAGTCTCTCACATGTCTCAGGGATTCACTCATTAGGCAAAACGCCCCTCCACTGATCTGTCCAGATAATCTCATCTCTATTTTCAGCTTCTCCTAAGATGGCCAAGGGTATCCATGAGCCATACGCATACTCTCTTCAAAGGAAGGTATATGTGACTGAATACTTGCACCTTTTGATTTTTTCCAAAAAAAATTAGCAGAAAGTTGTTGAGCCATTGTTGAGCCACACCCTTGGCTTTCTCTCCAGAGTATTTTCCTGACAGTAATCTGAATAGGCTGAGAATTTCCCAAATTATCAAGTCTTGGTTCTTTTTTGCTTAGGGTTCTTCCCTCAGTCTCTTTTCTCCCACATTTTACTATAAAGAGCAAGAAGAAACCACACTATCTTTTAACCTTTGCTTAGAGGTCTTCTCAGCCAAGTATACAATTTCATCACTTAAAATTCTGTTTTCCATATAATAATGGAATGCAACACAACTAAATTTTCTTTCACCACATAACAAGGATCCCATTTACTTCCTTTCCAATAACACCTAGCTAAATTCAAATTTCAGAAAAATAATGACTATTTGGTACAAGTATAACCCAAATATTACATAGGACACAAACTAAAAATATTGTTTACCTGAAATTCAAATTTAACTGGGCACCCTGAATATTTATTTGCTAAATCGTATCAGCTAGGTACTATAGAGAGAATAGGATATAGAATGAGGAAATGCTGAAGATAAAGAAAATAACAGAAGAAATGCACAGTGTAAGGCGGTGTCTGGAAGGGCAGGTCATATTGAGGTGCTATAGAAGGAGGCCTTGAACAGACAAGGAGGTAATTGTAAGGGTTCTGGGAAGGTGAGAGCTGGAAAGAGGGGGATTAATCCTGAAAGACTAGAGGCACTGAAGGTGAACATATGTCACCTCATTATTTTGCTGAGGCTCACACCTGCTAAAAGGACCTCATTTTATCAACACTTGCCTCTAGAGGAGAAAAGATATTTTTCATCATTCTCTAGGCCTCTTGTGCTAGGGGAGAGGGAAGAAGGGAGGGAAAGAGGGAGAGAAGGGGAGAGGAGGGAAGATATGGGAAGAGTAGGAGAGAAAGAGAGGGAGAGAGAGAGAGAATGCATCTACGGGCATGGCAGCATCACGATTTTAGTCAAACTTATTAACAGGAACTTTTTCCTCAGTAGAAAGCCAGTGTTTTTTACATACCAAGTTTGTGGATCACAGTGAATATATTCTAAAGTAAATCTGATGCCACAAATGTAAGTATGGATCACATTGTCACACACACAAAAAATATATTGCTAATGCCACCTTATCAACATGTGGCTTTTCCAAGGGAAAGAGTGGTTTCAAGTTTATCAGTGGCATCTACTGCACTTAATTGTTTGCTTCTCTGCCCTCCCCGACCACCCCCCAAAGGCAGGAAAACCTCTCAATCTGTCACATTTAAACCTCCCTACTACTTGAAAAAAGATTCGAAGGACACCACTTAGCTTCAAGTGACTTTACAGCTATTTCAGACATAACCACCTAATGATGTTCAAGGCAGAAACTGAGTTGAGCTGGGGGACCTGGTCGCCTCCTTTCCTGGTTTCTCCGGAACACGACTTGTAGGGGAAACTTCCTCTTAATAATAACAGCGGCGCTTGTTCAATTCCTGCGTCAGGTGCTCCTCTAAATGCTTGACATGTGTAACTCACTTACTCCCCCGCAGGAAAGCACTGGTGTCAGCCTTTTTATGACAGGTGGTACTGAGGCACAGAGAGATTACATAACTTGCCCAGGGTCACAAAGTTATAAAGGGCAATCTGGCTCTAGAACCTACGTCCCTCACCACTCGGCACTCTGCCTCTCCCACTATTTGAAACGAACTCCTGAACCATCAGGAACACCTATAACCAAACACGAACGACAAGGCTCATACAGCAGAAGTAAACAGGAAGAACTCTAATACGAGTAACAAGACCTTGGGTCAAGCACACTTACTGATTTAATATCATGCAAAACTTCTTCAGGTGGTTAAAAACTCGAATTCTGTAGTGAGACCCACCTGCATTTTAGTTCTACTTCTCCCCCTGACCCACGTGACTTTGGCCATCACTAAACCACTGTAGCCTCAATTTTTCCACTAGTAAAATGAGACAATGATGGTTAAATTTGCAGGATTGATGTTAAAACTGCATGTTATTATCATTGATACTATTATTTTTTGTACACCCATACAGTGCATTTGTATGAGAGAAGAACTACACTATTGTATCTTTAAATAATGTTGGAGAAGCAATGAAGAACAAGTAACAGAACCAGTTTTCACTGCTTCAGATTTAGTGAAAGCATTTGGAAAATCCAAAGGTAGATATGAAGGTGCTGAAGGAGGACATATAGATGCTTAGAGGAAAGATTAGAAAAGAGCTGCAGTGATTAAATCTTCAAAAGGTAAAAGAGTGAACTAACAGTGTTTCGTCAAAGGCATGAAAAATAATCCCTACACAGCTGCCTCTCATCTCCATTAAATCCAAATAATTTAATTCGAATATACATTCTTGCTTGGAAAACCTTCATGTCACTGATAAAGTATAGGAAGGGGTCACTCTGGGATACTAATTCTTTCCTAGTAAAAATGTAAAAAAGGAACTGCACATCTATCTAGAATAATATCTATCTGGGTACAACCTAGCCTAGAGATGAGGGGAATAAATGAGCCTGAGGATTCCATGAGAATTCTTTTGAAAGAACATCTACATTACAATGTTAAATAATTATCATTAGGAATAAACGATTTCTTATATATAGTTTATTTTTCTAACAATATAATTGTAAGCTTATGTCCTTTTGCTTTCTTTAGTTGGTTGAAGCACATTTTTTAAGTAATCAAGGTATCCATCCACATTTCTTCTTCAGACTCAGTCTCACTAATGAAGTCATCTCACACCTATCAGTTTTATTTTGTTGCATTTGTTTTAATTTTCTTTATTACGCTCCTAAGTTTAGAGGTCAGATTCTTTTTTAAATGGTTTCCTTTTTATGATTGGAAAAGTATACATCGTCAATATAAACATTTTTAAAAATAAAGACCAAACTCAAAAGAAGAATGAAACAATCATAGTCCCAATTAAAACATCCTGGCTCTTCAATAATGTACAAATAACTTTTTCTTTAAAAGTGAGAACGTTTAATATTGGAAAAAGTAAGGTGAACTATAAGCAGTTTTATCCACTGCTGGTCCACATGCTGGTAGGATGAAATTTATCTTTTGGAAAACACTTTCCAGAATGACTCAATAGCATTAAAATTTTTATACCTTTTGATCCAATATATCTTAGAATTAGGATAAGAATTAGGATAAGCTTACACATAAAGATGTCCAAAGCATTATTAAGGACATTGAAATGCAATCAAACTAAGTGTACAATTATAATATTGCACATTAATTAAAAATTATGGGTTCTGATAATACTTTAAAAATTGGCCTTTTGTTTAAAACTATTCCTTGACCTTCTCAATATTGCTGAAGGCCAGAGCTCATTCCAGTAAGATAGTGATGAACCAGCAGCCAGGACGTTGTGTTGAAGAAATTACATTGTCGTTCTCCTTTTTCAGAAGAGAGAGACAAATTACAGGAAAAGATCAAGTGAGGAAATTCATTTTCAAAGGAACCTCTTCCACAGAACATCTTGAAGTCACTAGTTTCATCCCAATCTCCTGTTCTGCCCTTCATCTTTGTCTTGGTACCAAAGAGCTTTTGTGGTCAGAGTGATGACAGAAGGCAAGTCTGAAAACTCACCCTCATCAAAGGAGCATGACATTCTACACAGCAGGCACCTCAAGCAGGAAAGCAGCAAGTCAGTTTTACAATGTCCAATAACCACTATCAGCTTTTAACAAGGTGTTTCTGATCAAATCAGAATACCAAAACACGCTTTTTCTGATCTGCTCATATTTTTCTTTCTAATGTGGATAAGGGAAATGTATACATGAGAATGTTAAATGCTTAGCAATATTCAAGGAAGAGAAATAACTGAGATTAGAAGTCCACATTTTAGACTATTCAAATCTCTAAATCCATATCACCATCGTACCTCCACTGTCAGTTTACATGTACAAAGTACATATCATAGGGGTAGGAAGGGTTCATTCCTCTGGCCGGTGAACATATGACTAGCACTTCAAGGTTATATCTTATACAGGCAGCAGACTGTAAGGGACAATGATCTCTCAGTCCTTCCTCTCCAAGCATCAGAATTTTGGTTGCACATATCAGTCAATCCACTGAATTAAAGTTAATGACCTTGGGACGAATACCCATACATTAGGCTTTATAATAACAGAAAAATGTCCTACACATGACTGATTCTACCCTATGAAATGTACCACATGGATTTTTCTAAGCCATGAATTTTGCTTCTTACACACACGCAAGGGTGGTTGTGAAATTATCTTGGGCTCTTCTTCACCAGAGAACTCATAAAATCCTCAATTGGCTATAACTCAGAACTAACTGTCACTACCCAGAACCAATCTGCATCCTCTTTGTTTCCTCACCCTCTTTTGCTTTCCTCTTCCGTGAACCTCTCACTTCTGCCTCCCATTTTGATCTGTCTTAGAAAGATTATTCCTTAGGTTAAAATTTTTACCCATATTTTTATGACTTCTTCTTCCTTGTGTCTGCAATTGCTTAAAAGGCTGACTTTAAGTTCAGAGTTTCCACTGACACACATCCACAGTCCTTTGTCCTCCCTCACTCAAGGTCTCTTCTATCCTGGCATATGTTCTTCAAAATCCTGTTACTGCCAGTTATCTAAGATCGTTCTTACCATCACAACCACCACCAACAAGACAAAGGCAGGGGTTTGCCATAACCACTTTGAGTCCATTCTTCCTTGACCTAGAGTTGTCCTTAATTTTAATGAAGGGTTGGATGTGTTTTGAGTAAAATTCATGCAGCCTGACAGTGCCAGGAAAATGCAAATAAAACTACTTCCAAAGTAGCCTTCAAGTAACATTACATCCAAAATTTTTCTGTACCATAGGCAGCATGAGAGAAAAGGAAAAACAAACAAACAAAAAACACTTCTGGAGGACAGAGTTTTACCTGTGCTCACTCAAACAAAGAATGGACGAGCCTTTGCAAATAATTGGCAACCGCCATGATGCAAAATCAATTAACTAACTTAAGTATGCCAGTTTAGAAAGCTGATTAACTAATCAGTGGCACTGATATCTGGAGTAATAGATCACCTTAGATAGGTTACCATCAAGCCACAGGAAAACATGCTGAACATTTACAAACTTTTTCAGATAATAAAATAGTAATCATATTAATAACAAATACCATTTATTTAATTCTTGTCTTTTGCCACAGATTACTTTCACAACAACCGTGCAAAATGGTTATCATTTATACATTCACTTATTCAATAAATATTTACTGTATTCCTATGAGGGTCAGGTACTGAGCTAAAACAGATCGCAAAGGTAACTACAGCACAGACTTTGATGAAAAGAATGGAGTATACTACAAAAGATGCTCATGTAAGTTGCAAACACGGCCAGAGGAAGGTGATCAGAAAACTGTTCCTTGAGGAGGCAGCATCTGAGCTGCCAAAGGCAGCATGCGTAGGAGAATCCTATTGCAGAAGTCCAAGTACCAGGTGACTGGAAGGAGAATGAAGACATCAGTAGTGTGAACCAAGAGCTCATGGTGGCTAACTAGATGCAAGGAATAAGAATGATAAGGAATTTTGGCTTACGAAGTGAATGGCAATGCCAATATCCAAGATATGGCTAATTTCAGCAAATTTGGGTGTGGGGAATATGGTGATTTCACCCTCATTTTACATATGAGGAAACTGAGGCTTCAAATGCTAAAAGACCTAACTAAAGGTCACAGTAGTGGTAAATGACCAAGCTGGAATTCAAGTATATTTTGGCTGCTTCCAAATTTATGCTCTTTTCATTGATCTAACCCACTTTGTTAGTCATTTTATGGGAAAATTCAATGAGTAGCAGTTTAATTTTGTTGGCGAGACAATAAGAAGTATTACCAAAAGAAAAATTATTTTCCTTTCTAACCCTATGTTCACCAAAAAGGTACCAGATCTGAAACTATTTCTCTCCTTCCACCACTCCATTTTACCTCGTTAGTCCTACTTTTCTATTAGATTCCCTACAGAACACTAAGCCCTGAAACGGAAAAGCATTAAAAGGTCTCCAAATAGTTCAAGATAATTATTATCTTCGAACTACATATTTCCTTATCTACACTTCCCAATGTTAGGGGCTTGATCAAATCATGTTTTTATGTTATTGCTGTCATGGTATACATAAGCAGATGCAGGATGTAAAGCCGGTAGGGAAAAGAGCACACATTTTGCTGACAGTAGAACTCACTCATAAATCTTACGTACTCAGTGGAAGGCTAAATTTAGATTCTAAGTCAATTGGCTCTTCCAGAAGGTTGGAATTATTGACCAAATGAAAAAAGCAGTATCCTTGTTTTCCCATCAGAATTATAAAATCTCCCTTACTCACCCAAAATCTATTTGTATAAATTACATATACTTGAATCCCTTTGTTAAAATTTAAAAAAGATTGTATAGAACTTCAGAATTTTACCACCTAAAGTTTTTAAGAATCCTCTGAAGTCACTATGGCAGCCTCTTAATAAATTATCCAATTATTCAGAAATAAATTATTCCATTCGCCATATAAACTCCACCATAGTTCACTTATGCGAACACAGTACAAAGATTAATATTTTTATTCATCTAATTTATTGATACTGATTAGTACAAATAGTTCATTGAAAATGCATTACAAAGGAAAAGCTCCAAGGAGAATTACATAACATTTCATTTACTAAGAAACTGATTCTTATCTCCAGAGAGTTCTTAATAGTTAGCAAAAGAAAATCTTCCAGTAAAATTCAAAAATTGCAATATACCATACCCTGGTTTATCCAGCTATAGATGACTCTAAAGCTAATAATCTGAGGATAGTTCACATCATGAGAGGCCACAAAGCATGGCTCTCAGGCTTAAATGTAAAAATGTCACTTGTTCTATATTCATCCATAGCATATGAAATAATTTCTGCTTACTGCTTTTCATTTATTCGACAACCATTTATTGAGCTTAAATTTACTTTATTAAGTACATCAGTTCTTTATGAAATACCCAGAATCATAATTTTTAAGCCAATTTGGAATATTGCCTAAATCCTATCTTTGCTTCTGATATTCATATAAGACAATGAACATAAAGTATTTGGGCACTGGTGCTGTTTGAGCAAGTTGTTTTGGTGGATTAAATATGAACATCCTTGAAGAGTTTTTTCTCTAGTGGAGAAAAGATAATTATATTAAAAATACAGATGAAGTACTATAGTTCAGACTGCTTCTAAGTTTTTGCTTGGACTTATTTAAGGAAAATAATGGATTTGAGGTAAAGATAAAACAAAGTAGAGAGTTAAGAATAGTGTTGATAGTATCCATTCTCCTTTGCTTAGATTCACACAGTGCCCGAGCCCGGTTCACAGGATGCTTCACAGAAGAACTGAGCTTTAGAGATTTGAACTGAGCTTTGGAGGAAATCCAGGATTCAGACTTTTAAAGATAGGGAGAAGAAACAGAATGTGGTCTGTCTGTCAATGCTGGGACCCTGAACATGGGAGTTGGGGAAGGGGAAGGGAACAATGGGCAGGCCCTGAGCTTCCCAGGGATGGTGAGGTCTCCAAGGATGAAGATGACATGAATGAGAACTATAAGTGGCACATCAGTATAGACTCTGGGTTTGCTCCTGAGGGCCTAGGTAACATTTTCTGAGAGAGGGGTGCTTAAATGAATAATGGCAGAGTTTTGTAGGAAGACTTTTCAATCTCACCTGAGAATTAAGCTGGCAAGCCCTATGAATTAGTATTTATAGAACTCTGGTCCCTGAGAATGAGTAACTGAAACTGGAAGCATGTTTGTGGTAACAGATTGCTTTACTCTTTGTGCACAAACTTATCCCGCCAAGGATCACAATCATTTAAAATCATCCAGGTGTTATGGGAGAAATGCTGCTCTGTATACTGTGTGGTGTTGGCAAAGGAACAGACAGATCGATGGAATGAAATAGAGAGCCCAAAAGTGGATCCCCATAAATATAGTCAACTGATCTTTTATATTTTGGTATAAATCTAACAACAACAGCAACAACAATAACAACAATAACAACAAAAGAAAGAAAGAAAGAAAGAAAGAAAGAAAGAAGAAAGAAAGAAAGAAGAAGGAAGGAAGGAAGGAAGGAAGGAAGGAAGGAAGGAAGGAAGGAAGGAAGGAAGGAAGGAAGGAAGGAAGGAAGGAGGAAGAAACACTGATGAAAGAGTTCAAACACATAATGAGAAACAAGCCTTGTCACAGATTAAAAGACTCAGCATGAAAAAGGTCTCCATTTTCTCTCCCCATATTGATCTATAGATTTAATTCAATTTCAATAAAATACCCAGAAGAATTTTTTGTAGAATTAGTCAAGTTGATTCTAAAATGTATATTGAAAAAAAAAAAGAAACCAGAATAGCCACAATTTTGAAAAAGAAGACTAAATTTGGAAGAATCATACTACCCATACAAGATCATGTGATAAAGCTACAGACATCAAAATAGTGTGATACTAGTGAAAGGAAAGATACATAGATCAAAAGAATAGAATAGAGTCAAGAAATAAAGTCCCAGAAACATGGCCATTTGACTTTTAGTAGGTACAAAAGAAATTTAATGGAGAAAGAATAGTCTTTTCAACAAACTGTTCCAACACAACTGGTTGATAATCCACATACAAAATATAAAATAAACTTTGACCTAAATATTACCCCTTATACAAAAATTAAATCAAATGGATCAAAGATGTAAGTAGAAAACATGCACCTGTAAAACTTTCAGGAGAAAATACTGAGAAAATCTTCATGATCTGAGTTAGGAAAGGAGACTATAGACATGACACCAAAAGCACAATCGAGAAAGAGAAAAATTGATAAATTAGACCTTATCAAAATGCAAAATTTTTCTTCTTAACCTGAAATTAAGAAAATAATGAGACAAGACAAAGACCGTTGGAAAATGTTTGCAAATCACATATGGAACAAAGGATCTGTAACTTAATACATAAAAAAGAAAAACTCTCAAAGCTCAATGGTAAGAAAATGAACAACCCAATTTAAAACCGGGCAAAAGACTCACAAAAGATAATAAATACACAGAAGATAAATAAGCCCATAAAACGATGTTCCACCTCATTAGCCATTCTGGGAAATCAAATTAAAACCTTCATGAGATACTGCTATATCCTAATTAGAATGGCTAAGCAAAATACTGACAACACCAAGTGATAACAAGAATATAGAGCAACTGGAACCCTCAGACATTGTCTGAGGAAATGCAAAATGTTACAGATGCTCTGGAAAACAATTTGGTAGTTTCTTATAAAGTTAAGCATACATCTACATATGACCCAGCAGTTTACTCCTAGAGAAATTTCACCAGAGAGAAATCAAAACTATGTTCATACTAAAACCTGCACATGGGAATTTATAACAATTCTGTTCATAATCACCAAAAAATGAAAACAAACAAATGTCTTTCAATGTCTGAATGAACAAACACACTGTTATGCCCATACAATGCAATACTACTCAGCAAGAAAAAGTAATAAACTATTAATACATACAATAATATGGATAAATCTTAAACAAATTATGCTGAATGAAAGAAGCCAATTTCAAGAAGTTGCATACTCTATGAATCTGTGTATGTAATATTCTAGTGAATATTACATAATATTTTATAGAGAGAGAACAGATCAGTGGTTGCCAAAGGCTAAGAATGGAAGGAGAGTTTGACTAGAAAGGACAGAATAAGAGTGCTTTGGAGATAATGGAAATTTTCTGTATCATGACTAGGAGAATTACGTAAATCTACACATAGCTACAACTCGTAAAATTGTATACTCCCAAAAAAGTCAATTTTATTTTATATTAACTTTAAAAAATGAAATTAAGAAAAATACAGACTGATCTCCAAGGGACTGATAGTCTAAAGGAGCGAGGAACACAATAAATCTCACACACACACACACAGTCTGATGCGTACACTCAACCCCTCAACTCTTTGGGCAGGGTGTATGTCTTGATCGGCTTTGATTTACTGTTCTCAGGCTCTGACACTGTTCTCCGTAAATATTAATGAGACCAAATAGCTGATAAATGCCAGTAGGCGTGTACTGGCACAGAATCCACCATGTTTACTACATGGTGCCTTACCAGTTCATGTTGAGAAAGGAAAAATAAAATCCAAACCTCCCTTGGTGCAATCAAAGATCTTTATGAATGTGATGGATTCCAAGCAAGAGTACACCAAGTCCGCTGAGGGAGGATGGGATGGGAGGAGATTAGAAGATTGCACATTCTGAATCCTCAAAAACTACATACCGAATGAAATCATTAAGGGATGAAGACAGGGATGCTGAGGCATCTGACCTTACACTCATTTTTATGGACACATTGGCCAGGTGCCCCCACACCATTTCCAACTTGGGAAGAACAGTAGGCCACTGGCCCTTGTAGTATAATATTGTCTCTGAACAATCACCTCTACAAAAACAAGAATGGCTCCAAGTTCTCAAGAATATACTTCAACTGTAAGGTTCAAAGTTTTATTACTGCAACCCTCCTTCCCTTTCTAGTAGGAATCTGATAGAATAATTTAGCCTGCCAAGTTCTTCGGTTGTGTTGTCATAAAAACAGTGGAATAAAACACAAAGGTTTTACTTGCAGGAAAACAAAACTCTGTGCCCTCGTTTTGCAGTCCTGTGCTGATGAGACCTGGAACATACAGGTTACGAAAAATAAAATGAATAGGACAAATACCCTGCGCCTTGAAGGGTTTAGCTAAGAACAAATAAATACTCTAGACAAACTATAATTAAGGGCTTTGGGAAGGTATGAATTACTGCAGAAGTACATCTGGAGGAGGTGGGTGGGGTAAAGGTGGGATCAAGAAAAGCTTTATTGAAGATAATCTCTTTTTTAGTCTTTCTTTTGTTCTAAGGATTGCCACTTGCAGAGTTCTCTAACCTTTCAAGCATATAGCAGATGAAAACTGTCAGTGGCCACTGGAACTGCACTTTTATCTTCCAGAAGATAAGACGAAGAGCTAGGTAACACTGCCTATGCTTTGCTCAGTTGCTCAACTCCTCTCCTTTCCAGATAGTGAGACCTCTTAGAAGAAAGAAGTTTGGGAGGAGGGCGGCTGGTAAAGTCCTCTTAGGCGAAGCATTTTCAACACTGTCCTAAAACGCTGTGTGAATCTGAGAAAAGAAGACTCCCCACTGTCTGAATTATTGCTAACCCTCTATTTTCTTCTATCTCTCCTCACTTTGTCACATTATTTCTCTTACACAAATGCATAGGGAAGCTATTTTTATCACAGCTTAAAAAAAGGTCATTCCAACTCTTAAAGTTTTCATTATGTAATAATAACAGTTAAAAAGAAAACCCCATGACATGTTATATACTACCCCCTGATCCCAAGAGAACAACTGTAATTTCCTCTTAAGATCAGCCACTGGCAGACGAAGCTTTGGAGAATCTCCCAGAGCTGAGCTGGGATCTGATATCATTGCTTTTTAAATTTTTTCCAAAATATATATTCTTTTATATCAATTTTAAAGTTACTCACTCCACTGTTCTTCATCACATGCATCTTTTATATAATAATTAAAATCACAGTTAACCACATTGTGTTCCAGTCCCATTAAGTGTCAGGCATTGTGTTGTAATCTCCACAACAGCCCTATGAGGCAATTATCATTATTCCCACTTTACAAATAAGAAAACAAAGACTCAGAGAAATGAAGTCAGTTGCCCAAGCTGATATATGATAGGGCTTAGACAAGAACTCAGATTTATCTGACTCAGTGTCACTTATTAAACTTCATATTTGAATGAGACTTCTCCTGTTGTCTAGCAATTTCTCTAGAGGCCCAGTATTGAAGGTAATAGTCAACCAATACATTCTAAAGAGAGCTGCTAAATACATTTCTGCAGAACTAATAAAATTTTGAAGAAACCATCAGCTCATCACCCAACCCACATGACAGAGAGAAATCTAAATACAGGAAAACGAGATTTGCCGAGCAGGTCCCACCAGAGGCAGGAATATAAATAGGGAAGGGACAAGGAAACAGGTAATTTCAGCCAGAATGTGGCTCTCCGAAGACATGAATTCGGTTTGGGGGGCCCACACATGCATCACAGAGAACCAGCGTTTGGACACCTCCCACAGAAGACTTCATTCAGCCAGTAGTAGCCAAAAGAGAATAGACTAGATGAGAAAAAAGATTTTGCCTCTTTCATCTAATCTTCTTCCCCATGGGAGTACTGAAATGAGAAGTAGAGGAAAACTTAAGACTGTGAAGATTATGATTGTGCCATGCCCCCTGATAGGTCCCAGGCATGGATATTGCCCAAGACTGGACAGGAGGAAAGAAGCTAGGAATGAGATGTGAGACTCAAGTTTTTGCTTAGAATTGGTAAGTACTTAACTACCTGAAAACAAGTACAAACTGCCAAAAAGAAACTATCCTTATAACTAAAAGGGTCAAAACTTTAGGCTTTGTCCAAGTTATCATCAGAAAGGAGAGGCAACAAGACATATTAAAAGATAGTAGTGAGAGTGGAGGGGGGAGAATGCGTCCAATTTGCACCCCCCCACACAAGTACATGCAAAATATGAAGCAATATTGACAAAGTAATACTGAGTTCAAAAAAACCATCTAAAGTGTTATTAAGGGGGAGAAAGAAAACAATGCGAACTAATGTAATAGAATTTTTTTTTAAGAGTGATACATGAAAAACAATAGCGCTTACTTGTGGAGTGTGGCTTGTGATCAGTGAGGGAGGAGAAGGAGAATTACTTTACGTTTTATACCCTCCCACATTGTTTGAATTTTTTAAATGTGTGTATGTTGTATTTAGAATTCAAATGTCAATTAAAAGTAATGATTCCATTTATTTCTAGATATAATATAAGATAACCTTTTGGAAAATAAAAAAATAAATTTCAAGCCAAGACTCCAGTCACTTTATCCATATACTTCTAAAGATCGAGACAAATATAACTGATACTGTTTTTATAAAACAAATGCATACCCTTTCTTTTATTCTACCAATCAGTAGTTAAGGGGAAAGAAACTAACGTGGTCTATGCATGAAAATGCCCCTCTGCCTCAGCTTTTGTCTAACTGGTACTACGAACGCTAGTGTAAAATTTAGGCGGCATTCTGGAGCAGCTAGGACCGTGTGCTTATAGCTGTGGTTGGGATGAGGACTGCAGGAAACAAACCGATTGGTGTGTACACAGGAAGGTCTACTTGTTGACGAAGGAGTTTCAGGATAATGCCAACACTGTCACGGAAACTTACAACACAAATCCTCAAGCTCCAATTATCATTTATTTTCTCCACCTTCTTATCACTTGTGTTTGACAGCTGTTTGGTGACAATGAAAGAAAGATTTTCCATCTCTAGGTATTATGCTGGTTGGCCAGATTAACCTCTGGGGTGATTTAATTATCTTTGAGAGGGCAGTCCCTCTGACAACATCCCTTTATCTATCTTGTCCAAATTGTATTTGCTTGGGTGATTCGCATCCTGAGACTTAGCTTCCCTGTCACCGCGCACTGTGATCAGGCTTCATCAAACACCAGAGCTGAGCCTCTTTTCAAGAAACGTTAATTCTGTAGCTGCCTATTTCCAGTAATAGCTTGATACACAGAAATGTGCTTGAGGTTGTCTATCAAGATAAGCATTAAAATTAGGTCACAGAAAAAACAGGTTACAAAACAGTGTGTATGGAATGAGCCCTTCAAAATAAGTATGCATGTGCATAGCAAAGAAGTCTAGAAAAATGCACTGAGATATCAGTGTAACGTTATCTCTGTGTAGTGGGATTATTGATAATCTTTCTTTGGTTTATGTGAATGCATGTTCCGATTTTTTCAGTATACATGTATTGCCTCTTAATATAACAAAGCTACCTTAAATATGTAAATGTTGTCTCACAGTTGGGGAATTTGTAAAAGATGGTTGAGGGTGCCTCCTAACTTGAGAAACAGCTCTAACACGACTTTAGTTTGCAACTGACAGACACGATACTCTACCTTTTCTCAGTTCTGATTCATGTGATTGCTGGAACTGTTTATTGGAAGTAAATCCACTTTCTGGTTTTCTATTGAATTTCTAAGCAGCAAGGAATGGGAGAGTGTGTGGTATCAATAATTACACAGCATGTCCACTAAGCTAGAGTTTAGTATCTCCGTAGACCAAGTGTGTGTGTAAGTAGGTGACTAAGTATATAAGTGCAAGGGTGTAGGTATAAGCATGTGCGTGTGTGTGCATGTGTGTAAAACCTTCTCTAAAAGGTCCGGTGGCAAGGGTCACAATGGAAGCATGAGCCTCTGCAGGAGCCCTTGGCTGGAGACAGCACCAAACCCAAAGCAGGAAGGAGTATGTTCTCCAGCACCCATTCCAAACCACCTGACCACACGCTACAGCAGTCTCTGGTGGTAGAACATTAGGTGTCCCACAGTTTTCAATGCAGGAATCTTTTCCCGGCAAGTCGGAGGCCCGTAAAGCTGCTAAGAAGCAGAATAAGAAAAATGGTCACAGCTGCTTCTGGCTGACCTCCCCGTGTTGACACTTGGGGCTATGTCCGGGGTGTACTTCTACAGCCAACATGCTAAGGGTTACTGCTCTTCCACGAGACAGCAGATTTATGCTCGGGTTTGTAGAGATCAAAGCAATAGAAGTCCTTTTCCTTGCCTGAGTATAAAATCTAGAGTGACTGAGAAGCTGAAAAGAGGAAAATCAAAGTGCCAGCTTTACTTTAATGAAACTATTAGAGAATATGGCTTAGTCATGGCAATATCAAGCTTCCTGCATCTGAACCCCTAAACTAGATAGCTCTGCACATTTGCACATAGGCAATAGTGACATTGCAGAACTGAATGTATGTTGAAGGGACCCCCTATAAGTCTATCACATGGAGGAGCACATCGGATTGCTTGCTCCCTACAGGCAGGCAAATCTGCATCAGAGAAGAGAGGGAGGGATAGCAACTTAAACATATGTAGCATCGTGTCTCAGTTTACCAATCTAATAATAGAAGTATGTGAGGAGGAAAGGGAGAGAGGCCGGGGGTGGATAGAAAATAAACCCCTCTAGATAGGAGCTACAAGGGGGTAAGTTGCTCACCCATAGCGTTTGGTCTTATCTACCTTCTAGTCCTCTACCTCTGTAACGCTGGCAAAGAGGTGACCACTTAATGAGAAAACGACCTGTTCCTTATCTTCACAATGGTGCCTTGGTCCAAATCAGTGATAACCTAATAAGGCTGATCTGTTGTAGTCATCAGGGAAGCTTTTGCCCACTTCCAGGTGGCTTGGGAACCACTGAACCTCTGGTTTCTTCCAGGTCCAAAACTTTATTATTTTCACTTCTTCCCTTAAGGTATCACCACCCACTACATATGTTAAGCAATCTTGAAGTTTTAAAAAAAAAAAATGGAAATAGGATGAAAAATGGGCTAAAGCATTTTAGCACAGTTTAATATTGTTATTAACTTAAGAAAAAGAATTTGCAAAGCTAAATGCTAAACCATTTGTAAAAGTTGATTAATTAAACATCCAAATAAGAGCAACATTAAGCCGTGATTTATAATTCTCTTCTCTATGAAAACACAGTGGACTAGAAGATAGCTTAGCAATTTTATCCATACCATGCAATTTGCTCATATCTATTACTCTAATTGATTATTCACTTTGAAGCTGGAGTCATCTGAGACAGAATATAAATAAACAAAATCCAGATTAGCTGCCAAATTTGGAGCCCAAGTCTGGATGCATGCCAAGCAGGGGTGGTGGTGTAGTGTGGATATTACCTACAGCAAGGCCTGAATCTGCCAAAAGAATGTATTCCCATTGCTATGGTCTGAACACATGTGTCCCCCCACCCCAAATTCACATGTTGGAATCTTAATGCCCAATGTAATGACGTTAGAAGGGGGGCCTTCAGGAGGCAATTAGTTCATGAGGGTGGAGCCCTCATACGTGGGAGCAGTTTCCTATAAAAGTGGCTCCAAAGAGACCTTACTCCCTTCTACTTTCTGAGGGTACAAAGAGAAGTTTATGACCCAGGAGGAGACCCACACCCAACCACACTGGCGCCCTGATCTCAGACATCCGGCCTCCGGAACTGTGAGAAATACCATTATGTTTTTATAAGCTACTCAGTCTGTGCTATCTTGTTATAGCAGCCCACTAACTAAGACATCCATTAATATAAGACATAGCACAGTCTTCAAGGAGAAATTCATTCCTTCTTAATTTGTTTTTTTGCCTGTATTGAAATGATCCAGAAGATAACCACGGATAAACCAAAGCACTAAGGTACAAACTGGAAAAAAGTCAGAGTTAAGGAGAAAAAAATAGATGGGCATAGCCCTTCATTCATTCACCTTTTCAACAAGAATTTTCTGAGTGCCTACAATGTGCCAGGCAGTTCTTGTGTTAAGAACTATGAGCTATGTAATACTGAGTTCTTATTTTGAACTATCTCACAAATGAGGTATTTTCAAAATTGATTGAAACAAAGTGAACTATTTTAAGCAGGACCATGGTAAAGAAGACATGATAAAGTAAATTATTCAGAACAGAATAATTTGGTCTACTGCCGATTTGTGACAAACTTCCCAGGCACACAGCAAAATGAAAAAATTAGATGTGTGTGTGTGTGCAAGTGCATGTGTTGGATAAGGTGGCCTTCTTGGAAGAATTTGTCCTTTATTCTTACTACCTCCAACTTCTTTGGTATAAAAAGGATTTTTTTTAAAATATATATAAAGTATGGTATTAGTAAATGGTTTGGTTTTCCTTTTGAGGTCCTTAATTTGCAAACTAAAAAGCCAGCAACCCTATGAAAGTCCCCAAATTGTTGGGAATTTTACTTGCTCTGATTACTAAAGATTTGAGAGTTCTCTGCTAGAAAGACTGAGGAAGATGTACAGGTTGAGATGGCGGATCTAATGCACCTTGAAAGAAAAGGAGCGCTGTTAAGTCTCAGATTAATGGAAGTTGACACAGTAGGAAAAACTGGTTGACACACAGTAAATGCAAAATCATTGAGTCAGCTCTCCCTACTTTGTTGGCTGATTCTCAAGACTGTGTCGAGACTTAATTGTATCACAGGCTCTTGGGATGCAGGATATATTTTCCTTCAGGAGGACAGAATACACAGAGTAGTAGTGGTCAGTTCTCATTGTCTAGTGTTTACCTACGTCCAAGACAAAACTGAAGAAGAAAGGAGCTGGCAAAGTTCTCAATAAGAAATACAGAAACCTTGTTCTGAACAGAATAAACACTACTTTTGCTATTACTGAGCTAAGACAAAATAAAGGAAGTCAAAAGAAACCAGATGTAGACTATAAACAGTCTAGAGTAGCTGTCTAGAGTGCCTGTTTGGAAGGTAAGCAAGGGTCCACATGACCTTGAGATCTCATACAATGCACCCTGCAGAGGTAAGCTCTTTCCTGGACTATGCACAGTACTAATCCTGATAATGTTCATTGAACCTAAAGTGAAGGGGGTGAGAGAGAAGACTAGCATGAGTTTGAAATAGCTGAGTAAACCAAAAGGAATAGAGCAGTAGAAGATTCACAGAGGTCTTAAACTGAAGATCTTATATACTTAATACCCCCCTCTCCAACCACTCACTTTTGACCCTATGTTCAAGTTCATAATTAATTCCTGTTTTTCAGGTGCAAGTCTGTCATTTTTTTTTTTTAGCCCCTTTCTTTTCTTCCCCTCCTCCAAATATATTAGTTGCCATGAGAACCATGTTGCTAATTCTAGGGGTGGAGTCCTGAGAGATTTACAGACAGATAAAGAGAGATTTAATCTCAGGGTTTGAAATACAGACCCCAAGTTGGAAAATTGTAGAAACTGAATAAACCACATGTAACTTCAACCTCTCAAATACATCCTGCTTGGACCAGTTAATAAAATTCTAACAGTAAAATCATCAAACACAGGCAGAAGTTTCTATGCTATTCTTCACTGGAGCTTTGCACATAAACCAATCAATCAAGGAAAGTGGTACCCATAAAAGTATCTCACTGACAAACTTATGTTTCTTCATCTCTCAAGTGCCAGCCAGAGTGAAGTTCTTTCAAACCACTGCCCTCTTTTCTATGGGTACCTATGTTATGCATTGCCTCCTGCTAAATGCCATCTAATTAGAGCCCTCAAGCCTTTCAAATTTTCTCAAGTCCCCAAGAGGAGATTTCTCCAAGAACCTATCAAAAGAGCCAGGTCTAGAGTACTTAGGACACTGTCCTCCCATTGGTATATGATTGCCTGCCTCTCTCTCCAACCTTTTCCCTGGACTTGAACTCAATGATTCTGCCATAAGCACCAGTACATACCACAAGCTCAGTACAGGCACTTTATTCCTGGCCCTCTCATCCAAGGGCTCTGAATGTTCACACATATTACAAACATTTAATACAACAGAATTAATGTTGAGAAGTTTCTTTATAACACAGAGTTCAAAGGGTCATAATAAACCTTGCGTGCAACCTAATACATTTAGTTCCTCTTACTTTTTTGGGTTTTTACACCAGGATGAACAGAATTTAACCATCTAGGAAATCTGTGTCCTGCTCTTCGAGCAGCGCTCTCCACATCATGTGGAGGTGGGTTTTGAAAGAGCTGAATCTGAACCTCAGGACTGTAGGAGCAGGTTAAAATGCTCCAGTTACTTCTCACCAGTGAGTTGTGGAAGTAACACCCTCATCAATGTGCACCAGCTAGGAAACAGTAAGCTCAACAGAGGTTGTTGAAGAGCATTCAATAAAGGGACTGTATCAAAATGTGGAAAGAGCTAAGAGAACAAGCAGGGGATGTATCTAGAACTAGCGACAGTGAGATGTCCTTGGATCTGCTGGAGGCACTGGAACGCAGATAGAAGCTGTAGGAGAAGAGCCACTTGAGAGGAGCCATGGTGTGTAGCAGGGGAAGCCCACCTTAAAGGGGGAGGAGTGAGGATGGGCTGTTGTGAGGGGGAGGTAAATACTGTGACCCCTCTCTCTTCCTGCTGCCTTCTGATTTGCCTCCCTTTAGCTGAAGCTAACCAGAAGAGAACAGACATGGGAACCAGAAGATCCATGGAGGTCGGCCTCCTGGGGCAAAAATTGAGATAAAGAAGAGTGAAAGGAAATCAGGAAGGGGCAAACAGAATATTCAGCACACAAGGATTTGTTTGTTGACTTGTTAAGGAGCCGGTGCCCACCAAATGATGGGAGGCTCCTCACCGTGTTGATATAAGCCTTGGGAATTTGCTATTGAAAGGGAAGAGACACAAACCAACTGGAAAACACTAATGAGCATGCAATGGACATACCACCAAGACAGACGACTCACATGTGCACCTGGGAAACGAAATGTCACGCCACATCTGGAAGGAGTGACTTCTTTTAAGTCTTTGCTTTGCACAGACTAAGAATTCAGAGTCTGGGAGAAGTCATCATCATCACAATTTTAATAGTTAACATTCATTGGACACACCATGTGCCCGACACCATTTAAAACACTTACTTAACTCTCACGACAATTCTGTGAGATAAGTAGTATCATTATTCCTATTTTACAGATGAGGAAAATTGAATGAGTAAGAAACAGAGAAGGTCCACACCAAGTCAGTGGTAACACCAGGATCTGAACCAGTCAATCTGATTCCAGAGCCTGCCCTCTTAAACCCTACACTCAACTGCCTCTCATAATCCTATTCATTTTTAATACAGTTACACACTTAACCACTATTTCCATGTTACCAGCACCTAAAATCAAATCTGAATAGATATGAAAGCAGCTATACAGCATTACAGAATTTCTCAGCAGAAACACTTAGTGGTAGTTTGCCTTATTAACAGGGAAATAGGCACAGATCCAAAGCACAGATGGACACACGATTTAACTTACCTGAGGTGAGACTGCTTTATGGTGTCAAGGTCAGGATTAGAACTCATATCCTGATCACTCGCCCGCTTGTCCACAGTTCTTTCAACTTCAATGTGGCTTCTCCTGTATGCAAAGAAATTGTACCAGGCATTATGATGGACCAAAAATAAACAAAAAAAATCAAGTAAGAGCCCACCTTCCGGGAGTGACCAGAGTGAACTGAGAGGACAAAACAGAGGTGTGGCCACTTGAATCTAAATGGTCTTATTTACAACTTCGATTCTTCATAAAGTGTTATGGACTCAGACAGGCGGTTGTTTCCTTTCAGAGGATTGTCTGAGAGGGTTTGGTAGAGGAGACGACCCCTGGTTTAAGAATTTCAGAATAGGTAGCAAAGAGGAATACTTTCTAACCCATGGAGTTTACCCAGAGTCACCGCTTTAGAGACAAAATTGCTTCTCTCCAGCAATGTGAGAAATGTGGAAGTTTATGAATTTGTGGGGCAGGACATTTGTAAATGCTAAAACACTAAGAATGCCTCAACTTCATCTGACCATTCAAGATTCTCCACTCCCGCCACCCACATGGATGCCATCATTCAGTTCTTTCCTCAAGATATTAATCTGGGTTTGAAATAACAGAAGAGATCAGGGACATCAAAGAGGACAACTGCGGAATGCTGGTGCGTGGATTTTTCATCGTTGCCGTCTAACTGTGTTTTGGTTTTTTCATTTTTTTTTTCTTTTTTTTCTTCTTTGGTGCCCAATGGAATAGGGAAAATGTAATCATTTGAGCCTCAAGGAGACTTTCAGAGAGGACAGAGTTAGCTTCTTCACCTGGAAGAATGCACTCCAGCATCTGTGATTCACACAAAGGCCCTAAGAGGAGTGCAAAGCCCACTTTTGGTTTTGCTCAATAAGGGCAGCAGTTCAAGTAAAGGGCATTCAAGTTTCCGACCTTTTCTTCCATAATCTCCAGATAGAGTAGGCATATTCACCACTCCTGTCACCTTCTCTCACTCTATCTTTAAGGTTCTCCTTTGAAATTCAAATAAGTTACTAGGAAGGTAAATGAGGCCTCCATGAACCCTTCTTTCTAAAAGTCAGTTTCCACATCTGCAAAGTCCTTATCACCTCTAAACTCCCAAATTCTACTCACCCTTTCCCTCCCTCCTTATGTCAACTCCTCCATTGGTGTTAAATGGCTCTGTCTCAATGTACAATTATTCCATAAGCCTCACGTGGAGTATAAGACATTCTTTTACTACATATCCCATAATGTCTCCTTATAGGCACTGCAGAGTAAAGGTTTATTAACTTAATATGGTTTAATTACATGGAGGTAAAGAAAGAAGACTAATAAAAGAGGTTTCTCAATGTTTTCTCTTTTCTTTTAAACTCCTGGTTTAGTGATTCCCACTTTGCTCTAAAGAAAAAACACTTGATTATTTCCAGAGGCGCTCTGTGTGGAGTGAACCAATTGCCTGCTCAGGTAAAACAAATCTTATTGTTTCTTCACTTTCCCCAAAGAGCTAGGAAAAACCCTGTTTCTAATTCTGTGCTCAGCATTCCCTCAGACAGAGGAAGATATTCCTGGAGCTCACTTATTAATCACTGGTGTCATCAAACCTAGTGTGGTCGCCCACGACAGCCATCAAGCAAGTTCCCTTGTATATCACACTTCCCAAGGTGCACAATGACATAGTGATCTGCACAAGTCTTCAATGCCAAACTCCATATCAGGCCCCAGTTTCCTGGATATTTTCACACTCACCACTCCACTCAGGCCCATGGAAGCCATGACTCAAGCACAGTTCTGGGTGGCCTTCCTTTAGGGGACAAATTAATTAGACACACTAAATAAGAATACCTAATGGTAAAGGGATATTGCTAGCTTGTCTAGATTTTATCTAAGATCTCTCTAGGTGGACATGAAGGGGATTTTTACCATTAACACTTGGAAATAAGATTCTCAACTATGAGCAAGAATAAATAAATAAAATTAATCCAAGAGCAAATTGTACATAACCAATGACAGGGAGGAGCCAGCATGCTACCAGATTCGGGAGGGCAGGCTCCTCTGCAGACAGATGGGGCTGACAGCTTGTCTTTGAATGATGGGCAGTACTCTGTGCTAAGGAGAGGAAGCAAGAGGCCAGTCAAAATAAATGGGATGGCTAGGAAAGTGACAGAATGTGAATCTGAGTGTAAAATCTGCCTTGTGGCTAAAGAAGAAGTGGGAGATACACTAGAAAATGCAAGTTAGTGTCACATTATGGAAAACATTAAGAATCAGGCCAGAAATTTTGAGTTTTAATGACAGAGCTCTCTAAAAATCAACTATCGACAGAAGAATGGACTGCTCCTACAATACCACCATCCTTCCATAATTAGAGGTGTGTCATCCAACACTAGATCCGTGAGGGGTAAGCAATTGGAGGATTTCCGTCATGTTGTGAAACACAGGATTGGTGATCCAAGACAGAGTGATGCAGAGGAGCTTGGAATGTGGAGTCAAAGACCTAGATTTGAGATCAGCTATGCCTCTTACCGCCTTTGTTGTCTTCTGGTTATATCATTATGAGCCTCATTTTATCAGCTATAAAATTAGCACAGCGGTGCCCACCTCACAGGGTGATTGGATGCTCAAAGTACATGCAATGTAGGAATCTACTTTGTAATATTAAAGAATGCCAAACAAACTTCCTTCCAACTTTCAACTGGTTATATCCATGGTTATATCCTGAAGTTGTTATGTTCCAGAAGAATGTGTAATAATATAAACTATAAAAAACAATGGAACATTTATCGGGCTAATCAGTTTGGAGAGAAGAGAAAATAGAGGTAGGGAGACATTTCTTAATAGCCTAAGGAGTCATGGGCTGGGGAAAGCCTGAACAAAGCAACGGGGAAGAGGTGGGGGGGGGGGAGGGGGGATGGTGATGAAAATTTGTGAAGGAAAAACTTTGTAAGAAGAATATTGAGGAATCACAAGTGACTCTGAGATCACAGGCAGAATCATTTGTATGAGGCATCCCAGTTCCAGCATTTCAGATCAAGGAGAGGCTGTCTAGAGCTTCAAAATGCAGTAGCCACTGTGCATGGGACCACTGAGCACTTGAGGTGTACCTAGTCCAAACTGAGACATGCTGCAAGAGTAAAATACACATCAGATTTCAAAGATCTAAGGCGGAGAAAAAGAATATAAAGTATCTCAATAATTTTTATATTGTATACCTGTTGAAATTACTTGGAATATACTGAGTTAAACAGAAATATTTTTTTCAATCAATTTCCTCTGTTTCACTTTACTTTTTAATGTGGCTACTAGAAAAAGATAAAATACAGATGTGGCTGGTATTACTGAATTTCTATTGAATTGCACTGGCCTAGCATATAATTCTCAATAGAATCACAATGTAGCTTTTCCCCTCTAGAGAGTCTAGAGATCTCTACCAGGCTGCTTGATCAGCAGAACTTATAAAGGACTCTGTATTTCTTAAGAAGCTCCCCAATGATTATGAGAGCAATAGAATTTTGCATTAGGACATTTAAGAGTGCGTCTTAAGCTTTATTTTAGTTTGTATAATTATCACCTGGGGAGCTCATTAAAAAACAGATTCCAGCTTCAGATATTTTGATGAGTTAGGTTGGAGGGGCCTGAGGTCCCCTGGAATATTAATTTATTAAGCTCCACACATGATCTGATAAAGGTGAATGAGGCCTGACTTTGGAGAAATGCCACTGTTCAGGAAGAAGAACTGTGTCACCACATAGCAGGTGAAACACACCACCATGCAGTTCACTAGTGAAGCAGGAGTAAAACATGGGAGAGAAGGATGAGGAAAAGAATTAAGAAATTTGATTTCTGACATTTCAAGAAATTATCAAAATAGTGTTATAGGAAATCATAACTGTTTATCTTGCTTCACTTTCCTTAACTTACATTTTGATTTAGAATTTTCTCTGTTATTATTTTTGAATCACATGACAGGGGTGGGTACTATAATCTTTTCGGAGCTTTAGGTCTTTGAAGATTTCATTCTGGCCCTAATAAAAATATTGCTCCAAATATGGAGGCTGCTTCTTCATCTTCTTCTGTAGGCCATCAGTATCAGAAAAATTGCACACATGCCAACATTCAGGTCCATTAATCTTGATGACAGGAAGTCTCACCGTTTTGTCTCAATTTACTGATTTTTGGCAAATCTGATCTTCCTTGTTAAAAGGGGGGAAAAAATAATATTCAATACCCAAGTTTAGATCTTTCTTGCAGAGCCCTAGAGGGCTAGCTCATCAACATCATAGCACAAGAATCAATACACCCTGGGCAAACGACGTCCTGTCTACAGAAAGTAGCTGTTCGAAGACTAGATTCTAGGCCTAGTTTGCTAGTTAAAAGTCCATTTATCTTGAACTTCTGGGAGACTAGGTCTGAGCTTTGATTCACCATCTCTTCATTCTAGTAACATGGAAATCACGCCAAGAGCCAAAGCCTCCTTTTGTTAATTTTGTTAATATTAAAAGTGTGTCCAGAGATATCTTAAGCATTTTGCATTAATGAGAATCATTTGGAGCCAGTTCAGAATCTTCAGAATCCCAAGATTTAATCAAATTCCCACATTACGCACTTTAGCAAATTACTAAGAAGTAGACAGTGATTTTAGGAGGTGACCACTATGGTAAGTGATCCCTAGAAAATGGCACGCTCCTTTTCACTTGTGGGCAACTGATTAATCAATCTTTTAGCATCAGGTGACCCCCTTTTTTATCTTTCTCTCCCTCTCCACGTTCCCCTCTAGTAGTCATGATGGCATGGCTAAATACCCCATACTTGTGACAGTGTCCTTCTTTATGCTCATAGAACATATAGCCAAGGTCGGAGAGACATTTTTGAAACATAAGCAAACAAAGTAGGCCACCGAAGAACCAAGCCAATGACCCTAGCCTCTCCAACCAGCCATCTGATATCCGGACAGAGCATCTCACTGCACTGTGTGGAGACAACTCACAGGAAACATAGGATCTTAGCAACATAAAAGTAATCATCAGACCCTATACTTCTCTGTAGATAAAGGACTAAAGCCTGGATCAGATTTATGGTTACCAGGGGGTGAGGGAGGCGGAACTGGATGAAGGTGGTGAAAAGGTACCAACTTCCAGTTATAAGTAAGGACTAGGAATGTGACGTAAGATGTGATGGCTGTAGTTCACGCTGCTGTAAGGTGTATAGGAAAGATGGTAGGAGGGTAAATCCTAAGAGTTCTCATCACAAGAAAAAAAACTTTTTTTTTTTTTTTGATATCTGTATGACATGATGGATGTTGGCTAAACCTACCGTGGTAATCATTTCACAATATACGTAAGTCAAATCGTTATGCTATATACCTTAAGCTTATTCAGTGCTATGTGTCAACTATATCTCAGTAAAACTGGAAAGAAATAAACCTTTTCTCTTTTTAATTTAATTATCATAGAAGTAATTAAGGACTAGACACCTTCATCAAAAGTTAAATTATAAATCCACATAAAGGCCCTTTTAATTTCACATGCATACATGCAAAAAATAAAAATAATCACTTCATTTTAGTTTTTCTGTGGAATCATCTTTAAATATACTAATTTATTCAGTATTTAACATGTGTAAAGCACTGTGCTAAGAATGTGGGCATTACTAACCCCATTTTAGAAGTTGGGACACTAAGGAGTTACTTATCTATATTCACACAACTAAGTGGCAGAGTCTGAATTCAGGTCACTCTTCTCCATCTTCAAAATGAACACCCTTAACCACTGTGTCATACACCACCTCTTTGAACCACATCTCCCTCCATGGATGATTGATTTATTTAGTCTTACAGCTAGCTTAGTTTCCTGCCAAAAATAGATAGCATCCATGCGACCCACCACACACACACACACACCCCTATCTCCAGTATCCGTGGTCACTTGATCATGGGAAGGCTGTGAGTGTGGTCTGTTGTCAGCAGTGCCTTTGCCTTAAGGCCACTTGGTGGCTAGGTCTCCCCAATTAGAAAGCACAATCCTTTAGGTTTGACATGTAGACACCTAGGATGTCTTCAGGAAAGGGAACAAGGAAGGTGTGGAGCGTGTTGGAGAATAGAGCAAATGTATTACCTCTTCCACAATTTTGTCACAAACCAGTCCAACTTTGGACGACAAGAGAAGAAAATCCCCCAAGCCCCAAAGTCCTCCTCTACTCAGGAACCTTCCCTTCCTACCCTACCTCTCCTCTCCCACCTCTCAAGTCCTGGAGCCTGACTCCCTTCTCACCCTCAGCTGATGACCTAGCTGGAGACATTAGGCCACTCGTGACCATAAAATGTACCATCCAAACAAGGACACTTTGATAGTATAAGGGGCACAATTAATAAATATGTTGGGACGTCAGACATAAAACAAACTGTCTTGGTTACCACGATGAATGGTCGGTCACCTTATAATATCTCCCAGTTGTCTTCTCTGCAAGACAGTTGGCAGTGGGGGCAAACAGCCCATGGGCGGAAGCAGCGCTTTCCCAGTGGGGACTCTGTCAGAGTTTCTTCTCCTGTGGCATCTCCCCAGGTGGCAGCTGCCACTGGCACACAAAACCTACAAGAGCAATTGGCAAAGCAGGTTGGCTAATTTTAATTCAGATTTATTTCCATCTACCAATCCCTAATTTCTTCTGAAGGAGGTGCTAGTTGCAGACAGTTTTATGGAGGTCAATTTCTTAGCAAACTTGATCCAAAAGGCAACAAATGGAAAAGGCAGGATACTTTATGAGCCCTAGAGTTTGGCTGAGACACTTTCATCCGCCTAAGAGAGAAGTAAAAGCAATGGTTTGCTGCCACCTGCTGGTAAATGTGAGTCCCTGCTAACAAGAGGATAGCACCTGGGCTCAACACGTGTTTTTGGGTGCTTCTGGATGTCTCCAGGAACTCAGACTCCTCAACTTACCACACCAGAGCTGAACCTTGAGCCTTTCATTTCAAGCATTTATTCAACAAGTATTTACTATGAATCTACCACACCCTAAGCCAGGGGAGCAGTTTAAAAAATAATTAAGGTAAGACTTCTGTCCTTGATGAGTTTAAATCTATTTCACTAGAGAACAGAGATATTGTCTAATACATCTATGTATCTTCAGAAAAAAGAAATGGCTTAGCCCTTGATGTGTTAAAATGATTAAGAGTTTCCCAAGAAACATGCGTATTCTAGTAATTTCTCTGTTCATTTTGATTAGAAAACAGTGAATGTGGCACACAAAAGCTGATCAAGTAGAGGTTTTCTTTATTACTACCGCTTACTTCTGCTTTTCTTATAAGCTCTACCCTTTACTCTATTTCCACAATATCTACATACCCAGTAGTCCAGGATAAGAGGGGGAAACTGATCATACAAAGTTATTTTTAAATTATAATATCATATCTTTTCCAAGTGTGTTTATATTAAAGGACTTGGAAGAGGAGAAAGAACAAGCAGAAGGAGCAGTACAGAATGAGCATAATATTTAAGACCTGGTTAAACAGAAAAATACGATGAGATATCAAATAGGTTTTCTGGCTTGGGGTTTTTATTTGTTTGTTTATTTTACTTCAACTGCTGATGGGGGGCTAAATCAGGCTTTCCAAATTGTATTGTATAAATGATCAGTGTAGTCTTTAAGACCTGAACTTGAATTTGACTGCCTGGAGTCCAATTCTAGTTTCGTCTTTTAGTAATTACATAACCTTAAGCAAATTACTTTTCTGTGCCCATTCCTCTCTTATAATATGATGATAATATTGCTTATCTCAGAGCGAAGGCTACTTTGAAAGTGTAAGGGAGCTGTATTTACAAATATTCTGCAAGTAATCAGAGAACTAGAGGAATTAAAATGTGTCGAGCAGTTAGAACAGTATCTGGTACACTCAATAAATTGTATATATGCACACCTGTGTATTTTGTGTTTCTATTATGCCCATTCTGTCTATAATCAAATAATCAGGCAGTAAATTAAAACTAGCATTGAGGATTCAATGACTTCATATTAACTAAGGGCCAAGGGGACACCAGAACCTGCCAGTAGTTGTCAGTGGCGAGCAGTCTGGAGTCTACATGACCTCCATACTACTGTCCACCACTTGCCTCTTAGGTCTCTATCTTGAGAATTTGTGAACCACAAACACAGGACACATGAACTGGTTACAAAGCAAAACCCTATGAAGTAGCAAATGGGTCACTTTAACTGCTGATGTTGGTTAGGGCGACTGATAGAGAGAAATAAATTCCAGGCTTTCAGCAGCAGGAGAGATCGTTGTAGATGTACTCTGGCTAAAAGTCATTCCCTTCTCCTCCAAAAACAATGGAGACATAGAAAGCCTGCCCATCTCTGCAGCACACATGTTTCATAAACAACAGCTACAATACGCATTTTATAGAATCAGAGAGAAGCCTGGAAATCCCCAGCCTTACCATTTCAATATGGACAGAAAAATGCCATTGGTCAAAACTGAATGTAAAGTTTCAGCCTTGAATAGCTGCAGACAGGAAAATTGAAAGTTCTGGAATTGGTAAGCTGCCCTGATCTCAGCAAGCGACCTGTCGAATGTGAGCTATTTCAGACCAGAAGGCAAAGCAGGAGAGACTCTGGCAGGAACAGAAAGGCCAGGATATGAAAGGAAGTAGATGCACAGAGAACCAGAAATGGGACATTTTCTGGGCAAGGGTTTTCACAGACCTTAATGAGGAAGGATCATACTGTAGTTGCAGCTGTGTTATTTAGAATTTGCTTTCTGGGTGCATTTCATCCTGTTAAGGAAAAAGAACACCAATCTTTCCAAGGTCTTTCAATCTCAATTCATCACTTACGTGGTCAAATCCCAACTTTAAGATAATGCCTCAAAATTTACACAGATACCTAAAACAAGGCCATTCCTATTTGGGTATGTTACACTTGCCTTTTGTTGGCTCTTTTTTTATGTCCCAGATGCAATTTGTAGGTTATCAGACTGATAAATCTTAATGACCCAGTAAGAAATAGTGTGAGATTCTCTGACCTAGTGATCATAGAAACTGGTCATCAGAATGGCATGGAAAGGAAAAAGGAAAAAGTGGTGCCTAAGAAATAAACTCCATCGTTTCAGACTCAATGTTAATGTTTTGACAATTTATCCAAACACTGTTTCCTATACATAATAAAGGAATAAGTCCCTTCACAATTCACTTGAAGCAGGATGACAAACAAGTTTTTCATTCCCAATTCTATTGACATTACCCACATAATAGTTGTCACCTACCACTTTGCCTTCACCAAAAATTCCTAGGTATGTATTTTTATATTAAATTTTAGGTCACAACATAATTTTCATGGCTGTAGCAATGTTTCTAATGAAGGCAGCTACTGGAAAGGAAATGCCAGACTGACTGAGTTCTCATCATTATCATGCAGGGGAGCTAATGTGGTGCTGTGAAGACAGGTCATCCTACTTCGTGTTCCTTTAAAATAATGCAAGAAAAACAAAAAGCCCTTCAATTAATTTTTTTATTAAGTTTATTGGGTAACATTTGTTAATACAATTATATAATTTGCACTCCCACCAGCAGTATATAAGGGTTCATTTTTCTCTGTATCCTCTCCGACATTTGTTATTACTTGTCCTGTTGATAATAGCTATTCTAACCGGTGTGAGACAGTATCTCATTGTGGTTTTGATTTGCTTTTCCCTAATAGCTAGCGATGTTGAGCATCTTTTCATATAGTTGTTGGCCATTTTTATGTCCTCTAGGGAGAAGTGTCTGTTCAGGTCCTCTGCCCATTTTTTGATTGATCATTTTTATTTTTTGTTGTTGTTATTGAGTCACATGAGTTTTTTGTATATTTTGGATATCAGGCCCTCATTGGAGGTGTTGTTTGCAAATATATTTTCCCATTCGGATGGTTGTCTCTTCACCTTGTTGATGGTTTTTTGCTGAGCAGCAGCTTTTAAGTTTGATGTAGTCCCATTTATTTACTTTAGCTTTTACTTCCCTTGCTTTTGAGGTCAAACTCATAAAATCCCCTCTAAGTCCAAGGTCCTTGAGTTTAGGTCCTATGTTTTCTTCTATGATTTTATTTTTTTGCAGGTCTTATATTTAGGCCCTTAATCCATTTTGAGTTAATTTTGGTGTATGGTGATTGACAACAGTCTAGTTTCATTCTTTTGCAGGTGGCTTTCCAGTTTTCCCAGCACCATTTATTGAAGAGACTTTCCTTTCTCTTCTGTATGTTTTTGGCTTTTTTTTTTTGTCAAAAATTATTTGCCCATATTAATATGGGTTTACTTCTGGACTCTCAATTCTATTCCACTCCTGTGTGTCTGTTTTGCTGCCAATACCATGCTGTTTTGATTACTGTCACTTTGTAGTATAATTTGAAGTCAGGCAGAGTGATGCCCCCAGCCTCATTCTTTTTTCTCAGGATATAGCCCTTCAAGTTAGACTGAACAAGAATTTCCAATTTGATACTGTAAAGTCAAAAGTGTCCACTAGTAAATTGCTCAGTCAAACTCAGTTGGTGAATACTCTTCGCCTGTGACAGAACTAAGGAAATCTCAGGGTAGTGTTTCTTTCCTGACCTAACCAGAGTCTAGTTAATTACCTGAATGGCCATCCTGACATCTTAGATGAATCACTCAGAAACTGCCCTTCGGCATCTGCATAGCAAAGCTGAGATGCTACGAGTCATAATGTGGTTGTTGGCAGTTAAAACAAGGGAAGACTTAGAATCTCAGATATCGAAACAGTATTTCTTTCAGAGAATACAGAGGAAAGATGCTGAGAAAAAATATTTCAGTGGAAGGAAAAAAAAGCTTTGTTAACTTTTCTTTTCATTAATTAGCACAGCAACAAAATCACCATCTCCTGACAGAATTCTAACTGTGACACCATACTGATTGTGAATGGGAGGTGACCCTGTTAGGTCGCTTGAGTTTTCCTGTTCTACATGAGTCCACTTTTTAAAATTTTTTTTCAATGTCCAATTCTTTTTTAATTCCCAATTATTGCCTCTTATCGAGAAATGTACAAAGTGTGGATAATCTAATTACATGAGGGATTAGAAAAAGAATCTGAACTGATTTTCCTTTGAGATCCACACACTTCAAAGGCCTGAAAGGCCAGCATAAGTTGATCTCTTATTGGGCATGTGTTTAATAATGAAAAGAAGAGAATATATGTATGTGGCTATTAAAACCCAGATAGAACCTAAAAGGGGAAGAATATACCAAAGATATTTAAAGAGGCAGCAGAAAGCAAGCAAGAAAATTTCTGCTGTCTTTAATAGTTGGCAGTCAATGAAGAATTCTACAATGAGGTGGCACTGATAAGTTTACAGTGACATTAATTCAGTCAACTAATTGGGGAGGTCATTGATAATAATCAAACTAGCTGTTTGGTACCTTGTTCATGAGAACTACTAGAGAAGAGAAATTCCTGTTCCAATCCAGAGAAGCGAATATCAAAAAACTGCAAGCAGTCCTTGTTGGGATAAGGAGAGAATTTTATTAATGCCATATCCAGCTTGTGTGTGCTAATAAATAAACTACATGCTCTATGTTCTTATTCCCTGAGAAGGCTATTTTTGTCTAAATGCCCATTTAGTCCTAACATTCTCTGAACTTTTATCTCTTCTTGCATTTACTCATTCAACCAATGACTGTGCAAGATACTGTGCAAAGCACTGGAAAGGATTAAAAGACACAGAACACACTCAAGTATTTCATAATCTAATAGACATACAGCCCTAAAGATAATTCCACTTTAGAAAGAAAATCATCCCTATCGTAGAGAGAGAGAGAACTAAGAGTATAAGCAAGTGCCTCTTCCTACTGTCTCACTATATGAAGAAACTGTCACACAAACAGGAAAAACTGTTTGAACTGAAACTTGAAGGGGAGGAGATTTTGTCAGGTCATCAGTGGTGGGGGCAAGGCAGGCCACGTTCAGCCAAAGGAGCACCACGTATGGCTATCCAAAAGCATGAGAGTGCAGAATGCTTCAGGAACTACAAATTCTGTGTCCACCCTCAATGTTTCTCTAGGTCTTCTTTGGTTAAGTCTTGCTGGACAACAATCAATTTCATTGAATGATTCAAATGAATCTACCTCATGTGAAGGAGTAAAAGTACTGGACTTAGAAGGCTCTTTTCGCGGCCATCATTGGTGGTGACTCTGTGAATGCAGCAAGCTGATGCAGTGAGGAACAGCAGCTCTCAAGACTCATTCATACCTGTGCCACTGGAAGAGAGCATGGGGCAGAGCTCAGGATGACCAGCTTTGTAGTCAGGATGCTTGTGAGCATCGTCAGGACAATGACACGTGAGATATTTGGCGTAACATGTGACTCAAAAAAGCCCGTAATAACTATCAGGTGCTATTACTATTTCTTCTATTATTAAAATTATTATTTGGATGTTTACTCTGTAATTATATTTATGGGTTTTAGTATCCATTAAAATATTTAACTCTACAGGATAAGAGTGTGAGTTAAGATGAGTAATATAAAATTATTTGGTGATATTTCAAAATAAGTTGAATCTGCAAATCTATGCAAGTTGTCATAATAACTCAGGCTTTAAATTATAGCTTTTATATAATTTATATTTACACATATATTTCTATCTGCAGCAGCTATTCATAGTATCAAAGAGAAAAATAGGAGAGAAATGGATGTGATTTTTTTGTTAAATGACAGATATTTGTGAACAGATTTTTTTAATGTAGCTTCCTAAAGGATTTTCATTTTTTATCACATTTCCTTGTTAGTTGACAATATCTAGCAGGGAAAGATATTCTATGTCAGTTTGTATATTTGTCTTCACTTTATATTAAATCAGTGTTACTATTTGGCTGCCTCACCCAAAAGATTTCTGAAGAAGTCAGATATTTTAAGTCCAAACAGAAATTGGGTTTTCCACTATGGGTGCATCATTAACTCTAAAAAACAAAACAAAATTGGCTACATGAATATAAATGAATTTTAAGTTGCCCAGCAATTTTTGAGAAAAAAAAAAAAATGACAATCAAGAATAACACTATGACTCAGTCATCTGAATAATAAGTCTAAGAAAACGGGACGGGACAAATTTTTTTCCATTTTAACATTAGATGATAAATACTAATTTATTGTCATCAATATACAATAAATTGAAACTGATGGCCAGACTATGGCATTAGAAGCACATCCTGCTTTGGAGAAGTAGCTGATTAAGGGGAGGTAGAAGGGACACTGCATGCTCTGTCAGAATCAGTGAATCTAAGAGTGACAGCATTTGTTCAACACACACACTGGAGCCCACACTACAGGCCAGGCAGTGTCTAGATGCTAGGAAGAGAACAGTGCAAGAAAGAGACAAAAATCACTGCATGCTGTTCACATTCCAAGGTCATTCTTTTTCATTCATCTTAAGCTTGTTTGCCCTGAGAGTTAGACATATTTGGATGTGGAGCCTGGTCTGTCAGGCCACCCAGATCCTCCTCCAGGAATGGAAGGCTGGTCATAGGGTACAAACTTCCAGTTATAATATGAATAAGTTCTGGAGATCTAATGTACAGCATGGTGCTACAGTTAATAATACTGTATTATATAGTTGAAAGTTGCTACAAAATAGATCTTACATGTCCATGCCACCAAAAAGACATGGTAATTATGTGATGTGATGGAGGAATTAGCTAAACTATGATGGTAATCATTTTGCAATATCTACGGGTATCAAATCAACACACGTATGCCTTAAACTTACACAGTTTATAAGTTAATTATACCTCAATAAAGCTGGAAACAAGATAATGAAGGGTTTATTTCCTCAGCTGCTGGGAGTACAGCTATAACTCTCTCTGGAGATTTGATCTGGCTGAAGAAAACTGCTTCACCTACAATCAGACCTTCCAGGGCAGCTCAGAGCCAAATACTGATTAGCGCTACGACTGAGGACAAGGGACATGTCCACTTCAGAGCTCCCTGAGGAGCTGAGGCTTTTATTGGCTCTATGTTGGGGCTCAACTTCCCCTTCTGCTTCCTTTTCTTTCTTAAGAACTGATCCTGAGAATACTCTCTATGAAGCCTCCTATATGTGCCCCTCTATTTTATGGTTGGCTTCCCAGAAACCCAACTGGCAAGATTTTGTATCAGGAGTGAAAAAACAAAGAGCAAGATAAGAATTTTAAACTGGATCACTGGCCCACCTGCTGGCAACGAGGACCCATCTCTGATGATAACAGCAGCACAGATAGCCCCTGGCACACAGTGATAGTGCAGCTGTTGAAATTTTATAGGTAGTAAACAAGAATTGGTGGAAGGGAGTGCATTAGCGAGATTTGGGAGGGAGGGGGGAAAAGCAACCATAAGGACAGTGGAAATAGGTAGCTATTGCCATCCGTTGTGTTTTGGATAAAGATAACGAAAAGCTGATGTGGATAAGTTGGCAATTAAAAGCTAAGTATCAAAGGCAGAGTACTTCCTTAGCAATAAATAAAGTGGTCCTTATTTCCCCAGAAGGAGGCAGAGAAAGATGTGGACCCAACTTGAACAGTCAAGTTTCATAGCTTAAATTCCCAACCAAGACAGATTAGTATGTCATAGTCACGTCCTTGATTTGAAAAGAATAGGATGGTTACCATGAGATGGTGAGCTAGGTTGATGGACTCAAAAATCTTGAATCACCAGATGTAAATTCTCTAAGCCTGCAAATGTGCCCTAAATCTCTCAGTGAGGGGTTAGCTCTCCTTTTGCTTGAAAACCATGCAGAGATCTCAAGTTGGGGGGGGGGCAGTACCCACTCAATTCTTCTCCCTCCTATCCAACTGACCAATAACTATGCAATAACTATGGTTAAATCACGGCATAACTCAACTGGAGACACTGGAAGGAAAGGAACAGTACCCCAAGTAAGTGCATGGTGCAGTGGTAGCCAGAAATGATAAATAGAACTGGACTCTGAGTGTCCTAGACCAAGGCAGGTAAAACACAAATTTGAATAAAAGAGTGTATTGATATAAGAGTAGCCTCTCATGATACAGCATTTAACACTCTGACAAGGACCCTTGAAAATGGTGCAAACATACAGCTCAGATAGCCTCTAGAAGCATGGCGTCCCATACTAAGTGAGATAAAAAAAAGACAAGAATTACTGTTTTAGACAATGGGAAGGGATCAAAAGACAGAAGTAGTAGTTTTGTCCCAGGATATACTATGTAAAGCCAGAAGATCCACCAGATTTTTTTGTTTCACAGGACAGCGAGAGGAGATACCACTTATCAAAGCAACAAGGAACAACTGGTGAGCGGGACAAGAATATCACTAAGAATTTTGGTGGTGGCTCCCCTATGTAGGCCAGGGCAGATGCCAGGAGATGCACCAATGGGACTCAGACCTGATAGCAACGGAGAGGCTAAATCTCCAAAACAATCAAGGCCTCATGTTGGCACTTAACCAGTAGAGCCAGGTGGATGAAAGTATTGCAATGAGTAGCAAGGTCAAAGTGGCAGCAAAAGGAGGCCTGACTAGCTGGATGTTATGGAAGTGGTTACTAGAAAAGAGCTTCCCTAGGGGTGAACTAGATGGACAGTTAACAAAGGTGCTTTTCGATCTGTAAAATTAAGAGAAATCCAAGATGGTTGGTTGTTCAGGAGTTTGAAGGCAGTCACCCCAATACAAAGTCATGATTCCTTTATCAGTTTCTAGATCTGAGCCAGGTTTCAGACTCAGAATTCACTGACTGAAAAAGCTGGGTCCCAGGAGAAAAAAAAAAACCAACAACGTCGTGGCAATCTTTTCTCAAAGAGACCTAGGCAATTGATCTGGGAAACTGCACCCTTGAGAAAGGAAAATCTAAACATTTTAAGGATGTTGACAAAGGGTTTGAGTTGACAGGGACACTTGGATACTCAACAAGCCGTATCCAATGACTAATCGACACAGGGCTACGGCATCCTCAGGCTCCTTATCCCAGACTCGGGAGAATCCTGAAGGGCCACCCAAGTCCAGAGCCCCCCATGTATTCGGCTGAGGCCTTCTTTGGGACTGCATTGCATCTCATCGTCTCTCTCTGCCCAATTTATTTCTTTCCTTCCACAGGTATCCATTGCAGACACACTTCATACTGAATACCCTGCAAACTAATTTTCTCAGAGTCCACTCCCAGGTTAACCAATCAGCAACACTGGGAGAGTCTAAGACACTGGTGGCAAGTGAGAGGTTCCCTGTGTAGGATATCTTCTATTTGTTTCCAGGTCTGTTTTCCACTCGTCCTGCTCTGTGAACTGTGTCATCCAAGCCCCTTTGCTCATCAGTTTCTCAAGAAAGACCAACAAGAGATTGAAGGGTGGGAGAAGAAAGCAATCAAGATATTTATCTCCTAGGCCCCCTCACAACCTTACCACAGGTTGGGTCATGACTTCAATTCTCTATGGAAGACCTTAGTTCCATGGGGTGACCTCTCCTATGCTCAGGTGTAAGCTCTCTCTGGTGTCTCTTAACTGTCCCCACCTCCTCATTTCTATACTGCCCGTTTGGACAAAGGAGTATAAACGACTCATCTATTGCTAGCCCTGGGAACTTCATTTACCTTTGGGGGAGGTTTCCTTGAATCCTACCCACATCTTTGTAAAAAGTCCCCTTATTAAATTCTGCTTAATTAAGCCACTTGACTGTGCAATCTTTTTTCTGCCACGCCCCCAATAAATACAAACCAGCTAGAGCCATATTGCATAGGAGTTCAGAAATCAAGCAGATGTGGGTTTAGATGTCTAGCTCTATGACCTGAAATAAGCGATTTCACCTCTGTGAGCCTTAGTTTCCTCATCTAGTACTCAAGAGAGCTATGATATCTACCTGTGTCAAGATGCTTTCAGCTCTAAACAACTGAAAATCTGAACCAAACTTACCAAAATAATCATATTTACCTCAAACAGCAGGAAATTCAGAGGTCATGAGGCCTCTGAGTGAAGTACCGTCAGGGCTCAGGCACCTTTTCTCTTAATTCTCTTGCTTTGCCCTCCTTTGCGTGCAGGTGCTGTCCTCAGACTTGCTTCCTTCTCTGTCAAGAGAAGACCAAGTGCAGCGGCAATGGCAACGTTCTTTCTGCCCCATCTAGTGGAAGGGAGTGACCCTCCTTCCCCTGAATCATGGAAGAAAAGCCTTTCCTTCAGTCTGACTGGATCGACTTAGTTTGCTTGACCACCCCTTTATCAGAACGAATCTTTCTGATTGGCCTAGGCTCGCACGCTGAACCAATCATTAGGAAGGAGAATGATGTTACAAGATTAATTTAAATGAATTAGGACTCATCCCTGGAGCTGGACTATTATGGGCTGCCTGAGCTTCACAGGCTGCTCAAGGAGAGAGAGAGACCTTTGGGGCAAAGGGCTCAGGTGAACACCATCTATGGAGAGCAGGCTTGGGCTATGCTCCAGGGAAAGGATATTATTCCCCATCATTCTCCATTTTTATGATCAAAATCAATTGAGTCTGATATGGTGATGGATGTTATCTAGAATTATGTGATCATATGTACAAATATTGAATCGTTATGCTATACACCTAAAATTAATATAATGTTACGTGTAAATTATATCTCAATAAAAATGTTCTCGGTATTAAAAAATTAACAAATAATTGAGTCTGGTCACCAACCTGTCTAAGTTGAGTCATATATTTGCGATGTGTACACATTTCTATATGTATGTTAAACACTCAACCTCACATTCCCATCAAACTACCACCCACCTTTCATTTCCTTTCTAAGGCAAATTTATCCGTAGATAAAAGGGGTATATGCCAAGCCCACTTTTCCATCTTCCACTCATTCCCCCTAACGACACTCAATGGGCCACTTGCACCACCATTCCCTTCATAATTGCTCTAGTTACAATCACCAATAATGCTCATGCTGTTAAATAAACATTTATTTCAGGACTTTGACTTCTGACTTTTTGGCTATCCGTGACCCATACTTCCCAGTTTTCCTGCTGCAACTTCAACATTCCTTGAAGTCTTTGCTTACTCATCCTCCTCAACAAATTTCTAAATGTTGAAATATAGTTTAGTAGTTCTCAAACTTTAGCATTAATCGAAACCATTTGGAGTTTGTTAAAACATAGATTTCGGGCCCCACTACCAGAATTTCTGATTCACTAGGTCTGGAATGGAGCCTAAGGATTTGCATTTCTAATAAGTTCCTAGATCCTGCTGCTGGTCTAGAGATCATACTTTGGTGATTCACTGTCCTACTCTACTCTCTTCTAAACCCTAGATTGCATATTGACAATATTGCTTAGACATTTCCCAGACACTTACAGATGCTGCTTGTCTAAAGCAGACCTCATAACGCGTTACCACATCTGTTCCTTTTCCATTATCACAGTACTCTTAAATCAACTACTTGCTGAAGCCAGACACTGCATGCCATCTTTGACTACTCCTCTCCCTCATTCCCCATATAATTGCTTACTAATTCATAGCATCATCTCTACATGTGTCTCAAATCCATCCCCTTCGTCCCCACCACCACCAAAATTTTTGGTCTAGAACATTGCTCAGCTTCCCAGTAATCTCCTAGCATCCGTACACTAAGCCATTCTCAACATATCTGCCAGGGATCCTCTCTAAATCAAATTTGATCCCATTGTTTTCTTATTTTAAATCTTCACATAGTTTTCCAAATGCTCTTAAAAAACTTAAAGTCCACAATACGCCTACCGGACTGAGGGAGAGCCTCTCCAGCCTTCAGTCAATGTCCCCCTTCACTGGGCACCAGCCATCCTGGACCCACTCTGCTCCTCGTGTTTACATCTCCCTCCTGACCCTGTGCACTGCTTCCTCCTTGCCTGTCCCTCACCCTGCTCCCTTAACCAGACTGACTCGTAGTCATCCTGGTTTCCCAAACTGGATTGCTTAAATTCTGTAAGAATGTACTTGTAATTCTTATAAGAAATGTATTTGCCCTTCACAATCCTTTTCAAAATAGTGTTAATAATTAGTGACATTTTGTTTACTACTGAGCTCTGAGAGCAGAAACTATGTGTGGTTTGTTTGCTGTAAACCTCAAATATAGTTATCACTTGAATATTTTTGAAAAAAGAATGACTAGATGTGTTTGGTAGCACAGAAGAGATAGCTACTATCTCTGGACCTAGAGGGACCACGAAAAACTGTGTAAAGGATGCGATATTTGAGTTGAGTGGAGTCTTAAAAAGATGCAGAGGAGTTTACCAGATGAACAAGGACTAGTACAATTTTCTCAGAGTGATTGTCCCCAAAGAGTGACAAGATTCTTATCCATCTCTGCCATCCAAAGTAGTTATTCCATAAAGAAGACTCAGGCTCTTCTGGAGGGTGGCAACCTTCAGAACTTTTGTATTAAAATTCAAGCTCTGCTCTGTTTATGTAGAAGAGAGGCTGGCCACAGAGAGGAGGGTGACTAATTTCCAGGGCATACCACCAGCCCTGCCCTCAGAGAAGTGAAGATTCTAATGCTTACAGATCAGGAAGAAAAAGAGAGAGGGGAGGAGAGACAGAGAGAGAGAGAGACAGAGAGAGACAGAGAGACAGAGAGAGACCGCTGGAAGAGTTGTCATCATTTGGCATGAGGAAAAGGAGGTGGTCCATACCGAGTTGCCCTGAGAAGTAGAGAGTAAATGTGTTAGAGGAGGTTAAAACAACAACTTCCAGGGGAGCGTATATTTGCATCTTTTCACACTGCAGGAGCTGCAACCTCCCTGCACCCTTGTCCATATTTACCCCTCCCTCAGAGGCACGTCACAAAGAGCTCATGCCGAGACAGAGCTTGCGAAGTCTTGGCCTTGAATGCATGATTCCTTATAGACAAAAGTTATGTGACCACTTCCCCATGTTGTGTCCCTTCTGCTTTAGTAGATCCACATACAACTACAAAAACGATCCTGTGTGTTTGGCAGAACAGGTTTTTAACATGGTAAAATGTCGCCATCTAGAGTAGAAAACTTGTGCTGCAGCACATCACTGAAAAGGCTGAGGGCGGAATCCTGGAACCCCAGGTCACAGTCCCTCGAGGGCAAAGTGAAAAGCCTTACCATTCTGGGTTCCCTTTGACCTGGTAATGCCCCCTTTCAGGAGTTTATGCAACAGAATTTATTCGCAAGCTGAAGTCAACAGACCACTAGATATTTTTAAAGACACTATAGGCCTGTAGATTCTAAAGTCTGTGAAATATTAATCTTAAATGATCTTAAATATTAATTAATGCACACAAAGATTTATACATTTCTTATCAGAGGGATGTTGGCAAACAGCAAAAGAACACAAAGAATAACAATGTCCAACAACAGAGGTTTTGTTAAATAAGTGCGGAACATTTTACAATCACTAAAAAATTAGTATGGGAGAATATGTAAAGACTTAAAAATATTTTCACAAAATATAGTATGTATATATGCAACTGTGTGTGTATGTGTAAAAGTCAGGATAAAAAAAAACCAGTACATCCAGTATCATCCTACTCTTTAGAGGGAGAAAGGAAGAGAGGAAGAGAGAATGGATCAGCATCAAAACACAGATAATGATTATCTCTGAGTGTGGGTTAGAGGTCACTTTGATTTTATTCTTTTTCCTTACCTATATTTTCAGGGTGCCTACTATAAACATCAATGTTACCAATGAGTTTATGATTTTCTGATGGAAACAAAAGTACTATCCGACAAAGAGTTTAAGAGCACAAACATCTTCACTGTAACTCTGAGCTCTCATCTACATCCAAAATAATACGATAGGAGGGAGAATTCAATCTCAGCCATCAGGGGAACACACACACACACACACACACACACACACACACACACACACGGCGCCAAAGTAGTTGTGGGCTAGGTAGAGGCAAGATGCAGGGAGGCCTACTCTGGTTAAAGCAGAAATAAGCACCGTCCGAGCTCGCATGACCGCTGTTTCAGGGGTGGAAATATTTGGGGTTGTCAAGGTGTCCATGGCTGCAGCTCTGACTCCTGCACAGGGCAGCCAATCAGTGAGGCCCTGCCCTCTCTGTTCTGCGTTACACAGACCTCTATTCCCTTCCAAGTCCAGGGGAAATCTCTCCTCCCCACAGTTTTCTGAAATTTGTCCACCATTTTACCCCAGCTGAATATCTGGAATAGAGATATTTATTAGCCCCTATACTTACATACCATGACTATGGAGTTGTCTATGGGTGAAGCTTTAGTGCTGGGCAACCCCTGAGACATAATCCTCACAGGTTGCAGAAACAGCCAGCCTTACTGGGGACTGGCTCATGAAAAGGCGCACAGTTCCCACCCAGCACTACAACGTCCTCAGAGCCAGCAGGAAAACACCAAAGAGATCATCAATAACATGCCACACGTAGATAAAGGAATTGGTTGGATTACATCAGGCTTCAAATCCTGGAGGAAAAGGTACAAATTTCGCCTCAGTTCTTGACCCCCTTTGTTCCTATCACTGGTGCCTTTCACCCTTCTGGATGTGTCATTGTAATTTCTAATACCATACTTGGGACACTGTGTATTTCCTTTTGTATTAGAAAGGTTGCTACTCTTCCTTTTATTGGCTGTGGAATTAACTTCCCATATTTGCAATCTAGTTCTACAGAACGTACATTTGCTTTGTCCATGAATGTTGCATGTTGGGAGGCTCACTCGAAGTTCTGCAGCAGTCCCCGTATCTAAGTACTGACTGACTGTGATTCCAGGTTGTTCATGCCAAGGGCCCAGAAGAAGATAAAAGTCAGCAAGGATGGGCTTCCTGAGTATAAACACTGCCAAAGGGGGGAAGCCTGCCACCTTCAGGCTGCCACATAGATCAACTCACCAGTTACTAGTTTTACATGGAACAAAGAAAAGCCCTCTATAAAGCCTTTAACATTTTAATAATTCGTAAAGATGATTTAAAAATGGCCTAGACTCTACCACTGTCACAATTTTATAGTTTCCAAAAATAGCGGAAGATTCAATTGAGAAATGTTAATCAACTGGTCCTATTCATTCATTCGACAGATGTTGAGTGCTTACTATGGACAAGGCTTGCAACTTGGCATGAAGAATGAGACACATTGTCCCTGGGGCCATGGGGCTTATAGCTCATGGGGGGAAACTGATGTTTAGAATGCCAAGCTACATGGGTTATATGTCATTGCCCGACACGCCACTTTTGTAACAGCCCCTGATTTCTGCCTGGCATCTATTCCACCTCACAGTCAGTCTGAGGGTAGGACATACGACTCAAAGCCAAGCAAATCAGCTCATTTTGCTCCTCTCTGTTTACAGAGAGGTTCTGAATTGGGTTCATTCATGATCCAAGGAAAGCACATCAGAACTAATCAAACGCAATCCCAAAATTTTGGTTTGCGCTATCAGAGAGGAGAAAGCTCTTTCTCCCGCGGGACTGAGAATGTAAGGTGGAACTGTGGCAGCCACCTGGCCACCACAAGGGGGAGAGGCCGGAGAGAAGGCAGCACAGACGAAGCCCAGCACAGATGCCGAAAGAAACACTGGTGCCTGAAGGTTGTCTGAGCAGCCATCAGTTTCCCCTGAAACCAACTAACATTACAACATTTGTGTATCACTGGAGCTAATGTTTTCCCTGTTTGGAGTCTGTGGAAATGTCCGAAAGGACAAGTGAAGCTTAGCACGCCCAAAGACTTACAGTCACCAGGAAAGGGTTCCCTGATATTCTAATTCACCAGGCTAAGTGGGGGAGGGGAGGGTGATCCCAGAAGAGAAAGCAGCATACACAGGCTTAAAGGCCGACAGAGCAGAGAACACTGTTGTGTTCACATGGCCTGCAAATGTTTCGTCCATGGTTCCACTAGGTAGTCATCACTGTGATTCCTCACTTTCAAATGAAAAAAAAAAAGTCTTGAAGCCACCGAACAACCCCCATCATTTTTAATGAGAGAGAAGTATGAGAAGTCTGTGTGGTAAAGAAGGAAAATAAAACAAGACAAAAAAGACACAAAAGAAGTCAGAAGCAAGTCACATGGAAAACTTGCATTTACTCCTACTGCAGAGTTCCCTTCCCAGAATAAATAACGGACAGACAGACGTACTCTCACCACACGTATGCACATGTGTACATATTCCAATGATGCTTCTCGCTTTAATAGTGGTAACTTATTATGCCCTCTTTCATGGAAAGATATAGAAATAGTGCTACTGAGTGTGGTGATATGAGCACTTTCAGATGCTACAATATAACCATTTTGAAAAATAATTTGAGAATATGTATCGAGTCATAAATATTAACTTAATTTGACAAAGTAATTCCACTCACTGAAATCAATTTATAAGAACATTGAAAAGGCTTTAAGTATGATATTGATATTATCATTTATGTTAAAAAGTTAAAATAATTTAAATTTCCCACAAAAGGTAACATGATCGTGCTTTTAGTTGAATAAATATTTTATACCAAGGGCATATTTATCAAAAGTTCATAACAGGCGAGTACACTATAATCTTGACCATAGGAATACAAACTATGTTCATTTTAATTTCTTTGTTGATTCATCTTTTAATCTGCAGGAATAAATGAGAAATTGATTAAATGTATTTCGCAGTGTGATTAACCTTAGCTTTTCCAGTATGATCAAAGTAGTCAGCTCAATTTTCTCCTCAGTCATCTGGATATTCAATGTGGTCAGCTGCTGTGAGTGGTTTGGTCCATGTCAGAGCCCTAACAGCCCAAGACAATCAGCTAACCAGACATCTCTAACAGATCCGGGCCTGGCTGCTCATTGGTGAGCTGAGCAGTTATTGATAATCGACCCAATTTCTGTTAACAATGTGATCACATGCACTGCTTATTGCTAAAGGTGTAGTTTGTAGTTCATGTCTTCATTTCTTCCTTCTTTTAAGCAGGGCTTATAGATAACGCATTGCAAAGAAACTCCATGGCTTATATATTCAAGCCAAAGTCACAATAACATTATTTAAAAATACATTTTCTTTCCTACAGGATGCAAGAAAATAACTCACTTGGCATATAGCTCAAATATCTGGTCCATACATTAAAAAAAAAAAAAAAAAGGGCAGTTTTCTGTTAGAGAAGAAAACTGTTCCAGAATTTAAAAGAAAACAAACAAACAGTCAATCCAGTTTCTTGATATACAAGGAGTCATTAGTGAAACACTTATTTCCTTATATCACTTCAGAGGGTGTGACACTCTGGAAAGTGGAATGGGAATAATCAAATTGAGAGTACATTTCACAAAGGCAATAGTTTTTATTTGATGGAGGAAAAAAGTGTAAGCTTCTACTATAACTGTTTGTTTGGTTGTTTTTAATCACAGGGAAATGCCTTAAAAATCTCTCCTAGGTGCCTGAGTTCAATCAGCAGAAGCCTAAATCTACAGACCGGCAAGGTCACATCACAGAGAGGAGAGATCGCAAATGCATACGTTATCTTTCCTTGGCTGTGTTGGTTCGTGTTTTTCACACACTACGCAGAGCTAATTACCACATAACCCAGAAGGTACGGAATCAAGTCATTAAGTTGGTCCCAGCCAACCTAAACAACCCCACGGCTGCTGGACGCTCAACACCGAGATTCACAGAATCTCAGGTCTGGCCTTTCATGCCACAAAATAGAGCACCTTTGGGGATGTTTAGAATCTCTCCACTTATCTACTAAGTATTTCTACTTCGACATCTTCCTCTCCTGCCAAATCATGAACTCAAGGTGTCCTAGGGCTAGAAGAAAACCTGGTAACATTTCACCCCATTCTTGAGGTTGGAGGGTGGGGAGCCAGAAGGTGACAAAGGCAGGGATGCATACAAATGCAAGGGCTGGGGAGCTTCAGAGGCACTTGGCTAGAGGGCGATTTCATCTCAAGTGGTGACCTCTGACTTGTGCTGGGAACAATCTGCTCTTGGGGCTGCCTGCCCTTCCTCAAAAGTCAGGGTCCCTCACAAATTCACCCGCTTGGGTCTCGCCTGGGATGTGCGAGCAGCCGAGCAGGATAAACTCCTTCAGCTGAGCACACAGACCCAGGCTGCCATCAGCTAATAAAGAGAATGCATCTCTTCTTTCTTATTTATAACTTATTGTATACTTTGAGGGGATTTCTCTTTCAACAAAGATTCTATATAAGGTCCAAGCACAGCTAGGGCTCTTCTTCAAAACTCAGCATCTTATATTTTGCTTTCACATCCTCCCTTCTTCTGGATAATGGAAATTTTACTTCATTTTGAAAAACTACATCTCCCCCACTCTGTCTATACGATATGGAGAACTCTACCCTTTGCTCGATTTCCCTTCCCAACCATCACCAATTTACTTAATAAAATGTACCCTTTTCTGGTCTCCTAACAATTTTGTAGACATTCTAGATTCTTCTCTCTTCTCCAAATCCAATAAATCTATTACTTATCCAGTGTTTGCCTCCTCTGCAAAACCTCTCCTACGTGTGCCTTTCCCTCTCTCCCCTTGGCACTCAACTCTGGGATTGCTAAACAATGACTGAGCTGTTCCCCTTACCATCATTTTTCTTCACCCCAAACCATATCGCACACTATTGCCAGACTAAGCATCTTTTAAGTATAATTACCATCCTGCTCATCCCTTGCTTGGGACTTTCCACCATCTGTCATCAAGCATAAACTCCTCTCCCTCACCTTTAAGCGCCTCAGAAAAATCTGTCAAAGTTCATTTTCCATGGCCCCTTGCAGCAACGAACTTGTCACTGTTTTTGAACCCACTGTGCTCTTTGATAACCAGCGTGTGTACACAATGCCCCTCTTGTTGAAAGCATCTCCTCCCCCAACCCCCAGCACCACTTTTTCCTTTAGGTCATACCACAAGTCCCAGCTCAAATGTCACTTCCCAAAACGAGCGTCATCGGGCTCACAGAGAGTGCTCACATTATAGTGTTCTTTACATGGAATTAAAGTACCCATCTTCCACACTAGATTATGAGACCCTCAAAAACAATGACTCCATAGCTCCCAGGCCTGCCTCCTAGAAGGAGCTTAAAACAGTAATAATAATGATTATGCATATTATTAGATAATATTTACATAGAACTATTTTCCAGGCATATTCTAAGGAATATATACTACATATTTTATATTAATGTATTACATAGCTAATATATATATTCGTTTAATCCTCACAGTAACTTTATGGCACAGATACTATTACTTTCACCTCACACATAAGGAAACTGAAGCTCAGAATGATTAACTCACCCAGTTTATCATTAGTAAATACCACAGCACAGATTGAAACTAGGGGTTCTTGAGACTATACTAATGAAGGTATCAATGAGCAACGAAGAAACAAGTTCTAATCTCTAATACCAACCCTTCTTTGCCTCACTTTCTCCTCTGACTAGTTTGTCTATCATTTATTATTTCTAAGCCCTGGTCTGAGGTTCTGAATTCTGAGACTTTCTCTGCTTGCGATCTATTATATACTGTGCTTTGCCCTTGACACGATTTATTAGTAACCGTTCCTTTATAAAGCCACCTTTACTTTATATTTCTTATATACACATATATAAGATGTATCACATATAACCCATACATAAACAAATATACATGTGTATTAACAGATCTATGTTAGAAACCATCACTCTCAGCACTTGTAGCATTCTATTTGAATTATATGGCTTTATAATAATATTCAGTGTCTGATTCAACGAGTATTTTCTCCATGCTCCCACTTTTCAAAATTTAATTATCCATTCCCATATTTTTATTCATTCAGAAGAGTGTTAGACTCATACTGCTAAAAGTTTTTTAAATGTAGGTTTTGAGTTCCGGTTCAAGATGGCAAATCTTTTATAAGAGAATGAACTCACCTACCCCTGTGAACACAGGAGTCAACAGCTACATCAGCAAGAGCTTCCTCTGGGGTTGGGAGGAAGCCTAAAAACCGGCTGAGTGACGCTCTGAATCCCATCAGGCGAAGGAGAGAAGGCAGACATGGACGAGGCTGGGACAAAAATCTCGCCTTAAACCCTTCCCACTCCCACTCCCACGCCGCATCCCCGCGCAGACACCCACAGTCTAGAGGGAACTTAGAACCTGAAGCTTCTCCCTGAGGAGCAAAGGGCTCAGCCTCACATTGGGCACCCCTAGCTTTTAAGACCTGTCCCTGAGAGATGAGCGCCCGAAACCAGCGAGGCTCTCTCGTCCCCAAGACCCAGGAAGCCGTCGCAATCTGAGAAAGGGCCCTGGGACTCCCGCGCCGCAGGGCCGGGCGTGGACGCCGCGGGCGCCAGGCCACCTGGACTGTGCGCGGGAGGGGCTCACCTGCTAGTTTCGGAGCGTGGCCGAGGGGCAGGCATCGGATCTGACAAACGTTTGAGGGCCTGCTAGGGTGCTCCGTGCGGACAGGGACTGGTGGGTGCCATCTTTGCGCTTTGTCTCTGCCTTCTCCAGCCCGGAGGTGCCATTTTTCTTTTCCTTTTCTTCTGTGTTTCCCGCCATCACTACCAACTCCCTCCGCTTTGCTCCACCAGGGTACACTATCCTTTTTATTTATTTATTTTTATTTTTTTATTTTTTTATTTTTTCCCTCTCCGGGCCAGGCACCAGCTCTACACTCTCCTTCCGCCTCTTTCCAGCTGGTGGGTGCGCCCTCCCTCTGCTACGCTCCGGCTACGCACCAGTATCTCCGGGAGTGGAGATTCTATAAGGTCTCATGCCCCAGTTTTACATTTGGTGCCAGGTTTTTGTGGCTACTGCCATGTTCCGTTGATATAAAGGTGAAAGGTTGGAGGAAGGAGAGTTTTTGAGGCACAGAAAGACGTAAATGCCTGGAAAGGTTTCTGAGATGTTCAAAGTCCATAGATGTCAGGGAGAAGAAGAAGGTCTATCATATTAACCTGTCTCCTGTTAGCTTTTATGCTCCATTTCTTGAATGAGGCTTATATCTTTCACTATCTACAATGATCTAGGTAAGTCATATTTCCAAAAACGGTTTTTAAAGTATAATACAAAGCTTGAGTCTTTAACAGTATATACTTTCTCGTTGAGCAATGATTTTTATATTTTATTCAGTCTTGTAACCGTATTTCTGGCATTCATTTATACTTCAGATTGTGTTACCTGATTTCAGTGCTTACCACCAATTATTTTGTACTAGTTCTCCCATTCTTGATTTCTTAAATGTGAGCCAGCTCTTCAAGTAAGTTTTTTTGTAAGAATATGGTGAATTGATTAAGTTTCAGGTCATTAATTTTTCACCCCCCTCTCCTAGCCACGTCTTCTGTGATACGCTTTTGCAGGTCCTCCCATTAAGAGGTCTATTTCCTGACCCTTGTGGCCTTGCACTTGCTCTGACCAAATCAATATAGTGGAAGTGATGTTGTGTCAGTCTGAGCCTAGGCCTCTAAACGTCTTGTGTACCTCCACCCTTGGAAACCTGAAACCACCAATTGATTAGCCAGGAGGAGACTACGAATTGGTGAAATGTATGTGGCCCCCTCGCCACAGTTGTCTCCCCTCTTAGCCAGCAGCCCTCAGTCCTGTGGTAAGCCATCCTAGCCCTCAGCCACTCCATTAGCTGGCTGCAGATGCATAAGCAAGCCTAACCAAGATCAGCTGAGACAGGTCCAGCTCTACAGAACTGTCCAGCTGACCTGTAAACTTATAAGCAGACTTGTAAGGCACTAATGTTAAGGTGATTTCTTAAGCAACAATCATCTATACAAAAGATAATAGGGTAACATTTTCTAAGACTTCATATACTTGAGAATATGATTATACCTCTGTATTACTTGACCATCAACCTTACACATTTAAAATTCCTGACTTAAAAAGTTCTTTTCTCAATGCTCTGCATATATTACTCTATTATTTTCTGACATGATATTTTGCAGACTTGTAGTTCTTTATATGTCTTTATGCTTTATCTGAATGCTCATATTTATTTTCGCTTATCTTTATACTGAAACATAGTTCCATGATTTTGAATTTTGTCCACTTTTCCTCAACCATAATGAACCCTTTTAATCTGTATGCTTAGAAGTATTTTTTAATGATATCTCTTAATGTCACTTCTGTTTCAACTATTTCTTCTTCATTACATATCTACATTTTAAAGTTTTCCCGTCACATGTCCTCTATAAACACTTTTTAATATATATAATCTTTAACTTTTGCCTCTGTATTATGGGAGAAATAATTAAATTTGCCTTCATATCACTATTCCCATTATTGATTTTATATTAACATTCTGGCCTATTTCTAGTATTGAAATCTTTTCTCATTGCACCGGCTCCATCTTCACCTTTAACTATTGACTTTTGAGCTCATCTGATTCTTTTCCTTGCAACTTGTTCTCTTTCTATAGCTTTCTGTTCCTGTTTTAAAGATGCTATGACTTAACATATATTACTGTGTATGCAATTTTTTATAAACATTTTTCTAACTCCAGGGATTCATTATGTAAAGAAATTTCTATCCCTCTGAGTTGTAAGTTATATAACATTTCTTCTATTCTAAAATAGTTTTACATGTTGAGCAACATCCCGGCTGAAAAGGGCTTCCTGAGTATAATAAACACTGCCAAGGGAGGGAGCCTGTGTTTACAGGCAGCAGAATAGATCAAGTTACCAGTCAAGTTGCAAGTTTTTCGTGGGGCGGGGGGAAGGGAGCCCTTTGTAAGATCTTTATACATTTTAATATTTTTAAATATTTAAATATTTAGTATCTTTAATTTATTAAAACTTATAAAGATGATTTTTAAATGTTTTTTCGGTTTATCAATCATGGAATGAGAAAAAATCCATCTGGACCCAAAGTTTGCCAACACACAGGAATTGCTTCTTGGCTCCTTACAGTTGAAAGACACATTGATACACACTGCATCTAACTCAATACCCGGGGCTTGGAGATATTCCTTTATAATAGCTCTTTTGGATTTCAGTGAAATCATTATCACTCCCGACTCCTGCTATTTTAGTCTCTGAAATTGTGAGCCTTTGGAGCACTACTGCTATTCTTACTTTTGCCCCCACCGACAGTCTTTTTATATAATGGGACTATATCCCCAATAATACAAAGCAAAATCCTTTGCCACCTCCCTATCCAAATGCTCATTTTTGTCCTGTTGTTTTCTAGAGGTTTCAGCATCCAAATTCATGTGTAAAAACAGGTACTAATGCAGAAGGCAGAAATAGGAGGGGAGAGGAACAGTACTCGGAGAGGATAACGAGGACCCCAATCAGAAGGCATACAGTGAGAGAGAGATCGATGATAGTTTGGTTAAGTTTCAGGTGGCAAAATAAACGTCAACAATCATTTCAGTTCCATTTGTCTTAGAAAATAGAAAATACTCCCAGAAGCTGGAAACAGATAAGCCACAGCTTGCTCTTAAAGGTATTTTGAGTTATTGGTCTTGTGTGTGTGATGGGGGAGGGTTAGGGAAAGGGAGGATGAGTGTGTTTTTGGCGTGGACATTGCAATGGAAAGTAGGAACTAAGTCAAAGAATTCTTGGCATGTACATTTCAACCCAGAAGTTTTGACTTGATATTGTTTCCTCAAAATTCAGTTTTATTATCCATATAGGCTTATAAGTCTGCTAAGGAATTATTGAGATTACCCATTATTTAAAAACTCTTTAAGTTGACAATTACTTCATATGTCCATGAGGAAAATAAAGATACATTCAACTTCAACTGATATCAGGTAGAAGAGGCTAGAGATTATTTAGTATTTTAAATATACGTAATAATTATTAATATGCCAAAGTCACTGAAATTAGTCATATTTTATGAATAATGCTAATTATTGCTAGTAGAACATTCCTTTTCCATTTGGGCTTGCAAATGTCAGCAGAAACCAAAGTCTGTCACAAATTAGTATAATGTAATAATATTTCTGAAATATTACCAGATGTATCTTTCATTTCCAAAAATTCTTGCTCCACACAGTGAAGCTGAGCGCTTCAGAAAAAGAATGGATACAGCCAAGAACAATGAAGGAATTGTCCAACATTGACTTTCAAAACAAAATTTCTAAAAGAGCACAAATAGAAACAATAATCTTCAGTTGCCAGAACTGACAATGAAAGATAGGAGTTCTGACCCCAGCAGGGTCTCTTTTAAATATGGTGACTAAGCCCTGGCTGATTTTTTTCCTTTTGTTTTTGTCTCATGAGGCAAAAATGAATGCTTCCCAATATACAGCTTTTTTAAATGTGTTAAACTATAGCCTCAACAGTCAAATGTGCAATAGCAGAGTCTACCTGGAAGGGCAGTGAACTGAGCCCTGGGTTTGAAATTAAGAACCCCAAATTGTATAGTTGCTTACAACTGACTTTCAATGTAGATTGAGCAACCTATCATTTTTCTACTTCTATTATAATGGATTGTACCTAAAACCACGTCTTTTCTTCAAAGCTTTTCCTGGCTATGGATAAAAGCACAGGCTTAACCCTAATCTTTTCATCTATTAATATGACCTTTTACAATGTACTCAGGAAATAGTGTATAATACTCTCACCTCCTTTACTTGGTTAATTTTGGCCTAACACTTCTTTTATTTACTTGTTTAAAGATTTGCTCTAAGTTTGGCCACATTGGCACCAGCTTCTCCCAATAATGATGCCTACAAACATTTAGAATTAGATCCGTTTACTTTTTCCTGAAAGCACCTTCTCTAGCAACACACGCATTTGTCATTGTGCTCTGTTTTGGCTTCCGTGTTTAGTTAGCAGGTCTATTTGATAGTTTCATTTATATGGTAGCTTTTTGTTTGCAGTATCGATTCTCTTTGATTTTAAGTATCTAGTGAGTAGGAATTGTGTGTTTTGTTCCAAGGACCTATTATCATCCTGATAATTAAGTATGGGCCTACCTGAGCTTCACTATGTGTGAAGTGCTCTGTAAAGGGAATTTCACAGCAGGTTCATATCTATTCATTTATTCTTTCAAGAAAGATTTATTAGCTCCTGAGGGCAAAGAGAGAAGCAAAAGACAATCTTTTCTTGAGGATCTCACAATATACAGAAGGAAATAGACAAAAAAAATCATTGCTTACAGCAATGAGTAACAGGGCTATAAAGTATTATTAATATCGAAGCGTAATCCTTAAATGCTTTACCATTTATTAATGATGGTGTAACAAGGCTACTGAGAGAACAGCGTAATAGAGTATTACAGTTGTGAAAAATGTTCAGATATGGGGAAGATTTGAAATTTCTGATTTCAAATCCGATTTCAATTCGGAATTATTTAATTTCTTGGATCCTGTGCTCCCTATAAAATGAGAAAGCTAATCGCATGCTACAAATCCATGATTTTAAACACCGTAGAAGAAATCCTTCTACAGCTGTTTGGAGGTTACATTCCGAACTGTAACCTCTGAATAACGTAGTTTTAAACACACGAGCTTTGAAGTTCTTACTCACTGCCAACCTACCTAGCTATGTTTACCTCCTCTCGAGATGAACTACCAAGGTGGAAATTAAAAATTGGTGACCATACCACATTCCTTTGAATCAAACCAAGAGCCATATGGCTCTTGAGTTTGTTCAAAAAGACTGCCATGCTGTGGAAGGGCCTTTACTGAGGCTTCTGGCCGCAAGTATTGAGTCAGGTTTTTTTCTGATTCGAGTTCTTTGTTAGGAGGCGGCTTTGTGCCTGAGAAGGATATAGTTACGGCTGTGTGGTTGTGGGCATCACTCACCTCATAGGAACACGCCTGGAAAATACACAATGGAAATGTTATAGTTGTGCTATACTTACTCTCCCACAGCACTGCTTACTGTCAGTTCATTTGTGGGATGTGTGTGTGTACATAGCTTAGGTTTCTTCAGCATGTCCTTGGTAGGAAAGAAGGCCGCCTCTTAATATGAAAGCCCCTCGCAGATCATTAGTACATACATGTTGGCATAGAACAAAGCATCTTAGAAAAGAAATACCTCATGTGCTGGGAACCCTCATGAGTAGCATCAGAATTATCCACTGGGAACCATTTTATGCTGGACCAATTTAGAAGAAGTGGGGAACCCAGGATACCTGGAAAACTAAAGATTTATTATTATTTCCGAATTAGCAACAAAAATTGGCTTAATTGAATAAATGGATTGGCATTTTTATCTTGCATTGTTATTTGTTTAACATGGCTGAAACTTCCGAGCATAGATCTTAAGTTGGGCGTGGTAATATATGCTGTGCATACATTAACTCTTGTTTTGAGATAATAAACTTCAGAGTTAAGTGAAATCATTTCTGCTACTTTAGGTTTAAGAAAACCAAAGTTTAAGAAGCTTAGAGAAGAACTTCCCCCCAAATTCTGCAGCTGTAAGTAGTAGAAATAAGACTTGAAATTGGGTCCATCTGACTCCAAAAATTATTTTCCTAAGAACTACAATACACTGTCTCTCACATTGAAGTCTCAGGAGTCCAACCACGTGCATTCCAATTTTGACTCCACCACTTACCAGCTAAATGGTACTGGAGAAGTTTCTTAAATTCTCTGTGCCTCAGTTGCCTTATCTATAAATCAAGAAATAATAAAATGTGACTCATATGTTTGGTGAGATTAAATTAACTATTTAGAAAACATTGTGTTCAGTGCCTAGAATATAGGAAATGCTCGAGAAATGGTACCTATTTAAATTTTTATTCATTCATTCATAGCACTTGCTGAATAAAGGCAAATTAAGCACTTCAAGAAAGAGAAAGACAAATTTGTGATCTCTGTTCAGGGATCATATAGTCTAGGAGAGAAGAGAAAGATGTAGTTAAATAATTCAATGCAAGGTAAACAATGTTTAAAAAGAGGGGAGCTAAACGGAAAAGAATATATTAAGTTGGAAAACTCTGAGATCATTTAATGAAAGAGATGATGTTAGATTAAAAATTGATGGAACATCTACAATTGTCTAGCTCAGAGAAGCAAATCTCAGATCCTTTGGTAGCGGTAAACAAAAGTGTAAGAAACCGATGTTTAAAAATAGCTTTTACTTATTTAGGCAACAAGAAATACCCAGAAAGGCAAAATATTTAATGTGATACATTTTTCTATAAACTTGAACTATATAAGCCAAGATTAAAAGTCAACACCCAGCCTACACACTTTCTTTTGGGGATGTGTTTTGTAGCTGGAGTTGTTTGAAAAATGCTGGATGTGAGAGACAGAACTGAAACCATTACTGAAGTGTTATCATATTATAATTCGGATATAAAATGTAGGCTTGCTCACCATATCTTGGAGTATTTTTTCAATACTGTAATCTTGAATTTGGCTAAGAATATCAACTAAATTTTCCAAGGTGATGTCAAACTAGATCCAGAACCATTATTAGGTCTTCATCCCAGAGTAATGGGATACAAGTTTATAAAACAGTGGGCCAGCATTATGTAAAGAAATATAAAAGTTTCTTCCTATGAAACCAAACCAATGAAAAAATTACTTGTGCATTACATAGTGAGAGTAGCAATCATTTCAGCCATCTGTCTGAAAGGCACTTTTACCATTAGAGCAAATTCAAAGAAGGAAAAATAACACTGTTGATGTTTTAGAAGAAATGCCCAGGGTCTTTTACTTTTAAATATGGAAATAGATATTTAAGTCCCTGGTGTATTTGTACCTTTTGTCCAGGTTGCTTCTGTGATTCTGTGTCCCCACCATATGACTGCTTCTTAACCCCCAGGCAGAAAGCTCTCTCCCTGATGCCAACTGCATCATTCGATTCCATTCAATTATACACAAATCCAGGAAAGTGGACACAATGCAGACCAGAGACAATAAACTGCTTAGTGTTTTACACATTTTTCCAGTACCTAATGGCCTATTGACTACAGCAGAGTGAAGAGTTTTTATAGTTGACTCATTTGGAAAGTGAAACAGAGACGACAGTTGCTGGCTTATCTAGGTCTCTTAATTATTTAATATCAATGGCAAAAATCTCACTGAAGAGCTTAACATGAGAAGGAGTTTAACTATGTGTGTTTTATAGAAACGGCAATCAGGATAAGATCCCATTGTAAGGAGACAGTTTTCCTTTTCACAGTGACCACAAGGAGTAAGGCCAAGCCCTGGGTAGTCCTGGGTTTTGGGGTGATACCACACAGACACTTGAGCTACGGCGGCCTCTGGTGGCAAGATGAGCCACCTTCCTGGGTCCCTGTCTCTCCTGGCAGGCTGCAGCTGGCTAGCGATCAGTGGAAATGGCCCTGAAGCACCTTGGAAAGACTTTCCCAGAAGACAGACTGGACTTCCTGCCAATGAAGTCAAGTGAGGATGAAGTAATTTTAATTTAATAATTAAAAAATTATGACCTATTTTGTATCACAAACTGATGAAAAGGGAATATGAGACATACAGATAAAACTTCCATATTTAGCTTCCCCATAAATAATAGAAAAACTAGGACCATACATAATTGGTCAAAGTGGTGCTATATTCTACTTGTACATGTGAACTCATAATAGTTTATTTTCTGTATCTTCTTTTACTTTGAGAGGAGTAATGATAGTTCAGTGTAATGTATGTACACAGCACTGTTAACAAATATCTCTAATTTAAAAATTCATGGGGCAACAGTAAATATACCTTCCAGGTAAGTGAATGTTTGAGGAGGGTCTCACACTGTAGAATGTATCTAATTCAGTGGACTCACATCGAAGAATTATAAGAGAGCTGCCACAACATGAAGGAATTACTGTGACAATTTAGCCACATCTTTATAAAGATTTGCTCTGGTAGAGCTTGCCAAGATTATTATCACTAAGTTCAGTGATAGCAATCAGGTCACGAATAGAGGGCTTGGACCAGGAGTGGGGTAGAATGAAGTAAGGTAGTAGTACATAAGAACAGAAAAGGTGATGATCAAATCCTTTTGTGTGGAGGGTCCTTGTTCAGAGGTTAAAACTTGGTTGTCTTTATTACTATCAACTCAACAATTCCACTACATTTATTCTCAATATGACTTGAAATTCTTATGTAGATTCTCGGCTTACTGAAAGAAGCACCCTAAGATACTAATCTTTTCTTTTACTTCTTAATAATAAACAAACAAACAAACAAACAAATGTAATGGATAATAAAAAAGCCATCCACCTGCAATCTGTGGTTTCTCTGGTTGTGTGTGTGTGTGTGTGTGTGTGTGTGTGTGTGTATTCCATAAACCTTCAAATAGGAAAGAAAAGCCTAATCTCCTACTCTTGGACTCAACAAAAGAACACAAATGGAAGAAATGCATTTATTTGTTATAAAATAAAAATAAAAAACTAAAAGTTGCTTGGACAACACGATTTATTACCAGCACATACAATACTGTCCAAGGCACTTACATAATATACAAGGTTGCTTTTTGACTCCTATTAGAGACCAATTGGTTCTTCTGTTATCATCTTAGATGTGTTCATCCATGGAATTTTAAGTTTCTACTAACATGTATGTGAAAGTCTGTAATTTACATGGTTTAGTTGTTTCTGGGTTACTCTAGAAACTATACTTCATCAAGCCTTTGTCTTATTGTATATACAGAGAAAAATGTTGTTTGCTTGGACTTTGATGTCCCATATACGTCAATGGATTGTTGGGGACTTCACAATCACTGGTTTGCAAAATTGATAATAAACACCAACTCCTATGAGAAAGAGAAGGAATTACATTGTTGTTGTTTTCCACCTTCCCTTCATGTAAAAAATCCATGGAGAACCAATGAGAACATCTGCCGCTATTCTATGAGTGAAGAAATTAACTTTTACTCTGAGATTTATACTTATGATGTTTGAATAAGGTCTACATAGAGTGAGTTCTGTCATGTGTTTTCATGACTCATGCAACCTAAAAACCATTTCAGGGTCAATTTTAGTAAAGAAAATTTGGCAGGAGATCGGAATGTCTTCCAAGTGCTTAAGCAAACTTTGTGTTGAAAATAAACTGCTGAGAGAAACATCACCAGATGCCTTTAAAATGAGACCTCGGAAATCAAGGGACATAAAGTAACCGCCAAACATTCATGATACCCCTCCCCGACTTAATAAAGCCACCTATATTTCACCAGAAATAAAATTTTATTAGTAACATGTCAAATATGTTTTAAAATACAGTTGCCTTTCTTCTTCCTCTCAGTTTAAAAAACAATCCAATAAAAACTCTAAATCAGGACCCAAATATTTTTAAATGTTAAAAAGACATATTTTAGATTATGTAAGATACACATTTCCCAAATAAATGTTGTAGAACACCATCTGCTTGATATCTTAATTTCTGCTTTTCTCTCTTTGTTAATAGTTTATGACACTATATTTCACAATAGCTATACCAACAATTTATGACCGAAGGAGAGCCTGACAAAAATCACTTGGCATGCTCAAATTAGACAATTTATCCAACATCTTCATTTACACCAGTCCTCAAACCCTTACTCAGACCATGACAACTAAAGAGAAACAGGATGTCTATAGCAAGGGGTGAATCTCTTATGGAGTAAAGCTCAAGAAAGAGTTCAAAACAAGAAGCTGAAGATCCAGGTACCATTTTCAGTTTAAGTTTAACAAATTCTTCAGTCCATGAAGCCACCCATAAGTTGAATCTAATATAGAATGCTTTTATAAGATTTTCTCATATTTGACCAAGAGAGAAATTGCCAAATTCTTGTTAATTTTGAACAAACTTTCATCTTTGCCCTAATGTTACCAAATAGCTCTCCCTTGTCTGGGTATAATCAAGGGGAGAAATGAAGAAGAGAAATTTATCATGTGTCATTTTCTGACTGATAAGAACAGTACATAACAACATACATATTTTCTATGTACTATACAAAACATCATATCTGTGGCCAAATTGGAAAACCAGTTCACAATATTTACTTTTTACCTTGCATTTCTCCAAAGAAAAAAATTTCTATGGAAAACAGACATGAACATACACTTTTAAAATAGTACTGGAATACATAGGCTTGAGTGTATAGTTTGATTCTCAAAGTGATGCAGAGTTTCATTATTCAAAGTATGGTCAGTGGACCGGCAGCACCCCCATCACCTAAGAGACTTGAGAAATGCAGACTCTGGGCCCCATCCCAGACCTACTAAAAGGAATCTGTATTTTAACAAGATCTCCAGTGACTTATATATACAAAAAGATTTGAGGAGAAATGTTTTTTATCCACTTAAACATAAATAATCCTTGAGGACAGACAGAACTAATTTGATGGGAAAATTTTATCCAAAATGTTCAACCAGAAATGAAATGAATTTTAGACATTGCCTGCTTAATAAAGAAACAAAAAAAATCTGACATGTGTCACATGCTGATATATAGTAATGAAGTTTGAGAATGAAAAGGTATAAGTTAAAATGCCATAAATTACATAAATATTCATTAACTGTTTGAATGAATTATACACAATCTTCTATTGTTTCCAAACTAAAGTATTTTCTTTAGCAAAACATATACAATGAATGACTAACACATGGAACTCTAGAAACATGAAGATTACCTTAACAGGCAGTTATTTAATTACTAAACACAATAGTTTTAAAAAGCATTGCATCAAGAAACTGTGATGAGTTCTAGTTTGATAGACGCTAGAAACCTTTTCCCGAAGGAGTTCAACCAGTACTGCATATCGTTGCTTTCCTCCAAGTACCTTTGAGCAAATTAGTATCAATGCAGGGTAAAAGTGAGAACCACAACCTCCACGTAAAGTGACTGCAAAGACTGGATGTTGGGCTGTGATTCAGGGAGGAAGCCAGTGGCAGAGGAAGAGGATGGCTCCAGTAGCTAATGTTCAAATCCCTAGGGTTCATTTAAGCAATTCACCAGCACAAGGCAAATTAAAAAATGCTGCCCTTCTAACTGTGAACGCATTATATGCAATTCTCAGGCTGTGATTCCCCAATTCTGATTCTCCATCAAGACTCTCCTTGACAATAATATTAACCTGATTTCCCCTGTAAAAGAACATAAAAGCTTCAGAGGTCAAGGGAGAAGGAACTGATCTGTATTTGGATGTGTCTCCCTTACCTCCCCTATCACCTCCTGTGGCCCAGGATGAGTGAAGGTCAGCCACGCTTCCCCTGTTCAAGAGTGTTTTCCTATGATGCTTTTGAGTACAAAATATCCTGCAAAGCAGAATGTACACTCCTTCTGCTCTCATATCTGGGCCAGTAGACCTTCCTTTGTCCCTGTGCATCCTCTTAGATACAAGTATCTTTGGAGACATGCGTTTGACAACCATCCTATAGTTTGGAAAAGAAAAATGCAGGTGATACCAATAAGAGTTCTTACCTTTTAAACTAAAGCCAAACATCTCCGAGTTCCACCTTCATCAGTGCACTGCTTGAGCAAAGGGACTACGCATCGCTCACCTGGCACAGGCACAGCGCCTGGCTCACAGTAGACGCGCACTTACTGATGAGGAATTGCACGGTTTCCAAGTCCTCTCACACTGAAATTATTAAATCTAGGGCTGTACATTGAAATCTAATCATGTGTTTGCGTTTACCCCTATATATACACAGGCTTGCCATTTAGTCTTTCCCTCAACGTAATTAATTTCTTTTTTTTCTCATCTACCCAGGAGCTCAGTTTCAGGGATATTTCACAGTAATACCACATTTCGAATCATACATGTGCTGAATTAAATCTAATATTATGCAACATTGGTAAATAAAAGAAAGGATCAATACATTGTGTGTATCAAATTTTACAGGTACAACAAACACAGAAAAGCAAAATTGAATATAGCAAGCGTGCAACTCCCCTCCCTTGAGGTGAAACAACTTTCTCTTTTCACTTATTAATCCTGTTCCTATTTCTCTGTCCTCTTTTTTTCTTTTCTTCCTCATTTCTTCATTTTTTTCTTTTCTCTTTTAAAAAATGTATTCCTCTTCCCAAGCCCTCAGGCTTTGGAGCACCCACAAGAGTGATCAACATTACCAAAGGCACTCAGATTTCCAATCCTACCTTTCTTATTTAAGAATGACTCTTGTCACCAGAGAAAGAATGTCCAAGTTCAGAAAAGTTGTAACTGGCCTCTCACGTTTTACCTCTCCCATAATAGAGTGTGAAGGATGGGGTCACCAGAACAGACCTATATTAAGGGTCTCCCTATACATCAGTTTGCCATGTTAAAATGACAGCAATCTTATTGGTTAACTCAGACAAGTGACATAGTTTGAAAACAAATTATTATTTTTTTAAAAGTCAAGATAACATTAGTCAACTTTTTATCTATGAATTGTTTATTGGAAAAGAAATTAATGTTCTAAAAGATATTTTTAAATATAACTTGTTTGGAAATCAACACCTTTTTTAAAAGCATATTCACAAATACTACTGGTTTCTAAGACAGTTTCTACTCTACATAAGAATGTATAGATCAGGTTAATGATGTCGCCAAACAAAACAGACTCTACATCTCTTACTGGTTCATTGCCCAGGAGCTCTCGCTTTGTTTGAGATTTCTGACATACAATAAATATTACAATTTTACACTTTCTTGGTAATTATTTCATTCTCTCTTTTATCTATTCCCAGGTATTTGCATTTTTTGTAACTCTCGTCTATTAGCACTGGCATGTTTTTCTTATTGACATTGTCCTAAACCAAGCCAAATATTCTTTTCTGTAAAACTTTTTAAACTTTTAGAGAGCTAATTCTATTTTTTAATTATATGATAGTATAATTATCCTACCAAATTTGGAGTCTATTCAATTAATACCTCCACTGTTTAAGAAGTCTACTTTTTAAGAGAAGCATTCTGAGAAATACAGTATTTTATAAGCAGTGAAATAAGCTTTCTGAAATTTGTTGTCAAATTTTTGCCCTTAAATTAATTTTTAAACATTTATATTTGTATTTCAAAGCTATCTCACCATTCACACTAAATTGCCTTTAAAAATTAGTCTCAATTATAACTTTGTAGTTCTTTCTAACGTGTTTTTTCCTAATTTTGATTCAGCAATTAAATATAAACCTGACATTTTTATCAATTAGATATCTATGTGGTCTTCAACAATGCATGCTAATTAGAGTAGCAATATTCTTTATACCAAAAGCATTCATGTTAATCACCACTATGATTCATTACAGGGAGCAAGTAGTGAATCAAAACTGAAAACTTGGTTACAAGATGGCTTTCAACTAGGAAAGATAGAATGTTGACAAATCACCATATTTATTTGCCAAAATACGATCACTGAAGGCTGGTAATGTCTTTGTTTAAAGCAGTGTCCTCGATTATCATTTTTTATATATAAAGTGCTTTGAAAGCACATTAGTAAGCAAATCATTCCAAAACCTTTTAACAGTGTTCTCTTATGTTCTGTGCAATCCTTGTTTTAGAATCTTATCTTTATTATCATAGTCTCTCTAACACTCATCTTTGGGTCTTTGGTATTTTCTTGATTATACCTTTGGCACCTAGTTTTCCCCAATGTTTTATCAGTTAGTGACAATTCTTTAAACGATGTGTTCCATAGGACATAACTCTGGACATTTAAATCAGACATCTCACTCAAACCTCAAAGAACATTAATGAATGACTTCACACAATTTCAGGAATCTATCTAACTTGTTAAATAATTACCCTTCCAGTTGCAAAATATAGGGACTTATCTAAACTTCACCACCAAAGGCATTCTGAACATTTTGTCAGATAGCGAATGGTTGACTATTATACAAAAATCAGTGCAAAGTTTCATCCAGGCAGCCTTAAACGCACTCTTAGATGAGGAAATAACATCACGTAGAATTTCTGTTGTTCTTGCCAATTTTTGCAGATAATATTTCTTTTCAATTCTCAACCTATTAAACACAAATTTTACCTGCCTATCCTTTTCCTGAGCTTCACAGCCTATAAAAATGACATAAATAAAATTTAAACTCTTAACTAAAGACCCACCACAAATTTTACCTACCCTAGGACGTAGAGATAAGCCTATCTGCAAGGCTAGTTTATTAAATTTCACTTTTAAAGAGAAAAGTCTATCAAGCCAAAAAAACAAAAACAAAAAACAAAAAAAGGAAAACGGGTCAGTTTGGAGTGGCCTGGTTTTTACATTCAGCAGCTAAGTTGTGGTTTTTGCCTCATCTCGGCTTGCCAGTGATGGTAGAAGGAGAATGGCGTCAATTACTTGGCACAGTGCTTGACAAGCCAAAGCTTTTCAGAAAGAACTTACACCTCTCGGCATCATTTACATCTTGTCCCTTAATCCGCAGGGACAAGAGGTTATCAGTTTAACTGTTATTTTTTGTTTACTTTCCACCCCGGAATGGTAGAATTTGGAAATAGGGGGCTTGAAATGTTTGAACCTGTGTAAGATAGTGATTGATATAGGTCTCTTCCTACATACATTAGCTTAACTTTTTGTGTTGTTTGCACTTCTAAGCCATTTCATAATATGTGGACGTATTTCCAATTTGACTTGATGATATGAAGGACTGCTGAGTAATAACCAGGGTTCTCTCCAATCAATTCAGCATGCATCTCATCTTTGATCTCAAGTGCACTGGTAAATCGTGCCTTATGGTAACATCTTCACTATAAACAGTTCAGGCATTTAGAAACAAAGTATCAATAGACTGAACAGTTACTTTAATTCATTTTATAAATAAGCAACTGAGAATTTTGCTCCAAGTGGCTGCTAGTGTAGCCCATCCCATAAATGGCATTCTCCGAAGCATAAGGCACAATATGATACGAATGCAGCTCTTCATAATAGAGAGACTGAGAACAGCATTCCTGTACCATGAACTTCAGCCGTTTTCTTGTATCAGAATAAGCAGTCTTATAACAGGGCGCTTCTTTAAAGTATTCATAGCTCTCTTTCTCCGTCTCTAGATGGATCTTCCTCAGCAAATTGTTAATTAACACAGACCTTCTCAAGTAGGTTTCTGGGTCTTCAAGAAACCTGAGCTTCTCCAGAGATAGTTTGAGAATGCAAGTCCTGTCCTCAGGCAATATCAGGTGCTGGAAAGCAAACACATCATTAACTCTACTTTTTGGAAAAATGAAAACCAGAGCCTTTTTGCTATTGACGAGACTCATAAAAATGAAAGAATGACAAGTAAACCCTTACTTTTGGAAAATACCCATTGTAATCTTGATGTAAATCTTCTTCTTCTGCATATTTTCTCTTAAAGTAGGCTACTTTCGACGTTGTTGATGTATATGTTAATACTTTTGTTGGATAAGCTAAAGAAAATAAAACAATTGGAGAAAAGTCAGATTTTGTGGCTAAAAGTATTTTATGATATAAGTTCTACTTGTAAAAATCTGGTGACCCCAGAAATTAATATTCTCTCTTCATTTACAAACAACATGGTGAGGTAGTAAATGGCAATTTTGTTATTTTGCAAATAAGTGACTGAAACACTTATTTGCAGGCAAGTTCCATTCAGACCCCAAATCAATGTTCTAGGTTACAGAATTATATTTATTTCCTTAGACATCCCTTAAAAAATAAAATTCTTACCAATTCTCTAATTTCATGCCATTTGATGTCAAAACACACCCAAAACTGATGTTAATTCACAAAATGTAATGAAAAGAGATTTTATCATTCTTTTAGTTACAATGCCTACTTTACAGAGGGAATTTAATGTTGCTGGATTAGTCAAATTGGTGAAAAATAGTTGGTGACTCAATTACACTTTAAAGAAATAAGTGTGTGTGTCTGCAGGTAAACACTAGGATATGATCACAGTATAACCATCCTCATAACACATGGCTTAAGAGAGGTTAATCATCAGTAAATGAAAGGTTTAAATAATGTTCTAACTAGCAAACTTGAACTTGATATAATATATGAAAGTGAAAATGTTTTTTCTCACCTTTAAAATACTACTGCTATTGAGGATTCTGACTTAAGGACAGTGTTGTGAAAGCCGATTTTTCAGAAAAGAGATGTTCGATTTAAAGGGAATGCCTAGTGTGGCCTGTAGGTGGTGCTCATATCACAGAAAAGAGGCAACTTCAACCTTAAAAGCAAAAACAAGGAGTTTCCTAGTGAAAACCTTGAATTTACAATACAAACCCAGTTCTGTTCAGTACTCATTCAACTTCAGAGGGCCAGACCAGAAAAAAGTTCAGATTTAAATATCATCGATTTTACCTTTAAACCGTGCACTCGAATATTTCTAGGTGTTGAAACCATTTGATTCACAAAATGGGTAGTTTATTAAGTATTGGTCAAATAAATTTTACAGTTAAGAATCTGATGGTTTTTCCTCTAATGTCTTAAAATTTTTGTATCATAAATATTAAAAACGTGCTCTTCAGGAAACTGACTCCTAGTTTTTCCTCCAACTCAGTGGCATCTATATAATGCTTCCTGCAGCTTTTTGTATTTGGACAGTTTTCCTAAACCAGTAGGAAAAGCTACAAAAATCATACCTAAAGCATTCCAAATTTTCACTGCAGCCCCGTGGATTATAAACCCAAGAGAACATTAAGCTAGAATTAGTATGTTTTGTAAGAACAATAAAAATTCTAAATCACTCGTGTGTCTGACCTAAAAAGAGATGAATGTGTAATGATCACTCACAATCAAAGACAATAATTCTACTATATGTATACAATTTTTGAATTCAATAAGCAAAATTCAGCTTATATGGAGTATTCACAAATTTCAAAAGGTTAGAATAAAAGAACAAAATTGACTATTGAAAACAAAAGAAGCATCACTGAACCCAGTTTTCTCGGCTGTGTTTTTGTTTTTTGTGTTTAATAATAAACTGCATTTTCTTAGGTGCATTTTAAATGGATTTACCAAATAATTGGTGAAGCTTTGAGTTATTCCATGATTAACCGAATAATTGTGACTGGCTGAATTATCCTGATTTCTTTTTAAACTGTTTAACTAATTGATGTCATAGTAGTTCTCAAAAGTTAGCAAGCCTTAGAACCAATCAGAGAGCTCCTTAAAAGACAAATTGCTGGATCCCTCCTAGAGTTTCTAATTTAGTCTGGGCTAGGAGAAGAGAATTAACATTTGTAACAAATTTCCAGGTGATGCTGATGCAGTAAGTTAAAGCATTAGGCAAGCTTCGTAGTAGCACTACAACAGCAAGCTAGAAAAACAGAACATTTAGCCAGCTGATTGCCTTATCATTAGAATGCCAAGCAATTGACTTGATTGATTTTTGTTGTGGTTGCTATTGCAACATTGGCTACATTGGCTTAGATGCTTTGGCATCACGAACAAAGCCAGACTGCATTTTAACTAAATAGCAAAGGATGATGTCACTTTTCATCATAAATTCCTGGGCTCACATTAAGAAGTATCAATGGCTGTTATTAGCATTACAGCTGGAGAAGTCACTGATTTTGTTAGCAAAGTCCAATGAATTTACTATAGCATAGAAAAGGGTAAAGAAAGACATAAATGAGAAGAGTGACTTTACCATAAGCAAAACATTATTTTAATATATATGTATTTATCTATATTTCGATACATAGATATCTTCTTTAAATGTCTGCTCATTTTATTTTCCAAAGCAATTCAATGTCCATAGCATTTATGACCAATTAAAAACCTTTGAATGAATGATACAAGGGGGAGCAGGTGGCAACTGGGAATATGAAATGTCAAAGCAAGTGACACTCTGAGGAAGATATTTTTATTTAAGAGATCAAAGCTAAAAAATTATAGTAAATGTCTCCAAGGCTCATAAAGATTCTGTCTGGCTGTATTCAAGCAGTCAGCCTGAGATTATGAATGTATCAGACCCTGAAAATACATAGCAAATTCTCAGAGGACTAGATTTGCGTCTCAGCATCATGGCCAACACACTTAGCCACTTAGTTTATTGCTCTTAAAAAATACCCCCATGGGTTGTTGAAATGCTGAAAAGCTTTCACAGCTGGTATCAGTTTGACAATTGCCTCCTTGCAGGCTGCTTAGCTATTTGCAATGTTTTCAGCATCAAATTTTAGAGGATGCTTTTAGCCACTTTGAAGCTAAAATATATAGCAAACATAAGCTTCTACATCCGTTTTCTTGGCTGAACCGGAACTCAAAACCAACAGACCTGGAAACTATTGATCACCTGGTTCTGCCTCCAAAGTTCATAGATGAGAAAGCTATGGCCTAAAGGGGTTCAATGCTTTATAGTCTAATGTGTGTTAAGCGTCTGGGTTTTAAAGTCAGATGGAAGTGGGTTTGAATTTCAGCTCTGCTGCTTCTCAGTTGTGTGACCTTGAGAAAATTACATCAACTCTCTACCAAAGTAATTTGTAAAGTGGGCATAGAAATAATACTGGCTCATAGGAGCACTAAAATATTTCATGGAAAGTGACTGGCACTGTGCCTAGCATATAGTAAATACTCAATAAATCCTAGCTCTTATTAGTGCCAATAGGACAGTTCTATCCCACAGAAGCAAATCCCAGCCTGGCCTCCTAGCTCTGACACTGAATCTTACCCCATGCCTCCCAGAGATACAAGATTATAATTAGAGAATTAAAGGACTGTGAAGGAATATTTCAAACATTCACGTTTAAAAATGTAGTGCAGGTACTATAAAGGTTTCAGGAAAATATTTTTGGATTTATTGCCAGTGGTCATATAATTTGGGTGAAGGAAATATAACCTGTTTTGAAATATCCAGTCATTATAAGTGTTAGAGTTACTTTAAATATCCAAAGACGTATCCCTGTTATGATCCAGTAAACAGGAGTAAATCTGTTTAAATCAGTCTCCTGAAACTGAAAAGGCAAACTTAACCTGGCCTTTTATTCAAATAAAGCTGGTGAAATGGACAAGAAAAAGTAAAATGACTTTGTCTTCAGTTTCAGTGTCTCGAACTCTGAGAATAGCATATAAATTATAAAAATGAATTAGACCAAGCCTAAATTTATCTCTGAAGGTAAAATGGCTAATGCTGGCTTGAATATTCAAATTGTTTTAAATTCTATAACCTCTAGGCATATAAAACATCTGTGTCAGCCTCAGCATATTTCGTAATGTAAAACTTCAACAAGCAACAAATTAAGAGTCACAGAACAGACTATCCCTGTCATAGGGTTCTGGCAGTGCAATTAATACGTATTTCTTTAAATAAATGTTTAAAATGTAATTACAAATGATTGTTCAAACGCTATTCCTTATTGTTCTGCTTTTGCCTCCAGACAACTGAAACCCTATTATTGTACAAGTGATTTCATTTGGTACACGGCCCAGGGCAGTACATTAAGAAAAGATCATCAGCAAATTAATTTACAAACACTTTGAGAGAACAAACAATAAAAAAAGAATAACTCCTGCCATAGCAATACATTTTTTTGCCCAAGATTATGAAAAATCTGAGCGATGATGAAGTAGTGAGTTTACTGTATCTTAATTTGGGTAAGGTTTTCATTTTCTTCCCCACAACACTTTAATCAATATACTGCAAAACCAGAATTGCGACCATCCTATTAGATGTGTGCATCTGTAGCCACAGACAAAAGAGTCTGATCAATGGGAAGAATACGGTGAGTTCCAGTCTCAGGTCAACAACTGACTTGTGTTATAGACATATCATGGGCCTCAGCTTCTAGTCTCATTGATTTCCCTTTATGTGGGGTTAGCCTGCTATGAGTCTTAAAATGGAGGCGCTCCAACCTATCTAAATAATGCTCTGCTGGTGGCAAAGCTACCAGACATCCTTCCTTAAGGGCCGTGACCACTTTTGTTTAGAAAGAACTATCCCACTGCCACTGTTAGCCGCATTTTGCAATCTTACTGCAAGGCTTAAAATACGTTCTCTATCATGACTTTCTAGTGCTGTACCATGGTATTAGTTCAGGTCCCAGCTCTACAATTTATCTGCTTAGCGACTTTGGGCTAAGTGTTCAACCTCAAAGAGCCTGAGCTTCCACATGGATGAAATATCTACTCACTAAGCGCATGCAAATCAAACGAGATGATGTTTTAAAAGCACATACTCAGTGCCTGTCGAATATATATGTGTGTATTTTCTGCTGAATAAATGTTAGGTATTCTTATTATAGTGATCTCATTTTTTAAATCATACATACATCCTGCTCAGCAGCACGACATTACTTGTAGGATACTTATCCTCGCTTTTGTGTTAAACACAGATTGCACAAAACATTCACAGGAGTGTTCAGGAGGGTGGATGGGAACAATATTCAAGGCTGTAATGCTGCGCCCTCTGTAGACCTTTAGCTTTGTTGATATTTAGCAGTATTCCTTTAATCTTCTCCCTTATAAGCCTTTGCCTGTCACTTTTCTGGGAAATATGCTCTATGGGAGCAGAACTCGGTGCCGGTTTTTAGCTCTGAATCAATGGATCAATATGTTTCTTCAAATTTATCACCTACCCCAAGCACAAGATTGACTCTACTGGCAGTTTAAAATTACCAACGAGTTGCAGCTCCTTGAGAACTTTCTTAGGAATGTTCAGGGATACTGACAGCCAATAAGTTAAAAGGGTTCTCAAGAGACCCACAGCATTGTCTGGTATGAGATTCCATGTTCCGGAATATTAAATACAATACCACCAGTTCTATGATGGCCTTTGAGCCAAAGAGAGCATCATTAAATGGGATATGACTAGCCATGTAATCATGAAGTTACTTTAGATGCTGTACCAAAGGCTAACTTCTGCCATGAGCTGGCCCCACTAATGATAGATACCAAGTACAGTAGGTTTTGTGGGTAATCTTTGTGATTTACCACCCCTCAGAGTACATTCCTTGTTTTGAAGATGATGCTTCCTGTCACTCCACCTTTCACTTTAGAAAGTGAGACTGGATCAGAAAGAAAAGTAACAAATACATGGCTAGATTTAGGTTCCAAGAAATATCTTACCAATAGTACCTTGGGAGATGCTATAATTTCCTCACATATCCAGGTCTGTTGCTCAGAGAGGAGGGTTGTAATCCCTAATATATGGAAAGCAAGTCTTTTGAAAAGTACCTGATCTCTATCACCCACATCATCTTCTACCTTCATAACACCATTAGGTTTAGGTATATCACCAAAAACATTTATCCACATATCCCAGAAGATTTTTAGAAAAGCATCAGATGTAATTAATCATTAACAACTTTACTCGCTAAGAATATGCATGCGAATCTACTTCTCTGCCCTCACTCATATGGTGCCTGATTTGTGTCGCCACTTGGAGTTGCTCTCGTGGTAAAATGTTCTTCATTCACAGGATACTTGTCTTCTAAGGAGCTCTAGGTGCTCCATTATATTGAATTCTGTTCAAGCTCAAGCACTCTACCTGCTAATAGATGGCCTATCCCCATATTAAATATAGAGAAACTAAGCCATGCAGAGACGGAACTGAGACTCTAGCTTTCGAGTCCTTGCAATATCTCCAACATTTTTTTTCATATTTCCAACCCATGTTCCCTTTTGATGAGCATTTTAAAAAATAATACATACTTTAATACACCACCTCAAAGGAGATGTTCCAGCTTGAAAACATGCCCCTCCTCCCTTTCTAAGAATCACTGGTATTTAGAAGACACTCATCTCTACCTACAGAGAAACTTTTGTTGCACTTTACTTTTTAGAATATATAATATAAAAAGTTTTAATGCTCCAAATATAAAGCTAAATTATAATACTGAACTTAACACTAGCCAACCCTTAGTGCTATTCATTAATATTCTCCTACCACCCCCAGTAAGAATTATTGCAGTAAACTAGATGGCTCTGTTATTAGTCTGTTTGCATAAATTTAATCAGGAAAAAAATGTGTTAAACTAAAAAGGGTAAATACTAAAGTAATGAATTGATACTATATAGACAGACAACTTATTAAAAATAAGGTGTAGGAATAGGAGGATTTGACAAGGATCAGCTTCTCCCAAACCTGAAGATATATTTCTTCTTCAGTTTTAATGCTAAATGATTACAAGTCAATTTACTCCTCTGCATCTGAAATCCTTATTTTCTTTAAGCTTTTTCTGGGGTTCTGAAGCATACTGCCTTGACAAATAGGGCAATCTGAACTGGTCATGCCTTGGCTTTAGAGCTGTTGTTGAGAAGTCAGTGTTTCGACTGCTAACGCCAGCTGGCATGAGTCCTCAGTGAAGAGCCCAGATGTGGGGCAAGATGCCTCAGCATCTTGATCAAACCTTTCAACATTTCTGCATGTTTCAAAGCATCTTCTAAATCCCATGAAAGTAATGTGACGAAAAATTTAACAGAAATGTACATAAACACCTGAAAACTTCCAACTAGAGTATATGAAGAAAAACTGAAACTAGGGCTTGATTTCAGTTTGAACCTGCCTAATCTCAGCTTTATCTAAGTTTTATAGAACTAAGCACACCCTCTCTTTATTAACCTATAGTAAGTTCAAATACAGCTGGAGTTCTCATTGACAAAAGTGACTAAATCCTTAACTACAAATTGGTGGAATTTTTTTCACACTCAAACTTAGGATCTACCAATGTCTCTAGGATTAAATGCTTAGATTATAATGATATATTTGATTTATTTTTACTTAAAGCTAAATACCATGATAACATTTCTAGTGAATGACTTTAAGCAGATCTATTCATCAAATGTGCATAACATATATTCTGCACATTATACATTCATGATAGAATCAAAATGAAATTTAAGAACCTTTTTCACTTGACCTTTTTGACTGTGACAGTGGTATCCATGAAAAGGCAGACACGATTCACAGAATTAAAGGGCACTGAATGATTTTAAACTTCTACACATATTACATAAGAAATAGGATGTATATAAATTATTAATGCATGAACCAATACTGTGGGTTCTTTACTCTAACTTTCCCCAGATTGATAACATCACTAGAACTCTATTTACATCTCCTGGCAGGTGACATAAATCTTATTGGTCTCTATGGATTTGTTTCTCACCATAAAATATAGTAATTATGATGAAGGAAGAAAAAAGGGTGGGCAATGCTAACGGCTAATTGAAACCAACATTTCTGATGGCTCTAATGGTCCTCTTTAAAGCTTAAATTATTAAACACCTATTTTGTTGACTATGAACTTTTAAAGTCTCATGATATTCATAAACACTATACTAATATAACTAATAGAATATTGTATACCATCTATACTTAAATAAATTTTTAAAACACTGTACAACAACCAGTCTAGAATAAATTTTCAAGTAGGTTTTTGAATAAAACTGTTTAATTATTTATTTTTACAAAGGGAAGTGAAGAAAGGGAAGAAATGCGGCATGGTATGTTTTCATGAATTCAATTGTAATTTGCTAGGCCGGTTACCTACAGGAACTGCACATGGGTAGCTCAGTACATGTGAAAGTTACACAACACTGGAGGGCTGAACACTCATTAAAAGACTGTATTCAGTCTTGAAAATTGAGTTTCAATGCTCAACACGCATGGCTTTCTATCATCATGATCTTAATGCAAATTAAATTTAAAATATCACCACAATCTCTTCTTGCAACCTGGAGAGTTCTCTTCATTTCCTTCTTTTAGACATGCACCAGCATGCTCATGTTCCCCGAGCCAGGCTACCTAATTTGGCTCACCCTATTCACATGGGTCTAAGAGAGGAAAATCTGCCAGCCCACAAATGTCCTTTCTACAGAAAACCTCTATTGACTTCTACCCAGCAACCATCTATATAAACCACCCCTTATATTGATCTTGCAAGTTATGTTAATGCTACATTAGCATTTATTTCTCTGGATACATATTTAAACAGTAATTTCTTTCAAGCTAGTGATTACCTGGTAATGCTGAATCAGTTTGAAATGTGTATTTCTAGGACAGCTTCAGGAAATCTGGTGAGAGTTCCCCTTCGCACAGTGAGCATTTCTCACAGCCTCAGGCTCATGAACAGTTACCTGAGATTTTGAAAAAAGGAGACAGACACAAATAACACGGGAAGAGTCAGGACTGCACTGACTTGAACTGGTTATCAAGTCAGGAGAAAGCATGCAGTAGGAGAACATTAAGATGTTTAAAGTGAGGTTGATCTGGACCAGAAAGAAAAATAGACAAGTCCTCAAACACATACAATTAATTTAATCTCGATTTAGTTTCAAACAGAGGAATCTTCACTATCATAAGAAATTGGGAAACAACTGAATAATTGATCTCACCAGGTATTTCCTGGGAGATTATCTGTGGAAGATTATCAGTGGGTTGACTTTTTAAAAAAAAAAATCAAAGTCAGAGATACTTAATTTGTTTTTAAATTAGGTTTTGTATAATTTCAGAAAATATTCTCTCTAAAGTAACAATTCAACTGTTAACTCAGAGCAGACTAACTCAATCACTCTCTGGAATACACACTATTTCTCATAAGGTTTGAAACAGCCACATGGTACTTTTCTTTAAAGGGCCATGTTTAACTGCACCTTTCCTGCATGGATAGATGCTTACAGATCTCATCATCTTCTATATTTAGAGGGATGAGCTTTCCAAAGGAAGATAGGCAGCCAATGAGGAAGATCCCATCAAAAGAGAGGTGAGTTACTATGGTTACTTTTCAGGAGGTTGAGTAACAGTGGACGCTGCTCCCGGCCAAATGGACCCTTTCCAGAACAGGACCTGAAAAGAATGTTGCTCTCCATACGTGTTGATTCAATTAGTCGAGACTATACTATGTCATTTTAGCCCTAATCATAGGCTTTCTATGGGTGCTTCCTGCTTCCAGCTCTCCTAATGCACATAGGCAGAGAAGTCAAAGGAAAAACAAGGGCTGAAAGTTCCGAAGACAAACCTAACAGTAACAGACAGGGAAATCCTCAAGAACCAATGCCAAGATTTTTGGGGGAACCACTCGGCGGCCACTTTTCAATGGCTGGGGGCGGGGTGGGATCCCGTAACACGTCCCTACCCTCATCCTCAATGAAACGAGTCATTGCGAAACCTCAGAGGAAGGCGCCGTGCTGGAGTCCAGACCTACCTCGTGAACTGGGTCCACTCGTCGGGAGATGGGCGCATGCACTTGTTTCGTAAAAAAGCGGGGTTCGGGCGCTTCCTCTTGTTTTTGCGGTGCTGTCACTCTTCAGACAGGCGCTGACAGCGACAGCGGCGGTGGCGCGGTAGCGGCAGCAGCGGCAACTGCAGCTCGGCGGGCAGCCCTAGCTCCTGCAGGTCCGTCCCTCCAGTCTCTGAAGCGCCTCTCGCTCGGGGTTTGGAACGCCAGGCAGAGCGCAGCTGTTCTCGACTCGCATTGGACCAGAGGGAGCAAGATTTACCCGGTTGCTAGGAGCGTTGCTAGGAGGCGATGACGCCCCTCCAACAGGCTTGGGCGCAACTTACTGTTAGGTCGGGTTTGCAGCTGGCAGGGGCTGCTAGGAGCAAGATTTTGAGAAAGGAATGAGGAAGGGCGGTCAACAGAGTTCCAAACAGAGAGAGTCCTGTGCTCCCTAAGTGGAGACCAGGAGCCCGGACAGGAAACCTGGAGGTGGCTAAGCACCGCAGTTCTCCGTGCCGGGCTTCTCCTGGCAGGCTCCCACGGACCTGGGCAGGTGACAGAGGCAGAGCCTCCTGGGACACAGTCTGTAGCTGTAGCCCCTAGATGGGTTCAAACCCTGTGAGGGTCAGGTTTGGGGATCAGAGTAGAGCGATACTTTCAATGGCTGAGGAGGCAGCGGGACTTGGTCAATGCTTTTCGGGCTCCCAGACTTCCTCAGGGATGCTTGTTGCCTTGGGGCAGGGCCCTGGTAAGGGGAGAGACAGGGAAGTTGTGCGTTTGATCTGGGGTGAGGTGTGTGGGGTGAAGAATGTAAGATTTTGTTCTGCCTTCTAGGACTCTCTTCCCAGAGTGTTCTGGTTTGTGTCTGCAGCTTTGAGCCGTAGACAGACTTTGAAGAAGGAAATACTAATTAATCCATGAAAATCAGACCAAAGTCTAATTTCTTTTAACTGGTGTCTGTGGCTGAGTCCTGGCACGATGCCAAAGATTTCAGAAAAATATCCCTCATGATCTAAAATATTTCCTTCATACAATGAGAAGGTCTTCCTTTTGACCCAATGGCTAGTTAAAGCCTCAGGCTAATACCCAAACTTCTTTAAAATAAAAATAAATGGTACTTTTCACAAAAGAAGACTGGAAAGGTATGCATGTTTCAGTCATTTACACTATAGTATAAATTCAGCTAAAAGAATATATCAATTCTGTTATCTCATTCGAGCTATATTTTTATTTTCTTACCACTGCTTTTTGTTGTTGTCGTTCAATGAGTCTGTTATTCCTGTATGGGGAAGGTAATGAGAACATCTAAGTGGGCAAATTTGGGTAGCCAGTGAGCCAAATTAAAGACAGGAAAATGACAAGCCCAGCAGAGAAATTTTGCCCAAAGCTATCTTCAGAGGGGACTCTCATTGAAGAAGGAGATACACGACTTCCCTGGTTCCCTATAGGGTCAGGCCAGGGTCTAGAAGGAAGAGAGCACTGCTGTAAATCAATTAAAATGAGAAGTTGCTGTCTTTGGAGCCAAGGCAGGGCCACTGTGAGTGTCATGTTGACTCCTGCAACAGCAAACGATCTGCCAGGCTGAAGGAGTTATACAAGGTTACTCTACAAATGTCAGAGGCCCCTGCTCCCTCAAGCTCCCAGCACCAACTAGAAACTTAATGGCAAAACTTAAGAGTTAACACTTTATTAGCCCTAAGACTCTTCCCTTTGCTCTCAAGATCCAGTCACTCAGACTTTTTTCAGTTTCCTTGACTAGGGAAGGTTCTCATTTGTCTCAGGTATTTCATACATGTTGTTTCTTCTTCCTTGACATGCTTCCCTTTGACCTAACTCACTCTTACTCAGCCTTCGAGTCTTGGCTTAAATACCACTTCCTCATAATGACTTTCCCTTCCAGTGATACCCTGACTAGATTAGCCTTCTAATTACATTCCCAAATCATCCTACTGATCTCATTCCACAATATTCACCACATGAGGTTTCAAGCTAGTTCTACCTGTTAATGCTCTGTCCCCAGCACCTAGTTCACAGCACCTGGTACATCAAAAATAATCAAGAGCACATGTGAATGGATGGAGCCACCCTGCCTGGCCCCACTTCCCTGTTGACATCTAGCTGTGTGGCTATTAGTTAGTAAGTGAACTTCTACAAGATATGAGGGCAGCTACTAGTTGCGGTCCTTTAATCAAATAGAAGGGAAAAAGCCTATTATATAGAGAAAATTGTTTTCTGCCTTAATGAAGCAGTGTGTTGATACAGCAATGTCGTTTCTTTCTCAAAGCATCTTATAAAGGTCACTACCAGATTTTAATGACACTGGGAAATAACCTAAAAGTTCTTCATATATTTTCCTAGTTATTTTCTGTGTCCTCCAAAGTAGATGTGAGTCCTCTGAGCTGAATTGTTCCATCTTTCCTTAAAACACTCCTCTACCTCAGGTAAAAAGCAGCCTCCATCTTCATATGCTGTATCTTTGTGGAGGAAAAAAAAATCTATTTGGGGAGCAGCCTGTGCACTTGACCAATATGGGCAGCACTTCTAGTCTACTGTATCAGGATAGATCCACATATATTCTTTTTTGTTGTCGATATAACTCACCAAATAATTGCCAAATCCCCTCTTCATTTGGGACCACCTCAAGAAAAAACAGATGTTGGAAGACACGAAGAAAAGGTCAAGGTAATCTCAAGATCACAGAGTTGCTTGGTGGCAAAGTCAGAAATAGAACACAGGTATAAGAGTTTAACCTTTACTGGACTATTTATGTCTGCAGATTTAATTTTATAAATTCTTCAATTCTCCTGGCAAGAGATTAGAGCAAATCTTTCACTAAACAATTTTGGATTTTAAAATTAAATATTAAAATGCCATACAATTCACCTTAGACTTCATCTAAATTCTAATCTTCTCACTACTGAATCTCATCCCTCCTCAAGACAACCACAGATGTAATGCTAATCCTGTCTCTTACTCCTTATCTGTTTGCTGAAAAGAATGAGATGTTTTTTATTATGTAGTAGAATGCACATTAAAATTCATCACAGCTCTGAATTGTCAGCCAATTTTCCTCTTGAACCATTCTCTGAATTTCCCTGGAGAAACCCTAGGGAAACTGTAAAGAGAGACTAGAGTTTACAAGACATAAAATGTGATTCGATTCATCAATAAAATGTTACTCAGGATGGTTAAGATTTTTTTTAATTACTACAAAAGACTTCAAGAACCAGAGTCATAGATGGCTGTGTCAATTATTTTAACAGTTAAGGATAGGTCTTTGTTGAAGGAATGTCAGAAGATAGCAATCATTTGTCAGATTTTAGGTTCTGTAGATGATTTACTCTAAGATTAATATGCTGGAAAAAAAACTGTTTCCTCTGCAATATTCTTATATTTTTATATTATTTTCTTTGGTGTTTTTAACGTCACATATATACATATTTACTAGTGCACATACACATGTAGAAACGTTGCATCCTCATCTAAGGCTGTGCCACCCTGAACATACACAATCCCACTGATCTTGGAAGCTAAGCAGGGTTGGGCCTGGTTAGTACTTGGATGGAAGACCACCTAGGAAGACCAGGTGCTGTAGGCATTTAAAAAAAAAAAAAAAAAAAGAAAGAAAAGTGCAAAGAAAGGTTCATCCTTGCTCAGTCTATCAATCCAGAAATGTAGTCAAATGATCTTTATTTGCAACAGCACCCCGCCCCACCCCCTGCTCCAACAGTGTTAAAATGATCTAAGATGATAGGGTGAACTACCACTACCACACCATTTGAAATTTAAAAAGAAGGATGCTCTAGATACTGTCTAGAAGAGTCTCACTTAACTGATTCATTTTCCTGGATAACAGAAACTATAATTCCCAACCTTCTCAAATACAGGCAGAGCCATGTGACTAGTTCTGACCAACAGAGTTTAGACAGCAGTGGAGATCTAAGCCTGGCCCCTTAAAACATACATTTGATTCTCCTACCCTTTCTCCCACTTTCATTTGCAGGGCAAAATCTTCCTTCAGAATCCTTAAGGACTCTGAGATGGCCCTCAATCCCTGAGATATTTCTGAGAAAGCTACATGGACAAAAACATCTTAGATTAGTGAGAAATAAAGCTTTCTTATGCTAACTCACTGACATTTAGGATTGTTTATTATAATAGGTAGCATTAACTACCTCAACTAATGCAGTGTGCAAAAAAAAAAAAAATTCCCTGAAACATCTATAGAATTTTCTTCTTTTTCTTTTTCTTTTTGTTTCGGGGTCATCAATCATGCTTTTACTGCTATGGAGGTGTCTGATGACAACAGCCCTGCTTCCTCTACTTCTAGCTTGCTTCATCTGAGCTTCACAAACTTTTTAAAACTAGGTATACATAGAAGGGAAAGGACTCTGGACAACAGCCTCTCATGAGCAATGTTTTGCCTTCTCAGAAAACCCTCTAGATGCGATTCAGTTATTTCAGGTAATCTTTACATTAACATAGCTCCTCACTTACCCAATATTCTTAATTTAAATTCAACACTTGAGACTAGCATCTGAGTTGATATACATTGATTTGCAGACACGTTCAACATAAAAGCCTACAGCACCCTAAAACCAAAATAAATTATATGGATCATAAATGTAATGCTTGCAGTTCTAATATATACGTCTGCCGTTGATATGGTTTTGGAGTTAATGGTTTTTGTATATACTAAAATAGGCAATATCATTCAGGCCCATAAAATTTGCATGTTGATGCTGCAAAACTGTATCTTTTTTTAACTTAAAAAAATTTCACACGTATACATATAAGCCATCTGCTTAAACTTTATTGATAAAACCAGTAGCAGCAGTTTCACAAAATTGGAATGATTTTTTCGGTTTTAACTCTCATGAGATCAGTTGCAGCAGACATTTTGTACAAACCGGGGCTAATACTTCTTCTATGTTTCTGTTTCAAACAAAAAGCAATTAGAATTTATCCTCATGCATTTAAATATCTAATACAGAAATAGATTTTAGGCTGCATAAAATATGCTTCCAACATCACTGTGAGACTGAACATCTGCCTTAAGCATTATTTGTACGAGAAAAACAGTATAATTCTTTCGAATCACAAACTTATTATTTATCACAGGTAAACAATTTTACATTTTCTACCATATTTTCAAAGGGTGATCTTAAAACAAAGAGTATCATCATCAAATATTTCACTGGCTTGCTCAGTTAAAACATAAGACCTAACAGTGCAACAGTAACATACTAAAACCATTGTTATGAACTCTTGAACATTATGAAAGTTTGAAAGATTCTCTAGCTTTTAAGTTTAATGATTTAAAAATATTCCAAACTTTTTCCTATATACTAATCATTCACAGATAGAATTTTAGAAAGGGGGTTGTTACATTCTATAGCTGTTTGTTCTGGCAACAGCTAGAGATACATTCATGCTTCTTAAGCAGGAGACACCAGAAGTCAATAAGTTATACTGTGAGGGACAGGAGGATACCCACATGGAATATGCTGAAGATTTTCAGAAGCTTCTAAAATTAGAGTTCAACCCTTTGGAGGAGAAAATATTTTTTGTTTCTCTGCCGGAAAACTTTAGAAGAGGAAATATGACAGCAGCCAGGCCTGAAAATGACTATGAAGCAATGGAAGAGGTTTGGGGCAACTCCTATCTTACAACTAATTTGCCTTGAACAATGAATTTGCCAGGAATGCCTTCTAGTGACTTAGGAATATAAAGAAAGAGTAGATTTTACACTAAACTATGTTATGCTAAACTGTCCCCATAAGCGAAATCCATTAAACTATGGATCATCATTCACAACTACCAAAAACTCAGGACAGTCTAGGACACATAAATAACTCATTAAAGTAAACATGGAGTTGAAAAAGTACAGGTTTATAATATTAATACTTCTCCAGTATGTGAGTTGAACAGAACTACAAAGCACGTTCCCTGCTAAAAAGAGTGAGCCCCATGTAGGCTAAAATCTCCCCAAAATAGTTACATATGTTCAAAATGAATGAATCATTCACATTTCCATTTTTTAATATAAGTTCTTCAAGGACATCCATGAAAAGTTGAGATAGAATGGAAACCCAATAAAATATTTTAAAACAGCAGAGTTGCACACAGTATGCATATGGTGAAACATAAATGTGTGAATGTGAACAACTGTTTCTTTCGGATGCCACACGAAGATTAAAAAAAAAAAAAAAAACCGAGTCAGATCTACTTGCACTGTGAACACAAAATATTGCTATAAAATCTTGGATGTACCCTGAAAATAATTTTTTAACCTTTACTTTTTTCTGGGAGATAATAAATGGTATTTAGCAAGAAAATGATTATGTGCATAAGGAAAGTCACTTGGGGGGGGACATGGAGGAGACTGATTCTTCAAAAGTAAAACGTACATTGAAGGACCTTTTCTGATGGGGGAAGCGTCTTTCCAAATACCATATCCAAATCCCATTTTATGAAAAAAAAAATTATGCTATTCAATTGAATACTTTCCCTGTACTCAAAGTTAAACTGTTCTACAGAAGAAAAGTCTGCATTCAACTCCAAGATTGGCAAGCCTGCTGAAAAGATGGATTTGCAATTAGTTCTGTGGTCTGAGTGTCTGAAGGAAAAATTAGAAACTTATACTTTATCATCTCAAAAGCAGAATGGCTAAAAACCATTCCAACTTTCAAATTACTAACATTCTGTGAACATAGCTCGATGATTGGCAGAGATCTAAAAGTGTCCATTACTTTGATATATCGACATAAAGAATTGATATGACCTTAAAATCAAACAAATAAAATGTCCACAGTCTTCAAAAACCCTTAATTCTCGAAAGTATTTTTCTACTACCTTGTCATACCACACAGTGGGTACTCAGAACGTTTGTGTTAATGAAGGAATGCATGAACCTTATTCTTACAACAGGCTGGTGAAAATAAGTAAAATGAGTATTAGTATTTCTACCTGACAAATGCCAAAATTCAGGCTTGGAGAACTTGTGACCTGACATTTACTTTAAAGCTCATTAGGGAAAGATATGGTACTGGAACACAGGCCTCATTAATTTTAATCTACTCCAATATTTTTTCCACAACCACAACTTCACCTCTGCAGTAATGCCAGAATCCACAAGTTGCCGCACCTACAAAGCCAAGGGCTGTTGGTACACATAAATAATATCAAATGCTTGCCAGATGTGGATCATCCATCGGGCCTCCCTGTTCACCTGGTTTTATTATCAGTATTATAACCGCAACATCCACCAACCTGCTTGTTCAGCCTGTGCATTATCGAGGGTCATCCTTCCATCCAGAATTCAGAGCTGCTGTATGGTCCAGATGCTTACATACCACTTGTAGTTACTTTGTACAACTGACTAGACAGGGCACAATCACAAAGCTTCCTTTCTCTTGGCAGCAGTGGCAAAATCATATAAACTAGTAACAGAAGGTGATTTTCTATCATGAAACAGTAATAATGTAATTAGCACTTTTTATCAATGTATATTTAAATAATTGCTCAACAACAGAAAACACTGTAAATTGCTAATTTGGGGATCACATCCTCACAGTCTTCAGAACTTTCTCTGTTCAGATTCCAATGGAGCAGGGAAAAGCTTAGATAGGTTAACATAAATTATGCAATTGTGATTTATTTCACAAATATTTTCCTCGAATGTAAAACAAGCCCAATATCACATAGGTGAAATTGATTCCGAATTGGAAATTGCTACATTTGCTATGATGGATCATATGAATTAATCTATTCTTCTTGAGAACATATATATTAACAAAATGTACCAGAGCAATTAGAACTACAAATAAAAGTTAATAGATAATAAACAACTGGTACATCCAAACAATGACATATTATTATTCAACATTAAAATGAGCTATCAAACCATGAAAAGACATGGAGGAAATTTACATGCATAATGCTAAATGAAAGAAGTCAATCTGAAAAGACTACATACTATATGATTCCAACCATATGACATTCTGGAAAAGGCAAAACTACAGAGACAGTAAAAAGATCAGTGTTATTAGGAGTTAAGAGGAAAGAGAAATATGCAGACAGCGAAAGATTTTTAGGGTCGTTTTTTAGGGTCGTGAAACACCAAAATTGAAACATAATGTAAAATATAGACTTTGGGGATGATGTGTCAGTGTAAGTTTATAGATAGTAACGAATGCACCCATCCTGGTGCAGGATGTTGGTAGTAGAGGAAGTCACGTGAGTATGGGAGTAGGGGGGTATAAACTCTCTGTACTTTCCACTCAATTTTGCTATGAAGCTGAAATTGCTCAAGAAATGAAATCTATTAATTAAAAAACATAGTTCACAAAGACTGTCATGCTTTTCCCTGAAAATACAGGTCAAATCTTATTTCAATAAATATTATTACACAAATTTTGCAGTCACAATAAAGTATGCAAATTCTAACTTATTCACAAACTTAAAATCTGCAATAAAATTAAGTTATGGAAAGTACTTTATATTTCATAATAAAATTTAATTTATAGCTGCATTAATATGGTTGCATAATAAAAGACTGCATTATAATTTGGTGTAGTTGTGAATTAATAAAGATTATTATGGGTCATAGGGAAATGTGGTGCCAACTATAAGAAACTTGACAAAGAAACTCTTAAGAGAGACATGTGACCCTAAAATGTTATACAAAATAACTTACAAAAATATCATTCTTTTAGTGTACATATTCCTCACCAACCAGAGTTTTTATTAGCAGCCTTCTGATATCTTTTCCCAAATATCAAAGTTTTCACCAAACAAGAGATATAAACTTTTTTATTATGGGCCATCAAGAAGGCATCACAAAAAAAAGTTGTCTTCAGTAAAAACTTTTGGAACGTTAAAGATTCTGACTTAACTTACACAATTGAGACATGTTTAGTAGATATTTAAGTTTTTATGATGTTAAAAATTATAAGCCAAAAAAAAATTACAAGCAATAAATCCATTGGAAAAACTCCTATTTTGTCTCCTGTTATAAAATTGGTCCATCTGCCAAGGCCACTCCCAGCATTGAGCTTTACCCAAGTCATAGGGATGCCCAACATGTTTTAGTGTATAATATCTAAGATAAGTTTTAAAAGACACAGAGGAGTAAGCAGAGATCTTTTATTACCCTGTCACCCCTTTAACTGGCAGCTACTATCTCCAGTTCATGCTTTCAAAAAGTAAAATGCCTTTCAACTATTAAAAAAGAACTTATAAGAAGTGTGTCACATTTGTTTGTACAGACCTAGCATTCCAGGGTCTTACTGCCTTACGAAGGCATCTGATATTCAATTAAAAGAATAAAAAAGACTAAATATCTAACTTCTGTTTTATGCTATAACTCATTTCATCACTGGAATGGAATGCCACATGGCTTTCTTTAGATGCAAAATATATCCATTTATTTTGAAGGGAAGCAAAGACTGGCAAAAATATATTTCTTAACTAGAGGCAGAGTAATAACTTCTACTTTCCTTAAATCCTTTTCTTTTCAATGGGGGAAGAGGGAAGAAGAGATCATTACAGAAGTACATTAAGTCAAAAATTAACGGATAATAAAAGATTTTATTGTTTACCTGAAGTTCTTATCAGGATCCAGTTGTTAAAAAGGTAATATTTAGAAACAAAAATGATGGTTGAACTCAACCATTTTACTCATCTGCTATTCTCCAGCCCCTAGCTCAGGGTCTGGAACATAATATACTTAATAAATGTCTTCTAAATGAATAAGTTTTATATAAACGAAAACAATAAAAACCAGCAAGTAGATGCTTTAAGGGGAAAATAAAAATAATGCATAAATATGATGATATAATTAGAAGGCATCCTTCTCACATCCTCAAAGTGGAATAGGTAACATTGACATGAAGTAAAAACTGCCATGGAAACACCTTAATGCAGCATCAGTGAGCAACAGAGAGCAGGCAGCAACATTCAGGGGAGGTTTTATTCTAAGAGGTCCACAGACTTCCAAGACTGCTTCTGTGTTTGTTCTGCAAAGTCTCAAGCTGTTTCACAAGTTCTGCAGTGGCTACAAATATTGCTGATTCTGGTCTGTGTGTCTTGGATACTGATTTGTAACCCAAGGGAAACACAAATGGTCAACATCCCATGGGAGAGGAAGCTCACCCAGAGCCTGCCGGCATTCCCTACCACCTAGCCAAAGCCCTGCAGCCAACTCCCTAGAGAAAATCTTGTACGCCACTCAGAAAAATCAATGTGGAAAAATGTCCAAAGGGGAAGAGGGCAGGCCTAGAGAGTTGTTATTGTTAATTCTTTTTGGAGACCACATATAAAATATTAGACCTAGATAGAACTTTATAAAGACTGACCCTCTGTTCTTTAGACAGAACCCACAGCTCATGCAGATGTTTCTATTTTAAAAGACTTCTCAATAAAATGATTCTGCGATCTCCCTTGGCGACTCCTCCTCCAACAGGACCAAGGCCCACTTCAAGTCCCAGGCTTCCTAGATGTTTTCTCCATAAATTCAGTCAATATATTTTACCTATTTCCAATAACCCTTAGCCAGGTACTCTACATTTAACAGTATGTAGTTAGACTAATTAGACAGTTGTATGTTGGTAAGCACTGCTGGTTTTATTATGATGACTAATGCTTCCATGTGTTGCCACAGCCCACCAAAAGATGTTAAAGATGTTCAGTCCTGTGCTATGCCACAGAGCACGGTGCTAGACACAAGAAAATTCAATGAACACATTTTCAGTTAATTCAAAAAACCTTCATATAATTCTCCTTATATCTAAGTTCGATGCTCTTGACTTGATTTAGGTGACAGCTCTGACTGTCCACAAGCTTAAGAAAAGTATGTTGTCCTCTTGATAAGAACACCTTACATCCTGGAGAACTATTACTAGAAATCACTCGACACGTTTTCTCATCCCAGCCAAGCCCTTTAACTTCCTTACATGCTGAATTATTCCTAACTAAAATCCCCAAGCTAAGTGATTCTTCTCCATTTTCTTCATGTTTCTCCTGAATGAGAAGCCTAGAACTTGAGTCAGTGATTGGAAATTTAGCAATATTGGGACTAAAGCCTCACATTTCCCTATTCCAGAATCATGCTTAGTTTTAAACCACAGCTAGTACATGACTGGCTCATGGCACCGGGTTATACTGACCTTGAGAAAGTTAGTCACCGACCACATCTTCAGGTCAAATGTTCACAAAGTTCGTCTAAATTCTCAGGGAACTCTCCTCTTTACTCAAGGTTTGAACACTTGAGAACAACTGAACACTCTTTCTATTATATCAATAAGTTACTCTTAAGACTTTCCAAAAACGAGTTAGTGCCAACTATGATAGAATTCATTTCATCAAGATCTTTTAAGAAAAACAGTGATTGATACATGATTGATCCTGAATAGAACTGTTCTAGTCAAACAGTTTGATAAGTTTTGACAGTTACATTATTAGATCATTGAAAAATTTTGCCTATAAGAATATAAGATGGATATATGATATAGGCCAAAAAAACAGTGTTGTCTGTTTTAAGAATGTTAGCATAGTGTCTGCCACATCATTTTTCTTAGTTTTTCAGGTCAAAGTTGAAATATGTACTCAAATTGCCCTCATCACCAACTCTTTTGATGGGGGCGAGGTGCTCCATCCTGTATGAATATTAAAGAAGAGCTAGGAATGAGGAGAGGCCTTGTGTGTGATTTATTAAGGTGTGCACATGAGCATCGAGCCTTTGCATCTCCTCCAAACTAAGGCGGTAAAAGACAAAGATCTGGTTACTAATATCTCATTGAGAATTTGTTAAGACCCAATTTCCTTCATACACCAGACTTATCTCTGTCTAGGTTGCCCCAGTAAGCCTTCCTCTACAAATTCAGACTAGCTCCACAAGCCTATCCTTTTTAAAGTATTTGAAAATTGTTTTTAGCTCTTCTCTAATCTATCAGAATAGACTTCCCTAATCTGTCAGATACATGCAGATTTTTTTTTCTCTAATGTTACTATTACTTTCAGTAGGAAGAGAAATCTTTTTAAAGCATAATTATGAGAGGGGGTATTGAATGTTTACACTATGCCAGTCTCCATGCTTTTTAATGTCTTTTAAAACACCTTATGTGGTAGGCATTATTTTCATTTTTCAGGTGAGAAAATAGGGACACAGGCTGGATAAGTAATTTTCTTAAAGCCACACAGTTAGCAGAGTTCCATCGAAACCCAGGCCAAGACAACAGCATGTGCCAACTTCTCTGAGCTGTGTTAAACTAGCCTCATTTCTCTTACCTTTTGATATTTCCCAGAATCCCACAGGCTGTGAAAAAATGATAGCTAGCTGGCCTGAAAAGTCTTTTGGATCATTAGTTTTCTCTTCTTGAATATTTGCTGGCAGATTCTGAAGGTATCCAACATACTTATGTATCCTTTAATTCTTCCATGCACGTGCTATATGATTTTTTTTTTATAGTACGGTTTGCTTTTTCCTTTGGAACAAATGAAGAATTTTTTAAGACAATAAAAATACTTTTGCCATTTGTTTTGTTGTAGATCAAATAGAAAAAAATGTTCTCTATCCACCGTGTCCTTAAAGGTAAGAGGAAATGATACCACATGTGTTTTCTAGACCTATTCCTTAATCATTACAGAATATGCCTCCTTTTGGCTCTATGTCATCTACAAATAGTCCTTTCTTACTCACTTATCTGATCTTAATGTACTATACCTGCTGCTGCAAAAAGCTAGCCAAGATGTGGGGAAACTCACAACTCAATGTCTACACTGAACCATGAATTTAATCAATTCATTAGCTATCAGAGAAGGACTTTCACTTAACCTGATGGTAATTTCAACTTAAATAATGCTTCAGTTGAAAAGAAAAGCGTTTTGAGTCTCACATAAGACCATCTAGTACAGCTAGGATGTAAAGCACAGTTACTCACCGAGAGGTGTCAACGATTTGTAAGACAGTGTGCAAGCCCCCTTGTAGCACCCAGTGCTACAGAGAATATCAGCGTTTGAGGTCAATCAGTTATTGCCTTTGAAAGCAGAGTGAAGAGTGCCTGAAGCACATGTCAATGCAGCAGCGTACTCTCTTTTTCCCTCAAACTTTGTGCAGGTAAAATGCTGAGTATGATACAGCTAAAGGTGTTTAAAGTGCTTCTCCTGTTAGAGAGGCAAGCCCTCCCCTCATAGTTATGCAACATCAGCAAAAAACAGGGTCCAAAGCAACTGCACATCCCACTGGGAGCCCATGAAGGAGAGAAAGTGAGAGCAGGTGTTCAGCTGCCTGGTGAATGGCCCATTTAAAAATTCAACAATAGTCAGAGGCGCAGCAGGGAGTACAAGAGCCACCACCGTGATGGGTGAAACCGGCACTTCATGATTCAGTGTAAATTCATGCCCTGAAAGAAGGCACACTATAAAGCCAATTTCCATAAACCTCGTGCATCGTTTACTCTTGACAAAATTATTTAAGAAGCACCTCTTCAGGAAAAAATCATGGAGAGAACTACTCATGCAGTAAATGCTGGGGCCTCCTCAATTTCAAATGTCCCTATGAGATGTTAATTATGAGCCAGGTAAAATACGTAAAAGCAGCTTTTTTTTTTTTTTTTTTTTTTTTTTTACTGCAGAACCAACTAATTATCGTTCATAACTCTTTTGAAAAGCAAATGTAGATGTAAAAGCTCAAGTGAAAAACATGTTAAACGTATTGTGTCTAGACTTTGCCAAGATGATAAGGGAGTTGAAGTGCACAAAAATCAAAAGATCTTACTAAACCAAAATTTCAAATCAATGTAAAAAAATTCAGCCTCATATTTCAATGTATCTTGTCATTAGCATTTTATATTTATACAATCAGCTTTAGGGTAAATGTTACTATATATTCAAGATGAACATACATCTTACATGGTGAGTAGCACCAACATAGTAAAATCATAAAAATTAAAAAATGCTTTTCGGGCATCCCCTTCCTTAAAATGCTGCATATTCCTGTAACTGTGTCATAAGCAGACTGTTGGGAAGCATATCAAACACACAAAGATATCTTCAGTACACCAGCAGAAAATGGGTGGGTCAAGGCAGCAGAAAATGAAGTAGAGGTGATTATTGGGCACCCTGAGATAAAGATGCAGCCAAATATAAAGCAGGAAAATATGATGGCGAAGAAATCTAGGACTGTCTGTGCAATATATGCAGATTTTTTCAAATGTAAATTTTCAAGTGAATGCTGCTTTCTGTGACTGCATAAAGGACAGCATAACAAGGCTGCTCTACTTCCCTTTCAACACAAGCGCATAGAGAGTAAGGGATGTGAAAAGCCAATTCTTTGTGCAGCTACTTAATCAATTGCACTCAGTTCTACTCGATGACACAGCCACACTGCAAAGACCACTCAGCAGTTAATGGATACAATGTTGGAAAAGCACTTTGAGGTCTTCCAGAGAAAGATAGGGCAAAAACCCAAAGGAGCATGTTTTATTACTTATTCTCAATAACTGTGAAGCATTATATATGAAACTCCCACGACCTAAAAAGAAATTATGATATTAATTTTTTTTTTTTTGCTAATTCTCATTATTCCACATGAAATCACTTTCAAAAGTTGTAACTTGAAACCATAGTAAGGTTATCCCGTGCCCTTGTCAGGATAACCATTACAGGCTGTAAGGAATAAATATGTTCTTCAAGTGTTACAGCCTACATTTACAATCTGTCAAAATGTAGAGCTGAGGAGGAGATATGTGTTTTTAACTGTATACATCCATCACTAGCTATCTCTCTTCCCACAGACAGCAAAAAGTCAACAATGAAGCATAAAAGCTAAAAATAAGTGACTGAGCAATTGCTCAGAAGAGCTACATATTGGGCACAGTGTTACATGTACGCACATTCCTCCCCCCCCCCTTTTTTTTTATTACTGCCAATCTACAGTAATTGAGATTAAGGGTTCAGATCTAAGAAAAAAATAAGCAAACATGCACTGCACAAGTATATAAAAGTCAGAAGTAAAATTTCATGCTTATAACCATACATCACTGTTCTGAAAGGCACGTGCCCAGAATGCAAGTAGTGACTAATAGATGTTGCTGCAAATGCCATGAAAAATGACAATTATAGGCACATCAAATACTCCAGAAAAAACATCGTATCATCTCATACAAGCTGAAAATATTTTTTCATTCACAGGTATTATAACATGTTCATTTCTAAGAGGCAATCAAATCAACATTATTAAAGACCCATTGTTTGCAATTTACTGTGTTCTAATGATGAAAATATTGCATAAAAAAGAATATGGTTTACATGCAGGTGTACAGTCAAAATATATGTCTCAATATATAATTGCATATAGAAAAAGTATAATCCAAAAGGAAAGACACTAGATTCAGAAAAATTAATAAATTCATGACGTAAGTAGTTTTGGTTTTCGTCTCATTCTGTAAGAATTTATTAAGTGAGAAAAGAGCATAAAAATCTTGAAAGTTACAAGTTTGAAATCTTTTATATTCAAAAGGAGACAAGTTATCTTTCAATGTATTTTTTTAGCTTCCAAATGATTTATCTAACTAAACCTCATAGGAAACCACAATATATGAGTGAGATAAAAAGAGATATTTAATTAATACAAATTTGTTTTTATAAGTGCAAGTTTATAACATTTATTTGTTAGGTAAATAATGAGAGGGGTTTTTGATAAAGAGGAAAAATGTGAAATAGGGGACTATGGAGGACAGTTACATTCTTTGAGCCTCAGTTTCTGACTCATTTCTGTATTTTGGAGTTTTTTTGCACCATATTAAGAGAATTCTGATTCATACACATAAGTGGTTACAAATAGTAACATTTAACAGCTCCCTCGCAATCAGGTTCCTCTTCAAGCAAACAGAGAGAGCAGGAGAAGCTTCATAGCCTAAACCAAAATTCAATAACCCATTAACACAAATTAACTCATCATCACTGCTTGCAACTATAACATTTACCATATAGTTGACTGTTTATGTAGGATTTTAAAAAGTTACAATACTTAAATTCAAATCGAACCTTTGAGAAACACAAAGATTACCGCCCGCCCCCACCCCCAAGAGACACAAAACAATGTCCTAAGGGTTAGTGGAATCCAATCCCCATTTGAAAGCCCATCTTTAAAAAGCCTGCCAGCCTATGCTGAGTTGCAACGAGGACCACCTGGGCAGATGAGGCATGTAAACACCTGTTTGGCAAACCTAGGATTCGAGCAATGTGTGCCATCTGCAGACCTGCTGGCCTTTGGTCTCCTTCATCTCCTCCCAGTGGTCTTGTTCCTCCTCCCCACTACTGTTCTGGCCCAGAGCAATCCAACCAACCATCTCTTTACGCTTCATAGTACGCCTGTTGTAAACAGAAATCATCAGGGTGACATCGGAGAGCTGAAAGAGGGCCACCTGGAAAACAAAGGTCTCCTTATAGACAGGATTGGGCTGACCACGTCGAATGGACGTCTTGCAGCGGGACATCTCTTGACCCACAGAATTGAGGAGAAAGAGCTTTCCATATGTATCTAAGAAAAAACAGTGGAGATGAGAAAATATCAGCGCTTTCTGTTTTGCTGGTCGAGTTGTAATGTTTACATGGGCTGCAATTTTTTCCCTTTTAACATACTGATTGGCATCCTTAGGCCTGGTGCGTGCTGTGGGACTAACGCATCTTACACAAATTATTAAGGAAAGGGATTATTCCCTTGAATGCATAATGTCTCATGCAGCCCACTATCAGGCACCTTGCTGATGGTCATTAGAAGCTCTACCTGTACAGGAGTGAATTCATGCATAGGCATATGTGCAATGCTGTTTGTGCACAGGCCAGGTTCTTCATCCACATATTATTTATGTAACAAGATAAATGTATACACTTTGCTCGATGTGTATTTTTCATAGTGAAAATACTGTTTGATGCCTGAGTTAAAGAGTCTCTTCTTACTCTCTACGTATTCTCATCTAGTCAATGACATCTGTCAAATCTGGCTTCGATAACAACTACCAAATCTGTGTCTCTGGCCTAGACTTCTCTCCCCAGTTTAAGATCCAATGGAATACCACCTTCCTTCTCGTAGATATCTCATGCACATCTCACACTCACCATTTCCCCAACTTATAAAAACTTGCTGCTCCAGTGTTCTCCATCTCTGTGAATGCTAGCTAGCATCATCCACTCAATGATCCAAATCAGAAATTGGGACATTTTTGAAAAGACTAGCTCTCACATCCTAGTCCAGCAAATCAATCACCAAGTTTCATTGGTTCTACTTCCTGAATAGCTCCCAATCCACCCACTCTTTCCTTCTCCAATGCCACTGAACTCTCAGCCTACACCATAAGCTCAGATCACCAGCATCTCTCACCTGCATTATTACATGTTTCCTCACCGGACTCCAGTCACTGATCACCAACAGTCAGAGGGACCTTTGTAAAATGCATATGTGGTCATGTCGCTCTCAGGGAAAAGCAAAAATGAAACCTTTAATACTTTCCACTAGTCTCAGGACAAAACTAAATTTCTCGGTATAGACTAGGTACTCAGGCCCTGTTATCTTCTAGTCTTATGTATCACTGTGCCTTTAATCTTTGCAATCCAATTGTGTTGAACTACCTTCTTCCCCCAACCCTATGTGCTCTCTTTTCCTTTCACTTCTGTAAAAATTGTACATGCCCTGATACCTCACTTCATCTAGGAATCTTTGCGGACCACTTTCCCCTCCCCACCAGGCCTGGGTCAGATAACCCTCTTGTGGGCTTCATCAAAATCAAATGATAGCCTATCTTAGCACTTTATCACCCAATATTATCACTGCCTGTTTACGTGTCCGCAAGACTGTCAGTTCACCAATGGTAGCAGGAGGGATTGCCTTGTTTACTGTTCTACCCCAATGCCTGTCCCAGGGTCTAACATGTAATAGACATTCAATAAATATTAAATATTTTGTAATGACTGTTCATGCTAGTCAGGAGGCTCAACTTTCTTTTCTCTTTCTGTGTCAAGTTTTCAAACAGATAAAATGAAGCCAAACTCTTGTTTTATAACTCCTGTATTAGAATGCTGTAAAATGGTGGCTAGCATAGTATTTTTCAGTCATTTACAGAAAAGAAAAAAATATCCAAATTACTGACATAGACTACCTTTTTCCCTAAAATTCCCAAATGGGTCATTACAAAAAAACATTACCTCCTAAGACAATTATATTTTTATTAGCATCATGTTTTTAATGATATATATGGAACAAAAAATATATCGACTTTTTGAATGTTTTTCTTAACTACAAATTTTACCGCTAACCTATGTGTGTTCTATTTTTTTTTTCATCTAAATGTTCAGGTGTTTCCACAATTGTATCATTCTGTACATTCTATTCAATGCGGGCTGAAAGTTGATTAGCGTTTACTGCTCATTTTCCCATCTAACAACCAGTCAACTTTTCAAAAGTGTAAACCCAGATCTCTGTAATTTACTGTTCTCTATAAGAGCATTGTAAGATAGGAAACAAATTACAACCTGCAGTTTTCTTTCTATGTTGATCTTTTTCTATTCCGGTTTGATGTGTTATTTTATGCACTTATCTGCTGAGAAACACAAGGTGTGAAATTACACTTCAGGTGGGAAAACACTTCTCTGTCTCAGAAACAGGTTTCTCCACTCTTTCAAACTGCTCTGCAGAGAAAGCTGTCAGAAAACCGACAACGGGGGAGTGAATTTGTGTTTCCGCAGCTGTACAGCTACATGATTCCTGTAGGAAAAGTTCATTCCAGTCACCAAACTGCTCTGACAATTCGGCTGCCAGTTATGGCAGTGGGAATTGAGTTAATTGTACAAAGACCTGCTCGTTGCACAAAAAGAGCAACTTCAAGCTTTATCCTGTCCTAAGATTGTTTTCTAATTATAAGGAAGTCCACTTACTACCAAACCTCCACCACTGTAAGCTGAATCGTTAAGTGACAAAAAGAGAAAATAATAAATTTATGAACAATCCAATCTTGAGGACACCTGACCAAAAGAAGGAAATGTTGCTGATTTTCTAGCTCAAAAGGGAATCTTTATCAGCAGTAATAATGTACTTGCTTTTTACATGAAAAATAGAGGCTCAGGAAATTCTACTGTGCAGAATAGTAGAAAGCATTGCTGGGATATTTTCGGATTCAGTGACTTATTCTGATGAGCTTATTTGACTTATTCAGTCCAAGTGGATAGAGAAAAGGTCCAGTAAATCTACAATTAACTAGCTGTTTGAATTTTTGGAACTGATAATATCTGTTACAAAACACCACCAAACAATATTTTATCTTCTGATGATGACTCAGAAACCATGTCATTTGGAACTCAGAAGTTGTTTTTCCAAAGAAACAACATGATACCACAGTGGTTAGTTGTACAGCCTGCCCATTTGCCTCATGATGCTCTCTACCAATGTACTACAAACTTAGCCTTGGGGTGTGCGGGATGGAAGGAACCATGATTCTCTGGGGGAGGGAATTTGGTCATTGAACCTCCCCTTCCAAGTTACTAATAATTAGAGAATATTTTAAACATACATAAGAGAGTAGAGAATACTATATATGCCAAATGCCTATCACACAGACTTGTGATATTGAGCACTTGATATACCTACTACTGATTTTTTGCTTTTTGTTGGATTTTTAGGAAATAAAATATTATAATTGAGAATCCTCAAGTATCTCTCTTTGATCCTGTTTAACTTCTCGTATTAAAGATAACCATTATCCTGAGTTTGGAGTTCATTTTCATGTATGCCTTTAGGCTTTTACTATATAAGTAGATGTAACTAAAGGTATTCAAAATATATTTAAGAGTATTTTGCACATTAAAAAATATTACCATTTTTGTGTATGTCTTCTCAAAACTTACTTTTTTGCATTTGACATTAAATTTTTTGTATTATCTCTATTGATGATGGAGACCTGTAATTCATTTATTTAAACTGCTATATTGTGTTCCAGTGTTTAGTAAACTGAGTTTCACTTACCCACTATCTTAATGAATGGACTATCTCAGTTGTTTATAATAACTAAGAATTAAAAATATTTCAGTGAACACTTTTCTGCCTTTTACATTGTAGTAATATTTGAGAATTTCTCTATTACATACCTGAGAGTAGATTGCTGGCTTTTATAAATTTTAGATAAAGAATCTTTATTATATTTTCTGCTCATATCTTCTCCCTACTGTGGCTCATCCTTTTGCTTTGTTTATTTTGACTTTTGTAGTATAAATGTTTTAAATTTCTGTGGAATCAGATTAATCAATGTTTTCCTTTTCAGTTGATGATTTTCAAATAAAATTAAAAATCCTACTCAAACTCAATAGTTGCCTGTATTTTTTCCTACAAGTCTTAGGAATGTGCTTTTCACATTCAATCTTCTTTTTGATATATAATTGACATATAATATTGTATTAGTTTTAAATTTACGACATAATAATTTGACATATGTATATATTACAAAATGATCATCACAATCAGTTTAGTTATCATCCATCACAACATAGTTACAAATTCTTTTTATCGTGATGAGAACTTTTAAGATCTATTCTCTTAGCACCTTTCAAACATACAATACAGTATTCTTAATTATAGTCACTGTACATTGTATCCCCAGAATTTATAACTGGGAGTTTGTACCTTATGACCACCTTCACTCATTTCACGCCACCCCCCAGTCTTTGCTTCTGACAAACAGCAATCTGTTCTCTGTATCTTTTTTTTTTAGATTTCGCATATAGGTGAGATCATATACTATTTGTCTTTCTCTGTCTGACTTATCACATTTTATTTTTAATCCACCTGAAAGTGATCTTTGTGTGTGGTGTAAGGTAGGGGTCTAATTATTTTTCCATATGAAAAACATTACTCATTAAATAGTCCGTTATATTCCAGTTTATTTCTAATACAAATGTCTGTCAGATATCAAGTTTCCAGGCTCTGTGTCTTTCCCTAAGCCAATAATATTTATTGTCATCATTTTATATCTATAGATATCTTGATATCTATAGAGAGAATCCCTGTATCATCTTTTTTAAAAAATAAATAAGTTGTTGTAAGCTTTGGTTGGTTTAACTGGTTCTTTCTTATAAATTTTAGAATCACTTTATCAAGTTATATTTTTAAAAGGGCAAAACATGCCTAAAAAACTATCAAGACTTCTACTGGGATTGTACTGGATACATAGATTAATTTAGGGAAAGTTGTTATTTTCATGATATGGAATATTTTCACCTATGTATATCCATCTATTTAATTTTCTTTTGTGTCTTTTAAAAAGTTTCATATTTTTCCCATAATTTTCTTACTCCTCTTTTATTACTATCCTTTAATGTCTTAGATATTTGATTTTTTATAAGAAGTATCTTATTAGTTTAAATTTATTTTTTCTAAAATTAATCAATATCTTTCCCTTCCTCTCAAGAACCTTAGACTTCTTTGATTTCCATCTTCCCTTCCCACCCTTCATGTTATTTCTGCCTAAAACTTTTTTTCCACTTTGTTGTTGTACTCCCAATATTAGTCATTTTTCCAGCCGTTGCTGGTTTTGATTTATGCAGTTTATATGCTTACATTTATCTACATGTTCACCATTTTTTGTTCATTATTCCTTCTTGCATGTCACTTCTTTCAAGTTCAATTACATAAATTTGTAGTTTTTTTCAGTGACAAAACTTTTCAAACTTTGTGGAAATTTTTACCTTTTATTTATTATTTATTTTTTAAAATTAAATGTATTGGGGTGGCATTCGTTAATAAAATTACATAGGTTTCAGGTGAACAATTCAATAATATATTATACGTATATTGTATTGTGTGTTCAGCACCCAAAGTCAAATCTCCTTCTGTCACCATATATTTGACCTCCTTTACCCTTATCAACTTGCCCCTTCCCCTTTCCCTCTGGTACCCACTAAACTGTTGTCTGTGTCTACGAGTTTTTGTTTGTTTGTCTTTTCCTTCACTCGAACAGAATACTAAGTTGAGAATGTTTTTCCTCTCAGGACTTTGGTGATATTCTCCCCTTGTTCTCTCACTTCCATCATTGCTGTTGAGAGCTCTGTGCTCGTCTTACTGAAGGTAACGGAGCTTTTTTCTTGTTGTTTTTGTTGTTGTTGTTGTTATTTTTTTCTTCTTAGTTTTTTTTTTTCCAAAACAAAAAACAGCTTTACTGAGATATAATTCATGTGCCATGGTAACTATATTTTCTGGTTGCTTTCTGTATTTTTCTAATCTGGATATGGTTGTAAGAATTAAATGATTTGATTAAGTAAAGGAATACCACATATGTACTCAATAAGTCAGTGCAGGCAAATCTTTGTGCAAATTAGTCATAATTCTGAGCACATAGTGGCTATTAATACTCATTATATTTAACTGAAAACTGGACCGGGATTTTAAAGTAAGGTGGTATGCCCCCATCTTTGTTTAGTCCCTCTTTCCCTGACTTTATTTGTAGAGTGTACCCCCTACATCCTACTTGTTCTTCACACTAAACAGCTTGATTTGTCTTATTTTTATTTCCTCTGCTCTCTGCTATTGTGAGCGCCTAACAAAGTTAATATGCTGCTGCTGTAAGTATTATCATTTGGGGTGTAATTATCACATGTGGCTAATCAAGCACATGCTGAGAGGCTGGGGAACTTGTTGTTTTTAACTGGTGGGGACAGCTTAATGATAGTTTTTGACAAGAACCATTACATGTGTATATGTACACATATACACACAATTCAGTAACACATTGTAGAAGGAGACATAGTAAAGACGGAGATGGAGAAAGAGAACCTGCCAACAGAATAGCTAACATTAAAAAAAAAAAAAACCATAGCACTTGTATCAGTAACATTAGCTTCTTAACCTCATTTAATGGGGAAGAAAATGAAATTCAGAGAGGTTAAATCAAATGTCAAGGCCATGCAGTGATTGGTGCAGGCCCAGGAAAAGAACAGAACAGAACTGCTAAACTGTTAGTGAACTGCTTTCCCAGGAAGCCAAATTCAAAAGATAATCAAATGTTTCCAATTCTCAATGGTAACTTTTTCAAAAGCATCTGTGAATGCATGCCAGTATTTCAGATGTCTACAGATACTATAAGCTGCTTTTTCATCTGGACCATCCACCATGTATGACTAGCCCTTGCTACCATATCTGTAGATTAGTCTATATCATCTTAACAGCATTCACCACAATATTTATAAACACTGACTACAAGTACTAAATGATATGTAGATAAAGATATAAAAATCTATATCTATCTCTCATCTGTCATCCATGTATTAGATGAGTAGAGAAAAGATTAATGTTAGAAATGAAAAATGTCCAGCCATACATACTTTTTCTTGGTATGAATATGGTTTATGGAGGATACTACAAAAGATGTCCTCAGGTCCAGCTGCTTGGTAACCTGTCTACCCTGTCCAAGGTTGGGTCAGGGGAAGGGGGTTGGACCTTCAGATGTCATCATAATAAAAAACAATGTAATGCCAACCACAGAAACCCTATCTATGGCTAAGACTCTTGTTTTATTTTTATCCTCCTGACACAGCTGAACTATTCCATACCACTTTTTTCTGCCTAGTATTTTATAACTAAAAGTTTCAAATGCACTGAAAATTTGAAATAATTATACGGTGGTCACCATATAACCATCACCTAGATTCTTCAATCATTATATGTTGCTCTATTTGTGCTATGGCCTGAAATGTACATATCCTCCCCAAATTCATATGCTGAAGGCCTAATCCCTAGTGTGATGGTATTTGGAAGTGTGTTGGTATGTGGGGCCTTTGGGAGGTGATTAGGTCATGAAGATGGGGCCCTTATGAATGGGATTAGTGCCCTGATAAGAGACATGAGAGAGATAATTTCTTGCTCTCATCATGTGAGGATATATCAAGAAGATATCAACAAACCAGGAAGATGATTTTTACTAGGAACCAAATCAGCTGGAGCCTTGATTTGTGAGAAATAAGGTTCTGTTGTTTAAGGCACCCAGTCTATGTGGTATTTTTGTTATAGCAGCATGAGCTAAGACAGTTTGTTTATTCACATATCTATGCATCTATCTACACTCAGGCTCTCAGCCTATTTTACTTCATGCTTCCCTAAGAACCATTCTTCACATTATCATAAATGCCCTGTAAGGTAGAACCGATGTTCCCTCTTTACAGAGGAGATAACCACATCTGTGCCAAAAGTCCCAAGCACAGTATTTGTAACCCTCGCACACACGTTGCTACCCACATCTATATGCTGGCAGGCACCTCTTCATGGTGGACTCTAATAGGGCTTCAGTCTCGCCTCCTGCCCACCCTCTACCTCCACCCTGGAGACCAGTGCACTTGGCAGGCTTCCTCTGCCATCTCCCATTGTTGATCCCCTTTATCTCTCCATTTGCTTTTGCACCCTCTCTCCTTCTCCCCCTCTTTCCTCCAACTCTGCTCAGTTACCTCATAAAACTCTTGTTCCTCATCCTTTCTCTCTCTTGTTCTCTTCCATATGGGAACTATAAATGTATCCTAAGCTTGCCTGATGACTGCCAAAGCAGTGTTAGTGGTATAATGAAGTGAGACATAATGAAGAGCCAATGCCACCAAATTCTAAAGCCCTTGAAAGTACTCAGAGGTCTCTTTCAGAATCTCCAGAAAGGAACCTTCTACGGTCTCAACTCCTCTTAATTAAGCTAGCTTTTCCTCAAGTACCAGTATTCTACATAAACAAAAAAATTTTTGTTTTCACTATTGAGTTTCTGTTTTAATTAATAGCATCACAGCAACACTGTCTTCTATTACTTTGGTTGCAAAGATACATACAACATATCAGGTACATTTTAAATTAAATAGCAACACTATGTCTACAAAAAATCATGGAAATTCCAAACTGACTTAAACTTCTGGAATAAAATCAATTTCCAAATTAGGACTTGTGCCTTTTTCTTCCTATTTCATTTAAACTTTTGTCACAAGAATTTTCCCTTTGGCATATTTTCTTTCATATAGAAATGTATGAAAGTACAATAGTATCATCCTCAACATCACAGCTTTATACGTAGTAACCTTACTTGGAAAGTATATATTATTATGACCTCATTTTATAAATAAGGAAACTGAGATTCAGAAAGTTTAGTAACTTACAGCTACTAAGTGGCAGAGCCTGAATTCACACTTTAGTTTGCTGACCTCCAGATGATGTTTTCTTAGCCACCATACTATCCTTATCCCCTACGTTGCCTGGCACCATCCAGCATACAAATTAAAGCTTCCCAGCATGCACTTTATGGGCCATAAATGTGTGATCTGTCTCCCCATCATTCACAGCTCCACCATGTTCTTCTCCCAAAATTGCTCAGATCTCACCAAATCCCAGGAGAACAGGGAAAGAGACTGGTAAAAGCTCTGAAGAAGGACAAGTTATAAACCTAGATCTTTCAGAAATCCAGAGCTATTTTAAAAAACAAAGCTCTATCTAGCAAAGAGACTCTACCTGTGTAATTAATAACACCCATTATGTATTTTAAATAGCTCTCACCTGGCTCTGAGCCTCAACACAGAATATGGCTTATGCACCTGTCTATTCTGTCATCCAGAGTGCTGGGCTTTCCTTATAAACTTGCTCTAATGGCTTTAATACAGATTGGCTAACCAGATATCACTGAACAGAGATTTTGTGGAATGCAGTACAGTTAAAAGCTAAAAAGAGTAAGAGACCAGGTTTGGTTGTACAAGCTGACCTTCTTCTATCAGCTCTACTGGCTCTTCACCTGATGCTGACATGTGAGTCCAGAGTCCATTGACTCTTGCTTACCATGTTCTTACTGATTTCATCCTCATTTCAGTAAGGCTTTGGTGCCTATGGGGGACAGACTCACTTGTCCTCTACTCTCCTCCCTTCTAGTTTCCCTTGCTATACTCAAAAACTAGACATTCAACAACATTTTCAGACTCTCTTGCAGCTAGAATTCTAGAAATAAATTAGGTTCCTCTGATCAGATGTACTTATATGACATCCAGAAGGCAGAACGGAAGCAAAAACCATCTTTCTAACTGCTTTTAAGCTGTTTTTGCTGACAAGCAAGATCATTAAAGGTGAGCTCATTTCTTAGCAGCATCATTTCAGTGTTCCATGTCCAACTTCCTGGGTATTGAGAGACAGCTGGCAGTAGCTGCTTCCTTTTCTGGCTTCCTGAACCCTGGACCACAGCTATTGAAGTATGTCTTGAGCCCCTCTTTCCAGTGGTGATCTCAGAAGTGGTGAGTTGGTCCTGTATTGCCCTAAATCTTCCTCTTCCACCTCTTCCTCTGTCAATACCAAAACCACTAACATTTCTAGTATGCTCACTATGTGTTCAGCCCTATGCTAAATGCTCTACAGAAATGATTTAATTTTGCCCCCAAACAATCCCATAAGGAAGGTAGTGTTAATATTCCTTTGTTCCAGATGAGTCTACTGAGATTCAGAAAAAAAAGAGGTCTATTATAGAATATCAGAGCAAAGTTAGTGGGTAAGCAGGTAGAGCTAAACTTTGATCCCAGACCTGCCTCACGCCAATGCCTGAGTTCTTCCTCTTTAAAGGCTTTGAGGCCCTGGGACCTATTAGCAGATTTTAATTGCCCATACTCATTATGTTGCTGGAAAGGGAGCATTCTTTTCCCTTAAACAATGTACACATAGAGGTCAGCCTATTTCATGTGAAGATATATCCAGACATTGAAAAAGCCTCCAATATAATTAAATAGAAAGGCAATTAAAAAATCCAGAAGTATCCCTTTGTAAAAACTCATCTAAGCCACACCAAGATTACTTTTATTGTGAAAGAGAAAAATTAAGATGAAAGCAGACACAGCTTCCTACGTGCCCCTGGAAGGAGCAGAGGAGCAGAGCCGGGGGAGCAGACACGCACTTACCAGGCGCTCTGCTAACAGCGAGGTTTCGGAAATGGCTGCCTTTAATCATTTCCACAGATAATCGCCCCGTTGTGGCATTGTAGGACAGCCCCACCAGCAGCTCTGGCGCCCCTCCATGAGACAGCGACTGCGTGGATGAAGCACTATCGCTGTGAGAAACGGCAGATGGGCTGAGCGGAGACTCTGCACTCTGGAGGGGAAGAGAAACAAAGAATCCATTGGCCCAGGCTGCACCACTCTCTTTCAGAAAGCTGATATTATGGTTGGTGAAATTGTAGCCCAATCTCAACTGCTGCCAAAGATTACTAAGGAAGGGAGCACTCGGCGTGAATGATAATGGGCCTGGGGAGCGCAGTGCAGTCATGGATGAGAGCCCCTGCATTATTAGCTGACATCTTTGTTTCAAGAGCTGTCTCCATTCAATATTTCCTCTCTAAAGACGAAACGAACAAAGGTGTTATTACTAGTGTAAATCAAACCCTCTAAGATACATGGAGAGCTAATAATACATTTAATATAGACCCCAATTCCCTCCTGTGTAATTTGTGCTTGAAGGTTTCTGTGGAACCCATTTTCTCCATGCATGAGTTCTGTTTCTGTTTTCTGCAGCTTCTTGATGAATGTAGCAATACAGGGGACATTTTGTCTTCCCTAGAAGAGAAATGACCACTAGGCATCTACAACCACATGGAATATTTGGCCCCTCGATCTGCTTCTTAAAATGCCAGAGGCTACATTTTCACTCCAAAGGAAATCAATTATATTGAAAATGTGCACTTTTATCATGGTTTGATAAGGAAGCCAACACATGGGCTGTGGCTCGCAGACACCTAGCGGGCAGCAGGTGAACCCAGGGGAGAGTTGCATTTTCTGTTACGTTTATTCCCATGCATGCTTCTCCAAAGCACTCACCTTCATGCTTTGGGGGCATGAGAATCAACCCTGAGGGGCAAACCAGCCAGCTTCCTGGAGCCGTCACCTCCTGTACCAGAAACAACTGCCCTGGACTTTACTCACACCTTTCTCCTCAACATCGAAAATCCTTTCCCAAAGCTTCTTATCAGAACTCCAATGAATAAACGCATTTTAAAAAATTAAATATTCTTCACATCCGTAGGCAAATATCTTGTTTACCAAGCTATGGGCACCTAGAATCCTGGGTTTTCATGGAATATGATTTATAAACTATAGGGCTGGGTGTTTTTAATGAGTGCTTTGTAGCCCCTCATAGATGATGATAATCCAACAATGGAATGCTAGCTTAGTTTGGGGTGAGGATCGCCCCCTCCCTGTGCTTCTACAGAAGCATCTATTATGGCACCTATCGCTGCATAGTTTGCCTTTCCCATCAAATCCTATTCCTTATAAATCTCTCAGGCCACAGTGCACAGCCCAATGTCTGGCATGAAATCATGTTCAAGAAACAACTGATGAATGGAAAATTTTTTTTACCCTCAAAGGACTCATTTTTCCCACTCAACTCTGTGCTCCTAGTACACAGCAGAGGGCCTGGCACAGAGAAACGGGAGTATGATCAAACTTTTCCCTGAGCTTTATAGTGCAGGATTCCTTCTGTGGCTTCTGTTTTCCATAATTTCAGATACACTTTATTCAGAGCTTAAGAAAAAAAGGATTTTAGCAGAGATGAGACACGATCTATTTTATGTTTTAAAAGCCTCATTCTGCCCCCCACCCACACCCCCACCCCCATATTGGGATAGTCTGAGGGGTCAAAGGAAGAAGCATGGGGAACATGAGGAGGCCATTTTAATAATTCAGCAGAGTCCAATTCTGGTTGTATTTTGAAGATAGCGTCAATAGGATTTCAGGTGGAAAGGAGAGAAGTCACAAATGACTTCTAAGATTTTTGACCCAAGCAACTTAAAGGATGGCATTACATTTAGCCAAGATGGGAAGACTGCAGGAGGAATAGCTTTAGGGAGGCAAAATTCAAGATTTAAAGTCTGGAGATATTAATTTTGAGATATCTATTAAAAATTTAAGTGGCTGGAGCTCCCATCACCATGCTCCAGCCTTCCCGGCTCCTTACCTCTTCCTCAGACATGACAAGCTCCTTCCCACCTCCTGACACTTGAATGCACCATTCTCTCTGTCTAAAATCCTGTCCTCCATATGTCCCCAGCCTTCTACGCTTGATTCCTTAAGTTCAGTATTTTATCACCACCTCAAAGAAACTTTCTCTGACTCTTCTAAACAAAGAGTGGCCTCTGTCATTCTCTGCCCTGGCCTGCCCTGGTTTGCCTACTATCACCTTCCTCCCCGAGACTGAAAGCTCCCAAGGAAAGAGGCATCACCTGTTTTGTTCTTTCCTGCATCCCCTTTGCCTGTACAGTACAGACGTAGAGTGGGCACTCCGTAAACATTTTTGAATGGATGACTGATTGATCCAATAGCCCAAAATAGATACCTGATCTTTTAAAATGGTTTTTAAAGGTGATATTTTCACTAGATGACACATAACCCATGGTAACAATGGGTTGCCCATCCTGTAGACATACATCCTCCACCGTCTTTCCTCAAAACCCCAGGAGACACAGGGGATGGAACACATGGAGGAGCTAGGTTATGTAAATGGAAAGTCTTAGAAGTGGCTCGAGTTGGGGCTACTGTTGCAGCGTACTCAGACACACCTGTTAAGGACCTCATCTTGAGAGTCCCAGCTCTGAGATTCACCATAATGTATACTAGGGGCAGGGTGGGGGGATGGGTGGTAGAACCATTTATTAGCTAACCAGAAGGCCCAGCCACCTCTGCTGGTTTTCTCACATCCTTCCCCTCACCGTGCTGTCATTTCTTAAAAGGAACAGGGGATACATCTAGCAGGTTATAGGGAAGACAGCACGAAAAAACCATTGTAGCATGAAGTGCAAATCATGGCTTACAAAGATAAAGAGAAGCAAATGGAAAATTCAATGAAGGTGTTTGACTTCTCTGGCCGAATGTACTAAACCAGGGGCTGACAATTCCATACCCTCGAACACGCCACGTCATTAGCGGTGCCATTTAACATACTCACAATGATATTACTTCTTGGCTCCAGAACTAGAGTCATGTTTATCTCCCCTTCTGGGTGCAGGCGGCTGAGATAGAAGACTTTCTCTCCCATCACCCTTTCCCGGGCCATCTTGCGGGCAGCATACAGGCGGAAGCGGATGGCACAGGCAGCCATGTCTCTGGGCTCAAGCTTGGTGAAGGTGACCTTCTCCTTGAAGACAGGATTGGGGCCTCTCTGTATGCTTGTCCTGCCCCTCTGCTTTTTACTGGGCAGCAGCACTACGTGTACTTGCCAGGAGTTGATGCCACTTCGGTCCTTATCCGGGAGGCCCTGTGCTCTCACAATGGTCACTGTGAGCTTCTGGCTAGCAGCTCTATATTCAAAGATGACATCCATGTCACCACATTTTGAGATGGGTTCTGGGATCCCGGACGGCACCTGAAAATTGGTCCCACCCTGCTCCTGTTGCAGACAGAGGAAAAGATTAGGGATGGAAATGATAATGCCCAATTACGTTTTGGCAAGTGGGTCCCTTTGGTGCTCCTTCAGAATCCCACACTTTGCAACTGGTCTCTCTCTCCACTAGGTTGTGAATTTTTTGAAGGCACAGTATCTGGCATACATGAATTTTCATAAATGCTTTTGGAATGAACAAAGCTTTTTATATTTTGCAAAGTATTTTCATATACTGTCTCTCAAAAAGCACAATTGACCACTATAATTGAAACCAGCTGAGATACTAAGTCTAAAATTAGTCAACTACACAACTGCCAAGAGGTAACTCTTCCTCGAGTCCCCAGGAGAGACGGTTGAGCCTGGGCCTGTGTTCCATGAGCCAGGACCTCCTGAAGACAAGAATCCTAACAAATGGGGATAGGTGATCCGCATGGAAGATATTCAGTCTCTAACGTTCACGTGGGCTTGAATCATCTAGGGATTCTGATTCAGTAGGACTAGGGTGAGGCCTGAGATTCTGTACTTCTCAGAAGGTTGTAAAGATGTCACAGTTGACCTCAAATCACACTTTGAGTAGCAAGGGCTTAGGAGGGCCCCCCACAACAGCCATGAAGCAAACAGCAATACTGGACTTGGAGACAGAACACCTGGGCTGAATATATACATGAGTGCCAAGCAGAAATGATAACTCTACCACTGACTAGCTTTTGACCTTGGCCAGATAGGCCATTCTGTCTGTATTCTAGCTGAAAAAAAAAAAAAATGAGTATTAAGATGCCTACTTGATAGAGTGCTGTGAAGTTTTAATAGATGTGGGAAAAAAAACCCTGGCTCAGACCAGCCTCCATAAATATCTATTTCCATCACTAGACTGGTGCTACCTATTTTCAAACAGGCTCTCCTCATTATGAAATATCACCCTTAGACAGCAATTCACCTGTAGCCGGTCAGATCTGATGACCTCACTGAGAAAACTGAGCTGAACTGCATTTACTGTAATGAACAACCATCTAACAAACTATAAATAATGTCAACCTAATTTGATTTTTCCTCTGAAGGCATGACTCTAAGCCATAACTAAACTTTGGTCTGCCCCTAATTGTAAATCAGAATCAGTTCTTATTTATGTGATGGAACTAGACTTTGCTAATTTAAAGACCTCCTTGATGCTGCTGGACAAGGTATTTAATCCTTTCCACTTTCCTTTTTTCTTTTTCAACAGTAAAATGGGGATGATACCTACTTTATAAGGTTGTTGTGAAAATTAAAGGACTTGACATATAGGAGACATCTAATAAATACCCTCTCTTAAGATTCACATTAGTCTACCAAGAAAATGTAGGCTTCTTGCAAAATAAGGGAAGCTTCTTTTAGCTTTTCCTCTGAGCATGCATTCGTGTGTGAGTGTTTCTATTCAGAGGTACTTAGTTTCAAGTGATAAAAGTGGTTGCTATAGAGACTTTTAAATACAACTGACTAGTGTAGATATAATATTAGAAGCAAGTCTCCAAGGAGTTAGGCCAACTCAAAAATCAAGATACAGTCTTCTGTTCAAACACTCGTCTATCTATTAGCCTCTCTTGATCATCTCTGCATCGCTTGCTGGACCATAAGTGATAATAGCTAACATCTACTAAGCCCTCCCTTATGCCAGGTACCAACTAAAACTTCATAGACTGTAAAAACCACTTTTATGCACTTCTTATGCACTTCAGACTCCTTAGCCTCACCTCTTGTTCCATCTTTCCTGACAGGCACAGCCTGTCTGGGCTCTAAGTGGCTTCAGCCTGGCACAATCCCACAGCCTTACCTCCTGCCATTCAATGTAATTCTCAGCTCCTATCACAGGCTCTATGTTTATGTCAAGGCTTGGAAAGTTACAGAATCCTGCCTGGCACTCACATATATAAAGGTCAGAGTGTGTGTGGGGTTAATGCTTCATGCAGTAAACTTTTCTCCCCTTGGAAAGATGTCCTGAGATTAGTTGATGCAGCTTCTGAGAATATGGTCCCATAAGATCAAACCGTGAGTCACACTTAGTGGTGGCCAACTGGATTACACATTCTTCCCTGCCTCACTCCTTTGTCCCTTGCTCTTCCCTGGGCTTGCAAATCCGAACAAAGTAGGCTCTGCTTTTTGGGAAATCCAGCTAAGAAATATTATCTTTTAAAATATTCACATTAACCTAACAAGGGAGGTATTTTAATAACTTCATTTTATGTGTGTGGGGGTGGGGCAGGCACTAAGACTTAGAAAGGCTGAGCAACTTACTCCCTGTTCCCAACATCACATGCCCATCCAGGACTATCCAGGATTTACGAGTACTAATGCTTGAAATCCTGAACTGTATGTTGAATCATGTTGTCTCCTTTCTTCTCCCCCAAAGCTTTCACCATAGCAATTTATATGTATAGTAAGTGTGTGAAAAAAAAAAAAAAAAAAGGAAACAAGATGAAAGATAGTTGGAAACACACACTGCTTTGAATTTCACATCCTTTCGGCCCCCTGCTTCTAACACGAGTTAATACTTCCCCAGTTTTGTCATCGACTTCAGGAACAAGGTTAAAAAATCCTAGTAAATGAGTACCTCTCCACTTTGCAATCAGCTATTCAGATAAACGCCCACTGCAGCTGCAGGTCTGGAGTAAAGTCCTGGGGTGGGGGTGGGAGGGACTTGGAAATAACTGAATGAGACGCAGCCCCAGGCATCGGCCAGGCTCTGGATGGCGACAATCCAAGGAGTGGCCCATAAAAAGTGGGATTTGTGGCCCCTTCCTGGGTCGATCTGAAATGAGGATTTGTGAAGCCTGGCATTTTCATAGCAATTAATTATTTCAACACACTTTACCTATCACCAGGCAACTAAAGGCATGTCTCATGTGGTACTGCTAACACCGCTAATCCATCTGACCTTCCTGCAAGGTAAAAATCTCTTCGTTTTTATCCCCATTTGGCAGATTTTAATTAACTTCTCAAGGCCAAGCAGTTAATCAGTGGAAAGCGAAGATGAAAAGTGGGACACCTGCCTCCCCGTGTGCTCAGCACCACCAGCCGCCCTGCCACTGTCTTCCCTGCCGAGGCCTGGGTCTGCCAGAAAACGCTGGTGGCCTTCCCCAGGAGAGAACCCACCAGCCTAAGAGGAAGTCACACTGCATTACCGGTTTCCTTCTGCGGCAAAATAAATGAGTCTTTTAGCTCTAAGGTTGAGTTTTTCTTTAAGATGGGGATACTTGTGCCCCATTGTCAAAACCCATGGAGGTTAAAAGATTTTCTATCAAATTGTTTGAGTAGGACCGTGATGTCATCTGTGTGGCCCAAAGTAAACAGACCTACAACATGTTCCCAATGCCAGATACACAGGGGAAGACAGGGTTTTTAATACAGCTAAGAGGCAAATAAATCAATTCTTAAAAGGCGAGCTAAGCCTGCCAAGCAGGCAGTTACAGGAACTGCCTCCGAGCTGCACTTGAGGTTCTACTGTAAAAGCACCAAATTACAGTTTTTGTCTCAAAATAGATAGGAGATTGAATGGAGATGTCTGGGTATTTTTGGAGTCTGAGAACATTTAGTGCCCTCAACACCAAGTCTTCTATTAAAGTTCCATGAGGCAGGTAGATGGGTGGTTACCTGGAGAATGTGATTCTCTGCCTAATGGCACAGTGATCAGGGGATGGAGCTTCGCTAGGCAGGTAAACAGTTCTGTTTTGTTTTTGTGATGAGAGCCAAAAAGAGCATTTTTAAATGTTAGACATTACTGCGTAGGATCTGTATGACTCTCAGCAGAGAAGCAGAATTTTTTTTACAAAACCGATAAGGTTAATAGCTTTGGGTGTCTCTATATAAACGGTGGCTTTTAATGAACCACAAACCACATATCTTGAGCTGCCATCTCCGGTCCTTAGCAGAAACACCTCCTTACACTCCTCTACACACCCCGGTGCTTTAGGAAAGCTTTGGAACACTATTTTCTAGGGTTTTTTTCCTTCTTGTTGTTGAGCATTGGTGTGTATGACAGTCCAGGTCCTAATAAGAGATTCATCCTGTTTATTTTCTGTGAGATGGTTGCTAACAAATTCCATTCACCCCTCTCTTTCCTCTATTCCTGCAAATTATATTAAAGTTGCGTATACTTATATGACTTATTTCATCAATATTAATTTCAAAGTAAGTATTAGACACCACTATTTAATGTCTCTGACTGTCACAGAATCATAATAGGAGGGATCTTGCTAATAAAGAATAGCAAATGCCTGTAAGATAAGACAATGTTTGTAAAATCCTTAGCACAGTGCCTGGCACATAGTAATTGATCAATAAATGGTAATTTCTAATATCATCATCTCTAGTCACACCTCTGGTTGGTTAGGCATATTCTGTATTAAGTTTTAATTGAAAAATAAATTTAGGAGAAGCAGAGCTTTTTATCACAGATTTGATCCAAAAAGTAAAGTCAATGGCCAGAGGGTTATTACAGACTAATGCCACCTTCCAGACCTTCAATTCAATTCAAAGCCAACAAATATGCTCATATCATAAGATCCTCATCTTAATACTTATATAATTTCATTTAGAAAACCACTGTATTTTAGTTTACTTTTCAAATACTCATATTCAGATAATCATTGCTTAAGATATGGGATAAATAAAAATAGATTCCACTTAATTGAAACCATGAGGGAAATAAATCCATCTCTTCAAAAACTAAAACTCCTTCATATAAAAAGGAAGTCCAATTATTGCCGGGTCCATTCTGTTACCATTCTCCTTTTTAATTTTCCATTTATGATTCTTTTATTGGTACACACAGGGGTCAGGCCTTGGTCATCTGAACAAAAGTTTATTTCAAATAAAGACGTTTTAGTTCTTTGTTTTTCAAGGCGATGCTTCTTTGTTGTAGAAATTTGTTTTCTGGAGGAATTGGGGAGAGGAGGAGAACAAGAACAAGACAGAAGGGACACAATACTCGAACGAGAAAACAATGGAAAACAAATAACTTGCCTCTGGACTCCACACAGAGGAGCTGTCCGTGGCATAGGAGTCTTCAAGTCCCCGGTTATTGAAAGCCGTCTCCATCTCCAAGCTGCCCTCTGTGGACTGGCGACTGAGGCTGCGGACCACGCCGGTCTCTTGAGAAGATGTGCCATGGTGCCTGATGTCTCCCACCTCACATGGGGACTGTGAGTGGTCATCTTCACCATAAAATAGGTTCTCAGAATAATTCAGTTGGCTGGCTCCATCCAAATCTAAATGTGTAATAAGGAAACTATTTCAAATGTATTATTATTTTACAGCTATTTACCTAGGGAAATTAAGCATTAGCAACTATACCAATAAAGACCTCAAGAACAAAACCCAGCAAATAACACCTGCAGAAATATAATTCCATTCATATGATGAGTAAACTTGGTTCATATAATCAAAAAGACCATTAGTTCTTTATACAGGGTAGAAGTGTAAATACTTTTTAATATTATGAATATAGAGTGTATATTTCTGTTAGGAGACTAAAAGAAACACATTAGCATTTTTGTGGGAGCTAGTGACCACAAGACTTCGGGGATGGATCTAGAAAGCAAGAACAGCAGTCTACTATGGCAATCACATGGTCTCTGCTTTTCCATTCTTCATTTTATCTTCCATGGTCACCATATTACCCCCTGCTTAAAAGGCTTCAGTGGTTCAAATAAAAAGTTCTCTGCTTGATTCATGGAGGGAAGATTGGACTCGGATTCAGATGATCTGGGTTTAAATTCTAGCTCTGTGTTAAGAAATTGGACAATTTGAATTATCTGAATCCTTGTTTGCTCATCTATAAAATGATGCTATGAGCCATCAGACAGATATCAAATAATGTCTGCCTGCTAGCCACCAGGCCTTCCATAAATATCAGCCTTTGTCTGTCTGACCCAAACTGGTTTCTACTACCTCCCAACTCACTGTCACCTGTGTCTCACTGGCTCATGAAAATGCTTGTGATTTTCTGTTCACAAAGGTCCTCAAGCTGTTCCTCTTGTACTTCCCTTCCTGTCTATCTAAAGTCTTAACAACTCCCAAATCTTTGACTCCTTCAAACTCAGTATCTTTCCCAAACTTCCTCCTCCTCCTTTCCTCTTCTCCTGCTTCCTACCTCTCTCTCTCTTTCATTTTCTTCTCTCTCTCTCTTCTCTTTCTCTCTCAGTACTGTGTATTTGACAAACACACTAAAAAAAAAAAAGTCCACAGAAAATGACAGAACAAGGGATATTCTATATGTAAAACTCTACAACATAAAGCAGAATTTTCTTCTAAGGCTCTAATTAGCACACCCATTCCTCACATACATGACACTAAAATGTCCTATTAAACAGTGGGTCATCCATCAACGTGTGTAGCACCCAGCAGGACTGTAGCACAAAATCTAACTTTGCCAAGAAATTACCCCCATAAAATTGTCTCATGACTTCAGCTCCTATGGTGATAATACCTAGATCAGTAATAAGGGAATTTTCAAAAGCTACATTAAGCCTTGAAAAGCTATTCATAACTGAAAAACATAAGAACTATATTAATGTAACAAACCATTTTCCTTGACAGACATTCAAAGATGAATAAGAAAAGCAAATCTGGGGTACGAGTCAAGTTGCAAGGAGGAGGAAAGGGAAAGGTGATTGATTCACTGTTACATAAAGCCGTCTTCCCGTGCTTTAAATTAAAGCAGATCGAGTCACCTTAAACACATACAGAGAAGTAATTGCCTGTTGTCAGAGAAATGTATCCTGACTTTTTAGAAATTACAGGGCATAATTATGTCACATCAACCATATTTATTTCAGCACAGATATTCTTGAATTTGTTTAGTCCATATCCCACTTTGATGGAGTGTGACCGATTACTTTTTTTCACTCTCCCAAAGTCCTCTCTCCTGCCATCACCCATATACTCTTTGCTTGCCATCTGTGACAGTCAGTTCTACCTGTCCATGTGGCTAGCCTACGGACCCCAATCATTCAAACACTAATTTAGGTGTTGCTGTGAAGGTACTTTGTAGATGTGATTAAAGACCTTAAGTAGTTGACTTTTAGTAAAGGACATTATCCTGTATAATCAGTCCATTGAAAGACCCTAAGAGCAGAACTGAGGGGTCCTTGGAGAAGAAGAAATTTCACCTATGGGCTGCAGATTTCAGAGCTGTGTGATTCTGTTGCCTAGCCAGCTCCCACGAGTGCTCTCTTCTTCGCAGTATTTCTCTTTATATATGTATAAAGAGATCCCTGATATCGCCTTGATAAATATAAAATCCTGATTAATACACCATCTCAAACACAACTGCCCACAAATTTTAAGCATAATTGAGCTGTTATTCATGACACAAGGAAGGTAATGTCTAGCTGTTACGTGCTATCCTAAGAACTAAATATTTCACAAGCAAAAATAAGGCCTTGCATGAAAACCAAAGGGAAAAAACCTCCAATAAGTAAACTATTATTCTGTAGCCCACCTTTCATACCCAAAGACTTGATGCACAACCTCTAATCCAGATCACTTAGCCCAAACCCTCTTTGGCGTTGTCAGGAATGCAGTGACAATTAATACAAAGTAATACCAAATTAGATACATGAGATAAGAGAGAAGCTATCTGGAAAATGAAGATCGCATTGCCTTGGTTCTAACAACTTCACCACTCAGTCTAGAATGAAGGATCTCACTTAAGATGAAACATAAGACAACCTACCAGTAATTTATTCCTGGTTCAAATTTAGACCTTTAATTTCATTGATCTGATATTTTGAGTACATTTTCAAAGTAAGACTTTCCTGCAATTAAATTTGATCTTAGAAATTCATGTTTAAGGAAGAGTGGAAAATAGTTAAATAAGGAACAAGTAAAAAAAAAAAAAGTCCTCTCTGGTGTGGACCCTTAATCTCTTCATTATTTTTATTTTTGAAACAAATTCACTGAACTAAAGACAAACAAAAAGAAATGACACAGAAAAAAAGATAATGTAATAAAAATTACATTATGGAAGCAACTGAGGTGTCCTACAATAGACGGTTGACTAAATAAGCTGTGGCACATATATACAATGGAATATTATTCCGCCATAAGAAGAGATAAAATACTGTCATTTGCAACAACTTGGATGGACCTCGAAATAATCATACTAAGCAAAATAAGCCAAATAGAAAAAGTTGAAAATCACATGATATCACTAGAATAAAAATTACATTAACATTTTCATAGCATTTGATAAGCTAAAATTTAGCATACAGTTATTCATTTCTAGAAAAATCCTGTTAATTTTTTCCAAAAATCTATAGGTAATTCATTCAATGTAGTGGACTTTTTCCTCTCTTTAGTGGAGAAAAATGTACCTTTTCTATTACCATCTGTCAAAAAATTCAGAATCACCAGTTATGACAAAAGTTGTTGTTAATTTCAGGAATAGTAAGGATTAGAGTGGTTATCAGAACTCTCAGAACATTGGCCAGTAATGTAAATCAGGAACTAGATAGTTAGGCTTCTGGGAAATGGGGCCATTATCTTTAGAATTAAACAAGCTACTCTTAGGGAACCAGCTGCTATTAACTTTCATTAGCTAACATTTGCCCTCTCAGTGGAAAGAGACAAACAGGGGAGGGTGTAAGGAAATGACAGAGTGTCAGTATTATGCTTGGTTACAGAAAGCATGTATTTCTTGGCTTTTCTTCGGCTTTTAAAAAGAATAGCAATAAAATATATTATGTTAGCTCATATCAATAAATAAAATTACATGATGGATAGCAAATTATAATATACTTGCTGATAAATAGGGTTTTTTTGTTGTTGTTAATTCTCCTTTTTTTCTGTCCTTTTTTTTTTTTTTTTTTTGCCTGCCTCATCCTCTGTCAAGTCAGAAATTTCTCCTCTGCTATCTCTTTCAATTTTGAGCTTTCCCTTTTCTCTTTCTACTGTTCTATGTGGAAAAACATGGTAGAGCTACAAGTATCTTCCTCTGGTTTGAGTTGAACGACATGCCCAAAAGGAAAGAAAGAATGTATTAGAGAATCCAGGTCCCTAAGGTGGATATATTGTGACATTTTCACAAGCTTTTTATCCAATACACTTCACAGACCTTTCCCTGTCCTGACGTCCTACAGGGTTCTGGGCATAAAGGAGTCAGGGAGGCACTAAGAAATATTGTGCTGTTTTTTATCAAGGTCTACCTACCGTCACAAGCTGTGCTTATGCTACCTCCGAGTATCCTCTGCCCCTTTGTGAAAGGTAAACTTGGTATGAAGATGCTAGAAGATGGCATAAGACCTCGCTCTTGTAGGATGGGGCTGGAGTGGGGGTGTCCAGAAACGACAGGGAATGAAGGAGAGTGTACAGGGCATGCATCATTTGAAAAAAGGTTATTCAATGTTATTATAATACTTCTTTTTTTGGAAAATAATTGACTTAATAATACAAGTGATTAAGAGAAAGGTTTTAAAAATCTTCTGAGGTTTTATAAATACATGAAAAATAGACTCTCTGATTCCAAATGGGAGCATCTCAATGTCAGTGAAAAGGTATATGAAATTTTTGTACTTATCAGAAGGAAACAAGACTTTATAAAGCTTGATAAATACTGTTCTAGTCATTAGAATTCAAAACGTACAAAGCAAAAACAACAAAGAAGGAAAGGGTCCCAGCATCTGGGGTCAAGCTTGGCACTTCTGATCCATTCCCTCCCCTAGTTCCCTGCAGGACAAGGTGCCTGCGAGGTTTGAAACTGCCCGTTACACCGCCCCAGCGTCTGGGTCCTGCCCCACTCTCTCTTCCTCTCTAAACTCTCAGATGCAAGTGCAGTGGTTACGTGGCTCAAAAACGTCCTTCCTAGTGGCTATCCCTGGTCTAGACAAAGGAGGGGTCTGACGCAAAGAATACCTTCACAAGCAGACACTTCTGTGCTGTCCTCTCGACCGGTCAAGAGTAAGCGGCGGAATTTTGGGTTCTGCTCCAGTCCTGTCTGCTTTCTGTTCTCAGATGCTCGTGAGCGGAAACTCTGGGACCGGGACACAGAAATCTCAAATTGTTTGATCACCTCCTCGTCAGTGTCTGAAGACGTGCACGGCTCTTCATCATCTTCAAAGCTGGTCACTGGAAGCAAACGAAAGCCATGAGTCTCAGGTGAGGCCCGTGAGAATACAGACGATGGGAGAAACAGAGAACATGGGCACTTAGTCTGGATCAAGCAGTCTCACACTGGAGAGAAAGAATTTAAAGGCCTCTTTGAAACACAAATTTGAGTCCAAACAAATAAAACAGGAAGAAAAGGCTTATGAGAATAATTAGAAATTTATGGCTAAAACCCAGGAGAAACCATTAGGACAACGCTAATTAACACAATGAGCCCTCTTTTTGACCTGACAGCCCGGCTGATTTGTTATGTTGCCCACACACGTTCTTAAACAGTTACCCATACTGATGCCTTATGTGCAGCTCTGGTTATCAGTGATGGAAAACATGCTCTTTGCCCCATCTCAGTTATGAAAGCTCACTGAGCCCCACTTCAGAGAGGATATATTTGCAACTGAGATTTTCCAAGAGAGAGAAAGAGATCTAGTTTACACTAGAAACATTCTGATGTATTTCTCAACACCAACAACCCAACCCAAACACCATTTGAATTATGCAGACCACTTCCCCCACATCCCCAGCACACTGGTCCTCTTTCAGTTTCTCCAGCATACCCCATTGTTCATGCCTTTACATCCTTCGCCTTTATTGTTCCTTCTGCCTGGAAACCTCCCTCCCCAGGTGTTTGCATGGCTGGCTCCTCTCACCATTCACGTGTCAGCCCAACCGTCACTTCACCCTAAACACTTCCCTTGATCATCCTCCTGAAGCAGTTCTCTTCATAGTGCTTTATTTTTCTCTTCTCTCCCATAACATCCACAAAAATAAAGATGTCTTCTGTTTTCTTAAATGATGTGTGCCCATTACGTAAAAAAAAAAAAAAAAATGCCGTTGCACAGTTAGTGCTTAATAAACACTCATTCAATGTTGAATAAATTGGTGAATACCCAGTATTTTCTCCCAGCTGAAGACCCCCACCCCTCAACGTACTCAGCCATGGTTTCCTGAGCCTGGAGTACTCTTCAGCCCCCTTCTAGACTATTCGAGAATTTAGCTTATCATTCAGGTTTCAGCACAGACATCACTGCTTCCAAAAGCCTTTCCTGGGCCCCTTAAATCAGGTGCGGGGCTCCTTCCACACGATGTAAAATGACTCACTGTCATGCCCTGTTAGTGCTCCCTCGTGCTGTCACAGAATTCCCTATTTAACTGCTGATCATACCACCTCGTCTGTACACACCAGGAGAGAAAGGGGCACAACAGAAGGCCCACATTTGCCTCCCTCCAGGCCCTATCTCTGTGCCAGGCACATGGCGAACAACTCTGTAAATATTTGCTGCATATGAACTGGAACGATAACTAATGGGGAGTTATTTTTCAAATATTTCCTCCTTCCATCCAAACGCCACAATGATTCTGGGGAAGAATATGGTTGTTACTTCACAGATGGGTCCTGAAGATCACTTCTAAATCAGAAGCTAAGAAAAAAATTTTAAGTGAGAAAAATACTTCAAACACCAGTCTGGTCAAAATTTTTATTCTATGGCTTATTTAAAAGTTTATATTTCTGAGGTTCTCTGGAATGACAATAATAACAAATGCTTTTGAATACTTTTTATGTGCCAGGAACTATCCTAAATGCCATACACATATTATCTCATTTAATCTACCTGAGACCCCTATTATTGTTCCCATTTTCCAAGTAAGAAAATTGAGGCAGAAAAAGTCTACAACTGCCAGTAAAGGGCAGAATGAAGATGAATCAAGGCAGCCTCTTTCTCTAGGTCACGTCTCTAATCACGATGCTGGAGAACCAGAGAGAGTTGGAAATAACTCTTCTTCTCCCTGCTTACATTGACCAGCTGAGTCCTTGTGGTCAAGTGCCTTAAGCTCTCTGGCCCTGTTCCATCATCTGTGGATCATTTCCAATGTCTGGATCATTGCCCAGGTCTTTTCTAGATCTAAATCCTCCAACTCAAAACTTCCTGACCACGGGCATTAAAATTCGATCTGCTTCTCTCTTTCATGGAACAATGACTCTAAGAACATGAGAGCACATTATTATCAGCTCACTAAATTTTATTGGCTGTGACCAGCACCATGGGAGGACTAGGTTTCCCACTAAAACTCCAACACTGTCCCCACAGAAAACCACCACCATGGGCAGTCTGCTCATGTCTCGACACGCTCATGCCTCCACATAGCACCGTGGAATGGGGAGAACCCTCACATGTAGAAGAGATCCAGAAGCCTATTGGAACAAAGTTAAACTTATTCCACCTTTAGAGTGTAGGGCCAGCTAAGCACCTGGGAGGGAGTCAGGGAGAAAATCCATGGGAGGGGTGGTTGCGTTAGACATCTATCTGGAGTTCTTTCCAACTCACATTCCATTCCATTGGTATTACTAGGTGATTTTTTTTTTTAATTTAAGTAGTCATAAATCATCCATTTCAATTTTAGTGAGTTAGCTCATGGAAATTTCCACATGTATAAAATAAGTAATTAGAAGTCATTAAGTTACCCATATGCAGTCCTTGATTTTTTACCCAGTGAGTCACTGATCACCCATGGAGCAAAGATTCTCCTCATTTGATATAATAATCTTAATAGTAATCATAACATTTTCCATTTATTAAATATATACTATATGCCAGGCACCTTTCTTGGGACTTTGCACATATTATCCCATTTAATCATCACAGCAACACCATGAACTAGACATTATTATTATTATTATGCCCATTGTAGAGATAAGAGACAGAGGCACAGAGGAGTTATGTAAGCTGTCCTAGGCAACAAAGGTAGCACAGAACAAAGCTGGGATTTAAACATATAAGTTATATTCTTAGCTACTGTGTACATCATCACACATCCCTGCATCAAGACACTAGAGCCATATCTCACTTATTTTTCAGAGTGAGGTAATAAGGAACTCTGCTGCTTCTACCCTGAAATATGCCCGGAGATTGCTTCCTTTGTGAAAAGAGCAGAGCAGCGGGAAGAACAGTAAGTCCATGTGGGAGTGTATGCATACAGGCAGGCTGCCCCATACCTGGCTATTGCTCCTTATGGGATTATAAATACAACTACTGTGCTATTCTAAGCATCATTCCCCAAGAATCTCAGGGAATTCTCCACCTAAACACAAAACCTGCCATCCCTCTTGGGAACACTGAGCAACAACAGAGGTAGACAGTGGCTCTATGACCATAATAAAAGCAGTCCGTATACAGCATTTATCATGCGTCGGGCATTCTTCTAGGACTTTACAGATCTTAACTTATTTACTCCCATAATAACCCAATGAAATAGGTACTTTATTACCCATTGTATGGATGGGGAAACTGAAGCACAGTAAGGTTAGTAATTTGCCATAGTCATAACTGTTAATAAATAATGGAGCGATATTCAAACCCAAGCTGTCTCACTCCAAAATCAATATGACCACATTATGCTTCCTCTATTATCTGCTGCCTCAAGCAAAAAACTTCTTAAATCCTGGTTAAAATCTACAAACTCCATTTTGTCACTGAGAAGACAACGTCACATAGGTTGAGCTGGAAAGAATTTTCATAAGCATCCATCTATTCCCTCATTTTCACAAAGAGAAACCAAAGTCCAAAAAGGTCAAGCACTTCACCCACAAGTACAGCACTCCAGGCCCAAAGGCAGGTCTCCAGTGTTCTAAGTCAATGGTTTTGCAAACTCTCTCACCAATGGGTTAGTTTTTCTAATTCAAATCTCAACTCTTGTAATTGTTTTTATCATTTTTTTATTATTAGTTTCAAGTATACAGTACACTGGTTAGACATTTACACAGTTTATAAAATGTTCTCCCTGATTACTCTGTCTTCCCTCTGGCTCTACATGTAGCCATTACATTACTGCCAACTGCATTCCCTATGTCATGCTCCCCATTCCTGTGACCATCTATCAGCTACTAATATGTACCTCTTTAACCCTTAATCCCTTTCTCCTAGCTTTCCCACCCCCCTTCTCTCTAGCTATCACCAGATTGTCCTCTACATTTGTGTTTTTTTCAGTTAGTTTGTTCTTTTTGTTCTTTAGATTCTACATATAAGTGAAATCATATCGAACTTATCTTTCTCTGTCTAACTAATTTGCTCAGCATAATTCCAACTCTCCTGTTTTTGAAAGATCCTAGCTACTCACCTTGTAATGAGTCTATGTCAACAACTGAATAGCTGAATAGTTATTATCAAAAGGACAAGTAATTACAAGTGTTGGAGAGGTTGTGGAGGAAAAGGAACCCTCATACACTGCTGGTGGGACTGCATATTGGTACAGCCACTATGGAAAACAGTATAGAGGTTCCTCAAAAAACTAAGAATTGATCTACCATATGATCCAGCAATCCCTCTACTGGGTATTTACCCCAAAGACTCGAAAACCCATATCCAAAGAGATATTTGCACATCGATGTTCATAGCAGCATTGTTCACTATGGCCAGGTTATAGAAGCAACCAAAGTGTCCTATGATAGATGATTGGATAAAGAAGCTGTGGTACATATATACAATGGAATATTATAAGAAGAGATGAAATATTGCCTTTTGCGACATGGATGGACCTTGAGATAATCATGCTAAGCAAAATAAGCCAGACAGAAAAAGTTGAAAATCACATGATATCACTTACATGTGGGATATAAACCTAAAAGCAACAAAAAAAAAACCAGGACAAACATACAGAGACTTGTGGACATGGACAATAGACTAGTGGTAACCAGAAGGCAGAGGGGGGAGGAGGGTGGGAGAGACAGATGGGGTAAAGGGGTCAAATATGTGGTGACAGAAAGAAATCTAACTATGGGTGGTGAACAAACAATGCACATAAATTGTACACCTTAAATTTACTGAATGTCATTAACCAATGTCACCATAATTTTTTTTAAAAAATTGAATAGTTGATCTGAGTTTCATTCAACTTAAATCTTTGAGAATCATGAAGTCTCATCTAAGTTAAGGCACTTATTTCAGAGAGAAGATAGTATCTTGTGACATGACATATCAAATACCAAGTTCAAACCCCTTTCAAGGTAAGTATGTGGGAAATAGCACAGTGGGACTGTGTATTAAAATCTTCACTCCTTTATCCACTTAGCTTGCTAAAATAACACAAAAACAAGTTGCATAATTACCATTGATGAAGATACATCTTGAAAATGTGATTGTTTATTTCATTCAAACACAGAATGCAGAGAGATCTTGAATATAACCTAAATATCCATCACCAAAGAGAAGTCAGATTCTTCTGCAACCTTTGTTCATGTGCACTGTTGGGCTTCTTGCACTGGCAGGAAGTTGATGACAGGCAGAGGAGCTATAGTAGACAGACCTATCAATACCTAATGCCTAATTCAATGAAGGCAGATTGTCCCTCCTCCAAATTTTAATGATTTCTTTTCTAGTTTAAATAAGGAGAGGCAGAGGAAACACTATCTTCATCTTCTACATTTAAGAGACAAGAAAGTGGGGCCCCAATGCCACAGAAACTGCCTGTCAGGTAAAACACCAGTTAAGGCTAGAGTGGTTAAGAATATGGAATCTGGAGTCAAGGTGCCTCAGTTTGAATCTGGTATCTTCCAAATGCTAGTTTGAGACCCACAGAAGCTCTGTAATCTTTCTGATGAACATCAGTGTCCTTATTTTGATATTCCTCACTTCTTAAAGTTGTTGAGAGGACTAAATGAGATAAACCACATAAAGGCACTTAGCATATACCTGGCATATATGTTAACTATCATTATTATCATGTCCCATCATGGCAGTGCCCTGTGTGGAAACTCTTTTACGAAGCCTTACATTTACATGCAAAGGAAAGAATGTGCCTGTTCTTACAGGGTCTAACTTAAAAATTCATCATCAAGGGTGCTGTGGGGGAAGGGTGGAAGAAACAAGAGCTTGGACAGGAGAAGATTTAGTTGATATGTGGATTGTATGACCCTCCTTACCTCACTATCTTTCTCCTCAAATCTGGAGGTGGAGCGCTCTGTAAGAGTTGGCAATGCTGTCTGCATGTGGGCAGTGCCCAACACCCCTCATGTTGTTGTTTCTTTTCAGGCAACAAAACCACCAACTGGTAATGCAAAGAGATTATTTCTTAATCCTGTCTGCTGTTTTACAAATGTAAGAAGAATTTCTAAATGATCGGTGCAGCTCCAAACTTATTAATTCCTTCCCACCCACATATGAGCAATTAGGTGGAGGGAAGTACTGTTCATATCTTAGAGATGGAAAGTGGAGACAGGTAGAGGTGGGCTGTGCTCAGTTGTGCAGTGCTGGGGTGCTACTTTTAGCTACAATTGCAGGAAATCCCTTAGATGCCAGATTTCTCAATACCCACAGCAACTGTCTACCCATGGTGACATGGTGATAGGGACAAAAATAAAAGCAAGACATTGGTTAACTTGAAAAAGCAGAAGGCAGGTCAAAGGTGACAACTGTCCATTTCAGATTCTAAGAAAATGGTCACATTTCTAGAAGCGTGATCCAGCCATTCTTGCATCCAGGCAGCATAGGAAAAGGGTTTTTTTAATAAATCATCCAGCCTTATTTTTTTTCACACTATGCTCTTTGGAGGTCGAGGGTTCCATAAAGGAGCTACAATGCCACTGTTGCACTGAGCAGGTTAAGCTATATGCCCTCTACCATCATGACTATTTCATTTTAATATGGCTTATATTTTTTTTATAAGATTCTGTTGAGAAATTTAAAAATAAGAGTTCTGACACTTTTTAAAAGCTTGAAAAACTTAGATATAACCCAACTCCCTCATTTTAGAGAATAGAACCTAAGTCTAAAACTCCTAACGGGACTTATTTATAGTCAAATAGCTAGTTAGTGGCAGAGGAAAAATTAGCATCCGGTTCTCCTGTGCACACCTGTTTTGTCACCCTACAACTTGTCTGAGCTGTTTTGACAACTCCATTTTGTACATGAACAAAGAGATGACATTTGTAATAGTTAAATATAAGTGAGTCAAATAAAAAAAATCTTTTTTTAAAATTAGTAAAATACAGATTACTATGTGAGGGAAAAGTAAGTTACAATATTGAGGATCCAGCTCTGGTAACAGCAGAATAAGTGATTCGAACTAACCTCCTAATAACAATTATAAATTCACATAAAATGAATTTTAAACCAACTATTTAAGTCAGAGAATGAGCAACAGCAGGCGGAAACTACAGGAAATCCAGTTATTGAAAGAAGGAAACTTTACTGGGTGAAATACATGGTTACATGGTTTTTCTGCTAAAAGTACTTCAATGTCAGTGAGGCACAGGGCATCTAGGACTCAAGCAGAAATCAAAAGCTTTACTGACTTGAGGTGTCAGAGGACAAAAGTCAGGGCAGCCAGAGCAGCTGGAAATAAGAGAGACCCCAGAAAGGAGGGCACCACAAAGAGAAAACCCCAAGATCACATATAAATTCAAATACTTGGCTAAAACTTGAACTATGGATATATGGGGGAAATTGAAGGAACCCAGAAAAGTCAAAGCTAGAAGGCTAAAAATTTGAGCATTTTGGCTGTAGTATACCATAGGGGAGATTGAGTTAGGAGTTTGAGTCTGGCCAAGTTAGAGGGTTTGGGAGACACCCCAGGTTTTCCATTAAAACTAGAAGAGTCAACCTTAGAAGTAACAAAAAAACTGAAACAAGCTCAATGTAACAAAGTATAGAAGTATACTTCATAAGTCAAAAGGAATCAACTAGTAATTTAGTTGTAGACTAAAACAAAAAGTAACATTCTTCACAGGAAGATGGAAGAATCTAATGCCTCTACGACATTTCATTCATAATGTCCAGTGTAAGATCAAAAGTTACCAGACATACAAAGCTACAAGAAAAATGTCAATCATAAAAGAAAGGAAGAAGCAGTCAATAAAAACTAGCTTCAAGATGACTCAGATGTTGGATGTAGAAGACAAAATCTTTAAAGCATCTATTATAAATATATTCAAAGGGAAAAGTGTCATAATGAATACATAAGGGTAATTTCAGCTGAGAAAATGGAAATAATAAAATAGAATTAAATAAATAATAATGATTGAAAATAAAATCTCAGAAATAACAAAACATTTACTGGGTTGGTTTTATAACAAATTTGAGATTGCAATGAACTTTGAAATATTCAATAGAGAGAAACCAATCTAAAGAATGAAAAATTTGGAAAAATAAATCCCCAGTGAACAAGGTAATATATCAAGTTGTCTAAAATATGTATAACTGGATTCTAAGAAGGAAAAAATAAAAAAGAAAAAAATGTGGAAGAAAATATTTTTTAAATAATGGCTGAGAATCTCCCAAATTTGGTGAAAAAACAATTAACATATAGATTAAAATTTGAACAACCTAATTCAAAAGTTCAATAGTTCAGCAAATCATAATCAACCAGCTGAAAATCAAAGATGAAGAAAAATGTCTGAAAATAGGAAGGGAAAGAAAAACACATTACATACAGAAGAATAAAACACATCCCATACAGGAAAACAATAATACAAATGAAAACTGACTTTTCTCAGAAAAAAAATTGAAGCCAGTACATAATGAAATTACGTATTTAAGTGCTGAAAGAAAAAAAATGTCAATGCTGAATTTTATATCCAGAGAAAATCTTTCAAAAAGGAATGTAAAATAAACACATTTTCATATAAAATAATAGAGAATTCATTAGATTAGCATTTCAAAAATATTAAAGAAAGTTCTTTATGTAAAAGATAACTGGTAACAAACTAAATCTCAGATCCAAAGGAAAGAATAAAGAATAACAATAATAATGGTACATATGTGGGTAAATATAAAAAATATTTGATGTTTTTCTTCTTTTTTTTTTCTAAAACTTAACTAAAAATATGTACTATTGCATTGTGGTGCTGATAAAATGTGGAGGAGAAAATATGAGATAACAATAACACAAAGGAGAAGAAAGGTAATGATTTATATTATTGTAAAATATAAATCATTATAAAGTGGTATAATGTTGTGGTATAATACAAATAGTAAATATTGCAAAGTGATACAATATTAACTCAAAGTGGATTGAGAGGAACTTAGGATGTGTACGTAATTCTTAGTGCAACCAATGAAAAAAGAAAATACAAATAGATATAGCTAAAAATTAAATTAAAATTGAATGCTAAAAACAACAGAAGCAACAGAAGATAAAAATCTGATATCACAAATAGAAAACAAACATCAAAATGACATAACTAAACCCAATAATGTTCACACATTAAATACAAATGAAATAAACATCCACTTGAAAGTAGAGTTTGTCAAATTAAATAAAAAAGCATGATCCAACTTTACGATGACTATAAGAAACATACTTTAAATATAAATACACAGATAGGTTAAAAGTTAAAGGATCTAAAAGATATGTAAACTGTAAGCATAGAAAGCTGGTGCAGTTATATTAATATCAAAGTAGACTTCAAGACAAGATAAAGAAAGATATTTTATAATGATAAAGTAATCAATTCATCAAGACACAAAAATCATAAGTGTCTATGTACATATTAACATGACTTCAAATACATGATGGAAAAACTAATAGAAGTTGTGGGAGAAATAGACAAATTCAAAATAAAGTTAAATTTTTTTAAAATCAGTAAGTATAAAAATTTATATTATGACCCAACAAATAGTTCACTGTGATGATGTGAACTTGAAAAGATAGAGTATTCTGCAGTTGTAGGGTACAGAGCTCTATAAATGTCAAATAATACCGATATCTACACAACTCTTAGAGAAAGTAGATGCAGATAGAACCTTTCTCAACCCAGCATAATCCTAATACAAACATCTGACAAAGGTATCACAAGTATAGGAAATTGTAGACCAATATAACTTATGATCATGGTTTAAAAAAATCCTTGACAAAATATTAAAAACTGGAATTCAGTAATGTAGTAAAGGGATCATACATTATGATCACATAAGGTTTATCCTAGAAATGCAAAGTTAATTTAAAATACTAAAAGTAATTGATATAAATCATCAAATTAACACAATAAAAAGAAAACCAAATAATTCAACAGTTACAGAAAAAAAGATATTTACAATATTCAACATCAATTCCAATAAAAATTTTAAAAATTTTTTGCTCACTAGGGATACGCATTAATCTAAAAAGAGGGATCTACTAAAATTGTACATCTAACATCAAAGATGAGACCCTTATTGAATTTAGCAGTCATTATATAAAATCAATCCTATTTATATACTTGACAACAGATTCAAAGTGAAATTTAAAAAAATTATGTTTACAATAACATCAAAATACATTAATACTGAGGAATAAATTAACAAGAGGTATTGAAAACTATCACACTAAAAGCAATAAAATATTACCGAGAGAACAAAGACTCAAGATGTTAATCTCCCCAAACCAGTCTATTGATTTAAAGCAATCAAAATCAAAATCCAAGCAGATATTTTGTAGAATTTTATGAATCGACTCTAAAAAGTATAAAGAAACATTCAAATAATTTTTTAAAAAAGAACAAACTGGGAGTACCAACCTACCTGATTTTAAGACTTATTACATAGCTACACTAATCAAGACAATTTGCTATTGGCAAAAAGATAGGCTGATAAATCAGTAGAATAGAATTAGAAATAGCCCCACATAAGTCCAGAAATAGTCTAAGAATAGCCCCACACAAGTATAGTTAATTTTTTTTTTTGCAAAGGTGCTAAGGCAAGACAATGGAGAAATTAAAGTCTTTCCAAAATATGATACTTGAGCAAAATAAATATTAATATAGAACATCAACCTTTATCTCACAGTGTGTTTCTAGTCATAGATCTAATTGTAAAACTTTAAACTATAAAACTCCTGGGGAAAAAACATAGAAGAAGTCTTCGTAACCTTAAGATATGCAAAAGAATAACCATAAAAGAAAAAAATTAATAAATTAGACTTAATCAAAAATTTAAACTTTTGCTCTTTCAAAGATATTATTAAGAAATGAAAAAGCAAGCCATAGACTGAGGAAAAATATTTACACATATATGTCAGATAAAGGACTTGTATCCAGAATATAAAAAGACCTTTTATAACTCAATAATACACTCAGTATAAACAACCAAATAAAAAATTTCAAACCAACACTTGATAAATTAATATGCATGTGTATAAACCATGCAAAGATGTTCAACATCAGTGATCGACAGGGTACAACAAATTAAAAACAAAATGAGATACCAGTAAAATTTTTTAAAAGTGACCATATCAAGGGCAAGGAAGTAAAATGCACTGGGAGCTCTGGTATACCGCTAATGGGAATGTAAAATGGTACGACTACTTTGGTAGTTGCTTAAAAATTCAAATATACACTTGACCACATAACTTGGCCACTTCACTCCTAGATATTTCCCCAAGAAAACAAAGCACGTGTCCACACAGACTTTTACACAAATGTTCATATAAGCTTATATTTGTAATAGCCAAAATTTGAAGGCAACCCAAAAGTGCAGCAACAGGTGAATGAATAAACAAATTGTGTTGTATTGATACAATGGCCTATGAGCCAGTAATCAAGAGGAATGAACTATTTATACCTGCAACGACATGGACGAATCTCAAAAGCATTAGTTAATGGGGGAGAATGGGGAGTCAAAAAAGAATACACAAGGAAAAAAAACAGTATACATTATATAATTCCATTTACACAATATTCTAGAAAACTTTAATCTTATGATAGAGAATGAGGAATGGAGTACCAAAAGGCACAAAGAAACATTTGGAGTGATATAAGTTTGTTTTCTTGAGAGTGGTGATGGCTTCATACTTATAACATGTCAAACTCACCAAATTGTACACTTCATGTACATGAAGTTTACCGTATTTCAATTGCATCTCAATAAAGTTTTGAAAAAGTAGGTAAAGTAAAGCTATATCCCATGGCAACCTTCCCTCCCCCTACTGCAAAGCATGAGGATTCCCCTCTGCTGGTTGAAATATTCCCAGCCTTAAGTCATTCCTCTGCAATTGAAATGGCTCCAAGTCAATGAAGTCTAGAACCTGTCCTCCTGCTCCAGCCCCAGGAAAGATGTGTGAGGGCCAGAAAGGCCACCAAATGGAGCATCTCTCGAATCGCCAGTGTCTACTGGGAAGTTCTTCTGGCTTTCCAACTTATATTCTGAGTTCTTAGATAAGCCTTGAAACACATCTCACATTCAGCTCTTGTCTGACCTCTCTATGTCTCTAGTTATTGGACCCTACACCCAACAACCTAAGCTCCTGAAATCAAACCTAATAACCCTGAAGACAGACAATGCTACCACAACCTGGACTCCCCTCCTGCCATACTCAGCCCACCATATTTATCCCCATGAGCAAAAGTGTTTGCCTAGATCAGCCCCAAATTTTCCTTACACCTCTGGACAGAAATTTATATTACTAGTTATTTACCACCGAAAAGATCAGCCCTATATCCAGGGCTACTTTAGCCTCTTTAAAGCTTACGTTTCTCCCTGACCAGGACAAACTCATCCAAAATAATGAAAAGAAGCATCATGAAATCATTGACAGGTAGGGTAATTAGTTCTGACTGTGAGGATGTTCTGACAGACCTCATTTCTCACTAATTGGACTCTCTCTAGGACAAATGTTTTTTGAACACTTAGCTTTGACAAATACTCTAAGCTGTTTCTTCACTGCAACAAGGCTCACCTGGACAAAGAACTAGTGCTAAACTGTGAACATCCCTGACCCTTTTAAGCTCTGCTCTGTAATTTGTAAGCCTCCTACAAGGGAATTTCTTGATAGGACCCAAGTGTTGTGTTGTTTTCCTGCAATGGTGGCATTTACATACAAATTAATGGCCAAGACTGTAATTTACTCTGCTGAGAACTGAGGTGACCTGATAATTAAATTTCTACACATGCAGAGAAAACACAAAACCAGCATGGCTGTTCTTAGTTTCTTTTCCCCAACCCCCAATAGTTCTCCATCGCTCCAAAAAATCCTTACAAGCAAATGTGAATCAACACTTTAATTTACAAATGTTCTGATTAGAAAGACAAAAAAATTCTCATTGCCATGGATACTAAAATGCAGGGCCTAGGATGTGTAACCAAGGCTGAAAAAGATAATGAACAAATCTTGTGATTTGCAGGTGCTGTGCGTTTCTGAATTTCTAACCGTTCAGCTCATTCCACCATCTCCCCATCCCATGCTGCAAATCATCATCAAGGCAGTTTCCAAAGTTTTGTTTTATCTTGCAATAGATCCCAGTCAAGCTACATAGATAATTCCTATAACACATTTTCAAGTCTCCTCAGCACCAAACCTACAGTAAATATATCCAAATATATCATGACAACTGAAAAGAAACAGACTGAAATACTCACTTGGCTAAGTAACAGCTTTTTTAGAAGAAAAATAAAAGCCATATTCCCAAAAGAGTCACACATTTCATATATCAGATATTCAGCAGTGGTATATTAGAATTGCAGCCCCCCAACGTAGCCCCCTTCCAAATCAGATAATGAATAACTTCTCCATCTGCAGAAAAATCAATGAAAAATTTTCTAAAGGTTCTATTTTTCCCATAGTTTCTATGCCTTGGGTACCTGTTATCACACACATGCTTACACACACAAACAGATAATGAGTGAATATTAGCAAAGAAATTGCTAATCATGCTTTTTTCCTCAGCTTCTTTTGTCATGAACATGCATACTCACAGCTGCGACTGTTATATGGCTTACATAATTAGTCATATTTTCCACTGGTAAAATGATTCCTGATTCATGGTGAAAATAAACACATTAAAATTTCATGGAGTGCCACAAAGAGCACCTCAATTTTCAGGCATTGAACCACCTGAACAAATCTGGCACTGCTGAATTAGATATGTTGCCATGGATATAATAATGTCCCTTGTTCCATCTATTTTCTTAACTGTCATGCAGAGTTTGCCTTCTATTATTCTTTTAAATATTTTCTAAATGGGTTTATGTAGCTGTGATTCTTCTAGCATCTTAAGGAATTTACAGTCTTCATTCATTCTTCTCTAGTTTGTCCACTTGGTGTCTAATATACTATTAGGGGAAAAATACTTCAAAGATGAATGAAAAAATGAATTTAAAATTAGTACAATGGTGTATTAGTCAGAGTTCTCCAAAGAAATAGAACCAATAGAAGAAAAATATGGAATTGGCTTGCAAAATTATGGAGGTTGAGAAGTCCTAAGATCTGTGGTTTGCAAACTGGGAACCTAGAAGAGCCAGTGTGTAGTTCCAGTCTGGCTGAAGGCCTAAGAACCAGGAGAGCCAATGGTGTAAGTTCCAGTCCAAGGGCAGGATAAGACTGATGTTCCAGCTCAAACGGTCAAGCAGGCAAAGTTCCCTCTTACTCAGCTTTTTTGTCCTATTCAGGCCTTCTATTGATTGGGTGAGGCCTATCCACATAAGGGAGAGCGATTAGCTTTATTCAGTCTGCTGATTCAAATCTCATCCACAAACATCCTCCCAGACACACCTATAATAATATTTGACCAACCGTCTTGGCACTTCATAGCCAAGTCAAGTTGGTATGTAAAATTAATTATCACAAATATATGAAAGCTAAATGCAAAGCAGGAAGATTACCAACAAGAAGCATGTCACATGCAGGTTTTAATTCCAGCTCTAATGCTTCCATTTGGGTGACCTTGGATGATCACTAAATCTCAATTTATTCATCTTTAAAAATTAGGCAAGCTTTTGGTTCTGTCTATATGGAAGTCTGAGGCCATATAGAATCTCTCCTGCTACAAACTCGTAGGAATGCTAGTGAAATTAGAAAGAAACATGGTGTTATTCCAAATGGGTAACCACTTGTTGCAGGTCCCATAGGCTGAGATCTACAGATATTGTCTTAGGTTCATGCAAGGCTCGCTGGATTTATGACCCTAGCATAAGGCCCCTACTCTTTAATAAGGGTGCCCTTTCTTTGAAAAGCAAAATTTCATCTAACAGTCTGAGCCTATAGGAGTGGCAAGAAAGCTTGCTATCTGCTGGGGCTGTAAATTAGGGATGGAGAATCCTATGAGAAATAAAAACATCAAGTTTTTACCTCTGACACACATGTAATGTCAGTGCAGTGCAGATATCTAAAGGCAAGGAATCCATAAGAGAAATGGTTGAGACCCAATAAAAGCAAAGTGCAAAATTTCTCTGTAGGAACACTTTCACAACCCAAGGTACATGGGATTATACCCCTCAATAAGAACAAAAAGATACCTTCTGAAGATGAGCTCACCCCATGAACACACAGAATATAATACACATGAGAGATTAAACTAGCATGAAGTGGGATGAAAAACAAACTAAGGCTACACAGTAATTTCAAGACGATGAGGAAGATTTGCAAAAATTAGCCACGTATTAGCCACAGAGGAAGCTTCAAAAATACAGTTAGACCACATTCTAATTTGAAGATAGTTAAAAATAAGACTTTTAAAAATTATAAAAATGATTTTGGAAACCCAAAATCACATTTTTAAAATAATTGAGTCAAAGAAGAAACCCTAAATGGAATAAAACATTTAAAACTGAAAACTAATGAACATATCATATATATAAACTTGTGAAATATGTTTGAAGTGTACTTAAAGACAATTCATGGATTAATTTAAGATATATGCTAGAAATCCAAAAAAAAGGTTAAAAAGAATATGATAAATGGCTAATTCAAGATGTGGTCAATCAACAGATTAAACCAAGGCACAATACAAGAAATAAAAAGATAAAAGCAGATATTAATAAAAATGTCAATATAAAGAAAACATTAAGAACTAGAGAAGATAGAAACTGTGTCTTTTAAAGATAAACCATTGAAAAGATTGACTGAGACAAATTATATATTTACAAAAATAGCAGACATTTAAAAGTCACAAGAAAGAAAAACAAGTTTAAACAATTTTTAAAAAGAAAAAATAGAAAATGTAGACCAATAGCTACTGAAAAAATAAAATGTAGAAAAATTCAAAAAGAGACATATCACATCCAGATGGTTTATGTGATTCCTTCCAACTGCAAAAGAACAGGTAACTGCTCTTTTATACATGTTCTAGAAGGAAAATACTTTCTGTATCATTTTATAAGGATAGCATAAATTCAAGTAAGGCAATTTATACAATATTTCAATCTCTTATGATCCTAGTTGCAAATTTCTCAAACTAAGCAGCAGCAATCAATATGTATGCCGTATTAAGAACAAATACATCAAAAAGAAGAATTTATAGCAGAAAAGCAAAGAAGTATCAGGAAAGTCTCTTAAATGTAATTAACCACATTAATAAGTTAAAGATAAAAAGCATAATTATCTCATTAAATTTGGGAAATCATTAAATAAATTTCAGCACCCATTCTTAGTAAGAAATAATAATAAGTAAATAAAAGAAAAAAATTCTTAGCAAGTAGGAATAGAAGGAAACTTTCTCAACCTAAAAAAGAAAATATACATCACACTTGAAAGTAAACTCTTTTTTTTTTTTTAAGTATAGTTGGTCTAGGGAAATATAATCAATAATATTGTTTTCCTGGTGACAGATGATTTATAAGAATTAGTAGGGTAATCACACTGTAATATATAAAAGTGTCAAATCACTATATTGTACACCTGAAACTAATACAACTAATATAATATTATATATAGAAAGTACACTTTTGCAATCCTTAGAGAAAAAAAAGACAAGGATACATGCTCTCATCACTTCTCGGCAATTTTGTACTAGAAGTCTTGAAAAATGCTATAAGACAAGAAAAATAAATGAAGAATGTAGATTGGAAGGCAAGAAATAAAATTCCAAAAGATCAAACTTTCCATGTTTAAAAAAAAAAAATCCAAGAAAAGCCAAGGTCAACTTTTAAATTAATAAGACTTTTCCAAAGAGACTTTTGCCTCTGTTCAAGATGGAATAACAAGTACCAAATTTACCCTCACACATGAAACAGCAAAAACCTGGACATAAACAATTGTTCTCAAGATATTGAACATCACAGAACAAAAAACAGGGACACCTGAGAGATGAAAAATGAGCAAGCAAGTCCTATGATTGCCCAAGCTGACTGCCTAGAGAAAGTTTTGAGGCCACTGTGCAGGGAAGGGGAACCAAGGCAAAGCTGGTGGCCTCCCCAGTTTGAGGAGATGGAGCTAGGAGCCAAGGCTGTGAAGTTCACAAAGCAATACTAAAGAGGAGGGCTACACACACACAGAGAACTCAAGACTTCTGCTGCATTTGCACTTTCAGCGGAATACTGGTAAGTGTGTGTGCGTGTGAGAAAAGCATCTAAAGCAACGGAGCGAACCACTGGAAATGGTTGAAGATAAAAGTACCTGGATCTCACATAGAACCAGGAACAGTGCCTGGTTCAACTAGCTAGAATAGAAAACCTCGTATTACTAGGGCGTCAGCTAAACTACTCAGAATAGTTTTATCACGGTAGGAAGAGAATTAGCACTAGATAAAATATTACCTTGGTCCCACCTAACAAAGCTTAAAATCAAGACATGAAAGGACCAAACTGCTTCCAGGCAACTTAACAACATGCCAGAACAAAGCTCAAAAGCTCAAGTCAGAAGACCACGGACTTTGAAAACATAGCAATAGAAACTTATCCAAAACAAAATACAGAGAAATATAATCACTGTTCAAACATGTTCACCAGTGAGATTTTTGGGCAGCATAAAATACATGTAATTGGAGACCCTGAAGGAGGGAAGGAAACAAAAAAATTTGTGAGAAAAGGATAGAGAATGGATGGAAAGTCACTTACTTGTCCACCTGCTTAATAAACAGTATTGACTTTATGATGTGCCAAACTCAGGGCCTGATGTCAGGCACACATGTGAACAAAAACAGACCCGGCCCTCACCTGGCATTTATAATCCCACCAACTAACTCTCTTATACCAAAAGGCTCTGGAGGTCCATGAAGGAAAGGAAGGAAAAGTGGGCTCATTTAAGAAAGTGGAAATAGCCTAGATGGGTCAGTAACTTAAGAGGAGACTGCCAAGTCCATTGTTGGAACCCTTGAGATTAGATATGCTTCAGAATTCAAGTTCTCGTGGATTTTAAAAAGGCAATATAGTGCATATACCATATATTATTTAATACCCCAGTGGAGTCTGGGGCAATGCCTTGTAATAAAACACATTAATAATTAAAATGTGAATATTCACTCTGAGAGAGATAAGTAAAGGCTCTAAATAAACTCATTTCGGTTTGAATCTTCCCTGACCTTATGGAAAAATTCTAGTTTTTGATGTTTTGGATTTTGGAATTCCAGATATGGGTTAGTACACTTGTATTAAGATAATGTTGAAATTATCAATTTAAGATAAAAGCTAATTTTATGTATCTGATTTCTAGAAAAGGCATCCCAAACTATATGTTGGTATTTAATAAAACTATGTAAACCTTTTTCCCCACAAGATTTATTGATAAATTAATACATTTTAAAGATGCAGCTAACTGAAATACTCTAAAAATTCTTATTTTAGGATATTAAAGTACATTTTCAGGATAATATACAGTTCTAGGTTCTGGAAATGAAGCACGGAGTAGGTGAAGAAATTACACAAATACAAGGAAAACACTAGAAAACTAAAAGACTTTATGAACAGAGCCCCGCTATAATTAAGCTGATGGGCAAAAAAGCTCATGGCCCTGAAAGTCACTTAATGTGACCAGAGCACCTAAGACCTGTCTTTGTAGCTCAGAGGCAAATGCGTCTAAGAAATACAGTGACTTGTCCCTTGTTGTTGCACATGAAGGATGCTTGCTTTTCAGCTACTTGACTGTCCCTTTACGGATGGGACACCACTGACAACGTGCCTTCCCTGGTCTTCCATGGGAACGGAGCATCATGCCTTACCTCCATCCTCCCTGGAGGATGTCTCTCGGCACTGGTGTCCGTAGGGTTCTTTTCTGAGCACTGTGCTCAGTCTGCATTTTCTCCTGCAAATCTCAAACCACCCTCAGCTTCAACTACCATGTCCACAGTGAAGATCAGCAGAGCAGCAGCTCCACCCCTCTCTCCTGAGCTCTACATGAATGCATTCAACACCTGCCTCTCACCATGCTCTCTCTATAACTCCCACTCTGCCCATCCTGCTCTCATCTATTCCTAACGTATGTGCTGTTACCTCTTCCTTTATTCACATCTTCATGTCTCTATGCCCAGAATGACCTCTGTTTCCCCGTGATTCTCATTCCCAGTTTTAACCTCATTCTACAAAATGTTCTGGCTTCACCTTCTTCAGGATCTATTCCTTGACTCCCAGAATCACCAGCCTGAGATTCAGCTCCATTCCCTTATTCTTGCTCCCACTGCCATCTGTGCTTACCACTATGGAAGCACTTACCAAAATAATTTAAAACTCTGTTTATTTGCACACGGCCCCTCTAGACTGACAGCTCCTCAGAAGTAGGAGCAGGGTCCCTTTCTCTGCATCCTAGGAACCAAGCCAGCATAGTGTCAGGCCCACAGCAGCTGCTCAATAAATATTTATTGAATAAAAGCACTAATTAATTAAATATGGGAAAGCACCTATCACCATAATCAAGCACAGAATGGGTGCTTAATGCAGATATGTTAAATGATTCAGTTACGTATTTCATTTGTATTTATTTATACAATGCCTCATCTGTATTTCAGATACACACAGATTATATAGGATTTTGTAGCCTAGACTTGAGCCCCAACTCTTACAGAAAAATATTTCTCAAGTTCCAAATAGCTTACCAAGCAACCCTTAGAACACAACCCACTGGGAAATAGGGGCTGGGTATACAACAGTGAAACATCAATGATCAATTTAGCTTCTGTTGATCTATTTTCATTTCTTTTTGCTAAACCCATGAATGAATATCTACCTGTCTCTTCAATGGAATTACAAATATTTTTCCTCATTATTTTCTCCTAGTATTCTATTCTTCCTTTCTTTATTTTCATGGGATTTTTTTTCCTCTTAATTAAATGAATTCAGCATCATTAAGAGCTATTATAATCTGATAAAGAGATGAAAAGAATTACCTGAACAAATAATGAAGACAAAGTAAAAATCAAAGCAGAATACAGCACAAATAAGAACAATTCATAATTTCAAAAATAAGATGCTACGCAAATAGGCTATGTGCCCTTGGAATCACTTCATGCTGAGTTCTGGATCATACACTTAAGCTGATCATGATGCAAATTGAATTTAAAGGGGCTACAGTGTCTAGCAACATATCAAATAACTTGCATATGGGAGCCTGACCCAAAAATTGTCCTAAAGGATTTGACCCTCCATACTCAAAAACTACCCATCAGGGAAACACACACATACACAAACATTTCAGGTCACTTCAAAACACACTGCATCTGTCAGAGCCAAAACAGATATAAGACAAACTAAGAAACCTATGGTGTGCAAGTATGTTGTTCAGTCAAGTCCACTCTTCATGGTAAGACTTTTGTCATTTTCTAGAAAATGACTGGATGAGACAGTTTTCATTTTTGTGTATTTTTCTTGGGTGGGGGATATGGGCTTTTAAAATGGCTTATAGAGTTATAATTCACATGAAACACAATTGACCAATTCCAAGTGTACAATTCAATGGTTTACAGAGCTATGCAGCTATAACCACAATTTTAGAATATTTTCATCATCTCAAAAAGAAACTTTTCATCTCTTACCCATCATGCCCTCCTCTCAATAACTTCCTTCCCTCCAAATCTTGACAACCACTCATCTACGTTCTGTCACTGTGGATTGGCCTACTCTAGACATTTCATATAAAAAGAGTCATACAATATGCAGTCTTTTGTGAGTGACTTCTTTCATTTAACATAATATTTTCAAGGTTCATCCATTTGGTAGTACGAATCAGTATTTCATTCCTTTTTATGACTGAATAATATACCACATTTTGCTTATCTACTCAGCAGCTAATGGACATTTGGGTTGTTTTCATTTTTTAGCTATTATGAATAATGCTATTATGAGCATTCGTGTACATATTTTTGTGTAGAAACACATTTTCATTTCTCTTGGATAGATACTTAGGAGTGGAATTGCTGGGTTATACAGTAACTCAATGTTACCAAAGAGGCTGCACCATTTAATATTCCAACCAGCAGTGTATGAGGGTTCCAATTTCTTCACATTCTCATCAATGCTTATTACCTTTTTTGTTATAGTCATCCTAGTGAGTGTGGGGTGCTAGCTTACTGTGGTTTTAATTTGCATTTCTCTGATGGCTAATGCTGTTGAGCATCTTTTCATGTGTTTATTGGCCATTTGTATATCACCTTTGGGACAATGTCTATTAAGTCCTTTGCCCATTTTCTAATTGAATTTTTGCATTTTTATTATTGAGTTGTAAGAGTTCTTTCTATATTCTAGATATAAGTCCCTTAGTATATATATTATTTGCAAGAATTATCTCCCATTGTTTCATTTGTCTTTTCATGGTATCATCTGCAGCACAAAAGTTTTTAATTTTTATGAAATCCAATTTTTCTAGTTTATTTTATTTATTTATTTTTACTTTTTCAAGTTGGAAAGCTCCTTGTTCCTTTTTTTTTTTAAGTTTATTTTTATTATGGTATTCAGTTTTTTGGGTTTTTGGGTTTTTTTTGTTTGTTTTTTGGGGTTTTTTAAATTTATTTATTTATTTTTTTTTGTCACCTGCACTTTTACTACTATATCTAATAAGGCTTTGGTCAAACCAAGGTCATAAAGATTTACTGCTGGGTTTATTTCTAAGAGTTTTGTAGTTTTAGCTTATAGAGTTATGGCTATGACCCATTTTGATTTAATTATTGTGTATGCTGTAAGAAGGTTTTGGTTTTTAATTAGATATTAGTTATACATTCATAAATTATAGTACATCTCTACATCTTTCATTTTCTACATGGTACTCATTCCTTCTCTGCAGCTTGCTCATATTCTCATATACTCCCTTCACAATGGGTCATGAACTTCTTTTCAAATATTCAGTTGATACATGATTGTTAAATTTCTCCCAGAATATGAGTCCTTGCTTTAAAAATAAAAAAAGTGAGGTATGCCATGCCAGTTTCTATGCTTTATGCATTAGGGTGGGGGAGGAGGGATATCCCTAATCTGATGACCAAAGTTTATACTTAGCACATATATTTGTCATCTTGTATATTTTATTTCCACTTTTGACGGGCAAGAGGAAAAAAATTAAGCTTATTTCATTTGTGACAAAATTTGAAGATATATTTTTCTTTGACTTTATAAAATGTCTACAGCACCTACTTTTCAATTGTCCTGTGGTTTTTCATACGTACTTTTCCCTTAATATTTAAAATCAAATTAAATACTTAGCCTTCTATATTTTCTGAAATATTTACAGAGAGTATATTTTTCTTAAGTTTTTTAGGCTAACTTAAGATCAGAGATACTTTTAATTTCATGAAATGTCTCTCAAAAGTTGCTGATACTGTAATTTATGCTCTAGAGTTAGATTTACATTTAATGGTTGGTATATTTCTAAAACTACAGAATTCAAAACAAACCAGATCTGATGAGTCTGCTTGAAATAATTAGGGATAAAAATTTCATCCACTGCAATGACACTCATTAGGTAAACAGGCTTAAAATATTCTGTTAACCAAAATAGCCTATTCCTGAAAAAACCAACAACCATCTCTCCACTCTCACTTCTTCTCAGTTTTAAATATTTTTGTTAAATTTACGTTAATGAGGTTTTTTTACTCAGAAACAACCCAATATTATGTTTAATCAGATTTTCAAAACATTTGAATAAGAGTCTTGCTCACAAAGCTAACCAGGTGCTTAAAGCTAAAGATCATTGTCATTACTCAGTTTCATTACTATATGTGGATTAATCTTTATAAACTCAAATAAATAACATATTTATAGACTCAAATAAGAATGTATTGTGTATTGGGTTAAACAAAAGCATCCTAAGCTAATGGATATTACAAAATAATAGATTTGAAATTGTCACTATTTGGAGGAATGTTTAAGTAAGTGAATCCTGATTCTTCTAAATGTCATAGAATAATGGACCTTTAGGATGGTATGCTATTTTCATTCTCATCTTATAGAGAAAAGAATTAAAACCCAGAACGGTTAAATGGTTTTTCCATAGTAAATAAAATGACAAAAATTATCTTAATAGCATTCTACATTTCTACAAAACTTTAAATTTTATTAAGATGTTCAGTTACTAGCAATAATGCCAACATTTACCCTCTTTATTTTTAGATTTCTACCATTTTTCTTTTGTAACTTGACTTTGCATCCACTTCCCATGCTTAACTTTCAACTTACTGGGTCATCTAGTTTTATTCATCTAAGCCACTAAATTCCCTTCTAACCTCTTGAACCATTGTCAAGGTGATTCACCAGGTATTCTTCACTCCATTAAATTCTCTTCCATTTTTATAGTTTGAAAATTGTGCTGCCGCCCTGTTTAAATTTTAATGTCTGCAGCCTCTTGCTTTGAGATAAAGTCTAACTTTCCTGTATAAGCCCTTCCTCATGTCCCAACTATCTTTCAGTGCCAGAAAAATCCAGAGCCTTCCTTTGTGGACCGAATTCTGACACAAAGATACCTCCCACTCTCATCTTTAGTGGGAGGTTTGGCTCCTTGGCATTAATGATCACTTAATTAGAAGTCACCATTTTATCAAGATTTTTCAATCTATCTAAGAAGAGTTTGGTATTGAGTCACTTTATGAGTTATGATGTATGTCCCCTGTCACCACCTATTTTTGTGTTTTAGGACAAGTTCACCACACTTTCCAGGTCTCGGTCTCCTGGATTATTATACGAGAGGACTCTTCTGGTTTGAAATTACTATTAGCCCTAAAACATGATCATTTCACTTCCAGGCTCACATTTGCCTTTCTTGTTTTCATGATTAGTAGAAGTGAAAAGAGGCCCAAAAGTTCAACTACCTATTCATGTAGATTAGTAACCATTTGCCTTTCAAATGAGGTTGAACTATTTTTTTCCACCTTTAAAATATACTGTGAACATCATCTCCATTTCTGAACAGCTCCACAGTGTTTTTCTAACTATAGTGTTTGTGCTAAATGTGAATAGACCTGCAAATTAATGCAGTTTAGCTCACTCGAAACCCAGATTGGCAAGTCTCTTTCTCTGAACTCAACTAAACAGGAGTCAGCTTTGAGAATATCATTGTGTTTAACATAGACAATCCTGTATTTATTCGTGCTTTGCAATCTTTTATCTTTTAACACATTGCAACTATTTTTAAAGGGACTTTAAAGCAAACTTTAAAAACGTTTAACTAAGTTGATTTTAATAGTTCAAGAAAATCTATTCTACACAGCTTATATGCTTTTCAATATCTTATGTAATTCTCATAACAATGCTATGAGACAGATCCTATAATTTCTCATTTTATAGCTAAGGCAACTGAGACACAGAGGAAGTAAGTTAACATGCCCAAAGTCGCCTAGGCTTTAATCAGAGACAGCCTGGTTCCAAAGCACGTGTTTTTCAACTTGGGATCAAATGATTCAATACAGCATCTCTGATCGTTATTGATAATCAAATGCAACAAATAAATCATGGCCTTGATTTTCTTTCTTTGCAGGTTTTATTTTCTAAATACAAAAGGCCACTCTCTGAAAATCCATTTTATTTCACCCATGGTTGGCTTTGATCAATGATAAAACTCTAAAAGAAAGGTTAAAACTACCTTTGAATGTGATTAACAAATAGCAAACGAAAACTCCATAACTGTGCTGTAGACTAATCAAAGCTATATTTTGCCCCTTACCAAGGAAATGAAACAGGTAGTTCACCTAAAAACCGTGTGAAATAGAAAGTGAGAGTAATCAACAAAACTTATTTGGACTGGTGTGGAGATGGTCTCTGCAGATTTTTTTATTTTCAACAAATTAAGGTAAATTAAGATCACATTTGTTTCAGTACCACTCATCTCTTAAAGACATTTCAAAATGATTTCAACACAAGGAATTCATCATTTTTGGGTTGGATTTTCAATACTCTATGAGCAAGTTCTGTTACAACACTTTGAAAACTAACTCCTTTACCCTTGCAACACAATATAAAGTATACAAAGGTATCATTCTATTGAAAAGGAACTGACCAAAGAAGAGGAGACAGAGAAGATTGGCAAAAACGGCTTTAATCTGAGCAGAAAGAGATACTTCAATTTGGTTTTGATTGAATCTTTCAATAACTGTCAAACTTTCCTACTACTCAAACTTCCCTAACAGAGTTAAACTTCCCATTAGCTTTTCTGCACTATCTGCTGATGCCCAGCCGAGGGAGAGGGTAGGAGGAATGGGTGCTGGAGAGTGGTCACCTACCAGCTGCTGTTAAAATCTGTCAACTGGCAAATGAAGCCTCCTGATTTGTGAGCTATGTTAAAAAAAAAATCAGAACTACCATCTGGGAAGTGGGAAGAAGATATCACTTGGCAAAAATGTTTCAGAAAACATAAGCAAATACAGAGCACACACACAAACACACAAATGTGTACACACACACACACACACACACACACAGAAATGCAACTCCCTCAAGCTGATAAAACCAGCAAACCCTTATACTACTCAACTTTTTTTCCCAACTACCCTAACATTAAAGGGAGGTCGAGACTTCCTTCAGAGAGTAAGTGGGGGGCACAATAACTGGATTTCACTGGTAATCCCACTGCTGACTCACTACCTGACTTCAAGCAAACCACCTGTTATAAATTTAGGGCATAGTTTATCAATTTGCAAAGCAGGTGTGAGCATTCTCACCTCACACAAATCATGAAGCTCATTTAAATGAGGATTTCAAAGAACTGTGCTATTCTGGGAGTAGAATTCCCAGAAGGAAGTGTAATATATCATTTTTAGAGCTCCACATGATCACCATATACTCATCAATTATCGTCACAATCAAGATAAAACCGGTGGGCATCGCTACTTGTTCACACAGGTGCAGTGGGAAAGCCTGACATCTGTTCCCAGGGTGAGGTGTGGCTGCCGCCAATCCTGGGAGAATGTGATGGATGCTCTTTACATCTCGTCACCTCACCTTCACCCAAGACTCTGCTCAAAAAGGGCAACTTCATTACTAACTGTAATGTTCAGTCAGGCTGGCTATGGGAACCACTCTGATGAAAGGTAATTGTGCCAAAGCATCACACACTTCTTGAAACTCTGGCCCCTGGCTGATTTTTTTCACTGAGAAACAAACATAGCTACACTCACTTTAAAGGAGCTCCCAGAATTAGACATTGAAATGTTCTATATTTTTTATAATACCTAGTAAATTCCACTAAGTTTTTCCTACTTCTTTTTCTTATTAAAATTATTAGAGTGACACTGGTTAGTAAAATTATATAGGTTTAAGTGTACAATTCTATAATACATCATCTATATATTCCATTGTGTATTCAACATCTAGAGTCATATCTCTTTCTGTCACCATATATTTGACCCCCTTTATCCTTTTCTACCTCCTCCATTTGCCCCTTTCCCTCTGGTAACCTCTAAGCTGTTTTCTGTGTCTATGAGTTTCTGTTTGTCGTCTTCGTTAGTTGCTTTCAGTTTTATATTCCACATATGAGTGAAATCATATGGTTCTCAATTCTTTCTGTCTGACGTATTTTGTTTAGCATGCTAATCTCAAGATCCATCCATATTTTCACAAGTGGCCGTATTTCATCTTTTCTTATGGCCAAGTAATATTTCATTGTATATCTATACTACGTCTTTATCCAATCATTTATCAAAGGACACTCAGTTGTTTCCATGTCTTGGACACTGAGAATACAGGACCAGATGACTTCACTAGTGAATGCTACTGAATATTCAAAGATTTAATTCCTATTCTGCTCTAAGTCTTCCAAAAAAATTGAAGAAAAGGCAATACTTCCTAACTCATTTTATGAGGCCAACATTACCCTGATACCAAAATCTGGTATGGATAACACAGAAAAAGGAAACTATAGACTAATATCTCTGATAAATATAGATGCAAAAATCCTAAACAAAAAGAAATAGCAAATTGAATACAGTAATACATTTTAAAAATTATACATCAAGATCAAGTGAGATTCTACTTCTTTTTCTTGATTATACTTCAAAGTACTGTCTACATACTTAGTTCTTTCAAGTCACATTTATAAATTAATTCTTAAGTTCCCTTTTTTAATAGTCTTTTAAGTCCAATACAAAACATTAGTATAAGTTCACTTATTAAAAAGAATATTTATTTCATACTGGTTGTAATAATATAAGACTTTAGCCTTTCCGATGTTAACACTTTGATGACTTTTTCTATTCAATCATAAAACCTGTTCTCTTTAATCAGTCCTCCTTTCAGGTAATTCTTAACTCTATTTAAACAACCATAATTAACATGGAAAGTCATGTGAAATATTCTCCAACCTACATAAAAGTTTAAACAAACAGAAGCATGATGTGGGTTAAGTATTTACAGAGGCAGCACAGCTGCTTAAGAGCGAAGAGCCGGGCTGCCTGTGTTCAAATCCTGCTCTGCCATATACTAACTATGTACCTTGAGTTTAAATACTCTGTGCTTCAGTTTCCTCTTTTGTGAAATGGAGTCAATAATTGTACTTATCGAATTGTTGGGAGGATTAAATTATCTAATGTATATAAAGCACTTAGAACTGCTGGGTATAAAGTAAGCTTTCAGGAAATGACATCAATTATAAACACCATCATCACCACTACCACCAGTACACAGTTCAAAATAACTTAATAAGCGTACAACTCATTGCATTTCAGGCTCTGATGAGACAGTTGCAAGACAACCAATTGAAGGCAGAGGCCAAACGTAAATGACTATACAAAATATTTGGGACAACTAATTTGAGTGAATTCTTCCTTCCAAAGCCCAGTCAGAACAGGAAAGGAACAGGGACAGCCCCTGAATAAAGCAATGCTCAGATAGAGCATCAAAGCCTTCAGTACTAAAGAGATAAGGGTAACAACTCTTTCAGGTGCACAAAACTCAGAGGTTTCTCCTTCCTAAAGAATCATATCCCACATTTGACACAGCCCCTAGCAGTAAGAAGTCTGCAATAAAAATGAGCAACTTTCCAGAGATGCGCTGACTGCACAAAGTACAAAATTCCCTCTAAAATAAGGCTCTTTTCAAGCAGTTTGGGGAGGTAACAGAAGGAACAGAGACTTGAATTAAACATGGCTGCCTTGAGACTTCTGAGTTGTGTTTCCAATCAGGTACCCAAGCCTAATTCAATGAGAAAGTCAAATAGAGTTAAACAAATAAATTATTGATATTATCAACATAATATCAAGCATGCAATGTCACTACACTGCCAGAACCAAAGGATAGTGATCAGTGAATTGTCACCTCTAAGAAAATTACCACCGTGCATGTAAATCTCTATTGAAATACAATGAATGGCAAACTCGTGCTTCAACCTAAAAAACAGAATAACATGGTGAGAGGATAATATTAAATACTTTTAATAGCCCATGAGACATTGGCACCAACAATCAGAATAGTCTCTGGATATAAAAGATCTTATACTCACCTCCACCACATACACTTAGAGAAACCCAGATCTAGGGCTACCAACAAGAAAATGAGGTCTCTCTCCAGTTCAGAGCACAATTCCCTTTCTTGGGCTCTATTTTTGAGGTGGCTAAAGCCATTTCTCTTTCCTGTCCCACATCAATACCATTAGGTCTACATTCATTCTGAAAAGCATTGCTATCGGAGACGCAACACAGCCAAGGCTGAATTGGGATGTGAAGTTATATACTGCATTTTATAAAGTCACAGACACTAGGGGAAGAAACAAGGAGAAAAAAGAGGCTCAATGTGCTCTCAGAGAACTTTTCCCCATTTTCCCCACAGAGTTTTCAATTAAATACCTTACAGTACAATTTCAGAAAAAAAAGGTATTTAAGGCAACGAGCATTAAATGGATAGAAAAGTTTAATTTTATAAATGATAAAAGAAAAAATCCACAAAGAAGACATCGCCATCAGGTACAAATTTTTGGAGAACACACAGCATTTAAATGTGTAAAATATTTTAATGTTACATGAAAAAATACTGTTTAGTCTCTGGCAGATCAGGTAGATGAAAATGTATTTGAAAATATGATTAATAGCTACATGTACATCAAATACATCATCCCTTAAAAGAAGAGAAGACATGTTATTTTCAAATTCAATAAAGTGCTTATAATAGATCATATACTTGGGTCCTTAAGGAATACTTAATATATTACTAGGAGGAAAAAATGTCACTCATTTATTCAGCAAGTATTATCTGAGCACCTAGTAAATGCCAGGCTGAGTACTGGGTCTGCTGTTACAGTAGTAAACAAGTCAGATAGGATGCCTACCTCCACAGAGCTTAGAAACTAGTGATAAAAAGATAAAAGACTGGTTAATTACAATCAAGTTTGAAATACATTTTAATATGGGGAAAACATGAGTCAGAGAAGACTTCCCACCCCTTCATGTGAGACCTAAGGGAAAGTGGAAGTTTGCTAATCAAATAAAAGAGCAGGGAGAAACAGTGCCTCCAAAATTTCAAGGTATAGATATTACATGACATGTAATAATTTATTCCAAGGCACATAAAAAAGGAAAGCTATCTAATTTGTTTTATGAAGACAGTAAAGTGTAATAAATTTGGAGAATCACACATAACCGAATAAGGTTTAGCTCACAAATTCAAGGATAGTTTGATAATACCGATTAATATAATACTTCAGATATAATTTGATGCAATGGAAAAATATAATTACAGAAATATTTTTATTGTTATCTCTTAAGTGATCTGCAAGAGACTATAGCGAGGCTGAAAGACACAAGGTTAACATATGAAAGTCAAATACTTTGATATATATCAGCAATGAAAAATTGGAATTTAAAATTAAAAACACAAGACAATTTATACTAGTACTCAAAAAAAATGAACTGCTTAGGTGTAAGTATTTCACCAAAGACATAATCCATGAAAGAAGTAAATGATAAATTAGATTTCATTAAAATTAAATATATCTGCTCTGTAAAAGACACTGTAAAAAGAATAAAAAGACAATCCACAGACTGGGAGAAGATATTTACAAAAGATATATCTGATAATGGATTATTATCCAAAATATCTGAAGTACTCTTAAAATAAGAAAACAAACAACCTAATTTAAAAATGAGCAAAAGATGTGGCCTGATACTTCATCAAAGAAGATATACAGATGTCAAATAAACATACAAAAAATGCTCAACATCATACATCAAGGAACTTAAAACAACAATGAGATACCACTATGCACCAATTACAATGGTGACAATTCGGATCCTTGACTGGCAAGGATATGGAGCCACAGGAACTCTCATTCATTGCTGGTGGGAATGCAAAATGGTACAGCCATTCAGACAGTTTCTTACAAACCTAAACAGCAAAGAATTTTCCAAAATAATAAAGACCAAACCGCTGTCCTAGAAGTTTAAGGAACACAAATTCAGATAAATTAAACACACACACACACACACACACACACACACACACACACACACATCTGGTATTCAAACTGCTGAAAAACAAGGCTCAAAAAGCACCTTGAAAGCAGTCAGAGAAGAAAGGAACACATTACATACAAAAGAACAAAAATAGGAATTGTGGCAGATTCTTTGTCAAGAACTATGTAACCACAGACAATTAAAATGACTGAAAGAAAAAGAAAATTATCAACCAATGAAAATAACTCTTTAAAATGAAATGGAAATACAGATATTTTCAAACAAACAAAAACAATTTATTTGCAGCACACATGTACCATAAGTTCTTCAGTGAAGAACTATAATACAGATGGAAACTCACATTAAAAAAATAACATAAATGATGAGAAGTTTAAAAATTCAATTTCTTATTTCTAAATTTTCTAAAAGATAATTGTTTAAAACAAAAATAATAGCAACATATTAGTTTTTTAGAGAATATGTTAAAATAAATTGTGTGATCACAAAGGATAGGACAAAAGACTTAGGAATACACTCTTATAAGGTCCTCATACTACATGGGAAGTGGTAAAATATTTAAGTTATACCTTAATAAAACATAAAAATTAATTTAAATTCTTTGGGAATTTAAAACATTTGTAAAGGTTAAAGATGTGATACCAGAAACACAGAACTACAACGTTGAGTTAATAATATAATATTAAAATGTTACAAAGTTTTTGCATTGTTCAGGAAGTAATCAAAGTACTAATTTAGAGTAGACTTTTAAAAAGTCATCGATGAATATTATACCATCTAGCATAGCCACCTAAAAAATAAAAGGATATATAGCTAAAACAGTAATTTAAAAACAGACTATTGCAAGTATTTGATTAATCCAAAAGGCAGGAAAGGAAATAATCGAATGAAAACTGACAGGATGGGTATAGAAAACAAAGAGGAAGCCCATTTATATCAATAACTACATTAAATGTAAATAGGCTGGTTACTTAAAACATAAATATTGTCATACAAGATAAAAGAAAATTCAACTACATTTATTTATAAGAAACCCATTTTAAATATTATAAAACTGGACACGAAAAAAAGATCTAGCATGCAAACAGTAACAAAAGTAATATGGTACAATTATATTAATATCGGAATAAACTTTAAGGCAAGAAGTGTTACTCAAAATAAGGAATAATATTTCATAATAAAATGATCAATTTAACAGAAAGCAATAACAACCCTGAATAATGTAACTTTATATAAAAAATAGAAAAATCCGTAATCATATATCAAGATTTTTACACTCTCCTCTCTAAAACAGATATAACAAACTGAAAATAAATCAGATTATATAAAATTGAAGATGATTAACCAAATTACCCTAATATAGAGAATATATATATAACACAAATACACCTTCATGATATGCATTTTTTTCAAGTTTACATGGTATAGTTACCAAAAAAGGACTATATGCTGTGCCATAAAGTATCACAAATTTCAAATTTCAGAGGATTGAAATCATAAAAGTATATACTCTGACCACCAGACAGCTAAACCAGAAATCAATAGAAGAAAGATACCCAGAAATATACCTGGAACAAATTAGAAAATATGTTAAGCTTAATTATAATGAAAATGTAACATATTAAACCTGTGGGAGGCAACTAAAGAAACATAAATGTATATACTAGAAAAAGTTATACATTAGAAAAGATCTGACAGAAGAAAACTTGAAAGATCTATTATCTATTTAAAAAAACTTGATCAATTATTTAATTCCCTTCCACAAAAAAAAAACTCCAGTTCCAGATGGCTTCACTAGTAAAATCTGCTGAACTGTAAAAGAAGAAATAATATCAAACTTACATAATAAGAGAATAGAAAAGGAGATAAGCATAATCTTGATACTAAAACCTGAAAAGGGCATTACAAGAAAGGAAAATGATAGGCCAGCATCCATAACCATATTTAAAACTCAAATCCCTTGATATATAAGAATAATACATCGTAACCAAGGACGATTTATTATAAGAACACAAGATTAGTTTAACATTGGAAAATCAATCAACATAATCCACTCAATAATAGAAAAAAGGAGAGAAAAAAATCATATGGTTATTTCAGTAAGAGCAGAAAAAGCATATCATAAAACTTATCATCTGTTCTATTCCTAAACAAACTAGGAATAGGAAAAAATTTCCTTAATCTACGGTGATAGAGGTTAGAGCTGTGGTTACCTTAAGAAGTAGGCATGAGGGAACTGTGTGCGGTCTCTACTTGATGTGGGTGAAATTATGAGTGGAGACATGAATAAACATTTTTCAAGCTGTACATGTAAGACTCCTGGACTTCATTAGAGATGCTGTACCTCAATAAAATAAAAAATTTTAAGCAAACAAACAAACAAAACCTACCAACCTGTGTACTAGAATAAGAATTGACCAACAGCTAATGGACTAGATAAGGCATCCCTAAAATGACGTGACAGAAGAACACGATAAATGATAAAGGAAACTCTACAGCCTTACAAAAATCAACGAGGAAGAAAGAAATTGTTCAACAAATGGTACTTTGTAAAATATGGCCCATTGGAAAAATCTCCAAGTTAGAAATTCACCTTTACATATAACAAAACAAACTCCTAAGGGATAAAAAAGTTAAATGTAAAAACAACCCCTCTCCCAACCCCTGCCCTTCCTGAGGGCAAGAAAGCTCAAAGATATGTAGCTGAATATACTGACAGAACTTCAGGCACTACCATAAACACTTCGCATATGGCACACACTAAATACTCAGATTTAGTAGGCAACAGAGATGGGAAAACTGGGGCCCAGAAAATCCAAGTAATTTGCCCATGGGTCACCCAGAAAATAAATGGTTGGACCAGAATTCAAATCCAAATGTCTCTGGCTCATTTTCACCATAGCATCTTACTGCTTCAGAGTGATACCTTAGAAAATGGACTTTACATTAAATAGGTTTGTGATTTTATTCCTGCCTTCTGGAGTGATTCTGAACATAAAAACAATGGAACAGTCACCTCCCAAAAAATGACCAGCCAACAGTATCTAACGGCATATTTGGAAAAATATTTGCAATACACGACAACAGCTTAATTAACTACACAAGATGAGTTCTTAGGAGGGGATAGATTAAGAAGAAAACCCCCAAGAATGAATAAAACCATGAGAAGGCCGCCAACACTACCCGTCAGTAGATACGTTTCTTCAAATCACAGTTCACACTCCAAGAAAGAATAAAATGCGGTCTCTCACGAGTGTGAATCTTCAACAACTTTTCTTTCTCTCAAATCACCTGCATCTGAGAATTCAGGACTACAGTTTCCAGCGAAGAACACATGGGTTGCATCCATGTGATTTTCCAAATCAGCGGTCACCGCCAAGGGGCGCAAGCTGCGCGCGCTAGCGCTGGGGACACGGGTGCCCCGATCAACGCGGTGGCCATGCTCGCCGCTGAACCGCCAGGACCAAATTTCCAACTCAATTAGAGATGTCCAGCATGGTCCTGAGGGGTTTCTGGTGACCACCGGGAATTTTAGGTACGCTTGGCAGAGACTCCGCGTGTTTGAACAAAGACGCGTCCCAGGTGGGCAGAGCCAAAGGCCGGTGAGGCTGGGTTCTGTGGATGCTGGGTACGCTCAGAGCCAGGGATGCTGGTTGGTGAAAACAAATTGTGGAAGGGGGAGTAAAAATTATGAAAGCTTTCTAGGAGGTGAAGGTGAATCGCCATTAACTCCTGTTCTCTTTACCCCTTGGAAAATGAGAAAAACAAATTGAACCCCCCAAAATCAATTCAGCATTTTCTGGGTGAATATATAGGTAAATTTAGAAAATGTCAAAGATCTGAAAAAGAATAAAGTTTTTTTTTTTTTTAAGTGAGAGAGAGGTGCTAGTTATAGCTGTTCTCCTACAAAAAAAATGTGATAGAATATATAATATATGATATATATTTATATATATGTATGTACACACACACACACACACACACACCCTGCAGTAAACATGAGTGAATTCATATGTTAATTTACTTTTACCTATCTACTAGAGAGTGGGGAAAAAACACTAAGAAATGAAATCAGTGAAATTTTAAAAGGTCTTAGAATCTAAACTTCTTCACAACCTACTAAAATAAGGAATCACAAAACAAAGAAATCTTCAGAATTCAAAACAACTCTGAGATCGTCAAACCAATTTTTAAATGTACATTTTAATTCGATTTAGGAAATGACCAAGATAAAATCTACTTTTGTTAATCTACATGTATCTCTAGTAAGTTAAAAAGGAAAAAAAAATAAAAGAATTTCATTATTAAAAAAAAAAAGAATTCCCGTCACCAATTTCCACTGTTGCCTATCTCCAACATTTCAAACATAGCAATAATAGTCTTTGATAGGATATGATCAGGCCACCATTTAGAATAGGGTATTGGACCAGGACCTTTAAATGATGCCGTGGGCAGCTCATCTTCATTAGGGGCTACAGGAAAGAAGGCTGATTCCCCCTTGGCTGGGAACACTCATCTCTCAGAAAGGAATAGGGAACTTCTCACCACTTAGGCTATTCCAGCTACTGCCTGATGACATAGCAGCTAGCAAAAGACTAACTGTGTTTACAACGGTATTGCATAAAGAAAAGAAACACCTGGGAACCTGGAGCATCTCCTCTGATTCTAGGTCCATCTTCAATTTGCAAAATACCATAAAGACCAAGGAAATAAAAAAATAGGAATATTTGAGAAAAAGAAGATATATTGAGTACCTGTCTTACTCTGTGCCTGGTTTGGTGCAGTTTCTCACATTTAACCAGATATTGCAACCTCATGTTACAGATGAGAAAGAAGAGGCCACTTTGAGTCAAGAAATTTGCCCTACTCACACAGCAAGAAAGTAGCAGTGTTGGCATTTGAACCCAAATGGCTCCAAAGACCAGAGTCTTCACACACATGGTTCACTGTGATAATTCAGAAATTAAAATTGATTTGTTCCAAGAGGCAAAAGATATAAAACATCTTCGTTTGTGTGTTTTTTTTCCATGTTCTCAGCTTCTTTTAAGAAACACATACTAATTCTGCTAAATCTAAGCCTTAAAAAAAAAAAAAGCCTTTTCTATTGCTATAGTAATATTTCTTATTTAAGGTTTTAGCCTATTTCTTTCTAATTCTTGGTTAAAAGTAGAGATAAGCTACAGTCCTTCTATTTCAATAGCTTATAGTTTCTCTTATTACAAATCTAAAAGCATCTCATGGCAAATTCAGCCACTCAATTTGTGAAGGCTGTCTGAATAAACTGTTTGAAAACAGGTTATACCAAATACCAAATAAAAAAATTATTCGTTCATTATTTCAACAAACATTTTTTCTTTTTACCATGAGACAAGCACTTCTAGATGCAAGGGATACCTCTGTGTGAGAAATGAATGGAAATGCTTGCCCTCGTGGACACAGGCAGATAAGTAAAACAGGTCAAATAATGAAAAGTGCTAGAGAGAAAAAAATGGCTTAGAAAGGGATAAGAGAGTTGGAGAGTAGAGGGGTGGCACTGTTTAAGTTCATGTGAGCAGGGAGACCTTGACAAAGGCCGTTTAAGCAAAGACCTGAGGGAAGCGAGGGAGCGAACATGGGAGACAGCCAGAGGTCCAGCGTTCCAGGAGACAGCTCATGCAAAAGCCCTGAAACAGAAGCATAGCCGGTGTTCTCGAGGAAGATATGAGGCAGACGGAGATGTGAAGCAGTGTGGGCAAAGGAGAACAGAGGAGAGTGAGGTCAGAGAGGCTGCACAGGGCTAAATTACTGTGGACCCTGTGACCACTGAAAGCGCTCCGTCTTACACTCCAAAGGAGATGGAAACTATTGACAGCAAAATAATGACACGCTCTAACTGAAGTTTTAAAGGAAACTCTGAGTGCTATATTGACAAGGATGATACAAGAGAAGAAAGGTGGATATGGAGAAATCAGAAATCGGTTAGGAGGTAAGTTCAATAACATAGAGGAAAGATAATGGTTGCTTAAAGCACCAGGGAAACAGGGATAGTGGGAAGAAACAGCCTGATTCTAGATATATTTTTATGGTATAGCCAACAGGATTTGCTGATGGATTATACGTAGGGAACAAAAGGGAGAGGTGTGAAGGATGACTCCAAGATTTTTGGCCTGAGAAACTGGAAGGATGAAATTGCTATTTAGAGATAGGCAAGACTGTGGGAAGTGCAAGATTTTGAGAGGAGATAAGAAATTCAGATTTGGACATATTAAATTTGAGATGTCCAACAGACATCCAAGTAGTTGCAACCAAGCACTTGGGTAGTTCAGGAGTAGGCTGTAGACTCACAAGCATGTGAATGTTATTTAAAACCTTGAAATTTGATGAGATTAGGAAGAGAGATAAGTCTAAAGGCTGAGCCCTGGACCGGGAGGACATTTAGAGGGCAGGAAGATATTAAACATCAGGCAAAGGAGACTAAGAGAAACTGGCCAAGTCAAGTAGGAGGCAGCACTTATATTCTTACATCAAAAATGTAACATTTGGCTCTTTAAAGAATTGTTAATAAAAAAAAACACAGATATTTGATGTACATCAGTTTTCCATAAACTTTCTTTTTTTAAAATCCCCACATTTTGAAATCCCTGAATACAGAATAGGCCAAAAGAGAATATAAGCAAGTATTCTTTCAACATGTCCCAGAGTCTTCCATTTTGCCTGACAAGCTACCCAGTACCTCGTCAAAGTTTACTCCCACTAACTTAATTTATGAAACATTTATTGTGAATCTATTATTAGTCACAGTGCTAAACATATTGGTAATAGAATACAGGGAAGAACAATACATGGTCCCTGTCTAAGGAGTTTATACAGTCTAGCAGAGAAGCTCAAACATGTAGATCAGAAATAAGACAGTTATGTAGATAAAATCATGGCAGTTTCAGAAATAATATTTGAGAGTCAAATACTTATAGTTGACAAGAATTCTATTATAATTGATGCGATAACTATAAACCAAAAATGTAATTGAAATAATTTATAGAGTCAGTTGATGATCAGCAAAATAAAGATTATTCTCTGCTAATATTAAATGATAAGACTTCTTTGATAAATACCATCTCTCCAACCTTGGCTAAAAATCTCTTGACAAGGAGACACCTCTTTTAAAATGACTTGGGGCTGTGCCACTGAGAACTGAAATATCGTGACTTCATTGCTGTGGCTGGAGTGCCAAAGGAGAGTTATTGCTCCCTTGATCTTTTGTCCCTGGTGCATGCTCAGGAGATGCTGCCAGGACATATCAATTGACTTTATATTGTAATGGTTTTAGCTGTTGCCACTTGGTGAGCCAACAGTAGCCTCTCCTGTACAACCAGAGCTCCCTACTTCAATCACAGAGGCAGGACTCATGTGCCTTGCCCTATATCTTAGAGAAACAACTAACCACCACCAGTAAAGGCTGACATGGTAACATTCACAATTCATTTTTATTTGCCTATTAAATCCTCATTAATGTTGGGTGGAGAAGGTCAAGGCAAGTCTTAAGACACTATCTTTTTGCCTGTCTTCCAACACAGAGTGTCAAAAGTATTAAGAAACTTAGAGAGCATTGTTGACTAGATTATTCCAACAATATGTAATCTATAGTTACTTGTAGAATATTTATAGGCTGATCATTCTCCTGAAGGTAATGAGATATAATGGTGACAGCTAAGATTAGGTTTAGGTTCCTTCATTAAGTCATTCATTTTTTTCATGCATGGTGCAATGCTAAATGTCCTGTCACAAAGAGTCTACAGACTTGGATATGTACATGTGTTCAAAAAAAAATGAAGTACAATATAAAATCTATATTATTAAGAAATGCAATATGCTATTGGAACACAGAAGAGGAAGCAGCTAACTGCCAAAAAAAAGGCAGGGGGAGGGAGAGAGGTACATATGGGGAATGTGACAGAAGCTGGGAGAAAAAAAATACAAAAAGCTTCTGTTATGCACTGAATGTTTGTGTCCCCCAGAACCCAGGTGAAGAATGAATTTCAAGGGAGGAACATTCAACAATGTTCACTGCCAAAAGAAGTCAAGTGAAATGAGGAGGAGAGGGAAGCTGATTATATAATGAAGTGTAGTTCATTGGGGTGGTAGAATAAAAGCAGACTGCATTAAGTAAGGAAGTGAGCAGGAGCTAGAGAACGGAAGACTACAAATATAGCCTATTTCCCATTAATTCCTTAAACTCGACTTGGCGTGTTTACGTCCATTGTTGGAAGTTGCAATGCCCAGTAATTTGTTGCTAGTAAATGCTGTTGAGCTGGACTTTTGTGGGATGGAAGTGGGAGCACATCAATCCACTTTGGGACAATAGCTACGTGAGAAAAGCACCTTGATGTTTTGAATCAGACACATGTGGTTTGGAATCCCATCCCAGCTGGGGACATGAGCAAATTACTGAACCTCCCTAAAATGCTTGTGTTTTCTTTATAAATAGGAATAATAAACCACCCACCAACCCACAGACACATCTCACAAAACTATTATTATAAATAATATAATGTATATCAAATATCTAGCATATAGTTTAGGTTACACTTTATTGAATATCTATCACTTATATTAGCAACAAGAAGTTCTTCACCTTGAGCAATCTACAAAATCAAAAAAGGACTCTTGGTAAGATCTCTGGGGTGCTTCCCATGAGAAAACATGTGCCAGTGATGAGTTTTCATGCAAAGTCTGGATTGCTTTTACACTATTTACTGCTTCAAAGTCAATTCGGGCCTATAGATTTAGACTCTAACCGAAATCTTTTGATGAACAATTCCTAGATGAACCATCTGCAGCAGCCAAGAAAAAGGAATAGTTACCTTTGAAGACAAAAATAAATTTCTTCATTTTGAAAAAAAAAATCTGTAAGAGCAAGTATGAAGGCATGTAAGTAGACTTCTGTGTAATTTCTCCCCTTTATTTAAGTAGCCAATCTGGGATCCCATGGTGGGCAGACTCTAAGGTGGTCCTCTCCATCCCCATCCCAGGCTCCTAGGTTCATTCCTTTGTGTGATCCCCTCAACTTCAGTATGGATGGGATTTTGTGACATGCTTCTAATCAGTAGAGTATGTCAAAGGTGATGGAATGTCACATGATTACATTGCATGATACAAGATTCCCTTTGCCTGTTGGCTCTCCTTTTAGCTTATTGTAGTAAACAGCCACATTGGGGAAGCCCATGTGGCAAGGAACTGTGGTGACCTCTAGGAACTACAGCAGCTTCCCAGAGCTAAGGGTGGCTTCCAACCAACAGCCACCATGAAGCTGGGCCCTCAGTCCTATATCAGCAAAGAAACCAAATCTGCCAATAATATGAGAGAGCTTGGAAGTGAATTATTCCCCAGTCCAACCTCCAGATAAGAAAGCAGTCCAGCCAGTATCTAATTGCAACCTTGTGAAACCCCAAATGGAGGATCCAGCTAACCATCCATGCCTGGATTCTTAACCCATAGAAACTGAAATAATAAATACATGTCATTTTAAGCCACTAAGTTTGTAGTAATTTCTTGTGTAGCAATAGATAACTAATACAGTTAATTGCACAATTAAACCAACCTAAAAAAGTGAGTTAGGGAGATTTTCTAACACCCAGGAGAGAAGCCATGATCAAATGAAATTGTCAAATAAACTATTGCTTAGCAGATGTGCATCCCTGAGCACTGAGGTGTCCATGGCACCTGTGGTGATGACATACAGCATATGTGGTGACACAAGGAACCTAGGCTCACCCTGGCAACAGGCTTGTAATCAGTGTACAATGTAAAAGCAGTGGAGATATACATCAAAGGTACTGACTCCTCCAATAAACCACTTGTATTTTTCACCACCCAAAATCTATTTTCCAATTTCTGGAATCCCACTTTTCTTCTGGTAAACCATCTTCCTCCATGCTCAGACCATGTTTCTGGTGAAGCTCTCTCTCTCCACCAACTCCAGGAGTGACATGTGACTTAGGCCTGGCCAATCAAAGCATTACATTTCCCTGATTTTTGTGATTACTTAGGTTTGCCATATAATTCAAGCCACGCCAAGTGAATCCAGCCAATAGATGCTAACCCCAGGAAACTTTTTTTTAGTTGCCAGAAAGTGTCATTTTTTCTCCACTGGATTATAATCTAATAGAATGTAAACCAGGAGTTCTGGCAACTGCCTCGCTACACATGAAGCCAGAGAATGGAGCTAGCCCAAATGGAAGCAGAGAAAAGAGATTGGAGGTGGAGGGTGGTAAACAAGGTCCCAAAGATAACATTTCAACTCTTGGATAAAACTCTTCATGAACCAGGTTTACTCCTAGTTTTATCAATTCCTTTTCTCACCACCTCTTCTTTGTTTATAAGAAATTAATTCCCAATATAATTTGAGTTCAACTCAGTTTGTGCAAATTGCACTGTTCTGGGACATAAGCAATATTGCCTCAATGCCATTTTATGGCTAAGAGGAAGTCCAGTTTTGCAAAGAGACATATCAAGGGTAAGACACAGTGGTTCATGTATAAGCAAATCTAGCACTGATCAAATGAAGATAACGATTTGTCATAATAGGTCTCAATGAAGAACTTTTCACCTTTCTATACAGAAGTTTAGCAATAGCTGCTTTTTGCAGGATCAAAACAGAATAAACACTAGGTAGTCCCAGAAAAATTTGAATTTCCTATTTTGGTTTTGAAATAGGCTCTGATATTACACCTTAAGAAGATAATCCTGGAAGTTTCTACTTCATAACTGTTTCTTTTCCCCAAAACTAATTTTTGAAATAATATAAAAGTTTGTGAATTCTTTCCATGAACAAGAATGTCTCTGGTGATAATCCTGTACCTGAAATCCTTAAGCAAAAGATTTTCAAAATATCGAAAACTTTCAAGAACATCAGAAATTTCAGAGTAATAACTGAATAGTATTACTGATGACCAGATGCTAATAAACTAATGCAGTTAATTGCACAATGTGGGCAAAGCCACATTGCACAATCAATCCACCCAACAAACTCTTCATCCAACCCCATGGCTTGTCTATTTACTTTTCTATATGAAATGGAGGACCACACTATATAAAATAGTGCTCACCCAATTCATTTTACCCCTTATTCTGCTTTACTTTTTTACATGGCACAATAACCTGACATATTATTTCTTTGTTTACCTGGTGAATATCAGATATGGGTAAGACTTAGATGTCCATTTTGCCAGTTACCTATCAGCTCCAGAAAGTCTCAGTTCGCCTACGGATTCTAGCTCTTGCACAATTAATATGGACTACTTCAAAATCTGCACAACTGCCTGAACAACACTTTAATTACTATATTGGTCAAGGTCCAGTCAGAAAAACAAAAACCACAATAGGTATTTGAATAAAGAACATTTATTATAGAAAGTTGATTGTATAGGTATTAGGTACTGGATGAATAGTAAGAGGAATATAGAAACAGCCCAGAGGTTGTAACTGCAGGAAGCAGTTCTCATCTTTCCAGCTGGGGGAGCACAGGGAAGCAGTCAAGTTATTGAAGACTAGAAGCTCAGGAGTGAGGCCCTACAGATATGAGGCTCGGACATCTGAGGATGGGCCATCATCTGGCTGCTGCAAGTGGTTCAGGATCTCAGAAGAGCTCCACAGAGTTTGAGCTCAGACATTTGAGGAAGGGAAACCACCAGTGCTGTCACCTCTGAGTGGGTGACTGCTGAAAGAAGTTGGAGACTAGAACCCAGACTGCTGATACCACTGTAGGTTGTGCTGGGGCACCCATAGCAGGCACAGTGAGTAAAGACAGGAAAATATAACTCCTTTCTCCCTTCCTCCCATCTTTCTATACCCCTCTAAGGCTTCTGTAGCACAACATAGGAGAATACCTGCTGGCAAAGAAGAACAGTAGTTAGTGAGATTCCAGCCCCAACAACAAAAGCAGAATATGGAAGAATGGATCTGAGCCAAAAGATTACAGTTTAAAAGCAAGCACAGATCCTAATGTATTTCTCTAATTTCATTTTCTTAGAGGGGAAAAAAAATTTCAAATGGCATGATACAATGGTTGACTCTTGACTGTGTTACCACTAGCTCTCTCTTGTAAACCTTGTAGATTAATCTAGAGTACATTAGATGAACTTTGGGTGGTCCATGAACCCATGAAATTTCATTATAAAATTTTTTATATATCATGTATGTATTTTCCAAATAAGTAAGTTCATAACTTCCATTAAAGTTTCAAAGGAGACTGTAACCCCCCTAAAATTGGTATCACTGCCTCATGTTCTCATTCATTCATTATACAAACAACTCTTAAGATTGTTTTAATGCCTTAAGTACACTATTGGTTATAACTCTCTGATTACAGGGAAAAGGAAAAGGAACTTGCAACCAACTCAAGAAAAGTGGGGGAGGGCAAGGGAAGCTATTCAAGGGATCTCAACACAAGAGGAAATTACCTAGTGAAAGAAAGGGGCTCAAAATAGGACCGTCTCTTTCATACAGCCCATCAAAATAAACTCCAGTATATGTGCTCAAAGATATATTTACATTGTGGAATTATTTTTAATAGTGAAAATTTGGAAATAAATTAGGTGTTTATAAGAATGGATAAATTAGATCAACATAAAAATGGATAAATGGTATGTTTAGGTTTGTTGTACTCCTAGTAAAGAGAGAAGGAAAGGAAACAAAGGTGGAACTTCAATTATAGCTGTCCTAGATGGCTTCTTTTTGTTGTTTTTGTTGTATTTTTGTTTGTTAAATCAGTTTCAGTATATAGCACAATGGTTAGGTATTTATGTACTTTATGAAGTGATTCCCCCCAGTTATTCTAGTACCCATCTGGCACTATATAGAGCCACTATAATATCATTGCCTATATTCCCAATGCTGTACTCCACATCCCTGTGTCTGTTTTATAACTAATTTGTACTTCTTCATCACTTTACCTTTTTCACTATGCCCCAACACACTCTTCCCTTTGGCAATCATCAGTGTCTTCTGTTTATGTCTGTGAGTCTGTTTGGAAGCAACCTAAGTGCCCATCAACAGATGATTGGATAAAGAAGTTATCATACATATAAACAATGGAATATTACTCAGACACAAAAAATGAAATCCTACCATTTGCAATGACATGGAAGGACCTAGAGGTTATTCTGCTGAGTGAAATAAGTCAGCAAAAGACAAATACTATGTGATTTCACTTATATGCAAAATCTAGATGACTTCTTTAAAATAAATGTGAATTAAATATGGAAAAAATTTAAGATTTGGCAAAGTTAATGGTGGGTTTGTGGGTGTTTGTTATATAATGCTCTATTTTTCTGGTTTTGAAATGTTTCATAAATTTAAAAACCAGGAGCTATAAAGGGCACTAAAAACCCCATTATCAATGGCCTAGACCACCCTGAGCAGAATTAACAAGAGCTCAAAGGGAAGAGCAACTTATCATCACATCTCAGAAACTCCCTCCATTATATGGCTCCTTTTCAGAAACATGACTCTCTCTTCTCAGGAGCAGATATTGGAAGAGAATTCAAGGGGAGGGAGAAAAGGGATTTACCAAAGAAAGGAGAATAAAAGAGGAGGAGAAGAGGATAATATCTCTGTGGTATTTAGAAAGATAAATAAACATACAAACACACAGGTAAGACTCTCCCTCAAGCAAGAAAAAAAACAAGATAAATGAACAATATATAGACGTCTAACCAATGTACTATATACTTGAAACTAATTTAAATAAATTTTTTAAAAAAGATAAATGAACAAAAGTTCTTATTAAGTTTGTGGTTCCTACCTAGCTCCAGCTTCTTCTCCCATTAGGTTAGATAACTGTAAGAAAGAAATACCTGGCTCCCTTACTGTCTGAGTCTCAAGGCAAGGAAAACTCCTGAGCTTTTTTATTATCAAGTAATTCTATTATTAAGGAAAATTCTGGTTCCTTGGGAATCATTAAAATAGAATTTAAGCTTATTTGTGGTATAATTTACCTCTAATTCCTATAATCCATTCCTAATGATGATAAGGATGGGAAAATAGAAAATAGATTTTATTTTAAGGCTGTCCTTAAAAATATTCCAGTATCTCTATAACACCCAGAAATCAAGGTAAAAATTGATTCTATATTTTGACCATTTGTAAAAATTACATGTCATAACTTCTGTCCATATAGGATTTTGTTATAGGTCTGATATTTCCTTTGAAAATGACACAAAATTGCAAAATAAATAACAATGGCAACAATCTTCTTGTCTTAAATTCCAAGGCTCTGAAAAATCTGTCAGCTTCTAGCATGTTCACTAATATCTAGCTTTTCTTAAACATGCAAGTCAACATATGAAGAAAATTAACTTCATAAGGCTTTTAGAAAGCAAATTTTGGAGATTTTGCAGAATACTAAATTTTTTTCATGGACAGTTCTGGATTACCAAGGAACATGACAAATGTTATCAAATGAAGGACTGACAAATGAGGATAAATTTAACCAAAAATAGGTTTACTTTCAAGAAAGCACTTGTGCAATGAAAAAGCAAAGTGCAAGTATTACAAATAAAAGAAAGACTGGATGCAACATTATGTGTAGTAACACACCCTATAGAAAGGCAATAAAGCCTGCATGACATAAATCAACTGCATTGTATTGCCTGATACCATTTAGGCTCCATCTCCACAAGCCATCCAAAGGACATCAACAGAACAAAATACCTTCAATCCATAAAAGTTTGAGACTGACCAGCCACTAAGAACACTGTTGGATTTTCCCTTCTATGCCATATTAATCTTAAATCTGTTTGAAAATTCAAATTATATCGCCCTGATTTCAAAGCCTACTGTTCTACTTTTTAAATACATTCCATGTAACCAAAGAGTGTTTCTAAAGTTCCATATGCCAGTATACTTGGAACACATTAATTCCATTAGCAGGCTATTTCAGGAAATAGTGAGCATATTTCTTGGAAACAAATACATGTGGTTAAAAAACAGCCTAAAAAAAAAAAAAGTATGAGGTGAAAAACTGAAAACAAAGACAATTTTTAAATCCAATTAGAACTCCTTCCCATCAAATATCAAAGATGTCAGAACTGCCTCTTGACTGAGATTTTGGTGTTGTGGATTTGGGTCTTTAAACCAAAAAAGCCTATCTTGAGATGGCACTGTAAGGAATCTATCTGCCTCTTAATCATAGGCAACTGCTAAATGAAGTGTATCTATTTTCTCTGTTACATTACTATTGGCAACCAGGTCCTCAGTAAGTGCCCAGAAATGTTTCCATGGTTACAAAAAGCATTCAGCATCCCTCTTGTTTTGGGCCAATTTAGCTTAAAATCTATTGTGGAGAAAAATATGGCACATTAAGGAACATAAAATCAAGACACAGCGTTATGAAAAGAATTCAAGGTTAAATGGGAAAAACAGGCTTGACAAGGCTTTTTAAAAAGTGCATATAAATCACTGATTAAAAGGCTCCCTTTGCCGAGTGTATCTCCAAATACATCTTTTGAATAGACTGCAAAGCAGCCCATGCACTGTGTCTGACATGATCCCTTGGTATAAAGGGGGAAATGAGCATGTGAAGATAATTTAAGACTTAACCAGCACGTAAAATTAAAAAAAAAATGTTTTAAAATTCACAGAGCTGAAAGTTCAGTTCCTTATCCTAGTATCATAGGGCCCTGAGGTACTTAAATATTTTAAGGAAAGAGAGGAATAAGAGCTTTTGTTCATTTGCTACAGGCGTTTGAAATAAATTAGTGAGCTATATCACACTAGGGGGAGAGAGAAAGGGACGCTCCCTAGAGGCAACTTAGCAAAGCTCTTCCATCTGTAGTCATGAGTGAATTGGAACAAGGGGACCATCTCATTCTAGGTCTCTGATGCATTCCCAGCTCCCAGTGCTACCACAGAGCCAGGACATCAAAAACATTTTTGCATTCTCTGGAACATATTAAATGAATGGTATAAGCTTTTCAATAATCTGAAGGAGAGACCCCTGGCTTATCCTTGTGTATACTGGTCCATTCACCTTTCCCAAATACAGAGCCTTGTACTTGGTAGGCATTCAATAAATATTTAATTAACTGAGAAGGGCCATCATACAAGACCTCTCTATAAAGAAGTGTTTCTCCCTATATTTACCTATGCATACATACCACTCTTTATCACTTTATTGTTCTTATTTTCACTGTGAAGCAGAGAGAAGTGGTGAGATTTGAAATCATAATGTTATTATGAACTAATTAGCACACTTTCACTTCCAAGGAGATAGTTGTTCTTTTCCATATTCTTCCTTCCACTTACAACCAAAAACCCCAAACGCTGTGTATAAAACAAAGATTAAAAGACTGAACAGTACAGAGAAGAAGGCAGACTGGCTAAGAACCCTGGGACTCAAGGAACAACATGGAGTGAATGCCCTAGGGTTTTTTTTGCCTCATATATGTCAGACTTGAAGATGGAGAAGCTGGCAACCCAAAAATGCCAATAGGCATAAACAAACAAAGACCTCGAGAAAAGCTTGCTCTCTCTACACAAAAGACCAGGGAAGGTACACCCCAATACCCCCACCCCGGGGTGCCAAAGAAGGCCATTTAGGAATCCAGAACTTTCATTCTTGATGGTCAGTAATGACTATCTGTGCCCACAGTATCAGAGGACACCCCATGAGGAGTCTGGACTTCCATTTGAAGTAATGAGGCACTCCCGCCCCTTCTGACTTGGGTGGTGTCAGAAGTCAGTGGAGACTCCGGATTTTTACCATCACCCAGCAGTAAAAAGGCTAACCTCAGCTCAGTGTTAGTGGAGACCACATGGGGGATGGAACTGCCATCTCAGTTCAGCCTTAATGAGGAGCACCCCTGCAAGGGTTAAGGGAGGCAGAGAGGGAAACCTGGACTTCTACGTTTATCTAGCAGTAATAAGTTGGTGCCTCGTTGCCTTTCCAGAGCCCTGTCAAAGACTCTCTTTTTGAGATACGTTTTTGGGGGAACAACATTAAAATAATGACAAATATTTCTCCTTATATATTAATATTGTTTTATACATTGTTTCTTCTTACAATCAACTATAATAGCTTCCTAACATATACTCTTTCCTCAGATTTGGACTCCAAGCCGAAGCTAGAGTTATTCTTCTAAAACAGAGCTCTGTTGGTATCACTCTTGATTACCATCTTTTTGAGATTCCCAACTGCTTACAGGATAAACGCTAAATCCTTAACACGAAAAGCAAAGACCTTCCCAACTGCAGCCTAAACCGAACCCTCATTATCCATCCCTGAAAATGTCAAGCTTCTCCACATGTCTGTGTTCACATCATTTCCTCCAACTGGAATGCCTTTCTCTCTCCATTCACCTGTTAAATTCTAACTCATGCTCACAGTTTGCAGTCCTACATCATCTGCTCTGTGGAATATTCTCAGGTCACCTCTGGTAAAATTATCCCCAAAGGTACCAAGTACATGGTTATTATAACTTTAAACAAACTTTTTTTTTATAGGACTTGTTATATGTGACAAGCATTACAGAACTTTAGGGAAAACCAAGATAATTCTCCTCTCAGACAGACAAAAACCCCTGCAAAAAAAAATCAAAAATTAACAATATTGGGAAATAAAAAAGGAGATCATTATAAACCTTACAAACATTAAAAAGATAATCAGAAAAAGACTATGGCCATAAACATAACAAAAAAATAATATGAAAAAAGTCCTTGAAAAAAAAAGCTTCCAAATATCCTTCAGGAAAGACTTATAACTTGAGTATTCCAATACATACTTTAAAAGTTGATTTTGTATTTCAAATCTTCCCACGGGGGAAAAAAATTCTGAGTTCAGTTAGCTTCAAAAAAATTCCAGCAAATATTTAATAAATAAATAATAATAATTGAATACAAATTTGTCCAGACTCTAGGAAAGGAGAAACATTTCACAATTCACTTTAGGAGGCCAGCACTACCCAGGTACCAAAACCAGACAGATGTTGCAAGAAAAGAAAACTACAGACTAATACCCTAATGAAAATAAATTTTTAAGAAATCCTCAACAAAGTATTAGCAAATCAAGTCTAGCAATATGTGAAAAGAATAGTATACTATAACCAAGTGGATTTTATGCCAGCTATACAAAACTAGTTAATCACTCAAAAATAAATCAGTGTAATTCATTTCAACAGACTAAACAAGAAAAATCATATGATCTGCTCGATAGATGCAAACAGCATAATTTAGCACCTTTTCTGATAAAAACTCTCAGCAAATTGGAATAGAAGGGAATTGCTTCAATATAATGAAAATCATCTATAGGAACCTACACATGCCTACTAAGTAATAGTGAAAGTCAAAGCTTTTCCACTAAGCTCAGGATCAAGGAAAAGATACTTTCATCACTCATTCAGAATGATAATAATGTGTAATCAGTCAAGAAAAAGAAAAAATAGACATTGATATTGAAAAGAAAGAAATAAAACTGTCATTTCTCTCACAGATCACATTATTGCCTATGTAGAAAATCCCAAAATTGCAATAAAAGAAAAGCTATTAGGACTAATCACTGAGTTTAGAGAGGCTGCATAATACAAAGGCATTATTTAAAAATCAGTGGTATTTCTATATAATAGAAAGCAGCATTGGAAATTAAAAGTTATACAAGTATTATTTATAATAGTATCAAAAAAATACTTAGGTATAAATCTAAAAAAATACATAAGAGACCTGTATGCTGGAAACTAAAACAGATTTAAAAAATTGAGAACTAAATAAATGAAGTGATATACCATGTTCATGGATTGCAAAACAGTATAATTAACATGTCATTATCTCTAAACTTATCTATAAATTCAACATAATTCCAATCAAATTCTTAATTTTTTTTGTAAAAATAAGCTGATTCTAAGAATTATATGGAAAATCAAATAAACTACAATAGTCAAAACATTTTTTAAAATGTAATAAAGTTGGAGGGGTCACACTACCTAATTTCAGCACTTTTATTATAAAATGATAGTGATCAAGATAGTGTGATATTGGAGAAAGAATATAAATACAGTTTAGTGGGAAAATATAGAAAGTCCAGAAATAGACCCACATGTATATAGGTAACAGGTTTCTCACAATGATGTCAAAGCATATAATGGAGAAAGGATAGTCATTTCAACAAATAGCATAGGGATGATTGAAAATCTATATAGGGGTGGGGGAGGAGAAAACTCAATCCATATCTTACATTATATAAAAAATTATCTCAAAATAAATCATAGCTCTAAATATAAACCCATAACTTTGAAATTCCTAAAATAAACCACAGGAAAAAAATCTTTGCAGCCCTAGGTTATACAAAGATTTCTTAGATATGATACCAAAAACACAATTCACAAAAGAAAAACATGATTTCACCTAATTACGAATTTCTGTTCTTTGAGGGACATTGTTAAGAGAATAAAAAGACAAGCCACAAAACAAGGAGAAAATATGTTTGAATCATACACCTGAAAATTAACTCATATTCAAAATGTAGACTTAACTCAAATCTCAAAAATAAGAAAACAAAAAAGATTCAATAAAAATGAGCAAAAGATTTGAAGACTTTACCATGTGAGCCTATAGATGACAAATAACTACATGAAAAGGTGCTCAACGTCATTAGTTATTAGGTCAATGAAAATCAAAGCCAAATTGGGATGTTAAAACCCATGGAGGATCTGAGATTTTACCATACTTGCATACAAACAAGCTAACTTGCTTCAGTTTTATGAACATTGGCAGAAGACACAAGACTTCTGGGTCAGAGTCAATGAATAATTTATTACAGCACAGCAAGCAACATGAGCAATGTCAGTTGCTAATTCTCCAAGTACCACAGGGGCAGATGCAGGCCAAGACAGATTCTGTGCATGCAGCGGGTATATGCACACCAAGTTTGGAAAACCTCTATTATTTGCAAGGAAATCTGCCTAAGCTTTGCCCTAAAGAGAGATATTAAATTTATTGGACAGGACAGCAAATAAATCTTCCCTCTGCTCTGGAGGGAGACACTATCTCTGTCTTTCAAGGCTCTCTGTCATACACATATCCTTGAAAAGATAATCGAAAATAAAAGATATTTGTGACTGTGCTCTCAGGACATGCAAAAATGCAAGAGACCAATGGAGAATTATCTCCCAACATCAGCTATGACTACATACCTATGAGAATGGTTTTAAAATTTTTTTCAATAATAACACTATCCCAAAGTGCTCGTAAAGATATGAGTGACTGGAAGTCTCATAGATTACTTTTGGGAATACAAAATAATACTTTGGAAAATAGTAGAATTTTTTTTAATGACGTTAAGCACATACTTCCCATATGACCCAGCAATCTCACTCCTAGGTATCTCTCTAATTGAAATGAAAACTTATATTCACATGAAAACCTATTTTACAAATGTTTATAGCAGCTTTATTCATATTGCTTAAAATGGGAAACACCTCAACTATCCCTCAGCTGACGAATGGATCAACAAACTGTGGTGCGTTCATGCAATGGAGTACTACTCAGCGACAGAAAGGAGCAGACTACTGAAGCACATGACATCATGGATGAATCTCAAATGCATTATAAGTGCGTTATGAAAGAAGCCAGATTCAAAAGGCTACAAACTGCACAATTCCATTTATATGACATTCTGGAAAAGACAAACGATAGAAACAGGAAATATATCAGTAATTGCCAGGAGCTGGATGTAAGGAAAAGGACTGACAACAGAGGCTTGAGGAAATTCTTTTGAGGTGATGAAACTATTTTATACCTTGATATGGCAGTGGTTACAAGAACCTGTGTGTTTGCCAAAACTCACAGAACTGTACTAAAAAGGATAAATTTTACTGTATGTAAATTAATATCTTTAAATAGAAAAAAAGAGCGAAAGTATATGTGGAAACTCTAGAATCAATTTTCCTGAGTTCTGCCTCTTTCTAAATGTGAATCTTGGGTATACTCTCAAACTCTCTAAGAATCAATTTTCTCAGCTGTGAAGTGAGAATAATAATAATATTTACCTCTTACAGTTGTTAGCTTTTGTATTGCTGTTACATCATTAATTATGATTTGATGTCCTATTACATACTAACATTGTGCTTGATGTTAAAAATATAGAAATGAATCTGTGATATGATCCCTGCCTTCCAGGAGACTACAATCTAGTGAATGGATAAATCTAGTCTCTTGAATGGATACATAAACATAATTATTTTACTGTTATTAATTACATTTTAAAAAATTAACAAAAGAAGTGTTAAATACCCACTGAGCCAAAATTGTAACAATTTTAAGTATAGTTCAATTTTAGCAAGAATTTTCTAAAAAAGAAATAGAAATTTCAAGTCAAACTTAAGAAATCTTATTGGTAGTCCAGATATTTCTATAATTATCTCTACAGGTAATTTGAAAACACTTAAAATTGTATTTATTTATAGTTTATCAGATCAGATTCAGAAAGAATATCATCCTACCTTGTTTTCACTAATTTATTTTAGCATTTACTATTACTTTGAGTAAGAGTATCAAGGAAGTATTATAGAAAGAATAGAAAATCATTTCCTCATTTTCCCAGACTTCATATAACTGCATAAAACATTTCCTTACAAAGATAAAGCTAAAAAGAATCATGAAAATAGATGAAGAGACTATGAAATAGTTGCTCCAGAAATAGCTGCTCCCTACAACAAGAGGATGAATTGCTTCACCTTTATATTATATAACCTGTGAAATGGTGAAACTGAGTTTGTGGGTTCTGTTGCTCTATATTAATAAATAGCCTGTGTGAGCTATATATTATAACCACACATTGTAAATAGACACCCAACATCATTCTCTGCATATCATATACCTCTCTGTCTTTCAGCCAGATGGAATGTCCATTTTTTAGGCTCAGAGGATTAGAAGTATGAAAATTTTATGCCAGAATATACTACAGCTGCTGTAACAGGATTCATTAAAGTTTCCTCATATTTATTATACATTTATTGAATGCCTATAATATGCTCAGTTCTGACAGGATAAAGGTCTATACACAGTTTGTCTTAAACATGTCCTTTCCATTCAAGGCTAAAAGAAAATCAAGTTATTCTTGTTTCAAAGATTTCCTATCTACTGTCATCTCACATCACGTCTCAGTGAAACATTGTGAGAAGTGTTCTTAAAGTGTTATCAACTAAAAATTTTGCAACAAGTATGGCTTTTTGCACAGGATTTCGCACTGAATAATATAGTAACATCTAGAGATTCCTAACCTAGTGAAAAAAAAGAGAACAATTTAAAGGATATTTTTTAAAGCATGACATATGTACGAGGTGCTTCTCAAACAGAACCCACAAACTCATTTTCATCATTTCACTTGCTCAGACTATTGTTTTGGCATATGGAGCTCACAAACATGGATTTTCCAAAGTTTTATATATTGAAAATATTCCTAGGGATTACATCTCTCAGTAAGAAGCTAGCGTATGGAAAAGCTAGCGTATATGAGAGAGAAAAATAAAATTCATATGATAACTAAAACAAGTCAAAATAAAATGAATAGAAATGTTCTTTGGAAGAACCCAGAGAAAATGATTTCTGACTAGCTTACCTTGTTTTTTTCCATTAACATTTTCTAAAATACCAGAGAGCTGGCTCTCAAAGCCACGTTGGAGGCCACTCCTTTGCTTTTCAAGGTGATGGTCTTCCTCAGTAATAGAAGAAAGCCCATGCGGTAGCTTTTGGTCATCAAGGGTCTGATTGGGCCACTGGGACCTTACGGAACACAAGTCCTTTGCATGTTGGCTAAGTCTAGGGCTTGAACTTTGGGTAGAGTCCTGCAAATCACTATTACAACAGGAGAAATGATCCACTTCAAGAAACAAGGAATTTGTGTCCTCTTGACTCCAATCATTGCTTTGTTCTTCATTTTCAAAGTAAGTGTCCTGCATCTGCATATCATCTAAGTCCTGGTCTAACTTGTCACTCAATTTAGAGTCTTGTCTGCTTAAGTTAACCAGCGAGGCAGATAACGCATCTCCTGCTTGCTGGAGAGCTTCATATACCCGAGACATCCAGGAAGAGAGAGGCTGGAAGAAGTTCTGAGCATCCTGAGACGCCATGGCCAACACCATGGCCAGCTATTTGATGTCTAAAGTTCACTTGTTCAGGTCCTTCAGTACTCTGGACTTAATGTGAACTACAGAATAAGCATGATGGGAAATTAAACTGGAGATCTCTTAGTGGCTGTGAATATTTCACTCTCAAAACTTCTCAGCTGAAACAGAGGAAAGAAATACTTACACCTGTTAAAGTTACAACTTCAGACCCATCACCAAATACCTACAATCAATGTCAAACAGTAATTGGGGACAAAAGGAGATCATCATTGAAATCTTAGGGCAGCTAAATAAAAATGACTGTGACAGTATAAACATAAATTATTTCAGTGCCTATTTACGTCCACAGGCATGTGCAAAACTTCCATTACCAGTAACCAGCTCTATTCATGTGAACTGAGAGGTCTATCCCCATAGACCACACCTAACAGTGTGAAAAGAATAAATGGCTCTTCATTAAAAGGCAGTTAGATATGACATTTCAAAATACAAGAAAGGTTGGATGCTTCATCTATGAACCTGAAGATCCCAGAGAGCTAGCTAATAAGCATCTCTGCTTCATGACAAAAAGAGTTATCCTTTCAAAGGAAATGTGTGCCTGGAATTAAAAAGCTTTTAACACATCTTAAAGTAGGATTTTTATATTTTTATGTAATTTCTAGAAATTGTATCTATTCTTGAGGAGCAAACAATCACTGAAACACTGAGGATGGCGAGTGGATTATGCAGCTTACTAGAGATGCATCCCTAGCTTCTCATTGCCTTTGTCTATATTCCCACCTCCCCAAGACAACCCTCCACAACCTGTGAGACTCTTGAGAGACACTTCTTCCCATTAGATTTACAACCTGAAGGAGGTAGCTAGAAGACATCAACAGAGCAACAGGGCACAATGAAGATTCAAGAGCTAAATACCTACACTTTTACATATAAACATGCATATAAACATATGCAGATATGTGTGCATACATATGCATGTGTATGTGTTTTATGTGTGTATATGTAGTTAAGTATCTTATTGTCTTTATGCTGCTCATCAACAGCTCAGGATAAATGTTATGAATGACAGTAGAGCTTAAATTCACTGCTCATACTTAATTACACCATTTCTTTTATAGCAACAGCTTCCTTTTTACCAAATCTACCAATAATCCCGTAAGTTTCAGCCCTCTTGACCTCAGGGTACTACATTTGATATGATTGCCAATATTCTCCTAAGAATTTCTCTTTGGCTTTTGTAATTACCATTCATGCATGCATTGATTCATTCAATAAACAAATATTGATTAAGTGCCTATTAAGTGCTGGGCACAATGCCAGGTATAAGCTAACCTTGAGGTCTCTGTCCCCATGGAGCCTACATTCCAGTTAAAGGGAAACTGATCTCTCTCCACTTTCCCCTTATGCTGAATAATTCATGTGTCTGTCTTTTAGGCTCTTCCTTATCTTCCCACCAGCTACACATATGCAACCACCCATGTCCTCTGGTTTCCCCTCCTCCCCCTTTATGCTCATCAGCTGGGAGAATTGACCCATCCATAAGTCTCAATGAACGTTTTTTTAAAAACTCCAAAATATACATCTCCATCCCTCAGCTCATCCCTCTTTTTAGGTTGCATCTCTGGTTATCTAAGCCGGTAGTTCTCAAATTTTGCTGTCAGAAGCTGGTGAGCTAATAAAAGGACACAGGGGCCCAGGCTGGTTGAAGGAATAAGTCCTGGACCTTTGTATTTCTGCCAAGATCCCTAAGTTAAGGGTCCCCAACCCCAGGGCCAAGGACTGGTACCAGCCATGGCCTGGTAGGCACCAGGCCACACAACAGGAGGTGAGCAGCAGGCCAGTGAGCAAAGCTTCATCTATATTTGCAGCTGCTCCCCAGCCCTAGCATCACCACCTCAGCTCCACATCAGATCATTGGGCATTAGATTCTCATAGGAGCACCAGACCCTGGTGCCAAAAAGGTTGGAGACCAGTGTCATAGGTAATTCTGATACCCACCAATGAGAAATGCTGACAAATGATAATCTACGGGAATAGCTACACTTGAGTGTCTCACCAAAATCTCAAATTCATCTCATCAAAACCTAGCACATCACTTTTGTAACAAAAATTGTTCAACACTCTAGACTCATAATATTCTAGTAATTGTGAATTTCTTCAACACTTCCCCCTTCCACTCCAAGTTCTGCTAGTCTGGGGTCTATAAAGACTCTCTTCCATTATGTTTTGTACAGTAATCACCTTCTCTGTTTGGTTTCTTCCCAAGCCTAGATTTGCTCACCATAACCTGATCTGGTATTAGGTTTATCAACTGTCTCCTCCCTTAGAATGGAAATTCCCTAGAGGTCAGGGATCAACTGTTCTGTTCTCTAGCTTACCTTGAGGACCTAGAATAATGCCAAGCACACAGTAAATTCTCAGTAAACGAATTAACAAACCCTATTTAAAACTGTGCATAGGACAGTGCCTGGCATATTATATGTACTCAAATTTGTTAAATTGATGAATACATCGGAATTGTTGAAAACATCTGAATGTTACCACACAAATTGCCTGCTTGGTAACACTGAAGAGTTCTTTCAGCATTTCTTCCACTTCATCCCACCACCATAGTTGTTTTGTTTTTATTTTCTCCAAAAATATTTTGCTTAAGTTAATATACTTCAGGGCATCCCAGACCTAGAAAGTTCCCTGAGATATGATTGGGTTTAGCCTCTACCACTGTCCTTTAGGTACTTGAAACTTTTTAAGACAGAAATGACATATCTTCCTTAGTCATCCAAGAACCCTTTTTATTGTTTTATTATAAAGAGAAAGCTTTGTTTTCATATGCAACCCAAATTTTTTAAATTTAAGCCAGCATTTTCTTGTCCAGTCTTTGAACTAGGAATAGCCCATGATCTCAGTCTCATATCTCCCTGTCTTGCAGAATCACTGTCCATCAAATTCCAATGGCAATTTTTTAAATCTTGGTCTATGGCCATGCTACCCTGAACAAGCCCAATCCTGTCTGATCTCAGAAGCTAAGCAGGATTGGGCCTGGTTAGTACTTGGAGGAGAGACCACCTAGGAAAACCAGGTGCTATAGGCATAAAAAATTTTAAAAATAAATTTAAAAATAAGGGATTGCAAGCAAACAAGGTCCATGCAATCTGTGAGGTCAACCAAGGGTTGCCTTGCCTAAAATCAATCAATCAATCAATCAATCAATCAATCTTGTATCATTCCTGTAGTTAAAAAACAACAACAATGACAACAACAAAAAACACCGACTCCCTATTTCTTATATTGCAAAATTGGAGCACTGGCAAACATTTATTCATGTTTACTGACACAGAGGTTTTTAAACTTAATTTTAATGCCCCAAATTCACTTCAGTCCTCACCTTTCTCTGTTCTTTATACCCACTTGCTTCACTCATTTCTGCATAGCCTCTCTTATCCCTGGAAACATTTGAATTTTTAAATCATACCCTAAAGAATAAAGTTTACCTTCTCTACTAGGACAAACAGGAGCGAAGATGCTCAAAAAAAATTTAATAATAATCATAAGCAAGAAGACAGACAGATGCTCAAAAAAACCCTAAATATCAGCACCATCTAACTGGCCTTTGAGCTAGAGGGGTCCTCAGGGCCTCCTGTTGGGTGTCAACTCTTTCATTTCTGAATCACTGGTATGAGGAAGTGTGGGGAGTGCAACAAGGCAGTGGGAAGGACCGCAGATCAGCAGCTATTTATCAACCAGATTGGAACTGTTTCTACATTTTCACAACTCACAGAGCCATATCTTTTGTCCTCACTGAATGTCCAGCTGTGCCTGAGCTGTCCCCAATAATACCGCCCCACAGTGAGGACTCACCCATTCCTCACCACTCAAGCTGTAAAGCCACACCAACATACTCAGCATTTTCTAAGGTGACTGCTCTTTCTTGATTTCTGTTTACTCTGCCCAGGATGCCATCTCTCCCTAGCCTATCTTGTAAATACTTACTCATTCTGTACAAGCAAATCCCTATTTCGACTTTTCATCTACAATCAAAGGTGTGGCTTCAAGTGCTCTGAATGTGCCTTTATGATATTAGGTTTCACTCTGTGTGGTAACTATTTGTCAAATTTCCTATCCCAATGAATTGTGAAACCTAAGTACTGGCACTGTGTTTGTACTTAATAAGACCAGGACTCACACAGGGTAGGGATTCTATAAATATTTTTGAATGAATGAATGAATGGTATTAATGAAAAATTTTAAAGCTAAATAGCCCTGATTCTTTAACTTTTCTTCATCCGTAAAGTGAAGTTAACCAACTAAATGACCTCTAACAGTTCCTTCCTGCTCTGAAACCCAAGAATTTACCATTGTGGGCTAGAAAAGCATTGAAATATTGAGGCTGGATATATTCAGCAGGAAATTGCCTTTTCAGGGATTGGCTCTGCAGTTTTGTCAATAACCACTGTCAGATATTCTCAGAGTGAATGGAAGGAGGCCAAATCTCAGTCTATATATGAAACAATGCCCAGTTGCTGTATTTCTAAATACTAAAAAAGGAAGGGCACCTACAGCTAGAACCTGAAAAACCATCTAGTTAGCAACTCTAGAGACCTTTCATTTTTTTACTAAAGCAGTCTGAAACCAAAAGGGCTGAGCTAGCAGAGTAACCATGGAGATATCTTTGCTGCTTAGGTAAATTTCAACTCGCTTGATAGAGCATGCCAGGAATATCAGATATATTCCTGGTAACCCAGTTCTTTGGGGGCTTTCCTACAGCTGAAAGGCAATGTGGCTTCTGATATAATAATAATAATAATAATAATAATAATAATAATAATACATGAGAAAAGAAAAATAGACTAGACAGTTCAGGTCTCTGAATTAAAAGGAAAAATACATATAAGGTCTGTGGTAACTGAGAATGCTCATTATTTGAGTTAAAATAGTTCATAATAATTTATTATTATGAGAAATTAAAACAAAACACCAACAACAAAAAGTGTGCATGTGTGTGTTTAACATACAAACTCTGACCACAGACATGTCCAGGGAAAGTCTACCTCTCCAAGTACTGAACTAATAATCTAATAAAGAATTATTAACAATTGATAAAGATGGTGGGAAAATCATTGATATATTCCTAGGGGATATACTTCTTTAAATTTTGTTTTAATTAGAATTATATTTTAGTTACAAAAGTATTTAATTTAATTAAGGTTATTTTAAACATAGGAAATGACTGAACAAAAGATTGATGATTCTATAGTGGGAAAACAATCAAATTCTTGAGTCATATGCTTTATCACAAATTTGATCGTCCCTACCATGGATACTTGTAAACAGAAATGTTCCATAATAATGCTCATGGGCCTTCAAAGGCTGTTAGTTAAATCTTTCTGCCCTCATTTTCTATCTGATGACAGATGCTTGGAGGGAGGGGAAAAGCTATAATCTAAGAAGAAATACCAGATTGTAGGAACTATGCCTTAAAAATTTGTTATTTTGGTGAAAGCTAAAGTGGAAGCCTGTATTATGCCTCTGTGATTCTTAAAGCATTATCAACTCCTAGAGAGAGTCAGACAAATTCTGAGAGAAAAGAAAATGTTCCCAATAATGTGGTCCCCAGGTAACCAACCCCTAAATCAAAATCTTGCACAGGTTCATGCTTATTAAAGTATGTTAATCTTCAACATTTTTGGAAGGAAAAATTACCTTGGAAAATCTACTCCTTATTCTCTGCCAGGACCTGTAGGGCAGTCATAAGTAAAAGTCAAGGATATCAGGTTTATTGATAGTGTCTCCTTGCAGCCATCAGTTAACTTCCTTGTGCCATCTATTAGATGTGGGTTTATTATTGACTTCCTAGAGTGGTCATGAAGCTAATTAATCCTACAATTTTTATGACAATTATCATGCCTTTCAAAGAAAGGCATTTTGCATTACCTAGTATAAATAAGAAGGCTTAAAAAGATGAATAATGCATAGAGTCAAAATAAGAACTACAAAATGGGCTGGAATCCATATTTAACATGGTTCAAAAGAGTCTATAGGTGTTTTCTGTTGAAAGTAAATTTATTATGTGGGTAGGAATATGTACCATTGAGATAAAATATCTTTTGTAGCATTTGTCCAAAATGTGTTCTAAATGCTGGAATCTTAACAAATATAAAAATGGACTGCTGAGGACTCTTTATGTCAACAAGACGGTCACAATACAGCCATATTGTCATTGCTGGGGCATGGGAAATTCAATAGACCTTTTACTGCTGGGCTTTAGGCAAGGCAGTTAATGAAAAGCAAAAGGCGAAATTGCCCTGCAATCAAAATATACTTTTATCAGTAGACACTGAGGAAAATGAGACAGTATGAAGAAAAGAAACACAATGACTTCATAATCACACAGATCGGACTCAGTGCTGGCTTTCCCCTCACTTATGCCACAACATGGGGCAAATTATGGTACCTGGGGCACTTAAATGTCTTCATCTATAATACGGGGAGCACTAGCCTCTTGCAACTGACTACGGAATCCACAACACAGGATGTTTCTAAAACACCCTAGAAGAGAGCCCATTCCAGAATAGGCACTCAATATCAGTTATTACTACTAAACCAAAATGTGCAACATTTTAAAAGGCAAATTTATATTAATTTATATTTATTTATATTATATTAAGGCAAAAAATATATTAAGGTCTTACCATCTTTTTCTTAATGTGTTAAGACCTCAGAAAAATGATACTATCCTTATAGCTAACATTTGCCAAATACTTCGCAGTGTAAAATTCTTTTTGACGACTTATATAAATGAAAACTCTTTGTGAAAGATGTTAGCCTTCCCATTTTACAGGTGAAAAAACTGAGGCTCGGAAAGGGTAAGTGACTTGCCCTCGGTTCATACCTATAATAAAGAGTGAAGCTAGTATTCCAATTCTCCTTTATCGAATTTCAAATTATTGCTTTAACTGCTATTCCAAATCTTCACAAAATGCCAAGAAAAGAGTGAAGACACTAGAAATAAAAAAAAAAAAATGTAGGCATTTTCTAAATAAGTGGGCAATGTGGAGTTCAAAGCCCAGGTTGTCTGACTCCAAGGTCTATTATCATTCTGTCTCCATTCCACCATGACTGCCTATTTCACTAATGAAGCTCTTTTAAAAATGAAAATTGTTGCAATTACTTTTCCAAAATAAGTGTAACAAAAAAAAATTCTAAACTACTGCTTGAGTCAAGGTATGGTTATTTTAAAATATATTTTTCAAACTCTATCCAACAGACAGCTTTGTATTTGAGCATGATGATCTCAAAAAGACTAGGGTTGGCTCAACAAGTTTTAAGTTGCTCAAGGTTTTGCCATTGTAACAGTGGCACCTTTTAAATATTTTCCAAATTGTATAAATTCATTGAGTATTGTGGAGCATCTATTACATCCAAGGCAGAGACTTAAATATGCTCCACAAATACTCAGTGGTTATATAAACACACAAGGTCTTCAGCATTTCCAGAGGGACTATTTAAAGCGATTTTAATGACACAATTTTCTTAAGAGACCGTCATTGCTCCTGCACAGAAACTCATTTTCGGGCTCGCATATAATAAAAATTTCATTGAGAATTTAAAAGTGAGTTATATTTAATTACTATTTAGCTTTTTAAAGACCCAACCAAAATGAGGAAGAATTTCATTTTGCATCATCCTGGCTAAAGTGATCATACCAGACACCCTACAAGACTGCACCTGTGTTCCAGGGCCACTGGCACATATCAACTGGCTCTGAACAAAGGAGATTCTGACATCTCAAATAAAATCTGCAGTACAAAGAAATGCAATTAGAAGATAATGTAATAAAATTGAGGAAAACAAAATGCAGGCACAATTAACAGGAATTACTCTCAGACTAGGAGCTTTACCAGATCGTTGATTTTTGTCCCCAGAGAAGAGACAGACACATCATTTGTATCACTTGAAAATGTACCAGGCTCAAAAATAAGGAAAAAATATGGAGCAAATGTAATTGCAGCCCTCTAGAGATAGATTAAGCAATTCTCTAAATATCAGCAATTATTCAGTGTTTGTTAAAGTTTTTTTTTATTATTAATTATGAAAGTAACATCGGCCTTATAAAAATTTGGTTAAAAAGAGAGAGGAATCATTTATAATCTCTTCACTTTAACACAACTCTGATTTTTACACATTTCTTCTGTCTTTTTTCCTTGTAGTTTGCAGAGTTGTAATCCTATAGTATGGGCACCTAAGAATTTTCTTTAACAACTTCTTATCCTTTACCTAGAATTCATCATTAAGGCCTACCCAACCTTCTATCTAAATAACTCTTTAATCTACCTGCCTTTTTTCACCTGCACAAGTAATACCCAAAATCAAGTCATCATTGTTTCCCACTTGAACAACTTCAACATCTTCTTAAGTGATCTTTTTGCATTTAACTCCTACCCCAGTGTTTCTATACAATGGCCTTCATGTCTTTTTAAGATGCATATTTGATCAAATCATTCAGTGTTTAAAATAACTTACAATTACTTTCCATTGCTTCTAGGATAAAGTCCAAAATCCTCTATAAGATTCTGAGGCCATGCAAAGTTTGACCCCTTCTTATCTTTAGTCACTTTCCATTTGCTCTCTACTGTTTAGCATATCACCTCCTCCTTTTCAGCAACTTATTTTACCAGCCTCCTCATTCCATGCTTCCTTCCCATCCTCCAATGCCCATTCATCTCCTTTCAGCTCAACTTACACGTCACTTGATAGAATGCTTTGCCTGACAACCAGCCCCCATAATCCAGACTCCATGATGTCCTCCTCCCATGAAATATTTTCTCATAATACCTCTTATTTAAACTTATTAACACTTATTACAATTGTAGCTCATTGATGACTTATGTAATTGTTTCTTTTAACATCTGTCTTCCTCACTAAACTAGCGGTTCCATGAAATCAGGTGACAGGTTGATTTTCATCTTTGCCCTGTTGTCAGCACCAAGTTGAGGGACCAGCATAGACCAGGCAATTGATAATTTTGAAAATTTGAAGATACACACATAATATCATATCTTGCTTTTTTCATTTAACATTTTAATGTAGTTTGCATGCTTCCATAGTCTTTTGTGTTTACCATTTTTAATTTAATATTTTAAAAACCAAATTTTCAGTGAAGATCTGAATACTCTTTCCCAAATTCAAATCTATGAGAAGACTTTTTTAAAATAATAATATGCAATCTTTTACATCCCAAGGAAAAATATTCTCATTTAGAATGAGAATTATATTATATTAATTCAGACATCATAAATTTGACATTTACAAGAATTTGGCTGAAAGTAAGTTAAAGTTGACTTCCATACTTACTATTACAATGTTTTAAAAGTATATCTGGCTAAACAAGATAACAATTATCATCACAAAAATATTTCAGGAGACTATTCATCTTACAATTATTCTTTTTCTTTCTTTCTTTCTTTCTTTTTTTTTTCATTAAGAGGTTAGAAGAGGGGCCTAAGGTTTTTCTTTTCTAATCACCTCCCAGATAATGCTGATACTGCTGGTCCATCGATACACTTTGAACAGCAAGGTTTTACTGAGGTATGATTTACAGGTCATAAAACCCACCCACCCTAAGTGTACAGTTCAACAATTTTCAGTAAGTTTATCAAGTTGTGTAACCATCATTATAACCCAGTGTTAGAACATGTTTATCACCAGACTAAGACCTCTCATGACCATATACAATTAATCCCTATTTCTACCGCAGCCTCAGGCAACCACTAATCTACTTGCTGTTTTTATAATTTGCCTTTTTGAGCATTCCATGTAAATAGAATCACACAATTAAAAAAAGGTTATGAGAAACTGGAAAATAACGCTAGAAGCTTACTTTCTATAAGATTCAGAGATAGTTTTTATTAATTTAAAACTGTATGCAAAATGTTAGATGAATAAGTTTTATCCTGGAGATGATGTTCTTATCTTTTTGAGAGTCTGATAAAGGTCCCTGATCCTCCACTATCACTGCTATAAATAGCACTGATCGAAGAGGTTAGACTCTCTTAAAAGATATCTGGCATCCAACAATTATATAAGTTTTTATTTGGTTCCCACTATGTTTGTGATGAAGTAAACATAAGTCTTTCACCCAATGAAATTTTCACTTATAGCCAGAAAACCATTCTATCACAATTATTAATATTGCACATGTTTCTGCAAGTCCCAAGATATGGCCTCACCTTCTTATTTATACTGGCCCCCTTCTGTCTATGAATGAACAAACACATCAATACTCTTAAGTAGGAACTCTCACCCTAAATCAATGCTAACAAGTGTTCAATATTTTTCCTTATGTTTTCCTTTCGTTTGTTTACACAAGCTTCAACTAAGCAGGTATTAAAATTGTTCATTAGTAAAATGACTATTGCTACACATTTATCTTCTTCATTAGTGGTTGTCAAAATAAGATCTCCTGGGGTCCTTGATGACTGAGCTCTTAGAATAATAATGCTAATAACATGACAATGTCAATACTTCTGTGTCTGGCAAACATTAATAATCAGAATTCCCTGGGATCCCATCAAAAACAGCAGCCTTAATGGGATCTCTGTGGTTTCAGATATAAGTAGGCTAGGTGGGTGGTACATGACATCTCTAAGGTCTGTCCAGCCAAAGTGGCCCCAATCAAAGAACATTCAAAAACACCTCTTTTACATTTCCCTTTCCACTGGCAGGGAATTTCACACAAGAACTGGGAAGTACTATTTTCTAAACATGATAGTGAATCCAAACGTTCTTAACTAATTCTACTACACATTATCCATTTTAATTCTATATAGTGGCACCAATAGTATCTATTCGGTTAAACCAAAATGCAGTATATTTCTACTGTAAACCAATAATGCCTATCTTTTACTTTTTTCCCCATTTCTCTTTCAATGCTTCCAATTTCTAAAACATATAGAAGCTTGCTTGCTGAGGAACAGCAAATATCTTTACAGTCTTCTATTAGCACAGTTCAGTTCAATCAGGAATTACTACCATTACCCATAATGAATGGGATTCTACTTTCTAGTTGCAAAATACTAACATTGTATTCCAAAAAGAATACTAGTATAAGTGTTTATTACGTGCAATAAAGCAGATAATGGAAAGGAAAACCCTCCAACTGCTATGGAAAATGACATTTCATGTTGGCATTCCATTTCTAAACACAGTCCCACACAAAATACACATTTCAGTTAGTTTCAGATTCTTTGGAGAAATTCTAGGTGGAGCCCTTGCCCTGACATGTTCTTAAAACTAATTCCAGTTAGGCCTTGAACTATAAACAAACTCAAGGGAAAATAAAAATGTAAAAGGACTCTACATCTTTCCCACATAGAATGATGAGCTACCAAGTACAGCTTTAATAAACATTCCTTGTTTAGGGGAAGAAGAATGATGGAGGGATTTGGGAAGATCAAAGACCAACTTAAAAAATAAAAGCTTTCTGCTAAAGAGTAAAGGTAAGACATTGAGAGCTTCACCATACTTTCTATATTGTGCCTTATAAGGCCATGATTTGTTTTTGCTTCAAGATAATTTTAAAAGAAACATTTAAAGAGTTAATGCCCTAAAAGTAAGGTTTTCTCTATCATCCTCTCTCATATAAAGTAGACCACACTTCTGTGGAACAGCAACTATAAATTACCACTCTGTCCTCAATGCTCACTTGGGGGAGGGAGGCGGGGGGGGGGGTGAAGGAACAGCAGTCATTTTAAGCAGATAGCAATTTTATTCTATAAAACTGACATTAATCGCTTGTAAGTATTAAGAACTGTTTTGAGGATTCAAAGTTTAAAAGCTGAGAAAATAAGATTCAAAATGTTTTTTGGAATTCCTAAATTCACACACTTCAAATAATACCTGTCACCTTGTCATTAAACCTCAATCAGAAAGTCTGGTGTAATATAGGCTTGAAATTATTGTGAGAGCTTTTGTGAATAAGGCATCTGCTCCTGTAAGTGGGTTTTAGAAGAATGTAGATATTTTAATGGAAACACATAACCATTTATATGCTGTTTCTTTTACTTTAATCTGTCAGGCTAAGAAAAATGATGAGATTTTATACCTACTACTCCAATAATTAGTTTAAAACAGATTACTCAAAGAGCTAGTTAAGCATATAAACCCATCGACACCCACTTCAATGCAAAAAAAAAAAACAGTGATCTGCGCTACTGACTATTCCACTCAAATGATAATCCTTTTCCCATGCTGCCCGCTCATCAACTGAATTTTTCTTAAGACATATGTCTGTTTAGAGTATAATGAGCGTTACTGCCTTGCTGATAAGAGAAAACACAGAAACCCAATATTCTCTGATAAATGTAACTTGTGCCGCCCACAGTATCACCCAGACATGATGCATCTCTGGAAGATATCACAGAGAGAATAACTGTTGTTAATGATGCCTTTCTGTAGCACATGCAAATACACGAGCTTTAAACTTATGAGCCATTTCCTCATCTATAAATGAAGATAACATGTTTGTCTCCACTACATCAAAATCCCTCAGAACTACCTATAAAATTGGTGAAATCGCTTCACTCCCTTTAGCAAAAGGATATGTGTTTAAGGTTTCCTTGGATCGTCCTGGGAACTCATGTTGCAGATATAAAGTAGGGACTCTGGTCCACCAAGCAATGAACCTTTATTGGGTGCTTCTATGTAGTCTGCCAAGATCTGCTAAGGTTTACTGATATTTACCTAGAAAGCTTAGCTATAAAATTCTATACTATAGCTACTTCAAATACAAAAAGGCTCAGAGTTTCTGCACAAAATTAAGACTCAGGACTATATATGTGTTAAATATATATACACTCATAATGTTATACAGTCATTAGTACAGTGAAAAATAATGAAGGAAACTCTCTGCTGCTTTTTAATAGTGCTGTATGTTTAGGGTGTTCTCAAACTTAGGTGTTAAACATTTCCACAGCAATTCACACTTACAGAGAGCTTGAGATTTGTTTTTATTAATATCCTAGAATCACAGAGAAAGCTCAAATGCCACAAGGAGAATGTGTTTGTAAGGTAACTAACTGAGTACCCTTATGTAAATAACTCAGAAAGCAGAGCTGCTTATATTCCAACTGTAAATGTGCCCAGATCTGTCAGATAACTTTTAATGTCTTCCTAACCTTTAGTCTAATGTCCCCATCTCCAGAATTAGCTAGCTGTGCAACATGTTCATTCGCTGTGTCAAATTCTTGAGCCAGGGACTATAAACCATCATCTAAGTTGCAAAAAAAATTAAAAAAGGAAAGAATGGAGATTTTAAAGAGACAGATCTATTTCCCTTTGATAAAGGAAAACAAAGAAATAGAAATAATAGGATGTAATTTAGAAATAAATTATCTTTCTTAATAATTGTCAGAGCAGGGTGATGGGCACATGAAGCTCATTATATTATTTTCTCTCTTCTTTACTATATGCTTGAAAATTTCTGTAATAAAAAGTTGGTTTTATTTTTAAATAAAGATCCCTTCCCCACTTCCCTACCATAATATACTGAAAAAAAAAAAAAAGAAAGAAAACAAACAGAGATGTTAAGTAATCTCATATGGTGGTAAATACTATGTGTCAACTTGGCTGGACCACAGTGCCTAGATATTTAATCAAACATTACTTTGGATATTTCTGTATGGGTATTTTTTGTGGGTGAAATTAATGGGTAACTTTGTATAAAGCAGATTGCTCTCCATAATGTGGGTGGGCCTCATCCAATCAGTTAAAGACCTTAATAGGACAAAGACTGACCTTCCCTGAGCAAGAGGAACTTCTGCCAACAGCTGACCTTCAGACTTCAACAGTAACATCAGTTTTTCCCTGGATCGCCAGTCTAGCAGCCCACTCTGCATATCTTGGACTTGCTAGCCTCCATAATCACATAAGCTAATTATTTAAAACAATATCCCTATTTCTCTTTCTCTCGTTCACTCTCCTTCCTCCCTGTGTGTGTGTGTGTGTGTGTGTGTGTGTATTCATACAGTAGGATAACTGAAAAGTTTGTACTGGCCTTTGGGAGCTGTATTAGTAAGAGTTATAATATCTCTTTCTTTTTCTTGTTAATTGCTGTAGATATATATATATATCAATCTACCCCAATGAGCTAGATGTGCTCAACTCTATCTAAGGTAAATATCCCTATCCTATCAATTAGTCTTTATTTTAGACCCTGATAGCATTTATAACAATCTATAATTATTTTATTTGCCTCTTTACTTGAAGTTCTGTTTTTGTCTATTTTCATCCAAAAATGTGATTTCTCTGTCTCTTTTTCACCATTTTATTTTTAGCGTTTAGCATGCTGTGTAGCATAACATAGATTCCCAATAAATAGTACTGAATGGATAAATGAATATTCTCAAACCAATAACTTCCCAATGGGGTTCTTTAGAATTCACACCCATCAAACAGGGTTCAATTTGCCATACTTTTATAGGCCCGCTGAGCATATCCTCAATTATTTGTGTCTTAATCAAGTTACCAAAACTAGATCTCCAAAATGAGATCCACTAAGCCTTGTCCTAATGTTCAAACTTTTATAGCTGCTCAACTCTCAATTTTCACCCCATGTATTGAACCGTATGAAACTTCCAACCTACAAATCCAGTAATTTCATAGAGTTCAACCTAATACAACACATAGATAAATGTGTTTTCTATACAAATTAAGCATTAAAATCAAAAGAGAAGATGCTTTCCAATGTAGATTGTTAACAAGTATATCTCCCACTCTAGGTCCACTCTTCAAATTGGATCTTGTTTCGCATATGAGCCATTGGGAAAGGGTCACACAAGAAGTGTAGAGGGGCTGTTTCATTCATCCCTCTGTTATTCTGAGATGAACAAGTACAGAGGTAGGAGAAGGTGGGGGCAAAAGATTTAAACTTTCAAAAAACTAGTCCATCAATAACTCTAAAACAAATTATTATATAATCCAAATGTTTATAAATTATATAAAAGCATTTTGATGGCATTTGTAGATTTTAATCATCTCTTTGGGGAAAAACAGGGAGAGGGATATTGAGCCTTTCTTTGATTTCAAAATACATGATCCATTTAAAATCCATCCGAGTAGTCCAAGACCAAACCACCACACAGACCTAAAGATGAAGAAACCTAGACTCTGAGTATAGGTAAAAGAAAACACAGTGCTAAAGACAGCAACCAAAACCTCCAGTAAAGAAGAGTACGGGTTGTATTGCTTTTATGTTATCCTACAAACACCTTTTCTGCCTGTTTTTAATTCATCACCCTACTAAACATGAAGTCTAAAGACAATAACGGTGGTTATTTACAATCGTAAGATGGGCACATGGCCAGATGTCCCTCTCCATCTCAAGGGGCCAAAATAAATAAATGAATAAAAGAGTAAAATTACCCATATGTGCTGGCCAGCACACTTTATACTGTCATTTTTACATCTATTTCAGATCCCAATTCACACCACTTTGTAAAATTTGTCTTTGCTCTTTCTTATTTGGGCATAAAGGAAAATGGAATGTGGTCTAAATCATTCAGAAAATACTGGAAGTTATATAGATAGGATGGCCAAACTCTTCTGTTTTGGTCAAATAGACTAAAAATTCGTAGAATGCTCAGAATCCTGAATATAAATTAGACTTGGTAGTGATTTGACAATTTTGAGTAATCTGTAAAGTAGACACTTTTTCTAAGTATCCTTTTTTTTTTTTTTAATCCATGTGCAGAATTAAATTGCTGGTAGTGTCATAGTACATATGAGGTAGTGGGAAGTGAAAAACATGCTTGCTGACCAAGGTAGAATCGAGCTGAATTAGAGAGGAAAAAATATGGGGAATTGCCAGATGGATACTTCGCGGGCAGAGGCAAAGGTGGATTAGGCCAGTGTTAACATTCTGCTCAAATGCTTCCTTCCTGACCCGAAATGGGAAGCTAGCTATGAACCTACCCTTTCCATCAGTGGTACTCTACCTGGAACATACCTGTACCTTACCTGGCATTCTTTTTAAAGCCATATAGTCTGTTCTGTCACTCCCTATCCTGATTGAATTAGTTTGAAGTGGGATTTGGGCACCTGTGTTTTTTAAAAGCTTCCCAGGACTGAGCTCCAGTGAAGTTCAACTAGGTTTAGAGTTGGAAAGCACCCTGACTGCTGATTACAGTGTGTGTCATGAATATCTGACAAGCTTTTGTTATAGCTCTTTGTAAGAATCATTCTAACCCTAGATGGGAAGTGTGGAATGCCACTGTTCAGGAAAAATGTAGAAAGGATAATCTTATATCCATCCGATACTTCATCAACTCTCCTAATTTTTATGGTTGAACACTGTTTCCAGGTGACACTTTCTCCTCCTGTCTCCTGTTAGCAGGCTAAATGGTGGCCCCCAAAAGATATGTCCATGTCCCCAAAGCTAGAGCCTGTGAACGTGAAAAGGGTCTTTGCAGATGTAACTAAGTTAAGACCTTGAGATGAGAATATCTTCCTGTACTATCAGGGTGAGACCTAAATTCAACAATGAGTGGCACAGAGAGGACAGATACACACAGAAGGTGGCAATATGAAAAAGGAGGCAGAGATTGGAGTGACATAGGCACGAGCCAAAGAATGCCAAGGATGGCCAGCAGCCACCACAAGCGAGAAGAGGCTGTGGACCTGCTGAGATCTTGATTTTAGAATTTTGGTCTCCAGAATTGTGTGAAAAATAAATTTGTGTTGCTTGAAGATGCCAAGTTGGTGGTAATTTGCATGGTAGCCCCAGGAAACCAAGCCATCCACCAAACCCTCTTTTCTCTCTTTTTTTTTCTTCATCCCAGAGTTTCAAAAGCATGAAATAGTGGATTGAGTTGGGAAGATTAGGTGGACAGAAAAAATGGTGCAGTTAAGATCTTGGCTTCTGGAGTTATGCAGTGTTGAGTATGAGTTCTAGCTGTGCCACTTAATAGCCTGGAAAGAAATTAATCTTTCAAGCCTCAGTTTCTTCATTTATAAAATGCAGGTGACAAGAGTACCTACTTATTGAATTATGTAATGGGAAAGTTGGACTTGAATGTACCGTGACCTAAATGCAGAAATGGAATGAAAAATATTTGAGAACAGCGGCCAACATGGCCCAAGCAGAAGAAACTGGGGCAGGTCAAAGGCCCCTGCTGGACCAAGAACTAACCATTTAGCTACCAGTGAAGAGCTGGAGGTGGTCTTGCGGAAGGACCAGTCAGCTGGGCCTTTTTACCAACTGGTAGGGGAAAATTGTCCAATTTTAACCACCTTACTTCTGAGCTTCAGCCGGCGCAGCCTCACTGCTGACTATTAGCTGAGAACCAGCTTTGCCTAAATACACTAAAGCTGTCTCTGCATTGTCTCACAGTGCTCTTTGTCTTGTCTCATAGTGCTCTTGTCTTTCCTTTCCCACACTCCATGTTGAGAAACTAAATTTCAGCTTGCCCACTCAAAGTTGGTCAATTTTATTTTGAATACTCAGTCTTTGAGATTTCCACTCCTGTACCTCAGGGAGCATGGGCAGTAGGTGTACACGTACTTTCCATGATGTCCCGTTCCTTCCTGCTGGCTCCAACCTCCAGAGGAATCAGCCTCTACCCCTACAGCAGTCCTTGTAAAGTGGCCATACCTACAGTACCTCCTGGTGATCATTCCAGGCAACATAGTATATAACTTGCAAGACCCAGGGCAAAATGCAAATGAAGGGCCCTGGGTTCAAAAATCATTAAGTTCAAGACTGCAACAGCAGAGCATTGAAGCAAGCACAGGGAGCCAAGCATGGGGCCCTGTGTGATTGCACAATTTGCACGCCCATGAGGCCAGCCCTGATTCCAGGGGGCCTCGGGTAGTTCACCCCTCAGCCTCCGACCTGGGACCATCCCACTTTAAGTTGGAACAGCTCTCTGGCAGGTATACTGACTCCTATTTCTCTGCTGTCTTCTCCTCTCCACATGGTCATGCGGAAACGTCTAAAACCCATTTGACAGGAACTGCTCACCTGAGGAAGTGTAGGGGTGTCTTCTCAAGTCCTCACCCCCTCTCACCCAACCAGTATGTTCTATCCACTGCAGCCACCCCAGGCCTCCATGAGACACATGTGAGACAGTCTCCTGCCATCATTCCAAAGGGGAAGTACATGACACTCTGCTTTCTGCTTCTTCCTCCAGCATGCTGGATTCTGATCTTCTCTCCACGACCACTTCGACCCCACTCCACCTTCATGATCCTTCTGGGGTCCAGGCAACATCTCAAGCCCTTGGAATCTCTGTCTCTGCCATCCTTCCAGGCCACTGGCTGAACTTTCAAGCAGCGGAGGGCTTTCTTCTTCCCCTCCCGGACTGGGAGGAACTGCCCTCATACCATATCCTCTGGCCTTTCTACATTGTGCCTCTTAAAATGAAGCTCTGACTTCTGAATTTTGTCTTTGATATATGAAGAAAGCTTTTTGGGGAAGGGGAGAAGAATGCCTCCCTCTCTCTCTCCCACTCTCCCCCAAAACTAGGCTTGTTTAAAAACTATTATCTTACTATGGAATTTTTATTATTAAACAACTTTTTATCTCAGAATTGAATAGCTTCTTTATTCTAAGTAACCACCCTTCCCTCAAAGTGATCACTGCCAATGAACAACATAAGTACCTTTCATAAAGAAATCAAACAATGCATTTAACGTACTTAGCAGGTACATAGCAATAGTAAATGCTAAATAAATGATAGCTATAAATTATAATTATCTAATTACCTGTGTTATTAGGAAAAAACAGTTTCCATTTATTTCTCCCCTTACCTAAATCCAGATAGAATAATATGTGTAAATTCTTTGAACTTTGAAAAATATATAGCCTAAAGGAAGGCAAGGTATTTTTGTCAGGTAAATTATCTTGCATAGTAGATTCATAAAATAAATTGTCACTCCTGCCTCTATGATATTATCACACAAATGAAAAGAATTATTTTATTTCTCAGAACCTCACTGTTACTAGATTATATTGATTAGGTTTCTGATATTCAGCCATTTTTTTGATCTATAAAAGTAGCAATTTCATATGGTTCAATCTAAGAGTTGACTTTTTAATGATTTTTATTAATCCTCCTTCCATTTATGGATAGATATCTAGAAGAAATTGCTATGGTAACCCTAAGAATCAAACAGGATCCTACAATAGGAACTGGAAAAAACTATACAGACTCAAGTATTTGCAAATGAGGACTTAAGGCCCAGAGAGATGAAGTGAGCATCTCAGAATATCTTGGCCAATTAGTGGCAAAACTAAGCTCTGGCTGTCTACACCAAGCTTCTTTCCACTACACCAGGCTGCCTTCCTTATTTCTTTAGATTTGTCAAAATATGCTAAGAACATCACAACCTTACTGAGAAATCAGTTCTCTGAGGATGTTATTAAGGCAAAATCAAAGTTAGATAAAATCTCGGATAGAAGCATGTTTTTCAAAGACTTTTGATCAATGATAATTAAACTTTTAACAGAAGAAACATCAAAATGAAGATGTTTGCTTCTTAGACATTATAATTTGGAGATTCTCCTGATTAAACTACTTTTAAAGCCCCCTTTATGACCCTATTCTAATTTTTGAGACATGGATTTTGCAGTGTTTCTTGAGCTAACAGCTTCTGGTTCATGTTTTATTGTTATTGTTTCAACATTATCTTCAAACTTTCAACTTATTTGCAAGTATAATTCATAATTGTCTCTAAAATACTGTAACATGTCAAACAAGACAAAAAAGAAATATCTTAAATAGCTCTAACCTTAGTTCTCTGTAGCCATTATAAGAAGAAAATACCACCAAGCTTAATCTCCCAATTTAAGTAATGAATACAATGTGTCCATGTGAAACGTCATTCCTAGAAGCCATTACTGTGACTGGTAGTTTGTTAATGCTGTACCGCTATGAATTAAAGTCTATTAGGACTTTCACCATAGTCATTATGCTGGTATCTATACAAAATTGATTCATTTCACCTATATCAACCCTGTAAGTGATGTAGTGATAATCCCAATATGCAAATAAGGAAACTGAAGTTTAGAAAGGTTCCATAATTTTCCAAGGTCACACAACTAGTGACAGTTTGAATTACTACAAATCCACCTCCATGCTACCTCATGACCAAGAGTCTATTCATCCTACTCACTCATGACCCAGCAGGGATAGTAGTGGCTAAACCATATTTGTAAGTCCCAGATTTCACATGACAAACTCTGTTGGAAATATTCCAGTCTATTTTCAGATGAGTCAGATGTCTCAAGTGGAGTTAAAAAATAATGAATAATAATAATTAATAATAATAATAATAATAATAATATCACTGCAACAGCAGAAATGCCAAATTAATTGCTGGATCTGCAATTTACACCCTTCCCATCATCATCTGCTATGGCCATTTAAAAACATGTCCACACACTCTTTGTTACTCTTCCTGTCAGAAGTGAAGCCTAATTCCTTCCCTTGAGAGCAGGCTATACATAGTGAATAAACAGAATGTGGTAGAAGTGACAACATAAGACTTCCCACACTAGCTCATTAAAGGAACTGTGGCTTCCTCCTTGCTCTCCTCTCTTGGGTTATACATTCTGGGGGAAGCCAGCTGCCATTCTCATAACTACGTTCAAGCAGCCCTGTGGAGGGTTCCATGTGGGTAAGGGCTGAAGCCTTCTGCTATCCTAGGAGGGAGCCCATTGGTCCCATTCAAACCTTCATGTGACTGCAGGAGAAATTCTAACTAAAGCCTCATGAAAAACCTTGATCTTGAACCACCCAACTAAGCCAATCGCAAATCCCTGAACTTCACAAACTGTGAGACAATGACTATTTGTTTTTTAAGCTCGTAATTTTAAAGTATTTTTATGAAGCAAAAGATAATACATATTTATGCCTAAATTATGCTTTTTTCTTACAGCAAGGCAAAAAGCTGAATGACTCATAGCTACAAAAGCTGCCATACCTATAAGCCAAATATTCTCCTTAGTCCAGGTTTACTTAGAACATACCCAGGAGGCAGGATAACTAGAGGGTGTTCATCTTGAGGCTTTGCCTGGGCTCAAAAAATAATAATGTCAGATTGTTTTTCTACCAGTTACATCATGCCCCATTCCCTATGGGGCATAGGAGAGAAGGGTGAGAATCAGACTGATTTTAAAAAAGCAAAATTGTTACCTGTAAGATAAGAGCATTATCTTTAAATGTCCAGCTTCTGTGTGATGATAATCATCACTCTGTGCTAATACCCTATATGACAAAGTCCTACACTTTAGCAATTGAAAACAGAACATGCCTTTTAAGATCAGGAAGCCAATTATTTCCTTAAGTATGTTATTTCCCTTGACCCCCACCAAATTGAAGGCAGTTAATGACTGATGCAGTAGATTTGTGAACTCAAAGAGTAAAAACTTCTTTTGGAAAAGTGACTGTTGCCATATGAGGTAGGGCGTAGCCCTGAGCACTGAAAATCTCAGAAATAGCTAACCAAAGTGAAACATCAACTCTGTTCCAACATGATAAGACTAAGCACACCAAGGCTCTTAGTTAAAAAAAAAAAAACAACATTTTTTTTTCTCTAAGCTTTAGTTACAGGGAAGCTCAATATAGACATCTAAAAAGCCAAGAAGACAGGAATTAGTGGTCAACCTTTTCCCATCTGCTCTTCAAACTCAAAGGAAAGCATTACTTTCATAAAGTTAATGTATTCGTTAGTAATGTCCGTTCACCATATCTACCACAGTGTCGGCCAAACAGCTCATCTATGATTTCTTAACGGGCCCATAGTGAAAACGGTGACTCTCCTCCCCGACCCAGACCACAGCACATTGCCAAGCTCAGGAGAATGTGAAGTGTGATGCTTACCCAGCCCTTCACGAATTCCAGTCTTGTCCTTAGAGTGCTTTCTCTTCCCCCGTTGTTCCAGGCATAGAAGGCCTCCTATGTTTTCAAAACACAGTTTCTTGTTGATGAAGAGGAATAGGACAGCCAGAAGAACCATAAAGACCCCAACGGCAGATAAGAAGCCAATGGCTTCAGGAGGGACTGACAAGAGAACACAAAGGAAAAATATCATCACAATTAAAGTGGCCCAAATTTGAGTTCTAACACATGATATAATTTATTCGGACTCTTTATGTTTATTAATGAGAGTGGCAAACACCTTACAAGTCCTGACTCTTGCTGGCATCCCCAGGACCGTGCACAGGGGAAAAGAAAAGGACTGTATTGCCAGGTACATTCCGAGGCCGGTTCCTCAGATGACAGATCACCATGCCTTTGCACGTGTGGTTTCTTCTACCTAGAGAACAACTCTTCTCATTCCTATCCTCAGCTTAATATTCAACCACAAGCATGCAAACTATCAGACAGCCAGCCATCAAATGCCTTGAGTTGCAAATGGTTGACCAGTGTTACAAAAGCAAGTCTCTTAATAATACAGCTGCCTAAAACTTAAAAAATAATCACGTGAGACAAATTTTCAGCATATACATCATTAGTATTAGTGATTAGAGGAAAAGTCATTTCCTGGATACATTTTTGCAAATCCAACATGTAATATGACAATGATGATTGTCAATAGTGACAAGAAAATTCTTAATCCATACTATACATATGAGAAATTATAATTATATTTTGACTGCTAATATTTCAGATTTTTGGAAGATGAAATTCCATCTTCTTCCTTCTTCTCATTAAACAATCCTAGGTTTTAAATGGTTAAATGCTTTACTAGCCATTGAGCTCAGCTGCAAGGCATGTATAACAGGGAGACCAGAGCTAGTCTGGGGTTGAGGAAAGACTTCTCTAAGGAAATGAAATTTGAGCCAAGACAACATTCAGTAAAGACATCCAGAAATCAACTTGTTAAAGGAATCAATTACAGAGCATGTGTCAATAAGAGCTATTCAAGGGAGTTGGGTATATGTGAAAGCTTATGAAAATGAATCTCCTAAGAGCAGCTTTAATATTTGGGTAGGTTTAATATGTATGTTACTAATATGAAGGGATAATATTCACTCCACCCTACCATCCAGATAAACAGAGAAAGGATGAATCAAACCAGTCCCAACCCCATGAAAAGATAAAGAAAATGAATAGTACTCCCTACTCAATAAAAGAACAACACAAAAAATAGCGACAAGATAATAGCTTGCAGTTTGCAAGACAATAATAGTGCCTGCTATCAAAGCCAACATATACCATGAAAAAAAATGCACATATTGATTATTCCTTCTCTCTTCAGAGGTAGCACAGATAGTGAGTACTTACTGGTATGGGTTCAGCAGTCACACTGCCTGGAGAAAATCACATTCTACCACTTATTATCTGTGTGGCCTTGGTAAAATTATTTAAACTCTCTGTAATTCAGTTTCCAAGTAATAAAAATAAATACTAAATACAGCTATATCAAAGATTAAATGAGGAAACACAGAAAAAATAAACTGTGTGGTACCTGGCACATAGAGCGTTCTCAAACAGAAGTAACACCTTCCACAACGTCACCATCCTCATCTTTATACAGCTGTTAAAATATCTAGGAGCAGTCAAATATGGGATGGATGTGCTGCTTTGTGTGCAGTGTGTGGACCCAATCTCCCTCCCTTCCACCAAAACAATTATTTCACTTCTGTACTTTCAACTGCTCCCCCATGTAGCAACCACCTCTTTCTCATGCATTAAAAACGCACCAAGCATCTCCCTTCCTTTAAAAGTGCCTCCTCACCACCAGGTGCTTCTCACCACAGCCCTCTCTCTTTCCCCTTTGAACCAACTATCTTCCGGGTATTTCCCACAGTCATCTTCTTCAAAGTACTAGCCTCCTTTACCCAGACTCCCACTGTTCTCCATGTGCCGGCCTTACCCCTTCAAATCCCTTTTCCATGCAGTAGCCGATGCCTTCTGAAATATAAATCTGATTTGTTCAACTGCCCTCAAACCCCCTGTAGTGGACCAAATTGTGGCCCGCAAAATACATGCACCCTGCATCTCAGAAAGTGACTTTATTTGAAATACAGGTCTTTGCAGATACAATTAGGGTAGGATCTTAAATGAGATCATCCTGGATTCAGGTGGCCCTAAATTCTATGATAAGAGTCACAGTAGTCACAGTGAGAGATTAAAAAGGAGAAGATAAAGAAGAAAGTCATAGGAAGACAAAAGCAGAGACTGGAGTTATGAAGCCTCTAGCGAGAAATGCCAAGGGTTGCCAACAGCCGCCAGAAGCTAGGAGGGTCATGGAACAGATTCTCCCTCAGAGATTCCAGAGAACCAACCCTGCTGACATCTTAACTTTGGACTTCTGGCCTCCAAAACTGTGAGGATGCATTTCTGTTGTTTTAAGTAAACCTAGGAAAATAATCCCACAGCTTTTCCGTTACTCATAGGACAAAATTTAAATTCCTTAACTTGGTTTACAAGACCTTTTGTGACTTAGCTACTGATTCCAACCTTTGTCATTCTTCGCTCCCTAACATCAAACTCTGTTGTCAGTGCATTTACCTATTTCTGGTTCCCCAAACATAGCTTAACTTTAAATAAGCTATTTCAACTCCATGAGACAAGTGCTTATCTCTCCTTTGGCTAACTCTGACACTGTACTTTCTCTGGAAGCCTTTCTTCTTCCTCTTGACCAGGCTGGATGCTTCTTCTGTATATTCCCACCCACTGAGCCCTTGACGGCTTTTTCAACAGTTTTCAAATGTTAAATTTGAAACTTCATAAGAACAGGGACTATCCTTCAGATATTCACTGTACTCTCGTCTCGGCAGCTAGTATAGGGTAGGCGCTCAATAAATATTTGATGCCTGAATGTTGAATTCTTTGTGTTACAAAACATTGAAAAATGTACCTATCAATGAAAACTTCTGGAAAGAAAAGATACATATACCACAAGTGGGTCAGTAACACTAACAACATAAGCTATGATTTATATAATGAGGCTCATTACATAAAATCTGAAAAATATAGAAAAAAAATGACAAGAACCACTGTTAAGACTTTGTGCCCTTCCTTCCAGTCATTTTAATGTTTCGATTTGGATGGTGAACACTAGGAATAAGTACAAATCTAGCAAAAACAGAGAGCAAGTTTAGTTTGGCAAGTTTGGTTGCAGAGTTCATGTTCCTCCCATAATCTATTCATTTTAATTTCATCTTTTCCTATGTGTTCATGGGTACTTAGTGGGAAGTCTGAAGAGGTGCATAAGGGCCTGCTAGCCAAATGCTTGATTAAACTGTAGGCCAGGTTGTATATTTTCTACATGAGTAGAGTATCACAGAAATGGCTAAGTTGGTAGTGAACTCAGTCTTGTAAGACTTGCTTAACCAGAGTTGTACACAAACTGTCCTTTTAAAAAATGATTTAAAATTTCCAATGTAACCCAGCAATTCCACTTTTAGGTATATTTCTAAGAGAACTAAAAATATATGTTTACATAAAAACATGTGCATGAACATTCATAATAACCAAAAGTGGAAATATTCCAAATGTCCATCAACTGATAAATGGATAAACATGTGGTATATCCATACAATAGATTACTCTGCAAAAAAAAAAAAATGCAGGATTGATACGTGCTGCAACATGGATGAACCTTGAAAACGTGAACGAAGTCAGATACAAAAGCCACATATTGTTTGATTCTGTTTATATAAAATGTCCAGAATAGGTAAATTCATAGAAACGGAAAGTATATTTTGTTGTTCCCAGGAGATGTTGGGAGAGGGCAATGAGGAGTGATAGCAAATGAGTATCAATTTTCATTTTGAGGTAATGAAATTATTCTGGAATTGGATAGTAATGATGGTTATGCCACTTTGTGAATATGCTGACACCAGTGAATTGCACACTTTAAAAGTGAATTTTATGGAATATAAATTTTATCTCAAAAAAAATTTAATTCCAAATACATTTTTTAATAAAACTGAGAGAACATATGAGAAAATTTATAATAATTTTCTTAGGTTTGGTTTGAAAGTAATTTTCTTCATGTTTAAATTTTCTGTGATTGTATTATTCAACATTTAGAATTAAAAATGAAGTTTAAATATAATAGGTTATGAGAATTACAATCAGCATAGCTCTACCATCAATGGATAACACCGAACGCAGCAAGCCCACAGCTCTATCAGTATAAACCAAAGAGGGTTTGATGCTGCATTTGAGTCTAAAGAAAATGAAAGACTTTGGCAGGGAAAATTAAAGTCATTTTGCATCCCATATATACAAATGCTATAGTGAAGAACAAGTATCGCATGTATCATCTGCAAAAGATGACAAGGGCACATATGTCAAGAAACTTAAGTGCCATCTGCAGAGCAGCTCATCTAATTATTCCAGTAATTACTAAATTGAAAATCAGATGGCTGTGAAGTTCGGTCACACAGTTCATATTGAAAACTTCCTCAAAGTTAAATATATCTCTCACATTCAACTGAACTGTCCCATCTGTTGATTTTCAAGTAATGGCTCAAGGAGAAGACAGAGCATATAACGACACAAATAGAGACGCCTCTACACAATTACTAGATGTTCGTAAATTTTATGCCCTAATTGCTGAAGAGGTTTTTTAAAAAGGCTGACCAATTGCAGATGAAAGCAAGCTGAAAATGTTATTAAACAAAATGGTTAAAAAATAGAATCAGAATTAAATGAGCCATGACAATAGAATTAATTTCGAAATAAAAATTATAATTTCTCAGAAATAATCTGTCTTAGCATCACTGAGGAATGTGAGGAATTTCATTAAAAACAGGAGGAAAGTCTGATGTAAATGTAAAACTAATCATTTAAATACCTTTACCATCTTTGACTATCCATCAAAAGCCCTGTTTTCGGTGATGAAATTTCAATTTTATTCATCCTTTTAAAAAAGTAGCATGACTTTAAAGTTGTTTCTATGATGATCTCAAGCATGGTCATGCAGAAGAAGTCTCTGACTTGAACCTAAACTTGTTTACCCCAGAATTTTAGGACTGATGTAATGCACAGCATAATGATTACAGACCATAGCACTATATTATAAACTTCAAAGCTACTAAGAGACTAGATCTTAATTATTCCCACTACAAAAAAAAAGATAATTATATGACATGATAGACATGTTAGCTTAAGATAGAATGTATTGAATCAACACATTGTATACCTTAAACTTATACAATGTTATATGTCAATTATATCTCAATAAATATAAATTTAAAACAAAGAATTCAGGATTGCTTGTGCATGTCTACATCCTCCTCCACGGATCCATCCACCTGAGGACCCAAGAAGCCTCCCAAGAAAGACAGTGGACAAGGTCAGAGCAAAAGTGGCCTGAGTAGAGCACAGGTGTCTATCACTCAGGTTGACCCAAGCCCAGACTCCTTTGGTCCCAGGGAAAGGAGGTGACAATAAAAGCTATAGCATTAGATATTAGCAGCTTTTGCAAACCAAGGTGATGTTTTCAAAAGCAATTTTGGTGCAAATAAGAGTTGAGGCCATTGACCTACAGTTTATGTTCAGATTGTCTTTGCAACCATCAAAAAGAACAAAAAGTAAGAAATGAGAAACTTTTAAGAGTTGAACACCACTGTGCCAGCTCCATCCATATACAGCTCGTTCAGTGTACTAATTCAAAATATCTGTACAAAAAGACTCATTTTTACCATTATCTTTTTTTTTACAACCAACTACAAAATTAAATGCCACTTTAAAAATTAGTACAGAACAAGTTAAACTGAGGGCTTTAACTTTCTTTTTTCCTACAGTGATGCTTGTGGAACTAAAAAAATAAAAGAACAAAGCCTTTGCTACTTAGTAGCATATTATTTTCTAAGTGTCCTAAATTTAGGTTCAGTTAGGCATTATAATCTCAACAACCTTCATGGGCAGTCAATCATTTTCCTAAAAATTTGTAGGACTATAAAAAATAAAATGTATATTTAAAATTTTTTAAAAAGGTAGTTCTATTTAAATTTTCTTCCTACTAATAGCTAACAAGGATATGGTAACTACATATTCAAATGAATTCTTTGGAAGGAAAAAACAGACCTTTCAAAAAATAGGAAAAAATTGGCTTAATGAAACCTAAGCGAGATTTTAGCATGTTCCAAAATAAAACATAGCAACATATGGAGTCACTAGCAACCAATCATTTCTCAAAACACTTGAGAACACAGCATTTGGGGGTATACATAGGGTGCTATCTTTAATACAGTAATATATGTGTGTTGAAATGTGTCCATCTCCTACTGAGAAGTAATCTAACCTGTCTGCTTTGAATGTTTAAAATATAAATTCTCCCTTAGTACACACACACACACACACACACACACACACACACACACACACACACATTCTATAAGCCCAGAATTATTAGCAAGCTTGTTCTCCTTTCCCTTAATATTCAAATAGGTAGCTCAGAAACAGAAATTAATGATGAAAATAGCTAAAATGCACCAATAGGTCCACAGAAGAAGTCTTTAAGACTTTCATTTGTCTGAGTTTCCCTGAATACCTTAGCATTATCTACTGTCCCTGACTTCTCCTTTCCCTACATCTTTCCAGGTGGGGAAGAGGACAAGAAAGAAGCAAAAGGAATTAGAAGGTGTTGATAGTTTGGATTGTTGCATTTTTAATAGAATGCTATATTGCTGAATTTAATTGAGCAAGTATATGGGCCTTGTATAATTTATGTCATTTGCCAAATAAACTTAATCGGTGAGCATGGATATCGCTCATTCTAACTGAAACACTAATGAATTTAATATGACTATATGGTAAAACTATGAACATATGCCCAATAGAAGCATGTCATGTTAAAACATTAGAAAATACACACTTATATGATTTTGGTGGGATGGCTGTTGAATCATTGTGGCAATTTAGCTTTCAAGTAAAAAGAGAATATTTTTATAAATGGGAGGAAATGAAAGACAAGTCTCCTTCAGACAGACAAAATATCTTAGAAGAAAGATATCCAGCTTACTTCAACTCTCCAAAACAAATGCATCTGAGGAGCATTTGGAATGAAATATTTTTGATTTGTTTATAACTTCCTTATTTTTCAACTCATGGAAGGCTGCCCACACAGTGAGACTGAAATTTGAAACAGAGTTGTTTATCACCAATCCGATACCCTTAAAAAAAAAATCATTTTCTTGCAGTCTAAAACAGTTAATATTTTTTAAAGATGATTATAAACGCTCTTCAAATTTTAACTTTTGACCCCAAAAAGTAGTATGTAGAGCTTTGTGCTCAAGGACTCAGCAGAATATAGGACATCCAGAAATAGGAAGAAAATTAGAGAGCAATTTACATCCCCAATTTCTCAGACAATATGTTTTCTTGTGTTCAGAAAGTTACCCATCTACAGAGACACAATTCCATTCTGTTACTAAAAATTTGTTGGGAATACTCATAATCCAGACATTTCAGCTGGGAGTATAATGTACAGCCCTACCAGTGAAATGGACCATCCAGTATCAGCATCCCTTTCTAAAGTTCAGACCACATGATGACTATTTAGGTAACAACAAGTAAACAAAATTATCATTGTATTCAAATAAATTAGGTATCTTTTACCTATTCTTGCTCTTTAATAGAAGCTAAGAAGCTTCTCTGTAGTTCATTTCTGAATAAAACCCCCTCCCAAAACATATGGGATTCTAATCAATTCTCAGATTTCTCTACTAGAAGTATTTACTGATTCTTTTTAATTGTCAAAAAAAAAACCCATAAATTGTCTGTTTTACTGTCTGTGCTAATTTCATTTCATTATATTCTTGGAGTAAGCTATTATTTTCCCACTGATTCCCATGGTATTCTTCATTATCAGCTGCTAATTGTCTAGCCTTCACAGAGGACTGTGAACCAAGTAGGCTGCTGCGTGGGCTGAAGTTCTAGGGGAAGCTGAACAGCACTAGGATTCTGCATTGTTATTATTGTGGCACATTAGAAAGTTTCCACCCACTTACGTGCCCACATCACTCTGCTGCACAGCGTCCAACCCAGAGGGGCTGTGCACTGATGCATGGGAGGCCATCTGCACTAGGCATTCCACTTGGTGATTATCACACACGTCAAGGGAAGATTACACTGGGCCAAACCCATTGCAGCCGTGAAAGCCAGAGGTCTGGCTCCATATGGCAGGCATGAATATTGATCTTAAAGCGCAATTATGACAGGTCCCTCTAAAAGGGTTTCTTTATTCCCAGCCTTGAGCCCAGTTACTCTCTCAAAATTCTCCCCATTTACCCTTCCAGAATCAAGGACAAGTTAGAGATTTAAACGTTTTCTGAAACATGCAAAGAGGTTAGAGACTTTTAAGTAGATTTTGAGATGTACTGCTCCTTGAAATTATTCCCAGTAGAGACTTAGATATCTGGAACTAATTACGTTTGACCTTATAAATTCAGAATGTGCCAAACAAAAGCTATTAGAAGAGCCACAACAACATGCAACATTTCACACATTTAGGTCAAGAGGGAGTTGTGAAAGTCTCTTAATTAGCAAAGAAAACAAGAACTATAAAAGCAGGATTTTGTAGCACAGAAGGTGGCACTTTTACTCTTTGTGCTTTGCAAGCATCATGTTGCAAAGTCTTGTGAAACAGAGCTCTGATTTCATAGCACGCTCTGTGCCAATCACTTTTACCAGAACATTGTACCTCTTGAGACACCTGTGCCTCTGGGCACATCCTCAGGTTACAGGGCTGTCCTCATCAGATCAGAGAGTCACAGGGGGCTAAATTTCTTTCATGAGTTAACCAGGATCATCCTAATGCTGTTAAAACATGAAAGAGGTAAGGCAATGAAAGAGGCAGAGAGAGAGGTAAACTTCAAGCTTAGCCTCACTTACTGGTGCACCTTGGTGAGGCCGCTACCATCCAAATATTATTCCAGAGCTTTAAAAGTTTAAGATAATATTAAATGTTCCCTTAGAGATGATCAGCCTCTCTAAGGAGGACCAGTTCACTCTAAACCAGCCAGAGGCTGAAGGGCAGAGTGGCAGAGCAGATACAAAAAGAGCATTTGGCACAGAGTTAGGAGGTTTAAGTCTAGCACTATACTACCTAATTCTATAGATTCAGGCAGTATGAGGTCCAGAGGGCAGGACTGTGTCTTGACTGAATGATGTATATTCCCAGAAATAATATATGTGATAAATTAAGACACCATATTTTATATTATAATGATTATTCCTGGCCCAGAAACAAAAACCAACCTTGTATCTGTATAACTACAATCAACCTTTTATCGGGGGGGGGGGGGGGGGCTCTACTTAAGATGAAATTATGGGTCAAAGGGTTGCCTGGTGAGCGATGAGTAAGAGCAAGAGTAGTTGGATCGTCTGTGACCTATTACCAACCATTTACAGGGTAGAATACTTAGCTATTTTCCAATGACTCTCTTGCTCAGATCCCAGAAAGGCCATTTAAAATCAGAACACCCAAACCTCTGGACAGAGCTAGAACCGACACCACTCATCCTATTCTTCATCTTTTCTTTCAACATGCTTACATCATCACAAGGGTCTTCTGATGTGGAGTTCTCTTCCTATCACTTCTCTGCTCATCTCTCAGAGTCTTTATAGTCTTCAAGATTTTGGGTTTTGGTCCTGTCCCCACTTTAACAAGAAGTCCTTCAGATATTTCTTGTCTTTTCATGGCTTTGGCCATCACTGAGGGCTACCAAGTATGTGTCTGTAAGTCAAAACTCTAATCTGACAAATACATCTCTACCAGAAGGTCCTACAGGCAGTCCGCAAATTATCGAGCCTCAGGTTAATGCATTATCTTTTTCAAAAGTCCTTTGAAACCCCAAATCTCCACCATTCCATTTTTAGTGCAGTACTTTAATCAGACCCTTACCAGGCCGGACTGTGACAAAAGCCCCCAAACTTATATTGTCTTCCACCTCCTTTCCCTTGTACTTATATTTTCACAGATTTTTTTAAAGCCTAGTTTAAGTTTTCAACTGCTTAATTTCTTAAAAATACAATTTGGGTCTCTGGTTGAGAGGACTTAGCTGGGCTAAGCTACTTTAATACACTTACAGAATAGTGAGGTTCAAATAGAAATCATTTCATGAACATGTTTGAACATTGATTATTACAAACATACACACACACACACACACACACACACACACACACACACACACACAAACCTATTCTGGATACTCCCAGAGCCCCCATAACTCCAGTCCATTCTACTAACCACTATCAGAGTTAGCCATGTATACCGGAGACCCACGGTCACTGGCTAAGAATTAAAGCTCAAACTATTGCCATACCATTTGAGACCCTTTCCACATCATCCCAAACAACCTTTCTAGTCTGGTTACCAAGCACACCTTCCAGGTGCACTGTGCCTAGCTTTACCATATACTAACTGTTCTCTAAGCATGCCACATACTTTCAAACCTCTGTGCATTTCTTCATAGGCAGAGTCCTTCTCCCTCAAATAACCTTTTCCAAATAGACAAAGTTTTATTCATCCTGTAGAAACCCACTAGAAAGTCAACTTCTCTACAAAGCCTATCCCTGTCCTACCAGGCAGAACGTATGACTATGCCCTTTGCACAGAGCTTGTGTCTTTACACTTAACTCATGATATTGCACTGTTGTTAGTTTAACCCAGCTGTGATTCCCCACTAGACTGTAAATTTAATGAAATCATAAATGGCATTTTCTTACTTATCTGTATATTCCTGATGCCTTGCTCATAATAGATCAATAATGTATGCTAGTTTAAATTAAAAATTATAACCTCCAAGATTATATTTTATTTTAAATTAGTTTACTGATGGAGTTATTGCATATAAACTATTACTGAATTAGCATATGGAATGAGATAAGTCTCTTGAAGATTCCTTACAAAAATGAATTCCAGGAATGGTATGTCCTTGTTGGCTCAACAAGTATATTGTTCTGTTGCCCTTGCATTATGGGTTAGGTCTATCAGGGTCTGCAGTCAACTACAAATGTGTAGGCTGGAAAACTCTTATCTTAAAACTGTTGATTTATTTTAGAAGGAACCCTGGACAACACTGATTCAACCCTTCATTTCACAAAAATAAAGACTCAAGGCCCAAAATACCCAACAACGTGGTGGCAGAGCCAAGGCGGGAGGCAGGGATCCCCATGCATTCTGACAGTACCGACAGCTCCGCTCTCTGCTGCTTCACCCTGACATGCTCTCACAGAACCACAGCATCTTTGGAGTAGAGCCCTTCTTCCCTCTAAGAAACTCCAACATCTCACTAAATGAGAAAAATCTAATATATATGAACCATGACTCACAGCCATCAGCATTCACTTGATGCTTCTGGCGGCTGGGACTCACTACACTGCTGAGCAACCCATTTCTTCTTTGTCCACATCTCCTGAGTAGACACACTTTCACAGAGAAAGCCAGTGTCCACCTTGTCAATAGCTAAAGACAGACAGCACTTAAGCCTCCCCAATTTTTTCTCAACTATTCCTTAAAAAATATGGTTATGACTCCACTGTTTTACTTGTTGCTCTGTCCCACAGAGTACGACCTTGCCCTAAACAGCTTTTGGCTTTGCAAAGAGATGAGAAATAAAGCCTGTGAAAAAATGTCTACCAATACCTAGCTAATTTTTTCAATGCAAAATTGCCATTTCCATCAGCTCTGCAGGATGTCTGAACAGTAATATGAAGAACCCATCAACAGAAAATATTAGCTGAGAATGTTCTGTTTCGAATCAGTTTACAAATGGCAGAATGTTAAGAAGGAGATACTACAAGCACTATGCAAGTACTATCTAAGAAAATAAATTTTTAGAGCCACCATATCCTAGAACATAATCAAATATGTTAAAACTTTTCAGTATGTATTAAAACATCTCAAGAAATTCTCTCCTATTTTTCCTTTCAAACTCCATCCCAAGTTTAGGAAAGCACTCACTAAAATATCAATTCAAATTCAAAAATATTCTGTACATATTTTTGATATGATCACAACCATCTAAACTCCTGCAGTGATTCTGTTTCAGACTCCCACTGTGAGTAGAAAAACAGAAGAAATTTATCTCTCAGCTTATCTAACATCTCTCCCAAGTAAACTTTTTTTTAAACCTAGTGGAGTCCCATATTGATCGCCCCACTGATATCTCCGCTGAAGAGAGTAAAGATTAAATAGAGCTGGTTCTCCTACATGGAAAACAAACCTGAGCTTATTCCTTCAATAACTCAGCCATTTGCTGAGCACCCACTTGTGACTGGAGTCAGTTCCTAACACCAAGACGTTTAATGAAAATGTTCAAGGAAAGCTTCATACATTGAAAATTTATTTCACACAAAACAACAAGACTTGAAGAAGGGGATATAAGGATCAATTGCTGTAAAATAAGAAATTTTTAAAGGAGATTGAGTGACTTAGCAAGAAGCACTCCAATAACTTGATTTAAAAACATCCCATTATCTACATCTGTAAGCAATGCCTTATCTTATTAGTAATAGTTCTAAAATAAAAATGAGGTCAATATCTGAAACGTATAATTTATATAAAATACCTTGTCAAATTGCAGGAAGGCAGTATGCTCTTCCAATTTCTTTTAACATCTTTAATATTAGTAAACAAATTACTTTGACTGATGAGTAATATTTCTGTATATACAGCCAAGGAAACCTTGCTTGGCAAAGACAAAGAATCTCTTCTGCCCCTGGAGGAATTTCATTTGGCTCTAGGTATTTTCTGAAATGCTTGTTGACTTGTCTTTAGATGCCAATCTTTAAAGATAAATCATTTCAATTATCCACAAAATGGAAATTAAAGTCCTGCTCCACACTTCATTGAGGGAGAAGCATAAGAACTTGCTGTGAGGAAAGGGACACATTTGCAGCCTTGGTAAAGGGGTCCATCCATCTAAGACAGGGATGGAGATTCGGGAGGGAACACTAAACTGAACCGCAGAGCTAAGAAGAAAAAAGGGAGATTCTGTTTGACTAGGTAAGGGGGAAGCCACAGGCTTCAGCAGGAGGGGATACGGCAAGAGGTATTAAGCAGTAGGCTCTAGCTCATGGAGGACATGATCATGCTAGAGAAAAGGAGAAAGATTAAGAACATCTCACTAAGGACTGCAAGAACCCCAGATTATGGGAAGAAGTGGAGAGTTAAGAATTCAGGTTTCGAAGATTAAAAACAAAAAATGTCATGCCTCCCTAAGGCAAAGAATAACCTGAAGAGTGAGGACGCTGGTGTAGACCCAAGTTACAATTGATTTATTGCATATGATGGTGTCTTTGCGGTGCAGCTGTGAATCTCTGAGCTCTTGGAGGTCCTGTGAGAATGTAATGTCTCACTAGAGGGTCACTAGGAGCCAGTTAGTGACCTGTCAGGACCCCAGCAGTGGCCAGTCCAAGGCAGGCTACAGGCACAGGCAGAAGAGCTTGTGTTTGTATAATATGACCTTGATCAAGCAGAAGCTGTTTAACCTCAGAGAGGCAAACAACCTTACCTTCAACACCAACAGGATTGTATGTTTGCCTGTAGACCTCAACTAGATAACAAGACGAGGGGCTACCCTCCTGTGTGACAGACCATTCTTAATGTTCATTTGTAACACGACAGGCTCCCAGATCCAAAAAGTTGGTACTTCTGCAAGGGAAAGTGACAAACATCTTTGCCAAGGCCGGGGTAGCCCCTCCTTTCTGAAGAGCTTTCAAGGGCTCATGGTGGCTGTGTAAGGAACTGCTTTTTAGGCACCAGCCTAAAGGGAGGTAAAGACTCCAGCAGAGCCTGTTAGTATTTTAAGAACTGACCTCAAGGCAAGCGTAACTTATAGACCCTGTCAACTACTTCCACTTATTGGTGGGATACATGGACAGGTGGTCTGAGAATTCCAGGGAAGCTGGCCCATGCCTGCATGGGCTACAGAATGGAAACCTGGTAGGGGGAAAGCAGAGAAGGAGCCAAACAAGATCTGAATCTCCAGAGAAGCAACTCAGAACAAAGGCAAGCATAATAATAATTATTATATTTTACACTTGCACGGCATTTACTATGTGCCAGGCCTTTTATGCTTATTTAAATCTCACAACAGTCCTCTGAGGTTGGAACTATTATTATCATCACTTAACAAGTGAGAAAAAAACTGAGCTTTGGAAGTAATTCATCCGAAGTTGGACGGTAGTAAGTGTCACAGCCATGATTTGACCCTGGCAGCCTGGCTCGAGTCCCCAATTTTAATCACTCTGCTATCCTGCCTCATCATGGTTTGTTCGAGCTAGAACACAATAGCCTGTCAGTAGGCGTTCAGGTGACTGTGAGTCAAGCAGTTTCAGCCTGAAGTCAGAGTGGAACAACAATTCAGAAGTGAGAACACGAGGAAGTGAGGCCTCAGCTTGAGCCAGCTGATGGCAATAGAGAATACTAGAAATCAAGAGGATGTCTCCTCAGCGGTTGAGGTTGAATTAGTTAAAAGTAAGTGCTAATCTTGCAAGGAGTACAAAAATGAAAACTGTAACTTAACGCATCTGTTTATTCTATATATTCTGTTCATCTTCAGAGATGCCCCCCACATCGTTATAAAAATTACATGCACATAAACAGATGACTGCAATAAATATGGTAAGAAACTAGCATTGCCAGAAAAGTTAAAAGAGAAAAAAAGAAGAAAGACTGCTCATCCTAAAGTTGGGAATTAAAACCCCCAGATGACATCAGCCTAAATTCTCCTAGAAAAGAATGACAGCAAGCGGGCTGGCTCGGGGAACTTTCTGTTCAAGGATGGCCATTTTACCACAAGAGATAAAGAGCAAGGGCTTGGATAAAGAGTCAGAGCCGATGCTTGGCCTCTGCCCGCCTGCTGTCCTCATCTGCTTCCTCCTTGGGCGCTGTTATGGATTGAATCGTGTCCCCCCAAAATTCAGATGCTAAAGTCCTAACCCCCAATACCTCACGCTGTGATTATACTTGGAGATAGGGTCTTTAAAGAGGTAGTTAAGTTAAAATGATGTCTTTCAGGTGAGCCTAAATCCCCTATGACTGGTGTCCCTATACGAGGAGGAAATTCGGACACAGCACGTATGCACAGAAGTAAGACCATGTGAAGACAAAGGGAAAATACAGCCATCTAGAAGGCAAGAGAGAAGACTCAAAATGGAATCAATCCTGCCAGCACTGTGCTCTGTGACTTCCAGCCTCCAAAGCTGTGAGAGAATGCATTTCTGTTGGTAAGCCAAGTGTTTGGTATTTGTTATGGCAGCTTGAGCAGACTAATACAGGTGCCTTCCCTTGAACTTCAAATGTACATGAGAGAATTATTAGCTATCTCACTGAATAAACATGTATCTTTACTGACTGTAAAACAGTCGCAATCAGTGTTTTGAGGGGATTATGCATCTAGTAGGGACAGGAGAAAATAAAAGTCCCTGCAGGTTTCTGCAGCCAATTTCCAAGCACCATGACCCTCAATTCATGTCCTTTATACATCCTTATAAACTACCACAAAGTCCCTTTGGATCCTGTCTCCATGTTCTCCCAGTCTCCTAAATTCGTCCTTCGCACTACACCAAATTCATCTTGCCAAATACCGTTTTTACCACATTGCTCTCCCTCAACTGTGTTAATGATTTCTCTTTAGCTACAAGATAAAATCCAGATTCCTTTGCTTGTCTCTTAAGGCTATCTGCAGTCCCCAAGGAAAACTAGTTCAACAAAATCAGTATCCTTAACTCATTGCCCCTGGACACTGTAGTACTTGTCCACAGCTAGGTATCTGGTCCTGTAATCCAACCCCTCCCCAAGAATGCCTTCTCAGTGAAACGCTTCTCCAAGTCCCCTCTGCTATGACTCCTTCCCAGCCAGCTCTGAAGGTAACTACATAGCATTTCACACGACTTATCCTATAAATATTTAATATCTGGCAAGCTAAGCAGCAGCTTTTTATCACTAACACTTTCTGGCACTGTGAAGACCTTGAAGGTAAATGTCTAATATTCCTTGTACCCTGCCCCATCCTCAGTGTCATACAGTGTCTACGTGGTCCCTTGGTGCAATCCCATGCACTAAACACCAAAAAAGGGGATAAGGCAGAAAACGTGTGAAGAGAGAGCCTGTAGCAGTCCCTATGCTGTTTAAGCAACTCATTTCTTAAAAGTTTCTTTATCCTTAGATAATTGAGAATTTCAAACTAAACTTATAGTCTAAATGTGTTTGATCTCTTCCATTCAAGTTTTCTCCTTGAAATATTGTGTATGTGTGTGTGTGTGTGTAGGCAGAGGGGTGGGGGATAGCTTAGAAGAAGCATCAGATGAAAGTTAAAGTAGGCATTACTCACTGGACCATGAACTCTTTGAAGGCAGGACACTTATGTGTCATGCTTACCCCCCTATTTTCTGTGCAAGTGCATATTCCTTCAATATTTGTTGCATGGATTCATGTGAATGGACAAATTCTAAGCCTGACCACAAACGTGTGACTCTCTGGGGTTTCTCACTGTCACAACCCTGAGAAGGTCCTATTCTCCTTCTTTCCTTGGTTCTCTGGCCCAACAAACCCAAAAGTGGAAAGTCTGGTACCTAATCCATACTTTCATTTCTACCACTTAAACAACAACAACAATAATCTATTCCTATTGGAAATTGTCCCAACACTCCCTAGGCCTGCATGGAAAGGAGAGGGAGAGCTTCCTGCCCATCCAAAGTAGTTGTGTGCAAGACAATTACCTTGGCTTGTCCCAAGATCATGAGCGACTTTGTCAGCAAATGCTCAGGTAATTTTAATGGAAGAGCAGAGACGGGTAGAGTTTACACAGGAGTTGACAACTGTTAAATAAAATCTAAAAGCTAAGTAAGTCTTATTGCCTTATGTCTAAGGATCTCCCTTCATGATTGTCAAGGTAAGAAAGTCTTCAACTGAGGCAAAGGATCACCTTGACTTTTCTAGAACTTACTAAATCACTTTAACTCCCTGTTAAATAAGCAGAGAAAAAATTTCAAACTGTTAGGTATGGTTCCCATTAACACCACGATTGATCTGGCGATTATGAATGATAACCCATTTTAAAAATCACGCTGGAATATTATTTTTCAAAGCAAAATTAATTTAAATCGAATGCAAACTTTGAAGTTCTTGCAGATGGAATCACAGAGACATCACTGCCACTGGGAAGTTTCACCAACCATCATCAAGGTAGGTGACAACACTGCTCCTGGCGCAATCATTTCTGCTGGCTTTGTTGTCTGTAAATAAGTCCACCCTGGACAGCTGCTGAGGAACCTTATTTAGTGCCTCAAAATTCACCAGTGGAAACAATTTGTTCAGATTTAACAAAACAAGGATGTGCAGGTACATCCTGTAACATGAGATCAAATGCTGCTATTTTTAGAAAACCTGAAAACAGGCTGAATTATTACAAGTAAGGGAGCACCCGGCCCGGCAGCCTGCGGGTGATGAAAAGACGCCGGGGCACTGCCAGCGACGGTGCCAGGGCACGTGACCCCGTCTCTGGGGGCTCGGCCAGCATCCTGTGCCACTCCCCTCTTCCTTCTGAACAGCTGAGATCTCAGCTGTAAGAGCAGACACAGAACAGGGAAGGGAAAGGGGTGGGGCAGGAAGCAGAGGGGAAGGCCTCGGGGAAAGTGTGGAAACAGAAGAGAAAGAGAGAGAGAGAGAGAAAGAAAAGGAAAGGGAGAAGATATTGGAGGGGCAGCAATATCAGTATTTCCTCAAATGCAAACTCTCTAGTGAATCCCAGGAGCAATGGGGTAGGACCCCTACCCGCCTCACACCTGGTATTCCTCTGCCACTGCCACTGGATGATCAGCAAACACATCAACCGCCTTGTGGACTGGGATGCAGTCACCTTCAGTTGATAGTACAATGCTATGCTCTGCACATCCTCCCAAAGCCAGAACAAATTTAGAATGATCTACTACCAACTTTTTCATTTATACTAAACCATAGTTACCAATGTTCTTCTCTTTGCTGGAAAATCATGGCAGAAAATGATGATTCCTCATGTGTTACTATGGAAACCCTAAAAACTTCCTCTAGAAAACATCAAAAAAGGCAGCACATAACTCCACCCTGACTTTCAATCACAATTCTCTCCAAGGAAGAAAACTGAAAATTAGATGGATTCATTCCGAGTTCCCTTTTCCAATCAAACAGATGGAATTTAGATAAGTTCTTGAAGCAAATTGTGATTCATATAATAATATGTAAACTTATTTCAACTCTCAGAGGTTTTTCTGAAGATTTTGATAATTAAAATATTCCTGTGGAATTCAAATTCCATTAAAGCAATATAATTAAATATTTTTGTGCCCTGGCCAAAGGGCCAGAATATTTGTGTCCTTCGCTCGGTTTATTAAAATACTGATGATTATGAAAAGTGTAATACTAAGAACCTATATAAAAATCTTTTTCTATGTCCTTGTTTAATGGTTTTTCAAAGTCATCGAAAAAATGTATATTTCGAAACCCCCTACTATGTGACAACCATAATGCAAAAAAATGATCAAGAACCAAATAAGCACAATTATCAGAAACATCCTCCTTCTAAGTCTGTTGATTTAGGGTCCATACGTGACACATTCAAACAAAGGTCCTAAATTAACAGCCAAGCACTCTTCCAGTGAAACTCCACGTTAAAGAACTAGCTTCATCATGCTCTTAACATGTGCCAACCCTGTGCTTGCAATGTCATGTGATCAGTTCCATCTCAGTCCCCACACCACCCAACAACCTTACAAGATTGGTTTTATTACCCTCACTGACACAGATCATAACACAAAGGCTTAGAGAGATGGAGTGACCTGCTTGTTGGTCACAAAGCCCTGGTCAGCTGGAGAACCAGGACGAGGCACTAGCAATGAAGGGGTAGGGTTTTTACATAGCAGACAATGGAATCTGACTCTGGCTTAAAAAGTGAAACCTGAATATGATGAAAGATATGGAAAGTCACAGATTAGTAGGAAAAGAGAACAAATGAGGCCATACAAGAGCCAGAACAAGGGCAGTTTGGATACCTGGATAAGAGGAATGAATGAGAGCCACTATCAGCACATATCAGCTTCTGCTCCTGCAGGGCCCTGAGTTTCCACTGAAGGGACATGCAGACCTCTTGACTGGAGAGGCTGGCCCACTTGGTAGACAGTACTACCCAAACTTCCTGCAAGTGCCCAGGAGAAATTAGGAAGAATGGAGTAATAAACAGTGGGCAAGCAAAAATTTACTTTCACCGAATAGTATTGAGTTCATTACAATAACATTGCAATAATTTGCCCAGGCCACAAAGTTTTCAAACTCTGGGAAGTATAGTAAAAGTCCATGTCGTTTTCTCCACAGGTTACTACAAATAAATTGAGCAGAGCAGAATTGGCTTCAGACCATTGAGTTTTAGATCTGAAAGAGGTCTCAGAGGTCAACTAGAATAATTCTATCACTTTGCAGGTAAGGAAATTAAGGACTTGTACAAAGTTAGTGGCAGAACCAGGAAAACTGAGCTTCTCTTGGTCCCAGGTTAATCTCTCCGCTATACTGTGTACCACATGCTGTAGTGTTATCACAATACAGTCTCGATGAAGTGAAGGAATCTGGTCATCTCCTCGGCTGGTGTTGTAAGCACATTTTATTCACTAGTGTAGTCCCAAACCATATCATCTCCTCCTGAAGTTTCCTTTGTATAATCATGCCTCGATTCTGGAGCTAACATGGCAGCTCTAGGATTTAAATGTTCATAAATAAAGTAGTCTATGTTTTCAGTCATTAGATAGTTTTTCTCAGACTGATTCACCAGTTAAAAAGAAAATCTAGATGACTAACATTTAATAAGCACTTACTGATTTTGGGGGTATTTTTTAAGCCATTCACATATAGGTACACAAGAATGTAAGCCTAGAACTGTTTAAAGAAACAGAAATCAGAAATAATGTTAAGTGATAAGCATTGAATCAAACCATAATATATCTATATGATAAAAAAAAAGATTATACAATCATTAAAGTTATAGACATGGAAATATCTCATGATACATAGTTGAATAAAAATTTTATGCAGGAAAAGCATATGCAGCAAAATTCTATATTTCTACAAAAACAATAGCAACACACATATATGAATGCATGCATATATATGTGTAGATACATACATATATGTGAACATACACATATGTGTGTGTACATAGATACATACGCACATATAAAATTTATACCAAAATGTTAACTTGGGAGTGAGGGAGTGAGATAAAGGTGATTTAAAATTGTCTCTCTATTTTTGTAATTTTTCTATTATAGAAATTTACTTTTTCCTTATTAAATAGCTTTTTTCAATGTCAAATGGTTGGTCATCTAGGCAATCCTAAATGTGTCTGATAACCTGAACCTCACTATCCACACTAAGCCCATCTGTATTGAAGAGGCACAAGGCCCCAGAGGCTGAGGAACTGTGCTGATCCCTGCACACAACCAGCTGCTTTAGCTGGGGAGGGACCACACTGGGAATGAGTGCACATCCTCCTCAGAGCAGAGGCAAGGGAGGCAACGGTGAGACCTCCCACCCTGGAAAAGTTAACTCTGTTTTGTTTTTCCCAGCGCCTCTTTAATTTCAGAGTCCACAGATTGAACAGAACAGCTCTTGCATGCTTGGACTGTCAAGAGAAAATAACTGCCCTATATGTTCCTACATCTAGGGATGGGGGTGGAAGGATGGAAAAACAGTACGAAAAAGACAGGTTTGCTGGTTCCAACTGTCAATGATTTCCTCCTGTAATTTTAGAGACAACAAGTGTACCTCTTGCCCCAGATTTAGGTGCCTCGTTGCCAAAGGCAGGATCCGTGTGAAAGCGGCCGCGAGAAAGGCGCTTTGCAGCCGTCCCTCTGCCTTTGCCAAGCTCCCCCCTCCGACAGGCAGCACGGTGATTGAACTGTCCAATGCTAAGCAGCACATCTTTCGAGAGGCTCCACAGACCACTCCATAAATTGACAAAGGAATAGAACAAACAAACAAGTGCCTGAAAGCTTTTGTGTTGCCATAGCAACTAGCTTAGCTTTCCCAAGCTCGCAAGGTGAAAACGATTCCACCCCCCCCCAAAAAAAGAGAACGTAACTAATAAACTTGACATTTCATTAATGCTTCTGTATATGCCAGACCAGAGTTTCCAAAATCAGCCACAACCAAGGCTAGCTCACCACCAGGTCAAAACTGCCCTGGACCTGGAAGTCTAGCAGGAAGTTTTCACTATTCATGTTGAGTGAGCAGAGATGTCAGGCTCATCCACTCAGCAGACATTTATGGGGCTCACATCACACCACAGAAGGAGGCTTCTATACTATATAACATGCAATACCGACATCTATGAATCATGAGTAGCTCAACTCATGAGTGAATAAGGTCTGGAGTAAAGATGTGGTGAGGGAGTTTAGGGAGATATTAGAGAGTCTATCTGGCCCTGTACTAAGTTTCCTTTATAGGCTCCTGCCAGAGACCAGAAGCCTATCAAGACAAATGGGGGCCGTGATTTCACCCTTGGTTTGTGGCATTTGATGCCTTGGGAAGGAAGAGGCCCACATGCAGATGTTTCTGACTAGTAATGGTACCCATAGTCCAGAGGGATGACAGAAGGATGTCTAAGATACAAAAAAGCTGAGTGTGCTGCTTGTGGACCACAGTACCCAACCTGTGTTCAAGTGGTAAAAGCAGTGTCCATTTCCAATGTGAAATTATCCTCTTGTCACTTTTTCTCTCTTGCTCTCTAGTCCTCCCATATAGCCAAAAGATGGTGAGAGCATGAAGGTCAACTTGAGGAAAGGACACTGCTGATGGGAGCATAAAGTGGTACAATTTTCCTTCAGGGCCTCAGACACCATAAAAATTTAGGAGTCTCTGACATAACTATTACACTTAAAGAATTCATTCTAAGAAAATAATCATAGACATGCACAAAGATACTATAAAGGTATCAATTACAGTGCTGTTCATAATAGAGAAAAATTAGAAATAACATAAAAGTTCAACAATATGAAAAAGGTATTCAATTTTAGTACAGCCCCACAAAGGAATTCTGTACAACTATCAAAAAAGCTATAGAAAAATATTCATACTATACTAAGTCAAAGTTTTAAAATAAGTAAAATATCTTTTTAAAAAGTATATAGATGCAGATATATAAATAACTGGAAAGCTACATACCAAAATAATGATAGTCCTCTGAAGGCCTCCATTATGTTTTTTTTTCATTTATCAAATTGGCTACAATAAAATGCTATTATATAATTTAAAAACAATAGAATATTAGAAGAAGATGAAGAGAAGAAGAAGAAGAAGAAGAAGAAGAAGAAGAAGAAGAAGAAGAAGAAGAAGAAGAAGAAGAAGAAGAGAAGAAAAGAGGAGGAGGGGAGGAGGAGGAGGAGGAGGAGGAGGAGGAGGAGGAGGAGGAGGAGGAGGAGAGGAGGAGGAGGAGGAGGAGGAGGAGGAGGAGGAGGAGGAGGAAAATGGAGGAGAAGGAGGAGGAGAAGTAAAGACAGAAGGTATTTTTATTTCATGCTGTTCCCAGGAAGGGATATATAAAATATAAAAAGTTGAAACTTCTAGGATTTGGTGGCCGATTAGAAGTGGGGAGTGAGTTGGAGCCTAAGTGTGAGGTGAGAGTCATTACCACTCACAGAGACAGGAAACACATGCAAGAGAGCAGCTTGGGGAGAAAGATAGAATGTGGTATGCGTGTAGAACTTGGGAAGCTCATGGGATGTGGGGTACACATGTCTAGGAGCTTCTAGCTCTGTGAGCGGCTGGTCTGGAGGAAGGTCTGGACTGGATAAAAAGAAGTGGGAGACAGTGGCAAAAAGCCCCTGGATGAAGCAAAGGAGAAGAGTGGGATGAGCTGTCTGCTCTGGTATGAATCACATAGAAAGACTAGAAAAGCCTTTCCTTATGGATATCATCATTTTATACTCAGCAGCCACAGGTTAAAAAGCCCTAAGTAAGATATGAACACTATATAGGACAAGAAAGATTATTCCAAAAGTGGATTAACCAAGCTGGCCCCTTCCTTGCTCAATTAAGACATAGGAAAAAGCATTGTATGTTTCCAGTTCTAAAGTACTCCTCTAAGTTAACTGTACCACATAACTGCCTTAAATATAATTCAATCTGGTAAACTGTGTTATAAAAAGGCTACAATATATTTCCAGCAGTTTTAACTTCTTTTTCAGTTAAAAAAAAAAAAAGCAATTGAACATTTAAAAACATATTTAAGCCACAGGAAGTGCACACAGGAAGTGGCTTAAATCACTCTTAAAGCTAGTTTGGAGACCGCCTCTCTTAAGGCAGTATTTTTAGAAGCAGTAATGGGGTAAAATAAGAAAATCCACTGGATCTCCCAAAGTCACCTTCAAACTTCCCACAACGCACATTCTTCAGGGACACAAATATTCCAGCAATGTAGTAGTCACATAAACCTAAGATGTTTCAGATGTACCTTTACTGTTAACTCAGGAACCAAAAACAAAAGAAAAAAATATCTTTTTAAAAAAGTATTGGTTGTATCAGTTTGGGTTTTTCCCCATTACTACTGAAGCAAATATTCTCCCCTGAAACATTTAAAGCCCAGAAAAAAACATGTGGATAATAGATCCAGAAGGGTCCTAAGAGATAATTCAGTGAATACAACCTCCTCTTACACATGGGGCCACTGAAGAACAGAGAGAATTAATGGCTTGCCCAAGGACACTTGACCAGCCCCAGGATGCTGGGTTCAACTTTCAGGTTAATATTCCTTACCTGACTCTTTCTGAATCTCTCCTCCTCATCCACCCAGTACACATTCGCCCCCACATACAACAAACACATTTTATCTACTCGTGTCCATCTCGCTGCATGAAATTATAGATGCCTAGAACTTTCTTTGCTTGTTTTATACCCACCACTCATATCTCCAGGGACCCAAACAATGTTTTTCTAGTCTGCCAGACCTGAGAGGTCAGCCAGCAGGATTGCCTGGCAAAACTAGCTCCACTGGTTCTTCCAAAGATGCACTGAGCAGAGCAGGAAGAACTAACTACATAAATGATAACCAGAAGTTTCTTTACGAGTGCTTTCCTTTGGGTCTCAGAATGGATAGAAAAGAATTAAGCAATGCAAAGAGGCAGAGCAGCAAACTTGTAGTGTGAGGATTTTTCATAGACATTTAGCAATGTTACTGCTCCGTGGCACAAAGTACTTTTCCTCCCACACTCACAGGTTGTCACTAATGAATGTGCATACAGAGAGTGGCAGCTTATGTCTTACATCACCTTGCTTCCTGAAAGAGACAGTGCTTTGGGGTGTGCTTTTATCCTTATTTATGTACTTATCCTCATTATCATGTTCCTGATAACAAGCTGTATGCTGCGCTCTAGCCCCCAAAGGAAGCAACGCTCAGTTCTTAACCCAGGTTATTAAAAAATAACCAGACGCCTCTAGTGTGCCTTTGAACAGAGGAGTAACCAATATCTACAAACATGAGCCAATCTTAGAGAAAAGAAACAAGCTTTGCAAATGAGAACAAAATGTAATTGCCACCATCTGCTCCTGCCAATCTCCAGAAGACTGGCCTTCTCACCTAGATGTAAAACCACCAGGTATCCACAAGTGCTAGACCATGGGACTTGGCATCAGCCTACCACATGACTGATGACTACAGGTCACTAATCCTCACATACAACCCCACCTGGCTAGGTATTCAGACACACAGAAGGAGGCTATACCTAGGCTTGCTCAGCTCAAAGCTCTATGCCGGGGTCAAAATTCATTTAAAAATTGACACAAGCATAGGGGAGTGAAACTTGAGTTACATCCTGTCTTCCTGTCAATTGCTGCACAGAAAACAGCTTTTTATCACCTATTTCCCTTAGGGCCCCTGAATGTCCATTCCTGTCTCTAGTGATGGGAAGAAAAAGCAAAGCAGTTTGACTGCAGCTCTGGTCAGCATCCTTTCCCTCCTTTTCAGACATACATACCACCTCCTGCCTCTGCCCAGTTCCAATTCTCAACCTCCCTCCTTTTGCTGTCATGGTTAGATGAACGTACATGACACAGATCCATAAGAGGTTTACACTCCCAGCACTAAAATGTTCTCAAACTGATCAAAAACAAAACAAAACGTCAACAGGTTAAATATCAAATTTATGCCTAGTATGTCTCTTAAACTGTTTTCAAAGTAAATTGCTCCCCTTCCTCAGAACACCAAAGTTAGCCCAAGAATTGTTCAGAATATCCAACTCACCTCACTCTGTGGAACACTCACAACTGCAAAGCAAGTTAACCCGGGCATGATATTTCCTTGAGAGTCAATTCGATAACTGCTTCACAGCTACCTAACTATTTCCTGAAAATGCACCTCCACTTCCCCTTCTGCTCCTAATGCTCAGTTAATTTTTTTCTAACTCTAGGTCATAATAAATTTTCACCTTCCCTGATGTTAATAATACTCACTCCAACTGCACAAAACTTCAGTTCCCATCTAAAAGAGGTAAAGGAAAGCTAGTTGCTTATTTGAGTGTGAGAATCACCAAATGTTTGCTAAAGAGGAGGTAGAGAAACTAGTCTGACTCACCATGATAGCTATTAGAACCTCTGTCTTAATAATTTAATAATTTTTTTTTGCAAATACATAACCACCTGTTCAGTGACATTATTAGTTCTCTCTTTATGAGTGAAATTATCTTCCTCATAAATTTGCTCCAAGTTATTATTCATTTGCTATCAAACTGTAAGTAATTATTCCCTTTAGAGAACAGATGTAATTTGCTGCCCTGATAAAACTCAGACTCTGGTCATAAATATTTTAGTTAATCATAAAAGTGCTTTGTTTCTCTTATTTGTGCCTACAGCCCCTAAAATAAAAAGCAAGTGCAAGATAGCAGCTGGGATTTTGATGGAAACAAAATGCCAAGTCTCCCATAAATATCATAACCTGGAAGAAAAGCACAATATTTCCCAAGTATTAGTCACTCATTTGTTCATTGAATATCTCTATAGAGCTTCAGGCTGAGATGAAGCCATATTTCCTGGAATTTAAAACCTGGAGGGTCACAGAAAATCTTAGGTTAAACTGTGAGCCAGAAGTAATAGGTAAGCTGTTACTCTGTAAAAACTAAAAATATGAACTTATGTGGCATGAAGGACTATTGTTGAGTTGGGACAGATTTTAAATACTCCTGCTTCATATAAGAGTCATATAATTACAGCTGAGAAAGTGTTACAGAATGTCTAATTAGTCTGTTTCCCTATATATGAAAGAAAGAGAACTAGTATTTTATTTTCATGCATACTTTAAAGAAAACATAGAAACTTAGAGTTATAAAAGACCTCACTACAGTGGTTCATATTTCTGCAGAACTTGCTTTGAAATTGTTGTAGCTCTGAACCTCTCAGAAAAAAAAATGCACAAACAAAATTTCAGTAATACATTCATAGGATGTATTGATGCTCCCTTAAAATTCATTCAAAAAATTCATCCCTTTGAGGTTCTCAAACTCCAAGTTAAGAATTTCTGTTTCAGAGGTAATATCTGGGCCATGCCAAAGTCCAATTCTCTCATTAAGCCAGCACACACACACACACACACACACACACACACACACACACACACACAAATTCCTTTTTCACATTACAGCTCTTCAAGAGAGTGGAAGGTTCTCTCCCTTCAAATGACCTTGATTAGACATTATTTATATGCTCCTTTATTTTCCCCTCATCTTTTCCCAAAGCAAAGCAGCAGAACATTCTGAGAAATGAAATGGCATGTCTCCAATCGAACTGAGTTGCCCATTACTGTGAGTGTACAGAAAATGGACTCTCACTTGTTTGGAGAATTGCAGAGAAGACCAAGAATCAAGAGGGGAACTGGAATAAGTAGTCTCTGAAGTCCACTCCATGAAATTTCATGACTACGTTGTACTCTAATGCCTGTGTGTCTGTGTCCTTCACAGGGATGGCACTAAGAACTTAATACTGGGCTTCCCATGAAGTCGAGTCAAGCAAAGTACATGCTCTACTTTCATTCTGTGTATTAATTTGGGCAGAATCAACCTTATTTTTACCCCACAAGTAAGCAAATTCCTTCCAGCATCTAGGGTCTCATTGATTGTTGGAGATCACAACTTGGCTTCTATTGAATTCTAATTAAACCTCTCTATCATTTACACATGGGCTGTTAAGACACCTCATCCACCATTGTTGGCAAGTCATATATTCAGTTTGTTCACACGGACAACGTATTTTTATTGATAGCCTATGACATACCACGTATATGCTAGAGATACAGCCAGGATTGAGGCAGAAAAAGTTCCTTCCCTCATAAATTTACACAGTAGTTTTCCACAATCTGTACCATGATCCTGGTCCTAGAATGTCCAAGTTTTCCTTTATTTTTCCATTCCTATGAAGTCAAGAATAAAGGATAAAACACCTCCTTTTCCTTGAGGATAAAACAAGAAATATATGTAGGTCCCACAGAGCTTTCAGGTAATTATTTTGGGACTTCACCTTCAAGGTGCAAAATTCTGACTCATTCACTTCGAGTGAAGAGCGAGAGGAACATAATCATTGCATCATAGGACGTTAGAAGAAAATAAAGCAAAAACATGAAAGACAGCCACAAAAAAAGCGCCTAACCTTGAAATTTTCTTAAGAACAGAACTCATAATATGTGTGCACAGGAAAACTGTAATTATGCACTCCTACAAATCCTGAAGATGAATCCCTTCTTTTTCATCTATTAATTACGATAGGCCTATGCAGTGCTAAATAGCTTCTGAGGTAATTTTGGGAAGTGTTTGTTTCCCACAATATTAAGTGCTGAGAATATAATCAGCTTCTTAAATGCAAATGCTAATACATCAGTTGTGTCCACAGTGAACACTCTTTGCACAACACATGATTCGCTACTTATCTATGCCAAGATTTTCTTCGGTAATCACAAATTAACTGAAACCGGCCACAGGAATTCCTTCCTTACTGCCAAAAAGCTCTCTTTTTAGGTTTAACACTTTCCAATCAAAACATGAAGACTCACTGCAGGTGTAAATAGCTGAGAGAAGAGAAAAGAGGGAGGGAAGCGATGGGAGCAGGCAGTTGAAGAACACCTTATGCCAGACTACCATACAGGCTACTATGTCAGAGACTGCTAGTTGCCCCCAAGATCTACTGTTTCCTTCTTCCTTAGGAATATAACCACTAGTTATTAGCTAGGCAACTGGCTGTCCCAGAATAAATATGGCATTTCTCAGCATCCCCAACAACTCAATGAGGCCTTATGACTAATGGCTGGCCAAGGAGATGTAGTGCAAGTTTTATGGGCAACTGTGAAATGTGGTGAGGATGGTGAAGCCACAAGACAGAAGGAGGCTGTGTCCCTGATGATCAACAAGCCAACGCAATGGTCCCAAACTAAACTACCTATGGACTTGGCTTAGGTGAGATAGAAATAAACTTCTAACTTGATTAAGGCACTGTAAATGGGGGTTTTCTGTGGCTTGTAGCTAAATTGAGGATACGACAAACTTGTATAATCCACACAGTACTTCTGTTGAGTAGGTATTATCATCCCCTTTTTATACAATAAGAAACTGAAGACTATTTCTGCTAGGCCCCTCACAAGCATAAGAATCCCATACATGAAAAAGAAAATACGATGGTATGAGAAGCGAGCAGCACATCTTGGTGCAAAAGATAGACAACAGTACTAACTGGATGGTCATGAAAGTTTTTCATATAGAATTTTATGGATTAAAAAGTATTCAAACCAAGATTTAATTTAGGTACTTGATTTAATACTGAAAATACACCCTAGTTGTGAATGCACACTGTACCAGTTATTGACACACTTAATTGCTGCTGCTGCTACTGCTGCTAACACCTTTATTCTCAGGTTAAATTGCATTGAAGTTTCCAAGTCTTGCTTTACAAGTTCATCAAAGTAACAACTCTAATCTTTACATGTCGTAAATATTCCATATATAGTGACACCCAGGCATTTTCTTGGCTTAAAGGTCTTGAATGGCTTTAAGTGTTCTCAAAGACCTACAAATTAGTAGGGGCCTTGTAATACTTTCATATAATTATGTCAACAAATAACTTTCACCCATATGACCCCTATCCTTCACTGTATCCCCTTTCTTCACTGTATTCTGTTTTTATTTCTCCATGGCCTTTAGCACAGTCCTACATATAACCAGGGTCATCAAAAGTCATTTGAAGGAATTGTCTAATATGCAAGAATCACCATCTCAATTTTTATGTCAAAATAATTTCAATGTCTTCATACCCATTTCCTTCCATCATGGACAGTGGTCTTTCTTATACAGTATTATGTAAGTATTAACTTTGCCTGATTAAGGTTTAACTTTTAAGTGAAACTATTAATTCCTCTAAATACACAAACAATGACAAGACTGACAGCAGTCTTGAAATATATTAATTGTAGTCTTGATGACAAATGTAGTCATATAATCATGTTTGTCAATATGATGTTGAAGGAAGGTCAAATTCCTATTAATAATGTGTTGATTTTGAATCTTTATAAAGAAGTGACAGCATGATTTTTAACTATAGAAAACATACCAAATACTAAATAAGATGTAACAGTCAAACATTTAAGCTGAAAATTCATTTCTATTTGTTGAGTTTAGGCATTTAGCTGTACTGAGTCCCAAAAATTGCATTAACATGTTCAGAGGCTACAAATAAAGTAGTCTTCAAGATCTTAGTAGGACACCTGGTAGGAGACAACTATTCAACCATAGCTCAAAGTATCTGCCCTCACTCATTGGCCAAAACGCAGAAAGGGATTATCATCTAGTGATGAGATTATGAAGTAAGATATTTGGGGAAGAGGGTTTTGTGGTCCCTGGAATGGTTGTTTAACTCTGTGCAATAAGCCAAAGTAATACAAATCAATATAACTTATCACTGAAATCAATGCCATTCAAGCCACATGGCATTTTTTAAGATGAAGAGATAGCTGTTTGATTGTATTAATGTATTTCCTATGAATGAGTTTGGTACCATAGTTTCCATTATTTGTGGCCCAACTAGTCGAAATATTCTTTTGTTACACTAATAACTTTCTGTGTAATTTAAATATCCACGAGGGTCACTCTCTTCCAGCATGCCAGAATGAGCCGAAAGAATGGCATACAATCACTCCCCCTCTTTCCAGCATTACTGTCATCACCATCAATAAGAATTTTAAAGCATTTCTTTATCTCTATACACATGGCACTAGTTGGGCCCTAAGTGTGAGCTCTCTTTGAAAACCATGCATTGACTATTAAATATGTGCCAGATAGTCTCATTCTAGACATAAGAACCCTGGACACACTTTAAATCCAAGGGAAAAAATTCATAGAAGTGCTTTCTTTGGATAAAGCAGCTAGTATTTTTCTAAAGCTAAGACTTGAAACCAGGTCTGTCTATTCCAAAGTATTTTCTCTTAACCACTGTACTATTACTGACTCTTTCATCTCATTTCCAATAGGACATATGCTTTGAGGTTGTTGCCTCACAGCTGAGAGACTGGTATCTCTCTTGCTGGGTCTCCCATGTCACTAATAACAAGTTGCAGAGTAGCTGGTTTGGGTTAGTCAATGTTGAAATAAGAGAAGCCAAACACATGGTTCTTCAATGGCTCTGTGCTCCTTACTCTAATCAACAAAGCTATCAGGGCTCAGGGAAGCAGCTCACAACCTGAGGTGACATTACTCAATATGGATATGGACAGCTAAGAAGAGAACCAAGAATGAATATACAAATAAGGCAGACATAAAATTAATATTGACATTGCTTACAGAACAAAAGGTTATGAACACAACAGAAACACAGAAGTTTCCTGTTAGAGAGAACGGGATGAAGAAAATGGTTTCCCTCATCTATGATTAGTTACAAACAGCTTCTCAGAAAATTTGAGGTGCTGTCAGAATGAAGAAGTGGCTAGTGACCTTTGCAATAAAGAGGGATAATGTTGGACCTGATTCAAAGGGCAGAGTAAGCAGAAGGAGAATGTTCTAAGATAACCCACTGCTAAAGAAACACGGTTATGATGATGAAGCAACACAGGGACATATATTTGGTTCGACAAACAAGATCTTCAATGTTTACTGTACTAGATTTTGTGCTAGATGCTGAGGGAACAAAAACACGTAAGTCCATGTATATTCTCCAGAGGCAGACAAGAGGCAAACACAGATTTAACCTCATGTTAGCTACTAAGCTGGAAGTGAACACAGAGGGCTGAGGAAACACAGAGGAGGTACTCCTAAGTCAACCCGAAGGTTTGAGTAGAGTTTACTAAAAACAAGCCTAAGGCTGCTAAGCCATTTAAACTAGTAGCTGAGAGCATGAGATCTGTAGTCACACTAGACAGGTTCAAGTCCTAGCTCTATTACTCACTGCTCTGTAAATAAGGCAACCACCTAACTTTTATGGGCCTCAATTTATTCATCTGTAAAACAGAAATAAGAATAGTATCTACTTCATGAGGATGTCCTGATGATTAAGATTTATAAGAGAGTCTGGCACATGCAGTAAACAATCAATGAAAGTTACCTAGTGTATTGATGAATAGAATAATATTAATTCAACAAATAAGTGAATGAATTCAACAGTTTGGAGGTGAGGAGAATCAAGGGAAAGTCTGCTTGAATATCAAATGGCTACAATGCACATGGACACCCAAGTTTCTAATGGGCCGTTGTACACACTAGTCTAGAGGCAGGTTCAGAGCGAGAGCTATAAATTTGAAGGTGGTCAAAGTCATAAGAATGGATGAGCTCATCTAAGAAGAGAAAGAGGACAGAGAGGAAGGTTAGGGCCAAGTTCTGAACTTTCAAACATTTAGAAATAGGGAAGGAAGGAGAGCCAGCAACAGAAAATTGGAGGTAGGAGGAAAATTAGGTGCATGGTAACCAGATAGATAAAAGGCAAAGGAATCAGCAATGTGTGTATGTGCAAGACAGGGTGGGGGCAAATTAGTACGAGTTCAGTACTATAGAGCATAAATTGAGAAGCAGTAGGAAGATGAAAACTGAGGTAAAAGTAGAACCAGAGGGTGACAAATCTTGCATGTCAAGTCAAGGACTTTGGATGATTGCAAGGCTAAAAGAGGTTTTAACCAGGACAGAGGTCTGGCCAGGTGTGCGTACTAGAGAGCTGGTAGCTGTGAGAATGATGTCTATGGGAGGCAGAATAATATCCCACCAAAGATGTATCCATCTTAATCCCTGGAACTTGTGAATGTTAGGTTACATGGCAAAGAGGCATCAGGGTTGCAAGTGGAATTAAGGTTGCTAACTAGATGACCTTAAAATAGGGAGATTATCCCAGATTATCCAGATGAGTACAACGTAATCACAAGGGCCCCTAAACACAGAAGAGGGAATCAGAAGAGAACCAGACAAGTGGTAGCAAGAAAAAAACTCAACCTGCTATCATTGGCTTTGAAGGTGGAGGAAAAGGGCCACAAGCCAAGGAACAGGAGCAGCCTTTAGAACCTAGAAAAGGCAAGAAAATTTACTCCCCCCACCCAAAACCTTTGTAAAGAAACTCAGTCCTCCTGACACCTTGATTTGATCCCACTGAGATGCATTTCAGACCTTTTTTAAAAAAAAAAAAAAATATCACAAATAGATTTTATTTGTCACCATGAAAATTCTGAATTTTAAACAGATTCTTAGACTAGGAGCTCATATCCATCAGCTCATTCAACTTTAGCACCTGTCTCATCTCCAGTAGCTTTCCCAGAATTGCTGCCTTCAGCACGAAGCTTCGTGAGTTTTCCCAACTCAAACTTGGGCTTCTTCAGCATTTTGACTTTTCTAACAATGACTGGCAAGCCATTTCTATGTCTTTTCCAAGGCTACCCGGAATCAATTTATTGACCACTTCTTTCAAGTCATTTGTTTGTACCTCTCTGGTCATGATTTCCATCATCTTCTTCTAAATTTGGTGGACCTGTTGGCTGAGCATAAGAGATCTTCTGAATCTGATTGTTGCATTTTTCAGTAAAGTCAACACCACAGAGACGAAGCAGTTTTTGACCATAAAAGACATTTTGTCACAGGTAAGATTCATGCTGTGGAAATCAGGCAGTTTTTGCCCTGACCATCCTCAATAATTAGCCTGAATTTTCTAAATGCAACTCCATCATTCTGCAGATCAGCTAGGCTCACTTCGAAAGCATGACCCTTGAGACTATCAGATGTGATTTGGGTTCTTTAAAATCTTGTGACTAGTGTTTTCCCAATATTTCTTATATTGAACATAGCTGCTGCTTTTACACCACACCAGTCTTAGAAAATGGGTCAACCACTTTCTTCTTGGGTCCCTTTATCTCGCCTTTTGTAAGGAGCTTGTTCTTTCCAACCACCATGGTGCTGCTCAGAAAGCCAAAAAAAAAAAAAGGCCATTTCAAACATATCATTCAGTTCATGACCACAAAACTGAATGATAATAAATTTATGTACTTTTAAACCACAAAGTTTGTGGTCATTTGTTACAGTAGCAAGAAGGAACTAATACATGTCCTTAAGAGGTAAAAATGTTGGAAGCAGAAAGATTAACTAGGAGGCTGTTACATTAGTGTGGAGGAGAGATGATAAAAGTCTGTCTTAGAAAAATAGGAACAGGGTAGGAAAGAGAGTGATGCTTCTCTGAGCATCTGTTGTTTGCCTGTTCTTGTGATTAACAACATATTTCTATCAGATAGACAGGTAGGTCCCTTCACAGAACACGTGTTTCAGCAAAGGTAAGATATATCTCCATTGAAGTAAAACCTACTTAATAAATTGAATTGCAAACTAATGCCAAAGGAGCTTTAAAACACAGGAGTCACCCATTTTCATGCTGAACCTTTAAGACTGTATCCAGGACCTGTCTTTTCTTCTGTGAATCCTCCCCATATGTTGAGTTTAGTTTTGTATTATTTTCAAAAGTTAGAAAAATGTTTTTATAACTCTTAATTCTCTCCTCTACATCTCTCTGTCACCTAAAATGCCTTGCCTACATGTTTGCTCTCAGGAGCTACCTTCTGCTTCTGTTTTTTATGCAAGTAATTCATATTCATTACAGAAAAATCAGAACACAAACAAGCAAAAGGAAAAAAAGGTAAATCGTTCTAATCCCACCCCCTTGAGATAAACATTTTTTGCATTTTCGGAGGTATTTTTGAGAATGTTTAATTAATATTTATACATATTCATGTATTTTGTGAAAAAAAGAACGATACTCTTCTAAAATGTCATGCTTTTCTTGTCAGGCAATATATCATGAATCTTGCTATGAATATAAGTAAACATTTAAAATATAATTCTTAATGGATGCTAGATATTTCAACATAAAAATATGCCATAATTTATATACTCAGTCCCCTTATTGCTGGACATTTAGTTTTATTTTTCCTTTACCCCACTCCCTCCATCTTCTCTGTTCACGCCTCCTCATCCTCTTTTCATCTTTTCACGGTCAGGTGTTCTCAGACATCAGCACCGGTTACTTTTAGGTCAGCCTTGCTGCAGCATATACTACCTGCTCCCACAGTTGCTCTGAGTGGCTGCCATATCTTCCCCATCTGACTGACTGACTACTCAGAGCTCCCAGACCTGTCTTTCCAGCATGGCACTGGGTTATAGTGCGCTTAAAACAGAACAACAAACTTGATCTTTGTCAATACCATTAATAGTGACTGGCAATCTGTATCAGTCTGAAAATTCCTCCATGCCAAAGCTTTGGTTACTAAGATTAAAAATCTCCCTGCTTTCTTATTGCTTATAGTTTACAGGTCTGTGTTTACTTATAATTAGAAAAGCCTTGCTACATCATGGTCTTGACTTTTATTTGCAAGTGACAAAAACTGACAACTCAAGTGGCTTTAAGCAAAAACAAACAAACAAACCAGGTTTTTCACCTAACTCAAAATCAGATATGATCAGATCCAGATGCTCAGACAACATCAGGAAGCAGTCCTTCTTGACCTCTTGGCTCTGCTGTCAGTTGTGTTGATGTTACTTTCAGGTTAGGAGTTAGGAGAGGTTCCCTTTAAGGTAGCAGCAACACTTCCAGGTTTCTAGCATTATAGCTCCAATTCCTGTAGAAGATTGTTTCCTTCTTCAACATCTTAAAAGAAAACTTGAAACTGGCTCTAATTAGACCACTATGGTCATGTACTTGTCCCTATGGCCCAGAGAATGGATAGGCTCGTTGACTTAATTAGACATAGGCTATACGCCTCCCATACTATGGCCAAGGACATCAAGTACAATTACTAGAAGAGGGCACCGGATACTGTGTAAACAATACAATGGATGTCCTTGCAAGGATGAAACTCTCTAGGACAGTGACCTTCACTTTATGGGGTCACAAACCCTCTGAGAATCTTATATAAGTCTCAATAGCAGAAAATTAACAAAAGCACACACAAACACACATTTGGCATATGACACACTTGTAGACTGAAAATTTATTTCCTTCAATAGGTAAACTAGGCCTTACCTAAAGCTATGTTCTCACTCATTTTTCATGCAAAAATTAATGGTATTTTCTGAACAATGACCAAAATAAGTCCATATTTTGCCCTGGAAAAAAATTTGTTCAAAGGTAAATTTTGATGAGAAGGTCGAAGTTGTTCGACTTGAATAAGCTGAAATTATCAAATGGTTTTGAAATAGAATGTAAATCATCTTTAATATTTAAGCAACTTTTCATTTTGATAACAAGTCCTGAAAAAAAAATGACTCATAAAGACACAGCAGCCAAGAATCAAAGCAACCATCTTTCACCTTGACAGATAGGCAGACTTGTATCAAGGAACCCAAGAATGCGTCAAGGTTTGGGCTGAATTCACACTGTGCCGTTTCCTTTGTCCTCAAACCCATGAGATCATCTTTGGCAAAGACTATATCAGTGATGCACTGATGTCAGCAGCAAGAGGATTAATAACCCATGCTTTAGTATAAAGGTCTTTCAAGTAGAAGAAACCTTCAAACAAATTCTGCAGTGTTTCCAGAGGCCTACAGACGTCTACCCATAGAAAGATCAACTGACAAGGCATTGTCATGCTAGACTCCAGCACACAGGAGAAATTTTTCCTGTAGTGGAATTCATATAGATATCTACTTCCATTATAGTAGCAACCCGACCAAAAATAATCACCCATCACAGTGAGTTGGGAAATAAAAATACATACCTAATTCAAATATATAGATATATATGTGTGTATGTATGTATGCACACATATTCAAAAAGAAAACCAATAGAGAATTAACTCCTTTCTGCCAAATGGTTCCAAGTGGGTTTTTTATTTCTCTCAAAATAAATTAGTATAAATTTGTGCTTCTCATTTAATTGGATGCTTCAAAAACTTGATATCTAAAAATTAAAAGAATTTCTCATAGTAGGGAATTCCATATACTGGTCCTATTTGATGGTTATGTATTTTTATATATATAAAACATACATATGCACAAACATTATACATAGGCAAAGAGATACATATATATATATAAATGGTAAGCGTTTTTAAAAGAATTTATCATTTTAAAATATGAGGTCCATGAGAACAGGGTCTTTGTTCTCTTTGCTGCTATATCTTTCTTGGCCAAAGATCTAAAGCCATACTCATTAATCAGTTTTATCATGAAAAAGGCTGACACTTTATTCTTTGACTGTCCTTAGTGTCCTATTTATAAAATTCAGAACATGACAGGAAGAGAGGGGTATTATTTAACATCTCCCCCAAACCACAAACATATGAAGAAAAATTAGAAGACACAGAGAGTGTCAAAGTTTTCTTCTAGACTAAGTGATTAGGAGCATAGTAGGGAGACTAGCGGAAGCAAATAAAATTGAACCAGATCATATACACCCCTCTGTGCCATGGTGAGAATTTAAATCTGATTCTGATATGATGGAGGCAATTAGATGGTTTTGAGCCAGAGTGTAACAAGGCCTGATTTACAGCTTAAAATGTTTATTTTGCTGCTGTATAGAGAATAGGCTCCCTTCTGGTACTGAAGACGGGAGATTAGGGAGGAGCCTCCCTCAATAAGTAGTCAGAGAGGTAATGGTGACTTCTACCTTGGTGACAGCAGAGGAAGTGGATATATTTTGGAAGGTAGTGCCAAGCCAACAGGTATGGCTGATACGTAGGTTATAGGTCATGAAGAAAATGGAAGAATCAAGGATAATGCCAAGGTTTTGAGCTCAGCAAACAGATGGTGCCACTTTACACAACTGAGGAATGCTTAAGGAAGGACAGGTAGTGAGGAAAAATCAAGAGTCGTTATTGGACATGTTCAATCACAGATGCCTGCAGGACACCCAAATGAACATTTCATTTGGATAATGAGTCTGGATTTCAACTCAAGACTGAGACAAAAATGGGGAATCCTAAGAGTGTGCTAAAATAGTATGCATGTGGCTGGATGAGATTCCTTTGTATATAGACATCATGATTCAGCAACAACGTAACATGTGGAGCTTTTGCTTCACCAAAATGGCAGAAATAATTATGTTTCATCTGTGCTTCATCTGGCTTCAGAGGCCAAGCTTTTCCTTCCAGTTGGAGTTTTGCCTGGTAAAGCAACTTTGCTTGAGCTTCAGCCTCAGAGGACATGAGGCTTCTCCAATCTTGAATTGATATAAAAATATACATATTACAGAGAGATCAATGCTCTCACAAACTGAACAAAGTATAACTCTCTATATCATTTCAAAGATGTCAGTGGCTTTTAACGTTTCCAGAAAGGGCTCCTCAAATAACAAAAACAGGAGAGGCTATCCTGAGAGATCTCGGTAATGTCATCCATTTGCGTGCTAAAGAGATGTGACCTATCTGATTTCTCCAAAACCTGCTTCAAAATATTAGATTTACCAGGTAAAACTCCAACTGGAACTTCTCCAGTCGTGTGTGGCTTCTTGTCCTTTGCACTGTAATAAAAAAGTTTATAGACAAGATGATTGTGTTGTGCAAAACCAAGTTGGCAAAACCAACCTTCTCTTCCCATGGAGAAGATGTCTTTTGCCTGGTGTATCTTCAGCATGCAGAGATGTAAGGTCCTCCCTTCAGCTTTGCTGTCTCCAAGCTTTCTTTGGAGGGGGGGGCGGGGAGAGGGGGAACACCCAAAGAAGGATGATTCTATTTTCTTCCCTGTCATTTTCAGTTGAAGCTAAATCCAGCGTAAATAAAATCCAGTGTCCATAATCATAATAGCAGGGTATATTTTCTTTAATTTCCACAACAGGAAATTATTTAATTTTAAAACCTGAAAATGGCAATAATTACATATCACCTAAAATTACACATCAGTATCCCATACCACTCTACTTTGAATGCATATGATATGACATTAATTTTTTCTTTGAAAGCAACCTTAAGGTGTAGAAAGGATTTTTTTAAGGTGTAGAAAGAAAAAAAAAAAAAAAAAAACTAGGGTCCAGCCATCAATCTACTCAAGGTCATAGACTATGTAGACTAAAGTGTAAAGTCCTCATGTTTCCATCGTGTCAAATTGTCTTCCCAGAATTCATCATTCATTTACTCACTCATCCTTTCAACAAATATTTGGCAATCATGTATTATGTTCTGGGCACTATGGCTCTGGGAATACAGCAGCAAGCCAGACAAAATCCTTACACTCATATGCTCACAGTCTAATGGTAGAAACAGACAAGCTAGTAAACAATAAATATATATTTTCAGACAGTGACAAGTACCAAGAAGAAAGATATAGTGATGCAAGGAAATATAAATTTGAACTGTCTGCAGGGTGGGGAGCATGGAGTAGGAGAGGATTTTTAAAGGACATCACATTTGAGCCAAGACTTGGATGAAATGAGAGAGGACCAAGACTCCAACTTCCAGTAGAATTCATCACTCCCTACCTCATGTTTCTATTGCGCTTTATATCTATTCATTCTTTTTGACAAAAATTTCTTGAGTACTTATCACATCCCAGGCACTGTTCACAGAGCTCTATTGTAGCTTTAGTTCATCCTGTTTCTATCTGTCCCCAACCATGAGAGTGCAGTGATAGAGACTAGGTCTTTGTAGCTCCTTTAGTGCTTTTGTATTTTGGGAAATAAAGTGTTTGATGGAGAGATGAACAGATGGATAATTGGATGGACAGTCTACACCTCAAGTACTTCCAAGAGTCAATTTTATTATTGTCCTCACTGCTCCCCCAGTCAATGTTCATCTCTCAGAAGAAAACCAAGGTTACACAGACTCCTCTTAGAGAACTCAGCATAATAAATCAGGTCAGGCCTCTTGGGAAATAAAGGATTCAAGTAAAAGAAAATCTTTGATTAAAAATGTAGTTCATTATTCAACAGTCTTTGCTAGACAGCAAATATAAAGGCCATAAACCTTGTCTTAATTCAATAATTCAAAGAGCTCCCAAAGACAGGGTAATACAAACTGACTGTTTTGAAATTGTACCCAACAAGTGACTCATTGGTCCTAAGTGCACACAATGTTATACTTGTGTATGATATTTTCAGTGCAACATTAGTCAGATGTCAAAAGCAAAATGAAAATAAATTCAGTAATCCCATCTAATCTTCTTATTTTAAAGAAGACTACATATTCTCTGCTTTTTAATGTTTAATTCTGTTTCTTGGTGCTTAGAGAAAACTTTTTAAATTAAAAGTAAGTTTTGATAAATCTTTAGTCTCCCAGAATGGGACATGTACCAAGAAGTAATATAAAGTATTAATTTGTTCATCAAAATTAGTTATTAAATGGCATTAAAGCTTGAAGACATCACTCCCATTTTCATACTGAAAATATACATGACATTAATGAATGTGCAGTTGAATTTTTGCCAGCATTCCTTGTAAGGTATATACCAAATGACTTCCCAACAATTTTCTGCCTCTATAATCACACGGTAAATTGCAACAATAATGTACTTGTTTCCCCCTAACTGCACTTTTTGGGGCAATGCAGATAATATTCCTCATGTAAACTCCTGTTCTGTTGTTTTAAAGATCAAACATCCTTTCACCTGAGAAGCACCGAAGGGCTGGTTTCCCTGGCAACATAATTTGCTTCCAGTTCAATGGAACATCGAGTTCTTTTTCACGGGTTCACTGCACTGAGAGGCCAATCATAGCTCAGAGAGCTCCACTGCCTTTGCAAAGCTTATTTAAAAAATGTCTGTTGCTAAGGTGTTTTTGTTATGGTTAAACGAACCTCTTAAATATTGATTTTAATGCTTTCAATTTTTTAAGCTCTCTGCTTTCAGTTTTTTTCTTAAACACATTGGACACAGCTCCTCTGTGCCTCTTATTCATCTGCTGCAGCTCTTTTATTTCAATGATGCAAATCCACTGGCATCTCCTTTTGTAGATTTTTCAACCAAAAACAACAATCATTTGAGTGAGGATGGGCTTGGGAGAGAACCTGTTTGTCCAAATCTGGCTTAAACAATCCAAAACTGTAACCAAGTGAATACCCCTCTAAAGTGGCCAAGCCTTAACTTCTAGATCTAAAATACTTAAAGGTACATTGACTGGGGTTGAATTTGTATTAAAGGAATGTCCTTGGACCATTCTGGCAAATGCCTAGTTCTGACAGCAGATCTTCAAACCTAATTAGGTTCTAGTCTGCAGCCAGACCTTCAAATTCAACCTCTACACCCATTTCAGCAGTATCTCATTACCCAGTTAGAATTTCTGCAGAGTCTACAGCCATGCCACCCTGAACAAGCCTGATCCCATCTGATCTCAGAAGCTAAGCAGGGTCAGGCCTGGTTAGTACTTGGTTGGGAGACCACCTAGGAAGACCAGGTGCTGTAGGCGTAAAAAAACCAAATTCTTCTGTAACAAAATTCCAGTGACACAGCATGTTTTTGCCAAAGGACAAGCAGCAGCTCAGGGTAATGTATAAAAATGAAATAAAACAAACACAGGAAAACAGCCTTCTGAAAATGGTAGAAAGCCATTCAGTGCTCTACATGGGGGACTTATTACCTCATCTCACCAAAGCTAGCTTCAAGTTTTGGAACATACGTAAAGACGGTAGACATTTTACAGAAAGTATTAAGGTAAATGATGTTATATTAGGAACGAACAATATAGAATTGGAGTGCCTGTATTTATATGGATATGCATAATAACAATGCATAGAAACAGCTATCATAATGGAAATTAGCTGTCAAATTTGGGGCAGAAATTTCCTATTCTTTGAGACTAAACTTTTTAAATGAATGCAAACAGAAATTGAAGACTCTAATTGTATAACCATTACTGTGTCAAAAAACAACAAAATCGGTGTGATACATGCTTCAGCAGGACTGTGGAAATGAGTAAGGTACATCAGAGAATGATGCAGAGGAAACTAAGAAGAAAAAAAGATATAGGTATAGGCAAGACCAAGGACATGGATAAATATTTCTTTAGCCATTCTTTATTACAGGATCCACAAATAGTCAGTAAAAAAATTGATAGTTAACTCCAGACATTACAAGTTATATTGTATATAGTTTGCTTTCAGTTTTACAGTAGTGTAGTGGGTTGAATGGTGGTTCCAAAAAAGATATGTCCATATCCTAACCCAGGACCTGTGAATACGACCGTACTTGGAAAAAAAAAAAGTTTTTGCAGATGTAATGAAATAAAGGATTTGAAATAAGATAATCTTGAATTCTCCAGGTGAGCTCTAACTCTATTGACAAATGTCCTAAGAGACACAGAGGAGAGACACAGGAGAAGGCCATGCAAAGACAGAGATTGAATTATGCAGCCACAAGTGAAGGAACACCTGGAGCCATGAAACACTAGAAGAGGCAAGGATATTCTCCCCTAGAGCCTTCATAGGGGGCACACGTCTGCCAACATTTCACTTTTAGACGCCTGGCCTCCATAACTGAGAGGGAATAAAATTCTGTTGTAAGCTACCAAGTCTGTGGCATTATGGCAGCCACAGGAAACTAAACAAGTAGTATATACCATGTATACAATGCAGTAGTATCTCTTATGAGGTTTTAAAGTTAGCATTTGATGTAAAATTGCATATAGTCTAATTACCTGGAGAATTTTTGTATTACCCTGAAAGTACTCTCAAAAATATACAGTATGGCTCATTTTGATTTCAGTGCTTGAAACGGGTTGCTGCTTCTTAGTTGAGCACCAGATGCAGAAGCTGGTTTGAGTTTCAGGAACACATAAGCCCTGGATTTACACTAAGGCAGAGATGCTCACAGCTGGGAAGGGACTATGGAGCCACACAATGAAGACAGCAACACCCATTCCTGATCACTTTGGGTGAATGTTCATGAGAAATAGGGAAGACAACTGCCTGCTTATTAAAATTGTTCTCTTCTCCATTCTATTTCCAATTGTCAAACATTTATATTTGAAACCCAATAAGTTAGTTTACTTGACTGTCTTCCATTATGATCTAAATAAACAATTTTTAATATTATGGGACCTAAAAATTACCTGAAGTACTTTTTTTAAAAACACAGGCTTCTCCTCAGAGGATTCTGATTCAATAGGTTTGCACCGGGCTGAGAATCTATATATCTAACAAGTGGCAGGTAATTCTTATGACCTGGAAAATTCATAAACCACTAATTTAGTTTATGACATATGGTAGGTTCTTGCTGTCATTATAAAGTATAAAAATTAAAGGAACACCTTACGATTTCACTAAGCAGCTAAATTTATGTACCCAAATCAACTCTGCAGTCAGCATGCTGGGTGGAGAAAATGGAAAAAAAGAAAAAACAGGTAAACGGCAGCCTTTAAATACCAAAGGCTGATCTTATCCTACATGGATGCCCCACTGCTTGTTGATCAAGGGAGGACTGTAAAACAATGCAACGTATTTTTTAAAAAAAGAGTCTACAAAATCAAAACTGTATGGCCTGAACACACCCCTACCTAAACACAAAAGGAGTCTTTCATGCTCTATGTTCTTTGCATGTGGTCCTAAAAGTCCTTAGATGGCCTGAGAATCTCTGTATAAACATGGTCATATGTTCATTTTATTAAAATGGTATTTATAAGAATGAAAAAAGTTACAGAGATAAGATATTACAGTAGTCGGCCAGCCTTCGAAACAACTCCCAATGACCTCTGCTCCTGGTAGTCATGCTTCTCCACAGTCTCGCCCCACGTTACATCAGGGTTTTCTGCGTGACCAGTAGTAATGGAAAAGGTAATGAATGGTATGTCACTCAGAGGCTAGGTCATAAAGGCTACTGTGCCCTGCTCTCTCTTTTGGATTGCACACTATGGGGAAAAGAAGTAGCCATGTCACGAGCAGCCCTACGGGGAAGTGAGGAGCTATGGCTGCCAGTCAACAGCCATTGAGTGCATCTGCTTGAAAGGGGACCCTCCAGCACCACCCAAAGCTTCAGACGACGACAGCCCTGCTGACATTCTAATCACAGCCTCATGAGAAACCCTGAGCCAAAACCACACAGGTAAGTCCTCCTGGGTTTCTGACATCAGAAACTGTGAAATAACAAACGTTTGTTGTTTTAAGCTGGAAACTTGTGGGATAATTTGTTACATGCCAGAAAATAACTAACACAGATAGTTAATTAAAATAATTTATTTATAAATGAGTAAATTTTCATTGGTAATAATCGTTCATAAAAACATCTCTAGTTAATGTACGGTCTTGCTCAAGAAACACAAGTGTTTTATTGAAAATTCTCAAAGCAGCTATAACCAAGAATAAAATGATTGAATATTTAACAGCCATTTATACGATGCACTTGGATTAAAGTTTCCATGAACCAAGTGGCTATTGAGTGAACTGAACCACTCTGTCCGGCTCTCCTCACACTTAGTGCAGCTCTGTTGGTTGTAAAGACAAAGCATAATCAAGCCTATCTTTGTCTCAACCAGGCTGTTGGAGCAGAAATTCTATGTACTGATATCTACTGCAACTTCTAGCACAGGTTATGGACAAGAGGCACTTAAAATACTAATTCCTTCTAAAACAATTTCTAACTTTCAAAATTAGAATTCCATGAAATAAGAGGTGCTGTGTGTCTCATTAATCTGTGTCCTCAGAGCCTCTCAGAGCTTCTGGAACAAAATAAGCAGCATGTACAAGGGATGGAGGGATGGATGGATGAATGGACAGATGGACAGATGGATGGATGGATGGATGGATGGATGATGGATGGATGGATGGATGATGGATGGATGGATCGTACATCTGAGCTATTTAGTGCAATACTTATTTATATAAGATTAAATTTCGACATGGGAGCCAGCAGTGAGGGGAAACTAAAATATGTGTGCTCTACTGCTTAGGACTATGCGAGATGATTTACAAATATTCACTCCAGGCTATGAAAATAAGAGAAAGAGAAACACTATACTTGAAGCAACCTAAATGCCCATCAACAGATGATTAGATAAAAAATTATGGTTCATATATACAATGGAATATTACTCAGCCATTAAAAAAAATGAATCCTACTATTCGCAACAGCATTGATGGGCCTGGAGGTTACTATGCTGAGTGAAATAAGTCAGAGAAAGAGATAAATACCATATGCTTTCACTTATATGCGAGTCTAAGGAACAAAAAGAATAAACTAATCAAAAACAGATTCACAGACATAGTGGAAAATTTAGTGACAGAAAGAGGGGAAGGGAGGTTGGGGGAATGGGTGAAGGGTTAAAGAAGTACAAATTAGTAGTTGATAGTTGGTCATGGGGATGGGGAGCCCAGCAGAGGGAATGATGTTAGCATTAATATGATGGCTAGGTGGAGGGCCAGGGGAGGAAGAAAGCAAATGGGGGATCGTTTTATGAACTATATAGATGTCTAACCAATGTATTGTATACTTGAAACTAATTTAAATAAATAAATTTTTTTAAAGAAATTTTTTTAAAAAAGAAAGAAAACTGAAGAGTGGAAGAAAAATCTTAAATATTAATTCATTGAGAAATCCCTTTTAACCAATATCGGTGCTACAGCAGTACACACTTCTAACAAAGTAATTAGGTAAAGAAATTTACCTAATTATGGCCCACTGCTAGATCCTGCCTCTTCTGCCCTTGGCCACAATACCCTCCTCCTCTTCTCTAAAGATCTTAGTTGTCTCAAATTATTTAAGCAAGTGTTTTGCTACTTTATTAGTTAGGGTAGCACTAGATGTGGTAATAGATAAACCTGAATTTTCAGTGGCTAACACAACAGAAGTCCAATTGCAGCGAAAGTAGGAATGAGGCAGTTGCTCTACACAATTATTCAGGGGCCTAGACTGCTGAAGATCCTGTTGTCATCACCTCTTGACTTCCAAGGAGACCCTGGGTGTGGACAATCAGCTAGCAAGGCAAGTAGATAACAACACAAGTTAGGCCTTATGTCACTCGTGCCCACATTCTGCTGGCCAGAACAACATATGGCCCCAGATAGATACAAGAAGGGCTGAAAATGTGGTTCCTGCCTAAAAAGTCACTTCGAAGCAAAAACTCTACACTATAAAGTGAAAGCATGAGTCTTTGGACAACCCTACTCATGAAAGTCATTCACACAAAGGTCTTAGTATTTGATAACAGCTTGAAGCTTCCCACAGAGATTTGTTGGCAGAAATCAAGACTATAAGCTAAGGGGATGACTTGGATGGAATTTTAAGCATCTGAGAACACTATTGGGTTTCACTCATCCTTACGGCCCCAGGGCATAAATCGGTGCTGGTAGGTCCTCTAAATTATGTTGTTGAATGAGCAAGGAAAAAATGTAAGAGAGAGGTTTTAAAGTGGGTGATAAGTAAATACCTGCTACTCTATTTTGACCCCAACTATAATAGAAGCAATTAGATGGCATCACAAGTCTTAGACTACCTAAGAAAATGTGTTCATGATTATTCCTTCATTTCCTGTAAGTGAATGTTAATGATCTCCCTGTTTCAATAATTGCTATGTTTCTAACCTCCCAGTGGTCCCACATATTCAAGTGAATTATGATTAGGAGCTGCTAATTATAGTAATGAGAAGTAGGAAAGAAAAGATGACAAAGGGAAAAATTCACAAATATAAACATGTGACAAAAGTGGGCCAGGGCCTCAGTCAATCGGCCCTTAGAGGCCCAGTAAGAAGAATGTGACACATCGGTGAGCATTTCCAAAGCCGTGACTTGCTCCTCCTATTCATGCACCAGCACTCAAAAGGCACATGGATGTTTTCTTCCCCTGGTAGTTCCACTTTATCTAAAATGATTACAACTGTGGGCTTATGCTGTCCAGCTAGTCACTTAAATGCCCACACAGCAAATGGGAAAGAGTATGTTTTAGTGACAGAGACACACTCCAACCGTGCACCTCCGAGAGGATGCAAGGCAATTGCTTATATTCATAATTCAGAGATAAAAATTTTCTCCACATACTACATTTCCAAGACACAAGACTCAAATTAGAGAAGGCTAGTACTCAAGGCACTTCATAAAAGTTTGACCTAAATATGAATTTTAAGAAACACAACCCTCATAACATCATGGAAACTCAAAAACTGACTCCATGTTGGCTCCAAGGTAGAGGGAATCTCAGATTCGCATTTTACATTATACTGAGCTGCCCATGATGAAGCCCTAGAAGGAAGCTGGCCTCTGCCCTCTGTGACATGCTGCAGTGTGAGGAAGCTGCCCGCACACCTGGAAAAGGACTGCAGGGGGTAGCAGGGACGTGAAGGAAATGAGGCAAAGTTTGATCTCCTCAGAGCTGTTCCCAATGTGGCATAACTGAAGGCATCCATAGTAGAAAACTCCACAAAAGTGGGAAACCCTGAGAAAAGCCAGGAATGAGCGGTACCAGTGGGACCAGGCAATTATCAGTATGCCAGGTAGTGGATGGGGATTGAGCTGAATACCAGTGTGGGCACTACACAGGAGTAAACTGAGTTTCAGTCTCCTGTGATTGGGAGTTTTCAGGAACCAACAAAAACAGGATCAACCTCTCAGGAATTATTGGCAAAACTTCCCTCATTGGTGATACCCTTGGAGGACATGAGGAATCCCATGAAGTCTTCCAGAAAATGCTTATCTACTAAGAAAAAAAAATTCTGATGTCTTCAGCACCCCAGCAGTGATTATCTTTATTTACCCCTTGGCTGGCAGCTAGCAAGAAGTCAGCTTTGCTTGCTAAAGCTTATGAATTAATCTAAACAACTACGGCAAAGACCAGGCCAGGGTAAAATCCAGCAAAGTGTTTCTAAAATTATCTATAACTTACTTCCTATAATTTTAATCTACTCATTTAATGGTTTCCATCCAACTCAAAAAATATGGATATTTAGTAAATATTTCATTAGCACCTACTCTGTGCTGGACGTGTTCTAAGCACTAAGGATATGTTAGTCAATCAGGTAGACAGAGTCACTGCTCTCGTGGAACTTCCATGATAGTAAGAAGAAATCCCAACCTACCTTCCACTGCATTCATAAACTAATGAAGAAAGCACAACCCCTCTCTTTCCATCACACAATTTACTCTCTCATGGAAGGAGGCAAACACGGGACATTCACTGATGGCCCGTTATGGGACAGAACAAGTGGCGCAAAGATGAATAAGGTGTGATTCAGTCTAGTAGAGACCACAGATTTACCAAAGGTTACAATATAGCCAGTATTATGGGTTTAATTGTGTCCTCGCCCTCGAAAAGCCATGTTGACACCCTTACCTCCAGTACTTCAAAATGTGACCTTATTTGTTAACAAGGTTGTTACAAATGTAAGTAGTTACAATGTGGTCAGCCTGGAGAACGGTGGGCCCCTGCTCCAGTATGACCGGAGTTCTTGCAAGAACAGGGCCAGGTGAAGACAGACACACGGGGACAACGCCATGTGAATACCAAGTCAGAGACTGGAGTTTTGCAAACACAAGCCAAGGGACGCCAACAGTTGCCAGCAAACCACCAGAAGCCAGGTTTCAGAGGGAGTGTGGCCCTGTGACACCTTGGTTTCTATCTTCTAGCCTCCAGGACTGTGAGACAATACATTTCTGTTACTTTACGCCACGGAGTTTGTGGTACTTTGCTACAGCAACCTTGGGAAACTAATACATCAGGAAAGTGTTACAGCATACCTAAGAACAGACTATGACAGAAACACAGAGGAGGAAATTACTGTGCCTGTAGTGGAGGGGGGAAGCTTCCCACGGGAGATGCTATGTGCACGGGGCCTTGGAGTATAAAAAGGACTTTTGCCAGACACGTGGGAAGTCAAGACACAAAGTCCTTTTAGGCTGTGCCGAGGATGAAAAGATATGGCCTGTGGTGATAGGAAACCTTCAGTTATAAGCAGATAAACGATATCATCATGTTGAATTTTTTGGTAAGGTATCTTTGGCAGCAGGGTGCTTAATACACTTGAAGAATGAGTAGCATGTTAAGTGTTCTACAAACAGATTACGAAGGACTCGGTTACAGCATATGTGGTATTGTGATATAAAATAACATATCTATTTGGTCATCCCGGTTCTGAGTGCAGAACTTCTAAAACCCTTGGAGTTTCCTGAATGACTAGGGTGAGAGGAGCATCTTTTTTTATTGCTAATGAGGGAACTCTTGGGGGCGGTAGCATGGCGGTGGGAATACAGCAGGAAGAAAACAGAATTATTAAGTTAAGAGGTGAACAGATATCGGATGGGCATAGTGGGTACAGGAGACATGAAAGATAGACAAGACTAGTTAAAGGGCACAGACACTTGCTTCCAGAAGGCTGAGTTCAAATTCTGTTCCAGCCACTTGCAGCTGTTTGACCTTGAACAAGTTGTTTAACTTCCTTGGCTAGTGTCTCACCTGTAAAATGGAGATGCTAGCAGCATAGTGGGAGGATTAAATGAGTTAATGTATAGGCGGTACTTAGGAAAGACCTAAGATCTATGAAGTGCTTTGTCTATATTCACTATAGCAGCGGAGTTAATATACACAGGGGATTCTTGGTCCAGAAAAATGAGGATCAGAAGAACATTTCAAAAAAACGAAAGTTGTACGAGAGCCCACAGGAGAAAGAGATTAGTACCCAGTGAAGAGAAGATGGGATGAGAGTAGATGGAACACAAATACACAGGTCAGAGAGGGAAAGTTAGATCAGGTTGAACTAAAAGGACACGAAGGTGGCAGGACAATAGGAGCTGCTCTCACAGGCATGAACCGAGAGAGAAGTAGAGCAAGATCACAAAAGCCTGTCAAGACCATGCCAAGGAACCTAAGCCATGGGAAGCCGAGCCCTCCCACCAAGGTGCTCATGTGGGTACGGCATCCGCTCCACCTTCTTGTGGCAACCCTCCACCTATTTCCTTGAGGAATTTCCTCTTCTCTGTTGGATTAGTCTTTGGGACTTAAATCAAGAGGTTTGCCTTCCCCTGGCCAGGAGGTGGGTATCTAGTCCAAACAGACCCTCCCTCTCTGGAACCGAATTGGGAGGAGAGTGATGAAAAGCCTGAATAAGACTGAAGGTAACTGACTCCCACTGATCTGCCCAAAGTGAGCGAAGGAGAAATTTCTGCCTCAAGACCTTCAGTGTCACCCAGTTCCCACCCTTTCTGAGCCGCTGCTTCTATCCTGTAAAGAGCCTCTATTATTCCAGTAAATTCTCTCTTAATTTAAAGTAATCAGAGCCAGTGTCTGCGCGAACCATCAAAGATCCCTGACACCATAACACGACTTCAACAAATGGGCCTTCCTGACCATTTGCTTTCAAAACAGAGGTACCAACAAGAAAACGGCAGAAAGCTGAAGGACCATGCTTAATGCCTTGCAGCCCAAATCACTACCTGTGGCCGGCCAACGGCATGATGTGGGAACCAGCTCCTTCTTCTTTCCCTTAGAGAAACCTGAAGCCTCATTGTATACCCCGTATTTAACAGTGTGATATGGGGTAACAGAAATGATATGACCTAGATTTCCTATCTACATCAATCATTTTCATTATTCCCGTTTTTAGCTTTGTGGACACAAAACAGGGGGTGCTGTTTTCCAGAAATGAATTCTCTCTTCTGAACACAGTTCCACCCTGGGAGATTCACTGACTCTGGTTTCCCTCAACGGTCCCGATGTTAAGAATAAAGGAAAATTCTCAGATCAGATCAGCCTGTCTCTCTGCTCTGAGCCCAATTGTTCCCTAGGACTTTGTTCAGCGAGGACTAGGTTTCTAACCAACAGGCTTTCCACATTGCCTAAGGCGGAGATCATTCTAAAGTCAAATCTATATTTCCACCAGATTCTAAGTCTTTCAAATTCTCTTTCTATGAGCATGGTTGCAATGTTCTTGATGCTACATTTGAAAATAGACATTCTTTCTCTTACTGATGCTTTTGTACCTTTCAAATGTATTCACTCAACCAGTCCATACTGAGTACTTTCCATGTGTTAGAACTAAAAGTAGGCAGATTGCTATATCTCTGGAGGGAAATGAATGTTATTCATTTTGTATCCCATGCCTAGCAGAGTACCTGACACATGATAAAAGACTCAGAAAAGTTTCCTCGTCAAAGGAAGGTTTGCTTCACTAACAGTTATGTGCAAAGTAGATTTCAATGGCCTATCGTAGTTTCCTACCTAACACTCAAGTATTAGTGGATGTGGAGCAGGTAGCACTCCAGTAATACTGACTGGCCCAAATCCTAGCTCCACCTTTCCAAGTAACCCTAATCAGGCTAAAACATGTACCTTTGAAAGCCTTAGTTTTCTCTGCAGAATGAGATTAGAATACCTGTCTCACAAAGTTGTAAGAAGAATTAAATGAGAAAATGCTTTAAAATTATCTAGTACAATATCTGGCACATAGCATTTAATGAATGTGACTATATCTGGTACAAATTTTATAAATCACAAGTTCTGATGTATGAGAAACATAACTTTTACTCCTATAACTTCATTTAATTTCTGATTTTGAGCCTCTCTTGAAAATTAAAACTCAGTAAAATAGAAAACGTTCCCCTTTGTCCCTCTCCTCCCTGAAGGTGTAGCTAAGTTCCAGAGAAGGCCACCTTGATGGTGGTGGGAATAGGAGCTCACACACTCCTTCTAAAGAGATAACGCATCCCATCCAGTCCTTCACATAGGAAATACGGGGAAGAGATGCTTTGTTGAATGGCTCCCTGGAGCTCGTGAGCCACTGAGATGTTAGAAAAACAAGGGCAGACGCTATCCATGGCATGTCTTTCCAACACACATCCCCCTGTGCTGTCTGAAAGACTCTTTCAAGTCTTGAGCATATACTCATTTGGTATCTGTGCCCCATCGGAGGGAGTCAAAGGAACTCTGGATGCCCTGGGTATCACTGAGTATCTGCAGAGACTTCTGAAGCTTTCTTCAGCCTAGACATACCTAGCTGCTGGTTCCTGTACAACAGTGCCATGATGGCTACAGGAATTCCTCCACGAGATCAGCCATCTCACGGAATTTACCCAGGATGCCAGACATGGATCCTCTCTACTGTCACATCCCTAATCAAAGGGGGGGGGGGGGAGGAGACAATAATTGTGTCCCCAAATCCCAGGACTCAGATCGAAGTGGGAATCAAGAAAAACATGGCACAAACATGGTATGATGTTATGGGGGGCGGGCAGTGGAAGACAGGGGATGGGGTATGGGAGAGAGGAGGAGCCAAAGGAAAGAGGGTAGTGGGAGCGGGAGGAGAAAGAGAAGTGGGAGTGAGAAAAGAGGACGGTCTTACTTCTGTACTGCTCCTCTCTCTCTCTCAATCCCTGGTCAGAAGATCTTTTCCTACTCAAGGAGGGGAACTGAGAGGGGATGAGAGAGGGGTAATGCCAAGGAGAAACTCAATTAGAACTGTTCTGATTCATCACATTAACTTCCTCAATCCTTGTCTCTTCTATGTTGCATTTAGAAGCTAAGAATTGTCACATTTCTGCAATTTGCCTCTGACAACTCCTCTGAGGGTTCATGGTGACTAGGAGTGCTTAGAGAAAGGAAGGAAAGAAAACGATTAACTCGATCGTTAACCTCTGACATCATCGAGACCAAAAGCACCATAAACGTGGGACCTGAGTCCAGATGTGAAAACCTCTTCGCTTTGAGTGTCTCCAGAAAAAGCCTCCTACGCCACAGGTGCGGCCCCACAGGAGGTGGAGTCCGTGACTGTTTAGAAAGCATGCCAGCTCTAGGATGGGGCACGACCTAAGAGTCCAGGGCGCAAGAGATCCAGGATGCGAGGACAAGCTCTGGGCCAGTCCCTGATCCAAGTGTAGCCATCACGGAATGGCTATGGGTTTCGAGTGGCTTTATTTTCCCTTCATCTTCCAGATGGTTCCTGCCTGCCTCCCTTATCTTATCGATGCTGAAATCTCTTTAGTAGTTTCTTGACTCGGGGGAAGCAAATCAGCCGTGTGACTCTTGCTGTGCACTAGCTCCCTCAATCACATATTCCAGGACTGTTGTTAGCTGCTATTTATTTTTCATCCACAGATGGCTTCATAAAAGCCATTCTCCTTATTTGCAAAAAAGTCCAAGTGGTAGCTGGATATTCATTTAAGATGCAAATCAGGTTATGCAGGTGGCATAAAATAACAGCAGGCTTTAAGAGCCGTGATGAGAGGTGGAACTGACACAAACACCATGTGCTACTTAATGAAAGCACAACTTCTCCCTCCCGCTTTCCTTCAGATCAACGCCTCCACGGTAGGGCTGTTTTGCTCTTACCTGTAGACGGTATAAAGAGAATTCTAAACAGAATGCTCTCCCTTAAATTCCTCCTTATGTTGCAACTACATCCTCGACCAGGGGTCAGCAAACTTTTTCTGTAAAAGGTCGAATAGTAGATGTTTTGGGTTTTGCAGGCATACAGTCTCTGTTGCAACTACTGGACTCTACCAAAGCAGTGTGAAAGCAACCAGAGACATACATAAATGCATGAACATGGCTGTGTTCCAATAAAACATTATAGACACTGAAATTTGAATTTCACAGAAAGTTCATGGCATGAAATATTACTCTTGATTTTTTTCAACCATTTGAGATTGTAAAAACTATTGTTTGCTCTTAAGCCATACAAAGAAGTCAGTGGACCAGGTATGGCCCACAGTTGACCTCTGACTTAGACCATTACAATCTAATAGGATAAATCTCAATTCTAACAAACAACTAATCTGATCCCAAGTAATACATGAAAGGAAACTTCATTAATCCATCCCTTTTTGAATATATGATAAAAGAGGAAGCCTCTAGAGTTTATGGATTTCTTTAGAAATCGTGCAAAATTATAAGATGACCATAAACTGCTTTAAACAAACTATTTTCAAGCACAAAGTCTGTAAGTGGAAACTCATTTTTGCTTATTCATTAAAAGTGTGACAGGGTCCCTATTGGCAGAATTTTTTTGGCCTATATTGAATAGATATATATTCAAAGAAATTGTATCTATTTACAGAATCTACAGTCCATAATTTTCATTTGTTCTTCTAGCCTTACCAGCACCATCTGTTTTCAGTTTGAATTGGTAAGTTGTCCATATCCAAGAAGTTTGTTCCAGAACAATTGTTAAGCACATGTTGTTCATGGCTGACACTACACTTGAGCCCTCACTGGTCACCTTTATGCTATAGTTTCAGAGGCTCAAGAACTTATCCTCCTCCCAATATCCTTCCCATGAAAAAAAAATAAAAATTAAAACAAACGAACAAAAATAAGTGTTTGCCTGCTCCACACTTGAATTTCTTCCATGAATGAGTTTTGATCTGAGGAGCTGGGAAAGAAGAATAAAGTTTGGTTGGTGCTCTATTGGGCTAGGGTTGAGGGGGTAGTAAGCAGAGATGATAAGGCAGAGAATTATAGAACCTCCCTTAAGTTTGAGAACCCCAGGATTATAGCCCAGGAAGCCTGCAAGCCTTATAAGAAGACTTCTGGTCCAGCTTGATCCCAATAGGTACCAAGGCAAGAAGACTGAGCTCAACCTTACAAAGCAGGAGGCCTGCACGAAGCCAAAGGACATCTGAACATTTCTTACTGATATCTGTCCATCCCATCTCCTGCCCCAACCAGGCCCAAAAATGGCTCAGAAGAGGTCAGCCCAGACCTCTGAGATATATAAGAACACAGGCCAAAAAGCAAACTGAAATGAAGATAAGGTACCCCAGTGGAGAGGGAGGATAACTATGGACCACATGGCACTAGCCCCACCACAGGGTTGGGGGTAAACTCCAGATGGTTAGCTCGTCCTCTGAGGAAAAATAAAGTGGTGGAAAGAAGAGCTTTCCAATTTAACTATTTACCTAAAAATCCAAAAAAGATTAAATTTACCTTAAATTGACAAGATTATCTTCTGTAATTAGGAGAAATAGGGGCACAAAAAATCAAATTAAGAGTAGAAGACAGTGGTAGGAGTAACAATAGTAGTAATACAATAGTAATTATATAGTTATAGTAATAATAGAGTCGTAGTAGTATTCATAGTAATAGTAGTAGTAATACAGTAGTATAGTAGAAGTAGTAACACAGTAATAGGTAGTGGTAGTGATAGTAATAGAAGTACTAAATAGCAGTTAACATGTATTGAGTACTTTCTATTGGCCAGGACTGTTTTAAGTATTTTACATAACAGTGCTCATTTAATCCTCACCACGATCTTATGGGACAGGTATCTGTCCCCATTTTACAGATGAGAAAACTGAGGCACAAGCAAACGGTAAATGCTTAGACAAAGACTCCATGACAATTTTTGAGTGGGTGAATGGGTTCATTTATGAAATTAAACATAAATCGGAAGTGGTTCCCACATAAAATCGGAAGCAGGTGAGCATCCCAAAATCACTGACAAAGCTTTTAGTGCTCCAGATTTGGAAATCAGCTTTTTTTTTTTTTAAGGAAAATAAAAAATGAATTACTAAGACAACAGAGATAAGGACAGGGGTCCGCCACAGGCTAACCTGTTATCAGCCCACCGTTTCCACCCTATCATTTCCTCCATCCCTTCACATTAGTTCACAATAGATTCCTTTATTTCTCCCTTGACATGATGCCACTAGCCCTATCACATTCCAAAATGAAGCTTCCAGAACCAGGGTTTTTCCTGCCATTCTGCACTGCAAGCAGTGGGCGAGGCTAAGGAGGGAGGAAACCGGCAGGGAAGAGATGTCATCAGGCCCAGATGGGCCAATAATTGAAAGATTATTGGAGCCCACAGCTACTTCTAGTCCAGACACTGCCCCCTCTAACACATGACCCCCTCTCTTTTGTGATTTAATACCCTGTCATTTGGTGGCTTTTTCTCCATGCCAAAGTCCTTAGTGGTATATATTTACTTTATAATTACAGTGATTTTAAGTTTTTTTAAAAAAAATGGTGGTTTCCCACTCAGCCACAGGGAAGGTCTGCAGTCCCAATTAGGAAATGAACTGAAGGGAATCTTCTGTGTGCACTGAATCCAGGCCTCCCTCGAAGAGAAGACAAACACAGGGCCCTGGATGATCCTGCCACCTAGCGGCACACTCGCTTTCCGTGAGCCTCCCTCAATCTGAAATGAGGGTGCCCAGCCATCAGTTAAATTATTCCATCTCACAGCCTATGAATTTCAATAAATATACCATCTGTTCACCTTCTGTGTGGGAGTTCAATCATCTTCTTGGCAGCAGTATTATTCTACAGCAATTACCTATGTCTTTATCACCCCTCATTGAGCTGCAGCAGCATCTCTGTAAAACTGACAAGTTTTAAACCACAGTTGCTGTAGATAGGACAGTCTCTATGGTGAGAGCACAGGAGAATATCCACACTTAGTTGTGTGTGGGGTGGCACGACCTAACGAAATGAGCAGGCTCTCCTCTGAGCTGTGGCGTAGAACCGTGCAGCCTGCATTTCATGACAGGGCTGGGAAAAGGGAGAGGCCACGCTGGAGAGAGGAGACTCCTGCTGACAGACGTGCAACCAGGAAATATGAGGTCTTCCTCTCGCTCTGCCCCTCGCCTGCTGTGTGGCCATGTGCGCAGTCAAGGGCCCTTTCTGGGCCTCAGTTTCCTCTTTCATAAAATGAGAGGGTTGGAACGAGTGAACACCGCGCCAACCTCCCTTCAGCTCTGAAACTGTCAGATTCTAGGAGGTGGACACTGGAGCGTACGATGCAGCCATGCCCAGGTGCACCACTGACCTGCTGAGCTTCGCTGAGTGGCGAAGTAAAATTACAGCTAGAAAAAGAAAAAAAAATCACAACCATCAAAGCGAGTTGAATGTCTTTTTCCTTTAGATACAAGTGACATATAACTTTATATGTTTTAGTTTCAGGTGAGGGCATTTTAAATTTGGGTTATTATTAATGATATTCTCTTGCACAGCACATAAAAGGAAACAAAGGCTTAGAGAGGCTAATTAGTTCACGATTACCCCTAGCACAGGGGGAAGCTGGGGCTTAACTCATGCCATTCGGTTCCAAAGTCCAAACTCTCAAATACAGTGCCCAATCAGAAGGCATCGCAAGAAAAGCAGAATTTTAGGACAAGGTGTAGAGCCAAAGCATTTCAAAGGAAACTAATTTCTATATCATAATACCCAGTATCGAGTTTATATTGGTTCAGTTCTGGGTGCTTGCCATATCCCAAACAAGCTATGGCCCTAACAGTGCTGAGCTTTCCTCACACCTATTCATATTCTTTCTGGGAACATAAGAACATTGAATTCCCAGCATCCTATGCAGTTAGAGTGGGAACGAAGGATTGGATTCTGACCAATGGGTTGCGGGCAGAAATCCTGCATACCATCTGAGTGTGGCCATAAATCCTGTGCATTTGACACTCTTCCCCTGTCATTCATGCAGCTGGAAGTGAAGGGCTTCAGTACAACACCACCCCATGATAAAAAATAATAATAATAAAAAAATAAAATAGAATAAAAGCCTCAACCCCTGTGTTGTCATATTAAGGAAAGCTTTACAGAAGGCTGCTCGACCTGTGCTGCACTGTGGAGAGTAAGAAACAAACATTGAGAAATAAACCTTTATTTTGTATCCTCCTGAGACTGTGGTGTTCTTACAGCTTTTTCATTTTGGATTATTCATGATTCTGTCTTTTGAAAAGTAGTCAGTGTACCACTAGTCAGTAGACTGGCGGATGGGAATAGTAATGGTACCTTATTTTTCGCTTGCCCAGGATCCGATACCCTTTCTTCTGAATCCAATCCCCAATTTCCCTACTCTAGCACCTTGATTTTCCTGAAAGTCTGTTCTCATAGCTTAAAGGGATACCACTACTCGTCCTCAGCTCTGAGGCCTGTCAGCATATTCCAGCCCCATGTCAGACAAATGAGAGGCAATCCAGGGATTTTTTGCTGAAGCTATTGTGAAAGAGAAACTCTTTTGCTACTGGGAAGTCTAAACCAGATCGTATAAGTCTGGAGCTGCAGGGAGGTCTCCATAGAGGAGATCCTGCCCTAGAATAAAGTTAGTATGTGGACATCAGAACTATGAGAGGGGTGAAGAGTAGGGAGGGAGAGAAGGAGTGGAAGGCAGAGCAAGAGAGAAAATGGAGGCAGAGAGGCAAAAGGTGGCCAAGGGAGCAGAAGGGAAAGAGCAAGGCAAAGAGAGGATGAGATGAGAGGTAGGAAGGTTGGAGGGATGGAAAGTAAGAGCAGAGAGAGAGAGAGGAGGCAGAAAGAGTGAGAGTAGAAGGAAGAGGGAGAGAGAGAATAGAATCAGAGGGAAATTGTCAGGGACATGAGAGGTCAGGAGAGCACAAGGAACAGGGGTGAAGGTGGGGTGGGGAAGGAGAGAGTGGGAAGAGGGGCAGAGTGAGAGAGAGAAGGCCAAGGGAAAGAAGGAGAGGAAAAAGAAAGGGAGAAAGGTGAGAGGATAATGGTTGGGGGACAGAGGGCTAAGAGTAAAAAGGGACAGAGATGCAGAAAGAGAGGCAGAAAAAGAGAAAGGAGGGAGGGAATGAAACCCTTATTTGAGTCCCTGGGTCCAGCCATACCGAGGCAGCCTTACCCTTGGACTTCTGTTATTATGAGCCAAATTCTCTTTTGTATTTATCCACTTTAATTGGGGTCCTGCCATATGCTAGAAGGATTTTTTTCATATTTTCCAAAACAACCTTAAAATAGATGGAAGCAACTTACTAAGTATCCAAACATGGGCACGTAATTATGTAAGACATTCGACAAAAAAAAAAAAATAATTGACTACATTCTACCAAAGTGAGAATTTTCAATATGCAAAGCATCTCTGTCGACTTATCCTTTTACTCTTTCCCAACTGATTTCTTTAGTCCTCTCCTAGCCTGGGATTACTTTCTATTATGATGTCCGGCTTGATTCTTTACTCTCCCTCTCTCCTTTCATCTGGTTCTCTAGTCTAGTAAGTTGTTCTGTCTTTATCATCTTTTCCCAATACAGCTTTTTTTTGTTCCTGTCTTTCACATAATGGTTTAGAATTCCGTACAGGTCCCAGGTGTCAGTCCCTTCAGTCCCATATCTACTCTCAGCACTGCAATGGCAGCTACTAAGGCACATGAACTTGATCCCACAGGCTGTCAGCTCTAGCTGCTGCCACTCAAATCACCCCATGTGAGTCAACAGTGAACTGAGATTCATTATTCTGAATCTCCCAACATCATACTCTCAAGAGCAGAAGCGGAAGACAATTGGGTTGAAATGCAAGGCAATGCTCAAATATGGAAGAGGAAAAAAAGAAGAAGAATGTGCTTGCCACAAAGAGCATATGCAAGACAGACAGACACACAGAGAGAGAGATTATGTATGTGTGCACGGGGTACGCATGTCCTAGAAGGAGGGAGTAGAAGATAAACCAAAGGATACAGTTCTCAAATGCTCATCAGAGAATAAAACACTCCGGCTTTCTCTAGAGCCAGAAGGAAACTACTTAGTAGAGCTTTAAAAGGCAAAAGAAGGAAAGTTCCTTAGCCAAAGCCAAGGGAGCAGGTTCACAGGTCAGGGGCAAACATCACCACCTCCCTTAGGGAGAGCGCCTGAAGCAGAGTCCCTGCACACTGGGGATCTATTTATTTTCCTAGCACATTCAAGCAAAATGATATATATGACATTTGGGCACAAGGTCTTGTTCAAAGAGAAAAATCAACCCAGCCAAGCTAATTTTCCTCATTCACCAGCCACTGCCCTGCCCACCCGCTGCCAGCCCTCTGCCATTCACTCACAGAAAGCAGAAAGGAAAAAGTTCAATACAACCCCAGAGGCTTGGGTGTGTTTTTTTCCTGCTACTCTTATGCATAATTTACTAACATACACAATCCCTGTCAACAATTGCCTCAGTTTTTCATGTATCAATGAATTCAAGGCTTTATAAAAATCTGGATCCAGATAAAAGAACACTGTGAACAAAAAGCTCAGTTGTTTTTTCTAAAAAGAAATGAAAACTGTATTTTCTATAGAAAGTTAAGCTTGTTTGGTTGTTGTCTTCTTTTGGGGAGGTGGCGGCAGGTAATAAGAAGATACTCCTAATAAATTTAAGACCACGCAACACTTTCCTTCATCTGGAATTCCATATTCAGGTACCTAAGGGACAAATGTAGTCCCCTGCTCTGCCACTGCTCACTTTGGACAGGGCAGTGAGCCTGAATTCTTGTCCTTCTTATTAATGTGTGAAAGGAGATGGGCAACTTGAAAGGAAACCCAAAGTACCCTCCCTCTCATTCCCTGATCCGCACCCACAGCTCTGGGAACTGCCCAGGCCCCTCTTTTCATCCAGGGCAGCAGTCCTCCCTCCAGTCCCCAACCCAATGACCCACAGCTACAAGGCCTTCAACCCCGCCCCACCCTCTACACTTCCACCAAAAGTATCCACCAGTCTTGTAACACCTGCAACTAAAGATAAGAGATGGAGCAGGAAGGCTTGCCCATGCTTCTCCTAACACAAAGCAGAGAAATAGCCTGCCTCGTTTCGACCTTTCTCCACTTGTAAAGGGGGGGCCCTCATTCCCTAATGGCTGGCCTGCGTTATATGTCCCTGGTGGCTACAAACCCCTTTTCCTCTGCAGTGTATCAGAACCTCTCCCTGGGCCTCCTAGGGTGAATGTGATTCAAATGCTTTGTACCAATGCTGGCAAAAACTTGAATAGAATATCACAAGATGTGATGTTAGAGAACTATCAGACTTATCCTCATCATTATAGCTTTTTACAGAAAAAGGGTAGAAATAAGATCTACCTTTCTATTACGACACCATAAAACATGGATTCCATTGTATTTTCAAATATCTTCTTGCTTTGACAAGCCTCAGGTGACCATTTATTAAACATTGACCTGGCTACATGTGCAAAAATTCCTCTCTCCAGAGATGTTAATGCCAGGGCAAATTTACCTTCAGTATTCCCTGCAAGACCAAAGGATAACTTTTGGCCATTCCCCAGTAATCTCAATAATGATAATAATTCTAGTAGTAGCCATCACTATCTGCCACACATTTTACATAAATAACTTCAGTTTTCACCAAAACACTCTGTGGGAAATACTGTTATCTTCCCCCATAAGACAGATAAAGAAACGAAAGCAACTTTGGGTTACTCACCCAAAGTCATACAACCCGCTGAATCAACATTTAAATTCAGATCTCTTGTTCAAGAGCCCATGATCTTAAGCATTCCACTCTACTACCTCCCTGTGCCCATTTAAAATCAGGTATCTTGTTACACAATATTAGACAGATAATGCATTTCCAATAATACTTTCTGAAACAACAGCATCTGAGAGGAAAAGAAAGCTGGGTGTGACCCAACCAAAGAAATCAGTAGAGATTATTGTGCTCGAATCTTTCATTCCATTATGTTTATGGCCCTATGTCAAAAGAGGACAGTCGACTTTACTTCCTGGAGTCCTCTGGTTTTTAGTGGGTCCCAAGTGAGAAATCTGCTGGAGACTTTTCAATGTTGCACAAAGCCGCCAATCACATTTATTGACTTTCTGCCCTACAAACAGTGGGAAGAGTGACTTCATCCCTGATCAACATAACAGATCTTGACACTAAATAAGCAAAAGCTTTTTGCACTCCAGAAAAGCAATTATTTTCTTTAAAAAAAAAAAAAGTCAACTTCTTAGGCATAATGAACCTACCTATTATTCTTGTCTTGCTGCTCTTGCTAATTCCGAAAACAGGAAAATAGTCACGCTTTATTGCTCTCAAATTTTAAAACCAAGCACGTCATCAATAACAAAGGACTTTTCAACTTTGTCATTCAGTTGGTCAAGCTTTTCTGCAAGCAACTACTTAGGTATCAACTGAAGAGAAGAGAAGCTATTTAAACTTTAAACTTAGGTTTTGTTTTTTGTTGTAGGGTATCTAAATATCATTGACTAAAGTCCTTTAAGAAGCCCTTTAGCAATTACAAAATGTGCTTCCTTAACTAGTTGAAAATCTGTGTCTAACAAGAAAAGCAATAATAAATTGACTCTGGATCACTAACGGTCATTAATATTAATTTAGAGAGGATGAGGAGTTGTCCTTCTAATGTTTTTACAAGACCATTGTTGATGAATGAATTGCCAAATAGTGCATCAGCCCCAGATAACTAGTTCTGTTTATACATTCCCTCCTAATGATTAGTGCAAATCTTCCCTCTGTAACTGAAAAAGCATCGACACACTTTGGCTTGAAGAAAAAGGAGGTGCAGAAAGATAAAAGGACCTGATGGGTCAATAGTTGTAGAAAATACAATAGCTGTGTGGAAGTCCAAAAGATGCTTGGGAGATTTGGAAAAATAGTGACATTGAAATTAAATACAAATTACTTGAGTCATTTATATTTGATAGTGCAGCCCTGCGCTGTCTTCCTTATGTTAATTCTATGTTCCTTACCCTACATTAATTCTATTTTTATATTTTGGGGGATAGTATATGATGCAATGTATACTATATATACATTTATATATATAAATGTATTTATATATTAATTTATTATTTATTATTTAATTAGACTTGCATTTTTAATAGGACCACTCTGGCTACCATGGACAACCGAGTAGAGGGAAGCAATATCAGAGTTTAGAACAAAAGCAGTTCAGAAGCTATTGAAGTAACTCGGCATGGTGAGATAACAGGAGGATGAAAATGGAAATAGAGGGAAGTGAATGGATTTGGGAAAAGTATTGAGGTAGTAGTATGGTCAGATATTAGTAATGCACTGGATGTGGGGATGAGGAAGAAGAAGGAGTTAGAGTTTAATGGACGGTAGTGGTGTATACTGAAAGAGGGCACACTAGTGAAGGAAAGAGTTTATAGACTAAGATGATAAACACATTTTGTACCTGTTGAATATGAGGTACCTGCAAGACATTCAAGTAGACATGAGACAAAAGTGATTGGGTATGCATTGTAATCCTTAAGGCCCAGACAACAAATATTTGTCACTCTACTATTCCCTAGACACTGAACTAGATGCTGGGGCTGGAGCAGTGGGAAAGTTAGACATTACTGCTGCCCTTGTGGAACTTGGAGTCTAGGTGAAGAGAAAGGTGCTGAACAAGTAATTACCATAGTAACTGGAAGCCATGAAAAGGGTATATTTCAAGACAGACAAGGGTCAATTACATCAAGTGATGCTAAGAGATGGAAAAGGATAACTGACAAAACTTTCTATTGTATTTGGTAACATGGAGGTCACTGTAATGTTAACAAGAGCTGTTTTAGTAGAACACCAAAGACAGAAGCCAGGTTCAAGTGAGATGAAAAGAAGACCGTCAAGCAAGAAAGTAGAGACAGTGACTATGGGGCACTTGTTCAAAAATTCTTGCTGAGAAGGGGAGGGGAAAAATGGAGCAGTGACTAGAAAAAGACATTGGTCAAGGACGAGTTGTTAAGATGGATGATTTTAAAGCATGTTTGTATGTTACTGGGAATATTCCAGCAGAAAGAGAGAAAGTCACACACTGGAGAGAGAGGACTCTGCATGAGCCAAGTAAGACCAGAAAAAGGTGTTAAATGCACAAGGGTTACTCTTTGAGGAGGTAGTGACAGAAGGGGGCATAGGGTGGGAGTGGGGGTGGGGTTGTGAAGTGCAAATAATGTTCTGTTTCCTGATCTAGGTACTAGATAAATGTGTATTCATTTTTTAAAAATGGGTCAAGAGGTAAACTTACGTGTGCTCTTTCCTATGTGTATATTATATGTCGAATAAGTTTTTTTAGCAGAAGGATTGGAAAAGAAAACAAAAACCACAATTTCTTGCAAGTCAGAGGACTATCTACACAGAAAACTCTAACAAATTTATAAACTATTATAAATAAAAGCAAATTTTAACAAAGTAGATGCATATAAAAATATATGTCAACTGCACCACAACTGCACCACAACAACAAAAAAATAGAAGACATAATTTTTAAATACACCATTTACAGTAAAATACCAATAAAAAATTAACAAGATATATGTTCAACCTGGATACCAAAATTATAACGTTTTACTAAAAGATATTAAGGAGAAACCAAATAGAACATTATATGTATTAATGAATAGGAAGATTTGATTTTTTAATGATGTCAATTCTCCCCCAAATTAATACAGAGACTCGATGAAACTCCAATCAGAACCCCAACAAGACTCCGTGGAACTTTATAAACCTATTCTAAAATGCACATGAAATGGTAAAGGGCCAAGAAGAGCCAAGGCACTCCTAACAAAAAAAAAGAAGGAAGCACTTGCCCCACCATATGTTGGGACTTACTATAAAGCTAGGTAACTACCTGTAAAGTGACTAGGACAGTGTAATATCAGCATAGAGATGGTCTGAGCACTGAGCCCAGAAGCAGATAATCCCATGTATGGAACTTTAACTAGGGGTCCCATGTAATTTGTCACACACTGGAGTACTATAAGGGGAATTATTTATTCATAATAAATAATTATATCAGTCCAACAAATGTGAACCATTATTGAACTGAGTAAATGAAGATGTATACTCAGTGATGAAGTTGGAAGACAACAAGTGGAAGCAGCCTTTGGTGGGAACAAAGATACTTCATCTGCAGATAAAAGTAGAAAATGGAGCATGGATAAAGTTACAAGAGGGCTGTGAGATTTGATGATGGATACCTCACTACTTTCTTTTCTCAATCATTTTGAGGCTGAGGGTAAGTGAGAAAGGAGAGTATAGGGAGCCAGGGGCAAGAGAACACAGTATCAGTGCTCTAGAGAGCAGAGAATAAATATAATAAGCAGATGTCATAGGATGGCCAAGTAGTGTCAAGCCTTAATTTTAGATTTACATCACGAATTTACAGATCAATGAATACAATTATGCATTTTTCTCCTGCAACATTTAGCTGCTTAAATAATTATAATGACCAACTGTGAAATCTAAACTAGGTAAAAAATAAATATAAAGGGAAAGCAGTTGTAGACAGTGAAAATGTAGTGAGGCAACAGTTTAGAGGTCTGCTGGGTTGATGGCACTAAGGGGGCTCAGCTGGGGGGATGGAACGGTGTCAGAGCATGAAACTAAGAGGCTGGTAATGATGCCCCATGTGGTGGGGGGTGGGGGAGGAGAAAGAGAGAGAGAGATAAAAGGTTAAGGAAGGAACCGTGGAAATGGGAGGTCTGGGAATATTACTAGGTCACAAAACCATGGATCACAAAATGTTAGAGCTTAGATCACACAGAGAGGTAAAATGATCTGCCAAAAATGATAAGAGTAAGCAAGTATTGGACTCTATTTGCCACAAGCACAGAGGTGAAGGTGTGACAAGAGTCCCTGGGTTAGACTGCTGAAAGAGGATCTTTACTTCTTGGCAGTTCTCATCTGTCACCCATTTTATTAACTTGGAGGTCAAGTGAGAGAGGCAAGAAAAGGCACACTTCTCCTTTCTGTTTTAAATCACAACGGGAGCCAACTAGGAAAATTATTAATTATGAAGTTACTAAGTATTTGCTGTGTGCAAACACTTTGGTATCTGCTTTGCTGGTATTCTGAGGTGGGATATGGCTCATCTCTTCCTTAGAGGCACATTGAATCTATGTTTTGGGAGAAATGAACTCACACAAAGAAACCAAATAATAGCAAGACATGGCAGGGAGAGGTACTGACTTTGGGTACAAAAGACTGTTAGCACCAAGAGGTGTTCTGTGAGGTTTTAGCCAACACTCTCATCATCCTAAGCAAACATTACAGAGTAAGTGTGCTTACTACAGAAACATAGCTTCTGGAGAAACCCTCCAACAGCTCCTACACTACCACTCCAAGCCCCTCCCATCTATAGCATCTTTACATCTCCCACTACAGGTTGGCTTAAATCTTTTAATATTCTCTTAGACTCTTCCTAGTCCTCATCACCAGAAGAAGGAGAACTTGAAGTTCATTTTGGATTTTGTGCTGAAGGCAGTGAGTGGGGACTATAAAAAGAATCAGAAATTCAAATTACTTCAAAACTCAAGTTTCACTGTGAATCTGGTTGAAATTTCTTCTTTTTCTTCTTTCTCAAACCAGTCTTGAGGATTTTGCAAGCCATTGTGAGAGATGTGAGTTTGTTCGACCATGTAGCCGTTGAGATTGATTTCATGGTCAGGTACACCTGAAAACCGGACCCATTTTGCTTTAGTCATATACCTGCATTTGGGAATCATGCAAATTGGGGCTGCCCACAGAGTTTCCTTTCATGCATGTGGTAGCAGGGCTACATCTCAGCTCTCTTTAAAATGCGATTTCCAGATCGACTCTGATGTTTGCACAAGTGGATGTTTATATAACAGCAAAAAAGAGCCAAGAAAAAAACTGCTTTTGCCTTGTGGCTTTCTAGGAGAGATGATCAACTTTTTTTTTATCATTATACTGAGAATGCTTTAAAGATTATATAATTATCTTCATTTTCAATGTGATAGTCACTGACTTCTTTATGAATACAAAAAAAAAGAGGTAAACAGGAACGACATCTCATTTCTGTCTAAAATTATATGCTGCTGCAACTCTAATGCTCGTATCTGAGCTATTTGATCTCCCTTGGACCCCTAGAGAAGGCTGAGTAAAACTAAGAGCTGTTCATATATCCCCCAGGCCTTGCCCAGGCCTGATACATTTATGATGTTTGCCTATGTGCCCACATTATTCTGCTCTTATTACTCTTTCTGGTCAGAAACACCCAGGGATTAGGGCTCTTCTAATTAGTTTCCCATAGCCTAGTCACCTCCTAAATATTTCCACTACATTTCTACACAACTACAAGCCTCAATTCTCCTTCTGAGTGTTCCTGAGAAAGTATTCCCGCTTAAACTGTGAAGACCAAGGAAGCCACCCTTGCAGAAACCATGTGCTCATTAGTTCACAGAGCTGCCTAAGAAGAACATAGGGTGAGCACTTAACTCTGGACAGGAATGAGGAAGGCCAAGAACTTTATGCCCGGGCCTTCCTGTCCCCAGCCCGGTTCTGGGGGTCCAACACTCTTTAGTGGAGGTTGAGTAGGGAGAAAATGGGAATGACTTTTAACATCTAATTACCAGGGAAACTTTTAAACCCATAGGGGCCCAGGCTATATCAAAGACCTAATAAATCAGAATTTGGAGGATAAGTCTCAGGAATGTATATTTTGTAAAGCTCTGAAAGAGATTTTTATACACAGGTAAGACTGCAAATCTTTGTCCTACCTTCTTAGTACCAGGAAATGGGGCCCTCAGACTTCACGAAACATCAGTGTTTCTGCCTCCCTCCTTGACTTCAGATCTAAATGAGAGGGAAGGAAGAAGAGAGGGAGGGAGAAAGTGTGTGTGTGTTTGGGGTGGGGGGCGGACAACCTTCCTGCTCTCCTCGAGGTGCAAATAAGAATTGAAGACATCGAACATCACATGCAATTCAAAAGAAAGACTGAATGCTATACCCCATTCATATGGGCTCCACTGGCTTACTGGTAGAGAAAAATACCCAAGGGCCAGCTCCTGAAGAAAATCTATTATGTACCCCCTCACGCACAGTTAATACATACTTTTGATTGGCACATTTTTAGACAATGTATTAGGAGCAACAGTGAAGTTTGCAGAGTGGAAGAAAGCTGGCGGGGAAGGGGGGCATCTAATGAGAAACACCCCCAACACACACATATCCCACAAAGCCAAGAAGGAAAGTGGGCTCACTTTAGCTCTGTCTGAATAACTGATAAGTGAACTCTGAAAGTAAATGACCTGGTTCCTCCAGCTGTAGCGGAGGCACAAGATATTTCTGTTCCTAAGCAACAGACAGCTGCCTGTATTTCTCATCATTGCTCAGGCTGGAATAATTCAATTCCCTGTTTCCCCCACAGCTCAGCCTCTGCTTCCTACCTACCTGCCGAACAGAAGCTTGAAATGGTGCCCTGCCCCTTAGCTGATGCTGTCTCACACACAGACAGTAATTTTCTGAAAGACTTGACCCTGTTCATTTTGGGTACAAGGAAAGGAACATAATCTAGAACGCCATCTGTCATCCTGAAATAGCCAATAGTGGCACTATTTTTACCCGGCAATTATCAAACAAATGGAGTCATTTGAAAGAGTCACAGCTGTTCCTTGGTGTTATCTCAGTACGAATATGACACAGAGCCTGCTGATTTTGTTTTCTGCTTTGTGCCTCGTGTATACCAAGGCAGTGATCATTTCTCACCCTCCCATCAGAGCACAAGTCAAAGTGTGTACTTCACAACTGAGTCACTCGGGCAAAATAAAAATCTCTCATTATCTAGATTACATGGGCAGAGTTTCACTAAATATGATTCTTATTTAGAAAGAGAATGCAATGAATTCCATATTTCAGAGTGAATGTTAGGAAGCTTTTTTATCTCACAAAAAACGTCAAGTTTACTCCTGGCTAAATGTAACCTAAAAGAATGACTGGTACTCATGTTGATATATATGTTAGCACTTTTAACCGAAAAAGTAAAATTCTGCAAAATGAATCTTATCATCTCTCCATTATCAAACTTCATTATAAAATCAGAAAGGCATCCTATTGAAATAAGTGTCTCTAGTAAACTGGACACACACATTCATTCACATACGTGTGTGGACACACACACACACACACACAGGCAGCTCTATCAAACATGTGTCGTTCTTTCTGAACACCTGCATCTCCACTTCACTTCTTATGTATGGGGAACTTCCCAACCTAATGAGGCAGTGCTCACCTCCCTCCATGAAAGTGAAGATGCCAAAACCTTACTTTCCCAGCTTCCCTTGCATTCGGGACAAAGGCACATGATCTAGTCGTTACCAATCAGATGAACCCACCCAAGAGTTACAGAGACCACCCAGAGCTCCCACTGGAAAGAGGCATGCTACAGGGAATGCAGAGTTCCTGCAGAGCAGGGCTGGTGTGGGCATGCTGTGTTCAGTGACAACGGCACCCAGGGTGCAAGCTACAGCCTCCAACGCTGTGCAGTACCAGGAGTGTCCACCAGACCAGCTCTGCAGGCTGACACAGGCTCTATCCCCGCTTCCTAGCTACAACCCGGGTCTCCAGCCCACCTGGAGATTCTGTGAACCAAGAAAAATCCTTTCAAATAACTCATGTGCTGCTTCAATCAACCAACACTGGTTGATTGCTGCAACCAAAAACTCTAAGTCAAAAAGTATGTTTTCAATGTTTTAACCATGTGACAACCAATAATAATATGCTTGGAGTTTTCGTTATCCTTCACAATTTTCCAGTTCTTTCCCAATTCCCAAGGCTCTAGTCTTTATTCCGTATACACCCAATCCACAGAAATTCATCTAATCCCAGAAAATTCCCCAATTCCTCACTTTCAACCAGGCATGTATCCAAAAGTAGAAAGATAAAAATCATAGGAGAAAGGTGCAGATTGAATTGCCACTTTCTTATAAGACTATTCCCTGGAGAATCAAGAAGGACTGGATATACATACTAAAACCACAATGCTATACAGGCAGACCTCATCATTTCGAGCAATGTCTCTCAAAGTTTCATGTGCTTATGGATTTCATGGGGATTGTGTTAAAATGCAGACTCTGAGTCAGTAGGTCAGAGATTCCACAGCTCTCCCAACTCTCAGGGGTTCTCAGTCTGCTGGTCCACACCGGCATGTTGCATGGCAAGACTGTGAAATACTCAGTCACTACTCCTAAGTCTCAAAAATAAAACTGTCCCAGGCCAAAAAAAAAAAAAAAAAAGAATGTCATGTGTTCTTCCTCCATTTTCTGGAGCTCATCTCTACATCTTTTATTTTTACACTTAGAATAATCAGACTCTAAAGTGGCAATACATTTCATCATTTGGCACACGACTCAATACCAAATGGAAAATTTCTTACACATCAAACAAATTAGATCTTGCTTCATTGGTTCTGAACATGTTAAATGGTATACAGCTAGCCTATTTAATATAAAGACCATTTAGGTTTTCAGTTTGGATCCTACAGAGTAAATGGAATTAAAGATCTCTACTGTTTTATGGTTCCTGAGATTCTCACTTGGGTGGACTTAAACATTTTTTCAAAAGTAAATTAAATGTATAAAGGCTTATCTTTGATGCACAGCAGCCCCACAACACAAAGGTGTGGGGGTACAAAAATTAGTCTCTGTACTCCACCCTGAGGTAAAAATACATATTGTATCTCATCTCATTTTGCCCACAAGCACTTGAATGAATTTTTCACAGCAATGTCTTCCAAAGGGAAAGGCCTGTTTCTTTTTTGATATCAACCAAATTGTCTTGTAACACGTTGTGCAATTAGAGTTCATATCCACCTCCTTTATAGAACTCAGACAGCACGTCAGCAACTTTTACCCCCAAAGCTGGCATCATTAATCAATGGAATTTCTGAAGGCAGAACATATTCTACTTTATTTCTAACACTGATAGCTCCTCACTAAACATGTCCAAAATTTCATAATACATAAGAAAATTAAGAGGGCGCAAACAGCCCTTTTTATAGCTCTAGAAACAACTGTAGTTAGTCAGTCTACAACGTCACAGAAGGCCACAAAGTAAGTAAGATCATCTTACTTCTCGCCATCCTGACATGAACTTTTTTTGTGTATTATGATGGAGAGCTTGGATTAACAGTCAAGAATAGAAAACAGTTCATGAATTAAGAGCACAGGGTACTTCTAATGTGAATATTCACCCTTTGTGTGTTCTGAGGGGATTCTCTGCCCCTATTGCCCTCTTTGTACTGCCCTATTCATGTGAGAAAAGATTTTTTAGCATACAAATGCATCAAAGTTATGCTATGAATAAATGTTATTCACACACACACACAAAAATAGTTTCTGGTGGACAGTCTACAAACTGTCAAGATCCATAACCAATGGGACTGGACAGAAGGTCCAACGAGGGGAGACGAGCAGCAGCCGGGGCCCTGCTGGAAAGAAGGTAGAGAAAGAAGGAGAGAGACGTGCTAAGGAGACGCCAGACAAACCCAGCACTGACAAAAAAAAGAGCTGGAGATGAACCAGAAAGAAATGTGGTCTGTCCCTTGGACCCCAAATTCATTCATGGTTGTTTGTGAGCATGGCAGCTTCCCTTCAGATAATGGAACAAGCCTATGAGTCTTTCTCTGTGTTTGGGGTATAGTTTCAGCATTATATTCTTTCAGTCAAGGACTCTAAGTTTGAATAGCAAACATTGGAGCACATCCGAAATCCCATATTCAAATATCACAGGTTTTTACAACTCACGTGTTCTCTTTTCCCAGGAAAGATCTATCTACGGTCAATATTTTAGCCCATTCTCAGTAAAACATTGAGCCTTCCTTAACAAATAATTGCCTTTCATGAGAAAATTAAACAGATAAGGCTAACTCATTTGCTAATATCATTCCTTATCTATGAATATAATTTTAGTATGATTCTCTTCTAAATTCTATGCAAAATCAGATTCTGTAAACTTAATTGCATAACAGAATGATTAATAAAGTATTTTTTATTAAGACATAAGCAAATTGAGCAAAGCTACACTCAGTTTTTAGAGGCTGAATTGTACATCCAAACGGACGTGGCTAACTCCTCTTCCTGAAGGAAATGAAAACGAGGGGACTGTGAACCGTGACTGGGGCAGTTAAACCAAAGTCAGCATTGCCCAAATCTCGGGACAAAGAGTAAAGAGAGTCCTGAGTGGGCTGCGTCCGTGGCCTCAGCAGCCCCATCCGCACTGCTCAGCCCCTCTTCTCAACGGCCACGGAAAAGAGTCAGCAGGAAACTTTTCGCGCTTGAGAATTGGAGGCAGCAGGAAAGACACGGCAAGGAGCCGGGGCTGCTGAGATCCCATGTATTCCATGTGAACTTGTGCAGGGAGATCTCCAGCACAAGTTTTAAACCAAGAACGGTCTTCAAAGTGGTTGTATTAAGAATTTTAAAATTTAGATACGACAGCTATTGGTATAGTTAGTCACCAGGTTAGTGACATGCAAAAAAAAAAAAAATTTTTTTTGATAAGCCTCTAGCCAGGCTGATCAAAATAAAAAGGAGAAAAAGACACAAATTACTATTATCATAAATGGGGGAAGGAAAATCACTAGAAATGTTTTAAATAGTAAAAGGATTAACAGTGGAATATTATTAATAACATTATGCCAACAACCCTGACAAACTTTAATAACATGAACAAATTGCTTGGGAGACACATACCACCAAAGTCAACTCAAGAAGAAACAAATATCCCAGACAATAAAAAGCTAAGGGCGTTCCATCACCAAACCAGTATTACAAGAAATGTTAAAGGGACTTTTTTAAGAAGAAGAAAGGGAGAAAAGATCCAAAATATAAAAAATAAAATGGCAATAACTACATACCTATCGATAATTACTTTAAATATAAATGGATTAAATGTTCCAATCAAAAGACACAGCATGGCTGAACGGAAAAGAAAACAAGATCCATGTATATGCTGCCTACAAGAAGCCCACTTCAGATCGAAAGATACACAGACTGAAAGTAAAGGGATGGAAAAAGATAGTTTAAACAAATGGAAATGAAAAAACAAAGCTGGGGTAGTGATACTTATATCAGACAAAATAGACTTAAAACAAAGGTTACAACAAGAGACAAAGGACATCTCACAATACAATAATCAAGATATGGAAGCAATCTAAGTTCCCATCAACAGATGATTGGATAAAGAAGATGTACTACATATATACAACGGAATATTACTCAGCCATAAAAAAAAAGAATAAAATCTTACCATTTGCAAAAACATGGATGGACCTAAAGGGTATTATGCTAAGTGAAATAAGTCAGACAGAGAAAGACAAATGCTAAATGATTTCACTTATATGTGGAATCTAAAAACCAAAATAAATGAATAATCAAAACAAACAAACATAGATGCAGAGAAAATTTTGATGGCTGCCAGTGGGAGGGGGTTTGGGAGAATGGATGAAAAAGAAGAAGAAATTAAATATTACAAATTGGTAGTTACAAAACAGTCATGTGGATGTAAAGTACAGCATAGGGACTACAGTCAATAATATTGTAATAACTAAGTATGATGCCAAGTGGGTACTAGACTTATGGGGAGGATCATTCATAAGTTATATAAATGTCTAACCACTATGCTATACACCTGAAATGAATATAATATTGAAAGTCAACTATAATTAAAATATATATATTAAATAGTATAGATTAAACATATATGCTATTTAGGGAAGCCTTTCCTACCTTCTACTACAGCAATATTGAAAGAAAAAAAAAAAAAAAGGAGAAGAAACAGTGATGTCAACAAGGAAGGCCCCAGCCCTCATCTCCCAAAGAGAAGCACAGATTTGGTAACCATTCATGGACAAAAGTTATTTTGTGAAAGCTTCAGGATCCAGGTAGACACCACAGTGAAACCCAAGAACTAGGAAGGCGACTTTGAGAAGCTAGGTCCCCACCAACTGCAAACCTGGCTGCAGACCTGGGAGCAGTCCCATCTCCCTGTGAACTCAACGCCAGCCCAGCTCATCCATGTTCCCACCACCAGCCCCTCCTGCCCAGAACTCCAATAACAGGCCTGTCTATGCTCAGACCCAACTGAGGACCCAGAAATAGTCTCATGACCCAGCTCTAACTCCACTCAACCATGGTCCCAGAGGCAGACCTGGATACCTGGGCACCCAGGAGAAACCATGCCCATCTATGCCTTGGTAGCAGGACACCAACCATGGACCCAAAGGTGGACTCAGAAGACCATGGTCTGGGAAGCAATCCAGTTTGTCCAAGAAGCCAGCAGGAGCTATGCTCACCTGTGTCCAACTGTGGACCAGGAAGTAGCAGGCCCAACTGTGGACCTGGAAGTAGCCTTATGACCCAGCTATGGCCCCACTCTACTGTGGTCCCAGAGGCAGTCCCATCTGTCTGGGGACCCAGCAGGAGCAGGTCTTTACCTGTTGAAACCAGTCTGGAAAACTACAAGAAATGATTGTTCCTTCAAATTCATAGACACCAGTGCAAGAATACAGGAATCATGAACAGTCAGGCAAACATAATACCACCAAAAGAAACTAATAAATGTCCAGTAACTGACCATAAAAAAATGGAGATTCATAAACTACTTAATAAAATATTAAAAATAATCATCTTAAAGATGCTCAATGAACTACAAAAGAACACTAATAGACAACTAAATGAAATTTTAAAAACAATATGTGAATAAATGAGAGGTTCAACAAAGTAAAAGAAATCACAAAAATTTCAAAGACAAATAAACTGAAAGACATGCCATGGCCATGGATTAGAAGAATTAATATTCTTAATGTGTCTATATTTCCCAAAGCTATCTATAGATTCGATGCAATCTCTATCAAAATCCCAATGATGTTTTTTACAAAAATAGAAAAAAAAAATCCTAAAATTCAATTGGAATCACAAAAGACCTTGAATACCCAAAATAATTTCAAGCAAGAAAAAAAAGCTGGAGATATAACACTACCTGATTTCAAAATATATTATAAACATAAAGTAATCAAAACAGTATGGAACTAGCATGAAAACGGACACAGAGACTAATGGAACAGAATAGAGCACCCAGAATAAACCCACACGTACACTGTGAACTGATCTTCAACGAGAGTGTCAAGAATACACAATGTGGAATATATAGTCTCTTCAGTAAATGGTGTCGGCAAAACCAGATATCCACATGCAAAACAATGAAACTGGACCCTAAATTCATACCATATACAAAAAATTGACTCAAAATAATTAAAGACAAACAAAAGATGAAGCAATAAAACTTTTAAAAGAAAACAGGGAAAAAAAACTTCTAGACATTGGACTGGGCAATGATTTCTTGAATATGCTTGGATATGACACCAAAACCACAGGCAACAAAAGCGAAAATAGACAGGTAGGATGACATCAAACTACAACACTTCTGCACAGCAAAGGAGACAAAGTGAAAAGGCAAGGGGAGAAATATTTGTAAGCCATACATCTGATAAGGGATTAATATCCAAAATATATAGAAAACACAAAACTCTTAGAGGTCAATAGCAAAAACACAAATAACCTGCTCAAAAATAGGCAAAGGACCTAAGCAGATATCTCTACCCCCAGAAAAACACACAAACAGCCAAAAGGTATATGAAAAGATGCTCGACATCACTAATCATCAGGGAGATGCAAATCAAAACCACAGTGAGATGTCACCACACATCTGTTAGGACGGCTATGATCAAAAGTGGTGGGGGAGTGGGGAAGGGGAGGGCAAGAAGTGTTGGTGAGGATGTGGAGAAAAAGGGAATCTCAGATACCATTGGTAGGAACGTTAACTGGTGCAGCCACTATGGAAAACCGTTTCCTCCAAAAATTAAAAATAGAATAGGATTGCCATTTGATCTAGCAATCCCGCGTCTGGGTCTATATCGAAAGGAATTGAAGCACGGATCTCAAAGAGAGAGCTGTGCTCCCGTGTTCACTGCGGCACTATTTGCAAGAGCCAAGATGGGGAAACAACCTAAATGTCCACTGAATGATGAACGAAGAAAATGTGGCATAAACATACAATGGGATATTACTCAGCCTTAAAAAGATTAATAAATCCTGCCATTTGCAACAACAAGGGTGGGGCTGGAAATCGTTGTGCTACATGAAATAAGCCAGACACAGGAAAACAAATATTGCGTATAGAACGCAAAACAGTCAAACACAGAGAAACAGAGCAGAATGGTGGTTGTCAGGGGCTGGGAGAGGGATCAAATGAGGAGGCATTAGTTAAATGGTACAAAGTTTCAGTTATGCAAAATAACTAAGTTCTGAAGAACCTAGGACCTATGATTAGCAATACTGTATTGTATATTTAAAATTTTGCTAAGAGAAAAGAAAAGAATCACAAAAGGAAAAATACAGCTTTTTGGAAGGAACAAAGGACCCAAATGGCCTCATAGCTATTAAAGAAATTGAATTTGTAGTGAAGGAAGGAAGGAAGGAAGGAAGGAAGGAAGGAAGGAAGGAAGGAAGGAAGGAAGGAAGGAAGGAAAGAAGGAAGGAACAAAGGAAGGAACAAAGGAAGGAAAGGAAGGAAAGGGGGAGGGAGGGAGAGGAGGAGAGCGGAGGAAGGAAGGGAGGGGAGGAGAAGGGAGAAGAAAGGGAGGGGAGGGGAGGAAAGGGGAGGGAGGGAGAAAGAGAGAGAAAGAGAGAGAGAGAAAGAGAGAAAGAAAGAAAGAGAGAGAGAGAGACAGAGAGACAGAAAGACAGGCAGACAGACAGAAAGAAAGAGAAAGAAAGAAAGAAAAAGAAAACCTCCAGGACCTAAAGGCTTTACTAGAAAATTCTACCAAACATTTAAAGAAAAATAATGCCAGCTTTACACAAACACTTCAAGAAAATAGAATATAAGGAACACTCATTTTATGAGCCAAAACTGATGCAGGACATGGCAAAGTGCCCCAAGTGACCAGGAGATCAAGCCCTGCATTAAGAGAAGAGTGTCCTTCAGCAGAGAGTCAAGAAAGAATTCAATGCATATGCCAAAGTTAGAGTCAAAAGGAAAGTTTATTTGAAAGAGAGTAATACTCTATAGAGTGTGGTCTCTCAGAGACAGAGTGAGAGGGACCAAGAGAGGCTGGGAAAGAGTGAGTAGAGGAAGGGCCGGGTATTCAGGGAGTTCAGTTTACATATCACTCTTTAGTTCCTGTGAGTTATTGTTTAAAAGACTTTGTCAACCCATTTCCTGTGATACAGACGCACAGAGAGGAAGGGAAAGAGTATACAGTGTGAAAAGATAAGAATATGCAGTGTGCAAGGCCTGCTGGCAGTTCCCAGCCTTTAATCCATAGGTTCCCCATGGCTTTAGCCATAGGGAACGACTCTTGGAGCCTGTTTCCCCTTCACAGGTGTGGGGAATGGGCTGTCAGCAACCCCAGCAGAAATCTTCCTTTGTTCTGCAGGTGTCCTCCTGGCCGGGCTGCTGGGCTGACCAGCACATTGCAGTTTCTAAATGTGGCTTAATTAACATTTTAATTCTCTTGCCTCCTTCCTATATTAGAATTATTTTGATACCAAAACTGGGCAAAAAAAATATTCAGATAACTTAGGCCAATATTTTCACAACAAGAACATAGAACATAGACACAAATATTCTTTAAATTGTATTCAAGGAAGTCCAACAATACATTAAGTATAATACATAAGACCTAGTGGTTTCATCCAAGGAATGGAAGAATAAGTCAACATTCAAAACCAATCAATGTAATTCGACATGTTAACAAACTAAATAAGAAAAACCATATGATCTTCTCAATAGATGCAGAAAAAGCAGTTGACAAACTTCAACATCCATTCTTGATCAACATTCTCGGCAAGCTAAGAGGAGGTCAACGGCCTCAACTGAATAAAGGGCATCTGCAAAAATAGAACCACGTGACTCTGGGAGTCCAAAATCCTCCGTTGTATATATGCAAATTCACTTATTCAGGTTCTTCCCCAGCGTTTGCTATTGTAAGCAGTGTTGTGAGGAATTTCATTTTCAGGAATCCTGCTCCCTGATCACCACTCTCTGTGTTTCTTGTTCACTCCTCTTAAAAACGCTCGCTGCAACCACCCTTGAGTCTCCCGGGATCTGCATCCCCTCCATTCTACCACTTTTACAGCATCTCTCACCTTCCTCATGATTTTCTTCCTTTTTCCCCCCAGCTTACGATGCTATGAGCAGTCACTCTACCTCTCACTTGTTTACTCCCTCCCTAAATTCACTGGCCTCTTCCCACTGCATCAGACCCACTCAGCAAAACCATAAGGTAGTAAAATCCAACTCTCTGCTGACTCTGTCTGTACTACAGCAGCTGAAGAAAACCACAGGAGAAAACCACTCAGTGAGCTGAATGGCCTCTCATTGTATTCATGGCCACAAGCCTCAGCAGGGATCCTCAGTGCCGTGAGACAATCTTCCTTTATCTGGCCACTTCCCTATACTTCCCTAGTCTCTTCTCTCTCACTCTCCTAGCCCAGCCACTCTGACACTATCTGTTGTGAAAGTCCAGATGTTTTCATTTCTGACCCGTTACAGGCCAATGCTTCTATAAAATACAATAAAAATGTCACAGCAATGTCAACTGCTATAAAACTTTCTAAATGTTTACTCTCACCTTCTGTATTTATCTGACAGGTCAGTAACCGAGAGCTCACAAACTAGCCAGTCCCTGCGGTGCAATCTCAGATGACCCTGTCACACCTTCCCCTCTCCCCTCAGACTGCCAACACCTCCCACCCCTTTTCACTCTCGAGTTGATAACCTTGTTTCCTCTTCCGCAGGGAAGCAATGAAGGATGATCAGAAGGGTCCAACCTTCCATATACTTTCTCTCCATCGACTGCAGATGAACGCCCACGTCCCCACGTCCCAAAGTCCAAAGCCTCCCCCAAATCCTCCACTGAGGGACTGGATCCCGCCTCTCTCATCCGCTCAAGGACACTGTTCCGTCAATTCTTTCTCTCACATCAAAGATTTTTTCCTCTCTTCTGAGTCATCCCCATCAGTCTAAATGCTCTTATTTCTCCTGTTTTAAAAACAATAAATCTCTCTAGTCTACGGCCATGCTACCCTGAACATGCCTAATCTCATCTGATCTCGGAAGCTAAGCAGGGTCAGGCCTGGTTAGTACTTGGACAGGAGACCACCTAGGAAGACCAGGTGCTGTAGGCATTAAAAAATAAAAATAATAATTAATAATCATCATAATAAATCTCTCTTGATGCCACCTCCCCTCTGGCTTCTTTATTCCACACTTATTTTGTGCTACCGACTACACTCTCCCCAGTCTCTCTTCACCTTCCCACAACCTACTCTATTCAGCGATGTGCCCCAGCACACCCTTAAGCTGCTTTCTCAGAGACATTCACTTTGTAAAATCCGACAGTCAACTGTCACTTTCGAAGCTGACACTTAATAAAGATGGTCTGCAGCAGGTTCCCTGGGCCCACCTCTCATGTCAACCACCGCTGTCCCACTAACGGCATCTTTACAAGCACCCACCTCACCTCTCTCAGCTTTTCTGCCTCAAGGCTTTCTCCCACAGGAGCCTTCGAAGCACAGAAATAGAGGGGAGCTAACACTCCCAAGAAAACCCTCACCCAGGGAGACCAGATCAATGGCCCGGCTTCCTGCTGTTTGAAAAGACAGTTTTGGTGGCTGTCCTCTTCTCCGATGTCTCAACGGAGTGACTCCATAACCTAGAGCAGCCACCTTAATAACACACCCCTCAGGGGCTTTCCTCCCCCACAGTCTCATCGCCCCACTCCCATTCCTATTACCTGGATGCCTCCCAAATAAATACCTGAACCCAAGACCTTTGTACCCAAGGCTTTTAAAGGAACCCACACTGAGGCAATCTTTATGGAACTCATCAACCACGTTTGACATAGTTGATCATTCTCTCTGCCTTGAAGCACATTTGTACTTGGCTTCTAGGATACTACCTCTCCTGTTTTATCTCCTGCCTCACAGATTGCTCCTTCTCAGTCTCTGCTAGTCATCCTCCCTCACCTCTGGGTCCTTGACTACTTACTTCTCCATGCCAATGCTTACTTCTTGGGGGATGTGGCTTTAAATACCACCTGAAGGCTAATGATTCTCAAAATTCTACATTGAAACCAGGTCTTTCCCATGAACTCCAAAGTCAGACATCTGGCTGCCTATTAAATATCTGTACCAAAATGTTTAACAGATATTTCAGACTTGATGTTTCCAAAACTGGACCTCTGAGTCCCCTGCCAACCCTCACCTGCCCAAACCTACTCCTTCCATTGTCTTCTCTCTAAATTCATGGCAACTGCTTCCTTCCAGTTGTTCAGGCCAAAATCCTTACAACGATCCTTGGTATCTTTGTCTCATACCCCATATTCAGTCAACCTCTTGAGCTCAAGAACTTTGTTTTTGATTTGTAGTTGATGAATTATAAAGAGAAAAGCTTTCTAGACATCAAGCTAATGATCAATAGCTTATCTGGGTCCTTTCAGAAGGATTAGAATATTTATTCAATTTAACACTCACAGTTCATATAACCTTATCTCCTCTACTTCCTATAAAAGGCAAGTGTGATGAGAGAAAAATCTGAGAAGAGTCCTTAACGTAAGGACTAAGTGCTAGAATTATCACTACTATGAGACAAAAGACCCTGAACTCCTTTCTATAACCAAGTGAGGTCAGAATGGGGAGGTATTTGCTGTGTATGTCATCACGAGGCAAGTGGAAAAAAATAAGCAAGTGTTTACAAAATTTAGGTAAACTCCTAAAGAACTCATTTGTCCTCTGTGTTTGAGTTTCCCTATTTGCAAAATGTAGGTTCCTACTGTACATTAAAACCTGACCCTGAATATAGCAGCAGACACAAAAACCCAGCCCATAAAGGGCCCAGTGACTTAAGGGTCCAAAATGGTTTCAATTCTGCTGCCTTTGAAGTTGTTTTTGGTCAGGACAAGAAAAGAACAGAAAGTCAAACTCCACACTTTAAATCATCAGTAAGTCAACAAGCAAAAAAAAACTGTTTGTAGTATCAACTTGATTCAAAAAAAAAAAATCCTAATTGACTTTCAAATAAAAATGATGCTTTGTCTTTTCAAATAATCTTTCAGAACTGTCACTTTCATACCAGCTAGTTCAGCCCCTTAACCCTGTCACAGAGTCAAAGAAGACATAATGTTGGCCTCAAGAGTAATCAGAACATTCTGATTCACTAATTATCACCAACACATTCAAAGGCAAACAGAAGGACTAGCGGCACTTCTCATTCAAACCAAAACAAATTTTTGTCAAAGGCATCTGACGTAGACAACATCAAAGGAATAAACATAAGATAGTCTCCTTCTTCGAAGTGCTTACAATTTAGTTACTGGGTAGATATAATAAAATTCAAAAAAAATTAAGATAATCAATTAAAATTAAAGAATTTCAAATTAACTGGAATCAGATATTCCAAAAGACTTTTAATTAAAAATTGCTAATGTAGGAGTTCCCCATTACTTCTAATTAGGTGCTACTGAATAGTAAAGCAATGACACAGGGTAAAGTCATTCTTTTTTTTATAAACAAACCAGGTTAACTGGGGAGCTGCCAAGAATTCTCTGTGGCATGGAACAAAAGCCAGGGACATAGTTATAAGTGTGTCCCAACACGATGACTGCTAAGTGTGTGACTTGCTGGCCTAAAAGATAAATTAATTTTTCTCGGTATGGTAAATGAGGTCCTCTGAGATTAGGCTCCAACCCAGCTCACTTGCACTCACTCGCTCCCCCAAAGAATTCCTACACAGGCATCACAGTGAGGCACAAGGCACTCCCACCATCAAGCCGGCACTTTAGGTACTTCCACAATCTTGCAGTCCCACTGCCTGGAATGGCCCGTGCCCCACTTCTTCCCCACCATGAGGATGCTTTCTCACACTTCCAGGCCCAGCTCAAATGCCCTCTCCTGTGGGTAAGTCTTTCTGGCACATCAAATGGCATTTTGGTCACTTCCTTCATCACTCCCACACAACTCTGGATATACTCCTCTACTAGCATTAGGACCCCATTTACTTTATGAAATTGTGACTGAAAGGTCATCTTCTTATTTTGAGAACCCAGTATAGCACTTACCATAAGGTAGGTACAAACTCAATAAACAAACATCCATTCAACTGCTAGAGCTAACCCAAGAGATGATTTTGCCCTGTGGGCCTTAGGCCTGGTTCCAGCACCAGACACAATTGGAAAGGATGATTTATTGACATGTTAATTTGTCCTTTCTTCTTGCCACTATTGCTATTATCAGCATTTTTTCTTCTCCTTCCCAAGAAGGTAGACAGCTATAAGTTTGGAGTTCTGGACGCCTTGGCCAGAAACACACAAGTTTTTTAATGGTTTTGTGTACTGTGGGGTCATAAATGGAAGTTGCAAGGTACCCACCGAATTTCCACCCAGTGATTTGTGAAAGAGGGCCTCTGTTGTGAGGGAAAGGACATCAATATTCCTAAAGACCAGGAAAGGAACGAGTTTGATGGATTGTACTCTCTCAGAAACCCAGCCCCCGTTCCCACTGTTCCTAAATTTGGGGGTTGGGGGTACTCCAGGAAGCCTACAGTGGATGGCTACTATGTACTGTGTCCCAGAGTTATCAGTGGTGTGACTAGCTAAGCGTGCAACTGGGGAGCGGAGGTGCCTTCTGACTCGTCCTAGATGCTCTTAGTGTTCAGCTGCAGCGTATTAGACAATGCAGCTGTCATGGTGGAGCAGACTGGGCTCCCCGCCTCCCCTCCAACTCTGTGTCATTGTATTAGCCTGGGATTCTGCTATGAATCCATGGAGTGGGCAAAGATACCTCAGTAATGACTGAGATCGAATTTTCCCTCCGACCGGGCAACTAAGTCAATGTGATTTAGAGAAATAAGGGAATGCAACCTAAAATAATATCGTGATATAAAATTAATACCTACTATACAATGCTCATTCAGATCCCCTGAAATATTACAGGATCTTTCAGAGCATTCTCGAAACAGCTTTAGGACATAACATTGGCCCATTCTTACTTTGAACACACATTACCGAATATATCAAGATGCTATTATAAAGACAGCAAAATGTATTGCACAAATAAATGTTTATAACTGTTAGAAAGTCCTCTTGTAGTATGTGCTGCAACACATCCCTTCAAATTACATTGGTTGGCAAAGCCAAAGACCAAAACAATCCAGCTTTTCAGGATTCCGGGACCTAGAAAGGAGGCTGACACTTGAGGAAGTACAATTCTCAATCATGGCCACAAGGTGGCAGAGTGACTCTGTACACCAGAAGCAAATCTTTACCTTGTAACAGTTCTGGAATCTAAGGTTTGTTAGAGAATCCAGGAGACAAAGTTAACGTAGTAGAGTTAGAAAGCCTGTTTATAGAGGACTTTTCTGCTGAGGGATTTATCCTCATATTGTTAATATTCCTGTTTTATAGAGGCAGGCCCTCCAACAGCCTTAGTGAGGCCTGAGTAGCTCTGATACCGAACTCACGGCTCAAGGACCAGCCTCCCCTGCTCCCTGGACGATTAGTAACTGTGACGAGGCCCGGCCCTGCTCACTAGCACAGTTACCACTGAACAGGGCTCTGAATTGAAACCCCCTCAATCTCAAGGGCCTTAGAGAGCCTCCAAACAGAAAAGAAAGACATGTCAATGTCAAAAATTTCTTCAAAGCCAGAGTCAACTGCCTCAGTAATGCGAGTGTAGCCTTTCAATAACACTGTCTTCAAACAACTTCACTGGCTCCTGTCAGTATGAGTTAGCACACCTCCTGTGGGGGAGACCAGAAATCCACACACAGCAACCATGAGAAAACTGCCGTAAGTTCATGAGAGAAAATACACAACTAATTCAATATTAATTTGAGACTACAAGAAAACTTATTCAAAGAAATGTGGAAAATCCTAAGAAATAAGGAAGAAATTTAAAAGTGGAGTTATATACTACCTATGACTAAGTGGCTAACAAATTTATTTCTCTGGCACCCTCAGGTAATTCTGTAAGCTGCTGCATACTCTCTAGTTAAATCTCTTTTTTTCTTAAAGTAGTTGAGCGAGTTCTATTGCCTATAATAAAAAGCTCAGTTATTCACTATGCTGCATACTGGAAACTAATATAAAATTGCATGTTAACTGTGATTGAAAAAAATTATTTAATTTTTAAAAATCTGATGCTCTTTGAGAGCTACCCTTATGTAAAATAAACACTTTAGACTATTAACAATCTTTAATTTTTTATATAAACTAGTATTTTTATTCTCCAATTTTTTTAAAACACTGTTAAAACAGATTAACAAAAAAACTAATTATTACAGTAAACAAGGAAACAAATGGAATTGCTAAATCATTCTGTAGAAAAAAAAGATAATCGGTGGGAGGAGGAGAAGACAATAAGAAGATGGGGAAGAAATGGCTAATACCTTTTAGAATGGGCACATCTACTATTCGGTTTTAAGCTGTTTGTGTTACTAAGATAAAAACGTCTTCAATTGCCCCAAACCATCAATTGGTCTTCCATATGTGCAAATGTCTTTCAAACGACTAGATCGTATGTGTTCACGTAAATTAAGAAAAATGGATTCAGTTTCTCGTCTGGGTCAGTACAATTGCAGACACAAGACCAGCCATCGCAGTCAACATACAGAGATCACGAGACACTTAGAAGCAGGAACAAAGAATTGGGCGAGATTATGATAAATCGAGCTCTAGGAATTTGACTTCTATGATTTGTATGAAGGGGGATGTGGGCGTCCAGAACTTGAGCTGACCTCTGAGTTACACAAGGATAAGCTACTTGCACCTCATGGCTCTCAAACGCGGCGTGCGTCGGAATCACCAGGAGAGGCCGTTAAAGCAGATTGCTGAGCTCCGTGAGTTTCTCTATAGGCCTTGCCCTAGCGATGCAAGTTTGGTTAATGTTAGAATTCTTTTCTGAGAAAGGCGGTTATCATGTCAGGCTTTACTATCCAATGGTATCTAGTTTTAAAGAGGCATGTGATACACCAAACACATCCAGTTGAAGAAGTAGATGCTAAAAATTTCATGGTGGACATCTCTAAGATGGTCTCTAAGATGATCTCTAATTGTCTCCACTGCCTACTACTCATATTTAATCCTTTCCCTCTGAGTTGAGGCAGAATCTATGCTTGCCTCTAAGCAATAGAATATGGCAAAGGTGATGAAATGTCACTTCCATGATTCTATCACATAAGATTTTAATACCTGTCTTGGTAGGAGACTCTGTCCTTTGCTGGCTTTGATGAAATGTGCCCATATTGGGGTGGTTCATGTATTAAGGAGCTGAAGGTGGCCTCCAGCCAACAGCCAGCAGAAGTGGAGCTCATCAGTCTATCAGCCTACAAGGGTCTGATTCCTGCCAATACCATGTGAGTTTGAAAGTGAATCCTGCCCCAGTCAAGCCTCAGGCTTTTCGATGAGACCGAGCCCTGGCTGACACCTTAACTGCAGCCTTGCAAACTCCTGACTCCCAGAAGCCCTGCCCAGACTCCTGATTTATGGAGCTGTGAAGATGACAAACGTGTGTTACCACTAAATTTGTGGGAAGTCGTTATGCAGCAATAGATAATAACTACAAGGGGAGCACAAACAAAAATAACCCATAATATAATTATGACTGTAATTATTGTCAGTAAATCTAACAATTGATTTAACGCTAATGGACCAGTTAGGAAAGACATTATAGTGCACCTCTAAAAAACCTGAGGACAGGACTGAGATTCAAGATGGTGTAGAAGATAAAGGCTGTTCATGCCTCCTCTAACAACCACATCAAAATTATAACAAAACTACAGAGCAACCAGGATGCAGAGTTGCCAAAGGTCTGGACTAAACAGAAGCCCTACAACTAGGTCACTTCAAATAACAAGTCACTTCAAAAAGGTAGGAGTTGGACATGGCTCCACAGTGTAGCGGTTAGCACGTCTGCTTTACATGCAGAAGGTCCTGGGTTCGTGCTCCAGGTGGAGCCACAGTCCATGGTCTACAGCCATGCCACCCTGATTTCTGATCTCGGAAGCTAAGCAGGGTCAGGCCTGGTTAGTACATGGAAGGGAGACCACCTAGGAAGACCAGGCGCTGTAGGCATAAATAATAATAATTTTAAAAAAGGAGGGCAGAGACACAAATGGCCCAGTCCCACAATCTGCGTAGTCATCAAGAATTGGGAGGGTTATCTTGGCTGCAGAGCCACCTCCCCCACCTGAGGAGCGAGGGGTCCCAGCTGTACAATGGGCTCCTCAGTTCAGGGTTCCAAATGCCAGGAAGTCCTCACAACTTCCGGCTATGAAAACCAGCAGAGGTTGTGGCTGAGAAAGATGGATGCCTGCAGGAAGCGGAGACCTTCCCTCTTAAAGGGCTCACGCCGGGCCTTAAAGCCACTGTTGCTTTATTATGCCCTCCTCCGTCAGGCCCTGCAGACAGACGCAGGCACCATCAACCTAGATAACACAGGCTGCTCCGCCCAGAGGATTCCCTGAGACCCCACCTCTCTCAACTTGTGGGCTCACCCAAGCTGCTTCCAGTGATTTATTCCATACGAAACAGGCTCTTTGGCTCCTGCTGTGAACTTTCATAAAATCTCTCAAAGGCTCACAAAACCCAAAGAAGCAGCATCTGTCCTCAGCGTGCCCTGTACCTGTTGCTGAGTAGCCTCAAGCCACATGCCAGGGGCAGTCGGCCTCCATTTCTGACTTGTTCCCTCAAGGCACCTATAAGCTCAGAACTGGTGGCAGCCATATGTGAATTGCTTGGTGACTCTTACCAGGTGGCCTCTGAGGTGCATAGGCTGTTGCTGAACTTGGCCTGCAGCCGGACACCTCTCAGGTCTGTGCCAAGGGGCCCCACAGGACACCTACTACATAAAACCACTGTACTAAGACCAGAAGACTTAGGAGCTCTACCTAATACATAGGGAGGCAGCCAAAATGAGGAGACAAAGAAGCATGTCCCACACGAAAGAATAGAACAAAGCTTCAGAAAAAGAATTCACCAAAATGGAGACAAACAATCCACAATATGCATAGTTCAAAACACTGGTTATAAGGATGTTCAAGGAACTTAGGGAACAAGTAGATTAACTCAGTGAGAACTTTAACAGAGATAGAAAACGTAAAAATGGAGATGGAAAACATAGTAGGGAACTAGTAAGAATTGAAGAATACAATAGCTACAATGAAGAGTCCATTAGAGAGAATCAACAGAGTGAATGAAACAGAGGATCAAATTAGTGACATAGAGGACAGGGTAGAAGAGGACACCCAATCAGAACAGGAAAAAAGAATCTAAAAAAAAATGAAGATAGTTTAAGAAGCCTCCGGGACAACGTTAAGAGTACCAGCGTTTGCATCATAGGGGTACCAGAGGTAGAAGACAGAATCAAGGAATTCAAAACCTACTTGAAGAAATAATGATGGAAAACTTCCCTAACTTGGTGAGGGAAATAGATATACAACCTCAGGAAGTTCAGAGAGTCCCCAAAATGATGAACCTAAAGAGGCTTTCACCAAGACACATCATAATTAAAATGTCAAAGGTTAAATTCAAAAGGAATCTTAAAAGCAGTAAGAGAAAAGTAATTAGTTACCTACAAAAGAGCTCCCATAAGACAATTTCCCAAGAGAAACTTTGCAGGCAAGAAGGGCTTGGCACAAAATATTCAAAATGATGAAAACCCAGGACCTACAACCAAGATTACTTAATGCAGCAAAGTTATCAATTTAGAATCAAAGGACACATAAAGAGCTTCCCAGACAAGGAAAAGCTAAAGGAGTTCATCACCACCAAGCCAGTATTACAGGAAATGTTGGAGAGACTTCTTTAAGAAGAAAAAAAATATGTATCAAAAGCCTAAAGAATGTCAATAACTACATATCTATCAATGACTACTTCAAATGAAAAACAATTAAATGCTCCAATCAAAAGATAGGGTGGCTGAATGGATAAGAAAACAAGACCCTTACATATGCTGCCTACAAGAGATTTACTTCATATTAAAAGATACACAAGACTAAAAGTAAGTGGATGAAAAAGATGTTTCATGATGGTCTTAGAGGGTAGTGTGCTGAGTGGAGTAAGGCATATACAGGAAGGCAAATGCCATATGATTGCACATATATGTGGAATCTAAAGAACAAAACAAATAGAAACAAACTCAGATACGGAGAACATTTTGAGGGTTACCAGATGGGAGGGAGGTTGCAAGGGGAGGTCAATGAAAAAAGGGAAAGGGATTAAGAAGTACAAATTGGTAGTTATAAAACAGTCATGGAGACAGAAAGCATAGCATAAGGAATATAGCCAATAATATTATAATAACTATGTACAGTGTTGGAGGGGCACTAGATTTATTGGGGTGATCACTTTGTGAGTTATATAGATGTCTAATCACTATGTCGTACGCCTGAAACTAATATAGTATTGTATGCCAACTATAACTGAAAAGGAAAAAATTACTTTAAAAAACCTGAGGACGAGACAGTAGAAGCTGAGGAGTGAAGGGTTGTCTCTCTGTCCTCCCGGTGGAGAAGCAGGGCAGAACTGGTTGTAGGCAGCCTTGCTGCTGGTGACTCTGCAAACCTGAGATGGACAGAGCCAGTGTGTTTCAGTCAAAATTCAGAGAAATAGTGAACCAGAAGGGGAAAGCAGGTTGACAGATATGGGGAGTTAGAGCATGAGCTGGGAAGCAAGAGAAACGGACTGCCAAGGCAGGCAGTGGGAAAGCGTCCCAGGGCAGGGGTGGGACACAGAGAAAGGCTCCTCTCAGAACGTGGATGGCCAACGTCAGGACTATGAGACACCAGGCAGAGGAGGTCCTTATGTATAAACATTACTAGAAGATTAAACCTTTCAAAACTCAATAATGAAAAACCAGCAATTTCCTCAGGCTTATTGACATCATCAGACAGGCTTTTTTATAAGACTTCGGGAGAGTAACAAAGTCTGGGAAGGGACCCTGAAGCAACATCCACCCAGTGCCTCAGCCACAGCATTCATGCCAGGAGAGGGGCAGGCCCCAGAGCCCGAAGAGAGCAAGCACCAAGAGCAAATCGGCAGACAGGATCCCAAATCGCCCCTGGATCTTTGATAACAGAGGTAGTTGTGGCAGCCCCTGTAAGAGCCTACCACTGAAATATCCCTAGATTATCACAATTATAAATGTGCACAGGCACCACAATCTCGCATCCTCGCTGTACATTCTGCAAGCAGACTTGTACAAGACAATAAGCACTGGTAAAGAAATCATGATTAATATTTCTATTTAAAACCTGAGTCCCATACCTTTGGACAGTTTCTCCTAGATTCCCTTCCTTAGAGTCTTACATTGCTAAAACAGATCATTTAGTCCTAATTTTATACTCTTCACAAAGGAAAAATGGAATCAGTGGCTGGGGATTCCATTTCTAAAAGTCAGATTGTTCTTATAACATGAGGCACATGCTACGGGAACGACCTGGAGGAGAAAAACATTTATTTAATGCCTATTATGTGCACATCTCATTTAATTCCTGCGACTCAGAATGGAACAAGCCAAAGCCTCAGAGACATTTATGAGAGATTACCCAGCCTGTGAGTGGCAGGGCCAGAGTTCAGAACACAGGCACCTCTGAAACTATGCTTTTGAAATTTCTATCAAGTTAAGTGAATTGAAAACCTAATTGTGATTGGTAATAGATTATGCTGAAAGCAGTATGTAAATATTCTAGTACATAAGCCAAAGAAATTTTACATAAAGTAGATAAAATCATTTTATGTCTTTAACTTCTGCTTCATTGTAAATCAAACTATAAAATATGACTTATTGCATTCCTAAAATTAGAATTCTCAAGAGTATTAAACTTGGCAAAAAGAAAAATCTATTGTAAAGGGATGATATCTATGCATAAATTTAAACTGCCTAAATCAGATGTGCATAATCCCTTAACGGAAGGATGATAGCTGAGCATAAAAATTTAATTTGCAGTATGTGCTTCAGATAATTCCTTAATTGATTAGACGGAGCTGTCAATGAGTTTTACCGTCATTTAAAAATACAGGTAATCATTGTTAAATGGCACAATGGACATCTTTTTTATCAAATGTCATCCAAATCTACTACACGCAGGAGGAAATATATTCCTCCCAAAAGATCTGGTCCATTTATATTACAAAACAGAAAGTCAGCTTTGTCAAGAAAAGGCTTTGCTGGGCCTAACCAATCAAAGATGCCATGCTGAAGTGAAAACATATGGAATTCCACTCAAATGGGATGAAATCACTCATGCTGACTGACTTTCAGAATGTTTCATTAGGATATCTAATAAGTAAATCAGCCCAGATTACCGTCTCTGTATCCACATTTAGGTTTTCTTTAAGAATTTAATCCTCGGTTTAAAAACAGGAGGAGGAGTTTGGAAGACAAAACAAGAACAAGCAGCTTCTCAGACCCTTTCTTCCACACTGTTTATAATTACCCAGGCTTAGTCAGCTCTTCAAACTGAAAACAAGTGTACAACCCATATATGTCAAATCAACACATTTGTCAGAGCTCTGGTTACTATTCTATAGCACTAATAATATCTAAACAATGTCATTTCTTTTTGCAGAATTGTTACTTTTCCTAAGTGCAATAGCGGCATGGTGGGAGGAAAAACTTGTGCACCGAGGCACACTGAACCATCAGCGCTTACAATAACATGATGTCTTGCATTTGCTTTCAAAATACCTCCTCCCCCACAAAAAGTGGAAGACATAAGATTGGCATAACACTTTTTAATTGTCAAAGGTAGGATACCCAAGTATGTAGGGGTTTATTATACTATGATCTCTTCTTTTGTATGCATATGAAATTTTGTGTAATAAACAATTAGGAGTCCAGAATTAGGAATCTTTCCACGTTATTTCTTTCAAAAACTAAACTCAGTAGTATTAGACCACAACGCCTAGAATTACAGATCTGCATCCAAGTGCTGTCATTTTTTTTTTTCAAATTTACACGAGTTGTAAGAATACAAAGAACTCCTGGATTTGTTAGAATTTTCCACATTTTCTTTCTTCTCTTTTCTTGTATAACACACGTATACATAGAAATGTGCTTATATACATACATTTTTCCCCTAATCCATTTGAGATTTAGTTGCAGACATCAATGTCCCCTTACCTCTAAATGATTCAGTTTCACCTAAGAAAAATACGCCCCTCCAAACCGCAATAAAAATGTCATATTTAGGGAATTTAACGTTGATATAAGTCTATTACCCAATATACAACCCATATTCAAATTTCACCAGTTATCACAATGTTGTTCTTTATAGCATTTTTCCCCATTTTAGGATCTGATCCATTGCATTTAGTTGTCTCTTTAGTCTCCCTCAATCTGGAGCAATGCCTCTGCCATCTTTCCTGACACTGACTCTCGTGCACTGTCTCTCAGTTTGGGTTTGTCTGCTATCTCCTCCTAATTAGAACCAGGTTATACATTTTTTGCACAAGTGGCACTGTGTCCTCAGTGCTTCATATCAGGAAGCACAGAATATCAGTTGGCTCCACTACTAGTGATGATAACTTTGTTTGGTTAAGGTAGTGTACTCCAGGTTTCTGTGCTGTAAGAATTATTATGCCCCCCCCTTTGTAATTAATAAGTGATCTGTGGGGAAATTCTCCAAGGATGTAAATACTCTGATCTTCTTCGAGTTTTCACATGATAGTTTAGCATCCATGAATGATTCTTGCTTGAATCAATTATTACTATGATGGTTGCAAAATAATAATTTTCTAACTTTGTCTATATTTTTTAGTTGGCATTATTTGGATGCTTTTTAATAAATATGATTGGAAATAATTTTACTCAAGAATTTGAGTCCATTTTCATTCAAAGTCAAGCAATTTTCTTTTCAATCCTAAACATCCTAAGTCCTGAACATCTCAACTAACTGTTTAGCAGAGGTTCATAATCTTTACCTGCTTAGCGCCTAAATTTAATTTTTCCCTTCCTGACTCTCTTCCTTCTCTCCCCCAGGACTACACTTGGTAGAAACTGCTAAGGGGTAAGTAGGATGAGGAGAAAGGAAAATACAGGTTGCTGACCAGTAAATAGAAGGAAGGGAATGGTCACTAGTGGAGTAACATTGCCTAACAATAATGAGCTTGTGGGTGGACCAAGCAAAAAGATACTAGATCAACCAGTAAACCAGTAGCAACCAGGTGGGGACCAGATGTTTCCTTTACAAAGCCAAATGTTCATCAACAGCAGCCCCAAAACCCATGCTAACCAAGAATTGCCTGAGATTTCCAGGGCATAATACAGCTACATATTTCCAACATTGCCCAAACATGACTGGCTGGTTGTTCCTAAGAAATTCTTATAAATAGACTACAGTGAGTTTAACAATAAAGACTCGAAAGAAGTATTAACAATGCAACAAATGACATAAATGGAAGAAAACAAGAAAAACTTCACTATGAGCTAGAAACACAAAATTATCTGGAATACTTGTTTCTGAGGAACCATGAAACATAATTCAAATACCTAAGTACCACCACTTTATATGATAAACTGGCTGCTCAGGCTAACGGGGTTTTTTTCCTACTAGTCTCTTACCATTTTTTCTATTACAGTTCTTCCCATTTTTTTTCAATCTTTTAAAGATCTTATAAGCCCTAGCTATACAAATAGAAATATATATAGTTCCAGGGGAATTGAACTTGAAGATCTCAAATTCCATTTCATGATAGATCACTGAAAACTAAATTGAGGTGCTAAGATTATCCATTCTTCCTCTACGATCTACCTTTATACAGCATGCTGTTCTGACATAGAACACTTTCTATTTGTTACCTTCTTTTTTGGTGAATATTTTAAGTGGCCAGGCAAATATTCTTAAAATATCTATGTATCGTATATCCCTTTACATACCACATTCATAAAGATCTTTCTGGATTCCTTCCAGAAACGACTGGAGTAGAAGATCCAGATTTTGCCTGGCTTTAGGACCAATTTTTCTCTCAAGGGAAATTTCTTGGAGAAAGCAGTCAGCTATAGTCCAAGGCAACATGGTGCCCAGGTTTGATATATCTTAATGAGGCCATGTACCCACTGCGTGGTGACAGGACTGCTGAAGAAGTTACTCTGTGATCCTGTCTGCCTCTCACCTGCCATTCCTTCACCTACAGAGCTAAGGAGGACAGGGAGCACAGTAGCTTCATTATCACCTAGAACTTGTTAGAAATGTAAATTCTCAGGCTAAAACCCAGATTTACTGATAAATTCTGGGGGTAGGGCCTGGCAGCCTATCTTTAATAAACACTTCAGGTGATTCTGATACACACTAAAGTCTGACACTTACTGCATTAAAAATATATGTCTACTAATGCCAGCATATTTTTAAAGCTATATGGGTAACTGAAATATGCAGCCAGGCTGAGAACCAGAGCTAACCGCAGAAATCTGTGTGGGAGAGGAGCCCTGGGCTCTAGGTTTCAGTGTCACCTTTATGCTAACTAGAAGAGGACTCAGGGACTTTAAGGTGCAGACCTGGTCAAGATTGGTGAAGAATTTTTCAAGATACTGCATGAGATTCCTTCTCATTGCTTCATTTCCACAGTAAGGACCCATAGTAAGTTTGTCACGTTGCTTTTGAATAAGAGCAAAAATGAACTAATTATCCCCTACACTCTGGAAACTTTTCAGAGTTCCAGTTCCATCCCAGCTGAGAATGAAAATAATTAAGATTGAGCCTAAAATTCAGCTCAAGAGCTAAGCTGGTTGAATATCATATTTTTTTTCTGTAAACAAACAAAACTAGTAGGATAAAGTTAGATTCTTCAGTAGAGTTGAATATACCATGTAAACAAGTGAAAGAAACAATTATTTAAATAAATTGGGACAGAGTGTGGACTATTTTTTCCTAGAAAACCATACGCATCTTCTTTACCCAAAATATAAGAAAATGAATAATAGAACACTGTCTCACTGCATCATACCCATTGATACCTCAAGCCCCTTAGCCTTTTTCTTGAGAAATACAATAGGCCAACTCTATTTATCTTCCTTTGTTGAGTCTTTGTTAATAAAAGCTTAAATCCATTATTTATTTTCCTGGACAAAAAAAAAAAAAAAAAAAAAAAAAGCCAGACTACACTTTTTATAAATGAGCAGAGGAAAAGGAAGCCTTGGCCCAGACTAGAAGAGTTTATTATAAATACTTGATCTGTATTTATTTGATTTACAAAGGGGGAGGTATGTTGGTAGCTCCACATATATAAAATGATGGCAGAGGGAGAGGGAGGGCCACCACCTTTTTCTGGGGGCCAACTGTGTGCCTACCACTGTGCAAGAGATATGACAGCTTTATCCTGACTTTAAAGGTAAAGAATTTGAGGACACTTGCCATGGTCCCACTTCTGGTGACTTTCAGAAGTTTAAAATACAGGTTTGTTTGGCAACAAAAACCCATGCTCTCTGCACCATACCAAAGCCTTGTTCTCAGCTGGGGTAACAGCCTGTTTAAAAGAAAAATAAATTATTGCAGAAATGTAAACCCCCATGTTTATCCGTTCTCACCTCTCAGAAAAAAACGTTTACCAAAGCTCATCTCTAACCAGCATACCATTCATTCATTCAGAGTCCCTACCATGTGTCAGGTGTGTGCTAAAGACTTCGAACACCTTGCCTTCTGCATGTTAGGAATGCAGCAGGTGTGACTGGTGCTTTCACTCAGATCTCCCTTTGAGGCTTCACTAACACCTCCTAGCTTCTCATACATCTAACTCAACCAGCTTTCATAGACGTGACTCCATTTCCAAAAGCAGTGAGCCAATAAAACACTGGCCTCAAGATGTCACAAGCAGGCGAACCCAGCACCTTCCAACACTTCCATGCAGTAGTTTTAACCTGACATAGTGACGGGCTAATCGCATTCACTGTCCATAGTGACCAGATACGTCTCTGGCCAGCCCTCAACTGCCCACTGGGAACATGGCCCGGCAGTCCAGCCACCCTTATGCCCAGGAAGCAAGCGCGCAAATCCAACCCAGAACTCAAGGCAAACCTTGAACTCACAGAGCCAAAAGCTCCTGGCGCCTTGGAGGGCTCCCAGAAGGCTGGCTCGGGTCTGAGGGCACTGCCTGCCCCCGAAGGGCTGCAATGAGAGGCCCTGCTGCCCGAGGCATCACAGCATCGCCTACATCTCTGCGCCTTGCGCACGCCTTTCTGCCACCTCCCTCCGGAGCGGGCTGCCAGGACCACCTGCACCGTTTAAGCCCTGCCTGGTAGCAAAGGGTGATGGGCAGAGGGGCAAGGGCTCGCCTTCGGGCCATGGGGGACCCTGGCCGCTGGTCCCGCGAGCCCGGCATAAACACAGGCATCGGAAAGAGAACTTCCCACCCTGGGCTCTGCGGCCTCCCACCCGGGGCCTCCACCGCCGACTGCACTTACTGTCAGTCGCCATGGTCCGGTTGGGGGCTGCGCGGCGGCCGCCGGCGTCTGGGGGACCCTGCGCGGAGCCCAGCCGGGCGCGCGCTCCCCGCCAGGCCCCGCGCGCTCGGGGGCCGCGCAGCGCACAGCCGCTCCCGTCGCGCGCCCCCGCCGCGCCGCCCCGCGCCCAGCCGCACTGTCTCCTGCCCCGCCGGCCGCGGGGGCCCTGAGAGCGGATCCGGCTGGCAGAGCCAGCTGAAGTAAGGCACCAGGCGGCTGACCCACCCCTCCCTACCTCCTAGCATCTGCCTCCTCACCCCCAACCTTCCCCAGACAATGAATACAGCAACTTATAAACACGCTTCTGGCCACACCAGAGTCACCTCTCCAGGCTACCTTTCCCACTACAGTCCCCCGCTACATTCTTGTTTTCTTGTCACCTTTCCCAGTCTCCACTTCATCCCTGCCTGGAGCTTCCTACCTGCGGCTTGTGGCTTGGGACAGAGCGTCAGTGCTCAACCCCAGCTGGAAGGAACAACGCATGAAAAAGAGTTGAGAGTAGGAGGCAACGCTGAACCAGGTGAGGTGCATGATGTTAATCCCCCAGCGCTCAGGAATTCCTGGGAAACCCCCAACACACCATCCGGGAAGGTTCCACGCGTCCTATGCCCCTCATGTTACCATCTATTTTGTCTCCAATGGGAAAACAGCATCTGGCACACAGTGGGCTCTCAGGAAATAACTGCGGGGTGGATGACTATATGACTGAAGGCCAACTAACATTGGATGCAGACTGGGTGAGCCACGAATTGACAGAGGGCCAAAACACAGCCCTGCCAGCTGACTAGCGGATGCTGGAGTCAGTGCATCAGCCAGAATGAGTGAGCCAGACATCTTGTGCCTAACAGGCCATTTGTGTTTCAGGGGGGTCTATGAGCTGAAGCTGTCTGTGAAAGCTGAATATAGCCATCTTCTTGAAGACCAGAAACCAATTTCTGATGGACTCTTGGTATGTAGGGGGCAATGGTATATGAGACCCCCGGATCCCTTATGTAAAAGAATCAAATGGCTCAAACATGTGTCCTAAAGCATATGGCAGGCTAGTTTCTTCTCACAGATGCAATCTGTTTGATGCACTGGGGATGCACATTCAGTCCAATCAGTGGGGACCACCCCAGCCCTGGGCTAGACGCTGAGAAGACACTGGAGTAAGGCACAGTCAGAAGCAGCTCCCATTTGGCTGGGCAGACACAGGAAATGACCAGAGAACAACACGGGAAGAGCAGGACTGAGCTAAGTCTAGGCTTTTGTTTATTTTTTTTAAGATGGAAAATTGTTCAGCAGGAAAGATGTTTCTGTCCACATAGTCAAATATATAAAAAGAAAAAACTTCACTTTTCTATAACAATTAACCTTCTGGCCCAAGTCCCCATTCTATCTATTGTTAGGAAGTTTGATATTTAGAGTAAATTCCATCCATGCAGGTTTTTCTCAAGCAACTTAGAGTTTTCCTTTCCTACTTTTTCTTGCAATTGTATCCCCTTTAGGAGGAAAGGGTCAGATAGCATCAGGGACGTGAAGAAGTATCTGGCCATTGGGCACCATCTCACCCTGTGATGGACCTCTTCTGTCTGGACTGCAGAGCTCATCAAACCCCCAGTCGTGAATGGCCTCCAGTTACCAGTCCGTGAGTTCAGTAGCCACAGCTCTGCCCTCTCGCCCACACCCTAAGCCTCTCCAAGTCTTTTTCTCCTTGACTTTCCTATTGCTCTTGAGAGGAAATGGGCTGTTTGCCCACGGCCTTCTAGGGAAATCCATGAGGGAGTCTCGGGCCTTTTCTAACAGGCCACACAACCATTTCTTTCTTAGGACTCCCTTACCTTGGTGGCGAAGGGGAACTCTGCATGCTGTGCCGACAAACTAGATGTTTAACATGATGTGAGACAAAGATCCCTTCGGTCTCAGTTTTCCCAACCTATCTGGAAGTTCTGTCATCCCCCCTAGTACTTGGATATGGAACTTTTCTCTAAAAAAGGAATGGAAGGAGTGGTTATGTTTTTTCAACTACATGTAACCGCACACTGGTATAACAAGGAACACAGGAATGCCTGTGAAGACTCAGACTCTTTCCACCTCCCTACTCTGTCATCCTCAATTTGTTGGCAGCTGTTCGCCCTCATGATCACAGTAAGATTGCTGCAGCACAAAACCCCAGATCCTCACATGACAACATTTCAAAAGTCAGAGGAAGGAATATCCCTTTTCATCTCTCTTTTTATTAGGGAAGACACTCTTTGCAAAAGCCCTCAGAAGCCTTCTCCATCAATTCTAGCTGTGACGGAGTCTGGGCTGGGGTGGGGGCGCTGTCTGTTACGAACAGCCTCTGTGATATGCCAGCAAAGAAGGGGTTAGGGAAGGGCTGTTGGGCATGTCTTCATTTGTCTTCTCACACTCCTGGGAGAATCTCACCTCATTGCTCTCCTTTATGACCCTTTCTTTCTCTATGGCCCAGAAAGGCTATCTCCTAGGGGCTGGAAAACTGACTCTTAAAATATCCTGCTTTCTTGCAAATCTTTGTATCTCATACACAGACCTTAGCTTTTAAAATTCAAAGGCTGAGACGTTGGCTCCTTTGGTTCTCTACACAACCTAAGCAGTAGATGCCATGATCTAGTTAGAGACAGAGAGACCCACATGGTAAATGGAAGTACATAACAGGAATGAAAAATACACAAGTCCGTATGTATAAAACCAGGATTCTAGTAGTTACAAGGAAAAGGAGGAGCCATTGGAGAGGAAGGATCTAAAAAATAAAGGCAGGAATGGGCATTAGATGAAAGAGTGGCAGGCATTACCAACATAGGCAGAGTGTCACCTTGGAGAGAAAGGCCCATTTCGGTCTCAGAAACTTAAGTCAAGGGAAAAAAAGTGATGGCCCAAAAGGATTTTGTGGTCAGAAGAGGAACATTGAAAGAGTTCAGGCATGCTGTGTGGTCTCCAAGTTCTCTGTAATGTAGGATGTATGCTTAGCTGCCAAGAAGGAAGGGAGTAGACATGAGGTTGAGACATTGGGAAATTCCCAACTTCAGACATTGGGAAAGGATTTAAGCTGCCTCCATTAGGAAGACGAGTGGGAAACCAAAGATAAATACCAGAGGACTTCCAGCAGTGAGGGCCCACCTGGAATTAGACCTCAGGAGCATAGGTGTAAGGAAGCCAGGTGCATGCTTTCTCCACCTTCACTGGGTAAAACAGGTAATGGAAGGAGATGGGACTTAAAGGAAGGCCAAAATGAGAAGGGATTCTAAGTCACTGTGTCCTCATAACAGCCAACCACAGGGCTCGAGGGGTTGGAGGATAAGTGAAGCCACAGCAGGACTGAGGAGGGCCTGAGAGAAGGCAGAGGAGCCCAGGGCCTCAAGACTCTGAGGGTGGCAAGTAAGCGATGCTTGGATGCCCTGGGAGAACATTAGTTAGCTATGAGGCTGTAAATACATAAAGGAGGTCAGGACAGAAGAACGACCAGACTGAACAATTGTTTATAAAAAGTTTTAGCTAAGGTACAAATTGATGGTTGCCAGATGGTAGGGGAGTTGGGGGAATGGGTGAAAAAGGTGAAAGGGATTAAGAAGTACGAATAGCCAGTTATAGTCACAGGGATGTAAAGTACAGCACAGGGAATATAGACAACAATATTGTAATAACTATGTATGGTGTCAGATGGGTACTAGTCTTATCAGGGTGATCACTTTGTAAGATATATAAATGTCTCATCACTATGTTGTACACCTGAAACTAACACAATATTGTATGTCAACTGTAATTGAAAAATAAATTTAAAATAACATCAAAATTTTAAAAAATATTTTAACTAAGGTATTTTAAGATTATTACGGGGCTCTTCTGACTTATTATTTGCCATAATTGTGATTCAAATGTCAACATCAACACTGCTTGAGTTCATTTCCAGTATAAGACAGGACTAATACCTCCCATACACACTGCTCAGAAATTACCATAGAGGCTCTGACCCTTGGCCTATGACCACATCCTGTTGACTGTCACACTCTGGCCATAAACAAGAAATGAGGGCAGGGAAGGGCGAAGGGATGAAGCCACATACTCAGCAGGTCTGCGTCACTATAGAGACTATTTTTGGTTGAAATAGCTATTGCTTTCGCTTTGTTAGAGTAGGTGAAAATAGAAAACTTATTTTAACTATGATTTGTGCATATAGCCTATGAGCTACTGAGCATTTTATATGACAAGAGTTTTTTATTGTTTTGCATAAAACTTGCCTTTGATTTTCATCCAATCTCTGTATCTGCCCTAAGCCTCTGAACTCAAATACTTCATAATATTCAGATATGACATGGATTGTGGTAATAAACCAAATAAAGCTTTTCCAACTTCTTTCAAGCCATTAAATTTTGACACTAAATTATGATCACATAACATTTGAGTGAGTTAAATGAGTTAATAAACTCCCAAGAATACTAAGTATAATCTGGGTAACCTAGGAGACACTCAGGACACAAATTCAATGAAGAAAGTTGAGTAATCTCTGGGTAACTAGGAGGCTACGGTCTCATTCCTTCCTGCAATAAAAATTGTAGGGAATGCAACCTTTGACAGAAGATGAGATCAGTGTTTATGCACCTTCACCCCAAGCGCTCATTGATGGAACAGGGCAGGTAGAACTCAGGCAGAAAGCTTGAATCTTACTGACCTGAGGAGTCAGGCAATGTAGTTTGGGCTATCAGGGTAGCTAGAAATCAAGCGGGGAAATCCTGAAGGCAGCAATTACAGAGAGGGTAACCCTAAAATGTGAGTGTAAAATCCCCTCAGATCTTAGGCTACAAGCAGGACAAGAACCCCATTGATTCCAGGGCAAATCAACTGCTGGAGAGCTGAATGTGCTGAGCAGATATTTCAGCAGCTGCCCACCCAGTGGTCTCCTGAGTTCAAAGTTCAAGCCCTGCCAGGGTAGTGATGTGGCAAACGCTTTAGGCTTTCCATTAAAACTTAAGAAAGGCCACATCCTTAGAAATAAAGGCCATACCACGACTAAGGTATCTGCCATAAAACCAAGGACGAAACCAAAACAGATCCAGCTGACAAGCCTACAGTCAAACCCCCACAAGTTCAAGATGCTGTCAGTCATTTAACTGCCTCCTAGTACAACACTCAACACTCTTCAGTGGGAGATGACAGAATCCAGTTCCTCTAATACGTATCATTACAGACACACACACAAAATTACTAAACAGGGAGAGAACAAGAAAATGTGACCCACAGTCAAAAGAAAAAAAGCAATCAGCCAATAGAAACATACTGATGACCCCAATGTTGGAACTAGCAAAGACTTAAAAACAACTAGGTAAGTATATTAAACAATCTGAAATAAAAGATGATTAAGAAATGGAGACTTTCAGCGGAGACATGAAAACTATGAAAAAAGAACCAAGGGGACCTCCTAAAATTGAAAAACTCCTATACCTAAATTTTAAAAGTTATTGGATAAAGTTAACATCAGGTTGAATACATAAGAATAAAAACATTGTGGGCTTGAAAACAAGTTGAAAGGAAGCATCTAGTCTGAAGCACAGAGAAAAATTACTAGGGAAAAAAAAAAAAAGCCACCGTGGCCTCTTGGGACAGTATCAAGCAGTTAAAGCACATGTGATTGGAGTACTGGAAAGAGAAGAGTGAGACCTGTGCAGAAAAATACATACAATGGACTGAAAGAATAAACCACGATAGGCACATCAGATCAAGCTGCTGAAAACCAAAACCAAAAAATTCTTAGAAGCAGCCAGAGAAAGGGGGCATATTGTATACAAGGGAACAAACGTAAGAATAAAAACTAACTTCTCATCAGAAACAACGAAGGCTGAAGACAATGGAACAATTTTTAAGGGCTAAAAGAAAAAAAAAGCTGTCAACCTAGAGTTCTAAATCCTACAGAAATAACTTGCAAACATACGGGTGAAATACATTTTCAGACAAACAAAAGCTGATAGAACTTATCTCCAACAGAGCTGAGCTACAAGAAATCCTTAAAAGAAATTCTTCAGACTGAAGGAAAATTATTCCAAAATGCTTCAAGCATAATTTATGTAAAGAGTACTTGAATGGTTTATATGTGGGTAAATGTTGTTGGGGTTTTTTTTTCTTCATTTTTCCTTTGTTTAAAGCAAGAATAAAAATTTATAATGAGGTTTATAACATATAGAAGTAAAATATATACCAATGTCACAAAGAATAGAAGGGGGTTTAAATGAAATTATATTCAGCGATGATATGCACCCCTAATTTTTCACATGGTAATCCCTGAACGAACCCAGGTTTCTGACCCCTGAGCAATCTCTTAACCACTGTACAATGCTGCTGCTTGTCTAGTGAACATTTTTACCACTACTTGATTACTCACAAAGTTGCAATAATGACAATAATGTACAGCATCATTATCATTTTTATCAAATCATGATTGCACTGAGAAATCCATGAGGGTCCGAAGGCCTGTCCTAACCATTTCTAAACTGCAGAGTTAGGTCCTTCCACATAATCTGCTGTGCCTTGTCGCTTGTGACCCTGCTAACTGGCCACAGCTGACTGTACTATGGATCTATGCTTTAGCTAAGGGCAGCCATCCTTTGGTGGACAAAAGGGAGGCCAGAATAACCCAGTAATCTCAGTAATCTGTGCCCGGTCATGGGACTCTCTTTTGGATTATAACTGGTAGAATCAATCAGACCTCTTTCAGAGACAGTAAGAAGAAGTAGCAGAGAAACAAATGTGCAGAGAGATGCTGGAAAATACACGAATAAGAGTACGCATGTTGTGACTACATAGCAATGGACATTCATTTCAAGACAAGGACATCCACGCTGCTGTATTCACTACATGACTAAGATCCATTTTTTCAGCTTTCCAAGAAGCTGTGCCTCTGATGAGACAGTTACTTTATTGTCCTCTGTATTCGTAAAATAAGCCTCCAGCATTTAAGATAAAATGCCTTTGTTCCTCGCAACCTCAAGGAGGCTGTCCAAAGTTATCTTAAAAAAAAAAAAAATCCAGACCTGCAACATACAGCACATTAAACCAAACAATTCAGGCATTAAAAATACCACATAGAAAGAGGTTATACAGCCCGAGGCACCGGCATTGACTTTCATACAGGGAATTTTTTAAATGTGCCTTGAAAATTACTACATAGTTGTTCAAAAGGTAGATGAAAATGTGAAGTTAAGCACCCACAGAATCCTCTCAATGCCATTTAAAGAGCAAGCATTCTTCAAACTATAATTTAATTCAAGAATCAAAGATAAATTGGGAAGGCATTAGTAATTCTGCATATTTTCCTAGGCTCTTTATGTCAAAGCAAAAGTAATTTTCAGCGCATAACATTCATTTTTAAAGATACCTCAATTAAAGATATTTTATCTATATATGTGTGAATTTTTTGTTATTACTAAAATAGGCTGCTAGGAAGAGGATACATAACTAATTCAACTTGAAAAGGGAAACCAGGTGCTCCTTAAGTTGTCACTTGAGCCATACGAGCTTTGTCTGATATCAACCTGAGACCTGTGTAAATGCGTAACCTTTTGATTATGATGACTTAAGAAAATCACCTCAAAAATCACATTAAGCACTAATAATCACTCTGGTTTTCCTTGTCTTCCAAGTACATTTTAAAAGCTTATACTTTCCAGCAGTAATTATTTTGAAGTTTAACATTCATATCTTTGTATTTTCAAAGTATTATGCAGTTCTTAATATTTTTGACAAGTCAGTAAATACTTCTATATTATTTTGAACTTACAGCTAAGAATTTAAACAAAAATAAATTTTTTTAAGGATACACAATAAATTAGTGGCAGAACTAGGATACGAATTTTTGACTTCTTAGTTTCTAAGTGAGAAAATTACAAGTATTCGAACCATTTAAATAAATGCATTTTTAGTGTATTTCCCTTTCACTGTTCTGGAAATCCCTGGAGATGACAGTGTCTTTGCCTAAAATTGGTTCCTTATCCCTCCTTTGGCAGAAAATACTTTGCAGATGGTACAACCATGTTTATTTCAGGGAGCACACACTTTAATTGGGTGTTGTGAGATTGGGAGTGTTTCCCACACTCAGTATAATCCCTCACAGTTAAGAAACCTTCGAAGCCATAAGAGGAAGGGGTTATAAACCCAGATGGGATCTTACGTGTGCTTCCCACAACATAAACTCATAACAGCAACAGAAAAGAAAACAAAGACAACACACAGGATTTCTCATTCAGAACCAAACATTTCCAGGGTAGTTTCCTTGTGAAGAAATAAATTACAATACTTTAATTTCAAAGTGAAAATATTCCCCTGGTAATCATCCATACAAGCTCCATTTCTTTATGGTCTCACTTCTTTTATTCATGGTTTGTTTGTTTTTTAGATTCTTCAAGTAAACCTGGCATATAACATTAAAACTGCTTTAATTCCAATCCTCTACTGTGAATAATACTTTCATATATTAAGATTTCTGAAAGTGGTATGATTTTAAAATACAGCTTTGGTTTATAACACTGCCACAACGTGTCTTCCCTTACAAAACATTTAGTAAATATTTCATATTAAATCATGTACTTATGGTGTGGTACAGTTATTTTATAATTAGGTTGGAAATACAAATAACTTACTTTAATAGGTAACTATTATTTGTACCTCACATTTTAATTCTGAAAACCACTGTTAAACACAAGTATTTTCTATTTGAATTCTTTTCAATTAAATTCCAATTTCACATTTAAAGCAAATCTATCAAGTGATTCACACTCTATCTTCACAATATATTCATGAAAAATTTGCTATGAGCTCAAGTATTGCAGTCTGTCAGAAATCAATAACAACTCACATCTGCTTAGTACATTTTGTTACTTTTATCTATCTTTCTAGATTTTCTGCTGTTAAAATCAGGCTATATTCAATTGACAATAATTAGAAAGATTGACAACCAGTATAATGCAGGTGTGGAGAGTCCCTTGCAAATACTGTTATTAGGAATGTATACTTGCAGTTTTTTTAGTGTTCAATTTGGCAATAATTATCAAAATTATAAAATTATGCACACTTTTGACAAGCAAATTCATGTGCATACTTATCTAACAGAACTACCAACATATGTGAGCCAAGATATACACACAAAGGTCAATGTAGCATTGTTTAATAGTGAAAAGTGAAATGAACCTACCTGTGTAAAAAAGATATAACATAACAGGCCTGAGACTGCTACCCTTGGAAAGCCTTGCTGGTAAGGTTGGCCCTTGGCTAGCATCTGGGAACTTGGCTGGTAAACAGTTCCCTATACTGATATAAAGCTTTCCCTGAGTACCCAAACCTGGATATATGAAGCCATCACTGAACTGACGTACTATAGTATATAACCCAGAGTCACCCAGCACCAAGACTCAAATGGTTATAAAAAAAATACTTTATTGTTTAAGCCATTTTGAAATGGTACATTAGTGCTTACAGTCAAAAGTATCCCTCTGGATTTCCACTTCTGCTGACTTGTACAAAATGACACTGAAATTATAAGCCAAAGCCCTGTATTTGTATCCCCAGATGCATCACTTACTAATTCTGTGAATGTGAGCAAGCCACTTTCCATCTGGAGGTAGTTTCTTCATTGTACAAGTGAAATGATACCTTGCATTTATAAAAACTGTTATCAAAAAAATAGAAGGCAAACCACTATATTCTGTACAATGTTTGTAAACTTTATTGATCAGACAAGTTCTAACAAATAACCTGGTATATAAATAGCCAATAATGGACCCATACCTCCAAGTGCCCCAAACCTGGAATATTTAAATACCAGAAGCTCTGCCCATCTACATTATGAAAACTGTCCCATCTATTACCAGAAACATCTGAAATCAGTCGTGGGAAACAGTTTTGTTTAGTGGCTAGTGTGATAATATATATTTTAATACATTAAAGTTTTATTTGGGTTAGCATTAGTATTTTGTTTTGAAAAGATTACAGATATCACATGTTGTCACTCCCAGGACATTTACAGAATTCCTAAATACACGATGCTGGAAAACATGGAATAGATTCAACTGTAAGACAGCTGAGCCAACCACATGATTATAGAGATGGTCTGCTATTGGTAGCAATTCAAATAAGATGGCTCAGGCAATCTCCACTTAAATGCCTCAAATGAGAAATTAACAGAGAGGCACATTCAGGAAGTGATAGAATTTTTTTCAGAGTACCAACTGTTCTGTACCATAGTCACATTCTGGAATTAACATTACCATTTTTAAAGTTTTATTAGAAATAATGAGTACTTAAATGTTGTACTCAGTGTATTTACTAATTAAATATAGATATATGGACGATGTATACATATACGTACACATACATGTATACTTGTAAATGTCAGGCCAAAGGAAGCTTTACAACAAGCACCAAAGAATATTTAACTGGTTGCAGAGGCAAAACTGAGCTTCCTAAGTTATCAATCACATAAGTTACTAACCATGTAAGTTTCATATATTAAAAAACAAAGCAAGTAAGATAAAAACTTTAATGCACTTAACCATACGACATATAAAATAGTTAATATACATCATAAACAAATCCATTACCAGATCACAGATAAAAAATAATTAGCCATTCACATGTAATAAACATTAATATTTCAAGGAAAAAGATTTTAGATACAATAGTTACTATGACCATAACTGTACTAACATAGTATAAGATCACAAAAAGTTGTAGGAAATATTAATAATTTGCAAATAACAAGATTACTTCTATTACATTCTAAATCCAAATTTTATCTCCACTTATGCAGATTTCATAAAAGAAAATGTTAAAATTAAATTTCAGAATAAATTCTTATTTCAATTTTTTGTACTTTAATCCTAGAACTATGTTAAAGTATTGCCATTTCAAAGGTATAACCTACAGTTTCTCAGAAGAATTATTTTTAATACTGTCAGTCTTACTGTATTTCAATACACAAAATATAAATCTTTTCTTCTGTCAGAAAGTTCAAAATTAAGAACTCTATGCCAAGCTCTTTGTTCTTTGTTTTCTTTTCCTCTTGGGTGCAGTGAACTCTAAAGACATAAAATTAAGAAGTCTGTCAGATCCAAAGAAATTATACTTAACTGATGACATACATTAAACTAGACAGATGTTTAATAGGTATTAAACAAGAATGCCATCACAGCAAAGCTCCCATAAGGAATCTCAAATCTGACATATACATGATTTTTTTCTTCAAAATGATACTGTAGTTGAAAACTTACTAACGTAGACTCTAGTCATCTTAAATCATAGTTAATAACAAGCTACTCTGAAATTGCTTCTTGAGTATGCCCTCCCTATAATGAGCACGGACCCACATGCAGGATTTGAAAGGTATCTAGGCCAGTGCCAAGAGAGATAAAGTGCCTAAGACTTCAATTTCATTTCAATAAACCTGAAAATGTAATCCAAAACACTAGTACCATACATCTTTTTGGCTACCACAGCAGACGTCAGAGGCAACACACGTATAAGTGTCCACCTAGAAACAGCTGTGAACCTAACAGTTACTGGTCATTAAACACAAAGAAAATCATAGGAGATACAAAAACACGGAAATTATGAAAGATGTAAAGAAATATTCTCCACCAATTAAAACAAAAGCATAATGACAGGAAAAGGAATGAGAAAAGACAAAGAAAAAAATGAAAAAAGAAAACAGGTTCCCAGAAGAAAGGGGCAGCCAGGACAGACAGCAGCAGGCCACAAGGACACACTGCCCAACAGAAAGCAGGTCACAGGTCTGGAAAAGACCTCTTTAAAAAGACAAAACTGATAAAATGCCTAATGTGTCTGAATTTATGAAGAAAAGATTTACACAACTGAGGAAGTGTTTGGGGAATATCAGTGATAAGTACACAGAAAAAATAAGTTAAAAAGGCAAAAAAAAAGTTATTAAATCACTAGGAAAAACAATGAATGCATAGATTAAGGAAGAATCATAGTCTATTACACAGTCCTACTGCCCATGTTTTGTAAATGCTAAATAACCTATACAAATAAAATGGAGAGGGTGGGGCTGGGAAGCACACGTATTTGGGGTGGGAGGTGAAGAATATAAGAGAACTAAATCCTTGCCTTCCTCAGTGGGAAGTCAATGGATAATCCAGAGATTTAAGTATTAAGAAATGATGATACAAACACATTATTTAGAGACACAGAGTAAAGACCACAATAATTCGTAAAGAGTTAAAAGTGATTATCTCTGGGGAGTTAGAAATGGGAATCAGAGTCATAAGACTATGGTTCCTTATAACAGGCATTATAAAATTATTTGAATTGTTAGATTATGTGCTTATCTAATTATGATTTAATGAAAACCAAATTGTTAGAAATCACAAGCTGATAGATTTTGGAATAGGACTAGCCATAAAGATGTATGATTAATAGTTCAAACACAGTAAAAGCCAGAAAGTAAGACTGGCGAGAAAATACAGCCTGAAACTCACCATGAGATTGTGAAGGACTGTTTTAAGCTGACATAAGCAAACCACAGAAGCACTCAGATTTCTGAAGAAATAAATACTCCCTTTTACTTGTCTATTCTTCGTTGTCTATATGCTTCATAGTACCCTGTTTCTCTTTACTATAATGTACTAGCTTGTTATCCTCCCAAACTAAACTGTAAAGTCCTTGGGGTACAAACTGTATGATTCTCAACAAATTTTTACTTGGGTCCACTATGGCTGGTCACTGTGCTCAGATCACACACTACACATACTACAATCATTGTGATTAAAATAAAATGGTTGTTAAATTCTTGTGGTACATATCTTTATATCCCTGTATCTAAGTGCTTGAAACACAATAGACACTCAATAAATGCTTGCTGGATGAATACAGAGCCCAAAGGGCAAAAAATCAACAGGCATTATTATTAATACACATCATATTCATTAGCACTGATGAATTATCAATTGCTACTTTTAAGTGTCTTAACAGTATGATTAATACTAATCTCCAATGTGCCAAAGATAAAAACATCACAAGAACATACAGCCATTCATCATGCTCTTACTACTCTATGAGCATAGCTTTCCTTCAGTAGTTTGACAAAATTTGATCTGTACCTGATTCACTATAGCTTTTGTTCTCCTCATCCTCTTCTGTAATTACAGGCATACTCAGACTTAAACATTTATCTTCCTTATGTATATTCTGCATATTATCTGGAAATAGAAAAAAATGATTTTATATGAAAACACAGAATGTTACTCTTTCAAAAAATTTACACAAATAATGTCATTCTTACAACATAAAAATTATGTTTAAACTAAAAGCTGAAATTGTAATGGTAAACAAATATGCATTTAAAATACATATCTTTTTTAAGTATTAATATATTTCTATCTATGCTTTGAAAATAAATCTTCCATTAAAGAAAATGGAAAAATGAAGAAACAAAATTAGCCAAACATAGATTTCTTATTCAATCTTTATCACACCGCACAGGTTAAATCTGCTGACATCAGGGAATAATCATGTGTGTTACTTCAACTTTATTAGTTAATCTTAAACGTAATTTTAAAGTTAATAGCTTTGTTTTTGAATGAAGACACACTTTCTTTTATCGCCACACATGCTCTGCAAGATATATTTCCCAAGTCAAAATCTGCCACTGACTTTCCATTTTCCAAAACATCGAAAGTTTTCTCCATCAACCTTCAGTATGGATCAAATCCATTGTCATTATCAGGTCTCATTTAACACATAACTTCTATGCCCTAACAGCAACCCCAACCCCAAAGTCATTCTTTATTCCTCATGCTACTTTATTCTCAACATTTTTAGCACCTCGTATATTATAATTTGTTTCGTTATAGTCTGCCTCTTCCCACTAGATAAGCTTCATAAGGATAGATTTTAGTTTAAAATGATGTATCCAGCACTTAGGAAAGTGCCTGGCATACAGTAGGGCCTCACTAAATATTAAATGATTAGATGTGGATTCAACTACTTTATAATACAATACTTCACAGAGTATATATGTTAATAAGTGCCTGTCAGCACAAGAGGCAAATTAAATGAAGATGAGTTTAAGCTTTCTGCTCTGAACACATGTATGCTGGAATCTTAATGGTGTACAGATTTTATGAAGAGACTATTCTAAGATGGATTGAGTAAACTGTGGCAAAAAAGCTTCCATTTTAAACACAATTCGAACTTAACAAAATAATACCAACTTCCCATTAAGTTATCAAAATAGAATTTCACATTTACTTGCAAGTCCTACATATTAACTACAATAATTTTTCCATTATTTTTAAGATAATCTTTTAGAAAATCTTACCATATCTCATCATGTATTTTTAGACTTTGAACTGATAGAATTTTTTCAGTTGTTCACAAAATTATAATCAGTATGATCTATCCAAAATTATTATTATTCACAATCTTTTAGCCATGTCATAATTTTTCTAATTATAAAAATTATAATTATATGTCCATCTATATCATTATAGTGTTTTTTTAAATCTACATTTACAACCTAACAGAATTTATCCAACAATGTCAAGGGAAGGATTTTTGAGTTAAAAAAGTGGCCACTGAGAAACAAACCTTCATCTAGTCATATGATGATTAACTACATTTTAGAGATCGAGTACTTCTACATTAAATGAATAGGGTTAGAAAAGAAAAAGCAATGTTCTCCAAAACCTCTTTAAAATACAATGCTTCACCTCCTAATCATGCAGCCAGAAACCAAGGATGTTTATCTCAAAGTCCACATATTAAATACAGCTCATGAACTTCAGCCATGGGTATATTCCTCAGAACCTAATTACATTATCCGGAACCTAATTACATTTCTTTTACAGAAAACTGAAAAGAATGGCCAATCAGTTTTTTTAACATTGCAGTTAAGAAGCAGCAAAAGGGCAAAAAAAAAAAAAAAAAAATGCTACAAGCCTGCGCACTGAGGACAGAGAGAAGGCACCTATCACAACAAATGGGACAGAAAAACTATTTTTAAAAATAAGACCTACGAGCTCACACAAAAACTGCAGCCTGAAAACATCAGTATAAACCGCTCACACACATACGATATGTCTTGATTGGATCATTATATTATAAAACCAGTAAAATAACATGCTCACGAGGACAACCCTGAGTCATAGAGAGAATACTAAATTATGTTCAGGATACATTGTTCTAGAAAATAGGAGAGGATAAAAAACATTTTAGTATTTTTCTAATTATAAAAATTATAAAGGCACATGATAGAAGACAAGAAACATAAAAAATGCGTTTTAGAAAGAGATCAACCAGAATAACTAAACTTTTAAAAAGTAAATTTTGATATTTAAATCCTTAACCTCAGTCAGCCACAAAACTAATTCCCCAGAGGATGTCAGGTAGATAGTTTTACTATGCTCAAAGCTAACTGTGTGGGATGCAATTATAAGTAATAGACTTTTGCTTAATCTCAAAATAAATGATTACTAGAGAGGCAGCTACACTTTATAAAATTTACTTAAGGGCCTGTCTAATTTAAGCTCCAGACCCACATTTCTAATTACCTGACAGACAGCAAGTATAGCCGTTAAAAGATTCATGCTTGGATTCATACAGACAGCCATTCAAGTCTCACCTTTATTTATTACCTAGGTGACCTCCAACATGTGAAAAAAGTTTGGTGGCTAATAAGTGTTACATAAATAATAACTGTTATCATCTTTACCATATCATCATTACTATTACCAACGTCCTTCCAGAAACATGCATGTTGTATTCAAGGAATGGTGAACAGGTATAGCCAAACACTGAGCACCTAATTATGTGCTAGATAGTTATTATAGGAATTGGACTTGGAAAGGCAGATTGGAGCAAATTGTGTCCCCCACCTCCACAAACTTTTCATCCTGTGATCCTTATTTCTATTAAAAGCACCAACATTCCCCCAGTTACTTAAGCATTAAGTATCCTTGTCTCATCCCTCTCCATTAGCCTGTATATTTAGTCACCTGTAGATATACATTGGCTCTCATATTTGTCAGTCTGCTTGTCTAATTCCTACAACCACCTGGGCAGATACCCATTACTTCTACACCTACCTACCACACTACTCCTAAACTGATTTTCTTCAAAGAAAACTGGTCATACCATCTTCTTGCTCAGAAGTCTCAGATGATGCTCCCTCTTCCTACCAAATTAAGTCAAAATTTCTTGGTTCCACTTTAGACACATCCTTTATACTCCAAGTAAAATGGACCTCTCCCTCTAGACTTCCAACTACCTTGCCCGTTTTCATGCCAATCCCTCTACTTGTCTTAGCCGACAGAATGGTTTTATTAAAATTTTTGGATTTTTCCTAATTACTAAATATATTATCACATAAAATTCAAACATTATAGAAATTTATGGACTTAGACATTTCTCATGGTCCTATCCCTTAGAAATAACCACTGTTAATATGCTTCTAGACGTCTTCAGTGACAAATATTGTGTTCGTACCTATATATATTTTTATTAACAGAAATGAAATCATAATTGTTTAAGAAGACATCCTCACCAAGCAATGTATCAATATATTTTGGTCATATTTTCATGTCAATATATAAATAACTTTCCCCAGCTTTTTAATAACTGTAAAAAATTCCTTTGTATGGACTACCAATAATTTTATGTACTCAGTTTTTAATGTTGTTTATGTCCTGTGTGTTTCTGTCACTTGCAAAGGATAAATTACTAAAAATTGAATTGCTAAGTTAAAAGGCAGTACACTCAAAATTTTGAGAGACTCCAAATTTCTCTCTAAACAGGATGTGCCAATTTATACTCCTGTTTCAATTCAGATTTTATCTCCTCACACTTTCATCATCAATGGGTATTCAGTTATCTTTCACCTTTGCCAATTTAATAAATTATATTAAAATGATTATCTAATTTACATTTCTTTGCTTATTAATGAAGTTAAATATGCACATTTACTGTCTGTACTTTGTAAAGTGCCTGTTGGTGTCCTAGCCCATTCTTCTACTGGGTGGTGGCTCTTTTACTAAATTATACGATTTCTCCTAAAATTAAAAATTTTAACATAATCATATATGTGCTGCAAATAGTTTCACATCTTTTGCTTTTTATGAACCATAAGGCACCTCTTTTTGAAAAAACCATGAATCAAAAACACCTTTCCACCTTAATGAAATAAACTTTTAATTAAAAAGAAACTGTGAAGTAAGTACCTGGATCTTTACTAAGGAATAGAATAACAAATTACTTCTGCTTCAGAGTACTTACAATACCTTCTAAGCTAAAAAGCTGGTGAGCTGGAATAGTTACGACTAAAGATCTGAATTCAGATCACATTTTACCATACTTTCTTTTTCATGGGTTAAATCTTCCCTAACACGTCTATGTAAACTCAGTAACAAATCTTGGATGTGTTAAAGAACCTGTCCTTATGAGACTTTATGAAAATGTTTTAGTAACCACATTAAGTAATAAAATATGCTAGTGAAAACAGTAATATTTCATAAATAATACTTGTCAAAACATTTAAGATGAAATGGAACTTTCATTTCATTTCTTTCCTATCTTACACTTGCTCCTCCTCTGTTCCTCAACCACATAAAAACAAAACAACCTGTTTCTCAAGTGTTTAAGAAAGCGTCTTGGCCAGCTTACCTCTCTGCTGCACTTATACAAAGTAAAAACCTTAGAAAAACATTTTAATCTATCAGAAGTTATTTTTTTAAGTATAATCAAACTAATGAATCTTCTCATAACCTTTGGTTTGGTTTTGGTTATTGAACTATTAATAATATATAACAAAATTCACCATTTTTAATGTGCAGACCTAGCAGTGTGAACAAGTGCATAGTTATGCAATCACCACTGCAACCAAAATACAGAAAATTTTCATCATGCCAAAAATTTCCCTTAAGCTCTTTTGCAGTCAACACCTTCTTCTACCCCTAGTTTTCTGTGTCTATAGATTTGCCTTTTCCAGAATGTCTTATAAGTGGAATCATACAGTATGTAGCCTTTTGTGTCTGGCTTCTTTCATCTACTGCTACATATACGAAATTCATCCATGTCATTACAATGCTTCAATAGTCCTTTATTGCTGAGTAGTATTCTACTATATGATTATACCAGTTTGTTTACCGAATGGCCAGTTGAAGATATTTAAGCTGTTTGCAACTTTTCACAATTATAAATAAAACTACTATAAACTTTTATGTATAAATTTTTGTGTGAATATACATTTTCATATCTCTTGAGTAAATACCAAAGAGAAAGGCTGCTAGTAAATACAGTTAAGTGTATGATTAACTATTAGGAATTGCCAGTTTTCCAAAGTGACTGCACCATTACTGTATTCCCACCAGAAATGTATGAAGGTTCCAACTGTTCTACATCCTCACCAGCTTTTGTTGTAGCCAATTTTTTTGTGTTTTTTCGTTTTTGCTGACATTCTGACAGGGAATAGTGGACCGTCACTGTGATTTTAATTTGCATTTCCCCAATAACTAAACATGTTGAGCTTCTTTCATGTGTTTGCCATCCACATATTTTCTCTGAAGTGTCTGTTCAATCTTTTACCAATGCATTTTTTTTTTTTATGCCTACAGCACTTAGTATTCTGACCCTGCTTAACTTCCCAACCCATTTTTAAATGGAGTTGTTTATTTACTAAGTTTTGAAGTTCTTTGTATACTCTGGATAAAGATATCAGGTTTGTATTTTCCATGTGTTTACTCCAGTCTGTGGCTTGTTTTTTCATTTTCTTAACAGTGTCTTCTGAAGAATTTTAATTCTGAGGAAGTCCAATTTACCAATATTTTTTTTCTTTTATGGTTTGTGTTTTCTGTCATATATAAAAAAATCTTTGCCCAAACCAAGATCACATTTTCTATATTTTCTTCTATAGTTTCATAATTTTAGGTTTTATATTTAGGTCTATGATCCATTTTGAATTAATTTTTGTATATGATGAAAGGTATGAGTCAAGGATCTTTTTTGCATATGGATATAAAAGTTTCAGTGCCACTCATTGAAGATTATCCTTTTTCCTCACTGAATTGCTTTTGCACCTTGTAGAATATAAAATTAAGCATACTATATGGCTCTATTTCTAGAATCTCTACTCTTTTCCATTGATTTGTGGTCCATCTCTTGGCAGATAGCACAATGTCTTGATTTCTAAAGATTTATAGTAATTTTTAAAAACTGTTTGGCCTCTAGTTTTTTTGAATTTTCATATATATTTAAGAATCGGCTTGTTAATTTATACATAATAACCCTCTTGGGATTTTTTATTAGTATTGCATTTAATGTATAGAACAATTTGGGAGTTGTTGACATCTTAACAATACTGGATTTTCTAATTCATGAAGACCATGTATCTCTCCATTTTTTTTTTTTTTTACTCCTTTCATCGTTTTGTAGTGTTCAGCATACAGATTCTGTACATTATTTTGTTACCTATATAGTAAAGTAATTTTGCTTTTGGTTTTACTGTACTTTCTCTAAAATACTTCTAATTATTCATTGTTAATATAGTTCCAAAATACTAATCCTGAACCTTATGACCATGCTAAACTTAGTTCTAGTAGCTATAAGGTAGATTTTTTTAGATTTTCTGTGTAAAAAGTAATTTCATTTGCAAACACACAGTATTATTTCTTCTTTTCCAATCTAAACGTCTATTATCCCCTTTTATTGTCTTATCACTGGCTAGGACTTTTAATATGATGTATAATAGAAACAATGAGAGCACACATCCTTGTCTTGTTCCCAATTTTAGGGAGAAAATATTATTTCACCACTAAGTATGACGTTAGCTGCAGTTTTTCATTTTTTATCATGAATAAATGCTAAATTTTGTCAAATAGTTTGTCTACATATATTGAAATTATATAGGTTTTCTTCCTTATTCTGCTAATATGGTGAATAATAAATAATTTTATATTCCTGCTTTATATACCTGGGGTAAACCATAGTTTGTCCTAATACATTGCCCCTTTAATATATTGCTGGAATCAAGTTACTAATATTTTGCAAGGATTTTTGGGTTTATGTTTATGAGGGATACCAGTCTTTAGTTTTCTTTTCCTATAAGGTCAATAAGCTGGGAAATGTTCCTTCTGGAGTTTTCTGAAAGAACAGGATTGATATTACTCCGTTTTAAACATTTTCTAGAATTCCAAGTGAAGCCATCTGGGAATTTAGTTTCTTCAGTAAATATAGAAGTACTCAGATTTTTTAATTCCTTCTTGTATTGGTTTTAGAAATTTATATCTTTTAAGAAATATATCCATTTTATCCAAGCTATCTAACTTATTGGCATAAAATTACTCATAATTTTTCCTTATTATCCTTCCAATTTCTGTGAGGTCTGTAGTGGTATCCTTTACCTTACAAATTTTTTATTCTTAATTTTTTTTTCAGCAAATTCTCTTTAGGATATTTTTTAGGCAAAAAATTAGTCATTTGCAAATCATTATAATTTTGTAGACTTTCTCTCTGAAATTATATCTATCTCACTTCACTCTCCTGCCTAATTACATTGATTAGCCCATCAAGGCAATGTTAAATAAAATTGCGATACTTCTATATATTACCATCAAACATAAAGTGGCTTTTGGTTTAATGACACAGACACACATATACACGCCCACATACTCTTTTAAGTTAAAGAAATAACCATCTACTTCTTTCATCTGGAGCAGGGGTTGACAAACTATGGCTAGAGGCACATCTGGCCCACAACCTGTTTTCATAAATACCTCTTTACTGGAACACACTCATTTGTTTATGTATTCTCTGTGACTACTTTCACCCTACAATGGCAGAGTTGAGTAGCTCTGACAGAAATCATATGATATGGCCCAAAAGCCCACAAAATATTTACTATCTGGTTCCTTACAGAGTTTGCTGACCTAGAGGATTTTTAAAAAATCAAAAATGCATAGTAGATTTTATCAAACGTCTTCTTGGGTACTATCAAAATGAATTCATATTTTTCCCTTTAACCTATTTATATGACAAATTATATTGACAGAGTCCTAATTGCAGCATTACTGCATCCTAGAATGAATGCACTCAAAGTGTTTTGTATCCGGGATTCTTCCAATACATGTAATTTGGGATTTTTTCAGTAATATCCATAAGTGAAATTCACCTAACAGTTTTCTTCACAATATCTGCTACCTTTGTAAAAAGAACTAAAAATTCTCCTTTGGAAGAATTTCTTGATTATCCTTAACAAATGTGGTATCTCTTCCTCTGAATTCTCTGTGTACTTTAAGCAATAGAACTTAATCATATGTGGACTATATTAAAGGTAGTTAACTTCAATCTCCTTCCACTGCCTCAATATAGGAAAAAAAATTAAAAGACGGTAATATATCTTCATATACTGCTGCAGTAGCTAGGAACGTGTTTTATATTTACTAACGTTTCTAATATCCTTTTTTTCCCCTTGGGTCTGCTAATCAGATTTCGACTTCATATATGGTGAATATATATTATTTGTGCAAATTTAAAAATTTAAACTATTGAAATATACAGTCATTTCTTTAAGAACAAAATACCAAAGTTAATTTTATAGATACACTATTTCAAAAGAAAAGAAGGTACAGTTTAATTAGTGCAGCTTGAGGGAAATATGGTTTATAGGATGCTATTATCATACTTACCTTATTCTACACGTTAGTTTGTTTCACATATGAAAATTACTAATAAAATATGCCCTGAAAAATTCTAGATTGATTCTATAAGTATCTAGCTATATCACTTTGGGGCAAGTTATTTAATCTACATGGGCCTAAATTTCATCATCTATAAAACAATAAATTTGATGATTCCTAGAGTTCCTTTCAGCAGTAAAATTCTGAATATCTAAGATAATTTACTTTTAATCTCATAAGGTTCTCAAACAAGTATCTAATCCCTTTTAATAATGAAAAAACAGCAAGAGAACATTGTAAGTAAGACCTATTCATGTTTGTTGAGACTCAAAAAGACTTTAAAAAGTCACCTCTTTTTCTGGAAGACATCTTCCTTCCTGACGATTTCAATACTTCTTTGTTTCTTTTTTTCCTAGTTGCTTTGATTTGTCCTTGACCAGATGCAGAATCAGAATCAGAGGAGTCAAGTTTGACTTGACGATGCCTTCTTGACTTGGATGCCTTGAAAGTTAGAAATCCAATTAACCACGATGAATCACAAAATTAATGCAATTGGCAAAGACAAAACACACAATCGAAGCTGAGGAAAGATGTGCAGAAATACTGTCATAAAGCACTTCACCATCATACTGGCTTGATACCTGTTGCGTGTAGACACTCTTTCACCTCTGCAAAGGAAGAGTTTCCTGCAGCTGTCACCATCAGCTGCTCAAACTGGGTTAAAATGCAGTTGTGTGGTCACACGGCTGAGAAATGGAGGCGTAAAGGACAAGTACTGTTTTTACTGCATAATAACCTTTTCTTCCTTCTAATATTTTATTTTCCTTAGTTACTACCACATGTTTCGAATGGAACTACTTTACGCCTGGCTCCGGGTCTAGCCTTGTGACACTGATCTAGTCAAAATGAGTTTCACATCCCAGTGGCCACTGTGATTTGTTCAGAAGTGGGCACATGATCTGTATTGTAGGTAACAGAACTCAATGTTAGAATTCTGTTTTACTATTAGGAAGGAAAATTCTCCATGTCCACTGAACCTACAACTGGGAACACGCAAGGCTAGAGCTATCATGAACAGCACTTGAAGAAAGTGAAAGAAACATAAAAGGTAAGCAATGGAGGGAGAGTCCAAGGACTTTTTAGTTACATCAGTCAATGAATTCCCTTATGTGCTTAAGCAGAGTCCTAACTAACATAGGAGTTTTCAGTTAATGCCACATATGCAGTGCAAGTAGATATTAACAATTATTTAAAAGCTACCATGTACCGTATGTTAATTGTACCTCAATAAAGGAGAAAAACCACAACTATGCAATCACACACACATATAACAATTTATGGGAGTTATAATTTAATTGTTTAATAATTTTTAAAAAATTATTTCATAATGTCTTAAGACATACATTAAACATCAATTACCACTATATAATATGGAAACAGTTCTGGTTTAAAAGAATTTGGAATAATTAATTTATTGTCCTTGGTGCTGACATTCAACAATATTTTGTACATCATTTACTGTGATATAGCAACTATATAACACTTAACTAACCTACAGTCTCTTTTAATTTTTTTATTTATTCCCTTATATCTCTACGACCAGAAAATGATAGTAATTTCTCACAGAATAAAGACATTCTTGGATTCATGAAGAAAATCCAGGATAAAATATGGGGATTAATCACATAAATTTATCAGTGCTCCCTCCTAAAACCCACTAAAATGAGAGTAAAGGAACAAAAATGATATCACAAAACACGGATAATAAGAAACAAAGCTGCTGTAAAAAAGATAATAAAATAAAATTTGAAAGTGGGAAAGTGAGCGATACCTGATAACAGAAAGAAGAAAGCTGAAACCCTAATGACTATATTGAGGAAGTTACTAAAACACAAGCTGACCCAAGGAGATCAGGAACTGGAGTCATCAGAAATGGGACTAAAAAAAGGGTAGATAGGTTGAAAATCTACATAATAAATACTATCTCATTTCCCAGGCTTAAAAGTAAAGAACTGACCCCCTCCTATATAAAAAAAGGAGATTTGCTTCCTGGGGAGGCTAAACTAGAGAAACTGTAGGCTTGAGGAAACTGGTATAGCTGAGGAAGGGGAAAGAGCCTCTTACTGAAAATAGGTTAAGTGAAACCTGCACAAGGAATGGTAAGCCGCTCAGCTGATTCTCTAGGTAGGCTCCCCAGACACTGGTAGCTTATTTACCACCTTCCTCCCCCAGACAGGGAATGGAAGATTGCTATCTGGTAAAAATGACTAGATCCAAGAAAAAGTAATATTGAAGTTAAAAAGCTACTCTTAAATATGATCTGAGGCTCTTCAAACATTTGAAAAAACACCAAAATAAAAAACAGAGATCAAAATAAATAAAAATAAGAATTGGCAGAGGAGGGGAGGAAACTTCAAAAAACTATAATTAATATCCACAAAGAGATAAGATAATGCATCGGGGGGAGGGAGAAGAATACATTTTTTTAAGTAAAAAGATTCAGAGAAGACAAAACTCTTAGTAATAAAAACATATCAGCAGAAATAACTTAATGGTTCAGAAGATAAAATTTAATAAATCTCTCTAAAAATAGAGATTGAAAACAGAAAAGTAAGAAAAGTTCAAGAAAAGCAAAAGAGCAAAAATGCAGTAAAGAATACTATCAAAAAACAATACCAAAAATTTCTCATAACTGAAACTATCAGATCAAAAAATGCCCACCATGAGAGTCAAGGACAATGATGGGAAAAAGACCAAGTTACATTATCATGAAATTTCAAGACTCCAGGGATAAAGAGAAAATCCTAAAACCTTTCACAACCAGGAATACAAAAGCTAGAAGACAATAAAGAACGATGGCATAAAAAACTGGCATCAAAATGCCAGGTAAATACCAGAAGATATAACTAAAAGAGAAAATGTTGAAGACCGTTGCCTCTTGAGATTAGAAACCTAAGGGTGGGAAGTGGTACAGCAGAAGATTATATAAGCTATGTAGCATTGTCTGACCTTTAAAACTATGTACATGTTATCACTTCAATGAAAAATAAAAATGTAATTTAAAAAGCATCCAGTCAATTTCTAAATTATCTTACTAAAGAATAACTTACCTGAGCAATAACTGAAAAGGCCTTTGATTTTATTTTCGCTAATGATTCTGCTCTTTCGCATCTCTGGAAGTAAAAAAAAAAAAAACAGGAAGGGGAAAAAGTTAAAACACATAAACATTAAATGAAATTATGAATACCCATAGAAACAGGATTTGAGATAGAAGGTAGGGTAAAAGAAACTAACATTTATTGGACATATACCGAGTAAAGACACATACACCACATGCTCATAGCAGGTGCCATGATACCATTCTCACAGCTATTAACTGTTTTCATTAAGGATTTAAAGAGGATAAGAACAAAAGCCTTGGTGATCAGGCCAATCCCTGCTCACCTGCCTATGCCCAAAGATGGCTCTTTGTCTCATCCACCAAGACAGATGGAAAACTCTGGAGGCAGGAAGCAGACTGGTTGAAAGTGTGACAGGAAGTGAGAAACATTACAAAGAGCCTTGTTCTGCCCATGTAAAGACTCAGGACGCTGTCCACCATCATCCTTCCTACCCCTGCTGAAAACTGTTAACATCCTCACTCACAGTCTGCACCTGATGTGGTCTTTCACAAGGTTTCCAGTAAAGAACAGACTAGCTCTTCAAAGAATCCATGTTTCATAATTTTCTAAGATATTTATTATAACACTGACAAATAATTATGTTTAGTATACGTAATTATAGCCACACATAAAATAAAAAGAAGCTAATCAAACTACTGCCCTGTAAGCAATCATATAGTGAATTTTTCTGACCTCTGATTCTTGTGAATTTCCTTCTCTCTTTTCTTCTCCATCTTTAGCTTTTGATTTGGAGGGATTCTAAAAGAGCAAAACATTTATACATACACATTAACAGTTCGAATTAACTAAAATTAATTGCAAATCAATTTCCTTTTTATTACTGAAAATTAAAAGATTGTTTCATGTTATTGCAGCTGGGTTCACCACCTGACAGGATTGTGTTCAGGTTTCAGAACAGTTCTAAAATTAATCAATAAAATGCCCAAATCTTCCTAACTAATGAAGGATAACATGCACTTTTTGTGATACTTAACAAAATTGGTTTATTCTCCTTTACTTCAGGTTTTCAGAGGTCTTGGTAATGCTCATTAAAGATAGTTTATTTATTAAAAGAGTATTATAATAGATTTTTGCATTAAATCCCTAGGTCATTTGTGGCAATTAAAGTATTCTAAACATTCTAAAATGTGCTATCTCATTAAAATAAATGTGAGTAAAGGAAGCAAAGTATTTCCTTCTTCCTAAGACGTCATCTCCTAATCACTTTCTTATATATTTTTTCTAAAATTAAGTTTGAGCCAGCTCGTTTATATAATGTAAAGCCAAAAAGTGGCACTACATCTTTCTGAAAAACAACATGTAAGATAATAATACCTATCTAGCATTTGAGAAAACACTAATACATTATCTCACACATAGCAGTAAATAATCAGAAATTGCTTATGTTTACTTTTTAATAAATATTTACTAAAATAAGATGGAATAGTGGTTTCAAAGGTAAATTTAGGAAGGCTGGCCTTTAGGTTTCCAGAGTAAAATAGTTCTCCAGCTCAACATTTTCAACCATGTGTAGCCGTTACTATATAATGCAAATGCAAAGGTGAAGTATCAAATGCACAGTCACATACCTTCCTGTCTCTGTGCCACTGTTGATGCTCTAAAACTATGTTCTTAATATTGTCAAAAAAATCATCCTTTATCAAGCTGAGGGCTTTGTCTGGATTGGATTTATCAGCTGAAATTGCATGTTTCATGTTCTGATAATGATCATGAACATTCAGCATTTCCTAAAGGTGAAAAGATGTCTTTTATTTCAATTTCATAGGAGAAACTTAAAGCCAAAAGCAACACAAAATAAAATAACATTCTAAAAGTGACCAAGTTAATAAGGAATAACATGCTACAATATATTAAAAATAATATAATCATGCAAACAAAATAGTATAACCTTATTAATGAAGAGACTGCTTTCCAGGGAAATGGATTCATTGACTTCTACTCAACAAACATTAACTAATAGGCAAAGACTAATTAGTTAACATAGGACTGCATTCCAGAAGATAACAAAAATTATTTGTAGTATAACAGATCATTGATAACTAAGATCACTTTTTTATTTATATTGTTACATCAAGCTGTTTACATAGTTCTTTATTCTCAGTTGGAAATTCCTATATAAGGACTCTCATCCCATTCTCCGCAGAGATGCAGAGATGTGCTGACTTTCACAAATCTCAAAACCTATGTGCCTGTCCTCATAAAATTCATCATTACTTCAGTGTTAAGATTCAGGACTACAAGAAATAAAGGGGGATTTATGACACTATTTGAGGCATCATTTATTAATTATGCCTTCCCCCCCCCCCCCGGAAACATCCTCCAATAGGCAAGTCTATAGGGTAAGAAGAAAGACAGGACATTACAGGCAGACTTAAATCAGGAAAACGCATTCTATGATTGGTTAAAATCATTATAATAATTTTCAGTATCCAGTAGATGAAGGTATAATCACAAAATATAGTTAACAATAAAACAATTTTTTTTTAATTTCAAGAGAATAAAAGCAAATTTACCTCTAAAACATCAGAAGTGATAAGTTTCATTACACGATCATTTGGGTCCTTAAATTCTTCTGTAACTTCAGCTCGCTGAATTTTTTTCTTCATTCTATACGACAGCTATATAAATAAATAAATGTCTTTTAAAGTGTATATTTTTAAGTACAGAAATGAGTAAGACAGCAGTAAAAACTGTCTCTCAGTAAACACAGGTGAAACAAAAACAGCTCTAAGTATATAGTTATTAAAGAATCTGTTTTTCAAAGACTATTAGACTTTTGAAATAACCCTTAAGATGCCATGACACATGCTTATAAATCCAGATGAAATTCAGGAAGTTCCATAACTTGCCAGCTGATGGCAGAACCAGAACTAGAACTCCATGCTCTTTTAATCTAGTGTCTCAACTGTCATAAGATCAAAGAAATTTCCTATTTTATCAGTGGAAGCTTCCACTTTTCACTGACTGACATTAAAATTCCTCAGTCCTCTTTCAGCAGTACCCTTCCTGATGTCTGAGTAAAGAAATGAGCAAATGCAGATACTGATTTTAATTCCCCCTTCTAAATATCTGCTTAACAGATGGCATCCAAAAACACATGAAATTTAAAAACAGAGACTTTCTATAAGTATTGGAAACTATATAATAGTCTTTTATGGACAATGAAGCATAATTTCTCATTATGAAAAAAATGATCTATTTGAGTAACATACCAATTTGGGCATTGCTGTAAAGTGGAATGCTCTGTCTAGTCGTAGCTTCCTAAAAATATAAGCTGCATCAAAATGTTGTGCATTTATCAAATCTTGTTGAAATTTTAAAACTTCGTCCCAATCCTTCAAGGCAACTCTAATCTGCAAATAAGAGGAGCAAAACAGTTGTTAGTAAATATAAATCTTCTTTCACAAATGCATTATAATTTTGAAACACTGGCATTTCTATTTAAATCAGCTTGTTATAAAATTTTGTACCCGTTTCATATTTTTGTTGGGGGAAAACAACTCACCAAATATTACCTTTTGTTTTGGTTGACACAGTTGACTGTTATATAATCCATACAGTAGATACAAAGCACCAACTCTGATCTGGAAGGTGTATGGAGGTAAAAAATATCGCCAAGCCAAAGCTAAAGCTTCTTTCGTAAATGTGTTCTTTTCTAAATTTCTCATTCTACCACTAGAAAAGAGAAAATATATTATGACTTTAAGTAAATGAGTAATGAACAAAAATTAGAAGCGGTACATTCTAGCTGCTACTAGAAACAGGTGAGCCTTCCACATCTGACTGCTCCCGAATTCCACCACATCTGACTGCTCCCGAATTCAAACATAAAAACCTAATATTCTGCTGTTTCTTCTGTGTTTATGAGGCATAAGCATACACTAGGTAAACATGACACATCTTCATAAAGCATCAACTTGACTTGCTGAATTGAAGAGCAAAAAGAAAAGGGTTACAAATTATTCCTGGTTAAGAATTTAAAACATTTAATAGATTAAAATAACCATGGTTATGCTACAGAATAAAATACAAAGGTTACATGCATTTTAATATATAATGGATATTTTCCCCAATACTCTTGGGGATTCACACTAAACCTCATTTGTCTTTAGGACACCCAGATAAAAAAAAAAGTTAGAGACCACAATTCAATGTCACCCATCCCATCCTTCCATTCTGCAGAGCAAAGTTCACCAAAGTAAAGAAGGAGCAGGGTAGGAATGCAGATTCCTCTATACTCCCAAAGCCTGGGCTCTTCAAATAATAAATACAGTAAGAATGCAAATAGTATAGTACAGGCAACCAAAGCAATTTCTAAAGAAAATCCACCACTCCTCCAGTGGTCTCTACTTTTTTTCCTCATTTTAGGTTTTCTTCATTAGCTTAAAATTGAGGTAATCCTAGCAAAATTTTCCTGGACTGTCACTTTTCTTCTTTTGAATTCAAAGAAAAATTACTTTACCTCCTTAAACCTTAATTTCTACATCTATAAGACATCTATTACACCTAATTTTCAGAGTTTTTCTATGAAATACATTAAGATATAAATGCATTACATTTAATAGCTATTTAAAAATTAATTTCTCTCCTTTTGTCAACCTACAACAAATATCTCTCCATCCTCCATCCTCCACAATGCACAAAATAGAATATGAAGTATTATCATTGTCCCTATTTTACAGATAAGGAAACTCAAGCATGGTAACTTACCAAAAGTCAGTTAGTAGACTCTGATTTACATTCAGGAAGTTGGTCTCCATAATCTGTGCTCTTAACCTTTTGAACTACACACTTAAAATGTGCTAAATCAAGAGATAAAATAAGCAGAGTGTACAGGGGAAAAAAAAGAGCAGAACACCTACTTAGTATAGAAGGGCAAAAGAAGGCTTCACTGAGGAATTGTCAGTTGAGCTTAAACCTGAGTGCAGAATACGGTGGCCAGGCAAAGGGAGTTGGGAGAAAGCTCCAGGCTGAGGAAACGCCTGTAGAGAGCCACAGACAGGTGCTGGAGCAAGAAAGTGAGTGCATGAAAAGGATTAATAGATGAAGGTACAGAGATGGGCAGAGGCCAGTCATGGAGGGTCTTGCCAGCTATATTAGGGAATTTGAGCTGGATCCTAAAGGCATTGGAACCCACTAAAGCGTGGTTAGCAGGGGAGTGACATAATCAAATTTGCACTTTAGAAAGACAACTCTGTTGTAGAATGAATTCAATCGTGCAGGATTTTGTCTTTGCTTAGGTGTTTCTTTGTTTTGAAACATGGGATTCTAGGAGTACAAGCCTGGAGGAGAGCAAATGATGATGACCTGGGTCAAGGACGGAGCAGTGGAGATGGAGAGGAAAGTTCAGAAGAGCAGGCAGGCAAAAATACATATTTGGGCAAAGGCCGCAAAAGGATGCGACCAAAGCCAATGAACTCGCCCCCGAAAAGCGCAGAGCCTGAGCACTGGAGACGGCCCAGGAGAGAAGAGATGGCGTTCAAAGACTGAGGCTTTACTCAGCCTTTCCCAGGTGCGGCGATGTGGGAGGTTAGGGGAGACGCAGTGTACGGAGGCGCGAGTAGCGGACGACAAATACCCACCAGAAGATAGTCCCGAACTTCATGTTCCTCCAGAGCTCCGTGAAGTCTTCAAAGCGCACGCTGTCCGTTTCCTGGAAGCGGCTGAGCAGTGCCTCGCAGTCTGTCTGCAGGCCTGGAGGGGTCCCCATGACTGCAGAGCCCGCATACAACGCAAGCGGATCAAGCCCCGGGCGGTCGCCGAGGAAACCTGGCCCGGAAGCCCCGCCTCCTACGATGTGACGCACACGCGCTCCGTGTCGTGTTATCCGGCCCCTTTAGCTCCGCCTCCTACCGGATTTGCGCTAGTGGTCCGGCTGCTTAGTGCCCACGCATGGACGCATGCTGTTATTACAAGTTCCTTTCTCCTTACCTAGAGGACAAAGATAAGCCCTTTTAATTTCATGGAAGAGGTTTATATCTCAAGTGTCCTGTGAGTCCAAGAAGGGTTTTAGGTTTACATTAGGCTAAACTAGCTTTATCCTTCCCATCGCTGATCTTTGACGTGACCTTAGAGTGACAGAAGTCAACTTTTAGGGCTAGGGAAGAACAGAAGGGAAGAACCCACCCCTCGTGGAAAGAAGAGCTAAAGAAGGTTTGCTAAAAAATGGACTGGACTCATTCTCTTACAGTCCCTTAATATGGAGCCTAATGTGTGTCCCTCGTAGCCCTAGCAGTCTTCTGTAACTACTCTTGAGGGAGGAGCTCTTTTGTCAATACCGCACCACCACCACCACCCCTACGCTACAATCCAGCACAGTGCTTAGCAGAAAGTATTTGCTTTATATATACTTACTGATTATTTGGCTGAATTGGCTTTCTGTATACACTCCACCTCTTAGTTTATCCCTGAAGCTAGATATGGAGTAGTAGTTTTGTACTTTTCAGCATTTCTCTGATTGCAGGCCATGCTGTTTTTATTCTTCAGGGGAGTTATCCTAATAGAAAAGCATTAGGCGTTCTGTCTGTAGATGGAGGTTCGACTCACTTAGCTTTCCTGATCACTGATCTATTTTTTTTTATTTTGTGTAATATTTTATATATACGGAATAACTTATGTAACATGTTAGAAATAAGCATAGCAGTAAAACGAACATCTGTGTACGTTCTACCTGTATAGGACCCAGAACATCGCCAACACTGTCACGTTCATCTGTGAATTCCTCCTCTAACCTATTCCCCTGCCTCCACCACTACCTTAATAACGACTACCTTATTTTGTTTCTCATTCTCTTGTATACATTTCATCACATATGCATGGACCTCTAAACAATATATTGTCTACTTGTAGTTGTTTTGAGTTTTATAAAAATGGTATTGCAATTTACAATATATATTCTTTGAACTGCTTTTTAAATTTAATAATGTTTCTACAATTCATTCATGTTCTCACTCAGCTGTAGTTCATTTTCAGTACTGCCTAGTATTCCATTATATGAATATACAGTTTATTCATTATTTCCACAATGCAAATTTTGGTAGATTCCAGATTTTGATATTATAAACAATGCTATGAACACTTTTACACATGTCTCCTCTTATTTGTAAGATTCTCAGATAAAGTATATGAAGCCCACTTAAATTTCAATTTTAGATCAAATTTAAAAGTTATTCATTGTATATCTTAAATACAGTTTAACTGGGCAAACTTTATGTTTTCTAAAGTTGGTAATTGTATATATTACAGCAGTCTAGAATATATCTACAAGTGGAATTTTTGGATGATAATCGGTGCAAATGTAAAACTTTAAAAGATAATGTGGAATGGTTTTTCTAGAGTAGTCGAACTGATTTAGGCTTCACTATCAGTGAATGAAAGTTCCCAGTTCAGCCATATCATTTCAGAACTCTAGTATCTAATTGTGGTCATAATAAGCATTTCTCTGATTATTAATATAGTTGTGCATTTTCTTAAATTCTAATTTTTCATATTCCTTCCGTTGTGAAATGCCTGAGTTATATTTTGTCCATTTTTCAAATGGGTTGGTTTGACTTTTTCATATTGATTTGCAAAAGCACCTTATATATTCTGAATACTAAACTGTTTGTTTTATGTATTACAAATATCTTTCCCCAGTTTGTAACTTATTTTTATTTACTATCTTTATGGTGATATTTTATGTACAGACATTCTTATTTTAGTATAGTCCATTTTAAAATCTTTTCTGATGAGGACTTTTGTATCTTTAAGCCACACGTATTTTCCCTATATTACATTTTCCCTATATTTCCCTATATTACATCATTAGTTAAGCTAATACCAATAGTACAACTAATAAACCTTGAATGCTCAGTGGCTTAAGGCAAATGAATTTATTTTTCTTTTACATTAAGTTCAATTAATGGCAAGATGGGGCGGGAAGGGTTCTACTGCAAGAAGTCACCTGGAGACCCAGGCAGATGAATATTTGCCATCTTTGGCCATTGGCTTTCAAAGCCATCCTGATCATAGACAGCTAGCCTGTAAGTAGGGGAGGAAAGAGAATGTGAAAGATTGAATGAGAGAATTGTTTAGGCCATGTCTGAAATGGTGTACACTCAAAGGGTGGTTCACCAACCTCTGCTGGTCAGCAAACTCCATCACCCAGTAGTAGGGCAACTGAGAATAAGTGTTTGTAAACTTTGAATAAACAATTCAACAAAGTAATTTTATGTCTGTTGAATCTAATAATTAAAAAATGGGCTTGTATTTGGCGTGAATTTTTAAAGTTCAATTATCTGGTAATTTATTTTTTAGTTTACAAAAGTACTGGTCTACAATAAATTGGGAAGAACTGGTGTACCATTTCAGTCCACATTCCATTCGCCAGAACTCAGTCACGTGGCCCCATTTAGTGGCAAAGTGACCTGGGAAATGTAATCCCTAACTGGGAAACCTGCTCCCAGCAACAACTCCAATCTGTGGAAAAGGTACAAAAATTGTATCTGGGTTATAGATATCTATCTACTTTACTACACTAATACCATACTCTAATAACAAAAGCTTTAACAAATATCTAGGAAGGAAAATTCTCTCATCTTATTTTTCTTCAGGAGTATCTTGACTATTCTTGGGTTTTTGCTTTATCATAGAAATTTTAAATTCAACTACTTGCCAAATTTCTCTAACAGTACCTCTTGGATTTTGATTGCATTAAATCTATAAGTCATTTGGGAAGGAATAACATCTTGATTATATTAAATCTTCCTATTTATGCATTTAAGTCATCGTCAGTAAAGTTTTATAATTTTTCTCCAAGAACTTTTTACATTTCTTTTGTTGGATTTATTCCTATATACCTCGTTTTTCTATGGCTTTTGTATCTGATATCTTTTACTTCCTTACATTTTCTAACTGCTGATTCTAATATATATAAATGAAATCGAATTTTATATATCGATCTACTGACTATATCCAATCCCCTGTTAAATTCTTATTAATTATAAGTTTTTTCTATAGGTTCTTACAGGTTTTATATATAGATCATATCAGCAGCTATGAATAATAAGTTTGCTTTTTCCTTTATAATCCTTGTTCCTTTTATTTCTTGTTCTCCTCTTATTTCATTTCCCTAGCTAAGACCTCCTATACTATGTGAAATATAAACATAGGAGCAGGGGCATGTGTCTGTTCACTAATATACCACCAGCACCTAAAAGCACTTAGTACACGGTAGATGCTCCATGAAGTCTAGTGACCTTTTCGTTTTAGTTATTTTACTTTCCAATTCCAGAATTCCAATCTGAATCTTCATTAATATCTATCTGTTTATATTCTGAATTTGATAAGCCATTGTCATCATACAGTCTTACATCTTTAAGCATGGTTTCCTTTGGCTCTTTAAACAAGATTTTTAATGGCCGATTTGTCTTTTTCTGTTAAGCCTGCCATCTGGACCATCTGATATGTAATTGCTGCTGCCTGCATTTTTCCTGCTTTTGGATCAACCTTTCCTCTATCTTCTCATGACTCATAATTTTTTTGTTAAAAATTAGACATTTTAGATCATTTATTGTAGCAATTCTGAATACTGATTCTCCCCCCACTGTCCCCTGGGGCTTGTTGTTTTGTTGTTTGTTTGTTTAGTGACCCAGTTGGATTATTTTAGAGAAGTTTATTTCCCCCAGAGTGTACAGCCTATTAAGTAGCTCTTAGAAGGCACAGCCCTGGCTATGCACAGTCACCCTGGGATGACAGTGGTTTTAGTAAGGTTCTGTTTGGCTGCCTCTTTCGCAGATCTCTCTGTTAAGCTGTCTGCCCCTGTGGGTGTCACACTCAGCTATCAAGGTTCACTAATTGCTGGCTGATTATTGCCTCAACAGTGTTCTGAGAGCATGAATTGCTCCCACATTCTAATCCAATTACATTTAGGATCCTTTGCAGTAGTCTTTGAGTGCAGTCTTGAGGTTTTTTTCTGCTCCTGATAAAGGACTCTCTTAGTTGTCTTTCCCTGGCTTTCTCTTTCTCTGGTAAACTAGCTTGCCTATGATTTAGCTTATTACTGTCATGGACCCACCAGTCTCCTTTTAATTACTTATCACCCATTGTGTTCAAGACCTTTAAGTTTGAATTTTCTCATACTCTTACAAATAATGTCAGTTAACTCTGAAGAGATCTTCAGAGTTCTCTGTTCTAATTGACTTTCTGTCCCTCTGAGAAAAATCTGAGTCACTGCTTCAGAGCTGAAAATGAGGACAGTGACCCATTTCTTTCAGAGGGAGACCCCTGCTTTACAAGCAGGGCTCTGTGAGGGGGCAGTCGCTCCTGTTCTTCTTGGGATACCTCTCCTGGCACAGAACTCTTATCTTATGTATGAGCTGGGGTGATGATTGGAGTCCCAGCACTTTTGGCTGCTCACTTGGGAGAGATAGAATGCCTGACAGAAAGAATGGAGTTCTCAGTCTGCAACCTCCAGGACATACTCACCTGGAATTTCATCTTCACAACATGAAACTAAGGAGAATGAGAAATTCTGGAATCCTGGTACTCCCAGGGAGATACTAAACCCAGCCCCTGGGCGAAAAAGCTTTCTAAAGTAGAATTGAGCTGTGAAATGAGAAAATAATTTAAAAAGATAAAGATGAGATAGGAAAAGGGCTACAGACAGAAAAAAGCAAGGCAAAAGGCACAAAAAGGCAAGAGAGCAGGTTAGGTGCTTCTATCACTGGAGTACAGGATGCATGAGAAAGAAGATGTAATATTTGGGAAAATAGGCAGGAGATCCCAAGGCCTGGCATGCTTTGTGCTGGGAGATTTTCTCCCTGGTTTTCTCAGAGTTCCTGCACATTCAGAGTTTTCTGAGCAAAGGATTCCTGAATATAAGTCCTAAAGATAAAACACGGTGAAGAGATTTAAAGACTAAACTCCCCTGGAGCCATTTGCTTATGTTATAGGTTGGTAAAGAAAGAGACTTTCCCTTTCCCCTCCCTAGAGATTTGCTTACATTCCATAGCAATGCTCTGTAGGGGAGGATGGACAGTGTGACAGCTGCTATATATAAACTACAAGTCTCATAATTTGAGGTTTCCTCTCTTGTGGTTCAAACTCTGCTGCACATACAGGTGAACATCTGGCCCTCACTGTGTAGCTCCTGGGGAATGAGGAATAGGGAACCATCATTAATATGTTCTGTGAATAACAGTCTGTTCTCTGTTCAAAGGCCTGGTTTCTGTTAGTGTATGTGTGTGTGTGTGTGTGTGTGTGTGTGTGTACACACACACATACACTAAAATATATAACACCCCTCCCTCACAGTTTTGGACTTTACACCAAAAAGAAAAGCATTTGAACTCTTATCTAAAGACAACCGATAGCTACAAATTAATTTTTTTCTCTAAAAAAAGTAATCATACTCTAAAATATTACAAAGATACACAAATGTATTTTGTAGAAAGTGAAAGTCCTTTGGCATTTTACCTCCCAAGAACAACTAATTATTTACATTGTTAAAAAGAAAAACCACAGGCCTAAAATGATGCCTTTTGTGCTAAACATCCATGATACCAAACCTAGATTTAGTACCTAACCTAACTGCAGATTTAGCCTCTCCCAGGACTCAAATTTTAAATCAATCATTCTGCAATTTCCTGCTCCACACTAGTGAGGTCATCTGCCTGATAAGATCCCCTGCCTTCCCCTAAGGGAAGGTGTCCCACCTGAAGTAATCAGCTCTTAACTTCAAGTCCCACCCTCTTTGCGCTGGTAAAATCCTTCCATTTTGTATAAACCCTGAGAGTACCCTTCTAGTTACTGGATGTGAAACAGGGTCTTTATGACTTTGGTTAAATTTAGTTTTAAATTCTAGCTCTGTCAAAATCATATCCCTTTCTCTATATACATATGCACACCCCTCAGAGCCCCAGCCTTTCCCTGGATAATCAGGGACCCCCAAGACAGCAGAAGACAGTGGTCTGGAACTCTGGCAGGTTAGACATAACATCTTAACCTAAGTTATATTTCAGCTCCTGAGCCCTAAGATAGAATGACCCCCTAAGACCATATAGAAGAACTCTGGAAAAGACCTCATAACTGTCCTCAAGACCTGGAAAAAATATGACTATTACCCTTACCTTACCTCCAACGAGTCAGCTCCCAACATGACTGAACCCCTAACCCACAATATCTTGTGATTTTGCCCTATATAATCTGTAATCTATATGCCATCAGGGAGCCAGTTCTTTGAGTGCTAGCTCTCCTTTTCTTTCTTTGCTGCCAACTCCAATTCTTTTCTCGCTGGCTTTGATGCGCACAGGCAATAAACTCCTTTACTTGGTTAACAGATGGGATGTTGCCCAATTCATGAATCAAGCTAATAATGCCAATCAGATCTCCAAATCTACTTGATTGAATATTATTTTTTAACAACATTCATTATACTGTTCCTGTTGAAGCAATTTTAAACATGTATATAACTTAATCAGTTTTGCTTCCGAAAGGTCAGTTTGGCATCAGAGCAGTGCAGTGTGGCAGGGATGGGGCAGATTAAGAGGAAGGTAGAGGAAACTCAAGCAAGAACTGATGAGGCAGTTTTAGTGGCCATGTGGAGTAGGGAGTGATTAAAGAATACCTAGAAACAAAAGTAAAAGAACTTGGGACACTGACTTTGATGATACTAAAAATTATTGTTAAATTTTTAAGTGTGAGAATATAATTTTTAGAGATTACATACTAAATTATTTCCCAAGTCAATTATATATCTGAAATTTTTTTCAAAATAATGGGAGACATGTGTAAAGGTAGAGATGAAAAAACCATGAGTGGATGATAGTTGAGGCTGGTACTATGGTTGATGCTGTGATGAGACAGCCAGGTGTCTCAGGAATAAGATTGATTCTCCTGGCCGCTGGGAGTCAAAGATGGTTCTTAGCTGTCAGTCTTCTTTGGGGATGTCTTGGCTAAAGAAAACTGCCTCAAGGAAGGTCACATCTTTTTGGGGAGGCATCCCACATCCAAAGACTGATCAGTGTAGGGGTGTAAAGGCGCTGACCTTCCCTGTAACTTGGGACAACTCTCAAGAGCTATCCTGCTTGCAGAGCTCCCCATGGCAGCTGAGGGACCACGAATCTCAGCTCAGCTTCTTCCTCTGCCACTTCTGCTCTTCCCCTTCCACGCGTGTTGTTTCTTCAAGCACTCCCTGCAGTAAACGACCAACAATCTCCATCTAATAGTCTACTTCCCAGGGAACCCAAAACTACAGACATTTTGGCATCATTGCACAATTCTCTTTATTTTTTTGTACATGTCCAAAAGTTTCCATAATGAAACTTTAGGGAAACTTTCTTTAGTTTCTAAGACTAGACGTGGTGGATAAAGGTTCGGCTGCTCAACAACAGAGTCTGACTCAGGAATAACAGGCGTCCTTTATTGAAAGGCAAGCGGTCCCAGGCGAGGTTCCCTGGTCCTGGGGAAAGAGGCCAGAGAAGTCGCACCCGGCCGGGGTCAGGGCAAGGTTTTAGGGTCGCGCCCAGGAAGGAGGAGATTCAAAAAAGGCAAAAGCACAGCGTGGGGCTCTTTCATTGGTGCAGCGGTTTGGCGTCGCCGGTGTAGTCCTGGCACCCGCGGATTGGTCCATGGGCATCAGGTGGCTAGCAGGCGGGAGCTAGAGGCGGGACCTGACCCTGGGGCCTTTTCCGGAGCGCTGGCCTTACAGGTATAAGAGACAAGTGACCGCTAAACTCTGGACACTGCGTGGTACCATTCACTGAGGAGGAAGAGCCTTTTGGAGGACATAGGAGGAGCTAGTTTTTTGAGGGGCAAATCTGAGATGCCTATGGGAAGTAATCTGGCCTGGATATAGGGTATCAAGGTAGAGACAATCATAAAAAGGAAAAGAAATGGTGATTTAGAACATCTCAAATGGACAGTAAAAATTCTATTTAGACTTCAATTGTTTGCACAGTGAATGTGTGAGTACCTCATGGAGTGGGAATTAACTACTCTTAATGGCAGGCACCATAATCTAGAATATTTATATCATCCACAGGTCTGTGCAAGCTGCTAAAACAAAGTACCATAAACTACATAGCTTATGAACAACAAAAATTTGTTCCTCACAGTTCTGGAGGCTGGAAGTCCAAGATGAGAGTGGTCGGGTTCTAGCGAGAGCCCTATTCCAGACCACAGATTGTTGACTTCTTGTATTCTCGCTTGGTCAAAGGGGTGATGGAGCTTTCTAGAAGCCTCTTTTATAAGGGTATGGTTCCTATTCAGGAGTCTTCCATACACATGATCTAATCACCTCCAAAGGCCCTACCTCCTAATACTATCATCTTGGAGGTTAGATTTCCACACATGAATTTGAGGGAACACAAAACATTCAGAACATAGCAAACATCTTGGACTCATTCAACCTTCAGTAATTGTTCACTGAATGAAAGGATTTCACTGGAAAGAGCTAGACAATGGTTATCTCAGATAAACTCTGAGATATCCTAAGTTAAATTATAGAGGTTGAGAGTGGGAGAGAGATAACAGAAGTACTCGGTTAATAGCTGTGAGCCAAAACTAACAGAAGACTATTCACATTCCGAAATGTTTGCTGAAACTTTGAATCAACTTCCAGGTATCTAAAAAAAAAATTTTTTTTAAAAGCCTACCAGGAGATACCACAGTATCCTGCTTTATACATTAACTTTCAGACTGTTGCTCACAAGTAATCAAGAAGGGTACATTTCTTCCTTACAGGTTGTACACCTGTCCTAGAACTGCCCCTGCTTCACCTTTTCCCACACCCTTTATCTACAGGCAATGTAAATTCTTTCAGAACAACTTACTTCTTCCCCAAATTCATTGTGTATACAAGAGTCTGCGCAGCTCCAGGAAAGCAGGCATGCGTATTTTTTTTCCATCTAGCCCTGCTGCTGGTGATTTAGACTGCATACCCCAGGACCTGGTCCTTTTTCTGGCTGGCTTATTGCTCAATAAACCCTTTCTTTCGTAAAAGTTTCCAGCCAGGAAGATTTTAGATTAACTGGTCTGTTTTCCCCATTCTGCAACTCTGGTCGTAATTCTTCCCTGGTCCTCATGTCACATGACTTCCTCTCCCACCTTCAATCATCTCTGAGTTGTCCTCCTGTAAACAGAGTGGAAGGTTTTGGAACAATCATCCTCTGAAGGAACTAAGGGTTTAGTAGGGGAGATATGACATGCATAAATTATCATAGAAGGTAAAAAAAATTATATATATTTACCATGTATATATATAGTAAAGTAAGAAAGCTAAAGTGAAGTGACATAGACGTTCACAGGGGTGGCAAATATTTGCACTTCAATTTGTCCAGAAAGAGGCAAGGCTGTACTGGCTTATCCCTGATTTGCAGTGTTAGTAGCTCACTGTGGTTCGGTTTTTGCTTTAAATATTCTATCATCGACTGGGGAGTGAGGCAACAATTTATAATGGCTTACCCTATAGCTTGTTCAGTGCTCCTATTGGAGTTTGTCATAGCAGTTGTTTATAGAACCATTAACAAAAATCTGTTTCTAAGACCAAATACTATCTGGAAATATTTGGAAAGAATCTCTATATATAAAATAGTATTTCTTAATGTTTTCATATTTCAAAGATATCTAAGAGATAGATTTGACTTAACAGGTCCAGTTTATTTGTCAGGCTATATACATTTCTCAATGTTTTAAAATGCATCACCCTTTGTGATAAACATTACACCTCCATACACACAACACACACACACACACACACAACACCAGCCTGTTCTTCTCTGGTGAACCATCAGTTTATAATGATTTATTAAGCATCCATAATACCAAAATAATTGTAGCCCTCTCCGTAAATGGCACCTAATTAAACACAAGATGATTGAGGTAACCAATCAGTTTTTATTAGTAAAAAATTTATTTAAAACACCCTAACCACTTTTTAAAAATAGACCACTACTTTCTAGGAAATTCTATTTGAAAAACCATAAACAATGAATTTTCCTGAAGAAAACAATTTAAAATAAAATGTAAAATGTAGTCAGCTGTGGATATGCAGAGGCGAGGTGATTTATTCTAAACAAAACCTGCCTTTGTACTTTACAACGAATTGCGCAAGCCTAACATACTAATTACAGCAGATTAAATTTAGGGTCCCAAGCTTTTCCGTATTCCATAAATGCACCTCCCTTCTGTCCATCACGATTATCTTCTCCCAAAGGACTCTCAATAGTTGGCCTCAATAACGTGCCAGGCACACAACCAATTCAAAAACACAACAAGCAAAAAACAAAACAAAACACCTGGGTCAGCTAAAGTTAATCAGGGACGGCTCAGTGATTTATTTAAAATAAACTAAGTCTTTAAACATACCCTTAAGGGATATTTAAATAACCCAACTACGTTATTTTTGAGGTGAGTATACAACTAATTTTTTCAAAACCGTTATATAGTTAACCAAGGTCTAATCTATAAGGCGACCTCAGAGCTTTTTCCCATTCCACACAGCATAGCATCACACCCCAAAGCTTTAGACTGGGCACTTGGGAGACAGTTCCACCGTAACAAATCATCTCATTCCCTCAACGCCCGGACCCCGACCACCCCTCCCTCATTCCCTCAATCCCAGAAAAGTTTGGGGAAGAGCCAGGCACCAGAGGACAAGCCATCGAAGACAAAGACGAGCGTTGACCCTTCGCGCACCGGCCGGGCCCAGCCAAACGCCTGCAGGGCCTGGCCTCCCACATGCGCTCTCACACGTAGGCGGGAGCCGAGAGAACACGCGGGGGCCGCGGGGCCGAGGGCGGGGGCCGGGCTGCGGTGCTGCGGCCGAGCACGTACCGGGGCGTGGCCCGAAACGCGGCGGGCGGGGTTTGGGTAAGTTTCTCCGGGAGGCTGGAGTTTCGCATCCTTATAATGTAGTACCAGCCGCATCGGGGACTAAAGGGGTGCTGAGTCCCTTCCGCATCCTTGGTATTTTCCCCGCTGAGGGTCTGATCACTGCTGCTCTCAGGCACCTGCCTTTCCTCTCCGTCCTGGAATGGAGCCAAGACATGGGAATAAAGGAAATAAAGTAGTACAAGGAGATCGGTGTCTGTCTGAGCAGCGTCTTGGGTAAAACCGTCCACTACAGGTAAGAAAACAAATTATGTCCAAACCTCTGAAAGGTGTGAACACAACAAAGCTCCAGAAGGCGTTCAAAGGACTTGTGGTAAGGTGTAGCTTTTATCTGATAGGTAACTATTTCGTATTAAATTCTACAGGTTGAACTAATTCTCTGTAAAATGATCTCGGACAACAGGTTTAGCACTATTTGAAGTGATGAACTATGAACAAAGTGGTCAGTGGTAGATCTAAAAAAATACCTACTAGATGTTTTTTCTTTGCACTTTTGTTGGTTCCAGCTAGCAACGTGTTTACATTTAACCAAACCCTGTCAAGGTTTCATATTCTTTGTTTTTGACGTTGCTGAATTCTAATTTGAACTTATAGAATGTTTAAGTTTCTGCAAAGCCAGTAACTTTAATCTTTTCTGTGTTTTAAAGTTGCAGGGGGAAATCAAGATTTACAATAATCATGAGATTATAAAAACTTTAAATAAACATGTCCGTTGTTCCATTAAGTTAAACAGTTCTGGAAAATCACACCGTATGTTCATATAGCCTTTTTAATAGTTTTATTACCGTTCTTTTCATACACCATCTCATTTACCTGAGTTGTCGCCATAACGACACCTGAGTCTCTATTTCAAACTTAAAACCCAGCTAAATAGCACTTTTATTAATTTCCATTCATATTCCTTAGGACATCCCCTCATGTCCTGTATGATTTTTACTTTCAAGAGACACCTACCCTCAGTTCCCTGCACCTCCTTTGCTTTCTCCTGTTTGCTATTTGAAGAGTTAATGAGTAAAAATGTATGTTCTGCTGGACTGGTTAGCACTGCTGGGTGGTTAGCACCATGGGCTGTGGAGTCACTAATGGCCAGTTCAAATGCTCTGAACCTTAGGCCATCTTTCCAAGACTATTTTCTCATCTACAAAATGAGATACAAGTACTAATTCATAGGGGTCTTTGAAGATTTTGAGATAACATGCAAAATGCTTAGCATAAAGTCTAGCATATAGTATTTGAGACATTAGATTCATTTAAACTCCTAGTCTGTGTGCATCACTGCACCCAGCAGTGGTGAGCTCCCTGGGGAACTATTTCAAATTCCAAGGTTAATACTGAGGTTTAAACACTTAAAATACACTAAACTCCTTTGACTTTCTTCTAGTGTGGAAATACTATAGTCATTCATTCACAGCACCAGAGTAAAGGAAGTAGGCATGCATAGGGAGCGTACAGGAATAGTAAGGGGGAAGAGGTATTACAGAATTATAAATTGGGGTTATACTTCTTAGATAAAGGCACTATTTAAAAAGTATGCAATTGTCAGAGAGAGCACAGCGCTGGGAAGGGCTGGTTCTGCTATCTCAAACAGCTTTGAGCAGTCCATGGGATTTGTTTATTGAATGATCCATAGGTGGGTACTGATACTGGTTTTCTTCCAGCAATACTGTTCGGTAAAGTAGCTTTCTCTTCTAAATCATTGCTCTCACAGGTCCTTTTTCCACACTCCAGGTTATTACATAATCTGACCATTAATATTTAAAAACTAGACATTTAAGCTAATTCGCTATCTGAATAATCAGAATTTTTGGTATTTTGACCAGGGAATATTAAGCAACCACTTTATTCTGAAATACCACCTCTAGTACTATGCATAATTAAATGCACAAGCACTTTAGATCATAGTATTTACGGTGAAGTATACATGTGCCCTCAAAATCTCAGATTGTGTCTTAGTATTTGTAAACTTTTGTTCCCAAATTTTTATGTAACTGTAACCACATTTTCTTCATTCTAAGATAAAAACAGCCACCTAAGATATGTGGTTTAGTTTATTTTGTTCAAGATATTTTGTTCCTATAACCTCGGGATATAGGACCTAAGAGTGTGGCATACCAACTACATAATTTGTCCATCAAAATTATTTGTGGTTACCCCAGGTGCAAGAATTCAGTTTTTCTTTCTTTTTTATATCTTTTTTTTGTGCCATATTTTTAAAAAATGAGAATGTATTACTTTTATAATCAGAAAATACAGCAATTTCACAAAAATATACAGAAAAAGCTATTCAAAACATTTAAAATATACAGTATCATTAAAACAAAAATAAAGCAAGAGGTTAGTTCAGTTCTCGGTTTCATATTAGAGTCAGAAGACCTAGGTTTAAAACTCAGTAAATGACAACCATTTACCATTTGAAGTCTAAATTTCTTATGTGAATGGGAATATTAGAAATCTTCTGGAGAGGACCTTCTAGCCCTTATAACATGTGACTATAATGTTCAGGATGTGCTTCCATTCATATTAAACCCTTAAAATTGTTTTACTTTAATAGGTTCATAAATTTATAAATAAGTTTCTTTTCTAAAACCATACTCTACAGTAAAACATGGTTTGTTATTTAACATCAACATGACATTTAGGGACACAGTATACATTAAGGTGATAGCAGTAAGATAAATGGAGAAATAATGGCCATGTCATTTTCATAAAATACTTAAATTGTTGGTAAACAGCTTTAGGAGTTGGAAGTGTTGAAGGAAACATTAACATAAAAAGCTGATCAAGGGGGGGCCTGGTCCACAGAAGATGTTTATTTAAAGTAACAAAACAATACAGTTAGTGTTAGAGCCAACCACAAGGAGCAAAAGGAATGAAAAATTTGTACAATGCACATAGAAAAAAAGGTGTTTACTGTGACTATATACTTCTAAAATAATACTTCTAAAATTACTCAATTATTGAAATCTATATGAAAACAGAAAGATGTTAATCGGGACAAAGTGCATAAAACCAAACATCAAATTTTGAGCAAATTAACATACTAGGCAATTTTGCTAACAGCATGATTTCCCCCTCCCCCCCACAATCTGTTCAAAACATCTTTATACCAACAGGGTGGGTAGAACATTTAAGTTTAATATCAATTACACAATATTAGCATAAACTTCCACAACTACAGAGAGGGTATTGTTTTCTTTTGAGCTGGCAAAGTGACTACAGAAACATCAAGATCACTTCTCTGAACTGAGAATTTATACAAATAAATGCCACATACCTTCCAGATATATGCATATCTTTCTATATCATGTAAATGGCTTTACCCATTTAAATAATTAAACCATACAAGCATTTAAGAATCATCATATGATTAACAATGTCATGTTCCAGGTTTAACAATTTCATAGGCCAAAAAAAATTTCTTCTTAAAAACTAGTTTTATAAATGCAGAATATATTGCATGAGTAACTGCTGGTATTCGTTAAGAAAATATATTGTGCAATTGTGGCTACCATGTACTGCTGGCAAATCATTATTGTTTATGTGAAAAAAAAGGAATAAAAATTTTTCAAACTGATTATGATGAAAGGTTACTACCTTCTTAAAAAAATTATATTGGCATCTTATTAAAAATAATTCAATAAGGGACAAACTCCCTAGCCCAAAATAAATAAATAAAAAGGTGCATTTTAAAAATGATGCAAATGCAATGGTTTAAATACTACAGAACTGTGAAAATGTGCTGCCTATGATCTGGCATTAAAGAACATACTAAAAAAGAGCATTAATGAAAATTAAGTAAAGAGGGGATCAAAATTGAACAGAGTTTGTGCAGTATTGTAGCCAGGCTTCTAAAATTAGATAGGTATAGAAAATATAAATAGACTGCTTTAGGTAATGAGCCACCAGTGTCCAAAAAAAGGAATGAGATTATGAAAAAGCTCAGTTAACTTGATCCAAAGCTCTGAGTAATTCTTCACCCTGCAGTAGGTTTCTGCTGCCTTGTATAGGAGCATTAACTTCACAATCATAACTGGTCAGCTGTGGTAATCCACTCTCATCCATTGACTGCCCCAGCAGTCTACATGCTAAATCTGAAAAACAAAGAAATACCTAAGTATTCATTCATGTAGTCAATGAATATTATTAAATACCCACTATGTGCTAGGTATTGGGAAAATAAGGCAAATAAGCTCTGAAGGGTTTTTAGTCTATGGGGCAGAACCATGGCAATGTAAACCAGTAAGTGCAAGCATTACTAGCGCTATGTCAGGAATGTTTATAGGATACGATGGAGGCAGGAAGGAGTGATAAATCAATTTAGAAAAATGCATAAAAATGTACAAATTTTAGCTTCTATTTAATTTTAATAGCACCTAGACATATCGAAGACAATTACAAAAAAGTTCCATCTTGAAATAGCTATTTCTGTGTTAACAGCCATTAGATAAAATGCTACCTTAGTTTTTAATCTTAAGGAATGAAAATCACTTTCACTTGGAGTAAAGCTTCTACATAAAGTCACATGATTCTCTTTGTTATATTCAAGGGCAAAAGGAATGAACTAACCAGAGGGTATTAAAATAATTGTCTTTTGCTCCATTCCATTCTGTTCATTAGATTTGCATCCTTTTACACGTTTCCAAGAAAGTGATGTAGTAGCTGCACGATCATCTGGCTGCTGCAATAATGTTCCCTAAAAAGAGTAAAGTTATTTCAATTTTACTATGTTCAGTTTTTTAAAAATCAAAAACTTTGATATCAATGTAAGTTTAATAACATGTAGACAGGTTTCTTAAATCAAATAATGCCTCAAATTGTTTTTAATTCCTTTAGTATTACTATGATAAAGACCTTTAGTATTACTATGATAAAGACATTTGCCACATATTATGGCTATTGTCTTTGTAAATGCTTTCTAGTTAATCTGGTTAGTCTGACAATACCAATATGGATTACACCAATGCTGACTTAACATGTAACTACTGTGTTTTGGGGGTAGGAAGCAGAAAGTAACTTAAAGAAAAGAGAACGAGACTGGTGATGATAGAGTGGAATAGGGAAGAACCACTTTTTACTCAAAATACCTCTATATTGTTTGGGATTTTTACATCGAGAATATAATCATTAAATGTTTATGCTTTTAAGAAATTGTACACAAAGTGAAAAAACCAATGCGTAACTTCTGAAAATACAATTTTAGTATTTGGACAAAATAGAATTACTTATATAAATAACTTAGGAAATAGCACATTAGCTAGAATCGAAAAAGAAACACTCTCAATACTTACAATTCCTACTGCTTGAAAAAGTGAACCATCATGTTCTATTTTTCGCTTTCTTTGAGCATTCTGCAAAGCCAGTATCTTTGGATTTAGTTCTTCCTCAGGAACGGCAGGTCTGAAAAAAATTTTAAGTAAAAAATATATATATAATGCTTGTTTTGTAATATTTAGGAACATAAAATTATACATGAGAACTTTCCTGATTGCTAAAAGTTTACCACCTTAAAAGCCAAAGTTCAATTTTTAAAACAGAAAATATCCTATAATTTGCATTTTCCTATTTATAAAATGGAACTGAACTAAATTGATTATAAGTCAACAACTGTTAAATACTGGCCTTTCAGTGCATGTAACATAATATATTCATGGGACTACTATAATAGAAGGTTAATTTCATATTTGCATAGCACTTTCAGTTTATAAAACGTTTCATGTTCATTTATTTTATCCTTACTCCAATCCCCAAGACAGTAACATGGGTATATAATATCCATTTTATAAAAGAAACCTGAGGCCTGTTAGGTAACTATCTCAAAGTCCCATTGCCAATTAGTTGCAGTTATGGAAATACATTCTAGATCCCTTATACCCACCCCTCCCAGTGATCTTTGTACTAACCATTTGGTCTTCAGCATTGAACTCTTTAACAGACCTGAACTACCTGCATCTAAAATTTATATTCAAGTGAAGAACCGTTTCATGTGTCAAGTACATAAAACTGTTGTAGCTACTTTGTCTTTTCAAGAACTACTCCCTTTATACATAGAGCTCCTTGCTCTATTTCTTACAGTTGAGAATACCATATGGGTAAGTGATATATTACTTCAACTGCTCTCCTATGCAGTTTTGTTTTTAAAAATTCTATAAAACCTCTAATATAAGTATAATTCAGTGTATCATGTAAATATCATCTCAGTAACAGTATTTTTAATGGTTATCTTTAATCTTTGCTCTAAAGCTGTAAGTTGTTTGGTACAGCACATTAATTCTGCAAATTACCTAGAGAAGGAAAAAGCCTCCATATAGTTCATAAAGTTCATCTCTTAAAGTATTTTGTGCATACTACATTGAACTAGTGTAAAAAAATTGCTAAAGAGACTAGATGTTAGACTGGTTTTGATGAGTACACAGTTGTTCAGAAAACGAAATACCCCGTAGTCCTCTGAAGCTAACAGTAAACTGTAAATTACAGTTCATCACCATTTATATTACTATAGTCATCCATCTGTTCATCCAATAACCATTTCTTGAGCAACTACAAGATAGGTACGAATTAAGTTTTAATACCAGTAACATGTCCAAGACATTGTCATTGCCCCAGAGGAACTCAAAGTCTAAATTCAGTTGATGACATAGTAATTTTTAAAAGTAATGTAAAATGCCTCTCTGTTAATCTAAGCCCTAAGTTCTTTTCCAAACTGTAGGAAAAAGCCTCTTCCAGCAATCTAGGTGAAAGTAGTGATGCAAGGCAGGAGAAAAACACCCTAAGCTCTGGCTATGGTTAGTGCTTTTTCCTATTGCTGTTGCTATTTGGATCAGTCTAGGCATAGTACAGAAGGAATCATTTTTCTCCTCCAGACACTGCCCCACCGACTAGCTAAAACTTGTTTCCTATGACTATAGCCTCAAATTTAAAATGTCAAATCCTACTACAAATTATATACAGAAATTATAATTTAAAATTTGGTCCAGATATTTGCTCAAATTAGCTCAATAGAAGCAGTCATAAAATCATGCTTAGATTCATATTGCAGCTCTTAAAAATCTATTTAACCTATAATACAGCTAATGTTCTAATAAATATGTAATGAAAAATAAAAGCAACTGTAACATAAGTATACATAAAATTTAAAAAGAAATCTTATAAACATCTATATTGAATACTGAGGATTGAAGACCATTAGGCTCAATTTGGAATGGGGAACTGCAAATATCCTTAAGTAGGTAGGGCTTTTTTTCACGTAAGCTTTAAAAAAGCTCCTGTGTTCAGATAGGTGATGTGATTATTTTATTTTTATTTTTTCCCCCCTCTTTAATCCCTCCCTACTCACTTCTACCCCTGACCTATGGATGTTGCTGTCTCCCCTTAAGAACTGGATTTCTGAAGGTGGTGCGCACCCGGGGCCTGGCGCACCCTGGGCCTGGCACACCCGGGGTATGGTCCGTGGCTCCACCTGGGGTGCGAACCCAGGACCTTTGGTATGTAAAGCAGATGTGCTAACCACTACACTATGGAGCCACCCACAATATGATTATTTTTGAGAAAATAAATACATAAGCTAATTTAGAAACAGGTTTTTAAGTGCTTAAATTCAGAATTTGTATTATCGATTTTATGTAGGTTAAAGCATACACACCAGAAGGTTTGCTATGTTTAGAAATAATTTATCATTCTACACATTTTTTTAAAATAAAAACTATGTCACATATAAATACCTTTGATTCAAAGTGATGGATAACACGTTAGGGCTTCTTGGGTGAGATTTTTCTGTTTGTTCTATAACTCCTTTTCCTGCTCTGTTTGGTGAGGCTGTCCGACTTCGAGTATCACTATACCGTGATGTTGTAGTACTAGTAGTTTCTTTAGGTATGTGGGTAGGAGATGGAGATGCAATCAATATTTTAATGTCTTCCACACCATCTTTTGTCAATGGTTTTAATTCATTAGTGGTGGCAGTGGCGGTGGTGGTAGTAATAGCTGGTTCTTGCATTTGAGTCAGCTGGAATACTGTCATTGTACTTGCACTTTGAGGGCTTGTAGAACAGCTTTCCAATGGTGACAACTGATCGAAGGAACGTAACTGGAAGTCATCATCCATTGGGATATAAGGAGCTAACATCTCCAAGTCTAAATCAGTGTCCTTTAAAACAACAAATACACAAGTTTTTATAATGGTCACACCTCATAAAAGAAAAACAAGTTAAACCCAAAGTCACTACTGACGTTTAATATAAAATATAATAAACAAGTTAATTTACCTGAGTGGAAAATGGATTCTTTGCTTCTGTGTCTTCAGCAAAAAGTTTCTCTACCAATTCCAGTTTGAATTCATTGACCATATCACTATCCACATCAAAACAATATTCGCTGGGACTGGTAGGCTGTAAAAGGAATTAAATGTGTTAACTTTCCTGAAGAAGCCAGCATGTTTTTCTAGAATGAAATCCATCTGTTCTATTAAATTTTATATAACTAGTGACAAGTGAAATTTCTGAGCTTACACTTTTAACTAATTTTGCCAGTACAGTAGTACCCCCCTCTTATTGCAGTTTCACTTTCTGTGGTTTCAGTTACCCGTGGTGAACTGAAGTCTGAAATTATTAAATAGGAAATTCCAGAAGTAAACAATTCAGGTTTAAAGTTTCACATTACTCTGAGCAGTGTGATGAGATCTCACACTGTCTCACTACATTCCATCCTGGACATGAATCACCCTTTGTCTAGCATATACCACTGTATATACTACCTGTTAGTCACTTAGTAGCTGTCTTGGTTATTAGATCAATTGTCACAGTATCACAGTGCTTGTGTTCAAAATAACTTATTTTACTTAATAATGGCCCCAAAGTACAAGAGTAGTGATGCTGGCAATTCAGATATGCCAAGAGAAGCCATAAAGTACTTCCATTAAGTGAAAATATGAAAGATTTTGACTAAATAAGAAATTCCTGCTAGTTTTGCTGTCGCATCTTAAACTGCAAAAGTTACGGGCACAGTGCTTAGTTAAGATGGAAAAGGCATTAAATTTGTAGGTGGAAAACATGAACAGAGAATGTGTTCTAATTGAGGGCAATATGTTGCACCAAAAAGCACTGGGCCCATATGAAGACTCCGGCAAGGGACACCAAGTGACACGTGAAACAAGTGACTAAGCCATTTATTGCAAGTAAGGGATGAAAAATATAACAATTATTGGACAGGCTGTATCTGCTGATGAAGAAGCTACTGCCACATTTCCAGCAAGCTGAAGAAGTTGATTAGGGTTCAGTACTATCCTCGGTCTTGGAATGTGTCCTCCGTGGATAAGGGGGACTAAATACACATTTATGACTATATGTAATATAGCCTTTATAAAAATAAAAGATGCATTTATCTGCTTAAAGAATAAAACTCATCTAAGAAGTCAGCTCCCACCCAGTACACCCAACTGGCCAATAACTAGATGCATACTGACTGGAATCTACCTTTGTATTGAGAGCTACATACCTCTGGTGATCTACCTAAAAATATCACAGCTACTCCGGGGGATAGGGGTGGAGACTTAAGTACAAGAATTCTAACAAAAAAGTTAGCTATGTATTCTAAGCATAAACTTTTGCTTCCCTCGTTATTACATTTGTTAGAACATTTACTTTGGTTAGATTAAAAACAAAATGAATCAAACATTTTTGTGCTAGGCAAACTGAGCTAGCTACCTACCATAGCATAGGATGTATTCTCTACAACACTATGAGATGTCAAATCTCCTATTCTCAGCTTGCCAGTTTGGATCAATAAATATTTAATGTCAAATTATTTACCACTTATTAAGGTCTATTTGTGCCCAACTCCTGAGTGTATTTGTAGCCATAGGAAGCTTTGAAATTCAAGCACTCTAGATTTAGAAATAAGAGTACCCCTATGTGATATCTTTAGTTTTGGCCTAGCTGAGCCCTTAAAGAAGAATTTTATTGTTTATAGACAAACTAATATCAAGACAAGTTGCATATATGACTTGGTACTTTCATGTTATACTTATCCAGAATTTCAAAACTAGATTAAACTGGGCAGAGCTTAGGGTCCCTTCCCTTTAAAGCCTTGTTTATTTATAAAAAGCCTTTAGCCAGTGGGCAGTTCTCCAACTCAAAGGGTAGTATGTATGGACTGAGAGCTATTGTAGGCACACGCAGTTCTGTTCTTGTGGATGTCTAAATCCAAACTTTTTTGTCATAGATATAAATATACAGAAGAGCAACATAAGTTTTACCTTTTGTTTTATGTTAAGCCCTTCCCCATGTTCCTAACTATCTTTGACTAAAATATGCACCAAAGTCCAAATTAAGCTTTTTTGGTAATTTTAAAGTGCTAAAATTCATACATATAAAACTGTGTGACATGGGGTTCAAATTAAAGTTTTAAACAAATTTACAAATACATTCCTGAATATTAAAATCTAAAAGTTATTCTTTTATTATATTATGACACCTACCTCAGGTGAACTTTGTCTAGTGCTTCCATCAGAAGGACTAGCTGGCTGATCTTGGATCTGAGGCATGGTAAAGGAAAGTTCCAATGACTCTGGATTTGGTTCTAATTTTAATGCAACTTCCTGATTGAGTGCAGGGTCAGCATTACTTCGAAGTGGCTTTGGAGTTTCAGAGGCAGGTAATGGAGACATTGCCAAATTTATATTCTGTAATTTTTCACTGGATGAGGGAAGCATTACATCATTATACAATGGAACTTCCTCAAGTTGTTGGTCATCAGTTTCTGTGTCTGTTGGGGAAAAAAAAGTAGCCAATCTGAAGAGTATCTAGATGTTAATGCATATAAAAATATGACCCTTTTTACCAAAGATGTATTTAGTTCACTCAAAAATGTTACCAACTTGCCCTTAATCAGAAAGTAAACATATATAATGGTATAACAACTATAACCCTGAGTTATCTTTCCAACACACTACTGACAACTCTTAAACTATGGCTTAAACAAACAAACAAAAAACAACTCTGCAATTCCAACCATTTCATACCTTTGATTCATTAAAATTGAACCTAGTTTGAAATTAGTTTCCATTTTCAATGTTTGATGTTATGGTATGACTGCCTATTTATCCTTTAAACAACCAGCCCTATTGCAATATAGCTCTGCTAAATTGTGAAAAAAATATGACAGTAGGATATAGAAATAGCAGAGTAACTAAGAAAAATTAAAGTGTGAAGAAGAAATACTTTAAGGACTCTTTGAAGCACAATTTCCAAGAATGTGACAAAAACAGAAATGCTGAGAAATTATAGGAGCAAATAAACATAAGCAAATACTTTCAAGAAGACTATGAAAAACTAAATATATATGACCACAATGTCCAAATGATTATTGACAGAAAGGTCAACATAAAGTTCAGTTAAATGGGCTTGCATCAGCAGACATAACTTAGGTAATTTACAAAATAACTAAAGACCCACCATTGCTGCCAAAATCTAAAGATATGATTGTATCTCCAGCAGCCGGTGCCAGCAAAGTTAAAGCATCAGGTTCCTTCTTTAGTTTATCAAAGAGGCTACTTGTATCTTCTGATTCAACTTTGGTGAACAGTTGAGTCATTTTCATATCTGAAGATTCAACTGGTTTGAGGACACATTCTGTTTGTTGAAGGGAGAAAATCAAGTCGTGCTGAATAATACCACTGTCAAAAAAGAGAGATTAGTAATTCTTAAATGAGCACTTGACACAATGTGCGTGTAGCAAAAGGACTCTTAAATACTGTCACAAAAAAATCCTACTTTATGAAAAGGAACATTTTAAGACGTTTTGACCTAATCTCTCATGCATACTTGTACATTCATTCAGGGTTTAAAATATCAATATTGAAGTAAAGTCCTATTAAAATTTACAGTATAAAATAATTCAAATATTTGACTAATTTCAATTAAGAAACTTCAACTATCCCTTTGGGAAGAGTGGTGGTGATGAAGAAATGTAATAGTCAAGCAGATGACTATTTCACATCTTCCCAATATTTGTGCTGACTCACATATAATGAAATTGGCACAGAACTCTTTAGCACTAATATATGAGGTATGACCTAAGGATGGTCCTAGAATGTAAAGATGCAGAGATAAATGACCAAGGTCTTTGCAAGAGGGGTGCCATATTTTCTTTGGTGGTAGGAAATGATATGCTGATACCACCTATGGGAATAGAATTAAAAAGGAATGATGAACAATAGCTCCATATTCATTTTAGCTTAAATGTCAATTTTATTGTTTTACTCAACAAATATTAAGGGTTTGCTATGTGAAATGAACTAACGATAGAAAAATTCAAATATCTAACCCTTGCACTCAAGTTTATAACCCAGTGTGAAAGAAAATGTGCAAACAATTAAAATACAAAGTGATAATCTCTAAAATGGAGAAGGCCTGCTTCATAGAGAGGCCAATAAACTTAAACCTGAGCTCAAGGGGTAGTTGTCAGGCAGCTGGTCGGGGGAAAAGTACATTGCAAGAAAATTCTTAAGTAACGGGAAAGTCACAAAAGGACTCTTTGGCACTAATATAAAGGATTGTGTCAGAATTGGCAAAAATAAAAACAAATGATCAAAGTCTTCCTAAGAGAGGTGGCTATAGATTTTAGAAAGAGGGCTAAATCTATGAAAACATGGGAGTATAGAAGATAATGACAAGAAATGATGCTATGCAAACAGGTAAGGATTTATCCTGGGGGTCATAAAGGGATCTTTAAAACAAATCTAAGGAAAATGAGAAGAGCAGATATCCATTTAAGAAAAATCAGCTTGATGGTAATAGGGAAGATGGACTACCCGGGGGCAGTTATCTACTGAAGCTGAGCACATGAAAAATGTATGATATTCATAATATTCACAAGCCCATCAACTAAGGGAAGAGTCCAAGAATATATATTATACAGCCTTTTATAGCAATTTCACATAGAATTTAATTTAATTCTCATAACTTTTTGAGGTAAGTATTCTCTCTCATATATGGATGAAATTCAGAGAATGAGACTTTCTCAAAGGTTATGGAGAAATGACAGAGCTATGACATAAACCCAAGTATTCCCAACTTAGCTAACTTGAGATAATATGTGCTGACAGTTTTATGACTATAGCAAACTCATTCATAGGTCTGGTGTTTTTTTTTCAAGGTCTCTTTAAAAACTGGACTAAATAGGATGGGAAAGGATAGCTGCTGATAGTTGGTTTCCACCAACTGTAGAATAGCTGGCCTGGGAACACAGGACAGAATAATGAAAACTGTAATTAGGTAGAAATGTGAAAGTAAAATAAAATCCAGTTAATGTTTATCATTTTTTTTCTTATAAAGGAGCAGGGTATCCAAAAAGAGTTATTGTTTGCTACCTCAAAATATTTATTTTCCAAGCTTACCTCACAACGTAATTTACACATACAATGCATTGCGGCTGAGAGTTCTTAGTGTTGTATATGACAGTTGCTTGAGTTTCAACCCAGACATATCCACCTCTTTTGGCAAGCATCCTGTACTGTCCTGTGGTGACTTGTCCTTTAGTAAACACTAGGAGTAAAATGGAAAAAGAGTCACACAGAGAAAATTACTGAATTGTCAATCAAATGAATGGATGCTAAATATCTGATCACTGTTTTAAAAAAAGAGAGAAATTTTTTTTTATTTTTTATTTGGGGTCAGTTGTAACTGTTTAAATTGAGAGCAAGAGGAAAAGCCCCTGTATAGCTGAAAATGTACCCATTTCATTCTTCTAACCCCCAAATAAACTCCTTTCCTGCCAATCTTTACTTTAAATAAAATGAAAGCCAGAAATGAGGGATGGCAGTGACTAAAATTCTTTTAATAACTTATATGTCGAAAGCATCAGAAAGAATAGAGAATAAATAATCTTGATTCCAGAGAGAACAGGAAAGAAAGCACTGCTATCATTTCCTTAAATTCCTGTTATAGTTTCCAGAGAACCAAAGATGTTTCAAATAGTTGTGCTAATATTCTTGAATATCAATTGATATCATGCTGAAGTCTTTTGGCAATTCAGGCAATCTTAATTACTGATATGGGAAAGTACCAGAATAATAGTAATGATGTTATATTATTGTGGGTTTTGGGGCCCTGATTATGGGCTTGGGACCATTCTGTAGTTCAAAGCTAATCACACTAACTGAATGATATTCAGGCATCCCTAATCATATTGAGAAGTTATGTATAAGTACGGATCAAACAGGCAAGTGAGAAATTCCAAAGTTTTACTTACCATGGGATTTTCAAATACATTCCACTAAAACTGAGAAACATATCTTATGTCAAGGGTAGTTATTACCACTAGTACATGCTGTTAATCACCTTCACCTCAGTTATCAATTCACTTTATTGAACAATTTTCTGAGTACCTTCTATAAGCCACACACAGTTCTGAAATACTTAGGTGTAAATTCTGAAAATGATGCTATAATAATATTCTGTGACATATGTGAGTCTTTGTATTTAAAATGCTACAGAAATTTTAGATATTAAATGATTCTACTTTAACTGGTATAGGCTGTGACAAATATAAAACATAGATTTAATGGTCAAAATCCACTATGAAGAGTTTTGTTAAAATACTGGATCTAGGAAGACTGGTTAATATTAACCAAAAAGTTAGATGTATAACCAAACAGTAAAGAGACTACAAGAGTTAATTGACTGTCTATGAGTTCTTCTATTGTACTTACTATCATGATGAGTTTTGGTCAAATGATCAGAGTCCAAAGCATGATAATATTCATAAATTGAACGGCCCAAAAGTTCTTCTGGTTCATATCCCATCAATTCAGTAATTCTGTTAAGTTAAAAAAAAAGAAGAAAGAAGAAGAAAAGAGAAATTGATAATGAAAAATTTTGCTTCTTCCAAGTAACTGATATGCACTAATCTTATGGACAAGTGAAATTTCAAAAATAAAGAGCATTTTTCTTTCCTGAGAGTAAATTTACATCTTACCTTTAGTAAGTGCATGGTTACTAAATGCAGCATCATTCATTTCTTTAAGTCTTCTGATTCATCCTGTTATTTGACCTTTTTATCCCTTTCACCTCAACTTGTTACCTCTTTTTATCACATTTTATTATACATACGTTTGGTTAACAAGTCAGGGCATTAATAAATAAATATGAAGTGCTGCTGAATTAAATAAGTTATAAAGGTAGCCACTAACATTTAATTTAAAATACAGACAAACTCTATAACATTATCTTACCATAAAACCAGATTCTTTTTCTGTGTGTATATACAAAATCAGATTCTTTATATAACAGCTCCCCTAGGCATGGCAGCTCTTTGGGGAACCAATACCTACTACAAAATTCTAAATATCATTAACCAAAGAGTATCCACACTAAATGAGAATAAAGGAATACCTATTATGTTGGTTTTGGAAGATGCTCTTTTACTTAGTTTTTGAAATTACACAAAAGTATAGGAATCCATTTAAGATGAAACAAAATCAAATTGAAAATGGACTAGAAAGTAATCCAGTTACCCCTTCTGATTTCCTGACAGTTCCTTTATGAGAGGGACTAAATCTTATTACTCTCTTTAACCACAGTCTGAAATGCAACCCGTTTCATGAGAAAGAGAAAGCTATCTTCTATGCTCTTTTTAGAAGAGAAATGTATTTTCTGGGAACAGAACATAAGTTAAGCTTTTCAAGTTCTCAGACTTTAGATTTCAAAGAACTTTCTCAGGTACAAGCAAAAGTTATATAATGTACTGTGTCCCAAAAAACCCAAACAAACCCCAATTAACTGCAGAAAGCATACAGGGAAGATATCCTTCTCCTAAGAAATGTATAAAAAACATACTATTTGTGTTATCACACTTAAGGCAAGATCTGCCATAGTTTATTCAAAAATAAATAGAAAGCTGATTTGTAAAAAAAAAAAAAAACCAAAAAACAAAAATTAAACCAAACCAAGCCAAAATCCAGAATTCTTTACAAAGGGATATGCCTAAACACATCTACACTAGGTGGCAGCATTTCAAAGGAAACTTTTTTTTTTAAACAGCCTTAAGTTATGCTTTAAAAATTATTTTAATTGGTCTTATGTAGGTTATATATTTAAATAATATTCCCATGGAAATAATTTATTATTTAAAACTTTATATGACTGGCACTGTTTTAGGTGTGAAAATGGAAAGACAAAACTCAACATGTGCCTAATCTTCTGGTACACATGGTACTACTTATGAAATAATGTGGTTAAGTGCAGTGATGAGAATCTGTTGTAGGAACCACCTCTACGCATGAGAAGGAATGATGGTGTAGGGGATGACTTTCTGTAGGAGATTATGAGTTGAGTGTAAGAGAAAGCAAGACCATTTCAGGAAGAAGGTACACAAGCAAAGACAGAGATGAGAAAATGCTCGACTTGTACAGGCAATGAAGACTCTGATGTGGTTAGCGGGGGCAAGTGGAAAGATAAGAAGCTGGAAAAGTAGGCAGGAGGATCAGATTAATGAGGGCCTTGTATATCAGGTTAAGAAGCTCTGATTTAATCAGATATCAATCAGTGCTTCTTGATCTGTTTGGGGGTATGTATGCCTACCACTAAGGGATGCAGATGTCAAAATATAAATAGCACATATTTTCCTAGGTCAGTTTTATTCATATTTGAGGAAAAAAGGTAAAGTTAATTTAACTTCAGAGAATTACTTAGCTTATATTCTCTACCAAAAAGAGGACTGATCCAGAAAATTTTATTGGACTAGGAAATGTGTGACCTAAAGCAACTATGCAGTAACTATTTAAGTGCCTCTGAGGGCAGGAACTGTTAATCTTCATTTTTACTTTAGTGCCAGTTATAGTGCCATGCAATAGGACGTGCTCGAATAAATGTGCTGAATGTTGGATAACGCAGATTTTCTTAAACCTCAGCGAAATTTTTTCTGTATCTTTGTTCTTAGGTTTATGGATGTGAATGAAGTTTGTAGAAAGAGCTCTAACCAGAAAACTAATAATTTCCTGGTCAGACTCAAAACCTTACTTGATCTCTGTCTACTTTTTAGAAACATGAATGAGAGATTAAAAGAGAGCAAATCTGTTGGCAGAGGGATAGCTTAAGAGACTGTCAGGAGTTCAAACTAAAGGTAATAATGAGCTGAAGAATTCAATGGTGGAAGAGCAAGTGAGGAAAGTGCGGAATGGATCAAGAGATATATGTACTTAATAAATCTATAAGACTTAGAAACCAATTAATGTAGATAATGAGGATAAAAGTGAAGGATGACTTCCAAATTTTTGCTGGAGTCGTATGTTTACAGTGGTAGACAATGAACAATGATAGGCATTATGAGAAGAAAACTAGTGCTTGAAACTGTTATTATTTTGGAGCAGTTCAGTTACAGAAATATTTAGTTTATAATACAGACAAGTACCCAGATAAAAATATCAAATTAGCAATTAAATATAAATAGTTAGGAATATAAATTTGGGAAATGGCAATAGAAACCATGGGCAGGGATAAAGCTGTTTAAGGAAAATACATAGGGTGAGATGACCAAAGACTTTTCTTTCTCCTCCTTCCTCAAATTGTGTTGTATGCCTTTGAAATATGTTGTCTCTTTAGAGTCTCTTAAGAAAAAAGAGACATCTTAATAATTTCTGAATAGCATCTGATAAAGATTCATAGTACATAGTAAGTGCTCAATGTAGCTGAATTAATCCACAAAGTTAATCTAACATTATGGAATTCTCGGCTGTGTCATGTATTCAGCTTAGTGGAGGAAGCATGCATACTCTTTACTACAATAAATAGTAAAAAGAGTCGTAGACTCTCATTTACCTTTCATCACAATAAGAAAATTTCATATCCAGGCTGTGACGACTGAGAAAAGTCTTGCTATCTAATGGAATTTCAATATTTGATGGGTGAGGAATGGGTTCACAAATCAGCACCAAGCATGTCATGGGTGGTTTCTTATACCCACACTGAGACTGATTACCATTGGTATCATACACATGAATATGTCCTGTGCAATGAAGTACCTGTTTATGAAGAAAACAAAGCATTAAAAAAAAATAAAAAATAAAAATCTCCTTTATATAAATCTGGGCTGATTTTTCATTCATTTGGTCATCATAGCTGTTTGATGGTTATTTCTTGCTTTGATGATTGTTTTAACATCAAAGACATCAAACAACAATGAATAGAAAATTAATTCTATCAAGATTCAAATACTGGGTGGGTGGCAAAGCCAACTGATTAAGTTATCCCAGTACACCAGTGTCACAATTTGTTCACTCCGAAAACTGGCAAATTACTACAACGTTTTTAGAAGTTAAATCTGCAAATGCCAAAGAACAACTCTAAGTTCTCCCTTACAATTCTAATGCTACCTTAATACTAGCAATGTTAAGATATATGAACTTATTTATAAATCAAGTGCATCACCACTCACAAATCATTTTTACTAACCTTCCATGTTGCAGACTTTATGTTCATAGTTCTTCCCCGGCTAGTTAGGGTACACTTCATTCTCAGGAAAAAGCTTCGTTGTGTATTTTGCTCTTTACCCTTTTTCACAAGGCCTGATGAAAGCATGAAATAAAGTTTAAAAACATAATTAAATATGCAATTTTTTTACATAAGAGTAGCAGAGTACTCAGCACCTACGGGCGACGGCTGGTTCAATTAAACATCTCAGCATGAACAGAGAAATTCACACTAGTTTTGCCCACGCCAACGGATCCAGCAATCTAACACACTCTAGTCAGTAATGGGTTCACACAGCAGTGATTCCTCGAGTTGGTGGAGGAGAATCTGTATTTGGCTAACAGTTAATCATTTCACATTCAAGCCGGTAAAGTTGGTCAAATGCAAAGGAATATAAATATGGTATGAATTTGTCCTGTAACTATGCCATCAATGTATAAACACACCACAAAAAAGAACTTCAGCGAATCCTTCCAAATCTTTACTAAACATTAGCTCAATTTATATATAATAAGCACTTTGCTAAACTTCCTTTTAATAGCAAATGATATTTTTATATATCTGATTTTTCCTTAAATCTTCCTGTATTGCAGGCAGGAAATTATTTCTACTTTGTTACAGAGGAAAATCATTTTAAATGATTTTCAAAGGGAAGTTAGAATTAAATAAATTCAGGTCTATTTACTCTCGTTCCAAACCTCATATTTCTAAAATATGAGATTATACTCAGGTGACTAATTAAGAAAACAGCAACTCAATTCCTTATCTTCATTAATCAGTCTGATTCAAAACAAATACAAAAATTCATTCAGGAACTGGACTAGATATTGCAGGCAATACAAATATGAATAAGTTACAGTGCCTATACTAAATAAGTTACAAATTTAGTAGATGTAGTGAGGCCAAGGAAAGGATACAATGCAGGGTAAGTGCTCAAGATTTACAAAAACACTTTAAAGAAGTAAAGAGAGAGCTTATGAGATATCTTCCAGTCAAGGGGAAATCAATAAGTTCTTAGAAAAAGACACGAGAATTTCAGTAAGTAGAGATGTATTTAGAAGGGTATTCCAGGCAGAGCCAAGAGAATGAAGTACATAGGAAGGAAAATAGCACATGTTTGGGGAACAGTACTAGATAGTTCAGTTTGGCCACAATATAAAGTACATGCAGAAGAGTAAGGAGACAAAGTCAGAAGGCAAGGTTAGAGTGATAACTATGGAGGGCCTTGAATGCTACAGTGAGTTGCCTTAAATAGACAACATGGAGCTTCTCAAAATTCTGAGTTGGAAAGCAGTCAGCAATTTAAAATTTAGAATGCATTAATATCATTACTAAATCAAAAGAAGACTTCCTAATATCCATCATTTATAGTCTAACCTAAGGAAAGCAATGAGCAGTCAACACAAACCTCCAGTCTAAACCCCACGACTCATATATTAAACTCATTGACAAACCATTTAGGTCTTTGCTCAGGATGTATTTACTCCTCCTTTAACAGAATTCTAAAAAGCATGCATTTGCTTTCCAAGTTCACAGTAAATATATAGCATGGAATTAAAAAACAGGAGAGGGCTCTACTGATGAGGTGCAAAATGGCAGTAGAATTTATTGAGAGTCGGTGAACATGAAAAGAGCTCTAAAGGACTACAGTATGGACTCTGGATCCAGTTCACACGAATTTAACCCATGCTCTGCCAGTTACTAACCCAGTAACCCTGGGCAAGCTACTCAGTAACTCTGTGCTTCAGTATCCTCAGGAAAAAAAAAGGTAACATTACGTCACATGGTTATTGTGAGGAATAAAGTAATTAAATCACATGAATGCAGAGAATCATGTCCTGACACAAAGTTATCTCTCAATAGAGGTTTATTATTATAAATGAGATGAGATGGAAAAGAAACCATGAAAAAACTATTTAAATTTTCATTGTGGTAACTTTCAGTCATGAAAGAAAGTTTAAATTATGATCAGTATACTGTATTTAAGAGGGCATGTGTATGAAAAGACTTGCAGGTCTTTTTTATTGTTGCTACAATGGGGGCACCCATAATATAATGCTTGTAATCTAACTACATAGTCTTAAATTGTTGGGAAGATCCTGAGAGGTCAACTAACTAATTATTCTGCTCTTTAAATCTGGTGAACTTTCTCTTTTCTTTTTTGGGGCCTTTAGAAAGCCCGAACCCAAACTGGCATCTCAACTTAAATAACTGTCTAACTCCTATTATCTCCCATTTGTATTATGTGACTTTTTTTAGCTTAAAGTTTTATTTTAATTTATAACTTCTTTGATCCTGATTTTTATTTTTATTTTTTCATTTTATTTTATCTGTTCTTTTATCTATATATTTATGAAATTAGGTGGGCTTTAAAATTTTTTAAATCTATTTTAATGAAATTCCTAATAATATGGATTTAACAAAGACTAAAGTAACATTTTATTAAACATGAAATGACATTTGCTTTCTATTAGAATAGCAAAATTTAAAAATTAGCAACAGAATCTGATTAAGTAAAACCATCAGTCACATTAAATGAAACAACAGACTTTTCTTCTCACCATTTCTGTGTGTAAGCATTTCTCTCATTTCTTCATGGTCACACGGATGAGTAAAATCAAACACACTGTGTCCAGTTAGTTCAAACTGTAAACACATTTTAAAGAATTAGATCTATATCATAAAATCATAAAAACATACAGAATGATTCTTACTATGTGGGTATTTTACCTGAGTTAATCCCATGTATTTGTTCACATTATCAGAAATGTAAATCATGTCACCATCATCTGTGAGAACCATAACAAAACCATCCAGGGCTTTCAAATAGAAGCAATTCATCTGTGCCTTCATTTCATCTTCAGTATCCAAATCACCTAAAAAGGGCACAAAAAGAGGATGATAGTTAAAAAGTTATACTTAAATGATAATACTTTCTATAAAGTTTTCCCATATAGTTTATTTAATATATGACATATTTTTTTCTGTAAATTTAATTTTTTTCCACCACTTTCCTTTAAACACACAACAGTCAAAGCCAGAGGACATAAAGACTAAAATTAGATTTGCCAGCTGCTTAGTTTTAGTAATGTAGCAAGGCAAACCACTGAAAAGAGAAAGAAGGGTCATGTTATTAAAAGATAGGTAGCTAGGTAGAGCAAGAGAGGAAGAGGAGGAAAAGGTCAATATTTATATTCCTGACTGAAGCTTTAAAAGCAGGTAATAAAAAGTCCATCATATTAAGGAAGAAGTGAGAGTATGACTTCCTCTAAATATTTCTAATTACTTCTAATTTCTAATTTTTTAGGCCTATTATGCCCTTGTAAAACAACTCACCAGCATCCAGAAGTTTCCTCACACGCAAATAGCTGATGGTAAGCCTCATAACAGAAGCCTTATCAAGATGCGAACTCACATTATGGGGAAGTGGCAACTGATGAGCAAGCTCATAAAAAACTTCAGACTCTTTACTTCGCCGAGATCTAGCTGCATCTCTAGACTTTTCTTTTCGACGTTCAGAACTTATCCTATTTAACAAAAAAAAAAGGAGGAGGGGAGGAGAGAAAAGAGACAGGAATTTATATATGTTAGTTTGACTTTGTTCGAATAAAACTAATTTTACATTCTGCCTATCAATTAAGAATTAGAAGAGGCCACGTAATTATATTTTGTAGAGATTTGTCTACTACATAAATGTATTTTTATTAAAGACAGCTATACAAGATGAAGCTTTAAACTTGACTGAAGTAGATGTTTCCTCCCTGGCATATCAAATTGGAGACAATGTTTTTGTTTTAGCCAAAATCTGAAAAGTAGCCTCTATATCTAAGGCTGCCCCTTCACAAGTTCAAAGTAGTCTCAACATAGAGAAAATGATGAAATCTAGAGAAATGGAAGTTGTACACAGTAACTTGAAAACAGGTGTTTTTAAGCAGGTAGAACAGCAATAGCTACAAACTGATTTTTGACTTGTTTCTTTTGACTCCATTTCTTTCCTCCCACCATCCACCTTGCCACACAGACAATACTGACTATAAGCTACAGAAATTTATATTAGCAGCTATAATAAGCTACTGTTTTCAGGTTGCTTGCTCCCTTAGAAGCCTCTTATCACTATCACAACAGATACCAAATAAATGTGGGGTATGGAAGAAAAACAAAGATGTGGCACAATATTACGAATTTAAAGGAATAGTTTAACAAAGATTAATAATGTGTCAATGCAATGATCTATCTTTAGGGATCTCCTCTAAGAAATAAACTTAGAAAGATTTTCATCAAATCATGCCAAGCAGAGCTGTCTTCGTTTGCTTAGCTGCATAGCAACAAATATTTCTCCTGACTCAGCTGAAGGTAAACAAGGCTAAACCTGGTTCTGTCCTTAGCTGCTTCTTTAATGGCTATTTATTAAAACCTACTATGTGCCAAACGCTACCCTACTACTAGGTGCCTGGTTCTCTCATAACAACCTATAAATAGGTTAAATATTACCCGTTTTACAGATTTAGTAGGTTAAAAATGGCCATTATGTAGCGAACGGGATTTGAACCTAGGTGTGTGTTTGTAAGCCAAAGTCTGCTCTCCCACGTTTTGTCTTAAAGGAGAATGCTGCTTCTACTTCAAATACTCGGCTGCTCTCCTATGACCCTCAAATTAATCCTGTTAAGTCAGTTCTTTATTAAATGTTGAAAATAGCCAATACCAGTTATTGAGCATTTAGCAGTATGCGAAGGACTTTGCTAGCACTATTTCACTTGATCCTTCTTACATCCTATGAATGAAGTACACAACTGTTTCCATCTCAAATCTTTCCTTCCTCCAAATGATTTGCAGAGTGGCGCCACATTCTCAAAAAACAGGCTGGGTTCTCAGCACATGCTCCTGTTACGTTGTGTTAATAACAAGTACCTAATAACTGTACTATGGCAATAGTGATAATATATTTTTAGCACTTACCTGACATTTATACTTTAATAAGGAATATCAATATTTGCTCTTGTGAGGGAACTTTGATACAAAATTTTCAATTCGAACATCTAGATCAATTTAACTTGGGTATATTTAGATTTAAAGTGAGTAATTAAAACTATTACTACTTGTAACTTATCTATATGAATCAGGATCTTCTCAATGCTGTACAATTAAAAACACATGAAAACAAATGAGAAGCTGAGGCTACCACGGAAATGCAACAATATCAACAGTCTGAAACTTCATTTTTAAATGTGCATTAAACTGCCTCATTGTTCTCATTGACTTTATTTTAAATTTGAACTTAAAAATAAAATATACAATAAAGGTTTTCAAAAATCTATTTTACACCTATACTGGAGTTCCTGAAGGTGGAAGGAGAGCGCCAAGATGTTCCCATTGGCCCTAGCATCTCGGATACTAGTTTCCTTCACTTCTTTCCCCTGTTGAATTGCCAAGTGGGAGGCGGCGATGGCAACGGGAAACATTCCTATCTAGTTCAAGTAAACCACCAAAAAGAGCGATGATCAATGATCTCGTGACAAACCTGATTAATTAGTTCAAATGCCACCATTAGTCTAGGTGGTCACAATTTTATCAGCAGCTTTCATCAGACTTACTATCTCTGTTTCTCTTAATTATTCAACCAAATTTATGCTTCCAACAAATGACTACCCAAACACTTGGTGAAAAATTTTGTTACCTATATGATAAAGGGTATCAGTCAAGCTAACCACGGTGATAGCTTATCTCCACACCTTTAGAAATAACTTGTACTGTCCAGAACTTTAAAGATAATGATTGTCCAAGATGTGGCGACTAAATTTGTAAGACAAATCCATTAGAAATGTGAGCTTGTATAAAAATTTAAAGGAAAACATATTTAAGCTGTGAAGACTGTAGGAGTAAGAATTTGAGCATGAGCCAGAATTTTGGAAGAAAAATAAGCCTCAATAAAACAAGTAAGATATTTTAAGAGTTGATAAACCTAAGTGAAAGTGATGAAAATCAGTATATGTCCTCACATAATCTAGACATAAAGCAATTAGGAGACCTATAATAAAAATTTAATGAAATTTATCCGATATTCTTCACATGTGACTTTGGGAACTCTTAAAACATTTCTAAGCTTAAAGCTAAAGCTTCCAGAATTCTTATCAGTTTCAGCATCTGAGCTGCCCAGCTTCTTGTCTATTGATAGGAAGGCTTTTTTCATAAGTTTATACCCAATAGAATTCAGTATTGACCAGAATTACTTCTGTTTGACCATGTGGTCTAGGCACCACAGAGATGAATCCTGTACTACTTGTTTACTTACTACTTAGAATGAAGTAGAATAGAAGGAAACTGGCAGATTTTCAGCATGTGAATAAGGTCACTGGGTTATTCAAAATTATCAATTCCATCTACGCTGTTTTATTAAATCAATTAAAGTTCTGCTACCTACCTATCTTCACAAGGTGCTATTTCATAGACTGCCAGTCATACTGGAAATCAGTTAAGAGTACAGTAAAAATTCCATCTTTGGAATAGTTTGCTTATCCAGTTCCGTGACTGTTTTAGAATTAATGTTTGAGTAAACTAGTAAAGCAGCTCGATCTTTGTTGTACTATAGTTTTCACACATTATTTTATTTACCATATAGTACTAGACAAGAGGCTAACAACTGTATCTTGAAATTTTATATAGGAAATGTATTTAGGAAGATAATTTAGAGCCACTGTCTTATTAAGCTTCTGGTATACAAAGTTCATGAATAAGCCATAGCCATTTTATAAAGAATGCCTGTTATTCTTTAGATTAAGAAGAATACAAATAAGTGCAGTTATTTTAAGTCATCTGTGTTGTCTACTAATTGCACAAGAAAAGCCTATTAGCGTTCTTGATTGTAAATATATATGGTTTTAAGAAATGAAGTTAGATCATAATCATTCAAAATGTTAACAGATAATCAGACTTCTGATAAAATTTAATATATAAATTTTAAAAATCTCTCAACTCTGTTACTTGGTGAATTTGAAACTCTTTCTGGCCTATGAAAAGTACAAACTGTTGGTTTGCATCTTTTGCATCAGTACTTCTACAGGATAGACATTGTGAAGTGAAATTCCATGATCTAAAGGATGTGACATTTGCATTTTTCTTTCCAAAAAGGACTCTACCCATTTTTGTCTCTGCCAATCCATGAATGTGTGTATACATTTTCCTATACACTGTGTGGTAATATATATTATAGATCTTTTATATCTTTTTAACTTTTGCCAAACTGGTAGGTGAAAATTCCATCTTGTTGCTTTAACCGCCCTGCACTCCTTAAAGTCTCAGGCCAAAGAAATTCCAAGGACATTATCATGTTCCTTAGTTGGTATTTTGGCCTGCAGCTTAACTCCAAACATGGTGCTTAGTATGTACACAGTGGTATTCTAAACATTTTCACCCATTAACTTTATCTAATCTTTATTATCATAATCATGTTACAGATAAGGAACCTGGTTATATAGCTTACCCAAGATTACACAGTTAATAAATAGTAGAGCCTGTATTCAAAAACTCATGTGGTCTGGCTCTACAAACAATGCTATTAAAAATAGGCTATGCTGCCTCTCAGAAACGCATTCTAATTACCAAGATAAGTATTCATAAGTCCAGAACATTATTATAAAGTTCAAAATGTGTTTACTTTACATCTCTGAAGACATCAAGGAGAGGTATAGGGGTTGACTTTAAATTTATGACTTTCCCCTAAACTATTTGGAGGGACTCATGGCCAGGCTCTACCTGGAGTCTGCCAGTAAATCCAAAATCCTAATTGAAAGGCACTTACAGTGGCAATGCTTTCTGTCTGCTCCACTGTCCACCAGTTCTTCAAAGCAAGGCAACCTCTAATGGGTAGTGCTAACCACAAAGAGGAGGGAATCAGAGCACAGTAATTCAATCTATCTCATATACTCCCACTACTTTATTTTTAATTTGTGCAGACAAACTATTTCAACATCTTAGCTATTATCAGTGTTTTATTTGGTCAACATCTGGATCCCCAAAGTAAAAGCAATCTGCATATTAACATTCAGGAGATCTGGTTAGGCATAAGCCAATTGCCAACATACCTACTCATACAAAGTACCATGAGAGAAAAGATGAAGAGAGTTTTCTCCTTCTGGCATTTATTGAACACTTACTATGTGCCAGGCACTATGTTAAGTGCTTTCACGTATTAGCTTAATGATCATAACAACTCTAGAGAGAAAGAAAATACAAATTGAGAAGTGGCCTTCCTGAACCTCAGAATAACTTCCTTCATTCAAGAAATATTCATTGAGCATTTATCAAGTACCATGGATTGTGCTAGGTACTAGGAATTACTATTGAGAAGCCAAACGGCTTTCATGGAGCTTAGATGGCCTCTCATTTAGCCTACCGAAATAGTTATCTAGAGCTATATTCCCAAATGCCAGTCTAGCTGCACCATCATTACTTGGGGACATTCAACATTTCAAACTTCTGGGCTCCCCCCTTTGTAAATTCTGATTCAGCAGATCTGAAGCAAGGCCCCCAAATCTGGGTTTTTAAAAGTGCCCAACATGCATATAATACAGAGTGAGATTTGGGATGCACGGACTGTACTAGTCCTTCCCTTACTTTAATTTTTCCTTCGAATTACTAACACAATGATCCTTCCGGAATGAGAAATCTGATATTATGTCTTCCTTACAACCCTGTCAAATGCCATAGGACAAAATATAATTATTTTCAAAGGAAAGCTACCATTACCTAGTTCCCTGCTCATCTCTTCATCTTCATTTCCCACATTCTTCAGCCACATGCAGTTAATCAAAAGCATAATATTTCATTCCCTCTGGCTCACTTATCCTTTTCTCTCTGCCTGGGTACCTACCCTTCTAAATATGTGACTTGGGAAGTTTATGTGAGGAACTTTCAAGCTTCAAACTCTACCATCATCTTGTCTCTGTTCTGTCTTCCAAAACTGTTATTTTGCTATTGCTATATTTTATCTTCTCTACAGTACTTAAAGCTTCCCGGAGGCAGGACACTCCCTCGTTCATTTTCTGAGTATTCTTAATAATGATGTACAAAGTTCTACTTGGCTTTAGTATTAGGCCCAGATCTGCTATTTGACCTTGACTTCAGCCCATGGAAGGTTGACTGTCCTTTCAACATTCTTTATGGGATCCCTGAATTTGTGCTTCATCAGTGCTCCTGTGATCCTATAGATTACAATCACAATAAAACAGCATAACAATGCCAGTACTATGAAGAGGACATACTATCTGGATTCATTGTGATTATTTGGGTAAGCATTTTCAAATATAAGTAACATACTTGATGTTAGAGTGGGAAAAAAAGCTACTGATTTAAAAAAAAAAAATTCACCAAGCATTGTAACAGTAAATAGCACCAATATCAAGGAGAATTAGCAATCTTGCAAGAGAAGAGGGGTGTTACTCTTAGATAAGTATTTCATATTTATTATCAGGAGTATTCGTATTATTGATTGTTGTTATATTTACTATTTGATAATTGCTGCAAAACCAGAATACTTCAGTTTTTAAAAAATCACTAATTAATGGAAAAACAGCAAAAATTTGACATTTAAAATTAAATATAAATTATATTTTCAGGATAGCTATCTATTATTTGTAATTGCTTTCTCCAGAAAAAATGTCTTCTGAATTCAATCATCATCAATAAACTTAAAAATGAGACTTTAGTATGTATACTCATGTTAGAGAATGTAATTCACTTATTCAATAAATATTTCATCATCATCTCCTATGAGCCCAGACTGTTCTCAGCGTGGGGTATAGTGCAATAAAAAAAAAACAGACCAAGTTCCTGCCCTCATGGAGCATCTTTATTCAATAGTAGTTACCAGGATCAATCCTTGACAAAACATTAATTGTAGGAATAATTTTTCCATAAAACCAGATAACATAAAATTTTAGGAGACAAGGTAAAATCTACAAAAATTAAACTGTGCTTATAGGAGATGTTACAATATAGTATTATATGAAAAGAGCAAGTTATACAATAAAATTTAAGTATGAATCCATTTATGTATGTGTGTAATGCATGTGTACATATATCACTAGTATGTACACACATACACATAATTTCTAAATGCACAGATCAAACCAGAAAGACACAATCACAATAACCTGGAATGACTCTTAAAGCACAGAATTACTGGGTTTTAACTGCAGAGTTTCTGATTCAGGAGGCTGGTGGTACTGAAGAATTTCCATTTCTAACAATTAGCAGGTACTATTAAGGACAATGGACTAAAGATGAGCCCCTCTACTCTAAGAAAATGTGTCCTTCAAAATGCCCAAAGATTGTTCATCAACACTCAAAAAAAAAATGGTTTATTAAATATTTTCTCTTTAAAAATCTGCCCAAATGCTCTACAAATACAGGAAACATATTCAACCTCTAAGACATTTATTTACATTCCCACATATTTAGAACTCAGTAACTATAAAATACACTAAGGATTTAGACTAGATTAGTCAATGGTTGACCTGTGGTAAACATCACAAATCACCAACAGAACTGCCCCGGCCTCAATATTCATGCCTAGATCCCAACCCTGGAAATTCAAATTGTAGGCTTGGAATGTCTCTTAAAAAAACAATTTCACAGATGATTCTGATGAACACTCTTAGCTGTTCAGGGTTTGTGTTTCATCTATGGTTGCCTGTAAAATTTATAGACTCCTGAGTTCCATCCAAAAATTACCAAATCAGAATCTATGGAGGTGAGTACCTGGGAATCTTTACATTAACTAAATGCCCAGATGATTCTTAAGCTACACAAGTTTGAGAACCATTAGCAGGTTCTATAGTTTTAACAGGTTAGCCAGCAAATTTTGAATGAGAAAAATTTACTTTTAGCTGTAACTACAGATGCATGCTATGACAACTGCGTTTGTCAGGCAGAACACTGAAGTGAATGGGTTGGGCATTACTATGTAAAGCAAGGTACAATGCTGGGAATAAGAAGCTAGAGGTACAATTCAAGGACAAGCCAGTAATAAAGTGTGTGCTTAATAAAATCCAATAACTTTGCTTCAAAAATATAAGATCATGATTAGGCTTCAAAGAGGACCTAATGAAAAATATGGTAACTGTGAATGGTTTTTTTCAATTTTCTGAAACGATTTTTTAAAAAATCACCTTTTAATCTCTTTATGAATGTCACATATATCAAAAGGTTGAGAATCACTGTAGCTGAGTAAGAGTTGTGTTAATGGCTTTCCTTAAATCATATCACCTACCACCACTCTGCTCCCTTTCCATTATCTCCTACTCAGCTGGTAAATGCTTTTCTACTTCCCTTATATGCTTTCTGATAGTAACAGAACAGAGTGGGACTTAAGAGGTCAGTGACATTAAACTTTGTGGGTGTGCATCTGCATGTATTCAGAAGACCTGTCCTAATATATTTACTTAAATATACAGAAGAAATGTTATAATATTTATATAATAGAAAAATCATATGTATCAGAATAAAGAAATCATACATAGAAATCATACCCTGAAGGTTTTTCCTATTTAGTTTTAAACCCTGGCCATGATAAAGATTCTGGAAATGATAACAAAGGAAAAGCTCTACTGTGTTGAAGGTAAATTCTGAGAATTTTAAAATTGTGTTCTCATTTTGTTGGCCATGTAAGAAAAAGAGAAAAAGCATATTCTGGATCACCTAAATTATCTCTATATAGGTCTATGTTTTTGCTATAAGCCTTTGAGAGGTTGCATTTATTTATGATCAAATTGGTACCAAATGATCACTAAAAACAACATGGTTACATTTTTAATGTGGTATACTCACCCTGAGGTCAATGGGTACATCTCAAAGGATCACAGAAATTACTTTGCTCTCAGAGACTAAAACATTAGTCAGACTTGAGAAATACTGGAATAAAGAACTTTCTAACATTTAAAGTTGCCAAAAATGAATAGACTGTCTTGTGAGAGTGTTTTGCGTGTATCTAAGAAAATTCTCAAACTGACTGGCCAAATTAGTAAACACAACTAAAGAAGATGCTCTTGTGTTGGTTTAAAGTAGCAAAACTTAAATCCTGAACTCAAAACTTTGCAAGAACCTCAAACCTGACATCACACTGTAATGAAAACCAAAAAATGGAATATGTTATGGGTGAATCAGTTAACACCAAAAACTGAATATTCAATTGCGGCCTGAGCCATCAACAATGTTTTGCTTGATAAATTAGACACAGAAATATCTGTTGAATAAATGAATGCACAATAATCTGTTATAAGCCAGAGTGGTTAAATGCTACAGTAGTGGTCTAGGGCTGAAAAAAAAATTTTTGAACCACTGAGACAAATCAACTTGTTTGCATTATCCAAGAAAATATCCCCTCCTCCATTCACAGAGAAGGCTTTAACTACTTGCTTGACATGTAGCCCTTTTGAAATATTTTAGCTATGTATGTGCAAAGGCAGGCAATTTCCAACCCTCCTCTGCCAACGGGTTAAAAGACTGGTTGAATTCTTGATACCAAGAGCATGAAAAAGTAGGCTTTCTTAATTTCCCACCCTCTAACGGCCAAATAAATACCGCTGAAAATATACTTCTTCCTTTTCTATTATCAATATGGAAAATTATTTTAGAATAACATGTTGTACAAATAAAAATCTTCATTTAATTTGCGAAGTCCAGATATTCATGGGGAAAAAAAAACCAATGTAGAAGAAAAGCAGCACTATTCCACTGCTGTAATAAGTTCACTGATAGTTTGGACCAAAGGACATCAGCCTTTGTCAGACTGTCCCAAAGAAGGCTTGAATGATTCTAAAAACTATTTTGACACTTCAAGAGAGTGAAACTTCTGAAAACAACTTTAAAGCATATTATAATAATATGAACATAATAGTAGTTTCTAGTTCATTACGCCCTTTGTGGCAAGAATTGTTCTGAGTGATTCGCATGGGTTAACATCTTTTTTCTCCTCACAATAATCTTATATGGCAATTATCTTATCCTCCTAATTTACAGATGGGGAAAGTGAGACCTAGATAGAGGTAAAGCAACTTGTGAAGATTTACACAGGTAAGGTAAAGAGCCCATCTCTAGAGCCTAAGCTCTTAACCATTAGTTATTACTACCTCTTTCTTAAGGAAAAGAAATGAAAACCCCAATCCACAATAGAAGAGACTCCCAGCTTCCCAAAAGGCACAGCAAAACAGTTACGGAATGACTAGGCTTGGTAGAAAACTCTGTAGAATATAGATTCAGGTGATTTGCAACAAAAACCTATAGCCTATTCATTACAATACCAGCACTGATCAAGAGTATAAGGAGATAATCTACATCAAGACAATCAAGCAAGCTACAATAAGACATTTGACTCATAATCAGGGAGCCTTACTGACACGGTTAAAAACAAACAGTCCAAGCAGGGTAATATGGCATTCATCCAAGAAACTGGTATATGGATGCTATAAAAGATGAAGTTTCTTTTGATTTTTAAAAAATCACAAACCTTACAAATGCCGGCATGGTAATGCTAATGGCCATCTTTCATACCATATAGATAGCCTGTTAGTGGCAGAATGAAACCAACACGCAAATAGAGCAAAGGTATAAAAACCAAGTAATAGTGAAGAGAAAGTCAGGGATTACACTCTGAGGACATCACTTGAGACTGGATCTAATTGCCCCTTAAACCAAAGCTAGATTGTATGAGCCAACAGTTGCCTTATTTCCTCTTAAATTACTTTCAGCTGTGTTGCATCACTTGCTACAAAAAGAATCTTAACACACTTTAAAAAATTCCCAGTGTCTCAAACTTAAAACAAACTTTAATTGCTAGAGAGTACAAACCTACCCAAATTTTCTGGAAGTTTAAAGTAGACAAGAAATGTTTGTTAAAAATTAAACAAAAGTAAAGATACTTTCCACACATTTACCTACCTAGCCAATGTTCTGCAGTCATACATGTGTACCTTTTCTATTAAACTTTTTTTCCCCAGTGTTCTGCATAGAATTGGAAGGTATTAACTTTTAATATACCTTAAAGTGGGGTACTGAATTACTTCCAAGGCATAGTACACAGCTGTTTTTATTAGCAAAATATGTTTACTAGCCTGGTTCTAATAAATACTATAAATATTTTTTAAATGACAAAAAATTAAAATTCAAGATTCACGAAATTTCTAAAGTAGCTCAAGGGATTCCCAAGCGTAAGAAAAATTCCTATGAAAAATGGGACAAGGGAAGAGGAGACATGACTTCCAAAAAACTTTTTGATAGTCTTAAAATCTTTCTCTGCATTCTCTTTGTTCATTCAATTATGCTTTCATTGCTTCGTTTGTTCAAATACTTATTAAGAGTTTACTGTATGTCAGTATTCTCTTTTATATCACAAGTTTCAAATTCAGTCTCTTTGTGATCTTGCCCATTGAAACATGGGAAGGGGGTCACTATAAAGAAATTTCCTTAACATCTAAATTTATAAGAAAATATCTAAACGAAGAGAGCTATATCCTAATTCTTAAAGACTTAAACTTTCTGCTTTTAAACCTTGTATTTATTTTTACCACGGCATTTTTTGGCTGAAAAATCAAATTCTCATGAACTATTAGGAAAAGGGAAGAAGCACATGGAATTGTCACTAATAAGTGAAAATTGTAAGATTAACTAGTTAAGTTTTAATTTGTTGAAATCGATTGTGACTTTCAAAACAATTGGGAGAAGAACTGCAGTAAGTTGTTCCATCACTAGATTTTTGTGCCATTTATAAAACAATACATTTTGAAAATCATACTTTGAAATAATTTTTATATTTAATAATTATAACCAAGTAAAATTTTTAAATGAAGACACACCCATAAGTGACAGTTGAGATTACCAAAACAACTAAAAGGTAACATCTTGGGGATAGTTTTCTTATAAAAATAAGTCATTTCAATCATTGTTTTAAATCTTTTAAAACAAAGTTACTAGTTAAATGACTTTATCAACAACAGAATAGGTAAAGAACATTTTAAACAATGATTTTTTTTTTTTTTCTGAAAAAGTAGTGGCAAACCAAATCTTTCTCAGTCACTGGGAAAACTTAATTCTTATTTTAGAGGTGCTTAATGTACTTCTGATAAAGCTTCCACAGGCAACTGTCATTAGCTTTAACTTGGTTAACTGTCCACAAACAAACCCTTAAAAACACAATCACTTCAACATCCATTAGGATGACTATTATCAAAAACTCCCAGAAAATAACAAATGTTGAGGAGGAAGTGGAGAAATAGGAACCCTTGTGTACTGTTGGTGAAAATGTAGAACAGTGTAGCCACTAAGTAAAACTGTATGGCGGTTCCTTAAAAATTAAAAATAGTTACCATATGATCCAGCAATCCCACTTCTAGGGATATATCCAAAATAACTGAAATCTAATCTTGAAGAGATATTTGCAAACTAATATTCATATCAGCACTATTCACAATAGCCAACAGGTGTCCATGGAAAGATGGATAAACAAAATGTGGTATATGATCAGTATTATTCAGTCTTTAAAAAGGAAGGAAATTCCCACACATGCTAAAGCATAGGTGAACCCTGGGGACATTATGCTAAGTGAAATAAACCAGTTACAAAAAACAAAAAACTATATGATCCACTTATAGGAGGTATTCAGTGGTCAAATTCATGGGAAGAGAAAGCAGAGTAATGGCTGCCAGGGGCAAGGAAGAAGGAGAAATCAAGAGTAGCTGTTTAATGGTTAGAGAGTTTGTTTCACAAGATGAAAAAGTTCTGGAGATTGGTTACACATCAGTATGAATATACTTAACACTATTGAACTGTTACACATAGCAATGGTTAAGGTGGGAAATTATGGTTGTTTGAACCACAACTAAATTTAGATTTTATATATTATTTTTCTAAAAGTATCATGTCTGGCAAGTAGATATGGTTGATTAAATTGCAAAAAAACAAATTTTAATATAAATTAATGCACATACAAAACAGTTAATTCTTCATGCTTCAAAAGACAGAGAGGAATACAATTATTTTTAAAATTCCAATACTAATTGCTAATTTAAAAATTCTCATCACATTTTTACCAAAAATGTTGAGCAACAAGAAGATTGGCTTCGCTTAGCTTCAAATTCTTTTTCTACCCATCTAGTTAAGCAGAAAACATACACAACACACACACAAGTAGCAGAAGGCTGGGTAAAAGCCATCAACTGGTCATTTAGTCCCAATGTAAAAAAAAGAAAAGAAAAGAAAAAAGGAAAAAGACAATGTTCTTTATGTAAGTTAAAATCAACTTAATAGAAAACTAATCTAACACATTTACTTTAGATTAGTTGAGAAACAGACATGTTAATTAACAATCTTAGATATCTTTTTAAGTACCTAAATTTTTAAAAATTCTATTTGAATAAGCACAGTAGTCTAACTCAAATCTTTAACATCCATGCATAATAGCTTTTAATTCCACCACTAAATGCAATAAATTATTACAAGCTCTTCAGAAAAAAAAAATTGGTAAAGAGACTAACACCTCTTGGCTTTCCACACATCATTCTTATAATGATAAAATGTAACCACAAAATCTTAACCTTGCACCTAAACACCATTAGAGTTGCAAAGACAATGGAAGTCAACATAGAGAAAGATTGGACATTATCCAAATTGCACAAAATGCTGTAATTTACTGTGGACCACAGGATTGAACTACCATATTTTATCAATCTAAAACAATATGATTATTCAATAAACACATACATGTGGAAAAGTGCACTAATATAGATTTCATGCAAATTGAGCCACAAAAAATTAGGCTAACAATACAGGTTTGAAGTCTTTCCTTGAGATGGAAGCCAGTGGTCTTAACTCTGGAGAAATTCATAAGCAAAGGACAGTTTTGTTTTTTACCATGCAGGTTCATATACTTTACTGGAAATACTTTATCAACTCATTATGTTTAACAAAGATTAGTATTTATACAATGGTCTAAACTGTGGTGTCAAGACAAAAAAAATTTTAAGTTACTGCCAGTCCTATGACTGCAGTGCCTTGCACATATCTTGCTGAAATGAACTGTATGACTAGTAGACGTTTATTACTCTAGTCTCTAAAGACAGAGAGAAAGTAAATTCAAAGTAACCTTTTGGAGAAGAAACAAAGGAGTAAGGAATTGTGAAGAAAATGGCCTAGACAGATAGTGAATTAGAATCTCAAGAATAACTGATGCTAAGATGCCAACATAACCCAGAGATGTGCTGTTTTAACCAGAAAGAACCCCTTTTAATAAAAGCTCTGGATCAAATGTTAGTCTTTTCATTTTTAGGAGGTGAAAAGATGTATGAGGTGGGGAGAAGAGGAACTAAAACAAAGAAATATTTGGGAGGACTTACAAAAAGTTTTTCAGTGTGTATAAGTTTAAAGTAGAACTTTAACAAGTAATCCCTTGGTACACAGTGTTACCAAGACGCCTAAACCAGGCACTGGGCACTATCTCATTTAATCTTCACAATAATCGCTAAGATGGCTGCTATTATCACCATCATTTCAAAAGAAATACATAGGCTCAGAAGCATTCAGTAATTTGCCCAAGTTCACAAAGCTAACAAAGTGAAAAGGCTGGACTCGATTCAGAGGTGTATGGCTCAAAATCCTATGTTCTTAACTACAAGACATGCTGTTCTTTAAACAAGTGGGAAATCAAAGTAAAACAAGAAAAGTTACTAATAAATGAGAGAGCTTCTGACTTTTAATGACCTAAGTTAAGAAGTGTTCATTCTCAGAGATTTTACTTTAATGATCCAGTAACTATTTGGTTTGGAAAACTCTGAGAGGCTGCCCTGAAACCTGAAACTGACTGATGAACCAACCTCTTGACATTCCTCTGAAATCTAAAAATCTGTATCAATGTGCTATTAAATAAAGCCAGCCCTACTCCTACACCTAAGGAATCAACATCAAAGGCCCTATGTTAAATCTATTATAACCATTCCCATCCTCTGTTCTGATTTATTCCAATACTTCAGCTATGAGCTTCCTAGACCTTTTAAAAAGACATATTTGTCTCCCATACCTCAACTCTGAAGGCTCATTTGAGATGGAAAAACTGTAAGGAGAAAACCCCTGCCCTTCGATCTCTCAGTTATCTTTTCAAAAAGTTTTAAAATTATTAGTAAAGGACAAAATCCGACACCTTTAACGAACAGCACCTAAAATTGTTGAGTGGCCAGCATTTGGTAAGTGCTTAACTTTCAGTATTAGGAACCTCTTTTTAAAGGAAATATGATTCCAATCTGAATCAAATCTGCTAAATTTTCAAATGAGAAAATTTTTTTTAAATAATAGATAGGATGGGAAAATCTAGAAACTGGTTTAGAAATTGGGAGTGATGCATAGTAGCTAATCCATTATTAATGCTGCTTATGATACTCTCAACTCATGAATTGCAAAGGAGAAAGAAATACAATATTGCATATAAAAAGGAAGTGATTGGTGCATAACTTGATGCACAGTATTAAGTATGATTCAACATATAATAAGGACAAAATTGGCAAGACACAGAGGTAATCTGCCTTAGGTTTACAATATAGCAACCACATTTCATCAAAAGCATTGTAATCACTTCCACAAAATTAATTGCAATTTATTCCTGGCAACTCTTGGAATTACGTCTAGACCTTTTAAGTCACTTTTTTAATTTTATAAGGGCTTCCTCTGGTGCATACAAATTGAGAATTTATCATTCAACTGAATAAGGACCAAAAAGGCACCTACAAAATAGCAAGAACATAAACAAGTTTATCTTCTGCTGATACTGATTAGGGCAGTTAATCTCTCCTAGAAGAGTGGAAGGACTTAACAGTAAAGCCTGGCTACTAACCACAACTCTTAAATAAATCTTCAATTCCTTTAAATGATTTTCTCAAACGTTAAAATACCAAACTGGACCAAATTGTGTGCGTGTGGGGGTGAGGGAAGGTCACTCTTAATCCCACTGGTTGAACCAACAGTTCTTAACCCTGTAATATACAGTTTAGACTCAAACTTCGAGGTGTTCTAAAAACCCGCATTAAGTTCTAGCAGGATGATTATTTACTTCAGATACATTTTGAAAGTTTTCCTTTAATGTACGTTATTTCAGGAAAATGATAGTTCTAAAGATTCTGCAACTTTATAGTGTTACATTTCATTTGCTCTGGTCACATACTTTTCTCCAATCTAATTAAAAATGTTTGCCTAAATTTAGCTAACCATTACATTTTCACTGAAATATTTTCAAGAATGAATGAGGCGTGCGTTCATTTGTAACGTCTGGGCTCTCTTGACAGGTGATAAAAACCCAAGTATCCAATTCTAATAGTCTCTCTTAAAATTTTTCTAAATTCCTGCTACTCTGACTCTCAGACGAGGCAAGTTTTTCAAAGCGATAAAAAACACAACACAACAAAACCCGCACGTGCAAACTAAAAAGTTAACATCTTTAGGCCATCGCGGCAAGTCCCTAAAGCACAAAGGCAGAGACACCAGCCGCGGTTGGTCGACTGCAGGGCAGGATCGCATCCGACCACGCCAGTCACCGTCGGGAACCCAGGGCCGCGAGCCCGAGGGGAAGCCCGGACCGGAGTGCGGGGTCCGCCCGGGGCCGAGTTTTCAATGGAACCAGAGAGGACCGCGGCGAGAAGGAGCGGAAGCTCGGGTACAAACGGCGGCCACCGGGCTGCGGCTCATTTTCCTCCCAGGGCTTTCGGGCTCGGGGAAGTCCACCCGCATGGTCGCACAGGGCGAGCTGGCTTTTCGAAGCAGGTAGGGAGAGCGCTGCGAGGCCCCCGAGGCCCGGAAGGGAGAGCGAGCGCGGCCCAGCCCCCGCCCCTGAAAGCACTTTCGATGCGTCTCCCGCCCCCCACGACAAGATGGCGACGTGGGCAGAGGGGGAGCCCGGCCCGCGAGGTTGGGGAAAGAGAGGGGAGGAGAGAAGAGGCAGAAACAAAAAGGCGGCCCCCGGAACGCCGAGGCCGGCCCGCGAGCCCGGGGCGGCGGGCGGGCAGGGGCGCGGGCGCAGGACGCGGCCGGCGGAAGGGACAGGCTTACTTTTTCTTGTCGTTCGCGCCGCCGGTGCCCTCCATGGCGAATCGGTCCCCGCGACGCCTTCTCGGCCGGCGGCCCCAGGCTCGCTCCGGCCTAAGCGCTGGCTCCCTCCACACGCGGGGAGAGAAGGAAAGGCCGGTCCAGCGGTGCAAGGCGGGAAACCCCTCGTGAGACCAGAGGCAGGAGGAGCGAGCAGCAATCGCAGGCCTCCAGGCTGGGCTCCGAAGAGCCTTCTCTTGGGCTGCTGGTCCGGGCCTGGCCCGACTCACGGGCCGAAGCAGCGGTGGCGGCGGCGATCCTCGCGTCCCCTCAGACGAGGCGGCTCTGGGCTCTGAAGAAGCTGAAGGCAAGCGGGCAGGGGCGGGCGAGGGCGGAGGCGCGCTCGGGGGCGCGCTCGGGGGCGGGAAGCAGTGTCGGGGACGCGCCCGCCCGCAGAGCCTGGCGCGCGCTCCCGCGAGCCCGCCTCACCTGAGGGGAGGCGGGTTCCCTGCGAGCCAATGGCGAGCGACGCAGGCAGCCAGTCCCCACCCGGCCCACGTCGGTCTCAGCCAATCGGGAGGCGGTCAGCTGAGGCACAGCTGGGACACACTGTCCGCTCACGTGCTCTGTCTGTGTGCAGCTGCTGAGGAAAGAGAAAGGAGCTGGGGTGCGGCCAACCTGGGTCTGGGGACCTTGCGCCTTCAGCTAGGGAAGGCGGTGGCTGGCTTTGGGCGGCGCTGCTGAGAAGGGATTTCGGTTGGTGGGTCCCAAGCCTGTATCACATTTCCTGCTCTCAGTGCTGCGAAGTCTCTCGCTCTCTTTCTCTTTGGCAGCTGTGCAGGGTTGCCGCCAGCTCTACTGAGTCCCAGTTAGGAAAGCAGACGTTGCGCGTCGTGGCATCAAACCTTTTGGTCCCTTTGCTCAGATATGTGACAATGGAGTCTTTCTTCCAGGTTCCTTAACCACGGGCCATGTCAACGACCGCACTCTTTGCCATAGAACATAAGGGTACTCTCCTGTCCACTGTTTTTCTGTGATGAAGTTTGGTTACTGAGTAAATGCAAATAAAAATATAAAACCCCTCTTGCTGTAAACCTCTCAAAGGAAGTAGTTAAGGAGTAAGAAAAATCTTAAAATCTGAAATTATATTAAGCATTTACAAATAGATATAAGTGGCTTTAATAAAAGCATAAACCTGAATTTTAGGGAACGTGCAGGGAAAAAATGGCTTTAGGTAGACTTTTATTTCAAAAGTACCCAAACTAATCTTAGACGGATTCTAAAAAAGGGAATATGACCCTTAGTTTGAGACTTATCACCTGGAGTTGAGTTCATTGTGTGGACTGGAAAGGAGGATGGATTCTCCAAAGTCCCACCTAGACCTGGACAGGGGACCTTTGAAGCCGGGTTAATTAGATAGGGTGGTGGCGGCCAGTATTGCCTATTTGCTAACGAGCAAGCTACTGAGTAAGACTTAAATACTTTTTGGCCTTGGAAGCATACATTTCAAGACTGTCAAACTCTTAAATGAAAAAGGAATATTTTGAGTTCAGTAAAGAAGTATTGCATATCTCCACTTGGCACTGGATTATTTTATTTCTCACCTTTGCCTTTTTAGTTAATATTGTTACAATCTAGCTTTGGGTTGTATATTAATTAATATGGATATCGGTAGTAGATTTCATTTACATTGGTGTGTAAAAACAATGGTCTATATAACATAGCATTAAATTCTGATAAGATAACCAATTCATACAGCACCTCTTTTGAACTGGTCAGTAGGCCCATAAAGATAATGTTTAAAGATTGATTTTAATGCTATTTTTGTTTCCAGCCTGCAACACTGAATGATGTGTCTTCTTGAAAAGTATTGTGAGAAATGCCTGAAAAGAGGAAAAGACCAAACATAATTACCCATTTTTCTTTTTTAATTGTGGAAAGAACAACCATAAATTACAAACTTTTAGATTTAACATTTTGAAAACTCAGTATTAACACTGGTGTCAGAGTCAAGAGTGAGATTGAATACGGGCTTTGAAACAAACAAGTCATTTAAACTCTCTACTCTTCAGTTTACTCATTTGTGTCTATATCACCGAATTATGGGATGACTAAATGAGAAAATACATGTGAAGCACTTAGAACAACACCTGGCACATAGTAAGCAATCAATAAATGTTAGCCATTAGTATTGCTGGTAATCTTGTTTTTATTATTTTTATCATTATTAGTACTCCACTAGTTGCTTGGGTTTATGCCAGAGTTCAACCAGTTTTAAATTACAAGAATGCCAATTATGGTAATATAAATCCACATAGATTCTCTATTTTCAACTTTGGAACTGCCAATAGTGTTCCCACCCTCATATGTAAGCACGGTTGCAGAGATCCTTAATCATTTCCTTTCTTAATGTACTTGTAAGAAATTCTCTCTGGACAGTGGATATAGCTAAAGTGCATAATACTTGTTACATAAAAAAACCTGAGATTTTCATAATAGCAAATCTAAGTCATTAAAATTTTTTAAGCATTTAAAAAGTTTAAAGTGGAAAGATAATTCAATTCAAAAGAATATGTTTGAAGTCATTAAATTTGCCCCAAGCTCGATTTCCTTTTAAAAAATGTATAAAATACAGTATTCTATGTGTATATGTATACATGCATATGTATATATATGTACACACACATACATACATGAACATGGAAAGCAATAATAGTCAACCAACTTGTTTTCAACTAATTAATATTCTCTAATTCAATCAATCTTGTTAAATAACAATTCTAAAGGGCAAAAATTTCTATGGGATAAAGTTATAAATCATCCTCTTTACAACTATGAATAAATGCACTTAGGTTATTACAATGTAAATAAATGATGATGAACATTCTTATTCAATCATTTCCCAATATTCATAAGTGTTCAAATTTTATTCCAAATCAATTTGCAGAACTTTCTAAGTAGATTGAAAGATTACTTGCAAATGACTCAGTTGACCCTGAACCCATAGTTAGTAGAAAGTTGGGCAGTTAGACTGTATCGAATTACATAAGTAGACTTAGTGATCAATAAGTGACTCTTGGCTTATTATTACTCTTAATTGCTCACCCTCTTAGGCCTATTGTATTATAAGAACAACAACAAAAAGTATATCATTTGGAAGAGAAGTGCTGAGAAGATAAAAGATATTAAAAATGCTTTTTTTTTTCCTTTCAAGGATCAAAATAGAAAATAAACATGTATATTTGCCTAAGTTAATTGAGAATAGGAATAGACTGAAAATTTGACACTAGCACTTTTCAATTGATAGACATTTTAAGCGTAAATTTACAAAGGAATGCCAAGGAATTTTCAGTTTCTGGTGCAACATGTAAAGAGATTGGAAGCTCTCATCGTCACACTAAGAAAAGAAGCTGAACAAACTGAAAACCAACAACTTTTAGATACATCAGAGAATCGAGGTTACAAGGAAAAACTGCTGCCCTGAAAACTAGAGAGACAAAGAGAATTACTGCTTACCAGAGGATTACAATTTAACAGGAGCAGAAAACAGCAGCTTAAGCCAACATCATATTTAGAGCCATATTAGTAGGGATACTTTAAACTGTAATTGAGGAATTGCTGGAGGGTTTGTGTAGACCAACTTGAGAATTAAAAACTCTGAGGAGGGCTCAGCCTTAGAGGAGCCTGCACAACTTCCTTGAGTTTTACTTCCAGGTGTCCTAACAGATACTCACTGTGAAAAACTTCCCCCTGCTTTTTGCAGGAGGAAGGGGAAAACCACCCCTTCTGAAATAGTTTCAGAGCACTCTGTTTTTCTTTTAAAGGTCTTCCCTCAAGGGAAGCTATTTTACCAGAGCCTAACCAACCTTGGGGAAGGGAAACACCCAACTTCAGCCCTCTCCAGCTTTCAGTATGGGAGAAGGCACATACTTACCTCATCACACTCACTAAGACCTAATCATAGGACTAAAGAATGCTTTTGCTCCTCCCACACTTTACCATAACACCACAACAGCAGGGTTCCTGTGTAATAATGGGTTTATAGCTAAAAGAACTGCAAGCTTCAGACCCTATTTAAAGAATTCAAAGACAACAAGAGAAACAAAAATAAGGACACTAGAGTAAATTTTAGCCTCAAACACCACAGCTACAACAAACAATAACACAGCCTAATCCCTACACAGATAAACATGAAACTTTATAGTAAAGGCCTATCCACCTAAGTTCCTTTTACCTAATACATGTCTGGCTTTCAACAACAACAACAAATATTACAAGACATGCTAAAAAGCAAAGTAAAAGTCTGAAAAGATAAACCAAACATTAGAACAAGACTCAGATATGGCAGGGATTTTGGAATTATCAGACAAGGAATTTAAAATAATAATATACTAAGAGGTCTAAAGGAAAAAGTAAACAACATGTAAGAACGGATGGGTAATTTACCATTTGGAAACTCTAAGGAAGAAATAAAAGAAAATGCTACAAATGAAAAATAATGTGACAAAAATGCAGAATGCTTTTGAAAGGCTCATCAGTAGACTGGACACAGCTGATATATCAATACAAATTTACAAAACAGAAATGCAAAGAAAAAAATTAATTAAAAAGATGCAACAGAATAATCAAGAGCTGTAGGACAATAACAAAAGATGTAACCTTGCTGTGGTGAGAATGCCAGAAAGAGAAGAGATAGGAGCACAAATATTTGAAGAAATTATGGCTGATAATTTTCCAAAATTAATGGCAGACACCAAACCACAGATTCAGGAAGCTCAGAGAACACCAAGCAGGATAAATACCCAAAATGACTCCTATTGTAACTACAGAACAAGCTCAGAATGGTCCTATCCTGTTTTAGTAGATGCTGAGTTGATTTTCAGAGACAACAGACCAAGATTGCAAGACGTAAAGCCACGGCATGTGCATAGGAGAGAAATTTGACCTCCAGTTGCACCTGAAATGAAAGTTTTGTCCCCACCCCAACCAAAGGACCAGGACATAACTGGAACTTGAACACCAGAACTCCTTCAGAAGCCAATACTGGTTGTCCAGGAAGAGCCAGTATTGATGCTCCTTTACCATAAAGTTCCTCCAATGAAAACTGCCCCACCAGTACTTCCTTATACCTGTTCCCCCTAACCCCTTAATAACCCTTAACCTAGTCTAGAAAGCAAGTTGAATTGAAGGCACCATTAGGTCTCCCAACTTCTCAGTTGGTCCCTTCTCAACCAATAAACCTTTTCTTACTCTGGTTCTTTGAAGCATTGGGCACATGGACTTTGGTTTGGTAACACTAGGTATATCATATTCAAACTACAGAAAATCAAAGACAAAGAGAAAAGTTTGAAAGAAGCCAGAGGAGTGAGGAGTGTGTGTATGTGGAGGGGTAGGGGGAGGGAGAGTGAAAATACCTTACCTGTAAGGAAGAAGGATAAGAATTACATTGGACTTATCTTCATAAACCATGCAAGCAAGAAGAGAGTAGAGTGAAATATTTAAAGTGTTGAAAGAAAAATAAAAATACCAATCTAGAATTCAGCCCAGAAAAATTATCCTTCAGAAGTCAAGGAGAAATAAAATTGAGTAAATTTATTGCCAGTAGACCTGCCTTGTAAGAAATGTTAGAAGCTTTTCAGAGAGAAGAAAAATAATAGAGGTTAGAAATTCAAATTTACATAATAAAAGGAGTGCTGTAAAAGGAATAAATGAAGGTAAAATAAATAAAAATTTCTGATTCTTAGTTGATCTAGCAAATAATTTGTTCAGAAAAAAGTAAAAGTATATTCAATGATTATACATTATGGATAAGTGAAATGAATGGCAGCAATGTTAAAAGGAACAGGATGGAGGAATTGGGAAAACTCTTAGAATGTATTTACAGTATTGTAAAGCAGTATAATGTTATTTGAAAATGGACTTGGATTGGTTATAAATGTATATTGCAAATTCTAGAGCAACTGCTAAAATTTTTTTAAAGTATAATTGATATACTAAGAAAGGAGAGAAAATGCAATCATACAGAATGAATAATATGGAATGCTTCTTTTTAAAACCATAGAAGGCAGAAAAGCAGTGGAAGACAAGAAACAAAGGACGAGCACAACATATAGAATTACAAAGAAGCAACAACAATGTCAACAAAACAATCAGGAAAACTGGAATTAATAAGCAATTATATATAAGATTACAGGATATAATATTACCATAAAAATGTCAGTTGCTTTCCTATATACAATAATGAGCAATTGGAATTTGAGTTAAAAAAACATAACCTCATTGACTATAATTAACAATACTGTATTTTATTCTTGAGGGTTTCTGTGAGAGTGGAGCTTTAATGTTCTCACCATAACAAGAATAACAAAATGGTAACTATGTGAGATAAAGAATGTGTTAACTAACTTTACAGTGGTAAGCATTTTGCGATATATATGTGTAGCAAATAATCACATTGTACACCTTAAGCGTACACAATGTTATACATCAATTATATCTCAACAAAGCCAGGGTGGGGAATGAAAAATCTTTACATTAACATCAACCCCCCCCACACACACACAAAACAGGTATAAATCTAACTTAATATGTACAAGATCTGTAAAAGGAAAACTGTAAAACTCTCATAAAAAAAATCAAATAAGTTCTAAATAAATGGAGGGATAATTTATGTTCATGGATAGGAAAACAATGTTGTTAAGATGTCAGTCTTTCCCCCAGTTGATCTATAGACTCAGTGTAATCCAAATCCCCAGCAAGGTACTTTGTAATATCAATAAACTGATTTTAAAGTTCGCGTGGAAAGTAAAAGATCAGAATAGCTAACACAGTATTAAAGAAAAACAAAGTAGGACTGATACTACCTAACTTCAAGATTTAACGTAGAGCTACAGTACTGGCAAAAGAACAGACAAATAGGACAATGGAACAGACTAGAGAGCTCAGAAATAAACCCACACAAAAATAGCCAAATAATCTTTGACAAAGGAGCAAACCCAATTTAATGGAGAAAGAATAGCCATTTCAACAGAATAGCCATTTCAACAAATGGTGCTGAAATAACTGAATATCCACGTTTTAAAAAATGAATCTAGACTTTAATTTTATTACACTTTTCACAAAAATTAACTCAAAATGGATCCAAGACCTAAACGTAAAATGCGAAATTATAAAACTTCTTGATGATAACATAGGAGAAAATCTAGGTGATCTTAGCTTCAAAATCATGATCCATGAATGAAAAAATAGCTAAAATTGAGTCCACTGAGTTAAAAACTTGTACTCTGCAAAAGACATTGCTAGTAGAATAAAAAAAAAAAAGAAAAAAGCCACATACTAGGAGAAAAGATTTGCAAAAATATGTATCTGGTATAGGACTTGTATCCAAAATATATAAAGAACTCTTAAAACTTAACAGTAAGAAAATAGCCAAATTAAAAAGTGGGCGAAAGATCTGAACAGACAACTTATCAAAGAAGATATACAGATGGCAAACAAGCACACAAAAATATTCTCAACCTAATATGTTTTAAGGACATGCAAATTTAAATAACAATGAGATGGCAACAGACTTAAACTGGCTAAAATCCAAAACACTGACCATACCAAATGCTGACAAGGATGCAGAGCAATAGGAACACTCACTGATTGCTGGTAGGAATGCAAAATGGTACAGCCATGTCTGAAGACAGTTTGTCAGTTCATTACAAAGCTGAACATGGTCTTACCACACAATCCAGCAATTATGCTCCTCGGTATTTACCCAAATGACTATGCAGATATATGCAAATGAGTATGCCGATATATAATATGCAGATATATTCAGTTAGCATACCAAAAAGTCCATTTTGTATTCTTTCCTTTTTGTACAAATGATAGACTGGTGTACACTTTACTTTGTCACCTGTTGAATTTATTTTATGTAACAATATTGCTTGGAGATTATCTTATTAGTTCACATATATCTAATATTTTAATATTTATAACAGATACATAGTGAAGTAGAATGCAAAATCACAAGAATTTTAAAATAAGTTGCATCTTTTTATGCAGGGATTTAAAATAATCATTTTTAAATTAAAAACTGTAATAGAAAAATTAAAGCAGAAAGAAAAGAAAGACCTAAAAATGCTTAATGTTTATCCTAGCTTAATTTTCTTTCCACGTGCATTAAGCCACCGACAAGTCATCTTTTCCAATTTTGGGTGGATGATGTTTTCCCTTTGATTTTTTTGTGGGTAATGCAAAAACATTAGCTGCTTGGCTCTTATAATGGAAAACTTATAAAGGCTCCTTTGGTTAAGTATGTCAGAACTTGCCTATGAAGAACCAGAGGCAGGCACAAGAAGTTGATTAATATTATGCTTTGGACTTGCAAAGACAGGTTAGCTACTCTCCTGTGTGTGTGTAAATTACATTAGCACTACCAAGCAAGCCAAAGCTCCACAGCATTATCTTAATATCAGGGCTCATTATATTAAACATGCACTATATGTGTCAAGGTTTGGGGCGAATCTTGGGAATTACAAACATTGTTTATCATTACTTAAACCAATGCCTTCTAGTTTTGGCCCTCACCTCCACTCCCTACTTTCTGTCCACTCTTCAGGGATCGCAAGGGACAAAAGAAAGACAACTCAGTGAGTTGTTAAAAGTTTTTATAGTTGAACAGCTAAGAGTCTGGATTCGTGAACTGACTATTCCCCTTTCACTCCACATGCGACTGGGCAGCAGAACATCCGTGATCCTCGCTGCATGGACATTCTCCAAGGCCTTTGCCAATTCTGTTAGCAAGATCTGTGACAATTAGGTTCAGGGAGAAGAGTTTATCTCAAGGTGTTGTTGCTACTGGTACTTCACTGATACTTTCTGTCAGAGCAAAGACAAACCCCAGAGCTTGGCTATCCTAGGACCAGACGAGGAAAGATCTGAGAAGATTATGTGGTGGGAAAACAGGAATTCATCCCCAAACACTATCATATTGGTGTGGTGGTAGATGCACAAGTTATTAGTGATATTTCAAAACGGATTAAACTCACATAAAATGGGTTTTATTTTATTGTATGTAAATTGTACCTCAATAAAATTAATTAGAAACAATGGTCATAAAGAGGCCGACCACCTGTTCACTGCATTACTCTTCTAATTTCTGACACTCTCCTTGGTATCATTCCCATTAGGCTACATTTCAGCTACCTACGTTGTCTATACTCTAACCTTAAGTTGTTCATCTTGGCTCTATCTATTTTGGCCCCTTCTATCCTGGACCCTAACTCCATTTTTCAGAGTTTTACACACCCTGTTCTCACTACTTCAACTAGAATAATATGGATAGTGGCTGATTTGTCAGCTGGCATAAAAAGAATTCAGGATAGAATAGCTGAATGATTTCTCTCTGGTCCGAAATGTGGTGGTGGTGGGTGGGGAATGAAATACCCAGACACATGTTAAGAGCTGGCTTTTGCTCCTTCCTGCTCAACGAAGGACTCCTCCATGTTTAGGGAATGAAAGCAACAAAGGGTATTAGCAAAATGTATGTCATTAAGTATACGGCAAGTACATGAGACATAAAGTGGTCTTCATACAGGAAATGGGATTCCATAGATATATTCTTAAATGGCCTAAGGACTTAGAAACCATCTCTAGGAAGACTGAAACTTGACTATTGGTCTAATATGGAGAAGAAATTTTCCAAGAAGCCTTCCAACTAAAGAGACACACTGCCAAGGTCAGCATTAGTTGTGTGTCCTATAAACTTAAAACAAAAGTTATTTTTCTTTTAACACATGTATTGCTTTTATGCCTAATATTTCAGAAGAATAGAAGCTCTATTTATGGCAGTAATTTGCTTAGTACTGAAAAGCAACTCAATAAATACAATTTTGTTGGTCTCTTGAAAACTGTATAAAGCTATGGAAATAAGGAATGGCATGAATAAATATCATATAGTTTAAATGGAGGCTCAGTGAATAAGCATGGTGAACAACTGTTTATGTTGCATAATTTCTGAAAAGGAAGACGTAACATCCCTGAGAGCATTCTTTGATGATGTGGTGAAATGAGTACTATGTATGGATCAGGATCTTGGATTTCTAATCCTACCATCCACAACTTAGAAGAGTAGAACCTACTCTTCTTTGGAACTCAATTTCCTCATCTGAAAAATGAGAGATTTGAGCTATTTAATCGATCTCACACAACCTTTAAAGGAATAAGATTGGGAAACAGAACAAATGTTGTAACTTGGTAGTGGACAATTAAAGTCAAAGACCAACATTCGTTTTAAATGTTATAAAGATAAGAATCCTCTACAGTTGACTAGGACATTTAATACTTCCAAGGCACTTTCACATCTTTCACTCCATTTGATATTCAAAGCCACATTGTGAAACTATTTAGTACAATGCACTAAGAAATAGGTTCATAGCATGAGATCACACAGAAAACTAGTAACAGATATGAGTAGAATTCAAATTTCCCAAATCCTAGTTTTAGTTTTTTTATATGTGTGTATAAGTATACAAAATATATATATATTATATATAATACATAAATATAATTGTATATATAATTGTATGTAATATATGTAATACATACAAATATATAATATATATACATATAAATATGATATATATGTGTGTGGTGTGTATATATATATTGCCCGGCAAAATTTTTTACATTTTTTGGAGAATGTAATAGGGCATCTTAACCAAAATGAGATTCTAATACAGCTACGAGCAGAGGAGACAGGTAACTTCTCTTCTATCTGCATCTATTTGTATCTATTCCATTTTATTTTATTTCTACAGATGCTGATAAGCCTTTTGGGAAAATAATTGGGATAGTGTTGATTATTGAATTTCAGCATATAGGACTCAATGGGAACAAATTAGAGTAAAAGGACAGCTGGATCTCAAAGATAATTTACCCTATAGAGATAAAGCCTGGTGTGGATTGGATTTAGCAACATAAATTAAGAGATCGAGGAGTTTTCTGAGTTTTTTTTTTTTTTAAACACATTAGGGTTTAAGAATGTTACTGTGAGGCCCTTAACAGTACAATACTGAAGGCAGAAAACTTTTGCCCTTCTCACTTTGAAGCCTACTGCTGCTGTACTATTACACTCAGCAAGGGTTGAAGCACTGGCCGCTAAAGGGATTAGCAAGGACCTGAATGTGGCCTAGAACATCAACATGGCAGAGAAAGGCAGCAGCATTTAAGCAGATCTCTAGCTGGCATTTAACCACAGCAGACCCCGAGCATGGTAGAGACCAGCCATAGCAGGAAAGTGAGTGACCTGGATTAATTAGTTAAGTCATGTGAGATACTCCTCTGGGACTCTCATAAATACTTTGGGGGAATTAGAGTTCCTACCTAAATGGGGTGAAGGGAGACTTCCACTAACAAGATGTCATGTAGGATTACAAGACAATAGTTTTTTCTTCCTCTGGATTTTGGCTCTTATGCTATGCTCTTCTGGTTTGCTTTCTTAAACTATCTGAAAATTTCTTAAGCTTATTCTCAGTGAGTAATCCATTGATTTCAGTTAGTCAAATTTATTATGCGACTTTGTTTTATCCATGATTTTAATTATAATAGTGAGACCAAAAACTGCACTAACATTTTTTGCAACCAGTGATGTCGATCCACAATGCTGTTTATTGCAATAACTTCAGGACATACTGCTTTTGGGTGGGCTGTAAATCTTTATGTCTTCCACCTGTGCAATTTGCTCCATCAGAAGCACAAGTCACCTTAATTCTCCAGTGGTACCTGTGTTTCATCAAATCAGAAGTTTACAGCAGCAAAAACAAATTCTCTAGTATAGACACTACCTAAAGAACTTACAAACATCCCTTCTTACAATTGTAATTCATAAAAATAACAAATAGTTGGCATTAGAAGGGCCCTGTTGTCAGGAACTGTGTTTCAACAATCTGAATAGAAATTTTCTTTAGTTTTAACATACCATTTGGCTGTTTTTCAATGTTAACTGACAACTCATAGATACATCTTGAATTGAATCTTTGCTCAGTGAAAGTTCTTTTAAAATACTGGACTCGCTGCACCGCTATTGAAAGATAGAGAAATCCATGGGGAGAAAATACAGCCATTATTCATCACAGTTTTTTAGCATTCAGCTAATAAACTTTTTATGTATTTTCCATGAAATTAATGTCAATGCTGCTCATGCCCAAGAAAATCTAATAAGAGAAACAAAATATTAAGGGATACAATTTTGTCAGGTAGGGTTGAGCTTTGGAGAACCAAAAACCATTGTGATATCTAATGGGCTTTTTTCCCATCCGAGAATCAATTTTTGCCCTCTTGTGGGCAACATCACCTTTGTTCGAAATAGATTTACTAGAGGTATTTGTGGTGGGAAAAGACATCGTTTGTAGGTCATGGCAAGTCCCAAGAGGAAAATCATAACATAGACCTCTGGGGCCTGACATAAGGCCATGCCTTCTGCTGCAAAGAATCATATGTCATTCAAAAATCACTCAGTGAACAATTGGGCCATGGTAGAGGCAGAACATATGATCATGACACACCAAGTAGTCATTTGGCTAGTGTTGCCCATCACGAACTGGATTCGTTCAGACCCACCTATGGACCCACTTTACAGCAAGGGATGCAGTAGTGGCTTATGGCCATGGAGTCCATGGGTCCTATCTCAGACTGTATCTCCTAGAAGTCATCAGCCAGATACAGAGGTAAAATAGCCTCTTAAAGATGCATCTGAGGCTCCATCTGAGAGATGGTACCCTATAAGGTTGGCACTGTCTCCCAAGATGCTGAATAAATCCTCAATAACAAACATTACATGGTACGGATTTATCCCTAACAGATAAAATACAAGAGTTTAGGGACTAAGAAATGGAATGGGACTCTCTTTTCATATCATCATTTTTAGTGACTTATTTGAGAAATCTATATTCTCATTCCCGCTTTGGACATTGTGGGTCCGGAGGTTTCGTTATCAGAGTCTCATTGCATTTTAAGCTTCGGATTTCACCTTGTCACTTTGGGCTCCATGTGCCAAGAGACTAGTAGCCAAGAAGAGGAATCTCTATCATGGTAAGAGTAATTGTCCCTAATCATCAGGAGGAGATAGAGCTCCTGCTCCACAGAAGGGATAGGAAAGGATATGTTTGAGACTGGGATAACTCACTGATGCCTCTCTTGGTTTTCTCATGCCATCTTGTTGAGAGTAAATGGACACCATCAGCAGCCCCCACCTGTGGAGGGCAATGGTGACTAGAGGCTCAGGTTCCTCAGAGATGAAGGGTCGGATTTAACCCCCGACTATGCTAGCTGCCTGGATCTACAGAGGTGCTTAATGAGGGTGGATGGTAAAGGAGATAATGAGAATCAGTTATGGTTTTAAGATCAATTGCAGCAGCAGGAGATATACTTCATCCCACTAATCTAAGTTGCCCAGAAAACATGAGGCTTGCCAACCAAACTCCTGGAGAAGCTACTCCCAGATGGAACAAACTTGTAAGAAACAAGTAGAGTGCACTATGCGATGGGTTTTGTGGATTTCATGGATCTCCACTCAGATCCCCTTTTCATGGCTGGCTTATTCAACAGTGGCTGAGAATACCAACTAACAGCTTGTAGCTATGTTTCCAATGGACCTTGCTCTCAGCCACAGAGAATGGCCTTGCCACATGATGTACCCTCCCCTAAGGAGTGGCCTATAGCATTGGCTGATGTGAGTATACAAAGGTGCAGCCCAATTGCCTCAGTTCAAGACAACTCTGAAAGGCCATCTCAGTTCTAGAGCTTGCTATTATTGGATTAGCAGAAGTCTCAGTTGCAAATGCACTGTGGCCTGCCTTCTTCCTCTGCTCAATTCTATTTTCCTTTTCTCTTTGTAGGTGTATCTCCTTAAGAGATCTCCTCAATAGGTCTTCTGCATGCAACATTTAGTTTCAGAGTATGTTTCCAGGAAATCCAATGAGACATTATCCTAGAATGTAACCAGAAATTTTCTAACAAACTAAACCTATAGTTAACCTTATTTGTAACCAGGTGGCAAAAATTGCAAACTTTGCTTATGATATTGTTATTATTATTGTCGACTTCAGATAAAATAAATGTTTATTGGTTTATACTTTAAGAAACATTTTTAAATGTAGTTTACCTGAATAATCACAACAAATATTTATAGAACGGTAGTAGAACTTTGTGGGAAAGTATACAGTCATATGTCATTTAACAACAGGGATATGTTCTGAGAAATGCATGGTTTGGCAATTTCATCATTGTGCAAATATCACAGAGTGTATTTACACAAACCTAGATGGTACATTCTACTACACACCTAGGCTATAAGGTGTAGGCTATTGCTTCTAGGCTATAAACCTATATGGCATGTCTGTACTGAATACTGTAGGCAATTGTAACACAATGGTATTTGTACATCTAAACATAGAAAAGGTACAATAAAAATATAACAGAAAAGATAAAAAATGATATACTCGTATAAGACACTTACTATGAATAAAGCTTACAGGAGTGGAAGTTGATCGGGTGAGTCAGCAATTGAGTGAGGAATGAATGTGAAGGCCTAGGACATTACTGTACACTGCTGTAGACTATAAACATTGTATACTTAGGCTACACTAAATTTATAAGAAAATTTTCTCCTTTCAATAATAATTAGCTTACTTTAACTTTTTTACCTTATAAACTTTTTACTTTTTTACTTTTTGACTTTTTTTAGTAACACTTAGATTAAAACACAAATACAGTGTACAACTATGCAAAAATATTTCTTTATATCATTATTCTGCATTAATAGCTATGCGTAATGTGTCGCACTATGATGTTATAATGGCTATGACCTTACAGTGGTTACATTATCACACTATGACTTTATAATAGCTAAGATGTCTCTAGTCAATAAAAATTTTCAGCTCCATTATAATCTTATGAAACTACCATTGTTGCATTGTTTGGTCTGCTATTGACTGCAAAGTTATCTGGCTCATGACTATAAGTGTTTAACATTAAGTAGAAATTTGTTGATTTTTAGGGGGAAATCCAGCGAGATGGTAGAGGTAAAAAGGCCAAAAGGATCTATTCTCCTTTCATCTATTTATTTCATGAACATTGTTTTTAAAATAATGGCTTTAGTTACTGATGGCTGAGAGAGAAGTGTTCCTTGTTTAAGGCACTTAAAAAATGAGAACTCCCTATACTTAGTCTTAAGATGGAGTCTTATCATTAAACACTTCCACTCATTTTTAAATTTAAAGCTTTTTGGTTTATTATTCATTCATAAGAAATGAGCTTTTACTTTCTACCTTTTCATTATCCATAATAAAAAAAAAAAAAGGAATTTATATAAGGATTGACCTAAACCCAGTCTGACTTCAGTTATATTCTGTGCTGTTTAGGAGGGAGATTACTGAAGGTCACGTCACATACACTGAAATGGATTCTTAGCCCAGGGCCATTTCATGGCATGCTAAGTGGAAGCTGCATAAAGAAATTTTTTGAATATTTCTTAAGAAAATGTCTTCCAAAACACTGCCCTGAGACCAAATTACATTGTATTAAATCCCTTCACGCATATAACCCATAGAACTGAGACCCATCTGATTGTGGTCTAAGCACTTTGGTTTATAAATGAGCATTGTGAGACATAGGGAGATTATTTCTAACAACTGGCACTTCTTTAAGCAGAGTATACTGTAATTATAATTGATATTTATAAAAATAACCCTCAGGCAATGAAAACCTTAAAGAAAGATAAAATCATGTTGTGGATAATTTAGTATAGTACTGATTACGTTCTATCCTACAGTTCTCTAATTCCATGAAAATTGGCAAACGTGCACAGTATACACAGAAACTCGATTAAGCAGTGGTTTTATATCACCTTGCTGTTTGGGTTGTCCTCTCCCCATTCCCAACTGTCCCTGCCAACATTTCACAGAGAAACTAGAGGTAGATGGGCAAGAATTTACTCTCTTTCTTGCATTCTCCTTATCAAATTTACCTGCCTCTGCTCCCATCCTTATCTCTTTGTCTCTAGGAAGAGATAGTCTCCTGCTGCCAGCAACTAATCTCTGCTCTTCATCACCTGCCTTTCTTGAGGGATCTAAAAACACCATTTACCTCCTCTCTCACCTTTATTTTCAACCTCCACTTTGATTCTTTCCACTGAGTACAAATAGGCTCAGGTGCCTCCCATCTCAAAAAGAGATTCTTTAAATAGTCCCTTCTAGATGTCACCTGATATTGCTTTCTCTCTCACAGTCAAATTTTCTTAAGATTAGTCAACACTCATTGTCTTCACTTTTCACTTCCTGCTCACTGCTTATTCCCACTGTCTTCTCTCATCACTCCGGAAACTGCCTTTACCTAGGTTTTAAATTGCTTAGTTCAATAAATGATTTAGTGTTCTTAGCTCACTTTACTGATTTGCAGAATTTGACACCATTAATTGTTTCCCCCTTCTTGAAATATTTCCTTTGATTTTTAAAATACCACACATAATTGGTTTTCCATCTTCCTCTTGAGTTGCAGCTTCATTTTATTATTTTATTTTATTCTGCTCTATTCTACTTTATTTTTCTTTGTTTTCTTCATCTTCCTTCTCTTGACTTCTAAAAAAATTAATTATTATTTTTTTTATTTTTAGGTGAGGCAACCCTTGGTTGACTTCACAGATTGCAAGGACTTTGTCAGCTTACAATCTCTTATTTTTTTATTTTTTACACCTACAGCTGGTCTTCCTAGGTGGTCTCCCATCCAGGTACTGACCAGGCCCAACCCTGCTTAGCTTCTGAGATCAGATGGAATCAGGCTTGTTCAGGGTGCATGGCTGTAGACTCCTCAACATTTTATTAAGAAAACTTTCAAGTGAGAGAAAAGTTGGAAGAATTGTGCAATGAGCATCCATATACCTATCCCTTTCTCACTCGACCTTCTCACACCAATGCACACTCCTATCCCATGTGTCCAGTTTAGACCATTTCTGAGTTCAAACCTGTCTAGCCTAAATGGGCATTTCTACCTTAATGGCCAAGAGACATCTCAAACCCAACATGGGGAAATTGAACTCATAATTCCAGATTCACCTTTTATATTTCCCTTTACTCTACCAGTCAGTTACTAAGTCCTGTTAATTCTATTTCTTTGTATCTCTTCACCCTGTCCAAGTCCAGCCCCTAATCATTTGTCTCAACTGCTTTCTCTGCAGTCAGCCTTGCTCGCTTGTCTTTAATTCACTCGACACAAAGCTAGAGTGTCATTTGTAAATGCAAATGTGATCACATGGGCTTCTTGTTTAACATCTTTTAGGAATTTCAGTTTAATCTCTTATCCCTATAGCAAGGCCCTTTATTATCCCTAGTTAGCATTGCCTTGTACTATCTTTCTTCTCAAACGTTTGAAGCAGGCTTTATAAAACTACCTAAAATTCATAGAATGTGCCTCGGTGTTCATATCCTGCTAACTTTTCTCACTGACATGCTTTCCTTTACTTTTTCACCTATTTTTTGTCCTTCCAACTTTTAACAAGTTTTCCAAGTAGTCCTTCAAATGTTTAGATTTTAGTTTACTACCTGCTACAAGATAAAACTTCTGCAATCTTGGTGAGATGCTGTTGATAGGGCACCTTTCCATAGCACCTTGTGCTTATTAGTTTAATTAATTGAATCATTTAATAAATATTTGAAGCTGAACACTGTGGTAGGTTATGATAGGTGAATAAAAAAGAGTTTCTGCTTTCAAGGAATTTACATAGCATTTGAGGACTTAGATCGGTAAAGGGGCTTGTGACAAAGTGTGGCTAGCTCACAAAAGAAGTAGGCATAAGGCACTCTAAGGTCGTTTGGAAGGAACACAAGTCCAGACTTGGATAGTGAGCTATGGCTCCTTGGAGGAAGATTCATCTAAGATATGGAGGAAGAGTAGAAATAAGCTAATAGAAGGGAATAGGTAAAGGAGGGGTGGCTGGGGAAGAGGAAGGAGAGGGAATGTGGTTTAGGGTGCTCATTAGTGAGATCCTAGCTAATTCAGAGTAGGAAGTGTCCCCAGTGCTTGGCCCAGTACCTGACAGAAAGAAGGTACTCAATGAACATTTATTAAATAAATGCATAAATGAATGAATGAATGAATGAATGAATGAGGTTGAAAAAGAAGGGGCCAGATTAGAAGGATCTCATATGAAAAGGAGTTTAGATTTTATTCTCAGGACATGCCATAGTATTCACAAGAAGAAAGATTTTAAGCAAGAGGTTGACATAATCAGATTTGTACTTTATAAAGATTACTCTGTATAAAAGGCAAGTCTAGCAGGAGATCAGTTAGGAGGCCGGTGTGGTCATTGATGTCAGAGATAATGGTGACCTGATGAAGGATGGGCAGTTGGGATGGACAATGACTTTTGAGAGATTAAGGGGACAGAGGTCAGACAACTTGGTGATTGTCAGAATAAGGATAAGAAAGCAATCAAAGATGATATTCAAGTTTTTAGCTTGGGCAATTGTTGGCAGCAATCATTGAGTTAGGAAACTGAGGTGGATGAATCGGTTTCTGGGGATAAGGTTGGGCTGTGAGAGAGATGGAGAATGCAATTTTGAACATTTTGAGTGAGTTAGAGGAATGTATTGGTCCTGCGCCTGTTTCGCCACAGATCATGTTTCTTGCTCTGTGCCTGTTTGTTCTGTATCACTAGCAGTTGGCTTGCTGGCTACAAGTCCCAGGCTCCCATGCCAGCTGACTTCTGGCCTGGTTTGAGCAATAGCAATCACTGATTATGGATTAGAGAACAAGAAGAGGATAAAAGCTAGGATGTAGTTCCTCTTCCCTTTCTACCTCTGGCAGTGTCTCCAGCAGCAGCTACATTTGCTCTGAGGCCTCTGCTCCCTATTGATAGGCTTCTCCAGTAGCCTTATGTCCAAGTGACACAATCACCTTCCTTTGTCTTTCCAGACTATGAGGGACAGGGGTGTGGAGGAGTGCACAGTAGCTTCCTGCCATTGCCTAACTTAGGGTTCCCTCAGAGGTTCCTATTTAGCCTCTCAGTTTTTCTTCCCCTGCATTGCATTTAACTCTGTTTAAAATACTCAGAGTAGATTCCATTTTTCTGAGGAACATTCAAGTGGAGATATCCAAAAAGCAGCTCAGTATGTGGAAGAGAGATATGGGCCAAGAGTCATCAACACATAGATAATGAGTTTCTATCACAGCACTTACTTCCCGGAGAGGCTATTGTTTCCTTACTTATCTGTGTCCTGCACCAGCCTGAGAGATCCTTAAATGCAGAAAGACTGTCTTATCTCTCTCTGTATTTCCAGGACCAACTCAACACCTGGCACAGCATAGATACTCAATAATATTTGTTTATTGAATGAAGAAGTGAATGTATAAACTCTATGCATTATTTTTAGATGATATTAATTGATGGATACATTTTTTACAATAAAATTAAACTCAATCGACCTGGGGGAGTGCCCAATCTAAATTAATAAGAAATGTGAATCACTCAATATTTGTTATCATATATAGTTTTATTCCCCTCAAGATTGTCACAATATGAATGAATGAATAACAATAAGTTGCTCCAGCTGTTAAGTCATCTGTTAGGTGGATAAGAATAATTAGGAATCATTGTAGTTGTGTATACAACTGTGAATATAAAGGCTATTGCTAAATAAACTGAAGATAGCAGGTTCATTTAAATGGGTCAAACATTCCTCCAAATCCTCTAATCTTGGATACACAATCAATTTCTCTGGAAATAATCTGCAGAGGTATCCTCAGCCAGGGTCCATATTACTGCCTCTGATCTGTAGCTGAATAAACTGAATGTCGCAAACATGGCATTACAAAGTGTAGATGTTGACTTTGGCCCAGAGGAGTCAGGTCTGTTCCTCAGAGCTATTGATTTTTGCTCCTGTCCCCAGTGGGAGAGTCCATGCTGGGCTCCAGGGGCAGTGCTTACTTTGCGTGTTGCTGGATCTGAGGTTGTGGGGGAAGGAGTGAGGCCAGTGACAGCTTCAGTGTGTCTTCTAGTGGTTGAGAAATATTTTCTCCTGCTACCTACAGTATGGTATTGTGATTTGTATGAGATATATAGTTGGTCACTCACATGACCAAATGTTTATGTCTCATGTACATTTGGTCTTAGTCCACAATTCCTATCTCGCAGCTTCTAGAACTCTTGAAATTTCTTAAGTTTTGAGAGTGGGGGAAAAAAGGTGTCTTTAGTTTTGTTAATAAAGTGAATTTTGAAAAGCACCTAAGGGTGGGGTTGATTGCTGGGGGAACCAACCTTGGAAAAGAGGCTTGGAACTTTCAGTCCTGACTGTCCCCTGATCTCTGGGAAGGGCAGAGGGGCTGAAGATTGAATCAGTCCCCAGTCATGCCTATGTAATGAAACCTTCATAAAAACCCAAGGGGATGGGATTTGGAAAGCTTTCCAGTTGGTGAATACTTGGAGATGTGGGGAGAGTCGTGTGCCTAGAGAAAGCATGGAAGCTCTGAGGCTTTTCCTTTGAGTTCTGTGCGCCATGAGTTCTGTGGGCCATTCTAGCAAATTAATCAAACCTAAGGAAGGGGTAGTGGGAACCTCTGATTTATAACCAGTTGGTCAGAAGTACAGGTGACAAACCGGACTGGTGACTGGCTTTTTGAGTTGGAGTGAGTCATCGGTACCTTCAATATGTGACCAGTCGGTCAAAAGCACAGGTAGCCTGGGCTTGTTGCCGGCATCTGGTGTGTAATGGTGGATTGGGGTGGGGCAGTCTTATAGGACTGAACCCTTCACCTGTGGATTCTGATGCTATGTCTAGGCAGATGGTGTCAGAATTGAGTTGAATTCTCGGACATCTGCTGGTGTCTGAGAATTGTTTGTTGGTATAAGGGAATCCTCATGCCCCCAAGTTGGGATTGGGTCTGGGAACTCAATGTATACATCAAAGACAAAAAAATGAAAGTAGCACTGAGAAGCTAGGGAAAGTGAGTTTTAGATATCTTAGAGTAGTAGTGACAAATCTTGTGTTTTAGAAACATTTTAACTTTGTAAAAGAACAACATGAGTCAAATATGTGCTGACAGAAATCTAACTATGGGAGGTGAACACACAATACAATATATATATATGCCTTACTGTTAAATTGTACACCTGAAATGTACTGTATTTCGTTAACCAATGTCGCCAATAAATAAATAAATAAAAATAAACAATAAAAATTAAAATTAAAAAAGGAACAACATGGATTTATTGCAAAACTAAAAAAGAAAAATATTAAGTTAAATAATTTCTAACTTCACTACATAAAGGCAACCTCTCTGAAAATTTAGAATAAGTTCTTCTAAAACCATTATTGTGTAAATTGTTATAGACCGAATGTTTGTGTTCCCCTAAATTCATTTTAAAACCTAATCCCCAAAGTGATGGTATTAGGAGGTGGGGTCTTTGGGAGGTGATTAGGTTATGAGGATGGTACCCTCGTGAATAGGACTTGTGCCCTTATAAAAGTGACCCCGATTGCTCACTTGCCTCTTTCTCCATGTGAGGATACAGTGAGAAGATAGCCATCTATGAAAGAGAAAGTGGGCTTTTACCAAACACCAAATCAACCTGCAACTTAATCTTGGACTTCCCATGCTTCAGAGCTGTGAAAAATAAATATTGTTATAGGTCACCCAGTCTATAGCATTCTGTTTTAGCAGCCAAAACAGACTAAGACATAAACAAACAAATAAACAAACAAATAAATATTCGATAGTATCTTCATATTATGCATCTTGCTCTGTAACTGACATTTTTCATACAAAAATGCATCATGAACAATCTTCAGTGTTGATAAATGATTGCACTTTTAGTGATTGTATGGTATTTCATTTTATGTGTTCACCATAATTTATCTAACCAATCGCCCACTGGGAAACATATGGGTCAGAACGAAGTTTTCACTTTTCCATGCATGTGAAGAACCATCAGCAACTGATTTTAAAGGTGAATCTTTAAGCACTAGCAGTAAGATATTTTGAGCAGGCTTCGGGAAGAAAGAATAGGGATATGAAAGAGCCCCAGAGAGGAAAGTGTTTATGTATTGATATTGCTCTTAATATTTAAAGGTCATCAGTTAACAGGAGTGGGTGGGGGAGGATAATGTGAGGTGGAAGAAAGTAAGAGAGGGTGAAATGACAGGTAGTAGAGAGAGAGAGAAACAGAGTCAGACAGCAGCTTGAGAGACAAGTAGACAACGGGAAAGAATGTGACTAAAAACAAATAGAATCAAATAATTATCAAGGCTGCTCAAAATAAAGTTTTGTGATTGTTGCAAAATAAAAGTGGTATTTATACCATTTAAGTGATGATATGTCTGTTAATGAATAAAATTGGGGACAAATTGCCCCAAACCAGGGGAACTTTGTTTGGTTATCAGGGTAGGTACAGAGTAATCTTTTAAAAACTCTAAAGCAAAGAAAGAAGAACAATGAAGAAATCTCATTCTACTTCACTTAATTCACCCACCCACACATGTGTGCATATCATAGTTAAATGTCTTTAAAAACAGCTTTCTTTAACTCTTGTCTCTGATACTTTTAATCATGTTTTCTTTTAAGGTGACTGACTGGGTTAAAATATTTTGCATAATTGCTTAGCATCACAGCCTCAGAGAAAATAAAAGAGGAAGGAGTTAACTTCCCTTTTCCCCTACTATCATGCCTGTTCTAGAGAAATTAAAATTAGTATGAACAGTCACTTTCTCTTGAAAAGCATTCTTTTGTATATTTGGAGGTAAGGTGGGGCATATATTTATGGTGGCTGGAGGATGGCCTCTATTACAAAACTTCCTAAACTGTATATACTTGTAAGGAACAAAGAAAATTACTTGTATAATGAACATACTTGTACACATATTACAGTGCATTCGAAGTTTTGAAAAATCGACTTATATAAAGAGAACAATCCTGACATCTCATAAGAAGCTGTGAGGCACTAACGAAATTATTTACGTGAAAAGTTTTGGCAAATTCTGAAAGTCTATACCAGTGAGTTCTTTATAGTGATTAGAACTTCATACTCATATCTGGCATCAGCAGAATCTTATCAAGGACAGAAATTTCTGCTACTTTCCCATGCCTAGGTGTGGGAATGGGGGGATATATCTACAAATAGACTTGCCTTTTATTCTCTCCCAGTATAATCTTTTGCATGGACAGAAGAAATTAGGAAAATGCCTTTTTCTTTGTCAAATCTATAAGAATTGGTCAGATTTCCCTTCTTTAGTTGGAAGAAAATCTAATCAAGACTGGCTCATATTAATCACATCCTGTGTGGAACTCTGTCCTGTGTCATTGATGAACACTGAACAAAGAAGGGAGAGGGTGGGTCATTTCTTTCAAATGCCCTAAGGGCACTCAAATTAAAGCACTAATGCTACAGGCTGAACAAGTTTAGCCTGACTCAGCAAGTTTAGTCGCTTATGCCATCTCACCCCAGGAGTAAATGAGCATGTCCAATCCCATGACCTCGGAGAACAGGGATACCAAACCAGAAAGATTTAGCTGAACCGCTTACTCAAATCAGTCCTGTTACTGAGTGACAATCAGAGAAGTAGGGCAGAGCCAGGGCAGCAGAGACCACTGTGGATCCTCGTTACATTTCTGTATTATGTTTCCTTGTGTTTAGCCGAGTGTGTGCCAACCACCTCCTCAGACTGAGTCTGATTTGTATCTTCCATTTGGAGAGGATGTTTATTCTGCCACCATTTTTGCTTTCCTTTATTCCATGAAGGACTGATGTATTGCCCACACAAATGAGCTCAAAGTGTTTTAAGTGAAGAAAAAAAAAGCCTCATCTTTACCAACTACACTACTACCTCATCAATTTTTGTTCATAGTATCTACATGTAATTAATTTAGTACTTTCTGAGCATTCTGTTCTTTCTGAAATTGTAAGCTCTGTATGTGTCATTTGCTTGCCTTGACATTCTGAGATCTTTTATGCATATGGTTCAGATATTGTGTTTGTTTAGTGTGTGGAACGCCAACTTAATTACTGTAAAATATGTACTTCTGTATTCTTCTGGAAAAAGGGGAAATTAAATACAACACACATTTAAGCTGCAGCGTTCCAATCTGATACAGAAGCTGCTGCTGGAATACTTTAACACAGTGTCAGGGAATTCCACAATTCTGTTTACATTTTGGTTTCTTTCTTTTTTTTTTTTAAGTTAAAAAAATATGTTGTATTGTTTAATTTCTACAGCACAGGGTGGAAGGATATTTTTAGTGTCTGAATGATGCACAATCTCTTCACTCACTTCGGAGGTATTAAAATCAGCCAATTCTGATAGTGAGAGGGTTCAAGAAAATTAACATTTTGCAATCACTTGTACTTTTTTCTGGCTCAGCTTTGTATTTTAGAGATGTTATGAACTCAATAAAAACAAGCAAATAAGCAAACATATCTATGACTGTCCCAGCAATTCTGGTGTATAAAATGTTTATCAGTTTTGTGTAGAAGATTCACAACCTGCATGATATTAGTCATTTGTATTTATGTGTTTGGATGTGGGAAGGATGCTACTCGGTAAATTTTTTTTCCTTTTGCTTATTGGAATTTCTGTATTTAGTTCAAAAATCACTAATATCTGCTCCCTCGGGCTTTAGGTATCCCTTGGAGTCTACATTTGTATTTCTGCTTATTTAATTTTCAGAAAACCTGATGAATATTTTGGAATGTCCTCTGCACAAAGACACCGTTCTCTGTAACAGAGAGATTTTGCTTCCTTTTATCCTCTTCCACTTGATTTTCCTTAAATACATAGTCTAGCAGCTCATCCTGTAACATGTTTAGACCTTAGAGTCTAGCACTGTAGTAGATAACATCTGAAATTTTATATATGTATATATTGATTTCTGATCCCTTGGAAAATGTGGTTTTTGAAAAGCTATGTTGAAACTCATACAGGCGAGCTGGTTTCAAATTCAACATCATTTTCTTTGAGGTTGTTATTAGGAAAGAGTTTGAGTAACAAGTTTAGTCATCACCATATCCTAATAACCCACCAGGAAGATAAATTACTTCCTGTAATTTATGATATTTCACCTCCACCCACAGTAGTTCATTATATTACCCAGTTGTCTTGTAAGTAAACAATAGCTCTGAAAATAGTTAAAAGGAATCTAATTTAAAACATGCTCACAAGTATTCACCTAAATACAAAGACATATAGTATTTAAAATAAATAAATAAATGCAGCCTTTTCTTCTTTTAAATGTGTCAATTATTAAAGCTTGCAATAGCATGTTGATCCTAAAATGAGCCTCAAAAAGCCATTTAATCCATTCACAGACACCCAGATAGACTAATCGGCATTATGCTAGTCGTCCACAAATGTGATCAAGGCTCCCTGTGGCCTTTACAGTTTTGCTTTATTTGTGACTTGGTTGTTCCTCTCTCAGTTGAATATATCTGGTTCAGAGTACTGGGTCAATGACAGGTCCTGCCTAAAGAAGTAGAAAAGAGAAAAAATTTTCAGAGCAAACTTAATGGGAGCAATAGCCATATTTTAATTTATAATTGTTCATAGATCACACAATATACAAATAGACAAGGATGTGCACATCATTATGAAATTATATGTATGGCCCTAAAAATACTTTTTGATGGTTTCTATAGCCTGACTGTATTTCTTCTCCTCCTGATTAGCAATGAAGCTTTCATAAGTCCCTTCTAACAGCTATTCATTGACTGCAATTGAAGAGTAATCTGACATTAGATCCATGTCAAAATGGCTCAAAAGGTGTGCGTGTTGTAGGAATAGAAAAGACAGGTCATTTAATTTATGGTAAATTTGTTTCTCCTCTGGTCCAATGAATTGGGCAGGCCTATGGCTGTATCACATGATTCTTATCTCATGCAGTTGTTTTTCTTTCTTTATTTTTTTGTCTGCTTGAATTCTTTCATACTTTTCAATGTCCAGATGTAATTTTGCATGTCCTGACAATTAGAATTTTTTAAAAAGCATATCTTTTGTGCTTTTTGTTTTCTGTGATTTGTTTACTTGGTCACTTAAAAAAATCTTTTATACTTTTAACTCAGAGCCCTGTTTATTTAGGGCCAATTTATTCACATAAGCAATATTTATTGTTGTGTCTTCATAAAAGCATTTTATTTTTATTCTAAAAGGAATCTATTTAATCTATTCCTCTTATTTCAGAGTTGAGAAAATTGAGCCCGGAGAAACTAAGAGAGCTTTCCAAGGTTGATGGGTCCTGTGATAGTTGACAGGGCTGAGACCAGAACCTGGAGCCTTTTGATTTCTAGTATAGGGCTTTGTGTATATGGGGAGAGGAGGGATTCATTAATTAAAATGTTTTGCCAGAGGGATTTAAAAAATCCTACAAGCTATTTAAATGAGTGTCTAATTTCTTCTCTTATTATTAGAATTATATCAGCAGTTCTTCAATGGTTTAAAATTTAGGGCAAGTGGGACTTTCTCTCATTAGAAAGTAAGGACAGTGTTTTCCAGACTCACTCTTATAGGAGCCACTGAAGAACAAATATTTACACTTAGATGTATATAGTGTTTTTACCATTTAACTTATCAGTAATCAGCCCGGACCTGTATTTAGAATAGCTATGTTCACATTTTTTTCTTTCTCCCCCTCCCCAGCCTTATTGAAATATAATAGACAATTAGTTGCTCGTATTTACATTGTACAGTTCAATGAGGACACGGCCCGTTTAAGAGGAATGTCTGTAGCAGCTGGCTGCTGCTACCGCAGCCTCTGTCCTACTCAGCAGCTCAGGCCGGGCAGCCTGGCATCTTTGCTTCCTCCTACCTCCTACCGTTGCAGGGTGAATTCTTATTTCTCTCCCTAGTTGTAGAGCTTATGTTCATCTAGCCTCCCCCACCCCAGCGGCTCTGCTTGCTCCATGTTTCTGCCACAACTTTGACGTGGTCGCTAGAGGGGATGGACTCAGCCTCTATCATCTACACCATTTTGCCGAGTCTCTCTACATTCACATTCCATTTTCTCTTTCTAGAAAGTACCAAGAATACAAAATAACTCCCACCCATCTCCTTGCCTAAATTTCACTAGAAAGAATTTCAGGAAAAAATGTCAAATATATAGTATCGAGTAATTCAAACTGCATCAGCAAAGTAGATATAACATACCTTCCCAAACTATTGCTCCCCAAATGTATTCTTTTGTTTGTAAAGGTACTCCATTTGAGACACACCTTCTTGGGAGGTGTTCCAGACAAGATTGCAAAGTAGGTAAACGCTGTGTTTGTCCCCTCCCATGACCACAACAAAATTACAACTAAATTATAGAACAACCTGGAGAATCATCTAAAGACTAGCCAATCAGAAGTCTTATAACTAAGGATATAAAGAAGAAGCCATGTTGAGACTGATTAAAACAAAAATAGAAACAGTCAGAAAAAAGACCTTTTTGTAAATTAATCTCATATCTAAAAACAAACTAACATAAATCCAGAAACAGTGAAAATAATTTTTAAAATCTACATAATACAAATGATAACTCACTCCCCTAACTTATTTGTTTCTGAAAAGAACCTGCTGCCCAACCTTCACACTAACCATGATACCTGATAGCTTTCCAAAGAGAATCTTTGAATTAAAGCAGCTATTTACTTGGGGTGGCAGTATCATTGACTAGTGCATCTGGATTAATTTATACCTAGATTTACTACATACTAATTATCTCAGAAGCAGAAACAGGGCTTTGCTGGATTTGGATCCTTATTTAAAGAGTTCAGGTACAGATGGAAAGGGCTAGAACCATATTTCCCAAACTTCAATCAATTGCTAATCACCTTTATGATTTTTGCACACTATAATTATGTACCACTTATGAATTGCTTATGTCATATTTTTCTTTAAGTTGATTTAATTTAAAACTTAAATATGTTTATTTAAAAAGAAACCTTTATTATTCTTTTGAATGAGAAACCGGCATTACTAGCCATAATAGATAGTAATTGTGAAAATGAATGAAATAAAAACCCATGTTGTTTTAATTAAATACTTTCTCCTTAGAAAGCTGTGATCCCCAAATCCACCATCTTTTTATTAAAAGGTAAAGTAGCAAACGTCAGAGGAGTGTTAAGTACACACTTGCATCGAACTGAAACCTTTTTCTTGAGGGCTTGCAAGAAAACTGGAAAAGAGAAAGTCTGCCTCTGCAACATCATCTCCTGCCACTCTCCCCACAGTCATCCCATGCCACCTCCCGGGGCCTCCTTGCTGTTCATGCCCGCCTCAGCACCTTCACACTTGCTGTTTCCTTCCACTGGCTAGATTTTCCCCACATCCCCACAGAGCTTTTCAAGTCTACTTTTACAGAGCAGTCGTCTCTGACTGACTACAGTTAGTTTAATAGCCATCCATCCATCCATCCATCCAGTCTTCATTCAGTTAGTTTGGGTTAACTTTTATTGCAGTCTCTCTTGCTTCCTTCCTTATCTGACTCTGTTTCTCTCTGAATATACAGCCAATCTTAAAAAATGTAATTTATTTTTTTATTGTTAGCTAAATAATATTGTTTGGTATATACAGTAGGATTAACTTTTGTAAAAAAGAGATGTACATATACAAAAAACACAGAGGAATATATAAAACAGCTTAACTACTTCACTTCCAGCTGTTAGAAGTTATAGTGATTTTCTTTTCCTTTGTTATATTTTTAATTCATTGACTTAATTGATAATTCCCATTAAAATCAACTAGAGGTGACAAAATCTCTGTGTTTGTAATCAGAAAAAAAATAGTGCTAGTTCTATGTAGAAAAATGATGTTTAATGTAACTCCTCAGCTCATTAAACTAGGGAGCCAGTAAGATTAAGGATGCAGAATCAAGCATTGTTTAGGTGAGTAAATTGAGTGAGAGAAAATCTCCCTATAAAGCTACAATTTAAATCTTTAATTTCAGGAAGCCATTTCATAAATGATTTTCTTTGGTCATATAAGGTGACTGTGGGTCACACCTGGTGATGCCAGAAAAACAAATCAGGGCTTCTGTCCCACTGGTTGTGAATCAGTTATCTCTCTCTCTCATGAAAAAAGGCCATTCTAAAATGCCAATAAGCTTGTCAAATCTTCAGCAACCACCACTTTCTCTGGCTCCCTAAATTCTATGTGGAACATTAGAAGACAGGCTAATGATTCAAACAAAATCAAGATCTATTAAATTAGTAATTCCGTTTTCCCATTAAGAATTTATTTTGCACTTACAAAATTGAACTATATCCTTATGTTTAGTTTTAATGCAGGAAAATATCAGTGAAGCAAATTTGTCTTCTTTATACAAATATTTTATAGTGAGATTTATTTATACTCAGTGAAATGATAGCTTTTCTGGTAATTCCTTTTCCCAGCAAAGAAACCTTAATCTCCTTACTGAAATGATTCTATTTGGGCAGCAAATACTTTGAAAATTGTTCCAGATCTCAAGTTATGTAACCTGAACAGATGGCATTCGCATGGCTTTGACGTGTCAGGCTGCAGTCACAAGACCTGCTGCAGAACCAGCTCGGGAGCCTTCCAGCAGACAAGCAGACAGATCCCAGGAGCAAGCAGACAAGCATGATTGTGGGATCAGGTTAACTGCTTTCTGGCTCAGCTTCCCACATGCACGACCCAGGAGCAAATTCCTCAGCATCCTGAAAGAGGTATAAATAGTCCTAGAGAAACTAGTGGTAAATTTGGTTGAATCATAAAAATAAACAAATCTCTCCACTGGGAGAAAACAAAGTCTCTCAGGGAATGTTATACCAGAACAGTGAGTTAGTTTGTGGTAATAGTTAAAATGTCCCAGGCAGATGGATACTGAATGAATGTGTTCTAATTATACCTTGGCTTTGGAGCACAAAGGGAAAAATGATAAAAATCTATGTCTTTATAGAACTTGCATTTATTGAGGAAGACAATCAATCAATCAACCAATCAGTCAATTAAACAAGCAATAAACAAACAAATAAATAAGAATGATAAATGTCAAGGAAGAAAAAATCATGCAGAAGAGGCATAAGAAGAGATCTGTATAAAATTTTAGATAGAGTGGTGACAGAATGCTGCTGCTGAGTAAAATAAAGCAAGTTGATGATTGGATTTAGCTATATAGAAGTCATCCTGATTTTCATAAGAACATCTTTATGAAGTTTAGGGCAAAAGCCTTGTTGGAGTGGGTTCAAGAGAGAATGGAGACATTGGAAACAGTGCACGAAGACAATTCTTTCAAAAATATTTGCCTTAAAGGAGGGAGAGAATGAAATGGAAGCTGGATGGGAAGGTAGGATACAGAGAGGATTTTAAAAACTTTTTATTAAAGTATAATTACATGATAAAATGCATATTTAAGTGTATAGCTATAAATTTTACAACCAAACGCACTGAAGAACTGGCACCCCTTTATCATTTACCAGTTCCCAAGAAACCTCATGCCTGTTTTCTTTCAGTCACTGTCCCCACTCCACCCAAGGGCAATAAGTATCCTGACTTCTAAATCCAGATTCATTTTGCCTGCTTTTTTGTACTTTGCATAAATGGAATCATATAACCCATGCTCTTCTGTATTTGGCTATAGTTATGGTCTAATAATTTTTATTGCTGTGAAATGATCCATTGTATGAATATATCAAGATTTATTTATCTGTTCTACTATGCTTGGCAATTGGGTATTTTCTAGTTTTAGAAATAGTGCTCTTAGGTGTGGTAGAGTATATGTTTTTGGGTGAACATTTTGGGTGTACGTTTTATTAGGTATATTTCTATAAGTGGAGGAGATAAAAGTCTGCATATGTTGAGCTTTAGTTTTCCTCAATGGTTGTATCAATTTATACTCCCACCAGCACTTTAAGAGAGATGTTATCAAAATAGAAATTGTATTATCTCCATCTTTCACTCCTTTGTCTTATGTCTCAATTCCTCGAGGATTAAGGTATTGAAAAAGGGTGGTGTTTATTGGGGCCTCTCAAAACCTTAAGGATAAAACTCTACTGCTCATGGAATTGTCCTGAGGACTGAGTATAAGTAAAGTGCTGGCATCATGCCTGGCACAGGACATGTCTCCAGTATTTGTTAGTTGTTGCTCTTATTTTGTAGTCATTCTCTCAGACCTGTGTCCAGGCAAAGGTAAGGTAAAGCAATGATCTCTGTACATGCCTTCTGCTCCAATTCACACTTATCTATTAGATCTTGCTTTATATAGGTGGGGAAGGGTGAGGATTCAGGATCCTTCACTGACCATATTGTAGGGCCAAGAACAACACAGATGCTCAAATATCCCTGTTAATAACTTCTACTTCATCCTTCCATCAGACCAGGCATTTCACCATTGTTGGAGGGGCCGAGGAACAGCAATCTTCTGGCTGTTTTAGCTTTCATTGTAAAATAAATCATCGAATAAACCATCTCTATGAAAAGGATACTCAAGCCAGGCAATGAACTTCTAATAGTAGTGATCCTGAGGAGGCTTGTTATCTAGCTAGATGTAGCTCCTTGCCCTTTGCTGCTATCTGGAAATGGTTATTGCTTATTTAGCATATATATTAAATATAACTGCATTAAAAAATTTCTTTTCCAATACCTATATCCACCTGAAAGGAGTATAAGTACCTAAAATCATCATTACATTCAAGGCAATAAATACATTTTTTACTTGATTGTGTCTGATTACACCTTTTATCCTCACTTTAAAACATTATTTGTGAAGTCAATGAGAAGCAATACTTTTCAAGTATATGATCTTCTAGGTAAAACCAAAATCTGCTCTTTTTAAAAAAAATGCATATTTTATAGCAGTTTTATATTTACATAAAATTTGCAAAAATAGTATAGAGCATTCTCATGTACTCTACGCAGTTTCTCCTACTATTAACATTTTATATTTGTATGGTACATTTGTTATAATTATGAACCAATACCAATATGTTATTATTAGCTAACATCCATGCTTCACTCATATTTCCTTATTGTTAACCTGTCCTTTTTCTTTCTTTATTATTATTTTTTAATATTTTTTATTTTTTGCTTATAGTTGGCATATGACATTATATTAGTTTGAGGTGTACACATAGTGATTAGACATTTATATAACTTACAAAGCGATCACACCAATGAATCTAGTGCCTATCTGACACCATAGTTATTACAATATTATTGATTATATTCCTTATGAGGTACTTTGAATCCCCATGACTATTTTGTAACTACCAATTTGTACTTCTTAATCCTTCTCCCTTTTCATCCACCAACCCCACTCCCAAATGGCAACCCTTAAAATTTTCTCTGTATCTATGAATTTGTTTCTGTTTTGTTTTTTTTTATTTTGTTCCTTAGATTCCACATGTAAGTGAAATTCTATAGCATTTGTCTTTCTGTCTGACTTACATCACTCAGCACCATATCCCCTAGGTCATCCATGTTGTTGAAGATGGTAAGATTTCATTCTTTTTCATGGCTGAGGAATATTCCATTGTATATATGTACCACCTCTTCTTTATTAATTCATCCATTGAGAGACAACCAGGAAGCCTCCATATCTTGGCTATTGTAAATAATGTTGCAATGAACATATAGATTCGCATGTCCCTTTGAAATAGTATTTTGTTTTTTGGGGGGTGGGGGATGGGGATAAATACCCAGAAGTGGGATTACTGGGTCCTTCTTTGTTTCTTGTTGTAGCCTTTGTTTTAAAGTCCATTTTGTCTGGAGTAAGTATTGCTACCCTGGCTTTTTGTTTTGTTTTGTTTCCATTTTCATGAAAAATTTTTCCCATCCCTTTGCTTTCAGTCTGTGTGTGTCTTTTGATCTGAAGTGAGTCTTTAGTAGGAGCACATGTAAAGATCTTGTTCTTATCCATTCAGGCACCCCATCTTTTGAGTGGAGTATTTAATTCTTTTTCATTTGAGGTACTTGTTAATAGACATGTAATTATTGCCATTTTATTATTCACATTTTTGATATGTATTTTTTATTTTTATTTTTTAAAGAACTCCAACATTTCCTGCAATACTGGCTTGGTGGCAATGAACTCCCTTAGTTTTTCTCTTGTCTGGAAAGTTCTTTATCTGTCGTTCAGTTAGAAATGATAGCTTTTCTGGGTACAGTAAACTTGGTTGTAGGTCCTTGCTTTTCACCACTTTAAATATTTCATGCCGATCCCTTCTGGCCTGCAAAGTTTCTGTTGAGAAATCAGCAGACAGTCTATGGGAGCTCCCTTGTAGGTAACTAATTGCTTTTCCCTTGCTGCTTTTAAGATTCTCTGTTTTTAACCTTTGACATTTTAATTATGATGTGTCTTGGCGTGGGTCCCTTAGGTTCATCTTGTTTGAGACTCTCTGAGCTTCTTGGGGTTATATATCTATTTCCTTCACCAGGTTAGAGAAGTTTTCCATCATTATTTCTTCAAATAGATTTCCACTTTCCTGCTCTCTGTCTTCTCCTTCTGGTACTGCTATATGTGAATGTTGTTACACTTGATATTGTCCCAGAAACCCCTTAAACTATTCTTTTTTTTTTAATTCTTTTTTCTTGTTGCTATTCTTATTAGGTGTTCTCTGCTACCTTGTCTTCTAAATTTCTGATTTGATCCTCAGCTTCATCTAATCTGTTGATTCCCTTTAATGTATTCTTCATTTCAGTTATTGTAGTCTTCATTTCTGACTGGTTCCTTTTTGTTTTCTAAATCCATTTTTATGTGTATTTTTCTTTTTTATTTCTTTGTTAAATTTCTCACTGAGTTCATCTACTCTTCCCTTAAGGTCACTGAGCATCCTTGTAACCAGTGTTTTAAACTCTGCATCTGGTAGATTGCTTGTCTCCATTTTGTTGAGTTCTTTTTTCTGGAGCTTTGTTCTGTTCTTTCATGTGGGACATATTTCTTCGTTTCCCCATTTTTGCTGCCTCCCTGTTTGTTTATTTGTATTAAGTATGGTTCCTAAGTCTCCTGGTCTTAGTAGAGTGGCTTTATGTAGTAAGTGTCCTGTGGGGCCCAGTGGCATAGTCTTTCCTGGTCACCTGACCCAGGTGCTCAAGGTATGTCTCTTATATGGTTTGTGTGTGCCTTCCTGTTGCAGTTGAGCCTTAGTTGCTTTCTGCATATTGATGAGAGTGATTGACCCTTGGGCTGATTGGTTGTGAGGATTGGCCAGTGAGGGGCTGACCCAATGGAGCAGGGTTCTGGTACCTGTTCAGTCTGCCCTTTGGGTGTGTCCTCTTCAGGTGCAGTCCTGGGTGGTGCACCAGCTCCACTGGGCCTGCTGGCTCCCAGGCCTCTTGGGAGGAGACCCATTGCAGGCCAAGTTCAGCCATGCCTGTTCACTGCCTGGGGCCACCTGGCAAGAGTCATCAAGCAATCTGCAGATGGCTGCCACCTGTGCTAGACTTAGAAGTGCCTGAAGAGGCCAAGCCAGGAATGGAGGCTGGCTGGTGCAAATGCTGGGCTTGGGACTGCTCAACAGCATACCAAGGCCAGGTGCTGCTTCTTTTGGTTTTATGAACCTTTGAGAGATTTTAGAAAAGCATGAGCCAAGATAGGCCATTTATATGGAAAAAAACCACTGGAGGCAGCTTGGGTGGGCCCACAATTTGAGAGGGTTGGGATCTTGGGGAATCACCTGGGCAAGGTGACTTAGGTTAGCCAAGTTGATGGAAATTCAAATATGGCAGCCACATGCATCCACATACCAGGAGAAGGGTGAGCTCAACGAAGGAACAATGGATTCTGCTAACATTTATGCCTGGGAGAAAACTGCCCCTCCAGCCCTCGCCATAAAGCCAGACAACTTGGTTCCTCCCTGTATGTCCCCAGCACCTTTCCATCTGCTGCTTTGGCACTGAAGCTCAGAGCTAGTGAGTCCATCAGTGAGTAAGTCTGTGTGCGTGCCCTTTATAGGAACGTCTGTGACTCCCACATCCTTCTCTTTCCCTCAGCCACAATTTCTGCTGGTTTTATAGCTAGAGGTTGTGGGGACTTCTTTTTTTGGAACTGGAACCCTGGGATGGGAAGCCCAGTGTGGGGCTGGGACCCCTTGCTCCTTGCAGGGGAACCTCTGCAGCCAAGATATCCCTCCTGATTGTCGACCACCACATGCAGTTGTGAGACTAGCCCGTTTTGTGTCTCTGCTCTTCCAACCAGCCTCAAGTTGGCCTCTTATGTATGTCCCACTTGTAGGATTTCAGTTTAGCCAGGCCTCAGGTGACTCCTAGTGATGGTTTTCTGTAGTTTCATTATAATTTTGATGTGGTCGTAAGAGTTGGCAAGCACAGCATCTTCCTTCTATGCAACCTGGACTGGAATTCCTTTTTCTACTCTAGAATTTCATCCAGGATACCATATTACATTTAGTTGTCATGTCTCCTCAGGCATCGATTGGCTGTGATAATTTCTCATACTTAGTTTGTTTTTGAGGAGTATTGAAGTATTTTGTAGAACGCTCCTAAATTGGTTCATCTGATGCATTTCTCATGGCTAAAATAGGTTTTGAGCTTTTAGGAGGATGATCACATAGACAAAGAGTCATTTTCATCACACTATCAAGGATCTATACTATTAAAATGACCTTTGCTGTTAATGTGGACCTGATCACTTGGCTAAAGTAGATCATGTTTCTCCACTGGAAAGTTAAACCCTTTCTCAAAGAAATGGAGATACATACTCATCTTAAGGGTGGAGTATTTACATAAATTATTTGAAATTCTTCTACATGGGAGCTTTGTCTCTTCACTTTAATTAATTTATTTATTCAATCATTTATTTATGTTAGTATAGACTCATAGGCATTTATTTATATACTTTGAGTTATAGTCTAATACTACATATTTTGTTGTTCCAAGTTTGGCCATTGGGAACTCTTTCAGTTGATTTTTGTGTTCCTTTAACATTCCCCTATCATCCTGTGTGTGTGTGTGTGTGTGTGTGTGTACTTCTGAACTATCTTGTGTGTTTTCTGACCTAGTTCTAGAGTTAGCCATTTCTCCAAGGAGCCTTGCTTCTTTTATTGGAGAATGGTATTAGAAACCAAGATCTGGGCCCTAGGAGTATTCCTTGCTACTAGGGTGTCATTCTAGGCTATTTCAGCTAACAGAAGTAGGAAATATACTTGTTTATACTAACTCCTGTACATACACCTATTTTTAAATATTTCTATATGTAATCATACGTATCTATGTTAAGCTAAGCATGGGTTCATGCTGATAGCTCTGATTCTAATTCATTACCACATAGATCATTCCAGCTACTCCTATAGTGCTTATCTGTGAACTCCCATTCCAACAGTGAGAAATCTGGCTTCCTCCAGTCACCATCCATTTACTGAATTGTTTAATTCCAGTATACATGTATAGTAGTATCAGAATTATTGACCTGAAACTCCATAAGAGTATGGTTTGATGTACATTTTCTTTTGCCTTTAGTCTTACAGATTCTATCCATTTCCAAAATTACGTAGGTTAGCACCTTTTCCCCTTACTTTCTTCAGTGAATGTTTCATACATGTTTTTAATAGTTAGATTGTATCTGTCACTTCCTGCATTCCATCCTAGAATCTTTCAACCTTAAGTTTGCATACAGTCAGATTCACTCTTTGTGCTGTAAAGTTCTGTGGGTTTTGACACATGCATTGTGTCACGTATCCATAATTGCAGTATCATACAGAGTAGTTTCATCACCCTAAGAATTGCCTGTGCTTAATCTATCTAACTCTCTGCCCTTCTCCTTGAGCACCTGGAAATTACTGTTCTTTTTACTGTCTATGTAGTTTTGCCTTTTCCAAAATGTCATGTAATTGGAACCAAACAGTATATAGATTTTTACGACTGGCTCCTTTCACTTAGCACTGTGCATTTAAAATTCATCCATGCCTTTTTTTGTGACTTGATAGCTCATTTCTTTTTGTCTCTGAATAATGTTCCATTGTATAGATTTATCATAATTTATTAATTCACCTGTTGAAGGACATTTTGATTGCTTCTAATTTTTGGTGATTGTAAATAAAGCTGCTATAAACATTCTTGTGCAGGTTTTTGTGTAAACATAAATTCTCAGATCAGTTGAGTAGATGCCTAGGAGTAATTGCTGAATTATATGGTAAGACTGTGTTTAGCTAACATTTACTACTCCTCAAAATCATCCCTATAATCATCAATAGCCATCACCATTAGTTATCTATTTCTTCCATCCCCATTCCAATTTTTAGCACATCAATATGGTTACTGAGTTTCCCTCCTATGTAAAAATACTCATTCTTTATATTTTTAAAAGAAATATAACTAAAATATATAATCATAGTAGCAGTCTAGTAGCCAATTTGTTCAAGGGAGAATCCTGACTCTGTTCCTAATCTATTGCCTGACCCTGGAAAAGTATTTAAATCCTGTCACCTATAAAAGGGAGTGCTAACAGTGCCTATCTAAACCTACCTCCACGTGTGGTGAGGATAAAATGAGTGCTTGGAGTGCTGTCCTTTGACCAAGCCACTATGTGGATCTCATTGATATCAAAGCAATTGATCTAACCATTCAACTTAGTAAAGCCTCTGGTAGTTTGTGTGTGTGTGTGTGTGTGTGTGTGTGTGTGTGTGTGTGTGTGTGTGTGTGGCAGATGAGGGATTTGTTTTTAGTTAAATAGGTTAATCCAATAGTCATTGGAAGAAATAGTTTTGTCTCATTTTTAAATGAAGAATAACAACAACAGACTTTGTTTTAAGGTATAAGTTCTCAGATCAACGAATAAAACTACTCACTGAAGTGGTTTAATGATCTACAAATTAGATCGACCATGAATTAGTGCATTAAACTCTATGGACATAAATTGGATCTGTTCAGAAACAAGTTTAGGCATTCACATCTGGTACATTGTATTTTCAGAGTAAGGTTTAATTATTTTAAGAGGTTTGAGAGCTCTGTGTCCCAGCCAGAGAATGCTTATCTGCTTTATGCTAGTTTTTACCTGCAGAGCTTTTGTCTTTGTGCCATCATTTCTTTGCTCCTGTATTTTTAAATGCATTGCACAATGGTGGGAACTGCTCTAAAAAGGTTAATCATACCCTGGCAATCCCTGAGTATGCTGGCAGTTACTGAGAAAATGTTAAGAAGGATGTTATTTCAAGATATCCTAGGGTCTCTTCAATATGGTCAGGGTAACTTCCTATGATAATTTAATTGTTGATGTAAAACAGCGAATGTGCAAATTTTCTAAGACCGACGGGCAGAGATTAATATAAAGCAATATAAAGCAAATAAATAAACAAAAAATCCACATACACTTACACACATTCACATTTATGTATACACATGTACACACACACGTACATACATGTACAAACAAACCATTGCTGCAATCTGTTTGACTTAGACTAGATGTATATGTGGGGATGTGACTGGAGCTATTAGAGAAGAGCACCAGATTTCCAAATCATTTGCAATAATTGATATTAGTTAAAAATGCTTGACTTATCCAATTTATAAAGTTAATCTAGTTCAGATACCATTTATAAATTAATGGTTCTAGATTAAATTCTAGACATAACAGAAAAATTTAAATATGTATATGTCTTTATAAAGATATAAATATTTTAGCTAAATTATAATTAAACTCTAGTGTCTTTAGCAGGGAAGAACTATGATCAAATCATCTAGCGTTCTGTTACAATGTTAAGTGAAGGATAGCTCTCTATTGGATGGGTCAAATCTTTGTACTTTGAATATTGGTATCAGAATCAGAAGTATTTACTGACATATACACTCCTATATCAGGAAAAGCAGAAGGTGTGGATTTTTTATTTATTAATTTACTCGTTCACTCATTCTACAAATATTCAGCACTTACTATGTACCTGGCATTAAACTTGGCACTGGGGAACAGACAATCGAATGGTGTTTGGGAGATTGAAACAGTTATAGAGCCAAATGATTTGAATGACTAAATGTTTTTACTTAAAGTTGAAGACTCAGGTGAGTGAAAACAACCAAAAAATTTTGACTGTTTTTACCTGTGTACAACAAATATGCCTATAGCCACCTTCTATTAAATCTCTCTAGGTATCTTGCCTGCTTTCTAACCATTGCCTATTGGCTATAACTCCAATAGGCCTGTCTGCTGGCTATAACTGACAAACTTAATGGCTTATAAATGCAAACAATCTTAATCTATTTACCTCCAACAACTCTAAGTACAGTGAGAGTCAAAAAAATGTGTCATTTCATACCCCAAATTTTAAAATTTTCACTTAAAAAGCATCAACATCAACTCAGAAATAAATACAATATACGTGGGTGTACATTTCTTAGAACCATTTTCTACTGTCCATTTCCTGGCACTGTTTTCCTGTAACTTATTTCTACATTTTGTATCACAGATGACTATTTGGTAAGTGCATTTAATTGCCCTGCAATTGGATTTGCAGAATATGTTATTTCATTTTAATGAAAAAGTTTTTGAACTGTAGCCAAATTGCTGTAGGACAAGCAGATTTTGTTTTCTTACGATTTCATTAGTAAAAAATGAGGGTACCAATATTGAAATGTCACAAATATGGAATTTTAAGTCAAACATCTGTGTTCCCTTAAAGGAGGCTATCATTTCTGAAGCTTGGAAACTTCTGTTAGTGAACAAATCAGTTAAAACAGACATTGGTGAAGAAAGAAAATTCCCATTAGTTTGGTTGAATTCTTTTTGTTTTATTGCAAGTTTATTTTACTATGATAAAAAAAGAAAAAAACCTCATAAAATTATAGAAGAATAAGAAAGAAAACAATCAAATGTATCTTCACTATGTAAATGATTCTGATGTGCTTCACTGAACACAGATGTAACCTGAGCCCCCAAGAAACTACTTCCTCTTCCTGGTTTGACAGAGCATCTGTTTCTCACAGATGTCTGAAAAGATATCCAGCCTCTCTCGATTGCTGAGATTCTGCTTGTTGAACTACTGTAGCACAGAGTGTAATCATGTACTTTGTATGTAAGAAATGGAAGGCAGCTTGGTGGTGGTATTGAGTGTACTTCAAATTCAATGTGAGCTCAATGGTTTGAACTGAAGGTTGGGGTTCCCCAAAATTCATATGGTGAAGTCCTAATCTCCAATGTGATGATATTTGGAAGAGAGAGCCTTTGGGAGGTGATTAAGTCATGAGGTAGAGCCCTCATGAATGGGATTAGTGCCATTGTAAGAATATACATGAGAGAGATGATCTCTACTTGTGTCATGTAAGGACACAGCAGGAAGATGACTATCTGTGGATTAAGAAGTGGGCCCTCACCAGCACCCAGCCATGCTAGCACCCTGATCTCAAACTTCACAGCCTTCAAAACAGAGAAATAAATTTCTGTTGTTTAAGTCACTTAGTCTATGGTATTTCATTATAGAAGCCCAAGCAGATTAAGGTATCTTTCCACCAAAAAGAAAAATTACACTTAATTCATGGCCCATGGTTGTACAAACTATAAGGAACAATGTATCTAGTACTGTAAAAAAGCAAGTAAAAGAAAGTAATAACTATTATTCAGATATAATAGTAAAAAGCTAATATCCAGTACAAAGGAAGGGGTATCTGCTGCCTTTAGTTTTGAGGAATGCCATCTTTACAAACTTCAGAGAGATGCTGACAAGCGGCAAGATGAGTGCATGACTGTTGTGTTCCCTACTGAATACACAGCCGTGGTGCAGAGCGCTCAGTGAACACTCAGAAATAGTTGCTGAGTGAATGAAAGGAGAGCAACCTGAGCTATTATGAAGTTCTAAAAGAGGCCATGTGGTTAAAGAAAATAAGACATTTAACCTAGAAGGAGGAGATGCAGGGGACACAACAGGTCTCTTCAAAGTATTTGTATACATTTTCATGTGGGTGAAGACTTAGACACAATCTAGGGAACAAAAAGTGACTGTATAAAGAGGAATTTAGAGTTACAGCTGCTTCAACTGAAAGAGTAATCGCTGTAGTAACTCTAGATAAGTCTTAACCTTTCTAATTCTTAATTAGTTGCCACATCTTCCTATCACTGGAGTTGCTCATTCATTCATCTACTCATTCAAAAATGGATATTGAACACTTTTGACATACCAGACACTCTATTATATGTGAACCCAACAAACAATGCCTCTTCCTTCATTTAGTTTACAAGCTAGTAAAGAAAACAGCCAGCCATGAAAGCAGACACTGCAATGCGAATTAATTAAAAAGAAGCTGCATGATCATTTGTTAAGGATAACAAAAAGGTTAATTCTGAATTACACATGAGAGCTGGACAATTTAAATTACTTTCTAGTTCTTCCAAACCTGGAGATTCCTGGGATCCTAGGTCTCTCTGTATTCCCTTCTTTTAGGGACCCCATGATGACACTTGGGAGTCATTCTCTTCACTTTCATCCTCCTCACCTTCACTTCAAGTCACCACTTAGTCTTGACCATTCTAATTCTAGTTCCCACACCCATATCACAAGGTCATCCTTATGGTCACTGATGCCTCCTAACTGGGTCCACATCTCTAGTGCAGCAAGGTACAAATGACAGAGTGCAGCATTCCAGCAAATCTTAATGCAGCTGGTCTGTTGACCATTAGTTGAGAAATATGATTCATCTGTGTAGTGGGTTGAATGATAGTTCCCTTAAAGAATGATAGCTCCCTACATCCAAATCCCTGAAACCTGTGAATGTTACCATATTTGGAAAAAGTCCTTTCAGACATTATTAAATTGAGAATCTTGAGATGAGATCATCCTGATTCCCCAGGTGGGCCCTAAATGCAATAAGTGTCCTCATAAGGGACAAATGAGGAGAAGACAAACATACAGAGGAGAGGGCGATGAGAAGACAGAGGCAGAGACTTAAGTGATATGGCCACAAGTCAAGGAAGCCAAGGACTTTGAAGTCACTAGAGGCTGGAAGAGGCAAGGAAAGATTCTCTCAGAAAGCCTCGAGAGAGTGTGGCCCTGCTGACACCGTTTTGGACTTCTGGCCTCTAGAACTTAGAGAAAATAAATTTCTGTTGTTTTAAGCCACCCAATTTGTGGTATTATTACAGGACCCTTAGAAAACGAATACAGTACATCACCCACCATCTAATACAAAGAATTCTTCACAAAGCTGTCAAGGAGAAGCTTTCTAAACACAAATCTGACCATCTCACACTCCTGCTTCAACTCTTTTGTTACCTCTCTGTAGCCTATAGCATCACTTCCTTTCCTTGCCATGGCTCCAGGAAGTACAGTGTTCACTTGAATGACACACACCCCTGAGGGCACACAAGTGATGCTCAATGGACTTAATATCATTTTCCCTCCCACTCAAGGGTTCATATCAGAATGGAACTGAGTGAGATGAAACTTATAGGGGTAGACACTCTGACTTAATTTTTAAAACAAAAGCAGGAAAAAAAACCACCTATTTTCAAACTGCTGCATGCCATTAGATTACTTGGAACGCACCCTTGCTATTCACACTCTGCTGACTGCCTGGTGTCACCTGGTGACTGCTGTCGTCTCCAAACTTCTCCCCTGAGCATGTTATGCTTCAGCAGAGCCAACTTACTTCTAGTTCCTAAGACACAACTTGCTCGTTCAGGCCTCTTGGCTTTTACACATACTCTTCCCTTTGCTTGGAATGCCCTTCCATGCTCAGCCACCACTTCCTAAAGCTTATTCATCTTTTAAAGTCAATTTCATATGCCATTTATTCCAGGAAAGCTTTTTTTCCCACAAAAGTTTTGATCATCTGTCTTTTATGCAGCGATCTTACATTTTATAAGATATAAAGTCTTATTTTACTTATCATACTTTACTATATAATCCTTTTTTGTGTGTCTGTTTCCGTGAAGACTGGGCCATTTAAACCCCATTTTAGTATTCTGAGTGTCCAGTACATACAAGAAACTCAGTACCGGTCTATTAAGTAATATTAATGCAGAATTTACGCTCTAGAATTGGTAATCATGTTTGAGACCTGCAATACTTCTTTTGTGATGAAAATAGTACAGATATTAATATTTCATGGAATTTTTCATGATTTTAAGGGAGCAGTTGTGAGAGGTTGGTAGAGATAGTGCAGAAAATTCATTTATTCCTTAAGACATTTACTTTTTAGGTAGCCCTACTGGGTTTCACAGAATCAATATGAGAACTGAGAACACAGTGATCTATTTTACAAAGACCTGGTGATAGAAATTGAAAAAAAAAATTTTTATTCTCCACAAAAAGAATTAAAAATAGTTATGAGAGCGAGACAGCATTTCTTCATGTTTTACATGCAAATTATTCCTGGACTCTGGTCTTGTAAGGTATCATCTGCCTGTGTCCCTTCATGTTGCTTTCTCAGCTCTACCAGAATGGTCACATTTTCCACAAAGGAACTGAAAGGCGTTGTGGCTCAGGGCTCCTTTGGGAATGGATGCTGGAATCAAAATAAGCAACAATATAACTTCCATGAGTTCTCTAAATGGCTTAAAAAGCCTCTTGGTAAAAGCACCATTTCTATCCCTGTTCCAAAGCTGGGGTTCTGCCTGAGCTATTTTCGGCCCTGTTTTCAGTTGCTGCTGGTCAACGGCAGGATTTCACACTCCACTGCCACTTCTCATTTCTGCCCACTGCTCCTTTTGTCAGTATGGCTTCTTCTTCCAGGATGACACACACAAGGTGCTGCCCCTGGCTTCTTCGGCCAGGTGGATGCTGTAGGCAGTCTGGTATATTTGGGTTTGACGAGGCAGGGCCCGCACCTCACCTTTCAGAAAGAAAATGCTTCCTCCCCTTAAGCTGTGAGTGCAAGAGATTTAACCAATTTATCCCACAGAGAATGCTGCAGAGAAGTGAGGTCAGGACATATTTCCCCTGACTCCATCTCAGTGAGGTTGCTTCAGGCTGGCTGTGTTCTTTGACCTAAGTCACTGCTCCTCTCTATGTGTCTCTCTACATGGGACTCTCCCCAAAATTCCAGTAAAGTAGATGTTCCCTCCTTTTGCTCTTTTGGGCACAGATGTGGTAAGCACTCTGCAATTATTAACCTTGGGTTTCTGCAGCATCCCCTGTGGCTCTACTAATCCTGCCCACACCTTTGTAAGTCTTCAAGTTGAGGGTGCCATCTGTTTGGTTGGGGCTCTTACTGATATACTCAACTAGGCTGGAGTTACCCTAAAAGATTTTATGAACAGGGGTCTTCTTGATTTCAAGGGATGTTTTGGTTTTAAGAAACACAGACTCAATGAGACTTTTAATAAAAAGATGATTGATTAGAAGGACTTCAGAGGAATTGAAAAACAAATGAAGTACAAGGGCAAGTCATTCCCTCTGAGAACTAGAAAGATTCTTTTTCTTGATTTCAGACCTTGCTTGATCTCAGTTTCTTATCTCTATCATCTACTCCATTTTCCGTATAGAACATCTTCCTCTGTTTTTTTCCTTTTTTTGATTCCTTCTTTGTACTCCCCATAACTTCATCTCATGCATGATTTCAGCTTGCTAAGATTCTCATTTAATTTTTCACCTCTGACCTGGCAGTTGCCCTTAGTAATTAAGTGGAAATTATTGGATCATAAAGAAAATTAATTAGCAAACTAACAAGATTGTAGTTATCAATGAGGAGATGAAAGCAAACTCAAATCTTTTTTAGAAGAGGTAGAGCACAAATGAATGTTCGCAAATGATGGGAAGTTGTATTGGTTGAGATATGCACATACCTATGTCTATAAAGTCTTAAGTGTTGACCTATGTCTACTATGTACCATATTTCTCAGAAATGAGAGTCAAGTCTTCCAGGCAGTTGAAGAGAATATTGTTGTTCTCAGTCATGATACTTTAGGGACAACATGGAGTGGAGGTGGGGGCTGAAGTTTTCTGTACACAGCAGTATAATGGCTCTACCTCCCTCAGGCTGGTCTGAATGTCTCTGGGAGCTAAGGATATGTTTGTTTGAATGTTAAAATGGTGATAAAGAATTGATAGCAGCTTCATAATGTTGATTTTATTAGATTTTAAGAGAGGCTTCGAGTAGTGACAAGACACCTTACCCTTCCTTCTGGTGTGCCCAGGCCGTAGGGTTGAATTGGAGATAAGAGTAGAGGGCCCAAATGGGGCTGGTTTCAGCCAAGATGACATTTATTGCTAAAAAATCATTTTTTTTATATCCTTATTGTCCATGAGGAAATTGAGGTCCAGGAAATTTAAATGACCTGCTCACAGTCACACAGAGAGTTGATGTGTATTGTCCCAATTGCTCTTCTTTAGTTGATTACATGTGGCACTGAAGATGTTTTCAAATCTAGGATGTCCAGAATAGAGGCAGTTTTCAGTGTTTATTGAATGCACTTGGAAGTGTGACTTCCATAGTAGGTTGGTAAGATGTAGGAGCAACCATTTAATTAATTGTTTCAACTGGAACCATTTGAGAGTAAAAACAAGTGTTGTTAATAATTGAGCCAGGATATCAGACTCAATTATTAATATAATATAATATAATTAATATAATATCTGAGAGTGTCTCTCTAAATAGAGAAATGGAAAGAGGAAACTATGCTAATCCATGCAACTAGCAAGGCCTGAAGAATAGGTATCTATGTGACCAGGTCTTTGTCAGCAATGTTTGCCAATGTTCTGAGCCTCTGGTTGCTAAAATCTAGAAGACAGGCTCATTTAAAACACAAAGCCTTGGCCTGGTTCTTTATATAATTAGGAGATTACTGTTCTCTTTGAGGAGAAAGGAGAACCATTTCTCTCTCAAATGATAGATCACTAGTCTGTTGGAGAGCTCTCAAAAGCACTCATGTCTTATCAAATTATGGGGTCAAGTTTTTTAGTCTAGTATCTAGGGTGAGAAACAAAGAGGCTAGGGTATCAATTCCATGAATGATTTTGCTCTGTTCTCTTTTATTTCAGAAAAAATAAGTACAAATAATGAAAGTCTTTTTATAATGCAGATCAATTTTCTCATTTATCTCACTCGTGAACAGGAGACCAAACTACATAATCTGTTCCCAGGTCATTGACCATTAATGTCTATGTTGTGGCACCATTATTGAAGTCTTGTGTTAATTGAACTCAAACCCTAAATTGTAGAAAATAAGGCTGGGTTCAAGTCTTTTATCTCTTTTTTCCAATATGTATTTAAATTAACTTGTTACCATTATGCAAATGAATAAGATCTGTGCCTTCCAGGTAGAATAAAAAGGAAGACAAATTTCTACTGGCAGCTGGTTTTATTTTTTCAAAACAGAAGCAAATGAACCTACTGAGTAATGACTTCCAGAAAGAGCAACATGTCTAAAGAATCCGCAAATTTAAATGTCTTGATTGTTAGTCTTCCTCAATGAGTTGAAATAAGAAACAGCTCCATCAAATAGATCATTTATTCATTCATTTCTTCTTTTCTTCCATTGGTAACCCTTGAGTTCCTTTGGTCTGACTCTGACTAGATAGTAGGTCCTAGGTTAATTTATCATGTTAATTTTTGGTATACACACACACACATATATGTTTGGTGTATACATACATATATATATATAATCTACCTGCCTAAACTATCAAAGAAAAATATTACAGAAAATGAGATATTTTCCAAAGATTTAGTGAAGTTTTTCTTTCGCAATCAATGAAAATCAATTGTTAACACTTATTTTTAATATTTTTTCATGTCAAAATCATATTTTCCATGTTGGCCCAGAACTCTGCGGCATCAATCAAGTACCTGTCATGTAGTCGTGGATAGATTTAAAGGTCTTCTTTTGGAAAAACATTAGCCTAACTGCCAGGCACCCTCATAGCTTGCGCAATCATTCAAGAGTAATGACTTTCTGGCCAGCTCTAAATGACAACTCCTCTTCCCTCATTCCTACTTTTTAAAGTGGCTGGCTAAATCTCCTTGCAGTCAATAATAGTGTCTCTGTACTTTCCAGTATCAGAAAAGACTCTTTGACATTTTCCAAATTTTCCCTTGCTATATCTGATATTCGAAAGAAACAATCCAAAGGACATTACCTAATTCTTCTTCCAGGTTCTCTCCCTGTGTTGAGCTTCTCAGCTATAGCATCTACGCACACCTTCGTGATCTCTGGGAAACTCTCAGAATTATATAACCTGGAAGGCATTCCATGACCTCTTTATTAAAGATCTTATATAATGAAACATGCTATATACAGCAGGAATTTAATGTTTAAACACAAAATTATATTTATATACAATTTTATATCTTCTGTGTAATAAAAAGAATCATATTTCTGTCATTTACTTTTCTACTTAGGCAAAGGACATTACTCCCTCCTAAACCTTCCAAGTCTAATGTGAAGTCCAGCTGTTTCATATCTGACACCACTAGGAAAATGCCAAAGGAAGGAAATCATGGAGAAGCCACAGATTCATGAGTTTTTAGTTTTTGATACTATATGGATAAATTGTAGTTTTTCCTAAGTCATTCTCTCCATTCCTAGTTTGGGAGAAGGATAAGCTATTGTTGGACTACTTTTTGTGTCTTGACTCCTAAAAAATCCAAGAAGAGGATTCTGTAAAGTTGTCATCTGTTATTAACTCTACTGTAAATAGAGGATCAAGTAGAGTTTAAGACAACCCCACAATCAAGGTTTGGAGTTTTTTGGAGGTAATTATTTCTATTTCTTTTTATGAGAAACATGTTTTTTCTCATGTATGTACTAAGAAATTAAATTGTCAATACATTTTGAACCTCATTAATAGATAGTAAATAATTCTATTTAGTACATGTTCATCACTTAAATATTAGACACAGACTAAACAATTTAATATTTAAGCTAAGAGGGATCATGAAAATGGAAGAAAGAAGTATCATTTTGGAAAAAAGCTCCTGTTGCAAGTAATTTGATATTAATACAGTTAGAGCTGAATTTTGCCAATGATCTATTTTCTTTTCTAAATTAAACAGTATTAAGATTATAGCCAAAATAATGTCCCCTTAATTTGTATCCAGATGTGTTCTCTTGAATGGAAGACAAAGGGAGGAAAGGGATGCAGAAGGAATTAACTATCTATAACTGTGGAAGTTTTGTGGCAATATGTTCCACTTGTAAGCACATATGTATTTCTGTTTTGGTGGAAGCACAGAATTAAATCATTAAAAATAAATTTCTTATATAGTCTTACATAACCTTTCCAATACAATGTCATCACTGAATTACAATTTAATTTTGTATAAGATCACTACATGGAAGTTTTCTAGAACACTTTCATAATTTTGTGAAACTGTAGTTGAAGACATTGGGTCCCATTGTTTAATTAATTTTTGAGTTCAGGTGAAAATTTTTTATATTTAACCAGAAACTTCCTTCTATTAGACAAAGATACAATATAGCCCAATATATTTTTATTTTTGTCAAAGCTACTAAAAAACTGTAAATTAGATTCATTGCCCAGCTGTAACAATTAATTTAGTTCAAGTACCCGGTGACTCCTATTTCTCTTTTAAGAGTTGGCCATAGTTTTAAATATTATGATTTATATTAACCACACTGAAATGAAAAAAGGTATATGTCATAGATTAGGCGTTTATATTTATAAATTCTGTTTTGTTGCTTTTTTAAAAAAAATTCTCATTATCAAGAGTCACATGTTTTTGTTTTGTTTTTGACAACATGAGCATTATTTACAAAGGCTGAAATATAACTTTGTTGATATTTTAAATGGGTATCATTAAAAATAAAAAATTTGTAAAAATATATACACACATTTCTCTGACACAAAAACTATTACAGGTGATCATAAAAATAACTTCTAATCCTTTGCCAATTTGGCCAATGATCAGGAGTAAATATTAATTGCTTTGTTAATGAGTTTATTTTCATGTCTTTACCAAAATGATCTTCCTGGCTATTGGTCTTAAAAATAATTATGAGTATAGATTTTGTTCAATGCTTCAAAGTTCACCTTGGTAAATTAATACATCCTTTCCTTTACCATGTCTTGATGGAAAAATGAATATATTTACATGAAGTAAGTAGCATATTGCCTGGGGAGAGATGAGCCTTGGCTGAAAAGATGGAATTAGTTTTATGTGACAGCAGCTGTTCTGCAATATGTGTAGCAATCTAACGAATTTTGATTCTTGGAATAAATATGCTCACATTTCCTCCTGATTTCCAACTAAAGTCATGCTTAGGTAGGGACTATAGTTCCAAAGCATACTTACTTCATCAATACCTGAAAAATGTATATGACTTTATGGTTTATGTGAAAATGGATAGGCAAGCAGCCAAAAATTTTGTCAAGTTAGTATTTTGCATCAGTTAGTATTAAATTTGGCTATGCAGACAACAATAATACAAGAAAATACACACACACACACACACACAATAACACTGGTTAAAGTAAGTAGAAGAATAATTCTCTCTTATCCTAAAAGAAGATCTGAAATTGGCTGTCTATTGTCATTATCCAAGAATAGGGGATAAAGACAGGGATTTAAGTGTAATAAAGCTTGTCCTCTATTCAGTCTCTTATACAGATAGGTTAAATCCTAGGGAGAGAGGGCAGCAATAAAAATTCAGGTTAAGAAGAACAATAATGACAATTTATATTACAAAAACCTTTCTTAAAAACTGGGATCCTAAGACAGCCCTGTTTTGTGAACTTGTATCGCAAGTAGGGGTGGAAGGCATTTGCCTCGCCTCCATATGGTGCATTTACAGCTAGAGGCCAACACATCTTGATAACAGGAAGAAGATATCACACCAACTAGGGTCAAAAATTGCACACAATAAGGTCAAGTCAATGTTGGAGAGGAAGAAATGACAGTTTCTTACTACTCAGTGGTCAGGATCAGGGTAGGAAGCACTTACATGGACACCCCAGGCAACTTCATAGTTTGGCATCTCTTCCAATTGATACATTGTGTTACCACCAATTCTTAGGGGAGACAATCCCAGATACATGGGAAAAGGACTGCAAAAGAGAGTTCAGTCAGGTTAATCCTTCGTGTTAACCCAACCCAGTCTCCTTATAAGCTGGTCTATTGACCAGCTACCTGTAGTTAGCATAGCATGGCTCTCGGTGGGGGAGGGTATCTCATCCTCTTTTCCTTCTACTTGAAATGATTCATGAAAATACATCTACCAACCACATGCCATATTCCTCCTGAAAGAATTTCTGAGTGATACTGCTTTCTTTGTCTTGATACAGTTCCTGTGATGTTTATTCGCCCAGTGATGTTTTAATGTGCCTTATAGATTGGTAGCTGCCTCAGGTGGGCACTTTCATTCAGCTTAATGGGGGTAGGTGTCTTAGTTGTGAAACAAATGACTATCCTCTTTGTAGGTGATTGAAAACCATTAGGTTACAACTACAGAAAAAGAAAGCAAGTCAAAATTCTGGAGATAATACTGTTCTATTACTATTATTGGGACACTTTGGTGCCATCACAGGCAATACAGTTTGAGCAAACAAAGGTAAGAGTTGTGGGATGGTCTCTGATCATCTCCCTAAATATCCTGAATATGTGTATTGGCCAGTCTCCTACTGGGAAGTAGATAGCATTCAAACTGGATGATGGGGAGAGTTAATGAAGGAAATATATACCAGTGTAAGGCAGGGTTGAGGGAAATCAACAGGTGATAGTGAAACACCCTCATCCCCAACCCATGCCAGCAACAGCAGGGTGCTGTGGACCATCCCTGTGAACTTTAGCCTAAGAAGCAAGAGGAGGGGAAGGTTACAGGAATCTGGAGAAGTCTAACCATAGGAATGTGGCATTGGTTGAAGAACACAGTCATTATTAGGCCGTGTCCTGGCAGGGTAGAAGCAATTTCTGTCTCATCCTCCTCCATCTCATCTTTTTCTGGTGATACTCACTGGCCAAACCCAACCAGACTGCCCAGGCGTTGAATTGATGCAGTCCTCAGGGTCAGCCTCTTCAGGGCACAGAGCAGGAAAGAGGAAGGTAGGAGAAAGATCTGAATCAGGTATATGATCAAGTAATAATTAATGATGACCACATTTTAAAAATGACTGAAATGACTGAAACAGTGTGTACAAGAGTCTATATAATTATGGATAGGTACATATACCTTGAATCTCAGTGCATGGCATGATAAAGATCTCATATACATATCGCAGATGTATTTCACTACCATTTCTTAATTCATCTTTATAAAAAGAACTATACTCTTTTATACAAGTTCTTAAAGAGAATTATTACCAACATCAAAAACATGATAGTATGTTTCACTAAAGGCTGTAATTTAATTTTGGACAACTTACAGACTTTGAAATCCTCATTGAAATGCCAAAATTTCTGACACTTTCTGGAAGGGAATTTAACCAACAGGCAAGACAAGAATGTTATTGTGGATTAATAGGTGTCCATGTAGTGTGACTGATCAGCATCAGGAAAGTGCCTCCCCACTGGACCCTGAGACGGTACATCAAATAATTAGAAATTTCTTTATCCAACTTAGCGGTTTGTTGTTTCTCCTTTTTTCCTGTAAAATGTAAATGCCTTAAGAGTTAGAACATCATTCATTCATTTAATTCTTCCTTCATTAAACATTTACTGTGACTATTTCTTAGTAGTTGGTTAAGCTTTGGAGTAACAAACATAAACAAAGTAGTTCTTGTCCTCGAGGTGCTCAGAATCTAATGGAGATGAAACAAAGTCGTCAAGGACTCCAGAACTGGTTGGTATATACTATGGTAGAGGTATCATGAAATAGTATGGAGGAATATCTAACTTTCTTAGAGGACAGAAGGAGGGAAGAAGAGTGAGGATAGAGAAAAACTCTTCACAACTGAAATAATAGCTGAATTAAAGATAAATGAGAGTGAACCAGATGGAAAAAATAGAGGTGAGTGTAGAAATTAGATTTTGCAGGGAAAAAACGAGTCCATAAGATTATATCCAGAAGATATGAAACTAGAAGAGTATTCCTCGAATGCTATTCTAAGAAGTCAATTAAGGATTAAGTGGAGGAGTGGCCATTTAATATTTGATCCAAAGAAAAATCATCCTTGAGACAGTGCAGAGGATGGGATGGAGGCAGCACTAGAGAATGAGTCAACTAAGAGGGCCTTGCAATGGTTTGAGCAAGAGATGAGAACATGTGAACTAATGAGGTGTCAGTGAGAGTAGAGAGGATAGAGGAATTCTAAAATTATGTAAGAGGTGAGCTAAACTGAGCACGACTTTGTAACCAGGTCACTGTGGTGAAGATAGGAGAGAGTATGAATAATTGAGAAAGAAAGATTAGAATGATACTCATGTTTTTGTCTTGGGTGACTGGGTAGAGGCTGTAGCATCAAATATTAGCAGAGGCTTTGCATGTCTGCAAAGGAAAATAATTGTGTTTTGTTTTAAATATCTTGAGATGGAGCCTGGGAGAGAGGTCAGAGGATGTCAGAGCATGGGCAGTAATTTACACAGTGGGTCCACAGGTACTCTCATCCATGGGATAAGCAGAGAAGAGGTTTAAAGATTAATCTATAGGAAGCACCTGTATTTGAGGGACATGTGAAGAAAGAGGATTACATAATGAGAACCAGAGCTAACTGAGATCATGGAGAAAAGAGTTTTTAAGAGAAATGTGGTCTATAATATCAAATGCTACAGAGTGGATGTATCAATTAGGATACATTTGGCTGCAAGTAACTAAATAAAAGTGACTTACTTACACTGTTACAAATGACTTATCAAGAAGTCTCGGTTGGCAGTCTCTGGATGGGTTTTGTGACCTCGCAATGTCATGGAGGACCCAAGCAGTTTCCATCCTTCTGCTCTGCCACCTTCAGTGTGTCAAAAAGGTTTCCCTCAGGATTACAGGCTGGACATACCAAGCAACTGAGATCATCCCAAGTAGAAAGTTAGGCAAGTGGAGACAATAGGCTTTCTCTTTGTGTGCTTCATTCTCTTTCAAGGAGGAAAATCTTCCCCAGAAGACCCATTAGACTTCCTTTATGTCTCATTGACCAAGGCTCATTCCCACTTCTAGAATGATCATTGGCAAAGTGATTGGGCTTACCATAATTGGCTTAGGTCAATCATGGCTCATCTCTGAGGACTGGAAAAATAAAAAGGGAGTTCTGTTAGCAAGAAGGATGGGAAAATAGTAATTTTTCATGTCTTTCTCTTACAGGAGGTTAGTAAGAATGGGACTGAGGCGTGTCCCTTGGATTCAGCAGTTAGGAACTTATCAGTGGCTTCAGTAAGATACATTTCCATGAAGGATATTAGGGATTAGCTCTGGAGCCAGATGACAATGTGTCAAAGAGTGTAAAGTAGGCCCTAGACTAATTTTCAACTAAATGTAAACATGTTTATCTAATCCTTTTCTGAAAACATGTCTTGATAAATGGAGAGATGGCAAACATTATCTAAGGGTTCAGGGGAAAAGAAACTAAGAAATAAGTTGGAATATAGAAGACAAACTTTGCCCAATTCGTCATTGGAAAAGAATTTTTCTTTGGCAAGGAAGATGGTTTCTTCAAATTTCTCCAAATTTGAATTTCTCCTCATGGCTAGGCTTGGCCACAGACTAATTTTTAGAAATCTGAGTCAGCAACAAGAGGGTTTTTTGAACTCTGAATAAATCCTCACTATTCCACAGCTGTGTACCATTGGGGGGGGGGGCAGTAGGGGATGTGATTAAAAGGTTTCTACAAAGCAGTGAAATTAAATTAGCTAGGAGGAGATTCAATTTTGAACTCCTTCCAAGATTTCTAATAGATTATATACTTCATTAAAAGTATACGGATAAGGCAGAGGTAGAGTGATACAACTAATTGAATAAAAACAGATTTTTCTAGTAAAGTCAGGCACTGTATTTTTCTCTCTGGCACCTAGGAATAGTTTGTGTGTGCCTGTTCAGCCTCAAAATGCATCTTTTCCTCTGTCTGCCCATCACTAAGTAGAATGGATGGTAGCTGCCTCTTCATATCAATCAGCTAGAGAACTGACCTAATCAACCAATCTTTTTGGTTAATGAGTCTCTTTTTTGTCTCTTTTGTTTGTTTTTAATAGACTTTATTTTTAAGAGCAATATTGAGCAGAAGATGCAGAGATTTCCTATATATTCTGTGTCCCCACACATACACAGCTTCCATAATCATCAACATCCCCCACCAAAGTGGTACATTTGTTATAGTTGATGAACCTGCATTGACACATAATCACCCAAAGTCTATAGTTTACATTAGAGTTTACTTTTTTTTAGAGTTTATTCTTGATGTGTATTTTATGGGTTTGGACAAATGTGTACTGACATGTAACTATTTTTATAGTATTATACAGGGCAATTTCTGCTCTAAAAATTCTCTGTGCTCCCATTTATTCCTCCTCTGACCCCATCCCTGGCAACCACTGATCTTTTTACTATCTATAGTTTTGCCTTTTCCAAAATGTCATATAGGCAAAATCATATAGTATGGAACTTTTCAGATTGGCTTCTTCCACTTACTAAAATGCATTTAGGGTTCCTCCATGTCCTTTTATGGCTGTATAGCCCATTTCTTTTTAGCACCAAATAATATTCCATTGTCTGGATATACCACAGTTTATTCATTCACCCACTGAAGCAGGCATAAACATAATTAGCCGATCTTCTTGGTTGATGAGTTGTCTCTTATGCAGCTCTGGTCACTAGAGTCTTAGCTTTTGAACTTAAGAAAATGTAAAAAAGCAGGAGAAAGCTTGTGGCTTGTAGATAAATATACTGATCAGAGTAAACAGAAAACAACAGATGACTCATTTCCTGGTTCTACAGCACTATCTCTACACTGCACTTTAATTAAAGAGTCTTAAGTACAGAGAAGTTAAATACAGGATAATTCAGTCAGATTCTAACTGGCTGGTGCCTTTTTGAGCTGCTTTGACCAATTTGAAACATAATTTATTTTAGGTTTTAATAATTTATGTCAGAGATGAAGGAATCTAAGCAATCATCTGATTAATATGAGAAAACGGAGACCTAGCAATCTCTGTCAGATACAAAACAAAGCCAGAACCCGAGTGTCCTGACTTCAATTCAGATTTTGCTCTATTTTACCTGGTGGCCTTACTTTCACAGTATCTTATTTAGTTAAGATAAAACCCTAAGGAAATACTAAAATCTAAATCATTGTCTAACTTACTTTAATTTCAGGCACTTTAAATAGTTTAAAACCCATGTTGACCTTGCAGCTTTTATTCTGGGCAAAGACAAGCAGCCAGAGCAGAAAAGCTTTATATATGTGGAATTGCTAAAGGAAGGTTAAGCTGCTATTTACATGTTTATCCAACCCCTTGAATTTTTTTTTTAAATTGAAAGTTGAAGAGTGCTCCATCTAGATCTTATAATTATTCTTTCTTGCAATAACAGGCCCAAAACTAGGCATCGTATCAGAGTTCTTAGCTTTAAACAACAGATACCAAACTCCGGCTAATTTAAGCAGAAAATGGAATTTCATAAAAGGCTATTAGATAGTTCCCAAACTTTGCAGAAGGAGTAAACATCTGATTTAGAGAATACACATCAGAAACAATGCTGAACATCATGTCATGGGACTAGTTCTATGAGCACACCTGCTGTTACAGCTGGGTGGTAGACGCTGCTGATGGCATTCCCAGAATCATTAGAATTGGATCTGAATGTTCTTATTTTCCCTGCTGATTCTGGAAATTGGATGTAGCTGCCATTTCTACCACCACCCATTGCCAGAAAGGATTTGGTTCATTCCCTTCTTTGTATCTCTAGTTTCCAACTTAGTGTCTGGGCCACTGTACCTTACTGGCAGAACATGTGCCAGTGTCTTAGCAGCAAAAGCAAGTATTCTGGAATATTCAGTTTCTACAGTGTGTGGTTAACTCTTCTTCACAAGGTGAGTAGTTCAGATGCAGGGCAGCCTAAAGAAGGAGAAATGTTAGCTATAGTGACCTGACTATCACAGCGATTTTAATATTTTTACTATTATTTATTGTTTTGAATAAGTAATATATTTATATATTGCTAAATTCAAAAGATAAGAAAAGATACATGGTAAAAAAATAAGTCTTCTTCTCCCCTGGCTCCCAAGTCATTCACTTAGCCTCCCTTGCATGGTAGATTGTTTACTGTCACCAATATTCACTTCTACTCTGGAGGATTATATTCTTCCATTCTTTGAAGTCAGGTTGGGCTATGTGATTTACATAAGTCAATGAAACATAAGCCTTAGTGGCTACATCGCTTCTAGGCAGAAGCTTCAAAAGCCAGTTTATCTTTTACCTCATCGTTTTTCCTTATACCACATTGACTGGTAATGTTTCAGGTGGTGCTGGCCTGGATTACAGAGTATACTAGATATTTTGTGTTTGCCCCTATAGAGTTCACCCTGTCCGTGATGCTCTACGCCCTGGGACTCTGCCTTTTATGGACTGTAGCAACAGTTCCCTTTGTTCTCTGTCTTCTGGTCAGGTTCAGCAGGATGAGATATACTCATCAGAGATCAGAGATCAGAGATCAGAGGTCAGAACGGGGGTGATGTTGAGATATTTATTCTCTTGCTCCCATCTTTTCAGTTCTCCACAGACTAGTTGCATTTCACAATAAAGATCTCTAGTTCCTGTTGGGTGGTGCCTACTCTCTTTGGGTTCTAGTGGTTGTTGTAGCTGGCTCTGGGGTAATGCACTATCTTTTGTTGACTTCCTTCAACCTTATCTTCATGTTTGTAAACAGTCCTTTTATTAATCTCTTCTTAATTAATCATTCAAATATGTTATCTGTTTTCCATCAGAACTCTGACTAATACACACTGTGAAGGACAACTACCATGAGCAGAAGACACTTTCTCCAACCAGTATTAGTCATATAACATGAACATTGAGATTTCTGAGTCATTTGTGACTACAGCACAACCTTGCATATTCTGACTAATACTCTCCGTTTCTAGTTTCTTGTAATGCAGTTATATTTTAACGAGCAATTGGTGTCTCAATTTGTATGGAGGTTAATAAAATTATACACTCTAAGTTTCTATTCCTGAAGAGTCTAATTCAGAAAGTCTTAGGTACTGCCCAGGCTTTGTGTTTTTAATAGCTCTAAATCATTGTTTTTTAAGGATTTTCAATATTAAGACTTTCTCTCATATTGGCATATTTTTTTTTCAGATATGTTTTTATAACTTGGAGTGTATATGGGGTTTATTAGTCAGGGTTCTCCAGAGAAACGGAACCAGTTTCTCTCTCTCTCTCTCTCTCTCTCTCTCTCTCTCTCTCTCTCTCTCTCTGTGTGTGTGTGTGTGTGTGTGTGTGTGTGTGTGAGAGAGAGAGAGAGAGAGAGAGAGAGAGAGAGAGAGAGAGAGAGATTTATTTTAAGTTATTGGCTCATGTAATTATGAAGGCTGAAAAACCAAAGTCTGAAGTTCAAGTCTGAAGGCTTGGTGGAAGTCAGTCTTATGTTTTATTCAGGCCTTCAGTTGATGGGAGGGGACCCACCCACATTATGGACTACTATCTTCTTTACTCAAAGCACACCAATTTAAATGTTAATCTCATCTCAAAACACAGAAACATCCAGAGTAATGTTTGATCTGGCACCATGGCCCAGCCAAGTTGACACATAAAATTTACCATTGCAGGAGCTTTTTTTTGACACATAGATAGAGCTAAATGCAAAAGATTGGAGGAAATAGTAACTTGATTCCCTTGGCAGAAATGTTTAAAATTTTTGGATACATATCAGTATTTATATTTGTCAGTGTCAGTCAGATTAGACACTGGCTAGAGTTTAGGTAAAATTTCTAGGTTTTTTATGTGTACATAATTTTCCTTATAATCTGTACAGAACCATTCTAACCATGTAGCTCTAAGTATGAGATTTAGTATCAGACAGACCTAGCTTTGAGCACTGGCTCCACCATTTGCTTGCTACATGGATTTGGACAAGCTTCTTAAACTCTTTTGGTTTTGTTTTCTCATCTGTAAAATCTTTTCTTTGGTTTGAGGATTAATTTAGCACCTGAAACATAATAGATACATAGTATGTCTGTTGTTAATATGTAATCTTCAAAGAAGAGTGAGTGCAAAATTGTATTTCAATTCATAATCATATGAAAAGATAAATCGCTGTGAAGTTTTCTAAGTATTTTTTTCTTCAAAAAATTGAGACTTGTGGTAATGTCACTCATCACTTCCAGACTTTTATCTGACATGCATGCACCATGAGAGGATTTCAAAAAGTGAAGCAGAGAAAGGGGATTTGGCTAGGTGGGTGGGAGAACAGCTCAGATGTCTTTGCATTCACAAACCTCATGCCTGGGAACAATTTCAGATTTGGGGTAGTTACATGGGTGCATTGGCAAAGTACCCTTTAACTAAATACAAATGATTCATTCCTAACTTTAATGAGATAAATGAAAAAGGAAGTGTGAGCCCAGAGTTGGCAGGAAAATCTATGTACATTGTCTTTTGCCTTTCAGCAAGGAAGGCTGTGATGCATAATACAAATCTAGGCCTCTACTTGTTCATAGGGCAGAGAAAGCTGATATTGTTGAACCAGGAACACATTCAGTTTAAGATAAGAAAATGTCAGGAAAGAGATGAGGAGCAATCTAGTAGCTTTTACAGGTGGAGATAACCAGAGCTAAGATGTGCTCCCCTGGATCATGTTCTTGACCTTTGCCTCACCATTTTAGTTACTAGCAACATATGTTATGGGTAGCTACTGACATTCTGAGATCATTAATCTGTGATCATCACAAACCATATATTTGTTAAATTGATTTAATGCCAGGCTGCTTAAAAGACAATGGATCCAAATCAGCAGTCTTGAAACTTTTGGGTTAAATTCCATAGCTTCCTACAAGGCTCTGCTACCATTTGTAGAAAAGCTTTTGGATTGACCAGCAAATACATGTTTCCCCTTTGTGTAATGCTCTTAATTCTTTCTTTACTCACCAAAATTTGCTTTATTCTGTCAATTACCTGGGTCCTAGGATTTTGGCATCAAAGGTTCTGGTAAGAGCTGTTTTAGACCTGTTGAGTGTCTGGTCATCTTCTAAATGCATCCACAAAAAACTGATAGAATTTTCCAGAAACACTCCCTGTATGTTTTCCCCAAAAGTAAAAGCACAAAACAATGATCCCATGAACTTAGTGCTAGAGAATGTCAGTTAGGGGTAAATATTTCATAACTATACAATATTCTATCATACTTTCAGAAGGTAACTGATTATATTTTTGAGAGAAACCTCTCTCTAGGCACATCAATCCTTTAAGTTTGTTCTTATTGTTTTCAGGGGTCTTTCTTTCTCTGTTTCTTGCTTTCCTCCACTGCCCATTCCTTCAGCAAAGATAATGTGGTACAGAAAAAAGGAAGAGCTGGTGGACAAGGGGAAGAAAATAAGTAGGACCCAGCCTTCCTTAGTCACATGGTCTAACATTTACACTCTGCAACTATGATGAAGTTCAGAGACACAATAGAGTAGAAACACATTATCTTTAAGTCTCTCCAGTTTTATAATTCTATGAGCCCCATGAAGCTTGTAAATAAGGATGTTCCTCTTAAAAGAGGAACATAAGATGCTGCTTTATTCAAGGTTTAAAGCTATTCCTTAGTGGGGGGATAATTCATCCCTGTTTTTGCAGAATTGAGTATTTATTGATAATTTTTAAATAAATAATATTAAAGCTATTAGTTATCTTCTTTTTTCATTTTTTTATTGTGGTTAAAAAACCCCACATAACATAAAATTTGCCACCTAACCACGTTTAAGTGTATAATTCCATAGTGTTAAGAATTTATACATCTTGCAAAACTATAATTCTGTACTCATTAGATGACAACTTTCTTTTCCCCCTTCTCCCAGTAGTCACCATTCTACTTTCTGTTTCTATGAATTTGGCTTATTTAAATGTCTCATATAAGTGAAATCATAGTGTGTGGGGGGGAGGCGCTTATTTCACTTCAAGTTCCATCTATGCTATAACGTGTGGCAGGATTTCCTTCCTTTTTAAGGCTGAATAATACTACATTGCTCGTATACATATATCTCATTTTGTTTACCCATTCGTTCATCAATAGACATATGGGTTGCTTCTATCTCTAGGTTATTGTGTTTTTTAAATATTGAAATTTAATTTAACTCTGACCTTCTGATTCCTTTTGGTGGGTTTAATAAACACGATATCATCTGTAAGGTACATCTAACCATTAGGGAGAATGTGAACCATGAGAAGAGAGTTGAAGGCAGAATCCTAGGGAATCTAATTCCTTTGAGATGCCAGTGGATGAAGAAGGAGGAGGCTGAGAAGGAAGGATTAGGGGGAAAGAAGAATCCCAGAGGCTGGGTGTGTTTCCAAGGAGGAGTAGACAAATGGCAGATATGGCAGTGAAGCCAAGTAAGATAACAATGAAAGGGTGTTAGCGATAACGAAGCTGTTAGGATTGTTTGCAATTTCAGAAGGGGATAGAAGCTTAACTAAAGTAGGTGGAAGAGTGAATGGGAGGTGAAAAGGTAGAGAAATCTGTTAAATACCACTTAAGAAGCTTAGGTATGAACTAAGGAAAGAGATTGGGTAGTGGCCAGAGAAGGGTGTAGTGTTTTTTTTTGTTTTGTTATTGTTGTTTCTTAAGCTCAGAGAGACTTGAAAACATTTAAATGCCAGTTTCAGTTTAACCGGCTGTCATATAAAAAACTATTCCAGAACTGAATGGCTTGAAACAACTATTTTATTTTGCCCCATGATTTTGTGGGTCAAGAATTGAAAAAGAGCTCGGCTGGGTGGTTTGCTTTGATCCACATGGTGTCAGTGATGGAGAATGGGACTATAGGGTCCACTTTCAAGATGGCTGTTTCACCCACACGTGTGGTGCCTGGTTGTTTCTTGGCATCTCTTTCTCTCCTCCAGGGCCTCTCAGTGTGGGTAGGGCTTCTCACAGAATGGTAGTCTCAGGATAATAACACTTATTACACAGTAACTCACTTTTAAGAGCAGTTACTCCAAGAGACTCAGATGGGAGCGGCAAGGTTTCTTTTGACCTTGACTTGAAAGTCAAAGAAGGTCATTTCCACTGCTGTCTATTGGCCATGTGAGCTATGGCACCCATGTTTTCAAGAGGAGTGAAGGAATAGACTCTACCCCTTGATGGGGTCTGGCATGAGCCCACAGGAAGGGAAGGACTTGATAGCAGTTATCTTAGAAACGAGTGGAGAAAAAAGGTTTGAAGTTTGAAGGTATCTGAAGTTGCAGGAGTGAATGAGACTTTTGAGATTTGAAACCGAAGATGGATACACTGAAAAGTCTGGCAAGAGGAGGAAGCTTTTTTATAATCCTTTATAATCCTTTATAAACCACAAACTCGAAGGTAACTCAAAGATGTTTTTCCATATGCAGCAATGTCACAGAGTTCTACCTACTTTTTTCAAGCACCTAGTACTTCCTGAGAGGAAGTTTAGGTACTTAGGGGTCCCTTTGCCAAGCAAAGCATACTGCAGAGGGTCACAGGTAAATACATCAAATGGTCTACTGCCATAGGTTGATCTTCTGGACTGCCTCATCTCCAGTGCCTGCTGAGGAAGTCTCTGTGGTCAAAGGCCTCCCTTGCTATCCTTACCTACCTGCCTTTGCAAGTGATCAGCCATAACACTTCTAATAAAACTATTGTTCTGTCTCTTTGAGAGGAATTGCAGTGAATAGTCCCTGGAGTTAAGCTAACCTACTCTATCTACTTGCTATATGATCTGGGGGTAAATTATTTCACCTCCCGGAGCATCAGTTTTCCCATCTGTAAAATAGGCACCTCAATCACCTCAAAGGTTGATCATGAGAATAAAATGATATCACTCATATAAAGAAACACTTAGTAAGCTCTCAATAAAGAAGAGGTATTTTTATTATTAAAACCGTATATCTTCAGTTGAGCTCCTCAGTTTCATCTTTGGGTGGGAAGCAGAAGTTTGGATCATTAACATCCAAAAGCATTTGCTGGACAAGCTGGAAATCATTGTGTCTCACTCTCCGCAAATGGTGCACTTTGAACAGGAGTGGAATTTTACCGTGTGTGCCACAGAAGCTTTACGAGCTTCTCCAAGGGCTAGTTTACAAGGAGAAAGTATCTTGGGCACTTACATAAGGTAATAAAGCTCACTGAATCAGAAGGTTAAGAAAGGAACTTTGAGCATCTGTCTAGTTTGCTACTACCTAAGCCATCCAGACGTGTGAAAATCTGCTTTTTTGCAAACAGCTCCCGACTCTTACCGATTCTGTCTCCAGTTTGCTTGTCCCCCCACACCATCCCCCGCCCCTGCCCCTGGCACCCCTTCTCTCCCTGGACCCAGTTGTGTTCCTGGCACCCAGAATGGCCTGCGTTAGAACTCTGGGCCTCCTTCTTACCCAGGAGCAAAGTTGGAACAATGTTGTTCATCAATCTGTTGCCTTATTTTAAAATGAGATATGACAATAGGTCACTTTGACTATCATTTTTATAAATACTATAAAAGAATATCTTTCTTGGGCCATTTTCAAGAATGTAGAGCATTGTGTTGGTGAGTAATGATGCAGAACTGACTTGATCTCTTTGTTTTGGCTGCCAAAACCCATAGCTGGTTATTATACCCACCTAATTGGTTCCTCCAACTCTTCTGTGTCTTTCACACTATTCAGCTTTCTGCATGACACTCTGAGCACTTCCATAGCCAGCCATTACCCTCTGGAGTCCCGTCTAAACATAGCCTGACCTCAGAGCTTCCTCAGAGCCTGCTTTCATCTTCTGCCCTTGCCATGAAAGTACAGGGAATTTAGGTGGATCTTGGATGTCTTCCCTCCATCCTGTGCATTGCAGGGGGCCTCTTCCCTCCTCACATGCTAGGAAGGGCTTCCTGGCCACTTCTTCCAACCTCACATTCTTTATTCCCCAGAATGCCTGACCTCTTTCCAGTTAACTCGCTCTCATAAAGATGCAGCTTCTGTATGCTTAGCTTTTGTTTTCTTGCTGGAAAAAAAAAAAAAAAAAAGCAGAAGCTCTTAATCCAAAGTGACTCTGCTCAGATTGTTAGGAAAGGGGAAATGATACAATGTGGGATGGAGGTGGGGAAGTGGGTAGGTAGCAAGGGGTATAAGTAGCAGCAATGAGTTTGAGGCTGGCAGGACACCCCAGTCTTGCTGATGTTTGTTTCTGGGTAGGAAGAAACTTATAGGGAGGGCCCACGTCTGTTTTTCAAATTATTATTTTATTATAATTGCACAGATCACATAACTAAGTGAGGTTAAAAAAAATAGAGATCAGAATTTATATTTAATGGTCATTCTAATAACTGAAATCTTTTATTTTTATTTGTTTTAATTTGGGTTCCCCCTGTTCATAGTGTTTCTCAACCTCTTTTGAAAATTATACCCCTAAGGAAACTTTTTAGATATTTTTTTCTTAATCATCTCCTCCCCATTCCCATGGATTTTCAATACCACAGATATGTGTAGATTTGTTAGTGTACTGTGTATATAGCTGTACTTTATATGTAAAAAGAGTAAGAATTTTTACCTCCTCCCAAGTAATCAAGTTTTACCCCTTGGGAGCTGTATCGCCCCTGTTGAGAATGTATGTATGCCTCAGAACCAAACAGAGATAGATAGGTAGTTTATTTAGATGAGGAAAATGGCTGGTAGGAGAATGGAAAGTGAGACAGAGAAAGAAGGAAGGCAGTATAATGTAAATTAGGGCAAGTTGCCACTGTGGGCAACTGGCGTATAATCTAACTAGGGTACTCTGGGAACCAACGCCTGCAACACCCACCTCCAGGATGTTTTGCCTGACATGCCAGGTATATACCTAACTACTTTCATCAGTTGAGGCTGAGGTTTGCTCCTGGGATATTAATTCTCCAGCGATGTTATTTTGTTCGTCTCTTGAGAAGAATGTGCTGTTGGGGACAGAGAATCCTCAGGCAGGTGTTGGCAGCACTCTTAGGTGCTTGCTCAGGGCACATAAAAAGATAAAAAGATAAGTGCCGGGGGATAATGTGGACAAGGGCACTGACATTTGCTGGATTTTTTTAGCAAGTAGACTTTATTTTTTAGAGTAGTTTTAGGTTCATAGCAAAGTTGATCAGAAAGTGCAGAGTTCCTATATAGCCGCTGTCCCCACATGTGCACAACTTGTCCCACAATCAACATGCACCGCCTGACTGGTACACCTGTTACAAATTATAAGCCTGCACTGACACATGGGTACCAGCCAAAGTCCATAGTTTACATTGTATAGTTCCATACTTTACATTAGATAGTTTCACCTTTAGTGTTGTACATTCTATGGGTTTTGACAAATGTATAATGACATGTATCTACTATTCTAGTATAATACAGAATAGTTTTACTTTCCTAAAAATCCCCTGTGCTCTGCCTTTTTATCCTTCTCCACCCGCCCCCCCCAAATTACTTTTTATATTTCCTTCTAGTCCATGTCACTGTGTTATACAATTTTTACATAGTTATAATACCAGTGGGGATATAATTTTGTACTGTGCTTTTTTATTATTGAAGCACTTTTTCAGGTTGATACGGTTTCCATAATTATAACTTTTAAAGACAGTGTAATTTTGCTTTATATGCATATACCATAATTCCCATAACCATTTCCTATTCTTAAGCATTTGGTTTATTTGATTTTATTCTTGCTCTTATAAATAAATTACTAGAAAAACAAAATGAGAAGTCTCTCATTAAAACACTGCAAAGTGTTAACAGGGGTTGTATGTGTAGATTTCAAGGTTCATCGTTATTCTGCCTATTTTTCTGTAGTTGCCTTTTATAACAGGAAAAATAACAGTTTTACATTAATTTGGCTAGGCCAAACCCAGTTGTTCAATCAAACACTAATCTAGCTGTTGCTGTAATGGTATTTTATAGATGTAATTAACATTTACACTCAGTCTTATGTAAAGGCGATTATCCTCGATAGCCTAGGTGTATCTGATGCAATCAGCCAGTTGAAAGACCTTAAAAGCAGAACTAAGGTTTATGTGAGGAGAAGAAATTCTGCCTTGAATGCACCTTCAGCTCCTGCCTGAGCCAGCTTTATGGGTCTTGGACTTGCCAAGCCAGCTCCCATTGCCACATAAGCCGTTTCCTTGCAATAAACATATATTCCATCCTCTGCCCTTGGTGGAGCTCTTAATAATCCAATGACTTCTCATCGTCCCTTTCTTTCTCCCCCTCAAAAAGTCACTGCAAACAACATCTTAAGGCATATAGTTTTTTTTTCTTCTTATTTTGTACATTCTTTTCTTTCCAAGATTGAGATTTCTGGTTGTGGCACAAACATATTTCATTACCATCCACATTCTTAATTATGAATCCCAAACAATTAGTATAGTGAACCCAGGAGCCAAATTAAAGGGTGATCCAGATTGGCATGCAATGAGGTGTCAATCTAAAATGGGTTCTGAAACATCTCTAAAAATGTAATAGATGGAGAAAATTGTGTTCACCAGGAGCCCTCTCAGGAAAAGCACTGTGTGATTAAAAGGAATGATTTGGTAAATTGCTCGTGTTGGGGTAATGAGATTTCCAAAGAAAATACTTAAAGAAAAAGCTGATGGTCTTTATACTGCCCTTTAAAAGTGGTGGTTCCAGTTAATTGCAGGATTTTTTTTTTTTTCCTGGCTGGAGTGTGCCTATTTGGGGCCAGACCTGAACTGCAAGGGACAAGCAAGGAGAGTAAAAGTTATGTTCCAGTAGTCAATTTATCCCCATGAAGCCCTTGGCCAAAATATTCATCTGCTTGAGTTGTTCACTAATCTAGTCCATTCCTAATGGACCTCAAATTGATACCTGGATTAAATTTATTAACGACATGAGTATACGTTTAGTGTCTCAGAACGATTAAGGGGCAAATATATTCTGACATTGTTAGTTTTGGAGTAGAGAGAGTTGCATGGTAATAGGGATGTAAAGGTCTGAAACCCAGAAGGTCCCATAAAAGATATAGGGTTTGCAAGAGCTGTCTTACATATATTCAGCGGTATATATTTTGAGTACCAGGCGTTATACTAGGTGCTATGGGTGAAAAAGTGAGAGAGATGGTTACAGACCCACCTGCTCATGGAATTTGGGGGAAAGACAGACAGTGATTGCATAATAATTGCATACATAATTATTTAGTTATAAGCATAGTAACAGAAACACATGATGCCATGAGAACATAAATAGAATGAACAGATCTAGACAAGTCGGAATTGTTGAGGCAGCTAGCAGAAAGTGCTTTGTGGGACTGGTGGATGACACTGACTTACCTAAGCTGTACCTGAGTCCCTGAATTTCAGGAGAGAGAGAGAAACACACACACACACACACACATACACACACACACACACACACAGAGCGAGCGAGAGAGAGAGAGAGAGAGAGAGAGAGAGAGAGAGAGAGAGAGAGAGAGAGATGAGATGGGTGGAAGGGAAGAGCAGATAGAAGACAGTTTGAGGAAGTTGGTACTTGTGACTATTCATCTTGGTATTTAGAAAGACCATGTAGTCACCTCTTAGCAAAGTAGCAGAAGGAAGATTCAGCAAATACAGTACAAATATTAGTAGCTTTTTGACACCTCAAATAGTTCTTGGTCCTTAGCAGGTGCTTACTAAAGACTAAGTGAGGGAAAAATTGCCCAGGTGCTGTACTATGTGCCAGCATTCTAAGAAGGTGCTTTACATAAACTCTTTACTTAATTTTCCCACGATAATTTCGCTACCCCAATAGAAAAAGAAGGAAACCTCAGTCTAGAGATTTTAAAGAACTTGCTCAAAGTTGTAGAACCTAACATGAAACATAGGTGCTTGCTGTGGCTACAATAATATACTAATGGAACCAGTAAGGATCATTTTGGAAATCAGTAGAGTTTGAATTGAATTCTTATACTGTTACTCATTACTGGGTATATGGTGGAATTAATATTTATCTGCAGCTTTCTGATGAGCTTTCCTTTCCTTTGATCCAAGAGCATTCAGAATAGAGTAAGCAATTAAAAATAAATGGTTGGATGAGACATTTTAAACTTGGCTTTCAGACTTTTGTTGACAAGCTTCCTTCTGTTTCTATATTATTTCTAATATTTTTTTTTGCCTTAATCATAACTCTTACTAGATGTTTCGAAAATGATTTTTTTTTTTTTTGTCTATTAACTTCTTTTAAGTGGAGTAAACTCTATGAAAATCCCTCTAATTAAAGAGAGCCTCGGGTTTTTGTCTTGCTAGATCTACTAAAATCTGGCCAAGGTGATTGGGACAGTTAGTGTGTGAGATATGCTTTGCCAAGTTAGAAGAGATGCTTTGACATTTCCGGTAAGGCTACTGCTCTGCATTTCTAGGACTCCGATTTTGTCTGCTGTACACAATTATTATAGGCTTCAAAACTCATTCTCAAAGTATTCCTCTGAACTAGGTATACCAGTAAGAGTTCTGAATTGCAAATAACACACTGGTTAACTTAAGCAGAGCAGGAATTTACTAGAAGGATATGAGGGAGCTCAGAGAATCAACTGCAAGACCAGAGAAGCCAGCTTGACAAACAAGCAGAAAGTAAGGTATTCAAGAAGGCTAGACTTAACAGGCAAAATCATAGGATAGGAAGAGTCTAGTTAGACATCTCTCTGCTGCACACCAGTACCACTCCTAGCACCATCATCATTCCCACAAGAGTAGATTCCAAATGGTCATTGCTTTTTTGAGTTGTTTATTCAAGATTCAAAATTCCAGGTGGAATTCTACTGTACTTTGCGGGCCAAACTTAGGTCAGGGGCAGGTGGTCTAGATGCTGAGGCTAAGAGAGAGTAAGCACATGTGCTTTTGGGACTTGCATAGCAGAAAGCACTGCTAGGAATAAGGTGAAGCACAACATTGAAGGAAGCTTTCACTCCAGGTCTCTAGTTTTTAAATAATTAACAATTTTCATGAAGAATAACTTTTAATTTTAAAGACATTCAAATTCCGTAAAATATTTCATGTATGAACTAAAATTTGCACATAAACAAAAATATTGCACCACGCAGATTGCAATCCATTTCATTGCATTAAATTTTAGACACGAGTGAAAGCTCCTCATGGTCAAATGCAATTGAAATAACTTACGATCTGCTTCTTCATCTAGACAGTTACTGTCTTATCACTGCTTATTTCAAATCTGTTTAAATGTAAGAAGGAATAATGTCACAGGGATTGGAAACACAAAATGTGCCAAAGGGAGCTTGGAAGATTCCAACCTGTCACAAACTTAGTTTCAAAAGGAACACCTGTGGCAGAGTTCACCTGCGTCAGGGACAACAATGATTGCAATCGTTTAGAGCTTATAGGGAGGAATATTTTACCACTGACACTGTTTGTCAGCATTGGTGATAATACGTAGCAAACTGGCTTGTTGTCAGTTTTATTATTGTTTTTAAATTCTCGACAGCAGTGAGCCCCCTTATTGCCTGTACCCTCTCTCTCCCATTACCCTGCCATTGTACATAACTGAGTGACCCATTACACAGGAAGCTGGCAATAGACATTGACTCTAGCGAGTAACACTGGGATACAGTGGAGGGAAGACTTGATTTGTACCAGGCCCATATATTACCCATAAAACAAGATGGCTTCTTAAGGATGTCTTAGTTCTAGCCCTTCCTTATACTGAAGCCTGGTGTCCTGGAACCAGTGGCAGATTGTGAGCCCAGCCAGGTCTATAAGGCCTAGTTAGCTACCCTGGGCTCAGTGCTGGCCAGCTGCCTCAGAGGTGAATGCCTCTGGCCATACTGGCAATAGGGGCAAAAGATTCATCAGTTTAGTTCACATTCATTGCTACTGTGAGAAAGACAAGAAAAAAATACACAGAAAGATGGGACACTACTGATTAAAAGCAGATTCCTGTCCTAAAAGCAAATCTTCCGCTAATTAGGCACATTAGCTTTGTGCAAGGTCGGGTGTAAAATAACTTTCATTTCACTCATTTCAGAAGACAAAGCTGATGAGGGCAAGAGGATATGTCCCACATAACAAGAGCTATTGTTCGGTTCTTCAGGAAGACATTCTCAGTGCACGAGAGTGAGATATTCACAGCTGGACTCACTCTCCAAAGATAATTTTATAAATCATGTTTTTATTTTTTTATCTTTTCAACTTCATTAGAAAATATATGAGATGCCTAACCCTACCCTTAACCCCCAGACGAATAGACATAACGAATTCCCAGACGCATAGATTTGGCAATGACTGCTTCACCCCTGAAAGGGTGCTTTGCACTAAGCACTTCTGACACTAATGTTCATGCTTAAGCAAACACATTACTGAGAGAGAAGAATGGCTCTGTCAGCCTGCCCAGGCTGTTCAGCACCATGGGATTTGCAGCTGCGCTGGGTCTCATTCGAACAGGCTCAGGGAGCCTCAGTACCGTAAGCACGCACAGGGATCCTCCGATTTGCACACTCTTACTTACACATCACACACAATCAGCATCAAACAGTTGACTTCAAAAAGTTTCTAAGGAGACAAAGAAAACTTTACTAGTTATTAATAAACCTGAAATATTTGCATGTCTGGATTCTCTGTCATCCTTTCTTTCTCTCCTTTTTCTTTACATGAAAATATTCACATTTGTGAAAAGAGGCCTGTTGGAGAATCAAATGATCTCTCAAGAGAGCTATATTGAAACCATTTCTTAATCTTTTCCACTGTAGCTGGTTCCTTGGAGCGTCTGTGTTCACATTGGCATTTCTGTCTGGGGTTATGAATTATGCTGTCAAAAGGAGTTGCAAACTGGGTTTGTTACCTGGATACCCACAAATATGCTTGGTCTGTTTGTATAAATCTGAAAAACCTTCCTTGTCCTTAGGAAACCAGACCATTCTGCATATTAGGAAAGAGACAGTGAATCGAAGCTTCCGTTGGTGCTTCAGGCCATTAGGGGAACTGTGCCTGGATAAACAATGGTGGAAGGGAGCCCAGAAGTCTGTTCTTGACTGGGGAGGTTGTATTCCATTCACAAGGCAGTAGACTTCTCTGTGGCCGGAGGTGCAGGTTGAGTGTGCCATCAGACAGTTCTAAAGTCAAGCTTAAGACCATATTGTGTCTGCCCACAATCTGCCCAAATAACCAACACTATTAAAATCTCTCCCCCTTGTGCACACTATGCCACAAAACAGTCCAGCTGTTGAAACATGGGCCAGAAGCAGGGACCAAAGGAGACAAGGGCAAAGCAGGCACTCGCAGGGTGAAAGAGTTCTGTGGCTAAAATCCTTGACCATCTGCACACTGAAAGAGCCCACCAGATTTATCGAGAGATGATGATTCAGATTGTTTTTCTTTCATCAGGTCAGACTCAAGCATTTTCATCTGACAACGTCCCACATATGTCATTCTCACTCTTTTCATAGCCACTTCCCCAACGCACAGCCCAGCCTTGGAAAGCTGACTGTGAGTGTGATCGTGTGGAGCTCAGGACCACTGGAGGCACTGTGCCCTCCCATATCATCCTTGCGAAGAAGGCTCCTCTGGGCCTTCCTGTATACAGATTCTCTCCCCAGACAGGTATTATCAATTTCCAATATGCGGTCCTTCCAGGCCAAGTCTGTTGGATTGGTTCACACAAAAGGGAGGGGAAGAAGGGCAGCTCATGTGGACAGGGCCAGCTGCTTAAGCACATCATTTCCTTACTGCTGGTGCTGGGCAGATGTTCGACTGACGTTGCCCCTGCTCACTCATTTCCTGTCCCTCTCTCGGTAGCTCGATATTACCTAGTTCAGGTCATCTCCGAGTATACCTCTGATCCGTTTACAGGAAAATCATCTAGGCGGCATGTTTAAAATGCAGGTCTAGAATGTCTGGGTGTGAGGCTCAAAATTTGTTTTTTTTTTCTTTTTAGCAGGGACCTCTGATGATTCTCATGGACATTAAAATTTGAGAGCCATTGCAGTTCTTTGGCCACCGGCCCTATATAATTCTATTTTATTTTATGTGGGCCTTAGGAAAATGGAATAGAGTTAATCACTCACTGGTTCACACACCACTGTTATTATCCATCTACCCTCTTTACTGAGGCATAGTTGACATATGTACATTTTGAGAAGTTTTGACATATATGCACTTGTGAAACTATCACACAATCAAGATAACCATTTCTCATCTTCATTCCTCTTCAACATAGGTACTGACTTGAATTCTATATATCCTTCTACTCCACCTCTACTTGTTAGGAATATATTCTTAGAAACATACTATGTGGTGCCATTTTGTGTGTGTGTTCTTCACAAATATGGTTCTGTGCTATGGAGCTCATTCTGCTTCTTACCAATTTTATTTATTATTAGGCTTTGGTGACACATCCATGCTGCTCTATGTAAATCTCTTTTACTACTTCTGGCTAGGCTGAGGCCTATGTTGTTTGTGTTTATGCTTAAGGAGACCTATTTGCTTTATGATTGCTTTATTATTAAACACCAGGTAGCCTCCAAGTTCTTGTGTGCATACACCCGCACACATATGCTGTGGTAAATGTGTATCTTTTATGTGTATCCTTGTGATCTGCACATTAAATTGCACTGGGCACATACCCAGGGCTGAGAATGCATTTTTGACTTCTTTCAGGACTCACTGCTCTGCAGAATGGCTCTCCAGTTCACACTTTACTAGTAGTGCATCTTTGCTATTCTTGAAATTATCTAACTTTCTATGGAGTGATCTCTCATTGATGGTTCAATTTGCATTTCTCCGATTATTGGTGATGTTGGGCATCTCTTCATATACTTATTGGCCATTCAGAGGTCTCCCCTTCTATGAATATATTTTGCTAATTTTTTCCTATTGTGTGTGTTGTTACTGTGTTTTCCTTACTGTTTTTGCAGGACTTCCTAGTCATATGTTAATAACATCTTCTGGTCTACTAGCTACCTATTGACTTTGTAGTATTTTTTTGTTGGAATAAATCTTTAATCTTGTTTTATAGACAAATCCATCAATTTTTCTCTTGCTTGTGGTTTGTAGTTTTGGGGTTTTCTTTAAGTTATAGGTCTCCAGTCAAAAGTCACAAAGATGTTCACCTCTTATTACTATAGATATTTATAAAAACATTTAGATCTTCAACACTTTCAGGTTTTCTTTTCTTTTTAGATCATCTGAGGTAAGATTGATGAGGTCAGTTTTCTCGATACTATTTACTAATTAATATTTTGTTTCTTTAGTGATTTGTGACCCCTCCCTACTCCCCCCCCCGCCCCCCCCCCTTGTCATCATATACTGAGTTCCTGTCTACAGCTAGATCTATTTCTGGGTTCTCTATTCTGTTCCATTGGTCATTTGCCTCATTTTTTCCTTTTTTAAAAGCATGGCTTTGTGATATGCCTTAATATCTAGTAAGGCAAATTTCTTTTTTGTTTACTTTTTTATTAACTGTTTGTGGATATTTATTCTTCTATACATATTTTAAAATTGTTCTTCAAAGTCCCAGGAATTTGAGGGGGATCGTTTTACCGGAATTACACTTTAATATGTAAGGTACTGATATTTTTTAAATATTAAATTTTTCTCCATTTATTCAGGTCTTTGTTTATGGCCATTATTTGGAATTAAAATTTTCTCCAAAAAAGTCTTGTACATTTGTAGTAGATTATTTCCTACATGATTAAAAAATTAAAATTTCCCATTCCCAATTCCTCTGGGTCTTCCTGTTGCTGACTATTTGCTTGGACTTTTCCTGCACCCCTGTTTTTTGTTTTCCCCCCCTCTTTGGTTTTTTTATAGCCCTCTGGTTTCTCTTCGCTCTCCTGGCTTCAGCCTTTCTCTGCCTCTTCAGTTCTACTTCCTCATCCCGGTCTTTTGACCTGTAGCTACTTGGTTACCAGTTGTGACCATTTATTCTTTGTTCAGAGTGCTTTAGTGATGTTACCTATAGCCTTATTTCACATGAAGTCCGGGATGTTAATGAGGCTTATGTCTGAGAGCAAACTGTAAGTTAAATGGGGTAAAAACAGGACCACTGATCTGCTTACCCAGCTTTAGGTCACAGAATACATGTGAAATTGGTGTTGTTCCAAGTGTATCAGTTAGAAAAATTTTTGGCTCCTATCCTATAAAATTCAAATAATAGTAGCCTAAATAATTAAGACATTTATAATCTCACATAACAAGAAGTCTGGAGGTAGTTCCAAGGTTGGTACAAAAGTTCAGTGAGGTCATTTTGGCATTTCTTCTGGCTTGTTTCTCATGGTCAAAAGATAGTTGCCATGGTTCCAAACATAACATTCTCACTCTACTACATTTAAGACATGAGGGATTGGGGCAGGCCAGGCCAGAGAGCTCTCGTATTTTTCTGTCTTTTCATCAAGGACAAAAATCTTTCCCAGAAGTCTTCTAGATGTCTCTTTCTGGCTCATTAGCCAAAATATTGTGGCATAACTAACTACTCTGATCCATTCCTCCAATAGCTGAGCTCAAGTGCTCTCTTCTACCTAACACCAGGATCTCTGAGGCTTGGAGAAAAGGAATAGTATTGCCATGATTGGTTTAGATCAATTCATGATTTAGTCCTTGGGCTGAGCATTTAGCAAACCAAACAAAATCTATGTTCTGATTGCAAAGAACACGTAGAGAATGGGTAGAAAACTAACAAAGCTTCTTGCTGTGGATGAGAAAGACTATTTTATGTGTTTCTAAGTGCAATAAGTACAGATAAACTTTCAGGGTTATGTGGAGGAAGAAAAAATGACTTCTAGAAATGGAGAACTGAAAAAAAGAGCAAGCAATGGATTTAACCTTTTCATCAATGCGGTCCGTCTCTTCCTTTTTAACATAGAATGGTATTTAATTGACAGTCCTTGTCAGCTAACTTAAACATCTGGATCACCTGTTTCTACTGTCTTTTTTTTTCCCTAGGTTTTTCAGTCATGCAGGCCCGTCTTTTTGGTGTACCTAGTAGATTTTAATTGAATGCTGATATTGTATATATGAAGTTGTGGAGCTTTCAGATTAAATCTTCTTTCAGAGTTAAGGTTGAGTACCCCGCTGCTGTATAGACAGAATGGTGGCTGATCATGTTATTCCATTTAGTGATTAGCTGAGTCAAGTTTGAATTATAGCTCTGTTAAGTCTCAGTCTTCCACTGGTTTATCTCTGATCTGCGTTTTCAACAAAAAACCCATTGTATTCTGTGTGCCTATCCCCTACTGGGTACTAAATTCTAGTCTTAGTCTTACAAGAGTGCTGAAAATTTTCACTCTGCTTTACAGAGGCAGGGTTTCTACTTGCATTTTAAAACCCCTGCTCTGAACAGCCCCAGTATTTGGCAAAGTTATCAGAGAAAAGCAGGCTGAATGCTTGAGGCCCTTCCAAGTCTTTCACCAAAACTCTGCTGCTCTCTCTCCTTCTTAGCAGACCTCTGCTAGACTTTGCACTGCATTGTACACAGTGATTATCCGCCTCCTGCAAATGACCTGAGTGTAAAGTGGCTGTGGGGCAGCTCTCTCTTCTCAAGTTTTTTCCCCTCTAATGCCTTAGATCTTCCAGTTTTCCTTGGCTCAGCAGTTCTCATCATCCTTCAAAGAGATAACTTCTGTGTTTTATTTGGCTTTTCCAATTATTCTGTTGGGAGTACAGGTCTGCTGACAGCAACTTCATTCATCCAGAAGTGAAAGCAATTGATAGGAAGGGCAGATGGATTTGAATATAGGAAGTGACTTGCTCTAAAGAGCAGCTGTGATCTCCCTGTCATCAAACCCATTGGTCTGTTCCTTATCCTCAAACTCGTTGATCTTTCTGTATTATTTGGCCCCTCTTCAGAGACTCGCCAGTCTTCATCTTTTATTCTTCCACCATTACTCCTATAGTCTCTCCTCTAGCTTCTCCTTCACACTTTCTTTATTGGTGTAATACAAGGTTCAGCACCCATCAGTCTTCTTCCTCTCTACATGCTTACTGTAAATCAACACTTTCTGAGCTTCAGCAGCCACCTCTGCGTGGATAACTACTGATTTCATGCTAAGAACATTGCCCTCTCTAGAACTCTAATTTTACCTTTATAGCCACTCACTTATGCCCATCTCAATGAGAGTAATGATCGATGGGTTAGGGGTGTGTGCAATTTGCAATGTCTTCTTAAAGGGAAAGACACAAACAATCCTAAAGGTAGGGGTAATATCTATCTAGGAAAATAGAAATACTAATGCTAAGAATGTGAGAAAGTTTTAGAAGAGGAATTGTCCTGCAGGGTATAAGTTTCTTTCTTTTCTTAAAAAAATAAAGACTTAATTTTTTAAGAGCAGTTTTAGATTCACAGCAAAATTAAGAGGAAGGTACAGAGATTTCCCAACACCCCCAGCCCCCACACATGCATAACCTCTTCTGTTATCAACACCTCCCACCAAAGGGTTTATTTGTTATAAATGACGAACCTACACTGACATGTTACAGTCACCCAAAGTCCATAGCTGACATTAGAGTTCACTCTTGGTGTACATTCTATGGGTTTGGACAAATATATAATGACATATATCTCTTATTATAGTATTATATAGTGTATTTTCATTGTTCTAAAAATCCTTTGTGCACCTCCTTCTTATGCTTTCCTTATCCTTGTACCCCACATCTTGGTGGCAATCACTGCTCTTTTTACTGTCTCAATAGTTTTACCTTTCCAGAATGTCATATGGTTGGAATCATACAATATGTAGCCTTTTCAAACTGACTTCTTTCACTTAATAATATGCATTTAAGTTTCCTCCATGTCTTTTCAGGGCTTGATAGTTCATTTCTTTTTAGCACTGAATAACATTCCATTGTCTGGATGGATATACCACCATTTATTTATCCACTCACCCACTGAAGGACATCTTGATAGCCTCTAAGTTTTGGCAATTATAAATAAGAGCTACCCTAAATATTTATGTACAGGTTTTTGCCGTTCCTGGTGACATACGACGTGAAGCATCTGCTCATATACATAATTGCTCGCTTTATATCTTCCTTGGTGAGATATCTGTTCAAGTCTTTGGCTCATTTTAAAGATCAGGTTGTTTTCTTATTGCTGAGTTATAAGAGTTCTTTGTATGTTTAGGATAACGTTCCTTTATCAATGTGTCTTTGTAAATATTTTCTCCTGTCTGTAACTAGTTTTCTCATTCTGTTGTCTTTGTCCTTCTCAGAGCAGAAGTTTTTAATTTCAGATAAGTCTAGTTTATCAATGATTTCCTTCACAGATTGTGCCTTTGGTGTATTATTTAAAAAGTTATTGTCACACCCAAGGTCACCTGGGGTTTTTCCTATGTTATCTTCTAGTGTTTTTAGTTTTGCATTTTACAATTAGATCTATAATGCATTTTGAGTTAATTTTTATGGTGCGTACAAGAGATATGTCTAGATTTATTTATTTGTTTGTTTGTTTATGATGTGGGTATCTAGTTGTTCCAGCACCATATTCCTTCATTGTATGCCTTTGCTCCTTTGTCAAAGAGCAGTTGACCAGATTTCTGTGAGTCTATTTCTGGACTCTCCATTCTGTTCCATTGATATATTTGTTTATTCTTTCATCAATACCACATCATTTTAACTACTGTGGCTTTATAGTAAGTCTTGAAGTCAGGTAATGTCAGTCCTCTAATTTTATTGTTCTTATTCAATATTGTGTTGACTATTCTGGGTCTTTTGCCTCTCCATATAAATTTCAGAATCAGTTTTTTGATATCCACAAAATAACCTGCTGAAATTTTTATTGGGATTGGATTGAATCTAGATCAAATGAGAAGACCTGACATCTTGATAGTATTGAGTCTTCCTATCCATGAACATGCAACACCTCTCCATTTATTTAATTCTCTTATTTCATTCATCAGAGTTTTGTGGCTTTCCTCATATAGATCTTGTACATATTCTGTTAAATTTATGCCTAAATATTTAATTTTGGAGTGTTAATATAAGTGATGTTGTATTTTTAATTTCAAACCCATTGTTCATTGCCGGTGTATAGGAAAGCAATTGACTTTTCTATATTAACCCTGTATCCTGTAACCTTGTTATAATCATTTATTAATTCTAGCAATTTATTTTGTCCATTCAGACATCCTACCTAGAATATCATGTCATCTGTGAATAGAAACAGTTTTGTTTATTCATTCCCTATATGTAAACCTTTGATTTCCTTTTCTCGTGTTACTGAATTAGCTAGGACTTCTAGTACAGTGCTGAGGAGTGGTGACAGAGACAGCCTTGTCTTTTTCCTGATCTCAGTTGGAAAGCTTTAAGTTTTTATCATTTAGTTTAGTTTTCATTATTAAGTATGATGTTAAGTGTAGGATTTTTGTAGATATTTTTTCAAGTTGAGAAAGTTTCCCTCTATTCCTAAGGCTTATCATGACAGAGTATAACATTTTAAAGTAGAGAGAGGAATTAAAAGGAAGAAAATTATGAAAATGTGATTTTCCAGTGATTGTAAGAGACTGATATGAAATCATTATAAGATTTATAAAGATTTTGAGGACACTTATTAAAAGGGGAAACGTTTTATTAAAAATTACAATATGTGACTACCTTATAAATACAGATATTATAAACATAGCATTTCAAATCAGTATAGAGAAGAAATATTATTTAATAAATAGTGTTGGAATAACTGCTTAACCATCTGAGAAAAAAATGAAATTGTTTCCAAACCTAAAACTTTAAATCAGGATAAATTTCAGATAGATCCAAGATTAAAAAGTAAAAATAAACCACAAATGTGTAAAAAAGAGGTTATAAGATATTTTAAAACAATCTTAGACTAGGAAAGTCTGACAGAAAACACAAAAGCCATAAAATAAAAGGATTTCTAAAATACCAGTAGTAAAGTTAAATGACAAACAACAAACTGGGGGAGATGTGTGCAACTAAAACCACAGACTAATCACTAGATGTTTTATTATATTAAAAGCTCTTACAAATCAATAAGAAAAAGGTCAGCAACATGCTAGACAAATAAAGACTGAGTTATGAACAGATTATAGGACAGAAATACATATCGCCCTTAAATATATGATAAGATTCTCAATCTCATAATGAGAGAAATACAAATTAAAACTATACTGAGATACCATTGTTCACCTATCATATTAACAAAGGTTAAAAAAATCTGGCAACACATGATATTAGCAAAGATGTGAGGAAACAGACACTTTCTACATTGCGGGAGGGCTTAAATTGGTGCAATCTCTGAGAGGGGAAATTCAGCAATTTCTGTGAAAATTACAAATGCTTACATTCTTGTATCCAGCGTTTCCCCTTCTAGGACTTTATTCTTGTTATAAATTTGTTGAAGTGTAAAATAGTATATTAATTACAGCCTTGTGTGTGATGGCAAACTTCGGATAATAAATGACCAGCTATAGAAAACTAGCTAAATAAAATATGCGTTGATCATACAATAGTGTGTCAGAAGATGCTGCTGTAACAAAGAATCATGTAGTTCTCCTTGTACAGATGCAGAATGTTCCCAAGATGTGTTGTTAAGTAAAAATATCAAAGTGCATGACAGTGCGTGTAGTATGCTACCTTTTGTGTAAAAATTTTCACAAAAAAACAATTGTACACTTATATATTTGAATATGTCTAAAATAACTCTAGAAGGATATATAAGAAACTAGAACTTGCTTTTCCCTAGGACAGCGAACTGGGTAGCCGAGGGCCATGGGGGTAGGAGGGAAATTTTCCTTTGGTATATTTTAAATTTTAAACCATGTGACTATATTTCTTATTTAAAAATAATCTACAAAATATCTTTAGGAAAATAAACATATTTTTCAACTTCAGCGAAGTCAGAAGGTAGAGAATGAATTTCCACAAGGTAGGAGGGTGAGGGAGCCTGGATGACTTTTAAAGAACATAGTTAGAGTTTTCTCAATAAGGAAAAGAAAACACAAGCATCTGCACCGTCCTCCTCAGATTATCAGTGTTTCCTCCTAGGTCTTGTCTATTAAAAACTTTTCTCCTTTGCTGAGCTCAGAGCCACACTCATTTCCCGACTCTCAGCTGTCTGCACTTGCTGATATCCGACCTAAATGACATTATCAATCAACCGGGCTGAGACTGGCACTACTGCGAAATATCTGAAACTTCTCTTGAAAGCTCAGTGCTGGGTAAACTGCTCCTGCTGAATGCTCGTGTGTACTTGTGTACCCACTATGAGTGTCTGTGATGTTTCCTTTTTATGCTGAGTTTTCTAAGGACTCAGTTAACAGCAAGCACCCTTGTATAGTTAACTCATTTCCCTCAAAGTTATTAGACGATGGAGATTCAGAACAAAAAGGATTATCTTTCTATTAAATCTGCATTTGCTGTCCTCATTGTAACCATCTTCATCCAGTACAATTTTAGGGAAATAACCTTTCATTTTGGTCTCACTTGTTCATTAACTAACTTTGATGCTAGTCTTGCTTCTAGTCTTAGCTCTGACTCTAGCTCTGCTAACTATAAACAAGTCAGTTAATCTTTCTAGCATTTACCTATAAAATTAGGGAATTGGAATAGATGGTTGTTTGGTCTTTCTACACCTGAAATTCTATGACCCAGGGGGAAAATTCTCTTCTTTAGCACACCTCCAATGTATGTAAACAGACTTTGTTCTTTCTATTAAAAGCAGCATCCATTATTCTAAAATCTTGAAAAGTCTGTGGAGTGAGACCTTCCAATCTGGATGGTTAAAATAATAGCTAATTCCAAGAGACTAATATCCATGAATTTAGGCTTCAGAAAACTACAAAAAGGCAAGTAACAGAAGAGCTCAAGTATCTGTAAGAATTTAAAGTATGGTAAGGAAGGTATTTCAAATCAATAGGAAGAATATGGACTATTTAGTCCAAATGTTGATGAACAACTAATTAACAAGTTAGGGGGGAAAAAATTGGATCCCTACCTCATACTATACATCAAATAAATTTGAGATGACTTAAAAATATATAAATGTAAAAAACCAAAAACAGATAGAAAAAATGCAGGTAAAAATTTATATAATTTTGGAATGAGGAATATCCTTCTAAGTATGATTCAAAAGTAAGAAACAACAAGAAAGTTTCATGTATCTAAACCACATACTCAAAGTTATGAAAAACTGAAAAAAGAATTCACAACATATATAATGACAAAGGTTAATATTTTTGAATTATGACTAACTCTTAGAAATCAAAGAAAACATTTAAAGAACACATTAGAAAAATACTGTTGAAACATGGTTAGGCAAGTAATACAAAAAAGGAGAAATTCGAATGGCCAATAAACATGAAAAATATTTTACCTCGCTAGTAATAAATGAAATGCCAATTAAAATAAAAATAAGAATACCTTTTAACTTATAAAACTTGAAAATTTTGAAAAGAATGATAATAACTAGTGTTGATGAGGGTGTGAGATAATAGGTACTTTCAAATACTTTAAAGAGAATATAAATTGGTTCAAACTTTCTGGAGGGCAATTTGGCAAATTGATATGGCATTTTAAAATAGGCATACTGACATTTAAATGCTCACATCTAAGAATTTATCCTAAGGAATTAACAGGATAAATGCACAAAAATGCCTGTACAAGAATCTTCTTTAGTGCGTCATTTATAAAAACAAAAGATTGGCAAACTTAAATATTTGCCAGTAGGGAAACAGAAAGCTATGAAATAAAGTAAAAAGATGGAACAGAGATGTCCTCAACATATTAAGCAAAAAAAAAAAAAGATCATGTAATGACATGTATATGATCATATCTACATATATTTTTTATATGTTTGTATTATAAAATAAATTCTGGACCACCAAATGTTAATCACTATCATCTCTGGATGTTTTAAATAATAGGTAACCCTTACTTTCTTGTTCACGTTTGTCTGTATCTTATGATTATTCAAAAATAATGAGCATTTGTTATTTTTATTATTTGAAGAAACAATAAAACCATAACCCTCCTTCCCAAATTCATGTATGATCCTTAGAGTTAAAAAGAAAACAATTGTAGATGAGTTGAAGCAAATATTTCTGTGACATGGCTTTTGTTGCCATAGCAAAGTGCACACAGGAGTAGTGTCCAAGACTAAACTCTGTCTGTCAGATGTCTCAGCAAGATTTGCTTCCTCTATTGCAGATGAAAAACTCAATTTTCCAGTGAACTTCCCATAAAATTGCCTCTTCACCAGGTGGGTTCCAGCAATAATATTTTGATCAAGATCTGTCATGGAAATGGTCTTGGATTTCCATTTTCCCATAGAGAAAAGACGTCTAAGGCAGAAGCAACACACAGTTGTTCCTTCTGTCTGTCTCACTCACTCTCTTTACCCACCCCACCAGTAGGCTCATTCCCTCCATTTCTTCCCTGACCTTTCCCTCTCTCTTTCTTCTTTTTCTCTTTTTTCACCCTCTCCCTGCCATCCTCTTCATCCTTTCCAGCCATTCTCTCACCAGTCATTTCCTGAGAGCTTTCCCAGTGGCAAGCACTGGACTAGGCCCTGAAAAGTGCTTCAGAATCATCATTGGTGCTTGAGAACAAGTACTGTCTGTCTCCAGCTCTCTGCAGCTGGTGGCAATTCCAGGCAAAATGGTAATACTAGGATTTCAGTGATTTACTTCACTTAATGGTGAAATACTGGAATTGATACTGTTATTATATTTTTAAATATTCAGAATTCATAAAATTTAAAATACCAGTGAGACAATGCCTGTAGTACTTTTCAAAAGCACACATTTATAAGCCAGTTTTAAAACATTAAGCACATGTGTAAGTTATTAAGGATATGAACATTAAATATACAGTATTAAGCTATTGCAATTTGCAGACAAATTAACAATATAACATTTTAAATAAGTGCTCACAAAGTGAAAATTTAATTAACTTTAAAAAAATTATAATTGAAATACCATAGTAAGGTTTTTTGATTTTTCAAAACAGTGCAATTTTTAAAAACAAAGTGCTTCGGTGGTGTCATTGCTGAATTGTCAATGTGTTTTTACGTGAATTTTTTCAACTGTTGAAAATACTCTTTCTAACTCTATGCTAGTGGGTTAATAGTGAAAAACTATTATGGATTAACTTTATTTCCTTCTGACTCACTGACCTTCAAATTATAGGATTTCTTGCTTTATAACTGAGGAGTTCTGGGGACTCTCAAGAGTTTTATAGGGTGTGTGTGTATGCATGTATGTGTGTGTGTTCTGTGTGTATGTGTACATGTTTGAGGTATGTGTGTATAAAGTCTGTGTGGAGTCTGTGTTTATGTGTGGTCTGGGGAATGCATGTAGTTATGGTAACTGGATGTCTGCATCATGCATGTTATATGTATGTATGAGTAAAGTATGTGTGGTCTGTGGGATGTATGTAGTGTGCGGTAAGTGAGTGTGTATGTAGGGGGTACACATGGCATGTATGTGTGTGTAAAGTGTGTGTGTGTGGTCTGTGAGATGTATGCAGTGTGTGGTGATTGACTGTATATGCGTGTGGGAGTATACATGGTATGTGTGTGGGGTTTGTGTGCATGTATGCGATATGTGTGGTAAGTGTGGGCAACTATGTGTGGCGTATATGCCTGGGTAAGGTGTGTGGTATGTGTATATGTGGCATGTGTGGTGTCTGGGGTGCAGAGCCAAATTCTCTAATTCTGCAGTTTGACTCTGAATATGGATCTTTCTCGGCTGACTATGATCAGAAGGCCATATTTAGTGCTTTGTTTATTCACGCAGGGACAAAGTGACACAAGACCGATACTAGTTTGTGGGGCCGAAGGCCTGATAGACAGGGTCCATCTCCAAGTACCCTGTAGCTGCCAGGTTGGGGAGGGTTAGACAGTTGCCTTGCTAGAAAGAAACTTCGGTGAGGCTCTGGGAGCCCCAAGCAATGTGAGAGAAGCTGGCTGGAAGGCACCTCATGGGGTATCCCGTCTGGTGTTTGTCAACCTGAGGATCTCGATTCTAGTGGTTAGTAAAATCAGATTTTGAAAAGTAGAATAGAAAAGTGTACATTGCACTAGTTAGGATAAGGATGGATTTGAAACTTGAACTTTGTTTCAATTCTGTTGTGTGTGCATGTGTGCATGCACAGACGTGCACTCTGGCATATGACATAAGATGAATTCGTTTTCATTAGTCATGGTCACTTTACATTTTTATTTTGTAGTAAGAAAATGGAGGGTATCTGAGGAAAGTGATCTACCTTCTAAGGTCACGGCTAGTAAGTGACGGGGAACAGAGTTTTTCCATTACATCTCATGCTAGAGAGCCAATAGTGAGTCATTAGAAAGGACCAGAATAATGACTTCTCTCTTCTTTTAGTGGAAAATAGCTCTTTCAGTTTTTTTTTTTTTTTTTTGGAATATTACTGCCTCTCAAAATTTTTGTACTTCCTGCAATTTCCAAATGAGAGAATTGAACAAGTTGGCTGATGCTCAAGTTTCCCTTCAACTTTGAAAATTCTAGTGTTCTTTGATTTTAAGGAGGTCAGAGAGAGAGTATGTAGGTGACTCATTGGTACTCTGTGGGAAAAACATTTTTATCTAGAAACAGTGAACATGGGCTCAAGTGTTTCCTCTATCCCTGTGGGACCTAGGGTGAGTCATTGGACATCTTCCCTGCTGTTCGGATACTCTATTTCAGAGCTACTTTGTGGGAGTCCAATGTGATCATGGTGTGAGATGGTTGGGAAAGCACAGGAGTGAGGCAAAAGTTGCTGTTAGTGATATTCCATAGATTCCAGTCTGGTCTTTGCATCCTCCCTTGGAGCCAGTCTGCAGGGCCACACACTGGCATCTAAGACCAGCCTGGCCACCCTTCATGTACCTATATGAAGTGAATTAATGTGCCTATTATCCTAGTGATAATTAGTCGTGTCATCAATTATTACATATTTAAAGTTTTTGAGGGGTTGTGAACATGCAACATTAGAATTCTACAAACATTAAAATCAAAACAAAACCTGATACTGGATGAAACACTATTTCCTAACTTTGTCAGTCACTGTGCCTGCTCACGTAATGACCCTTGTAACTGGAACTACCTTGCCCACCTCTTTAGTCTGTATCTTGACCACTGCCCCCTTCACTTGCAGATTCCAGCCACACTGGCCTTCTCTTCGGCCTTTAAAAATTCCATGCTTCATCGTTCCCTTCGCGCATGTTGTCCCGTAGCCTGAAAAGCTCTTTTTTGGAGGCTAAATTAGGACCCCTATGGTAAGCTCCTACAGCACCGCGAGTGACTTTGGTTGTCATTTTACATTCATTTGTGGAATTGTTTGATTAATGTTCATCTCTTTAACTTAGAAGCTCCGTGTGGGCAGGGAGGTTTTCTATCCTTACCTCCCACTGTGTTCCCAATACCAAGGACAGTGTCTAGCACATAGTTCAGTGCTTTAAAATGGTAAGCTGGATAAATGAGTAGATCTGTGGGTCTACAGACCACACTCAGAAAGCATGTATTTCATGACTATTACTAAACGAGTGCTATGTATGTGATAATATAATAGGTACTGAATGAATAAGGCAGTTCTTGAGCAACTTGTTTTAACATCTTAAATATGACCAAAGACAATTCTTCCAGAGAAAGTCATCTTGGACCGAAACATCATCATTGCGGGAAGATGTTGTATTCCCCATAGACATACTTCGTGTTTTTCTCAATAACCATTTTAGATGTCACAGTTTCTTTTTGCTGCCTTTTTCCCCCTCAGTAGCTGAGGGGAGAGGGAATGACAGACCCTTTTTTTGGCTGTCTGCTCTTTATTTCTCACTGACTTCATACAAGGCAGACTCAAAACCTGTTAGTATTGGTCTGATAGGTACCACCCCGTTGCCACTTTTCACTGTGCACCATGAAAAGGCATTTGGGTGCCTGCCCATGAAATACTTACAAAGAACATTTGTGTAGCATTCCACAAAGCAATACTGCTTACGTTACCTGATTTTAACTCCACAATACTGTCTTGAGAAGACAGCATTTTCCAAATTTTACACACAGTGAAATTCAAAAATGTTAAGTTTCTTGTCCAAGGTAACAGAGCAAGTATTTTGCAGAAGAGAATTCAAACCCAGATCTTTAAATGCTAGTGTTTTATATTAACATATTACCCCCTTATGTACCCATGTTTCATAGGTTTCGTAATACTTCATAATTATACCTTATATTTTATGACAGTTCTTATTTTCCTAAATATACCACATTAATTCATGTGATGCAATAATTTCCTGAATTAGGTGGGGCAAGTAGTCATCCTATTTTTACAGATAAGTAATACTGAATTACCTGGGTAGGGGGTTAGTATGAGAGTACGAGATATGATGATGGAAGCAGGGGTTACAGTCAGAGAAAAGGAGAAATTTGAAGATGCTATACTACCAGCTTTAGAGACAGAGGGAGGGGCCACAAGCCAAGAAGTACAGGTGGCCTCTAGAACATAAATACTTCCAGAAGAAACAGTACTGCCTTCAGAAGTAACGCAGCCTTGCCGATACCTTGCTTTTAAGATTTCTGACCTCCAGAACTATAAGTTTATGCTGTTTTAGGCTACTAAGTTGGTAATTTGTTACAGCAGCAGTAGAAAACTATTCCTGGCATATCCCAAACCCCAGGCCTGGAAGTGGGGGCTGCAACAGGTAAGAGACAGGCCTTAGGATATGGAGAGAGATGAATATGCTGCAAACGTCTGCTGTCTCAGAGGGAGATGTGAGGTCTTCTGGTTTTTCTCTTTAAATTCTTCCAGTGCTTCCAGGACATAGAGAATAAAACCCAACACCCTGACCCAGCCTACCTCTCCGTCCTCTTCTTAGCCCATCCCACCTTCACTCACCATACTGCAGAGACTTGCGCTTTCTTCCTGTTTCTAGAAGCCTTGCACTTCCTATTTCCTCTGTTGAAATGCTCTCACCCCAGAATTGCACAGGGTGCCTTTTCATCACCTCTTTAGAAAGGATATATCGGACCGCCTCTCCAAAGTGGCTCCTCCAGTCATTCTCTACCTACTTTTATTTCCTTTGTAACACCCATTGCCACCTGAGACTACCCTCCTTTTATTTACTCATGTTTACTGGGCCCCTCACTAAAATGTATCCTCCAGGAGAACTTTCTAGCTCATAGTTCTATCTCAAGTTGCTCGAGTATATTAGCTGTTTAATAAGTTTTTGTTGACTGAATGAATAGACCAGAAGCAGGCTTACAACAAGAACATATGGCTTCCCCAAGCCTCTTCTCTGGCCCATGAACACTGTGAGCCATCAGATTCTTTTCTTTCCAGGGTTCCTGGCTGTCTTTAGACACAGGCCTCAGTTCTTATCAAGAAAAAGAAAAGCCATCCCTAAGAGCCACAGCTGGGCTGTGGTGTTCTCCTGTTGAACATAAATATTTCCATAGAATAGAACGCCAGCATCAGACAAGGTTGCTCTGTGACCATGATGGAGCAAAACGACAATAATAAAGATTATTCTATAATCATGCCTGGAACCCAGACAAAAATAAGGACACTGTCCAAACCACAAAAATGACCAAAGATGTCCCTTCCCTGGCTAATATGGGTGACAGCTGTTTCTTTACCAGTTATAGCTTTACCTTCTCTCTTTGCCTTCTAGGTAAGAATGATAATTACCTCTGCTTCCTGTTAACATCCAGTGCAGAGCCAGGTCCCTTCTTTGAACTCTCCCCCAAACCACCTAACCCAAGTCTAAATTCTCTTATCATATTGTCCTACTGAGATGACCATAGCTCCCCATTGTGTGTGCTACCACTCGTAGAAACTAGTCAGTAAACCCAACACTGTTCAATTCCAGTGATCCTGGTGGTCTCTGGCTGGAGGGCATTGACACTATGGACTAGAAGGCAGGCCCAGCTCTTTTGCCATCTTGGGGAAATAAATACTAGTTGGGCCAGCTGGTCAGCTAGAAAATCCTAAACCACTCTGCCAATGATGAAACAATACGGGATGCATACTGAGTGCGTGTTACTCAACTTACGCAAGAGAGGGGCTGGTGAGGTTTCTGGTAGAGCTGCTTCCTTACAGGTGCATGGCATGAAGGGGCCCAGCAGGTGCTGGTGTGGCCTGCCTAGCTTTCCTCAGGGATGCCCCCACCCAAGGCACAGTCAATTTATCCAAGTCTGTTGCCCCTCTATCCAATCAATCTCCTTAACACGGGTTCAAAAACCCCTTCACTTTTACCTGTCCCATTCCCCAGTATTTCTTACAGTCTACTTTAAACTGTCCTTTGTGACTGAACTAACCCCTCGGTTGATCTCCTTTGCTACCACCCCAATCCCTATAGTCACAGTCACAGACTTCACTTCTGCCATAACCACTGCCACTGCCACCGCCACTGCCAGCACCTCTGTCACAGGTATGAGTCTGTGCCAGCTAGTCCTTGACCTCTGGGCCACCTTTCCTGCTTGATGATAAACTCTTCTCTTCCTCTAAGTCCCCTCAGTTGAGCCCAGGTGACTACCAGCTTAAAGCAGCTGCTCTCGACATTTACCAAGTACGCTCAGATTACAGTAGCTGACTAGGCTAAATGATGGGTTTAGGATAATTATGAGGACAGTGAGCATATTTGATTTTCTTAAGTGGTATGAGTGAGATTCATACCATTCATATGCTTCCTGACTTCCTTTATTGACCACTTTCTCCCCACTACCTGAGTCCAGAAGAGTGAGTGCCCAGCACCTACCTCTCAGGCTCTCAATGCTCTAGGAGAAGGCTAACCAAGGAGCTGCTTTTCTGTGGGGTTGTAGAATAATACCTTCTTTACATGATCACCCCATCCTACCCTCAAACCAGCCTCAGTGCCTGCAGCTGCCAGGAAGGTGTCAGAGGAAGCCATTTTCAGAAGCTTATTGACTACCCTGGCCAACCCAAGTTGTTCATTCCAGTTATGAGCTTCATGCCTTTCTATCCACAAAAACACTAATTATAGGATATTTTTCTTTCTAAAACTGAATGTTTTCCAGCCTATCTGACTCGTCCAGGGCCCAGATCACTCCATTTAGGGGTGAGAGTTATCCCTGATTAACCACCTCTGGAAAACACCCAAAGACACATTACAAAGCAAGGGCAATGATACATGCAACACTTTTTTAAAAATTATTTTTAAGGGGAGCCTTGGGATTAAAAAGATACTCTGAGGCTGTAAGTAGAACCAGGTTTATCTAAATGCATGAAATGGAGACATGCCCAAGATATGACATTTAAATGAAAAAAGCAAAGGTTGTAAAATAGTGAATATATCATGAGCTCATTTTTATAACCCTATATTTTAATGCTTTTACACATAGAAAAAGAGTTGAAAGGATATTTACCAATCTGTTACATAGGAGTTAGGAGAGAACTTTCATTTTAATTTTTTGTAGTCATGTTTGTTATTTTTGCAATCAGAAAAAATAAATTTTTAAAAAAGGAACTTGGAATAGCAACTCTTACTTTCACCCCATTTAATTTTTTTTTATTTTTTTTAGTTTCCTACCAAAAAAAAAACCCCATACAATTAAAAGAATTCTTAGTTAAATGAGGTTTTGTGTATATGTTCATTTGACTATTTATCTGACATTTCTAATTTGTGCTTTCCTTTCTTTTAATATCTCAGAGCCCTTCAGATTTCTCACATGCTTCATGCTGACACTGACCTGGGGAAATCCAAGAAGCAAGGACCATTCTCCAGCCCCTCAGAAAAACAGTTCCTGTGGGAAGTGGTTGAGGGTAGTTATTCATTATATCATTCAATATGCATTATTAAGTGCTACTGAGTGCTTAATAATGAGTACTGTGTGCTTAAAGCCAGGGCCAAACAATTGACAAAAAAAGGATTAAAATTTCAAGGAAATATGCTAGGCTATTGGGTTGCATGAGGGCCGCAGGCTTGCCCCAACAATGTAGGGTGCTGGGTAATTACGTGGGTTGGAGAACCAGGCTGCTTGAGTGTAGATCCCATCTCAACTGCTTAATAACCTCAGGGCTGTACGCCAGTAAGCAACTGGGTCAGATGCTAATAACAATAACCAGAAACAATAGTCTTAAATAAGATAAAAATTTGTTTTGCCTTCATTTAAACAAATAAGTCTAGAGGGAGGCAGTCTGAGGCTGGTACAGCAATCATGGTGATCAGGGACCCAGGCTCCTTTGTCCTTCTGCCTGACCATCTTTAGCCTGCAGCTTCCTTTCTCAAGGTCACAAGTTGCTGCTAGAGCCTTAGTCATCAAGCTGCACTCCAGGCAGGAAGCAGGAGCAGGACAAAGGGGAAAAGAGCAAGAAAAAGCCCATGAGGTAGTCTACACCTATTTTAAGAAACTTTTTTGGAAGTCTAACTCCATGATCTCTGCTTCCATTTTATGGGCCATAACTGCCTGCAGGGGAGTCTGGAAAATGTAGCCTTTAAGCTGCCCATATTGCCTCCCCAAGGCAAATCAGGTTTTCTTAATAAGTTAGAAGGGGGCTTTAGATCCTGAAAACTATCTGTCCTTGCCCAGGGTAATAATATGGCCTACCTCCCCAAGTATGAGGGGATTAAGTAAGATAATACTTGCAAAGCCCTCAAATGTCACCTTCCTTTGAAGCCTTCCTCAGGTAAAGTGGTTGTTTTTTTGTCGAGGAATTTAATAGCACATTCTTCATGCCTAAATCTTTATACTGGCTAGGGCGAGGCTTTATTTACCTTTGTACCTGGAGTGCCTACAGCACACTGGAGATTCTCAATAAATCAAAGAATTTCCCTTCTTTCCTTTCTCAATATTACTTTCTGAAATAATTTTAGGTCCAAATTCGAATACCCCCAGGTCCCAAGCCTTCATCTTTGAAAAGTCATTTTCAGGCTTTGATCTCCTCAGGCCCAAGACAGATGGAAAAGAGTGATAGCATTGGCTTCAAATATCTGCTTTGTTACTTATCTGCTGTGTGACATTAGAAATATTGCTTAACCTCTCTGAGCTCTAGTTTCCAATTGGAAATAAGGATAACTGTTGGCACTGTGTGTGTGATGTAAAGATTAAATGAAACTATTCAGCATGTACTTGGCATAGACAGCACTCAGTAGGTATTAGCATCTTTGGTCTCCTGATATTTTCCCTCCCACCCCAATAGAGCTAGTCCAGGAAGTTAAAAATAGATAACACTTTTTAAGTGCTTACTATATGCCAAATGCTACTTTGAGGCAGGTGCTATTATCATCCTACAGATGAGGATATAGAGGTTCAGGGAGTCCCCAGCTAGAGGAGAGAGGCAGAGGCAGAGCCGTCTGGTCACAGAGCTCATGCTTCTGTGCACTGCGCCACACTGCTTTTCTTGTTGCAACATTTAGCTCCAGCATGTTCCCGCATCGACTCTTCCAATGTCCAGTCACTGAAACCTGGATACACCAAAGGCCACAAAACTCTGGATCAGCTTACACACAAGGACAGTTTTCTCAGTGTAGAAGTCCCCACAGAACCTGGCAGCTACTCATCCTCTCAGGAGAACATCGTGAAAAGTTCAGTTTCAGAGCCTGAGAACAGCTGTGACCTGAGACCAAGCTATTATTGTAAGTAAGAGGCAACCCTACCTCGTGAAAATCCAGCCTGTAAAAAATTAAACTTCTATTTTTAAAAAAATCAATGTGTGTGCGTGGGAGGGACATGTGTATTATATAAAGATAATTCACTTTATAACGCATGGCACGCTGGGCTTCCGTTAGTGATTTAATTTTTAAAAAATTCCATTTATGTATAACTTTTACAGAGACATGGCCATTAAGCCAAGTGAGATACACCCATACAATTTCATGATCTTGATAGTGCCAGGAAATTGCTGCAAGTGCTGCCCTACCTGACCCTTTCCCATTTTTCTCCTCCAAATTTTCCTCTGAATGGATACTTTTTGAATCCATTTACAGGAAGAACTTCATTGAAAATCATGCAATTATCACAATAGAAAAAAGTTAATTTGGGTTGTGCTGGGAGCCTCCATCAACCATTACTCCCCCCGCACCCCCCCCAGCACTGGAAAATTACAAAGTTTCTTTCCCTGGTGTTTTAAAACTTGAAGAGCCTCTGGGAATCAGCAGTTAAGGATCTGGCCACCAGCCAGTAATAATGGTGCAGGGGCAGAATGCTAATGACATCATGGAACTTGGAGGCCAGTGACGGAAGAGACCATTCATGGAGCTGGCCTCCCAAGTCTGCCCTTGGCTGTTCCTGGGCAAGCTTTTCTTGTCACTGCCTCCAGTAAGAATTAACGATGTGCCTTTTTGACCTGACTGCCAGTGACAGGGAACGAAATCACTGACAAGAAAGAGCAGAAAGTAAAGAGGAGGAAGAGGGAGAGTAAAGATGAGAGTCTGTGAAAACTTGGAGAGAAAAGTGGAGCGCAGACTTGCATTATGCTTTCAGAAAATTAAACCGTACATGAATATAAAACTGAAGCTATCACCAGCCTTAACTGGAAAAAAATGAGGAACCCAGGCATTTTGCAATTTTTTGTGAGTGGCTTTTTAGAGGAAACTGGAGCCAGCTGCAAGTTTATATTTCAGGAAAACCTGGTCTAGCGAAGCCTCTCCTGACTCATGCTTATAGGTTAGAGTTCATGTCTGTTGCTGGAAGGTTGCCATTTCCTTGTAAACCAACAAAATGTGGAGCTGGGACCCAGGCTGCTCAGAACTCCCCTGCAAGCCCCTCTCCACAATTCTGCATGCACTTCTTTCGCCAGGTCCTGACTAGGGGAGACCAGGGGGCAGGTGTACAGGACACAAGATTTAAGGACGCTCTCCCTCTCGGGGTTGTGCAAGCATAGGATTGGCCCTGAGGGCAAGGGCCTCCTTAAATCTTGCTTCCCCAGATGCCTCTTTCCTGTGCTCCTGCCTCACCTTTCAAACTACTCATTCAGCAACCCTCCAGTTCTAAGTCTCTTGATTTAAGATGGGGTGTGGGCATTTTTAAAAGCCCCTTAGATGATTCTAATGTACAGCCAGGACAGAGAGACACTTCTTTAGATAAACAAGGATTGGTGGCAAATTGAAGTATTCTCACTAAAAGCCAAGAATCAACCTTGACTTTATCTGCTCCTAGTATGTTAACTAGGGTAAAAAATTCTTATCAAATTCATTTGGGTTCAGGCTGTTCACTGCATTATGGGTCACAAAGGGTTCTGAACAGGGTTGTTAGATAAAATACAGAATGCCCAATCAATCTGAATGTCAGATAAACAAGTAATTTTTCAGACTTATCTGAAATTCAAATTTAACTGTGTCTGGTATTTTCGTTTGCTAAATCTTGTGACCCTCATCCTGCATGACATGCCAAATATGGACTTGATCGTGGAGGGCCGAGTTTCCCAGCTGTTATTACAGGACACACAGGTTGCAGTGGATATAATGCATTTTACACTAAGAGAAAAAATTCCATAGTCAAATAAATTTGGCAAACACTGGGTTAAATCAAGTTAACCACTTTTTTTTTTTTACTACGAAATGACTCAGAACCTTTAATATGCATATGTATACTGAGACCTTCTCAAGTTGAAGACCTGCAGATTTCTGAACCTACAGAACCAGGGACATCTTATAGAACTGATGTTCCAGAAAGTTAATGTGGAAAACACTACAGTGAGAACCAGGTGCTAACTGAAGGATTTTGAGCAGGCAAGTGACAAAGTCAAAATAATGATTAAGATGGATAATTCCACTTTTAGAAGTATCAATTTGAGATGAACAAGACTGGAAGCAACGAACTCAGATAGGTGTTAGTTTGCTCAGGCTGCCATAACGAAGTACAACAGACTGAGTGCTTAAACAATAGAAATTTATTGTTTCACTATTCTGGAGGCTACAGACTGAGATCAAGAAGTCGGCAGGGCTGATTTCTTCTGAAGCTCTCTCCTTAGCTTGTGATTGTCTGTCTTCTCCCTTTGTCTTCACACGGTCTTCCCTCTGTGCATGTCTGTGTCCTAATCAATTCTTCTTATGAGGACACCAGACCTATTGGATTAAGGACCATTCATGTGACCTCATTTTACTTAATTATCTCTTTGAAGGCCCTTTCTCCAAATACAGTCACACTCTGTAGTACTGGGGTGGGGGTATGACTTCACATGAATTTGGGGGGGATACAATTTAGTTCATAACAGAGACTTATAATAATGCTACTGATAGATGATAGATTGTGAATTAAGGAAATGGCAGTAGAGAATGGATTGGATCTTAGAAATATTAGAGTCAGAACTGAAAGAACACAGAAATTGATTATATGTGTGATGAATGAGCAAAAATGAAGCATAGTTTCTAGCAGAGTCACATTTATATATATTTGTTTCCATCTCTTTACTATTCCCTGAGCTAGAAAATAATCTTTCATGTAACCCAAGTTCTTATTCATAATGGAGTGTTGAATTGAATTTGTTTCAAAGATAGAAGCATGAGCAACACAGTTTTAAATATTTCCTACTTATTTCTAGAAATGTCCACTAGTTTTTATACTGGGATGATGGACTAATCTCTGCATCATCTCTCTCCATCCTTGAAGAAAAAGATACTGAGCATTATAGGGATGCCTGGCTTACCTGCCAGATTCATTCTGCTCTAGTAGGTGGAGTCATGGTTACTTCCAGGGAGAGCAAAGCTTTGGTGAGGAGCAATGACTTGGATAGATCTGTCTCCTTTGGGGGCTGTGGTCCTCGGGCCTTTTAAGACACATGGAAGACCAGCTCTAGTCCCTTTCTTCAGCCTATGAGTTAACCAGAACAGCAAGAACTTTTGGGAATCAAAAGCCTAGTCAAATTTTGATCCTATAAAAAAGTCACTGGGTAATTTAGACAAATGAAAAAGTAGCCAAAAGACATTTTGAGTGGGAGCCTTCAGTTCTGCAGAATCTATAAAACAACCTAACTCTACAACAAAGAAACTTCTGGGATTCCTGGAGCCAGGACTAGAGACCCACAGGTCAATGTATCCTTTGAGCACCAGCCTCTGAGCTCCCTTCCTGTCTTCATTTGAATGGCTATGGCATGAAGGTGATGCCTTGGGAACACCCTGAAAATCTGTCAGAGCTACCACAAGCTAGAACCCATCTTTGCTGAGGTTTACAGAATTCTTGTTGATACAAGTGTTCTTTAAGTTAAAAGCAATAAATTCCTTTTGGTTTAACTAAAAAAAAAAAAAAAAAAAAAAAAAACAACCAGTTGGGAGGACTTGGATTCTGTTCCCTCTGTCTTCTTGTGACTGATGTATTTCTCAGCCTTTGGCCTCTCTACCAATTAAATAAGGATGCTGGCCAAAGTGTAACCACTGCCTGTAATCTTTGTCTCTTTTGAGTCTTTAATTTTTCCATGGCTTTTCTCTTTTAGCCTATACTTGAATTCTACCTCATTCCAAAGATTTTTCTTTTACCAGCCATCTCATAGCATTAATATTCTGCCTTGTTGTAGAGCTGGAGGCTTGCCCTGCACTCTTATTCAAGTAATAGCTACTTGAAAGGCAGGAAAGAGTTCCTCTGTGACTCTCCCATGGCTCTTAGCACATACTTTGATCGGCAAATAATCAACTGATTGTCTTGAATCTGATACAAAGCCTCTACTACCACCTCCTCTACATGCAATGCTCAAAAATTACTTGCATGTGCTAGTGTTAACATTTTTTCTCCTTATACCTAATTTAAATTCATCTTACAATAATTCAAGTCCATTTCATACTCCATTTTTAATACATTGTTGTAAAAATGGCTGAAATCATTCTCTTCCTTGTATCCATGCCCCTATGCAATGTGGCTTTCCATTTCCTCCCATCATCTATCCTACCCTTTGAAAGTGGGCTGGCCATGTGACCTGCTTTAATAATTCACAGCAGAAGTGACATTGTGCCATTTCAAAGCTTACCCCTTAAGAGGCCTTATGAGTATCTATTCTCTCTCTCTTAGAACTGTGACCATTTACCATATGAAAGAGCTTGAGCTAGCCTGCTAGATAGTGAATGACCACATGGCCAAGTCAACCTTTCACCCTGTTGGCTTTAGCTGATAGCCAGTTAATTCCCAGAAGCAGAGCTTCTTAGCTAACACATGGCTGACCATGGATGTAAGAAAGAACCCAGCAAAAACCAGAAAATGTACAGCTGATCCATCCTAATTTGCTGATTTGCAGAATCATGAGTTAAATAAATGGTTGCTATGTTAAGCCACTAAGTTTTGGGATTAGTTTCACAGCAATAGTTAACTCACACACCATCCAAAATGTTCAGGTGTTTGAAGAGAGTAAGAAACTTCCAAGCAATCAATATGCATCCACAATTATATTTTGATACAGTTTTGGTGCTCTAAACTCATAGTCATAAGAGACAAAATAGAAAATGAAAGTTGTGTAGCTGGCTCATGGATAAATATCTCCACAAACCAGAAATCTACAGTGCTCCAGGAATGAAAGCAAGGACAAGTCACTGGGAGTTTGCTCTCTGCAAAGTAAAGGGATTTTTCCACCTGAGGCAAAGTATGAACACCAGTTTACTGCTTGAAACAAGGGAAACTAGAGTTTGGTGGGAGTAGATAACACCCCCACTTTTGCACTCTAATGAAAGTAGACTTAAAAATAATTGTCAGCATTACCAAGAATTGCCGGCATTCTCCTACCCACCCACTCTACTGACTCTGCTGAAACCTATTGTCAGTTCTCAGTCCTCTTTTTACTAAGCAGACATTGGTACAGTTGGTTTTCTTAGGCTGTTTTTCTGTGTGAGGATGCAATGCTTCTCTGGTTTTCGTCCTACATCACTGGCCACTTTTCTTGTTTGTTTGTTTTTTTTTTTAAATGATTCTCACTCTTCTTCCCAAACTCTTAATGTTAAAGAAAGCTTAGATTCTGTCCTTGGTCCTGTTCTTTACCCATATTCACTCCTTTGGTGCTCTTGTTCAAGCTTATGGCGTTAAATATCATCTACATTCTGACCAGTTCCGTTTTAAACCTCCAGCTCATATATCTCTCAAAACTCCAGGTCCATGTATCCTACTTAATATCTCCATTTGTATATCTTACAGAAATCTGAAATTCAAATCAACTCCCTTGCTCCAATATCTGCCCCATCCTCAATCTTCCCCATCTCAGGTGATAGTAATTCTCCTCAGTGCCTGAGTTCCAAAACCTTGATATAACTGTTCTCTCATATCATTCAACAAATGCACCAGGAAAAAATGTTGGATCTACCTTCAACCTTTATCTAGAATCTGATCATTTCTCATTTGAGATCATGACTTTTGGCAAACTGGGAGCCTGGGGAAGTGAGAGAAGCTCTGGACAGAGTCTCATGAACAGAAACTGAGTAAAGCTACCTGTTGACTCAGTGGCTAGATCTATGGTATCCCCAGTCTCACTAAAAGACAGGAGCCCCACCTGGTTCTGGGTCTGGGTAGGGCAACTTCAAACTACTATTTGGGGGAGGTAGGAGACAAAAAAGGGAAAGTCTTCCCAAATAAGATTTGTAAAGCTTGCAAACCAAAATGCAAGTCACACCAAAAAATCTAATGTTAATAAAGTGAGTTAACAAATTATTCACTCCAAATAAAATAATATTATATGATAGCCCAAAATATATTTTTCAAATGAGCATGTTTCCAGAGTATTCAAAGAAATAAAATGAAGAACCAGCTTTCATTTTTATAAAAAAAGAGCATGATACGAAACACAAATAGGCAGAAGTGAAATAAAATTATGTGAATGTAAAAATAAACAACTTGAAATCTTTGACTAAAAATTATAATAATTTGAATTAAACATTTAATAGGATAAACTCTAAATTTAACACAATTACATAGTAAATTAATACATTGGAAAATTGCACAGAGGAATTTAACCCTACACAGACAAAGGTATGGAAAGATAATAAATATTCTTAAAAAGACAAGGAACATAGTTTGAATAGCTACAACATACAGAAAATAGGAGTTCTGAAGAAGAAAATGAGGAAGCAATATTTGGAGAGATAAAAAGCAGAGATATTTTACACAACTGAAAAAAGAAAAGAGTCCTTATACCAAAGGAGCATTCTGAGTGCTAAGGTGAATAAATAAAGAAAGCCCATGCCTACCAGACACATTGTAGTAAAACTACAGACAACTATCAATATAGAGAACTTGAAAATTTCTAGAGACAACATATATATTGTATTGTCAATGTAGTAGAGTCAAAAAATCCACTAAAGGAAATATTAAAGGATGTTATTCACTAAGAAGAAATTGAGCCCAAGGCATGAAATATAAAAAATAATATTTAAACAGAAAATTATAACATTTATTAGTAAGTTTAAAGAAATATTGACCTTAATGGCATACACATTATTATTTTTTTTTAATTTAAAATAAGATACAATTTGAGCTCTACACAGCAATAATAAGATAGGGGAAAGGAAGAGCATGTTCAATCTTTATGAGGCGTACACAATAGTAAAGTGAAGGATAGAAATTCTAAATAACTTTAGTCTTTGTCAGAAAAGTTTATGGTTAAATATGTATGTTTAAAAAGTTAAAGGGAACCACTGAAATTAACAAATAAATTTGTATTTATTAAAATATTCTAAATATATGGAAAGTTTATTAATACAATAGAAGTCAGAAAAGAAAAAATTTATAAAGCAAAGAAAAAAAATCACGGCAAGGAAAAAACCCAAAATAAGAAGACAGAAGTTCAAATAGATCAAAATAAATGTAAAGGGATTACATTTATCTACTAAAAATGGTTATTAGCGTGGATATTGTAAAAATCCAGCTATATACGTCTTATAGGATTCGCAATTAAAACAAGACAAAAAGAGAAAGTTTGAATATAAGGGAATAAAAAAGATGTACCTTGTAATAATAATAATAAAAAGAAATCTGGTATAACAGTATTTCTATCAGACTAAACAGAATTTAAGGTAAAAAAAATACTACATAATAATAGAAGAAACTATCTAGCAAGATGTATCGTTCATGAACCTAATAGCACATGCATCTAACAGTATAACTCTGAAAACTACAAAGCCAAAGATGAGAGGGTTATAAGGGGAAATCAACGAAACTATAATCAGCGTAGATTACTGAGAGCAGATAAAATGAAAACTTAGCAAGAATTTTAAAGTTTTGTACAATAACAAATCTACTATATATGACAAATCTACTAGATACTGACTATAATGCAATTAAATTTGAAATTAACAATAAAGAGAAGTTCAAAACAATGCTAACTACAACATATGCTTGGAAACTAGTAAAACAATCTTCTAAATAACTCATAGGTTAAAAAGGAATTCACATTATAAATGATAAATTATTTAAAAGTAAATGACAATGAAAGTAGTAGGTCCAAAAAAAAAAAATGTTGTTAAGGATATTTATGGGATAACTGGCAAAATTTGAATAAGATCTATAGATTAGATAATAGTGTTATATTAAATTTCCTAATTTTGATAATTATACAGTGTTAGACTGAATATCTTTGTTCTTAAGAAATATACACTAAAATATTTAGAAATAAGGGCATATGAAACAATTCTCAAATGGATCAGATGATGATGATGATAGCAGTGGTGGTGATAATATCCAGAGAATAATAATAAAATATTATCTCAGTCTATGGCCATGCCACCCTGAACATGCCCAATCTTGTCTGATCCCAGCAGCTAAGCAGGGTTGGGCCTGGTTAGTACTTGGATAGGAGACCACCTAGGAATACCAGGTGCTGTAGGCAATTAAAACAAAATAAAAATGTTATCCCAGAAATGGTGAATCTGGGTGAAGGGTATACTGGAATTTCTTTACACTATTTCTGTAAGTTTGAAATCATTTTAAAATGAAAAGTTTAAAAAAACCTGTAAGGTGCAGTTAAAGCTGAAGGAGACTTTATTTATTTATTTATTTTATTTAAAATAGTTCTGTCTTTTAAGATAGATAGTGATTTTCCAGACTTAATTTATCTTCTGAAGTTTTTGTTTCACTGATTGGCTAAAACAACAACCCGTTGTGTGAGAAAACTGCACTCTCCTGCAAATGAGCAAAACAGAACATGACGCCTGCTGTCTATGAAACAGCACCTCATGGTTGCCAGCACCTTAGTTAGTTAGGCATTGCCTTGGGGATAAACATAGACTAGTGACTAAGCAGTGATGTCACAATTGTTTTAAATAAATGAACCAAAAAGGCAACTTGTGCCACATTCCAACTAGGTCATAAAACTTTATTTCAGAAGTGTTGACCCTAGGATTTCTCTAAGCCTTTTATAATACTTTGTTTTGGCTTCTCTCTCCATGTGCCATAACTCAAAACAGTGAAACCCAATCTCCTTTTAAAGATTTCCTGAGAAATTTACCTCTTAACTTCAGAAGAGTGCTGAAGTGTCAACACATTTCCAAGAGATTGTTTCCAGACATGAAGCATTATATAGACAGGTCTTATGATGGAGGACAAGAGCAGGACAACAGTGACTTTCTGTGGGATTGTTGAGGGGTAGGTAGGTGTGAGGGTGGAGGAAGGAGGAGAGAGAAGGGAGAAAGGATCAGTTGTGGTTTAGAGAAGAGCTTGAGGACAGGTTTGGGAACTCTACCAGCTTCTACATGTTCGCAACATCTCTGTTACTAGAGCAATCTTTCTGGTGAATAAGGAGGACCTCAGAAAGTTTGCATGATGGAGAATAATTGCTAGTGAAGGAAGAGGTTCTAGATATGTGATGTCATTGCTTTCTCATTCCGTTGACTATGGTGAGCCTGATGGGGAGGGCCGTATAAATTGTTTGGGGCCCTTATTCATTTTGCAGCAGAGTCATTTTCAGGGCCTCTTTTGGTACATTACTCTCCCTAGCCCATCAGACTCAGTCTTGGTCCTGTGTTACTTGACAAAGTCATAGCAACCATTGGGTGAATGGCACTCACAGCATATTGATAGCCAAAAGGAGACTAGCAAATTATGCCACTTCTAAAAAATAGCACAGTTTAGTTTTTTAATGAATTTTCCACCTCTACATTTTATGTCAAAATCTGTCCATTTTAATTAAAACTACTTCAGAAGACAGAACATGGGACCGATTCCAGAAGTTCCCATTTCATTATTGGCAAGTATAGCAGCTCAGGAAATACTGGCAAATTTCTAAGCTGTGCCTAATAATCATCTTTTGGGGAGATGGCCATGCTATGGCGGGGTTCTAGCCCTGGTCCCCGTTTCACTAACCAAAAACCCAGCATATCTGTTTCCTAGAGAAAACCTTTCCAGACTATGGATGGTCAAGTTGAGAATTCCTCATCTACAAAGCATAATTGTGATTACCTCTCTTCTAACTATTACTCCTCAAACTTTATTAGCTTTGAAGGAAAAAGGAAGAAAAATCTGGCTGAATGAAAATATATTTCTCATAGAAGCAATCAGTGAGGGCTTTGGTAGAATTTTTTTCTGGCCATACAAAGTTAGTGCTACAAAACAGCAGCGCTGAAACTTCCTATTAAAGATCCCCCAAATGCTAAATAATAATAACTACAACAATAATAATAGTACAGCCCATCTCTACTCCTCCTCCCACTGAAGCGTTTCACTGAGCACCATTTGAAAACCTCCAGCTTAAGAAAAGGAGATCCAGAGAAACTGAGAGCCATGCCCCACGCATGCCAGCTAACTGATGACAGCACTAGGGCCACAGCCCTTTCACCCACAGAAGCATTTGCTCCTTGCCTGGAAATTACTGAATCATGAAGAGGGGAGGGCAGTAATTTTCTCTGCCCCCAGTAATTTTCAGTGTAAAAAAGACACTGTCAGAGTTAGCGCGTGCACGCACGCACACACGCACACACACACACACACACACACAAATGTTTTTCAAGCTCTCTGAATATGGGCAACCAGGCTAAACACCTCATTGCACTTATAGTACTATGCAACAGACTATGCCTCCAGGGATTTGTATTGACTTCTCCCCACCATGAGCTACAGGCTGTGGAGGCTGTAAGAAAGCAAACCAGGCAGCATATGTGTATTCTTAGGAACCCGTAGATGGATCCCACCACCCATGGATGGATCTACTCTGACCAGGACTTAAATTAGGCATGCCATCACATAGTTTGGCAAGGATTTTGTTTCTTTGTTTTTTTTCCAGGGACAATAGAGACAAATGGTAGGAAGACACTACTTCATGTAATAGCATGGTTATATTTATGTACTATTTTAAAACTTTGCACAGTTCGCCCACATACTGCAAATTAAATAAGTTTCACAATAACTCTGTGAGAGCATAGGAACAATATTTTCTTTATTCTACAAACAAGGAAAGGAAGGAGAGGTCATGTGGTTTGCTCAAGGCCACTCCATCAGCTGGTGACAGATGGGATGATCAGTCAGTGACTGAAGGAGGAACACCTCATTATTTTCCATCAGACTCTAGACTGGATTCAGGCTCTGCCCTGCAATGAACATGTCCTAGACTCAAACAGAGGTGCTGTTATAATTTGGAGGAACAGAACAGAGAAGGCATTTCATGGTACATGGATCAGAAAGAATAAAAAACATAGAAAGATAATAACAGACATCACAGCTTTCCTTCTGACCTGTGTCTTCTTCAGAACTGTTTATAGTTAAGTTATATCCTAATACAGATTTACATTCGGTGGGTAAGTTCTGGCACCATAGATTTACATATTCTTTGGAACCTATTTGCTAGTTGAAACTACCTTTTCCTATGAAGAATTTTGGTCAGTTTAATTCACCCCAAAGTAAGACTGAAAACACTTTTTAAATGAGGAGTGGACTTTGAAAGGAAAGATCTGTGGCAGTGCCAAAGCAAGCCCCAGGAGTGAGAGGACTGATTTGGCAGCTGTCAGGACAAATCAGCTCATGGAGTGAGAAGTGGGTTGAAGGGAGGGAGCTCGGTCTGCAAGGACAAAGCTGGGCACGAAGCTCTAATTTTTCAAGTTGCTTCTCTTCCTGGAGAATCTACCCTTAAGACCCCACATGCTTTGCTACCACGTCTGATGGAGGCAGAATGCTACCTCTGGCACATAAGTCATTTCTAATTTTAGGGGCATTCCTGGGGCCTGAAACATCCATGCTCGGAAGTCCTGAAATAACACAGTTTTTTTTTCAGTGGCTTGACTGAGTGCTCCTGGAATTCCTTTAAAATGCCAAAGGTTGGGTAACCCTGGGTTCTTTCGGCACAGAGGGCTGGGGAAGGGCCCAGATACAAGCTGCTGACAATACAAATTTTGTAAAGCAAAACTACTGAACAAATGATTACTTTTCAGATTAAAACCTGTTGAGGATTAAGATGTCTTTTCAGTAACCCAGGGGTTATTTATAGGCTTGTTTCAACTATACCAGTAGTTTCAGGAAAAGGCAAGGTAGAACAGCCCATAAGTAAGCCAGCATCATCTACAAAGGATGTTCGTGGCTCAGGCAGAACCAAACTTGATTAAAAATGCTTTTCAAATAAGGAATCACTTCTCACTCAAAGAGAGTTTCTGACAACCCTGGAAGGTGATCTTGGGAACCTATGAATCTTAGAATAAACATGATTATCAAAGAACAAATTCAAGTGTTTGGGGGAACATAAATTTCTTTCTCTCTCTCTCTCTTTCTTCTTTCTTTCTTTCTTTCTTTCTCTTTTTCTTTCTTTCTTTCTTTCTTTCTTTTTCTCTTTCTTTCTTCTTTCTTTCTTTCTTTCTTTCTTTTTCTTTCTTTCTTTCTTTCTTTCTTTCTTTCTTTCTTTCTTTCTTTCCTCCCTCTCTCCCTCCCTCTCCCTCCTCCCTTCCTTCCTTCCTTCCTTCCTTCCTTCCTTCCTTCCTTCCTTCCTTCCTTCCTTCCTTCCTTCCTTCCTTCTTTCTTTCCTTCCTTTCTCTCCCTTTCTCTCTCTCTTCCTAAGTGACCCATAATAGAAGCCCCTGACAACATTCCCCAGGAGCACATGTGTGCAGGGAACTGGAAAGCTATCCTTGGTACGGCAGCTGACTAGTCCATTGACCTTGGGCTAATCATTTAATTTGTGATTAGTAATTCACAGTCAGAGCCATGATTACTGAGATCCAACAGAAGTGAGCCTGCCTGAGCATGGGCACCCAAGGGTTATAATTTTAAGAATGTATCCCTTGGGAGTGGAGGCAAAATGCTGATGGACTTAAAGCAGTCTAGATTTGAACACCTTAGCAGTGAGTATTACCAGGTTTCCCACACATTTCATCAAGGCCTCTGGGCTTTTCAGAGAGCCTGGGCAGGCATAATCCACTTCGGCTCAGGGGTATAGAAACAAGGCTTTGGTGGTTCATTAGCAGCTACGTGGGGGTGTTGGAAGAGACGTGAGTAATGCTGTTTTCATTCACCGTTGTCTCACCAGGGCAATCTCCTGGAAATGTAAATTTAATGTTCTCATCCCTTGCTTAAAATAGCTTTCTATAGTTCCAAAGCAAAGGACAAACTCCTCAATACTGTGTACACATCCCCACACGATCCAACCCCTGCTTACTTCTCCCAATCCTTGCTTTCCTTACTCCCTTTAATCCAGCCACAAGGACTTTATTTCAGTTCCTCCAATAATCAAATTTTTTCTATAGCAAGCACTCCTTTAACTCTCTTTACTTTTAAATTTCTATTTCTCTTTTAGTGCTCAGCTCAAACGTTACCTTCCCTGAAGAGGCCTCCCGAACCTTCCCCTCCCCAACCCCGTTAGATCAGATATAAACTCTTACAGCGTTCTTGCAGGGCACCCTATTTTTCTCTGGGGCCTTTATCACAGTTATAATTATATACCTACTTGTTTACTTATTGGATTAACTCCAGTCTATTCCCCTAGATTATAAGCAAGGTCTTTCTACCATTGCATCTCTAATGCCAACCACAGTGCCTTGCAAGTAGCAGACACGCAATACAGAGATCACGTTAGGATGAAAGTGATGCGAAGTAGAAGGCAGCAACCTTGCTATCAGAACACTGCTCTGATCTGTACCTGCAGGCCTTATTGGTTAATGGCCACTGACCACCCAGCTAGCCAAACAATTGCTTTTGGAGGAGCATTAACACCTATGAGTAAAACGAATTCTTTTTTTTTTTTTTTCATTAGTTTTGGCTGTTTAAAACACTGGGGGAATTTGAGATGAACTCTCCAACTGCCCCGTTCACTTTCCTTAAGCATAGAGCCAGCCTGAACACATTCTACCACCTGCCCTGTCTCTGGGGAGTGCACAGGGCAAAGTGAGGGAATCTGTGTGAGAACTCCTGCCAGACAATGAGATCCAACACAAGTAGACACTTTAAAATATGCTGACAGTGGAGTCATGTCTCTTCAATGCACTGGAGGCAAAACCTTTGTTTTAAAAACAAAGAATTCGTACAGAGCCAAGAATGTCCCTGAATCAATAGTCCTAACCCTTTCTCAATCTGCCTAACAGACCCTGGTTCTCAGATGGATGAGCCAAGGATCTGCCACTTAGAGATTACTGTCTCTGTAAACCCGACCGATATTGATCAAACACTGACTGTGTATATTAGGAGCCTAGGAGATAACAAGAGATGCAGAACATAAAAGACTACTGATGAATCTGTGTAGATAGACAAGAATGAAACAATTGGAGAGTAATTCCAAGGTTATACGAAAATAGGAGTGTGATGGCATAGCAGATTCTGCTCCTGAGAAATGAATTTCCCCTGTATTAAGGATGAATTCCCTATGAACTGAGATCATTCATAAAGTCTTTCTGGAGGAAGTAAATTTGAGCTTTAAAGAAAAAGAAAATTGGATTGCCCAGGAGAGCAGGGCAATGAATAGCTGGGCCCACTAAGCTGCCTGGAGCTGAGAGTTCGTGTTGTGATTTGGGATGCCTCTAAAGCAACCATTTTGGGAAAAATAAATCCCTTTGTAGCATCTATAATAAACTGCCTGAAATCTATGTGTTGGGGATGAAGTTTTGTTTTTCTTTTCAATTGGATGTTGGGATGCTATGTAGTCCTAGTGCTTCTCTGTTTCACTAATCCAAGACTCTTAGTAATCACTTTATCCCACCAGCTGAATCAGGGCCCAAAAGAAAAACCTTATAATCTGGACTGTACACTTTTGCTTACAGTTATTTCTCCTGGTCTGTGGAAACACTGAAGTCCCACTGAATTTTAAGCAGCTCTGTCCACTTAGGTACTCTGGACGAGAATAAAAGGGGCAAGAATAAAAGGCACAGGGCATGCCACAGCTGCAATTACTTTCAGCAAGGAGTCAGAGATTGGAAGTGAAGCTAAAACATCTTCAGCAACAGCATCTCTTTTAAGGCAAGCCATTTCCTCAGGGAGAGTTTGCAGCTCTGAGCAAAGGCAGGACAATAAAAGATCAAGGATGTCTTTCTAAGGCTGCACACAGAGCAGCTGACACCTTGAAGTTGGTCTGCTTTTGACCTCTTTAAAAGCCAGGACAACAGCAAAAAGCCCATATTACGTTTTTTAGAAGCTGGCCAAGCATCTCTTTTCTTAATCCACAAAACCCCCAGTATTTGTAGAGAACAGGCAGGGAGGGACATCCTGGGAGATCAAGCGTCTGTCTCAGCAGGTGTCACTCAAGCCTGTCTTCCCCTGAGCAGTTTTTTGTACTTCTCTAACACCATTCCCCTGTCTGCTTCACTCTGGAAGTAACCAGTGTGTGTTCTCCTCACCTCCCATGCTTTCTGCACCTTCATTTCCAAAGGCAAGTGAAGATAGTGCTGGGCTGTACAAATGGGCGGCTCCAGGAAATAATTTCCATTTTCCTTAAAGTGTTTGGTAGTTAGACCTGGGAATTGATTCCAGCAGCAATGAGATCAGAGCTACTGCCAAAGCTAAAGCCAAACTGGATTTTGTTCAGGAGGGGGTCTCGTCATTTTCATCTCCAGATAGAAGACCTGTGTTTTCCTAGAAAATAAAATAATAGAAGTAACACAAAACAGGTGACTCTACAAATAAGTGGGTGAGGTCTCTGGTTGAGGAAGTGGGTGTCCATGGGTACTGGGTCCTCCTTGTGAGCATGTCCATCATCTTCTGCAAGTAGAGCTTGGGGAAATTTTGTCCATTTGTTGCGGTTTTCCCAGGTGGGAGAAAGGGAGACTGGGATTCTACTAATGACCATTATCAGCAGACTTTAGGTTAGGTCTTTCAAACTTTTAACACGTATGCAGACCTTCTCAAAATCTCTTTAAAATGCACATCTCTTTTCATTAGGTCCGAGATAGAGCCTGCATTGCTACCAAGCTTCTTGTGATGTTGATACCACTGGTCCTTTGCACATTTTGAGTAGCAAGAAGTTATATTTTTATTGACTACCTCTAGCTAGGCTATGTAATTTTATTGAAACGATGTGGTAGGAGTGAGCGCTGATTACTAGCCTCCTGAATCAGTGAGCGCTGATTACTAGCCTCCTGAATCATCCATTGTTAGAGCCGTTTCTTGCAGTTACATTAAAAAGGTCCCTCCCCATAATTCCCCATTGCACAAGAAGCCCATTTGTAACAAGATACTGTGGGCAAGCAAGCCTCCATGTAAAACAGCTTTGGCTCTTTCTGCCCCCTGCCAGGTGGCTGCTGGTTGGTGTTAGAGTAGAAAGCTTTATGTGGCAGTGCTGATGCTGATTCTGGAGGGGTGGGGCCTACTTTGCTGCAGCAGCTTCAGCTCCTATTCCCGGCGGCAGACCCCTCCCCCAAACCCCAGGCTTGTGGGAGGGATGAGGTGGTGGGAGAGAAGTTTCAGGCACGGTTCTGAAGACTGGGGGTATTATTTTTCACTTTTTTCTGCTACAGGATGTTCCTCACCTTTTATAAATATTTATAAAATTTCCTCTTGAGCGTGCCTAAGTGTGGGGGATGGTAAGAGGGTGGTTGGAGGGAGAAAGGAAGAAAAAGGTGGTGGCAGTGGTGTATGAGGGTTGGAAGGTGGGACAGGGAGGGGAGGACGCTGTGGGCCGGTTTCTGGCCAGTCTCCTAACCCACCGGAGGGGCAGTTGGACTAGATTGGAGACATTAAATCAAGAGTCTGTGGTTTATCAGTAAATCCCTGCAGTTGTAAACAGTGTTTTAGTCAGTATCAATTTTTCTAGGGAGAGCCCATAGATTTCAATAGATTCTCAAAGGGTCCATGATTCACGAGAAGTTAATCAGTACCTTTTCAATCAGGAACCATCTACTAGTCCCTCCCAGAGTGGATATGTGGAGAATTAGGCTTCTAGAAGTAGCAGACATCAAGTTCAGGCCATGAGATCAGGAGGGACAGGGCAGCCACTTAGAATTATCCAGCAGGCCAGCAGGGATGGAAGCAGGTCAGATAACAACCCTATTTTACAGAGGAAAAGCTGAATTTATTCAAGTGGCTCTCCCAAACCATGGAGTTAGAATTTGAGCGTGGACTGGAACTCAGGCCTGACACACACAGCAGGGGTCAGCACTGGCAAAAAGCCCCTTCGATCAGGCCACTGTCTCAGAAGGGCAAGACATTTGTGGCCACAGCGCCAGAAGCCCAGCTGGTTATTTCTAGCTCGCTGAATGTCAAAAATCCAGGCCGCTTCTCACAACAGCCTCCACTTGTCAGACTAAATCAAGGCAGCAGCGCATCAAGCAAGCGAATCAGCTGCCCCCAGCGCTAGCCTCGCTGCACCCGCCCGCCTGCACCGTGCGCCTGACCCTGTCCGCGAGTCGCTCCCACCTGCCACCCACGCGTCATGCTAGGCGGCCGCCGCGGTTCTCACCGCGTGGAACCATCTTGGCCGCCTGCCATCGCCGAGTGTGACCACAGGAGATGGCCTCATCCGGCCTTTGACCCCAGTGATGTAGTGGGCAGGACACTGCCTCTTCTCCGGTATTTTTGGAAACTCCCAACTTCACTCCTTCACTTTTCTCCTTCTCAATAAAACTCTCACCCCACCCCAGTCCCTCTCTAAATCCGAATCCATGATCTTGTTTATGTCTGCAGAATCCAGCTTTACAGGAACACAAGCAAACCCCAGAACTTAGTGTCTGCTGTTGGTTTCCTGTTCCAGTTTCTGATCATTGCACAAATATTGGCGCACCTGCTGGCTAGACTTTGGACACAGCAGACTGACTTCACCCTCGGGGAGCTGACAGCTCCTGGGGTAACAGAAAGTGAAGGTGATGTTTTTAGCTGTGATTTGATGACGCATGGGAGTTTGCTAGAGGAAATGGGGGGTGGGGCGGGGAGCAGAGAACCGTTGCAAGAGAGAACCGACAAGGGTTGACAAGGAAGAACATCTAACAGTGTAGGACCTGAAAGAAGGTAGGGTGGCCGTGCATGTAAACAAATGGGAGCAAGTGGCACATGATGGGCTAAGGAGGAGCCAAGAAGAGACTTTTGAGCCTGAAAATGAAGTGTAGACTATCCTGACAATGCAAGGCAAGAAAAGAAAAAAGAACAGAAAAGAGAAGAGAAGAGAAGAAGAAAAGAAAAGAAAAGAAAAGAAAAGAAAAAAAGAAAAGAAAAGAAAAGAAAAGAAAAAAGAAAAGCAAACCAGATTTACTTTCTTAGCTGAGACTAGAAGCAGAACTCCTTAGGTCCCAACACAGGAGGAGCAGCATTTTCAAGGGCAAGGGTTACGTTCTTCCACGTGGAGCTAAAATTACCCAGTTTTCTTTTACTCACCTCCATCTTGTCCTGCTGCTTTATTCTTATCCCCAGCCCCATTTTGTCTGGTTTGGCCTTCTACACCTCACTAGCCCTTGCCTAGCCTTTAGGTAAGATGCTAGGTTGACTGTACTTCCAATCCACCATCCTGTCTTCAGCCATTCACTTACTCATTGGCTCAATAAATATTTATTAAGTGATTGCTATGCATCAGGTGTTGTGCTAGTCATTGGGGGCCACAGGAGGGAAGATTCATGTTTTTCCTGATCTCAAGAAGATGTGAATTTGTCCAGTGGTTCCCCAACTTGCCCATGCATCAGAATTATCTGTAAAGGTTTTAAAAATACAGCTAATTGAACATCACTTGGACTGACTAAATTGAAATCTTTGGGGCATAAATTTCAGGGAGCCATATTATTAAAACTCTCCTCTAGGTAATTCTGTTGCACAGTCAGAACCACTGATCTTTAGAGGTACACTGAACTGGAAGTTCTCTGGTGGCTGTTCTTCTGCATGGTCAGTGGGGGGAACAAATCCAGAGTGTGGCTCCTGACCACAAGACAGTCAGAAATCACCAGAGAAGAAAATGGGGACAAGCTCAGTCCAACTGAGCTATATGCCTGCCATCTGCTCATGTGCCAGCAGGGCTGGATGAATGGAAGGGTGGGGTAGAGTCTATCGGGATTGTAGGGTTGGCTGTGCTTGCCTAGACAGGACAATGTGTCTTTCTGGACCTAAATTATATAAATTGTCCAGTTAGAACGCACTCCAGCTATCTGGCGTGTGGACACAAAGACCTCTTTCTCAGCACCACTCTGGTTGTCATGGTCAAGAGCTAGGGATGATTGCACTAGCTGGTTTCAAATGGTGACTGAGGTGAGTAACTAATAAAAAATAATGCACAAACCCATTATGTACAAACCCATAAATCTCCACCAATTAAGTCTGAGTACTGGGGCAAACTGAAACAAAGGGCATTGGTTGGCTCACTGTCCTCAGAAATAGCCCCTCATCTGCTTATGACCCCCCTCTGAGGGATTCTGAGAAGAGGCAATATGGTCTGATCATGTCTGAAATCTCATTAACAGTTCCAGTTAATTTTCTGTTTCTTGGGGAGCTGTTCTGAGAAATATATATTAAGAATTTATTTGTTGAGAGCCACCTATGGGCCAGGTGTAGTGAAGCCTCGAACAATCCACCTGGCAAGACAGGACACAATTGTGTGCACAAGTAGATAAATATAGGACTTAGAAATCTCCAGTCCACAAGTAGAAGAACTGGTTTTGTGGTTGAGATTCTGCATCCTGGCCATTTATCCACACAGCATGTGTTTAAGTGCAGTGTACTCTGGTTGATATACAGCTATGCAAGACACAGTCTTTGCCCTCAAGAAGCTTACAATCCAATAGGAAAGACAGGAAATTCCAGTTCAGCATACCTCTAAGGATCCGTGGTTTTGACTGCTCAACAGAATTACCTAGACCAGTATAAAATATAATAGAAAATAGTATAGTCTGTGCAAATAAATGATTTGGTGTCAGCTTTAACATCAGTAAAACTTTTTTTTTTTTTCACACCTGGATGTCTTTCAGGAAAGAGTTGTGGTCACTTTGGAAGTCATCTTATTGGAATTAGTGTTCAGAAGGCTACAGGTTCTTCCATCAATATTAACAAATGCTGTGGGCCAGCCCAGCTGCTGGCTCTCACTTCCCTCTTCATGTCTGTGCGTCACCTCCATTTTCATAATATACCCATCTCTGCTACTAGGAGCTAAGTCATTGTAGGTGGGAGGGAGAGAGAGGGAAAAGAAAAATCAATTTATACCTGATCACCTCCAGAAAAGGAGTAAAGAGAGTGCCACTTAACAGTTACGGAGTCTTATATGTGCCAATAATGTGAACCCTTCGTGGGAGTTTGCACTTAGTTCTCTCAATTATTTCCCAGAGATACCTGTGATTTAAAGTGACAGGAACCAAGAGCTTTGAGCCTAAAAAAGTGATGACAAGTGAGTTTCACCTGGAGAAAGTCACTGAGTCTCTTCAGAGGCAGATGCCCTGATCCTTGCCTGAAAGCTGGAGCAGCTGGCTCAGAGGACAGGTGGGAGACAGGCCACTGAGTGTCTCCCTGGGAAGAGGAGATCATCTGGTTCCTGGTGAAAAACTTACATGTGATTATGTGATTTTTCAGGCCTGACCATAGGCAATTACCTCCCCATGGCAGAGTGTGCACCGTCTATGAAGGGAGATGCAGTCAAGGATCACCCCCCCACCCCAGTCCTTGGGCTGGGCCTGCTCATTGATACTATAGTCCCAATGCAGAGGTGGCTTCCTTCCTAAGTCTCTCTGAGGTCCTCTTAAGGTGCCTGTATCTGCTAGGCCTCCTGTGGAGGGAGGGGAGACGGAGGAAGAAACCTTGAAGACACCTTCCCCATTCTGACTCAGTACCCAGTACTTTTCCACTCCTAGCCTTTCCCCCTCCCTTCACCTCAGGATTCATAAAACTCTTTTTTCTGGAAGCTCTTCCATGGTGGGATGACTCTGCACATCGATACTGATCCACCTAACCCCGGAGCTGGTTGTCAGTTCTATGAGGGGAAATGGTCGGGTCTACGGTTTTAGAATGGCTTAAACCATCGCTGTGAATGATTAAAGGCTTGTGGCTTTAGTTGGCTATTCTGACACCTGACAGCATAGCCCTTTTTCTCTTTCCCAGCTGAGCTCCTGACAGAAGCCGCTCCTTCATCTCCCAACCAGCTGGAAGCACATACTCAAAGCATGGCCCCATTTCTGTTAGAGGCTATGGCTTCTCCCACACATGTTTCTATTTCATTTCTAGATTTGGTTTCTCTGTCTCTCTCACAAATACACAAACAGTAACTGAGAAAAGGAGAAACCTAGGGTTGCATGGGGGCTGGGCAGGGAGTCAGTAGGTAGGTGAATAATAATGAGGCAGTCCAGATGCAGACTTCCCAGCTGTGAGAATTACCCCACCCTCAGAGACCCCCTTCTTCCCGTCCATACTACAGAGTAGGAAACAAAGAGTCTGAGAGGTGAGTGGTGAGTGACTTGACCAGGGTCACCCAACTAGAACCCAGGCCCCAATTACTTGCAGGCTGCCCCCTCGGTCCTCTTTCTACTTCTGCTACAGGTCCAGTGTAGGGCTGTGCCCCTGGGTGCCCAGGACCACGCTCAGCCCTCTGTAGTCAGTGTCTTGGGAAGCCCACAGCCTACCGGGGGGGGGGGTGCAGAAGACTAGAGCCACCTTCTCAAATGCAGGGGCGCTTAGAATCACCTGGGCTAGTTACAACACATTGCCAGCCTGACTCCCAGAGTTTCTGATTCAATAGGTCTGGGCTAGGATTGAGCACTGGCATTTCTCACAAGTTTCCAGGTGGGGTTGATGAGAACCACAGGACTAGACTATAATTGGCAAAAAAAAAAAAAAAAAAGAACAGAAACTGAGTGAAAGAAGGTAGGAAGAAGGAACGGGGTAGGGGTGACATTGTTTATTAGGGCAACAAATGAACTCCTGTGGCTGGTCTTTGGGAGGTTTCCCTTGTCCTCACCCACTCTGACCTGAAGCTTTCTAGAAGTTTTTACCATAACTTCCCCCCTCCACGTGGAGGGCCTCTAGCCACAGGTGAGGCCAAAACCTCCACCTAGATTAGATTACTTTGAGCTGACTCCGCTTCCAACACCCTTCATCTTGCTTCGCTCTTCAGATTGCTGCTGCCTGCACAGCGCCTGTGTCCCATGAGGTCTGAGGGCCTCATGTCCCAAAGGCCACGAGGCTAGAGTCTTGGAGGATGGTTGTGACCAACTCACCCACCTCTCTCCGGCTTCCCCGTGCACTCACACAAGCCCTGGAAGGTCAAGGCCACTGACACTCAGAGAAAGGTAGGTTGGTGGGCACATTACAATAGGGCGGGTGGAGGGATTAAAATCTCCATAGCTCACATTGACTCACTTAGCTCATCTTTCAAGTTCTGAGTCATCAGTGAAAATGGACTTGCTTTCATAGTCATCAGGTCTGAATGTGGGTCACTGAGGTCTAAACTGGTGTGAGTATAATACCATAAAAGTGAGCCAGATACATACAGAAAAAAAAAAAATCTTTTAAGCAGGTATGAAAATGTAGGAGTGACCCTCCTCTCCAAATCCGTTCACTGTTTGGCTAGCTCCATCCACTTGGCTGTGGGAAAACTGAGGCACAATGTTATGTCCAGTGGCCCAGCAGCAATAAACTCAGGAGGAGATTAGCCAACACAAAGGCAGAGAGCAGGAACCCCACCCGCCCCACCCCCGCCCCACCCCCGCCCCACCCACACACACCTAGAGTAGAGGCACCTGAGGGCGCAGGGCAGGGCGAGGACAGCTGGAACTAAGGCCCAAGTGCCTTTTCCTAAGCCTCATTCAGCTGCCTGCGATCCTCAGAGGACCACCTGACAAGCTTCTGTGACCCTGGCTGGCTCTGCAGGTAAGAGATGACATCTTGTTGAGACAAATGCAAAACATGCCACCGAGAATGTAGAGACATTACCTAGTTCCGTCGTTCTGTGAACTCCAGAAAGGAGAATTAGCACTCATGGATGGGTTTGCTGTATGGAAAGCCCAAAAAGATTTCCAAAAGACCTAGGTAGAGGCTGGGACCTAGAGGTCTCGCATCTCTCCTCTTTTCCACCAGCTCCAGGGTGGGGGGCTGCCATGGAGACTCCATTTCAGTCCCTTCCAGGAGAGCCCGAGTTTCTCTCCGCTGCAGTGGAGGTGGGTAAAGCCCTGGAAGTGTTTCCTGAAGCCACAGGGAAAGAGGAGGCTGCTGATTCACCGACAGCTGCTTCCTGGAATTGCGAAGCCGGGCTGGCAAATGAACGGTATTTTTCCAAGGTGATGCAGAACTGTTACAACATTCCTGCTCTGTCCCCATCAGACTTTCCAGTAAGTCTAATCAGAACGTTACCCGAACTACCCCTCCCTGAGCAACCAAGCACATGAGGTTCTAGACATAGTGTTTCCAATATACCTTAATATCCCTCTTGAGACCTGGGGTCCAGTAACCCCCATGGCCTCTGGAGAACCAGATTGTGTCTGCTGCTTCCAAAGTGTAGTGGCTTTCTTCTGGGATAGAAACCCTGATGGGTGCAGCTGGAGGTGTTCGGAGAGGCACGGAGAAATTCTGGACTTCTCGTGTTCTGCCTCTGAGACAGACCGTGGTGGGAACCAATAAAACTTTTTGGTTCCACTTTCCTTACCCCTTCCCCAGAAAATGGAAAGCTAATGAGAATGGAGGTGTCTGGGGAATAAAAGAGATGGAGCTTAGAACTGGAGCCCCACTCTAAGCACAGTGACTGAACCCCACGCCTTCTCGAAGATGAACTGGAATATTACTTCTCTCTTCCTCCTCCAGTACTGATGCCTTAAAGAGCCTTTTGATGGGGAAATGCTGACCCAGCTAAGTGTCCCTGCTTTTAAACCTAATTGCTCAGTTATGCTAAATATAATTTGTATTGAGGAGTAAGAGTTTACAAGTTATCCTTTTTTATCCTCGTCAGTCTTATGAAGTTGGTGTTGTTATTATCGTTGCTATTTAATCTATGAAGAGAGCAAGGTTTGAGAGAGTTTAACAAACCTTGAGTGAATGTAGCTGTGAATTTCAAATTCATGTTTCCAGACTCAAAGGCCACATTCTCCGGACTGTATAGTGTACTCTCAGCTGGTGGTATTGATAGCCTCCCAATTTGATATGGTCTCCCGAATCCAGAAGACAACTCTGAGGCTTGGAAAGTTCCTAGAATCATACTTGGAGCCTGTCAAATGACAAAACTTAAACAATTTAATAATGAGTTTGGTATCCTTTATTCAAGGAAAAACAATCCAAGGATTGAGGGTGTACAGTGTGCCTCAGCAATGGGGCATTCTTCCTCAGAGATCTTGGTCAAAAGTGTTACGGAGCATTAGAAGAGGGAACTCAGAAACAAGGCTTAATTGGCTAGCAGTACTACTTGCTAGGGTAAGGTAAACTAGCTAAAGCTGAGTTGGAAGATTGTGATGGCTGTTTGATTTCTTTGACAGGTGTTTCTTGTTAAGCTCTGGCTAACAGGTTTAGATTTGACATGGCCTTGCCCCCTGGGTGGCCCCCCTTTTGTGGGTCCTGTTGTATAAATTAACTTCATCAGGGCCCTAACATTCTGAGAAGATATAGGTCAAACAGAAGTGTGCTGTGCCTTATGACTCTCGCATTGGTCTGCAATAAGCAAGTGGTGGTTGTATTATGATTTTATAATATATATTTGGTTTTTCACTCATTCCTGTCACAAATCTCCTCAAACCCTTGGAATTTCCAGGTATGAGAACAATAAAGGTGTCTTTTGTTATGTTAATGAGATAACCTGTGGAAAACTCCTAAGGATGGGAGCTGGTTACCAGTGGAACCAACCACCGAATACAGGGTTGTAACTTCTAGTCCCATCCCAACTTCCGGGGAGGAGAGAGGAGTTAGAGACTGAGTTTTAGCACCAGTGGCCGATGATTTAATCAATCATGCCTGTGTAATTAAGTTTCCATAAAAACCCAAAAGGATGGTTTCTGAGAGCTTCCAGATTGGTGAACACATGGAGATATGGGCAGAATTGTGTAGTTTGAGAAGCATGGAAGATAAGTGCCCTTTCCCCATACTTCATCCTGTGCATCTCTCTCTTCCATCTGGCTGTTCCTGAGTTGTATCCTTTATAATAAACCAGTAATCTAGTAAGTAAAATGTTTCTTTGAACCGCTCTAGCATATTGAACCTGAGAAGGAGGTCATGGGCAACACCAGCCGATAGTTGGTTGGTCAGAAGCACGACTGAGGATCTGGATTTGCAATTAGCACGAATGTGGGGAGTCTTGTAGGACTTAACCTGTGGGATCTGACATTATCTCCAGGTAGATACTGTTAGACTCTAATTGAATTGTAGAACACTCAGCTGCAGTCAGAGAATTGGTTGGTGAGCGGAGAATTCCCCCACCCAGGAACTGATGAACTGCATCTCCGTCGTCCTCACAGGGCTCCCTCCTTCTCGTGCTGTGACACTGCAGGAACAGAAGGAAGAGGAAAGCATGGCTCACCTTCTCAGGATAAGTTATAGCAGTTTTTTCTTTTAAAGAGTATCGTTTGGGACGTATGTGTTCATTAGAAAGGTTATTGTCTGTTCATCGCTTTGCTGTTTTTGAGATATAATTGACATAACATTAGTTTCAGGTGTACAGCATAATGAATTGAAATACATATACATTTTGAAATGATTACCAGAATAAGTTTAGTTAACACCCATCACCATACAGTTACAATTTTTTATTTTTAGGATGAGAATTTTTAAGGTTCCCTCTCAGCAACTTTCAAATATACAATACGATATTGTTGACTGTAGTCACCATGTTGTACATTATATCTTCAGAACTTAAAGCTGGAAGTTTGTACCTTTTAACCACTTTTATCCATTTCACCACCACTCCCTCCTAATCAATGGCAACTGTTAATCTGTCCTCTGTGTCTGGGTTCAGTTTTTTTAGATTCCATGTATAAGTGAGATTTTATAGTATTTGCTTTCTCTGCTTGACTTATTTCACTTAGCATAATGCCCTCGAGTTCCATCCATGTTGCAAATGGCAGTATTTTCTTTTATATGGCTGAATAGTATTCCATTGTGTGTATGTGGATAGGTTTGTGTATTTTTGTACTCTATTATACATACAGATATAATGTGCGTATATATACACACAATATGTATGTGTACATATATATCACACCTTTTCATCCATTCACCCATCAATGGACACTTATATTGTTTTCATGTTTTGGCTATTATAAATAATGCTGCAGTGAATTAATATGGTGGTGCATATATTTTTTTAAGATAGTAATTTTGTTTCCTTTGGATAAATACCCAGAAGTAAAATTGCTGGCTAATATGGTAATTCTATTTTTTAAAAAATTTTCAGGAACTTCCATATTGTTTTCCATAGAGGCTGTACCGATTTACATTCCCACCAACAGTGCACAAGGGTTTCCTTTTCTCCACATTCTTGCCAATACTTGTTATCTCTTTTTGATAACAGCCATTTTAACAAGTGTGGGGTAATAACTTATTGTGGTTTCGTTTACATTTCCCTGATAATTAGTGATATTGAGCACCATTTTATGTACTTTTTGGCCATCTGTATGTCTTTGGAAAAATGTCTATTCAGATCCTCTGACCTTTTTTTCAGATTTTTAAAATTGAGTCATATGAGTTTTTAAGTAAATTTTGGATATTAATCTCTTATCAGATACATGACTTACAAATATTTTCTCCTGGACAGTAGGTTGTCTTTCATTTTGTTGATGTTTCCTTTGCTATACAGAACCTTTTAGTTGGCTATAGTCCCACTTGTTTATTTTCACTTTCGTTGCCTTTGGATTCAGATCCAAAAACTCATTGCCAATGCTAATGAAAAGGAGTTTACTGCCTATGTTTTCCTCTAGTAGTTTTATGGTTTCAGCTCTTACATTCACGTCTTCAAACCATTTCGAGTTGATTTTTGTGGATGGTGTAAGGTAGCAGACCAGTGTCATTCTTGTGCATGTGGTCTGTTCAGTTTTCTCAGCACAGTTTACTGAAGAGACTGTCCTTTCTACAATGTATATTCTTGGCTCCTTTGTCATAATTAATTGACCATATATGTGTGGGATTATTTTGGGGCTCTTTGTTCTGCTTCATTAAACTATACATTTGTTTTTTATGCCCGTACCACACTGTTTTGATTACTATAGTTTTATGACATACTTCAAAATCAGGGAGCATAATACCTCCAGCTTTGGTCTTTTTCAAGATTGCTTTGGCTATTAGGGGTCGTTTGTGGTTCCATACAAATTTTAGGATTGATCTATTTTTGTGAAAAATGCCATTGGAATTGAGGATTGCATTTAATCTGTATATTACTTTAGGTAGTATAAACATTTCCACAATGCTAATTCTTCTGGTCTATGAGCATGGACTACCTTTTATTTGTGTCTTCAATTTCTTTCAGCAATGTCTTATAGTTTTCAGTGTACAAGTCTTTTATCTCTTTGGTTCAATTTATTCCAAGGTATTTTATTCTTTTAGGTGCAGCTGTAAATGAGGTTGTTTTTTTAAAAACTTCTCTACCAGATAGTTCCTTATCTATATGAATAGTGTATAGAAGTGCAACAAATTTTTTAATATTGATTTTTGTATCTTGAAACCTTATCGAATTTGTTGATTAGTTCTTAAAGTTTTTGGCGAAGTTCTTAGGATTTTTTGTATATAATATGTTGTCTTCAAATAATGACAGTTTTACTATCTTATTTTTTTATTTGTATGCCTTTTATTTTTCTTGCTTAATTACTCTGCCTAGTATACTGTGTTGAATAAAAATTGCAAGAGTAACATCCTTGTCTCATTTCTGATCTTAGAGGAAAAGCTTTTAATTTTATACTGAGTATGATGTAAGTTGTGGTCTTTTCATATATGGCCTTTATTTTGTTGACGTATGTTCCCTCTATACCCACTTTGTTAAGAGAATTTTTATCTTTTGTTAATATGGTGTATCACAAAGTTGATTCTTATTTCTTGATGTAGGTGTTTATCGCTTAGAATATCCCTCTTAGAACTGCTTTTGCTGCATCCCACAAATTTTGGTTTGTTGTATTTGCATTTTCATTTGTCTCAAAAGTATTTTCTGATTTCTCCTTTGATCCGTTGGTTGTTTAAGAGCGTGTTCTTAAATCTCTTATATTATGAATGTTCCAGTTTACTTATAATTGATTTTAGTTTTATACAATTGTGGTTGAAATATCAAGCATTTCTTTTTAATCTCTTTAAATTCATTATGACTTGTTTTGTGGTCTAATATATGATTTAACCTATATGTGTGCTTGAAAAGAATGTTTATTCTGTTGCTTCTCGATAGTATTTTTTTTTGTATATATCTATCCATCTGGTCTAATGTATCACTTAAGATCAATGTTTTCTTATTGTTTTTTGTTTGAATCTATTCATTGATAAAACCGGGGTATAGAAGTCCCCTACTGTTATTGTAATGTCTATTTCTCCGTTTAGGTCTGTCAACATTAGCTTTACATATTTAGCTATGTTGGGTGCATACATATTTATATATGTTATATCTTCTTGTTGGATTGCCCCTTTTTATTGCATAATGACCTTTTTGTCTCTCATAGGCTTTGTTTTAAATTTCATTTTGTTTGATATAAGTGCAGCTGCCACAGGTTTCTTTTGGTTTCCATTTGCATTAATAACTTTTTCTATCCCTTCACGTTCAGTCTGTTGTATTCTTAAAACTGAAGTGAATCTCTTGGTCTTGTTTTTTAATCCATTCAGCTACTCTGTCTTTTGATTGGATAATTTAGTCTATCTACACTTAAAGTGACTATTGATAGGCATGGACTTGTTACTATTTTGTTCATTGTTTTTTGGCTATTTTGTAATTTCTTCCTTCTCTTACTCTCTTCCTTTGTAATTTAATGATTTTCTGTATTGGTATGTTTAGATTCCTTTTATCTTTTGTGTATTTACTATAGGTTTTTGCTTTGTGCTTACCATGCAGCCTACATAAAATCTAAGTCTTTTTTAAATCGATAGCAACTTAAGTTTGAAGGCATTTTAAAGCTCTATATTTTTACTCTCCCACCAATGTTTTGTTTTTGAAGTCATACAACTTTTTACCTTGCATATCCCTTAAATTATTATAGTTACAGTTATTTATGCTACTTGCATCTTTTAATTTTTATACCAGGTTTATAAGTGTTTAATCTACCACAATTACAATATTAGATTATTCCAGATTTAACTATACATTTACCTTTACAGGTGAGATTTAGACTTTCACATCTTTTTCTGTTACTAATTAGCACCTTTTCATTTTTGCTTAAAGAAATCCCTTTAACTTTTCTTATATGTCAGTGTAGTGATGATGAAATCTTTCAGTTTTTGTTCTTCTGGAAAACTTTGATCTCTCCTTTGATTCTGAAGGACAACTTTTCTAGGTATAGTATTCGCTAGGAATAGTTTTCTTTTTCTTTCAGCACTTTGAATATAGTGTGACACTCCCTTTTGGCCTGCAAAGTTTCTGCTGAAAGATATGCTAATAGTCTTATGGGGGGTTCTCTTATATATGCCAAGTTGTTTTCCTCTTCCTGCTTTTAATATTTTGTCCTTGTCTTTAACTTTTAACAATTATAACATGTCTTGGTGTGGGTATCCTTGAGTTCATCTTGTTTGAAACTTTTGGAACTCCCTAGGTTTACGAGATAAAGATGTTTGTTTACTTCCCCAGGTTAAGGAAGTTTTTAGCTATTATTTCTTAAAAAAAAAAAAAAAAAAAAAAAGCTTCCTGCCTCTTTCTCTTCTTTTTCTTGGATTTCTATAATGCAAATATCACTCCACTCAATGTTGTCTCATAAGTCCCTTAAACTCTCTTCACTCTTTTTAATTCTTTTTCTTTTCATTCCACTGGTTGGATGAATTATATCACCATGTCTTAGAGTTCATTGATCCTTTATCCCTTTTGTGTAGTGTTGTTGAACTCCTTTATTGAAGAATAACTAAAGTTATTCTTCCGTTTTATGATTTTTCTTTGGTACTTTTTATATTTTCTCTTTTTGACATTCTTACTTTGTTCATGTATTGTTCTTCTGACCTTGGTGAGTAACTTTATAAGCATTATTTTAAACTCTGTATCAGTTTTATTAAGGTCTTTTGGGGGCGGGGAGGGCAGTTAGCTTGTTCTTTCATTTGAAACGTATTCCTTTTCATTTTCTTTGACTCTCTGTGTCAGTTTTTATGCATTAGACTAAATGGCCACCTCTTCAAGTCTTGAAGGAGTAACCCCATATAGAAGATAAATTTTATTATTCAATTTTGCCCTAGCTCTTGGTTGTCTCTCAAAACTTTGTTATTGTCACAGGAGCTAAATTTGCGCATTGTACTTCCCCGTAGTTGAGGGTGTGCCAAGACTTGTCAGCCTCCCAAAGGGGAGGACCTCAGTCGACACCTAGATATAGGCTGATTGGAAGCCGGACCCTCAGGTAGGAGCTTTTAAATATTCCAAGAACTCTTTAAAGGGAAAGATTGGAAGATAGGCATTTCTGTCTGCTCCCTCTGTACTCAACCCTGGGGAATAGCAGTTAACTGTTTGTTTGCTACCATCTTGCTGAACCAGTGAACACAAGCCCCACTGGCCACCAGAGTCTCAGGGATGTGTCCTCTTGGTGGCAGCCACAAAAGCCAGGGCACCAGAAGTTTACACAAGCTCCTTTCTCTGGGGTGGGACAGAGGGTGAACACAAAAATGGTACCCACTGGCCTCCCCAGTCCCTGGAAGGGATTATAGTCAGACCCTAAATATATGTTAAATTAGAATCCAGCCCCTAAATATGTTAAATTAGAAGGCAGTTTTAAGATCTGCAAGTAGGCCTTTTTCATAGAAAGACTAGACATTTCAGTTTGCCACCTCTGTGCTGTGCTTTGGGGGATAGTCAGTTAAGAACTGTTTCTCTGTTTTACAGTCCTATATGACCTATGAATGTAAGCTGTGCTGGCCACCAGGGCCATAAGTCAGGGGGCGTGTCCCCTGGGCAGCAGTGACAAAAGCCAGGGTGCCAGCCATGTGAACAAACTCCTTTTCAGGAGATACCAGCAATCTAGGGCAAGGCAGAGGGAAAATGCAAGATGGTACCCCCCAGCCTTTGTGGTCTCTGGGGATGATTGCAGTCAGTTCCTAGATATGTGTTAAATTAGAAGCCTGCTTCTCGGGCCATAGCGTTTAAAATCTGCAGATAGCCTTCTTTCATGAAAAGACTAGGCATTTATTTCTGCGGCCTTTGCTCTGGGCCCAAGGGTAAGAGGGTGGGGGTAGCCACAGTAAGTTCACAGGAGCCTGTTAAGAACTATTTTTTAGTTTTTCAATAGCATTTTGAGTCTTGTGGACACAGGCTCCATTGGCTTTTGGAATCAGATGTTTTGAGGGCCTGTCAGGTGAAAGTCTTAAAAGTTGGGGCACCAGACATGGGATCCAAACCCTTAGCTCCACAGGGAGAAGCTCAGAGTTGTGTGTTCCCTCCAGGCTCTGTATTCCTGGGCAAGGGGCAGGGTTCATGACAAATCGTATCTCAGTCTCTGATGTGGGAATTCAATGTGGGCTGTTTCTTGCTTGTCCAACGCGTCACTTAGCTAGTTTCTGGATTTCTTCCAGAGGAAATAGTTCCATATGTAAATGTAGGTTTGGCGTGTCCACTGTCTTGAGCTGGAACTACAAAAGCTTTCTTACACTTTCTCTGCCACTCCTTATTTTTTCAAATCTTAATCCAAAACTTCATTTCTGTTTTCAAACTGTTGCATATCTCATCTCTAAGAACAACCATTTCTTAATACATTTGTTTTTACCCACTGAGCTCTTTGTCCCAAGGAGATCCAGTAGTTGGGATGGAGAATGGGGCCAACACTGCTGGTCACCTGATAAATAGCCATCCTTCCTCTTCTGTCCCCTCCTACACTCCTAGAACCCAAAAGATTTTGTTCTTCGTTCTTGTCCTTCAGTGGAGAAGGAGTCCCTCCTTACCTCCTGCTGGCTAAGTCATATATCTAAGATTTACACTCTAAGCTACTGGTTCTATATTCTAACTGCACATTGAAACCATGTCCCACCCCACCTGAGACTTCAGGGCACCATCAGAAACTGTAGCTTGGCTTTCTTCTTCCCTGTCAAGTGATTGGTTTTAGGTATGTTCATGTTATGCTGAACTGGCCAATAGGATATGAGGAGATGAGGCTGGGAAGCTTCTAGGAAGGTTGTCAACATTAAAAAGTCTTGATTCAAGGGTGTTCTTCTGTCTATGGAGGTTGTTATCTGCATGTGACTCAGGTAAAGGAATTTTGTTTAGTAATTGATCTATGAATATAATCATTTAATCCTCATTCTAACCTCAGAAGTAGTAAATAGTTTTCCTTCCTTCTTCTTCTTCTTTTTTTTTTTTTTTTTTTTTTTTTTTGATAGTTTGATTTTCATTACCCTCACTTCCCAGACAGGGAAACTAAAGTTCACAGAGATTTCAATACTTTCTCCCCAATGACAATAGCTAGTAGGAGCAGAGCCAGGATGAACCCAGCTCAACTTGGCTCTGAAGACTATGAGTTTCTCACTATTCCCAGCAGGGTACTAATAAGCTGTCTAAAAATAAAACTAAAGAAAAACAAAGCCTGATTTGTAGCATTTGCCAGTTTTCATGGTGTAAATATTCTTACCACTGCCAAATTTAAGCTATCACCATGAGCTCACTGAGTACCAACTTGGGAAGAGATGTGCACAATTGGTTCTTCTGAGCCAGTGTGAGCCAGCTCCAGCAAACCACTAGAACATGGGTCAAGAGCTCAAACCTAGCCATTGACCAAGAACCATGTTGCTCCTCAAACTCCCAAACAGAGCTTTTTCTCACCACATCTCCCCAGAGCAGACCTTTATACTGGAGTTCTGCCTTGTTGGAGAGGATGCTTTGCTCTTGTTCCTAGAAGGCAGATAAGCATGATGAGGGAAAACCCAATAAGGGTGTACTTCAGAGGCTTCTTAATGTCTCTGGGATGCTAATGATGCAGACAGGAGGAGTCCCAGAGGACTATTTATTATTCTGCACAATGATGGGCCAAGAGTGTCTTTACCATTTGCTTTATTTCTTTGCCATCTGAGCTGCTGCACATTTTGTGTACACTTGCTGAGCCCCTGGCAATGCTGGGCACAGATTCATGACTATGTGGTACAGTGGCAGCAGCAGGGGCCTGGGCATGTGGCCAATGGAAACCCTATGGTGAGCCAACTCCAGGCCTTCCCCAGTGGGCCAGGAAACAGCACAATTACAGCATGCTTGCTAAGCCCATTTCAGACTATGGCATGATAGTCTATCAGGGTTGGAAGGACTGCTCTGATTATCCAGTCTAACTTCTGTCTGTCACCCCACCAGGGGTAATAGACTATTTGAAGATGTCTAGTGATGGTGAACTCTTTCCCTCCCAAGGAAGTCAATTCCACATTACCTTTGTGGAAAAAAAACCTTCATTTTTATGCTAAAACAAGTTTTATAATCCTGTCACAGCCCAAGATCATTTTAGTTCTAACCCTGGGGAGCAGCAAATAACCAGACTAGTCCCTCTCCATATGGCAGGCTTTATCAGCCAGGATAGTCAAGGTTATGCTGCAGTGATGAACAACTGCTACAATCTCAGCAGTATTAAACAACAGTAATAAAAATAATAGCAATTATCTCTTGGTCATGCAAAGTGTCCATCAAGGATTGGCTGAGGGCTTGTACAAGTTAATAAGTCAGGGACCCAGGCTGTCAGAGCCCAGTTGTCATCTTTCAACATTGCTATTCACTGGAAGAAAAGTCTGGTCTGCTGGAGGTTGGGAGGTAGGAAGAGAGTCCCTAGCGCCCTGAAATGTCCTAGCTTACAAGTATTGTACATATAACTGCTAGAACTATTCAAGGGACCTCACCTACATTTGCCAGGACTACAAAGGGACTCTTACTACCTGTCCAAGAGTCAGATAACTGCGGACATTTGGAGCACAGCCTGAATGACCCCACTATACATTGGAAGGTAGTCAGGATGCCATCCTGCGTTTTTTCTCAGTTTACCATCTCACTTGCCGTGTTGCATGCTTTTTGCTCCCTTTGTCACTCAGTTCATTCTCCTCTGACCCGGATTGAGCTTCGTATCTCTCTGTGGTGTCTACAGCTGAGTCCAGTTTTCCAGGCACAGGCTGATTATGGCTCAGTGGGGCTCATTCCCCTCATCTGAGGCACCATGGTTTGAATTCTAGAGTCTAAGATCGCAATTTTATTTATATTTTTGACAACCACAGCACCCTGATGGTATATATTCACTGGATTATAAGCTCCAGGACGGTGGGGACTACAACAGTCTTGCTTGTTGTAGTGTCTGTCCCTGTCATTTGGAGAAAGGTCTGACAAATCCTGATATTTGTTGGATGAATATATATAGATTGAATTTATTCTTTGCCTCTGACTAATTTTTTACTCATGCTGTCAAGTCTTATCACTTCCATCTTGTCCTGATATAATTAGCTTTTTTAGATCTAAGTACAGGTTATATTTATTTCTTAAATTTGTTCCAGCATAGAGCTGTGAAAAAATATTATTTTTGGAGTCAAAAAGTGTGTATTTGACACGCAGCTCTGATTATATCGCTCAACAGCATGTATTTCTTAAGCACCTACAATGTGCCAGGTGCCATGGATACAAGTATGAGAAAGAAAAGGCCACAAGGCCATCTTACCCTTGAATGAGTTAATTTTAAAAACAAAAATATAACCTCTCTAGATTAGAATGTATATTCATGAATGCAGTAATCGTTGAGTGTTTTTTTAATTTAATTCTAGTTTTTCCAGCATGCCTGGCATATAGTCAGTGCTCAATAAATATTAGTTTAATAAGTGAAGGAACTCTAAGCTGCAGTTTGCTCTTTTTTATCAGAATCTCCTGGGAGGAAACATAGTAATGCTTTGTACCATTGTCTAATTTTTGTGTTTAGTCATGATGTTGATTGTTTGAAACCTAAAATAAAAGGAAGACGTGAAATTTGTTATTCTCAAGGGATCAGGGCTCAACCAAGGTTGCAGAACACTATTTCAGATTGATGATAGTCTATTAATCACTTTTCTTTGGGTACCATTGTTCATTTAATCTAGCTTAGACACAAGGAAGTGAGACTTTGTCATGTATGTTGCTGAAGCTCAGCTATACTAAACCTATCACATCTTCCTGATCAACCAGTCTAGTAACCATCCAAGAAAAAAATGCAATTAGATTTTCCAGACTTGCTTTTATGAACTCTTCAGCAGTCCTAATGTTAAATGCCCCTCATGGTACTCAGAAATTACTGCTCAACTAATTCTGTTCTGCATTTTGCCCATACTTACCCGAATGCTTTATCTAGATAATCTCTTTATCTAGGTTGGGCTTTACAACTTACTATAACTGTTCCCTCTTGAAAATTGCTTTGAGGAGAAAAGCAGAGCACAGTTGAGGAATGCTGCTTTCTCTTTCATTCACAAGTACTTATCAGTTGCTGGAAGAGGGCTTATCTTTCTCATGATCTTGTGCTGATCTTAACTTTAGAAAGCATTTTTCCTTTCCATGGATGAACAAACATGAGAAATATGAAAGACAACCAGGTATGAGATATTGTATGTGATTTTGGGGATTTGGGATTGAGAGCATGCAGAGAGCATGAGTGGGTGTGCGAATGTGTGAAGGTCGCATAGAGAGGGACAGGGAGGCAATCTGAGTGATGGTGGGAGTAGTGTGGGGTTGGTGTCTGCTGGTGGAGGCTGATCAGCCATATCCCTCTGCTCACCCTTAGTCGTGAGGCCACAAGGCTGGAAGAACTTGAGGGTCATCCAGGTTATTTCTGACACTTTCAGATCAAATGACTGCTAGACTATCCCTGGTTTCTAACATTTTGAAATGTCTCCAAAGAAGATTCCTATGTCAACCTCTGCAACCCACTTGAACATTTGACTACACAATTTTTCACTTTGTCTAGCTTAAAATCTAGCTATGGTTCAAGCCCTTAGAAGAATGAAACCTCTACAAGGTGAGAAGTACCTTGGTGGCATGAGAAAGGCAGCTGTGGGTGGTCCGGAAGGGTCATTGCATGAAGACAGGGATGCTGTGGCCCAGTTTTTAGTAAGAATACTACATAGGACTACAAGCTCTCCCATTTTAGAAACTTTCTTCATAGATATCCTCATCTAGAAAGAAAAAGCCCTTGGTTCTATTATTGACTTCAAACCCTTAGGTATGCCAGGACTTGAGCACACGTTCTCTTTCTCAACTGGTCCACAGTCATGTTGAATATCTAGAGGGTGTCCAGCAGGTACAGGTGCTGGCATGAGGTCTCTTTGTTATTTGGTCAGAAGTGAGTTAAATATACCTTCAAGTTAAACTTAGCAGAACAAAAGAATTCCTGAAAGGCTTGAGAGAAGATCTATTTTAGAGAAAACTTAATATTTCTTGGCCTCTCATTTTTAGGGTAATCAGCACGGTTTCAAGCTTAATACTGATCCTGCATGTCAATCAGGGTAGGATGGGCCCAAAACTCCTTAGGAGACGTTTTAACAGAGTCTCCTGAGCAATTCCTGCAGCCAACTAATTAGAAAAGTAAAATCCCTCCAACTCAGAGCTGGCACAGCATCCCCATCAAGTGAGACAGGCTGCATGAAGAGTGTAGTACCATCCATCTTTTCTGGACATCACATGCGACTTTTGCGTGGTTCTCTGGAGTAGCTGCCAATAATAATTGCTGACGCCGATTGATTTTCTATGATTGATTTTCATGGGGTAGGTGTTTGACATGGAATATCACAGCTGATGCCTGCTGTAATAATATGAGGTGGGCAGGTACTAGTCTCGCTCCCATTTCACAAATGAGAACACTGAGATCTCGGGGAAAGACTGCCTTTCCCCAAGAACACACAGTAAATGGGAGGTTCATACAGAGGTCTGCATTCTACTTAAGTCAGCAGTGCTCTTCACTCCCGTGATGCCTTGCTTCCCAGAACCATGGTGGGCAGTGTAGGCAGTGTTGCTCTTATAGGCAGTCAATGTCAGGGAACAGCTGGCACAGGATGACGCTGAAGATGCAGAAACATGTGGAAGAAATATAATAGATTCTAAAAGAGCTTATAAATAAATATGCAACCTGGGACTTATGTCATCTGGGTGGTTGGAAAACTAGCTAATGTGACAAGTTGCACTCTGAAAATCAGCTAGTAGAGGCAGAGAGAGAGAGTATAGAACTGACTTGTACTGGGAAATAGAGTGAGGATGGGGGAAGCGAACAACTGACAAGGGAGTGGAGGTGATTGTGGGGGGTGCAGCTGGGACGGGAGGAAGCTGAGGGTAGCACTCTTAGCTGTGGTTCTACTTCAACACAGGAAGGAAGGGAGGCTACAGACACCCATTTATAGCTGCACTCCGGCTGACTCTGTCCAACCCACAAGTCAATTCAGAGGAACTTATGACCACAGGGCTCAGTTCCCCTGCAGATGTCTCAGGCTGTATCTGAGTCTTATCCTCAGATGACGTAAAATGAGAAGTGATAGGACCCAGTGTGACTCTGAGCCAGGGGCAATCGCAGCAGGCTGTCTGGTCATTTTAAAGTCAACACAATCAGGATGACCAAACCTGAAAATAAAGAAAACACAAAGCTTTATGGTGGTGGCCAGTGATATGGTCAAGGCCAAATCTGTGGTTGGAATATTTTCAAGGCAACCTGCATCCAATTAAGATCAATACATGATAAATGGGGTGTTTTATTATTGCTCTTTTCTTTGCTACCAAGTTACATCAGCTCTGTAGCTGTAAACATGCAGCTGCCAGTTAGGCTCCAGGCTACATGTCTTCTTCCTGTGATGCCCCCTGAGCCAGCAAAGTGGGTAATAAGGAGTTATTGAGATATGAAAAGTCTCCTCTGGGAGGGGAGAGGATAGGACTGGAAATCCCACCAAAGTTCAGAGGTTACCCCAGGGTATCGGATGGGGTTTACAGGATCCAGGGTGACCCAGACTGTTTCCTCTTCCTTGAGGAGGCTCAAGTCCCAGTTGCATCACTCTGGCCTGCCCCAGTTCCTTTAAGAGGGGGGTTACCAGCTCCAGGTCCTTGACATGCAAATCCTAAATCTTACTGCTGATAAATGGTTCTGCAGACAGGATGACTAATACCATCCTGCCCAGCTGGCAGTTTACCGAGTTTTCCCTGTTAATCCTGATTTTACACACTTTTTATTGTTCTTAAAACCCCACAAACATGGGGAAAAATAGAATTGGCCTTAATAGAAGAACCTCACCAAATTGGGTTATAAAAGTAGGAACTCTGGAGTTAAACTGCCTGGTCTAAATCTTGACCCTACTGGTTTGTGTGACTTCAGATAAGTTGCTTAATCTTGCTGTACCCGAGTTTCCCTATCTGTACAATGAAGACGAGAGTACCCACCTCCTAGGGTACTGAATGAGTAAATACATTTAAATGTTTGGAACAGATAATAAATATGCACTAAATGTTAGCCAATTTAAGAGAAAACATCTGAAGTCAAAAGCTGATGAACATCTCAAAACAAATGCTTTGTAATTATTCTTTCAAATATTTAAGGCCAGTGTCTAGTTCATTGTGAAATAGCGTGGAAGGGCAGGGACGAATACGTTTGGGAATAAGGACTAGCTGGGGAGGACTGCAGGGTGATAGGGCCTGAGGATCTCTAAATATTCCTTATCCGAGAGGCAAGGTGGTCCTGAGGAAGGGGGCTGGGAGTCAGTGTGACCTCACTTTGATCTCGTGCTGCCAGCAGCCCCAGCAGCAGACGCAGCACCCGCTGATAGAATGGCTGGGGCCAGTCTGCCCCAGGAAGTGCAGGCAGCAGGCCAGCCTTGTGATTCTCAGAAGGGATGCAAGGTTTCAGAGAACTGATGAAAGATAGGAAGCCACGTTCTAACCCTGGAGTTGGAGATTCTTTGAGTTTTTGGTTATATATCTTATATCTCCCCCTCTCCTCATATGTAAGTGAGGAAAAAGAAAGAAGCACTGGAAATTCGATCATAGCAAAATCATTGGCTGTGATAATCTGGCAAGTCTGGAATTACCTTAAAAGAATGGACTTATCCCAAACTGGGGTACCCAGGTAGCAGGCTTGATAATAGATTGTGACGAGGAAAGCTGCCGGGTGATTATGAAGACTCATCAAAGAGGAGTGGGTCCTTTGCAGGGCTGTGATAATGGATTTTGTGAACAAATGCAGGAGGCATGCTTTATTCATGGTTCTTTACCACTGTGGGATAAACCGTACCAAGTAGCTAACTGCCCCACAGAGCAGAAGACCCTGAGCTACAAAGTAGCGATGAAAGGCCAAAAGTCCCAAGATCAGAATGATTCCTTCCTTCTTTGAAGTGTGTTGGATTAGAAGTTCAAAGATTTGACTTGTCATAGACTGGATTTAATCCTTACCAAGTCTGAAAGCTTTTGGCAACCAATAACTCAACTTCTCTGGGCCTCTCTTCTTATTTGCAAAATGTGCCATGATATTCACATCAGAGATAGTGGTAAAATTACCAGCTTTACCTCCCAAGAATATTGTAAAGATCTCATGAAATGATGTAGGTGAGAGTGCCTATGAAAGGCTAAATACTAAACAAATGTAAAAGGGTAAAAGGCTATTCCAGTCATTCAAAAGCCATCTTTCACCTTGGAATGCAAGAGAGAACCCCCAGCAGAAACTGTCACTACTTGCCAGACATCCTTGTTGCTCTGTAATGCCCCATCCCTTTTGTAGTTAGAGGGAGCCCATGTTCTTGCCAATTGAATGTGAGCGAGGTGATGTGTCTCCCTCAGAGGCAGGCAGCGAGCACCTTCCCCCTCTCTCCTTTTGCTCTGACAACCGTGGAAGCTGCATTTCCCAGATGGCATCATTACAAGATGGAAGAGGGCTGTTGAACTTGCATTATATGTGAATGAGAAATCAAACATTCTGCCTAGTCACCGAGAGTTCAAGGGTTAGACTGCTGTAGCAGTCCTTACCCTGATTCAGTACGAAGTTTCGGTCGGTCAGTAAGAGATAGGCCACGTTCATTTAAGGCAGACACAGAAAGTTATTCCAACCTTTCCTCTCTGGAATTTGCTTTAAAAGTTCTATCCATTCTGCTCAAAGCTATTAATTAGATATCTGGTCTCCTAGAGGGGATGGGACAAATCCTTCTAGACAAAAAAATTTCCTTTTGCTACAAAATGCATTTATTTCCAGCCAGATAAAATTCTCCAACTGCATATATGGTTACATAGTATAAGGTCCTTCTTTGATAAATGTGCCGTTTACAAGAGCCATTTCTAATTATTAAAATGCATACCAAACAAACATCTTCGCCTCTTAAAATATAATTTAAATAAACTGCTAATGTATAAGCCATAAGTCTGGTCATAGACGTGAGTGGCGTGCGATTCTTCACTGAGGAGTCCAGGGCAATATGGACACATTGCCTCACGATGAGATTCCACGAGTCAGCAGGCAAGCAAGCACCTCTAGCTCACCTGCTGATTGTGTGGATAGTTGCTGTTGCAGCAGTGAGCCTTCTGTGAAAAGAGTTATGTGCAGACAAAGTATGACATATGCAACGTGGAGAGGCATTTCACAGAATGCAAACTCCGGGTAAATTAATGGACTGTAGAATGAAAGCTTGGTGAACGCAGATCTGTTTACCCTACTGGGTACTGTGGCACCATCTTGATGGGCAATCAAATAAATATCTAGAAAGGTAGGGATAAGAGAATAAGCTGGAACGTTGTCTTGGTGTCCAACATCTGTTTTCAAGATTGGGCTTTAAGTTATGATTTTTTTGCATACCACTGTTTGTTTCTTCAGAGTAAGTCATTTGGAAAGCCATTCATTCCCCTACCTTTAGATTCTTCATTAGCCTTTAGAGACTTCTTGCGGACAGCCAGTATTAGGGGCTCACTGGCTTAAAGGAAGGTCCATACAAAGTCTTGATTTGTCCCTTGAAATAAGCCTGTCTGGCTCAGAATTTCTAAGATCTAGTTTATTCTTCACACTTCTCTCGTTTTGGTTCCTGTTAATATCCCAAGCCCAAACTAGCCACCAGACTCATAGGTCGAACAGTATATTTCTTCATGAAATCTCATTTCAGCATCAACTATTTCCAGTGCCACGGCTCCCTCGGGACTTGAAATAGTTGATGTCTTGAAGTTCCGTCCTTCAGAGTGTTCCACTTGCTCCCTGACGGTGATGTTGTTCTAAGGCTGATGCTGTGGAGTTCTCTGCAGAGGAAACTCCTGGAAAATCTGTATCCTCTTGTGATTCTCATATCATCTCTCTCATTCCCCATAAGGCTAAGGTTGCAATTCTGGAGACACAAAGGAAAAGTTTCTAAACTCATCCTGGTTAATCATAGGAAGATGTCCCTCATCAATTGGAGTTAAAACTGGCTCTTCTTTTATGAAGTCAGGGTCAAATTTACTGACATCTCTTTCTCGGGGATTTCTGTCAAAAAAAAAAACAAGGGTCAGATTTATGCACTTGAAACTTACTATCTTCCACGGGACTTGGCCCATTACAATGAGTTCAGAGAACTCTGCTACTCAGTAGCATTATTTACAGTTATAACAATTATGATTAAACAGCATTTTATAGTAATTCTGCATTGTGTATTATTATGGCATTTGGTAACCACCAATTCACGAAGCCCATGAAAATCCTGCTGAGCAAGGCCAGCCTTAGGCTGGGAGGCTAAGGAATTAATTCGGCCACCTGAACCAGCCGTCTCACCTGTACTCTCCATTTCATCAGGGCGCCACTTCTCAACAGGCCTTAATGAGATGCACACAAGCTCATACTTGACAACAGAGGTTGAATAAGTCCATGCTTGCCCCGCCTATTGTTTTGCACACAGGTATGTGATTGAAGAGATTTTTCTCTCGAAAGATTTCTTGGAAATGCTGAGCTTAGGCAACCACTGCCTCTCATTTTACTCACCAATCAGATTCATTATGGCCAGCTGGCAAAGCTTTCGCTCATCCCAGAGGAGCCGCCAGGAGGATGCCCATTAAAGGCGGTGGCTTTGCCTCCGGGGGCTTGGTGTCCAACCAGCAGGCTATTCCAGATGGAGCTTGTTGTGTGTTCGGAAATGTTGGTATTTTACATTTCATAACTAATGCTAGAAAGATCATTTCTACTACTGTCGGATCTCATTTCTCTTCTCTGAGTCAATGATACTCCTCTCTCCACCTTGGAGCACTCCTCATCCCCCTAACTCTTGATCTACTGCTAGCTCAGCATGTCTGCCTCTCATTGTGGATCTCTTGACCCACAGATAAGAAGGAGCTTACCCCTCAGACTAAGAGGTGGGCCACCCTCAGGAAGGCTACCCCACTTGGCTGCTTAGCCTGGGGAGACACCCTTTGTGCTCCTAGTATTTCTCCAGTCAAAAGGGACTTGGCTTGAGCTCCGCACTGCAGTCGCTGTTACAGACCCAGGCTCTCCAAGCGGAGGAGCCAGGCTTAGCGAAGTGAGTCGCATTCCCCACTGTCTGTACTTCCTGAGGTGCTTGGGAAAGGTGCCCTCACTGAGGAGCAGAAGGAAACTAGCTTAGGAAGGGTGAATTTCTCAATCAGCCAAACTCTTTTAGAGAACCTGAAAGTTTCAGGCTTCCTAGGCACCAGGAAATTTTATCTTAAGGGATAATGGGGCCAGGGCAAGGGAGAAGTGAAAACTTTGTGAGAAGTAACCAGGACACACAGAAAAGTAATCTGGGTCTCAGGCAAGAAGTCCGGCTTCCTCCGGGTAAAGGCCCCCTGCCAAGTGTTAGGCTGAACTTCTGGTTATTCCATAGGGAACCATCCAGCCATTCGATAGACTCTGGAACACTATAACATTTTAAGAAAGTCTAGTATGATGGTCTCAGACACTTACGATTCTGGGTCTGAACGGTGGTTCTAGCTGGCGGTTGTTCAGCTGCGCCCAGTCTATTTCCTTAAAGAAGGGATGTCTCAAGATGGCATGCTCACCGCCCTGAGTCAGGCTACCCAAGCGCATGGTGGGGTTCTTGGTCATGAACTGAGAGATGGAGGGAGAAAGAGTCAGTCATTCAATCACATACAACAAGCATGTCACAAGATGGTAGGCATCAGTTCTGGAAGAGGAGTTTGTGTGAGGCTTTCTGGCTCATCTTGCCTAACTAGCTGAATTTTCCATCAAGAGCCGCACAGCCAGTGTGAATTCATCCCTTAAAGTTGCAACTGCTTGTGTGTATTTATGGCCTTCCTCACTTCCATTTCAGACGTGGCCACTAAAATAAAGCTGAAGGGTCCAGTTTTCTGTAAATATCATGTATTTTTCTTTCCTCTTTGAAGAAAAGGAACTCTTTATAAAATAGTGTGCCTTTCTCCAACCCCGCAGTTGTAGAGAGCCCACATCTTATGAATGGGGCTACTTTTAGGAACAGCTGTGCCATTTTTCTGAGAGACCTGACTAGCTGGCCAGGATTCCTGCTCTCGGACAAGACCACAGAGAGAAGAGAGGGAGTCATTATTTTGAAGATCTGTGTGAAGAAGCCGCAAGGATGAAAAAACAAAGTTCTGTGTTCTGGCTCTAGGATAAACAAAGTTGGCCACTTGTCTTCATGCAACAAAGAAATCATAGTTTTAGTGAAAAGTTTTTTTTCTTCAAGACGTTCCCTTCTCCCCTGCCCTTCCATTTTCGAAATGTTTAATGACTGAGAATCCTGCTGCATAGGCTAAAAATCAAAACAAGCACTACCACACATTCAAGCAATCTGTGTATATAAATCTCCCATATTTCTATCAATTGGGAAACTTCCTTGTGTCTGAGCTCTTATCAAGATGTTTTGGATTAAATCTACTTTCACAAAATGGCCACTAAATGTGTTCCAATCACGTTTTGACCAAAGTCTAGTACAGGATAATTCACTTTCCATGGCCAGAATGTGATTTTTGATTTCAAAGACACTTAAAACTAATTTAATTTCCCATTTTAAAAAGAAAATTGCCTTGGAATATAAGTTTTGTTTTCATTTTTAAATTTAAATTGAATTACCTTTAAACAAATTTATGACAACTTATGACAGTCCCTGAGTATCCCTTTCCAAGTTTGATTTATGACCACAGGACAAAAGTCATGCTGTGTTCACAGAAATTGCTTTAGAGCAGAATTTCCAGAGTAAACCCTGCAGAAGGTGCAGACGTGAAAAGGTAGTGTTAGAGGTGCCATGCCTCCATGCCAGGTGTGCAAAGCTGCAAAGCCTCCGGTGTTGTTTCCCATGACAATGAGCATGTGCAAAGAGGAGGCTGCGAAAGCGTCTGAGCACATCTGACAGGATGGACCACATAAAATGCTAAAAAATCTTCAAAGGGGAGCCAAGAAAATATGAAGACACTGATGAGGTTTAATGGCTTCTCCTCTCGCCTAGTGACAAGGAATGCAAGGCCACAGGTGGTGCTGGGCTGGATGTGGGCCCTGAACGTAAAAGGACCTTTCAGAGCTCCACAGCTCCATTCAGAGCAGTTAGCACTCTAGGCTTGTCCAGCGGTCAATGTGGATTTAGGAAATACATATCTCATACGTAACTCAGTTCTATAAGAACTAGGAGGTCATTCTATTCGGACTCTACCTGGATAAGGCTGTGCAACTTAGAAGAGGAAATACATTCACAAAAGGAATGAGTAGATTCTTTCAGGAAAGTCAGTGGGATGTAATCTCTGGTGGAATAGCAGCATCTATTCTAAGAGCTAATTAACAAAAAACCATGCTGCAAAAAAACTCAGGATACAAGGATGGCAGAACAGAACTAGAAGGCTTGTGTGAAATTCTCAGGCCTGCCAATAATACTAGCAGAGGATAGCTTGTGAATGTGTGGGTACAACTTGTTCTTCTGGGCAAGAGGAACAGTGCATTGCTGTCGATGCCAGAGTGGCAGAAGTGCTGGTGTCCGAGAGACTTTGCCCATTCCTCCCTGCTCTGGCACTGAAGCCAAGCTTCCAAGGAGCACTGTGGAAGGGCACTGCCTGAGCAAAAGTAGAACAAGTCACGGCTGTCCCTCCTCTAAAAACCGTATCCCTGAGCATGGAGATAGGCAGAATAACCCTTTTACTAGCTTGATACTTAGAGTTCTGATAACTCTTCTTGAATAACAAAGCACTTTCCTTTTGACTCTTAATATCTTTTCTTGAGCCCTTTAGATACAGCCATCCTCCACTTAAAGTTTAATGCGATTTAATTTACAATGGTTTACATGTGTCTACTGTAGGCACAGAGGTGCACTAGGCTTCGTGTAGACACATAGATGACAAGAACAGTGTCTCCCCATTAAGATTGATCAAGAGAAAGGGGAAGGAGGCAAGCAGACTTAATCTGTAATACACAGCTGGATGAAATGACGAGCCATAGTACAGTACTGTAGGAACTCTGAAGAGGGGCTGGGCAAATAGCATTGGGAGCTGGTGGTAACCGCCTCATGGAAGAGGTGGCATTGGACGAGAGATGAGGCAGATGAATAGAATGCACCCAGGCATGAATGAGGAAGACAGTTGCGCCTAATCCAGCCAGCACAAATGCACGTAAGCACCTAGTATGTTGGTGGAAGAGCAGGTAGCATGGCATGGCTGGCACTTGGGGGTGCTGAGGAACTGGGGTACAGCCAGTAGGACCCATGAAAAGTGTATGAAGAGGTGAGTGATATGAGCTGCCCTGTGATGACTCTTGTGCAGTGTGATGAATAAATCTCGAATGGTGGTAGGTGGACAATTAGGAGCTGAGACAAAAGCTGAGATGACTTGCCACTTTCAGAAATTGGGCCAGTTCCTGGTTAGTGAGAAGGAAAAGTAGAAGCAAAGGCTGCAAGGTTTAGGGAAGAACCAACAAAATCCACCCTGTTGGGAGCTGGGTGAAAGGGTAAGGAGGGAGTGCAAGGTCACAGGGGACACTGGCTACAGAGCGGTGGTGCTGAATGACAAACAGGTAACAAAAGAGGAGCAACAGATTACTGTGGGCAGTAGTACTGTTATATTAATAAAAGTAGTTGCACTAGTATAGTATTTTTGTCAGGGGAATGAAACGAAACATCTATCATTTCTCGAGACCTGTGCAGATCTGGGAGGTTGATGAGCTCAGCTTTGCACGAGGTGCGCAGACATCCACATGGATGTCTGGGTGCAGGCCAGAGTTTGAGATCTAACTCTGAGATGTTGACATTTGTTGAGAGAGCAAGGGCTAAACCAGGGAGGATGTGCAAGACTGTGGAGAAGGGAGAGAGTAAAAAACTGAGTTCAGCCGCAGGCCTCAGACATTTTACTTGACCCATATAGTGTGTTTTAAAATCATTTTAATTACTTGCCAAACATTTAAAAACCAGGAAATGTCTCATCACATAAAAATCAAGTTCTCAAATTTATCTTGGAAAATGGAATATTCTGAACACCTGACCAGAATTTCTTCTTCATAAAAATGGCCCGGAGTTGAGCAGTGGCTGCCTCTGGTCAGCACATGTCTCACCACTCTCTATTGCCTCACAGCTGGCTGGCTTCACTCACTGACTCTGCATGGCTCCTGAGCCCTGACACAGGGTGAGAAGAAAGCCAGATGGCAGCAGGAGGGGCTTGTGAAGAAGCCAGAGTAGAATGAATACCATGAACCAGAAACCAGAACGGCCCATTCTGAGAAGGGGTAGCCCTGTCAGGACTACCTCCCTGCAAAGAAGCAGAGAGGGGAAGTTGAGGGACCATTTAACATTAGTCCCAGACCTGAACTCTTTCACAGTACACAGGAGGGGCTTGCTGCCCTAGGCCAGGCACAAGATTCTTCCTAAACACAGTGTTCCTGATGCTGTGAGGGGTAATGGCAGCATCCTTCTGCAGAAAACTTCTCTATTTGGTTATGACCCTAATGGGACCCAAATGCCAAACAAGTTAACACCAATGCTGTTTGAGCAATCACGTGTCCATGTTTAAGGTCATACTTAAAATTTGCCTCACCTCAACTGACCTTCTTCCTGACTGTGGTCCAAACAAGAAATTTAGCCAAGGAAGAAAATAAAGTGACTTCATGAAAGATTCTGGACACATTTACTAAAGGAGGCAGAATTTTTTTCTAGGGTTAATAAAAGCACTTTATAAGCTGCAAAGAGTGAGGAGTCCAGGGTGGAAAATCTGATTCCCTCCCAAATTTAAGTCTCAATCTGACTGGAGAACATGGGAATGAGAGGGATCAAGAATGCATGGACTCATTTCTCATTCCCCTTCCTTCTGTGGCCCTCATTAAAGTGGAATTTAGAGAACTGGAGGAATCAGAGGCACACCAGCCCTGAGAGTAAGGAATTTAGCAATTCTTTTAAGGCTGCAGAGAAGGTGACTGCAGGAAGGAAGCCACGTGTCCTCCTGAAGGAAGTTCTATGGTGAAAAAGAGGTTTAGGCCAGTTTTATACAAGAATGTCCTAGGAAGCCTCGAGTTCCACTATCTGCACGTGTATACCAGTTCTGCTGCTGCTGAGCTGTGTGTCCTTGGGCAAATTTCTTAACTACTCTGGGCCTCAGGTCTGAACAGGACTCCTGATGCGCCTCCATCTAAGCCCAAATCTCTCTTCATCAGGTGGCTATGACAAGGAAATGAGATAATGTAAAGTGCTTGTCACAAAAGAAGCCCTCAAGAAATGTTCATATCAGTAACCATCTTGTTAAGCCACTTATAGGTCCATCCTGTTCTAACATAAAGGTAGGAGTATAGGCTGCTAGCCTCTGAGAGACTAAAATCTGAGGTCACTTTGGCCTCTGAGGCTCATCTTACTCTCCCTGCTCCTTTACTTTGCAGCCAGGAAGAGAGTTAAGTCCTATTTTTGCTTCCATAGTCCCAGGCTCCAACAGTGGGGTGGTAGTGATGGTCTCTGGAAAATAATTTTTTTGAAAGCAAGTATTTTTAAAGCCAATCTTGAAATGAGAATATAAATAATACTCAGGTTTTAATGTACAGTTACATCTGCTTTAATGATAGAAGAGACATACTGAATGTAGGATGAAGGTTGCAATGGAGTGATTTCTTTGTTTACTGGTGTCAAGGTACAGCAGTCTCATGTCTTGTGGGCTCTGCTACACATGAGCAGGCTTTGGTTTGAGTTGTTGAATGTTCCACAGGACAGTCAACTTTGTAATAACGTATCTTGAGATAACAGGATCCAAATGTACTTTGAAACTCATTAAAATGTAGGCAATGGCTAAAGTGTTTTTTCCTCTTTCAAAATCTGATTTCAGAGGAAGAGGACTAGCTATGTAAATAGAGCAATTAGTCTAATAAGATTTTCTTCCAAGAGGGAGAACACACTGTATTTTCTACCTAATAGTTGGATTTGGCTGTTGGGCAAACAAAATGACCTTCTCCTTTCATTCAATTTCAGATAAAAGAGCAGAGAGTTAGCAGTTAATGCTGGCAAGCCAGAAGGGAAGGAAACTGTGCCACAGGACATTCCCATCAATATTCCGGGGAGATGCTCCAAAATGAGAACAAGACATTGTATGGCTCTACAAGGAAAGAGAGCAGAAAAAGCGCAGGACACAGAATAGAGTACGGTTCCTGGCTGTGACAGCCAGCCTCAACATGGGTGCACAACATGGGGCTGACAACACGCAAGCTTGGGTGTGCATGTCGCAGCCACGTGTCTGTCTTTGCCATTGTCACAGACAGTCTGACCTAGTTATGAAGACCAGTCACCAAGCTTCTCATTTCACACCCCTTCGTGCCAGGGGTGGTGGTGAGGCACAGATTCAGAACGACCTGTGCCAGCAGCACTATCCAGCCCAGAGCAGTCGTAAGAGGTTGACAAGGGTGGGCATGTAAGTTAGCTGATGGGACACCATGAGACATGCCGTGAGACACCAGGGCTTTGACTTGGCATTGATAAGCTACTTTGCCGTAGGAGAAGGCAGAGACAGATGTTTATATCTAAGATGAGGCTGATGACAACCTGCTTGGGGTAGGATGGAGCCTGTTGGAGAGGGTGGGGGGAAGATACATAATGGATCTTTTCGATAGCTCTGAGAAAACACACTGTAATCTTCCCAAGTACAGGTCATTATACAGAATGGTGTTGCTGTGGAATACTGGAGGAGGCGAGCGAAGGAGAATTGCTCTAGCTTGTTCAGAGTGGGTCTGAGAGGAATGCGCTAGGCAGGGTTGACACAGGTAATCTGCATCCCTATGGCAACAGATCACCCTGCCATTCTCACTGAACACAGGGATCCAGATCCAGACTGGTCTGGGCAGGGGACAGCAGTAGGAGCGGAAAAAAGAATGGTGCAGGTTTTATTAATTTTTCAATTACAGTTGCTATATAAAACATAATAATTAGACATTTATATGACTTAAGTGATCCCCCTGATAAGTCTTGTACCCATCTGACACCATACATAGTTATTACGATATTATTGATTATATTCCTTATGCTGTACTTTACATCCTTGTGACTATTTTTATTACTAGCAATTTGTAAATCAAATCCCTTCACTTTTTGCACCCATGCCCCACTAACCTCCCATCTGGCAACCATCAATTCGTTCTCTGTATCTATGAGTTTGTTCCTGTTTTGCTTGTTCTTTACATTCTGCATATAAGTTGTTATATGGTATTTGTCTTATTTCACTCAGCGTAACACCCTCTAGGTCCATCCACCTTGTCACAAAAGGCAAGATTTCAGTTATTTTTATGGCTAAGTAACATTCCATTGTATATATGCATCACAATTTCTTTACCCATTTGTCTATCAATAGACACTTGGGTCGTTTCCATATCTTGGCTATTGTAAATAATGCTGCAATGAACATAGGGTGCATATGTCTTTTCGAATTGGTATTTTGGGTATCTTCTGATAAAGACTCAGAAATGAAACTGCTGGGTTATATAGTAGTTCTATTTTTAAGTTTTGAGGAAACTTTATACTGTTTTCCATATTGACTGTACCAATTTGCATCCCACCAACAATGCACAAATGTTCCCTTTTCTCCACATCGTTGCCAACACTTGTTTGTTGATTTATTGATGACAGCCATTCTGACAGGTGTGAGGTGATATCTTGTGGTTTTAATTTGCATTTCCCTGATAATTAATGATGCTGAGCATCTTTTCATATAATTATTGACCATCTGTATGTCCTTTGGGGAGAAATATCTATTCAGGACCTCTGCCCATTTCTTAATTGGGTTTTTTTTTTTTTTGGTGGTGTTCGTATGAGTTCTTTATATATTTCAGATATTAACTCCTTATTGGAAATATCATTGGCAAATATCTTCTACCACATAGTAATTATCTTTTCATTTGTGGATGGTTTCTTTCGCTGTGTAAAAACTTTTTACTTGATGTAGTTCCATTTGTTTTTCTTTTGTTCCCCTTGCCTGAGAAGACATCTCAAACAAAAATATTGCCAAGAGCGATGTCTAAGAGTTTACTGCCTATGTTTTTGTCTAGGAGTTTTATAGTTTTAATTGCCACATTCAATTCTTTAATCCATTTTGAGTTTATTCTTGTATATAGTGTATGAAAGTGTTCTAATTTTTTTTTTACATGTATGGGTCCAGTTTTCCATTTATTGAACAGACTGTTTTTACCCCATTGTAGAGTATTTTCTCCTTTTTCATAGATGACCACATAGGTGTGGATTTACTTTTGGGTTCTCTATTCTGTTCCATTAATCTACGTGTCTGCTTTTATTCAAGCACCATGCTGTTTTCATTACTATAGCCTTGTAGTATAGTTTTATATCAGGTAGTGTGATAACTCCATGTTCTTCTTTCTCATGATTGCTTTATCTGGGGTCTTTTGTGGATCCACGTGAACTTTATTCTAGTTCGTAAACACATGCCATTGGTATTTTGATAGGGATTGCATTGAATCTGTAGATTGCTTTGTGTAGTGTGGACATTTTAACAATGTTAATTCTTATCTCTGAGCATGGTATATGCTTCCATTTATTTGTATCTCCTTTTCACAGTTTTCTGAGTATAGTTCTTTTACTTTCTTGGTTAAATTTATTCCTAGATATTTTATTCTTTTATTCTTTTTGATACAATTGTTAATGGACTTTAAAAATTTTTTTTCTCTTTCTGTTATTGGTGTATAAAAATGCATCCAATTTCTGATTATTATTAATCTTGTATTTTGTTCACTAAATTCATTTATTCTAATAGCTTTTATTTTGTGGAATCTTTAGAGTTCTCTCTACATATCGTATCAAGTTATCTGCAAATAATAAGTTTTACTTCTTCCTGACTGTTGTGGCTTGGACTTCCAATACTATGTTGAATAAAAGTAGTCAAAGGAGACATCCTTGTCTTGTTCCTGATCTTAAAGAAAAAGCTTTCAACTTTTTATTGTTGAGTATGATGTTAGCTGTGGGTCTGCCATATATGGTTTTTATTGTGTTGAGGTATGTTCCCTCTATCCCCCCTTTATCATAAGTGGATGTTAAATTTTCTCAAATGTTTTTTATTCATCTATGAAATTGATCACATGATTTCCATTCTTAATTTCGTTTGTGCTATATCATGTTAATTTATTTGTGCATATTGAACCAAGCTTGCATCCTAGGAATACATCTCACTTGATCATGGTGTATGATCTTTTTAATGTATTGCTGAATTTGGTCTGCTAATATTTTGTTGAGGATTTCTGCATCCATGTTAATCAGGGATATTGGCCAATAATTATCTTTTTGTAGTGTCTTTGGTTTTCATATTAGAGTAATGCTACCTTATAAAAATGAGGCTGGGAACTTTCCTTCCTCCTTAATTTTGCAGATAGTTTGAGAAAGATAGGTATAATTCTTCTTTGAATGTTTTGTAAAATTCACCTGTGAAACCATCTCGTCCAGGACTTTTAAGAGAATTTTTTATTACTGATCCAATTTCATTAGTAGCTTTTAGTCTGTTCAGATTTTCTATTTCTTCCTGATACAGTCCTGGAAGTTTGCATGTTCCTAAGAATTTATCCATTTCTTCCAGTTTGTTCAATTTGTTGGCATATAATTGTTTGTAGTATTTACTTCTTCCCTTTCATTTCTGATTTTATTTGGGCCCTTTTCTCTTTATGAGCCAGACTAAAGGCTTATTAATTTTCTCTCTTCAAAGAAATAGCTCTTGATTTCATTGATCTTTTCTATTGATTTTTTAGACTCTTATTTCCACTCTGATCTTTAATATTTCCTTCACTTACTTTGGTCTTATTTTTTATTTTTCTAGTACCAAAGGTGCTAGGTTAGACTGAAAATTTTCATGAGGTAGGCCTGTGTTGCTATAGTTTTTTTGGGTTGTTTTCATTTGTCTCGTGGTATATTTTGATTTCTTTCTTGATGTCATTGTTAACCCATTCATTGTTCAGTAGCATGTTATTTAGCCTTCATGTGTTTGTATTTTTGGTTTCTAAGTATCAATTGAATCCATCTAGTCTACTGTGTCATTTAAGGCAGCTGTTTCCTTGTTGATTTTCTGTTTGGATGATCTAGCCATTGATGTCAATGGGGTGTTAAAGTACCTTATTATTACTGTATTATTAAGCTCTCCTTTTATGGTCGTCATATTTGCTTTACATATTTAGGTGCTCCTATATTACGTGCATAGATGTTTATGAGAGGTATATCCTCTTGTTGGATTGATCCCTTTATCATTACTAAATGTCCTTGTCTCTTTTTACAGCCCTTGTTTCCAAGTCTATTTGTCTGATATGAGTATTGCTACCCTGGCTTTTCATTTGTTTCCAATTGCATGAAATATCTTTTTTCATCCCTTTCAATCTGTATATGCCTTTCGATCTGAAGTGGGTCTCTTGTAGACAGCATATGTACAGGTCTTTTTTAAAAATTCATTCTAACACCCTATATCTTTTGATTGGAGTATTTAGTCTGTTTATATTTAATGTAATTATTAATTTTCCCCTCTTTAATTCCTCCCCCCACCCACTTCTACCCCTGACCTATGGATGTTGCTGTTTCCCCTTAAGAACTGGATCTATGAAGGTGAGACATCTCCTCCCACATGTTTGCAGCCTGCGCCCAGGGCCTGGCACCCCTAGCACACTCGGGGGCCTGGTGCACCTGGGGCACGAACCCAGGACCTTCTGCATGTAAAGCAGTGATAACCACTACACTATGAAGCCACCCCACAGTTAATGTAATTATTGATAGGTATGGAGTGATTGCCATTTTGTTAATTGCTTTCTGATTGTTTTTGTAGTTCTCTGTTATTCTCTTGCTCTTCTACAGGCTGATGACTTTATAGTGCTGTGTTTGGATTCCTTTCTCTTTATTTCTTATATACCTCATAGATTTTTGGTTTATGATTACCATGTGCTTCTTATATACCAAGCTACGTTTATAGCAGTTAATTTTAAGTTGTTTAAGTTGGAACACATTCTAAAATCACTAAAATTTTTACTCATGTTTGTCATTACCTTTTGCTTCTTTTGTGTATACATGTATCCCTTAATTTATGTAAACCTTTGTACTAGCTTTATAGTTGGTTGATCCATTGCTTTTACTGTTTGCCTTTGTCAATGAGAATTTTTTCTTAGTCATATTTTTTATCTTTTCTACTTAAAGAAGTACCTTTAACATTTCTTTTAGTGGTGGGTTAGTGATGATGAACTCCTTTAACTTTTTCTTATCTGGGAAGCTCTTTCTCTCTCCTTTGATTCTAAATGATAGCCTTGCTCTGTAGCGTATTCTTGGTTGTAGGTCCTTTTCATCACTTCTAATATTTCTTGACATTCCCTTCTGGCCTGCAAAGTTTCTATTGAAAATCAGCTGACAGTCTTACGGGTGTTCCTTTGGAGGTAACTGCTTTTCTCTTGATGCTTTTAAGATTTTCTGTCTTTAACCTTTGGAATTTTAATGCTGATGTGTTTTGGTGTGGGCCTCTTTGAGTTCATGTTATTTGGGACTCTCTACACTTCCTGGACTTGTGTGTCTGTTTCCTTTACCAGGATAGGGAAGTTCTCACTCATATTTCTTCAAATAGGTTTTCAATCCCTACTCTATTCTCCTGGTAACCCTATGATGCAAATGTCGGTACACTTGATGTTGCCCCAGGGTCCCTTAAATTACCCTCATTTATCAAGTCTTTTCCTTTTGCAGTTCCAATTCAGTGTTTTTAGCTACCTTGTCTTCTGGATCACTGTTTTATCCTCTGCTTCATTTAATCAGCGTTAATTCCCTCTAATGTATTCTTCATTTGTGAATGGTTCTTTTTTATGGTTTCTCTTTATTGAGGTTTACACTAAGTTCATGCCCTCTTCCCCTGAGTTCACTGAGCATCCTTATAACCAGTGGTTTGAACACTGTCTGGTAGATTGCTTGTCTCCATTTCATTTTGTTCTTTTCTGGAGTTTTTTTTTTTTTTTTTTCATTTGGGACATGTTTTTTTGTCTCATCTTCGTAGGGTGGCCTTATGTAGGTGTCTATGAGGCCCATGGGCACAGTCTCCCTTTTCACCTGAGTTGGGTGCTCCAGGGGTGTTCCTTGTGTCGGCCCTCCTGCTGTAGTTGAGCCTTGATTATTGCTAGCATGTTAATGGTGAGATTGACCCTCAGACTGGGTGGCTGTGAGGGGTGGCCATGACTACAGTGGATAAGCTGTTGTGTGGAGGCTGACCCAATGGACTGGGAGTCCCTTTAGTGGGGCTCTGGTACCAGCCAAGGTGTGCTGTTGTGGAGATGGTTGGGTGGTGCTCAGGTGTGGTCTGAAGCCGGCCACCAGGTGTTGGTTTTGTAGCCTCTTAGGAGGAACTCCAGTGCAGGCCAAGGTCAAAACTATTTGTGCCTGGCTTAGGACAGCTACAAAGTGAAATAAAGTTGACTCCTACTTGTGTTGGCCTTGGAGGTGCTTAGAAGAAGCTAAGCTGCAAACCAAGGCCAGCTGCCACTAGGGCTGGGCTTAGGACCCTTTGGTGGGCACCATGATGTGAGCTAAGGCCAACCACCACTTGTACTGGGCTTGGGGCCACTTAGTTGAAGCTACATTCCAAGCCAGCACTGGCTACAACTTATGCCAGGTTTGGGGCTACCTGATTGGCGTTACACTGCAAATTGATACTGGTTTCCACTTGTGCCAGGCTTGGGGCTGCTAAGAAAGAAGTACAGGGCCTGCTGAGGCTTGTTTGAAATTTGTCAACCTTTGGGAGATTTTAGGAAAGTCCAAGGCAGGTTGCTTGGCATGAGAGCTGAGTGGAGTCTCAGGGAAGCAGCAGGGTGAATGGTATTCACCATTCAGGAACAAAGCACTTGCCAGTGCTTTCATTCCTAGAGAGAGCTGCCTTGAAGCTAGTTAATTCAGTTCCTCCCCATATGTCTCTGGACTTTTTGATTCACTTTTCCAGAGTGAGAAAATCCATGAGAGTCCTTGTGCAGGCTCTTCGGGAGGAGCCTTTGGCAGCCCTCTGTCCCACTCGGACACAATCCCCACTAGTTTTCCCAGCCAGATATTATGGGGACTCCTCTTCCCAGCTCTGGTGCCCTGGGATAGAGAGTCTGGTCTGGGGTTGGGTCCCTTGCTCCTCAGTGGGGACCTCTGCTGCCAACATATCCCTCCCGATCCTTAATTGCCACACTGTGGGTGTGGGACCTGTCTGTTCGTGTCTCCACCTCTTTTACCAGTCTCGTTGTGGCTTCTTTATATCTTTAGTTATAGGAATTCTGTTCAGTTAGTCTTTAGGTCATTCTCAGTGATGGTTGTTCTATACTTTAGTTGTAATTTTGATGTGGTTGTGGGAGGAGGCGAGTACAGCATTTGTTTACTCCACCATCTTGACCAGAAGTCTGGTACCAAACCATCCCTCCTGTTAAAGGATTTTATAGGAACTTTCTTTTGAGTTCTCCTCATGACAATGTTTGAAAAATCAGCTCTAATGGTCCAGAGTTGGATCCTCTGCATTACTCTAGCCCCAGGCTTTTTCCTCCTTCTTCAGCCTCCCCCTGGCTGGTCCCTTGAGCATTCCAATCTCTACCAACAAAGGAGAAGGAGATAGGACCAAACTCAATACTGCCCTGATCACCTGCCTGGTTACAGATGTGGGATATGTGGCTGAAAGAAGATCCTAGAATTGTTCCCTCATTGTGCCCAGAGGTGAACAGGACTCCTGCAGACATTGCACAGATGATGAAATCTAGTAGGTGTGATGACAGAAAAACCCACACGCGTACACACACTTTAATTTCTATAAACTTAGGAACAAAACTATAATCTCCTTCTGATGCTAGGTTTATGTGCCTCCCAAACTGACACAGGTGACTCAGGAAAATGCACCAAACCCCTTTCACCACTTATTTAACCTGGCCACCTGTGTGAGCTCAAAGGCAAGGGCGTTGATTTCATCTGAGTCACTACTGAGCCTCGTGATCTCCACAGGAGATGATTTAGCACAAAGGAACACTCACCTCAGAGGCCTTCACCTCCCTAAGCTCTGTGGACTTGTGAGGACCTCAAGTCTTTCTAGGGCTAGATGTGTGTAAAACTCAGTGCAACCATAGAAGCTCTCAGTAAACTATTTTCTTCTGTCATGATTATTTGCACTTTGGGATGATTTAGTGCCAGTTTAGAAACTCAGTAGCTAATAGAAAACATGTATTCTAAAATCAAATTTAAAAAAAAAACATGATTTTTTTAAGGTCAGCAATTTGGAAAGCCTGCATGTTTTTTTGCATAAGTGTGTGTATCTTCATATATCCTTTCTGTGTTAATTTCTGTGAATGTTGTAAAAGCTTTTATAATCTATTCTGAGAGAGGGCGAGACTGTTTTAGAGCATGCACATTAATACATACATTTAAATGGAGGATGAGAGACAAAAGGGCAAGCAAGAAAAAGTCTTCTCATTGCACTTTTTTGAGCACATACTATGTTTATTCTGTTATAAGGATGACTGGTTAATAATTTGGGAATTCAAGTAGAAATCCTGGGTTGAAAACCATATGTGCTCCAACTCTTCTTCCCACAGACTGTGTTCCATGGGGAGTGCTCTCACAAGCAAGTGTCCGCCCTGTATCCATGTCTATGTGTACGAATGTCTACGATCCTGGAGGTGTGGTAAAGTAATATTTGGTTAGGAGTCACACTGGGTAACGATGTTGGTGCCCATCCTGTTACACAGTCACATCACTTTCTGTGAAATTGAGCTGGACAAGAATTTAGGGGACTTCACTGACACTATTACACTATACAAAGCCTTGAGGCATTTAGTATGTTGCTATCTAAATAGTTCCTACAAATATGGAATAATAACAATTTCTATTTAAAAAGGTAAAAAGGAATTCAGAAAGCATTTCCTTTTGAAGGAACAAAAAGGGAGGGAAAGCAAAATACCCAGCAGACACTAATTCCAAGAATAGCCGTGACCTTATGTTCATAAGAAAAGAGCAGCAGGAAGTAGGGACAACCCACCACGCAATGGGGTGGCTTGGCGATCTTGGTCCTTCCTGCTTCTCTCTGGGAAAAACAGACCCAGCAGAGAAAAATTATGCAGAGTACACCAGTGAGGGCTCTCTCCTTCTGTCCCTTCATTTAAAATCTTCCTCTGAGGTACACTTAGGTACTCAACTTGGAAGCCAATGAACACTTCTTGAAAATGAATGGAGACTGTTCATGGATGCTAAAGAATGAGAGGCTGAAACCACTGATTAATTTTGTCAGTAATATTAAAATGACCAGGATGATATTGGCTCTCAGTCTAGGACCTTGTGATGCTAATGGGGAATCAAAAGATGTAGCAAGATCCTGGTTCATATCATTTTCTCCTCTTTGTATATTTGTATTAAATCATCTCTTCATTTTTTTCCTACAGTTTAGAACACGTGTCTGTACATATATACACACACTTTGAACTTATATATTCATGTTTTTAAATTACCATTATAGAAATTTTCAAAAATGTGAGTATGTACCCATCACCCAGCCTTGAAAGTTATAGACACATGCCCAATCTTGGAAAAAATCCCAACTATTTCATCTGCAAATATTTCAGTCTGTTTGATCCACGATATCACTAAACAATATCCAGAATGATCTTTGATTTGTCATTCATGCTTGCTTGAAATCCTCAATGACTTGTCTTGGCACTTCAGATAAAGGTTAAACTCTTTTACGTGGCCTCATCTCGTATTACCACACAGTGCCAGTTACTCAAATGAACTTTCTCAAGATCTTGCATACTTGTAACTCTAACTTCTCTGCAGCCTTTGAGGTCAGCTTAAATGTCATCAAGGGAGGATGGCCTTTGATGGCCTAGATTAGTCTGTTACATATTCTCAAAGCACCTTAGACTTTTTTCTTATACAAATAAACTACATACATACTTACACTTTGATAACTTCTTTAACATTTGTCTTCCTACCCCAACTGTAAATTCCAAGAAGGCATAGATGTCTGTCCTTGCTCATCTCTGCATCCCCAGCCCCTTGCACAGCACCTGAACATTGCAGACCTGTGGCTGCTATGCAATGATAAGTCTGTTAAATAGAAGGATCAATATCTATTTGGCTATTTATATTCCACATAATTCTTTGGCTTAGGGAGCTCTGGAAAAAACAAATACAATTCTCTCCAGAATAACATAGCCTCGTGTACAATTAAGCACTTAATAATCTAGTTGTTCAAGGACAGGATGAAGATCATGACACTTCAGTGTTTTTTGAAATTACTACTCATAACTTAATACTAGTACCTTATTCCTGTATAGTGCAGGCCACTTTGAAAATGCTTTCATGTACACTACCTTACTTGAAGTGGGTAGTGCAGGTGTTATCACTGCCTTACAAAGACTAGAAAGTCATGGCATAAGTAGAACGAGAACTCTCGACTCAACTAATGTGTACCCTTTCCATTCCACCATGTGAAGCCAGTTCACCTTTCTGGGCCTCAGCTTCATCAACCAGGGATATGAACAAAATGTTTTAAGGATCTGTCATCTCTGCAAATCTTTGTGTTTCTAATCGCTACCAAACTCTATGAAATTGAGGGTAAAGACAAGTAATTACAACCCAAATCTTAGCAAGCTGACCTCCTGATAGTATTTTGGACTCTACAAGTCATCACCCAATGGGGTCAGCAAGCTCCCAGAATCATAAGTGGTCACAGAACCCTGGGGGGAAAGCCTGAAGTCTATATTTTTAAAGAAAAGCTGTCTCCTTTACCTTAATTTGGAATTGTACAACAAAACAAATACTTGTTCAGAATCCTTAAGAATGTCTCAACTTACCTAACCTCCAGCACACATACATTCTGCAAGCCCTCAGGTATCTGGCCTAGGACCATTTGTTCCGACCTAGCTAGCGCTACTTAAAAGTTACTGCGTGCATCAGTCTCTGGGTAAATCACATTGTAAAACCACTGGCCTATTTCACCACAAGTAAAACTAGGAGATACACAGCCATTTAGATGTTTACACAACCTGAAGTCATTCCTTCCTAACCTTTTCATGGCATTCCTGCCATTACCACCCCTTCGACACAGGTGTGCCCCAGGTCCCTCCTCTTCACCCTCTCCCCTAGTCAATATCTGCTCCTTTGTTCTCACTACCATGCTATAGTGATCATCTCCAACCTCTCTCCTGAGTTCCAGACCCACGTGATCAACTGCAGGGTATATACCACTTTCTTCCACACCCTTCAAAGTTCATATGGTCCTAAACTCATCTTTTATTGCCCCCAAACAACACTCCAACAGCACAGAACTAGTAATTGCAGTTCTTTGAACATGCACACTACTTCCTGCCTCTGAGGCTATGTACAAGTTATTTCCTCTGCCTAGAATACTCTTTGCTTCCTTGTCAACCCTACTGAATCCTTCTTATTTGTTCAATATCCAGCTTAAATGCCACTTTCTCTGTCTTGCCTTTATGTTGTCTTCCCTGCCCTTGCCTCCAGAGAGACTTCTGATCATTTCTCCTTGTTAGCAAGCTAAGTATTTGTTTATACGCTCTCATTGCTACTAGACTGAGCTGCTTAAGAGGCCAAGTCTTTCATTTTTGCATTCCCAGTGCAAGCCAAGCAAAAGGACGTCACCTGACAAGTAGATGCCAAATTGAATTGAACAGGGATTCTATTTTACTAATACATTAATTTCTTTTCCAGGGTCATATACTCAGGTCAATAGAATAATTATTTCCGGAATTAGAGCATTATTCAAGGATACAGTCTTTAACACTATAACAGTATCATAAACCTTTTAAAAAGTTAAATAGGTGACAAATGCATGCTGTATAGGTAAGATCACAGCATCCTAGTAGCTTCATCCAGTGGCTACCATTTCTAGTACAATAGGAAATAATCACCTCAGGAGTAATTTGGGTGCTAAAAATGTGGGGCTCTAAGGTAAAGACACTTTAATGGAGTAAGAAGAAAAATGGGGGATGGCTAGATGTAGTCTAGCTCAAAACCGCTGGATTGGGAGGCAGGAAAATCTGGATTCTGATCCCAGGTTTTTGTTTGTTTTTAATCGCTAAAGTACAAATGTATGATTCCACTTATATGAGGTACCTAAAGTAGCCAAATTCAGAGACAAAAAGCAAAATGGTGATTGCTGGGGATGGGGGAGTTTATTGGGTATGGTTTCAGTTTTGAAAAAAGTCCTGGAACTAGATGGTGGTGGTGGTATAATCATGTCAATGTACTTAATGCCGGTAAACTGTACATTTAAAAACCACTAAGACGGTCAATGATTTGTCAGGCCTGGAGTTCCCGTATGAGGAAATGCAGCGCTCCAGTCTTTTACTAAGTTCCCAGGACCACTAACACCTTTCAGAAATGAACCACCTCTCTGAAGAACTGACTTTGTATTCATTTTACTCCCCCATCCATGAGAATACGTGATATTCAAACTCAGCTAATGTGGTTTCAGAACTGACCCAAATTATACGTGCTTTCTTACTTTCAACAAAAAGGCCTCAAATTCATGTTGCTTCCTCACATCAAAATAAGGTTTCCAGCATAGTGTCACAATGCATGCACAAACAAACAAAACAAAACAAATTTCTCTCAACTTATGCTACCTCACTACACCTGAATCCTGGCCCCAGCACCTGGCTGGCATAAGGATAACATGGAAGCAAAAGAGATCTGCAGAGGTTTGGAAACCCTTCTTTCTCATCTCCCCACATAAGGGAAACGCCCTTCGTCCTGCTTGTTGGACACTGCAGACAGAAACTACAGCGCAACAAACTGGAGTGGCATCCAAGTGACCCAAGGCCCTGGAGTGCCCTGACGGTGGAACATCACTTCACTATACTAAAGCCACAAGTGCTAGAAATACTTGATAGTTGGCAAGCAACACTATCAATGACGATCGCAGCTGGCTGGAAAATAGCCTGAGAGAATTTGGTTCTTTGATTCTACAGATTGAAACACATCTTTTAGTTAAAGCTGGTAGCTTACTGGCAGGAGATATTGAAAAAAAACACACGAGAGGCTCATATAGCAAGCCGGTCTGCAGTAGGTTGAAAGCTGGCCAGGGAAGCCACTTACCGATTTCAGGATCCCTGTGGCATCTTCATGGAGCCATGTAGGGTAGACCACTTCATCGTTCAGTATGGCCTCAAAGAGGTCATCTTCGTTCTCTGCCTCGAAGGGCGCATGACCACAGAGCATCTCATAGAGCAACACGCCCATTGCCCACCAATCTACTGCAGGTCCATAGAGCATTTCCTGGAGGATCTGTGCAAAGAGGGATAGGTGAGAAACTTCGTGTATCTGATTAACAAACGAGTCCTTAATGATTAGGGGAAATGATGGATTAAGACTGTCGAAGTAAAATAAAACATGGCGTTTCCAGTGCTGGCATGCATGCTTCATTCTATCTCTAGATAATGGCCTGTTTTCCCTGTGGTCAACTCAGAGGCCTTCTCATCCAGGTGATCAAACATTTATGACCTGCTTACACCATGGCATATGGCATGTGTAGATCAAAACAGGAAGGGTTTTGAAACTACATCTATGTAAAAGAAGAGGAGATTGGGCTCACTCACATGTACGGGAAAGATTCAAAGCTTTTCTTCACTTCTGCTAAATGGGGCTGGGGTCAAAGCACTGAGTAGAGACAAGGAAGAAAAATAGCTGTGAGCGGAGCACATTTTGTCCTCACTCAGAGCTGAAGCCTAAAGCAACTGCAAAGTTTAAAAAAATTTTTTTTGACTCTTATTTAGAAAAACTGAGGACATTTTCGGCCATCATTCAGCCAAAGAGCCATAAAGGAGTCTGGAGGTGTCAGCTTTCAATGCCACTGCCCTCAAAGCCACAGCACACAAAGGCAGCCTGTGGCATTTCTGATCCGGGTTACTTCAGAGCTCAGATTTCCAGAGGAGCTCAAGCAGCTGCACTCACCTCTGGAGCAATATAGTCTGGCGTGCCACAGAAAGTCGCGTGGTGACTCCATTACAGATCCCCTCTTTGCACATTCCGAAGTCTGCCAGTTTACAGTGACCCTCGTGGTCCAACAGTACATTGTCCAGTTTCAGGTCTCTGAAAAAAACAAGTTGCAGCATGTGGTAGGGCAGCCTGGCCCCAAACCATCCACCTGAACCAGCTGGCTCACGGGATGGGTGATCGGACCACAGAGTGGTCATGCACACGCACTTCAAAAAGAACGAACTTCTTTGAATTTTCTAGATAAAAAATTTAGATCAAATCTCAAAATTTGCCTCATGGTTCCTAGATGCTGGCTCCGTATGAATGGGCTAACCACACATAAAAGTAGGCTGTCTTTTAGAAACTGAGGGCAGAATGTGACTTTTCCAGGCTTCCCACTTCCCTTGTACCTGTAAGACATCCACTCGCCCCCCCCCCATCCTCTACTCTGGCATCTATCTCTGCCCACTGGAGTTCACTTAGTGACCATTCATGGAGCAAGTGACCATGGGACTGTGATAAGTATCAGGAGTACAGACCTTTATCCCTAAGAATCCACAGCATAATGAGTTCAATATTTGCTAAACTATATGCCCATAAAGGAGGGATCAGGTTGATCTGGTTTACTAGTGTACCTAGCATAACGCACTCAATAAATACTTGTTCAACATAAAGATGTATGAATGTGTGAGTGCGGGAGAAGGGGAGGAAGAGGGCCTGAGAGAACCAACTGTTACATAACACAAGTGGTGTGATGGAAGCATGAACCAAGTACCGAAAGTAAAACACACGAGGGAACAATTCCTTCCAGTGAGAGGAGAGTGCGACTGCTCCAAATTAGCAGTAGAAATTGGGCCAGGTCTTAAAGCATGAGTCAGAATCTTCCAGGCAGGGAAGGGGTGTAAGAAAGTCAGCATGGGCAGATGGATGGGGCTGGGGCAGGGAGGCGGGCACCGACTTGTGATGTCCAGTGGGCTCAGGAGCCCTGTGTGATGTAGTGAGGCTGGAGAGAGAGCAAAGGAATGCTGGAGCCACCAAATGTCAGGAAAGTTAGGTCCAAATTATGAAGAGCCTTGAATGCCGCGCTAAGGAATTCTGATATTTAAATATTAGGCCAAGGGATCCACTGAAGCTCTCTGATTCAGTAATAGGTTCCCAGCTGAATGGAAAAGAGCAGTTTGAGGCAGCTGAAACGGTTCAGGGAAGAGATGTTAAGACCTGAACCAGGGCAGTGACAAAGGGAATGGCAAGTGAGAGGTCAGTCGACAGTGCTTTAGTGAGAACAATTAGTGACAGGGCTTGATGAGCACTTGGAGGTAGATGGGGAGAGGAAGCAGAAATGATGACTCCTGTGTTTCTATCTTAGATTCAGCAGGTTAGTGAGGACATTAACAACCAGGAAAAGGAAAAACATGAGTAAGAACAGGGTTTTCTGTGCCCCAGATATGCAGGAGCCTCAGGAGGCCTTAGTGCATTTGGTGAGCTCGGGACAAAGGCACTTTCTGCTTTTTCTCTAACCTGCAGAAGAATACACTTAAAGAAATGAATTTCCAGCAGCAGAAATGTTTGGTAAAGGCCCTCAATGCAGACAGGAATACGGTTGGGTACTGATACAACTGCAAATAAAAGGCAGCATTGTCCTAAAACACTTCCAACATGGCTTCTAGCCCCATGCACATCGAAGCACCATTACTGAGGGAGGCCCCATCACCACGGCAGGCTGGAAAAGAGTCCTACACACTGACATAAATACCAGCCTCTAGGCTCAGCCTGGAGAGTATGAGAGAAGCAGTCTGGCCTACTGGTGACACTTTCATACTTTGCTTTTCTAAGGAACAATGTGCTCAGAGGCAAGCTACATGGGCTTATCAATGAGGAGGTGGCTGCAGAGCCAACATGGGATGCTAAGTGACTTTCCTGATCTGGAGATTTGTAGTCAACTGCCAGCAGCTGAGGCTGCCGTGGCCTCTTGAGGACATGCTGCTGGAAATGAAGGTGTCTCTTCATGGTGGCACCTACAGAGTGGGCCCTCATGGTTCTGTTCTCCTGTCCCTGCTCTGTTGGTCTGCTTGGCCCATGGGAAAAGGCTGGTCCCTGTCCAGCCTAGAATCACATTTCAGCTGGGAGGAGACAAGCGATGACAGAACTGTGTGACTGCTTTCCACACTGTGCCCTGTGAGGTAGATACTGCCTGACCAAGCAAGTCTTACAGAGCAAGGTCACTGTAAGACACTCGGGAATGAAAACAAAGTCCTGTTTTCCAGGAATCCTGATAAGCGAGGTTAAAGCAGCAGAGTTTTCTTGGCGGGGGTCAACAGGAACACAGACCAGAACCCTCTCTCTCCTCTGCTCCTGGCACCGGTCTCCCTGGGTGTGCAGGGTGTCAGGCAAAGGGGTGCCAGGCACCTCTAAACCAGCTGGTCTCAGCTCCCTGGATCAACCTCCTGCATCCTTCTCCACGCAGGATCCTGCTTGCCACACAAGTGTTTTTAGGGGGCTGTGATCTGTGGAGACTCTTTCCTTCCCTCGTCACACAAAACAAGCAAGACTCGTTTAACCCACATGAAGGTGGAATCACAAGAGCACGGGGTTGGGGGCGGGGAGGCAGGCGGGTGGTGCGAGGATGATGGTTGTCATGTACGTGTGCGAGAGGCCACTGCCAGTTCTTCCAGAAGTGGTTTCAGACTCAAGGCTCTATTAGCGCCTGCTTGTCTGGCTCCTCTGGGACTGAGGGCGCACATTAGAGGTTGATGGCCAATGTCAGAGATTATAGTCTGTGGCCCCAGGAGAGAACAGGGCTGTGTGGGGGCAGGGGTCTGAGCCTGGGCTGGCTTTTCAGCACCACATTCTAGACCAGCAATCCTGCCCGGTGGGATCTGCGCCCAGAGCACTCCCACACTGCCAAACAAGGTTACTGAGTTTCTGAATTCTCCTGAAGCCGTTATGCCTGCTAAGCAATTGCAAAGGGTAACAGAAACAAGTGCTAACAGAAACCCACAATGGTCTAAAGAGCTGGCCTGTGATTGCTCAAGAGAGCTTGTGACTAACATCCCAGGTAACATCTGATCACTTATTACTCAGCTGCTGTCATGGGTAGCCGGAATTGTTCAGGGAGAGAAAAGTGCTTTGCGATTGATTTTATCAGTCGCCCATTACAATTCCCCCTGCACTGAGAAGTCTGCACAGCCTCACTGCTCAGGAGACAGAACTGAGCAGCACAAGGGACACAACTCGCCCTGGGCATAGAATGCCCGAGGGCACAAAGGCAGGTTATACACTTCAATCCTGACTTTTCAGTCTTATTTTAGGTGTTCCCAGAACTGTGTGAGCCCCAAGAGAAATGTTGCTGCTAGTGCCATACCAAGTACAAGCTAATAGGACAAAACCCTCAAATTGGGATCCCGAAGGGACTAAGAACATAATACAATCCCTGGCTATCAGTTCTATCCTCAGCCCAAATATCTTGTACCTCCACCGTGATTCCTGATGTCCCCAAATAGTCACCTATGTTCCTAGAGTGCCCAGCCATATCTCTATGACAGCACTGTATTCCCGAAGGCTCTTGCCGTGCACCTGTCTCTCCACTCAGCTGGGGCTAAGTCTTATTTCTCCCTACCTCCAGCTTGGTCCTGGCAGAAAATGTGACCAAAGAGAGAAACAAGCATTTCACCAAGCTGCCCTGGCCAACTCAGAGCCTGTCTTATATTTAGGGGAAGGAAGAAGTTCCATAAAACTCACTAGGACCCTGTTCCAAATTAAATTTATAAAAAGCTCTGTCTGTGCCTTGCCCCTTAGAGATGGATTCCAGAGGGAAAAGAAGAATTCTGAAATAAAAGTTCAAATTCTTTGCTTTAGTGAAGCTGGAGAGGGAAACTGCTTTAGAAGAGGCAATTGGAAAGCAGAGAGGACCCAAGCATTCCTTTGCGACCAGATGGAAAAGAAGAACATTGAGAGGGTTACAGCCCCTTTATGGCCATGGTCAGCTTCCATTCAAAGATAAAGCATTATTTTCATTAAAAAAAAAAAAAAAAAAGCTAAAGCAAGAAAAGTCACCCTATGACTCTTGAATTTGAAATATTCAGAGGTCAGTTTTTGGCTCTGGGGGTTCTCAGCCTCCTGTGCTGACATATAAGTCAGAAGCCAAACTTAACAAGGCTACACAATGAGGTTTACAAGTTCATACAGGGTAGAGGCTCAGATCCTAAAATGCCAAATACACAATTACAGGCTCATTATTCATTAGCTCCTTGAGCACCCGTATTTAATAGCTATGCCTCTTGTCATGCAAGCACAGAAAGGTTGAAAGAGTTATTTTATCCTCCCTGGTTCCCTCAAAGGCTCATTGTTGTTGCTGGGTAATCAGCATTACTTAAAATGCCCACAGTGGTTTCAGAGAGGATTCCCAAGTGGTTGAAGACAAAGGAAATCCAGAAATTGTATTTATTTTGTTTCCACCTTCAGCTATTCCGAGTCATAAAACAGAATGACATGAGTTTTACTGCTCAGATCACTGGAATCTGCGACTCTTCCAAAAGATATAAAGGAAACAAGTTGAGAGCTGGCTCCTTGAACAAGAATAAATCTAAGAAGCTATTCAGTAACTATTTTTAATGTATTTTATAAATTTTTTATCGTGGAAAGTTTCAAACATATACAAAAGTATAGAGAATAAGAACTTCCATAGTGAGTCTTAGCAGCTGTCAATGCATGCCTAATCTTGCTTCATCTACACATTTACTCCCTTCTGGGCCATCTTTTTCAGATTTTGAAGCATGTTTAAGATATAAAATCATTTCATCTGTCACTATTTCAAAACCTGAATTTAAGACAGCAATTCTTTAATAAAGTATAACATTGGTATTAGTTATCATAAAACATACAGTCAATATACTATTATAAGTATACTGTTCATTTATGTGTATGTGGGTGTCCAGAGAACCTGAAAAAAGCTTCTGCAGATAAGAAGAATAGTGTCATTAGTAACTAACAGTCAATGATTGTTCACCAAATGCTAATAAGTGCTTTATCCTCATCTATGCCAAAATAATTTAGTCAAGGGTAAATCTAGGATTCGTGCTCACCTCCCTCCAAGGGCTGGGCTTAGAACCCACTATAATAGGTACACTCTCTTCTATGTAATGGTGTGTGTTGCTTGCTAATCCTCTTAATAGATTGTTCCCTGAAAGAATTTCACCAATTAAAACGAGAACCATCAATAAATATCCCAAGATTGAACTATGACAAAGGACATTTTTGTGTACATTACTATGAAATGCAGAATCAAAACTCCGCAAAAAAATTTTTTGCTTTGGTTATCTTGTGCACAAAGAGGTAATCCTTAAAGGTACAGGAATAGGGGAGTGCTCAGTAAATCTCTCTCAGTAGTCAAATATTCAGAAGATAATTCTCTGCCCTATTCTAAGGAGGAAAGGCTGATATGTGAGCAAGTATTAAGAGGTGGCATTTCTAAAAGAGTGAATATGAATTATAATTTTAATTTTAAAACAAAACCATTTAGGGTTGGCTTGTGTTTTGAATGTCTGGATTTATATTAGCTTGAACTTTATCAAAGTGAAGACTGTATTAAATTGCTAAAAGAATTTTAAAAAGTCGTTGAAATAGCAAAAGCCTAAAATTTGGTTTTATCACAAATTATAGAGTAGTGTCATTTGTGTATTACCTAGCACAAGATATTCATCCATTCACCCAAACTACAAATTTCTGAGTATCATCATGGGCCAGGCAATATGCAAGGGGCTCAGAATACTGAAGGACAGGAGATAGCAGGAGCCTATATGCAGGAGCAGTGAGGGTTTCAGTCTTTAACCTGAGTAAAGGTAAACCATTGAAACATCTTGCACAGGAGAGGGATGGCAATAATTTGTGATATTACAACAAGCCTCCAACTCCAACTTGGATAACAGATGACAGGGGATGAGATAAGGCATGAAGAGACCAGTTGAGAAGCTATTGGCATACCCAGACAAGAAATGATGGTGGCCCAGACTAGGGTGGGACAGTAAGGTAGAGAGAACTAGATAGATCAAGAACCATTATGAGACAAAAGTAATAGGATTTAGCAATGGAAGGACATAGAGGGTAAAGGGAAGAAGGTATGATGAGCATGTTCTAGCTCACAGAATTTATTTTGGACATATTTTCTAGATGTCTAAGTAGAAATGTTTAAAAGGCAGCTGAATATACATGGCTAGAACTCAGAGGAAAGGCTAGGATGAAGATATAAATTTAAGAGTCATTCAGCTGGGTGTGGAAGAGTTCATCTGGAGACAGGGAACAGAAGGAAAAGAGGGCTTGGGACTGAGCTTGGGAAAGGTATAATAAGGATGAGATCTCTAGTCTTTTTCATGCTGAAACCGTGAACACTAGTGATAAACTGTACCTAGAGGGGAGAGCACAGCCTGGAGAAGCAGTGACCCAACTCTTCTGCCTCTACGTGGGCCATCCATGGTCATGTTAAGGCTTCACAGATTAGAAAGTGTTAATCTTTTATATTCAAAATCACTAATGCATTCTTTCTAGGTTAAACTCTCAACCTCTGCCACATAATATGATATATTCTTGTGTCAACTTAAGTATTTTATTTTACAAAGATGTTTGTTGCTGAATCACACATAACAGCAAAATTTAGAAACCAACTAAATTATTAATTAATAGGGAAATGGCTAAATTATGGTATATTCATGACAGAATTTTATGAAAGCTGCTAAAATTTTATGGACAAAAGTATAGGGAAATGTTTATAAAGATTTTTATCTTTTTGAAAATTATTTCTTTTCTGATTGTGAAAGTTACATTTTCATGAAAGTTCGATCATTCCTGAAAAAATAATGCCAAGTTTATAGTCCTCCAATCTTTTTTTCTCAATACACACTAATATGCTATTATGAAGTAACTTATTTTTCTAACTTAAATATTTTAAATATATTTCTACATCCTATAGATCTGCCTCATTCTCTGTAATGGCTACCAAAAAAATTCCATTATAAAGAAGTACCATAATTTAGGCTGTTTCTAATTTTTTTGCAGTTTCAAACAATAGAGCAATGAACATTATTTGTACACTTGTAGGAGTGTTTATTTTTAGGGTCAATTTTTTAGAAATGGCAATGCTGTGTCGAAGGGTATAAATGTTTAAAATTTAAATAGATGTTGAGCAAATGCACTCCAGAAAGGCTGCACCAATGTACATTCCCACCAACACTGTACGAAAGCGTCTACTTTGCTTCCTTATTCAGGTTAGATGTAATCATCCTTATGTCCTTGCCAGTCTGCTAGGTGGAAATGATTTCATTGTTTTAACTTTACTTCTTGATTCTTGAGATTAGGCTTTAACAGATATTTTTAATGACCATTTGTATTTCTTCTGTCTGTTGCTTAGTCACATATTTTACCCATTTTTAAGTCTGAGTTATCTTTTTGATCACTTTTAAGAAGCTCGTTAAATGTTATGGACAGCAGCAACTTGTTATATTGGTTGAGAATATTATTGCTTCATTTGTTTTTAAGTTTTATTTATGGTAAAACATTTAGATTTTTATATAGTCAAATCTATCAACCTTTATAGCTGCTGGATTTCATGACTTATGTATAGGCTGATGCAATTCTAAGTAAAATAAACAGGATGTAAAATTGTTTTCTTCAATATTCTCACTTGTGTTACAATTGGAGTAGAAGGAAAGAACAAAGACAGGAAGGAAAAGGGAGAGGTGAGAAAAGATAAAAGAGAAATGTTAAAGTCTATTTCTAGGTGATGTTTATGATTTTTCCTTGTTTTGTATTTTGTAAAATTTTTATAAGAATTATATATTGCTTTGATAACCAAGCAAAAGTCATTAAAATATATATTTACATATTTTGGCTCTAATTCTTTTCTTTGGGTTCCATACCATTTAAAGCCATAATTCTCAAGGGAGGTGTTTAGGAAAACGATCCACTGGTAGGAACGGAAAGGATTTGTTTTGGAACCCAGTCTGTAAGTGCGTGTTAATAAAAATCACCTTCCTTGCTTAGGAAACCTAAACGTCTGTGGACTCGGAATCGTGAACCTGTTATCACAAGCTCATTTTTTCCTGCTAAAATTACCTAAAGTGTCTACCATAGACATAATTGTCATGGATGGCATTGACCTTTTCAATAACCTCAGGACATGTCCCTGCAGTCTTAATCAACTCAAATATGAAAATGAAGCCCCTGCTAAAAGATTACTAATTATTCAATGAGGTCCCCATGCCATTTCTCTTCATAAAGTGACATTTTATCTGATGTTTGCAAGGCTGATCCATTAAAACATCTGCTTAAGAACAAATATATGAAACACACAGTTCATCATTACGAGGTTGAATGCAAAATAACTCATTTTCCAATGAATGAAGAAATTCAATAAAACAATTTCCAACCCCGAAAGTGTTACCAATCTCCTCTAAGGCTCTTTTCTCTCTCCCTTTTCATATTTCCCAACAGCTACTGAGATGGGAAATGATCATAAAAAAGACTGTATAAGTCTGGCTATTACACCCCCTTTAAAACAGGGCGAGGACCCACAAACTAATCCCCACAGGCCAGGTGTTGGTCTCCATCCAGTTCTGGTGTTTGAGGCACTTGATATGCAGGCAGCATGTTTCTACCTTCATCACTATGTGCATACAGGACCAACTTAACTTGAGCAAAGGGAATGAGAAATTTCCCCTTGCCTTGTCTTATGGCAGGAAAAAATATCCAGAAAAAACATCTATTGATTCCCTAGACAAATACAAGAGGCAATGAGTATGATTAATGTCCACAGTGTGTAGATCATACATCTCCTTAGGACCATCAAATGAATGAGCCATCAAGCTGACACTTGAGCCTTCCATATATATTTTCTCATTCCACGCCCTGCTACTCCCACAGGAGGGTTGAAATTCCCTAGCTGAAGTGGCATAACTTTATGTGGCAGATCCTTACAGTAGTTTTATTTTATGGTTGCCAAGAAAACCTCACTCACTGACTCTCCTTGCCAAAATGCTTCCTACGTGATACCTGGCAGGGTTCGGCGTGCAGATGCACTCAGTGAGAGAAAGCAGGAGGCAGGATGGAAGGCTTCAGGCAGACACCAAGGAGATGACAGACTCTTGGCAGATGGGGGCCTCCAGACCTATGGGCCCAGCTCCAATGGCATAGAAAGAACTTGATAGTCTGGAGGGATAAAGTGGTCAACCAACTGTACGCCGCTTCACTCCTCAGGCTCCACCAGTGCAGAGAGCCAAGTGCAGCTGACCCGCAGAAAACCACCTGCTGAGCCAGCTTTGCTTCCTGGCCACAGAAATCCAACAAGGAAATGGAAGTTCTCGTATGGCAAGACACAAATAGGATCAGAGAGCCCTGGGAATTCTGAGAGCTGGCAAGCCAGGGACATGATAGGCATGGAGGAGGTCCTTAGTGTATGGCTGCTTGTAGGGCATTTGCGTGAAGATGAAGGAAGGCAAGATTTCAGATAAGATTCAGAACATGGTTCCCTCTTAAGCAGTAAGACCTGAATGACAACTGGGGTGGCTGTGGAGTGGGGATGGGCAGAAACAGATGGATCTTACACTTGTTTTACGTTGGACAAACTACACTAACAAACAGGTTCATAGGGTGAAACTTAAATGTTAGAGGGTACACAGCTCTCTAAGGGTGAGTGCTAGCCATTGTTGCCGCATATTATTGTTGCTGGTAAGTGGATAAACAGTGGCTCTTGTGCTCAGATAAACCAGACAATTGAGCTATACAGACCAACAAGTGAAGGGACAATGAGACATCATGCCCTGTCTAGCTATGGCCAATTTCCTTGAAGGAAACCCAGGGTCCTTCTGACAAGGGGTACTACTAGACCCCGTCAACACTCAGTGTGGTTCCCTGAAGACACTCCATTGAAAGAAATAGGAGTGTTCTTATTGCCAGGCTCAGAACCTCTCTTCAACTGAGGAAAACAAGCAACAAAAGCTGTTGCAGCCATTAGCTGTCCAAGCATGCCGCCTTGTTTAAGTTGGTACTCATAAGAGGGGTAGTGGAGAATGCTTTACAACAAGAAAGAGTAGTTTATGGCATCATCTTTAGGAAGGGATATGCAAGCTGCTCTTGGCAAATGGCTAAACAAAAACACTGCCAGCATTAATAATGCCTTACGCAATATCAGAGGGAGGGGACAAGCGGGAGGAGAGGGAGCCTTCTGACTTGAACCGGAACGTTTGGCCACATCAGCAGGTCTCATCTGGTTATCTGCTATCCTCCTCAGAGATTAAACTGGAACCATCTAAACAAAAGTCTGAAAAACCCAAGAGGACACCTGTAGTTCTGACCCTTGGAATTACCCGCTTCACATTCTAGATTACATTTGGTATTGCTTTGTTCTGTTTTGCACCAAAAGCCTTGCTTTTCCCCAATCAGACTTCAAATCCCAAAGGAAGGCATGGCATATTTCACAAGTCATTTTCAGGGTACCAATGACAGGCTGGACACATGACAGCAACAAACATCTGAGTCTCTTTCCAAGGAACTTAACTGATCTCCCCCTAATGCTGGGCATATCATAGCAAAATGTGCAAACAACATCGAATTTTCCCTAAGAAATGTCCTTTGGAAGAACTCGCTGCTACTTCCTGAGCCCCACCCACTCTGTTCTCAGCACTTGGTTTTGCAAACAAAGAACTCAGGTTTCTTGACACCCGTTTAGTTGATCATTTTTACAATATTCAATACTTATATGTGGGGACATTGTCTAAAGCCTTTCTAATTTTATGTAGTAGTGTTCTTAATAAAAGTAATCTATAAAATAAGTAAAAGTCTTCATAACTTCCTCAGACCTTTAAAAGTGAACAGAATTCACAAATCAGGGAGGAAATAATTTTTTAGCCTGTGTCTTATTTTTTACTTTAGAAAGTATTGCCAAGCTTATAAGCAAAAGTAGATGAATACACCTTTTTGAGAGGAAACTAACATTATTCTTGCCTAAGTGCTGGACTAATCTTGATCCAATAAATAACGGCTATTTCAGTTTGGTTAATTTTCCCAGCACCTCGGTTTCTCTGTAAAAAAACATTAAGGTCACAAGGTGATAGACCTTAATCTAAATAGTCACTAACTCTGAATTTCACTCCATAAGTAACCTGTGCCACAACACTATATGTTCATATGTACCTTACAGTGGCAATTAAAGACGTTTTACAAATATAAGGTTTCATACAGCAATAATAGTGGGGCATATTTTACATTTCCTAGGGAACCAGGGTCCATGCCGAATGATCTTATCTGGTAACAAATCCATACTGACCAATTCAGGAGACAGAGCAAATCTGGACATGTGGCCAAGAACAGAGTCCTCACACACACAGATAGAAGCCAAGGGCAAATTCTCAACTATGCTCTTACAGGGCAATATAGCTCCCACTGCCTCCCTCAGTCTGCTTCCTCCTCCCACCCCCATGGGACCTTGGGGAGGTCACTGAACCAACTTGTTTCCAAGAGGTAGTGTAGTATGAGGTTAAGTGTACAGACTCTACAGCCAGGCTGCTTAGGTTTGAGTCTTGGCCCTGTTGTTTACTTAACAGCTGTGTGATCCTGGATAAGTTTCTTGCCCGCTCTGTGTTTATTTCCTCATCATGAAATCCAGATAACAACAGTTCTTGCTTCATGGGAAGTATGAGTTATTTAATATGAACTGCTTAAAACACTGCCTAGAATGCACTAAATGCTATAGAAACCTTAGCTATTATTCCCTTATCAACAAAAAACAGGTAACACCCGTATAGCCAATTGCTTAAGATTTTTATACAAATCAAAGCCAATAGAGAGTATATCTGAACTTTATAAATTCGAAATAACTATTGTAAGCTTTTTAGTTTGGGGTAGGTAGGTCTATTAGCTTATAAACTGCTCTGAAGTAGGGCAAGGAGCCAAAATTTGGTTGGTCATACAGTGCCACAACTGGTGCTAGCACTGAGCAAAATGTCTCTAGAACTGGTTAAGTGCCATCAGCCACAATATCTTGTCTCCTTCACTTATTTTTGCTGAAACCAAATTCTGAAGCATTAAGATATAGGAATTGAAATCTCTATCAACAGCCTTGCTCAGTATAGTGAGAAAAAGTTGGCTTAAGTTGAGGTTCATCCAGTTCCATCCAGGTCTGTCAAATGCCAGGCAGCACACACTGCCAGTGACCCATTCTGGTAAGCAGAATAAGATGAAAGAGGATGAGAGAAGTCACTAAATCTTGTTGCTTTTTAACACACCATTCTGATTGGAGAAATTTATGTCCTTTCTGGAGAACTGAAATTCTCAGGAAATAAACAGAGAATTCCCAAGAAGTGACATGGTATCTGTACCATGCACTCAAAACTCAACTGGGACCCCCAGTCCTTGTTTCCTACCCCCATCCTGCCTAATTATTTAGGACATAAGCCCAGTAGGGATACCTCATACATACAGAGATATGATAAAATCCAGATCGTGCGAGGCCACTTTTGGGAGACCTTGCTCCCAATTTTTCAGTTGTAAAACAATACCATGATAAATGAAGGTATCTTTCTGACATGTCCAAACCTATTAATATTTTTCGTCATGTGTTTTCACAAATGAGCAGTCAACTCCAGGTCCATTTTTATCAATGCCACTGCACTGGTGTTCACCCTCCTTTATCACAGGAAGCCAACCAAGGTCATGGGTGTTCAAAGGAAGAAGCAGGCAAAGGGGATGATTTCCAAAATCCTGGCTGCTGTTACTTTATGATTCCTATTTTCCCAACTAAAATGTAACCTCCATGAGGAGAGGTGCTTCACTGTTTTCATTTTTATTTCTTTGTATTTTTGACTTGAGTTCCCTTTGTGCCTAACAGTGCTTCACACACAGTAGGCCCCTAATAAATGGCTGTTAAGCCAAACGGCAAGCCCCCTCTTTGTCATCTGGCTTTGGTTTAGTTCTGAGACCTCAGTGAGGCAAGATGAGGGAGGACGTGGGGGACTCTCAGGAAGCTGGGGGGACCCTGACACCCATCTGTGACCTCTGGAGTCAAAGATAAAATGTATATTATTTTGGTTCAGTTTTATTTAAAAATATGCTTCAATTTTTAGTTCTTTTAAATAATGCAGGTGTCGCAATAACTGGATTTTACGACAATGTTACTCTACAAATGGGAAATAAATTCTTTAAAATTGAAAAAAAAAAAAAAAAACTCTGTTGTTGACTGCTGGGGCCCCGTCCTGGGGATGACCTAGCACCAGACAGCACCCTACTGCAAACATGAGTCATTCAAGATTAGTCAAGAACAAAACCAATTTCAAGAGATACCAGAAAGGAAAATTTGCTCTGCTTGATGACTGCCTATGTTTGGCTTAGAGGTGAGAGCAACCTTTGTTCCTATAAAAGAAGAATATTAAAAATTTCATCAACTGCCTAAACAGGATTTACATGAATTTAACTAGCTATTACAGGACACAGTGAACCTTGGAGTGGCTTCTGTCATTAAGACAGTGACCTTGAGCAGAAAGCATAGGGGGTCAGGCAGTCTGGCTGAGTGCAGCTGGGCAGTGGGGGGAGGGGTGTTGGAGTGTCAGTGTGCAGGCTAGAATCTCAGTGCACCTGGAACCTTCTGATGGACATGCTTACTTCCCTCTCTTCAGAGGCAGCAGAGGAGGTCAGGTGGACCAGCTGGAATATTTGTTTTATCTTGTGCGTTGTCTGGTCAGTTAGTCAAAGGGCAAGAATACTTATCCTGAACTAGAAAGCAGCTTCTAGGTCACCTTGCTGGGCCTCAGTTTCCTCATCTGTAAAATGGTGAGGATGTTATCCTCTCCCCACTTCTCTCATCCAGTCAATCACTAGGACTTGACAATTGCTCATGATTATATTTAGAATCAGATGCCTTCTCTCCACCACACTGCTACATACAGCTTCTGGTAAGCTCCATCAGGTCCCACCTTCGATATTTGCATTTCCTAAGTCATCTCTCCAACTTTTCCTCATCCACTCTCCATGGTGGACCAGTTGTTTTTCTCCAATTCGATTCTTGAATATTTGAGCCTTTCAGAGGCTCTCACCTGGCTTTAGCACCCATAACACTCCACTATGGGGTCTCTGCCTGCCTCCCCCCCCAAGCTTTCCTGCCCCTCTGCTCTCTGCCTGCTTCAGATCCCTAGATGAGCACCGTGCTCTCATGGACTTATGTTCTCCTGTGCCCAGAGCAGTGCTATTCAAAGTGTGGTCCTTGGACTGGCACTCACCTGCAAACTGCTATTGCCCTGCAGTGAAGTAAGTAGAAATGAAGTAGAACATGAATGAACGAATGAATGAAAATGAATGAAAGAAGTCAGTAGCAATGAAGTAAGTAGAATAATCAAGAGTAAGCATTTGGAAACTTTTATAACTACTTGACAATAATTTTATGTCTGTTGCATCTAATAATAATTGGGGCTTTTATGTCTTTTTAAAATATCCTTTTTCTAGTAATTTATTTTTATTACATCTTATAAAAGCATTGGTTCTAAATGGATTGAAAAAGGAAAAACCTACTAGTTCACCAGCACAGATAGTTTGAGGAGCTCTGGCCAGCACCTTTTTGCCTTCCTCCTCCTGGGCTGACAATTTCAGTCTACCAAAGCTTCTCTGTCTCAGAGGCCTTTTCTATCCCTTCCTCGGACAAGCTTGGTGTCTGTCCTCTGTGCTCTGATGGTACTTGGTACATACTTCTAAGCACAGCATTCATTGCACTGGCTGTGATGGTTGGTGTCCCTGCGGGTCTTTCCCGTGCATATTTCAGCTCTCTAACCTCAGAAAAAGGTGCTGGCACCGGGCTGGGTGGGCAATTAAGTGCTGACTGAACCAAGCAAGCCTCCTCTCAGCTTCTGACCATAAACTCTGGTTGTGCTTCCCTTATCCGTACACCCTGTGAGTGTAAAATTCTCTGGCCTGTGCGTCCAGTGCCCACCTGGGGTTGTGTACATCACGGGTGCTGAGGAAATGAGGAAAAAATGATAAAATCTGCTTTCTCCATCTGGTGGTAAATTCTTTATGTCACCAACAGTCACACTGTTCTTTCTCTAGCTCTCAATCTGGTCCTAGAGTTAATATATAAGAAAGCTGGGCTTGTAGGTTCAACAATCAGTGACTAATGTATGTGCCTGGTGATTAAGTGTTTTTACAACAGTCTGGTATTATAACCAGACAAGACAAATCTCCCCTGTACATCTTGCATAAAATTGAAAGGTCAGTCCAGGAAGCAAAGGAATAATGAGATTCCCAAAGTCCTCAATTGAGTCGAAAAGCTCATTCGACTTTTTAAAAAAGGCATCTCATGGAAAACTCCAAAGCCAGAAGAGATGGAATATTACATAAGAAACAACTTAAAAGCTCAGAAAATCCTTTAAGTCCAACCTAAAGAACATGACTCCCATCATATGGAACTAATTTCTTTTTGAAAGTTGATAAATCAAAATTTTCATTGGGAACTGGCCAGTTCCCTGCATTTACCAGAGAAGGCAGTTTAGAAACACATTTCTAAACCTCAGCATCTTGGGTTCTACTCCTAGGGTTTCCCTCTGAAGCCATGGAAAAGTTCTCCTCCTCTCTGCTTCCCGGTCCTTTAAAAAGGGGTGATGCGATCACCTGCCCATTTACAGGACACAGTGCATGAAATCATCCCTTTGGAGGCACAGAGCCAGGGAGCCTCAACTGACCTATGGTTAGGGAAAAAAGCAAGCAAGACTCAGAGACAGGACAAGTAATCTCTTCCCCACTGGAAAAGGGACTCTATTCCTCACTCGAATTAAGAAGCAGAGAATTGGCTGGTGAAAAAAAATTACCAAATTTTAAGATCTGAAAAAAAGTGAATTATTTTGAAAACAGAACATTTTGACGGACTGATCTAGGGAAAATAATTGAGCAATTGAGTTTCATCCACTCAGAAAAACTCCACCTTCACCCTGAGTTTTATGGCTATTCCAAACAATGTTTCATCTGCCTATGTAGCATGAACTTGGAATTTTTCATCTGGGTTATATGATACGTTCCTGGCCAGAAAGGTGACATTCTCCTCCTGTAACTTTCCACTGATGCAAATGAGGTCACAAGTGCCAGGAGGCAGCAATGACAGGTCTGTGTGGGCAGAGAATCATGAGCCAAGGCAGGGCACATGCTTTCTCTTCATCAAGAAACATTTATACCATTCTATTGGCACACGTGGGAGAGGCTGTGAGCTTTGTAGTTTGTGCCACAAAGGAGCTGGAGCAGCCTCCAACCATTGCTTTGGGGATGCCTTTTCTTTCTCGTGCAGCTCAGGAAGCAAGAAGCTTCCTCTCCCCTGCCAGGTGCTCAGAGGCCAGGACTCGGGCCAGTCCAAGAGGTTCTGCCTGTTCTGGGTTGGGAGTTGCCCCAGCAACTCCTGACTCCTGGCCAGAGCCAAATGTGACAGGGGTAAGTGGCCTGAGGGAGTGCAGTTTCCTAAGGACAGCGAACATGATCTGCCCTCCTAGGGGCCTACGGCAGGTGCTGGAGTGGCCATTCTGGAGGAGGCAGCTCTCCACCCTGAACGATGCTCACCGCCAGGCGCTGGCTCTCAGGAAGGGACCACGTCCTGACCAAACGAAGACAGTTAACTATCCCATCTGCTGAGATCAAGAAAAACCCACTGGATATGTGAAAACAGAGAACTGATGATAAAGCAGTGGCTTTGAGTAATTAAACATTTCAAAGTTGAGAGTTCCGTAAGTGGTGACTATGTCTTCAGGTAAATTCCAAGACAACTAGGCTTAAGTCTCTAACCACTGCTACGTGTCTCCTTTGTGGGCTCCTCCTCCTCCACCCTCCCTCAAAGGGTAGGCGGCTCCCTAAGCTTCTGTTCTCGGCTCTTGCCCAGGTTTCCTTCCAGCACGACTGCTAGACTATATGGCGCCTTTGTGCAAATTAGAAAAAGGTGCCCCTTTCTCAAGACATGCTACCACCGACTCCTAGAAAATTCCTAGTTATTACACAAACCTGCAGCGACTACGGTGGCGTGAAACTCTGGAGAGTTGTTGCGTGTACCGCCTGCCCAGCTTGCAGTTGCTCTGCTTGGTTTTCTACCTGTGCAGTTAAATCCTATGGATTCAAATACTACCCTAGACAGATGGCTCCCAAATCTCAATCTCTGCTCTGACATCCCTCTCCAGAGATCCAGACCTGCATGAGAACTTAGAAATTAATTGCTTTCGGGGTATAGCCACGAGGGGCGTTTTAACCCTTTAAACACAACTGCCTTCCCTCAGTTAAAAGCTTCAGCATTCTCTGCTGGAAACTTTGGAATTGTCTTTGATGCCTACTTCTTGGTGCCCATAACCAATTCGTCAGAGTCCTCTCTACTGCATCCCTCCCATTCCCCTTCTCCTTTCTCTTCCCACTGTCTCTGGCTTGCTTCGAGCCAAGACTTTCTTGCCTGATTTATTCTACGGCCTCTTGCCGACCTCTAGACGTCCTGGCTTGCTGCTCTGCACTCCATTTAACATTCTACGTTTATTTCTTGTTAGTCTCTTGCTCGAAATCCTCCTAATGGCTTCTATTGACAGGCAAATGAACCCAACTCCCCAGGCAGGCATTCAAAACCTTCCGTGTTGCCACCTTCACCCTACCTTAACTGCCACCTACTCCTGCTTTGGTCCTCCAGTCACACTGAGTCCTCACGATTCCTCAGCATGGCACGTTTTCCTGCCTCCGTGCTTCTGTCCCTATTGTCGCACTACTTGGGCACATATTTCCCTGTTTCGTTGTTAACTGAAAACCTACGGCTCAAATGCCATCTTTTCTCTAAAGCCTCCTCTGATCCTCTCCATCGGAAGAGCTCCCTTTCCTGTTTTACTTTGACCATTTACGGCACCGTGTCTTCAACTGTCAATGTATGTACATGATTGGAGCCCCCAATAGACCAAATCCTTGAAAGCAAGGATCCTGTTTTATCGTTTGGTTTAGAGCTAAACCCAGGACAAAGCAGGTACCGGGGACATGTTGCATGAGTACTGTATGGCAGAGAAGTCCCTTTCACAGTCGGAGAAAGGCCGTGGGTGACTGAACAATGGTCTGCTCTGAGCCTGCATGTTCTAAAGCACCAGCCACACAAGGGCAAATGAGTGCACTGCAGTATGTGAGGAAGGGGGGTGGGGCACTTTCTAAACCAAAAAGTCCATTTAAAACAAACACACATTGATGCCATAACTCACAACCGCATCGAATGCAATTCCTAGAAACCACAAGCTCTGGCAGGGTGGCTGAGGCTCTGCCTCTTGAAGGAGGGTTGGCAGGATGTGAGGCCTCTTTCTGGACTCCCCTTCTGCCTCTGCCCAGCACTCCAGCCCCACCATCCATGCTAATAACACATTTCAGGAATCTGAACATTACTCAGAATAACGCTTGCCTCGGGAAGGCGAGGACCGAGGTGGGAATGGGGTGATGACAAATGAGATGCTTACGAATCTAGTTAGTAGCACTGTCTTGAGGAAATAACAAAGAACTTGACTGTAAGTTCTGATTAACTGGGACAGTGTCCTCAGCTCACTCTTCAAGACACATTTACAGAGATGAGAAATCCAGCAAAGAAAGACCGTTTACAATACAGGCCTCATTTGTAAGATAAGCTCAACCACCTGACCTGCATTTTTCATCTTTACCCCTATATAATACCGGGATATCCAAACCCACACTTATCTGAGACCAGATTTCTCAGTTCCCAGGAAAGAAGTGACCAGAAGCACAAAGCTATGACGATGGAAACAGGGAGGGTTAGACTGACTTTGTTTTTCTGAAACACATTTTTCTGAAAAATGCGATGTCTGCATATACCGCTGCTGTTCATACATCCTCCCCTTGTAGAAGCCAGAGTAGCACATGAAAAGGGGAAGAGCTCTCAAATCCAGTGGATTCTACATTTCCCCACCAGCCAGCCTTCCACTTCCCTTTCATTGTTGATAGATGGCCTTAATCATACCATTAACCAGTGACCCTTTCTCACTTTCAATATTGCTACTTAGAGCTGTACTGTCTCGATCCTCAGATCTATGCCTGCTCCCTCCTCCTAATGCTTCCGAAAACAGGCAAGTTCCTTAAAACGAATGACCAAAAAACACTTGTCAAGTACTCTCATTCATATAGAATCAGATCTCATTAACATCTTAAGATATGTGGTTTCTTGGGTTCAAAGAAATATGTTATCAGTACTCATCCTCTTTGTCAATTGCTGTGTTATAGGCTGGGAACTAAAGGGAACAGGAAAATTTAGAGTTTATGCATATAGATTTACCTTCAAAGAAAACAGTCTGGGTATTTCCATCCAAAGACACTGATGCCTTAGGTGCTGTTTTGTGGAAGGCCATTGCCTCCAGGAACTCTGTTCTACTAGGACCAAACTATTTCATTAAATGTCTATTCAGGAAAAGTCACTGTGTGGCCAAAGGATAGGAGAGGCAGTCAGGTTCACATTTTAAGGGTTTTTTTTCCCCCTTTCTTTCTCAGTCTGAGACCAAGGAGCTACAGGACAGGTGACTGATAGCCTTTCCCATCCTTCGTGGAAGTCTCAAGTAAGGATAATGTCTTGTTTTCTAGGAGACTAACTCTCAGCACTGAAGAAAAACTTTCAGGGACAGTGGCAGTGGGTAGGCCTTGGACAAAGAACAAAGGAAGGTGAGCTTTCCAGAGAGAGCTCACCCCAAAACCCAGGGAGTTTGAACTTGCCTGGAGAGGATCAGCATTGCGTGCTCAACGGAGCCTGCACCTTTGGGCTGGCATGGATGGTGACACCACTTACCCCACCCCTCCAGCCGGGGCTGGGACACTGCCACAGGCCTGCTAATTTGAGGCCCGAGGCCACAATGTGGTGAGATTCCTCCTGCCGACTCACAGGAGTGCCACAGCAGTGTGCAGAAATTCCATGATGAAGGATGATAGCCCTGAAATTTCTCCTAGCCCTCAGATTTTCCAGCACATGTCCTTGAGCAGTCTTCCTGTCATCCCAACTGCGGAGGGATTGCTCAATATTTCCATAGTGAGGTGGAAAAGCTCACTGTGGTCATAAAATTCTAAGATCATCCTCACTTTCTCTGAGACCTACCAGAGGACCTACTGAAATGGAAGACTCAACCTGACCTGCTGGGCATTAATTTGGGGCTAAAGGACACCTGGAGGCCTTGGAGAAAGAGAATTACTGACCAGGGACAAATGGAGCATGGACACTTCCTGCTGGTCTGGCTTTCGGTGCCTGTCTTTTGTTTTTTAAAATGAACTTCTGGTGTAGAGACATATGAGTTCTATTTGATTAGAGCTGTGTAATTGGAATGTCCCCACTGGTCTCCATTCTGAAGGTATTTAAGTTTGAGATCCCAGGCAAAATACTTTAGACATTCAACAATGAAAGGAGAAAGTGTCTGTCTGTCTCTGTCTCTGTCTCTGTCTCTTATCTCCTCTTTAGCTTTATAAAGGAAAACTAAAAACCTCACTTATTTCCTCCCACGTAATTTTCATAACTTTTACTTATTTACTTTTTTTATATGTTTATACTAGAATACATGCTTCCTACAGGCAGAGTTCTGGCCTATTTTGGTCACTATGCTATCCTAAGACACAAAGTAGGTCTCAGCGAATATTTATTGCATGAAGAAATGAATGACTAAACGGACGCATGGTTAAAAAGATGAATGTGGACCCATAAAGTTATGAATACAAATTTATATCTCATGTAAATCTATTAAAGTATCATGGAGAGAAAATAAAACATGGGGCTCATGGAAAATTTTCCCTAATGTGTCTTTGAAACTAAGATAGTGACTAATGTTGAAGAAAAATGTTTTAAAAATAGCCAGTAACTAAATTTCAAATTCATGGACTAGGGGAGAATAGTCCATAAAAGGAGAATGCTGGGAGAACTCCCCTTCTATGGGAAGGGACCCCTCTCCATTTGTAAATATATCTTTTTTCCTTTGGTTCTGCCATCTTGCAGAAAAAAAGTTGTAGAATGCAGATACCTTTTTGTAAGGTGGCTGTGCAATGTACTGACCAAAATGGGACTCTGTGAGCAAGAGGAGATACTACTAAGGGGAATCACAGGAGCGAACTGGGACTTCACTGAGAACATGAAGACCCGAGGGCTAACCTACCTTTCACTGCAGAAGTTAATCTAAGCCTACTCAAATTAAAGCAATGTCTTGAAATTCTTCTTTTGCTGAAAGTGCTTGTTCTTTATTGACTCTTTCTCTTGAACTCTTTGATAGTTTTCATCTTGAGAATGGATTCTTCGAAAGTACAGTGCCTTGAGCTTCCCTGGTAAGCTGTCAGTTCTAGAGTTAACTTTAAACACAAAGTGTGACACAGGCCACACTTCGGGATTACACATCAAGTGAGATATTGTGAAAATGTTCTGCAGGGTAAGCCCTCGACTCTCTTTTTTTGATGAAAACAGAATACAAGAACATACAGTAGATGCAACAAATTGCATAAAGCACTGCAGCCCCCTCAGACGGACTTGGAGGGAAAGTGTTTTTTAACACACTAGCTTCCTTTGGTGGTACCACAGCACAAAGATTAAACTCAGTCTGCCTGGCCATAAAAGCTTCAGTTTTTCCTATTCTTGCTGCCAAAGCTGAAATGCCAAGAAATGCTGGGAACTGTGATTACACACACTTCATATTTTACATTCTGAAACCCCAAGGAATAAGTTCCAGAGAACAGAGCCCTATTTCTCAAATGGCAGCTGAACAGATACCGCACTCAAGCTCTGCTGAGCATGGCTGAGTATTTGCATGGTGAGAAACAAACAAAGACCTCACAGAGTCTTCCAGTCTGTGTGTACCTTCCTGGCATCCGCGGCAGACCTTGGTTAACTTTACTCATTCATTTCTTTTTTTATTTTTTAACTTTCTGAGTTACTCAACCAGAGTCTTACGGGAAAAAAAAAAATCACCACCACACATATAAGTCAGTCATAAGGAAACTCAGTTACCGCCTCTGACAGGTTTGAACCTGTCTGTTCTCAGACAAGAAAACAAAACTTCAGTTTTCTTTAAGCCAAAACTGTACCCCCATCCTAAGTCTGCCAGGAAAGTGTCCAGCCAGACAGCATTCGTATTATAGGTTTGCTTTGTTAAAAATTTCCTCCTCAGCTCTAAATTAAATTGTAAATGAAGTTCACTGCTACAGTATATTTTTTCTCAATTCTGTCCTCTAGTGTAGGTGTTAAAACGAACAAACAAAAAGAAAAAGCTGCTCTTCCTTCCTCCCTTCCTTCAAGAATTAATGCTAGAGCCACAAGTACCTCAGCACAAGATCTATTCTTCTAAAGGGTGAATTTTGTGATTCACTGTCACCTGCCTTCCCTATTGCTCATAATTCCATTTCTTTGTCAAAGGAGTGTAAAAATCCTCACTAGACAAACTTGGGAGGGCGGGCGTCTCATTACTTGGATTAAACTAAGCTTTAACACTCCTTCTTGCATACTTTGCAAGATTTTGACGCTTGGACACATTCCTCGTGTTCTCATAGGACAGGAGCTCACCTCTGATCTGCCCCTTAACAGGGTTTGCTCCAGGGTCTTGCAGAGAAAGGAGTTGGAGATGCTTCTGGGAATGTGCAAGGCACTTCTGTACCAAAGGAGGCCCCATGCAACCAGGGTGGACGTATGTGCTGCTGCTCCTTCAACCAGTTATAAATAAGGCTGATGCAACTGCTCTATGTATAAGGCTGGAAATAAATTTCTCTTTGTAGCTATGCAACTGCAACAAACTTTTATAAGGCTATTTCATGATCTGAACGAACCCGCACAGTTTCTCCAACAAGGGCCAAATTCTTTGCAGGTTTGAATCCTCATCCAGAGACCCTTCTCAGAAAAGATGGCTCAACTGCTACCTTTTTTATAGGTGTTTAGAACTGATCTTTCTAAAGGCTTAGGAAATATCGCTGTTCTTCAAGAGTATCCAATAGCATAATTTGTGTTTCAGTAGGAAACACATTCAGACACAGAGCTTGCGCATGCATAAACCATTTCTGGAAGCACATACAAGAAATGGGTAACTGGGTGCCTTGAGAAAGGGGATCTGAGAGCTTAGATTTAGTTTTCACTGTAATCTTAGAATAGCTAAACATTTTCTATTTATCATATGTATGGTTAATTCACTAAATTACATTGACATTGCTCTTTAGTCAACAAACAATACCATGTTTATACCCATCTTTGTAACTATTCTCTCCCCCAATGCATTCCCCAAGGTAAGCATTGGCTCAGTTACTAGAAATAAAACAGAAGTGAAGAAATAAGAAATATTGCTAGGCCTTGTACCAGAAATGGATATCAAATGAAAAGAGTAAGCAAAGCAGAGCTCAGGGTGCCATGCCCTAATATCACCATGACAAATTAGAAAGTGTGAGTTCTCTGGCTTTTCATTTTACACCCCTCGTATAACATCTCTTCCCTGTCTCAGAATTCCCTCTCACATCTCACTGATTTCTCCTCTTCCTCTGTCCAACCCCACTCCTTTTCCTGATTTCTTTTTAAATTTTTTTCTCAAAAATCATAAAAGTAACACATTCTTACCATAATCAGTGTTATGATAAAAACACATAATGAAAATTTAATAACTGTTCACTCCATCCTAAACTATTTTGTTTCTGCTCTTCCACAACTTTCTCCTTTCACATATCTATGTACAGATGGCTTTTGCTACTTTTTTGTTTTTACAAAAAAAGAGAGAGAAAGACTAAAATGAGCATTCATATCACTCTTCAACAAGAATGTTACTGAGAAGTAATTTTATTTTCAGGATCCTAATGTGGATTCACATCCTATAATATCCACACAGAATCAGCACTGGTTGCCTATAGGGGAGGGGTGATTAAGGAGTACTAGGAAATTGTGAGGTGATGGAAATGTTCCATATATCATTTGAATTATTGACTACATAGTGGTCTATACTTGTTAAAATGCATCATATTGTACACTTAAGATCTATGGAAGAAAGTGATCTAGAAATATAACACCAACACTCATCATTAGAACATGTGCTCTGATGCATTTTCCCAAAGAATGTTCAAAAAGGGAACATACCGAGCATGTACTACACAGCAGGCCTTGGATGAAAGGCTTCATGTGCACCTCTATTTAATTCTAATAACTACCCTCAGGTATGCATTTCTAGGACCTCCATTTTATCAGTGAAGAAACGGAGGCTTAGAGAGATTAAGTAACTGGCTCAAAATTCCACAGCTGGGAAATAGCCAAGACTGAAATCCAAGTCCCTACGACCCTGGGGAAAAAAAAGGTTGTAACACATGCATGCCTTTTGACTCAGCAGCATTACCCCTAGCAATCTGTTCCAGGAAAAGAATCAGAAACTGATCCAAATAGCTATGTACAAGGATATAAACACATCATTATTAATAGTAAATTAACTTAAATGTACTATAAATTAAGTAGGTCTACATTATAGACCACTCTGTATCAATTAATATTAGCGTGAAAAGAGAATGTAAATGACTTTCATAGTATGAGAAAATGGTCATGACATATTAAATAAAAAGAAAATCAAGTTAAAAAATATATAGTACAGCCTCAATTTACTTCTTTAAGAAAATACATTAAAAACTTTAAGGCAATATATCTAAAAAAAATTATCTTTCAGTGGCAGGAACATAGGTTATTTCTTTTGGCTTTTTATATTTTAAATTACAACACTTACTGCAGTGTTACTTTTATAATTAAAGAAGACTATTTAATCCTAAAAATAAATAGGGAGAACCATTGCTCTCACTAATGAACACATACCAAATGAAGACTACATATACACATTTTTAAGCAAAGAATATTTTTATACAGCCTAGCTTGAAGATAGTCGCTTAATAATTTAGTGTGTTAATATTATTCGACAACCTACACACAACTGTAGAAGTGAAATCACCAGGCTTTCTACCATAGTCAAATGTGCAAAGCATATATGGTAGGTTTAAGGAACTTACAAATCAATATCCAGTTTATAAAATCATCTTGAAGAAATTACTGCCTTTGCTTTTAGCAGAAAAGCATAAAAACTGGAATAGATGACTGTTGAAGTCCTGTGAATATAGCAGACACTTCTAATGTAACTCTGAGAGGACTCAGCATTGCCTTAAGCAAAAAAGTGCACAAATTTGCCACAAATGTTATGGACCTAAATCATCAAGTGTAGCAACGTGGCAGAAGAATCATGGCAGAGACCACCACTGTTTCTCAAGCCTAAGAACTGTATGGCTCCTTTTAAAAGAACATTTGAAGAAACATTCACAGTGAGTCATTTCCTATGACATACTTCTCATTTGAGAATTACAGCCTCAAGAAATTGTGTCTTTATATAGTTGATAAGAGAATGATTAATATCATCAAAATAAAAATCCAAAATTTAAAAATTCTTGAAGAATGAGAACTATCATTTGAAAAATACTATTATGAACATTCAAACACTTTTTTTCAGTAGATCAGAGAAAATTCCCAAAAGACTTTCATATATAAAAAAACACTACTTTGAATTCTGAGCAAATCATGGGTTTGGATCAATAGAATGCTGGGGATGGACAGTGGGTTAGGCATGGTCCCTGCCCTCATGAGACAGCCCAGAGGCAGAAAGTGCTAAGGGAAGGCTATGACAGGATACCATGGCAGCAGAGAGGATGGGCACCTAACCTAGATCGAGGTTGGGGTGCTGGGTAATCTAAGAAAAGATTCCCAGGGGAGTTGACAACTAAGCTGACACAGTACCAATTAACAAGAGTTAGCTCGGCGAAGAGCAAGAAAAGGTTCCAGGCAAAGGAAAATGCACACGCAAAGGCACAGGGATTGAAGGAACTTGACAACCTTTATAGGTTCAAAACTTGAGGTGAGATTGCAGAGTTCCGCCACATACTGTGTGACCTTGAACATGTCATTTTACTTCCAAGAGCCTTGAGCTTTCTTATTTGTAAAATGAGGGTAACACCACTTACTTTGGAGAGATGTCACAGGAAGTTAAAATAGATTAAGAACTCCTTACAGAGGTGACCATCCTCATGCTCCATACATGTGGTTACTATTCCATATCGCACATTCAAGGCATCATCTCCCTCTCCTCTGCCCCAGTGCACTCTGCTCCAGCCCACTGTTCTCTTAGCCATTCCCTGACCTTGCACAGCACACTCCCCTCCCTTGCCACTGTTTCTTGCCCGAATTCTCTTCCCCCAGATAGTCAATATAGGGCCTGTTCCTCACAACACTTATCAGAGAAGCCTTTCTTAATCCTCTGTGTAAAATATTAAAACCATTCTCCCTGAACTTTACATTCCCCTTACACAGAGTTTTCTCCATAGAATTTATCACCTCGACATTCCCTATATTTACTTTGTTTATCTAAGTACCTGCACTAGAATTTAAGCTCCCTGAGGGTGGGGGTTTTGTCTGCTTTATTTCCTTTGTACTCCCAGAGCTTTGAACAGTGCCTGGCACACAGTAGGTGCTCAACACATATCTGTTAAAAGAATGAATACCCCAAGTTTGAGGACAAGGTCTTTCTTTATTCTTTTACTCTCTGACAGCCTGACGTACAAACTTTGTTTTGCGTCGGGTCACATCTCACAAGCACTTGTTCAACTGTACAGTTGAATCATTTTTAGAAGTAGCAGTGATCATCTGGTACCTAAAGATCAACTGACTTTTTATTGCTTAGCAAATAAATCCAATACTGTGTTTAATTATAACAAAGTAATATATTGCTTGGTCAACTTGATGGGCAGAAGAGCAAAACTGGTGGTTTAATTTCATTAGCCAGTGAAATCTATTACCACATTTATCAATTAGTTCCAAATAACCACAGCCTTTGTTGATGTAAAAGGTCCAACACTGATGAGGTCTGCCAGGATCAGTATTCTGATTTAACAAATGAAGTACAGGAAAATAATCAAAGTGTTCCAGGGCTGAAATTTCTGTCATTAATCTGAGTCCTTTCAGAAACCTCATTACTGGGGCTAAACTACCAGGATATTCACCTCTCTAATAGTCTGAAAAGGTTCTGAAATTCCCTTTAAATGAAAAACCAAAAATTTGCTTTAATACTGGAAAAGGTGAACTCAAAATGAGTTCAACTGCTTCCCCAAAAACATTAAGACGTAGTTGAAATTTAAACAAAATGCAAGAGTATCATCTTCAAGTCTTGCAATCTGTCTCATATGCTCCAAGGCTTCCTTAGAAAACTATTTTAAAAATTTATAAGTACATAGTAAGTATATTAATTACACACAATTTTAAGATATTGCTAAAATTCCAAGAAAATGATTTGATTTGAAAGAAAACCACAATCAGATTTAATTTACTATTAATAGATTGGTCTTCAGAGGGTTGGTTTTATATGGTAGAACTCCAATTTCTGGGAAAATTCCCTACTCCCAAGGAAGCATCTTGAGGATAATTTCGGCTCGAGCCAACGCATAAAGAGAAAACACAAATCAGCTTATAGCATGTACACAAAGAATAATCTCTTATAGTGACATGGCATGTTCCAAAGGGCTTTTGCATTTTTCACTTCCATTTGATTTGAATTTCACCAACACCCAATAGGGGAGCGGTCAATGATGCCCCTATTGTACAGATGGCAAATGGGCTCAAAATATTCAGCAACCTGGACCAGCATGAATCAGAGCTGGGTCTAGCACCCAGGTCTTCTGAAAACCATACCTAGCATTCTTTTTTTCTTGAAAGAATATACGTTGCCTCTCAAACTTTCTTTAAAATGAGAGATCTTTTTCTATTCTTTTATAGCATATATTTTAAACAGAATTGCACTTTAGAGACACTTAATTCTAAATGATGCAGTATATCAAGTTCTTTCTTTAAACCCTGGAATCCAATTTAAGCAGATTTCTAATGGGGCTTGGTTTTCTAGGATTCTGCCCTTGGCTCACTGCTCCATTTAATACATGCTTGCTGGTAAATCTCACCCAGTCCCATGATCTGAAGTAACAGCTATGTTCTGATGGCTTCCAAATTTTTAGTCCCAGCCCATCCTTTTCACTGGGCTTTGGACTCATATCTGCCTGCCCAATGAGCATCTCCACTGGAATGTGTCTCAGGTACCTGACATATTATTTCTCTAAATCTCATCATTTTCCCTTTCTGCCTAGATCTCTTCCTGGGCTTATAATCTCTCTTAGCTAATGGTACCATCATTCACTAAACCTTCTAAACACCTGGGAATGATCCCAGGTTTCTTCTTTACCCACTTGATCCATCCAGTCACTAAGTACTATTCTACTTAGTGTCTGTTCTACTTGTTAGTATCCATCTTAGGCTAAGTGGCCATCCTTTGTGCGTCTTTAATATCCTGGGCATACTCCAATTTTAGAACCCATCTGCCATTACTTATCTATGGGCTATCTCTCCTGCCCCACAGAAAGAACCTTAAAGGGAAGACACCACATCTACTCATTTTGTATACCTCTTAAGACAAGTGGGAGCTCAGAAGATACATTCTGAGCTCAGTTGCATTTCCTCATTGAAATGGAGTGAACAGTATTAAATGCCTCCAGACATCCTGATTAGCTTTTCACATCAGCAGTAAGTGGAAAACTGAAAAATTTTCTAACGGTGATTTTTTTTTTTCTTCAGGAGATGGAAAACAAATTGCAAGCGAGCCATCCTGAGAAAGCATCCATCTGAGAAGCAATTTACTGTCTGAATGTTTCTGACCTGAATTCCCTCATCTGTAAAGGAGAACTTGGCACTAGTTAACTCTTGGAAGTCTCATCTGGCTCTAATATTTCATAATTCCATTGTTGAAGATAAATACATAGAACTGGACACAAGGAACTCACTGTGAATGAAAGGCTCCCCAGAGATTAGCAACATGACAAGCTGTACCTAACTTTTAAATAATTTACAAGGAGTGCCTAATAAAATCTTGAAGCCAACAGATGACAGTCAACACTCTAGGATAATGAAATGCCAATTGTGGGAAGATATGCTTTCTGGTCTCCAAATACGAAAACCTTCTTTAAAAGCTCTTGAACTTGCCATGACTCCTCCTGACACTGGGCACCTGCCTTTGCTATTCCTTATCATGAATGCTCTTTCCTTCTCTCTTCACTGGTTACCTCAGCTTAAGAGTCATGATAAAACTGAACCACTATTAGAAGTTTTCATTCACTGCAATAATTCCTCTTCGTTGTTGCACTGGTCACAGTTTGAATTTTCTGTGGGTATGATTATTGAATTGATGTCTTTCTCCCTTACTAAACCATACTCCCCACAAGGGAGTTTTTGCTCTTTATTGTATCCATATCCTTGGCAGAGTTGAGGCTAAATAAACATTTGTAAAGCATCTCCAAAGGTTGTGTGAGGGAAGAGACAAGTAGCCAATGAATTTCACTTTGGGGGAAATGTCGAGCTATTCTAATAAGTGTCTGAGATGTCCATCACACCCTTGAAAAAAGATCTGAGGAGTCAAGGTGACAGTGGCAAAACAGGCACTGAATGAGGCTACCATCTGGCAGATCAAGCATGACAAGCTAAATAGGGAAACAGGAATATAACTAAAAAGTTCCAAGGTCCAGTAACAATATTGGGTAAGGTCTCACAGTCAAGATCTGATGAGAAAGTGACTAATGTACTGAGAACCCCATGGCTAGCATTTCCTGAGGAAACAAGGACTATGTGAAAATAACAAATGACAATCTGTAGCTGTCTTTGCAGCCAGCCAATCAAGAAAGAGGAGGCTCTCTTCTCGGAGGAGGAATGACTCTCTCAGGTGGCAAAGGGAAAACTGAGCTCCTAAATTTGACTTTCATCTTTATCTAAAAAGATGACTTTTCCTACTAGAATGAGTAGAATAGATGGAACTGAATTCCAATATAGGTGAAGTAACAGTAAGAGTCCAATATTCCAGGCTCAAATGAAATTCATTCGAGGACTCTGAAAGTCTGCTGATAAGAAATAGTAATAAGAAAGGTCCCAGGAGATGGGAATCAGACAGATGTCGCCACAGTTTTCGAGAAGGGGAGAGGAAGATATCGGAGAGCAATGATGCAAGCATGTGATATTTATCACTGACCCAACACACAAACTGATTTGGAAACAGATGACTTGTGAATTTAGACATGAAAGCGATGCTCAAAGAGGCGGTGTGGCCTCACTGGGGACTCTCCGAGCAAAGCTATGCTCAGCTAACTTCAAATCATAACGTATGGAGTCAGCAAGGCACCGGATGGTCTTTTATGATATCCTTGAGAAACAAGAGTCAGATGACATTAGAAACTGGTATATTCGTACAGATCCACCAGTTGTGTTTAGGGGCTAACTTAATAGATCTTATCTTGGAAGGATATTGCTAATCTTTCCAAATTCTAAATTGGAAAAATGGTGCAATTAGGTAGAGTTGTTCTCTCTATATGAGGAAAAATCAAAGGTGATTTTCTTTTAAAAGTTACTGTGCTCATATATGAGTATAACATGTCGGGTCTGAGAGCCTCTGTGGGCAGTTCCACATCTGGAGAATGGGACAGAAAATGACCACTGTAAATACTTGGAGATTTAGGACTAAATATCGATTATCATGTGTCCAAGAACCCAGCATGCCAAAAACTGTGTACAGCACCAAGTGGTCAGACTCATGAGTTGGAAATTACATGTTGAAATGTGCTGTGTGTTCAAGTGTAACATGGTAAGGAAGAATCAAAATTTAAACTGTGTTTGCCTATAAATTCTTCCTCACTCAATGTATTTTAGATACATTCCATGTTTTGTCAAAAACAGCAAATCCAACATGTGCTCGCTGGCTTCAGGAGTTTGGTGTTGAAATGACAAGATGGCAGAATTCCCCTTGAATGCGGCTTACGAAACATAATAGGAAATGGCACCTGTCATTCTAGAGGGCAGGTAAAATAGGATGCATGCCCCTTTGTTTCCCTAATTTTTCTGTAGGGCCTGACTTTAGAAAAAGTCAATGTCCATGTAAATTATTCATGAGCACTCTCTGGGCTCTCAATCAGCCAACAAGCCCAGGACAAAGGAATGAATAGTCTTTTTTTCCCTCAGCAAAGTGACTCATTGACTGCTTACTTCACAGCCTTCTCATTCTGGTCTCTGGCCCTTGGCAGGCTCTGGACCTTCCAACCAAAGGCAATGGGGAGACCCCTCTCTTGCTGTATCTCCCAGAACTGGGCTTCTGTTTCTCCATGAAATGCAAATGAACACACTGAGAATCAGGGTTAGAATACACCCAGAAAAGCAGAGAAATGTAACTGGCCTGTCTCTTCTCTCACAAGGCACAGTCTGGCTCAGATAGAGAAGTCATGTCAGAGGCAGCCTTAGGTACTACCTTCTAAAGTCCTATTGGACAATGACTTGCAGATGGTACCATCTTTATAATCTGCTGGAAAATAAACACTTTCCTTAAAAAAATCTCCCAAAGAAACAAACAACAACAATAACACTGTTTGGATAGGTCGGAGACAACGTCTAGAAAGATCACTTAAGTGCTGATAAAGGCCATCCTGGGACATGTATAATGAATGAGGCTGTCAGATGTTCCCAAGTTTCTCACTGTGCTCTTTAGATCAAATTCACACCCACTCTGTGACCCAAATGTGCCCTTTACTGTGTGTGAATTCCAAGGACCTGGCTTTCAAAGCTTATCCTTAAGACTCTGCTCTTAGGCCAGTACCCTGAATGAAATTAAATTATCCTGTGAAATAAATCCACAGGCTAAAAATAGCATTTGAATCTATCTTAACTAAATGTATTCCCTTCAAGGTCAGCCATAGCAGTTAGAGCCTGCACATGGGATTCAGGTCTAAGAGTAAATTTTTTAAAATTCTCAGAACTGAACTGCAGATACCAAGAACTGAAATCAGACTTATCAAGATGTGGACTGGATGCTGCTGCACCAGAAACTACACTGGGTGAAGGTCCATCCTCCATATTTCAAGACAAATGAAACACGCAGATTCAGAGGCAGCTGTGTCCTGCGAGGAAAGCAAGCTTGCTGCCATACAGCAACGTCACGTGGTACTCAAGTAAAATCTCTGAGATTCAAGAAAACACGTTTAGACTCAGGCTTTTTCCCCACTACTGTGGTCTGAATATTGTGTCCCCTCAAAATTCATGTTGAAATTTAACCCCAAAGATGATGGCATTAGGAGGTGGGCCTTGGAGAGGTGCTCAGATCATAAGGGTAGAGCCCTCATGAAGAGAATGAGTGCCCTTATAAAAGATGCTCCAGAAAGGTCCCTAGCTCCTTCTGCCATATGAGGACACAGAAAAAAGATGGCTGTCACCAGATACCTAATTAAGGCTAACATGTTAATCTTGGGCTTCCAGCCCCTAGAACCACGAGAAGTCAATTTCTGTTGTTTATAAACCACCTAGTCTGTGGTACTTTATTATAGCACTCTGAATGGGCTAAGACACCACTCTGTCTCATTTTCATGAAGTTGCCCTGTCACCAGAAGGGATATACGAAGCCCATGCTTTAGTGGTACCCTACATCTCTCCTGAGGAGACTGTGTAGCCCAGTGGTTAAAAACATAGTTTGAACTCTGGCTTCACTACCAGTGAGTATGCTGGTTATTAAGCCATTCTAAGACACGGTTATTCATCTAAATAACACAAATAATATTACTGTTATGTAAGCATCAGAGACTGTATCAGCGACCACTGCCAACTACACACTGGGCAGAATGCTGAGGCAGGGAAAATTACATTGTAGAGCCTCCAGGAGAACATCACAGCCGAGTTAAGAAAGCTCACAGGACAGGCTGTCTAAAGCAACCTGGGCCAGCTCTATGACTTAAGAATGAGTTTTGATTCCTGATTCCCTTCAAGAGGGTGACTCCCGCTGCTGGCCACCCAGCCTGGCTCCCAGCTCTGCACCCCTTCTCTACCTCACACCTGGAGCCGTGACAAAAGGGCTACATCTAGGTGATGTTTCAGAATCAACTGGAAGACATTGCTGTAGAGTGCCCGTTTTCTCCATTACTTTCCTACTTTCTCACGTTGTCAGTCAATCCTGCCACAATCTTTACTAGTCTCACCCCTCTCTTCTTGTTTTGACTTCTGGGGTATTTAGGAGTTGCTGTTTTTAAAGCTCTCTTACACCTTACTAACGATGTCAATTCTGTCAGGAGCTCACAAAAGGAAAAGCATTTAGCAAAGCTAATAAATAGCAAATTTCAATCGGGAAATCCTCTATGTCAACATTCATGCTCCGCTATAAAAGAATTCTTCTCAAAGGACAACAAGAATTGCATTTCGCGAGGAAATAAAGAGTATATGTGGCAACTAAGTTACAATGATTTGAAGAGAACTCTGACAACAGGGAAAATAGGAAATTTTAAGAGTAACAATCGTCTAACACTATATGATGCTCCCCATCCTACCTAACCTTCTGTCTGACTAAAGTTTCATGACAGCTCTTGAGCTCTGAGGCCAACAATATCAATCAGATTTCAAGCCCTGTCAGCATATGGTATATTGTACTCTAAAGATTATGTGTCATTAAATGGAATCATATAATACTTGGGAGGGGGCTACTATTGAGAATACCGTCAAGCAGGACACTGCTCATTGATAGCTCGTCCCTTAGATCCTCGGCTGGTGAGCCCCGCCCCATCTAACTGTGATTCTTGCTACAATTAGAGCAACAGTTACCACACCCTTTAGTTTAGGCATGGATTCTCAAAGTGGAATGATCACTTCCAACATCAAAACAGAAATAAAAAAGAGAGAGAGAGAGCGAGCGAGCGAGCGAGCAACAATGTTCAGCACCATCCAGGGTTTGGCTATCACAGGCTCTCAGCAAACCCTGGCTGAGCGGATCCACGAATAGTCTCTTCTCGGCCCGTCAACACCACATGGGGCAAGTTTCAGTTTGCAGGCAATGTTGATCACTATGTTATTCATTTATTCTAATGGACACTTAAACCTTTGTGAATTTAATTCCTAAAAGATTTCCGTTCACTATCATGAGGAATGGGAGGCTGGATGAAGCCAGCAGAGTGAACAGGGGCTGAATAATGAGAGGGGCTCCAAGCAACACTCACCTGTAGATGATGCCTTTCTCGTGTAGGAACATGAGGGCCGAAATGATTTCTGCAGCATAGAAACGAGCTCGTGCTTCGTCAAAACGGCGAGACTTCTGAATGTGAAACATCAGGTCGCCCCCATTCACAAATTCCATCACGAAGAACAGACGATCCTGGATACAAACACAAGAGAGGATCCAGTGTGGTACAGCAATCAGCCTAGAGTCCAACCAGCACCGCATTACCATGGGTCGTGGCATGGGGAGCAGAGGATGTCAAACGGAGGTACTCAGTGAGACATCCTGATGAGGGGCTGAGCGAAGCAGGATGGGTCGGTGGCATTAGACCCCTGGGAGGAGGAGGGGAATGATACCCAGATCGCCTTTGTCGCACACAGCCTTGAATTTCTACATTAAAGAAAAAGTGGAGGAGGTGCAAGAAGCCTTCGGTTCTAGTTCTAGCTCTGCACCTTAAATGCCACATAACCTTGCGATAACTTCTTCTGGACATTCAACATTAGTAAAGTGAGGGCGCTGATGCCATCCCTACCCACATTAGAGGTTTTTTATAAAGTGGAAGAGAGCAACATAAATCGAAAGGTACATGCCTTTCACCCGGAACATGCAGGGCTAATCACAGAAAGGGCCATCTAACAGGGCTCACACCTGGGCAGGGAACAATCACAGAAAAAGGAGAACACTTTGGACAAATCGGCCAAACAGCAGTCTAGTGACAGCCTCTGAAATCCCACTCAGCCCATCAGAAGATTCCTGGGTCAGGAGTGGAAACATAAAGACAAGGAGATGCCATCTCCGCCTGAGGAACTCTCAACCCAGCAGGTGAAACGGGCTCTTAAACAAATCGCCGACGCAGCGTATTGACTACTGTGCAAGTGGCGTGAAAAAGCGCTGTGGAAATTAAGACTGCTTAGTGACAGAAATGTTTAAAAAGTGACATCCCCAAGACTGACAGTGTAAAGCACTTTGTTTCAGGAACCCCTAAGACAGTGGATTTCCTCACTCCTTCTCACTAACATTTATGAGGCCCAGGTTAGCCAGGTGTTAAATCAGGTGCTGGGAACAGAGAGTAGACGGGCATAAGACAGACACAGCCTCTACCCAGAGAGTCTGGTGTGGGAGACACACGTTACTTAAGAAAGAAACAAAAGGTCATACAAATAAGCACATTTACAAATTCTGATAAATCCTGTGAAGAAAAAGTGGAGGAAGCAATGGGGATCTGGCCATCTGCCTGGGGGTCAGGGGAGGTGTCTGGGCGAGTGACATGTAAATTAAGGGCTGTAAGATGAGTGCGACCAGGGCTAATGATGAGCCCTTTCTGAGGAAGGAGGGAGGGTGGGATGTCATTTTGTAAGGAAATTGGTATTTTACCAATTCACAGAGGAGGTTTGTACAAAGAACCCATCTTTATTTGCAGTTGTAAGTGCCACCAGCTTTGCTCTGAGTGTCATCACGCAGTGACAGCTGAGCAATAAACAAAGACCGTGTGTGTTCTTGCTCACCTCTCTATCTACCACCAATTTAATCGGGCCCATCCCAATCAGAAGGCGCCTCCTGTTCCTGATTTTAAGACCTAAATCAGAAGGGGGAAAAATCCCTTGTATCTAAAAAACATCTCTCTCTGACAAGAAGAAGCAAGAATTTCAGAGTGAAGGAGTAGCAAAATTAACACACAAAAAACCCAAAAACCAAACAGCAACACAACTCTTTAGGTTAGACAACATAAGATAGCAGCAAACAAAGACACAAAAAACCCCAAAACCAAACAGCAACACAACTCTTTAGGTTAGACAACGTAAGATAGCAGCAAACAAAGTACAGCAAGCTGACTAAGCTAATGGCCTTCCTTTGACGGTGACTGACAAGTGGAGGGGCAGCGTTGGGTGGGACAAGCTAGGATTAGCAATGGTGCTCTGTATTTTCTACACGGAAAGGACTCCGGTGGAATGAGAGGGTTAGCGATGGGTTGGGGTTAAGGGTAAACATGCAGTAGAGACACGTCTAAGAGCTGCATCCGCACAGGAAGTTGTATGCCAATGCTGTGTTCATTTGGAGGGGTGGCCAAGGGGTCCCAAAGATGACTCAGGTTATAAAACCACCTCGAACCACTCCATGGCAAGTAGGTCGGTTTTAGACATTTTTGTTCACCAGCCTGTTCACCTTCTTCATGGCCGTGACTGACGGTCACGTGAATTCCAGGAGCTTGAAATACCTGATTCCTGGAACTGGGTCAGTAGGTAAGAGGCTATTCTTTAGGCTGTTGGAATTCAGTGTACTTGGCAAGAGTTGCTACGGCAGTAGGAATCAAAAAGATGAGAGCATTCCAAGGGAAATTTTATCCATTTCTAGTGCCCCTCAAGTCATTCTCCTACCTCAAGTCTGAAAAGCCAGACCCTGGGCTAAACTCCAGTTCTCGGGGCGGAAACACTGCCTTCTAATCCTGCTCAAGCTCCTCTTTCTCAGCCCCACCCCCAACTCTGGGGGCAGATTCTCAGATAATGAGGGTTGGGGAGCTGGGAGGCACGTGCCTCTGTGATGCACAGCAAGGAGGTCATAAGCTTTAGAACTGCGAAAATATGAGTTTCTCTTCATTCGGTCTCATTTCTAACCTGTCTGGCACCACCTAGAACACTGGGGACAACTCCCATCTCTCGGACTACATGAAACTCTTGAAGCAAGCAGGAAGGGAAAACCAGCCAGCGGAGCGACACAATACGTAACGAAAAGTAATGGTCCGTCCTATCGAAGACCTAAAATAATGTCACAAGGTAGAAAAATAAAAACCTGTTTATCAACTGTCAGAATACTTTTGCTGTGAGGAGCCCCTCTGCTTAAATATACTTCTCTTCGCCTTCTTTAAAATGTCTGCGGAGGTGGTTAAAATTCGGCAGCAATTTCTCTAAGATTTCTTTTGCAGAGGAAGAGATAAATAACAATGTCTTTAGCGTTTAGCAAAGAAGATCCATCATCATCAGGCGGTGGTAATAGGGAGGCGGGAGGTGAGGGAGGGGTCGTCATTAGCAATAACATTTCATTAAGCATGTCCTCAGGCGAGGAGTCTCGAAAGGGTGCAGTAAACAGCAGTGGCGGCTGCTGCGGGTGGCCATGATGGTGAATATGTTTTCCGTTAAGAACCAAGATCATAAATGTGAATCATTTCAGTTCTAGCCAAAGATGCAAATATGCACAGAAAGGACAAAAAATCCCCATGTAGTATCAGAAGTCAGCTTTCAGTTGCGGGATCTGGGATGACATTTACCCTTTATTTTTTTCCAGTATCTCTGAGGATTTCTAGAAGTGTGAATTACGTTTATAGTTATGATGTAGGGAGGAGGCATGAGAACTAAATGTTAAATGGAGCTGTATTCAGAGCCTGCTAAGTGCTCCCAGAAACCTACCGAACAAAGGAAGATTTCTGCTGGGATTACTCACAAACCATTTACCCATACCCCAAAGGGAAAACAGAGTCTTTAAGTCATAAGCTACACAAAAGAAACCCAAACATTCACTCCCTGCCACTAGACCATAGCACCAATAAAGCAAAGGCAGGGATTGGTAGCATGCCTTTAACACTGCATACCCATAACATCGAAGGAAAACAGGTAAACAAAGTCTTCGAACTGTAATTCATAGAAACTAAGAATGATATATAAACTGAATTCCTGGACAACTCAGGGTCCCTCTCAGTGTCTCTTGTCAGTCTGTCCGTCTGTCTCTCACTCTCATTCTCTGTCTCTGAGAGGAGGTGCACTCTGTCTGTGGTATGTTATTCCTTCTCTAACAGACTTTTGTTTCTAACTCTGGTCGTGCACTTGAATTCTTTCCCGTGCACAGGCAAGCCCCTCACCCTTTCTTTCTTGGTGCGAGACTCGAGTCCCCTCACGGGGTTCGTTCCATCTTGCATCAGTTAGAAACAAAGCAAAGTCACATGGGCTTCCTTCATATTTTTCTCCTTTTCATTTGGAAGATGAGAGATGGAACATTGAAGAGGTACAGTCTGAGCCTGTCTTAGCAGTCATTAGGCAGGGGAGGAGGGAAGCAGCTATGGAGAGAGGGGCCTTCACACCTCTTGCTGCCCACTAAAAGCCGCTATTAACTACCTTCTCCCTTCACGACCTTTCTAACCCTAAAGTAACCAGGCCATCAGGCTTGTTGGAATGACATCCAACATGAGACCCACCTGGCTCTGGCTTGGGGCCCAGGGTGCCACTGGGAATACGGGGTCTGCATTCTGGAATGGAGGCTTTCAGAGACCTTTCACTCTTCCTTGAAGGTGAAGAAGGAATATTTTCTGAGCACACACCATGTCAGGCTCTGGGTGGGGACCAAGTATTGTAAATTGAATGGGACCCCATGCCTGCTCTCAGGAAGCTCACAGACATGTAGAGAGAGCACATCACCTCAGTGTGCTAAGTGCAGCGGAGGGGCCTAGAGGGTGTCATGGGACACAGAGCAAGGGTAGCTGAGCAGCCTGGAGCAGGATTTGAGGAAGGCTTCTAAGAGGGGCCAATTCCCCAGCTTGAAGGATGAGGAAGCATGAGTCAGCCAAGAGTGGGTATGGAGAGGGGAGGGATCAAGGAGAATGAACAGCTGAGGTGTCCAGTGTGAGGCAGGGGGTAGTGACCGCAAAGGGAGACATCCTCCAGTGCCGGGGCTGCTGAGTGCGGGGTGTCACTGTAACACATGCTGCTACTTTCATATCAAGTATTGGTAGGAAAAGCAAAAGCCTAGTTAGGGTGCTTCCTTCCACCCCACTCCTTGGTCACCCACAGCTGAGAAATGCAGGTCTCGGTCCTCCTCATATACAGGACCCTCCTGGTCTCAGCCACAAGCAGAGGCTCAGCGTCTCAGCTAAATCAGGTGGCGGCTATGGGGCTTGGCTCGAAAACGACACCTGTAAGTGCTGGAACCTTCCTGAGTCACGCAGTAAAACAACATCAGCTACAAAAACGAGTCACTGCAACTAAGTGCCACTCTGATGACATGAATTCCCTCAACCCGAAGGACGCCTTTCACACGCGCGCAAAAGCCCTTTACAACGCAGAGACCTGTATCTGAAGTCCTGAAAGGAGGCGGACGATAACCTCCGCCTTCCCTGCTGCCCTCCGGCTGTGCCGTTCCAGAACTGGCCTCGCTGGTGACTTGGTGAATGCTAAGTCATACTTCACACACGCCGCTGCGAAGCGGCTAGAGGAAGCACGTCTGAGTCCCTGTGTTTAGGGGGGTGGGCAGGATGGATGGAGGGTGCCATGCGTCACTTTGTGGGCAGGGGAGAGCTTCCAAATCCCACCCTGGGCAGCGACAGCACAGACAGCTGCTTCTGTATGTAAGCCTGTGTAGACAGTCATTCCGGTTTTTCTAAAGTCCAGTTTCCTAGAGTCTGAGCCTGGACACCTGCCCAGGTTTCCCAGAGTCCCCTAGCTCCTCTAAGGTCAATCCTGCCCTAACCTTCCTGGTAGGAAACTAAGGTCCCAGAGACAGGTTTAACCACAATTCTAAAGCCAAGGGGCCCAGCCCTTTGTCTGCCCCTCCCTCCTCTTTTCTGTCCCTGATTCAACCAACCACAAATACAAGTCATTAAGACAGGTGAAGAACACCTCGGGGAATAAAAGCAACTCCTTTGTCCCACGCCCTGCTGGTGAGTTACAAGAGGCCAAGGAACTAGTGCCTGGTTAAGAATAGAATTCCTGTCATCACCTGCCGGGTTCCATTAATCTTTGACAATCTGGGCCAAGTCTGCCCTGGCTGTTGTCAGTTCAGGGCTGTTACTTCCCCAGGCCTGATAGTGGCTGTGAGTAGAAGCTGTATGTATTCCCTAAAGCCTCTCGTAAGGGTTGTTGTTTAGGATGTAAAACTGATGAGTAATTGTATGAAGAAAAGTTCAAGACAAAACAGCTGGGCTGATGAACAGTGATACGCTAAGATGGTGCCTGTGACAAGATGATATCACCTCAGGAGGGTGACTGCAGAGTGAGCATGCGCCAGGGTCAGTGTGGTAGACCTTTGGGGGTGTCTGTTCAGCTCATTGATCCCTTTCTCAGAGAACTGCCTGGCATGGTCATGTGGGTGAATGCTGGACATCCTGCAAATGGCTGGCTGGATCGGGCTGGGCCTCCCACAGTCTCCCAGAGAATTGGAACTGAGGTGGGGAGGTTCTACTCTAGGTTGTGCTGTGGGCACAATATGAGGAAACAAGAATTAGGAAGCTGAGGCTGCCTTCGTGGTGTGAATGTGAAACGTCTGGGTATATCAGAGAGGTAACAGCCCGGATGGATGGACAGATGGACAAGGGAGAAGAGTGAAGGAGAAACACAGAGGAAGGCGAAGCCAAGAGCTCAGGGAGCGCAGGGAGCCCAGAAGGAAAACCTGGGTTTCTCACGTCTTTCAACTTCAGATCCCTGGCAAAGCCCGGCGATTCCTGCCCTTGGCTTCCACGATACACCTCCTTTACTCTGAATCTTTATTTTTATTTGTCCCATTTTACAGGACCTTGGTTCAGCTGCTTTCTGTTAACTTGCTACCAGGAGAATTTTAACTGAAACACACCAATATATAAGGGGTGGAGGTTTCCTTATTTATAAATCCGGGGTCATAATGCTTATAACTACAGAGATCGTGTGAGGATTAAACCAGAAGCAAAGTGCCTCCCACAGCACACAGGCCCAGAGAAGAATCTCGACTAATAGAAGCTATTGTACTACTATATCACACAGAGGGGCTAAGCTAACTTCAGGAGAACTTGACCCTAGCACCTAAGTCCTGGTGTTACCAAGGAGAAGCACAGGGCAGGGGTGAGGACCGTGGGCTGTGCAGCTAGGGTGCCTGAGAGGAAAAAAACGGCTCACGCTGTGCTGTACTTACTTTCTTTCTCTCGAAACTCTCATCTACCAAATGGGGATGATAAGATGACTGAACTCACAGGTGTGTGAGGATAAAATGACTTAAGCTAAGAATTTCAAACAGTGCCCATTTGAGACATTATTATTATTGAACTATTATTATTATCCTCCTCATCATCCCACCTCCACTATCGCTTCAGCTGCTGCGGCCACCTGCTCCTAGGACTCTGGCCCCTTGCGGGGAGCTGCGGCATGCTCGGCCATGACCTGCCCGCTGTGGAGGGAGAGTCGGTGCCTCACTCGTGAAGTGTGCAGACTGGCAAGTAAACAGGAATGAAACAGCAGCCAAAACAGCAGCTGCAGCAGCTCCCTGACTCAGTGTGGGACAGGGAACTAGAGGCTTCGAGGATGCCTAGGCCAGCTGCTGAGGTGCAGGGGCATTTCCGGAGACCATATGGTCATGACCTCGACCTGGTAAAGAGGACTTTTCTTTCTGAGAAGTTAAAGTTAAGCAAAGGGTTACAAAACTAGATTTGGTAACCAAAACACGGTGACCCAAGTTTCAGTTCCGGTAGGTTTTCTAATTTTCTATTATCAGATGATAATTCGTATTCTCTACTTTAGGAGTTTACAAAGCAAATGTGCTCCCCTGTAGACTGCAAGCATGTTACAGGGAGATTTTTTGTAGTTGCTATTCTCTTCTATAAAGTTGATTTATTCTTCTCAACAAAATGAGAGAGATTTTCTGTTTAAAGCAAGAATCCATAGTCCCTACGATCTACAGATATACATTTTATTTGAAGATATGACAATGAAGATGCAGCTTACTTTTTGAAAACGATTCAAAGACGAGAAACAACATTGAAAGTTAATGGCTAATTTATTTATTGCTTTAAAGCAATGTCGAGCTGGGAGCCACATCTAGACTTATTTGCCCAACTTCCAAAAATTGCTTTGGAATTATTTCTAAATGAACAGCACATTAACCCTGTATCAAAAGCTGCAGGGTGCTATTGACCGGCTGTGGACGAGGAAAAGGAAACCTCCAGAAACAGCACTGTGTTGCATTTCTCATAAGTGCCCCTCGCTTATAATTTTTCTCCGGCGAAGACATCTATGAGGGTGAACAGAAGTTCAAATCAACAGGAAACAGTCACTGACGTCAAAGAAGTCACAGTGGAAAAGCACCCCCATGAGGAAATCTGATTGCACCATGCCTGAACTGCAAACAACTTGAATTTAACCACATTAAGAATGATTACAAAGTCTTCAAGGGAGAAACAAGGAGATAGAATCTAACGGCTTTTTCTCTTTATTTTTTGACTAACCATTTTGCGCGGCCCAGAAGGCAGCAGGAGTTAATTCAATCACCCATCAACCCCTCTGTCAAGCCCATGGGCATGATACAGCCTGCCTGAGCTCAGACAGTAGTCTTTGGGAAGGAGAACTATGTCTCCAGTATAATAAACCTTAGGAACTTGCACTTCAAACCTGGAGGAACACACAGCTCTTTTCCAAGACCAATTGTTTTTCTGGTAAACTGGACACACTATCGCCATCTCTCTTGTAATGAAACTCGGCAAGGCTTACTGGCATATATACCAGACTAGGGAAAAAAGAGGCAATCTAACTTGCAGTTGAACACATGATGAGGCACCTAGGCCAGGGTGTTCTTAAAGCATAAATAAGCAGAAAACGTCTGATTGGGGATATAGAAAAGTCGGAGCACGTCCTCCCCCCTGGCGGAGCCCCTTTGGTATCTCTGGTCCACATACATCTCGCCCAGTATTGCTGTGCTGGACTGCACTGGTTGGGTGCACTTGGTCTTGTTTTCTATTGAGGACCTGAAACCTTTGAAGGGAGAGCCCAGATGCTAAATTACGTATCTCCAACACCACCGAGCATAGTGCCTGGACCCCGGTGAGGGTTAATAAAACCTTCAGAAACTAACATGGCAGGAGGCCATTTTGGTTTCCTGATACAATTTAAACCAGAACATTAGAAAAGCTGGAACAAACTGCCAAGATTAGTTCTATCCATCTACTTTATGTAAGTAAAGGGCAAAGAAGTGAAGGTACCTTGCCTGTGGTTAAAACAGTTTGTGGAAAAGTTCAGAAAGAGAAGTGGGTCAGCTGGATGCCACTTCACTTCCCTTTATTTATAAAGTTTTGGTTTTTCTCTGTTTATAAAAAGTAATTGTTTGTAGTTCAAATGTAATTATATAGTGCATACATGAAAAATGAAGGAAAAATAAATGCAATCGCCTTATCTTGACACCCAGAGACAGAAGTCCAAATGCAAGGAAAAACAAAATTATTTATGGCTTGTAGCACCCAAAGAACTGGAGATTTCAGGGCAAATAAATTTCCAAGGTGATTTTGACGAGAATTTATTTTCCCCTTGTGTCCTACTTATATTTAACATTCTATAGCATATTTAAAGAAGAGAAAATGAAAAACCTATCTTTCCTTTTTCACTTATATTACATAATAGTTCCCGATGTACTTAGCCATCAAAACCATGATTTTTTAACAGTTGCATACTATTCCCAATGCCATTTCTATTAAGTCCTATAATTAGCTGGACTTCTAAGTAAGTTAATGGAAATAAGGGGATATGGTATTAATAGTCAAGTCCCTACACTACAATAAAGATCATTTTTATTAGCCTGGAAAAATAAGCATCTCAGAGCAGATTATTGCTAACTGAATACGGTGTTTTAATTCTGAATTATATTCACAAATCAAAATTCTGAATTTAGATTCACAAAGAAGATATCATAGATGATTATTTTTTTTAAAAGATTTAGTCACAAGTATGCACAATAGGATTCCTTTTAATCAATATTTTTCATAGACCAATTCTCTTTATAAAGATTTTGGTTTAAGCACCAAATAGGAGAAGGTCTACTGAAGACATTTACAGATTTAGTTTGCATAGGGCTATAGATAAAGAGTAAAAATGCCATTTTATTTAGATCAGTTTTTCATGACAGTGGTTCCTAAACTTCGCAACCTCTTGAAGAAGCCAAGATTTCATCTCTCTCTCTGATCTGTGGATGAATTAGATAGACAGTTCTGCCTCATGGGAGGGGATTCTGGGTTACAGTTACCTGATTAAACATTTTGCCCAGTTAGAGTGAATCTGGCCAAGGATATCCCACATCTGCCTTGAGATGGTGCCTGGAAACCTGCCAACCAAGAGTCTGTCCCGTCTTCTGTTCTACAATGTGCAATGCCTGAAGTCTCTATTTGGAATGTGCATCCCACGTGCAGTTCTGAGTTTGGTTCCTCCAGTGCAGCCTCAACACATTCCCCTCAGGTCCTCTGACTGGGGAATGCGATGTGTTCAAGCAAATGATTCCCCCACAATCTCTTCCCAAACCCTTTTTGCAATATGGATGAACTACTGATCTTCACTGCTCATTGAGGAAGAAAGATGCAGACCATACTGTAAAAGTAGAGAGACCAACATAAAAGGGGCTAAATAGACTAATAAGATGAGTGGCAAAGTAATCAGAAATGGATTAAAAAGTTTACCCAGAAGAGAGGACATTGTGTTAACCTTGTGGAAGCTTCAGTTGGTTAAATGGAATTCAGATGGACCCTTTAAACCCTCAAGGATGAGAGTGGAGCCTAAGATCGTACCACTGGATTTTATGCAAAGTGAATTCATCATGTTCCATTTCCCCAGGCTCCCAGCTGGCCAGAACTCTGACCTCTCCTCTCATTCTTACCCTAAAAAGTCCTACCAGCTTCACCTCCTTCAAGTCTTTGACTTCACTCCCATGACCACTGCCTTGGAGTAGGCAGGTCCAACAGACCATTGGTTCAGGGTCCCTACCAGGTCTGCTACCCTCAGTTTCCTTCTCCTGCAGACAGATGCCAGAGAACACCTCCTCAAATGCAAATCTTATATTGCTCCTTGATTTGCCAGATGGTTTCATCTCCATGATTGAGTGTAAGCTCCTTAACAGATGTCAGACCCATTATGGCTTTGCTTCTTCATTAGTACCCACATTTCCTCTCCTGCAATCCTGTTGCATCAAGTTATTTGGACGTACCTAAGCCCATCATACATTTTAATTCTCTGTGCCTTTGCACTAATGTTACCTCTGTCTGGGAGGCCTGTCCCCTCCCACCCATCCTGTGACTGTAGGGCTCTTATTCATCCTCAAAACACAGTTCAGACAGCCCCTCCCAAGGACCAGGTTATGACTTTCTTCTATCTCACCGTGTTATGGGTACCTGTGTTTAGGATGATGCTGGGCTAAAAGTGACTAAAGGGTAGGTTCACCTTTTGTTCTCTCCGATGTCTTTGGTCCCTGACACTTAAGTTCTCAGTAAACATTTACTGAGTTGAATTAAAAATGCAAAATAGGTATAATATTACCATTCAATATAGAAACAGCCCATGTCTTTAGTGGCTAGGGTCCACTTTGAATATTTAGAGACCACTCAGGTTAGAAGACAGCATCTAAGGTATCTATATCTTTAACTTAAAATGACAAAAGAAAGAAAACAGCAATGTGCTTTCCCTGAAGCACACTTGTATCGCTACCAGCACATATTTTTCATTGGTTGATAAATGTTTCTTAAATCTTTGATTATTACAGATAGGCACCTCTGTAAGTTTAGGGTGGAGATGATTTTCAGCAAATGCCACTGATTCCACACCTTGATGGTAAAGTGGAAGTATAATCACCAAATGTCAAAACAAGAGAAGCTGCGCTATTTCAATTGCTTGCTTTCAAACACAACCAATTTTAAATACATGCTCACTTTTGCTCCCTAAATGCTCCCGACTCAGCTGCTGATTCTGCCTTATCACAGCAGGCTTCATTGTTCAGAAGCGCTGGCAGCGTCCTAACCCTAGCTCACATTCCACTGACCCTGTACACCTCTGCTGTCCCCTCCCAGCCCAAGGATCCAGTCCCTGCAAGTGCCACAGTGCAGCCACTGGTCGCCGTTAGGGCCCCAAAACAGGAACTTTGCCTGTGTATAGACTCAGGGGGAAAAAAGATAACATTTATAATGCTTTCATCTCATAAGGAAAATTTGATACACTTTGCTTTGACACAAAGTGATCTTCTAGCCCACTTGGCTCTCATATCTAGGACAGACCACCTGACATTTATGTAAGGCAGTGGTCTTTAACTGGGGAGTCCTCCCCTCCAGGGACATTTGGCAATGTCTGGGACATTTTTCACTGTCACAACAAGGGAGGTGCTGCTGGCATATAGTGAGTAGGGGGTGCCACTAATCCTACTATGTACAAGGCAGCCCCTCATAACAAAAGATCACCCCACCCCAAACATTAGTAGTGAGCAAATGACATCACACTATACAAATAAGAGAAATTTTCTTTTTGCTGAGAAGGTTGAGAATTCATTAGCCATTTGATTATTAAAACTATTAGACCTGTTGGTGAGGGTCAGGGTGGTGGGGGTAAGGTTCTGAGACAGGTGGGAGGAAATTTCCTGCTTCACATCTGTCCTGAAGCCTAAGTATGGAGGGATAAACCGAGTCAACTGATCAGGCCCTCAATTCTAAAGGCTTCTGGAAGAGAAACTTAACTAGTCTCTAGGTCAGTTCCACCATATCTGTTCCCCACTTTGTTGGCTGTGTCGAACTCCTCTGGAACCACCTTTCACCACTGGCTAGAAGGTCTGGGCTTGCTGCAGGCATGGGCTAGCTCCCACTCCACAAGGAGACCAGGGCTCAGTGCTCCCTCAGAGTGAGGAGGTGAGAGGGGAGGGAGACACGGTCTGCTGCACAGAAAGGGAGAAACAGGTGTTGGGGGAAAAGTGGAGTTTTGCTGGAAGGAGTTTCCTTTTTTGTTTTGGTTGGGATTACATGTGACATCATTTTAATGTTTACACTACCATACACCATAAGAATGGAATTAAGACTCTGGGAGGAGATCCAAGACTCCCTCCATAACACCTAAGTGATAAATCATTCTAAAGAAGTGGGTAGGAGTGAGCTTGAAATACATACAATGCTCTTTTGCTCCACAAATATACTAAAAGTTGGACGCCTTGCACAGAAGGCAAACAGGAACTCCCTGGGTGGCCCGAAAGAGAAGACTGGACATGCCAAGGTCCTCTGGCAGAGTGGAGAGGGTCTGCAAGGCATTAGCTGACAACCAAAGGCAGGAAGAGCAGAGTCAGCCTCAATGGCACAAGGGTTAATGCAGGGGGAGGGGGCAATGTCTCCGCAGCCTTGTGCTGGGATGTCAGTGAAGAGACCAGTCAACCCAACAGGACAAGGAAGACTACAAATAGCAAAGGTGAACAAGGAGAGCAAGCTGGGCTGCTGCTCTTCCCATTACATCTCCTGCTTTGGGTCCCCCAAGTCCAGTGGTGCCAATGGAACCCATCACACCAAGCAGAGGCAATGCCAATAGCTTGGACCTCCTCCTAATCTCTATCAGGTGCTAAATTCACTGCATCCTACAGAAAAAAAAAAAAAAAAAGCCGCTTCATATGCACATATAGCTTCAAGACAAGTCCCTTCTAAGCAGATGGCTGCTCTGAGCCTGCCTTAAATAGCAATCCCTGAACTACTATGGTGACCAGCTACATTCAGCACAGGCCGTTCAGGGCCATGAATGCCCCAGGAGAGCACCAGCTCTGTGAGGCCAGGGTCTCCTCTGTTATTCACCGCTGTGTCCTCCGGGCTTATAACTTTGAAAGCACTCGGAGCACATTTGCTGAATGAATGAACACCTTTGGTCCTCACCTGTCAGTGGTCAATTCTCTATTTTTCCAAGTGGGCGAAGTTTAAATTGAAAGACAGAGCCGATTTGTTCATGAGAAGCAGGAAAAGTTCTGGAGCGTAGAAGAGATGGGTTGGGTTCTTAGCAGGGATGAAGTAATCATGGAAAACCCAAGTATTGCAAAACTAGACTACATTATGGCTCGTGATTTCCACCAGAGTCGTTGGCTTTTTACACTGCATGATTCTGTTTCTGGGTGGGGTGGACCCACCGCAGCTGCTCACAGGTGCAGCTGCAGGCCCTGGCCTGGAGGTCCCAGTCAGTGACAGCAGGCGTGAAGCCAGCTTCCTAGGGAAAATCTCAGGCCACCCCGGAACGCTATTTAAAGCTCAGATGCTGGTTGGTATGTCAGTCTTACAGCCACTCCTCAGTTGCACTTCTTAGGAAAGACTGGCACGTGGGTAAGGGTGTCCCCCAGAGCCCAGTGTTCATTCTCATGACCTTTCCTCTACAGTATACAGACTGCATTTGCTGCATGCTGTCTATTGCACGTGGCCGTTCCTCATGTATTATCTTCTCTTCCCAAGTAGACCGAGGATTAAAAGAACGATCTCCTTTGCCTAGCACTCAATCACTGTGATCCTGGATTGATGGACTTCCCACCAAACTATCTGTCAGAAAGCCCGTCAAATTCTCATCCCTGGAGCCATCCCTAGCACTTCGGCACAGGGCCCTGTGGAGGCCAGAGTCTGTGTGGTTTGGCAGGTGCCCAGTCATGGTCATGGTCTCCTCACCACAGAGCTTCATCCATCATGGGGCCAGTCTGACCCTGGCAAGCCTCGGATATGCAAAAGAGATTGCACACAACCCATGAACTATCTAGTCAAACCCGGGGGAAGGAGTGGGGGGGTGTGGTCTGTGCAAGCTCTAGGTCACCAATGATGACTATGGCCGGTTGCAACTGAATAACCTCAAGCTGAAAAACATGCCAACCCTTTCAAGCCTCTGTCCCACCAAGCATCCTGGCAGTCCTACCCAAAAAGAGCGAGCCAAAGGAACAGCATGAACTTCAGGTTCTCTTATTTCCGACTCGTTTTCACGGCCCTGTTTACCACAGAATGTTGGAAAGCCTAGAAGCGCAAGAGGACAGAGGCAGAGGTCCCAAATAATCCCCCTAGAAACCCAAAGACTGGAGATGGCCTTTGTGCATTTTGTCCCCAGATGGAACATTATTAATAGCTGGGAACATGCCCAACTGGGAAACACCATGTTCTGGCTCGTTTTCTATTTTGATCTGAGCCAAAGGCGAACTACGACAAATGACCCATAAGCAGACCAAATTGTATTTGTGGCAGTCATTGCTTAGGGAAAGGAAAAAGCCTAGTTCCAAACATATAACATTTCCTTAGGTAGTTCCTAAAAGGCCACAAAACGACATGTAGATAGTGGAAAACTGCCTTAATTCCTGCCTAATGTCACTATTCTCAGCAATATACATTCCAGAGGAAGCACATTTCTACTTTTGGTATAACCGAAATGACATAGGTTATTCAGGTGGACGACCTGGTTAAAAATCTATGGTCTGACTCTTGCCTGTTGTGTGACCTAGGGCAAGTTATTGAACCCCCTGGACCTCAGTTTCCAGATTTTTAAAATGAAGATAATAGTATCTATACCTCCCTGATGACTTTGGGTATTAAATATTTCATTCAACCTATATTTACAAAATGCCAGAAAGTGCAGTTCTCTCGACATCAGTAATGAATATAAGTATTTAGAAAATGCCAGTGTCTCAAAGAAGAGAAGCTGCCACCACTCCTGTTTCATTCTTCACCCATCCATTCTGCAAAGCCGATACCAGTTAGGCTCTAAGAACTCACGAGCCATCCTAAGGCACTAACAGGGGCCTCTGCGGAACCCTCCTCCCAGCCCGAGGCTCACTTTCAGGTCCCTAATGGAAGAGCATAGGATTTTGGTAGCAGCGTTTATCCAGAAAAAAAAAAAAAAATCAAAGGTTGGCAACCTTCCTAAAGACAAGGGAGCTCTTAGCTATCAAGCCAGAATTAGAACTCTGAGCTCTCGTATACTGAAGGTTGCGGTGTAGTCACCTGCCTGATGAAATTCTGAAAGATTCATTCCAGGGCCACATGACTGTCTCGCTATCTTGTCTTCTGTCTCTCTATCTCATACACATACACATACACACACTCCTTTGCTATTCTCTAATACGATGATAATGGAGAAAATACGAGAGAGAAAAGAATGTTCCCTTGCACTCATGTTGCAAGGTGATTTTCACAACCTCGTTTAGGTACGATTTAAGTACACTAAAATCATTTTGCACAAGTTATGTAAACGGACGGCATTTAGTTCACAAGATTCCTGGACTCCCCAACCTTCAAAGGCAGGATTTCTGCTTTGCTGACTGACTCTCACGGAGTGGCTTCTTAAGGCAAAGCTATGCCCCTGCCAAGTGCCCCGCTTTGTGTCGGCCCTTGGAGGCTACATCCTGCAGACCCCGTTAGCAGCCTTAGCAGCCAGATGTCCTGAGCAAAGAACCAGCAGGCAGAGGAACGGGTGGAGAGTGAGAACACTGGGCTTCGGGCCCTGTATAGGGAGTGTCTGTGCATTCTGTGGCCCACCTGAGTGTGGCAAATCGCAAGTGCAAACTTGAGTATTCCCCCAAAAAACGAGGCTCTGCAGTGGCTCATCTCTCCAACTCGGCCCCAGGTCCTGCTGCACTGAGGCAGTTCTTGGGCCCGGGCACAGCATGTCTTATGTTTCCCCAATGGAAACCGTTGCTTCAATAAACTGGGTCTCTGAACAAAGGCTGAATGAAGCATCTGACCAGCATTTACTCTGCCACTCCCCCTCCTGCTATTGCGGAGTCTTTGTTCTTCTCTCTCCGGGCACTCAGCTGAGGGCTCCAGGAGGAGAGCCAGAGTGGAGAGACCCTGGGAGCTGGGGCTGGGCCGACCCGATTCCAGGCCATAAACGCCAGGAGGCCCAGCTGCTGACACAACAGGCAGTGATGATGATGAAAGCAGTGTGAAGGAGATTTAACCTGAAGGAGCAGCAAAGGCAGCATCCACCAGGCCTGCACCCCAGGATGGCTTAATAATGCCTCCTATCCCCAGTGTTAAAGAAATATAACCACACTACCAAACTGGTAAATAGAGAAAAGGACAGAAATCGCCCGTAATTTTGCTAGCTCACTGCCACGCCTTCCTTCCAGCTGTTTCTCTGGAGGAGGGGCCAGGGGTGCCGGTTCAGCTTGGGCAGAACCTGATACGGATACATGCCAGCCAGCATCGCCGATTCTGTATTATCTCCTGGGCGCTAAGCTCCCGGTTCCAGCATTTACCATACTGAATCTGAGGCAAGTGACCTGACTCCTCAGTGCTTCACTTTATCGCGCAGCAAAAATGAAACGGTACTTATCTTACAGGGCTGTTGTAAGAACGGCCTGCTCTAAATAATCTACGTTAGGTGCTTGTGACTGTCCGACACACAGTCACTGAACTGCTTAATACTCAATTATTTCTTTACTGGCTGAAAATCTTCATCAAATACTATATTAAGTAAAGTTTTTACTGCTGAATGCTGAAGTTGTCACTAATATTTTTCTATTACAAGTCGCTGAAAATTAAACATCTGGATAGGTAACATTTATTTTATATTCTTTATGTTGTTGTCTTTGGCTAGATTACTGGAAATAAAATCAACGGATCCAAGAGTATAAATATTTTTATGAGTCCTAATTAAGATTATCAAATAATTCACAAACTATTAGGACTTAAATGTTACCAGAAACTCATAAGGATGCCAATTTAATGACATATTTGCAAGTAACATGCCATTATGAAAAAAATCAGAGGCAATAATTTATGGGTTCTAATCTTATGTAGCGAACTCAGTAAATTAATTTATGAAATTGGCTTATCTTTTTGCTTTTTCCAAGAACAAAAAGAACTTCAAAATTCCTACGTTGGGGTGTTTACTGTACTCTCCATGTGGGGTCTGTGCTGGCCACTGGGGAAACCCCAGGCCAGTGTTCTCTGGTGTGGGAAGGAGGCAGTCATCACCACAAAGAGCCTACTCACTTCGGCATACTTCTGCGCTCTCTCCTTTGGTCCTCACAGCAATCCTGTTTTCATTTTAACCATGAGAACTTTGAGGCTCAAAGGAATTTTCAGGTAGGCTCAAGCCATTCAGACAGAGTGTTTTCGAAATTAAAGCTGGAAGAACTCAGGTGTTCGGTTTCCAAGGCCAACACTGCATCCCTGCCAGCGGGCTGGAGGGCAGCCAGCGCAGGCTGGAGTTGCTTAAGCAGACACTGATTCAATGGCCTAGATGTGGTAATACGACAACACGTGGGCTGTTGCATCAGAGCAGAGAGCCCGGGCTCCACAGGCAGCCTGACCAAGAGTGGAATCTTGTCTCCACCACTTCCAGACTAAGGGACATTCTCTCTGAAAGCTACTTTCTCCTTTCCTCTGGGCTGCAGAGAGCCTCATTCCACTGGGCTGGACGTGGGAGGAGTGCTCCCTCTGCAAGGTTCTCCACAATGAAGTGAGACTTTGCGAATGGCTGGGGAGTGACTCCAACATGTCACTGCTCAACTCCTCAGGTTACCTGTTACAGTTCAGCATTACACACAAGTTAGCGTCTCATTTTAGAGGTGGTGCCCTGCCAACCCGGGTAGCTAAAACGTAATGATCTGCCTCCTGTAATTTCTCACAGCAACTAACATTTTTCTGTTCCTTAGAGTTTTTCGACAGTGGATGGCGATAGTCACGGAGGATTTCTGACAGGTGGATAGATGCGCAGCGAGTAAGTGCCAGGCGCATTATGGAGCCTGGTACCTCGCAAACCTGAGAGAAAGCACAAACTATAGCAAAATGAAAATTGTATATCTATCTCAGCATGAGAAAAACTCACTTGATTCTTTTGTTTCCCATCACTTTGTTTATCATCTGGGCTTAGGGCAAGGGAAATCCCCTTTGTCCTTTGCTTTGGAGATATCTGCCGCAAAACACAAGTTCTAAACCCTAACGTCAATGTTATCTCCTGTGGAGGAAAACAAAAATCACCTGGCAGTAACGACTGCCACCTTGTGGCCAAATATAAAACTGTCACCAGGAAAAATAGATTGCCCATGCCAACGAAAGTTTAACACAAATACATGGGAAACCCACGTGGTCACTAATATTTTGGTATATTGCAGAATTTATATTTTCCTGGAAAATTCTGCATTGTATAAGTTGTTTTCACTGGGCTCCCAATCCATTTCAGGTTAGTTTCTTGTTCTACTCTACAATAATGTACTCTAATTGTTGGTGACACCTCTGACTGCTTCTATAGAATCACAGGGACTTTCTTTTGTAGGCGCAAGTTCCCTGGAGTTGAGTATGAGACACTTACTTGTTATTCAAGTAACTTGAAACAACAGCCCATGCATGACCAGACTAGGCTCACTAAATGTCTATTAACTGTCTGACTCAAAGGTTATCAGTTGATTAAGATCATCTAACCTAATGCCACAGGAAACCATCTGCTCTTTGGCTCAGTCTCTGGGAAGATGACCTGAGCTGTAGCTGCCCTGCCATTTGATTGATGGTATGAGCAGGAAGCTCAAGCTTGAGACACAGGTACCACCCACCAAATGGTACTATCCTTCTTCACAAGGGCGTTTCAAGCCTGAGCTATCACCCCACTCCTCTCTGAGAAAACAGCTGGATGAGGCGGGGTGAGGCTGGGGAAGGGCTTTGTGTAGGCAAAGCACAGATCACAGGAAATAGCATTTCAGGGCTACTCAGGTAGAAGTGGAGGACAGTCAGAGCTGGAGCTCCAAAGGAACCACAGACCTCAGACATGAGAACAGAGAATCAGGAGCAAGGTGGCAGGGGCAGCAGGGCAGCAGAGAACCTAGTGCTGTCTGGAGGAGACACAAACCATGAGGAAGAAGGAGTGCAGGAGGAACCATGGCATAAGAAGCTATTAGCTGACCGCCCCCCACCCCAGCTCCTTCCAATAGGCTTGGACAGCATAGGAGCACATGCTGTGCATCCCCTTTATATACCTTCTGGTCTCCCAGATTCCAGTCTTCCATGCCCCACCCATTCTCCAGGCTGCACATGAGTCCCTTCCAACAAAGATTTGAACACAGGTGACCTCTAAACATATGCAAATGCTCAGCCTCACTCACAGTCAGAGAAATGCAAATTAGAATGCTGAAGAAACCATTTTTAAATCTCTCTGATCATCGAAATGACAGAGAGCATGCTGTTGGTGGCAAGGTGGGGGGAAATCGGCCTTCTCACACATGGTCTGAGAGCATGAATGTAGAAATTTAGCAAGCAAGTGGTAAGAGCCTGGGCTCTGCAGTCAGACTGCTCACGCCACAACCTCTGCCACTTGGAAGCTATATTTCTTTGCCTCAGTTTCCTCATCTGTAAAATGGGAGTGATGGTGATGGAACGTACTTCACAAGGTTACTGTGAGGCTTAAACGAGATAATACAAATCGATCACTTAGAACAGTGCCTAGTATATCGATGGTGATATGTTAGCTATCTTTAACCACTATGGGGGAGAGGTCCAATTGGACCCCAAATTTTAAATGCTTATACTTCTGACAGAGCAATGCAACTTCTAGTAGTGTATCACATAGAAATAACAGCACACTGTGTAAAGATAGAAGCACGAGGGTACTCACATTGACTTAAAAGACCAGGTGCAAACTAACATATAGCAACAGGAAACAAGTTAAATAAACTGTGTAATGGTCTTAAAATACAGCCATCGGAAAAAAAAATAAGGTGGCTAGGTATATACAAATATTAAACAATCTCAAAGATATATTATTACATTTTCAAAAAAAAAGAAGGTATAGAATGGTGGGCAATGTATAGTACCGTGTTTTTTAAATAAACATGAATGCATAAGTGGTATGAATGTATGCTGTCATGCAAAAAAGTCTTTGAAAGGCTACACATGAAAGTAATAACAATTCTTTCTTTCAGAGAAAGGATATGGGTATTAGGAGGATTCTTATATTACCTATTGCAAAAAAATTAGTTATATAGTTGAAAAATACAATCTCATATGTCATTTCTCTATTTAAATTTCCTCCATTTGCTCGAGACTAAAATCCATGCTTAACACAACTTACAAGGCCCTTCACGGGCTGGCCCTGGCCCCCTCTGCAGCTTCAATTCTCGCCGTACTTCATCCTCCATACTTCACACACACTGAGCGATATTCACATCTCATGTTCGCGCTCTCTGCTACACCTGCGCATATGCTGTTACCCTACGTGGCACCTTCACTGTTACTCTTTTTGCCTAATCCCAACTGACCTTTCTGGTTCCAGCTTTGCTGTTACTTTTCCTGCACCATCCTGAACCAGGTGGGATGTCCTGCGGCTGCTTCCACCACACCCTCTATTGCCCTGATGACAGCATAGACAAGGGGCATGTCCCAAATTCAGTACCAGAATGTCTTGACTACAAGAACATTCTGAAATATCTGTGGCAGACCCTCTTGGTACCTTCTCAGGAGCCATCTCGCCTCTTCGTTGACAGCAGAAGCCCAGTTCTGAGCCCAGTGCTAACTTGGCTGCACAGTGCCCCGCCCCAGGGGATAAGTCAGAGTTGGTGGGAGTTTACCATGGTCAACCAGCTTATTGTGGCTAGATATTTGCTCTTCCAGACTCTTTTGCTGCTAAGGATCAACAGGTAACTCAATTCTAGAAAGATTTTTCTCTCCTTGATAAAAGGAGAGCGGCCCATGCAGCCCTGGTGCCTGTTCCCATGTTTCCTGCTTTGGATGCTGCTATATGAGGTGTAATGTTGAACGCTGTGGCAAATAACTTGGGACCCCAAGGAAAAGAGAGGCCCAATGTCACCAAGCAACTAATCCAACTCTAATATTGCTACCACCAGACTCTTCCAGGGAAAAAGTTTATACTATGAAGTAAACTCATTCTTGCTGTTTATTCTGTAAACCACTATTGGTTGGGCATTGTTAACTGCAGCCAAAAGCATTCCTAATTGCACACCATTACAGGGTAGACAGACGCTAATCCCAGGATCAGTCCAAAGAATCGAGCCAGGTGTCCCTGATTAAGGCCAGGAGCAATGTCTTGGGACATTACAAACCAAAGTGCCCTCTCAGGGTCTACCCTGGTCTGAACTCTTGTTAAGCATTTAGGAATAGAGCCAAGGTCAAAGTCACCAAGATAAGCAGCCCATGACATTTATTCTTAGACTTCTGTAACCTTCACTCTGCTAGTGAAGACTTACATACAAAGAGCTTTTCAATCTTAAGACACAACCCTCAAAGTGACCCTTCTCCAGGACAGCATGAAAGGGACGGTTAATTCACTGGCTTCAACTCTCCACTAGAGGTCATCGGAAGTCACTGGGTACCTTCATATGGCCCTGCCACGGGAGCTCATCCCCCAAAGTTTCTGACATACTACTTTATAAAATCTTCAACATCTTATTGTCTCAACTCTTTAAGAAAGGAGACCATGGAGGCCCTGAATGCAAGTCATACTTACAGGGGTCTGAAAGCAGCAGAACAACTGAGTGAGGAAGGGGTGATTGCGTGCCAAGGACAGGATCCTTTTCTCAGTCATTGTGCACTCCACATCGTCATCCTGCAGGATCACGTCCTTCTTTAGCACCTTCACGGCATAGAGGTCTCCTGTTTCTTTTATTCTTGCGAGCATCACCTACCGCAAAGCAGGAGGAAGCATGAACTCTTGAAGTTCTTAAGGGATGGGTATACACAGGGCAAAACGGGAATGGCATGTGGGAAATGTGTGTATACATATGCACACATCCACACAACACACATGTAACATGCTTACTTTAACCCAAACAGTGAAAGCCAAGACTCACCTTCCCAAAGCTTCCCTTCCCCAATACGCGGATGAACTCGAAGTTGTCGATACCAAATCGGTTGGAAGAATTAACCCCCACCCATTTCCTTCTTTGGTGCTCTCCTTTCCCTGTCGTCTTAGAGTCGATCTGGAAACGAGCTTCTGCAAAGAAGGGAAGGAAAACAGTGTGGGCATGAAGCACTGACGGATGAAGAAGACCTTACTTGCAGCCCCACCCTCATTATAACACATGGGTAAGGAACCTGACGTGTGGTCAGGTTCTGCCATTCAAAACCACCTCCACATTAGCTCCTAATCGGTGCTTACTGTATCTGGGAAAGAATCAGTTAAAAGTATATCCAAGCCCACCGAGTTTCAGTTTGTGCTCAAATGGGCGTGTATAGATACAGACACAAACCCAAGACCGGTCCCTCCGGTTTCTTGCGACTGCTTTCTACAGGGTGGTTGCGTCCCAAGAGCGCCACCTGGTGTCCACATTCCAAAGAGAGGTTTTCACCTTTTCTCAGAGGATCAAGTACCACTCCATACCAAGACATGAGTGAATCAAGCAACATTATTTACACAATATTTGAAACAGTTACACACACATACGCACATCTGTCTTCCCACTTGATTAATTTTTTAATATAATACAATTGTTTCACGACACGTTTTTAACATTTTTATGTGTATTTTCCATATCTTTAAATATCCTCCAAGAACATGGGTTTTAAGGGCTGACCAATATTCCATTTTGTGGATATATCACCAATTATTCACTAATTCCCTACTGTTTGAGGTATATACTATCTCCCGTATTTTAGTAGTATAAATAACGCCACAGTGAACATTCCTGCATTCAAATCTTCAAAGCGGGGATTAGGAGTCTAGACTTTCAAGCATGCTGCCTGGGTTCACATCACAGCTCTGCAACCTAACCCACTGACCTTGGGCAAGTTACCTACCCACCATCTCTGTGCCTCAGTTTCCTTTTCTAACAAAGGGGATGTTACAGCACCAGCCGCTCCAGTTATTATGAGGATTAAATGAATAAACGCATACAAAGCACTTAGACTGGAGCTGGCGCATTCAATAAAATGAGCTCTGTTGTCATCACAATCATCACGATCATCATAATTAAGATAATTTTCTGAAAACCGAGTTCTTTAAGCCAAAGTGTTAATTTTGAAGACTTCTGCTACATAGTCAGCTTGTGCTCTAGGAAGGCTGACACTGGTACAATGAGGATTCCAATCTCATAACACTGAACCAGAAGTGTGGCCTCCTTAGTGGGCTCTACAGTCCCATCACGGAGAGGGCGCTATCTAAAGGCAAGCTGACTTGCAGATGTTCGCCTTGGGACATTTATAATATAAGCTACCATTAAACGACAGATCAAAAGGCTAACATCCTGGAGCTTTTGACCTATTTAGATGTTTTTAAAAGCTTATCTGGAGCAACTTCTAAGCAATGTTTGCAATCAACAGTGCGTAATAGCCTGAAACTATTACCTACTCAACCCAATAAAACAGTGACAACAAGATATAAAATGGATCATCACAAAAATCCAATTGTTTTAATAATTTCTCCTCCAGATCTCTGATCACAAATTTTTCAAAGAGAGGAAAATTTTACCAGCTTGAATTATACTTCCTCCACTTAAATACTTCCCCTGGTTGGACTGGCCCTGGTAGAAAACTCTAAGCCAATGTTCCTCAAATTATTTTTAACTCATTCTTCTCTTTTGATAGACAAGTTTCTCTGTCTCCTTTTAATGTACTGTTAAGTAACAGGTATCTTTGGTTTTTCCATTATTAAATATAATATTAAAGATATTTGGTTCAAATGACATATGATAAATGGCACTGTCCACCCTACATGTCTAGCTTATTCTCATTGTAATTTTTAGAAAGCCTGGTGTGGTCTGAATCCTTAATCTCTGCTTTTAGGAACAGCTATTTGTGTATTAGAAACTTCCTCATGGTATTAGCATCCTGCCTGACTATTCACAAAATGGACAGACTTTGATGGACTCTTCCAATGCCTTCTTGAAATATCAAAAAACACAATGTCAGTCTAAGTCCCGATCTACCAGAATATCCTTCAGTAAAAAGGCAATGGGATGGCTGGTGCTGATGTGTTCTGGATAACCAAGAACCTGACAGTGATTGTACTTCCCTTCCTAGGCGCCCAGAGATATTTCACAGTGAAGTCTAGAATTTTCCGGAACCAGCTATCAAGCTACACCTTTCAGAAATCAACCATAGCCATGGCTCTTTCTCAGCTCTCTGCAGACACTGCTTAGGAAGGCAGCAATAGGATGTGGGCCTGGCAAGTGGCTTACACCCTAATGGATGACGGGGGGGGGGGGGGGATGTCACTCAGGGAGTGACACTCAGGCAAAACAAAACCGGCCAAGGCAACTGACACAACTCCACCCACTCCTGGGAACTGAGAGGAAGGAACTCCTATCTGTTGCTAAATTTGAAAGATAAATTCACAATCTATAAATAAAAACTGCAGAACTGCTGGATTCCAGGGCTGCGGAGACCCTCAGAGATCTTCAGATTCAACCCTTCCATAAGAATGGAAGCTGAGGCCCGTTACCCATCAACTGCACTGCCAGGGGCCCAGCCAAGAGCATTACCCAGACCCCTGGATTCCAAGCTTTTTACCAGACCACAGCGACAGGAAGCTGATTTAAAAAAAAAAAAAAAAAAACAAAAACAAAAAACTTTCTGCTTCTTGCTATATCTGCATGCTCATTATTTCTTGTCTCATAACGGTATATTGAATCTGATTTGTGGAACAAAATACTCTTTAAAAATGCAACAAATCTGTTTATTGTGTTTGCTGAGATTAGAAACTTTGATTACGCCACATGTGCTCATTCAGGGTTACCACATCTGAACAACTTCTAAATTACAACAGATGAAAAAAGCAAAGTCTCACCGAGGTTGGAGAAATATTTCCGGGTTGGAGGCCCATCCCAGCCAGAGTCTTGGCTAGCTCCACTGCATTCACCCCACAGTTAGGGGCCACGTTTGCCTGACATCGGATGTGTACATTCATTTTACATACTGGAGGGAAAAGAAGGGGGTCCACATTCAGAAAGGAGCCAAGTCAACATGTGCTGCGAAAGAGAACTTTAATAACCTGAAAGATGATGACAGAGGAACTGTCCAGGCTGAACAGTGCCACCTTCTCATAAAATTAAACTTACACTCATAACGATCTCTGACATTTTTATCTATTTCAGTTTTGTGCAGAAGCAGAAAGCCTAGCACACTGAAGAATAATAAATTTCGAATACATTTTTTTCCCACCGTGACTTGATGAAAGACATCCATCTAAATCATGTGTGACAGTCACTGCCGACTTAACAGTGTGATTCAATAGAGGGATCAAGACATTCGTCAGCGTGATAGTTCAGTCAACTGAGTCACAAGGAACCATGCCAATTGACTTTATCGTTTTCCTTCTCTCTAAATAAAAAGGTAGCAGTCTACATGTCACATGCAGATCGCCATTCAGACAGGATGGAAATGGTGTTTCTGAGAGAAAAGCTAAGTGCAGCTTTCTTTCTGAGTACTGTTGTGGTTGGCAGCCCTCATGGCTCAGAGTGTGGCATCCTGTGGGCCTGCGTTCTCGGTGCTTGCAGCCTGTGGTTCTAACCTTCTTCATGGGGGAGAGAAAAAAAAGCATGGTTTTTAAAGGTCACAGTAAATGGCAGTTGGAAGAGGAAAGTGAAGTAAGCTAAGTGCCTGTGCACAGGAAGCCGACCTGAGACAATGCAGACCTGAGGTTTAATCAGCAGAAAGTTCTGGTGCAGTTTCTTCGCGGGGGCCTGCTGAAGGGAGGCAGCACTGACGCAGCAAGCAATGAATCCTTGTTTCTGGAGTGTCACTCCATCTTTGGAAGTATGTGCAGATTTAGGTTTGGTGGGGCCTGAATTTATGTACCTTAGGTTGTCAATCTCTTTAAGAAAAAGAATCCCTACTCAAGTGAAGAGCTCTGGAAGGTGACCTTACAAGGAAGTGGGCCTGAGGCTTAAGCGTCACTGCTTTCATGGAAACCCACCCTCTCAGGAAAGCTAGTACAAGATGTACAAGCCTACAGTGGCCTTTCAAAAGCAGCATGTGACAATAAAAGTAAAAATTATATAAGCTGTTCTAGAGACATAAAAGAATGTGCCCTTCTTTAAAACAAGTGACTGGTCCCTTTTTGTTGACAGAAGGAGGTTTAGTAATTCCAAGCTGTCAATGAAAGTTAGTTGATGCCAACCGTGCCTCCCCATGACAGCCACTCAATGGGAGATGACTCAAGGCCAAGAGCTCCCCAACTTCTGATAGAACAAGCAAGAGTCAGTTCTTACTCCAGATCCCTTGCTGAGGCAAATGCTCTAGGTTCCACTGGGCACTGTTAGTAAAGTGTAGGCCCATGGCCAAAGCTAAGTGTCCTTCATTCCACCTACCCCTCCAATCCCTACCCCCCCCCCCCGCATTACTCCTTGGGAAGACGCAGGGCAGCTCGAGTTACGCTTTTACAACCCGATTCCTGCTTATTATTTCCGATGAGGCCATCAGACCTACTCTCCTGTCAGTTCTGACTCGCAACCTCGGCTTCTCTTTTGGCCACCTCACTCACTAACCCCTTCCACCTCTGACCAAGATCCCATTTTTCTCTTCTCTCAAATACCTATTAAAACACACAACAACCAGTATTCACTCAGCACTAAATAGATGGTAGCCAGCTAGCTGGAACATTAAATTTAACAACTGACTTAATATTCTTCAGCTAGGAAATCTGTGAATCAGAGTAGCTCTCTTTCCAAACCTGACAGGGACATATAAATATATACATAGTAAGATGTCAATTTACAAAGTATCTAAAACCGCAGTCCGAGGTCAGATTCTGAACCTATGATTTCCAAAAGCTCACGCATGGTGTTCTTATGAAGTGGGAACCCAGAACCCCAGCGTCTCACTTTTACACTGAAGTCCTTGTCGCATTATTCCCCAGAGCAGGGAGCCACAGTGATCGCAGAATGTTGGCACTTTGTAGTTGTGGATGTGAACTTGTGTGGGATGTTGATTCCAAACCTCTGTTCAGCAATCTGTGAAAAGGAAATAGGACAAGGGCTGAAAAGTTCCACACCAATATCTTTTGTAAAACTGTAATAGGAGCCTGTCAAATGCAGAGTGTTACTATGACACCTGAGCTGGGTGTATTATTTTACTGCTCAGCCATGATTAATTACGTGAACCTTACTAAGCAGACTAAGTATATTTTCTAATGAACAACACTGGACAGAAACATGTGGTGTACATTAGATTGTTCACCATTTGGGAAGATGAAAATGAAAATTTTCAATTTATCTTTTATATTTGGACTGTATTTCTCTTCCTGCCTACGTTCTCAGGCTCGTGTCTAAAGTTAGAACCTTCTAACTTTAGGGTTAAACAGGTCTTTTATAGGCTGCATACACTTGCTATCACTACAAGTTCTTTCAGAAATTGTGTCACAAGGTGGGAGTGTGGGGAGAAGGTGACACCCAGAGGGCATGGAACCACAGAAAGAATTCATTCCAAAAACTGGAGGGAGCCAACAGTCACCTTATTTAAGAAGCACGAGAACATACTCCTCATATCAATTGTCTTGAAGTTCTGATCCCATTTTAAGATTGAAGCAGAGAGAGTAGCTAGCCAGCAGAGGCTGGATCTGCATTCAAATCCTGGTTATCTGAGGTCAAACTCAGGGTTGTTTTCACTCCCTCCAATCGTCTCCAAATTAGTAAAACTAAATCCTACAGCTTATACCCAGCTGATCACTAATGGGACAGGTAGGCCATGCTACATAAGTAGAGAAATACAAATGCAATAATATGAAAAGGACAGAAATTTCAATTCTGATACCACCACTGGCTTCAAGGAATGTGGAAGGGAAGTGGGAAAGAGAAAAAGAGGGAGCTGGAGAGGGAGAGGGCGTACATACACACGCGGGTACGAGAGAGCAGACGTGCCTGTGCACATGAGCTCGTGCACCTAATCAGCAAACTGCTATCCTCTTACCTTTGAATCCACTTTGTTAATATTGTTTTGGCAAGTGCAGGCTGTAACAATTAGATGATGGCAGCGCTTATGGACGACACAGGTGCACACTAGGAAATTAAATTCACAATTATACATTTATCGGAGGCTCACAGACTAGCCAGTTCACCAGAGTCAGCAAGGGCTGCACCAAGCCAAGGTGCTTGATTTGGAATGTCTGGCTCACATTATGGCAGCCAGCACTCCCCTTCCTATTCTCTTTACCATCATTCTAACCAGGCCTTTGCTCCTCCTCAACCTGTTCAAGTCCTGAGCTTGATTCATTCTTCCTAACTTTAATCCTTCCTGCACCTCCTCCAGAAGAATCATCCCACAGTATGGTTCTGGTCATCTTACCCCATGAGCTAAACCTTCAATGGCGTCTCACTGCTGATCAAGAGAGTTCAAATTTCCCAGCCAGGTTTAGGCCCTCCAGAGCCCACCCCCAGCTTATCTGTCACCTTTCTTCTATGGGAGCTCTTTGTTCCAATCAAAACTAGACTAGTTTCTCTTCCTGGACTAAGTCTTCACCCTCCCCTGCATGTGCTCCATGTCCTTCTCAATCCCTAGGATAACTTCCTTTCCTATAGGCTAACTAAATCGTAAGCATGTAACAAGACACAACTTTAAAAGTCTCTTCCGTAAAAGTACACTCTCCCTGGCTACCTTTCTAGACTGAAACCATCTCTTCCTCCTCCAGTCTCCTACCCTTAGCCTGCCCTCCTCGTTCCACGTTTTTCACATATAGCCGCTAATGCCCTCAGAACTCCCAGTCAGCATGACATCTTGAATAAAGTAGGTGTTCATTAAATATTTGCACAATGATTCAATCAATTGCTCGACTATTTAGAGCTTTCTGAACAGCTTTTGCATTTTCATCCAGAGAGTTGACACAGTGCAGGCAGAGTCCAGTCAGCCATTAAAGGATGAACACGTGCAATGAAGCGGTATGAAAATATGCATTATTTTTAAGATCTTTCAAGACATGTGGAAGTTTTTAGGATTACATTCATAAAGACAGATGACATGTCAGCAAATAGCACTATCTTTTAAAACAAATACAGCTTTCAACAGGTTGAATTCTCAGGAGAACCAGATTGAAAGTTCCCAGAGAACTGGTCTTTTTAGATGAGTGGATCTTGAAACCATCCTTCACACAGAAAAACCTTATACTCTGAGGCATTTGGGTTCGGTTTTGTTTTTCAGTTAGCTTGGCTAGAAGTGTATCAATTTTACTGATCTTTTCAATGAACCAGCTTTTGATTTAGTGGGTTTTCTATACTGTTTTCCTGAATTCCATTTTACCAATTTCTACTTAATTTTATTATTTATTTTCTTCTCACTTTAAGTTTCTCTTCTTTTTCTAGTTTCCTAAGATGAGACTAGATTGATTTTAGATCTTCCTTCTTTTCTAATATATGCATTCAATGCTATGACTTTCCCTCTGAGCACTGCTTTCACTGCATCTCACATATTTTGACAAAATGCAGTTTTAACAATATAGGGGTCAGGGCATCATTTCCTTATGCAGTCAAAAATCCACGTATAACTTTTAACTCCTCCAAAATTTAAGTTGTCCCTCAGTATCTATGGGGATTGGTCCCAGGACCCACCACCCCTCCAAACACACATAGACACCAAAATCCACAGATGTTCAACTCCCCTCCATAAAAGGGCATAGATCAATGCATATAGTCGGCTCTCTGCATCTGCAAACTCCCAACTGCAGATAGAAACAGTACAGGTATTTTTTTGCAAGAAATATACACATAAGGGGATCTGCAGGAAGTGGACCCAATGGTTTCAAACTCGTGTTGTTCAAGGGTCAAACATACATTCAGTGTCATTTGGTTCAAATATTTTTTTTATTTCTTATTGAGTCTTCTTTTACTCATGTGTTATTTAGAATGTATTGTTTAATCTCCAAATATCTTGTAGCTTAATTACACTGTGGTCTGAATAGATATTTTTTATGACTTCTTTTAAATTTGTTAAGGTTTGTTTCATGGCCCAGAATGTGGTCTATGTTAACAAATGTTCCTTGTGAACTTGAGAATGTGTACTCTGTTGTTGTTAGATGAAATATTCCATAAATGCCCATTTGATCAAGTAGTGATATTCTTACTGATTTTCTGCCTGCTGGATCTATCAGTTACTGAATTATTGAACATTTCCAACTATAATAGTTGATTTGCCTATATATCCTTACAGCTTTACCAGTTTTTACATGTATCTTGATGCCTGTTAGGTGCATACGCATTAAGGACTGTTATATCTTCTTGAAAAACTGACCCTTTTATCATTACATAATGCTTCTCCTTATTGCTGATAATTTTCCTTTTTCTTAAGTTTGCTTTGTCTATTTGCTTTTGATTAGTGTTAGCATGGTATATCTTTCTCCAACCAGGTATTTTGTTTTATATCTCTTAGCAAGATGTGAACAAACTGACATCTTTATATCTCCTAACTACTGTTCTTTCCTGCTTTTTCAACAGCAAATGGCCAACTGAAAATCAACCCATCAAATATCCTGGCATTATGCATAAAATGGACCAGAACTGACTGCAGGAAATATCCTCATGCTGGATAGATCCAGGCCAAAAAGGACATAGATTCTGACCTTCGAACTATGTTCTAATTTGGGGCTGAGATGAATAGTATAAGGTCAATTATTGTTGTTGTATCGAATATATATTATTTTTTTCTAAATTTTAGAACTCAACAGAATTGTTCATACATATTATAGTAAAAATTAGATCCAAAGTATGTCTTATTCCATCCTGAGGGAAATAATATTTTACCTCACCTCCTCCAGAAAAGGCAGGATTATACCTTATTCACACATAAGCTACCACTCACTCTAGATCTATACACCTGTCCTTCAATTAACATGGTATTTTTTTATGTGAAGTTTTTTATGCGTGGCACATATTCCACCCATTTGCGTGGACTTTTTCTAAGTAGTTTCCACATATGCGGTCTCATTTTACACTCTTCTTTCTTTTTCATTTCCATCATTAGCAATTATCCTTTCTAAAAGCCCATCGCTTAACTCAAAAACATACAAAGAACTAACACTAACACACAATTATCCCTGGAACATCTGAAAATTGATCTTTGTGCCTCGGTTGGTAACAGTGAAACGAATTTAACAAAATTGAAATCATCGATCGACAGCTGCAGGAATTGGCACGACACATCAGCCGCATCCTAATTCAATTAAAGATACATACGTCCAAATACTTCAGGCAATGAAGATAGTGACCTTGTGCCAAATAAAAAGGTTGCTTGCTTTAAATTACAGCACAGACACTGAGAATGAACAAAATTTCTTTTGGTTTTTCTGAATTTTCATTAGCATTTTTTTTGCGAAGATATGTGGAAGATTTTTTTACTCATATCAGCCTATTTCTTTAGTATTTTTTTTTCACAGTGGACTCTTTTTACATTGCTTTCTTCCATGTAAAATAAAGACACATGAAACGGTAGTCTGCGTAAATTGAGGGATGGGTGTACTGCTTTTTTATCAATCATTTGTAGTATGTAGATGGAAAAGATATCATATATGCAAACTATGTGATGATAGCCAAACCAATAACATGGGAAGCCCAAGTAAAAGACAAGACCAGTCCAGCCTGGCTAAATCTTCTGGGTAAGAAGTCTTCTTTCACCCTTCCCACTTTTATTTCATTCTAATTCTACCTGAACACTAGTAAGTTGGGTTGATCTTAGAATTGTGATAACCAAAAAAACTGAATGCATAATAACTTATAAGATCCTTATGAGCTCAACTTTGAATATTTCTCACATTTAAAAATGAAAGAAACAAACTTGAATAATAGCTTCTATTTCCAATCAATCAGGCAAAGAGAAAACATCACTGTGCCACTTCTCACCTCTACTGACAATGGAATCATAATAAATAAATAAATGAAAGAATGAATGAATGAATGAATAATTTATCTTTCATATTATTGTGAAGACAAAACTTGAAACAACTGAATTTTATTAGGTATCCCAGCTTTAGGAATCAAAACATCCCCACTACATTGTCTAAAAATACATAGCCAAAATTAAACCAAAACTAAAATTGTAACTCTATTGTGGGGTGAGGGCGTGGGGTGGGGGGGGTGGGGATCTCATCTGGCCTACAGAGTTATTTTTCACAACATTAGTGGAATGTATCCTGTTTCTTCTTGGCATAATCACTTTTTAACATAGGAACAAGATTAAACATAGTTTTAAAAATGGTTTCTTACCTTGGCATTGATAACCCTGTTTTCCAAATACTCCCCTGTTCAAGACAACAGAGAAAAAAGGTATATCAGTTGAATATTCAAGCAACAGTTTTCCTGTAATTACAGTACTCAAGGAAGACAGATTTCATCCACTGATTCTTTATGAAAAACACACTTTCAGAGAAGGAGCAAAGATGATGTGCTTTTTGAGCCCTTGTTTGTCGCCACAAGACACACAGGAAACCCTCTGATGGATCAGAATGCTCCAAACGATACACATGGATGGCTGTTGGCAATTCTCATTCCATCCACCTTTGTAGCAATCCCCCAAATCCTCCATGAAAAACAACCTTCATCTGTACGTGGGTCTGAAGTATTGCCCTATCACCTAGTATTGCTCTAGCATCCTCTCCCACAGACATGCAAAGATGTATAAAGTGAAATAAACAGATGCAGATACACATATGGACATAAACAGATGAGTCTACAGCAGCTGCCTGACCCAAGGCACCCTCCCTCTTTCCTTTCCCACATCACCCTGGAGTCCATGGGAGAGCAGAAGTATGGTCAAAATATACCCATCATGCCCATAGCTTCCACCTCTGTCTCCTCCCAATATAGTCTCTGAGTGATGGTAATATAATTCTGTACTAAACCCACAGGGTGTGCTAGGTTCTGAGTCAAGTAGCTGACATATAGCATCTCATTTAATCTCCACAAAGCTATGTGAGATAGCGCATATAACAGGAGGGCTAAGAGCACAGACCCTTAAGCCAGATGGCCTGGATACGAATTGGGGAAGTTGTTACTTCTTTGAGCCATAGTTTCCTCTATAAAAAGGGAAAGTGATCACAGTATCTACTTCACAGATTTATCATGAAGATAAAAAAATTGATAATGTAAAATACTGAGAATAGCCTGGCATTTTAAGTACTATATCAAAGTTATTATATAAACAAAAGTTATTGTCTATCTTGCAAATGAACTTGTCTAGGTTCATACATCTAGTTGGTGATGAGACTGAATGCCAGAGTCCATACTTGAAACCATGTATATGTAACACATATACTGACATCGTGTGTCTGTGGAGGGGAGGGAGAGAGAGGTGACAGAGAGACAAGGCTGGTCGGGTGGGGGTTGTTTCCTTCATGGAAAAAGGTTGGTGAAATTAACAAAAAAGTTTCCATTAAGAACGTTATTTGAGGTCACAGGTTGTCACCACAAATACCTACAGGGACAGGCAGGTCACAAAAAGGAGGGTAGCAGAATGATGTGACATGAAATACAGAGCAATGAAGTCACCCTTTGGGTCAGACAAACCACAGGGAGAGGTGGGACTCCAGCTAACTTGAACATGCAGCCTTCTGCATAGAAGGAAAATGGGCTCAAAGATGCCCAAGCTTCATATTTTTTCAGTAGAAAATACAGTAGGAACTTTTTCCTAAAGACTACAGTTGTGATAGCACATTTGTAGGTTTCCCATCAACAGCCAGTTTGGGACCTTTAATTTAGACAAGACTCTATTCTTGGTTAAACATGACAGAGACACTAACTAACCCTAAATTCTGACTACTAAAAGGTATAAAAATCAAAGTAAAAAAAATACAAAGTAATTGATCAATATTGAGAAATTACTCTGAACCAAGTGCTTTTGCCTTAAACAAAGACTCAAGTTTACAACTAAAACGTAGATGTCCTTTTATGCTGCAAATACTAAACCGTTTTCTCCTGAGATGGGTGTGTATGTCTATACATGTGTATGTGAGGGTGTATCTCTCTCTTCTTTTTCCAAATAAATATGCTAATATTGCCTCTAATTAGAAGATGATTAATACTTAAATTTATTTTACATTATAGATTTGCTACTGAGACTTAAGCTTGAGTCACATGTATAATAAAGATATTGCCCTAATTCATCTAGAATTTCTCAACTACTAATTATCTTAATTCCTACATGCCAGAGATTAATATGATCACTAAAAGCTATTATCATTGGCTAAATACCATAAGGCTGAAGACTACCTTGTGCTTAGTTTACTTGCAACAATTAATTTCCATAATTCATCATATGATTCATTCCTTCTTAATGCACTACTGTTGATATTTTTTCTTCCTCAGGAGCAGATTATTTATTTGTTGATTTAGCCTCTCAATTAGTGCTTTTTGACGAGTTCATGTTCATTAACACCGAAATGATTGGAAAAAGAAATACCATCCAAAACTTGGATCTGTAAATGCTTTAGCTTTTTTTTTTTTTAAGATATAAAATTGTTGGTTCAATTTAGTAGCGTAAGAAGCAAATATCAATCCTAAAACAATTCTTAAAAATCATACTCTCTCGAAATCACACACCACCAGAGGAAGCCTCTAGGAGGAGAGAAGCCAGAGGAAGTCTTACCAGATGAACTCCCTGCAGTGAGAGCAGTAGGTGGGCTGCCTCAGGTAAGTAGCCATAAACTTGTGTCCATTGATCTGGTGGACTCGCCTTCGCATTGCCCTTTGGCGCTTCCTGGTAAAATGTTTGAAGATCCGGTCTCTCTGGAGGGTAGCTGCATATTAAAAGAAAGGAAAAAGAATAACGTGTAGTGAATCTATCTGCGCCAAATGTATGAGAAAGTCTGATTGTTCAAATACTCCCTAAATTATTGTTTCTTTCTTCAGGATGCAAAACACCCCAGAAAATCATGTTTTTCTAGTAACCTTAAGACTTATAATTTTTGAGGTTAGACCTACGTGCAAACTGAGATTTCCATTGCCTGGTTATAACTGGCTTTCTTGAGTTGGTCTTCCCTGCACAGATTATAGGTTTCCCAGGATTCCGGTGCTCCAGTATGTGACAGCAGCATGGTCTCCTAGCCCCTGTCCAGCTGTCTAGGATTCAGGTCCACTGATTGGCTGTAACTACTGGCTGGTTAAACAGGATTTATCATTATTCCCCTTTCATTCTGGCAACCTTACAAACTGAATGAGTGGACTGCCCGCAGCACAGTGACAGCACTTCCTGAGCATCAGTCCCAGAACCACCTCTGTTAACCTGGAATAGGTAGATACAGAATACAATGCTAGGAGTAAAACATATAACTATTCTAAGACATAACAAAAAGAGAAATCAGGATCAGTAATCACTTTTTATGTCATGGACCACACCCCACCTCCCAGAGACTCTAGTGAAGCCTGTGGGTCCTTATCAGAATAAACCTTTATAATCTAAAAAAATATGTAAAATTACAAAGAAAATCAAGTATCAAAATATATTTTAAGTGAGATAGAGTAATATATATACATGCTTCTTCTACAATTAATCACTTATTGGTAACCTACTCATTATAATAACTTTGAAGTAGTGATGAGGGTTAAGTTGCATTTCATAATATCTGTGAAAATTGTAATATATGTGATAACACAAGTACTGTTAATACTACTGTGGTTTGTTTAAAGTGGAAGAAAATGCTATATTTACATTACAGGTGTAATGAAAATAAGAGTGAAAAATTTTTTCTCTGGTTAACTTTCTGGATCATCAAAATTCTAATTAGGGATCCTAGGAACACCCCCTCACACACACACTGCTTATATGCAAAGCTTGCTCATAAATACTGACGCAGGAGTCTTCATGGTTGAAGGCTGTGTAGTTACAAAGCGAATAAGAAAGCAATACAAGAAAATATTAGTGAACGTTTTCATGTTACAGGGTCTTTCCCTTCCTGTTCTCCTAGTTAGTCTCTGTCACAAATATTCTTTTTTGCTTAATAAAAGCATCTTTTTCTGTACATCACATTGGCTTCTTAGTTAATTGGATGTCATAATATATGCAATAAATGTCTTAATATGCAATATAAACTAACTGCAAACTAAACTTGAAAATCTTTCAAGAGCTGAAGAATTTGCATGCAATCTATGGAAAGCGATGCTTGAGAATTCATGCCCAAAGCCAATGGCAGATAAGGCTCTGGCAGAGTTATATCAGTTAACAAATGAACAAAAGAAATTTGACACAGAAAAATGACATGATGGTCATTTTGAGATAATAATTTGCATATCAACATATAAGGAAAGGCTCCTAAGAAAATGATGATGCCTCAAAAACTTGTTAAAAATATCCTATTTAAAACTATATTATGAAAATCTAAAATTAGTATTCTGATAAAATTATCTAAAAAAGATTTTGTTCTAAAAATGAGGACCTAGAGCAAACTAACAAAATTTATTTAACATATTTTCATAATTTTAGTTTCCTTTTTCAAACTCCTCTCACTTTTTAACTATTAACAAAATTTAGTCATTTCGAAGGATTTATTTTATGTAGATTTTTCCTAATAGCAATTACATTGAGATAACCAGAAACTTCTATACTATCTAACATTAGCTTAAAAGGAAAACCACTGTGACCAAGAGAGAATTTTCCCAGGAGCATAACAATGGTATATTATTAGAAAATAAGTATGCTCATTTCAGAAGCTGAAAAAGCACTTGATAAAATTTAACCTGTAATCCAATAAAAAACCTTTTGAAAAGTAAATCTAGAAGACTGCTTCTTTAATATGAATGAAACATTACACTTACAGGTCAAAAGCATTAAGCTGATAGTAATTTTTAAAAATTTCCATGAAAGTTAAGAACAAATAAGAGCAATTATAATGGCTATCACTTAACATTATTCTGAAAGTACTTGCCAAAGTCATTAGAAATGAAAACAAACTATTGGAAAGAGGGGGCAAAGCTATCATCATTTGTAGTTGTTTCATACATGACTATCAACTCAGAAGAATTCAGTCTATTAAAAACAGCTAAGATGGACAGTAATAAATCACTAAAGATTAACAAATCTTTAGTATGTCGAAAGAACCAATCAGAATATATAATTTAAAAAATCCCATTCACATCTACAAAAAACACATTATCTAGAAATAATTTGCCAAAAATATAGGATTCATCTGAAGAAAACTATAAAAGCCCAACCGAATAATATGAAAAGATATATAAAATGAAGATAGTATAAAACAGTCAATTTGTTCTGAATCAATCTCTAAATTCAACAAACTCCCGATCAACATTTACAAAGGATGTTTTTAAACTTGACAATTTTTTCAAAATTTAGTGCCATAAATATTTAAAAACTACAAAGATTTCAATGAAGGAGTTGTTTTACATAATAAAACGTATTTTAAAATTACAATAATTGAAACAATATGCTACCACCTCAAGAAAAATCCAAAACTAGAAATCAAATTAGCTGAAAAAATATAATTCAAATCAGAAAAGACAGATTATTCAATAAATGGTGTTTAGACAACTAGATAGCCCTTTAAAAATAACTTTACCTAGCTCCTTACACCAAAATTATCTCAGATAAATGTTGAGGAAATTATAGAAAGACAAGGAAAGAAGGAAAAATACATACTCCTAAGAAAAGGATAACAAAACTCTAAGGCCATAAAATATTCAGATTTGCAACTTAAGAAATTTGAAATTCTATTTGGTGAAAGACACAAAATTGAAAGAAACAAACTGGAGAGAAAACGATTTGCAACACATAACAAAGGGCTGTTTATAATATTTAGAAATCAATAAGAAAAAAGGATGAACAATCTAGTAAAAATGAGGCAGAGGATATGAATAGGCAATTCACAAAACAATAAATGCGAACAATAAACATACCAAGATGTCCAATCCTATCCAAGATGGACATGTAAGAACCAGCAGGTTAATGACATTTTATTTCTTAAAATGATAAATACTTGCAAGGATTGGTAACACACCCATTCTTACAAGGGTGTGGGGACATAGGCACCTCCATCCTCTGCTGGTAGAAGGATATCCAGTCCTGACCCCACTGCCTCTGGCTATGTTTACTCTGCTTAGTCTGTGTTCGCATCTATAAATTGCTAGTGCTTTACTCATAGCTTTTTTCAAGGACTGAATGAGGTCATGCATTCAAAGTGTTTAGCACAGATCTAGGCACATGGTAGCACCTGACACATGTAGCTATTACAAGAATACAGTTGTGTCTACGGCGAACAAGCCCCATCTTGGAAGCTAAGTAGGGTTAGGCTGGTTAGTACTTGGATGGGAGACCACCTAGGAAGACAGTTGTTATAGGCATAAAGTATAAATAAAAATTTAAAAATAAGGGATTGTAACTGACCAGGTCCTTGCAATCTGTGAGGTCAACCAAGGGTTGCCTCGCCTGAAAAAAAAAAAAAAATACAGTTGTCCCTTGAACAACGTGGAGGGAGGGGGAGGGAGGGTTTAGGGGCTCTGACTTCCATGTAGTGGAAAATTTTGACTCCCCAAAAACTTAACTAGTAACAGCCTATTGTTGACCAGAAGCCTTACCAATAACAAAGGTGATTAGCACATATTTCATATGTAATATCTGTTATATACTATATTCATACAATAAAGTAAAGTAGAGAAAAAAAATGTTAAGAAAATCACATGGAAGAAAACATACATTTACAATGTTCATTGAAAAAATTCCAAGTAGAAATGGGCCCATACAGTTCAAACCCAGTTCAACTGTAATTTTTTTTTTTTTGAGATCAATTTGACAATACTTGTCAAAGTTCTAAATGTGCATTCCCTTTTATTCAGCAATTCAACTTCTAAGATTTTTTATTTTCTATAAAAAATACCAGAAAGCAAGAATGTATGCTATATAGATATCAATTGCTATGTTCTTTTTTAAAAGTAAAAATTAGGGTCTACACAAGAAATCTCAAAGAATGAAATGGAGAAATAGCCAAGTGAATTTGGCTAAGATACCAATGCCTTCAGAGGCTCAAGTACAGTTAAAATTGTACCTGCTTCATTTCTTTCTTTGGGGTGTGTGTGCGTGTGTATGTAAAATCTTCAGCAAGCAATCTAATTACTTCCAGTTCAGGTTTTCCATCTGTCTAAAGAAGATAAAATACACCCTTGCCCTCAGCCCTATGGAGAGAGGTGTTAAAATCAATATTCCTAAGAGAGTCTTACAACTTTAGATAAAGCTCACATAGGAACAGAAGTCACTACTGTACTGCTCTCTTTCATAATACTTGCAGGAGCCATTTAGTAACTCAAAATGAACAGATTTTAATGTTCCCTTGTAGATGATAAAAATTAGCCTAGTGGTGTCCCTCTTTCTAGCCTATTTTACCACCTACTTGAGACCCAGCTCAGTGCTGGCCAGTGCAAAACTTGTATTGAATTGCAAAACATATCACATCTATATGCAAATTAAATTCTCCCTAGGGATCTAATTACCAAGGATTTACTTACTTAATCCCTTAATAGTATAGATTGGTTAAAAGGTCAGCTCACTTGCATTTTTAATATTTCATGAATTGAATCCTTTTTTTGTTTTCTTCTCTCAACAACCATTACCATAGCAGTATCATGACCTATGAATTTTCCAGGTAATTCCTTATAGTCAGAAGGATTTAGGAAGAAGCAGCTTGTAGCCGCAGGCAATCCCTTAACACCTTCATTGCCATTGCTTTTCACCCCACCCCCACCCCTGTTATGCCCTTCCTTTTTTTTTTTCCAGCTAGTTAACTTAGACTTACTCCATCTGCCTCAGAGACTTAAGTCGCCTCCCCCAGATCCTGAATCAAGGTGAAATGCTCCACTCCTTTGTTCCCACAGCAGCCTGGGAGTGGGAATACCTCAAACTTTCCCTTCAGAGGTCTTACACCTCTGAATCCCAGGTCATGGGTGCTCATTTTAACTAAATTTCACTCTTCCCTTTTCTGTATTCTTTTGCACATGTGGCTCTTTCTGTTTAAAAAGCAAACACATAACACGCATGCACGCTCACAACCTGGGAACTTGCAAGACGTTTGGTCATTTAAGAAATCGGGAGCCACCATGGTTTCAAACAGCTTTTTCTGACACTTTTCTTGATTGACGCCACGAACTGGAAGAAAGAGCTCTCAGACTGCACACCGTTCGCCTGAGCACAGACGCATCCTCACTTTACAATCAGTGTGCAGAGGGAGAGGGAGCTTCCTCATTGTTTGCTTGGCCTCTTGTTGACTTAGGACTGAGTTAAAAAGACTACAAAAGACTATTTAATCCTGTTTTGCCTTAAACCAACCGGGGCTTTGAGAATTCTTTCAGATTGCATGTTAGTCGAACACGTCAGGCAACCCTGACATGCTCGCAGCCAAAACTTGCATCACAACTTCTGTTTTGCTCCTGAGATGCTCAATGCCTCTAAGTAAATAGGAAGCTGGCTGGGTGCCCCAGCACGAAACACATTCCAGTCTCTAGAGGCAGGCAGGTCTGGAGCCCTGATCTGAGTTGGGTTCGACAGGGTGGAAAATGTCACCTACAACAAAGATTAACTATTTTGAAATAAAATTTGATTTCATAAAATCTGATGGTCATTCCCTGCACTCTTATGGAGAACTTTAGAATGCACACGTGACTAGGAGCCACCAAACCACCAGAGGGTAAGTTTTTATTGCGGGAAGTTGTGCTGGACTTAAACCTGTATTGCCAACACGAAGCTCTGCAGGGCAGGAATGTCTCTGAAGTCTCTGCAAAACAGTTTTAACTTTATCTCAAAAACAGTAAATACTTGAGCCTCTTTAGTCTTTTCCTCTACCTACCCGAATTTAAAGTTTTCTATTCCGGCAGTAGAATCTGTATTTGAAAGTACTTCTGAAACATTCTGAAGTGAGCCAAAAGCATAGACCGTAGCTCCTCATTTTCAAATGATTGTAAGCAAATTAAATCAGAGCGAGAACATCTATGGCATGGCACTGTTTAATTTACCGAATTACTGATATAAAATGCTTAAAGGGAATAACATTGATTCAGTGTCAAATGCGATTTAACTTCAAGTTGAATTTGCTTAATTTCAAAGGAACTGAGGTTTCCTGTGCTCTGTGGTTTGTAGAGTAAGTCGCACAGCGTTCTACACAACAGGCCGAATGTGATGGTCAAGAGCACAGGCTGCTCCGCCTTATAAACGGGGTAACCTTGGGCGAGTTGTTCAATCTCCTAGGCCTCAGTTTCCTCCTTTGTCAAACATGAAGGGCAAGCGAATCCTCCCCAAAGGCATTCTGAGGACTTGCTAAGAAGTGTTATGTAATTAGGAAAGTACCTGGCAGGTAGCAACTAAGTATTACCTATTATAATTATTGTTAAAACCCTTACTTAAAAATACTATAGAGTTTATGGAACAGAAAAGATTTTTAATTCAATTGCTTAACTGCCAAAAGAGAAATCAATACCTCAAAACCATTATTTAGGGAAGTTAAACACCATGCCCAAGGTTCATCTAGCTAGCTCGTGCTAGAACGACCACCAGTATCCTTCATTCTTGATTTCATCCCAGAGCTCTGGGTAACACCACACTGTACTTTGGCCTTTATTAACGTTAGGTCTCCTGGAAAGTAATAAATTTTTTGGTGAGGAAACAGATACTAACAGGAAGGTTAAGTGAGGTCAAGCAGTCAATGATATAAGTGAGGACGCCAGACTCTATTTACTGTTGCTGAACGACTGAGTAATGCTATCAAAATGTCTTTTTCTCCTTCCTGAGAGAATTGTTTTATCATTTGTGATGTAGGAGAGAGTAACTGTGAGAAAAAACAAACAGGAAAACCTCAGAGTTAACACAAAAGTTACTAGTCAAGAAAGAACCAGAAAGTATTATATTCTTTATGTCTCCAAAATATTTACCTGAAAGGGTAATGAGATAAAGAAGAGAATTCTGCTTAGTATCATCAAACACCTGATTAAAGTAACCGTCCAATCACAGAACTGTTGCACATAAAAGAATGATATAACAATTTAAAAACTTAGATGCGCAAAGCGCATATCGTAGGAAGATACAATGATGATATAAACGGAAAAAGATAAGGGCATGCATTAAGCAAATACAGAACTTAAATTGAGTCTTTACAACAAATACACACAACCAGTGGGTGAGAGCATTCAGTGAGTGTTGAGTGAAGACAGAATCACAAGAGTTGTCTATCTAGTCCTCTGATTAATTAAGACTTCATAAATAAATTGAGATTAGCAGTTTGGAAAAGAGAAAAGAGAACCCAGATAGGGAGAGAGTTTCTAGTATTTGCGCCAGCACCAGTCACAAAGGTTGCAACAAAGGATGTTAATGATTTAAAATATTGATGATTTAAAAAGCCCCCAAATAATGGTCTTGAGTAGTACAGAATCCACTGTTGCTGTTTTTTTTTTTTTGAAAAGAGCTTAACCACATGACTCAGTGATTTCCAAATTCAGATAGAATGATTAGACTCGATGTATTATGAGACCTGACTCTATAGGAGTTATACACAGGTGTTTCTCAGGGATCTGGCTCTCTCTGAGGAAGCTCAGCCTACATAAACATCTACCATTATGCAGGGTGATGACCATTGTTGGCACAAGCAGGAGAGAAAAATAATGTCACTAGATTGACTCTTGAGTAGGACTCAGCTCACAGCACCATGAAAGCTGAGCCCATCCTCACCCATCACTCCAGCCTCCTCTGTCAGCAGAAAGGTGATTAAAACAGAGCTCCTGGATGTGACCAAATTTCCATCAAGAGCCATGGGAAAGGCCTTGCACCACTGATACAAGAAAAGGGCCCTGACATAATCCTCTAATCTCCTTCTTACACTCTTCATCTTTGGTATCTATGAATACTGTCCAAAGTATAAACTACCCCCAATATGCCTTGGCTCCAACAACATCTGTTTCCTCTCGTTCTACAATTTCTCCTGCACTGTTCATCCCTTCTACCCAACTTTTATGCACATATGTATCCCAAGATTTTTGTACATCTTTCTCCTGGTCTTTCTGGATGCTCATTGATCTCCTCAGAGACCTCATATGTTCTCTTGGCTTCTAACAATTGGCTGTACAATGGGGACTCCCAAATCTGTGACTCTAGCTCTGGCTTCTCATTGCTAAACTTATTCCTAAGTAGATTCTTTGCATATCTCCAAGATATCCTTAAATTACCTAAAACTTGACATTTGTAGGCTGAACCCTCTTCCCCACCTCTTCAACCCACTCTTCCTCCTAGCTAACGGTACCATTATTCTTGGGGTCATCCAGAAAAAACTCAGAGATGTCTCCAGATTCTTCTTCTCTGTCCACAATCAATCAATTGTCAAGTTCTACGAAAACTACCATAATCTGACTGGATCTCTCTGTGCCATGCTCACTGGGTAGAGTTCACGCCATCTTCTTTCTCTCATCTGGACTATGTAATCATTTTCTAACTAGTCTTCCAGTGTAAGTGTTCTCCCTTCTGCAATCCATCCCAATCAGCCAGCTATGCTTATAAAATATGGCTTGGATCATGTCACACTCTCCTAGAGAGATGGCTACAACATCTAGTCACATTTCCCAGGTGGTATGTCTCCCTGTTGCCAACCTTGGAGGACCAGGCGTCCTTTAATTAAAAAGCCAGAAGACCTTACACTCCTCTACTAAGTCTGTTCAGTAGATACCAATACCAACCTCCCTGACCAATACCCATGACTCTCAGGACCCCATCCCAACCCTCCTCCCTTTCATCCTGTCACAGGACTGGACTCCTTTAGGGATCTCAAGGAGCTGGCAGAACATCCTCAAGGGGCAAGGAAACTGGGACATATATCATCCAGCTCTCCTCATCTGTTATTGGTTGATGGTTGCTTCAGAAAAAGGGGGCATTAATTCTCCCCCATTTCCAGCCTTCCATTATGGGCTGAAATATGGGCAGGGCATCCTATCATCTGCCACGGAACGAATTTATACTTAGCCTGGTCCTGATTTCTTATATTTTGCTGCCACATATACTTCCTAATAAGTTGCTTCCAACTCTTTGTGGAATGAGGTGAAGTATAAATAGAAAATTCTTAAATAATAATCTTCAACTATTATTGTGCCTATTCCTTTCTGCACACATAATTTAATGACAGAAAGTCTCCCTTGTTCCTAAGATCAAATGCAAGAAAACTACAATTCCCTTCTACAAAAACATGGTAAGATTTCTACTCTATTGCTGTGATTCTACAAATATTTCATTTCCCGCCACTGATTTCATCCATTAATAGAATTCCAGCTGCCACTTCTTCATTCTCCAGTTTTTTAAAATGAATATTAAACATTGCTCAGTGGATCATCACCACTAGCTTTCAGAATGGGGGAAATGTGTTTCTGTTCCATCAAATTCGTATTGGATCATTACTCTGTCATCCTATCTGGAAAATATCCCCAAATGGCATTACCTTCAGCTCCAAGCTTAAGTTAGAGACAGTTTCTGTATTATGTGCTTAAAAATGGAAGCATTTTCTAATTACATGACCATTTTCTTATACCCTTTATTACTAAATTTAACTGGGAAGAAAATGTCCCACTCATGCTATCTCCTGTCCCCCTGAAACCCTTCAAATTTAACGTAGGAGAACAATGAAGCCATAATATGATTTCAACTGGCAAAGCAGAGGCAACATGTTAAATGTCTCTTTTTGCTTTTTAGTTGTTGTTGATAAAGACAACATGTGATCACTATAGAAAATCCAAATGATGCAGAAAACTACAAAGGAAAAGTTTATTTTAAAAAAAAAAACATCTTAAATCTTTTCATACTTCAAATCACTTTGAATATTTTGGTGAACACGCCAAATAGATAAATTCTATAGATATACAATCTACGTAAGTAGTGTCACACTCAATGTGCTCTTTTGCCATAGCTTTTCACCTAAACATCCTGCTATAATTTTTAAAGATTTGATTTTTTTAGAGTAGTTTTAGGTTTACAGTGAAACTGAGAGGGAGCTACAGAGATTTCCTATATGTCTCCTGCCCTATACATGCACAGCCTCCCGCATTATCAACATCACTCAACAGAACAGCGCATTTGTTACCAAGGATGAACCTACATGAACACATCACAATCACCCAAAGTCCATAATTTACCTTAAAGTTCACTCTTAGTGTTATATATTCTATGAGTTTGGAAGAATATATAATGACATTTTCATCATTATAATATCAGAGTATTTTCACTGTCCTAAATATCCTTTGTGCTTTGCCTATTCATCTCTTCCCCTTCCCTATGTCCTGCAACCACTGCTCTTTTTACTGTGTCCATAGTTTTGTCTTTTTCAGAATGCCATAAATTGGAATCACATAGTAGGTAGCTTTCTCAGATTACCTTCTTTCACTTACAAATATGCATTAAGGTTCTTGTCTTTTCATGGCTTGACTGCTGTTTCTTTTTAGTCCTGAATAATAATGCATTGTCTGGATGTACTACAGTTCGTTTATCCTTTCACCTATTGATGCATACCTTGGCTGCTTCTAAGTTTGGCAATTGTGAATAAAGCTGAATAAACAACTGTCTGCAGGTTTTAGTGTGGCCATAAGTGTTCCATATCTTTTAAAAAGTTACTATGTTTTTATAGCAATTAATACTAAAGTTACCATTTAATTATCATATCGTATAAGATGAATATACATCACGACTAACTTAAAAGTAAACTAGAGCATTAGTGTATCATCTCGGTAAAAGCCGTTTCCCTATTTGAAATCTCTCTATTTTTTTCTCATTCCCTGGAAGCTTAGGGATTGCTCTCTCTACCCCCACCCCAGCCTCGAGCTCAGGTTGGTCTTCCTTCCTCACAAAAAAGCTTCTTATACAAACAACCTGCCCAACCAAAATCTTTTCCAGATAAACATGTGTTTCCTGCTGAGAACTAAAAGAATCCTGCCCCCTAGTTTGGCTAATTCCATTTCCCTTCAATTCCGCCCCCCCTTTCCAACTAGAAGATTTCTAATGTACTTTCTAAGCTCTCAAGTTCGGATTTTAGAAAAACCTTGCAGGATATTAGCCATGAGGAATATGATGCCTAATAATTTCCTTCTCCAACTACATGGCTGAAATGAAAGCAATGCTGCTTCCCTCATGTTGCTGATTCAATGATTTTTTAAAACTATGGCCAACTACTCGTTGTAAACAGACTAATTCAAAACTTAACACTGAAGGTAAAATACCTTTATCACATAACCAAATTTCCTGCAACACTGATGCAAGAGCTTTGAACCTTAGCCAGCTCTTTTATGGTAGTTTTTTAAAAATTGAGGCAAAGAGACAGCTGCTTTAATCAAATGTCATTTATATCATATGGTACTTCCTGTCAGAGACTAACAACTGACAAGCGTATATCTTGGCTACTAGGTTGGGCTTTTGTTTGTTTGTTGACAACTGGATTATGCTTTAAATTAAACAGGAACTAAATAAAAAAAAAGAGATGAAGAAATTAAACTTGATTTTTTTTCTAAAGTGTAAATAAAGGTTTGGTACTATGATTGAAAATTCTGATGAAAGTAGATTTTTGGATTAGCAACAAATCCAATGTTGTTCTCTCTATGCTACAAGAAAGAGAAAATTGCACTAATCAAGGACAAATGAATTCTCTTTTCTTAGAATTATTCCAGGAACTCTTTCTTTGTTACCATGAATAATCCAGTCTATATCCTTGAATAGAGTTTATACTTTCCTAGGAAAAGAAGACGTATATAAGAATACTCCAAATAGCTAAAGTGTGACAAATGCCTCCATTCTCTAAAGTATTTAGTACCAGCTCAACACACCACATTAACAAAAACCTGGATATTTTAGTTTTAATTTAGAGGTTTATCATAATTAACATATAGTCTAAATACACAAAAGTCCAACAAACTGCTAGGGTTCCTGCTGAAAATGAAGAGCAACAGACCTCAACTCTAAGCTGTCATTCAATTCATAAATCATTTTGGGGACAAAAAGGTATTCTGCCCCTTTGTGGACACCAAAGAGCAGGTCATCTTTTGCTATGACCTTGGTCCCCATGTAGTCTGTAAGTACACACACAACCTCTTTCGCCCCTCTCCATCATGTTTACTCAACCAAGAGATTTCGCACATTTATTAAGTGCTAGACATTGTGATGGGAAATAGGGGTTCGATGGTGAAGAAGATACAGTCACTCCTTCAACTGGGAGGCTAATGTTGGAGAAAGATCATGAACAGCTATTATTTTGCATAGAGTACATTTCCATAGGAATGTAGAAGGGCATGAGCCTCAACCAGGCATGGGGAATCAGAGATGGTTTGTCTTAGGAAGGACAATAAAGCTACAATTTTCAGAAAAAAGTGAAGGGGAAGGGTGGAGCAGGAACAATGGGAAAGAATGTTGCAAGAAGAGGAAACAGTATGGGCCACTGTCCAGAGTTAAGAAAACATATGGTTCATAAGGTTCAAGGAACTCCCAATATTCACCTTCTGACCTGATCACCTTAAGACCTAGTAGCTGCCCCATCATTATCAAATACTTATCGAATGTCTGTTATTTACTAGAGTGAAGAACACCAAGCAATAGGATAAGAGGACACAGGAAGATTCTCAACTCGTCGTACTGAGGTGTTTGTTTCTCGTGTTCGTCATTTCATCAATTCTGTGGATACTTTATACTGCTTAGAATGTATATAGTACTAATATATATGTATATAGGAAATATCATCTATTTGGGGTGGGTGCTCAACAATTGTTCACTGATATTCATATGAACAAAAAAGTTCAGAGGCAACTAATTGAGATGGGCTTACCTTCTAGTTGGAGAAACAAGCTATAAAAGGATGAACAGCACCAAACAACAAAGCGAAGTGCTGTCTACAGGTGTTAGAAGAATAAGGGGCAGGAAAACCTACCTGAGTGCTGTGGTGCTCAGGAAAGGCTCCATGGCAGAGACGACATGTAATTTAAGCCTTAATAAAGAATGGAACTTAGGCCAAGTAGAAAGGTTAGGATGGACATTCTATCTGGGAAGAATGGCATAAGGCCGGTATATGGTATCGGGGAATGGTAAGAAAACCAACTCCTCTAATACAAAAGGTTCCCACGGAGCAGCAGGACATATGGTGGGGATCCTGGAGTGGAGATAATAGGGGCAGGACAGGGGACACCTTCAGTATCAGGCTAAGAAATTGTACTTTATCTTGTGGGCAGTAGGGACTCTGGAAAAGCCATGTATTCTTTCTTGGCAGTGACAAGCTATCTCTGGAAATGGGAAAAACTGAACTAAATGGTCAATGAGGTTCCTTCCGATGTGTAAGAGTCTATGCTACCAGTGGAACTAGCTTTCAAGAATGAGGGCAAAAGAAAGACAGTTCAGAAAACTGAGATAGTTCACCACCAAATACCTTCACGAAATAAAATTTTAAATAAGGAGAAAAGAAAGGTCTGAACTTCAGAAGAAAATGGTGAAGAAAAACATTATAAGTATGTAGGTAACATAAACAGACAATGATGGAATAAGTAATAATGTCTAGTTAATGGTGCTTCAAAAGAAAAATAAAAGGACATTTTAAATACCAACCAGCTGCACATGAACCAGGAGGAAGGTGAATGGAGTTAAAGTAGTCTAACCCTTATTTACTCAGTAGGAGGCCGAGGTAGTGGCCAACTTTAGATTTTGTTATATTAACATATAAAATTCTAAGTATAGCCACTAAAGAAAGAGAGGTTATCTTTCGAATCGGAAAGGGGGTGTGGCATTGGTGGAGATGGTGGTGGAGAGAATCATGATCAACTTTAAAAATAAAAAGAAATAATAACTACTTGTTGTTTATAAGATACGAACCTAAACCTCGGGTGGAAAAAAGTAGAAAGCAAAAGAATAAAAGAAGACACAAGACAAATGTCATCCAAAAGAAATATAGTTGTAACCACATTACACACACTGTAAGAGAAATAGAATTACTAGAAATAAATAGAAGTGCCCATATGATGATAAAAGGTTTGTTTCACCAGGGAACTATAACAATAGTCTTGTATATATTCAACAGCATAGATTTAAATGAAATTAATAAACAGCATTTATTCCTTGTGTAAATATTGATCACTGTGGAGCTGAGTAGTATGAGAGAATAAGCATCCACTCCTGGACCACCCTAAGGAAAATATTTCAAATGTCAAGCCAAATACATTCTCTATTCTTGTATTCTATCAGTTGCTCAAAATCATACCGCAGTCAACACCTACTTTCCATTCATGGAGATATGCTTTCATTTCACTTGGGAAAATACCTAAGAGAAGAATTGTTGCATCAGAGTATATAAATATTTAGTCCTGAAAGAAACTGCCAGGTCATTTTCGAAAGTGGCTGTACCATTTTGCACTCTCACCAATAATATGAAATGTTCTAGTGCTCTACAGTCTCATAAAGTGTGGTTATTCTTTTTAATTTTAGCCTAGTGATATCTTATTGCGATTTTAATTTGAATTTCCCTACTGCCTGAAAACGTTCAGCATGTTTTCATGTGTTTATTGGCCCTTAATTTTTTTTTGACAAAATGTCCATTCAAATCTTTTGTCCATTTTTTTAAAAATTGAGTTATCTTTTATTTGTACCATGACTTTCTGGTATAGCTGTTTATTTGGAGGAGAAGTTAGCAAATGTTTTTCTTATTGAGAAACATATGCCTTTACTGTTAATTATGTGTAATTCACTAGAGAATTCTCTGTTAAAGACTGTGTCAAAACCGAAGACAAAGAAAGGTTTCAAGAAACATTAGAGTTCATGTTTACTTTTTATACATATACCCAGTACGGGGTGGGGAGGGGGGGAAGAACATAAAGACTTATTTTTTAAAATTCCATGTATATAGTATTATTCTGGCAAGGAGAGAAAATTGCAATTTTGCAAGTTTTTTATACCATCTCTGAGTAAGATAATCCAGTTAAATTTTAACATTTAAAATTTTTAATAAATTAATCCAAATTGCATTAATTCCACTTCATCTCCATTTTACAATTCCTAGTGCACACACAGAGATTTTTTTTTCTGGCTGCTCTACAGTGGGTCTTGTTAACATCACTGTTGAGTTATTACCTGAAATACACTTCACGTTAGCAACTGTCATTGCAACTAGTCAGCTATGGCACAGCCCATTGCACACCCATTCCAGGATCCCCTGAGGCTCTGAAACATCAACATGGGTATGACAGCCTCACCTTCTTTATTCAGAAGTAGTGTCCTTAGCTATTGTACAGATTAAAAAAAAAAAATCCTTAAATCCACCTTTGGTCACAAAGATGGAAACAGTGGATGAGCATACCCTCTAACTGTAAAGCATTCATAGACCTTTGCCATTTGTCTTTGAGAAACAGTGTTGACTCAGTTCTATAGGTTTCTAGGTAAGCTGCTTCCCCAAGCTTACAAACTGGTTCCTTAATATGACATAGTAATTATGATGAAAGAGGTCTAAAAAAATTCTCTGTTCTTTCTGGTCTTTCAGTCTGCTTTTTCTGTTTCTTTTTTGTATAAAATGAGAAGATAGGAGTCAGTTTCACTTGATCTATAGGAATGAAGCTTTTCGTGTTTCCTTCTACCCTCCAGATAAAAACTCTTGTAAAACTGTAAGAGTCCTCTATAACAATTAAGAGATAATTCCCTCTTGCTTTAATTTCACTTCCTTTAAGAACTTATTTTAAACATTTGGCCTTGAACGGGGAACCCGCAATAGGGTGGGATGTAAATAATGGCATTTAGAATTCCTTAACCATACGTTTTGTAAAAAAAAAGGAAAAATGATTGCTATTGAAAGTTTGATCTACCTCCCCTCCAAAAAAAAAGGGGGGGTAGCATTTTAAAGAACCATTTATAGAAAAGCTAGCTAGGAAAAAATATATTTTTTTAAACTCTTATAGGCAATGATTGAATCTCAAAAATCAAATCAGTGGAAAATATTTTCTGTGATTGATAGACACAGAAAATTTTCACTTTCCCCCAATAAGAGCTCCCACTAACAGAAATAAAGCATTTTTGTACTTTAAGTGCCAGGTTAAAGCTCTGTTCATGGGAATAAAGTAGACCAATCCTCAAATGACCTATTTTGTTAAGGGCGCTCAACAAACAGCCACAGCCTCAAATCAGAGAATAAACAGGCTCAGGAATTCTCAGCATCAGGTGTAGCCTGGAAACAAGGTAGGGATTCGGAGGAAAAAGCCACGTGGCTGCTTCTGTGAACACACAGATTTCTCCACTACAACCTGTCTCTAAGCCACTTTAGTAAACTGCATTCCTGAAGTAATAACTCATTAGAGATGAAAGAGTCAAATTTCTTCAAACAAAACTTTCCGCATTTTCTTGTAGTTGTATGAGAACATTCCTTTGTGAACACAAAGACAGGGTACTTTAGCTTCAGACTACGATTGTAGGTAAAAGACTAAACAGAAGTGATTTTTTAATAAACTATAGCTTTCCACTTAAAACTATACAGATCATGGCAATAATAGAACACTTTCTTCTTCCAGGATTCATGGCAATTCTAAACAAAACAAGAACCTTTACGGAAGACCACCTAGACTTCCTTGGGGCAAAATTACCATCTAAGACTATAAAGAAATTATCCCGGATCAAAGGGTTATTAAGAAATGACACTTCAGATGAAAACATTCCTAGCAAGGCTGTCTGCCCAGACTTGTGAAAGAGCCAAGAATCTTGCTTCAGCGATGACAGGGTCAGTGTGAACTGAAACCTTTATTCTAGAGTGTGTGTCTGGTGGCTTGAACACTGTGTTTTAGATGAATAACTATGGAAATCAGAGTTCTAATTTTCAGGAAATGAAGGCACGGGCAAACACGTTGCTCAACAGGGAATGTGACAGCTTGGCAATGTGTGCAGGGCACGGGCACATAAAACGGGCAGGGACATGAAAACATTCCTCTGTGTGAAAAAGCCAAACGAAACTGTCCCAGGATGCACCTTGGTCTGCTTCTCACTGACCTGGAAATCAAGTGTGGCCAGCACTCTCCAAAAAGAGGAGCACAGGGTTGGGTGATTATCTTAGATTCAGAAATTCATGGCTTTGATTGATAAGGTGAATGAAGTTGTGAATGACAAGGTCAATGACAACAGACTTTTAAAGAGCAAAATTTGCCTATAACTAAAAAAGCACCACCTCACCACATATCCCGACCTTTCGTTTAAGGTCCTTCGGGGCCTAGACCAACAGCATCCCCTTCCAGATTATCAACCATCACCCCCACCACACACACACACACAAATCTGTGCCCCTAAAACTGATGTCCTTGCCACTCAAGACCCTTCTTCCTGCCAGGCTCTGCCCAGGTTACTTCCCTCACCAGGAAGGGCTTCTCACCTTCCCAAAGCCAAATCTCATAAAAGTCTTTCTCATCAAAAGATGTCTGCAGAGCCCTCCAACTGATGGCACTATCCCCTTTTCTCTCATTATCACCACATGGTTCTGATGCTCTTCCACTCCTAGCCTTCGTAGTCTTGCATAGTCGTTCAATTGCCTCTGTATTTTTTTGCCTTTTACCCCAAACAGACCCAAAACTTCTTAGAGGCCACAGCGAGATTCTACAGTTTTGTAGCCTCCCAGGATCTGTCATAATGAGTGTCCTTGTTAATGGTATCCTTGAGGATGATACTAACAAGCAACTGAAACTTTCAAAATGCAAGTTAAAGGTCCCTTGTTCCCATTTCTGAGTCTCTCAGATGCTGTGGCTCAGTGAGACTGCCTGCTTCTCAAAGGCCATGGCACTGTGGCAGCGGCATGCAGTGATCTGTGAAAGGGTCTGGGATCAGTGCAGAGTCATCTGTGAGCTTTAATTTAGGCTCCAACACTAGATACAGATATAAATTTGGGCAACTTCTTTTATTAAATCAAACATCTGCAGCACAGCAAATCTGGGCTAGGCCCTCTGTTAAAAAATACAGTTTATAAGCATGACTAAGGTGTGTGGGTGTACATGTGCACAGGGGCAGGGGGTGTGACATGCATGTATGAACATATGTAATACTGAGTCCTCATTAAGCTCATCATCTACTGTAGTATTTCTGCTTATTAAAAAGTGGAGATTCCCAGGTTCTATTCCAAACTAAATCAGAATATCGGGCGGGTGGGGCGGTGTGTCACGGAAGCCAAGAATCTGCATTTTAAACTCTGAGAACCAGCAGGCTGGCAGGAAGGACACAAGTAAAATACAAAAGCAGCTGTTACCCTATCTCTAGTCTGCACATCCAGGGAGCTATGAGATTAGGGAGCTCTGAAAGTGCTGGGGATCTGGACACACACAGAGGTGATGCCTGAACTGAGCAGAAAGCCACTGAATCAAGAGAAGCAGCAAGAAGAACAGGAAATCCCCAAGAAAGGTCTTTTTGAACAATCCACACCCCGAAAAGTCCCTACTTAAAAACCATTCAACAATTCCCTTTAGGCCTCAGGACCAAGTCCTTAAACCAGCACACCAGCTGGATCATCTGCTAGCATCAAAACCTTATCAACCACACATCCCTGCCTGGCCCTGAGGTCCATGCCAGCTATATAATCTCTTCCTCCTTATCTGCTCCTTACTGTCCCACTCTCCCCACAAGATGACTTACTTCAGGACTTGCCTTATTGAAACTTGTTCAAGTCAGGGTTTGATCGCCCTCCTCAGTGTCCCCAGCACTAATGCCAAAGCTTTTATTACACAGACACGCATTTACCCGCTTGGACTGTGAACGAGGGGGCCGTGAGGTGGGAAGCTGTACCCCTAGTGCTCAGCGTATAAGTTGCAGTGAGTGAATGAATGAATGCTTGCATGAATAAGTAAACAGAAGTATAAAAGAGCTTGACACATTCAGGCACCCGAAATGGTTTACCATTGCCGGAACTATAGCAAGTATGAAGGAGCAGAAGGAGAGGAGATTTCAAAGGAAGGTCAACACCAGAGCTGCACAGGAAGAAGTATGAGCCCTCACAGATCACAGGAAGGGGCTGAGGCTTTCACTGTTACTAGATGCCCTAAGTTCTCTCAACATAAGGCCAAGTGAGGACCTAGGTCACAAGGGCTGCTCTGTGATGATTAAACAAAAGAATGCATGTAAAAACAATGTATACGTTAGAAAGTGTAAATGTAAGAATATTTTCTGCAACTCCCAGCTATTAAAACCCATCCAATCATATGGTGTCTAGTTTTCATATCCCTATCATCATTACCTAAAACTCGTCTAATATTTTGATGATGAAAGGTGACAAAAGTGCAGAGCTCAGGAAATGCTGTCACTTGTCTGGGCACTTGGGGGAAGAGCGCATCCTGGGAACTCCACTCCCTTTTCAAAACAAACCAATAATAATTATATACCTGGGTCACTCCTAAAACCACTCACTAGATAATGTCTACGGTTTACTATATTAGCGATATATTACTGTATAGTATATATCAGTGATAACCTTTGTTGAGCCTCTGTTTTCAGCTCAGTGGTTCACATACATATCTAATAGCAATAATTCACACTAGAGAATTAAATAAATCAAACTGATTTCAAACCTTAAGCAAGATAGAAACTTTTTGTTTGTTTTCTTGTTTTTATTTTGTTTTGGTTTTTTTTCCCACAAATAGCCTTACAGCAAGCTCCCCCATCATGGGCCAGGGAGGTTGTGAGATCTCAAGGGCCTTACCCAAGCCGTCCCCCTGTGCTCCTCTACTCTAAGCCACTGCTGTGACAACGAGAGACAGGAGGGTATTGAAGGAACATCGCAACTGGCTCTTATCAGCTTCTTCCAGGAATTCTAAGTAAATCTCCTGAAGCCTAAGCAGGGCTCCTGAAGCATTTCTGGGAGTGGTTTTCTCAGAAGAGTTGGAGATCCACAGATAGACACACAGATAAAAGGAGTCTGTTCACTCCTTTGCTCCCAGGCTAACAGCAGTGGGCATGTCATCTTTTGGGGAAAGGAGATACTGCTTTTAGTGCCAAAGACCTTCACAAGCAGCCAACAGGGTGACTGGGACTAGGGGTAGGACCAGGGACGAGTCCTCAAGGAAGGCACAGGCCCTCCTGCAATCTAACATGGGATTCTGGCTGTGGCCTGGGATTAGAGGAAGTTTGCTGGACAGAAAGACTGAAGCTGAGCCCTCTAGGCTGTCAATTCCCTCCCTCCCTGAGCCCATGCCTCTTCCCACAGGTGAGAGTGACTCACTCGGTGGCATTGTTTTTTATACTGACAGCTACATACCTAGGGAACAATGTCTGCCTGTGGGACGGACAGGCCTCCACAACACTTTTATCAGCTCAGGTTAGGGAGGAAAAGGTGGGAGTGGCACGTGGCCAGCTCCCAGAGTCCCCCATCAGTTCTCAGAGAGACTGCATTGGGCTTGAGTGATAGCATCAGGCTTTCTGAAGGAGCGGCGTAGCCACTCACACACATATATCTAAGTACAAAGGGCAGAAGTGAAAAACTCCATCCAATGATTTTGAAACAACTGAGGTCCAAACTGGGACCCAGCTAGCATCTGGCTGAAGGAGGCTGCAGGCCCTGGCCCACCCTTTGAGCACCCCCCTCCCCCCGCCCCAAGCAGCACGAACTCTGCTGAGTCTCATGCAAGCAGGGGTTCACAAAACAAGGGTGAGCTGTCACTGGGCTGAGAGCCAACAGACTGTCAGCTGGTGTCTCTAGCCAAGCAGAATAAATTGAAACGACAAACTCTAATGCATAAGAACTTAGGGGGACGGGACATCGCCTGTGTATTCCTTTATTCTATACATTTGAATAGACCTAAAAAGCACATGCAAAACTGTTCCATGTCTATCTGGGTTCAAAATACCTACGGATTTGTCTAATTTTAGCTTTTTTGCTTTATTTGTAACCAGTTCCCCATGTTCCACGGTTTTAAAAGGACAACTTACCCGTCTGGGATGGTGTGTCTATGTAGCTCACAGCTCCACACCAGCTCCTCAAACACCACCAGCAAGGGCAGGGACCCCAGGCAGAGTTCTGAGGAGTTAAATCCCGCTTGCAAAGCATCGTCCCTCCTTTTTGAAAAATCAGTTTTATATACTGTATTGCATGAGTTCTTAATCAGGTATGGTTTGCAGCACCTCCCCACCCCCACCCCAGGGGACATTTGGTAATGTCTGAAGACACTTTTGGTTGTCACACTGTGGTGGAATGGGGAGGATGGCTACTGGTATCTGGAGTGTAGAGACCAGAGATGCTGCTACACATCCTACAACACATAGATGAGCTCCCACAACAAAGAATTATCCAACCCTAGATAGCAAAGGGTCTGAGGTGAAGAAACTCTGTAGTATTTGGATTCTGTAGATTTCATTTGAAAAAAAGAAAAGTATGTAGCTTCAAAATAAGTTTGAAAACTTCTGCTCTAGGACACCTGCCTAGACTCAAACTATTCAACATGATAAAGACTCTTTCGTATTGCGCTTCAAAGTCCTAAGATAGTACAGATTTTTAAAAATTCCCATAATAGGTCTTTTGGCAAATCTCTAGCTATTATAAAGAGCTAAGACCTTGTCTTTCCCCCCCCTATTAAACATGGGATGGGAATCTGTAGCTATCCCGTAGGACATAATGCAAGCCTCCTACTGAGCCAGTACAGAAGCTAAATAACTTCAACCAGAGAGGGAAAATCAGATGGAGGCTGAGGTTTGTCCTGATGGGAAGCCACGGGTGTTGGCTTCATAGAGATCAACTCTGCATTAGTCAGGCAGAGAGCCAGAAGTTAAATATATTGCTCTTTTAGGAAGGAAAATGAACAATGGCCTCTTCATTTGAAATCACAATGGGAATTTAGGGAAGGGCAGAGCATTATTCCCAGATGGAAAATGGCCTGGGCTTCAGCATTGATGTTGCTGACCTCCTGGGATGGCCTTCAAGACATTTTCAGTCGTTTGAAAATTTACTTGCCAGTTCCAACACAAACAACTCCAGGGGCCAAGTGGCACCTTATGATGCCAAGCAAAGGAATAATTCCAATTCTGGGGTCAAGAGAAGAAATAGAGCAGCTCAGCCTATTACGAAGGCTTCCTGCTGCTCTGAGATGTCTCTCAACAAAAGAGACCAGTACCATGTTTAATCCTTCCAGATATAAAGAGGAATGCAGGTAACGCATCACACCATCACACATCGCTCTCTCTCTCTAAGCCCTGCTTCATCTCCCATACCCATCTTCTCTCCATCAGGCTTTCTGCTAGGAGGTACCCCAGGTCCATTGTGTATTAATCATTATATGTCATGTTGAGTTGTGTTTAGATGACCACCTTGCTCTTCAGACTCAGTTTTCTGAAAGCAGGGATATTGTCACATTGACCATTTTAACACTAGGACACAGCCTAGTGCCTGGCACATGAGGAACTTAATATTCAATGAACAAATGAATGAGTTTGACCTGTCAAGCATGCAACAGGCTTCAAAGCATGACCTAACAAAACTCTACATGGCCAGCCACATCCTCCCTTACGCTGTACGTGCAGTTTGCAATGTGTAAACATAAGCACAGAACTCACTTCAGTAAACACAGCCAAGGAACAGGATAGACCTGTGCAGATGTTAGATCTTTCTCCAGGAACCATTCCATATGTAAAACAATTGCAGGGTGGAGAAATTCAATAAACAGCTGCCCTTTGAGGTGGCAAAAGACACACTCTCCCTTTTCAAGTGTGATCAGCGGGTCAGATGACCTTACCTCTACCGTCTCAGCAGAGAAACAACCCTAGTGTGGCTTCCTTGTCAGTCCTGGGAAGCATCCACAAAAAATCCCTCACAAAGAAACTGCAAACACAAACACTTTCTATCTAAATGCTACTATTCAAACGACTAAGTTTTACAACAAATATCCAATCAATCTATTGTTTTTTTTCTTTTCTTTTTTCTTTCTTTTCTTTCTTTCTTCTTCTCTCTTTTTTTTTTTTTCAAAGAAAATCAGCTATCAGGACCATTCCCAAACTGCAGGTCCAGAACTGCTGGGCGGAGACTCCATGAAGTCATAATGTACCGAGCACTGTCTCAGACCACAAAATACATCTAACATAGACACAACTAGTGTTTACATACTTTTGTAAATTAAAAAAAAAGTTTAAGACTTTACTGAATATATTAAATTTTGCCATTAAGCATTATTATTAGTCCAAAGAGACATGGTGTCTAACTAGCCACACTTACGTGAGACCTGGAAAATTTAGTAAAGGCTTTCATAACCAAAAAGGTCAGGAAGCACTACGCCAGCCCACTTATTTCCTCTGCTGAACTTGACTAAGAGCCTTAGAAATAGACCCTTGTGGTTAAACTGATAATAAGAGATCAGGAAAGATTGCCAAAAATGGGGATACTAGTAGGGATTCTATTCAGTAGACAGATCCAGAGGGCAGACAACAGGGAAAACATCCTTTCAAAGACGTCTACCCTAAGGACCCCGCCTCTAGAGAGACTGAAGTAGCTGTCAGTGCTTAACGAAGGGGCTTTAACCCCCATCCTCTACTGGACCCCAGCCTCTCCTATTCAAGTAAGAGGGCTACTGAAAAGGGGAACACAGGAGGAAGATAGAATTTCAGGGCTCCCATTTAGAGCCCTTGTAAATGTTACATAGAACTGGTCCCCTTTAATTTTTTAAGTGTAGCAGAATGTTGGGTGAGAATTTTCCTGTTGTCTCAGGATTTTAGCTGAGGACAGAAGTACCTATAACCTGAGTTTGAGAGCACCCTCCCACCAGGGCTTCGTGGAGACAGGACCTCTGACCCCATCACCAGTTTTGCACCACCCCACAAAAGTCAGAACGAGTCTGAGAAAGGAAGGAGGCATCAGCACAAGAGAGGTAGGACACTATTCCCTCTCTAACCTGAAGAGAGGGAGGGAGGCTCTAAGAGAACAGTTCTGGCAGGGGAGGAAGGAAAGTAGGAAGGAGGGAAGAGGATGTTAGAACTCAGGACAAGACTTCATCCCCCTTGAAGGGGGGTCAAAAGGCGCAAACTTCCAGACATGAAATAAAAAGACTTCACTCTCTCCTTTGCTCCGAGTAGCTAGGCCATAGTTAACCACTGAGGTGAGCAAAGGAAGTCTCAGCGGAGTAAGAGACTGAAGTTTTCAAAATGAACAGGATTCAGTCTAAAATGCTAACATGAAATTGTTTTCAAACTGAAGGTGAGTAATCTAAGTGTCTATCGACAGATGCACAAACAAAACGCGATATTTATACACAATGGAGTATTTATTCAGCCTTTTAAAAGGAAGGAAATTCTGACACATGCTACAACATGAATGAATCTTGAGGACATTATGCTAAGTGAAATAAGCCAGTCACGAAAAGGCAAATACTGTGTAACTCCACTCATATAAGACACCGAGAGTCGTTAAAGTCACACAAACAGAAAGTAGAATAGTGGTTGCCAGGGGCTGGGGGGAGGAGGAATGAGGATTTATTATTTAATGGGTATTTTTTCTTTTGCAAGAGTCCTGTTAGGTTTTCAAAAGGATTCTGGAGATGGATGGTGGTGACGGTTGCACAATAATGCAAATGTAATAAATACCACTGAAGTGTACACTTAAAATGGTAAAGAGGATAAATTTTTATATTTATTTTACCACAATTAATAAAACTGAAGGTAGTGACAGACGTGTCTAACTAGATAGTGGGAATCCTTACATAATGTATATGTATATAAAGTCACCACGGTGTATACTTTAAATACCTTGCAATTTTATTTGCCAACTATATTCAATAAAGCTGGAAAAAAACTTAACAGGAGAGTCATGGAATCAGCCCAATAGTGTTAAAAAATCTGTTACCCAAATGAAAGAAGATTCCACATAGCATAGTCTAAAGTAAGGGTTGTTAAAAGAATTCCTGTAAACATCCCTGAGAATCCTCATGAAACTGATTCCATATCCTCAGTCTTTCAATTGGCTAATCCTCTTCCCTAATTGTCCTTCCAGCTAAAAATGAAAGTCTGGACAAAAACCTCTTCCAAAAATGTCACTTCTGACATGATTACTTAATGTCAAAGTTGGAGGGGGCAGAGGCTCTGCAGACACTTGTTAAAATGGGAAATGGCAGGAATCACTTCTCCTTCTACCTTCTCTTTGCCACACTTTATAACCTCACGCATTGCTATGTTGGGGGTGGGGTACAGAGGGACACAACAGAACACTAACTTCAAACTGCTTATGCTTTTGCTTTTGTTGGATAGGTAAAACATGTGGGCAGAGGAAATATGTGGGTTCGAGCCTGGGTGTCCAGGAGAAGAGAGGTTACAATGACAAAAATGGAGTGAGCAGAGGAGTTGCTAGGGGAGGAAAACGATGACTGGGGTCTGAGGTGTTTGAAAGACATCACGGAACCAGGGCTCGTGGGAAAACGTGAGGCTGAAGGTCGTAACCGACAATCTTCCTGAAGAAGACACGTGAGGATGGGTACTCACTTTTAAGATATAGACATAGGAGCGGAGGCCTGTGAAGGAAACAGAATAACGAAGAGATAGAAGCCGGATCAGAATAGTACAGCACCCAGCAGAAAAGGGGTTCTTTCTTTCATCACGGTCAGCATTCTATATTCAACAGAACATGAGGTCAGAAGATACCTGTGTGCTAATTGAAAAAAATAAATGAACACTGAAATGGAAGTGTCCAGCATCTGGCTGGATAGAGGAAGCTGATGCTCAGGACAGAGATCTCGACTGCAGACATAGGTCTAGGGGTAGGGAGCCTCGGGCAGAGTGAAATCTCCAGGGATGTGAGTCAGAATGACCATGGACTAAACACTGATCCCAAGAGAATCCAAGCAGAAGGGGGCGGAAGTCCAAAGACACTAAGAAGGCAGAGTCAGGGATGTACGAAGATGAGCAGCAGAGCTCAGCAGACCTCAACTGAGAAATTAAAAAACTGTAGGGCCCTGAGGTGGACAGAGTGATGAGCATTATCAAATGCAACAGAGCTATCTAGTAAGGTGAGGACTTAAATTTGCTGACTGGCTTTGATGGATTTGCTGATGGATGTGCTTGGTGACCTTATCAAGAGCCACTTGAGCAGAATGGTGGTGAGGGAAGCCAGGAGGCATCAGTAATAGCTGGAGAAAACAGAAGGCAAAGAAAGTACCTATGTTCTCAAGACATTTAGATGAAAAAGAAGAGGCGAGTTTGAAGGAAACCAAGGAGGCACTGACAAGTTTTTGGGGATGAGATGTGGTCATGTTTACAGATTGGAGAAAGAAACCAAGAAATGGAGAAATGAAGACGTTAGAGGCAGGGAAGCAAAGTCTTGAGGAAGCACAGACCTTTGGCGAAATCAAGGACAACTATCCTCTGGGACAGAAGCAAAGGAATGAGGATGGGTGGGACGATGAAGGCAGAGCAAGACATAGTTGAGAGAGGTCATATCTGATGCAATTTTCTTGATCGTGTAGGAAGTAAGGCCACCTGCTCAGGATGAAGGCATGGGGTGATTAGCAGGTGTCTGAGGATCAGAGCCTGAGGAGAAAGTGAATGGTGAGAAGCAGATATAGGATATATGTCAAGACAGTTAACCATAAAGGGGGAAAGAAATGGGATGGTAGCCGAGGATCAGGTTAAGAAATTTTTTCCTATCTTCATCACCAAAGGAGAAGCAACCAGGGGAGAGGAACAGACTGCACAAAGTGTAGTCAAACAAATAAGTGAGTGTGAGTGAGGAAGACTATGTTAAGAGGCCAGAGAGGATGGACCTGCCAGGGAAAAGGGTGTAGCTGAAAAGAGAGGTTTCCTTGGTGACCAGTAGAAAGGAAGAAAGAAGGCCATACTGAGAGTACATAAAGATGGAAGTCATTGAAGGATTTTTCTCAGCAGAGAATTAGAACAAGAATTCGGATGAGAAACAAAAGAAGGGCTCGCAAGTGTGAAGCGCTTCGGGTTGCTGAAAACTCAACAAGAAGCACCCTTGGAGTTTTTGCTGGGTACCCGGAGGCACACAGGGAATTCATACACCCATGGATCCAGCAGCATTTGCTGTCCCAGGAGCTGCACTGTAGGATGACTGCTCAAGTCTGGCACTGGTGTGGCAGGCCTGAGGGCTGAAGGGTCAACCGACTGTGGAGCATCAATGAGTTAGCACTGCAGTGGGGGCCCAAGCGTCTGGGTTCGAGAGAACACTCAGTGGATCAGAAAGAGCTTAAGGATCACATAAATTGGTAGGGGCCAAGTTCATGTGGATTTGGTGGAAATAACATGAGGATTGGGTAACATAAGGAAGAACATAAGGACTGACAAAGGCACACCGTGTTTGAGGTTCAATTTTTTTTTTTTTTACCTTCCATCTCTAAATTTAACTATTAGAACATACGGAACTGTTTTCACGTCTTGTCTGCGAATTCTAACACCTAATTCTATGTCAGTTTCAATTGACTGATTCATAGCCTTTTATAGGGTATATTTTCTTGTTTTTTGAACGTCTGATAATTTTTGACTGGATGTCTCACATTGTGAATTTTATCTGTTAAGTACTAGATAGTTTTGCATTCCCATAGTCTTGAGCATTGTTTGGGGAAATAGTTTGATCCTATCAGATCTTGCTTTTTAGACTTGTTAAGTGGGCCAGAGGAATGCTCAATATAAGGCTATTTATTCCCCACTAGGGAGGCAAGACCCTTCTGTGTACCTGACCCAACGTTCCATGAATCTTGAGGTTTTGCAGTCTAGCTGGTAGGAACAGGCAGTATTCCCAGCCCAGACACAGTTCTCTCTAATCCTTTGGAAGGCTCTTTCCGTGGCCTCAGGTAGTTAGTTTTCTTATACTGATCAGTACTCAGCTGAATATTCAAGGGGGACACTTGGCATATATGCAGAGTTCTCTCTCTGGGCAACTGTCTCCTCCCTGGTACTCTATCCTGTGCTATCTAGCTATCTTAGTCTCCCTGGGTTCTCAGGTCCATCTGCTCAACTCAGGGAGTCCACTAAACTCCACCAAAGAGAGGGAAAGAACACACTGGAGCCTGCAGAAGGAGCAACTTAGCCACAAGGGTCCCACTGTCACATTCCACAGGCCAGAAATGGTGCTAGAAGCAGGAAGCAAGCACCCAGGTACAGACTCTGTTCACCCTCATAGGCAGCAGCACCTCCCCAAGGTCCCTATAGGAGAAGAGCCTTTAATACACCTTGATGATACCTATCAGATTTCCCAGAAGCAGCTGAGCCTCCCCTCAGCCCTTCAGACTCATATCACCCCATGCATTGGCACTACAGAGCAGAGCAAAGAGTCTAACCCAAATCCACACCAGAATTAATTATTTCCAGCACATGTTCCTCATTCATATGCAACAAAATTATAATTTTGTTTCCAAAATACATGAGATATTTTCATTAATAGCTAAGTACTAGATTTAAAGTGGATTTTCACTTGACCATAACACCATCTTTAACTTAAACAGAAACTGGGTAGTGGTTAAGCCCTAAACAAAACAAGCCAGCAAGCAAACAAATTCAAACAAGAGACACCATCTGGTAATAAAAAGACAACCAGGTCTATAAGATTAAAATCACAAAAGTCAACACACACTTTAACTTATAAATGAGAAACTAATTTAATAAGGCCAATATTTAGAAAGTGAACAAAAGCTATAAAAATATTTACATGCAGTGAACCAGCTGCAATTTGTAAATAAATAACAAAGAAAACAACCAGGGCTGCCAAGCTGATGGACAGCAGTCGGTCTGGTCATCAGGCTGGTGACCAAACCTAACAAAATCCTCGTACGGGGAAAAGGCAGGGAGGGTCAAGAGCCAATGCTGCCTGACAATTTAAAATGTCTGCCCTGGCACTTATAATTCAATACTCTAGAGATAAAAAAAAAAAAATTAATAACAAGTTGCACATACGATCTACTTTTAAAATGTGCCTTCTTTCTGGAACCTAGAAATGTCTTATAAACATTAACTGATTCATCTTAGCTACAGGAAGAGAACACTCTTTGCAATTTTTTACCTGTGCTAAAAGAACTAGCTAGCCATAGGGGATGGTTTTTCATACGACCTGAAAAAGCAGTCCCCTGGACCTACTGAGTCATCATGCTAGGCAGGGGAGTAGACACCGATTCCCTGTTCTGTTGTCCTACCAACATTCCTATTGCGTGCCCATGGCAGTGGGGCTGCCCATGAATAGGGCTGGTATGTGTGTACATACATACACACACACACACTGATTCATGGCACATTTGCCACCCACAAGCAGAGGTAGTGCCAGCAGCATCAAGCCAGACCTTAGCCAGATCCTCAAGGCGTGACTGGGGACAAGGTGTAGCATTGGCTCTGGTGGGCAGATTAGAAGTAAGGGCAGCATGTGTTCCCTGTGGGGCCCAACACGCAGGAAAGCGGCACTCCCCTCACGAGGTGAATGCTCCCCCCTTCTATCTTCCCCACGGCAACAGTGATGGTAGCTCCTACCAAAAGCACTGAGACACACAGACTAGAATGTACCTCGCCCCCTCTCAGAGTATGACATACATGCGAACTTCATTCGCTCCCTAGGATTTGAAACCATGGCTGAGAAAGGTGGCTTAGGTCATCGTATTGTTCCCCGTGCCTTTCAGATGATTCACTACAGAGCACGTGGAAATAAACTGGGTACAGATTTCCTTCTGAAATGGGTGGGTGCATAATCTGCATGGGGCCTTATATAACACTTTGTGGGTGTGTGCATGTGTGTATCCTCTCGTGAAACTTCCGCCAACAACCCTGGGGCTAGATACCACCAGCCCCGTGTTTCACACATAAGGCAAACATTGCTCAAGGTCAGATGGCTAAGAAGTACAGGAAGCAGAGTGAGATGTGTTAGATCTAAAGCCGATGCCCATGCCCTTCCACACTGCCCACTCTCTAGCACAGTAGGAGAGCCTCGGGTCCCAGGGGGCTGTGGCTGCAGGGTTCTGTTAAAGAAAGGGTTAACTCTAGCATCAGAAATTAATTTGGGGAGCATTCAGGTAGCTGGAGGCATCACTAAAAGTAACTTATTATCTGAAAGCCTCACTTATTTTCTGCACTAAACAAAACACAGATCTCTCTCCTACTGTTCCCCCAAGAGCTCCCCAGGACAGTGAGACTCTGCATGACCCAAAACCAGAAGTGAAAGTGCTGCTGGGGTAGGCTGGGATGCTGAATGGTGCCAGAGAGGAACTTTTATGTATTCAGTGAAAGGAACGTGTTTTCAGTTGACTCCGGCAAAGAGATGAGCCTTCGCTTTAAAGACAATTTAAAATGCCCCTGTGGCTGCGGCGCACTGCCGAGTAAACACACTGGACCAGCACTCAGATTCAGGATTACAAGCTGAGAGATGGAGGCATAGAGGTGTGAAGTCAGAGGGAATTCAGACAACAGGGAATGCTAGGGTAAGGGTGCCCTGGAGAACCCTACCCTGACCAAGGAGTTCAAGGTGAAAATTCGGAAAACACTGTACTTATTTCACATACAAAACAAAACCGTCTTCTGGGCCGATTTCAGACCACGAGCAGTTTGCATTCTCTGTTAGAGAGGGGGCCAAATGGACACAGCCAGCATGCAATCAATACTCTGCATATTGGAGAGACAGCCCATAAAGACCGGACTGAGAGCGTGGAGTGACCTTTGAGCATCCACAGAGGCAAAGATCAGAAACATAGGAATTAGAGGTCTCCAGTGAGGATATGCAAACCTGAGTCAGAGACGTGGCATAAGGCATGTCCAATCACAGGTACACTTGAGCAGGACTCTGAAACTGTTCTTTCTGCATCCTGGCTGAGTGTTCCCACAGGGTCCTCACTGAGGGGCTAGCAGGAGATATTAGAGTCCTACTGAATCGTCACTTATTAACATACTTAACAAGATCAATGTTTCTCTCCTAGAGTTAAGCTTCAGTCTTTGTCAATGAATCCTTCCTGAAGCTGGCTGATAGAATGAACCCTTCTTCCAGGTACTGTTAGGCATTCCTTTTCCTGGATGGATTCTAGCCCCATATAGAGTCTCTTCTGCAGAATAGTATTTGAACATTACTGACCTATGTAAGAATTACTACACCGTCCCCAAGAAATAAACTATTCATTGTATTGAGGTACCTGAACACATTGCCTGAATTTTCATTACCAAAATCCCCATAATGGTAAGATTGATATAGGTAAGCTAAATGCTCAAAGCATAAAAATAGTACCAAAAAACAGACTAACCACTTTAACACCAGTCGCTTCTCTGACATTCCCTACCCCAACTTCCCCATGCCCACTTAAAACAACCCTATTCCTGCCCACCATGTGAACAGCTGGTGTTCTGGCTTTCCGAGTGTCAACTATACCCAATATAAAACTTACACAATGAAAATCAGGTGCATGATAAAAGAGAAATTATGTAGTTGATCAGGCTGTGAAACTGACTGACAAGATGCTCAAATCACAGCAAAGCTCCTGACAAAATAAGTCTGGGCGTCAGGTCCATCACCATGAAAAAGAGATCAACACTGCTGGAGCCATGTCTGACCTTTGGAAAAATTAATGACATCTTCAAATATTTTTGCAAAAATAGCCTTCATGATCGTGCTGAGAAAATCAATGTAAAGTGGAAGATGTTATCATGCCTCCAAACTCAGTCAGAAAAGTACACACCAAGTTATTCGATCTGTTCTTGGTTCTAAGAATTAGTATACAGGTGTCACTGAAACCCAAACACTGATAAATACAAAATGAAAAAACTTACTCTCATAATTTATGTTATTTTTAAAGACAGAGTACCAAACAAACCTTTTAAAACACATATACTATAAAAAGAATGTCATGTCCCCTTGTTACTGGAATCATATTAAGTTATCTTTCCCTGGTCTCGGTTACTCTAAGAGAAGAGCAACACCCATAACCTGTCTACGCATAACCTGGATGGATTCTACCCCCATATAGAGTCTCAGTCCAACAGCTAACAAGCAGCGAAGCCAACATTCCCATCCTGATTTCACCACTTTCATGCCTGGTTTGAGTCTCAGCATTAGCACTGAACGTCTGCAGACATTAGCAAGGTCCTTAGCCTCTGAGTCTCATTTTCTCCTCCTAAACATACAAAAACTGTAACCTGACCTCTCTATGTCACAACATTTTTAATGGCTCTTAAAAGAAAGCATTTGGGGTTTCGTTAACTCTTAAAAGATTACATCAAAGTGACACACTCTGCTATGTGGCTTGCTTTCTTTCTTTCTTTTCTTTTTTTTTCAACTAGCAAACCTCCCAATCATCAAAACTTTCCATTAATCAAATTAGATATGATTTAGGAGACAGCAGGCTCCAACCTTTTTGGCATCAGGGTCCAGTGCTCCTATGAGAATCTAATGTCTGATGATCTGAAGAGGAGCTGAGGCGCTGATGCTAGCTCTGGGGAGCGGCTGCAAATATAGACGAAGCTTTGCTCACTTCCCTGCTGCTCACCTCCTGCTGTGCGGCCTGGTTCCTATCAGGCCACAGACTGTACCGGTTTGGAAACCCCTGATTTAGGACACAACAGGGGTACTTAAAGTTGGCTAACGATTAGAACCAGTCAGGTGGTGCTTATTAGGAGCCTGATTCCCTGGCCTCTTCCCCCAGAGATTCTGATTCAGTCTGGGGCCTGAAAATTTTCAGAATTTTCAAGTGATTCCAATCGCTCTAGAACACATTTCATACCTGGTGAAGGCCCTGTTTTCAGTACTTGATAAATCCCAATCTAAGGACTCAGATAATGGAAGTGACTTCATTTTCAAAAAAGAAGTATCACCAAGATTTAATAAGAATTAACCTCCCAAAGGGTATATACTAAGTCTCTACAATGTGCTCAGATTTAGCTCCAACCTATTTACTTCTCCAGGTGTTTAGCATATGTGTCGCTGACATTTATTAAAACGTCACAACAACGATAGTTGTTCCACCACTCTCAAGAACAAAAGACTCCAGCTCAACCTACATTTCCTGTCTGTGTTCTATAAGGGTGAAGTGCACAAACAAGAATAACTTCTTAATAATCTGTAACTAGAATTGAATTATAGCTAGTTATATTTAGCAGTACATGGACTTGTCATATATCTCCAGACAGGCAATTTGGACTTTTAATGTTGTGTAATGGATCCTAATTCAGCTTAGAACAATAAGAAACCACAATGGAATTCACAGAACTTGGGAAAGTCTTCGTGATAGACTTTAAATAGTTTTTGCTTTAGCAACTCACATTAATTCACTGTAAATGGATATAATATTTTGTTCAGGGTCCTAGCTAAAGCAGAAAAGATTTTGTTCAATCAGCCAAATGGTAAGCCAGCATTAAATATAGGTGAATTTCACGTAAGTAACAAAGGTATGTTCCTGAAAAGGAAAGTAACAATGACAGGGTGCTGACTCTGTGCCAGTGACGTTGGGCACCTCCCCAGGACCTCCAGGCTCGGGCCATGTTCTTCTCTCACTGCTATAAACTCTCACTCACTAACCATGCTTCCCACTCAGGTCTTTCATTCCTCTTCCCCGACAGCCCTATGGTTTACCCACACCTCCCTTCAAATCTCTGGCCCAAATGTCCCCTGATTTGAACAGAACATCACACAAAGACCTTCTCTCTGTCCCCTTAGTCTGTCTTATTTTTTCCCATAGAACTTACAACTTAGCACATTATATAAATTTATCTAATCATTTGTGCCCCCACTCACATACCAAATTTCGAGTTCTAAGAGAACCAGTATCATTACTAAGTACATGCATACACACATGCAAGCATACATACATCACATAATGTTACACATAAATACTCTGTGTCTGTATATACAGAGAGTTCTTTTACCTACTGGGTCTTGGTGGTGATAATTTAGAAGTACTGCTCAACCCAATATATTTTGTAACTGAATATAAATTCATGGAAGTATCAACTGATTTTCTCCAAAACAATGTGAAAACTAAGTTGTCACTTACAAAATCTAAGGCAATCTCTGACATATACGAAGAATGTGCCTACCACCCTAGGGCACTGTGACGCCCAACACACACACACACACACACACACACACTCGACCTCCTGCTGGAGGTCATCCAGCACTAAATTGAGACCCAGAGCAGAAATCTCAGACAACGGGATGAAATCACGATGCTGAAGACGAGTTTCAGGGGAGAAGAGAAGAAACAGGTCTTTCAACCTTTCTACTTGCCCACTGACACAGGGTGCTAGTGGGAAAAAACCTAATAAAAGAGATGTCACTATACCTGGCCTGGAAAATACAACCTTGGCTGCCTTGTTCATTTAAAATAAGAAGAGCAGAGAGATCAGGGATTGCTGGAAATGAGAATGAAGCATAATGAAAAGAGACTCTAGAGCAATTAATTTTTCTATCAAAAAAAATAAATCATTTCTGTTTTACCCAAATCTCAGTTCCCTGAAAGAATACTACATTAGTGTAATTTCAACTAATTATATATATAATTAAGAAAAGTCAGATTCTGTGTTTTGCAAAAATCGTTTCATTTCAAAGGAACACGCTCGTAAGTCAGCAGGCGCCACACAAAGTGAATCTGCCAATGCTTCTGTCCATAGATCTGAGCTGCTTTTGAGGTCCAGCTTTTAGTGCTTCTAGCTCTGACCACTTGCTAAAAAGTATTGTCACTGCCTTGTTCTGCTCAAAGAAAGCAAAGGTTTAGCATAAAGCTACCAGTAATGAATGGGCATCTCTAAAGTTAGAAATCACCATAGGCTTCTGTGTTGTTCTGATGTCACATCCTGACCTTCTTATTTTTATGAGAAAGAGCTTATAACAAAAATCAGCTGAAAAGTGCATTGCACAGTAAAAATAATTAGAAAGAAAGGATTACAGTTTTAAAAAATGACTAAATTATCTGTCACCTATATCATCTGCCACCTAACATCAGTCCTCATGTAACATACACAGACATTTGTCAGTTCCTTCTCTCTGTGGTCACTAGAATTAAAAGTGCTGAACTTTTGAAAGACAGACAAAGGGAAAAATTAAGCTATAAATTCTAAAAGTAATTTGGTCTCGGAAGTTTTACAGTCTTAAAAATTGAGAACTCAGAATTTTGTCTTATGTGGGTTTTCTTCATAGATATTTACCATTATCAGAAATTAGAATTGAGATATTTAAAAATATTTTTTCACTTAAAACAACAAAAATCCATTGTGTGTTAAAATAAATAACGTTTTCATGAAAGAGAACTCTTTTTTCCAAAATTAAATTATTAATTAGAAGAGTGGTATTGTTTTACAAGTTTGCAAATCTCATTAATATCTGACTTAGAGGTCAGCTGGATTCTTATATTGGCTCTGTTCAATCTGTTGCAATGCTGTTTTAGTGGGAAGTGTATGAATAAAATCCAGCCTCACACAAGTCGTTGAAAAAGAATTTTAACAGCTTTTCAGATAACTGAATATTCTTTTCTGATACAGAAAAACTCAAGCAGTAATTTCTTAGCAGTAGTTTCCTAAAGGTTAGTTCAATATGGAATCCAAAACCAGTCAATGAATTGTTCAAACTGTTACATTAGCTCCATTAGTCTAGTCTACCTTTCGCTTTCAATGGATCCTTGTCTCACACATGGTTCTGTAACTTCTTGTATTGGTCATTTTGAAAATATGAATCACTGAGTTATGCAGATCTTCCAAACACTGACATATTTTACTACACAATATTAAAACATCACTACTGTTAATTCCAACAACAAATTCGTTAGAAAAGTTTGTGGTAAGTATTAGAAGATTACGAGCTCATAATGGTGGATATATATTTTCTAATTATGGCTTGGAGGATCCAATTTTATTATTGGCATGAAATAGTCACAGTTGATTTCCTTGAAATAACAAGTTTACTTCATTATTTAAGAAAATACCTGACAAATTCCCGAGTCTCCATAACTATATACTTTGTCTGTCATTCTTTCAAGTAAAAATGTTGTTCATGAAAAAAAAAGTGGCTAGCTCAGCCAACAACTCAATCATACAAGTGTTTTTCCTTGAGACATGACAGTATTTCAGTTTGTAGAAGTGCTTGACGCATAACTCTCACTTTCTCACACAGAATATTATAAGATACAGAGTCAAGGGCGAGCTTAGTATTAATAATGTTTACTGCTTCAAAGATATTCTTTAGTGAAACTTTGTTTTCCCTCGATTGTACAACCACAAAGACTGCACTGGCTAGATTAATGACTGTACAGTTTGGTGCCTTGATTGGTTCTAAGGTGCCAAAGTTTTACCCATTTCTTTTGCACAACTGGTAAAAATGTCAACACATTTAAAAAGGCAAACAACATCTTAGTGTTACAAGGAAAATAATTTTAACTACAGACCTCCTGAAAATATCTCCAGAACGCCCAGAGGTCTGCAGGACCATAGTTTGAGAAGCAACTGAAAAATTCTGGACAAAACCACCATGTAAAACTCGTTTTCACCAATAGTCAATGAAAGTAAGAGAAGTAGTGAGGATGACGAAAATGAAAACTGGGGTATAACAAGGCAAATACAGCTATCATACCCTCAATTGAACTCATTTATTTAATTTCTCTCTCGTTCTAGCTGAAGATCTGCATTAAGAAAACCTGCTTATGATTGCAGTAAAACTTGAGCAAATCTCAAGCTCACTCCACCCAGGGCTCGCTGATCTACACCTGACATCTAGAAGGCAGCATCTGTCTCAGGTGAGTGTTAGTCTTTAGCTTTAAGAAGGATGGATCCAAGGGAAGCCTTGCAAAAAGACATCATCTTAGACCTCAGCATCTCATCTGAACTTGTGTCTGGTATCTGTCACCTACTACCTAGAAGAACACAGCAGATCAGTGTCTCTGAGCTGCATTCATCATTTGCATACTGAGCATCATATCGGCCTCCGAAGTTTGTTATGGGGAGCAAATGAATTAATAATGGGATATTATGACTGTACAGAGATGATCAATCACCACCCTACTACCAGAAAGAATATAAAACAAGGACTGCCATTGCCATTTGCTAAATTATAGGCCTAGCACGGGCTCTGGTCCTCAGAAGGCATTCAATAAATAAGCTGGCTGTTACAGAGAAGAGAAGCAAGCAAACTATGACACGGGACAGGTAGCTTCAACCCTTGAAGAATACCATTTCTTCTTTTACTACTTCCCCTTCATTTCCCATTCCCTCAGTGACTCTTTCTGCCCTACCCTGTCTTCAACCTGGCAGTCATTTCCAACGGTAGCTACAGAACAGAAAATCTGAAGTGGTCATTCATTCCTCAATACACAAGAAAGAGAGAGAGAGAGAGAGAGAAAGAGAAAGAAAAAGAGAGAGAGAGAGAGAGAGAGAGAGAGAGAGAGAGAGAGAGAGAAAGAGAGAAAGAGAGAAAGAGAGAAAGAAAGAAAGAAAGAAAGAAAGAAAGAAAGAAGAAGAAAGAAAGAAGAAAGAAAGAAAGAAAGAAAGAAAGCTAAATAAAAAAAAAAATTAAATTAAATCGACAAGCTGTCATCAGGCTTGAAACATGAGAAAGGAATACTGAAAATCAACTGCTATCAGAGACAAATTTTTTTTCCCTTTAAAAATGACACACATTGTGTTAGATATGGTGAGAAGCTGTGGGTTGCAGATTTCAAACAGTAACACATTTCATCTGCCTTGGTGCATGTGGCCACAACAATTTAGCAGAGAACATAATTATTTGTAAACCAGTGGTTTGACACAGGAAATTTGAGCTAAAAACTGAGACAATGGTACTGAAAACAGAAAAGGTCAGAATCTTACCCTACGCCATAATGCACTGCCTTGGTAGAAAGAATAAGCAGGTACCAAAGTTCCAGTGCACTTTCCATATTCTCTTAAGAGAAATGTGATCGGTTCCAACTAAAGTAATGAGTCCGAAAGAAGGGACACAATCCCTTCTTTAAAAAGATTTGCTAAATCTTTAGCTAAGTTTTAGCAAAGTTTTCTATACGAGCTTCAAACCTACACTTGATAGATGCTTTATCAACTTTTTGGTTGTTTTCTAAGACATTATCCATCACCACCACCGCCACCACCCCTGCCAAAAAAAAAAAAAAAAAAGTTACAAATCCCTTCAGGTTTACTTTGGAACCGGGGGGGGGGGGGGGGGGAGGAAACATGTGTACGCAGAACTTTGTCTTCCTAGCTTCCTAAAGATACTTGTACCATGAACTCTCTCGATGTAATTTAATCTTTCAGGAAACTACCTTAAAATTAAACTTTGCAAGTACAAACTGTTATGTAATTGTTAGTAGGAGATGATTACTTGTACTTGTCATTCATTGTAAGTATGAACTTTACGATGAAATGAAGGGAATTATCTTACTCATCTCTTCCTACCTGCATGTTTGACTCACAGCTTAGCATTTATTTAGAACTTTAAAAATCTTTCCAAAGTACCTTATCATTTAAAATTAAAAATTGGGAATTAAGAATAAAATATATACAAACAAAAAAACACTAGTTTTCAATTATAAATGAGGCTAAATAACATGCATTCAAAGTTTGATGTCATAGAGGCAATCCAGATTCTGGTTTGTCTAGGAAATGGGTATTTTTTAAATGTGTAATTAATACTCACTTCTTAGTAAAGGCAATTCCAACACATGCAAAAGTAAACAGAACAGTACAAAAACCCACGTGTAACTGTCAACCAGTTTCGATAATCAACTCACAGCTAATCTGGTTTTATCTGTGCCCCACCTTCTCCCCCACCTCTGGACGATCCTTAAGTACCTCTCAAATATATCATTTCATCATAATATACTTCAAAAGGTATCTCTAATAGATGCTCTTTTCTTTTAAACAACCACAATACCATAATCGCACCTAAATCCATTAATAATCCCTTCACAGCATCATGTATCCACTCTCTGTTCCCACTTGCTCAGTTGTCCCCTTGGAGTCACTGCTTTACAATTTGTGTTTGAACTGGGATAACACAGGGATCACACACTGAAACTGGCTACTAAGTCTCTCTTTTGTTATTTGGATTTCCCTCCTTCTCTTTACGTTTTTCTTCCCATTCTTGGTTAAAGAAACCAAGTCTCTTGTCCTATAATTTTGCTTATGGTATCTCAGGGTGTCGTTTAAAGTGTTCCCTTGTCCCCTGTACTTCCTCTAAGCTGGTGGTTAGATCTGAAAGCCTGACCAAATTTAGGTTCGATCCAGTGGCAAGACTACCTCATAGATGGTGTGATGTGCTTCCATTAGGAGGTAAACAATGTCTGGCTTGCTCTCTGTAGCTCAACCTTTTAAGTTTCAGGTATCCTGAGTCCAGGCAAATTTCACTCAAACTACATTATCTTCACATCTTAAAATCTCACACCGTATTTCTTAGTAGCATAACAATGCAGCAACATCTTTTTTGATTTGTTCTCACACGAGGGGGCTATCAGGACTTTAACAAAACCTTTTTGTTGTATCTCTTCCAATTTATAGCAGTTATGAATTTAGTTTGATGCCTTTTCATCAGTTTTGTTTATTTCAACCTTTTTTTTTTTTTTTTTTTTTTTTGGCCACTCTGCTCTTCCAGGTAAAAACTTGTCCAACGTAAGGACGATTATAAATGGGGCCAGCTTCTGACATTCTGGCAGCATCAAGACGTTGCATCAAAATCCAGGTCTGTTTCATCGCCATAATAAATACATCTCTCAGCTTGATTAAGTTGCAGATCCAGTTGTTAGCTCCAGAAAGACTTAGCCAGAATGAAATAAACAGTGACATGAGACAGCTTTTTCAAAATAATAAATCACTTCGGCATTGTCTACTTCAGCTGCAGTCCTAAGGGGAAATTCTGCATCTGATCTAGAGTGATAATGCCTCCCTCAAGATGAACAGCGGTGATGGGTTTCTGATCCAGCTGATAACATTATGCCTTCAGCTCAGTGAGAGACTTCCACGAAGAGTTTTCTTGTTCTACCTTAATTCAGTGAAGAGCCCTCCCTGTAGATTTTGAACAGGTTCATCAGTTCTTCTAACACCAGCATTAAGCCTAAACCTGCACACATCACCCTATATCATTAAACTTTGAAGCTACTACCATTAACACCAATTCAAACATTACTTTTCGAAGCCTTTTATGTACTGTTCTCTCTTCAAATTTCATTATAAAACATTTTGATGCCAGTTTGGAAGATGTTATATCATCTGGTAAAACAGTCCCTGGCATACAGTAAACTCAAATATTATTTAGTGAACATGTTAACAAAATGGGTTGTTCATTAAGTAAACGTTTAACACAATTTGGGTGATTTTGACAATTTATAATCTGTGACCCAGAGTCCTCAAATGTTGGTGTCCAGAATTCTGAGGTTGCTCAGCCTTAGTTTTCTCTCTGAATCTTCTCACTAGGCACCTTCATCCACGTAACCGTCTCCCACTGACACCGAGAGCACTATCTCAGGTCCAGATCCCTTCCCAAACTCCAGGCTTTTATTTCCAGTGGCTCCTAAACATCACTTGGGTTTACACAAGCACCTCAAACTCCACTTGTTTGATGAATTCATCATCTTCCATGCCTACGTTTCTACCCTGCTGAATGACTCCACAGCATCATCTGAGACTCATCTTCCTCATTTCTAACACCCATTGAATTGACAATTCCTGTTGGTTGCATTACTTATGCATCTCTCAAAGCTGTCCCTTCCTCTCCATCCAACCCCAAAGATTCAACTCAACTCAGGCTCTACTAATCACTCTCTAGACAATTTAAATAGTCTTGTAATGGCTCTTCACACGCTGGTTTTCCCTTATGCTCTAACACCCCTCAGCCCCTTGAACTCACTGCTACCAAATCAGACCTTGCTTTCCTCTGGCACCCAGTCACCTTGACTAGCCTCAAAGTAGTGTGATCATGCAGTTTATCACCTAACGTGGGACCCTTCTGAGAGTGAAATGGGTGTTGATAGTTACAGCGAACAGACCATTCTCTGGCAAACTTTCACATAAGACCCTCCCAAGCCTCTGGCCGCATCTCCCACCACACTCCCCCACCTTCGGCATCTCCCCGCTACTTTCAGTTTCTGGAATATGTCTCTGTTCTCTCACCTCTGTGCCTCTGTACATTCTGTACTCCCCTCTTGAACTACCTCACCACCAGCACATTCCTATTTATCATTCGAGCATGCTTTAAACTTCACCTCCCCTGTGAAGCTTTCTCGAAAACCTTCTGGCTGATCTGACTACATATTCCTGTGGGCCAGTACCGTGTCTTGGATTTATTCCTGCAGAGGGACCTGGGCCCCTGCACTGTGCACTGCTCCCTCCTATGAGCTCCTTCAAGAACATGTCTATGTCTTGCTCATCTTATCTCCCAGCATCTATGGTGACTTAAAGGTCTGAACCTAGCAGGCATTCTTTATGTCATTTCTCAGTCATGTCTTACATTTAATAAAAACTTTTTGCCTTAGCTGTTATTTCAGCATCATTAATGAAAGATAAGAAAATGAGACAAGAAGAAATAAGGAGTAGTCCATAGCTCCTAATACCAGTCCTGTAGATTACAGACCGAGCACCATTTAACAATTTCGTTTTAAATGAGATTTGAGACTGCAGAATCTGAGCTAATGGAAGAACTCTTCTAGGAGGCCATGAAGGCAAACAGGCATGGAGATAAGCAACATTATACTAGTAATTGTCCACTAAATGCTTGGGGTATCTAGTATAAAATAAAACCAGTACCGAAACAAAACATTCTCAGTATACATGGGGTCCCAGGCAGAGGTGGGGAGAATGACAGGAATCGTATTGCCATGACAAGAGGAATATGGAGACAAGAATCCCACTAGCATACCTTCACACTGTGCTCTACAGTTTGCAAAGCACTTTCCTATGCATCACAACATCTGACCTTCGATACGACCCTGTGAGATAGGGATGCACCCTGAAGCTCAACTAACATTTCCTGAGCTTTAACAATCCTTCCAGGATCCCAGGCCAATGTCCCTTTTGCATCTCGAAACACACCAGGCAGGCTTCTTTGTGAAAATCCTTCAGCATCCAAGATGAGAACTAGAGCTCCAAATGCTCTATCAGCTAGCCTGTCACTTTATGGCCAGGAATAATTTAGAGTGGCTGACAGAGTGAAGCCAGGGCATTCTCACAGTGTCAGGATCAGGCTGCTGCCAGAGCTGCAGCGGACATGTTAGCGGCAGAGGGGTTCTATCTCCTCCTCCCTGTAACACACAGAGAGGCAGCTATCACATCCTCTGCATCTGACAAAGAAGCTGGGCTCTAAGGCAACAGCAACATGCAAGTTCAAGCTTAGCCCCAGCCTAGGAGCCAAATTGACAAGATGATGCTCCCACAAAGAGAGAGAATAGATCTGAGGTTCTAAAAATATATTCCACACACGGATGCCATAACTCCTGAAATTTCAACATTAAAAATCAATTTCTCATGGGTCATACAGCTCTTGTAGCATCTTTTAAAATCTGTAGACACACCTAAGAGGGATAAAGTACTAAGATATCAATCATTATTATTTTAGTGTGAATTAGTCCATGAATTCACCATCTTCCTTATTAGCAACTATTCCTGGAGAGGAGATCACTGCAAATATTACTAGAGCAGGAGACACTTGAAGACAGAGCAGGAAGGTATAACTTAAAGGGGAGGGGATATTACCAAAGATGAACTTGGCCTGCCTTGCAATTTTATCCAGGGTCACCTCTGAAAAAAACACAAATTTCAATGACCTGGTAAGAACTCACTCCTAATAAGATTTGACATTCGTTTCTTATCACTAAAACTAATAAATTAATACAATGAGAACATCCAGGAGTATTCCAGCGCAAGTTTTGATGTCCCTAGTGTATAATTAAGGAAGCAGAATCTAAATAAAACTTAGTCTTAGAAAGCTGATGTGACTCTAAAAAAAAAAAAAAAGAAGTCATGTAAGGACCATTGCACAGCCAGACCTGGTCTAACATACGCGGCCTTACTCTGTTGGTCCCTTGTAACTTAATGTAGAAAGATACTTCGGCACATTCAGAAATCTCACCCACTCCTCACTCATGTCTCATATTTCACTGCTGAGTTTGTCTAGACTATGCTTGTACCATTGTTCCATGTGCCATGAGAATGTTCTTTCTACAGTGTCCTGTAATACATTATTACATCTTATTCGACTGAGGTGTGAGCGGATCATTTTTCTCACAAATCCTATGATGTACAAGATACTAAGCAAAACAAAAAGACCTGTGAGCAGGCAGAATCCCTCAAACTGTAATCTGGACAGTTTTTTCATGTTCAAGTACCTGGGATTTCTGCTAATTTCAATATTGGAACAGAAAGATAAGATACAACAATTGAGACACCAGATTGAAAAACATTAACATTAAAACAATTCACCTACATAAATAAGAATAGTTGGCTGAGAGGAGAGAAAATCATGTCTCACAGAAGGTGCCACCAATTGCAAAATGTCAGCGCTAAACAGACTAGCCATTAAGTCACATGTTTAATAATCTTTACAAGGATTTTAGTAATGATGGAGTAGCTTGTAATGAATTCCCAAATCCGTAAATTCCTCAAACTCGTGGCCCTCCTAAAATATGCCTGGACAAGGGAGACTCGGAGCAGTCCAGGAAAAAGCAAGAGCTAGAATCCTGAAAGAAATGAGTTGAGATTTCAGTCGTGTCCCACTGTAGGGGAGAGTGCAAAGCTCAAGTCCCACGCAGTAAAAGGGACTTAAAACACCATACATGGGCTTTCCATCGAAACCCCAGATTTCCTCTACCTGTGAGTGAAGACTGTGTCTCAGGACTATGGAATTTGCCCAAGAGCTAAAGAAAAAAGTTTTAAAACCCCACTCTTAAAAAGCCTTTATCATTTTAACGTGATAGGCAGTTGACTGCTAGAAAACAAAGACTAGAGGAGAAAAATAATATGATCACCTCAACAGATAAAGAAAAAGCATTTGCCAAAATTTAAGTCACTCTTGATTTAAAAAAATAAATTATCAGCAAACTAGGACTAGTCTAAGGAACTTCCTCAATTGTGATAAAGGACATCAACAAAATACATACAGCTGACATCATACTTAATGGTCAAAGACTAAATTCCTTCCTGCTAAAACTGGTTATGAGGCAAGGAAATCTGTCCTGGGGCCTCCGAGCACAGTAAGGCACAAAAAGGAAATAAAAGACATACAGTTCGAAAAGAAAAAGAAAACTATATTTATAGACATGATGGTTTACAGAGAAAATCCTAAGGGAGCTACCAAAAAAATACTATTAGAACTAATAAATGAATTATTGAGGTTGCAAAATTCAAATCAATATACAAAAAAAAAAAATTTCATTTCTAAATAATGCTAAAACTAACAATTTCAAAATGAAAAATTTAAATACTATTTATAACAGCATCAAAAAGTTTAAAATACTTTGGAATACATTTTTTAAAACAGGCAAGATCTCTATATTGAAAATTACATAATATACTAATATTGATATTGATGAGAGACATTAAAAACCATCGTAAATCGATATACATGTTCTGGATTTGAAGATGCTCACAACTGTTAAGATGTCAGTTCTTCTCGAAATGATTTATAGATTCAATAAAATTTCAATTCAAAATCCAGCAGACTTTGGTGTGGAAATTGAGAAGCTGACTCTAAAACTGAAATTAAAATTCAAAATACTGCGGATAACTAAAACAAATTAACAAACAAAAAGAACAAGTTGGAGGACTCAAACTACTTAACCTTAAGACTTACTATAAAGCAACAAGAATGAAGACAGTGTGGTACTTGGATAAAGACAGACAAAGAGTTCAACAGCAGAGGCAATCCACATCTACAGTCAATTGAATTTTGACAAAGGTTCCAAGGTGATCCAATGAGAGAAAGAAAGTCTTTTCAACAAATGGGTGCTAGAATAACTGGATTACTATATAGGGAAAAGAAATCTCAACCCCTCTACACACAAATACTAATTAAGAGGGAACAAAGACCTAAACATAACATAGACCTAAACATAAAAGCTAAATCTATAAGCTTCCAAATGAAAACAGAATATCTTTGTGACCCTATGACGGATTTCTTAGAGAGGACATAAAATGCATAAAGAAGAAAGAAGAAACTAATAAATTGGACTTAATTTTTTAAAAGTCACTATTAAGAAAGTGAAAAGGCAAGTCACCAACTGGGAGAGAACATTTACAATATATATTTCTCACAAAAGATGCATAGCTAGAAAACATAAAGAATTATAAATCAATAATAAAAAGACAAACCCAGTATCAGAAAACAGGACAAAAGACTGAACTGGCACTTGAGGAAAAAAAAGGTTGGAGAGAGACCAGTTAGCATATAAAAAAGTGATCAACATCAGGGAAATGCAAATTAAAACCACAAGATATTATTTTATACTCACTAGAATGTCTAAAATTAAACAGATTGACCATACCAATTGTTGGTGAGGATCTGAAGTAATTGGAACTCACTTACATTGGTGGTGGGAGTACAAGAATACAACCACTTTGGAAAACCATTTGAGAGTTTCTTATACAGTTAAATATATGTCTATTTTACTACCCAGAAATCCCACTGCTAAGTATTTACCAGAGAAATAAAAGCATATGTCCACAAAAATTTAGGTGCAAGAATGTTTATAGAAGCATTATTTATAATAACCAGAAACAGGGGAAACTCTAAATGTTCCTCAAGAAGAAATGAGGAAACAAACTGTTTTACGTTTACATAAGGGAATGAATATTCAGCAATAAAAAGGAACAAAATACTGATATACACAATGTGAATAGATCGCCCAGAAATTATGCTGACACAAAAGAGAACACATTCTGGAGTTCCACTTATATGAACTTCCCAAACAGACAAAACTAATCTATGGTGAAAAAACAAAACTGAAACAAAACAAAATATTACATTTATTGTCTTTGGCAGCAGGGGACTGACTGGGAAAGGAAACAGGGAACTTTTTGGGTGATGAAAACGGTCTATGTCTTGGATTAGGGTGCTGGCTACACAAGCTGTATGCATTTGTCAAAACTCAGACTCTGCACTTCTGTCTTCATTTCACTGTATGTAAATTTTACCTCAATTTAGAAAAAACATGGGGAGTGAGAGCTGGGATAGTACTGGGCAAGAGGATAAAATCCCTTAAAAGACAGAATGAGAGAAAGAGTATAAGGGGAAAAAACCACAATCCTTACATTTTTAACAAATTCAGAGGCAAACAAAATAATGGCCCCAAAACATGAATCTAAAGTATAGTTTAACGGACATGAACCAAAAGAGGCAAGAACCAATTCAGCAAGATGATGATGAATAAAAACAAAACTCAGCATGTTAAACAAAACACGAGATTGCCAGATTTAGAAAATATATATATATAATCTGGCAACCCAAACCAATAGACCATTAGACAACAAGATACCAGCCAGTCTAACTTAACCCACTGAATTTTTTTAAAGCATCTCTTACAAAATGCTCTTTTTATAATTTCCATGACAGAAACTCACTGAGTATGAATTAAGATTACATGTGTACGTACCATAAACCACCCAAAACTCATCCTTACCTTCAGTGAAACTTCCTGTTAGGGTTATTACTACAAATACTTTCCCTTCTGGCTCCAGATCCACCTGGAAAAAGAGAAAAAAATTGTATGTTACAGTCTTTAAAATATTTTTTTATGGGCATTAATTCTTTACAGAGAGGCCTAAAGTCATAGCCATAAATCAGTTCTAAGTCTTTTCATTAAATAGTAGAGGGGTAAGAATGAAGTGAAAAGGCAAGAAACTGTAATGGTTGAAAAGCAAATCTAAAAAAAAAAAAAACAGTTATTTCAATGTTTCCCTTCTCTTGAATTTTATTTTCTTCTATTTTGGCTCTGCATGATAGCAAGAAGCACCATGAACATGGTCATTGTTTTTGAGATGTCCCTATCCTATGCACAGCATTTATAAGAGCAGCATTTTATTAAACCACATGGTAGTTACAAGGAATAGAGAAATAATGGCAACATATAAAGTAATGAACAAATGTGACACAGTCAACTGCAAGCCTTTAGTTCTTAGGAGGTAAAACATAAGACAAAAGGAGTGTTGTCTCTGTCTAACCATTTTCACCTCAGTGAGGTTAATCTTCAGGAAGCATAGGGAAGGTATTTCAGGAGCTTTGCATTCACTAATGTTCCCAGGAGTACCAACGTTCCATAAAGTTCCTGTCTATGAGTATATATATCAAGGTATACATTCTGCAGATGAGGCAGCTTGAAATCGTTCACTAGGCCCCATCCTCTACACGTGCTCCAGCTTCTCAAAGACCTTCAGATAGCATGGCCCCAGGATGGGCAGCACCCTCCACATCAGCTCTGATCACACTAGCCAGGCAGGCAGGCTCTGCCTTCCTCATGCTGGTGCTAACCTTGAACTACCCGTAAACACCTCTAAGTAAGTCTTAGATTGTGAGGTTCTGTTGGACCCAAATACATGACTTTACAATTGTCCTTAAATAAGATCTTGTCAGATTCGCCCATTTCTGCCTTTGGCCTCTCATCTAAGAAAGAGAGAGGTCCAGAGAAGATAGTATAAATATGAATAGACATTTTTGGTAGAATATTCAATTTAAATAAACTGCTAATCACATGGTATGGTAGAAAGAGGCCATAAACTAGCCCAGGACATAGGTTGCAGCCTGACTCACAGCTGGCTCTGGGCAAGGTTCTTAACCACTCCAAGCTCCCTGTTGTCATCTAAAGGTCCACGACGTCACTACTCAGCATTTCTGACATGCTTCCATCAGATGATCTCAAGGAACATTAGCAGTACTACCTACTGTGCCTACAGGTGACAAAGACTGAAGAAAAAAAAATGCACCGACTTTACCCTAGCTCACTACCACATACTTTTTAACACATCTGGATCATATACTTTTCAATATAAACGTTGCCTGTTTTGTACTGACTCAGAAAGCTTTATCTACATAGCAGCCTATTCTTATAAATCCTCCTTTACTCTGCATAAAATTTGCTTTTAATGTGGTACCACACTGTAAATCACCCTAGTCTTCACATCAGCTGCTTGCATCATAACTACTGCTAATTTAACTATACCCCCTTAACTGTCTTAATACCACTGTGAACTTTTATAGAGCAATTCTGAAAATAGAGCTCTCTGGAGAAATGACTAAACAGGATGTCAGTCTCTAATTGTCTCACTCTCTGCCTTGACTTGTTTCAAATAAAAAATGTTATTTTTAAAAACCACTCTACCATCTTCAATATAAAGGCCTGGCAGAGCCACACACGTTCGACCTCACAAGGTAAAGTTCTGCTGGCACAGGAGGAACTTCTCCCAGCCTCGGGACAGACAGACTGCCAGGGCACCTCAGCAATCCTCCAGCCTACGGCCAGCCCATTAACTCCCTCAACATTCCTGTGACAGCCTGCAAAGAAGGCTGCCCCACCCCAACGGGTCAGGGGCTGCTCTGACAGACATCAGGAGATTCCACCACTCAGAATGAGGAGCTCTCACGAGTAAAACAGGTTTGCTTCCACATTCTTGACCCATGCCACCATTGTGACGGAAAAGCCAGACTCAAATGCCATCTTCAAGCCCAGTCTATGACTTCTGACCTTAGAACAGGGTTTTACAAACTGCAGGTTGAAACTCATTACTAAGACACGAAAACAATGGAGTGGGTTGCACATGACAGGAATTTTCAAGCAGAATAAAATGGAACAAAAATATGAACACGCCAAGCAGCAAAAGAAAAACTTACTATGTCATTAAGTTTTCTGTTTGCAGTTTTGTATGCGAGTATACTGGGTTTTAATGCAAAACTGTATTTGTTACTGTGACAGAGAATAGCACTTAAGCTTTGCAAACTACCACTCCCTCACATGTGGTCTAAATGGTTCAGCTGGGATGCTACCACTAGCTCCAGAGTGGACATGTGACCCAGGCCTTGCCAATCGGAGCACTGAATTCCTCCAGACATGATAACTGGCCTAGAACTCACACATGCCCTACACCTGGCCATCTGGGTGATTGCTACTCAGTAACTGGTTCAGAGTGGGACACAAAAATCCAACAGATCCAATTACAAATCTTGGATCCACAAAGAACACACAAGATCTCACTTCCAAACTCCCTAGCATGGCACATAATCCTGCATACTGTGTCCCTATCATCCAAACACATACAACCTATATCTCAGCCTCTTTTAGTAACTCGTAGATTCTCCAGGGAAGCATATCTTTCATTTATCTGAGAGATCAACAAAACATGTTATGGGTCAGGCAGCATACTTGAGAAATGTAGTCAAAATGTGAAAAACACATTACCTCTCTGAAGCTTATTGCCTAGCAATTTGGGGCAGGTAATCTTTCTGGCTGGGAAATCCTTTCCTCTCTCTTTTACCTGTCAAATTCTCTATTTGTCCATGAAAACTCAATTAAAAATTCACTTTTAGAGGGAGACCCTCCCAGAAATCTTTTAGATACTCGGACAACTCTGCACCATTATGGAGATCACTGCTGTAACCCACTTCATATTGTAGTCATTATGCCTTGTTCCTTAGGACCCTGCCTTACACATAAGAGGACGGAAACAGTTTGGTGAATGAATGAGTAAACAAATTAACAAACACGGGCATCCCAAGTCGTTCATATAGAACATGGTTTCTCCTCCTTCACCATTCTGATCAGTCTCCTCCAGATATGCCCCAATGTCTCCATACCCCATTAAAGACTGAACATCAGACTGCAGGTATAACCTGACCCTCACAAGGGAGAGCAAGATTATTACCAACCTTGATCTTAACAGTACCCTTTACTGATGCAGCTACAGACTGCACGAGCCCTTTGAGAAGCCCTGGTGAACCAGCTCAAGTTTGCCATCAACGAAAACGTTTGCATCTTTTCTATGTGTTATAAGGCTCTGCTTCCCACATCCTGTGCAGTGGTAAGACCCAAAATCCAAAGAGCTTTGTATTTTTTTCTACAGAACTTCAGCTTGTTGTTCTAGGCCCCAACATTTACTGGATACCAAATCCAGTTTGTTCATTCACTTTCCTTCTCAGCTTTATAACGACCAGTGTCAGAGCCTAGGTTAACTATACCATCATCTGAAGCTTATATAGTTGATGAGACTTTAAAATGGTACTATCACTTTAGAAATAGTTTGACATTTTCTTAAAAAGTTACATACATACCTCCCATTTGATCTAGCCGTTCCCTCACACTTACTCAAGAATAAAAAAGCATATGCCCACACAAAGATGTGTATACAAATGCTCACAGGAACTTGTAAAAAAATATGGTATAGCCGTACATAGAATCAAAGAATGAACTACTGAGACATGCAACAACGTGGAAGAATACTGAATGAAAAACACCAAACAAAAAATAATACATTCTGTCTAGAAAAGGCAAACTAACCTATGGTGAAAGAAAACATATGGGTTGCCTGGGGATGGGGGTAGGGAAAATAAGACAAATAGGGAGGGATTAGAAAGGGCATTAGAGAATCAAGGCAATTAAACGGAGAAAGAACACTCTTTTTTAGCAAATGGTGCTGTAGGACATCTGTATATCCACATGCAAAAAACTGAACATGAGCCACGACCTCATACCATATGTAACCATGAACTCAAAATGGATCATAGACTTAAAGGGAAGGGCAAAAGGTATAAAACTTAGAAGAAAACATAGGAGTAAATTTTCCTGACCTTAGCTTAGTTAGGTGATGGTTTCTTAGATATATCAAAGGTATAAGTGACAAAAAATTTGATAGATTGGATTAGATCAAATTAAAAACTTCTGTGGTATAAAGAAAAAAAAGTATCTATACCTCACTGCCCGAATACCCTTTCCAAAGTGCTGCTCTCATCTACTTTCCTTGTCGAGCCTCTAGTGGCTTCCCAGAACCTTCAGAATAAACTCATTCTGCTCCACGTGGCTTTCTGGGATCCCCTTTTACTGCCTCCCCACTAATTTATCCAAACCTCTTTTTCGAATTTCCATTCTTTAAACCAGCTCTTCCAGCCAGGCCCGACCCCTCACTATCACACACTACACCTTTGCGTATGCTGTTGTTTCTGCTTGAAAAGCCTTTCTTTCTTCTCCTTTCCAATTCATTCAAACCTTTACTGAATTACTCCTAGGGCTGGGATTCCTGCCAAGTGCTCGGGATTCCCAGAGCAGCTCCCTGGGGCTGCAGGCGGGATGGGTAACCGATTGCACCTGGTGAAGATGATGCAGCTACGAGAGCCGAGCGAAGGGACTTCTGCCAGGAAGATCTTAACATGCACACTGATCCCTCCACTCTCAAAATGCCTACCTTGGTAATTACCTTAATAGTTATCTCTGCCCTTGAACAATCAGATACAATTTCATATACTCATAACTAAGTCTGTAAGCTCCATTCCAGCGGGATCCGAGACTTTCACATTCCCCCAAAGGGCCTTGAACCAAGTAAACACTAACGTAAATAGGTTGATTTGGACTAATGAGCTGAATTGGAAGGTCATTTAATCACCTCAACTTCTTCACCTATAAAATAGAAAGGCTAATATTTTACCGTGTAATAAATATTGTGTGACAGCACTTTATAAAACACGAAAGCATGCCAAGGTGGCCCCGGGCACACCAGGAACACATAGACTACACAGCCCCCTTGCCCAAGAATCATATTCTGTTCCCTTGACATGCCCAGATCTCCAGCACCCCTACCCTCCCCAAATATATCCCCTTAACCAATGTTTGCTTTTTCTTGGCATCTCTTCGTAAAAGTTGGCCGAGCCCCTGAGATCCCTGACTCAGTCTCCTTGTCCATGAAATGAGAGGACTGTCTCAAAACCTTCCTGGCTCTGATGCCACATGATTCTAAACAGGCTTGAATAGAAGCCTGCACGCAAGACTCAACGGAAACACTCATTTAATTAACTGGTAATAATTTACAACCATTTCCCTTCACAAAAGGCATTAGAATTGATCAAAGACAGGAAACTTCTGGCTCCTTAATATTCATTTTGAGCCTGAGATAAGCAGAGGGATCTAGCATATTAAAAGAAAAAACAAACAAACAATACTTGAGCAAAGGTAGAAGACTCACCTAGACTCCACGGGCTTCAAGCTGGACATCTGGGATATTCAGATCACATTACATCTGTGATGGCTAGGTGGCTCGACTCTAAAACATTTCTAAGTCTTACTCTAGAAATAACTAACAAAAGAACCTAAGATATGATAAAGTATTTCACAATTCTCTTTCAGCTGAAACCACCAGGCTTAAAAATGAGAGTTCAAATTCCTAGAGGAAAAACATTCTTACTGGATTGTACTAATAACCAACAAGGAAGTGTGTGGCTGTGGTCTTTAATAAGAAATAATGGCTACCATGTCTTGAGCTCACCAATGGGCAGGAGCCCTAGTAGATGCCTGACCTGCATTATTTCTAACCTTCACCACCTGCAAGGTAAGTCTCACCATTACAGACAGGGAAATGGAGGCTTAGTGAGGTTATGGAATTGACTAAGGTCATCCAGCAGCGAAGGCCAACCCAAGATCCAGGCTCAGGGAAGATCCCTCAAGGCTGCTGTGACTGCATCTGCCTGTGAGTTACTGCAGGTTTGCCCACTGCTTTCTGCTCTGCCCAAAGCCAGCCTGCTGGCATGTTGGGTCATCACATCACCTGTCTTCCCTAAGAACTTGGGTAAGACTCATGCCATCAGCACCTGAGGGTACTCCCTGCCAAATGCCAGCCCTCATTTTTCCAGCCTTGCCTCCTCACTGCCAAGGCCAGTGGGACTGGCACCAGCCTGATGGTGTCACCTGATGGCTCTCAATAAAAGCACGAGGCAGGAGCTGCTAAGCATGGTGAGTCTGTGCTGGGGCCGGTGAAATGCAGCAGGCAGCTCAGGTCCCATTAGTCAGCTGCCTGAAGGACCTGAGTCAGTGTCATGTGCTACAGACACACAATACATCCATGGCTGTGGGAAGGAATTTAAAGGAAAAGGGGGTAAAGGAGGTAAATCCTACATCCCTGCTGATTTTTTATTTTCATGTGCATAACGTCAGACAAGTCTGTGTTAAAAGCACACTAACAAACACCACAGATTAAAACCTGTCAGAAAAAGACGATCAGGCAAAACCTGAAGGAAGTAAAGCTTATCAATTTTGACTGAAGTTTAAAGTGAAGGAAAACACTCTTTTTAAATTTCATCTTGCTAAGTCTGGATCCTATGTGTGGTCAGAGAAAGGGCAGGGGGGTAGGGGGTAGGGGAGCTCCAGGCTGTGACCACAGCTCTGGTGCCAGGTCACCTGACACCTGCACTAGCAAAGGAGGGAGGACCGAGCCTTTCCGTCCTTTTCTTTTCGTATCTAATATTCTACGACCCCAAGTCGAAACCAGTTTCTGAACTCCACACAGCAAGACATTCTAAGACCACTCAAGGATCTGTCTCTAATATGCTCGCAATAACTCTCCCGACTACACATACCCACAAAATCACTATAAATTTAAATTTAGAATTATTTCAACTCAAAGCCCATTACCCTTATGAACTACCATTAAATATATATATATATCTTCCGGCAACAGTAAAACTCTTTTGTATTAAAATTCACTTTTCAAAGCTTCTCTGCCCATAATGAAAAATCAGGAATAAAGAGTTAAGACTGGACATCTCTGAGGACTAAAACATTTTTTCTCTGCCAAGGAGAGACCTAAGGATAGATAAAAATGGTTTACTGTATGTTAAAGTGCTGTGTGTGTGTGTGTCTCTCGACCTTTGACACCAATACCCAAGGAACTGAAAATGTAAATTAAATTAAGGACACCTTAGGCTCTCTAAAACACTGCGCTATGCTTCTCCCTCCTTTATCGCCAGAACTAAGAAGGCAGCGCCTTCTCCTCCAATGTCCCCAAGGACCTCTCACCAGAGCAGACCCTGAAGTGAGAGGAACCACTGTAATTGTGTTTCCTCTCCGTCCTGTGTATCCCCCACATTAAATAACACTTTAAAAGGGCACTTTCTGCATAATCTTGTGCCTTCTCTTGTCTGCTCAGGAGGCCAGTCCAGAAAGAAAGCACACTCCAGCCTTGCTAGGGTGAGGTATTAAACAAAGAGAGCAGCAGGTGGCCGTTTGATCATGAGTGGAGGTCGGAAGGTACTTTACGGGCACCCTCCTGCTGAGCAGCCTCCCAGACTTCTTTCTTCTTTGCAGCCTCTTGGGTTGCCTGGGGAGGGCTGTCAGCCCCACAGTGAGCCACCTCTGAGGGGAAATTCCTACAAGTAAGGAGAAGTAGTAGGAGATGGAGAATCTAGTCAATTTTGCCCCGGATGCTAAGTTACTTTTCTAGAGTAAACACAGGTATGTTAAATATTTGCAATGAAATAATTATTCCCTCCTGCTCTACTCCCATCCTAACATTTTAAACTGAAGGTGTCACGGGGGGAAGGATATAAATAAACCAAGGTCAGACTGTAGGTTAACTTTAGAACCTGGAGGGACATTAGAAAACACATGAAGCCCAAGTCTCTCTCCTACTAGTTGTCTTACAGTCACACCTTTATTTCTTTTGTTCTTTTGGGGGTAAGAAGAAATGAAAGCTCTGCAAAAGACATGAGTTCCCTGCCTAGAAATTCAGGTAGCAGTACCCCAGGTGGACCAGGGATGGGGAGACAGAGGGGAAGTACGTTCAAATGCACAGAGGGCCTATTAGGGGTTACACATCGCTGAATGTAGGCTATGAAAATGAAATGGGTCAGAAATAGGGCTGGAGAGGATAGGGTATCAGATTAATAATAGCCACATGGCACACTGAGAGGCTAGCCCTGACCCCGGGCAATAGGGAGCCACTGAAGGGTTTTGATCCAAGAAGTTGCAGGATCATATCCACATGTGATCCCTACAGACAAGGGTGTTGGATTATAAGGAAGAGAAGCTGGTGGTGGGGATACATGTTAAAGGCTATTCCCATGGTCTCAGTGAAGGATGAAGGTGACCTGTGCTAAGCCAGCAGCAGAGGGGATAGAGAGGAAGAGGCAGATGGGAAAGACAAGGGAGGGAACAGCAAAAGGACTCTGTATTCAGAGGTGGGGTGGAGGATGAAAGAGAGGTGGTCCCAAAGGGTCTCCAAGGCTTATGATCCCTGGTGCCATTAACTAAGATAGGAACTCCAAAAGCAGGTCTGGAAGATAGAGTTCTATGTACGACTGTTATGCATGTCAACTGAGCATTTACTGGGCGCCCTTACCGGCTTCATAAAGTTCAGATGGAGAAGTGGGAACACCATGAAGATATAAATTACAGCCCAATGCACTTTCAACTAAATAGGTAAGTGACAACATCAAAAGCACTATTTAGAATAAGAGAAGGAGTAATCACTGGGCAGAGCTTCACCTGGGAATGAGACCCAAGTTGAGGCCCAAAGGCAAGTTTCAATAAGTGGAAGGAGGGCTACTGAGGCAAAAACAATGGTGAGTAGAGAGAACCAACATTAGAATACAAACCAGGCCAGTGTGGTTGGAGGAGTGTCCACACAGGAGCCAGAGAGAGGCTGGAGGCAAAATTGTGGAAAGAGCTGTACCTAGAGAATTTTAGGTATATTATACAGGCAAAGGGTAATCACTAGAGGGTTTTGATTGTGTAAACTGATGGAGAGTAACATGTAAGGCTCATTCTGTCTACTAGTGAATGGGGAGAGCTGTGGTCTAGAAGTACAAGTTTTCATAAGAGTAAAGCTAGTGGAAATTGAAAATTATATAAAGAGAGCCAACAAAAGTACTAGAAAGATAGAAAGAATACTGAATTTGGGGTCTAGGTGACCTGGATCCTGAGTCAGCGAACTATGGCCCATAGGCCAATTTCAGCTCATTGCCTGTTTTTGTAAGTAAAGTTTTATTGAAACACATCTGTACCTATTTTTGTTTACATATCATCTATGGAGGCTTTTGTGCTACAAAGACAGAGGTGAGTAGTCGTGACTGAGACCTTATGGCTCACAAAGACAAAAATATTTACTGTCTGGCCCTTTACACAAAAAGCCTGCCAACTTCTGTTGCCATTAATCAACCAGGGAAAACCGGGGTGAGGGGGGTGGGGAGTGGGAAGGAACATGTTTCAAAAGGAAGGAAATGAGTTCAAATTTGGACACAAAAGTACCCAAATAGAAACATCTGTCAAGAAAATGGGGAAACAAAGACAAACCGAAGATAGGCTGGGGTTCTTATTTGGGCATCTTTCTCAAAAGGTGATCACCAAGAGCCTGAAAATTTTCAAGAACAAAGAAAAGGGAGAAAAGAGACAGGAAATTCACTTAGGAGCTGGAAGAAACAACTGAGATGCAATCTGAGAAGTGCAGTGTCATGGACAGGGGAGGAAGCAGCTTCAAAAAAAGAGAAGCCACATGCTACAGAGGTGGAAGAAAATGAGGGCTTAAATGGGGTCCCGAGGCTTGGGAACTGAGAGGTAGCAGGTGGGCTTCTTCCTGATACTTTCCCCATCTTTCGCAGCTCTGTTGGAAAGGTCCTCTCTTTTCACTAAGCTAAAGCCCATCCATAACCCTGTACCCTCCCTTGCAAGTTTGCTTCTACCTCTAAAATTTACACTGAGAGGGAGAAAAGGAGGAGGGGGAGAGGAAGGAAAGGGGAGAAGAAAGAAGGGAAGGGAGAGGGAGAAAGGGGGAGAAAAAAAGGAAAGGGAGGGAGGGGGGAGAGAGAGAATGAGAACGACAGAAGCAGGAAGGAATGTGGAGTTCATATATATATATATTGAGTTGAAAGGTAAAGCTAGAAATGCAAGTTGGCTGAATGCCAAGAGTTTAAATTTAAGTTCAAAAAATTAGACTAAAAACAGTAAAGGACGGGCTGGAAGGGAGTAGACTGGACTGGGGCAGTGGGCACAGTTAAGTCTCTGTTCTTACAGTACAGGTCAGCAGTGGAGGAGACAGGGAGGGAAACATTACAAAAGGAGCTCCATGCGAACTGGGGCGTTCAGGTTAGGGATGATGAAAAGCCAAAAGAGCTCCAGTGCCAGGAAGCCTGGAAGACTTATCCTGGAACAAGTAAGAAGCGCTAAAAGGTCAGCTGGTTTGGGATGATTCTAATTTTTAAACACTGATTTTGTAGAGAGACATTCCAGATAGAAATATTTGGCCAAAAGATAAATGTGGCCTGAAACTTAAATAAAGGGCGAGGCAGAGTTGTAGGAATCATCCATACAATAAGGACAACTGAAGCACAGACAGTTGACCCCAGGACGGAGGGTGGAGTTTAAAAGGCAAACACCAGAGCCATGTTGAGAGAAAGGGAGAAAGTGGTACTAGCCAGAGAAGAGTGCAGAAAGATGCTATAGCAGTTTCACATGGTTTTTGCCCATTTATCTTCAAAACCGCCTTCTGAGTAGGAAAAAGCATAGCGCCGTTATCCCCCACCGTACTGAACAGTCACCCACAGGTAAATGACTTAATAAAGTGGTGGCAGGTTTGAATTTGGGGGTCTTAAGTACCATTCCCACAGCCTTGTGATAGAATCCTAATATATGTATGGCTTTTTGATAAACCTGATAGGTCAATATTTGCCACACAAGAAGGTTTCAGAGTTTACCTGTCCCATTCTCACTTCCTCCTCAAGTAACTTTGGCCTGCTCTCAGGAACTAGTTTCCATCCACAGCCGCAACCCAACTAGAGCATCAGCCAGGTAACAGCCTGACAGCAAACCATTTCTGGACATCAGTTGGAATTCAAAGCAGAACAGCTTTCAGATGCAACTGGTTGGCAGGACTTTCAGAAGGATGTTAAACCAAACGGTAAGTTAAGGCCTTTGTAATGCTTAGGAAGAGGAGGGGCCTGAGAAAGAAGGTCCACCACCGGCCTCCCACGCCAGCTCTAAACCAGAGACACTAAAACATCTTGAATTAGGACTTTTGGGGTTTTGTTTTGTTTTGTTTTTTTGCTAAAATGAAAAACCCACCCACTATTTCCTCAGTTATGTCACTTCATTCTAATCTAAACATATCAGCTAGTCTCTAAGCCCTGCCTTCTAAAGCAGCAAACAACAAGGCCCCTTCAGCCTTTGCCTTTTCCCCTACGAAACTGTATTCCAATATTTATTCCTATTTCTCCCACCTAGCAGCACTGTCACACTTAAAAACGCCTTCATTTGCACAGGGATTTTTTCCAGGGTGTAAAACTATCCATGTGATGCTGTGATGGTAGATACAGGACACAAAGCATCTGTCAAAGCCCACAGACCTTGACAGCACAGTGAACCTCAATACATAAAATGAGGAAGAAAAGAAAACGAAGCACTCAGAGAGTCTAGAGCTACCAGTATGGAATGCAGACTGCGCCATGAGAATCGATTGTATTAAAACGTATGAACGACCTCACTGAAGGGAGAGAGGGAAGCGGTGCCGACCTAAGCAATTCCGGAAGTGAATGGAGACCTGTGACTAACGGCGAAGGGAATGCCAAATAGGCCCCAAACTCCGGCTGGCTGAGATGAGGGTTGGGGTGGTACCCGTTACCCATTCCGAAACCACGGTATATATAAATAAAGGGACGGCAGACCGTAGGAGCCAGTTCCCCCCTGCTGGAGTGGAGTCGGCAGACAAGCCAGGGAGAAGGAATAGAATGAGCTGTGCAGCGCGACACTGGAGTTGGAGTATCAGCATAAACTCATGTTTGGTTTCCTATAGAATCAGATGGGTATATAAGTACTTACAGATATGTGTGTGTATAAGGGTTAGTATACATATACCTATTTCCTTGTTCGGTCAAGGTAAGAGGACCTAGGAGCAATGACACCGCAGTAGCAACAGGGACATCCAGTGCCCAGACTGTGGTTTCTAACACCATTCACCAATAAAAAGAACTAGGGCTCATTGGGAAAATGGCTTATTCCAGGGATGGGAAAGGAATATATAAAATGAGCCTGGATCATCTTATAGTGCCACACAGAACGAGAGTACAAAAATAATAATAATAATAATAATAATAATAATAATAATAATAATACCACAATGATGAGGGTATGTCCAAAAGGGACACAGAGACCAACTGAAAGAGCTCCCAAAGGCCTGGAACAGTTTAAGCAACAAAACAATGTAGTGTTGGATTACAACCTAAAGTATAAAATAAATATGCACGACTCCATACCGATCTAAATAAATGAGTGAAGAGATGGCAGTGAGGGGAGGGAGACAAATCTCTCAAGCAGAAGAATACGAAATCATGTATGCACACACTGCCCCCCCACCAGGAGGTGGGGCATAACTCTCCACACCTCAAATGGGCTGAGCATAATGGCTGCCTACCACACAGCATGGAAACGGGGAGAAAGGAGTAACGTTATGGGACACACCTGATGAATACGAGCTCAGCCACAGGATCAAGGTTCACATCAACAGTCTTAAGTCATGTTGATAGCATCTACGTGTGTAACATATAATGATGCCATTGGTGTGAAGTAATGAAATATGGTACTTCACCTCTGTGGTCTTCCTCCCAAAAACCCCATAACCCCTGTCTAACCACAAGAAATATCAGACAAACCCAAATTGAAGGGTTTGTCTACACAATACCTGACTAGTCGTCCTCAAGTTTTTAAGCTCACCGAAAACAAGGAGAGTCAGAGAAACTGTCACAATCTCATAGAGCTTAGGGAGACATGACAACTAAATCTAATGTAGTATCCTGGATGGGGTTCTGAAACGTTAGAAAAGGTAAAAACTAAAGAAATCTGAACTGTGGTGCTTAGTTAGTAAAACGTATGGCAATTGGTTCATTAGCGGTAACAAATGTACCTTGCTGATGTAAGATACTAATAATAGAGGAAACGGTTTGGGGTATATAGGAACTCAATACTATATCTATAATTTTTCCATAAATCTGAAGCTATTCTAAAATAAAATGTCTATTTAAGAAAAATGCCTTTTAAATAAAAAGTGCCTCCATTGAGCCCTAAATCCAGGTAACTCTTAGGAAAAATAAAATCTGAATTAGTAACAATACTACAGGTGATAAATATGATTCTTTCATGAAGCAGATAAAAAGAAAACCAGAGGCAGCAGTGCAAAAGACGACCTGACCTTTATAGATTGTGCATGTAACGTCAGCATATGAATGTTAAGCTGTCCAGTCCCCAACGTTCCCCATCTGGTGTGGTGTTAGCACATTCTAGCCAAGCTAGTTTTCATATTGCAGCGTTCAGTGTTACTCCACTCTCCTGGAGGAGGCTCATAGTAAAAACCCTGAGAATTTTTTTAGCAAGTATTCCCATTCCTTTCTTCCAAATTGTTTTCAGACAAAGCTGTTGGTGAAGTGTCTTCCCTTAAGCTAAAAGTAGAAGAGAAAGAGACAGAGAGGAAAGACAGAGGGTGAGAGAGTAACTAGCTACAGACTGCTTCCAACTACCATCTAACATAATGAGTATTTTGTGGAGCTAGGGCTGTGCAATGCAAATGACATCATGCCCATTACACTATCTGATTTCACTCAGTTGCAGAAAATCTGAATGGGAACGCCCCATCCAAAAACTGGATAGACTTGGAACAGGTTTTCAACAACAGCCAGCTTTTCAATTTTCTCCCCAATGCTAAGGGAGTAAGAGCTACAAAAAGTCCCAGCCCCCTGAGCTGGAATCTCCTGACATACTAAGTACAAAGGCAGTCCCCAAGCCCAGGCCTAGTAAACCAGCAGCTCATTTCACAAACTCCTCCGGTGGCTGACTCTGATGCCCACTAAAGTTGGCAACCACTATAATTAAGTCCTTCCTTCACTGTTCTCACCACACCATTCCATCTCTGCGCAGCCAACAACCTAAGACACTATACAGTGTGTTTTATATAGACCTGCTCCACTTAACGATGGGGATATGTTCTAAGAAATGCATTATTGAGTGATTTTGTCGTTTTGTGACCAGTATAGAGTACACTTACACAAACCTAGATGGTACAGCCACTACACACTAGGCTCTATGGTGTAGCCTATTGCTCCTAGGCTGTATAGCATGTGACTATACAAAACAACATGAGATTAAATCAAGAGCCAGCGAAAATGATGCAATCAAGAGACATGGTAAGCACGAGATGTATGAGGCTGCTGCCAGCAGAACAGCATACTGTTTTACAGCAAACTTTTTTATAAGTAGGAAGAGTATACTAAAATGACAATAAAAAGTGTAGTAAGGATGTGGTTCCATAGTGTAGCGGTTAGCACATCTGCTTTACACACAGAAGGTCCTGGGTTCACGCCCCAGTGGAGCCACAGTCTATGGTCTATGGCCATGCCGCCCTGCACAAGCCCAATCCCGTCTGATCTCGGAAGCTAAGCAGGGTTGGGCCTGGTTAGTACTTGGATAAGAGACCACCTAGGAAGACCAGGCACTGTAGGCATAAATAAAAAATAAAAGTGTAGTAACTACATAAACCAGTAACGGTCATTTATTACCAACTATTCTGTACTATAACTGTATGTGCTATATTTTTATACAACTGGCAGCTAGGCAGGTTTGTTTCCACCAGCATCATCACGAACTAGCGAGTGATGCCTAGCACTACAACTTTCAGATGGCTGTGACATCAGGCCTGTGACAATGGGAATTTTTCAGCTCCACTGTAACCTTATGAGACCACCTCCACACATATGCAGTTCCTCGCTGACCAAAACATCTCTATGTGCCACATGACTATAGTAGGGCTCTCAATAAATAAAAAATAAATATTTCTGCTTGCAGATCGTATTAGCTATGTGCCGGTTTAAGAAAAAAAGAAAAAGCTCTGTGTATTTACTAGAACTTTATTAGAACTCTCTCACCTACTGATATAATTTTTTCTTTTCAATCCATTTTGATTAGGTGCTATTAATAATCTAACCCTTCTGGAGAAAGTACTCCCATAGCTAATGCATTAACCAATTAAAACGTATAATATTTTACAGCTGATTTGAAAGCCAAAGGTCCAGTAATAGAACACTGTAATCATATTTATCAGCCTATACTGTATTCCACAAAACAGTCAGTTTATAGGAATTTATAATAAAATTGCAAAATATAAGCAGGCAAAAATTCACAATGGGAAAAATAGGAGATCAAAGCTGAGCCAAGTTTAAATGTAAATGGTTTAACTTTTATTAAAGTTGAGCCACAGATTTGAATCTGAATTTCTGAAGCAAAGCAAAAAGGGAACCAGGATCACAAATATGATTCACATTAACCATAATGAAACCACACTGATTTACCAGGAGGAGCAGAGCTTCCAAGGCCCTTAGGTCTAAAGCAAACACCTCTAATGCAGTGGTTCTCCAAGTGTGGTCCCCAGACCAACGGCATCACCATCATTTGGGAATTTTTTATTAGAAATGCAAACATGAAGGCCTACTTTTAATTTAGTGAATTAGAAACTCTGGGGTGGGGCCCAACCACCTATGTTTTACAGACCCTCTAAGGATTCTGATGCATGCTAAAGTTTGAGAACCACAGCTTTAGTGTTTTACACGTAGCGTGCAGTCAAAGTAGTTACAAACCAGTTTAGAAATATCTCAGCAATGTCAGTGGTGTGTTTCACACAGCAAATTCCAGTAGCATTCTTCAGAGTAAAGCAGACTTACAAAACCCAAAACCACATGGACAAGTACACAGCTTGTGTGTCAAAAGGAAGCATGGGCTGAAGTATGTTTACCAGGCCTGGCACATAAAGGCTTCTACACGTTTTTGAATAAATGAATAATGAATAAATCCATGCATGCACTGTTGATGATCCTTCAAACAATTCCCTAGAAGTATCAATTATTATCAATTGTGCTTTCGATGCCTATATCAAATAAATCATTTTCGAAGCCTGCAAAATGTTTTAATGAATTTATTTTAGGAGGGAAAATACCATTAATCACCCAACATCTTTTCATTTTAATTTTTTTTAATTGCGAAAACATTCAAACCTCCACAGCACACTCCTTCTATCAACCCATGCTCACGCCACCATCAGGATGTAATCAGTGCCCGCCCAAGTTTTACAGATGGAGAAAACCCACAGGAGAGTGGCATGAATTGCCAAAGGGCACTTCAGCATCAAGTCCTCTGACCTCTGGCCTAGTTGGTCTTCTTTTGTTATTTCATAAACATCCTTGTGTCTGCTGAGCAATGACTCCATAAAGTCAGCTCTGCCTTTAAAGTCTTTCCTTTTAATTCAGTCTGGAAGTGTCTTCTCACCTTGGGCATTAGGCAGAGGGTCATAAGCAGGAGGTAGGGGACAGGGTGCTGGCCTTCTCCCCATCATGACACATGCAAGGCTCAAAGCCAAGATCATCTTGGAAGTGTGGCTTCTCTTTTCTTCATAATGAGGGGCAATTTGTTAATAGCCAGGGAGGAGCGATAGGTGGGCTGTGAGTGTAAGGAACCTATAACAAATATTGGAAATAGAAGGTAATGCCCATGGAGAATTAGGCTGGGTTCAAGCACTGCTGTTCAGCCTGTAGGTCATAGAGTCCCCTGTCTCTCTCCCTAGAAAACCCTAACTCCTAACTCTGCATCCCATTTCATGAGGCTCTCTGGCATCTGGAGGCTCCCAAGGGCTCCAGGGTAAGAATCTGCAATCTACCTGGATAACACCTTACTTGCTGTTACAAGAAAGTCTCAAGCAGGACACAAATCCACCGAGCCATCTCATTCCTTCTAGAATGATTCAGGTCACAGAACCAACGACAGGGGCCACAGTCATCAATCATTCATCCAGTTAGTCACACAGGCACCAAGCTAGATGCTGAAAATAGGGAAATCACAGGGGAAGAGCAGCACTAAGGGGTAGCTTAGGCGCGCTGTGCCTCTTGCAAGTAATCTCACCCACAGTGGCGTCACACACTACCACCGTGGTGGCAATTGCATTAGGGCTTACCTCTGACTCTGACACACAGCACAAATACATATATTTGCAATACTCAAGTCACACCATTTCACATTGGTTTTCCTGGGTGTGTCCTCTGAGGACATTGAGTCACACATGGATATTTAGAATGGGGTAGGGGTATATGTCACTGAGAATTACTAGCTGACTCTACCCTGTCTCTGTAGTTGTGATGCATGTTTTCTTCACTCTCCTCTCTCCTCTTTTCCATTTGTTCTTTGTCACACCTTTCTATCACGCCTCCTGCCTTCTCTTAGCTCTAGGTCCCCAATCTACCAACGTAGGAAAAAGTCCTGCTTATGACCCTTGAATCACCAGTTCCAAAAGTACTGAAGGGGAGGAGCAATGGAATATGTAGGGGGAGTGTGTGCATTCAGGAAAAGAGTTCCTTACTCAAAATATTTGTTTCAGAAATTTTTCATTTAGTGCACCTACTGCTATCACCTTAGAGAAGGGAAAACCACAGGAAGAGGAGCCACCTCCCTAGACAGACACTTTCGGAGGGTCCAATTTTCATCATCATTACACTAAAAGCCCCAGGAACCCTGAATTCCTCAAAGTCGTTGGAACTGAGACAAGTATAAACATATGCATAAACATGGAATATAGAGATGTTGAAGGACGGCTAGTTGTATAAGTGTCCACATTAGTTACAGTCTGGGTACAAGCTTCCTTGCCAAAGGAACACCATTCGTATTTCCAAAGCAATTAACGAAAAGTCAAAATGACTGACACTGTGCCGCTATATTCAGGAAACCCACGAACTCTGAGACCGAAGTCCCCAAAATGCCAGGGGCCCGGTTAGGTTCACTCAAGTGGCCACCAGCCAATCTGCAGCTTCCACAGAACTGCCTTAAGGACGCCAGGTGAACAGATTGAACTACAAAATAGTTTCTTCCTAACTTGGGATCCGGATCCTCTTTCTTATTAACCATCATTTTTCCTCAAGGAAATAAAGAAATAAAAAAGGATGTATGGTCACGGAAACAATTTTCTTCCCAAAGTGGTAATTTGTCTACTAGTTTGCTTAAAATGTCTTCAATTTTATGAGTGTTTCCTTACTGGTGGTGGGGCAGGGGTCAAACTTTTGGCAAAATGCTCATTCTTTTCACCTTTCTTGGTAAATTTAAACAACAGAAATGATACCCTCGTCTAAAACTTGACATACCTTCCAAAGGTATGCAATTTGTATCTCCTCTGCATCATGGAAGGACCAGGCCTTATTTGCAGAGCTTTGCAATCACTGCCTCACCTTCTGACAGTCTGGGAGGCAACACATCATCACTCCCTTTTACAAATTGGGAAATTGAGGTAAAAGGTAAGGCAGAAGTTGTAGATCAAGGTTTCAGTAACTCCCAAGTTTCAGTCCCTTTCCTTCCCCTTCATTTTTTTTTAAGTTACTACATCCTTCCCTTACCGCCACAGCCCGAAATGACCTTTCTTCTCAAGTCCTATAGAACTGCTGCCTGAACAATGGATCTCTCCATTAGTCATGGAACGTCTTGCTATTTAAATCCTGCACAATTACATAACTTTTCTTTTGTTTATGTCTTGTTTCTTCAACTAAATGTGAAGCTCTTTGGGGCAAGAACAGCGTCTTATGCACCTTCATGTCCTCACATCACCCAGCACACAGACCACAAAATATACACTAATATGATTTGTTTGGACATAGATACCTGCAGCTTTTTTAAAAAAACCAAACACATAACTACATAAAGGTGAAAATAAAACCTTTGGTGGGAGTGCATAGATGTACACATAATTTAGCATCAATCTATTGTCTTCCTTAGCATAAGAAAATACTTAAATTTACTTTAGAGCTTTCGGTTTTTTGTTAATAATGCATGCTCTTACCTAGTAAAATTATGTGTTCCTTCCTACCCTCTCTGAAGAAAGTAGCAAATTAAAATTGACTTTTAATAGATCATTCAAACCACCAAACCAAACTGAATAGCAAACAATGAAATAACTCTAAAAGGCATAAATATTTAAAGTAGTATCATAAACTATATTCATTGTCAAAGCTTTCTCCTCCTTTTCTCCTTAAAGAGACACAAACGCGGACCTTTTTCCACACCTTAAATGACAACAGAATGCGTTCAACAGGATCTTCAGAGATACTGAGATGAGATATCCCTGCATCTAGGAAGACACTGCTCAAAATATTTGGGACACACATCTACCTAGCATGTGTTTAAACATACAAACAGTTTTTTATACTACACGTTCAGTCTTATAATTCAGTGTAAATCCTACAAGTTCATCCAAGTGGAATCTGTTCTATACAGGGATTTTGGCCTTCACTGCCAGGCCACTTCTGCCACCCACTTTCATAGCTACACCCTGGAATGCCTCTGTCCTGACATCTATACCACCCTATAGACTCCTGCCCTTCACGCACTACGCCTGTTCTTCGCCCGCACAGAGCCCTCCAAGGCCATGAACTGTTTCTTCCCAATTCTTTTTAAGGCCTCTCCTGGCCACATTCCCTTCCCACTCTTACCAGCACCCCCACGTCCTCACACCTGGCTTTTCTGCCACAACCCTGGACCAAACTCATCTGCCACCTCTGCTCCTGTACAGAGGCTGGAAAGCCACATACGCTGAAGCCACTGTACGTTCAGTTTCAAATTTCAGCTAGGCCTCAGCACATTTTCTTTTACTTTTCCTTGATCAGATCATTTCCCACATGCTTCACTGACTAGACTATTCCAAATAATTTCAGTTCCCTCCAAGCTCCCAATCCCATTCTACTTTGCCTGCTGCTCCAACAAATATTTAAGGTGATTTAGGTTTAGCTATCTTAACTTTAAACTCCTTAAAAGTCTCTTCCCCTGGCTTCTGTGACACCACAACGGCCACCTTCAGACCCATTCTTCTCCGTCTTCTCTAGGACTGTCTTCTTTCATCCGTCCCTCCACTTCTGTCTGATATTCCCTAGGATTTCGTTCTCTGTCAACTGCCTTCTTCATTCTATGTTCATCTTAGGCACCAAACTACTCATGGTTCTAACTACCACCTCTATGCTGATAACACCCAGATTCACACTTCCAGCCACCCGTCTTCCTAGAACTTCAGACTCACATTCAATTTGCTGATGGATACTTTAAAATCAGTAATATCACCTTGGCCCCCACACTAATTCTTCCTCCTAGATCCATAACGATACCAGAACCTTAGGAGTCATTCTGGTCTCTTTCATCTCATTCATTCCTTATAGCCAAAAGATCAAAGTCATTAAACGTCACATGTTGGGCACTTCTCAAGCCTATCTCTCCTCTCCAAGCCTGATTTTTGGTGCTTTCTTGCATATCTGATCCTCTCTCATCTGGCCTACCACGATAGCTTCCTGCCATTCAGCCTAAAGTCTATAATCCACCAAGCTGCCATGGCAACCCATCCAAAAGGCAAATCTGATCATTTACTCTTATTCTTCAATAGCTCCCCATAAGCTAGAGCATATACTCTAAGTCCTCAACTCACATAGTACACGTGGCTCTTCATGATCTGGCCCCCAACTATATCATTCCCCTTATAGCCCTTGACTCATTGCATCTTGCTTTATATTCAATTAACAGTGAAAGGCTTGGGTTGACAAGCATACACAGGCCATTAAATGTATTGACACTCATGCTTTTCCCTTAGCTTACAATGCCCTTCTTCTCTCTTGCCCACTCATCATCTAAGTCCTACTCATCATTCAGTTTAGGCAACTTCTCCATGAAGCCATGTCCTGACCTCCTTTCTCATGCCCTAAGAAGCTATTTCTGATGACCTCCCAACTCCCTGTAATGGCACTCATCATTAGATATCGATATCATTCATGTTCACCACCATATTCCCTTCTAGATGATATACATCTCCAAGGCTGGAACTATACTTTACCTGTCCTTGGATCTCTGGGGATTAACCTAGTATAAGATGCAAAAAGGGTCACCAACATATGTGGCATCAATGGAATGTACATCTTCAGAAATGCTGCCCCAAGCAGCCCAGGCATTAAGGAAAAGGGAACTTCATTTCCTTCTGTGATGATCACTGCACAATGTTCTAGGAAGAAACACTCAATTATTCCACCTCCTCTGTGTCAAAGTCACATGAAACCTGACTTTTACAAACCTGAAATAACGTGTTATCAGTCGAAACTGAGTCTGTCCTCCAAAACTCTCTGGAAGACACACTGGATTCATGATTCCTCTTAGGCTGGTTTGAAATCAGTGAAAAATGATATTAACCAAAATAGCAAAAAGTTCAAATAATCAAGTGTTTTGTTTTTTTAATGAATACCCTTTGAATTTTCCAGTTTCATTTCCCTTGACACCTTTGATTTCTTTTAATACATTTATATTTTAAAAGAATTTGTTATTGAAATAGATTCTTTTTATCACAATTTTATCTTCTGATTAATTCTCTAACAGTAGCACAGATTTTGAGACTGTCTCACTTATTTCACCAAGAGCCCTTCCTCTTTACAATTTTACAACACTAAGTGGGTATGTGTGGTAAACTTAAATATATGACCAAATGTAATCAGAAGAATGATCAAGGAATATGAAATGTTTATTAATTTTTAAACATCTTTCTGAAAATTAGTCAACTTGACTTCATTTTTTGATTCCACACATGAAAATATCCTTCTCTTGACTGTGAGGTAAGCAATATTATTCCCATTTTACAGATTATAAAATTAAGGTTCAGAAATGTAAATAACTTGTCCAAACAGTGGCCATGGATTTCCATCCCCAGTCTCTTTGCTCCAATGTCCAAGTTTATAACACTAAGCTGTGCTACCTCCTCTCAAAAGAGTATAAATGGGCATAAAATGAACCTCATTATGACTAAAGACAGTTGAAAATTTATAAAAACCATGAACTTTCTGAAATTCCACAAATAATTAACTTTCTGAAACATCAGTGTTTCACTGCTAAGTAGAAAGGGTTTCATTGGTAAAATAAACTTATAATGTTGGTCAGGAACCCATTTTGCCTACCTTGTAACAACCATTGTGATCGTTCCCCAGGATACACACCCTTCCCTCTTCGCTCTCTCACAAACTTTTCTACACTGTACTACACTGTACCCCATTCAGTTCCTTAATAATGAGCCATCTCGAGAGGGAAAAGGCACAGGAAGGTAACAGTAGCAGTTCAGTCCCCTTAACCCTCAAGCTCACGTCCCTCGTCTTAAAATAAGTTAAAACCAAAGAAATTCCCCAGACGCTGGGGAACCAAACGGCATTCCATAAACCAAAAAGGATCCCACCTGCTGTATATAGCCTCTGAACTGGGTTTCAGAAGCCATCCAAGTGGTCTTTCAGAATCTTTAGTCATGGAATGCCTCATATTTCCTTATGCATGGCAATTGTGTGTGTGAGACAGACTGCACAGGTGTGTCACTCCTGTTCTTTCTGAATGATTGTTCCAATCCTGCCCTTCCCTCTATGGTACTGGCATCCAAGGTATTTGGTATAAAATGATGCTGCTCCACAATGAAATATTCTAGTGAGTTCTGTGGTATTATGAGATAGCTAGAGCTTCCCAGCATGGTTCCAGTTGAACTAAAACATATGCGTACTTCTTAAATCCCTCAAGCCACTGGAAGCCAAGGAAATAAGGCAACTGGGGAGGAAGATAATAGAAAGTAGAAGATCTTGCCTGTCTTTCAATTTTAATTTTAAAACTATTTTTCATGTATTCAACAATACAAATTTCCTTATTTCCCTTTCATCAAAACACACCTCCTTCCCCACCCCACCCCCCTACCCCAACACACATTTTCTTTAAGAAGTGTAAGTAATTAGTTCCAGGATGCATTAAACCCGAGTCTTCCTGATAACATGAGGCAAAGGAAAAAGTAATCTATTTTACTCAACCCACATTCTTCCTTTTCCTTCTTGAGTTGTAATAAGAAAATTACCAGAAAACAATATAACATTATTTTGGTGTGAATGTTGTTGTCCCAAATGATAGGTGATATAATGCCATATATAACATATAAAATGATACAGCAATTATATGGTATTCCCAGTAAGAATCATTATTTTCATAGCCCTGGAAAACTCCCTCTGTTGTAAGGTGGTTTTGATATTATCCTCAAGACCCTTGTATCATTTATAATAGCCAAAACATGGAAACAACCTGAGTGTCCTTTGACAGACAACTGGATAAGGAAGCTGAGGCACAATGGAATACTACCCAGCCATAAAAAAGATGAAAATATTTCTGCTTTCAATGACATATATGGATCTTGAGAGTATTATGCTAAGTGAAATAAATCAGGCAGAAAAAGTAAGAACCATATGATCTCACTCATATGTGGGATATAAAACAAAAAGCAACAAATGAACAAACAAACAAATTAAAAAACAAACTCATAGATACAGATAACAGAATAGTGGTTACCAGAGGGGAAGGAGGTGGGGAGGAGAATGAAAGGGTAAAGGGGTCAAATATGTGGTATTGGAAGGAAACTAGATTTCGGGCGGAGAACACAAAAGTGGGTATACAAATGTCATATTATAACGTTGTACACCTGAAAGTATATAAATGTTATTAACTAATGTTACCCCCAACGAAGTTAATAAAAATTTTTATAAGATGAAAAAATAAAACTTTAAAGAAGACTCTTACATTCAGACACAGCATTATTCAAAAGAACTTTCTCCAATGATGGAAATGTTCCATATGTGAGATGCCCAATACACTAGCCGTTAGCCAGTGTAGCTAGGAACTTGAAATGTGGCTAATGTGACTGAGGATCTAAGTTTTTAATTTAAGTTTAATGCAACTGAAACTTAAACAGCCACATGTAGCTAGTGGCCACTGTACTAGGCAGCATAGTTCTAAAATGTCCTAAGCTTTTCAGTGGTCAGACATCATTTTTTTAATAAAAGGAAATTAGGATACAGGCAATCTCTAAAGTAGGTCAGTCTACTAAACATCTCTAAAGAAGTTCTGTCTCACAGTATACATGTTCTCTATTTCCATATCGATGGAAAGCAGTTTGTTCCACCATGGTGAAACACCACTCAGAAAACTTTACACCTGCAGTATCTCTCCATCAGGGAAGTTCTCATGCAAATAGAGAGTGTTAACATTACCAGATTTTGAAATATTAAAGTGTTCTCTGGGGGGGGGGGAATAAGAATTAGGCCAATAATGTGAAATACTTTTTATTCTTCACAGGAATAATATTCGGGCTCTGACACTCGTGAGTTGACAGTCTCACTCCAGGACTGACGTCTAGGACTAGGGACTCAGAAGAAAGGAGTGTGCGCTGCCTATTTTGGTTGTGGCTGCTCAGCCATGGCTTGAACGGCTGATACTCAGCCCCGCCCCAGAACATTGTGGTCCACACAAACAGGAAACCAAGGTCATCTGGAGGTGTGTTCATGCTTTAATTCAGTCACTCATTTAACAGACATTTCATGAGCACCTGCTGCATATCAAGCATCAAGCTGAGCACAAAAAACATAAAGTTGAATAACACATAGTTCTGCCCTTCCGGACTTATTGTGAAAGGAAAGACACGTGACTAGATTAAGATCCAACATACTAAGTCCATGAAGAGCACAGAGAATGATAGGATTCTGTGGAAGGCTAGTTAAGCTATTTTGGGAGGGTCAGAGAAGGCTTCCTGGAGGAGGTGACACCTGAGCTGAGTCCTCACAAGGAGGAGCAGTTGGTAAGGCAAAAGCAGGAAAGCAAGCACTCCAAGCGGTGTGAATAATAAAGCCTAAATGGTGTGGCATGCTCAGGGAGCATAGCAAGACAGTATTGCTCAAGTATAGAGTTGGAGTCAGAAGTGGTGAGGAAAGAAGCTAAAACGCCACCAAGGGAAAGGGGAAAGCCAAGTATGCCATGATAAGGAGCTTGACCTTTGATCTGCACATAACAAGAGTCACTAAGGCCTTCAACCAGGGAAGAGGTCGTATTAGACAAAGAGAAGCCACCTGGATTTACAGAAACAAAAGAAGGCAGGGGACTATGGCTTTATCATGGAGAGCAACGATGAGAACCTATAGGCAAGCAGTGGTAGTGAGAATCAAACAAGAGGAAACTCAGAAATTTCCAGAACTTACAAATACACGGTAATTAGAAATTAGCCATACTGGGCAATGGCTGAATATAGGAGCTAGAGAAAATAGAAATTAATGATCACTCAGTGGATGAGGGTAACTAAAGGAGACCACATCACCGGTAACTGCTAACATTTGTGGCATTCTTACTCTAAGCTAGACACTGTATGGATTCACTTGGATCTATCTCATAAAAACCTACTTAGATAGGTACTGTTTTAATACCTATTGCAAAAAGAAAGACAGTGAGGCTTGGGAATTAAATGACTTGATCAAGATCAAACATCAAGCAAGAGTCAGAGCCACAATTCAAATCCAGTTCTGACTCTAGAGCCCAAAACTTTGCCCTGAAATAGTTTCTGAAGACAGAAGAAAGGGAAGGCTTAGGAGGAAAAGTGGTGCATTCAGCCCGTTCTTTTACAGAGCCTTTCAGATATATATGTGATAACCAGCAGATGCTGGATGCCATGCTACAGTGCAAGGCAGAGACCTGTACGGTCATGGCATATAAATAAATGGTGATGAAACCCAGTGAGCAGTTGAAGTCCTAAAGCCAGAGTTTATGAGAAGAGAGGAGAAATACTCCCTGAACTAAATTCCAACAGCAAGGGGTGAGTAAAAGGAAGAGAAGCCGCAGGAAAACCAGAAGTATAAACCCTCCCTGCTAGAAGCTAAGACTCCTGGAGAAGAGAGTGGATAAGTTGCACGAAATGCAACAACAAGGTCCAGAACAACAAAAACACATTCACTGGATTTGATCAATAGATTATTAGTAAATACAAGAAAAACAAAAATGGGAAACAGAACATTTTACTTCCAAGGGGAAAGAAGCAGTAAAAACGCAAAGGTTGAGAATGAGAGAGGAAGGCACAATGACTGAGAGAGTAAGGCCTAGGAGGAAGCAGGCGGGGACAGGAGACACCTGGAGAAAAGCATATCCTCATATACAGTTCTGACTGTGACTCCACGTTTGGATGCAGGCAAACAGGATATGAAATAGGCAGAGATCATTCTAGGAAGTCTTGAGTTTCTTAATGAACGTCAGAACGCAAGGTCATCTGAGTGAGGAGGGAGGAGAGGCCTCTAGAGAACAGTAACTGCTTGGAATAATCATTCAGTAGAAGGGGAGAGAAATGAATCTCAGCTGTGAATCTCCCCTGCATGACTTGGCAGGTCAGATACAGGTGTGGAGAGCGCAGTGCTGACTTCGGCCTGGGCCCGGAGAGCTGCCAGCCACAGATGGAAGAAGTATGCATATACCAGAGAATCAGGGGGACTGACCAGTCTTCAGATGGCCATTTCCCTAGAAAGCCTACTCACCACTGGTTCTCCACTTATTCTATTCTCTGGTAGTTCTACCCCGAGTGACAAGACACTAAAGAAGATAATTCTCTTTTCCCCCCAAGAACTTCCCAAGACCACACTCAATAAAATTATCAAAATAACACTCCTGCTGCCGTTAAATCCCTTGACTCTTACTATGTAAGCTTATAAACTGACACTCAAAACATGTAAGTGGGCATAGCCAGAAATAGCCTGAAAAAGGTCTTTTGGCTCTCAGATCTCTCAGAAATTTGGCATAGGAGAATCCCAGTTCTTACAATGATGCTAGAATTACAATCAGAGTCCAGACCTCAGTGTGAAGGAAACAGCAGGGATCACAAGCAATCCGAATTCTGAAGCAACACAAAGATAAGACAAATACAAGCTCCCCTCCCTAACAAAATGGCACAGTGCATCCACTTAGGACGGCAATAAGAGAAGTTCATGATTCCAACACCGCCCCTCCCCCAAACTACCACTGCAGCAGAGCTGGCAGCCTACAAAACAATGGAAATGTCGGGTCAGCCTCCCATTCCGTGTCCCCCTCACTTCCTCTTTCACCCTGGATGAGTTGTCCTCTTTCCATGAAAGAATGCCAAGTGTTCAGTCAGTCTGACTGGCAGTTCCTGTTCTTCGGGTTCTCTGGATGCTTCAAAAGGGTGGCGATGTGTTAACCGGAAAGACTACCTTCCTTGGTAGGCTATTTTCCAGGCTTCCACCCCTGGTGACTCACCTGCCAGTTTCTATCGTGTACAAGGAGATCTGTGATTAAAGGAGACTTCATTTGAGTCTCATGGGCCTGAGGTTGCCTCTCTCGTAAGTGACACTTAAAAATTCAGACAGGATTATAAAGGTGTTTTGGTGGAGATCTTCCAGATTCCAGGTGAGCTAGAATGTGGAAGTGGCAACAAATAAAATCCTGGTGCAGCAATTCTAACAACATTGGCCCTGAGTAGTAACAATCTAAGAAATAAATTCAGAAGCCACCAATGAAGCAAACAATAAGTCAAGGAAATAGTAGTCAAGAGGTTTCAATCTTGAACATGAGACTACAAAATCTTTCCTTAAGACAATTTAGTGTATGTTTTCAGTAAAAAAATGAGATATATTTTTGATCTAATACTTAAATACTTATTTGATGATCATCCATTAAAAAAAAAAAATCCTCCATTTGACCCAAGAGATGCATTAGAACGTACACAAGAAAACAGATCTTCTAAAGGCTCCTACCAACATTTTATAACCAACCCTCTTTTGCATGAATCTATATTAGAAATTACTGGAGATCAAACCATCCCTTCCCTTAAGGAACGAACAATTTTTATAAGAAAATAAAGACCAAAATAGGTATAGCTATCAGATAAGACCTGAAGTATTTTTTTAATAAGAAAACAAGAAAATGAAGATGTCAAGGTAAGTTTAAAAAGTAAACATTAATGGTATACAGTGTAATGACAGATAAAGAAGGATTTGCACTGAAAAGCAAAGCTTTAGCTGAAAGAACTTAAGATGAACCGACTCTTACTCCAAAGTATGGGCAAATGTCAAGTTGTAAGACACTGAATAAGTTGTTGGCATTGAGTCCTCCTCCAGGAATCTCATTACAAAGGGGTTTATTTTCTAGAAATGTTTATTTTCTAGAAAACACACACCATTAAAATTATCAATCCAATCCATTGTTCACCTCTAATGTTCTAAGTTTCTAAAAACAAATATTTGTTCATTTAATTAATTTATTCAAGCACTCACTTATTTGAGATATTTGAGTTTCTAGTACATACCAGGTATAATGTACTAGGTATAGAGGGCTCCAAGGGGAATAAATCAGAGATGGGACCTGTCCTCAGAGTTATGAGGAAAGCAGAAATGAAATATTCCCAGAGTAACTGTGTATTTACACTTGTGATTAAATGAGAGGGAAAGGTATAGAAAAACCTAACCTACTTTGGGAGACTCATAGAAGAACTCCTGATGACATGGAATTTAAATGGAGAATAAGGAGAAAGTTCCAGAAAATGGACACAGCTCATGCATAAATCCTAAAAATTCATCTTTGTGTCTCCAGAGCCTCATACATAGTAGGTGCTCAATACACGCTTACAGAATAAAGTTTAAGTCCCTAATGAATTCCAAAAATCTTTCCTAAGAAATCAACCCCTAGATATGGGATGGGGGAGTGGATAAGAATTACAGGCACACAGAGCTGTTATTCACTAACAAAATTAGAAATAGGAGGACAGCAACATACAAAACAGTGACTGGAACATTATGCAGCTATTATGCAGCTATATACAAAACTAATTATGTAATTAAGTGGGAAAAGATAACAAATGAGCATTTTGATCAGAAATACGGAAAAAGTGTAAAAATTAAGAATAACAGATGTCCTCATGTATCAACTGATAAAAATTAAACAATCAACTATCAATCATTCCATATATATTTCAGATATAACACTGCATGTTCCTTCTATTTTGAGGGAATTCCAGCTAATTTTCAAACAAAACCCATCCCACCAACTCCATTCATTCCAGGCTCCCTAAGAATTGCAATGCTACTTGAATAACACGTTATATCTCCATAAGGCCTCACATTTTCATAAAGTGCTTTCCCATACATTATATTTTGGCTATCATCATTTGCTTCTTCCGTGTGATTACTACCATATAACTGTCAGTATAAAGTGCTTTACAAAGCAGTAAGAAAGACACGGCTCCTGATTTCTCACATGGGGCTCTAAGGGGCTGCTTTTCACCACTAAATTTTTCATTACTATCACATATTCTTGAAAAATTTTTTTCTAACGCTATTATTTAGGAAAAAAAACTTAAGTATATGTGAAATACAATCACATTACAGAAGTCTATAAAATTGGGAAGTCATTCAAATATCAATGTCATAACATAAACACTGCTAGAGTTGTTAAATGTTTCTAGCTATTTTATGCACATTTTAAATCGTTTTTTCTAATTACAAATTATACATGCTTATTGGAAAAATATATATAATTTGGAAAATGAAAGTCTTCCATAAACTCACCCCACTTCTCCAACACAAGAAAATCATTGCTAAGAGTTTGGTGCATAATATTCCAGATTTTTTTCCCCTTTGGCTATACAGCTTCACAGTCCTTTATCTACAATAATGATATTCAAAACACTACAAAATCTCTCCAAAATTTAATAATATTTTTTCAAAATCTGACCTAAACTGACATAAGGCAATTTGTAACCTTTATTTATCCCACTTGGTGTGAATATTCATGTTTCACTGCAGAAACAATGTTTTTGATTATAGGGTGCCACCCCAACCCCTAATGGAGGTATTATTTAATAGATGATACATTGCCCTATTTAAAATTGAAAAATATGGCACTCAGAAACAATGGTTCAAACAAAAGATTTGGACTTGTACTAATGTTATTATCATGATCATTATTATTTCAGAAGTGGATCATACCATGCAACTAATTTTTTTTACTCAATTATATATCAGGGTCATCTTTCCATATTAATTTGTTGTGTTCTTTAAAAGCCACATGGAAGTAAAAAGACAAGAAAAATAAGGAGAACCCCGATTTTAAGGAAAGGATAAATAAGTCAAAAATCAGACCTACAAAAATGGTTAGAGAGGAAGTCTGCAACTAAGGAGTACCTATCGCAGAATCTGAGCTAGAAAAAGCCTTAGAGGTAATGAATGGCCTGATTCTTTTGTCGATAAGGTAATCTCAGTGTAGACAGATCGGATGGTTTCCTTGAGTTCACATGACCCGTTAGCAGCTGACCTAGGCCAGAAACCCCAGAGTCCTAATTCTCCATACTTTCTACCCCTTAGTGCAGAGCTCCAAGTCTCTGCACTCCCACGGTGAGGACCGCATGGTGACTGTGAATACTGTGAAAGCACCATTCCCTGTGACAAGCACAGACTGTTCCCAGGATTAGCCCAAGCTGTATGTGTTTAAGTCCATTCACCTGGCATTCTGAGTAGAAGCCATCCAAACTCAACAATACCCAGTTTTATAATTTTATAGTTGAACAGAAAGAGATATGAGAAGCCATCTCCAATTACTAAGAATTCAACCTTCATATACAAATTTGGGTCACTTTTCCCTTCAATACAAGATACAGTATGTCAAAAGCATTTTTAAATACTAATCTTAATTTCTCTTTTGGGGCCCCAAGGAGCTATACCTGTATCGGAGAAGAGAGTGATAACGCTAACTGGAAAACCACTAATATCAGATGAGTCTCCCCCAGAATCTCCCCACCTCACTGTACCTCCAAACATCACTTAGTTCTCTCAACTATGTCCCTCCCAAAAAGCAAGTATGCTTTCGTTTATGTAGAGCAGTAAATCTTAAATCCACACGCATCCAAATCCTAAAATTCAGAAACGCAGGAGAGAAGAAGAAAGCTACTAATGTTGGTCTTCCTTTCCCTCTCCTCCCCCACAGCACGCCCCCCATCACCATCACCATCACCATCACCGCCATCACCACTCCTCAGTCTTTCATGATCAGAGCAGGAAGGAGAATGCACCTCTGCAGGACCCTAGCCTTCCCTTCCCCCAAAGACAGTGGAGTCAGTCACAGTGACGCAGCCCTCTCTCAACACAACTGCTTCTATAGCCCCATCAATTATTTCGGGGAATCAGCAGGCATCTTAAAGCTTTTAAGTAGAGTATCATTTCATGAAGCCTCTGCAAGCCCTAAATGAACAGTGCTTAAACTGTGTAAATTGACTGACAGATTACAAATGCATGTAATGGGCCCATGTACCCTGGGATCCTAACATGCAAAGCAAAACGGGCTTCATTAAAGCATGGCAAGATGAGGAAGCACTAGAGCATACCCATTTCCATGGCTGACATGAGACAGACTGGCTTTTACAGGAAAAGTCGAAAAATAACCTACCATCCCTCAACAGAAATGTTTGCCACTCCCAGATACTAAGGGACTGGTCTCTGAGCACTGTCAGATTCAAGGTTACCTGGGAATTACATAACGGTCTGAGCTAGGAGAAGGGCTTTTAAAGGGTTGGCGCAGTCAACATCTCTGACCTACAAGGACCACTAACAAAATTCCCTTCTTCTCCCTCCTCAGGATGCTGGGGAAAGTGTAGTTGCAAAGCACTTTGTGTTTCCCAGTATAGACAGACATGGAGGAAGGACACTCTTTAATGTCTTCAAGAGGTATGGGACTCTGAGGGAGAGGGGAGGAGACTCTGCTGCAGTTTCTAGTCTCCGCTTCAGAAATGATGTTGAGGGGTAATGTGATGTTCTTAGTCTCTAGAGGATTATGGAGGGAGGAGACAAGGCATAAACACTGATCAAATGAAAGTCATTCTTATTTTCTGTAAAAGCCATAGATCTAAATATCTGTCAGTCCTCTTTTGTTTTTATACCATTTGTGCATGAAAGATGCACCAAGGGCCAGGCAATCGCATGTGTGGTGGTCTTCTGAGCCCAGAGGCCACAGGTGGCCTTTGGACGGTCCACAGTCTCTACCTCAGTCCTGACTGGGCAAGGATAAGGGTGGGGATGGGGGGAGGGAGGAAAGGAGGGACACAATACAAACAGGAGTGAATGTGAAAGTGGAGACAACATATAAGGCCCTATACAAATGTTGGTTATCTTCTCAGCTCTACAGTCCCACGATACTTTACTTAGACCTTCCGGGGCATTTGTAACATAATTTTGTCATAGTTCTCTATATGGTTACTTTATTCATCTTTGTATCCCAAGCACGGTCCTGGCATATCATTGACACTAGCTAAGTATAGTATTTGTGACACAGTTACGAACATGAGAATGAATATGTACTTAAGGCATCAACCAGAATTTCTGCAATGACAGGCATTGCTCCCCCTTCCCTACCAGAAGGGTCAAAAAGTTTTCAGTTGACAACTCTCTGCAGGCAACAGCTGTACCTCCGCGCCCAGCACTGGAGAGCTTGAGTTTGTAACCAATCTTCCTGGTTGTGCACCCCTGGAAAAGCTACTTAACTTCTCAGAGACTCTGCTTCCTCTTCTGTAAAATGGGGATATCATCTACCTCAACAGAACTGATGGGAGATTAAATAACAAATATTAAGGACTGGCATATAGTAGGTGCTCAATAAACACGAGGAGGGCAACACGAGATAGCAGAAAGAGTACCATATTTAAAATCAGACGACCTGCATCACATCCCCGCTGTGCCCCTTAAGTTGAGGGCTATGAAACTGCATTTCCCCAGCTGAAATGGAAATGGCTGATCTGCCTGCCTCAGAGAATCACTGTGAGGGCCACAGCGGAAAATGCACATAAAGGAAACAGGGAAAGACTGAAGCCTGTAAGAGTTAAGCCAACTACCACTAAGATGTCTCAAGTGCAGACTCTTCAAGAATGCAAACTGATACCCATAATCATTTTATCAAATTCTCAGAATGATTCCATTTAACTACACTTGCAAAGGCTGCCTCTGTGTCAGTCTGTCAGTCCACTGGTCAGCTGGACAACCAATACTAACTGGTCACCTAATGTATGCCAAGCATGCGCTAGGAGCTGAGGATGCTGATGGACTGTGGCCTTTGCCTCTGTGTAGCTTATAGTTTGGGGGTGGGGGTAACTAATCAATTATAAATACAGTTGGCCCTTGAACTACACAGGTTTGAACTACACAAGTCCATTTATAAGTGGATTTTTTTTTTCAATAAGTACTGTGAATATATTTTCCTTATGATTTTACTAAACATTTTCTTTTCTCTAGCTTACTTTATTGCAAGAATACAGTATATAATCCACATAACATACAAATAGGTATTAATCAACTCTTTGTTATCAGTAAGACTTCCAATCAACAGTAGGCTATTAGTAAGTTTTCGGGGAGTCGAACATTATACGTGTATTTTTGACTATGCTGGGGGTCAGCGCTCCGAACCCCCCATGTTGTTCAAGGGTTAATTATATGCAGGGCAGAAGTGCCAGTTGCCATGGAAGCATAAAATAGGGGTGGGCGGGGGTTACCCTAACTGAGACTGCAGCACTCACGGAACGATATTAACCAAGAGCTAATGAAAGTGGCTTTTGGTGACAGGAGACAAGAGAAAAAAGTCAGCTATGGAAATTACACACCAAAGCCCGCACATTAGAAGTAGACTCAAAGCTTTCGTTTTCCTCTATCTGCCAAGAAACGTTGTCTTACACCTCCCACCTCTCCAGACGCCATGCATGGTTCAGAAGGCCTCATGTTTTCAACCACCCAGCCCTTTCCTTCAATTCACTCGAAACCCACTTTCTGGCCACAAACCTCCAGAGCATTCTAAAGCAGGGTGAGCCCTGACGACTCACCCGGAACACACGAACAATCAGCCCTCTCTATGGCACCGCTGCTCTGGCTATGACACCCTCTCCCCAAAGCATCCACTGCACTGTCTGCCCATTCAGGACAGAAAAACACGTCAATGCTAACAAAATGGGAAGGCTGACCAGCAGACAAGTTGGTCTAAGATCATATCAGAAAAGGGAATAGAAAGGAGGTGGGGACTTCCCCTGTGGGTTTCTATAGCATTCATGGCACCTGGACGAATCGGCTTTGGGAAACCAGCGAGATATTCTCCCCTCCCCAGGCCTATTAATTCCCTCTCCTCACTCCACCGCCCCAGCCCAGCTTATTAAAGTGCATTTAACCTGGTTCCCTGAAAAACCTGGGTCCTCTCTCCCTCCGATTTTGGTAAAAGGTGGTTGCATCTTCCACTCCAAGGACATTCATCGACTGAATGAAGTTAACACGCACGGTGAAAAAACATCTAATATCTAACACCTCGGATCTCCCTATATTTTAGTAATCTGCAAATAAATTACTAGTGAGATTCATTATTACTTATATAAGGATTCGGGCATGTAAAACAAACAGAAGTATTATTAACCAAATTCTGATGAAGATGGATGACAAACTTCTCTCTAAGGGGCCAACATGAGGTGTCTTACCTCCCATGGCCTCTAGTTAACACTGACCACTAAATTCAAGCTAAGAGCACAAACCTCCACAAAATTGGGAATTTGGAATAAGCTACAGATGCCACAACTGCATTAGGCCCAGAAAAATCGCTGTCAAGCCCAGCAGGCAAGGGGTACTCTGGCTGACAACCACCTGGGTGTGGGCACCAACGCCTGGGCGAGAGCATATGAAGGCAGCTGAGGAGGGGAGCATGGAGAGACCCGTGCTGACTGACACTTTCCATGCAGCCTTAAAAAGAATCAGAAAAATATGACCGGCACAAGGAAATCACTTTAAACCACAACACCCTATCCCAACTCCAAAGAAAGTAATTAAATAAAAATTGCATTTTTAAAAGTAATGAAATCAGTATTCTCTCCTTTAACTTGCCACAAACCAAACCAACTTAGGTGAACAGCTATAGGACGGTGTCTCTTGAATTTTCACCAAAATGCCTTCCTAGTATTAAAAACTACTCTCTATCATGGATTCCTCTCCCCACCTCTCACTATCCAACTTCGAGGGGACTCAAAGAAACAACATAAGCCAGAGAGAGAGAGAAATGTTTGCTTGTGTGCCCTTTGCTCATGGAAGTTTTATTCCTTCACAGAGTTCTACATCAAGGCCATATCAGACACACAAAGTAACATCTGTGGTTCCTAAAAGTATTTATTTATGTATCTGTTTCCCCTACATGATAGTTCTTGAGGGCAGAGAATCTATCTTTTTATTTCTGCCTGTTGCATGTCTAACATAACCCCAGACACAAGTAATTGCTCCAAGAAAGTGGTGAACCTATTGGCAAAGAAACAGCTAATTTTTAAATGTCTGAAAAGAGGGGAAAGGCCCTCTTTTGGTGTAGATTTGGCTTAAGCTCTAGAAATTCCACTGACTACCTCAAGTTACTATTTGTAGGCTGTACCCAACACTTTACACAATTTGCATTAGTGCCATGAACTGAATTATGACTTTACCTGGTTATTCAATGTTCTGTTGAGAGGATAAAATTAAAGGTAGCAGAAATGTATAGTGTAGCACAGTGTTTGAGGGGAGGTCAATCAAATTTGTGCTATGCGATCCTTTGATACTCCGCTCTTTAAATTGCTAAGACAGGCATGTCGCTTGGGGGAGCACTATACTGAGGACCTGTCATCTGCTGCAGGAGCCTATGCAGCACATGGAAGATTATCCTTCTCATCCAAGGCTCTATAAACTCTTCAGCCCTTAACATTTCTCTCCCACTTTACCAAAAGAGACCTATACCCTTACCGGCAAATACACAGGAGTTCATCTCAGAAGCTTTTCATTTCGCCTCCTATCAATCACCTAAAGCAGTAGTGACACAGCCTGGTGGCTCTATGTAGGTGTTCAAACTCTCGCTCAGCCACTTATCTGGGGCAAGTATCTTACCTTCTCTGGGCCTCAGTTGCCTCATAAAGAGGAGATAATGAGAGAATCTGTCTCAAAGATATTCTGAAGAATGAGTTAATGCATGTGAAGAACTGAACCTGACATTTAAATAACCCTCATGAGTAATACTATTATGCATTAGCCCATCCCTACTCGATTCCATGTATCACTTCTCTGCTCCCTGGACCCTGCAGTAGAACTCCAGCATAGAAGGGATAAGTTGAGACTCGTGGTGGCAGGTCATCTATTCTCTTCAATATGCACTGTACACATTTGATTTCTACCACCATCGAATTACTGTTTGACGGTCTGTCAATCTGGGCTCCATATACAAATATTGAATGTTTTTGTCAACGGATGGGGAAAGGATACAAATGACACACTGCTGGCCAATGTTAACTAGAGGCCATGAGAGGTAAGACCCCTAATGCAGGCCCCTCTCTTCTAACTTGAGGCCTAAAACCTATATAGCCTGGGAATAATAAGTATTGCGTGGGGACGCTGGCAAAAGGACTTGAAAACACCCTGCTCATGCTTGCCTCAAAGGGACCATAAGTGACAAGACCCTGGAGAGACTGTCCTCTATAAATGTGCTCACTAAAAAAAGATTTGAGAGAAAAGGTCATCTGTATGTGAATATCTTAGAACTTGCTACCCTAAAAATAGAGGAAAGAAAATGATCTGTGAGGAAATACACTGGAAAAGAAAACTGAGGGAGAATGAGTATGCAGCCTAATATTGTGACAGAAACAGAAATGAGCACTTAGCAGGCCTGAGAAGGTCGTTCTCTCAAAGTGGAAACTGAAAAGCTATCATGTGAAGTTGGATACTTGATACGCAATTCTAGTCTGGCCTCCACCACTCAACTGGGAGTTCAAGGTGGTCGCTGGGATTTAAAAAAGAGAGAGAAAAAAAAACTTGTGTTTAAGACGATCTCAAAGATTTCTTTAGCTTTAGGGAGCTAGCAAGCTGGATCTGGTGAAAACAGAAGGTCATAAAGGCAGGCCATGGGAGGAACTTGAGACGTCAAACACTAACAAGAAGTCACCCAACAAAGATGAGCTGGGTCAGTACTTTTACCAGAGCAGACTGCAAAGGACCACTCCGCCTAGCTCATTCAAAAGCAAACCTGTTGATTACAGGCTCAAGTGCTGCCCAGAGCTGCACCTGTAGCTGTGTGATTGCCCCACCAGCTGGCTCTGCAGGCCTGAAAAAAAAAAAAAAAACAACAACAACAGGTCTGGCCAAACAGCAGCCACCCAGCTCTATCCACCAGCTTTTTCTCTCAAGTTACTTACAAGCATTAAGCATTTCATTGAACAAATCAACAACAACAAAAAGATTAAATCTGTCACTAAAATTCCCAGCTCGTGGCATGCTACACCTGTCACACAACAAGTTATTTTCACTGGAGCACCTGACACACAAGGCGCCCTTCGGCTTGCCTCCGCTTGCATCACAGGACACTTCTGTATTGATGTCGCTGGGAAAAATCAAGCGCCCTCTCACTCTACTTCTGCCCCACTGCCCACAGACTCCGTGGCTAGGTCTCTCATATTTATTTCCCTTTCTTCTTACACATCCAATATCATGAAGCTGCAATTCTGGCAGTGGATACGGATGACATCAGAATTCTCAGAACTGGGGAACTTCCAGAGATCACCCGGTTTCATCAACAGCCTGAACAAAGTCCATACCCTTTCTTTCTCAAGCCCACAAGCATGTTATGTCGCTCAAATGACAAGTTTCGTGGTGTTCCAAAAATACTGACATCATTTCAGGACAGGGAGAGATTACTACAAGTAGGAAGTCACTTGTAGTATAAAATATCATTACAAGATAGAGACCCAGTGCAGCATAAAAGTGATAGGATTCTGGGGGGAGAAGACTAACATTTAAGAACTGTCAGGATCCTAGACTCAGGACAAAGTCAAGCGGTCAAACCGTGCTCCCACCCTGGAAAAAACCTGTTCTAAATAATCCAGATCAATTTCCTGGTGTCAAATATAATTCCGGCCATCTTGGCCTAACAAAGTTATGGACAGAATTCTTTTTAAATGTGCTCACATTCATATACATTCTTAAAACCAATTTTTATACTTTCACAATGTGTCACGCGCTGTTACACAATGAATATTACACAAACTGTTGATTGATTACAAAGAGGCCAGGTCTTACTTTTACACATTAAATATATGTTCTATGTTTAAGTCTAAATAAAGCTGTCATTCTGTCCTGCACCATCTAGTTCTTGTTCTATCACAATTCCAGAATGAACGAAAATCTCACCAATACAATTTAAGATCCTTTTTTCCTTATATATTCTAGTGCTTTCATAGTTTTATAAGAGAAATTAATTGTTCTGAACACATAAGTCTTCTCTATCCGATCTAGTGTCTTATTTTTCAATGAACTGGTCACTATTTCCCTAAAGGGCCATTCTTTTAGAAGATGTCTCATTTGGGTTATAATCATTTGAGATTCATTCATTTCTTAATTGGAGTTACATTAAACCTCTAGGCAGTAGACACCTTTGAGCCATTCCTCTGACTTATCAATCCAAATAACTAGATCACTTTTGGCAACTGTTCCACTGTAAATGCCAACCAGGCAGTAACGTGAAGTCCAGAAACAGTTGACTGTTCCAGGCCACCCTGCGAATGTTCAGAAAAAAATTAAACGCAAGAAGTCTGTGTGAGGAGAATCAGTGAAACACATGAACATTTGGAACAATATCTGTCCATCCTTGGAGAAGCCTAGAGGAACAAAATTGCCTTAGCCAGAGGTAAACTTCCCTGCTGTCTTAACAGTGATGCTATACAGTTCTCATACCCTAACAGCAACTTCTATGCAGTCTTATCTTTTAGCTAGGAGAGCTAAACCCTACATGACCTTTCTGGAGGCTGGTCTTCAGTGAGTTATTTAAGACATTTAACTATCAGGTCTCACATGGTAATCAATAAACCCGGTTTTAAGACTCCATGGTGGACCAGAACACACTGGAAAATTTGCAGTGAGAGGTGGAAAGATCGGTTGCACGTTCGGCGAGGGCTGAAACACCCCCGCACTGTGGGTGCTGCCCTACAGCCACAACAATGACAGGCGAAGGGCAGTTCCTGTGGAAACACTTACGCTGCGATTCTTCTGGTGGAAATGGGCCTCTGAGAAACCAAGGCTTCACACCAACAGTGGTGACGAAGCCCTACGGACAGGGGTCTGACACAGACCACGCAGAGCCCACACCCAGGTCCTCATCACCTCCACATCTATGGATGTGAGAGATACAAATCTGTCATTAACAAAAGGTTAAAGCCTACAGACGTGACATATTCTGGTACTTTGAGATCTCTGAGCGGCTGCTCATTGACAAACTCACAATCAGGGGCATCTCTCCCAGGCTCTTTCAGCAGTTAGGAAAGCACAAAGCACAGTAACCTACATTTACATGAATTAGTTTGATCGCATTGTATGCTAATAAATGAGTTAGCTCCACCTTCGCCATCCTTCTGCTTGAATTTAATTACTAGTGTAGCCTTTAAAAGGACACTCCCTTCACCTGCCAATGAGTTTGGCACCTGTGTTCAGAACAGAGTTGGGTGTCTAGACTACTCTGCCTCTCCCATGAGATAGCCCAGTTACGCCACAGAGGCAGGCCACTAATCTGAGGACCTCACAGGGCCACACACACACAAGCCTCACCACCTCCAAGGTAAAGAGGAGAACCTCTTCTCACCCCTCACTTCGAGGCATCCAATCCAACAATTTATTCAAGCACCTAGCCATGACCTGGAAATAAACAGAGACATGACAATCTATCTGTCCTGGTGAAGCAAGTTCCTGCCAGTGGTATGAACCAGGTACAGTTTGCTTTTAAAAGGCACTCACGTGTTGTTAGCCCTATGTAAAAAAAACTCGCATGGGTAAAATTTCATGGAAAAAAGTAAAAATCCTCACAGGGGAGATAGGAAAGGAGTTTGTGCTGCTTTAAACCTGGTTAATACTTACTTTCCCTGAACTGAACTTGGATACCACCTCCTCCAGAAAGTCCTTCCTGAATTCCCCAGGCTCACAATCCCCTACCATGCTGTACACATCTCTAGGCTTATGTTGTCTCCACTTCTACAGGGTGGGCTCCTTGACCTTTGCACCCCTTGCACCTAACACAGTCTCTGGCTACAGCAGGTGTTAAATGAATGCTATGAGTAGACACGTGTGTGGGCATGTGCATGCTCAGGCCTGTTTGTAGTTACAGAGAGAGTGACATACTTTTGCTATATAACTTCCTTCGTCCCATCTTTTCTAATGTTAATAACAAGTCCTTTATACAATTTATAAAGGAATACCTGCTCTCCTTCCCCAATATGTACTGAAAATGAAGTTAGCTAGGCATGAGCAGAAGCAAAAAGACCTGATTTGCTCATCTGTCCCTAGATCATGAACTGAGATCCGAGGAGAGGCGAGGTGGGAGATGAAATGGGGGAGGTAGGCAAGGTCCAGACTCCTGGGAATCTTCCCAAAGAGCCTGACTTCTATAGATGAGCAGCTTTTAAAAGATTTCTAGAAGGAAAGGTTAGGGTTGTTTCAGACAGCTCATCCAGGCAGCTCTGTGGAGGACTAAGGGAGTAAGACCAGTTCTAAGGCTACTGTAATAATCTATATGGATAGGGCCTGAACAAATGTGGTCCAGATGGAAAAGAAAAATTGACTCAAGAAGTATTTAGCAAGCCAATTCAGCAGAACTTGGCAATTGACTGAAATGAAGAAAGAGGTGAAACGAGAGAGAAAATGCCACAATGATGCATACATAGGTAACTGGATGATGGTGAGACAGTTCTGATGGGAAAATAGGCAGAGGAGCAGGTTAGGGTAATGATTATTTAATTGTGGACCATGCTGACTTGGAGATGCCTGAAGGATATCGAAGTAGGTCTGTCTAGCAAGCACACTAGACATGAGACTGTGGTTATGTTCCTGGACATCCTTAAGGCACAGCTTCCTCAGGTAGGAAATGCAGGTACTGTGGTACCTGCTCATTCCTCATGGGCTGTTGTGAGGATTGAAGGAAACGGAGTATAAATCTTTTGCTCTGAGCCTGCCCCAGTCCTACAGGTAGGAATCAGCCTCAGGGACAAAAATGGGAGACAGGGGTTTAGGAGTCCTTGGCATATGAGCAATGTGGTTCAGACCATGAAAGCAGATGAGATAGCTGGAGTGAGAAAAACGACATAAGAACAAAAGCCCAGGAAACACCAATATTTAAGGGGATTGAGGGGTGATGAGAGAGGTACCAAAAGAAGCAAAGAAAAAAAATGATCCCAGAAGGTGATAAAGACACAGAGAAACAGGGGAGCAAAGAATCTCAAGAAGAACATAGCAGCCAACAAGACAAATAAGTGACATGATTACATGATATTCCTGGGCTGCCTAGGGGCTGTATTCACACAGTGGTAAGGGCAGAATCCAGCCCTGCATTGAGAAGAAGAATGAAAAGTGGAGTGGGGGGAGTGGGAAGCACGGAGGCAGACAGCTCCTGGGGAAGCGGCTGAGAATGAAAGGGGAGACATGAGCCTCACCTCAAAAGGGAAGCAAACAAGGCCAAGAAAAGGATGGGGGGGGGTTGTTCTGTGAAGTTGGGTACGCTGACTGTTTGGAGAAGTTGGGTCTGTTTCTAAAGAGAAGGTGTCGGGAGCAGGAAGAGGACGAAGGTATGAGAAAGGGAACGCCTGACCCAGTGAGGACACATAGAGGGCCCAAGCAGAGCAGATGGAGGGATGGACCCAAACAGGAAGTTCACCTCATCTGAAGACTGCTTACAGGATATGCCACAGGTGAGAACAGGAAGTACACACCTGTCAGCTTCTGTTTTCTTGAAAGACTAGTGCACATGCCTACAGAGAATAATGTGAGAGTTAGGAAACAAACAAGTTCTCTCTGCCTCTAACCTGAGCTCTTCCAAAAATGGTCCAAGTAGAAGACAAGTGAAGAATTTAGGGTCCTGCTAAAAGTAAGGAGAGGAGGAGTGGGGGAGCGGGGAGGAAGCTTGAAGGGAGTGGTGAGACTTCATTTTTTTCATTCGAAACTCTCAATTTCTTTCTTCTAATATAAGCTTCATTCAAACAGAACTATCAGTAGGGAATTTGACTTGAAAATATTCATGGTAATATTATTAATGGAAATATTCGTTTAATATCTTGACAGTAACGATTTTTTCAGAATCATTATTTTTCCTGTTTTAAAACAAAATTCTACATATACAAATTCAATAGGACCAAATTACAGCAAGAGTAGACAATGAGCCATTAGCAATTTAATTCAGAGAGAAAAACGCACAGTGGAGTCCTAATGAGGCAACTTCAGGAATCACTTTTTATGTATGTATGTATGTATGTATGTATGTATGTATGTATGTATTTATTTACTTACTTATTTATTTTTTGTTTGATTGATTGATTGCCAGAACTGGATATTTTAAGAAAAACAAGCTTAAATGGCAACTATCACTTCAAGGTCACAGTTAAACCACGATTGAGTTTATTCCCCTCACTGGTGTCCTTTTCTTATGAAGGGGAGGCTGTCATTAACATATTCCTGATCTCTGGTGTGCCAGAAGATGGTTTAAGTCTCTCAGTTTTTCCCATTTTGAAAACCACCTCTTAACACCTAAATGAAAGTTAACATTTTATTTGGGGAACCTGGGATTCAGCTAGTCGTTTCATACATCTTTTATACTTAAATAAATATAAGTAGTCAAGATAATAAAAAAATCACTCCTGAGGCTTGCACACGCATGTGCACACACACAAGTATTAATGTCTGTATCTGAAATATAAACTTTTTAAAGAGAAAATCCTTTAGCAAAAGTGGACGACAGAGTTTGGATCCTGAATCAGACTCAAGATATGAAAACAATGAGGAATATTTCTTCATTCTACGAATGTTTCCTGAATCCCTGCCACGTGCTGGGCACCTTCCCAGGGGCTGGGGAGGCTGAGGGTCCCTGGCGCTCACACAGAGAGCGGTGGTACCACTGGGCTGAAAAGTAGCAGGTCAGGCCAAATGAGGGCAGATACCCAGGAACACGTTCTCATTCAACCCCCCACGTTTGCAACAACGGTGCCCCAGCAGATCAATACAGCCGCAACCCAAGCACAGGATGAGCATGACAAGAAGGTGAGGAGGCCCAGCAGGGACACCAAGCACATTCTGGTTAGCCAAAGATAACCAGGGCTTCTGAACAACCAATACCAAGGCTGTGATAAGCATCGATGAAAATCCTGTTGGGCCTCACTGTGGAGCAAGTGAAATGCTTGTTCTGAAAAATTAAACACGTACACTTCGGAAAAACTCTCACTTGATAACTATGAAAGACCTAGGACCCAGAACAAGTACTGGCCAACAGATCATATTAGACGTAATCACCTTCGAGATAAGTCAAAAGCGGGGTGGAAGGGGGAAGCGGAGGGCAAGCACTTCATATTTTCTGCAAACCAAATCAAAACTGTTGATGCTCTTGATTTTATCCCCAAATCTACAAGTTCAAATGATGCACTTTTAAAACTATAGTTTTTCTCCTTGAAAGCATGACAATAATTCACATTCAATTAGTAGATAGTAAAATGTATACCAAAAAACACATTTTAATGCCAATTGAATTTATTTACCATCATTTCCCTTAACTGCATCAATAAAAATGCAGTTAAGCTTTTGCACCTCATTTCAGCTTTTACACCTACAAGATGAAGAATTTTTTGAAGTCCTTTGCAACTACATATTGTATTATAACTTTACTTCTTTCTGGTTGTTATTCTCACTAACTCAGAACCATGTGTCTGTCCCACAGCACATGAGCAAATCAACAGACAACTTCAAGGTTTTTCATAAACTGACTTTGGCCGACACTGTAGTATAGAAATTCCAGTTTCATTTCCACATGTTCCTTGCAAGATCTTTCAGAGTGGACATATGTATAGAGTTTAGCCCAAATCCCTATGATTCCAGGATGAGGAAACCATCTCCTCACCAGTAACCAACCTATTGATTTACACTATAGAATCTTAAATAAGCAAAAACATTAAGAAGGCTGAACTCAAAAATCCCTTCTAAAAAATTTCTAAAATTCAAAAAACTCTAAAATTGTATGTAAATAAATGTCTGGCTGTTTTCAGAGTTCATTTCAGAACAGGCTGGGCCCATGACTTTGTATTTAAGCAGTGGGGAAGAGTGGTGGTAGTGATGGTCACAGTGCTAATTCTCTGCGTGGCACACGTCACGCACTGCACTAGATGACTGACATAATTCCTCACTGTATTCTCACATAACCCCGTGAGGGAGACATTATGTTATGATGAGAAAGCTGGGGCTTGCAGAAGTTAAATGACCTCTGCTAATAAAAGGCAGAACTAATAGTTGAACCTCAATCGGGCTGACACCCAACAATCACACTATGATGCACTGATGATTATGGCAGTTGTCCAATAAGTGTTCCTCCAAGCCTATATTTGTGTAGTATCACTCTGTAATTGTAGATTCTGCATTCCAACTTACGTGGCTTAGCCAAATGCTAATGTCTTTTTACATTAAACACAATCAAATGCATACTGAAGGGGAGGGTCTGAAGTATTCTGGAGAACAAGGAGATGCCAAAAGAGGTAGGCATTATCCAAAACTGTTCAAAATAGAGAAAATTATCCAGAGTTAATTCACAAAATTATAGTCCATAAAGTAAATAAGCTTTCAGTAGTAAGCAAGAATCACTGTAATCTACTTATTCATAATTTTTGAGGTTTTACTTCCTTTACAATTATTGGGACCATGTTTATTAATCCTCATCTATCAATTTACAGTTTTATAAAACACTATTAGGGCCTTATCAATTATACCAATGGAGTATAATTATTTTATCCCCGTAAATATTGAAATTTTCCATTATATTTATGAGTCTATAGAAGATAAATGTCATTCGAAAATTCAAAGGTTTGGAATAAACATCAAAGTCTTTGCTTCCTTTTCCCTATTTTCTCTCTAGAAAATTTGGCATTAAATGAGGTAAAAGAGTAAGCAGATGTTTCTAGGAAGGGCACCAACAAGACTATACCCAGGAAACTTACATCTCCACCCTCATTAACTAAGATGCAACGATCTGAATGTGTTTCCTTGGCCAATATTGTTTTCAGAAGGCCCTCGGTCATTAATTTCCTTGGGAGACTAAAAGTAATCAAAGCTACCATTTCTTGAGGGCCTATTTTGTGCTGGGCATGTATAATGTATTAAATCTAATCGTCACGTCAATCCTGTGAGGTAGCTAATATTAGCACCATTTTCCAAAGGAGAAACAGTCAGAGATGAAGGGATTTGCTCACTGCAGCAGACCTGGGGTAATACACCGAACTTGCTAACACAAAGTCTACCTTCTTTTAAATACTTCTGGTTGTATCACCACCTGTCAGGTTTGTTCCCACCTTCAGGCCTTTTGCCTTAGCTGTGCCCTCTGCCGGGGATGCTCTTTCTCTAATAGTCACATGGCTGGTGGCTTCTTGTCAATTGGGTTGCAACTGAAATGTCACCCTCTCTGTGAGTCCTTCTCTAGCCACTCTAGGTAAAGCAGTCACCTTGTCACACTCTATCACATCACCCTGTTTTAATTCTCCACTTAGCACCTAACCACCACTTGGTATTTTCATAATCACCTGTTTGCTTATTACCTACCTCTCCCTACCAGGGTGGAAGCTCTGAGAGCCAAGATTCTGGGTGTTGTGTTCTCTGCCCTATTTGTGACACCTAGAAAGGACACACAGCAGGTGCTGAATGGCTGAGTGGCTTTCCTGCTGCCTCCACTGCACACTGAGGTGGCAAAGGAAAGCATCTTGGACTGAAGTCCAGAGAGCTAGATTCTAGCTTCACCTCTGACTAGCTCAGGGGCTACATTCACAACAACCTCCATTCAGCTCTATTTCCACCATCATCAGGTTGTTTTCCAAGGTGTTGGCTAGGTGAGTTGGAACTCAAGAAAAGATCAGAAAATTCTGTTGGGTCAGAGGAACCCAGGCCACAGGAGACCAGTGGTCTCAGGGTGAGAGGACCAGACAAGTATCACTGATTTCATCATTTTGTGTTAGAATAACACAGTGGTTCACCATAACATCCAGTACAGCTCAAAGACAGAGTAAATGTTTTAAGCAATACAGATAAATCCTATCTCTTTTTACAGGGGAAAAGTCTATATTACCAAAATATACTAAGCTAAGGTCACTCACACTGTCCTAGTTATTCTGGGGTTTTTTTTTTTTTTTAACTTTTCATCTCCTGCAAGCCTCAAAGAAACCCCTTCAAAAATAGAGGCTTTTGAAAATACCTAAATAACACAACCAAATAAAATGGGTCATCATCTGGTATATTTTACCAGGAGCCAGAAGTAAATGAGAAGACATTTTTAAGCACATCTATTTCTCTAAAATTTATAGCAACTCTTTTCTACTAGTTGTCTAAACAGTTGAAGTGGATATGTCTTCAGATACAGGGGGAAATATCAGAACCATGCCCTGGGACTTAGAAATAATAAAAGCCTTATTGTGACACCTTTCCATTAAGGTTTCTTAACCTGAGGCCCTTTGTTCATAGTCAGGCTTCAGAGACCACTAACCAGGAGACACTATTCCCAGCATATTGTCAATATATACATTTTTTCTAGAAACAGTGTCCATAGCTTTCATCATCACTAAAAGGGTCCAGGGCTTAAAAACATTTTCAGTCACTGCTTCTGCTATGAATCTGTTCTCAACTCATCTGTACTATGATGGAACAACAGTAACAGAAAGTACTTAAAAAGTCCACAGTTCACAAATTAATAAACACATTCTCTTCAATGAATATGCTTATATATTTATGACTCTTGTGTACTCTTCCAAAAATAATTTCAGCGCCTAGAACGAATCTGAGCATCAGCAGAAAATCTCTAGAAGATATTTCAGAAGGAGAATAATTTTCATTATCCAATCTACCGTAACTAGAACCACATAACTTGGGTGCTGGAAGGGGCCACAGGGCTCAGGGCTGCCCACCCTCTGATACCACACCAAAGCCCAGCGTGTGGACAGAGGGACGCTGTATTTAAGTCCTATAAGGGAGATGGAGAAACAGTGCTATGCAAGTACAAGGGATAAATATGACTTACAAATGAAAATGCAGCTTTGTGGTTTCAGTTTAAGAACTTCGACAACAGTGGCTAGGTGTAGAATATGCTCACACAGGCCCCATATGCTTACTTTTCAATATAATCATGAGGGGCTCATGGTGGCCGTGGTTCTATCCTCTGGCAAATTTTTTTTGTCCACCATAAGCACAACTAAACATCTTTTTCTCCTTGTAAGGTCAAAGGTATACAAAAACAAAACTTATGTAAAATCTAAGGAACTGTCTAGAAGGCAGCACATTATAAAAGCACTACTAGGGAGTCTTCTCCTAAAAATTCCTATGTGCTTTGCCTGCTATAACTTACTGGTGTCACAGAAATATACTAACAAAATAATCCTGATAAATTTCTCTGGACGGTACCAGGATTCTCAACAAAAATTTCCCAACTCATAAAACTCTTCAGCATTGCACTTAAACACTAGATAGCCAATACCCTTGGGCGCATTCCTCCATCCAATTAAAATGTCTATCCTACAAGTGATTTATAGTATTTGTCATCACCTAAGGTGGATATATAAACTGGTAGCTACAGACATTTCATAACTACAAAGTATTAATTACCATGCTAGTGAGAATGCCTTCTAGCAAAAGCTCAAACAGTGGGATTCTTAACATCTCCCTGACTCGAGGTAAAAGGGACATAACTTATAACCATCCCACAGAATGAGGAGGCCATTTGTGTAAATCAAGAAATATAACTGCATGGCTTAAAATGAGGACCCACTGTAATTCCTTAAGTCTGATTCTAAGCCAAGGAAATAACATCAACATCACTATCGAAGTTAAAAGGCATTTAGACATGAGCTAAATCCTCTCTAAGCCTGAGCAATTTAGATTTGAACCAATTTAATTCTTAGGAGTTACTACCTCTGATAAGACATAATTCATTTTGACTACTTAAAACCAAACCAGTTATTCCAAAGGAGAAATGATGTAATTGTCTAACATATGGTAGCAGAGGGATGGAAGGTCCTTAGAGATATTCTAGTTCAACCCCTCATTATATAAACCAGAGAACCGAGACTCTGATATGTAGAGGCTTATCTAAGGTCACAGCTGATTGGTGGTAAAGCCACACCTTGAACCCTGCTCTCCTTACTCCCATTACAGCATAACACTTACACGCCGCTGGAAGCTGTATAATATAATTCAAAAAGATTTTTTTAATAGGTAATACAATACTAATTTGTAGTTAAACTTCCCATTTACTAATAAAACCAGCTTCCTCAAAAATTTTAGGATGTATATATACATAATATATACATCTAATGTTTATCAATATACATCTAAATAAATCTAAATAACATATATGTAGATATTAAATGTGTGTTTTTCACCACATCACATGAGCTAAGGTAACAGTACAACTTTGGCTTAAACACTCCTCCAAGTTCCCACATTCTGAAAACAAAGGCCTGAGCTAAAATAGGTGTCAAAAACTCAAAATTCTCCCAGGACCAAGTGTGGGTAATAAGTCAAGATGAGTGCGTGATAGAGAATGGCGGCGTCTGTGGTAAACTGAAGCACCTCCTGAGAACTAAACACCTTCAGATCCGATGTTAAAAACATCTCTGCTAATGAATACACCTGCAGGCTGCCCATGAGCCTGAGCTATCAGGCTTTTTGTGGTTCTGAACTAGATGACCTGCCTGCTTCAATACATATGATTCCTTTATGGTCTGTACAAAGCTTACAGTATTTGATGGTTCAAATAGGGTGTTACTGTTTTCTGCCTTTGGAGTCAGATGTTCTTTTAGGCCATATGTTCAGTCATGGCAACTTAGTCTCCTCCCAGATTTTCCAAAGATGGAAATATTTCCATTGGTCAGGAACATTTAGCTTTCAAAAGGGCTTCTGTGATGTGTCTCTGGGAAAGCATTATCAAGTCAAAAGTTCCTTTTCTTCTTTTGAGGAATGATTTTTGACAGTCATTTAACTGAAGCAAGCTTATGGCTATCTATACAGGAGACTTAAAAATCAGCTCTCAAATTCCACTCCAGGAAAACGTCTCTGCTCTCCTCAAACCAGGTGCTCATCAGCATCTTAGTATTTACTGTGGTAATTTCCTGGTTATTGTTCCCTCCACCCCACCCCCACAATACATCTCCCTCTTGGAACTGTGAGAGGTCTATGAAAGAAAGGATCATGTCTGTCTTGTTCACTTGTTCACTCTGAGGTAAAGCAGAGTGCCCGGGACATAGAACATACTAGATGGTAGGTGAATGCTCACCTAGGGCTTAGCATTTCATACAGAAATATGAAACAGTCTGTTGGAAGAGCTACCCCAGGAGCTGGGGGGATGAATCGTAGTCTGTTGACCATACTATTACACCCTGAACTCCCTCTGACCAGTATCACATACTTCCAAGAGAACCCAATCCATTCATATGTCCATTCTTTCAGGATGCGGGGGGCAGGGGGCACAGAAATTTCAAGATGCTGAGGGAACACTAAGGAGGAGGACCAAACCCAGACTTGACATGGCAGGGAAAGTTTTCTGGGTAAGTGATGTCTCTAATGAGAACTGAAGCACAGGTAAGAATTAGCAAGGTGACCCTTGAGGAATTGAAAGTCGCTCGTGGTGATTGCAGCACAGAGCGTGGGCTGGAATAAGGCTCAAGAGAAATCAAGGGCCAGATCATAAAGAATATTCTGTACCATTTGAAAGAGTTGTGCTTTTCCTAAAGTAGTGGAGAACCACTGAAGGGTTTTAAGGAATGACTCTCAGCCTGGCAATTGGAGCGATCACTCTGGATATAGGAATGATGAGAGTGGAAAAGAATGGGCAGTCATTGAGTTTCAACTCAGGCCTCATTCTTCTCATCTAATAAAATAAAGCTAAGCAGTCAACACAAAAGGAGAACCTGACCTAGTCAATTGTTTTATAAACCAGAAAAGAGACTAGAAAATCCAAGGCACCTCCCTTATTCTAAGTAAATGCTGCCCGTCTCATAAATTTACTGCACTTTTACTATCACAACTAGTCACCATTCTAAACACTTGCTAGATACCAAAACTGTACTACAAGTTGCATAAGATAAGATGATTCACGCTCTCCCCATTAACCTCATTAGCTCTCCAAGGTTGAAATACAATCTTTCAATGCTTATTTAATTCTCCTCTGATTTTAACATCGGGCTCACAACTTACTAGTGAACTAGTAACTTAACATATTAATGGGTTTAAAAATCATAGTCCTTTAAAATGAAACAAAGATGAGAAATTTTCCATACACAGAGTTTTCAATTCATGACCACATTCAAAGCACATACAAATCTGGCCCAGTTTTTCAAGCACATATTGGTACATCATTAATTGATTTAAAAGAGGGACACAATAATTGTAACAATTGCTCACTCTCCAATTATTTTCATTTGTTTCTATTAGGAAGATGAATAAAATGTTTAAGAAAAGACACTCCCAAAGTACTTATCCTTTATTTGCCCAAAAATCGCATTAAGAAATCATTCTTTTGACAAATACTTAGTGCCTACTATATACTGGACACAGTTTAAGGTGCTTGAGTTAGAACAGTGAATAAGAAAGGAAGGGTGCCTACTCTCAAGGCATTTATACTCTAAAGGAGGAGGGTAAAATAATCAAATTGGTTAACAAATAATCTCAGAGAATGGTGAGTGCGATGAAGGGTGACAAGATAACATTGTTAGGAAAAGGCTCTCTGAGGGAAACATCTGAGCCACAAGCCGCATGATGAGAAGCAGCCAGCCTCACTACAGCAAAATGCCTACAATGAGACCGAAGACACAATGTATCGAATTTATGTAGATTAGGCTAAACCTCCATGGAGATGCTAAAATGTGTTTTTCCCTTAAACACTAAATTAATGACTCAATGTTAGACACACCTCAACAACTGGCTCAGAAAAAAAAAATAAGTGAAATAATTAAATAACTGCACTACAAAGTGCAAAAGAGAATGAATCACTAGATAATGCATCTGGAAGAATTTTGATGCTATAAATTCATGCACTTGGATCCAGAAATCAAGGGAAAAGATAACCAAGAGATTGCCCAGTGGTAACCCGGCTGCTTCACCTGACAGGACTACCAAACAGGTACCTTACTAAGAAGCTGAAGGAAAGCAGCCCTCCAGTGCTGTAGGGAACAGAATGTCTTCAAGAGGGCTGAACCAGGAAAACGGCCTGGGACCCTGCCAAGCAGGTCCTTCCTTCCTGAGGGGATGCCAAGGTCTTTCCATGACGCAGCCTCCAGCTCCTCCTGCCTGCCCCCATGTCCCCAATGCTCTGCATTAAGTATTAGATGCCGATCCTCACTTGGAAAGCTGGCGAATTAAGAGCAAACATGAAAGATGGAAATAAGGTTCTAATTTAGACAAACCTTTGGTTTTCAGAAGTCCAAGAAATTATGCAAAATAAACGATTTCTAGAAGAAACAGAAAAAAACTGACAGTGACAATTTAGAAAATGAGACTGTTCAAAAATCAGAAACTATCTTTAATTATTGTTTTTTTATGTTCTGCACTAAAGAGGCAAAGTTGTTTTCAAGTCAGCCTTGACTTAAGTCGAATTCGGTCACTTATTTAACATATCTTTGTCGTAAAATAGGAATAATAATTACTCAGTTTTTTCCCCACAGCCTGAGGTATAAAATAACATGCAGATACTTAAAATGAACTATGTGATGAGATTGGGCATGTGTATATAACTGTGAAATGATCTCCTAAATCAAAACAGTGAGTATTTTCATCCCCTTCAGAAGTTTCCTTGTCCTTCCTTTGTAATTCCTCCCACCCTCATCCTCACCCTTCCAGTTCCAGGCAATCACTGATATGCTTCCTGCCACTACAACCAAGTTTTCATTTTCCGCAATTTTGAATACAGTGTGTCCTTTTTTTTTGTCTGGCGTCTTTCACTCACTATAATTATTTTGAGATTCATCGGTATTGTTGCATGTATCAATAGTTCATCACTTTTTATTATTTAGTATTCCAATGTATGGATACACGATTTGTTTAAACATTCACCATTTTACTGACATTTGAGTTATTTCTAATTTGGGGCTATTAAAAATAAAGCTGCTATGAACATTTGTGCACATGTCTCTGTATAAATGCTTTCATTTCTCTGGTAAATACTTAAGAGTAGCTAGATCATATGGTAGGTATATGTGTAACATTTTAAAACACTGCCAAAATGTTTTCAACATGACGGTATGATTTTATATTCCTCACAGCAGGAGATAGAGTTCCAGTTGCTCCACTCCTTCACCAACACTTGGTCTGGTCAGTCTTTTTAATTTTAGCCTTTCCAGTGGGTTTTGGTTTTAATTTACATTTCCTTGATGACTAATGATTTTGAGCATCCTTTAATGTGTAATTTATCATGATGGTCCTATTCAAATTTTTGGACCATTTTAAATTGGGTATTTTTCTCATTACTACTGAGTTATAAGAATTCTTTTATATATTCATGTTACCACTCTTTTGTCTGATTTACATGCTGCAAATATTTTCTCCCAGTCTGTGGCTTGTGTTTTCATATTCTAAGTGTCTTTTAGAAAACAATAATTTTGATAAAGTTCAATTTGAACTGCTATGTTGTTGGATTTGATTTGCTAAGATTTAAGAATTTTTATTATATCTGTTTTCACAAAGAGCACTGGTCTGTAGTTTTGTTTTGTGTTTTTATAATGTTTTAATCAGGTTTTGGTATAAGGGTAACACTGGCCTCATGGAATAAGTTGAGATGTTTTTCCTTCTATTTTCTGAAATTAGTTTGGGTAGAGTTGGCAACATTTCTTCCTTAAATGTATGACAGAATTCACCAGTAAAATCATCGGGACCTTGAGTTTACATTGTGGAGGGTTTTTAATTACACATTCAATTACCTTAATAAACAAAGTTATTCAAGCTATTTGAGTGAGTTTTGGTAGTTTGTATCTTTTAAGGGATTTGTTCATTTCATCTAAACTGTGGAATTTACTGGCATAAAATTGTTCATAATATTTCTTTTATTTCTTTTATTTATTGTATTTTTTTTTTAAGGGAGGCAACACTTGGTTGACCTCACAGATTGCAAGGACTTTGTCAGCTCAATCCCTTATTTTTTAATTTTTTACTCCTACAGCACCTGGTCTTCCTAGGTGCTCTCCCACCCAAGTACTAACCATGCCTGACCCTGCTTAGCTTCTAAGATCAGACGGGATCGGGCCTGTTCAGGGTGGCATGGCTGTAGACCATTTCCTTTTTTTAATGTCTGTAGGACCCAAAATAATGTTCTCTCTCATTTCTAATATTGTAATTTGTGTCTTCTCTCTCTCATTTTTTGCTTGATCATTCTTGCTTGAGGCTTATCAATTTTATTAATTTTTTTCAAAACCAGTTATTGTTTGTTTTCTACTTCATTGCCTTCTGCTCTCTTTACAATTTTCTTACTTTTGGTTCAATTTGCTCTTCTACTTTCAGGTGGAAACTTAGGTCTTCAAGATCTTTTCTAAATTAAGTACTTAACACTGAAGTTTCGTTTAAGAACCTCTTGAGCTGTAGCCCCACCTTCTTAGGTTTTATTGAATGAAATATGTACAGTCAAGAAAAAAATATTTGCTTGTCTAATCCATGTTAGGCACTGTCTTGGTATTAGGAATATACTGCATAAAAGATCTAACCCATTCCCTCATCAAGCTCAGAAAGTAATATTGACAAAACTGATACTAAAATCAATGTAAATAATTCTCTTCTTGATACTTAGAAAGTACATTAAGCCAGATACCATAACATTTTTGTTTTCTTCTAATGATAAACGTATCTTCTATTTTTGTCTCTTTTTGTGATCCAGTAAAAACTAAGTCATTAGGTTTTTTAAAGTTCAACAACTGGTAATTCCAATTGAAACACAGATTTATTGTGGAGTAAATTCAGTTATTATATTTGTAACTGTCTAGATAAACTACACATTTCAATTTAATATACTAATGATAGATAAATATTTTTGTAATTCTAAATTTCAGAACTACCTTTAGCTCTATAAAGGATCAAGTAAAAAGCAAGCATTCCATATATTGCCAAATATTTTCTTGAGATAATTCTTCTTAAAAACAGACAAACAAAAACAATACTCTACCCATTCTATTTTATCCTTAAGGTTGGTTCAAAATACCCAGGACTATAAAAAAAATCTCTGCCCTCCCTAATTGAATACAAATGCATTTCATATGACTGCTTTCAAGGTCATTTAAATGCTGACCTATCCTACCACTCATAAAACACCATCAGTGAATTACATTAAACACGTATAATTAATTCAGGCAATTATAGATATAGAAATTTAATTTACATTTAAATCTTTGTTCATCCACTGGGACAACAAGCAGCTCTGCATACCTACCCCTTGTCAAGTAACCTGAATATTCCTGCACGTATGCTTCTTCTAGTTCTCATCTCTTCATCTAGGCAACAGGTTCTCAACCTTAACTGCACATTGAATCACCTGGGAAGCCTAAAAGTACTGACATGATGCCTAAAAGTACAGCCACAAATTCCTACCTAGAGTTTTTAAAACGTTGTGAGTTTTAAAAGCTCCGCAGGTGATTCAAATATGCAGACTAGGAGTGAGAAGGGCCCACCTAGCCTCTCTCTGGGAAGACAAGCCTCTAATGGACAGTGACCAGTCTGCATCCCCATCCTACAAGACCTAGTTCCTCTAAAGCTTTACCTAGCCTAACTCTTAATTAGCCCCTTGATAATTTCATTCGGATTCCTAGGCTCATCTTTATTTCCTATCCAGAAATTCATGGGATAAAATATCAATCTCTAGCTGTGTGTTAGACATTTCTCTCCCATAAACTTTTAAATTCCATAAAGTAAGTTAGGCTGAAGGGAAATTAAAATACAATTTGATGATATAGTCAAACAGTCATTACGGGTTTTTCTTACTTCTATTTAAAAGGATAGTAAAATTATCAAATCCTCAAAGTATAAACTACCTAAATGTGTCTTTATTATTACCCATCTGATTCTACCACTTGTTGATTTCAAACAGGTTTTCAATACTGATACACATCCTGGGTTTGACATCCTCCATAACTTAAACATTAAACTCCTGAGAGCCTTCAAACAGCTTTCTTCATTTTGCCAAATCAGACCGCTTCATTAGCATTATTACTTCATCACACAAAAGTGGGAAGGATAACACCTGCCTCACAAAGACAGCATGAGGATTAAGAAGCAAAAGCGTTTTCACACTGTGGAGAGTGCTCTAGAAATTTTAATTTATTTACAGCAGTAGTGTGGCCTCATGGGAACTATGTGAAAGGTAGAGGCAAGTGAGAAGTTGCGGGTAACTACTTGTCAATACACAGAAACACCAGCAGGTGTGGAGGAGATTCACAAACTACTGAGGAGCTCCTCTAGCTCAACCAGAAGGAGCAGGAACACACAATTCAGGACTCCCATCTCCCAGACTGAGACCCAACTAGTGGCGTTACTTGCAAACACATGTAAACCTCACCTCCTTGGAAAATTGCTAAACAATAAAACGTTGCTAACGTGCAGACCCAGGTACTCCGATCCCCGCCGGTGTAGGTTATGTAGCTCTGGGATGTAATAGATCTGCATGCTGAAACACGTGTGCACTTCTGAGACGCTGAACCAACACGCATCCATAAACACTATGAATAATACTTGCGAGAATGTATGGCTTTCTCCTAAGAAACGTTTAAAGCACTTTACCCTAAACAAGTCTTTCCTATCATACCCTGCTCGCCTTCCCTACGTGTTAACCGCGTGCCAAACCTGGGGAGCCTTACCAAGGGTCTAGGTGGATGGGGGGTGACGGCCCCCGCCCTGAATTCCCGTTAGTCCAAGCTGCCATCCCCCAAAGGGGACCTATCCAGGTTGGCCTCCTGGAGACACACACACACCTGCGCCTTCACACACCCACCGCGGCCGCATCACCAGTGTCGTGGTCACCTGGGCAAGGACCAAAGTCGGAAGGGAATTCCCTCCGCCGCGGAGCTCGGACGATGGAAAACGGGACCCCAGCGAGTTTTAACAAACGGATGGATGGTTGAGAGGGAATCAAGTGGACACAGCCAGGAAGGGTCACAGCTACTCACCCAGCCCTCGAAGGTGTCCGAGGCGCCGGCGGTGCGCAGCAGCTCGTGGAATTGCAGGGTGCAGTTGGCCACGAAGTGGTCGTAGCCCAGGGGTGTCTCGTGGAAGACGGCCAGCTCGAGGTGGCCGCCGTCGGTGACGTTGGCGCAGAACTCCTCATTGTACGTGGGTTTGTTGGTCTTTTGCTTGGTGCTGGTCTGGCCCACACGCACCTGGTCCACACTCACTGTCAGGTAGGGATCCAGCAGCTGGTAGCCCTTCTTGAAGAGCGAGTGGCGCAGGGACCAGCGAGTGGGCTGCAGCCCCACGGCTTCGCCGATGCGGACCCTCAAGTAGCCATTGAACTTCATGGTGCCAGACGACATGCCGGCGCCACTGCCCCGGCCCCGGGGGGCCGCGCTGGCTCGCAGCGGGAGAGCCCGGAGCCCCTGCTCAGGCCCAGCCCTCGCGGCAGCCGCAAGAGTGGCGGCAGCTCCTGGGAAAAGCAGCGCCCGAGCACCCCTTGCCGGGCCATTCTGCCTTCTCCGCGGGACCTTCCCTTCCCCTCCCCTCCTTCCCTCCCTCCCTCCCTCCCTCGCGAGGTGGAAAGGAGGGGAGCCCGGCGCGGAGCTCGCAGCGGGCCGGGTGAGCCCGACTGTTCCTTCAGGACGCGCGGCACTTCCCGGGGGCTCGAACAAGACTCGCCCCTTCTCCAGAGCCGGGAGGCTCCTCTCCCCGGAGAGCCGGAGCGACCCGTCCGGTTAGCTCCAGCCCCAAGCGTCTTTCGCCCCCGCCTCCTCCTGCTTTCTCCTCCCGCCCCCGCCTCGCGGGCTCACGCTCTCCCCCCTCGGCGAGCTTCAAACCAGGAAGCAGCTGCCGCCGCATCCCGGACAGGAGCTTCGCACCGCCAGGCTCCGAGTTCCCCGAAACCGTGCTCGGGGTCCCGCGCGTTTTGAACCCCGGGGGCGTGGCGTGCAGTCCCGGGTCCCGCCTGCCCTGCGGGGGGCCAGTGGCCAGGCGCACGCCGCGGGGCAGCCCCGCGCCCGCCTGCTCGCCCTGCTCTGCGCGCGCTCCCTGCTGTTCGGGGGGCTGGCGGCGTGCTTCCCGCTGGAGGCCACCCCAGGTGTAGGCCAGAAAGGGAAGAGCTCGTGGCCTAGCTGGAGCAAACACCTGAGGCATGGGCGCTAGGCCCGGCAAGGGCTGGAAGGCAGGAAGGAGGAGGAGGAACAAGGGAACCAGCGCGACGTGGAGTCGCCCGTGCCCTCCCTTCCACTCTAAAAGGTGGGCTGGCGACCCTGGCCATCTGGGAGAGGCCCTAGCTGGAGGTGGGCGCCCGGTGGGGAGGTTCCTTTTCCTAATCTTCACAGGATGGCTCATCCCGGGTTCAACTCGGGCCCATCCTGTTTGTGCGCCTTTCCTGCAGAGAGTAATTACACGTTTTCATTTTTTTTTTAATAGGGCAGTAGTAATGATGGAAATCCTGTCCTCCTCCTTCCTCCGAGAGGCGTGTCTTGTTTCATAAAGAGCAGGAAAGGTCGGTTCTGAAGACAGACATGGCTGAGAAGTAACAAGTCCCTTCCTTTGTGGGGTGGTTTCTGATCCACCCAGCCTTGCACTGCAAAGGGAGAAGACAGTCACACACACTGCCCCTGATACATGGGTGCCGAAAACGTCGCCACTTCAGCGTACACCCCAGGTTTTTACCGTGTTTGCGAGTCAGAGTGGGCAGCCTGCTGTTCCTTCCCACTCGTGACCCCAGCAGTTTTTGTCCCCTTTCAGTCACTCTGCTTCATTGCAAAGCTTGCTGCCTGAGGGCCAGCCACAACCAATTTGTCTCCTGTAAAGCCTAGCCATTCTTAAGACGCTTAATTACGTCCTGCCTGCTATTCAGGTTTCCTTGGAAGCAGAGTCTTTCTAGCCCCCTCCCCACAGTGCCCTGTTTGAGACTCTCACACTGAGTAGGTTCTCAACGATTTCATGAGTGAATGGAGGCACACTATAGAATGAAAACAAGTAAGAACAATGGGCCGGTGGGGGAGGGCCTGTCTTAAAACACTAAAACTTCCTGAAGAGAACAGGGAAAGGGATGCAGCACATCACTCTAATGACACCTTAGCTTTCTTTAGGCGGGGCTTGAAACGCAAGCTCCCAAACATGCAGGGAGCTCCTATCTGGCTCTTGTGCTCCAAGGTCAAGGAGACCATCTGGGTCAACTCTGTCACTCTCTCCTCCAAGCAGTGGGACTCTGGCTTTAAGAACCACTGAAGGGTTTGCTATTGGTGGGCTTAGGCACTAAAACGACAGTCCCCAAATGGTGGGCAGCCCTGGGGTTGGGATATGAGGGAAACAGATTTTCTTCCCCCTGTCAGACCAGACACACCTGGGCAGTGGTGACAAAGCAATGAGCAGGACAGCCTTGGTCCCTGCCCTCCAGGGTTTACAGTCCCACAGGGAAGAGAAACAACAAATAGATCATACGCGTGAGGAGGCAGTGAAGGAAAGCCTACAGTGTGATGGGACAATGGATGTACTGCAGGGGGTGGTCAGAGAAGGGCCCCTGAGGAAGTACACAGAAGGATCAGCTTATTCAGGGTTCCTGGGAAAAAGGACAGTTTGACTTGTTTGGGGAACAGGGAGGACTCCATGTGGCTGGAGCCAAGAAAGGAGAGGGGAGAGTGTTGATATGAGCCTGAAAATGTGGGTCAGGGTCCAAAACTGACCAGACTTCATGGGAAAGTCTTTGGACATTATTCACGGCAACTGAAAGTCTCTGAAGACTGTTAAGCTGAGCCAGGACAGCATGAGATTTGTGTTTTAAAATCTCTCTCTAGGGCTGCATGAAGAATGGATTGGAAAGAGCAACCAGTTAGGAGGCCGTTGCCAAAGTTCAAAGGAAAGAAAATGGTGACTGGACTTAGGTGGTGGTGATGAAGATGAAGATAAGCAGATGGATACGGATGTAAGAAGTATTTAGGAAGTAGAATTGACGAGTTCTGGTGATGGATTGAATGGAGAGAATGAGGAAGAGGAAAGTATCAAGGCACTTACAGGAATCCAGCTTGAGCAACTGTGTGGATGGCAGAGCCATTAGTAATTAAGAAACACTAGGGGGGGGCAGATTTGTGAAGAGAGATGAAAAATTCAATTCCAAACATGCCAGCTTTGATTTATCTTTGATATATTTAAGTGGAAATCCGAAGTAGGCAATCAGTTATGTGGTTGTAAAGCTCAGAGGTATAGTCTGAGGTAAGACATAAGTTGAGGAGCCATCAGTACACGACAGCAATGGAAGTTAGAACAGTGGATGAGATCTCTGTTACAGGAAAAGATAGGAAGAGAGTGTAGCATGACAGAATGGGAGTCTAGAAAAGAGCTCCCCAGAAACTTTAACATCTATAGATGGAGGAGAGACAGGCAAGGGGATTGAGAAGCAGCAGCCAGGGAGGTAAGAGAAAACCGGGAGGATGTGGTGTCCGAGTATTGTGGAAACCAAGAAGTTTTCAAGCAGAAAGGAATTGGTCAGCTAAATCAAATGATGCTGGGAGATTAAGTAAACAAGAACCCAAGAAGCCCATATGGAGATGGCAATGGGGAGATCCTTAGTCATCTTCGAGGAGTTTCAGTAAAGGTGTGAGAGCTAAATCTTGTGTGGAGTAGGTTAAGGTGAAAAATAAGAAAGTGGACAGAGTAGGCATTGTTTCAAGAGGTTTGGCTGGAATGGGAGGAGAATGAGAGCTGAGGAGGAAGATGGAATCACTAGATGAGGGCTTTTTTAGTAAGGGGAAATAGTACAAGAGAGAGATCATATTGTTCTGAGACTGCAGGAGGGAACGCCAGCCAAGGCACAAGTGAAGAAATGGGCCTTAGTTTAAAAGAAATATCTATGTTTGTGGCCCTCAGCCTGCTCTCCTAAATTGCCTCCATATAGCCAGGGGATAGTCACCAGCAGCCCCAAACTTCCTAGATTCCAGCTTCATGGCCACAGTGGAACAAGGATTTTCTCTACCAGCATCCTTAAATCAACCTCGGGGGACAGGGAGATTCTGGTTGTCTCTGGCCTGTGTCTGTTTTATTAAGTGGCTCCTGGGAGGTGCTAGACGGGTAGTAGACAGAACACAGTACAAGGTCCCTAGAGGAAGGGACAGTCTGCTGATATGAACCTCACTTGTATCATAGCTTTTATTCAGAGCTGGTCCTCACTTTTCAAGAAGGCAGGGGAACAAGAAGTCCCCTCTTTATGTACATCCCATCTTGCTTACTAGTGGCTTGTATATAATACAATACAGCAAGTTAAATATTTGTATTGACTGCTTTAAAATCTATAGTATATGTTCTTTTGCAGACTAGAGGTTTTTTTCTTTTTTTCCTATCACTATTACTGTTTCTTGTCTTAGCCACACTATAACTTTGGACTTCTCCATATACAATTCCTTATACATTTTCTAAATTCTTTTATGATTGATTGATTAAATCACTGCCATTTCCCCCATAACTTAAGGAACATTTTCACACAATTTCCATTCCACATTAAAATAGAATTAGAGAATTAAGAGAAAAACAGAGCCAGGTCAAAAACTACCCCATGTGACTATGATATGGCACAGGCTTCGGAGGTCATTTGACAGCATACATCAAAAGCTTCAAAGTAAGAAATCAGTTCTTTGCCTGAAGAGGTCCAGCAATAGTAGAATGACAAAGCACAAAATAGCAACTCAATAGAATATTAAGTAGTTATTAAAATGACATATGACAAACAACATAGAAAAAAGTGATAGTCAATAACATTTTGAAAATCTAGAGTAAGAAATACAAATATTCTATGAAGTACATAAAAAAAGTATACCAAAGGATAAAGATTGGAATACAACACAGGTAAATAAAAACAGTTCTTAGAGTGTTAGGCTTACAAACAAATAATAAACATACTGATCTGAAAGGGCTCTGAGGATAAAATAATTCACATAAAACATGTGATACATTGCCAAGCACATGTTCACTTCAGTTGTTACCTTGTTTGGCATATTATCATGTATTGTGCACCCACCGGCACTGTTACAAGGCACTTGACTAACAATATTTCATTTGATCCTCATCACAACCATTGAGGTAAGTATTATTATCTCTGTTTTACAAATAAGGACACCAAGAGTCAGAAAGTTTAAGTGAATTGGATCATAGAGTTAATACATGCTAGGGCTGAGATTTGACCCATTTTTTAAATGCACGCCTAGGCCCACCCCAGAGTGGTTCTAATGCATAGTAGGATTGAAAATTGCTGTGCACTGAGAACAGGAAGGAAGGTTGAGATTTTCAGCCAGCAGGAAAGAGTGGGATACAGCTCAGGAGGTACAATGTTGCTGTTTCTTTCTCATATCTGAATTTGCAAAGGTATGCATAATGGTATATGTATAAAGGTATATGTAACATGGCAAAGGTAAGCCACCATGTCCTACTTATAGGTCTTCCAAAAAGAACGGAAAGAGGTAAGGTGTTTCACAAATATAGTAACATTTCTCAGAATAGAAGGAAGACACTAGTCTCATATTGAAAAGGACACAGTGTATTAGGCAGAATGAGTAAAAAAAAGATCTGTGCCTAGATATATCATAGTGAAGTTTCTGAACACCCAGATAAAGGGAAAGATCTTCAGGCCAAGCCAGGGAGGGAAGGATGTGGGATGAGGTCAGAGTAGTAAGGTCTCCAGTGAGCCAAGGCTCCTATACACCAGTCAGTGTGTCGGTGGATAAACAGCTCACAATGAGAAAGGGAACAAGGGAAAGGAAGTGGTAGAGAAAAAGTCCTACAAGGGCAGATGGAGTGGCTAGGGAGAGCTTCTTACCCTTTCTCAGTCTTCCTCAAAAAAAAAAGGGCTTTAAGTTACTTTTGCCTCAAAAGCCCACTTACGTAAGACAGAGTCCAGAAACTGAGATCAGAACAGAGGAGCCAGCGTAAGGTAACACCCCCATAAAAAGCAGTCAAGTTGGTAACACTTTGTACTGACAACTGCCTAGACACAGCCTGGTGATCGAGAGCAAAAACTCTATAAAACATTTCTGCCATTGTTAATAACAGGAAAATCAAGTGAAGTTAAATATTTTATGTGTGTAAAGAGAACAAATACAAATCTCTCTCATGACTTTTATTTTTTGACATAACTCATCTGTTCAAATCGACACATATTAGAATATTTTCATTTGAATCTTTTACATTACCTAAGAAACTTTCTTAGTAGCAACATGGAAACCTAGAAAACTTAAGAAACAGATTCATAAATGTCTTCAGCCTGAATTATAATTTTGTGAATTAAAAAAAAAGACATACCTCACATACAATAAAAGATGAGATAAATACTTTAGGAAAGCCAAGACTCATTGCATTTAGTCACCTCAAACATTTCTTTGTATCCACTTCTGTAATAACAACTGAAAGTAGCAAGTCACCAAATGAGGCAAAAATACCTTTTCATATTAAAATAGTTGAAAATTCCTTAATTCTGAATGCAAAACTTACTATCACTCCTCATTTTTAATATTTTTCTTGGCATTTTATAATAGTGATATAGTGGTAGAAGCAAGTGAATAGGGTTTGCAATAGTAATAATTTTTCTCTAAACCTGCTATTATCAGGTTATTCCATTAACTTTTCTCATTTGGTTCTAGTTCATTAACACGCCAAGAGGTTATTAACTACAAGTAGTAACCAAGTTAGTAGATTTTATGGCCTGTATAAGAAACCTGTGAGAGGAGAGTGATTATTTTGCTCTAATAGCATCTTTCTCTCACCCTTTTCTGGGGTTTCTCCATGTCTTGTTGATGGCATACTCTGATTCACTCAGTGACCATCTAGTCCATCATTCTACTCTGGTCGCTGGGCAGTGTATTCAGACTTTTCAAAGTCCTCTGGAATTGTCTTTAGGTCATTTGTAAAACTCTACATATTCTTTCAGTCTTCAAATTGGATAGTTTTATAGTTATAAAATTTAATATATAAAAATTGTTTTTGTCAGTTCAAATGCTCTTAATATTACGATCACTTGGGCCTTCTCTGCTATGCTTTTTCACAACTATATACTGGGTGGAGTGAGGGGCAGGGGAGTTTCACTTGAAATAGAATATTTTTCCAGAATGTAGCCATAACTATTGACTATAGTAGCCATGATAGAGTTTCACAATATATTGGTAGTGAAAAAGCAGGCAATCAATCCGTAATTCAGCAGGATTCTATTTGGTGTAAAATTTATATGCGTATGTTACGCGTCTGTGTAAATACATAAATGTATACCACGAACTATAAACAGTGGTTACTACAGGTCATAGATTATAGTGCAGAGTCCAGCCAGTATAGAGATTGAAAATGGGACTCTGGAGCCGGAATACGTCCGAAGGAATCCTGTCTCTGCCTCCTCCCAAATCCTATCTCCTAAGCGGTGACATTACCTTTCTCTGACTGCCTCAGTTTTCTCAGCTGTAAAGTGGGTTACTGTCCGTTTCATAGAAGTTATTTATAAAGCACTTGGACAGTGCCTGGCACATTGTAAGCAACTTTATAAACATTATTATGGATGGCTTTTTCTTCTCATCTATTGGTAATTTGCAATTTTTCTATAGTGAGATTTTTAGCAATTTAATGTATGTACATTTTTTAACTAACTGCTCACCAAATCACAGATAAAGTTGACTTTAACCCTTTCAAATTGTAATCACTTCCTGTCGTCTTTCTGGTGAAATTTCAACGTTTTCTGATTCTTGGAAATGAAAAAGCAGTTTGGTCCCTGTTCCCAAGAACTTATAGTTCATAACCAAGAAGCATAAAAAAGACTTTTTGTCCTTGAAATCCTGGTAATGAAGTGTAAAATTTTCACATCAAACCCAATCATCTTTCTCATGCAAGGAGAAAATTTTAACTTTCTACAAAACTGATCAAGACATATTCCTATCTTAAAATCCCCTAAATTACTTCTCCTTCTTCCTTTTTAGAACTGTGAATTTTGGCATCTGTTTTGAACACAGAAAGTTAGCAAATGTTTGCTCTAGATACTAGAAGAGCAGAGTAGTAAATCAATATACTGTTTATTTTCCATATTAATTTAATGAAGTCCCACTTTGCCATCAACATAATTTTAGCTCTAGAAACAAACACAAGATAGCAGAGCAATTCAGACCTTGCAACCACAACCTTTAGAGTGGGGAGTTGGAAGGAATTGGCATTTCTGATGAAGTTTAACAAGCCCAGGGGATTCTTCTGCACCCAGGTTTAAGAGACATAGCATTAAGACATAAGACAACAGCATTCGAATACATGTTTGCATTCTCCATAATTGCTTGATGATCTCAGAAAAGTCACACGATTAAATGCAAAGTCCTACAGTATTATGTAAATGTTATCAGTTCTGCCTCCCACTGCGCTCACTTTCCCTTCCCCCCACCTCATCCTTTTGCTTCACACTCTATGCCATGTGCCTCTCTGGCGTGAGGAACTGGTGGTCAAGACCAGGCACAGACCCACCACCATGCATGGCTCAGTCTTGTCACCCATAGCAGAGCCTCTCCAAATTAGAGGCAGAATTTTTGACACATTCTCTTAGTTCAAATACAATCGCTCAACTTGGGATTCTAAATATGGAAGAAAACTTAAAAAAATAACACCAATAACAAGAAAACAAAAGGGAGATCTGGTGAGTATAAAAAATAGAAAGAGAGAAAATAAGCTAACGGGTTACTTGGGCGTGGAAATACAAAAGCCACATACTAAGATGAAACTTGAGCTTGATACAGGAGAAAGGAAGAAGCCAACAAAGGAATTTTACACATTTCCCTGAGTTACTCGTTTTTTTTTTAAGTCTGAACAACTGAAATCAGGAAACACCTGTGCTTGTTAACATTAGTTAGGAAATGACTTTAAAAACTTGGACTCGGTTTGAGATAACTGATGGCAGGCCATGATATCATTCCAGCGTCTATATTTCCATGTAAATACACAAGCTATTTCTCTTAGTTAGGGTCCATTTTTCTAATAGCAATCAGAGACTCTATTATATTATGTAATATATTTTAACTTTTAAAATTACCTGGCACTTAGCCACATGCTTGTTTTTTGTTCTCATTTATCATTATTTGATAATTGTTATAACCACTCAGAAATGTGGCCATCATTACTCTGAGATAAAAATAAATGTATAGAATGAATATTTTAAGATGAAAGACAAAAATATACCATTGTAAGAAGAAGATGGGTGAGAAAGTAAAAATTAGGATACAGAAAGGATAGTTCTGCTCTTAAAGGTGTGCTAGAAGACAAAATCTTTATTTTATAGATGAGAAGCCAAAACTATAAGTTGAGCATTACCTTCCTAGTGTTTTACATATTCCCTGGGTCTTCAGAATGTGGGGCCACAGCTCCCCAGAACAGGTTCTAGTCTCAAGTAAACTATCTTTCAACATGCCTTATCGCTAATTGATTTATATAAACAACAGTATCATTTATATTGCTTTGATATGTTTTGTTAAACAATAATAGTAAAACACATAAATTATGGTACAGTCGATTCATATCAGTTTTCCTAGAAATACAGTGTTGGGCAAATTTATTTCTGGCATTTTCCTTTGATGTGCCAGTTAAATTATAATCAGCGGAAAGTTATTTTTGTTGCTTTTTAAAAAACTGCAAGTTGCATTTTGTGCCAATGAACAAGTTTTGTATAGATCATATTATTGTCTTATAATTTTATTGTATCCTACCTTTTAGAAGGATACTGAAATATACTTTGTTCTACCCAAATTTTGTTTTAAACTCTTTAAAAATGTCTTTTCAATGTTTAATAAATGCTTACAGATATTAATGTTAGTTATTAATTATTGTGATTTAGGAATGTTAATTATAATAATTTAAATGAACTTCAACAAACTAATGTATATTGAGGATGGATTGGGAATATACAATGATCAAGAACAGTACTCTGAAATAAAGATAAAACAAAAATCTTTAAATAAAAAAGATGAGTGATTTTCTGTTTTAGTACTTTTTTAATGTGTACACACTATACCAAAATATGTATAAGGGATGCCTACTTCTGGTCATACACAATGACTAGTACTGGACTTGTCCTCCCAGTGAAAACAGCTATAAATATCTGAGATAACTGATTCCAGGCATTTGACAATAAACATTGTAGGACTGTGATCCTCAAGAGAAGAGAAACACAAAAGAGAGCTTCATATCTTTTTCATCTTTCTCCCTGGGGACACCAACTGGACTATAAGAAAATGGAATCCAAGAGAATATGGACATCCTGCTAACGGGCTAAAGGAACTAAAGAGGTACAGGTAGAGTTTAGAATGGCTGTGGTCCCTGGGATTTGTAAGGCAGTAGCTGTGTGGTGAAAGGGGACAAAGAAGACTTCATGAATGTTGCCCTATAGCTCATGTGCAGGATGAGAGTTCATGAGGTCTAGCAGAGAATGGCTACTGCAAGTAAGAGAGCTGTGCCAAGATATCATAAGCTGTCAGTACTGGAAACTGGAAACGGGATAACAATGGCCCAGCCCAAAGTGGAGAGACCTTACTAAGTATCTCACGCATGCAACTGAAAATCTAAAGAAGCCACACCTTTGGAGTAAATATCAGGTCCCAGAGGAAGGGCCATGCCTCAAAACTAAGGACAAAACTGAAATAGAGCTGCCCTAACAAATAATAAAACAAAACCTAACAAGATCAAGAGAATTTTTCAGTAATCTAACAGCCTGATAGAAGAAACCCCAATGACTTTTAAAGGAACATAAGGATAAGCCAGACTCAATAACTTCTTTATACCATTGAAGAATAATTTTTAAAATATTAGACATGTGAAGAAGCAGGACAATGTGATTCATAATCAAGAAAAGGTATAGTCAATAGAAGCAGAATCCAAGGTGACCCAGGTGTTGGAATTAGCACATGAAGTCCCTTAAAACAGCTGTTATAAATATATTTAAAGATTCACAGGAAGAGATATATACATTGAGTAAACAGATGAGGAGTATCGGCAAAGAAATAAACCAAGTGGATATATTTGAAATAAATATATATTTGGAGTCCTAATAGGAAAGAAGAAAAAATGGCGTAAAATAAAATGTAAATAAATAATACCTGAATAGTCTTCTAATTTGGTGGAAAACATCAGCCTACACATTGAAGAATCAACAAACTACAAGCAGAATACAAAAAAAAAAAAAAAGCCATGTCTAGGTACATCATAGTCAAAGGCTGACAAAGATAAAGAGTAAATGTTGAAAACAGAGAAAAAAATCAATAACATACAGGGGAACAATGCTATGAGTGACAGTTGACTTTAAATCAATAACATACAGGGGAACAATGCTATGAGTGACAGTTGACTTCTCGTTAAAAACAATGGAGCCCAGAAGAAATAGAATGTCATCCCTAAAGTGCTGAAAGTGGTCTTAATGGTAAAAGTGTCCTTTGAAAATAAAAATAAATAAACATTTTCAGAAAAATTGAAAAAGAATGCTTGGAGAATTCCTTGCAAACTATAACAGACACTAAATTAAGAGTCTTTTAGGGAGATGGGAAATGATAGTAAGGGAAAACCTGAGCAATAGGAAGGAAGCACCAGAATACAGGAACACTACAGGAAGAACAGCACCAGAAATGGTAAATAAATGTGCAAGTATACAAGACTATCTTTTTTTCCTCTTCTCATATTTATTTAAAAGACAAAACTATTTAAAGACAAAATATCATTGGATGTTAACACATATAGATACAAAATATAGGACAATAATAAAAAGATAAAGAATTAATAAAATTATGGTATTTAAGATTTTTATGCTTTACATGAAGTGATATAATATAAATCTAAGTAGACTGACAAGGATGTGCTGTCCAACACATAATTCACTAACCACAAGTGACTACTTAAAATTTAACTTTATTAAAATTAAGTATAAAATTCTGTTCCTCAATTGTAGATCTTACTACAACATGTAGCTAGTGGCTCCCATATTGGAAAAGCACGTGGAATATTTTCATCACTGAAAAAAGTTTACTTGGAGGATCTGAACCACAAATGTATAGCTTAAAACCAACAGTGGAATTAAAATAGAGCCCTAAAAATGTTTTATTTACCAAAACATGGGCAAGAAAGGAGGAAAAGAGAAAAAAAAAAAAACAGATGGGACAAGTAGAAAACAAACTTAAATCCAACCGTTTCAATAATTACCTTGAATATCATTAACTGAACGTCTCAATGAGAGGGAAGAGATTGCAAGGATGACTAAAAAGCAAGACTCAGCTACATGCCATCTGCACAAGTTGAAGGTAAAAGGAGGGGGAAAGATGGACCAAGCAAATCTAAGAAAGTTGGGGTTAATATCATCGTGTCAGAGAAACTTCAAGTCAAGAATGAGTGAAGACTAACATTTCTTAATGATAATGGTCATTTCATCACTAGTTAAAATTTAAAGTTCTAAATGTCTACGTGACTAAAAAGCTAAAGTACAAGAAGTACAGGAAGCAAAAATGAGAATTAAAAGGACAAATATACAAATTCATAATCATAGCTGATTTTTAATACCTTTCTTTGTAATTGATAGAACTAGACAAGAAAAAATTAATAAGGATATAAATGATTTGAACATTATCAACCAACTTGATCTGACATTTATAGATTATATTCCTAGCATCTGCAGAATACATATTATTTTCAAGTGCATATGGAATAATTATTTTATTGGTCAAAGTTCTCCAGTAAAACAGAATCAATAGGATGCATGGATGGATGGATGGGTGGGTAGATAGAATAATAGAGATAGATAGATGATAGATAGATAGATAGATAGATAGATAGATAGATAGATAGATAGGAGAGGAGAGGGGAGGAGAGGATAGACATACATACAGACAGACAGACAGAACCCAAAAAAGGGAGGTTCTATGGAAAGTAAACTCACAGGGTGATCTGATCATAAATTCCTAACTGGGAAGGTCATAGGGTTGTAGTCATGCCCTAGCCTTATCTTCCTTAGTGAAAATTTCTAAGCCAGCCCTGCCCATTATTCTTGTGCATCTAGGTTAAACACAACTTTGAAATACCAGAATACCCCTAGAAGGGGGTATTAACCCTCGAGAGAACACATAATCTTGTTAACTATCCTGTAATCCAATTTCCACCTTGCTTTTTCCCACCTCCATGTAATTTTCTTTATGTTTCCTCTTTAATTTCAGCTGCATAAAAGAAACCACAAAACTGTTATTCTTAGAAATATTTTAGATTTTGCTCCCTGGCATCTATCATCGGTTTGGCTCAAATAAACTCTAGATAGATAGATGATAGATAGATAGATAGATAGATAGATAGATAGATAGATAGATAGATGATAGATAGATAATAGATAGATAGACAGGTGGGTAAGTAGGGAGACAGACAGACAAGCAGGCAGGTAGGCAGACAGACAGAGGATTTAGTATAGTGTGTTGGGTCAGTGATTATGGGAGCTAAGAAGTCTCATGATCTGCTATCTGCAAGTTGGAGACCCAAAAAAAGCCAGCAGTGTCCTTCAAAGCCCTGAAAGCCAGAAAACTGATGTTACAGATTACAGTCCTGGTTTGAAAGCCTGAGAACCAGGAGTACCAAGGACAAGAGAAGATTAATACCCCAGCTCCAGAGTTCTGGAAGACAGTAAATTCAACCTCCCTCTGACTTTTTGTTCTTTCAGGCCCTCCAGGGTTTGGACGATGCCCACCCACATTGGGGATTACTCAATTCACCAATTCAAATGTTAATCTCTTCCGGAAACACCCTCACAGACACGCCCACACAATGTAATTCTAAATAATTTATGAGTCAAAGAAGAAATCCCAGGGAATTTAGAAAATACTTTAACCTGAATTATAATAAAAACAAAAAAAATGTCAAACTTGTGAGACACATCTAAAGCAGTACTTAGAGGGAAATATAAATATTTATATTTCCATTGGAGAAAACTAGGGAAAAGGAGCAAATTAAATCCAAAATAAGTAGCAGAAAGGAAATACTTAAGAGCAGAAACCAATACAATAGAAAACAGACAAAATGGAGAAAATGAATAAAGTCAAGAGTTGGTTCTATGAAAAAGTAATAAGATTTCTAATCCCCTAGCAAGGCCAATCAAGAGAAAAACCACACAAATTATTATTAGGAATAAAAAGGGGACCTCACCACAGATAATATAGACATTAATAGGATGGTAAGGGGGTATTATATGTAACATTATGCCAATAAATTAAACAACTTAGATAAATTAAACAAATTTCTTGAAAAAAAAAAACACCACAACATATAAAAACTGACACAAGAAGAAACTGACATAATAGAAGATAGAAAAAGAAAAAAGAAAGAAAAGAAAATCTGAATAGCCCTATCTCTATTAAAGGTATACAACAGGCAAAACTCTGTAGTGATAAAAACCAGATCAGTGGTCACCTATGAAGGGTGGGAACTAGAAGAGAGCTTGAGAGAACTCTCTGGAATGATGGAAAAGTTCTGTCATAAACTTCTTGTGCTGGTCGTAAGGATGAATCATTGGCACACTCATAAAACTGTACCCTTAAGATGTGCACATTGCACTAGGTGTACATCTTACCACAATTAAAAATAAATGTGTTGCATCCCAAAAGCTATGACACAAACACACAAAACTTGAAACATTCTGAAATTTGCAATTTAAAATTTTAAAGATAATTGAAGTGAAAGTTCCGTAGGGTGTGTCAGCGTAATGCCAAAATTATCCTATAACTGTATTTGGAAAATGTTTCTTTTCTTTCTGAATAAAAGTTCTGAAGTTCAAACCCTACCTTACTGCTTTCTGTAACGACAATAATAACTATGCTGATCCATCCTTCCACATTCAGCTTGTGACCCTTCTTCAGCGTAATCTTTTCTGGAACCACCAAGGGATGTAAGCTCTCCTTTTCTGCTCCTTTGCCCCCCAGTGTATATCTGCCTTACAGCACTAACATACTGTATTCTGATTGTCTAAATATAGTTATTCTCCCAACCCTACACTGTAAATTCTTTGAAGATTGTACTTTTATCTCATCTTCCCAGTGCCTGGCATGTAGCCAGGCCTAGTAGATGCTCAATAAATGATGGTTGATCAAATAGCTGAATGGAGTTTCTTGGAGCCAGAATACACTATTGCTCTTGAGAAAAGTATTTAAACATTTTCCCTTGAAATAGGATTTTCTTCCTGATCTAAGGAAATATATTCTACAGGAGTATTCCAGCAACCTGAGGAAAGATAGGACATCCAAGGGAACAAGAATATTAGATAGGAGATATTGAATGAAATGCTCAACAATGTTCCAGTTAAAGATTAAATGAAAAATTGAAAGATAAAGGAAAACTATATTATGAGATAAAATGAAGTGGGAAAATGAAGTTTGGGACAAACAGCACACAGGCTTTGAATGACAAGGAAGAAAAACTCAAATGTGGGAAGGGGGTCTTTCCAAACCACTTTTAAAAAATGACATAGTACCCACATTTCATGAAAAATGTTATTTATCTTTTGAAAATTTATTTTAAAATAGCCTTTCTAATAATGCATAAATATGTATGATCATACTTTGTTATATCAAATAACAATGCAGTTGAACTTCTGTAGCTGTGTTGTGATTGCAGGGTTATGTGGGCCATCTGATTTTAGGTTAGGTGGGCTGTACTCAAATACGTATGAACTCCTAAGTACAAAACATGTGGCATACTGTTATATACAATAATGTTTAGCAAGAGTTCTTGTCAAACTTAACAAGTCTCTAAATTAGTATCAGTAGGACAAAAGGAAAGTAACATAGCAGTTATAGATATATGATCAAGAAAAAGCAAGAAAGAAGGCTCTCGGTTTGTGAAGACCTAAGCGAGGCTTTGCTTGTCTCAAGAAAAGGTGTTATGGGAGATGAGAGAAGGAGGATTGAAAACCTGAAGGGCAAAGGATTGCAAAGCTTACTGCAAAGTTTTGGGCCAGGAATGCAGTGGTCTGAGGCAGAGGAGAAGAGAGATTTTGTAACAAACAGCCCTTTTATTCACAGATATCTACATATTGAAGCTGGTCCATGTGACAATGTTTTATTAAATGGCTGCTAGTATCCTGACATGAAATAATCACAAAATGTATTTCATGGTCAAGCTTTCTCTATGATAGTAGATAAGAGGTCATGACCTGGAGCCAAACTGCCTGGGTCCAAATCCTGGCTCTTCCACTGATCCCTGGGCAGGCAACTAAACCTCTCTGTGCCTCAGTCTTCTCATCTCTAAAATAAGAATGATAATGCTTGACGGCACCTGTCTCAACGGGTTATTTTGAGGATTAAATTAGTTATGTAAAATGCTTACAACAGTGTCTGACACATAGTACATGCTTGAGAAAGATTTTGTAGTACTATGGAATAAACAATTCTCTTCTCCTGAAGAAATGAGTACATAGAGTGGTTAGAGGAGGGAAATAGGAGTCAAACACACGAACTCTTACACACTTCCAAAACTCTAACAACCTCATTCAGACATATGAGACTTGACATCCTTAAATGATTGCAAGAGTGATTTTCACCAAGCAAATGTTCGAGGTTGTCAAATCTCAGAGTTCTAAGTAAAATAAATTTTTAAAAATTGAAATTGAAGGTAATAGCCATGAAAAACAAAATCAGGCCTAAACCCCTCAATTAGGTAAAAACCTTCTCCTGTCTTAACCATAATTTGCTATATGATCTTTAGAAGCAGGAGAATCTATTCCTTCTACAAACTCTATCAGGGGTTACCTGAGGAAGACATTACCCCTCCCCTGAAGGAGTTCAGAGTCTGGTGCAGAATCTGGGCTCAACAATTTCAGCATAATATACATGTACTGACTGATGTACGTGCACAGTGTCAGGCAGTCATTGATGGGAGGGACCACTCCTGCCTGGATGAACTGGGAAGACAACTGACCTGGGTTATAAAGAATGAGTACAAGTGAGCTGTGTAGACTGAATTATCATTCACTCATTCGAAAGATATTTATTGAGGGCCTACTACATGTTAAGCACTGTCTAGATGGTAGAAATGTAATGGAGAGTAAGATAGATTTGTTTATTACAGTCTAGGGGTAGACTAACGGATAATTACTACACAGTATGAGAAGAGTTTTGGTAAGCAGGGGAGGCCATCCTATTTAGAGAAGCGGTCAGAAGAGTCCCTTCCCAGAAACAGTGACATTTAAGTAGATTCCAGTAGGAATTATCCAGGTCAGGGGGGTGGAGAGAAAAAAATTGCAAACAGAGGAGACACTACTTGCAGAAACTGGCAGCTGAAGAAAGCACAGCCGATCTGAGGGTGCTGAAGGGTGTGTCTAAGGACAAGTATCAAGTTTGAGGCAGGAAGGATAAGGCCAGAGAGTCAGAAAGGGCCCAGGGACTTACATTATTAGCCTTAAGAAGTTTAGATCTGTCTTGCGAGAGATGAGAGGCTACCGACGGTTTCAAGCAGGGGCCAGACATGATGAGATTTATATTATACAAGGATCACTCTGGCTATAATGTAAAAAATGGACTGAGAGGGGCCAAGATTCGGGGAAGGTTAACCAATCATCCTCCAAATGAGAGATGACCCAATCCATGACCAGGATAGTGGCCGAGTGAAGGTCAAGGACTGGTGGACTGGGCAACAGATTGGATGTGGGGGGATGAGAGTGAGAGAAGGTGGAGCCTGACTCTCAGACTTCTGCATGGGGTAACTGCACAGAAGAAGATGGCATTGCCTAGGAGAGAACACAGGTTTGGAGTTGGGCATAATGTGTTTTGTTTCAGGTGAGTTAAGTTTAAGAGTGCCTGAAGACACGCAAGTGGAAGTAGATACTTGGGCTGAAGACAGACTGGGAAACAGCAACACCAGAAAGGTAACGAGTCCTGGGCACAGGTGAGACTGCTTAGGGAGAGCTGTGGAACAAGAGGGCAAGAGGCCTCGGGCACACCTCTGGAATGACTAGGGTATGGGATGGGAGGGAAGGCTGGAAATGAGGAAAAGAGGAAACTATTGGTATAGCAGGGACTGTGGTCTGCAAGAGATAAAGTCTGAGGATGAAACTGCAGAAACATCTTCCATCAATCAGCTGACTCCTTAAAGCTAACTCCTTGGACTGACCACAAAGAAAGCCAATTAATTTTATTCTTTTCCAAAGTTCAGGCTAGTACTTCCAATTATTTGTAATTGAAGTTGCATCCTACTTTGTGAGTAAATGCTTCCAGTGATAAGAACCTCCAAATGAAAGAGTCTAAGTTCATCGACCTTATTAGAAAATCAGCAGCACGATGCTGAGGGGGGATAAAAGAGTCATATTATCTCATTTGACTCAGGAATCCCACATCCAAATCTGAGTCTGAGAGCCATAATTCTTACGTCACATAGGAAGGAACATTTTCTTTATGCAAGGAAAGTTTCACATGGAACTGTGGAATTATATTATAGAATTCTGATTAATAAATAATAATACTGGAAATTTTTAGGCAAAAAGTAAACTGTTTCTACCCTCAATGAAGCAAAACATGACAATTTTAACACATATTACTTTATCCTGCACAGCCTAGCATTCATTAGTGATTCACGCGCTTTTCATATTTGAAATGCACAGTGCCATCTAATGGCCACAAGCCATAAACCAAAAGAGAAAGAAAAAGAATAGGAACTAAAGTATGACTACTACTACTCTTTGATAATAATGATGATGATGATGGTGTGATGATGATGACGATAAAAAAAAAAATCAAATAAATTTCCAGTTTCAAAACTGGCCTTGCACACAATTTTTATCTTTTCCCTATTGTTACATGATCACAAATGATCATATTACGTAGAGAACTATAGATCACATTTTAAATTTAAATAATTCATGACAAATCCATAACCATAAAAATCACAAAATCATTAAAAACACCTCAGATGAAATAATATGTTCAACTAGGATAATTCTATTTAAAAAAAAAAAAAAGAGGTAAAATTAAGGGGATAGAAGGGCTTTATCTTGATATCTGCAAGGCTAGTTTATGACCAGTGTTCCATATGGTAGGTAATTCTTCTATGCATTCTGCTTGCAGTCCCTTAAGACTAGGGACATTATAGGAATACTGTATGAACCTTGGACTCTCGAGAAGGATAGAGAAGTTGGTGTACAGTGGTTCGCTTTTGGAAAGCTGCAGCCCGTGGCATGACCCTTCCACAGCCAGCTCTGGGGTCAACGGAATTTTCTATTGCTCACACATGCCACTCAACTCTGGAAGCATTAGTGGGAGAGGTCCGTGGCTGTGTACCTTCTGAGTCAAGCTCCCCTGAGGAGCAGCCAAACTTGCTAATCTGACAGTGCCTCAGATTTATACTTGGCTGTGGGGCTTTCAAGTCAAGTGAGTCACCTAGCCTTCCAGCATTGGCCTCTTCAAGGCTACATCTCTTTGAGGTCCTTCTGAGGTGGTTTGAACCATGTGCTATAGAAATTGGTGACTCCCCATTGAGTTGCTTTTAAAATATCCTGCTCTAAATCAAAAGGAATTTTTAAAAGTATGCTTTCCTTATCAAGTAGGATATTAAAAAATGACAAAAATACCACTAAACGTTATAATGTGCAAAACTGATTTTTACTGTGTAGTTTTTTTCCACCTATGTTTAAGTTCTTTAGGGAATGAAGATCACATGTTGCTTTATGCACAATGCAAATGTTTTCTGAATTAACCTCCAGGCTTACCAGAAAACAGGGAGGGGGTGGATTTAGATAATGCAAAACTCACAGAAAAGAAGCAAAGGGTTTAAACAAAAAGGTAAAAACATGAGTTGCTTATCACAGATTTATTACTTTACATGAGATCATTAGAATGATAATTTGCAGAAACTGGCAGAAACATTTACATGAACAGTAAGCTGTTACTGTCTTTGCTTTATTCTTGGACTCAGATAAGGTCTTAAAGTGTGCTGGAAAGGGAGAAGAAGGAAGAAATGTGAAAAGAATGAATGATTTGTGGATAAGGTTGAGAACCATGGATTAGGCACTAGATTAGACATCTTGTGTACATTATTCCATTTAAGCCTCACCACCAACCTTCAATATCCCAATATCACACAAAAATTTTTTTTTGAAGTTTAGGTTAGTTACCTGAGGTCCTACAGCTAGAAAAAGATAGGAAAAGTAGGTGCATTTATACACCTAATACTAATTAAGTGGCTCTGTCCTCTGGCTGGTCCAGGGACTAGCAACAGTAGTATTACCTGGTGATTCTCCCAGGGCAAACGTTTTTTAAAATCTCTTCAAATAATTCTGTTCAGCATAGCAGTCTGAGAACCACTTTGTCGAACCTGGAGAATGATCTTTAAAGATAAGCCATAGGGCTCTTTGATCTTTCTCCTTATTTCTTTTGAATTTTTAAAAAATATTAAATTCTCTGTTGTTTTCTCTGTTTATAAAAGCTATTCATATTCTTTTAATTATATTTCAGAAGATACATAAAAGCACTAAAAATAAAATGAGGACATAGTTCCATAGTGTAACAGTTAGCACGTCTACTTTACACACAGAAGGTCCTGGATTCGTGCCTCAGTGGAGCCACAGTCCCTGGTCTACGGCCATGCCACCCTGAATGTGCCCGATCTCATCTGATCTCGGAAGCTAAGCAGGGTCGGGCCTGGTTAGTACTGGATGGGAGACCACCTAGGAAGACATGGTGCTGTAGGCATAAATAATAATACATAATTTTTAAAAAATGAAAAATTACTGGTAGCTTGGCCAGTCAGACATAAACACTAACTTTTTTGGTACTCTCTTTCCAGTCCTTTTTCTGTGTTTATATATGTTCACACATATTTTAACGAGTATGCATTTTTTTTTTTCAGTTTTCAGTTTTCAAAGTACTATGGACATCTTCCCATGATGGTAAAAAGATTTGCAGCAACATATTGAATGCTTATATTATATTCCGTGAAATAAATCTACCATCTAGTCAACAAATCAACATTTAGTCATATCTAGTTAACATTTTTATTAGTTACTCACATGAAGAAGTATATCGATCAAATATTTGGATAACACAAAGCTGGGACAGGTGGCTAATATACTAGATTTAAAGAGTCAGAACAAAAGCTTTAACAAATGGGGATTATGACTCTAAATTGATATAAAACTTTAAAAAAAAAACTTCACTCTGTAGTGTCTCTTTGTCAAAATCCCATATTTCTGGGAGTGGGGCCATACTGACTCTGAGAAGGGGGCAAAGGTAGGGCAGGCAAACTGACTGACTGACCTGTCCACCCCAGTCAGGTATCAGCAAACAAAGTGCAGCAAGTCATGGTGCAACATAAGCAACGAGAATCGTAAATGGTCACCTAGGAACATGTAGAATGCAAAGCTCAATATAAATGCATCACTACCTCAGGAGAGCTTGGCCGTCCACTCTGTTAACAGGCAGGTTCTGCAGCAGTTTCTCTGATATGATTTTCCTGAGGAAAGTCCTGAAGTTCAGACCCTGGGTGCTGCCTGGGAGGCTAACTTCGCACGGCTTGCAAGCGGAAGCTGACTGCTCTAAGTTTGCACACTGGTCAGAGACTGGACCTATAGCAAGACTCTCTGCTACCATTTAACACATATTTAAAATTGAGCTAAATAAAATTTTGGAGTTTTGCCCACAGATCGTGTCTAGTAGAGAGCTCCAATCTTAGCTAACTTCTTCGCCAAAATTGGAAAAGTATCTTCAGATGTTTGAGAAACAAGTGTTTTGGTCTCCTTGAAGAGCACATATTGGGCTGGGAGAACTCTGCCATTTTAATCTTGGGACTGAGATGTTATGTCCATCGGATGTAAGGACAGCCAGAGGTGGGCTATGTGAGCCTACAGGAGGGCACACTGGGGGAAGGGGGTCTTGCACTGCTTCTGGATGAAAGACCTGGCACCAGTCCTTCATAAGCCCTATCTCTGTTGTTGTCTTCCTTGCTCCCAAGCCTGCCATGCTTTAGGGCTCTGTGGTGCTGTTCATGCCACAGTCATCTGGGATGAGGTAAAAAGGCCTAAGGGAAGCCAGATGCTTCAGCTTTCAGCCTCAGCTGTCAGGCCCTCTATGGAGGTTGAAGTCTATCAGTCCACACAGCTGTGGTCAATCAGGCACTTTAGGGTTTTGCCCCTACAGACTTCTTTTGCCAACTTGGGAGGTTAATAAAGATTAGTTTATATTTGATTAACTTTGCAACTTCCCATATTCCCTTTTCCAATCATCTGTAAGGGGTCCTCATACATAAACACTATTCCCACAGCTCTTTGAAAAAAGGTTATCACGTGGGTTTGCGATAAATAGGGAAGAGCCCTTGTTGGTGGTTATTTTAATGAAAAACTTCTCCTTATTGCTTGGAGCAGAGTTTAGTCATATTTTTCCTAAGGGCAATCACTTACTCTCCTCTTAATTTACTAGGTGGTGTATCTAAAGTGTGTGTCACGTTCCTGCCTGATAAATTATAAGTTCTGGGACTCGTGGGCCAATGTTCCTCTTGAGGTCAGCTATAGACACAGGTGTTACACTAATTTATTATTATTAAACTCTTTGTTGACTTTGTGGAACAACTTGATTTTAAAAAGCCTACGAGTGTTTGCCACTCGTATCGAGCTTTCCGTAATCTTTGACTCTGAAGACTGAAATCATTTATAGGCTGAGATGCACAGGTCAGTATTAATTCCCCAGGTCCAGTCCCACCCTCAGCGCAAGACTTATAAGGAACCTGCACTTAACACCACTGTATTTCAAGGTCGAGAATAACAGTATCAGTGGATCAGATACAGTGTTTACTCCAGTTACAAGGATTAGAGCAATGGCCTTTCTCTGGTACATCAACGCCATAGTTTTCGTATCAAGAACCAGAAAGGTATTAATAGACAGCTGATCCTATTTATTAGTATCACAAAGAAAAGTCAGTTGCTCTAAATTCAAAACCATCAACTTCCTAGTGTCATACATACATTAGATTTTTAAACTTATATATACCCTTCTCATAAAAAATGCTAGGTGTTCTATGAGTGATTTACTGAGATTTGTTTATGGATAAAATAGGTATTTGGTTATAAGAGATTAAAATTTTTTTCAAGCTAAAATATTGAGCCTGCACTTTGTGTATCATCTTGTTAGAGCAAACATCAAATTATTTCTTAAGTAGAATCTGAGCATTGACAGACAATCCTTTCTTACCCCCTCCAAGTGTAGGTGCAGTGGCCTTCTGTCTACCGTATGTCCATGTGAGGTACTTCAGATTTAATAAGAAGTTGTCAATCCCTCCCTAGCTTGCTTGATTATTAAAACATATGGCTCTGAGAGTTTAACTGACAACACAGAAACTATGCTCTAGGAACTTAGGAGGATATTTAAACTTAGAACTCATTGCTGCTCCTTAACTATTGAAAACTTTGGGAATGAACAATAATTGTGAAAGATTACCTGAAGGATAGCCCATGCACCATTCTCTTAGATCAGTATTTTTCAAACGTCTTTCTTAACCACAGAGTCCTTGTTCAAACCATGTCTTAGAAACCAGGGTCAGAGACAGGGATTCTGGGAAGGGAGGGTAAGCTTGAAGTCCCACCACTGATGGGCCCCCAGAGCATAGCTTGAAAGCCATTGCTAGATCCTCTAACTCCTATCCACAGACTGCGGGGCAAAGAACCACACAGTGGCACACCCACTAGATCACAGGGCCTCCCTAGAATGGCTTCACTGAATTGTGCTTTGACCAAGCACCATTATATCTCACTCTGGCTAACACTGTAAGAAACAGTCCCAGGAAATGACTGCAATATTTACTGCAAGGACATTGTTAATGATATTGTTTATCTAGTTTAACAACATCTTCCCTGGAAGAACCTCAAGGAGAAATTGTTTCCTATTCTTTGTACCAGGAATCATTTAAATTCTTCTGAGCTAATGGTTTATTTTCTCCTGTGGATGTAGTGATCCATCCTTCCCTCTTGGGCTGTTCACTAGGAACCTGAAGAAGCCAGCCTGCTGACCACCCCATGCAAGCCTCAGGATTTCGTGGCAGGTGCTTCATGAATCAACTTCTCATTCAGCTCCACCTTATTTTACAAAATGTATTCCCTTTGCCTCATTCTTTCACTTTGAAGCATTTTTTTGTATGTTGTTCTATTCCATATTGTAAAGCCACCTCAATCCTTTAAAAAAAAAATTGTTGTATATAATCAAGCAAATTCTTAAGAACCTCTACTAACTTAAGCTATACAAAGGAAGGAGCCAGTAATGATGAGGGTCTAGATCCAAAGAGGACCAGGTCAGGAAATGAAGCATGGTCTGGAAATAAAAATCTTGAGTTGAACATGAGAGCCATCTTTGGAGTTCTTAAAGAGTAAGAAGGGAATTTATTCTGTATTACTCCAGAGAATGAACCTAGAATACATGATGGTCATTACTGAAAAAGCTGTCAAATCTTAGGACTGGACAAGAAATGGATCTCACAAATTGGTGAGTTCCTTAACACAAGATGTATTCAAGCAGAGCCCAGATAACCCCTTCGCTGGAAAGTTACAAATGTGTAGTAGACACCCTTTGAGTGTTTAGCCAAACTACACCCCCTCCTTTGGAAGACTCCTTCACTTTTACTGAAGAGGTAGATATAGGCAGCCATGTAGGTGCCATGGGACCTTTCCCCCACCTCTCCCATCCGTCTTAGAAGAGTTTGGACCAGGGCTAGACCTCTGACACAGTTGGAGTCTCTCCTGAACTAAAGAACAGGAGCTGTAAGGTGACCCAGCACTGGTGTCCAAGTCAGAGCTATGGCAAACCAAAGCCATGCAAGGCCAAGATTTGGAGAAGCAAACTAAAAGTCTTGCTGAAGAAGGTGGCCTGCTGAAGTGCAGAGAAAAGCAGCAACAGGAAACAATGCAGAGAGAGGGAAGCTGCCTGATGATTTTCTAGTTCTGTGAGAGCTAGATATACTTCCTTCAGTTCCTTCTTCTGTGACATTCCTCTTCTCTGTACAACAGTCACTTAAGTTGACTTAAGTTTCTGTTCCTTGCATTGCAGAGATCCCTGAGTAAGCTCAGAGAGAATTCCCAGGTGGATTATGAAGCTGGAGTAGATTAGTGGCTATCCAGCTGGGTGACCATCAGAATGCTTTGAGTAAGCTTCCTGGGTGCCAGCCCCTAAAGATGGTGATCTAGTGGCAAGAGGCGGGGTTCAGGGAATTTATTTTTAAACACTGTCCCCACCTCCAGTGATTTTGCTACTTGGCCAGTATGGGAACCACTGGATAAGGTATTATCTAGGGTGTTGGTCTTTATAAGCTTCAAAGTTGACACAACACAGCTATCCTCATAGTATTCTTCCTACACAAAACTAAAAATTTTAACACAAACATCACAAATTCAGATTTATTATTCAGAGAGAAAGGTCAGGGCCCCTGCAACCCACCATAGGTATACAATATCCAGATTGAATATTAACAACCCAATATTGATCAGCACACATGACAAGTAGAGGTCCCCAGGGTGTCAGGCCAAATATTTAAACATTTGAATCGGCGACCTAGAAAATGGAATGGAAAGTATGTTTATTCAATTTGCTGATGCTATCAAACAGGGAAGAGCATCTACGCACGTCTTTGTTAGGCACTTCAGTTTTCCTAGGACGTCAGCCCTCCCTCCCCACTTAACGGATGTGAGGACCTATGGCCTTGCCCTCACCTGGAAACGGACATCTATTTAATTCAACTTCAAACTATGATAACTTTCTGAAAATATGTAAATGTTTATTTACTCCTGATAGATATGTGAAGAATTCCTAAAGTTTCCAACAGATATTGGGACTGTGTGAAAGGGAAAGCCAGTATGTACATTACAGGCTTCAGTGAGGTCACCCCCACACCAGTGACTTTCAGAATGGCAAGGGAGGAACCTCAAGAGATGTGCTGGTCCCACTGACACTGCTAAACATTGGTGTCCCCTCCCTCCTCGTCTTCACCTTGGGTATACACGCCCTCTCATCATTCACACGAGACACATTCCATCGTCACTTCCTTTTTATTTCCAGTTACAGAGTTCTTCCTTCCCCTCTGTGTCAACCCTGTCACTAAACTTGTCCTCCTATTTTGGGTCTCTTCACCATCAACTCACAAAGCACAACCTTACCACCAAACTCCATCCACACAGTTGAAGCCCCACCCCATCCTTGCTGGTTTATCCACTACGTCCTAACCCGGCCATCTCATGTCCACCTCAGTGTCACTTCCAGTGTCACCTCAGTTCCATTTGTCACTTTATACTGCCCCTGCAGTTCAACTCACCCAACTAAGCCCCACTATTTTTCAGTAAGTTAGTGACAAAGAGCCAACAAACACACTGCAGCAAGGAGCTGTCTTTTGTGCCTCCAGAATGTTCATTGAAGTTTCTCTGTATATTCCACTAGGGGGTACCACCCCATAATTTTTGAAACAGGAAGTCTGCTGAATACAGTTCTTAATGAAAAATGAAGTCCAGGCACAGTGAATTTTTTAAAACTTTTCTCAACACATGCTGTAATTTTATGAAGCAATTTAATGTGATTCCTTTTAAATAAAAGCTGCCCCAGGGGCAGAGTAATAGGCACCAATCCTGAGTAGTATAAACTTATATAAGAGAACGCCAATTAAAAACCCTGGCTCTATTACAGTAAGATAAATAGTCATGAATTAAATGAAATAAATGCAAAAACTGAGTACAGCCAGACAAGTAAAGTTATTTTTACTTCAGCAAGAGAAATAGGCATGCTAAACAAAAGTTGGCTTCAAAAATAAAAGCTTTTGTTACACTAAAATAAGGCAACTCAGATGTTCTGGGACTCTATGCATAAATGGAACAAAATTCTCTTATCTTTTGGTGTAAGAGAAGACCTGCAACACTAAAAATTGTTCAAGTCTTCAGGTTCTTTTAAAGGAAGTATGCCCAGGCATTACAGTGCAGTAACTGAAAATGCAGGAAGCTGGAATTAAGCTGAACTTAGACTCCTTGAATCCCCTGACCTCCATGAGCACTTGGCCAGCCTCCATTTCCAGCCTAAATCTTAGTTCTGCATCAGTTCAATGGGTATGATAAGACTACTACCACCAGGGTTTGTAGTGTGAATTAGATGAGATAATGTAAAGTGCTTACAGGGTGGCCCACAGTAGATGCTCAAAGAATGCTATTTATCAATGAGAGTGTAAGGAAGACCACTTGAGATGACCAGGTATAGAAATCTGTGCATTGAAAGAGATATTCACTATTATTCTGGCAAACTACTCATACAGATAAGCAATCAGGAGACTAGAAAAGTTAAGCAATTTGATCGAGGTCACAGTTGTATCCTGAGGAACGCTAGAGCAGAACTTGGGACTTCTTTACTGTCAGGCAGCATTCTTTCCCTTCCTATACTGCTTCTCCTAGTATACGATAGTTCGCTAGCATAGACTAAATATATTTTGTGCTTAACAACTGAATTTGTTGAGAAAGTTTTGATGAATGTAACAAACATACGTTGTTGTGGCAGTGTCAAAGACTAGCAGAATGTCCTTAGAAAGAGTTTGACTTTTAAGCCCCTTTCCTACTTTTAGAAATTTATGCTAAGGAAAGACAGTTGGCCCTTGAACAAGACTGATTTAAACTGCATGGATCCACTTATATGTGGATTTTTTCAATATATTGGAAAATTCTTGGAGATTTCCTTATTACCGTGAAGCAATCATGTCAATTACACTAGGCTAACCCAAAGTAATCATGTTGCTGCTTCTTTGTTTTCAATACATGAACCGTTATTCCTGTAAAAAATATAAATTTTTTTCACATTATCTTTTCATTTTTGATGTTTAACATTAATAATATGTGTAATATTTACAGTGATTTGTACCATATAAGACAATATTGATGTAGGTTACTGACAGTCAACTCATTGTGTAGATGATATATAATTATGATATCAATATAGTATAGTACTATATATATAGTTTCTCTTCCTTATGATTTTGATAACTTTTCTCTAGCTTACTTTATTGTAAGAATACTGTATATAACACATATAACATACAAAATATGTTTTAACCAACTGTTGGTGTTATCAATAAAGCTTTTGGTCAACAGTAGACTTCTACTAGTTCAGTTTTGGGAGAATCAAAATTATATGCATATTTTGACTATGCAGAAGTCAGCACCCCTAACCCCTGTGTTGTTCAAGGGTCAACTGTAATATAAAAGTTTACATGCAAAAAGATGTCTACCACTATATTCTTTAGAATACCAAAAACTGTAAATAATCTACATGCTCAACAATAAGAAGGTAGTTAAGTATGGTAGACCTGTGAATTTTGGAACCATTAAAAAATTATGAAACCACAAAGAAACATGAAAAAAAATTATTTTATTCTTCATCTCGTTTCAAAAGGAGATAATTTAACAACTAGAATGACAATTAATATTTTATCATAATTACAACCAATTAAAAAATAAATATTTATATGGGTAATGTCCAAAAAAATGAAATGTAAAAATTAAGTCATTTTAGGAATATTCATTGCCCTTTTCTTTCACTTTGAGTTCTCTTTATAATAAAGAGATGGAATAAATAATTGTTTAGAATGAATTAATTTCTTTATTGGTACTAAGAAGAATTTAAATGACCTAAGCAACATTTAATGCATCATGATAACATACATAATTAAATGAAAGACATGAGGTCAGAACCTCTTTCCATAATAATATCTGAGGGATAAAACAATGTATCTCAGTTCCTGACCTTCAGAACTTATGAGCTGAGAGAAGAAATATGACATATACATGGATCTCGGCACTGCTCCACCTCCAAAATTTTTAATATCCCATCTCGTACCAGCGCCTTTTCCCTTCCAGCTTTCATGCCACCTGTTCCTTAACATCATTAAGACTGCCAGTCTACTTACTGGTCCCTATGTTTTCTTTGGATCCACCAGCTTGGTTTCATTTTCTTTGCAATTCAGCTCAAATACTAAGGCCTACCAGTTTAGCTACCCCCTCCACAAGACCCACACTATCTTGAACCTTTATCTTTCCAATTCGCCTGCCCTGAAAACCCCCATCTGTTGGACACAATCATTTGCTATCTCAAAGCTAAGGTTACAGGAATCTCCTAGACAAAGCCACCCAACATCCTTTCTTGTGTCCTCGGCCAATTCTCTCTCCCCCTCCTGAAAGTCTTCCCTACATCTCATGCTTTCCTTTCATCTCCTCCCTCAATGCCCTTTTCTGCACAGAAATTCTTAGATGAAAACTTTCTCTCTTTGAGCAAAGCCCAAACCCAGTTGCTTTCCACATCCATTCTTATTCCCTGACCTCCAATGTCAGAGGTGATGTGCTCTGTCTCCTTCTCTGGACCCAGTGTCTCCTGCCTGCTCCTGCCTCTGAACCATCCATGAACATGTCACCCATGTCTTAATCCTTGCCTGAACTATTTTCTTCCCTCAGAATAAACACTTGTCTGTCATCTATAAGGAAGCTTTTCCTTTAGAATATATACTCTTCTAAATGATTTCCACTTGCTTTTCTCCTCCCCCTACCCCACATTTCTAAAAAGAGGTGTCTTACCTTGGCTGTCTCCACTTCCTCTCTCCCTCACTTGATGTAGCCTGACTCCTCCCACCCCTCCACCGAAATTGTTCCCATAGAAGTCAAATCCAATGTTCATTTTCATTTCTTATCTTACTTGAACCTCAGCTGTGTTTCACCCGTTGACAATTCCATCTTGAAATATTCAGCTTTTGGGACACTCTGGTGTTACCTTAGTTGGCAGAATGAATAAACTTCAGGTCAGCCAGGGAAGGGAAAGCTGGAAAGGCTCTCAGCTCAAGAGAACTTGCACTTTTAGGAGTGGTGGCATGGCAGCTGTTAGACTTAAGACCTACTAGATTAAGTTTTGAGAACTGAAAGTTTCCTAGAGACTAGTTCTGTGGACGCTATGTCAAGCCAACTAATGACTCAATGACTTGGAGTAGGTGGAACTCAACCATAACAATGCAGAGAACTGTTTATTCTTTTATTTTATTGAAGTAAGGGGTAGTGGAGACTGAATCATAAGAACTTATTGGCATTTCCTCTCTTGGGGTATGATTAGAAGTGAGGGAAGTAGAGTTCAAGTCATCTGGGCCTCCTTCAGTAGTCTCTAACAGTTAAAGCTTCCAAATTACATTCCATTCAGAGATGGAACAATTTTTTCATTATTAAAATATTACTTTTTAATTTCAGTATCTTTCTGTAAAGTACAATTTGGTACTTGATTATGCCGGCTATTTTGATTCTTTATTACTCCTAAGTAATATGCCCCCTATCAGACTGCAAATGTCTTGAGGACAAGGATACTTTTTAGTCTCCTATTCTATTGTCTACATTTCTTAGCAGCCTTAGCATAGGGCTAAACACTTGGAGATACTTTTTAAAAAATCCCTGCTGTTTAATTTAGCAAGTATTTTAACCTTCTAAATTTCAAGGGGTTTTGAATGACTCCTGAATGCAATATATTGTTCTGGGTGCAGGCGTGTAATATAGAAATATGTAAGTTATTTGCATTTTATGAGCTGCAGGAGAGGCAAGAACACATCAATATCTAGGGAGGATTTAGCAATAAATTCAGGTGGCCCGACACTCCTTTGTGTATACTGCACCAACCTGAATATAAAAGCCAGAATCCCAAGCAATGTTCAGCCCTAATTTGGGTTCAATTTTCAATAAATTCTATAAATCCCTGTAGTTCATCTCCTTAGGCCAAACATTCCCAATGCCTTATTGTGGGCAGCAGCTAGATCTTTTAGGACCCAGGATCAGGCCTTTCTGCACATAATCAGGCAAAGAAAAAGAAAAAGAAATCACATATAGTCCAGTGCATTTTTCTGCTTGTGTGGTTTGGTTTCTCCACCAGCCAGAGAGACATTTAAAGACTCTGAACTTCTTGCAGTCTTCAATTCTCTTTTTAAAGTCATTTTATTTTTAGAGTACTTTCCACTTTTCTTAGTTATACAATCAGATCAGGGTACCTGGCTGGAAAATCATTTACCTTTAAAAAAAATATGCTAGAATTTGAATGCAGGCATTGAATTAGAAACAGATTTACCATAGTGTAAATCTCCTGGGCATTACGATTTGTGGCTGAAAGTTGACTGGAAGGGAGTCCATAAGTTAACCTACTGAGGCAAGAGGATCTAGAGTCCAGATAAAATAGGATTAATAACCTGAAATCTTCAAGTTTCCGGACCCACGGTACAATCCTTCAGTGGAACTCTGTGCTGCAGGTTGCAGCTCCTACGATTTCGGAAAAGAAGGCTGGTCAGCCACTCCAGCCACTTGGGAGGAGGAAGGGAAGGTGGTACCTGAGCAAGGTATCAGCCACTCAGAGGCAGCCTGGGGCCGCCACTCACCTCGAAGAGGAGGAGCTGACGCCCAGACCCACCCGGACCGAGAGGGAACTAGAGCCTTGGCTGCTCCAGGTGAGGGAGGAAAGGAACACGAGCCCAGCTCACCTCCGGAGCCACCGGCGCGGCTCCCGATAAACAACAGGGGCGGAGTCGGCTCGGATCACTGGGCCGCGGAACTGTGGTGCTGTTCGCGGCACGAAGAACCTGGGACTCATACTCACCTGTACTGGGACGGAGGCGGGCCAGGCCTAAAACTCACCTGAGCCCGCGGAAACCAGGCTCGGGAGTAGTTCCCGGGCTCGCCCAGCGCGGAGTGGAGGCACCCTCGGCTGGAACCATCTGAGCACCCTCCACCCGTCCGTGAGTCTGTCCCGGCCGCCATGACCTGGAGCGCCACGGCCCGGGGCGCCCACCAGCCGACAACACTGCGTTCACGCAGCAGCGCCTCCCGGCCTGGCAGCCGCTGCTGTCGGCCAGCATCACGTTGCCCCTCTTCTTCTGCGCGGGCCTGGCCTTCATCGGCCTGGGCCTGGGCCTCTACTACTCCTCCAACAGCATCAAGGAGCTGGAGTACGACTACACCGGCAACCCCGGCACCGGCAACTGCTCGCTGTGCGCCGCTGCCGACCAGGACCACGCGCCGCCGCCCAGCTGCTCGTGCGCCTGGTACTTCTCGCTCCGAGCTCTTCCAGGGCCCCGTGTACCTCTACTACGAGCTCACCAACTTTTACCAGAACGACCGGCGCTACAGCGTGTCCCGCGACGACGAGCAGCTCAGTGGGCTGCCCAGCGCGCTGCGCCACCCGGCCAACGAGTGCGCCCCCTACCAGCTCAGCGCGGCCGGGCTGCCCATCGCGCCCTGCGGCGCCATCGCCAACAGCCTCTTCAACGACACTTTCTCGCTGTGGCACCAGCTCCGGGCCGACGGGCCCTACGTCAAGGTGCCGCTCGACCGCACTGGCATCGCCTGGTGGACCGACTACCACGTCAAGTTCCACAACCCGCCACTGGTGAACGGCAGTCTGGCACTAGCCTTCCACGGCACCGCGCGCCCGCCCAACTGGCCCGGCCGGTCTACGAGCTCAGCCCCGACCCCAACAACACCGGCTTCATCAACCAGGACTTCGTGGTGTGGATGCGCACGGCAGCGCTGCCCACGTTCCGCAAGCTGTACGCGCGCATCCGCCAAGGCAACTACTCTGCCGGGCTGCCGCGCGGCGCCTACAAGGTCAACATCACCTACAACTCCGGTGCGCGCCTTCGGCGGCCACAAGCGCATCATCTTCAGCAGCATCTCGTGGATGGGCGGCAAGAACCCCTTCTTGGGTATCGCCTACTGGTCGTCGGCTCCCTCTGCATCCTCACGGGCTTTGTCATGCTGGTCGTCTACATTCGCTACCAGGACCAGAACGACGAGGATGAGGATGAGGAGTGATTCCTGCTTCAAAGCGTCCTTCCTCCTTGCCAAAACTCTCTTGCTTCTTTGGTTCTCCTCGCCACTCACTCAGTTCCAGCCTTGCCTTTCCGTCTGTTTGGGGATAAGGGACCAGAGATAGGAATTATATATACCACGTTGGGGGCTACCAGACTCTTCTGGGGTGCTTGGACAATCTTGCAAATTCTCCAGTCTTCTTCACGATTTACCTAGTTGACAAGGTTCTTAAAGTCCGTAGGAAGGGACAGTAGACTCCTATTTAACGCCTATCTGGTGAAGAGACAGACCTAGAGATGTTAAATAACTCATTCAAGATCAGGCAGCTACTGATTGGCTCCGGACTCACTCTAGAGCTTTTACTTCTACAGGATAATGGTTTTCTTTGGTGGCGGGGAGTTGGGGTAGAGAGTGAAGCCCACAAATAACCTGCAGAGGTGTGGAAAGGGGCGGGGGGAGAAGGTGCTTGTTTAATGTGTAGATAAGTTAGAATCCAGAGATTCAGTAAGGCTGAATTCAGTAAGGCTGGGGTGAGACCCTTGAAAATGCGTTTTAGTCATCTCATCTAGAGGTTCTTCCTGTATTCCTCAATTTAGGAGTCAATGTCCTGAACCAGGGAACAAGTAGCATACTGGGTGTTTTCCTCTTTCCTCATGTGTCTGAGGTTGGGCCTGAAATAAGCTTAGTCCAGTTTTCAGGTAGTCGTTTGTTCCCAGGGTCAGGGACAATCAAAGTTGCTGGTTTGGTCTAGCACTCAGCCTTGAACATGAAGGGAATCTTAACTTTAGAATTAGATAGCTGAAAGGGATCTTAGAGGGAAAGTGATTTCCCTAAGTCATATCTCTGTCTCCTGGCTCCTGACAATTCTCTTTGTCATCTAAATTATTTTTTATGCTTAGAAAAAGCTACATTCATACCTTTCCCTTAGGTCTAAGAAAAAACTTTTTAACTTATGTTCTCAAATGAGCATGTTTGTTTCTAGTGATTATGTTTAAATGAATGCTAAGGAATATTGTCTTATATGTAAACTAGAATCTTAAGGATCATTTGAACATTTGCGATGTTAAACTGACTACTCTAAAATCATTCTAATATATACAAAGTTATTCTAAGAAGCAATAGAATCTAAAAAAAAAATCACTAAGGAATTTTAAAAAAAAAAAAAAACCCTAGTGATATCATCTTACCCAAACAGATATAAGGTATTTATTCTGTCAGAATTCTCCAGTACCTGCTCTATTACAGCTGCTTTCCAGCTACTACTGTTTTTGCTCAGGACTATAAGGCAGTGCAAGACCTTGAAGTATTTTTTTAGTAGTCAAAGAATTGTATTAAGTAAGTTACATTTATTTTACTCTAGTTCTTTGAAAATTCATAATCAGTGGACAGCATGCATATTCATGACATCTGATCAGATTTTCTAGAATGCTTCGATTCAAGAGATTCTGTTCCACTATTTACATAAACTAAAAAATATTTACGCATTCCAGTGTGTTAGTTTCCCAACTCCTAGAGGTGACACGATTTTATTGTTGGATTGTATATTATGATTATAGGCTATGAAAAGGATCATTATATGTATATAAAGTAATTTTTATTTATGATGAATGTTTTATTAGGCAACTCACTAGCCTAGCCTTTCTGTTGTATATGAGAATTTACTACATTTTTTTTACTATATAGTTGAGAGTAACCATGTATTTTGCTATCATCTGTACAATATTTGATCTAGTACTATAAAATTTGAAGTGAAACCACAAAATTTAAGGTGTTCTGATTAAATCAATGAGTTAGATTCCACACCCTGTTCTTTGGGTTTTTGAAAGAGAATAAAGGTTATGTTTGTTTTAGCTTGGTATCGTGCTAGCTTAATTCTTTTGAACTATGATCTTAAAGGTATAAACATTACCAACCCCTTTGCTCATTTGTTATTAGGGAATTTATATTGCAGCAGGAAATCAACTTTTAGAATAAAGCTCAAAGTGAACTCAGCACTAACTTCCTAAAACAATTTGAATTTACCAGCACGTATTAATTAGATGATCTTCAACTATTGTTTGAATATGGTAAAATATAATCAATTTTTAAAAGTATTAAAAATTATTAAGGAATGTGATTATAGCCGTAGTCTCCATTTCTGCATTTTACTCAAATACTAAATTGCAATTATGTGCTGGGTATTTTGGACTACAAAGCCTCAGCAACTATAACAACAAAAAATGTGAAACATTTTCCTGTGATGATCTCTGTGCTGAAGCATTTTGTTTGATATCTCAATATTCTAGCTAAGCTTGACTTAATTCTCTCGTTGTCCAGTAAATGCTTTTCAGTTTAAGTTGTGTCTTCTGGGATGAGAGAGAAAAAGACGAACCTCAACAATTGGACTGGCAATGTGCTTTGATCTACCTTGATCAAATAAACCACAAAGAGAAATTAATATATAGCTGGGAACTCCCCAAATGATGTAGCAAGTAAGGCTTTGCAGGTATCTCCAGAAACAAAGTGACTAAACAACTTACTGATTATGCAAGTGTTAAAAATCAGAGACAGGATATAGTCTGGGATTTCATCTAGTAATAAACATCACTTCATGATATGCAACTACAGTCCTTTCTGCCTCACTTTAAGTCGGTTGCTCTCTTTCTGTCATTGATAATCTAAACAATCGAGTAAGTTTACCAAGAGAGTATTGGTAGAACTGCAATGTAACCAATTCCTTACATGCTCTTGGATATAAGTTATCAGTTACTATAACAGTAAATTCCCCTCCTTTATTTTTATTGGGCATTTCTTGACATTCCAGATTTTTTTTTCTATACTTAAAACATAGATAACTGAGTTTAGATGACAAAAAAAAATTTTTTTAACTTAAATATTTTTTCCCCAGGAGAATTTCTCTTAATTTCCCTCCAACAAGAACAGAGTAGTTTTTTAAATGTCATTAAGAAGGCCTTAGTGAATCTGACATTAAGAGCTTACATGAGAGCAGCACTTTGTGTAAAGAGTTTGCAAAAAATAAAAAACCACTAAAGGTATTGATTCTATATATAGCCATCCCCCACAATTGCCCTGATAGCACTAACAATGTGTATTCAGAGAAATATACTTCCCCACAGTTTTGCCACCTGTTGTTATTGAGTCCCACCATTAGGCATCCTTGTGTAAATTAGGTCACCACAGCAAGACAGTATGGGAGTTTAGAACAAGTCACCCCAAGATTGCCTTTGTGGTATGCAGATTGTTTTCAGCTAAAGGCAACTTTAACCTTGGACTCAAGAGAAACTTCTGCCCCTCCCTTAACTACCTAGAAGAACTTGAATTAGGGTCTTTGACCATAAGAGATTATCAGAGATAACCTCTTTTGACCTATCTTTAGAGTAGGACAAACTTATATTTACTAAGCATCTGTTCTTCTTATCATCCTGCAATGACCCTTTGAAACCCCCAAGGTACCTTACCTTATTCCTAGCTCAGGATGTTTTATAGACTCATTTTCCCTTTCTATCTCTGAACCTCATGCATGTGGGGTCTCTGACTCTTGTATATGTGGGGTTCCCATACATATGTATGTGTTAAATTTGGTTATTTTCTCTTGCTAATCGCCTCATATCTATTTGATTATTAGACTAGCCAAAATTATCTTGCAGTAGGGGAAGTTTGTTCCTCTCCCACACCAGCATTTCTTTATTTCTGTATGTAGCTGAGCAGGTCACCATGGGATGCAGGAAAATTCTGAGGCTATGAAACCCAACATAGACCATTTGAGTATGTGGAAAGATAGAAATAAGCCTGGGGCTTTGTTATTTCTCATCTGGAAGTTGGAGGATCCTCCTAAGTGGGAAAGGGAAAGATGAGGTTTAAAATACAAGGCATTTTTCTGTTCAGCAAGGTATCCAGAAGGCAGGGGCTGGGCAGTGAAGGGAGCCCATCACAGAGGCCGGAGCTCACCAGCAGGCTCACTGATGACAAGGCCTTTGAGAAATACAGAAAGCGGATGGTGGCTCACCTTCTTCTGAACCTCTCAGCTTGTCTTTTTGACCAATGTGAGTGTGATTTATCTTTTTCCTTAGAAGCAAAATGTATTACTGTCAAGGACCTTCACTAATAGCCTTGCCCTCCACATTGAGCATTAAACTTCCCATTAAAGTGGCTGAAACCTTACATTACTGATGAAAACTGTAAATGATATGTCATTAATAACGATACTTTGTTCTTCTAAAAGGTCTTTGTTCTGAAAGTCCAAGGTGCTAACACTATGTGGTCTCATTTATCTTATCCATCAAAATGCTTGAGCTTTTAGAAAGTTATCAAGACTAAGTAGTAAATATATTTTTCTCAGTTTGGGTCAGAACTCTCTAAAAGTAAGTAGTGTTCTAAAACAAAAGCATAAGTTATGGGTGTGGCAGTGCTAGTTATTTAAATGGACCACTTACCACTTGAGTATTTTCAACAGAAGACTTGATTAATTCTTGTTATGATTTTAATAATTTAAAGACATTTCCCAGTTTTGTTAAAAAATCCAAAATGAGAGAGGAAACAGTCCCTATTCATAGGAAGTGATAGAATATAAGATACTTTTTACTCTTTTCCTGCCAGGCTTTAGGGGTTAGAAGTTATCTGTTATACCAGTGTAATTTATAAATAACTGAATTATGGTATTTCTCCAATATTACTTCGAGGAGAAAATTAGCTCATATATACTTCCCTGAATCTGTAAAAACATGATTGAACATTGCATATATAAATGGCATAATCTCTATCTCTATCCTAACCTTTCTCCAAACTCATATCTCTAACTACCTCTGTGGCACACCTAAACATCCTACAGGTAGCATAAGCTCCAAGTGGTCAGCATGAAACTCACCGACTTCCCCTCCAAATCCATTCTTCCAGGAATAGTTTCAGATGCTGTGACTCCTCTATCCCTCTCAATCAACTAGGCCCAAACCTGACTGCCTCCTTGACTCCTCCCTTTGTTTCTTTCCACATCCAAATTGGATATAATTCTAAACCCTAAATGCACTTTCCATCAGTCCTCTCTTTGTCACTGCCCTGATCTGGGGCTTTGTTATTTCTCATCTGGAAGTTGGAAGAGCCTCCTAAGTGGGCTCCAGTTCATTCTCCTCATCTCAGCCAGAATAAGCTACCAAAACAGATCTCAGTGTGTTTGTTATACTCTACTTGAAATTTCCCATGTCCATGTATAGCCTACAGAAGATGTCTAAATTTCTTAGCAGGGTCTACAAGGCCTTCATGGTTGGCTTCATTCTAAATCTTCATTGCCTTTTCCTCCAAATCCCCACCAAATTCCAGCCATGTTGAATGATTTGAAGAGGCCCAAACCCAACATCCCCTCACGTCTTTGCCCATGCTATCTTGCTCATCCACCTACCCACCCAAATCTCCCCATCCATCCTCAAGACTATGCTGAGTGTTTGTGTCCTCCGACCTCTGTGAAGTCCCCCGCCTCCTCCACTTCCTGTCCTTAGCCTGAGCTTTCCTTTGTGCTTATCCCATTTCTCTCTCAGAGCATTTACTATGCCGCCTAATTGCTTATTGTTTACCTATTTCTACATCCAGACTGTTAGTTCTTTGGAGGCTGAGAAACTTTTTTTTCTCATCCATCTTCATGCCAGTGTCAGGTTGAGTGACCAGCACATGGTGAGTCCTCAAACATTTGCTGAATGATTATTACTACCACTGAACATATTATTTCTTACAATATGGTCGAATGAATGAGAAAAAACTGAGGAAACAAATGAGATGTGAAGAGGACACCTACACTTTTGAAAATCTTAGAGTACAGGGGATGCACATTTGTTCTTAATAGCATGATAATGCTAAGCCGAGAGTTCCAACATGGAGGACTTAAATGTGCAATCAGGTTTTCCTCCATAAACGAATTCGCAGAAATAAATACCAGATGGGCTACATTAGCGCATTGATAGTGGGGACAGTTACTTTATACCCAAAGGTAACCAATGTCTTTCCTATGAAACTGCAGTGAGTTAATGGAATGTTTATTTTTTGGTGTTTCTTATAGAGGAGAATTTTTTTACTTACTGTAGAATTCTATAATGAAATGTAAATGAACATTGCTTTCCTCTGCCAGATAATTACCCCATAATCCATTTAAACAAAAATAGCATTTGTAAAGAAACATCCAGAAAGAAAAGCAAAAATAAATGGAATACTGGATGTCCCATTTACCAACTTGTGTTTGGTTTATAACATTTGGCACATCTTGATATCTATATAATAGTAGTTTTAAAACTATAAATAATATTTTACAGAGGTCATACCATAGTTATTTAAGTTTAGGGGTTTATTTCCCTGAGCACTAAGTAGCTATGAATGAATTATGTTTAGTCTGATCTGCCACAGAAGAGCCATAAACCTCCAAGTCATAGCAAACTGTGCAATATTACTTCAATACGTCAGGAAAATTATACATGTAAAAGAATAATGCATGGTGAGGGAAAGGTATTTTTATTTTTTTAAAGTAATATATGTTACTGGGCAGGGGCTATAAAATTTTGTTTTGTTAAACTTTCCTCTGATTCTGGAAAACAAGCATCAGCTTTGCATTGTCAGCCCTAAGCCAGCAAAGCAGGCCGTGGGACCAGAGTAAGGGCCTAGGAAGGAGAGTTTGGCCTTGATTTACGAAGTTTCTCCTCTTGAGATCTCTGCACCTCAAAAAGATGAAAATGAAGGAAAGCTGCAAGAACGCAAGGTGGTTTGGGACACTTCTTTCTCTTCACTACCAGCATTCTCTGCCAGCGACTCCTGCACAGGTGTTTTAATGCTCAGAAGTGAGGGTAGGGACAGTTTTTAGCATTAAGGTTCAATTCACTTTTAAAATTAAATCTAATCAAAATGCATAAATGAAATTATTAAGCACTCACCACATACCAGACAACATACTAAGCAATTTCTCTTGCTTTTCTCATTTAATTTGTCCAACCCTAATATCATCCCCATTTTGCAAATGCAGGAACAGAGGTTTGGAAAGATAAAGAAACTGATCCAAGGTGACACAATTGGTGAGAGCTGAGGTCAGTTTGACTGCAAAAGCTCTCTGCTATTCAAGTCAGTTGTGAGGTCTTCCTGGCAATGTTCTAAGCGCTTTACTGTATTACCACACAATAGTCATCCTCACAACAGTCCTATTGTTATCTGCTGTTATTACTTCTACTATCATCTGCATGTCATAGTTGAAGCTGAGGCTCAGAGAGGTTAAGTAACTAGCCTCAGGCAACAAAGATGGTATCTGAGAGCCACAATTCAAACCCACTTGTCAGACTGAGGGGCCACACTAAAGCACTCAACTTCTCATTCTCTACGAATATTAAAATTAATCTTATGAAGGAACAAGAATAGACAAGACATCCCCTGAAAAGAAGAATGGGTTGGAGAAGTGAGCAGCAGGGGGGGAATCCTTCTTGACTCACCAGAAATGAAGACCTACTTACAAAGCTTCCATAGTTTAGGCAGGGTGATTTTAGAGCAGGAGTAGACATCTAGACTAATGTGACAAAATAGACAGGGAATCGTACTATGAAGAAAAGCCAAGAAGTGATTACAATTTAGGAGCATGGTTATCTCTGAGAGAGAGGGAGGCAAATGGAAGAAAGGGAAGGGTAAATGGCATCAAAGGTCTGGTAACATCCTATTGCTTAAACTGGGAGGTGGATACACTGGTGTCCATTTTACTATTATTCCTGAAATTGTACATATAATATAGTATTGGAAAAAATAACAACAGCCTGGGCAGTTTACCCCTCTCTAATGAAAAGCTGTCTCAGGGGTTCTAAGGCTATACTTCCATGACACCTTTAGAGTCTATTCCTTTCTGTGATGTTTCCAGGGCTTCTACAGCCTCAAGAAATGCACAAGGTTAGAATATATCATTCTTATTATTGTTAAGAACCTTGGAAAATTTTTAATTTGACATTTTCTTTAAACCGAATAATAGAAATGACATTAGATGGATTGTTACCCAAAGCACTCCATTTTCATGGAAAGTTCAAAGGAACAGAGACGCACTCCTGCCGGCGGGTCCCCTGGGAATTCTGACATTTCCAGTTTGTCCAACTATTGTATGAAGTTGTCCAACTATTGTATGAAGGAAGCAAAGCTCCGGGCAGCAGTAGGATGGAGAGGCAGTTTTTGGATTAGAGGATGCCAGGATAGGACCAATGCCTCCACATCTCTTCGTTGTCTTGCATCAGAGCACGAAACAGGAGGAAAGGCAATCTAGTGCAGAAATTTGGGACGCGGATAAGTCACATTTTAACCACATTCGCTCGAAGTTTTTGCAAAGGTGAACTCAAGCAGTCAAGCGGTGGGGCTTAGTCCCAGACCTCACATTTTCCTGTGTTGCACATCCCAGGGTTGGGAGAAGACATTCCACAGAACTAGAAAGAGGAGGCATCGACTCTGCCACCTGGCTCCATTAAGCCAACTCGTCGTGGCCTTGCTGGCCCTGCCAAGGACTGTGACCGGAGCCTGACACCGGGGACACTCAACGTGGTGTGTGCTTTCTCGGGTTAATGTGGGTTCAACCTGAAAAGAACTGTGCTTCTAAAGATGTGCACTACTGCCCTCTGCTGGACGGAGACAGAATCACCAGGATTTAACTACCTAGGGACTGAAGGCAAGTGGGAAGGAAAAACAACCGCTTTTATGAGATTGTGTATAAAAGATCATGTGAAACACTAGTTTCAAAAATTAAAGTTCCTGAGAGCAAATAAAATATGAATGCTTATAAATTGCATAATAATTCTGTGTTTTAATACATTCCAATTAATCTATCAAAAACAAAATGGCATGCTTATCTTTAATTTTTATTCAAATATAAAATATTTCTTCAAATATAATTCTAGTGGTTAATGCCAATATAAGTTTTTTTCCGCTAAAAAATTAACCTGTGTTTATTTTACAACTATGTCATAAAAAAAAGATTCTTGACACTAATTTGGAAAAGTATATGTCATCTACTCTGTTTTAAGCTTAAGCACAAAAAAAGAAAAAGAAAAAGACAGCCAGTAATATCCTTTTTACCAAATAACTTTGCCAAATAGGCAGAATGAGCCATTTTATATTAGAAATTGTGGGACTTTTTAAAATGAAAGGCTGATATATATTGTCGGGTACCTCTTCTATGAATATGAAATTGCCTCACGGGTTTGATAGACTGACAGATAAGCCCTATCAAAAGCCACTCCCTTTGAGAAAGAAGCTTCTAGAGTTTCTCTCAAAGCAAAATAAACTTCCTCACTTAGGATCCTATGAACTGCTTACACTGACACAGTAATTCAAGTGTGGACGATTTTAAACTTTGCTTACTTCTCTGAGGTTCGTATTGAACCTACGGAATAGAAATTTTTGTAAGTTATTTTATATATGTGAATCTTGTACCATGATTTGATGCCGAAATATGCCATATTTTTTTCATTCTAAGATTCACTCCCTCCCTCCTCCCACCTCCCCCCCCCCCCCACACACACTCTCATTTTCGCTTTTCTAAAATCAGCATGTCTCAAATGGCTGGCTTCTCCCTATCCGTGGCATTTTACAATTGCTGTCACTTAGGCTGACTGTCAGCCAGGCAACGGTCAAGATGCAGTTGTCACCCTGCTGCACTGTCGCTGGTGTTTTGGGGCGACACACTGCATCGTGTACCATAACATCAGCATTGAATATTCTGTCTCTCGTGGGCTTTAAAGGGTTGGACTCGGAATATGAAAAACTTTGAGGAGACCACAGACAATTTATTTTACGTATATTTTCCTTTTTATGCCTGCACAGATAGGATACATTATATACATATAAATAAGTATAAAAGAATTCTTTTAATAAAAATAAAATACAAAAAAATTTAAATGTAAGGAATTACTAAGTCCTATTTTAACTGGCAGCATTTTTTTAGTGGTACATAAATTAATAGTACACGTTATGATTGATGGCATTTTAAATTCAATGAATTATATAGTATAACAGGGCAGTGGAAAGAATGCTTCTGAATTCAAAACCAGATGACATAAGATGGCATTAACTGAAAAGGCATATTCACTCAATTTCCACAGTCTGCACCATCAATCAATTTTGAGAAGAAAATGGAATTTTAAAAATTCTCTCAGTCTCCTATGTACCCAAATAATAGAAGAATAAAACAATGTGCCAGATGCCAGCATAGATCAGCCCCTCAGCCTTCAGCATCTCACTATAATTATTGGATACAAGCCAACCAACCTTCTGGATCACAGAGAGGATAGGTGAGGGGCTCAGAGATCAAAGCCAACACGTAGCTCATCTGAAGCTCATGTAATATACCTCACTGGAAGGAGGCACAGGGGGATAGAATGTCAGAAGAGTGAGAATATTGAAGGGTCTTTCTTAGTCCCTGAGGTCTTCTTTGGACCAGGAAGCTTTGCTGGATAGACATATATCACGGCTCTGCATATTACATCTCTCTGTGCTCCCTCAATATGAGTTGTATGTGAGTGTGTGAAGTTGATGACCAAATATAAATCAGAGTTATTTCTGTTGACAGGAATAAAGTTAGACCATCCAGACATACTCAGAGCCAATATCTGCTTTCATGTTTTTTCAAAGTTATAAGGAAAAGATGTCTCCCATTATTATGACCGTCTCGTCAGAGCTAAGATGGAGCCAATTCCGTTCCACCTCGGTTCTTTTCTCAGCCAAGAATGGAAACCATACTGTGATAAAACATTGACAAGGGAGAGGTCCAGATAAAAACCTCCCAGTCGATTTAGACGCAGCTGGTTGAAGACTCCCTTCAACCCCACCCTCTAACTCCCTGCTGAAGGAATCAGTTTTTCCTTCAAAAATTATGTTTCTTGTTCCTCACCACCCAGCTCCACCTCCTAACCTCTCTCTCTAGGCTCCATTTCAGCAAAGTTCATAGAATCACAAAAAAAAAAAAAAAAAAAAAAAGTTTAATGTACACAGACTCATGCCAATTTTGGGGTCTCTCTATCAAAAAAATATACACAGATATGGGAAATAGCAGGTTTATAGATGACTCAGATGTATAAAGCCGATTCTAGTTACACATTCTTAGGAGACAATTCCTTTTCTGGCCCTTTGAAAGCTACACGTCCATCGGCCTTCGCTCTGGATCCAGGAAGCTTGTTTCAGTGCTGAGTCAGGCCACTGGCTCATGAGGCTAAGGAACAATTCTCTGGCTAGCGTCTCCCTGCAATGAACTCCCTTTTCTGCACCCTCAAAAGTTCCTTGAGTTTGGAGACTTTCTCTCCTGCTTGCTTTATGCAACCCCAGTGTCTATTTGGCACTGCATACTTTCTGGATCTATAATTTTTCTGAAAGCTGTAGCATTCTTAAAAACTCTTCTCCCATCCCAGAGCACCCCCTTTTTCAAGTTCTTGGGGCTCTTGTCTTTGGAGCTCTCTCTCCACACTCTTCTCCTAGCCTAGTCTCATCCTAGGCAACATTAGCAACAGAACCTGATGTAGCAACCTTTCAGTTCTGTGTTGTCATGCCCCGACTAAAACCATTCTAAATTGCAGAAGATTTTGGGTCGGGAAGCATTAAAGTTGCTTTGAGTGGCAGAGTGGTAACACAGAAAGCACTGGCTTGGGAGGTGGAGCTCCTGGGTATGGTCAATTTTCTGTTACTACCTGAGCAAGTGACTTGGGTAAGTTTTTTAATGTTTCGTGCCTCCTCCTCTGTAAAATGAGGCTATCAGACAAAGCTATTGGATTCCTTTCCAGGGACAGAATTCTGTGACTTCGGATTTAGATGGAAAATTTTATGGCAAACTGGACATAGGACTAATTATTTGTTTTGATGTTGAAGGATCCATCATTTCCCTGAAATGTCTTCTGTTGTTTATTTCTATTTTCAAGAGAGGCTACATGTATTTATTTCGCTGAAGTGTGGAGAAAGTCCAGAGACAAACAAGTTAAAATAAATTTTTCTCTCTGCAGGACTTTTCAGAGCCTTTAAATTACAAATATGCTATGAATCTCCAGGAAGGAGATCAAGTGTTACAAAACTATGCAAACATATTTGAACAACTATTTCTTTTTGTTCCAACACCATTTCCCATCTTATAGACATAGGGTTCTACATAAGGTATCTTGAAGAATGGTACCCCATTACTTAAGAGAAATTGTCAAAATTGCAAGCATCAATAACGTTATTAGAACACTGAATACTATGATACTGAAACATTTTAATACTGACACATTTTAAAAGGTTATTTTGAGGTTTATTTTGGATGTGGTTCCTGCCAATGTCAACTTCTAAATTTTTTTTAACGAGATGCTTATTTAGTTCCAATAGGTAGGGTAGAAAGCTCACTTGATGTCTGCAGTGATCTTAACCCTCTTCCTACTCCAGTCCCAGCCAAGCATGCACTTTTCTATTCTGCATTCTCATCCTCACTAAAACAGACTCTTCTAAATGCAAACTGAGCCTGTACGCTGGAATGGCTTAAATCTAAGGAATCCAAGCCTCTATGTTTCACTGCCAAGTACTGTTCCCGAAAGTTCACTGATCTTTGAAATCAGCTAGCCCTTAAACCCGTTGAAGGAGGTCAAAAGAGTTAAAAGATTCCAGATGGGGCCAGAGGAGCCTCTCCAATTTCTTCCGCCTCTGTTGCTCATTCAGGGTGTGACCTGTACAGGTCACTAAATCTCTATGTGCTTTCAACTCCCCATTTATAAAATTTGGCTGATACATATTGATTTCTAGGATGTTTAGAGATACTTGAAATCACTACAAAGAGCAAATTTCCTACCTGAGTTTTGTGTTATTACCAGGGGAGGCCACAGGCACAACAATCAGAAAGCAGCAAAGGAAAGAAATTGCAGAAATTGAGCATATCAGGCTTTCTTAGCTCTGGAGCCCCTGCTCCCCAATTAAATCTGCACAGTCACATCGGACAACATCTAGTTTATAAAGGCAAATATTTAATTAGTGGGACTCTAGGACTGGCAGTGCAACTTCTAACACATGTAACAAGATACCCTCAGCTTGAGAAGCAAACCCTGTAAACTTAAACTACTGCGAAATTATAAAGTTTAACATAAAAATGGAAAATCTTTAAATAGCTGTTTTGTGCAATGTTCTTAACAGACAAAACTGCAACACAGTGGAACCGTGTAACTGCTAGCAGCAGGCACTCCAGGAAGATAAAATAAACTGGCTTTATGGACCCAAGGAATTGATTTTTAATGAGATTCTGCTTGGCTGTAACGGCTTCCTGAGAGAGTGATCTAAGTTTTCCATGGTCTCTGGTATACAGTTATAAGGTGCAGAGAAAGGACTTGGCTAAACAATGTTCAAGCATTTGCCATTTTAGTGTACATGATTAAATAAAACAAGGATGCTAAGACACACTCCAGAAAGTATATGTGCACATGTATGTATGCTCATGCATATGCTCCTATACCTCCAGACACTTTTCCTGAGACATTACTTGCGTATATATTCTGAATTTTATGGGACTAAAGCCTTTGAAGTTATATGGATATATTTTTCCACCAGAGCATAAGGACCCCTAAATTATTAAATAGACTTGACTGATTCTTTCACACTCTGTAATCTAGGTTTTCTGCTGATATTTATGTTTGCATGTAGAGCAGTGGACAGGGACAATGATAGGTATAGGTCTAGATAGAGAATGCTGTAGATAACAGGCACTATAGAATGGAGAAAGTAGTGTAGCACACTGGTTAAGAGCTTCAGTTTTGAATCTTGCTTTACTACTTCCTAGCTGTGTGTGATTTGGTGTGTTAACTAACTTCTCTGAGCTCCAACTTTATCTTCAATAAATGTGGATAAAAGTATCTATTTCACGAGGGCATATTAAAGATTAAATAATGCAGAGACATAACAATTTAGATGAATCTTAGCAATATAAAGTGAAAAAAGTAAATCCCAAAAGATTATATATAACACATTTTTTTCATAAAGTTAAAGCTAAGTAACATTTAAATCTATATGTGTAAGAATTTACATAGCATTAATAAATTATATGTAAAAAAAGCAATTATGAACACAGGGTTCAGGATGATGGTTAATTTGAATGTGGAAGAATGGGAGATAGGATTATAAAACTAGATAATAAGTTATGGTCAAGGTGCTAGTTTGTGTTTGGATGTTGGGCTTGCAAGTACATATAATGAATAACTAGCTAACTAAATAAAACTATCCATACATAGACCAATGATAAGAATGTCATGAATTAAGAATATGACTAATCCAAATCTATGTACTGGAGACTCAAAGAAAAAGAGAGTCAAAAGAGATAATATGTAATAAAGTGATTAGCACAGTGCTTGGTACAGAGTAAGCACTTAAGAAAATTTTAGGTAGCTGGCTAGAAATTTCTACATAAATCCACAAACATTCTTCTCCTTAATGAGTTTAGCTTCCCCAGCATCATCAGTTTCCCTTTATTTTCCTTATTTCCTCTTTCATTTATTTTTCCCCAGTGGCATATTCTGTATTTCCAAAATCCTTAACTTTTAAATTTTTAATTATATGCAATTATATAATGTATATAATTATATGCATATATATAATGTATAATTTATATGCAATACCAGGTACAGGTCTTTGGTGGTCAGTTTGATGTATTTTGTCAATTGTATTCACAAACACAACCACTATTCAAAACAAGATAAAGAATATTTCCATCACCCCAAAAAAGGTCCTTTGTGACTCTTTCCAGTCAATTACCTCCTGTCAGCAGCAACCTCTTATTGGCTTCTGACTTCTATCATTGTAGATTAGTTTTGCCATTTCATGGACTTCATATAAATGGATTATATAGTATATACTCTTTGATAATCAGCTTCTTTTGATCAATCTAATATTTTTTGAGAGTCTTCATATTGTTGCGTATGTAGCAGTAGTTCATTTTTTTTTTTCATTGCTGGGTAGCACTGTGTTGTATGAATATACTACAACTGATTATTTTTTCTCCTATTGATGGACATTTGAGTTGTTTCCAATTTGGAGCTATTATAAGTAATGCTGCTAAACATTCTTGTATGATTATTCCTATAGACATATCTTTTGATTTCTCTTGGGTAATACTTTGGAGTGGAATTGCTGAGTTGTAGGGTAGATGCCTGCTGATCTTTTTGAGAAACTGCCAGTTTTCCAAAGTGGTTGAATCATTCCAAATTCTTAAGTTTCTAACATCCAACTCCATTGAAAACTGATTAAGTAACCACACTGACAATGACCATTTGTGTCAGGTCCATGTCTTTTACCAACTCCAAAAGGATTCCCAGGCCAGGAAAATAAATATTTTAGAAAAGATATGAATGTAAATGGCAACAGATGAATTTAGACTTGTCTGATGGTGGAATGTACAAAATCAGAACAGCAAGAAAGCATTTCAGATTCAGGCCATAACATGAATCATTTTTTAAAATACTGCATGGGTGAAGTGTGAGACTAAATCATAGGTTCCCAAGCTGGATGGATGCCCGCTTTCTGCTCTTGGCATCAAGAGACAAACCCAATAACCTTTCTGGGGAATGGATGAGTGACCGATGGTAGGGACACTAATTGCCTTCCATTGGCTAGTTGATTTGGCTGTAAAGAGAAAGTCCTGCCCTAGCCCCAAAGAGCTTACATCTGTTTCTCATACAGCTCAGCCACCCATGCTGCTTCAACCATCCCCTACTGCTAACCAGGCTACCAATTTATTGATTTTCTCTGCCCTTTTAAAAAGATGAAAGTTCCTAAAAGCTTTTTGCATGCAAGTATGCGTGTTTGTGTGGATGCACATGTGTGTGTTGCTGACAGCAATGGTTTAGGTTAACAAACTAAGCAGCAGCTAGGGAAGCCATCCGGTTTGGGGGTTTGTTTTGTTTTGTTTTTTTTTTTAACCAATTACTCTAGGATCCTTACCCCCTGTGGTGGAGCTGGCAGACACATAACAGAATGTGATGACAACAACTTAAAGATAATTAGTTGACAATGACTTGAGACCTCATTAACCCCTTTAACACCTCATAGTTAATGATTAAAATAAAATGCTTGGAGATCTTTAAAGAACGTCTTGTCTTACTACCAGTAATTGTTTAGGAATAGCTAGAATATTGAATATTTCTTTGATATGCCTTCCATTAACAGCGATTATCCAAAAGCATCAACAAATATTAACCAAACAGGTTATCATTATTCCGTGTATATCAAGGGATGGAGAATTTGTACTTGTACCTGGAAACCTATTATTTTGCTTCTTTCTGAAACACACTCCCTCTCTCAGTCTTTTTAACTGAGTGATGTTCGAAGTTCTTTTTTTTAAGTTAGCCTCTTTGTTCCCATAAATAACAGGGATTGATAGTTAACTGTGATTTTTACTGGAATCACTCCAATTAGGGGGTTAATGACTCGAGAATTCCACCATGAGAATTCAAAGGTGTGTAGATGTTTAGATAAATCTGGAATATTTCACAAATCTGCTAGCCTCAGGCTCCAGTAAACATACAATAGTTCTCATTTTTCTTGATAGGTCTTCAATAAGTGTTTAATTGATAGATGAATTGATGCTGAGATTTTATAACCTTTCAGAATTTGTTTCACCCTGTCTCTAAAACAGACACCATTTAAACCACTAAAGCAAAACCCAGTGGTTCTATCCTTTGTTCCTAAATATTTCTTGGGAAAGAAGTTTCAGTGCTTCTAGGACAATCCAATTATACTACATATTAAATTGCAAACATCAGACAAAATTCTAATGTTTGAGAAGGTTTAAAATAAGATTTATTTTGATTATAAAATGTTAATAGCCTATAAAGCTATAATCTTCATATCGGTTGTACTACTTAGACATGTAAGCAGTTGTACTATGTAGACATTCCGACCATTTATTTGATGTGAAAGTTTCAAATTAATGATGCAAATACAACTAAGTTTGTCCACTTTCAGGACAGCAGTCCTTAACCTTTTTTGGATCGCAGACTCATTTGTTAATATGGTAATACTATGAAGCTTCCAACCCCCCAAAAAGGCTCTAGTCACACACCAAATTTAATGGATTTTCAGGGATTGATGGATTCCAGATTAATATTCTCTTATCATCAGTAACAGGGATGATTTTAACCTTCCATTATAACCATGTTGGTGATAATTAATCTATGAAATAATGAAGGAAAGGGAAATGGACCAACTGTGAACAGATCATATTCAAACAGGAATTATGACTTGAGAAAACTATCTTAGAAATCCAAAAGGGGGGAAAAGGTGCCTTGTTATAAAATAAGGGTCAAATGTGCCATGGACATTTATTGAAAAAGATTGATTGATGAGAAGTTATAAGCAAGTGTTTCTTTGTTTTCTTTTTCCTAACAAGCAAAGCAAAAGTTAGAATTTATTATTTAAAAAAACTTTGTGTTATTGATTTCTAGTTTACTTTTGTAAGGTCTGAGAACATACTTTGTTAATTCCAATTTTTGTTAAATTTGTTTGAGGTTTGATTTATGGTTGAGAATACAGTCAATCTTGGAGAATATTCTTATTGCACTTGACTATCTATTTTGCTAATGCTAATGGGGTGTTTTATAAAAGCTAATTAGGTCAAGTTAGTCTTCAGTGTTGTTTGGTTCTTCTACATCTTTACTAATTTTCTATCTACTTGTTATATTAAGTACTGAAAGAGAAGTATCAAGCCTTCCACTATAATTGTACATCTGTTGATTTCTTCTTTCAGTTTTATGAGTTTTGTTCTATGAATTTTTAAAAATAATTAAAATTTTTTTCAGTTACAGTAGGCATACAATATTATATTAGTTTTAGGTATATAATATGGTGATTAGACATTTATATATCTTATGAAATGATCACCCTGATAAATCTAGTACCCATCTGAAACCATACATGGTTACTAGTTATTCGATATTATTGATTACATTCCTTATGCTATACTTTATATCCCCATGACTATTTCGTAACTATCAATTTGTACTTCTTATTTCCTTCCTCTTTTTCACCCCACAATCCCCCTCCCATTTGGCAACCTTCAAAATGTTCTCTATATGTATGAATTTGTTTCTGTTTTGTTTATTTAGGTCTTTAGATTCCACATGTAAGTGAAATCATATGGTATTTGTCTTTCTCTGTCTGACTTAGTCCATTCGGGACAATACCCTCTGGTTCATCCACATTGTTGCAGGTGGCAAGATTTCGTTCTTTTTTATGGCGAGAAATATTCTATTGTATATATGTACCACCTCTTCTTTATCCCTTTATCTATTGATGAACACCCAGGTGGCCTCCATATCTTGGCAGTTGTAAATATGCTGCAATGAACATAACGATTAATATGTCCCATCGAAGCAGTTCTTTGGTTTGCTGAGATAAATAACCAGAAGTTGGGTTACTGGGCCCTACTTTGTCTCTTGTTATAGCCTTTATTTTAAAATACATTTTTTGGTGTAAGTATTGCTTCCCTAGTTTTCTGTTTGTCTGTTTCCATTTTCATAAAATATTTTTTTCTCCCTTTACTTTGTGTGTTTTTTTAAAATCTGAAGTGTTTTGTAGGTAGTATATGTAGGGGTCTTGTTTTCTTATCCATTCAGTCACTATGTCATCTGATTGGAGCATTTAATCCACTTACATTTAAAGTAATTATTGACAGATATGCATTTATTGCTATTTTATTATTCACATTTTTAATCTTTTTTTTCTTCTTAAAGAAATCCCACTAACATTTCTTGTAATATCGATTTAGTGTGGATAAAGTCCTTTAGCTTTTTCTCATCTGGGAAGCTCTTTATCTGTTCCTTGAATCTAAATGATAGCTTTGCTGGGTACAGTAATCTTGGCTGTAGGTCCTTGCTTTTCATTACTTTGAATATTTCATGTCAATCCTTTCTGACTTGCAAAGTTTCTGTTGTGAAATCAGCTGACAGTCTTATGGGAGCTTCTTGATAGGTAACTGCTTTTCTTTTGCTGCTTTTACGATTCTGTCTTTAACCTTTGGCATTTAAATTATGCCAGCATCTTGTTTGAACTTCCTGGGCTTGAATGTCTATTTCCTTTCCAGATTAGGGAAACTTTCTGTCATTATTTCTTCAAATAGATTTTTAATTCCTTGATCTCTCTCTTCTCCTTCAGGTACCCCTATGATACAAATATCAGTATGCGTGATGTCTCAGAGACCCCTTCAACTAGCTTACTATTTTGGAATTTTTTCTTGTTGCTGTTCTGATTGGGTGTTTTCTCTACCTTATGTTCTAAAAAGCTGATTCAATCCTCTGCTTCATCTAACCTGTTGATTTTTCCTAAGGTATTCTTCATTTCAGTTATTGTATTATTTCTGACAGCTTTCTTTTTATGTTTTGTATTCTTTTTTTCTCATGAGTTCATATATTTCCCCTAAGTTCATTGAGGCATCCTTATAACCAGTGTTTTTGAACTCCGCATCTGGTAAGATGCTTGTCTCCATTTTGTTTAGTTCTTTTTCTGGAGCGTTGTTCTGTTCTTTCACGTGAGACATGTTTCTTTTTATCCCATTTTGGCTGTCTCCCTGTGTTTGCTTCTAATTAGGTAGGGCTACTATGTCTCCTGATCTTAGTAGAGTGGCCTTGTATAGTAGATGTTCTCTGGGGCCTCATGGTGCAGTCTTCCTTAGTCTCCTGAGCCGGGTGCTCCAAGTGCATCCCTTATATGGCTTTTGCGTGCTCTCCTGTTGTAGTTGAGCCTTGGTTGCTGCTTGCAGGTCAGTGCTGGGAACTGACCCTTGGGCTGATTGGTTGTGAGGACTGGTCAGTGAGGGGCTGACCCTGTGGAGCAGAGCTCTGGTGCCTGCTCAGCCTATCCTTTGGGTGTGTTGTCCTTGGATGCAGCCCTGGGTAGTGCTATGCCTGGGTCTGAAGCCAGCCACATGTAGTGCCAGCTCCAGGGCCTCCAGGGAGGGGCCCTGCCACAGGCCAAGTTTAGTCACAGCCTGTGCCTTCCCAGTGCCACCTGGCAAGAGTCACCAAGGAATCCACAGATGTCTTCCACCCATGCTAAGCTTGGAGGTTTCTCAAGAGGCCAAACTATGAACAGAGGTTGCCTGACAGTAGTGCTGAGCTTGAGGCTGTTCAGCAGGAAGTATGGGGCACTCCAAGTCCAGATGCTGTTTGTTTGGATTTTGTGAACATTTGAGATTTTAGGAAAGTCTATAGCATGAGTCAAGACAGGAGGTTTGTATGGAAGAGCCACTGGAAATGGCTTGGGTAGGCCCAAAAGTTGGGCAGGGTGGGGTCTCAAAAAATCTCCAGGGCAGGGCAACCAGTGTTAGCCACATTGATGGAGACTCTGATATGGTGCCTGCCTGTGTGTGCAGGCTAAGTGAAGGGAGGGCTCAACAAAGAAACAATGGATTCTGCCAGCACTTCTGCCTGGGAGAAAGCTGCCTCTCCAGCTATCACCCCAAAGCCAGAAAATTCAGTTCCTCTCCTCTGTCACTGGCACTTTCTAAGCTGCTGCCCCAGTGCTGGAGCTCTGAGCAAGTGAGTCCATCAGAGAGTAAGTCTGTGTGTGTGCAGGACCCTTAAGAGAAATGTCTATGACTTGTGTCACCCTCCATCTCACTCAACCACAATCTCCACTGATTTTCACAACCAGAAGTGGAGGAGACTCCTCCATCCTGGAGTACTCGGTGTGAGGCTGAGATCCCTCATTCCTCCAGAGGCACATCCACAGCTGAGATATCCCTCCCAATTCTCAACAGCCACACATGGGTGTGGGACCAGTCTGTCCCATGTCTCCATCCCTCCTATCAGTCTCAAGGTGACCTCTTCTGTATGACCAGTTGTAGGACTTCTGTTCAGCTAGACTTCAGGTGACACCCAATAATGGCTGTTCTGTAATTTAATTGTAATTTTGATGTGGTTGTGAGAGGAGGCAAACATAGTATTTCCCTATTTCACTGGGCAAGTATTTCTTACAACATAATCTATATGACTCCAACAAAATTAGCAGAGATGCTTATTTAAAATGCATATTCCTAGGTTATACATTTAGCCAATTCAATCTGCAACTCCTTTATCGGGAGCTGGGACCTGCATTTCAGTTTAACCAAGCTCCAGGTGATTTTTTCTTTTGTATGTATCCTCAGTGCATAGGTTTTTTTAAATATAATTTTTTACTTTTTAACTACAGTTGGCATACAATATTGTATTAGTTTCAGGTATATAATACAGTGATTAGACATTTATATAATTTATGAAGTGATCATCCTGATAAATCTAGTACCCATCTGACACCACACATATGAGTCTGTATTATATCACTGACTATATTCCCTACGCTATACTTTACATCCCCCTGACTATTTTGTAACTACCAATTTGCATTTCTTCCTTTCTTTTTTCTTTTAATGCCTACAGCACCTGGTATTCCTAGGTGGTTTCCCATCTAAGTACTAACCAGGCCTGACCCTGCTTAGCTTCCGAGATCAGACAAAATCGGGCATGTTCAGGGTGGCATGGTTGTAGACCCAATTCGTTTTTCTTAATCTCTTTCCCTACTTCACTCATCCTCTCAACCCCCCTCACATCTGGTATCCATCGAAATATTCTCTATATCTACGAATTTGTTTCTATTTTGTTTTTTTTTTGGATAAATACCCAGAGGTGGAATTACCGGGCCCTTCTTGGTCTCTTATTATAGCCTTTGTTTTAAAGTCTATTTGTTCTGGTATAAGTATTGCTATCCCAGCTTTTTTTGTTTGTTTTCATTTTCATGAAATATCTTTTCCATTCCTTTATTTTTATTCTGTGCGTGTTTTCTGATCTGAAATCTCTTATATACAGCATATGTAAAGGTCTTCTTTTCTTATCCATTCAACCACCTGATGTCTTTTGGTTAGAGCATTTAATCCATTTACATTTAAAATAATGATTGATAAATATGTAGTTATTGCCATTTTATTATTCATATTTCTTCTCCTCCTCCTCCTCCTCCTTCTCTCCTTCTCCTTCTCCTTCTCCTTCTCTTCTGTCCCTTTAACATTTTCCGTAATACTGGTTTGGTGGTAAACTCCTTTAGCTTTTTCTCATCTGGAATCCAGGTAATTCTTACACAGTTAAGTTTGAGAGTGTCTCTTACACTCTGAATAGCTCTTGTTCTTATGTTTTTTGAAAAGCACTTTATTTATATTAGTATCATTAGTCAGTCAATGTGAATGAATATCTTTCATAAACATCCAGGAAATGCTTTTGATAACTCCAATTTGGATAGTGGATGTCATCAGGGAGAGAGCCCTTGGAAGGCAGCTGCAAACAATTGTCACTCTGCTGCACTTACCATCAGAGTCAGGCCACTTTAGATTGGCCCATCACACTGTTCCATTTTTTGGTACTTAGTCATTTGTTACAATAAAAATTAAGTTACAAGGAAGGAACACTGTGACAGGATAATGGACTCCTGCTCAGAAGAAACCAGCCTGCCTCCAATTCATCATGGCATTTATAGTGCATTAGAAGACATGGCAGTGACAACATCATTCCTTTGGGGCAGGAAGATAAAACCAGATTGAGTGGGGAAGAGGGAATTTACTTCATGAACTTGGCAAGAATGAAATAAAAATAGAATCCAGCGGTGGTTAAATTGCCATGTTCGGCAAAGAACAAGGAAAAAGCTCACAATTTCTGAGACTAACATTCCAATATGTTAAAAAATTAGCTTATTTCACCTTGCATCACATGAGTAGTTTGAGGGTTAAAATAAAATGATTGCCTGAGGAATAACAGAGAGGCATGGAGAAAATGGGCAAAGTTAAGGCAATTTAAAATGATTAAAGCCCACAAAATATTTTGCAAATATAAAATCCTGGAGAGAAGCTTAACAATAATATTTGTCCAATGGACTGGGCCAAAGATATCTATATTCTCTAGGTATTTTAATTGGAGGCCTGAAGTATCATTATAAAATCATAAGAAATCCATGTCTGTGTTCTCATAAAAGTAAAAATGGTTGTTTGATGTTAGAAAGTAGTATTTTCAAATGTAGGAGCTAAAGGAATGTGGCGCTGGGTAGGCATGTCTGCCAATTTAGACTTGGGAACTTAATAACTTTATAGTATTTTTACTATTATACCCTACACTATATTAAGCCTGGGAAAATACTAGCAGGCACCAGGCAACTTAGTATAATGGGAACAATGTCTTAATTCTGAAATTTTTAAGGTAACATTTTTCTAAACTATACTTTTTATTAAAGTAACATTATTTCAAAGATCTCAGATCTTTATCTATCTATCTATCTATCTATCTATCTATCTATCTATTTATTTATTTATTTTGAGAGGGGGTCAGTTTTCTCCTTAATAAAATCTTTAATTCACTTAAGAATCAATTTGAACAAAAGCCTGTGTGGTCTCATTTTCTTTCCCTGTCAATCTGTGTTATTTCCAGGGTGAAAGGTAATTTTGACCATAAACATGGTTTCCATCACACATTTCTAATTTTAACCTATTTGTCTCTGTTTGATTTACATTGGGTCTAGAGCAAATTAACTATTGTGAGCTTTTATTGAAAATTAATTAGGTGGCTAAAGTGCCCATGGCAGACTCTGCCAGTACATGTTTCTCACTGGGTCGCCAGCCTTCTCCAGTTAAAACACCTAGCAACTTAAAAAAATCTATAAAATGAATGATATAATTAGTTCCAGAGTGGAACTCAATCTCTTTGAAATCAGATGCTTTCTTCTAGTGCTGAAGGGCCATGCTATAGCAAGCATTTTATGGTATCAGGGGATTTTCCTGGAGGTAAAGAGTAGCTCATTCTAGCTGAATCACCTCACATGACTTACAAAAGGTGTCCTTGTGATACTCAATATAGCCGCATCTATGATCTGATTCCTAAGTCAAAGCAAGGAGAAATAGGAAAGCTGAGTTTATAATACTGTAAAGATTTTTTTTAAAAAAAGCTACCCAGTTTGGAAAACTGTGTGTGCGTGTGTGTGTGTGTGTGGTGTGTGAGTGAGAGAGAGAGAAAGAGAGAGAGAGAGAGAGAGAAAGAGAGAGAGAGAGAGAGAGAGAGAAAGAGAGAGAGAGAGAGAAGAGAGAGAGAGAGAGAGAGAGAGCGAGCGCCAGAGACAAAGAGACAGAGAGAGACAGAGACAGAGAAAGAGGACTTATACTTAGGACTTATACTTAGGAAAAGCCAGGATGTAAATGTGATTTATTGTAAATAGTTCCACCACATTAAAATGAGTTTTTATTTTCTATGTATGCTGCTTCAAAGAAGAGCTCTGTGGGCTCATAAAAATGCAGAGAACAAATAGGGGCCTCTAAGTCCAATTTATATGCCATGCCCACTGTGCACTGAGACACATATAATCTGTAAAATGTCAGCTTCAAAGTTCCACCGAGATCGGTGTTAACCCTGACCTCTGGCCTCGCCGCCTCTGGCTGGGCCTGCGTGCTTTCTTTACCAGCTGTTTTAGATAAATGTGTTCCATTTTTAAGAGATTGTCTCAGCGTTTTTTACATGAATAGTGGTTAATATTATTAACTCTCACTGGAGGAACCACCTTTTCTAAGAGGGCTTTACAGAGGAACCAATCATTTCATGCCCCATGCAGAGAGTCGTGGATTAATAAATATGTCACTGTACTAAAAATATTTAAACAACACTGGGAAAAAAGAGCAAGGCACATAACAAAAGGAAAGCATATTAGTAGTGTTTCCTGTCAAAATACACAGAGGAAGCACTTTATTTGGACCATTTTCTCCATAAAGAGACATGGCGGGCCAAGATAAACACAGTGAAGGAATCTGGTTTATCCCACTTTGGAGATTGGAGACCATCAGCTCAACCAAAGTTATGAGACCAAAACCAGGTTTTCTCTCTTGAGGCAGCTAAGGAAAGCCATCAACAGAGGCAAAGCAGATAGGCTTAGTGGATCAATACTGCACAGTTAAGCAGTACAAAAAATTTCTTACAGGTTTAGTGGAACAATTCCTTAATTAGGATCAATAAACAGAAAATTCAGAGCAACATATATAAAATTTTAGTGCAGAGGATTTATCCAACCAAGACTATAAACAGAGGTTCCAGTCGGAGTCTAGGGACATTTCTCCATTTCAACAGAACAAAATAAATCCTGGATCACTGTTTACTGAGAGCTTCCTGGATGCAATGTAGTTCTTGATGTGGAGTGAGTTTAAGACATAGAAAAAGGGTAATGTCTACTCACCTAAAGCATTAACCTTCTAGGATCAAAAAGCCAGTCAAACTTCACAGGGATGAGCGTTGTCATCAGGAAGAGCAATTACACATGGACTAAAATTATGATAGAGCCTGAAGCACATACAGTGAGCTTTACTGAGGGAGATATGCCTCCAAATCGACTCTTATTAGAAATTGATCAGGCTCAGATTAGCAGCTAGGAGATGGAATGCTATGTGTTTGCTAAGGGAGACAGAGGGTAGAAAGGATACAAAACAAAAATAGATCAACTTTTGGTATGAAACATGCAGTGTGAACCTCCTGAAGACGGGGAAGTGGGCCAGGGGACCAATTTAATTCACTCCTGGTCAATTTTTTCCAGCTGTCTGTGTCCCTCATCTAGAAATTCTGGCTGGTACCCATTTTGACAAGTCATGGAACTATGATTTGTGATACATTCAAAATTTAAGATGATGACAGAAAACATTACGAAACCCTGAAATTAACACAACACTTTCAAATCCATATGCATTTGAAATAAGATCCCAAATTCTCACTATTAAACTTTATGTACTAGGACAGTTTGGAATCTTTTCATGTATAGAGACTGACATCATTTAGAGTGAATAAGCCACAGTTAGCATCTTTTTTAAAATGAAAAAATCTTCAAACTAGATAACACTGTCAAAAACCACTAAAGAAATTATTTCAAAAGGGTGGATATGCCTACTCTACAATATCATGTTATTTAAATTTGGCACTCCTAAATGTTACCCAAAAGTATTAACTCTATACCAGGTAAGAAGGTTGTTTTTGAAATCAATCCTGTAGAATTGTCCCTTTTAAGTGGCTGCTTTCATGAACCAGCCAGTATTTATATATTATTATCAAGATAATACCCTAACTTACCCCACAAGGGTGTTTGAGAATTAATTAATGTTTGCCAAGTTCTTTGAGCTCTATAGATGAAAGGTGGGTAGAAATGCTAAGTAGTATTATTATCTTCATCTGCATTTGAACTTGCCACTTATAAGGCAATCTTTTATTTTTAAGATAATAATCTCTTTGGGGAGAAAAGACAAAGATTGCTTCATGTACAATCGAACTCTCATAAAGAGGACAGGTGTGATTATTAGGATTTGGCGTAAAGAATAGATTGAAGCAAATGGCAAACTTCAAAAGAATGTATTCCCAACTCCCGAGATCTCTCTTAGGAGTCACACAAGTGTCAAGTTCATCCTATGATTCCTGCTGAGATATGGTTAAATGTAAAAGCCAGGACCAGTGGGTATTTTTGTGGCAGATAAATAACGACCTCTTTGCTGCTAGGTGTTCTTGAGATCCACAAGCTGCTTACTGAAGAGAAAGATGCTCCCTTAATCTTGCCAAGAGGTTAAAAGACAATACTGAGAAATTGATTTGACTAAACCAGTAGGCTAAATTGGCTTGATTTAGGAATGGATTTTCTCTGGGGCCCAACTCTAACTTTAATCCCGGTCAGTGCAGTGCGAATGGTTGCCTTAGTTCTCCATGGGCCCATCCAAGAGTGTGTGGGACTCTAGTGAAGAAGGAGCAGTGCAAATCTCAGGAGCCTGAAGAACTCAAGAAGCCTTCTCCCTGTTTCTCTATAGAGTATGCACTTCTCACAGATAGGGAATGGGTCTTAGGTACAGAGCTGGTGAAGGAGGAACTGACGTAGCACTGATGATGAGCCAGGGGTGCTTGCCTATACGAAGAAGAAGGTTACCCCTAGAAATGTGGTTTGAAATTTCCCTGGCAGTTTATAAGTTAGTCCTTCTGTAGAGAAAACCAGAGAAACTTTAAATTCAACTCATTTTTATTCTTGCCCTAAATGAAAGGCTTGCCTAATCAACGATTTCCCTCTCAAAAACTGACATATATAATTGCCAATCTTTTACCATGGTTTTAAAAAATCATTCTTCTCTGTGTCTTTACCTCTAAGATTGAACTTTTTCATCTAAAGATAGTTGGAATTATTCTGGAGTGTTAGCAAACAGGTTTTAGATTGACCAACTTATATCCAAAGGATAAACCATCAGAGTCTAACAGCTCCCTCGGGGAAGGAAAGGTGTCTTTTTCAGCTTATGTTCATCAGCATCTGGCATAATTTTGCACATAGCAGAGACAGGAAAGAAGGAAGGAAGGAAGGAAGGAAGGAAGGAAGGAAAGAGGAAGGAAGGAAGGAAGGAAGGAAGGAAAGGAAGGAAGGAAGGAAGGAAAGAGAAGGAAGGAAGGAAGTGTTTGTACACAGGTTTAGCTCACTTTCAATAATTATATCTTGTATTCATTGAGCATTTACTGTGGGCCAGCTACCATCTAAGCACTGAGCATATACTATCTCATGAAACCCTCCCAATAACCCCTTGCAATGGGCACTTCATTTCACAATGAAGTTGAAATAAGCAATTCCATATTACAGAGGAGGAAACTAAGGCTTAGGAAGTATAGAATGCTTGCCCAAATTTGCCTAACTAGGACGTGGCAGAATCAGATTAGAAATCAGTGTGACTAGGCACTTTTATGCGAGAAACAGCGAATTGAAATACCAAATTCTGTCTTCATCATGCCCCTGAAACAGAGTGTGCAATGAGGACACTGCAAAGTAGAGCATATTTTAATGCATCAGAATATTTGCTATGCACTAAAAACAAACAAACAAACAAAAACCATTTTTTTTTTAAAGCATCCACCTTACAAATTAAGGATGTGAAGATTCTGAAAACATCCAAATTCCACTGTGGCCAAGAGAAAAAGTTTGGCAACATGTGTTAAATTTTCTTTGAATATTTTGACCCTATTGACCTATCTCAAACACATCTCTTGTCCTCAGGCAGTTCTGAAAACTCAGTCCTGAAGTCCACCATATGCTTTCAAGTTTATCAGAATTACTCCTGATCATGAAGCAGATATATTCCAGCCTGTGCGCAAATAACTTGGAGCACTGGCAGGCAATTAGATAGAAAAGAAACAGGCTATTAGGCAGTTAAGCTGCTTTTAGAACCCCTGCACAGAATATACGGAGCTCTTAAAAAATCACTTAAGTATCAACATGCTGTAGGAGTGGCAAACACTCACTAAGTTTGTTTCTAGAAACCAAAAAAAGAATACGCCTTATGGCTTTGTTTTTTAATCCACAAAGCTAAAAGAGACGATTTAAAAACAAAACAAAACATTTTCTCTCCTCCTCTAGTAGCACCACTTGAAACCATTTTTCTTTACTTTTTCTGTTGGTCCAGTGCCCTGCTAGTCTGTCCTCATTCATCCAGCAGGGGTCACTGTTGCCCACATACTTTTAAAAGGCTCCTTTGCCTGTCTACGTTCTCTACCAAGGTTTTTTTCTAAGGCCGCAGAATGAAGAAATACCAGCAAAGACAACAGGACTGAGACACTAAGAAGAATCTGTGGTTTTGGAGGTGGGATTGCAATATTGGAAAATGGATACTTTAATAATGATTCTGTGTATGAACAGAAGGCTTTAAGTCTGTATTTATTCTCAATTTCTCGGAAAAATTGGTCAGACCCTATTGCATAATTATTACTCAGTTTCGCTCTTGCTGTTAAACCTGAGTATGTGCTGCCTCTTTTCTGTGTGTCTTTATGAAGCTGGGCAAATAAGAAAAGGGAGTCAAGCTGCAAGTCTTTCTATGTGTCTAGACTATATTCTCAGGCAGACATTTCATCAGTGTTGTTCAGCCAGGCCTCAGTGATGGCTCCTCGGTAGAGCAATGATGGTCCAACCCGGTGTGTCTTGAGTGACTGTAATCTCCGGTAGAAGTTAGTCTTTAGCTATAGCAGCTTTTTCCGTCAAGAACTCAAGCCAAGTTCTCATGGGCTGTTTAGACCAGATACTGAGTCTGTGAGCATGTGAAAGGGGTGCTGGGGAAGGGCATGGTCTTCCAGCCTCCGCACACTTCAGGGCCTTCTCCTGAGGCCACAGGCACAAACCAAACAGGAAACAGCCTGACTCATGGCCAGGTTCTGTCACCGTGGAAGGCAGGAATGGGGTTCTGATACTGAGGAAAGTGGTCTGTTGAGGGTGGGATTGCATCAAAAGGACACACGAAAAACAAAGCATCCCTTTGGACTTCTCTAAGCTTCTCAGCGTCTGAACACTGATATTTAAATCAAATATTTAAAAGACTCACTTTTATTCTGCTTCCTCTATATTATCATTTTCTTTTTAATGTGCTAGACTAAACGACAACAACAACAACCACCTTATTTTTTGGCACAGTTTCAAGTTCCCAGCAAAACTGAGCAGCACATCCAGTTGCCATACATGCCCACCCCGCACTCACACAGCCTCCCGCCACTGCCAACATCCCCACCAGAGTGGCACATTTGCTACAATCAATGCACTTACATTAACATATCACTATCATTCCAAGTCCATAGTCAACATTAGGGTTCACTTTTGGTGGTGTGCATTCTATGGGTTTAGGCAAATGTATACTGCCAGGTAGCCACCATTTTAGTATCATGTGGAATATGATACTAAAAATCCTGAGTCCCACCTAGTTATCTCTCCATAATTATTCCCTGGTAACCACTGATCTTTTTACTGTCTTCAAAGTTTTGCCTTTTCCAGAATGTCGTATAATCGAAATTATACAGTATGTACCCTTTTCAGATTGGCTTTTTTCAATTAGTAATATCATTTAAGTTTCTTCCGTGACTTTCACGGCTTGGTAGCCCATTTCTTTTTAGCACTGAATAATATTCCATTGTGTAGATGTGCCATAATTTGTCTATCCACTCCCCTACTGAAGGACATCTTAATTGCTTCTAAGTTCTGGTAATTAGGAATAAAGCTGCTGTAACATCCATGTGCAAATTTCTGTGTGGACTTAAGTTTTCAACTTGTTTGGGTAAATATCATGTACAGCGATTGCTGGACGGAATGGTACACTTGATACCTTTTTAACACGGTCTGCACAATTGTGTCAAAATTTTACCTTCGACATTACAGAACAAATGCTTTTTCACAGTTGCCGCATGCATTCAGGTGATGGATGCACTGCTCCCTCTGCATCCTGATTCTAGCATCAGTTTCTGGAGAAGGGCCGTGTCCTAGCGGTAACTGTCAGAGGAGAAGCAACTGCAGAGGAGGCTGTAGGCAATGTTGATTCTTCTTCATTTGGAGATATAAGGTGGGTAGGTGTTTTCATAAGTTGTTTCTCCAGAAGGAGACCAAAGCATACACAATAAAATACATGGTTTATAAGGCTAGGGTTTCCAAATGCCTGTTGCTCATGTAAATTGAGGCTGTTGAATTAGGTTAGTTTCAATTTCACATTCTGGAAAAAAAAGATATAATATTGTGTTGAAATGGTGATGTGCACGGGGGGTGGGGAGTGCTTATCGAATAATTTGATGCCAGATTTGATTCCCAGCATTGGATGCTTGTCAAAAGGAGTTGGAATTTTCAAAGTATGCACTTGACACTTTTGACCATATGGGCTTGTCCTTGGTGCTGATGGTTATAGCGGGGTGGGTAAGCCAGATGCAGACTGGGAGCTATCAGCCTACAAGTGCAGCCCTGCCTTTACTCCTTCTAGGTGGAGTGGTGCCAGCCTATATCTTTGCTTTGTTTATGCTGATGTGGTCTCTCGGTCATCAACATCTTTTTCCTGACTGACTGACAATTTTTTGATTTGCATCAAATAGTTTTTCAGAAAATAAACCAACTCCAAATTATTTTGATGGTTGAGGTAACATGCTGAATGTATAAATGCAAGTTTTCCAGTAACTCCGGGTGGGTGAGCTCCAGTTGCATGGATGAATTTGTATTCTAGATATGGTTCGACCCACCATTTCAGGAGTGCTAGGGAACACCAAGAAGCTAGAGACAGCTATAGGATATTGATTTTAGGTGATAAATAATGTTGGCAGAGGATATAGTTCATGAGGACTGACATATGTTTGATGCATTTCCTTTAGCGCTCCTGTTTCTTAGAACAGACCCAAGATAAACACGTAGTCCTGGAGCCACACAATTGGGAAATGACACCGAATGATTATGTCTCCACTAAGCAGTTGATGAAGTAGCCTGTATTCGAAAGCCATTTTAGAATTCCAGAAAAATAAGGCCCAAAGGGACATGGAGGTTAGCCTATCAGTGCCGTCACTTCCACATGATCTCTACAGTAGTCCCTCCTTATCTGTGGCAAGACCCAGGGGATGCCTGAAATCACAGACAGTCCTGAACCCTATATTTATTATGTTTTTTCCTATATGTGCGTACCTATAATAAAGTTTAATTTATAATTTAGGTACAGGGAGAGAGTAACAGCAATGACATAATAAAATAGAACAACCGTACAATGCTTATGTGATGAGATTAAATGAGGTATTCAGAATGGTATGTAACTTAAAGCTCATGAATTGTTTATTTCTGGAATTTTCCATTTAATATTTTTGGGCCATGGTTGACCACAGTCAACTGAAACCATGAAAAGTGAAATCACAGATAAAGGGGGAACTACTATCCTTCTGTCTTCAGGTAACCATGTAACTTTACTTCTACTGGTGGGTATTTTCAAGCCTCCCTAAATCAGATGCTCTACAGCTTATTTTTCCTGTTCCTTCCAATTATTCCACTGGAATATCCTTTAATTGATCAGCTTTCAAAATTATTTGGCTTTTTATTTTGATCAATTCTTAAGGGCTGAGCTATATAGAGAACACATAGAGAGACCTAATAACAATAATTAACTACCTATATAGGTATGTTCCTGAAGAGTTAAAAGAAGAAAGAAAGAAAGAAAGAAAGAAAGAAAGAAAGAAAGAAAGAAAGAAAGAAAGAAAGAAAGAAGAAAGAAAGAAAGAAGAAGGAGAGAAGGAGAGAAAGAGAGAAAGAGAGAGAGAAGAGAAGAGAGAGGAGAGAAGAAGGAAGAGAAGGAAAGAAGGAAGGAAGGAAGGAAGGAAGGAAGGAAGGAAGGAGGAGGAAGGAAGGAAGGAAAGAAAGAAGGAAGGAAGGAAAGAAGGAAAGAAGAAAGAAAGTGTCTAATGCCCTAAGGAAATTTGCTTTGGGGAAGCACTTTCTTTTTGGCAAATAATGATTTCATTTAGTTTATTTAATATTTTCTAATGGCGATTGTTGCCCAGTACTGCATTAGGAGGATTAGTGAGTTGAGCAGGACATAGTCCCTGCCCTACTGGTGTTCCCAGCGCCAGCGGGGAGATAGGACGGGTCCATGTGATGTGGGGGCTGTGATGGAGGGGCGTGAGGGGGACAGCATCTTCGCCTCTCAGCCTGGAGTTCTACCCCTGAGCTGCTTCTCAAAATAACTTACTCAAGGTTTTTGAGTAAGTTACTCGAAAAAGAAAAACAAAAGTGGGAGTAAGGCACATCAACAATGGGGGCAGAAGACTCAGAAAAGGATCTCATGTGTCTTGAATGACATGAGCAAAAATACTGACATGGCTGGTAACCAAAGGGCAAGGAGGAGAGTTCAAAAGAGATGAGGCCATGGAAGTTCCTGGGAGCCCATCGTGGGGCTCGGACCCTCCACTGTAGGTAATGGGGAGTCATGGCAGGGTTTTAAGCAGAGGTTTTTTGTTGTTGCTGCTGAGTTTTCCGATGGTTACATGGGGGATCATGACTTGGAGGGAGCAAGACCAGAAGCAGGAAAATTGAGAAGGCTTTGTCAAAGGTTCAGGACCGAGACGAGGGCATGAATTAATGAGTCCCAAACAAGCTACATGGGAAAATTCTTTTAAATGCGAATACGTTGCAGGGCACTCCACGTTTGTCCAGTGGATAAAGGCACTTTGGGAGGGCAGAAAACCTAGTGCACCACATGTATCGGATCTCACCTGGAAGCTCTCCCTCTCACCACTGAGATCAAGACCAGAGGCCACCAACTACTGGGTGTATTTTAGGAAACAGAGACAGGCCCTTCTTCTTACCATTTTCCAGATCTGCTCGCTGATGCTGGAAAACCCTTTAGTACAAGAATTAAAGATAAAACACCCACACGAGCCTTTTATATTTACGAGGATTTTTTTTGGATATTAATGAATTTGGGCAAGATCATAGATTGAATAATCTGATGTCAGACCTGTGCTGGTTATTTCTGTTTGTCTCTCCACATGGACTTTGTGTCCCAGGAGGCTGGCCACTGTAGGCAGCACCACCACATTTCTTCGTTGTAGCTCCTGCCAGATCTTCATAAGGGCTCTGCCATCCTTGGGCCCTTGGCATTGGGGTGGGAACATTGCCCTGCTGGTGATAGTCACTGGGTGCTCTCCCATCCCTCACTGATTCCCTTTACCTTCCCATGTCTTGCTAAATAGCTCCTTCATTTAATTCTCCTTGGTTAACTCTTCTGACAGTTTCCTGCCATTCTCCTGCTGATACTCGTCCTTTCCTGCATTTGTAATTACTTTGGTAGGGAAAAGACACTGAGCCCCTGAGCATAAGGTAGCCGTGGAGAAAGGAAGAGTTTTCTGGGGTCATAGAAGACCTCATTTTCACCTATTCTAGGGCTGTCTGACTGCCCATCTGCCTGGCTCCTCCTTTGCCTCATGTTTATGCTGTTTGAGGGAAAGCTACCTTTACAGGTCTGGTTTAAGTCTATGTTTTTAAAAATTCTGAATTGATTCATAAGCTCCAATCTGTAATTCATAACCACCATCGATAGGTATTTCTTGTCTAAGCATATAACTCAGTAGACTCACATCGATGGAGGAAAACGAGAAACATACAGATGTCATTTGAAGTTGGGCACATTAGCAATCTTCAAGGGTTAAGAAACAGCCACACGCTGTGCCTCAGGTACAGTAGGTTTACCAGAGGTTTTCCTTTGTGCTTAAACAATAAAGTAGTTGGTGGTCTGCTGGCTACAGCCTGTTACACATTCCTTGGTTTTATTAGGATAACCATAAGCCTCAAAGACCCACCCTGATGTCAGTGGCAGGTTTTATAGAACACTCACAAGTTTCTTCTTGTTGTATTCAGGGGTATATAAAGTGTGAGGCATAATAGGTAACAGGTTGGAAGACCAGTTGAGGGCCGACAAAAGCCCCTGTTCCTGACGTGAATATTTAATAACTCCTCATTACAGGAAAAGGTTGACTACCAGATGCCTGTTACTACGGCTCCAGAGCCCACTAAACCTTGAGTTCCTCCAGGAGCAGGAGTGTGTTTTGGCAGTTCCCTCTGCCATTCAAACAACCTGGAGGTCAGGACGTGCCCATTTGATGTAGGAACGCCGGGGAGGAGTGTTTGCTGGAAACATCTCATCTGTTATTCAGCTGCCAAGTGGCTAATTACTTCTGATAGAGTGACTTCCTGAGTTTAAAAGTTTTTTTGATAAACTCAAAAGCATTGCAACAAATGTAAACCGCATTGGCGTGTTGGTATTACTAAGACGCCATTATAACTAATTATTAGTTATTAGTATAACTAATGGGCCATTTCAGGATGTATATTTGTAGAGGTCCCTGAGATCATCACCTGAGTTTGAACTGTAGTTAATTGGCATGACAGTGACCTAGCTCTGCACCCCTGAGCTAAAAAACACCCTCGCAATTTGTCAGGTTCTAGATGCTGTCGTTTGTCCAGCTGTGTTTTGACCACAGCTAGTCTGGGAATCGAATTGTTTCGCATTTCCATGGCACATGAAGTTTCATAACAGAAAGCTCATGTGGCAGTCTCATGCCTCAACTCCCTGGGGCATGAAGGAGAGAAGGGTCTATTGCTGTTCAGCCTTGCACCATATGCTCCCATCTTTCCTAGCATGCTCCATGGCCCCGAACTGACAATGTTGTGCCCCTGTCCCCATTCAAACTCCCTGTGTAAAGGAGGCTAATGTTTCCAGAACAACTGTTATTTAAAACATTTTTACCCAATATTTTAATATATAGGATAAGTCTATTGAGTTGGCCTTAAAAATCTGAATCCAAGCACCTCTAAATTTTAATAACGAATGATTTGAAATGCTTTTGTTGTTTTCCCTCTTTTAAAAAATATTTTCCAAAATGGAACTAGCTATGCGTTACTCTCCCACTTAAATCCCTGGCTTTCTGTTCCTATCAAAATCAAATATGAATGGCCACTATGGAAACAGTATGACACAGCAATTCCGCTTCTGGGTATATGTTCAAAGAAATCCAAAACAGTAATTAGGAAGACATACGCACCCCTGTTTATTGCAGCATTATTTGCAGTGGCCACGATATGGAAGCAACCTAAGTGTTCATTGATAAACGAATGGATAAAGAAGATGTGGCACATATATACAATGGAATATTACTTCACCATGAAAATAAAAATGAAATCTCGCCATTTGCAACAACATGGTATTATCTTAAGTGAAATAAGTCAGACAAAGAAAGACAAATACTATATGATTTCACTTATATACGGAATCTAAAAAAATAAAAAATAAATAAATGAACAAACAAAGCAGAAGCAAACAGAGAACATTTGATGGATGCCAGATGGGAGGGGGTTGGGGGGATGGGTGTAAAAAGTAAAGAGATTAAGAAGTACAAATTGCCAGTTATAAAAATAGTCGTGAAGATGTAAAGTACAGCATGAGGAATATATTCAATAATATTGTAATATTATTATTATTCAGTAATGACTACATTTGGTGTCAGATGGGTGCTAGACTTACTGGGGTGATCACTTCGTTAGTTATATAAATGTCTACTTTCTATGTAGTGCGCCTGAAGCTAATACGATATTGTATGTCAACTGAAATTGAAAAAAAATTTTTCCAGTATGTGGATATAGATAAGCATTATTTCCTGAAAATTGGATCTTATGGCCATTTATTTAGAAAAGTCCTAAAAATGCTTCAGGCTCTGATATTCAAAATTGATGTCAGTGGGGAGACCTTTCAGCAAAGATGTCACTGTTCATGGTCTCAGTTCCCAGGAGGAAGTTTGAGATCTTTTTACCATATTCCACTGTCATACTTAAAATGGTTATTTAGACCCTTTTAGTAAAGTAAAAATTCTTAAATATTTGAAAATATGTTCCCCTGCTGTTTAATTTTTTTGCTGTTGTTGTTACTGTCCTCTAATTCACAGCATATGGGACATTATTCAAAATTGTGGTACCAGATTGCTAATTCCTAGCTCTTTTGTGAAGGGAGAAGTGTCTGGAAGTAGACTAGAAACAACTAGATAATTCCTGTTTCCAAATAACAGTGTGATATCTTTGCCCCAAGCACCTAACAGAGTTTATCACATAGAATCTGTTTTTATAGATGGGCTAAGTCCACAGAGCAGGTACTATAGTTATGCCCCTTTTATACATTAGGAAAAGTCACTGAAATTCCCAGTGGCCACACAGCAAGTCAGTGGCTGAGTCAGGGTTAAAGCCAGAGTCAGCGTGACTCCAAAGCCCAGGCTCTGAGCCACTACCCCATGCCACCTGAAGTGGCTCCCTCTAGATTTTATCAAGTAGGTCAGAAATAGGAGTAGACTTCACAGAGCCTTGAAAACCCCTGAGCTTATGCATAAACTGTTGTGTCTACGTAGATTTCGTATTTCATCTCAGAAGTTCTCTATAGTTCTTCGGATTTGCTTGGAACAAGAAAAATAACGATTCATCTGGATTAACAATTACACTATGTGTTGACGGGTTACCAAGTGCTGTTCTAAGCACTCAGCATGCATTAAATCCTTTACTCCTTACAATAATCTTATATGATAGGTATTATTACCCATATGTTACGATCGAAGAAACTTGAGACACAGAGAGGTTGTTACTCGCCCTAGGTCGCACGGCTGACTTGTGCTGGAAGGGTCTCATCCGGGCTCTTCACTCAGGTCCGCACTCTTCCATGTCCCCTTCGCAGATATCGCGATGCTAATTTGCATTTTCTTCCCTTGAACTTGTAACGAACCTCTCTGTTAATGTATGTAATCCCTGTAGTAGTTTATCCTTTTTCTGCCTAAAAGCTATTAATAAATTGATGGTGGATCTTAAAATAGAAGACATCCTAGAATAGAAGAAATTCGCAACTCTCCTCAGAAGGATTAATCATATTAATAAGTCATCCCTTGGTAAAACCTATTTTTAAAAGATTGTAGGCCCTCTGGAATGAAATTTGGACCAAGCATTAATGGAGGTGGGTTCTGCATTAGAAGGGGGTCATTTTAGGGGAGGCAGGGACAGAGAAGTGACTGGAAGCGAGAGAGGATCCCAAGGAAAACCATTGTATGTATGGGGGTCGGGGTTGGGGAACAGTCAGAGTTTGCATACACCTACTTCGTAATGTGTGCGTTTGTGAATACACACTTCTATTATACATACAGACTGATACACATTTGATTTGTATATATTACGATAGATGCAATTTGAATTATCTGATACTTTCTGTATACTTTTTGAGATAATGAGACATGATATAAATTGTTCCCAAATGGCTTTCAGGGATGACTACATTTGAGAATCGAACGCACTACCTAGTTTTTCCCTTTGCAGATGGAAAACGAGAGGTAAGAGTGTTGGGCTGCTTGTACAGGGGATCGTAGAGAATTTAATATAAAGCTAAGAAGAGAGTTATGACTTTATTCTCCCTGCTGAGGACTCAGAATGTTCCTAATTAAGTGACACTGAGGCCGAAGACTGAAATAACAGAACGTAAAAGATGAGAATTGAGTCTATCCCAGAATCCAGATGAGGTGAAAGACGAAACAGGAGGTGGATGCATTTACAACAGGAGGCCTTAGCTGGTGCCCGCACAGCCTCCATGGTTCAAGCTGAGTGGTGTGGGAGAAAGGCCTGGAAAATATACCCTCTGCTGGCTTTCAAAAGAGGAAGATCGTGTACCTTTTTTTTCTCTGAATGTGCAAATTCTGGCAGACTCCGACTTTCAAGCCCATTAAAATTCAGGAAGGAAAAAAGGAAAAAAAAATTGCAAGTTTCAAAGAGGAAAAAGACAACAAACACACCCACTCTTGCAAAAATAAAATCCACCCCAAAAACCTCTTTGAAAATGTATTTGAGCTTTAAAAAACAGAAGTGGATTGGAATGTGGATGGGGCACAGGCCATGGAATGACTATTAAATGTGGCATTCCCACTGGCTCCCAAACATGTGTGTGTTAACCTTGTTTGATCCTTGGAGAGAAGCAGTCCTGTTCTCTCCTGTTCTCCCCGGAAGAAGAAATAGAACCCATTTCTACCAATGGGCTGGGTCCCACTGTGTGTTAATGTGCTTAGGTGGAGTGCGGGGAATGATTTGTTCTAATTCATTGCCTCAAAATAAGAGCCTCTCACTCTGGAAGTTGCCTTTCCAACCCATCCTCCAATGCAATCAACAGTCCGGGCCAAATCCTTTCTTTAGTCTCAGATTTCAGTTATATAAACTTTTCTAATCAAACAGACTCCTTCCAATTCAGAACAGGGTAAAATAGCCATCTACACATACAGCTATGTAACCAGACCCAATACACAAATTATGAGAAATCTGCTTACGCATTCAGGTGCCTCAGGTGGACAATGGCAGGTACATTCCATACCTTGGGTTTCATTGAGTAGAGCAGAACTTTGTTCAGGCAGCTGTAAGTCTCCTGAGAGGTCCATCCTTCCTGCGGTCTCTCTCCAGGTGAAAGGGCTCCACTAGTTGGGTGCACGCTACCCGCCCATGCAGATCCTTGTTCTTCATGGAAAACGGATTTAGCCATTTTTATTTCAGGGTTAACATGGTGGACTTTATCTCCTGGTGGTATGAAGTTTCCTGATGACAAATAAATATATTCAGAACAAAAAACTTTGAAAAATACAGAAAAAGAACATTACATTCACCTGTAATTCCACTCCTCAGAGCTAGCTACTTTTAACATTTTGTATATATCTTTTCAGTCTTTTTTCTATATACATAAATACACACATATTATGTATGTATGCGTGCATGTATGCATGTATATACATATTAAAGATGTGCATATATATATTTAAATAATAGATTGTGATTATACTATACATTCTGTTTTGAAATCTGTTTTTTTTACCCAAGTATGTCATCACCATCATCATCATATTGATCTCATCTTCACTCCCATTTTTATCTTCCTTACTTCAGTTATCCTTATAATACCCCTTGAAGTTGCTATCACCCTTCTCATGTAATAGCTGAAATTTGAGGCCTCTGAACCCTGTGGTCTTAAACATTGCCTTATATCTCACTGCTATTAAATACTTCTCTAAGGAATGTTTTTAGTGTCTGTTTGCATTCCCATTGTATTTTATTTAACCCAACCTCTACTTTGGAGTGTTCAGATAATTTCCATTTGAGAGGCTATTATAAATAATTCTACAAGGAACATCCTCTGTTATAAATATTTATACTATACTATTCTCATAGTATAAATTCCTAGCAATGGAATTTCTGGGTCAAGGATACGTCTGTTTTGATGGCTTTTTATTTCATACTACCAATTGCTTTCCAGAAAGATGAAATGAATTTACACTGCCACCAGCTACTACCCATGCTCTAACCAAAGTCATTTTATAATTTTAAAAAATGATTAAAAGTGAAAGGAAAAAAAATCTTTCTCAAACGGCTTTCCTTATGAAAATAATATATATATATGGAGAGAGAGAGAGAGAGAGAGAGAGAGAGAGAGAGAGAGAGAGAGAAATGTTTGATGATCTGCCCATTCTCTCATATACTACTACAAAATTTCTAGAAAAAAATCTTGGGAGGACTAAAATACAACAGTGAGCTACTACTAGACTGATGTGATAGATTCACATTTAACCCCGAAAATATATACCTTCAAGTTGGTTTTCCCCTTCCTGTTTCCCCCTGCCCTGCAGACACCAGCAACGGCTTCTGATAGCCAGTTCTCCGAGAGCTCCAGGGAAGAGGGGGCCTCTGACGACGCAGCAGAAGGGACCTTGCGGATGGGGAGAAAAAAGGGCTCATGTTCCGTGCTGTCAGCAAAAACCTCCTATAAACAGAGGGCAACACATTAAGCCCTTGCTGTTAATATGCTGTCTAGACTTGAAAAGATTGCTTTTCTCTCTGTCTTCTAAGCTTCAACTTTTGACCTTGTTTCTGTCCTTGTGTCGATATTCTTTTCTCCTGGAGGTTCCATAGTCAAATTACTTGTCACCAAGCTATTGCAGTGACCGGGTGCAGACATGATGCAAAGCAATGAAATGAAATGAATGAAAAATTTGGCAACACCTGACCCGTGAGGCAGAAAACGTAGGAAGTCTCCCTTCTTCTGGTTTAAGGGTAAAATGATACTCTCCACAGACATTGGAGCAGACGACCTTTTGTTGATGGTGGATGTAATCCCGGAAGGTATTTAAAGGATGGTGAAGAGGAAGAGTTTGTGAGAGCAACATTTAGGGATAGACACAGGTTGCTAGCAAATGATTATGAGTCCTTATTTTTGCATATGTCTTCCTCAGGGATATTTCTTCTCTCTTTCACATTATCAGGGTTCCCAGTGCCTTTATGCTAATATTTGGCTGCTCAGGTTCCTCTTCCAAGACGTAATACTGATTAAGTACTTGCAATACACCAGACATTTTTATGTGCTAACCTAAGAATGTTCCTATTTAATCCTCGAATTGCAATTTGACAACAAAGATGCTATTATTATCATTCTTGTTGTACAAACTAGGAAACTAAAGCAGTAAGAAGTGACGCAATTTGAAGATCATAAAGTAAGGGCAAAAGTCTAACCATTAGAAGCACATGACTAACCACTATTCTATATTGCCAATCAATCTAGATTTTGTTGTTGTTGTTGTTCTAGATAGTTTTCATCATTATCATCATCAAAACAAAAAAAATCACTCATCCTCTCAATCTCCCTGGGCCATGCCAAGGTGGCAAAATTAATCTGATAAACAAATTTAGTCAACTCATGACTGATGTTGGACCAACACGTCACCCATTTTAGCAAATTTATAGAACAGTTTTAGTAAATTCACTAAAACTTTCACTATGAAAAGACTAGTGATGGCACCCAAGCATATCTGAAGAAAAGCATGTGAGAAAGGCAGTGATGGGCTCTGGTGCGTAGAATATTCTTAGGTGGGGGAGACTTTTTCATTACCAGCCAGTGGCTCACTGAGCATACAGGACAAGACAAGCCCTGATATAATATTTAGGCCTTTAACAGAAACAACCAAATGCGCAGATGTTTGCCTTCAACATTGGGAGAACTCGCTCAGAATCTTTAGAGACGACCATTGTCTGCTAACTACTGTCAAATACCATGCTTTATGGAACCACATAGTTCCCTGGTCTATCCAGAATATTCTGTTTTCTGGCACATTTTTGTGGTTAAGGAAAGCAAAGGGAGTATGACACGGTTGCCCTACACAAATCTATCTGTCACCCCACCTAGTATAAACCAATTGAAATATCACAAACCCACATTAAGTTGTCACATCTTTTTTATTTGATTGACCCACAACATCCTGCAAATACTTTCCTCTCCTGACTCTCTTTGGGACCATGCAGATTGTGGAAGAGAAGAGATGATTTGCTGAAGGGTGTGGCCAAGGAATAATATAATTTTTGGCATGAACATGTATATTTTGGTCCTGGATAAATGTATTTAAATGATTTTAATGAATTATGAAAGTAGTGTTGACACTTAGAATAATATTTTTCATGCTCTTTAGGACGGATAACTAACACAGTACCTGGCTCAGTGTGGAGGCCAATAAATGCTTATTGGTTAAAAAGCATATGAGTAGTGAGAACTTAATGTGGCATAATTCACCTACAGTTCAGACCATGCTGTAGCAGAGGTGAGTCTAAGCGGGGTCTAACAGGGGCTGCCAGACATCGGTAAATGCTTTTTGCTTTGTCAGTCAGTTCTCCAAACCATATTGGTTGACTTAGGTATTTTGCTTCTCACGAAAAACATTCCCACTCCTGAGATTATGTTTATTTTTTTCAAGAACATTTATACATTTTTACCAGCGTATGTTGTCTTGACTTGTTTATTTTTATAAATTGACTAAAAAAAAAAGACTTTCCATGTAACTGCTGCGGTAACAGAGCAGACAACATCTGCTCGTGTGTAGGTAGAGCTTTCTCTCCCAGAACGCTGGAGAGCTTGTGAATGATATAATGCACCATGCTCCTTGCCCTGTGAACCCTTCACAGGGACAGAGGGTGAGTTCTGTGCTCCAGTGTCTTCATACCACATCATCGCTGGCATCAAGAGCTGCCCATCTTTAGTTCATTCTATCTGGGTCATAAAGCATTTAGCAAGATGCTCTTCAGGGACCTTGTGTTGTCCTTCCACTTGGCAGGTGGTAATTCTGAGGTCCTAGGAGGCAAAAATCAATTTTCCAAGCCTTCTGTGTGGGAGTCAGTGGTAAAACAGAAATAGGTTCAAAGACTTTTATTTCCCAACAGGAAGTTCCAGAGCTAGAACTGCAAAACGCATGTGCAATTACAAGCCTGTGTGTATGTTTCCCCCAACACACCCTAATACTGACCATCCTGTGAGCCACACATTTTTGTTTTCCCCAGGACTCAGCTCAAAACAAAATCCAATGCAAAGCCACTGAAATTTAATGGAGAGAGCATTTTCCTAGTGCATACAGCACTGTGGGGTTCACCCCCATAAAAGTTGATTTTGATGCAGAGGCGTTGCTATAAAAGCATGATTAAAATGACAGAGTGAAAGCCCAATACTCTGTTAAGTGTATGAACAGCTTCTGAGAAAGTCTGAGTCCTGTTGGGTGGTGAGATCCTGCTCCTGCTGAGAAAGTCTGACTTGAGAGCCTCCACTCGGAAGGACAGTCTTAGCACATGGTTTGGTGCTCCTAAGGGGCCTGTCCATTTGCCAAATACAGATTAAAAACACCGTAGGCCCCCTGGAGTGTGGCTGCATTCGGGGTCTTGCTCCCAAAGAACAGAGTGTGAAAATTGGGGAGGAGAAGTAACTTCACAGTGGAGAAACCTGGTGACCACCACCTCGGCCAGGTGATCAGGGTCAACACCAATGGTAATAAGTCATGTCGACAGCACGTATTTGCTGACATGATGTGACGAGAAGAGCATTATACCTCTGTGGTCCTCTTCCCAGTCTCACCATGTAAAACACAGCAGACAAACCCCAGTTGAGGGATATGCTACAAAAAACTCAGCCCGCCACTCCTCAAAACTGTCAGTCATCAAAGGCAAGCAAAGTCTGTGAAACTGTCACAGCCAAGAGAAGCCAAAGAAGACATGATGAAGAATGCAATATCCGGGATGAGATCTTGGACCAGAAAAAAGATATTTGTGGAAAAACTAGCAAAAGATGAATAAAATGTAGAGTTTAGTTAATAGTAATGCACCAAAGTTTGTTTCTTAGCTGTGACAAATGCACCATGGCCTTGTAAGATAATACCAGTAGAAGAAATTGGGTGAGGACTGTGTGAGAACTTTCAGTATTATCTTCGCAGTGTTCGTGTAAATCAAAACTATTTTAAAATAAAAAGTCCATTCAATAAAATAGAAAAGCAAAAGTAACAAGAAGCACTGAAAGGATATATATAAGAAACTAATAAAAGTGGTTCTGCTTGCAAGGTGGGGATAGGTGCACAGGCTCAGGGTGGGAGAGAGACATCTCAATGTATACATTTTCATATCATTTTGAGTTACGAACATGTGAATGTATTACCTGCTTTTTAAAAAGACACACTGTATCTGCAGTCTGCTAAAACATGCGGAATGAGAACAACTTCTAAGAGTAAGCTTATTAGGCTAAATGTCAATTTTTAACATATTGAGCTAGCGTACTAAATGAGGGCCAGACATTTGGGTATAAGGTTGTCAGTTGTAAATGCATCCTCCACAAGGAGCTGCTTGTGGCTGCCCGTCTGGACTATGGGATTGTGAGTGTGAAGTTTTGAAAAAGCAATTTGGCTTTGAGGGGCCTCCAGAGGGTTAGCTCTTTTGCAGGCCCCTGGCCCTTCCTTTCTGGGTGCTGACTTTCTATGACTGTTTATGACAAGCAGCGCCTCTCATTTGCTCTGCTGCATAGATACTGTGTCAGACAGGAAGCGTAGGGTTGTATATTATAGATCTGAGTCCTAATAAATAAATTCAGAGGCAGATATCATGCTGTATAATGGAGTGTGGGAAAAGAGCAATAAAGATCAGGCAACAGAGTCTTCCCAAGAGGCCCAGGAGGAGGGCAGGAGCTGGAGAGAAGCTGAACTTAGGCCAAATGGTAGGAGCCAAAGATGAAATTGCAGGCTGCAGGCAGTAGAAATTGTGCTAAGCTCACCTCAGCTGGGGTCTCAGAGGCAAGATGCTCTAGACAGTCTCAAAACCAAAAAGACGGGTTGTAGGGAAACATTGTCACTTTATTTTAAACCCAAACCAAAAGTCAAACCTTTAACCTTTACCCTCCTTCTCATCCCTTTGATGTAAGCCATTTTATGGGAGCTGGATGGTGGAAGGTGTCTGGAGTCGGAGGGTTGAACCAATCTTTTCTTTCTGTGTAAAGTCTCCCCCAAATTGTCGGAGTGCTTCCTTCTCCTATCTAGATCCTTTCCTGTGTTCAAACTCTATAAATGGGTGAGACTAAAAGAACACTAGGGTCTCTTCTGCTTCTAAAAGGCTATGAAATACCTTTGCTTAAGAGGAATTAGATTTCAGAGCTTAAATCCTCTGGGATAATCTGACAAGACTAAGAGTTGGACTGGTTGGTGCAAAATTTAAAGAGAGAGCGAGAGAAGGGGGGTGTCAGTCAGTCAGTCAATGGTTCCTTTAAAAGTTAAAAAAAAAAAGTGGGGGAGTGGTGTCCTGACAGGCTGAAAATATCTCCCTGGTTTTCCAGGTCTCCTAAATGTTATGAGTGTGAAACTGGCCATGGAGAATAAAATGTGGAAACAGGAATAGATCAATTAACTGAATCTTTGAGGTTCAAATTTCATGAGTTCGTGAGAGCCCTTTGGTCTTCTGAGAAGACAGAATTCATGCAAGAAACTGAAAGCTTTTTGTCCATGCAGAGTTTATTTTCTCAAACACTGGTTATCCGTTATAAAACTAACAGTCTTTGCCGAAAGACCATCTCATTAAAACATTTCAGGTAGAAGTAGAATATTTTATGCAATCATATCCCCCATGAGGAAACCCGTCCCAAGCTCAAATGATTCACACACCAAAAAGTTCACGGAGTTGTTCACGTCTGATTCAAAATTCTCGGGAGACACATTAGCTGTATGATAAACCAGAAAGAACAGTGTTTTTGTGCAAGTATTTTAATACAGGAAATATGCGTCTAGTCTGTATCTTTTCAAGTCCATGTGTAAGAGGGAGTTTTGAAATAAAATGCCACTTATTGTCTTAAAACCATAGTTAAAAGAGATACACAGGAGGATACTACCAACGAAAATGTTTCTCTCATTTGTTACATGCCGAATAAATATAAAACACACACACAATTTAATACGGATAAAAAAAAAAAAACTAAAGCAAGACGCTGAGTGAGAGAGAATCATTTCAAAGACTTTTCCCTGTGAAAATCTTTTGCAATGGTCCTGGAATCACGATTTCATAATTAAAACACACCATCACACATCAAAATGTGCTGCAAAGAGCAAGGCCTAACGGGAGGCTCAGAACCAGTCTGACCACATTTCTGAGATTAGAAAAGGGGAAAATAATCACTTTACAGAATCTACTGTTCAGAAGGCGGCATCAGCAGTCTGTGGGGACCAGGGCAAGGCCAGGAGGTGCTGGGGAGGGAGCACTACATCCACCTCCCCCACCCCCCGCCTCCCCATTTTGGACCCCAGAGAACTCTTAGCTAACGAGGACAATCTCCATGGACCATTTGGATTGTAAATAGTCTCCCAGGCTGCCTTTTAGCAAAAAGTCGCTTGGGAAAAGTCTCCTGAAACCCTTTCTTCTGCAACTGGGTGAATGTTTTAGAAAATGACCCTACGAAGCGGCAGCAAGAAGGAAGAGGGAGTCCAGAGTGCCTGGTTTGTAGGCAGGAGGCTGCCCTCCCAAAGAGCTAGAAGCTGAGATGCTGCTGCAAAGTCAGGGCGTGGGCCAGCGAGGTTCTCCAGGAGGACATAAATCCCATCCTTGGAGACCAGTGTGTTAGCTACAGAATCAGTATAAGAGAAATGTGGATGGCAGCGGCTCCGATCTCAGATAGGTGTGGCCCTAATATGCCTCCTTCCCTCTCACGGGGAAGATGAGGAGCAAAGGAGAGATGAAAATAGGCAGGAGGCACGTGGGGGAAGTGAGATGTGCCAAAATTTTACCCATCCTAAGATGAGAACAAATAGATATTTTTCCAAAGGCAGAGCTCATCACAACATAGCTAATATTACAATCCCAATGATTCTGTCTAAGTTTGCAGCTAATCACGTTCATTTAAGGGCAAATCCTTAGAGAGAGAGGTAAGCATCCGAAAAGAAAGTTCCAGGAAATAAATGTCTCCCGTTCATCAGGGATCTGGCAGCTGAGTTTTTCTCATTCTTGGTCACTGGCAAGTTTTCCAGCTCCCTCTGAGCCAACAGCTGCCAACCAGCACCCCACCTTCTCGTCACCTCAGTCTTATTTTCCTTCATTTCTTTTAGACTAATCTGAAACCCTCACCTTTGTCCTAAATTGAAAGCTCAAGATTCATTTAAAAAAAAAAAAATGACCTGCCACGGCAGCATGTAATTTTTATAAATGTCTGCCCAACACTAACAGCCCAAGTAATAAGATTCAAATCCCCAAAGCAACGTTATTCTGCCAACCCCTCCCTCTCCTCCAGACTTACACCAGCGTGTGGGATGCCTGCCAGGGAAATACAATAAAATGTGGGAACAGGAATAAATACAAATAAAGGCTTAAATTCTGTATCTTTGCCTGCTTAGGCTTTCTTTTTAAATTCCTTCCTTTTCCTCCTTTTCTTGCACCATCATTTATTTCTATCTAACTTCGTTTTTGTCTCCTTCCTGTATTGATGATGTTAAAATGTCTACCCTTTTCCTGTGAAGTTTCCAGGCAATCAGGTTGTCTGTGCCGTTCGAACGATTTCTTCTCTTGCCTTTTCTCATTACGTCTTTTGTGTGGAGTTAGTCCTTCCTAGTCTTTCGTGTTCTGTGCCATGATTCTATCTCTTGGTTCCCTTATTGTTTACTCTTGTTTTTCACTGGCACAGTATTTCCATCTGGTCACTGGTTCTAAGGCCTCCCTCCACTCCGTTTTATTTCTTTATAAATCTCTTTAATCCTCATATGCCCTGTCCTTCCTAACTGACGTGAGCCATAATTTTGGGTTTCCTTTTTTATTTTTTAACTCAATTTAATAAGCTGCAAATATTTTTTCCTCCTCCTGTTTAGTCCACTAGCTCTGTCTAGGGTGATCAAAAAAGTTCTCTCTGCCACCTGACAGAGGAGGTATCCTTAAAAGGAGACAATCAGGAGCATTCATCACTGGCATAACCATTTTGGGGTCGGATACATGCAACAAGAAGTTGGAGTTTGCTGTTGGTGTAATTTGATTTAGGAGAAAAGGGGGATGGTAGGGCCCCAGGACTGTGCCTTTCTAGGGGTTCCCTAGGGCTATAGCAGCCATTTCTCACCACTAACAGCTGAGCTCATAAATACTGATGCTCGCCTCCAATGCCTTATATTCTTGGTGAAAAGAATATACACTGAGCCCTCCCATGGAACAGAGTTGGGTAGCAGATTCCCAAGTCTTACATAGTAAATCTATTCTAGCATCACCACCTCTCTGAGCCTTCTGACTCCTGTCACAATATTACAGTAAAGCAGCTCTACCTCATTTCTCACAAGCCACATTTATGTGGGCCCTAAACAACAAAAATGGCAAATAGAATTTATGAGGAGGCTATGTTATAAAGTTCAAAATTATGATATAATTCTCTGACTTATTACAGCTAGAGGAAATGATAGGAACTCAAATGCTCGTTTTGTATGTTTCTACTTTTCATTTAATGATGGGTAATGATTCTTTTGAGTAACATCAAGTAGTACAACTAGTAGAATAATAAAGATCTAAGATATAAAGGAACTTGTCCATGCTATGATGACATTTTAAGCATTCAGCTTTGGGCTTGGGGAGTGGTGGTGCCTACAGGCAGCAATTTTCCTGCTTACTCACAAGGCTAACTCTAACTCCTCACCTGAGTAAGAGTGGCAGGAAACTGGTGTTAAGGAGAAATCATGGACCAATAGAAAAGAGAAATAGAGATGACCCAAGGTTTTCAAATGGAGACTTACAGGTGCTTACCAGACTTGCCTCAGCGAGAAGGAGGTAATATTAAAAACATTATGGTTCCTTCACTCCTGGAGAATAACATTATGGTTGCCATGCAATAGTTGGGACATTTTCACTAAAAAAAAAATTAAGTATCTGAAATTCAAACTTAACTGGGCATCCTATATTTTATCTGGCAACCCTAATAGTACATGACCACCACATGGCACACTGTTCTTAAGGGGGTCTAAAGAGAGCTATTCATCTGCTCATGAAAACCTATCTCACACCTATGAGAGATTCAGATTCCTTCTCAGCTCCAAAGCCAAAGGAGGTTTATGAAGTCCAATATAGGGTCATTTCCAGACTCCGTTTGGACTGTTTACTTCAGGGACACTGATTAAGTCATATATTACAAGGAAGCCTCCCATTGCCCCTAATTTGAAACAGCTGAGCCAGCTTCTCCTGCCAGCCAAGCCTCATGGTGGAAGCCTCAGGAGGGGACTGTGCTCGGAATGAGGAGGAGGGCAATCGGGGGACAGGTTTAATATTAAGAGAGGACATGTCTTAATGCTCTTGTGGAAATACTTTTTATGGAGCATCAGGTTACAAAGCCCCAGTTAGGTGGGGGTGAGGAAGGATGGAGTGTAGAGGGCCACAGGAGAAATCACAGCAACATTTGAGGATCAAAGAATCCAGCCTGTCAAGTGCTATGATATTTTTTCAATGAGGAAACAAGCTCACATTTTCCCCCTGAGGGCTTAGAGACAAAAGCCAAGGTTCAACTAACATTTTTTAAGACTTTTTTTTTTTTAACCGCAAACTATGTCTGTGTATGCCTTCCTTCCACTTTAACTTTTTTCTTCTTGAAATTTGGTGGGGGTGGGGGACGCAGAACCTTTTATTCTGAGGCTATACCGATAACAGCCAGTTAGGTGAACTTGGCCATCTTGGAATGTACAGAAACATTTGGTGCCCATAAATCTAGTGAATATGTCTTTTACTTACCAAAGCTTATCATGTCAACCATGAGGGAGGATGTTTGACCTAAATCTACAAGGTGATGAAGGGCTGGCTATGGGCATGCATGTAGCTCAGCCATGCTTCCTGTTTTACGTTTGTTTGTTTTTCTCCCCTAAAGTGTACCTGGTTGCACAGGGCTGAAGAAGAGAATACGGGGTTGGAGGATGAGGAGAGAGGAGGAAGAGGCCAAGAGGATAGAAGAATGATTGTGTTGAGTGAGGAAGATGTATTTTCCCTTCCTTTAGCAAAGATTTCAAGTTTTGCTTTTTTGGAGAGAACCCAGCCTGTTTTAACTTCATTTTCCAGTAGATAATGCTTCTATGAATTTGAACTGGAGAACAGAAATGAAAGAGAAGTCAAAGTAAGCACACTGTGGACTGAAATGTCCCGGTTCAGAGAAGTCCCTCATTCATGTCTATTGACCACAAACATAACATTAGCTATGCCGGAGAAATAAACAAGATAAAATCAAAACTCAATCTTCATATTGCTCCAAGGCATATGAAGTTTGCCTGAGGTTTACAATATCTGTTCTAGCCTGATAGAAATTTGGAAACTCATAAAACAGAGGTTCTTTTTTTAAAACTAGAAAAGGGATTTTCAAAGAATGGAGGTTGCTTCTCAAGGACCTTCGCTGAGATTTGAGTCAGTCTATCAATCCAGAGTGCACTTCTGTGCATAGTAGGAGAGCAATGGTTTCATTCTTTTCAATGCCAGAATAACCTTCTTCCCTAGTCTAGCTGCCAGTCTTTCCTATACCCATCAAGCAAATCCTAGAGGAATCCCCATCAGTTAGTGGGGAGGAGAAAGGTGAAGATGCTCTTTTTGTAGGCGAGGTGATATCATGGGGAAGTCAGGAGGACATGTGGAAACAGTAGGTAGAGAAGGCTGGACTAAGGAAACACTAGGCTGCTCTTAAGTGCTAATGGGAACACACATGATGGACTTAGCACCCATCCACGCTCTACACTGTTAGGTCTTTTTTTTTTCTTTTTCCTTTAAACTGAGGGACAGCAGTATAGCTCACTTTTAGTAAAGGGTACAGACCTTAAGTGTACAGCTTGACAAGTTTTTACAAGTGTGTTTGCCCATCTAGCCACTCCCAGATTAAGGGTCTAGAGTTCCCCCCCCCAAAAAAAAGCAGCCCTGACCACAACATTCCATGTGCAAGAGTTTCATACTTTTAAATGCCAGAAAAACCTTTTTTCCTGGCCTAGTGCCAAGTCTTTACCATGGAAAACCAGTCACATTAAATTAATTACAATTTTAAAAATTAGCTCCATTTTGTAACACAAGGCTACACAAAATAACGGAAAGCTTTCACTTTTACCTTTGAGCCCAGCCCAAACCATCCATGTGAAAACATCCGAAGCACCAGTCCTTCATCAGTCCACCTTCTTTTAAGCCTAGAAAGCAGCAAACGGCTTTCCATGAGGACGTAAGCATGAATTAGGAGCTTGGAGACATGGAGGTAGAATTTACTAAGCTCCCCATTCTTCAGAAGGTCTGCAAATGTCTCCCTCCATCTGTTTGCCACTACTCCTTACTTCTTTGGTAACCCTTGATTTAAAAAATATATGTATATTTTTTCTTTTTATCCCCAGACGTTTGGCCAATCTGACAACAAACGGTGCCTAAGATCTGGATTACAAAATAAAAGTAGAGAGAAAGGGCCCAGAAATGCTTCACACCCTGAACCGCACATTTTATTGATCAGCAGAGTATGCGACATCTGCCAAGAACTCTGCGCCGCAGTTTTGGACGAACTAGGCGGTGCAGTTCCAGAAGCGCTCGTGGTTCCCCTGGATCTCTGAAAACGGTACCAATTCTGACCAGCAGTTTTGATTCTGGGACTGAGACAAAGGTTTTCTCCATCACATAAAATGCCTTCTTCTTTGGGAAACCTCAGTCTTTGTTCTTAGGGCCTCCAACCGATTGATAAGACCCACCCACATTACAGAGGGTCATCTGGTTTACTTAAAATCCACTGTTTGTAAATGTTGAGCACATCTTAGAAACACCTTCACAGCAACATCTAGACTAGTGTTTGACTAAATGACTTGTCACTAGAGCCATGCAAAATTAACGCATACAATTAACTATTACAGCATCTAATTGTTTAATCATTGTGCTAGGGACTGTAGGTGGTGCTTGAGAAAATCAAGACACAAAACTGATAAGAAATAAGCCTTCCTCAAGGATTTTATAACATAGTATTGTAGAAAAAAAATAAATGCCTTCCCTTCTATTTCCAGAAATGTGGTCACCTAGATAATCTGAAAAGTCCTGATGAAGTATTAAAAAATTATTATTTAAACAATGATTTTAAATTATTTTCTGAACCAAAGGAAAGTAATTAATATGCAGAGGCCAAAAATGCACTGACAGGAACTTTGGGAGGCTATCCACCGAACTCTGTTGACCTTGGGCTTTTATTTTGATGACTGTTCAGGACATGAGATCAGAGATAAAGTCCAGGACGCAGCCAAGTAGAGGAATTAGACAGGAGGCCTTCACATAAAGCTGGGATCCTAATGAGCCTCATGTCTGAGTTAGAGCAGTCAAGGAATAAGTTCACACTGTAGAGAAGGATATCAAGGAAACTTGGCACTGGATGAAGTCAGTCTTCCTATAGGTTTATGACCTGACTTCATACTATTTCTGTGGGCTAAAAACCTTGAGTGGTGAATTTAATTAAAGAAGTTGCAGGTTGTAAGTCCTCCTAGGCAACCAACCAACAAGAGCAAACACAATTTTTTTCTGGAGTTGTCATCTGCAATTCAGTTTTCAAAGAATTCCCACAAAGAGGAACAGCAAAGAGATAAAGGAAGTTGGAAAAATAACTGGAGAGAAAAGACAGAATAAATATAAAGAAGCATGCAGAGCTCAACAGCAAAATAAAAGGCAAAAGACAGTGGAGTAATATTTATAAGGTACAGGGAAAAATTAACCAGTCTAAAATGTTTATATCCAGAAAAACTATCAAGAATAAGTATGAAATAAAGACAAACAAAAATGAAGAATTTAATACAAGAGAATTCTCAGTCAAGGAAAAATCTAAAGAATATAAATTCAATCAAAAAATAAGGCAAGTAAAACGGGAAAATAAAGTAATGGAAGAGACAGGATAAGTAGAAGATAAAAATAAGGTGATGGAAATAAATATAAATATGTTGATAATCATATTTAAGAAGGAACTATGATGTTACAGAGATTCATAAGGACAGAGAAAGGTTTAAAGTAAATGGATAGAAAACCATCTATCAGACATATAGACCAAAGGAAAATTGGTATATCTGTTTTACGATTGCACCAAATAGATTTTTAAGGAAAAAAATAAAGAATTGCTAATGGTAAATAGGATCACTGCAAAATGATAAAAGTTTTGATATATTAAAAATATAGCATAATTCTAAAATGATATGCATTTGATATATAAGACAAAAACTGAGAAGACATAAATGCAGAAAAGTATAGAATAAACTTTTAAGTGACAAGGGTTACAGAAGAATGAGCAAATAGTATGTTTATTCAGAGAAGGAAATGGATCATGGTTAATAAAGCTGGGAATGTATAGTGGAACCAGATCACGGAGGGCGCTGAAAGTCAGAAAAATCTGGTCTCAGCATGATAGGAAATTGGTAACCACCTAGAATTGCAAGCAGGAAAGTGACATGATGAAAGCGTTTTTTCAGTAAGAAAAACAGAAAATCTGGCTACTGTGCACAAGATGAACTGGATGGGAGAAGTCAACATTGGGGTGTAAGCAAAGAGAGAAGTTACAATATCTTCGATTTGGGGAACAGAGGACATGGGAAGGAAGAGTAGATCCCAGACACATTTCACAGACAAAATCAACAGGAAATGCTGGCACTGTGCCATTTGGTGAGTTGTCTTGGAAAGTGACTGTGGGAAATAGGCTCCCCAAAGATAACCACATGAAAAGAAACTGGATGCTAGCCGATTCCTGGAAGACTCAGCTCTATTAATCTCAGAAAATAAGGCCAATGGTCCCAATTTTTGTGAGTCACAGGTCACTCTCTACCTGGGCCCTGTATAGATGATTTTAAAGCAGTGATTGAATGAAGCACCAGAACTATTAAAGACCACTCTGGTTTTTTACCCTTAATCATAGTCCAGGCTGGGCACAGTCAAGTCAGACCCAAATTCAAGGATTATTTATGAAGATGGATTTCTGAACATACCCCCTTATAATTTTCCTTTCCAGGCTGAAACTATTACAACTGTGGTACAGGGAATAAACATTTGGCTTATGCAATAGCATAGGTTCAAAGCAGGTTTGAGGAGACTGTGTCCTGCACAGAGGTGCTCCCCTGCTCACCTCTAAGCACAGGTAGGGTGGCTACTTTTTCAAGCCCACATCTTTATCTTTATCTGATTTCTCAATTTTCACAAAATATCGTTAAACCTAATGTCAGAACAAACGCGTACTAAATCACTGAGGTCAATCTTCAACTGGAAATAGATAGTAACTACAATTGAGACAGAGAATAAAGACGGACACTCAAGTGCATTGTGAGTTAATATTTATCAAGTATTCAGCTGCAAGGAACAAGGAGGTTGCTTGAAGGAGGACCTTACTATCTTTCAAGCAATACTCTATGAGGTATTCTAAAATCTACCCCTGGATCAAGTGATGGCAGCTGAGAACTGGCGACCAGGCACACAACATATTCATCACCCAACAGGTGGATTTTGCTGAATTATATTTTTGACAAGATGCCATCAGCCTCTATTGAGAATCATTCTTTTAAAAATGGTTTGAGATACATTAGAATTCCCCTGTGGAGGGAAGACAATGTACTCTCTGTGGGAATTTTCCTAAAAGTCACACCCTTACTTAGTCTTTTTCCCTTCCCTATTTGGCTGTTCACATTCAGGGGTACCTTCCTAAGGAATCACTGGCAAATGGGACTTTTTCTCAGGATGGGCCCCTTCATGGAATCTCCCTCACCTTCTACCTTCAAATGATCACTGAATCCCCCTGATTCAGCTTCCTAAATGTTTTTGAAGCCTGTTCAGTTCTTTCCTTCCCCACTGTCCCCACCCTAGGCCAGATCCATCATCTCATTTCCATTGGTCAACTACAGCGGCCTCTTGGATTTCAAAATAACTCTATATGAATCCTTTCTCCATATGGTAGCCAAGAAAAATCTTTCCCAAATAAAAATCTGATTGTGTCATTTATTTGCTTAGAATTCTTCAGAAATGTCCCACTGTCCTTCGGGCAAAGTCTAAACTTTTAACTGAGCTTACTAGGCCCTCAAATATCAGGACCCACCTTTCCTCCAGGCTCCTTCTCTCCTTACCCCTCCCTATCTGACCCTGCTGTCGATAGCCTACCTAACTTTTTTCTCACCCTCTACCTTGGGCTTGGGCTGTTCACTCCATCCAAACACTCTCCCTCCCCACCCCCAAGGCCCTCCTCTTAGCATGTATTTGATGAAGCCATTCATTTACAAATATTTCTTGAGGCCCTCCAGCAACCAGGCATTGAGATTGGCTCTGAGGAATGCAGTGGTTAACCAGATACTCTGAAACTCTCAGCTCAAAGGCCATTTTCCTAGCTACACCCTGTTGGTCCATCCACAATCCCAGGGCTGCTTTGAGCGCCCACAGCACCTGTAACCACCACCATGTCCTGTGCTAACCACCTGTCTGATGTGTGCCTCTAAGATTTCTCTAAACTGCCAGCTCCCAGAGAGCAGGTCTGGGTGTTTGTTTCCTGCAGAATCCCAGGATCATAACATAATAGTTAGCTTGAGTAGATGCTCAATAAATAGTTAGGTGAATTAATTTCTCTCATTTGTGCATTATAACGATGATGGCTCATGAGGTCAGTTTGTTTTGCTCCAGCTGCATTTGCCAGAAACTCGGGAGTGGGGAGAAGCAGCAGAGCAGCCTCACCTGGGCCCCTTTCTTAAACTATCGTTGCAGACAGTTCAGGTTCAAAAATAACCCAAAATGCCTTTGGCCAGAAGATGTTTTTCACCCACCAATTTTCATAACCTTGTTTGTTTGAGAGGAAATTTGATCCAGATGTTTCAGATTCATTTACATTAAGCTCATCATCACGTGACACTATAACAGCTTTTGAGGGCCATGAGGTCCTTTTTCACAAACCAGGCAGTCGCCTTTTGCCAGCTATAAATGAGTGCAGGACCCCAATTCTTTGCACTTGGGTCCAAATTTAGCAAGGACTGGGGGAGTGTGAAGTTTGGCAACTATACATTCTCTCCTCCCTGCTGAGGCGTGGATGGGATTTTATAGACTTTGGAACCTAGATTTCCTAATGATTCAAATGAATGTCACAATCGGATAGTTTAATCCGCTGAAAGGATAATGGAGCAAGACTCCTTGTCTTTGTGATTTCTTCTATTTTAAAAAGAAGTGGGATAGAGAAAGAGGGGAGTGGGTAAGGAAGGAGTTTCACAAAAGTAGACAATTAAACACACACATGTGCACACATGAATACACGCCCATATCCAAAATCCTTAACAACCTAAAGATTTACTAACAGTGCCAGGGAATTTAAATGTGCTAGTCCCTTGGCAGGCAAAGAGCCAAGGGTCCCCTCTTCCCTCTCTCCATGCTTTTCTCTATTCACCCTTCTCTTCCTGACATAAGGGTCGGTTCTGGCACGGAAAGATGACTCCTCGTTCCACTGAATTAACTGAACACTGCAACACTAACTCAAAGTGATCTGTAAGGATATTTTACGGCTCAGAAAATGTTCGGACTAGGGCGGTTCTCTGAAACAACTGGGAAATATTACCTCAACATAGTGAGTTGCTCCCTCCTCTTATCTCTGTCTTTGCTCTTAACATGTTGTAATTTATCTGTTTGAAAGGCTATTTACATCAATAGACTGGTAAAATTCAAGGACAGGAGTTGTAGTTCATCTATTCTTGTGTACTCGGAACTTAGCAGTGTCTGGCACATAGCAATTGCTCATGAAATGTCTGATGAATGAACGAACATGTACCTCTACATTAACTAGAGTTTCCAGATTACTGTGTGTGTGTGTGTGTGTGTGTGTGTGTGTGTGTGTGGAAAGAGAGAGAGAGTCAGGCAGAGACATAGAATGAAGAGAAAACATAGGGGGATAAAAGGTAAATCCTCTATATCTTGAAAATACTGTGAGTGGAACTAGAGAATTTTAAATAACTCAAGCATGTAGCAGAAAACATATCTATATGTATAGCATACCTATACATTACTCTTTCATTTTGTTCCCATTTTTGCAGGCTTTTTAGGGAGGCAAATCCCTTAACACTGACACTTCTCAGACTTCCAATGATGCCACAGGTAGTCTTCCCTAACAGAGAAATCCATGCCTTTAACGATATTGAAAAACGCGCCACAAACCCTTCAGTGAGCCAGGACAGGTATGCACTTGCTTAGATCCAAAGATAATGACATCTGCTTTTATAGGGGAAAAAGAGATAATAATTTTTTTAATTGTGCTTTTCCATGTGCAACTAGATTTTCAAAGTCGGCCTGAAAGCCACACGCTTGCTAGACCACAGCAGTGCTCTAAAGCAAAAGTGGTGAGCCTGTCTGAAGCGAAGGCAAGGATGATGTCATCCCTAGCAGTTAAGGACTGAAGGGATTACAAGATTTGAAGTGGGATTTGGAAAAATCTCTGGTGCTGCGAATATTGGGGGCTGTTGGCTGTCTCTTCACCTGGGCAGAAACACCTCGTTCTCACCCCTACAGTTACTGAGACTGTGTTATAATAACCGCCCTCTTGGCTAGCATTGTGACAGGTTATTTTTTGTCATTTTTTCCACTCTAAGTTTTAAGGGCTTTTTCTGTGGATCTTAATTTTCCTCCTACTTTTCTACAAATCTTTTTGACAAGGTTTTAGATTATGAGCAGTCTTAAGTGTGGAGGGATATTAAATGAATAGTGCACTTGGCAATTTAGGAGCTACAATGGAGAAGCAATTAAGGAGCGGAGTGGGCTGCAGTCACTTAGGGATCACTTCAACACTCTAAAGGCTGCACAGCTGTGTTTGGCTTACTTGTGCAAGACTGCAAACTAAGACTAATATTGAGATTGTTTCATCAACACGGAGCATATTTATGGAATATCTGCTATGTGTGAAGCATTCTCCTCAATGTTGCATGGAATTGTAGCTATTAATAGAGCTTTCCTGCCACCCGCATACTTTCAATCCAGTAAAAGTCTATGCAAACACACATGGTGGTTTTGTGCTGTGCCAACTTAGCCAGGCTGAAATTACCTTACTCAGCCTTTTCTTTCAGTTTGGCTCTGGGATGGGGATGGCCACATGGAAAATTTATGGAAGTGAAGGCACCTCCATGTTTGTGCTCTGAAGGCTGGTGCAGGGGCTGTAGCATTGCTCACGCTGCCACTGACCTGCTGGCTCACCTGGCACAGGAGGGGCAGCTCCTAGACCCACAGCTCTTATAGCTCCTTTTTCAGGTTCTCCATATCCTGGGCCAGGTGCCAGCATTACTCCACGGCAAAGGGCACCTTTTCCTACAGGGCAACCCAGTATCGGGGCTGCAACTGTTGACAGACGAAGGCAGGTTCCAGTTTGTCCCTGTGGTTACGGTTGTCCAGGTAGGTCCCAGGTTGCCCTTGCTCTTGTCGTGTTCATCTTTCCTTCCTAACTACAGCCCTGGCTGACCTATAGCAACTTTAGAGTCAAGGGATATGCAGAGACAGCAGCCTGGCTCTGATCCATGCTCTAGCTCCCACATAAGTATGGTCTAATCCCTTTACTAATTGCCTCATTTCATATCACTCCCAGTGCTTCTGCTTCTCTAATCCACCCTGACTGATATGAAATATACACATATGAAGAACTCTTCATTTATATAATGTGATCATTCAGACTCCTATACGTGTATTCTAATGATACCGACTGACTCGACTCAGCCATTATGGGACTTAGAAAGTCACTTCATTCCCCTTGACCTCATCTGTAAAATGAGGGTTTTATCTAGATCAGCATTTTTCATCTTTATCTGATCATTAGAATCAACAAGTTTCTCATTTTAAATACAGAACCCATAGCCAAAGATTCTGATCCACTGAATCAGAATTTTCAGGGGAGTGACCAACAAATCTTTATTTTTACCTGTACCCCAGGTAACTTCTCATCAGCTAAAGTTGGGACAAGGCTGTCATGTATAGTTGTAGAGTTGGTACCCAAGAAGGTAAATGGAAACTGGAATTCAATATGTGCTTTACTCACCAAGCCACATGTCCTGGGATGAATGCCCAAAGAAGACACTTTTTCTAAATTCTCATAGCAGCCACCTAGAATGAGGTCGGAGTTCCACATGATGTGCAAAGTCTGATTGCAAATCTCAGAGAGTCGATGCCTCTCCTTTTCCCATTGCCATAAAACTATTCTTTCCATTGTGGACAGATACGCAACTTCAGGACAATGAAGGGTCTCATGGGCCCATAGGGGATGTTAGGATACCTTAGGTTTTCTGTCATAGAAAAAATAAAGTCTTTCCAAAAGGAGGTAGGTGCACTGGCTACTCTCCATCGCTTCCTTCCTGCCCCTAAATTGTTCTCATCTTTCCATGACATGCTCTTGGGCCCCAGATGCTGACCCTGCGTGTTATTTCTGATCTCCTTGCCCTCCTTTTCTGGTTGAGTTTGGTCACTACCAGGAGATTGGTGAATGGAAAGAAATGGTAGTCTGAGTACTCCCTTATCTTCTCCCTACTCCCTTCCTGTAGTGAGTTGAATAGTGACCCCCCCCAAAACTGATGCCCTACCTGGAACCTCGGAATATGACCTTATTTAAAAATAGGGTCTTTACAGATGTAACTTGTTAAATAGGGTTATACGAGATGAGGGTGGGCCCTAAATCTAATGACTGGTGTCCTTAGAAGAAGAAGAGAGACACACAGAGAGAAAGGCAATGTGGAGATAGAGGCACAGGATGTGATGCAGCCACAAGCCAAGATTGCTGGGAGCCACCAGAAGCTAGAGAGAGGCAAAGGATTTTTCACTAGAGCCTTCAGAGGAATTGCAGCCCTAACAAAACCCTGATTTCAGACTTCTGGCTTCCAGAACTATGAGAAAACAAATTCTGTTGTTTTAAGCCACCAAGATTTTGTTAATTTGTTACAGCAGCTGCCAAAAACAAATACACCTCCCTTCCTATCTTAACTCCCCCGGTCCCTGACAATAACAGCTCCTGCTGGGCAGCCCTCATCCCATGGTGTCTTGGTTTGTCATCTTTTTCCTAAAAGCGGACACTGAGAAAAGCACTTGGCTGAACATGATTTATTGGGGGAGGCGATGCCAGGGAGCACAAGTGAGGAAAAGGAGAAATGAGACAGAGAAGGAAGAAAACCCAAGAGAGGAAAGGTTAATGAGCAGTTACTGCTGTGGGCAAAAGAGGCTCAATCCTACTGGACTTTCTCAGAAACAATGTAGAATTCACCTTGGGATCTTCCAACCAAGGAATGTGAAGTTGGGATGTTTAATGACCGACTACCACACCTGGTTATTTGAGAGTCACCACTGGAAGAGTTCCGTCCTCGCCATTTTAGCTCCGTCCTATTCAGGGGCTGAGCCAGCGCCTTGCACCTGGGGAAGTCCCTCTGACAGGGGAGCAGAGAGGTGCTTGAATGGGAAGCTGCCAGCGTGAAGGGAGCTGTTCACCTCCCGTAGTCGACGTAGGTATGAGCTGAGGGAACTCAGGGCAACGCAACAGCAGTGTCAACGGCCCAGGGCTCCAGCACCCACAGGGCTTTCTTCCTGCACCCCTGGAGGCCCAGACATAGTAATGGGGCATCCCAGGTTTCTAGTCCCTGGCTGCTCAGCACACCCTCTTGGTTGCCTTCACCCTGCCCCATACTCTGTACCTCATCTCATCATTAAACTGTCTTCAGAATCCCAACTGTTTCTGTTTCCTGCCAGAACCCTGACTGACAGAGTGGGGCAGAGCCAGGGGTCTCTCAGAAGGCCTTTGGCTCCCTTACTATAAGGAAATCCACAGGGTCCCTTAACATAATCAAGCCCATCCGTCACTGTTGGCCATGGAAATACATATTCCAAATATAGCAGAACCTCAGTGCCTTTGTCTACAATTCATTTTCCTCTTGAGAATCACTTGCATGAACCTCACGTTGCCCCAGTGTTGATGATGCTGATCCTAGGGTGGAAGGGGGTTGCTGCTTATCTTAGAACATTCTGATCTCAAGGAGAACTCAGGACATACCTACATTAGGCTTAAATTTGAATTAAAATTTTATCAAAATAATATGAAGCATATGCTAACATACATAATAGTACAGAGGAACGTATTTATTTTAACTTGTTTTCAATTCTTTTGGTGGTAACCTCCGTAAGTCTAGATAGAATGCTTATTCTCCATTTCTTAGTTTATATCTATTGACTTTCCAATATAAAAGATAAAAATGATCTCATACCTTGCCTCCTCCTACTTCCAATATTTAACATTTGTATTCTTTTAGTTTTGTTAGCTTTGAAACTTTAAACTTTATATAAAGTGTGACATCCTTATTTCTTATTCCAGCTTCATTTTGTGTCTTAAATGTTTATTATGAAATGTAAGAGAATAGAGAATAATACAACTCCTATTTGACTTCTTAAATATCTTTTATATACACATTTGTATGTATGTATGTATGTATGTATGTATATGTATGTATGTATGTATGTATGTATGTATGTATGTATGTATGTATCTATCTATCTATCTATCTATCTATCTATCTATCTATATCTATCTATATAAAGGGGATCCCAACTCCTGGGCTGTGGACTGTTACCAGTCTATGGCCTGTTAGGAACCAGGCCACACAGCAGGAGGTGAGCTGCAAGTCAGTAAGTGAAGCTTCTGTATTTGCAGCCTCTCTCCAGCACTAGCATCATCACCTCAGCTCCACCTCAGATCATCAGGCATTAGATTCTCATAGGATCACTGGTGCCTGGTGCTAAAAGGTTGGGGACTGCTGAGTATTGCCTTCTATGTTTTAAAAATGTACACAAAGAGTATTATTACTCTGAATATTTTATCTTGTAGTTTGCTTTTCACTAAACTTGATGTTTTACAAATGTATTTGTTAATACATGTAAGTTGTAATCCTTTTATGTATTCCTCCTATGAATGTACCGTAGCATATTTATTCAGCCCTTGATGAAAAATAATAATAGTAATAGCAACAACACTGGGTGCCTACTATCTGCCAGGCATTTTTCTAAGTACTTTACATTGCTTACCTAATGTGATTCGATAGCAATCCTCACTTATCTATGAGAAAACTGAGGCCCAGAGAGGAAGTCACATACCCAAAATCCCAACAGCTGGTAAATGACCATCTAGCTCCAGAGTCCTTTCGATTAACCACTATGTAATACTGCTTCTGGATCTAGATTTATTCAAATCATTCCAAACAATGCTGCAGTGAGCCTCTTTGTATTCACATGTGAGCGATTCCCTAGGAGAATTTTTGGGAAGTAGCACAGGGGCATCTTCCATTTGCCTAGATATATCCAAATTGCTCTCCAAAAATGTTTTCCAATTCACATTCCCATGAGCTTCCATTCACTTTGGCTCCCTACTTAATATAAATGAGCAATTATCCATTCTGTCTTCCTTCTTTCCTTTCTCCTACATTCTACTTTATGTTGGTTACATTTTACCTTTTACATGGTTAAAGTTGTTGACATTTATATTCCGTATAAACTCAATGAACTTTCCTCTGCTTTGTCATAGGGTGACTCTAAAAGTTAGAGACCAGTGAAAGCTATTTACACATTTATAACCATTTAAATATTGTTCAGTGCCTGGGCAAGCAGTGTGCTGTAATTGTATTTCTTTCCCTGCAGCTCCTATGTTACCAACCCAGGACCAATCAAGTAGAATGTTCATAGCATGAAGGACTAACAGCATCTCTTTTTTTATATTTAGCATTTGCTTTTAATCATGTCATGTTTAGTTGACTGAGGTACTTGTATAGCTTTCTCTAACCCTTGGAATATCTTATTGTCTTTTTTTTCCCCATTTCAAATCATTTTCCATTATCATAATCTCAAAAATTTCCCAAACTCTCTATCATATCATCTTTTCTACTAAATGAACTAGCTTTCCTCTATCCCCCACCCCCAAACTCTTCTACTTTTAAGTCATCTCTCCTCCTGCACCAATATGAACTTGCCTTCTAGGCCTGCTATAATACTGCTATCATCCTGGAACTTTTTGTCTGTCCCTGTCATCTAGGATCAGATTTGTTAGTTTATAAATTGCATATCTTCTTCCTTCTTAGTTTACTCCCTTATTTTGCTGGAGTACATCCTTAAGTAACTTCCCACAGAAGGTGTCATGAAAAATAGACTTTCTAATTTCTCATAGATCCGAATATTTTTACCCTCACACTTAATAGTATGGCTGGATATAAAATTTTGACCAAAAGCTATACTATAGTTATGTTCTAATGAGAAGAATAGTATCTATATGGGAGATCTTAGCTTTCTCAAGACTGCCAGATAATTTTTTGGATCAGAGCTGGTAAACATCTTGCCTTTGGTGAATGTCAGCTGCCTGTGCTTTATGCACTGAGGGGTGAGGATTATAGAATACAAAATAATGCAAACTTATTAAGTTTGTTACAAAAATTAAAAGAGCAAACATGTAAGACTCTAGAATAGCACTCGACACCTGCTTAGCTCTATAATTCAAGTGAGTTGTTATTTGGTGGAGTCTTGAGAGGTGTGGGAGACAAGATCTTAGGATTACTAGGCTGAAGTATTTAGACAATTTAGAAAGGGCACTAGTCTCAAATGGTGGAAACCCATGGAACAAGATCACCTGAGATTACTCATGTTTAGCTAGGGGTCCTCTGGAACAGAGCTTCTTAAACTTTAATGTCCATCATAATTAATTACCTAAGAACCTTACTAAAATTCAAATTCTGATTTAGTAGGTCAAAAGTGAGCTCCATATTCTGCATTTCTAGCAAGCTCTCAGATAATACTGATACTATGGGCCATGTGTATGTTTTTATGTGCATACTAGATGTCAATATAAAATATGTTTTTACTGTAGGTCATGCAAAAAATGTTTGAAAACCACTGCCTAGAGAAATATCCTCCAGCATCACTCTCAGCTGTCTCCACAAGACACTCTCCCCCACCAGTGCTGACCTTAAGAGTCAGAGTTTGATTTTATGTGAGAAGAAGAAGGTCTCCATACTGTTCCTAATCACTATATAATAAAAGTTATCTTGAATTCTAAGTCCTATTATTTGAGGCCCCTTTCTCATACAGTCCCTGAGATGTACCTGGCATTATTCACATCTCCTTGCTGGTTTTCCTAGCACTTCAGAGTCTCTGGCTTGGAGCCTCCTTTAGACCACCAGAGATCTGACATCCCCCACCTCTTCCCTGGGATATCTAGTTTCACTCTTTAGCTGCTGGTGTAGGGTTTCTCTTCCTTGGGAGACAGGGACAGCTGGGAATGTGGATCTCATCCTGTCTGGGTTTTCCCCCTGACAAGTGGTGGTAGTGGCCGGATATGAGGTGCTTGAAGACCACTCATGATACCATTTTCACAGAGAGCAGAGTCAATAACGGAAAGAACAGGTGCAGTGGACTGGATTTCACTTCATGGGCAGTGAAAACAGCCAGCAAGGGAAGCACAGGAATCAGGACTATTGCAAATTTTTAAAAAATCAATCATGGGAGAAATGACTAGGTGGAGCCAGGGGTTTAGGACAGTGAAACTATTCTGTATGACACTGTAATGGTGGATAATTGTCATTATACATCTGTCAAAACCCACAGAATGCCAACACAAGAGTACATTGCTAATGTGAAATATGGACTTTAAAGTAATAATGTATCAGTATTGGCTCATCAATTGTAATAAATGTACCACACTAATGCAAGATGTTAATAATAGGAGAAATTGGAGAGGGAGGTTAGGGTAGGTACAAGGGAACTCTCTGTACTTTCCATTCAAATTTTCTGTACCCTTAAAATTGCTCAAAGTAATAAAGTTCTATATTTTTTAAGTGATTAAAAACTAACCTTGCTGGGCTATTGTGATGATCTTTAAATGTTGGATAAAATATTAGATGTTTTGGATTAAACATCTGAAAACACTAAATGTCTATAGAACAAAAAGAAATCCACTAACCATGTCAGACATGAAAATATTCTCCCTTTCCCCATGCTTCTCTCCAGGGCTGCCCACTGATATTGAAGGGGCCTGTATCTTTGCAGACCATCTCCTCCATCTCCTATGCATTTATGTAAAGGAGATAATATTTTTGAAATATCTCCCATTATAAAACTCTTTTTTTAATAGGCTGTTTTCCCTTCCCGTTACCCATCTACCATTAAGGCAAAGTCATGAGGCATATTGTGCTCCAGAATCAGAAGGCTAAGACACAGAGACTGGAAGAAGTGGAACCTACCATACCTTCTCACCCGGAAGGATATGTAAAAGAGAAAAGAGGGTGAGAAGTTCAGACAGGAGGGTCCTTGCCTTCTCCCATTTTGGGCTTTAGCTTGGGATAGCTGGCATGTAAATAACATTCAGATAGATATAAAGGAACCCCAGACCATTTGGGGCAATTGTATTTACCCAGGACCTCCTATGGAGACAGTAATTCCAAGATTTGAAAGAAGTCCCTGTTTTGCTTAAAGCTACTTCTATATGCACATGATCAGCATTTTTCTGGGGTGGAAATCTACATGTCCATTTACTGAAGTAAATAGTATGGACATGGTTCTTATTATAAAATGTAATATGTACACATGGAAATAATCACTTAAATGGAAAGGTATAAAATAAAATGTAAAAATCTCACCCCATGATTCCCCATTCCAAGCTCACTTTTCACAGGTAACTGGTTTTCATCTGTTTGTTTATAGTTGTTTTTTTTTTTCTGGTAGTGATCTACATAATTCAAATAACATGTTTATACTGTTTCCTGATTTATCAGCTCTAAGAAGAATCTATTGAGTGCTGCTTTGAAAAATAATTTTAAAAAATGGCTCAGTTACGTTAAACCCTCTTTCAACTTTTGTTAACTTATTTTTATTTTTAGTTCTATTAGCTACTTTTATAACTTTAAAAATATAGCTCTTTTGATGCCGTAACATTAAACAATATCTCTCCCACTGGGAAATCTGAGGAAATAAGTGCTGTTCTCCTTTCTCTTTCTCCCTCTTTCCCCTAACATTCTTCTATATTGTTATTTTTAGGTGACCAAGGTTGATAATGTTGGCATTCTCTATTGTAATCATATACAAGTTTGACATGCTTTCTCTATAGTCTTTTAAAAAATCAAAATAGCATTTATAATAATCATATAAATATAGTTTGTTCCTGGTTGGGATAATAAGTTCAGCCAGAAACAATATATCATAGAGGTAAAGTGTGTGGCTTAGAATAGCTCTGCTACTTAAGAGCTGTGTGACTTAGTAGTCACTTCTCTTTGCCTCAATTTTTCATCTGGGAAAAATTGGGATAATATCTACCCCATAGGATTGTTTGAAGATTAAATGAAATTAAATCATTTTGTACAGCACCTGTCACATAGTAAGAATTTCAATTGTAATTGTTGTTGATGATGATGATTTCAGTAGTATAAAAAGATCCATTAGAAAGATGTAATTCTTATGTTATTAAACCTGTGTTTTGTCCTAAGGAGAATATTTCTAATACCAAGGTTACACAGATTCTCTCTCTTGACGCTCCATTAGTTCAAAATCCTGCCACAGTTTAATTTGCTTCATTTTAGGCCATGACTTTTTGTATTTCCTGACACATCTAACTGCTTTTCTATTTTCTTGTTGAGTAAAGAAACTTATAATAGATTATATCATACTGTGTGTTGAATGGTCAATTTTGAGAAGAAAGAGATTGTGCAACCTGGTTAAAGGAGAGACAGGGCCTCTGGTTTCTGATGTTCTAGTTCTGTTCTCCATGGGACCAGTCTTGTATTTTTTTTTTATTTCTTAGATACCTGAAATATTCCCTGTCCTATCCTTATAATGCCACACACACACACATTCATTTACTCATTAAACAGTAGCACGTGAGTGTCCCTGTTCTTGAAACTCAGTGATGTTGTAGAGAGAATTACAATGAATACATCTAGGGACTCTCCCAACGCTGACACATTCCCCCCCCCCCGCCCCCCATGGCTTTAAGTTCTTCTGGGAGTCTGCTTATCCAAGCTTTCCTCTCTGGGTAAAATTCTCTCTCTCTCTCTCTCTCTCTCCCCCCCCCCCCCCCACTCTTTCACCACTCCTGCCCCTCCCCCATCCCTCCTCTGCCCTTTCCTATAGAAACTGAAAACAGAAAAAATCATCCATCTTGCAGCAAGAATTGTTTGTGCCCTTTCATCATTGCTCCTCCTCGGGCTTTTACAAAGTATGCCAGTGTGTTAAAGGTAATCATTCTTTAGTTCTGGGAAGTTCCAAACTGCATACTAAATGCAATTTTAATACATCAGATCCACAATCACTATATGGGAAGAGGAAGGAGCATTTCAGTGTTTTGATAAGAAAAATGATCATTCTGTACATCTTGACATGTATGAAATCAAAATTAGGGGATTTGGATCCAATCCAAAAACCTTGACATGCCCTAGGAGTGAATATCCTTGGGGTGTCGGTTTGAGATTTTGCTTAATGCCAAACTTCCCTGAAGACCAAGGGTGGGGTGGGGCGGTGTACATCATAACAGCCATAAGCTCTCTATAGGGAACTAGTGCCTGATGTTTCATGATGCTTTCCAACAATGCGAATGGTGTCAGTTCCCCTACATTGACTGTGGTGTTTTAATAAATCAAATTTTCAAAGCTTCGTAGATGTAAAAAAAAAAAAAAGAAAAGAAATGAAATGAAAACAAGTGAAGCAAGCATAGTTTGTTACTCTAACATCAAAGAGCCCCAAACCATAAATCCAGAACATTCACTTTCAAAAGCAGATGATGAAAAATATGGAATCAGTTTCTCAGATTTAATTTTAAAACGGCGAAAGTATGTGAAAGCAGAAGAGAAATGCGGAAAAGCAGAAAAGAGCAGAGGGCACTTCATTTTAGAATTTTTAGCTTCTCTAGGGAGCAAAAGAGCTTAGTTCCTTGATGACTGGAAAGCCATAGGCAAAGTTTGCAAGCTCTTTTTTTGCATTGAGCCCAATCATTCAGCTCAAGTCAGTAAATCAGATACCCAGGGGATACATAACACATTATTAAATTTATTCGAGAGCTCTGAGTGCATCAAGGAAAATAAAGAAAGGTGCTAAATGTCACGAGTGATTTTGCTGGTAATCAAACCATCCGATATTAAATTGATTTTTAAACCACCATCTTCTTTTCTGCAAAGTTTCATTCATAGTAGACAATTGCCACCTTTTTTTTTTTTTTTTGGGTTAGACACATTTCATTTTTCTTCTAATAACATCCCTTTTCCTTTCAGGGAATTGCTTTTCGCCAGTGTGTGTAATCCTGGTGGAAAGCAGTGCCCACACCCAGCCTACAGCTTTGTAAGATGACGCAAGTAGGTGCACCTCATCCCAGCCTGTCTATGGAGTGAGCAGAGAGACGCGTGCACGTGACACAGACTCAGACAATGGGACACTCTCCCCAGCCCAATAATTACATGGGGTGGGGCAGGTGAATGCAAAGAATAGTTTCCTTCTGTCCTGCCCATTTTCCAAACTTGGTCTTCTAGCCCTTCACTGATCTATCCCCAGTCATCATTCAAAAAATTCTTTATTTTTTCTTGAAATAATAGAAATCTATTTTAGTTTTTATGACCAGGAGGTCTAACAAACTCATTTGAAGAAAAATTTCTTGAACATCTACTATGTTCAGCACTAGTAATATAAAGATATGATTCCTGCCCTGAAACTGACTGACACTGAGTAAATAGATAATTACAGTGTAATATGAGAGGCACTATCATAGAGATGAACAAAGATCACAAAGAAGGAAGTCAGTAGTTCTGTTTAGGGGACTCAGGAAATGCTCCACGGAGGGCACAAAGCGTGAATCTGGTTTTGAAGGACAAGTAGGAATTTACCTTTGCAAAAAGATGAGGCACGCTTTCCAACAGAGGAAACAACACGTACAAAGTCATAGAGGTATGGAAGAACAGGACGTGTTTGAGGTGCTTCCAGAATTAGGCTGGGGCAGAGCCTACATGAGTGACATTTCAAGGATTAATTCAGAAAAAATAAAAATATTTGCAAGCCGTATTTTAAAAACAAAACAATCACTTTAAATCTCATGGAATCCCAGTTTTGACAATCGACTTTACTCATCAGAAGAATGTTAAGGAGATAATTAGCAACTCTTATTAGTTGTTAAGATGTTAAACTTGGGAATATTTGAGGATTGCCTACCAGTGGGAATCAATTCTTTTTCCACGGCGCCTTGCATTTCTGCACGCCTTGCAAGCACAGGCACTGACTGCCCTTTATTTTGGATTACCTTTTTAAGGATGTGTGTATAGTGGACAGTCTTGGAAGACAGTGATAATGTCTCCTAGACCAGAGGTCCTCAACCCCCAGGTGGGGAACCGTAAATGGTAGGTGGCCTGTTAGGAACTAGGCCGCACAGCAGAAGGTGAGCAGCAGGAGAGCGAGTCAAGTTTCCTCTGTATTTGCAGCCACTTCTCAGCACTAGCATCACCGCCTCAGCGGCACTTCACATCTTCGGGCCTTAGATTCTCATGGCGCACTGGTTCCTGGTGCCAAAGAGGTTGAGGACCGCTGCCCTACACAACAAGGAGCATCATACTGAACATCTATCTATTCAGTGCTCAGCACTGGGGTATGCCCTATGAGAGATAAGAACAAAGAATAAAAAATAACCCCTACTTTCGCTATATGTAGAGAGATGACCAACACATGAAACTAGAGCAAACAACACAAAATAGTATATAATCAAGTTCCGAGCAACGGATGTCATTTTGTTTATATTATTTAGATGCTTTGTAAGATGTTTTGAACAGTCAAATTCCATTTTTTTAAAGCAAAACAGTGCTCTTGTCTCTCTGACTTTATTATTTTTTTAATTAATTCAATTCATTTTATGGTGACTTTGGTTAATGAAATCCAATAAGTTTCAGCTGTACGTTTTAACAGTAAGACATGTATATATATAGTTATACTGTGTGTTTACCTCCTATGGATTTCTTTCTGTCACCATGTCAAATTTCAAAAGAGTCAAAAAATCAATAAAGGCTTGATGATACTGAGGAAGCTTCTCTGGAGCGGGGCTTCAGTTGGGCTCTGAAGGATGGGAGGAATTTGGGGGAAGAGACAGAAGGGAAACATAAATTATAAGTCAAGAATGAGATGGATAAGGAGCAAGTTGTTGGGTGTTGGTCGCCTAGGCTGTCTCCTATATTTATCCTCTAGGTGTCTCAATCTCTCTATCTGTGAAGTCTGAGTATCAATGTCTCTTCTCCCAGGGGAAGTTATAGGGAAGCATGAACCAGCAGGTGTGAAACTTCTTTTGAAGTGAGAGCACAGAAAAGATAAATACACTGGATAAATACACTGATTAAATCAACAGTTATTACTGCTGAATCTTCCCTTCTCAGGCTAAATGTCCTTTGGTGGCTATACCCATGTGTCACATGGCAAGGCACGAGCCCCTTCTGTTGTCCTGTGTGACTGCAGCATATTTTATGTTCTTCTCAAGTGAAGAATTCTCCAGTTAAAACCTGACAGGCACAGACTGGACAGGGACTTTCACCTTCTTTGGTATAGATATTGTATTTGAACAAATACAGCCAAAAATGCAGTTAGCACTGTTAACTCTTATAGCCTTGTCAATGAAAGTTCCCTTTATTTTAATGTGATCTGCTACTGTATTTTCTCCATCCTGTAAGTTTGGACTCAAAGGCAGGTTTTCAACTAAAACTTCAATCTTCTGTCTCTAGATGACACAAAATGGTTGAATAGATTAGCAACTTCAAGGATATGTAAGATGTTACCTAAACTAGATCTCATCGCCCAACTGGGAAGACTGGGCCATTATCAATCCAGAGTCTCCAGGTGCAACTGGTCCTTCAGCAATCACACGTCCATCTTTCTCCTCAAACTCCTTACTCCTGACCATTACCTCATTCTCAGAGAAATTTGCTCCTACACCAGGAACAAATATCCTCCCAGAACACCTACAGTAGCATTCATCTCCACTGCCACCAATCCTTTTCTGTTTTCTTCTGTGATCCAAGGTTATACTTTGCCTTTTTATGACCATCATTTCAATAACCTATGTTCTTTCTCCTTAGCTATAATATTGTCCTCCTTACTGGCTCTTCAACCTCAGCCCGAAAAATGTCCTTCCTGTCATTTTCATAAAACCCATCTGTAACCAATTGAATGTGTCCCCTCAAAATTCACACTGTAAAGCCCTAACCCCTATTGTGGTTGTATTTGGGGATGGGGCCTCTAAGGAAGTAATAAGGTTAAATGAGGTCATAAGGGTAGAGCCCTGATCCTAATCTCTCTCTCCACTAGCAGGCACTAAAGAAAAGTCATGTGAGGACACAGCCAGAAGGCAGCCATCCACTGGCCAGGAAGAGAGCTCTCACCAGGAATGGTGGTATTCTGTTATGGCAGCCTAAGCCAATGAAGACACCACTTCTTGACTTTCTGTTGCTCCAGCTATTGTCCAATTGCTCTATTTTGGTCAGAGCCACATTTCTGGAAATAGTACCCAGGTTCACCATCTCTACCTTCACACTTCACATTCATTATTCAACCTACGTCATGTAGCTTCAGTTTCTACTACTCTGCTAAATATGCTCTCACTGAGGCTTCCTTGTGACCTGTAGTGATGAAATCCAGGATTGAAACTTCCTGGATCCTTTAGTGTATTTGGTCACTCATTCCCTTGTCTGTTACTTTCCTGGTTTTTCTTCTGCCTTTTCAGGCATTCTTTTCAGTCTTCTTCCCAGCTATGTGTCCTGACCCAAGTCCTTCAGTGATGACCTTTGTTTTTCTTACTCTCTACTCTGATGCCTGAGTGATCTCAATCAAACTTTAATTATAACTTTTGCGATGACACTCAAATGCCTATTTATGGTCTAGTTCCTTCTGTTAAAGCTCCACATGCCTAATAGTCTAGGTCACTTAACTGCCTCTAAATTACCTTAAATGCAAATGTTTCTAATACTGATCTCACATTTCTCTCCTTCAAACCTATTTCTCCTCTAATATTCCCCATCACAGTGACTATCATCGACCTAGTCACTGGAGCCTGAAACCTGGCTTCCTCTTGGATCTATTCTTTGCCTTCAGTGTTAACATCTATATTAATGTGTGAGTATATTTCTGTATAAATATAGAGAAAGAATTGAATGTTAATCTATGTTAACAACCTATTGTATTACATCATTTAACCCTATAAAGTAGATACCATCCTCCTTCTGCCCCCATTTCACAAATGAGGAAAGAGATTCCTAGAATTTGAGTAACAAATCCAGAGTTGTACAACCACATAATGGCAGAGCAGATCTGAACCCAGTTATGTCTTACTCCAAAACCCAAACTCTTAACAACTATATAGTACTACCTTGTATTAGATGTTCTTTTCATTATAGCTCATATTCATTCCTACAGCTTTATCTCCACAGTTACTCCTTCTCTCTTCTTGTCTTGATTACTACAAGAGCTTCCTAATTATTTCCCTTGATTCCACTCTGGATCACTCCCAATCCAACTTTAACATTGCCACAAGAGCAATAAAAACATGACTTAGATCATTCCTCTCCTCTACTTGAAACCCTTCTGTTGCTCTTCATGACCTGACTCTTTAGCCCACAAGGCACCTTGTGTTTTGGCCACTGTCTACCTTTCTAGCCTGCTTGAGCATGCCCCATTGTTCCAGAGCTGCCTGCAGTTTTCCAAATGTGCATAACATTTTACAGCTCCAAACTTTTACACATTTGTTCCCTGTCCTTGAAAAGACTTTGCCCACCTTAGATTTGTGGCAGACATTGTGACTGACTCGTCCAACAGCTGTTCCCAGCACTCTTCTCTCTATTGTTTTCTTCTCCAAAGGCTTGAAAGCTAGATACTGCTTTGCCAGCTTCCTTGCTGCCAGAAGTGGTCACATGACCCACTGCTGCCCAATGAGATGCAAAACATTTTCCGAGAAACTTCTAGGAAATAAAAACTGATATGACTGGTGCTGTCCTTTTCTCTTTTTCCTGGCTTCAACAAGGATGTTATTCCTGAAGCTGTGGCAGTCATGTTGAAACATGAGACCATAAAGCACAAGGATGAAAAGCCATCACACTCAGGATGGCAGAGCAGAAGAGAGTTAAGATATAAATACACAGTTAAATCAACGTCAATGCCTCGACTCTCATCTAAGCCAGTTAGTCAGATATTCTTACTTATAGACAAATCATTCTTAACTGATACATGGGTCTAACAACACCCACTCTTTTAAAATTTAATCTAAGGTCTTTCCTGGGAAGTATATTCCCTGACTCTTAATTTTGAAATTCTGATTTTGGTGTTCTTCCTTTGGCTCCTAAAATAACCTATGCATAATTCTATTTCAGAGCTTATCACACTTGATGTAACCATTTATTTCCCTATCTTTCCTATAAGACTATGAGCTGTCAGGAGACAAGATCATGTGTTATTAACCTTATATTCCTAGTGACTAGCACATGACCATGGGAAGCCTTCAAGACTGGACACATTATAGGTTGAGCTATAAAATGCACTTTGAACCCTCCCTTTAGTCAAAAGATATACCTTCAAATCATACGTTATAAAAATTTCTCATGATCATTGAAGTCTATCATTGAAGTTGGGAAAACCAAGTCATTTGTGTAAATTTGGGCAGAGAAAATGCCACAAGTAGAAGAAAATCTCATACCTTATAGAGTAAGTTTCAAAACAAAGGCTCTCAGACAAAAACCAAGAGAATGTGTTGGCAGCAAATATTTTCTTACAAGAAATACTAAAGGAAGTTAGTTAGGCAGAAGGAATATAATCCCAGATGAGAAACATGGTAATACAGGAAAGAATTCAGAGAAAAGGATAAGGCAAACATGTGGGTAAAACATAATAAATATTGACTGTTTGAAACAACAATAATATGTTTTATGGGATTAAAAGTATGTAGAATTAAAACACATGACAACAATAACAATAGCCCAAACAGGGAAATGTCTTAAATGCTGTAAAGTTATTTTATTGTCCAAGAAGTAATAATGATATTAATTTATAGCAAACTCTAACAAGTCAAGACACATGTTTATAATCTCTGGTAACCACAGAGAATAATTAAAGAATGATAGAGAATGAAAAATGGAATAATTTTTAAAATACTAAATTAAGGTAAGAAAGGACAGAAGACAACAAGGGGAAAATGAGGAATAAAAAACAGATGGACAAATAGTAAACAAAGAGGAAGGTAGTAGATTTAAACTCGAAAATGCAGCTGTGGTGAGCCTCATGTTCACTGGGCAGAAAACGCCGGCCCGGGGAAGAAATGTGGTTATCAGGAGCAGGTGAGCAGAGTGGGACAGAGAGAATGCTTTGTGCCTTAAGATAAAGATGAAGGGATATATTAATAGTAATGAAATTTCTAAACTGATTATACCTCCTGAACATGAGTTTTCGGAGAGTGAAAGTCTCCTGTATCCTTACAACAAACTCTCTTTTCTGAACTAATTTCATGCAGTTGTGTTTCAACCTTCTGTTGCAAACAAATGACCCCTGACTGAGACAGCGGTCACGGTTAATAGGAGCTGAGAAATACGGTCTCATTAGACTGGTCTCTGGGGAGAGAGAACTAGTGTCTTGGTCATGAAGCTTCTATCACAAAGATGCTTTTATATTGCAGGTTTCAATGATGATGATTTGTTTGTTTTTTATTTGGAACACCAGAATTCTGGATAATCACTCTTTATTTTAATATTAATAGAAAAATGGTTTTGATATATAACAGAATACTGAAATTTGTAAAGTAAAAATGTTTTATGCTAAGAAAACAAAAGAAAAATAAAGCCTCTTGGTTGATTTTTCTACCATGACCATCTGGTTTTATAATTAATGTCTTGCCAATATACCAAAATATTCTCTATGTAAATCTTTTACATTCTTGCTGCATTTTCAATTAAAGTCTCTGAATTAAAACTATGTACCATGAGTCAGCAGTTAAAGCAAACATGTTTTTTCCATTTATCTTCCTTTGGGAAAACCCAGTCCCAAATGCAGAATGCCTGCCATCCTTTAGTTCTTTTTGTCAATCCAGATGTCCATAATTACTTCTGGAGGTTACCACAGTGGTTTGCCCTGCCATCTGACACCATCTTTCCCATGATTGCCTAGTATGGCCTCCCTTGCCTTTCGCTGTTCCTTATAAATACTCCCATTCATGGTAAAGAACATAACTGTGGTCTGCAGATCATAAGACCTGGAGACACCTCATGTTCCTGGGTGGCTTCGTGCATGAACTGCCATTTTAGATTTGTGCTGGAGCAAAGCGACTATCTCTATAGAAACAGTGGTCCTGTTCACTGAGCTGTACTGCAGAAAGCTAATATTCTAAGGAGGGAAGGTGAAGTTGCAAAGATCGTGAACACAAAAGCCATGAGTCAACACAGCCCTTATTTATGATAATGTCCTCCAATGCATGGCCGCAAAGCCATCATGACCCTCATCAATATTTGGTCGGCTTTGGGCAAATGGCCAACTGACCATCTGCTGTAGATGCAGGTCAGGAAAGATGTTGAGCTTCGTGGTGTTTGGTTGCCTGAATATCTAGGCCATCTAGGCACCGCTTTTCTTAAAGAAGCCCTTCTTAAAGCAGCCTGTCTTAGCCAGCTGGTCACCCTAGACATTCCTTGCTTCATGCTCCTCTCCACGCATGCTCTGTAATCATCTTGGCGACAATAGTGTCATATAGAACTTCATCCAACATATTACTAAAGACTAGATAGATAGGACCATTTACCATTGGTTAAAACTCTGCTATAAGCCATACATTATTCTAGGAGTTTACCTACATTATCTCTAATCCTCACAACAACTCTGCAGATAGGACATTCTATTTTTATTTAGCAGATGAGGAAACCTAGGCTCAGAGTGGTTAGATTAACTTTGCCTCAAATCCCATGGCTAATTATTTTTCTTACTGACATGGCTTTTGACATAGGAATATTAACTAGTCTGGAAGTTTTGTTTGGGATTCAAATAGAGAATGGAAAATCCTGAAATGCCGACAGGTAAATAGAAATCACTTCTTTTAAAACAAATTCAAATAATACGTAACGTATCATCTACTGCTTAAAATATTTCTATTTCATACTTCAGAACAATATCTAATTATTGAATTTGCCTATTTAGGATTCTAAGCTAATGAGCCATCATTTCAGACACACATACAAAAAATGTCTTAAGAAAAGTTTCTTATTCTCATATACTTTAAACATGTATCTCCCTGCCAATGATACTAGGACATTTGAATGTAAATGAATTTAGCTATGTGAATTACATTTTTCTGAAATACATATACGTTTGTAAACTAAGGGGAAAAAACTTGGGAGCTTATTTGGGGGTTTGATCCAAACCAAATTACTCAGAAAAAAATAACATATATAATCTGTAGTAATTCAACAAACTCCCAAAGCCATCAAAGCCAATGGCCCTAAACAACTTAGCCAAACACATCAGAAAGAGTGAGAGAGGACTTGAAAAATTTAGACCCAATTGCTTGGTATATATTGTTTTCAGAATTTTCTCTATGGAAACCAAAAATTTAAGTTATGAAAAACAAGACCCATTGGTAGAACCTGAGAAAAATTGAGTAAGCCAGCAACAACTGATTCTCTTAACAGACCTAGTCAGCGTAAGTATTGAATAAACAAGAAATTATCACAATTACAATAATAAACCCATTCTTTCCTCCCACTTTCATTGAAGCTGCTTAGGGAAAATTTTTTCATTTCCTTCAGGCTGAAAGGAAGTCAGCTGTCCTCACTCTTTCCTGAGTCCTTCAGTTTTTCTGGGGTGAAATTATATCCATCCAAGCTTTGACCACAGGCTATAGACACAGTCTTCCTATTAAGAATGACCTTTTTTGTTGTTCTGATTTTAAAAACTGGTTAATCCCGTGACTTTCTCTCCTTGCTTTAAGAGCTATTGCATTTGTTTTTGTGGTCTTTTGGCTTGAGCTGATAGTTTATAAGTTGTTTTACCCCCTAAATTATAGGTTCATTCATTCAATAAGTGGATGAATAAATAATTAATTACAGTGCTATGGAAATAAACAGGGTGATGTAAGTAGAGGGTAGCGGGGGGTGGGGTGCGGATGCTACTTTAGATCAGATAGTGGGATGGCATCTCTACGGAGGTGATATTTGAGCTGAAAGAGTCAACCGTCCAGGAGACAAGAGTCTCAGGCCGAGGGAACAGTTTGTGCACAGCCTTAAGGCAGCGGAGAGCTTAATGCCATCGGAAAACGCAAAGATCAGAAAGATGGTCACGTAGCTGAAAAACTGCGAGAGGGAGAGTGAGGGTGGGGGGAACAAGAAGGAGAGGGCCAGCATAGGACGTTGTTGTCCCCAGAAATGCAGTTTAGATCTACGTATAAGGGGAAACCATTGAAGGTTACCAGAAAAGGAGTAACATGATCTGGAATCTCTGAAGTGTTATTTTCTTTTGTGTTGTTTTGAATTTCTGTTTTTAAAAGGCCACTTTGGCTGCTCTTTGGAGAACAGACTGAAGTGGGGCAAGAGTGAAGGCAGACAGATTATTTAGGAGGCTAAGGCAGATGTTCAGGTGGGAGAGAAACTACCAGTCTCCCTTTTTGGACAATAGTATAAATACTTCAGTTGAAAGACCTTGAAGACCCTATTGATCTGAGATCCCAGAGCCTAGAAACTATTAACTAAGTTTTCTAAAATGGTAGAGAGTTGGGTGGGAGGATTTAGAGAACTAGTTGTATTCAGAAGAATAGCACTTATTATTGCGATGTCCCTAGAGTGTATTCTATACGGTGAGTACATAATTATATTTAATATATTTCATCGGTCTAATAAACCTATAAATTGGGCATTATTAACTCCGTTTTTCAGGTAAAGAAGTGGAGACTTAGAAAGGCTAGATGATGAATCCAAGGTTGCAAAACTCCTAATTGATGAAGATGAGATTTGAACAAGTCCCTGCTCTCTCCATCGAAACAAAGAAAGGGAGAGGAGACTCCCAGGTAAAGAAATGACAGGACATTATATGAAAGACCGTATAAAAATTATACTTTGGGGGAGGTGGGAAGGAGTCTCTTGACATATATTAGAAATTAATTTTAAACATTTACCTCAAAATTTGGCTGGCTGAGAGTGATGACAAGGGAAAAATGAAAAAGAAAATAGGTCAAATTTTTAGGAAGCAAATAGATCTAAAAGCATGGTTATTATCAGGGGGAAAAAATCAAATAAATTCTCAACCAAAAAGGAGAAGAAGGAAAGGAAGGAAGAAGGAAGGAAGGAAGAGGAAGGAAGGAAGAAGGAAGGAAGGAAGGAAGGAAGAAGTGAAGGGAGAAAGGGAGAAAGGGAGAAAGGAAGGGGGAAGGAAGGGAGGAAGGCAGGCAGGAAAACATGGCCCTCACAGTAAGAAACGGAAAGCTCTTTCCAGAGAGGCAACATTTCCAGTACAGGGTCTCATCTATGAAGGAAGCTTCTAAGGTAGGATGACAGGAGAAAGGTCCCTCCACTTGAGACAACTCAGAGAACGGGAATATCTCAGAGGGAGTCACAACTCATTTCCTTCTTTGACTGTTTTTTCCATAAACTTAATTGAAAATTTTGCAGATAAAAAGAATTGAGGGCTTTATTGTTACTCTGTTTTTTAAAGAAACAGTGACCTAGTGAGAAATCTCAGCAAGGTCAGGGCTCAGAGACAGGCTAGTTGGGGACCCCACTGAGATTCCCAAATACAACTGGCCTCTGCTTCCCAAGGGGACTTGGGTATCTCCTGGGCCTTGCTGAGGAAGTGCCATGAGTCGCCTAGGAACATTTGGTTTTGCTCAGATTAAGCAGATCATCTTTTGAATCCCATTTCCCTTGACTGCTGTTGTTTTATTTTGCGTATTGTTTTTTTCTGTTCAAAACACACAAATGTCTGTGGGTTGGAGGGACTGGGTGCCCCCTCCCCCTTCCCATGCCCCCTGGAAGATTCCCAGATACAGGGGACCTAGGCTTTGGAGCCTGAGCACGGGGTGCTTCTCCTGCCCAAATCAAGAAGCCTCTGAGCTGGGAGGCTGCCGTCCATGGCCCAGGAGCCAGGAGCCTTCTTCCTTTTCCAGGCCCAGAATGGTGGTGGGGCAAGCTTGAGCCCATGTCCTCTTCTGAGCCCATCGCTGCCCATCCCTACCCTGGACCCTCAGATAAAGCTGGGCTGTTTCATCTCTGACTTTGTCAGCTGGCAAAGGCAGAGACAAAACCAGCTCTTGTCCCTGAGACAGGTCCTGGGTATCCTCGGGACGATCTCCATCACTCGTTTCAATATAGATCACATACATAATAACCTAAAGTTCAAAAGGGTTATGTAACCTGCCTAAGATCACACAGCTGGTAAGTGGAATGCTGAGATTCAAACTCAGATCTTGATTCCAAAGCCCTGTTCTTAATTCAGATTCATGAACGGAGTCAACAAATTTCTTAAGTGCCTACTATGTGTCAGGGAAGGACAAAGACCACTGGAGGGCCAAGATTCTGAAGAGATAATGGTGCCCCAATGTGGATTTTTTTTTTTTAGCTTCAGTGTTTATCTCTGCTAAAATTAAGAGAGTATATTTGATTTTTAATTTATATTTTCTGATTGAAAAGTCCTGAATAAGTTCACGGAAGCTAAACTTTTCTTTCCTGTGTACGCATGCATTGAGCACATGCAGAGGTAATCCAGGCCTGGGTGTGACTGTGAACAGGACGGCCACAGCATCCTTCTCTCCGAGGAGCTCGGAGCAGGGGCGGGCAGCACACCTATAAACACTCAGCATTCTGAAGGGGAAGCCAAGGCCTCTCTGCAGCCTTCTCCTTTCAGATCTGGCCTCCTGATACCCCTGCACTGACAGACCCCAGAGCAAATCTGGAGGCCAGAGAGCAGGGCTGGCAAAGCACGGCTCCCGGGGGTCATTAGGCCCAAGCTGCCCACAGGTGCTACACAGGTGGTCTCAGCCCCCAGTGACGCCCTGGGAAAAGCCATGGGACTGCGCAGCTGCAACCAATCCTCTGGGCTGCGTGCCTGCCTGCCTCCTTGAAACAGTCCAGATTCCACTTATTAAACATATTAATCCAAAGTTAACAATTTGTGGTAGTTTCACTAAATGGCTTGAAGGAAGAAAGTAAGGAAAAAGAATTCGATCTGATGGGGAGGCTTAACCTCAATGGACTAAGTGGCCTTCATATCCTGCCTCTGAAATAACTGGAAATGGAGGGGCTATTCACAGAAGTGGAGTCAGAGGGTAAACCTAACTGGAGTTAAAGAAACACAAACAAAACCCATCCCCTTCTCGGCCCCAACCTGCCATGTGACTCTGAGGACATTGCTTACTGCAGTGACAGCATTTTAAACAGCTGCCCAGAGGGGTTTTAAATAGACTTGATGTAATGCAATGATTTATAGGTCATGGGTTACCAAAATATTAAAGTTCTGAAATGCCCCCAAATGAAGACCATGGCCCCAGCCCTCCCCTCTCTGAACCATTCTCTCTGCTGTTGGCGTGTGCTATGTGTGGCTCTTTCGGAAAACTGTGGCTGCTCTGAATGACGGCCCAGAAAAAGACAAACAGCCTCTGATGAATAGAATTCACTTACACTCAACTCATCTCGGAATCACTAGTGGGGAGATACATGTTCACAGCATGTAAAGAAGAAGAAACTTTTCCTAAAATATTGTGTGTGTGTGTGTGTGCCCACGCATGCCTGAAATGATGGCATATTAGCTCAGTCCGAAATAGACAATTCAATAGTTAGGGATCATTCTTCCATATAAAAACTCATATGCTCAGGCTCAGTCCATGGAAGGCACCGATCTCCAGGAAACAAGCCAGGCAATTATTCTTTAATTGCATATCAAATCTAAATATTTAAGGAAATGGCAGGGGGATAGACAAAGAAATGAATCTGGTTAATGAAGTTCCCCCAGACCTCTATTTTCTAAAATAAGCCACAATCATGTAAAGATTTTACAGCCTTCATCATCGTCCTCACTTCTACCCCCCACCCACCCCCGCTGCCTCCCTCCCCAAATGTAATGGTCTAAAAAGGAGCACAAGCTTGGAATTGGAGATCATTTCCATTCTTCCATTCCATTTCTTTTTCATTACCTGAAGCAACCTTCTTTTTTCTAGTCCTTACGGATCTCCTGGCCTCAAAGAGAACACCCTGAACCAAAGTGAGGTCTCAGAGAATTCTGAGAGTTTTGTTTATGTCAAAAATAATGAAAGATGACAGGCTATCACATTCAGACTTGTAACATGATCATTTGCTTCAGGACTCCCTGCTAAGATTAATTTGGAGACAGGGAAGAAGAAAAAGAAAGAGGAGGAAGTGGGGTTAGAGGAGGAAAAGAAGAAGAGCTCTTAAATGTTTTCTTTAAAAGTGAGGAGGGATGGGCAACCTGCTAGGTGCTTTTTACTCACCTCGAGGGGCAGGGGACAATTGAGTGCCTTTGTGTGGGGGGGCTTTTGCCTACTCTCCCTCATGTTCTAAACGCTAATTTTGCAGAGGAACATTACATGAGAACAAATAGAAACCATCGGTGATAATGCCTCAGATCGGAAACTGATGAGAGAGGCATACTCACCACCGTCACCAACACTACCACCATCGCCCCAAATAAAGAAGCACAATTTCGGTGGGGTAAACGCGCATACCCAAAATTGTTACTTGCTCCCTTCCTCTCCATCCAAACCAATTAGATTATATAGACTACAATTTTTTCTATTTTGCAAGAATTCCTTCTCGTCCTCAAGCTCAGACCTTGAATACTGAGTCTCAGGGAGAGGGATTCTTTTATGAAATATGCCTTGGTACTGGGATTGCTAGTTGGAAGAAGCCAAGATAACATGGCAAGCAAGGACTTTCTCTATGAGATGAGTTAAGGGAAAGTCATACAAGATTTTCTGCTAACACACCTGAGTACAGGGACAAAACACTTAAAACTTTTAGCCTTACATAGAAACTAACATGCAAAGATCTTTTTTGAAAGAGACACAAAGTCAATGGATCCAAGGATTCAATGAAAAGGTTTTATGTCAAAGGCTAATTACCACATATTGGTGGTGGCTTCCTGGGACACTGTATTGAAAGTTTGGGTGGTTTTCTGGTTTTCATTGTTTGGTTTTTAGGTTCGACAAGAGAAAGGGATACAAATACACCACACACGCACACAAACACACATAATGATTAGTTGTTACTGCCTGCCCATGGGGAGGGGAAGGAAAAGAGACCTTTCCACCACTTACTTACCGTCTCCATCCCTCCCCACTCCCCTTCCCAGAGATCTCATGTTTCTGGTAATTCCACATTTATATATGATCACATCCTAATACACTAGCCTTAGAGGCTTAATACCATCTTCTTAGAACAAGAAAACCAGAGGCGACTTGAACAGAAATCCTTAGAACCATCAGAATGCTGTCTCTCATATCTGCTTCTCTTAGTTGGTGTCTGCTTTACCCTCCGAACGCTTTCACCTCGCCATTGGCTACGTCTGCTTGAAGCCTCAGTATCACTCATGGCCTCAGGAGCAGAGGGGAAAGGCCCTTCCTCATCCACCACCAGCTTTACTTTGGTAAAAGGAATCCTGGGGAAGGACTTGGATTGGCTCAGCTGGAGTCATGGGCACATTTCTGCATCAATCACTGGGGGCAGAGGCAGGGACAATGTTTGACCCAGCTTAGGACAGATGCCCATCCCTCAACTCATGACTGTGGCCAGAGCAGAAGTCCTGTAAGCAGAAGGCTGCTCCAGTTTGGGCCCCATGGCTGGGTCACAGGGCAAGGAGGGGAGGAGAGTTTGTTCTCCCCAAAGAAGAGTGAGTAGAATCGCTACAGCTCCTAGGGCAATCCATAGGAGTTACACAGCCATTCCAATTGGAGCCTCCTAAAGAAGTGATTGAAAAACCCACAGTATAACTCAGCTATGTAAATGTTGTTATTGGGAAAAATACTTGTTCTTGGCCCTGAAGACCTTGCCCGTTTTAGAGACAGTTATGGCAGACAGGTTGAGAAGCTCTAGTACAGAAGTGCAAAAGAAACAGTGGGGGAAAGAGGCTTATAATGCAGATTCCTGGTTCCATCCCCAGAGACTCTTTTTTACATATGGCCCAGCATCTTACTTGACACCGTGACCCAAGGGCAGATACATGACCAAGTTCTAGTGAGAGTGGGAGTGGGCACAGCAGGAAAGCTCCACCTTTTCCAAAGGCTTTTTCTGTTCAGTTGCAGGTTGGAAAAAATTACTCTCCCTTTCCAGTCCTATCGTCTTTTCATCAGTCTCAAAGCGACAGGCCTCCAACTGCTGTTCCAGGATCCCAAATCCTCCTAGAGTGGATACTAGGGTGCTCCACCCAGTCCCCTTTCAGGGCTGAGGTCTTATTCCCCTGATGCTGGGAGTACAGTGGGTGAAGGCTATTGGCCGAGCCCTTTTCCAGGGAATACTCTTAGACTATAGCTTGTCTAAAGTAACATTCCCTGGCAGTAGGCAGGGCATAAAGGCCCAGCCACCTCCCACAAGGCAGGACAACTCTGAAGGGCGATCCTAATCCCAAAGCTTCCTATGGGATTAGTTGACTCTCTGTGGCAACTACGTTGTTCATCACTGTTTAAGTCTCCCTCTGCCCAGTGCTGCTTCCTCCACCCCACCCAACCATTCTGCACCCAAAATTGATCCCGCGTACCCTCTGCAATAAACTTCCTCTATGCAATTTCCATCTCCCAATCTGTGTCCCCGGGAAACGGAACTAAGACCCACCCCAACCCAAATACCTCATCCTCCAAAATGCCTTTATTCTTCCTCTCATCAATAGTTACCTCTTCCCATTTTCAGGTAATACACAAGTTTAGCCACAAAGGTGGGTAAATCTAGGAGCCTGGAGGCAATGAACATGTATTTCAGAAAGCTTTCTGGAGAAAGAGAAAGATTGCAGGGATGGACTTGCATGGAAGAAAATGTAATACAAGCCAGTCAAATCACCTCATAGTTTAGGTTCTATCCATGTCTGAAGAGCCACTTTCCTGGGAGGCCACAGGAGGCAGCACAGGCCCAGGAAGTGGGGAGAGGGAGGGGGAGAGACAGACAAACAGAGACAGACAGAGAAACAAATAGAGACAGGAACAGAGAAACAGAGAGAGAAAGAGAGAGAGAGAGTGAGTGAAGTGTGTGTGTGTGTGTGTGTCAAAAGGAGCTCTGTCTTTCCTGCAAAAAGACAAAGAAGGAGAGAGCCTTGGGGAACTGAGGAGACAGGCCAAGAACAAATTAATTCAGTTCTGAGAGGACATGGGATGCACAGATGGAGCAATATCAAGGATTCCGGAGTCTTTGGGTCCAGGACTCCACCAACTCTAGCAGTATGCAAGGATCTCCATTTCTTTATCTGTGAAATGGGAATAATGGCTGCCCAATTACTCTCTCCCAGAATTCTCATGACAATTAAGATAATGCATGCAAACATCATGAAGAAGCTACTCTGCCTTTGGCCTACCCGCTTCATGACCCTGCACCCCATGCTCCCTTACTGTCATTCCCAAAAGCATTTGGGGTGGGGACCCAGTGCTTTCCAAAGTGCTTTAGAAATAATAATTACATGATTTATTGAGCACTTATGAGGTACACTTCCTGCTAAAGGCTTCCATGACCGAGCAAGGTGCCAGCACTTGACTCCATATTCTTGATGACAACCCTGAAAGGTGAGCATCTCCCGTTTTCCAGAAGAGCAATGTGAGGATTGCAAAGTTTATCAACTCTCCCAGAGTCACACATCTAGTAAAAGAAAGAGGTAGAGTTTGAACCAGCTCTGTGTGGTACCAGAGCTCTTAGCTACCAGGCAAAACTATCTGAGGGGGGGGGGAAAGATTCAGATGCCTCTCACATTCCCCTTAAGCCATGTCATTTGAGGAGAAAACTTCTGAGTAGCTAATGAAGTTGGGGTTTCACTAGGTTTGGAGAAAGGGTTAAAAATGTAGGGTCCTGTCGAAAACACACTAGTAACTTTTCCCTTTCGTTGCATTCCAAACACACATGTACTTCCCGCCTGCTCCAGGGGCTGTAACATCCTTGCAGAGGCTGTGGCTTATGACCTATCATCACCTTCCAGATCAGCCTGGAAAGTAAGAAAAATATTATGTGAGAGGTTTTTCTCTCTTAAAGCCAGTCTTAGGGAACTCGTCATTTTCAGAGGAAAAGCAAGATTCTTGAAGGCCAATACACAGTGGGTTTATTTTAGCCCTATGTGATGCAATAATAATAATAACATTTTTTTTTAAAAAAAAGTGTTGCTTAAGAAAAGGCTGAGGAGATTGGAAGTCAGCTGGCTTGGGTTTAGGAGCTGGTATGCAGCAAAAACAGCTAGATATAGTTCTTTGGGGGAAAAGAAATCTAAAAAGAAAAGAAAAGAAAAAAAAAAAACCTCCCTAGCTTTGGGAAAGGGCCATAAAGCATATGAAGGTGTGTGGTGCCGTGCCAAAAGTAAAAGAATATTTCACTAAAACCACAACCCCAGTCATGTGTTATTACTTATGCTATGGTTGACAATGACTGGCACAGGGCATAAAACAATAATGTCTGGTGGATTTGGCATTGCTCTACGTTAACAGGAAACCTTGTTCTTTTGATTCCGTTGATTGGTTTCCTGCTGAAGGCCATCCATGACAGAGCGAGGAGTATACAAGACTATTGTCCAATTTCCATTTTTCTCCGTGCCTCTTGCTTCTGGCAGGGAATGCTGGCAGCCTTCATTTGACGTGATCAGGCCCCAGCCTTGCAATAAGCATGTGAGGCTGGCTGTAAATGTTGCATTTCGCAGATTGGTTAGGGAAGGAAGAAAAATCACTGAAAGGCAGAAGCATACACATGTACAAACAACCGCAGCTGAAGCGCCATTTGTTCAGTGGCAAATGCGTAGACTCAATTCATTCCCTGCCATCAACAACAAGGCGCCATGTCACAACGTAGCAGATTTGCCTCCCAGGGAGATCTGAAAATGTTTCAAAGAAATAGACTGGCACAAGGGAGGAGAAGAACCAGAACAGGTGGGGTTTGGCTGCGCTTTGTGTCTCTTGTCTCTGTGGTTTCTGAGCCACATCACCCTGAATAGTCACTGAAAACCTGAGGGAGGCTGGAATGGTCAGGCCTGATCCTGAGAAAACCCTCGTTGATTAGTCGATCATCTGCCAGCCCATGACCACGTGCACGCTTGGTGTTCTTAGCCATATCGTAGACTGTTTCACATTTGATGGCTATCATGCATATTTTTCATCGATTTGATTTTAGGATGGGACTGTAATTTTCACTTTGGCTTTCTGTTATTTGGATACCATGCCTGTAACAAAGTAATTCTTATTTAAATGATCAAGGAAGACAATTGATGTCAATAATAGGCTTTGGCTGGACCCTGGTAAGGCAATCTCCCAGCCCTGCTAAGTCTTCCTCTCTGCCCTCCTTAATCACCTGGCTGCCAGCCAGGATAAAGATGCTCTCCTCTTTAACCAGAGACTTAGGGAGCTCCAGAGGCTCATCCTACAGTGCCTTGTCATACCTCTGCTCACTGACCTGGGCCATGAGCATGTCACATGCTCCATCTCTGTTCAATCAAGAGATAATAATTTATTTCATTTCCAGGTAAGGAGTCTTAGGCCACAGAACATATACAGAGGTAGAATACAGGTATTTATTCAGTTACAGATTCTACTGGATGTGGCTTAATTCGTCTCTTTGGAGCGTTACCCAGCTAAAAGACCTTTTTAGCCCCTGATCCTTCTTTGCCCCGAATCCTTTTTGTTGAAGCTGTAAATACAACATCCCCACACCCCTGGCATACACACATGTACATGCATGTACACACACAGCCACACATGCAGAGTGTTAGGTCAAAGCCATACTCTCTACAGCCATGGAAGCTCTGATCTGGCACTTTCCTGTGGTGGTCTGTGACACCTGGGGCAGCTAGGGACAGATGGACAGGAAGAGGACTTAGAAGACGAGCTGAGACCACTCCTACAGGCTGAAGCTTCTTGGGAATGTACAGATGCCGGAGGGAGAACTGAGCCGTGCCCACTCTTGGCTACTGTGGCAGGGTGGGGAGTGAGGGCAGAACTTCGAGCGCAGAGCCGCGTGGATGGAGGACCACGATTAAGGAGGGACTTGCTGAGGAGGGGTTGGTAGGGCTGCACGCTTGTTGTGTCTAGAAAGTAAAAGGAAGGGCCGAACGGGGTTCCAGCTTTCTCTTCGTTAGCATTACTCACTCTCACACTGTCTCCTTCCACTCGGGCCTCAGTGAGCCTTTAGCTGAAGCTTATACGCTGCTGTCTTTCTCCTTTCTCACTTCTTTTTCTCTCCTCCCCCCCCCCACTTCTCCTCTCTCTCCTTATTGTAATGTTTTGCTCCTGTCTTTAATAAAGACTTTGCTGCAAGTCTGCCTGTCTGGGATGAATTGGTGTGCAGTGGTCACTGAGGGTCACTTGGGAGGACAGGGCCCTGAAGGGTAGGCCAGAAGGTAGGGTCAAGGGAACAGCCAGATGGCCCGGGTGTGTGAGGGGTGGGTTGGGGGTGGGGCAGTGTCAGTGAGTTCTGACCTAGGTTTAAAGAACACAGGCCACCAGTGAAACAAAAATGCCCTCACTCCCAGCCAGGCTGCCGCCCAGCCCTTCCTCGGGATCCTCCCTGCCCAGCTTCCCTCAGCCAGGACTCAGGTTGCAGGAGGCACCTCAGTCCTTCACTCTCTGGCTTCTTTCAGGTTCTGTGAGATGCTGGGATCCTGGCCACTCACCGTAGCCCTTGCCCTCAGTCCAGTTTATTTCTAGTCTTCGCAGGTACCCGCTCTCCTCCTAACCATGCCTATTTCATTCTTGACCGGGGACCCTTCCCTGGGTGCCCTGATGTCTTTTCCTCCATCAACCAGCCTGTAGGACTGCCTGCCTCTCTAGGGTCTGTTAGTGGCAAGCCCAGATGGAACCCCAGAGCTCTGAATCCTGGTCCTTAGCGCTTTCTGCTACTCAGTATTGCCTCCCTTTACTTCCCAAGCTGCTGCCTGTTGGCTGTGAATGGTCCTTTTGCAGGAAACAGCCTCAGACGCATTAATGTAAGTTAAGCAGAACCGAGCTAATCCGATGCAAAATGTTTTCTGTTTGTTTTCTGTTGGCGGTTTAGAATCCTACTGGACCTGGGGCATTGCTTTCCCTGTCTCCAGACACACTTGGGAGTCTATAATTTAACTGAGATCTACATTTACATTAAGAGGACTTTTAACCTCAGATGAGGCTTCAAACACACAGAATCGTGGGAATCGGGACACCCCAAGGGGTGTTTTTCATTTTTCTGTTCCCAAACAGTTCCGCACCCCTTCCAGGAGACGAGAGTACCAGGTTTGGGGCTGGGCAGCTGCGAGATCCAGGATTCCAGGAAAACCTCCAAACTGCTCGCTGAAGCACAGTGCCCTTCATGGGGTCTATTCATGTCTCCTCCTGTCCCGCTCAGCAAAGTGCACATGTTTGCAGCATCTTGGAGCTGGACGTTCTGTGTTTCTGTTAACTAGTCAAAAGGACTGGATTCAAAGATGCCATTTGATTCACTATTTCTTTGTTGTCTTTCTCTTCTGAGATCAATCCCAAAAAGCAAGACTTCGTGTTGTTCCCTGTTCAACCCTAAAGGGCAGGACCTCACTGCCCAGAAGAGAGTCTGGAACACCAAAGGCACTCCCCAGATACTGGTGACATAAAGGAGTGAGTGATGGCTCCATCACCCACATTCTGGATTTCTGTAATCACAGTCAGAGGCCAAAGGCCAGAGTCCATCTGGGCTGTCCCGATCCCTCCACTGCCAGAGAGAGACCCCAATTCTCCCTGTTCCATAGGGAAATGATTCTATCTCCTCAACATCCTTCTAGTTCTGCCTTTTCTTTCCATCTTGCATGTCTTTAATTTTCCTCCTAAGAACACAAGTGACCCTGCTTCCTCTGCTGTTTCCAAACTACCATCCATGCCATTTTCCCTTCAGTTTGCCTCTGGTGAAAAAATTTTTTTCCTCCCAGAAACATGACTCAGAGGTAATCAACGTAAATGTCATCTAAGGCCATGGGGAATTTCTCAGCCATGAGTCACATCCCCTGTGCTGAGAACCTGGGTTTTAGTCAAGGCAGACAGTTTCAAAACCAACCCCTTAGACACACCCTCTTCCTCCTCAGCCCCATGTCCATTGGCTGCAGGAATTTCCCTGTCATTCTTTGTTGTTTCTGCTGTTGGCCACATTAGGTGAAGGCTCAGGCTCACTTCCCTTCCCAGAAAGCTTCCATGGACGTTGCAATGGACTTAAGCTGTCTAGCAGGATGCCTCTGGCTGCTCTTCCTCTCCAGCAGCTGTGGCTGCCACTGCTGATCAGAGGACTGGGAGACATAACCCACAGCCAGGTTTCACTGTGGGCTCAGGGCCAGAGCACCTCAGATTTTCTACTCAGCAGGAAACAGGACATGAAAGGTACGGGTTAGGAAAGAGCCACGGCACTGAGTTCAAAGGCCTCATTCATAAAGTTAAAAATAATTTTTTTCAGTGTTCAGGTTTCTCTGCTTTTTTGTTCTTTCATTTTTCCTCTCAAATGTGTAGAGTGGGTCCCAGTGTACAAATTTGAAAATGGAAAGGAAGGAAGGAAGGAAGGAAGGAAGGAAGGAAGGAAGGAAGGAAGGAAGGAAAGGAGAGAGGAAGGGAGGGAGGGAGGAAAGAGGAGAGAAGGAAGGAATCTCAAAGCTCGCCAAAATAAACACAAAAATGACACTAGGCACATGCTATCTAACTGCAAGAGAAGTAAGTCTGTACCCACACATGAAAGGAGTGACAAGCTGACAAATTATTGTCCAGGTCACGGGAAGGTCATTGACAAGTTTTCAGGGCTCCAGTAAGTAGGAAAATTACTGAGGTTGACTAAGCTTCCAGCGGTCTTAACTAGACACGGGTAACCTTGAATGAGAGAAACAAGACATCACAAGGTTAAATGCATGGGCTGAGAGCCATTCAGTTCAGGGGTTCAAACTGTAAGAAGCAAATGAAATAACACCCACAAAAAGAGAGGCACAGGATGACAAATACTGGTGGAATGAATGAATGAACATGTGAAGTGCTTCTTCTCTGAGCCTGGGGCACGTAGTGGTGCTCACTGAATAGCAGCAGAAACGGCAGCAGCAGAGGTCATTCCTGAGTTCCCTGCTGAAAACAGTGGGATCCCTTCCTGTCTCTAAACTGGAGTCTGACGGGAGCTGTCAGGACTCCACAGGACCAGGAGAAAGAGGCGGCTCAGCTACACCAGAGTATCCCCTCTCCCAGTGAGCAAGGCTAGTGACGCCCACAATCCCAACGGCCCCGACAGGGATCGTGAAGGGTCGCAGTCTTCAGAGGACAATGTCTAAATGGGTGCAAACAGAGTCAGACCCCTCCGAAAGAGGGTCCACAGCTGCTCTGCCTGGGGACATCCTGGCTAGCATCCAGAGGATGAAGGAATGGCAGCACGGCACAGGCAGAACCTCCTATTTCAAGGGCAAACCTTGAAATTAGGGTGTCCTCTCCCGGAGATGGTTAAGTTACAAGGCAAAACGTGGCAGAAAGTCTCCCAGAGCTGGGAGAGAATCAGACACTATCCAGGCAACCTGCATTAGCCAAGACCCTTCATTACCCAAATAAATCACTTTGAACTACTTTAAGCAAAAGAAGAAAATTTCCTGTCTCACAAAACCACATTTCTGGAAGACGGGAGTAGAACTGGCTTTAGGAACAAGTAGGACCCGGGACTTAAACACATTCAGAATCTTAGCTTCTGGTCATTCCAGGCTCACATCCAACTTTGGGACATTCCAGCTTCAGTTTTTTCATCTGTGTAATGGGAATACTAACTTTTCCTTCTACCTCACAGAATTATTATAATGATTAACTGAGAAAATATATGAACAGTGGTACCATATACACTCTGTGTGGACACTTGTTTTGAAAATGCAAATTTATTACAATTAGATTGCTATATTATGGGACAATTTGAGCATAATTTATATTTCTCACAGATAATTTTGTGAGAAAATTAGGTTGACATAGAAAACTGTAGCCAGATGAAGTCTTGCAGGTATTCATTCACAAAATGCGCACATGCACACACTTTATGTCTCTGCCCCCTACCTTGTCCTACCATCACACTTCTCCTAACCAATGTGTTATCCTGCAATGTTGTCTCACTATTCTTCACATTTGTGAGCTTTTCAGTATTAAAAATCAAGCATTCCACACCTGAAACATGTCTAAGCATCCTGATTCAAAAACACCAAACAGGTGATGAAAAGGAAAACCTTTACGTATTGAGAAGCTTGAAGTAAAAACGCATTTTGAAAGAATCGAGAGAACACGTATATTTCCTAAGCAACTGATGTAAAGGAATCCACAATACCACGACAATAAAAGAAACAACTGTGAATGGAGCACCTTAGTGTTGAGACGCTGATTAAAAATAAGGCCTGAAGAAATAGAAGAGATGGAAAGATGAGCATTGTCAAGACTGAAAGCCTAACTGTGAAAAATGAGGGATAACCTTTCTCACAAAGGCCCCTATACAAAGGCCTTGATGGAAAATGCCAAATGCTACACCTTTTAGTACTCTGAGTAGCTGGTTTGGCAATTTCGGGCATCACTACAACATCCAAAGCCTTCAGCTGTTGGGCGAATCCCCAGTGCAGATGCGAAAGCTAGGAAAGAATTTCTAGTAGGAATATAGAACTTAACCGAGACTATACCTTTGAATTAAATTTTAATTTTAATGAAGCAGGTATCTATTTTGAATGCATACTTCAAGTGCCAGTATTTCAAAGACTGAAAAACAGGCTCCAGGATTTTTAAATGATAAATTTTGGCAACCTTCCTTTTACCACTTCAAAATAACTCACGAGCTGCAAAGCCCACGTCTGCAAGCAAACTTTGTCTTTTTCAAAGTGCCATATTTATTGAAATATTACATGTTTCTTAATTACTCAATGTGTACAAGCCTATGCTGCCATTTTTATTAGATGCCTATCTTTTTTTTTATGTCACTGACAAAGTTTTTAGGCATTGTACCCTTGGCCCCATTTTTCTCTAAGTCCTGCAATTTTTATTGTGTAATCTCACATAGTGTGGTGAGTTTTAAGAACAAATATGTCATGTTATGGCAGAACTGACTGTACTGTAACGAAATACATAAAGGTACTAGGATGTTACTATCTGAATCTTTTAATTCCCACATATTTCTCCCTTGATCTTTGTTTGGCTACTACAGGCGCGAACCCCTAAATTAAACTTGTTTTCCCCTTCTTTGCTGCAGGACCAGAATCTCCCAAGCTTACTCCTTGAGGCCCTCAAGGCTGAATCAAATGTCTTGACAGCTCTATACTGTGCAGCTGCTTTTTGAAGGACTCCCAGAAATCCCATTTGTTCTCCTGTTCTTTCCTCTTCAATCCATCAGTTTTGTCCTTCATTCTTAGAGGCTCTCTGCCAAAATCCTTTCATATCTGTGTGTTTCCCGTTGGTTTTATCCATTGAACAAGCATCTCCTCCTCTTCTCCATCACCACGCAGTGCTAGCTGAGTTGGCGCCCTTTGCTGGGTAATCGAGAGAGCAGCCACTGAAAGCTAGTGCAGCTCTCGTGTGACACAGACACGCATGCTCAGAAGGAGCCTGGGTCGTGAGCGGGGCATCCTCCACACTGTCCTCAGGCTGCGCTGGAAGGCCTGGCTCTTCTGCAGCACTCTGCAGACCTGTCTCTGCAAAAGCAACCTGAGATCAGCCCTGCAGGAGGTGAGGAGAATGGAAACCTGACCCATGGCCACCTAGAAAACCACATTTTAACCACTGCCATTTGTGAAACGCTTTTCCTGGGGAATTTTATTATTCTTTCCTGACTACCTAACACATGTCAGAGTTTGGAGAGTTAAGGAAATCCCCCACTGTGTAAGCTTTATTTTACTTTAAAAAGTGAGTTTCTAGCCCTTCCTGTTTCTAAACTCCAGTAGCTTTGTCTACATAAGAACACCACTGTGCAGCTCGGCTAAGACAACCCCAGAATGAAAGGTGTAAATTATGTCATTCCAATGAGACAGAAACTTCAAAACTGTTTCAGTTCTAAAGAGTCTAAAGGTGGAGATCAATAGAATTTTTCTGAAATCTGACTTTCTTTAACGCCTTAGCTCAGCTGAATTGTGTGTGGTTTAGGAGTGGTTTTCAAGGGCATAACATTGAACTTGACTAGCAATTAGGAGAATTGCCTTTGATTCCAAATTCATCTCCTGACCTCTTGGCACGTGGATATTTCAGCTCTAAATCACAGACCATAGTAACATAATGCTAAACAGTATCTACCACCAAAGTGAAAAAGGTAGTATTTACAGCCTGAAGAAAGTGCATTGGGAAGGGTGGCTGTGCAGAAACATTTGAATAAGTGCATTGCTTTTAAGTCAAGGTTAGACATCTACATTGAAGGTCAGGGATTTGTCTAGGAACATTCCTGCTCAGGAAGATGGTAGAGCCCTACATATAAGAGAGAGCTTTGGTGCTAGGTTGTCTGGGTTTGATTTTTGATTCTGCCATCGATGAGTCAGTCTCCTGACTTCAGAAAGTCCCTTTCCGTGCTCTGTTTCCTCAATGGTAATATAAGCATATGTTGTTGTTTACTTTATAAGAGGTGTAGCCCTCAGTCCTTTCTGCCTGTTCGGACCCAAATACAGGTTTTGGTTCTGATAAATGACTATTTAAACCCTGAGTTCATGAGGTCATACTTGAAGGAATCACAGTTAAGTGTTGATTGTTTATGTTGAAAGACGAGAGGGAACACACACTGAGCAGAAATCTATAGAAAATGAACTGTTTCCCTAAGACATTGCTGGGCCCCTCCCTCCCTTCTTCAGGGGCCCTAAAAGCCTAACCCTTGGGGCAGTGGTGCTATAGAGCCGGCTCTGACCAGCTTGCCAGAGTCAATTTTGTACATTTCCTCCTAACTCCTCCTTATTCAGGCTGGAATCCTGAAATTGACAATGATGAATGTTTACACCACAAAAATTTGCCAAGGCTACAATTCAGAGATTTCCTTTCTGGATAGCTATTTGTTAACATTTACTAGCACACACAGCATGGTAGTACCAGAAACTTTGTTTCCTTCTTGTATGAATCCTCTTCCCTGGGATCCTCCATCCGCTAGTGACAATCTGCCACCCTTGCTGCTGGCTTCCCTGTGGGGATCCTATTAGCATCTGGCCTTCTGCAGAGCCCTGGTCCTCTGGATGGGTTGCCTGCCTTTCCCCAGAGAGGAGGAGACAGGATGCCTCTCTCCTGCCGCTTTATCCCTTCCATCACAATACTAACACACAAGCTTCAAAACACAGGTACATTTCTTTTACTAATGGGTTAATACCCTTTTAGAAAGAAAGAAATTATAGCATTGGGGAAAGACAAAGGCTAAAATTGAAGTTAACTTGGACTTTCTTTATGGGTCCAGAGCCCATTCCCAGAAAGAAAACTACATCCCCTCCCCTGGGCAAACCCTACACCTGCTCTCCCTATGGGAAGAGATCTCACTCTCAAAATGCATACTAAGAGCTGCAGTCCGAATGCCTTCCTCCCCTACGACCTTCAGCAGAGTGGTTATGAGTGTCTGTTGCCACCTCTCAGCTTGGGGGGACAGTGGAGAATAAAAGAATGTCTGTATTCTCATGCATGAGGGTGGGCATGAATCCTTGAATTCGAGTTTACTTTGCAACTTTCCTATCTGTAAAAGATACAGAACTGCCAATTTTCATACTCACTGACCTTTTAAAGTAAGTACATCTCTAAAAGACAAATATTAATTTTTCTCAGAAACAGTACAATCTAAACCAGTGGTTCTCAACTCTGGTTATATATTAGAACTATGTGGGGACTTTTTTTCCCCATAAATCCTGATTCCTGGGCTGCATCCAGAGTTGGGTTTGGACCTAGTGATTTTTATATTTTAAGGCTCACCCGGTGAATCCCATGTAGTCAGGTTTGGAAACCACTGGTCTATATCCACAGGACAGGACAGTTTCCTAATCAGCAAGCATGGTCTCAGTACAGTGGGCTTCCATTCTTACATCAAGGCAACTCTCCTGATTATTAGCACAAGGAAATTGGTCTTGATTAAATTCTTTTAATCGAACAGTCCTCCTCTGATTGGAGTGAAAGGAGGGGAAGGTAAAGATGACCAATCCTCCCAACATGCATAGGTTAGTTAGTCATTAATCTTTGCTTTTTACCTAGTGATTCAGACATGAACTCAAACTTCTTAACTACTAAAAGGAAGTACAGATGATCAATTTGAATGTATCTCTTTTTCTTGTTTTTTTCCCCCCCCTTTGAAGCCCTGTCACACTTACAGAAAGAACTAGTAGAAAAGAGTAGGAAAAACCCTGAAGATCTGATTAATCAACAATTTGAATTGCTGCCATGGTTACAAGCGACTGTCCTTCACCAGGACACCGGCCCTTGACTGAACAGATGGAGGAGGTTTCCTACCTAACGACACCCTTCCTAGAAAATGAAATGTCATCGGCCCAGGGCACCCAAAAGATTTTCCCTGCCCTAGTTCCACTGACTACTTACTGCCTCTGGAAACGTCTGTAGCCATTCATCCCAAACCGCTAGGAATTTCTCTTTCCAGGATCTTGCCTTGGAATTCACTGTTCTTCATTGAGTTCACTGGGGTTTCCAGTGGCCTCCATGTCCTTCGATGAACAGCGCGGCCCAGACTTAGAGCGAGGCTTCCCCCAACAAGGAGTTGGATGAGGGGAGAAAATGGGGATTGGCCCAAAGGCCAGAAACGAAGTAGAGCTATCCTGTTGAGGTGGCTAAGAATGGAAAGAGCCAGCTAACCGAACTGGAGCAGAGTCTGGATAGAGAACAGAAATCGAAGGTAGGAACCCAGAGCTCTAGGAGGGTGAGAGGAGCCGAAAATGAGCAATGTCGCTCCGTTTATGAACGAGGTCCATCCACAATGGGTGCCACAGCGGAGGACACGGGGCTCCAACCAACGGGAGGCTGAGGGACCTGCTCAATGCAGCTTTGGGCCACTCTCAACTGTCAACAGAATCTCTCACTTCTTTGAAAATTGATTTGTTTCTAGGAAAAAAGATATGAAAACTTTCCTATCAGCATGACAGTTGACATATAAACACTGAAAACAGATTCCTATTTGTGGAGATAAATGCAAGTGTTTTGTTTCCTATGTAAATTTAAACAAAACACAAAATAAAAACGTTTCAGCTTGGAATGCAGTCTGTTTTGAGTTCTCTGTATGGTGTGAAATGGTTTGTCAGATATTTAAATCCAGCCCCCAAACCCAAGTATCTTTAGCTAGTTCTTAATTATTAAAATTTGGGGTAAATTTGAGGAAAATTTTATCCATAAATTTCTGATCCATTTGCATTCAACTGACCGAAACCATATTTAAATGCTAATTCATTTCAAGAAATCTTTACAGAATCCAAAACAGGAAGTTCTATTTTCCAAAGAATAAACAAATTTAAACACCAAACTCTTTTCATGCAGTGGGATTTGCCTAGGCCAAAGAGATTGAATGAATTCTAAACATGGCAAAACACAGCCCTCCTTCCCAACCAGATTTATTTTATTCTATCGTATGCAAAAAGGCACAACGTGCTTATAGGAGAAAAAATTTAAATATATCCTTGATTTGCATACAAAGCTTCATTTATTTCAAACGGGGGTAGAAACTTCAAAAGCGTGAAATATTTCTCTTCTTTGTGTTGTGATATCAATCTCAATGTCTCATGGGACTCCATGGCACTAAGCCAGTTTTTATCATTTCGCTGGAGCTCATTTCTCTTGAGGAAGAGACAGTCCTAGCATGTCACTCTCACGGGAATATGCTGACGGGTTTTATTCACTGACTACAGTGCCTGCGATAGCAATAATTTATTTTGCCATAAATTGTAGTGATCATGTGAATCGCCTTGTTACATTCAAAGAGAAAGTAGATAAAATCCCTAAATGGTTTTTCATGATAGCTAACTCATTAAGTTTTTTCTTTCTTCAGTTGTTCAGCTATTCCACTGGGAAAGGATAATATGTGAAATGCTGGCATTGCAAATACCAATGAGTTTAAGTAAAGATCACTTTTAAATTGACCAGATGACCATAAACTTTCGAATTCTTAGTCTCTTAGAAACTACATGAGCTCCAAGCACAAAAACATTAGACTTCAGTCCAAGAGGTAATAAGAAATGACAACATCAGAGGACCAGCCAAAAGGCTGAAAAGAAAGGAGACACAAAGATGGATGTGAAGCAACAGATTCTTTATCAAGAGCAATTTTTTAAAGCTCCAACAATGGATAGGCTCTATTATAACCCAAACCAAATCGATTTTATTAATCACTCCAATTCCTTACCTTTCCCTGCATCCACACAATTGGCCATGCAGCTTTCCAGGGCCTTGTCACTCTAGGGTGAAGCCCCAGACCTCGACTCTTTTTTCGAAATCAGCTTTATCGAGTTATAACTTATATACGATAAAATTCACCCATTTTTTAATGTATATCTTGATGAGTATGATACATACATACAGTTATAGGATCACTACCACAATCGACACTTCCATCACTCAAAAAGGACTCCTACGCCCTGTGTAGTCATTCTCCCTGTACCGTCCCGAAGCCCCAGGCGATGACTAATCTGGTTTCTGTTAGTGTAGCTTTTTCTCGAATTTCATATACATCGAATCGTACAGCATGCAGTCTTCCACATCTGGCTTCTTTCACTTAGCATAATGCTTTTGAAATTCACCAGGTTGTTACATGTATCAGTAGTTCATTTCTTTTGGTTGCTGAGAAGTATTCCATTGTGAGGAAATACAGCAAATTTGTTTATCTATTCAACGGTTAATAGATACTTGTATTGTTTTCAGCTTTTGGCGCCTGAAAATAAAGTTGCCGTGAATGTTCATGTACATATTTTTGTATGGACACATTTTTATTTGGATTATGTAACTAAGATTGGAATTGCTGGATCATATGATAGGTGTACATTTAATTATATAAAAAACCGTCAAACTGCTTTCCAAAGGATTGTACCATTTCACATTTTCCATCAGTAACAGAAGATAGTTTCAGTTGCTTCGCATCCTCATCAACACATGGTATTGTAAGTATTTAACTTTTTGTCGTTCTACTGGACATGTAGCAACACCTGATTGTCTAATAGTATTTAATTTGCATTTCTCTAATGGGAAATGATGTTGAGCATTTTTTCATGTCCTTATTTACCATCTGTATATCTTCTCTGGTGAACTGTTTGTTCAAATCTTTTGCCTCATTATTTCTCATTTATTACAGAGGTTGTAAGAGGTTTTTATGTTCTAGCTATAAGTCCTTTATAACATATATGTTTTACAACCATTTTACCCCAATCTATGGCTTGCCTTATTATTTTCTTGAAAGTGTCTTTTGAAGAGCAAAAGTTTATAATTTTGAAGAAGTCTAGTTTATCAATTTTTACCTTTCAAAGTTTGTGCTTTTTGTATTCAGTTAAGAAATTCTTGCTTATCCCAGTTCAATTTTTTTAATAGTTTAGCTCTTACGTTTAGTTTTATTGTCTACTTAAAATAAATTTTGTATATGGTGTAAGATAAAGGTAAAGTTTCATTTTATTTCCTTTTGGACATCTAGTTTTTTTTAAAAGACTCTCCTTTCTCCATTTAATTACATTGGCACCTTTTTTGAAAATTGACCACATATTTGTGGATCTATTTCTAGATTCTCTAATTTGTTCTATGGCTGCTCCATATGTCTATATTTAGGCTAATACTATACTGCCTATATTACACAGCCTTATAGTAAATCTTGAAATTAGATAGTGTAATTCTTTCTTGTTCCTTTTTCAAAATAGTTTTGACAATTCTAGGTTCTTTGCATTTTGATAAAAATTTTTAAATAACTCAATTTCTATAAATAATATACTAGAGTTTTGATTTGGATTATGTTGATTCTATACATTAATTTGTAAAAGACTGAAATTTTAATCTTATTGAGTTTTCTGATCCATAATATGGCATAGTGTTTAATTGAAATCTTTCTCTCGAATACAGTTTTAGTTTTAGTGTACCGGTGTTACACAGATTTTGTTAAACTTGTCCCGAAACATTTCATGTTTTATAAAATGTTATTTTTAAATTTTTTCAATTTTTAATAATTTGTAAGAAGAAATAAGGATAAAATTTATTTTTGTTTAATGAATTTGCATGCTTCAACCTTCCTAAACTCACTTATTCATTCTTGTAATTTTCTTATAGATTCTTAGCACTTTTCCACGTAGACGATCATGTTTCCTTTCGTGCAGTCTCTATGATTTCCATTCCCCTAGAATCTCAGTACAATGTTGAATACAAATACCAATAATAGTTAGAGAGGACTAATAATAGTTAAGAGAGAAATCATTCAGTCTTTGTCATTAGGTATGTTAACCCTAAGTTTTTCCTATGTGGCTTTTTATCAAATGAAGAAATTCTCATCTATTTCTAATTTGCTGAGTTTTTTTTTTTTCCTGCATGAGTGTTGAATTTTGTCAAATGCTTTATCTGCATATATTGAGATAATCATTTACTTTTATATGTTCAGTCTGGTAACATGATGAATAACGTTGATTTTTTTCATATTAAACCAACCTTATATTTTTGAGATAAACACTATTTAGTCATGATGCATTATCTTTTCAACATATTGATGAATTTGACTTGCTTAAATTCTCTTATTTGGGGGGCAATGCCATAAGGGAAATTAGTCTTTGTTTTCTCCTTTTGTAATGTCTTTGATTTTGGTATCAGGGTAAAGTTAGCTTCATAAATCAGTTGGGAAGTGTACTAGATTGAATGGGTAATAGGTATCCTTTAATGTTAGGTTTACCAATGAAGCCACTGATGCCTGGAGTTTTCTTTGTGAGAAGGATTTAAGTACAATTTTCAATTTCTTTAATAGATATAGTATTATTTATACTATCTATTTCTTCTGGAATGAGTTTTGATAATCTGTGTCTTTCTAAGAATTTGTCCTATTATCTAAATTGTTGAATTTATTGGCATAAAATTATTTATAATATTCCTCTATGATATTTATTCGGTTTACTGAGGAATAGATGACGTAAACGAGAATTTGTCCTTTTAGGTATACTTTTCTATGAATTTTGACAAACTCATGTAGTCATATAACCACTACTACAATAAAGACACAGAACATTTCCATCATCCCAAAAGGTACTCTCATGCTCCTTTAGAGTCAGTTCCAGCCCTCTAAGTTCATGCTCCTTGCAACCAATGATCTGACTTCTATTTCTATAAATTTTCTTTTCCTATGCTGTCACACAAGTTGAATTACAAAATATACAGCCTTTTGAATCTGCCTTCTTTCAACTTAGCATGTTGTATTTATCAGTAGTCCACTCCTTTTCGTGGCTGAATAGTATTCCATTGTATGGATATACCACAATTTAGTTGTATGTTCACCAGTCAAAGGAGATTTGGCTGGTTTCCAGCTTTGGCAATTGTGAACAAAGGTACTATAAATATTTTGGCAGAAATTTTTGTAAATATTTATCTTGGGTAAATATCTAGTTTTTGCTTCATGTTTTTTGAAACTCTCTTAATTAGGGTTTATTATGTCTTTCCACTAAATTTACTTCTCTCTCAAGAAGAAATGCCCCCTCTTTCTCTCTGACATTTTTTTCTGTGGTAGACCAATATACTGAGTTCATGCAATAGTCTGTTAAAAAAGCCCTGAAGGTTTCTGGCTGGTCTTTCACCCCAAGGAACAAATTGAGATGAAGGTTTTCCTAGTTATCTCAGGCAGGGCTACAAAGCAAGGCTTGAATCACCTTTATCTCAGAGCCTAGCCAAGGAGAAATCCAGTTGTCAAGAAAGCACCAGATTGCCTTAAAATATTTTCAAATATCATAGTCTTGAATCTTCTCAAACCAACAGGAAATTAACATTTATTAAAAACTCCTATATCAAAGCTCATAAACCAGAATGAGTCAAAAATGAGATGATGAAATGTCAGGACTGATTTGTGAGGTTTTGGTTCATGAACTTTTGGTTACTCCCTATCTTTTTCCTCTTCTGTCTTCTTCGGTTTCTCCTAAACTTTGCAAATTCATGTAAATTATGCCTGGCTGTGCCCACAGTTTCCACAAATATTGAGGGCAGAAAACTGTTCTAATGTCCTTCTATCATTCCTTCCTCTCTCTTTTTCTTTTCCTTTCTTCTCTTACACCCCAATTTTCTTTCTCCCCTGTCACTAAACATTTATTTAAGTGCCTACTACATGTAAAACATAAAATACAGTAGTGCAATGGCTCTCAGCTTTTGTTTATCATGACCCATACTAGGAAATACATTTTTACACCAAAACCTAGTGCTCACGCTCTCTCTCCCTCTCTCTTTCTCAATCTCTCCCCCTCTCTCAATCTCTCAAACTCCTCTCTCCCTCTCTCCTTCTCTCCCTCTCCTCCTCTCCCTTCCTTCTCCTTCCCCTTTCTCTCTCACCTAGTTTGAGGGTGGTACTATATCTGCTAACTGTGTACACCAATACCAGGACCTCGTCCCCAGCAATTCTAATTCAGTTATGAAGCAGAACTCACGTACCATTTTAAAAACCTGCCCAGGTGATTTTAACATGAAGTCAGGGTTGAGAGGCATTCAACTTAATCGTGTTTAAGGTCTTTGCATCGCCCTTCCTGGGAAACTCAGAATAAAATAGTGAAGGAATTAGCCCCAAGTCACCCAGTGAGCCAAAACTAGAGCACTAATGTCCTGCATGTATCCACTCCCCACTCCCACATGCTTAAAAAGGCTGAATATACAGATAGCCCAGTGCCCTCTACCTAGATGACCTGAGAATTCCTGTCTTTTGCTGTAGTTTTTAGGTACTGTACCTACCAATTACTATTCCTGCTGTTGGTGGTTTTTAATAACTTTACACTTGCAAAAGCCCAAAGTGTGCTCACTTATAGCTGAGAAGCATTTTAATAAGTAGCCTTTTCAACTAATCAGCATTAATCATTTCCTCTGGTTAAACTGGCTGAATCAAAACCCAGAGTGAAGCTTATTCTTTTGTAATTAGTGAGACTCCATGAAGAAGTGCAGGTGATGTGATTTCCAGGCCTGTTCCTACGGGGTAGAATCAGGCTGAGAGCAGAGCGGAGAGGAGAGTACATGCAATGTCCACTGTTGATGCCCAATTACAGGACCAGCCTGCTGACAGCTGACATGTCTGCTTCAGACATTGTAGCTTAAACTAAGGTTTGGCTTCCTTCGAAATCTACACATAAAAAAAGAAAAACACCAACGTGATTTTCTCTGACACTTTCACCCAAGTTCCTTTTCCATTATTATCGTTAGAAATTCCAGAAAGAAAAACACTGAATTAAGCATTAGATACAGTCCAGTCTTCTCTTGAAGAGAATTGAATGTATGGGTTCTTGGGTTTATGATTAAAGTTCTTGAGGACCAGGTTACTTGGTAAACAAGGAAAAGCCACAGAAACTCCCTGACTAGCTTATCTACCTATTAAATGGGGTCAACACATTGACTTCAAAGGCCAAGCTATGAACTCTAGCCTCTCTTGAATTTTGCTAATTGGATGTTAGAACGATCAAGAAAGATGTGGACTCTCCTCAGTAAAAGCTAAAGTGAGCTGGAATGTCAGTCAGAGTCCTGGCAGGAAGGAGATGGCACATTCAGAAGGGTAGATTGAAGAGAGTTTGTGAATGAACCATTTACAGGGCTGTGAATCAACCTACAAGGGATAACAAAGCACCCTGGGGCTCAAAGCTGTGCCTTGCCTTCCCATCCTCAGGTCTGAAAGGACAAGGAGGGAAAGTGGTTCCTGGAATCTGACGAGGCCTGTCATCATAGGAACTGTGATCTTCAGTGAAGGGATGCATCAGTGGAGCCCTGCGAGGGATGAGTGAGTAAATACCCCAACCTCACTCTCCCTACCTTGTGATCTCCTGCTGGGACTGCCTTGAGCTGATACAATCCATCCCGGCCAGCCTCCAGGGCACAGAACAAAGTAGAGAGTAGGAAGAGTGGATCCGAGGGTAAAACAGAGTTGGACAAACAACCTCGGAGTCTCCAAAAAAAAGAACAGATCTCAAAACACATATCTAGGATTTGTACACCTCCTGCAACGTTGTATCATGATGCATGACTATTAAACATAGCTACACACATGAAAGCATATGATCCACCACAAAGACCTAATAATTGGAATAATTCCAATTATTATTATTAATTATTCAAAGAGGATTTAGACAACTGTATAGCCATTGGTGTCAAGGGCTGAGCAAATAAAAACAGTTTAGCAACTGTAAGATGCAGAGTTTGTTATCAGGCTGCCTCCACCCCTGTGCTGCATTTGGCCGCATCTGTAACACCAAGTGGCCCCGCTGAAAATTCCAACAGAGTAAGCTACACTCTGCCTGCTCACTGTTGATTTTCCTCTCTCCTCGACTCCTGCAGGGTGGAATGTCAGCTGAGTGGCAGGGAGCCTGCTCACCAAGGGCTGGATGATTGCTTTGGAAACCCATCCCTTTACTGGAATTTAATAAAAACCACCCACCAGACACAGGGTGGGGGTACTGGCTCTTTAAATGATGCTTTTCTTTAAGGAAAAAAAAAAAATCTATCTGTGCCAGTAAAAGAAAGAAGAAAAGGAATCTAGTTACACAAAATGGAAGAAAAAAATGTTTTTAATTTGTAACTTTGTTAATTTTATTGCTCTGCTCAAAACCCTTTGATGGCTATCATTGCTGAGGGAATTTCAAATGCTTTCGCCTGAGCTCTATCCTCACCTTTTTCTACCAAAATTCTTATTACTCTCCTTCAATTATCCTTTTTCCATCAAAGTGATTGACTCAGAGGATATCTTCTGGGCAATTCCAGGTGTGTTCCCATACACAGCTTTTCTGCACGTTAAACCAGTGGTTCTCAGCTCAGGGCAATTTGCCTCTTAGGGGGCATTTGGCAACATACGTAGACATTTTTGATTGTCACTACTAGTGCTACAGGTATCAAGCAGTTAGAGCCCAGGGACATTTCTGAACATCCTACAATGCACAGGATAGCCTCTCACAACAAGGAGTTAGGGAGCCCCAAATTTCAATAGTACCAAAGTTGAGAAACCCTGGTCAAGACTACGCCTGGGTGTCCTCCTACTGCCCATGGAAAGCCTGTCCGTCCATCAACAGCTAGACCTGCATGTGGCTACCGAACCCTGGAAATGTGGCCAGTCCTATCTCAGATGTGTTGTATCAAATACTCATAAGCTTTCAAAGACTTAGTGTGAAAAATATAATGTTAACTATTTCACTGAGCATTTTTATATTGATTACATGTTAAAATTATAATATTTTAGATCTTCTGTGTTAAATTAAATACATTATTAAAGTTAATTTTACCTGATTATTTTAACTTTGTTAAAGTGGCTACTAGAAAATGTTAAATCACATATGTGGCTGAACCATATGTCTAATAACAGTGGTATAGACCAGGGACTGGCAAGCCTTTTCTGTAAAGGTCCAGAGAGTAAATATTTTAAGCTTTGTGAGACACATATGGTCTATTATATATTTTCTCCTTCTCCTCTAGTTCCTTCTTCTACATCTCCTCTTCTTCCTCTTCAACCTTTTAAAACTACAAAAACCATTTTTAGCTCCAAGGCTATATAAAATTAGGCTTTGACCCTCTTTTAGATCTAGCCGATGGGCCAACCCATGGAGATCAATGAGCTACAGAAGCATCTTTCTCTCCCGTTCTTTCACGGTGAACTTGGACTGCTCCACATCCTTCCTCATTTAATTTTGGCATCTGCATCTCAGCCCTTTCTAAATCTATTGGTCTTAGGGTGTTGATACCATCTTTCCCGAACACATCCTCCAGAGAGACTTGTGGGATACCTCACACCAGGCATGAAACAACCAGGGAGTAAGGCGCCCGCCAGTGCTAAAGCTAGTTTCAATGACCTCCATGACCCTCCGTTTTCCTTAGCGCTAAGTGTGGCATTAATGGTAGAACCTAATTCAGAAACTGAGCATGAGTTTTGACAGAATAGACAGAGCACTCAGCACTTTGCTGTCAACACTGCTATGCTTCTCATTATCATCATTATGATTTTTATATGAGTAATTATTGTAATTATTAAACTCAAGGGCTTATTAAGTTATTGAGAGGAGAAAATATAAAAATGATTGTTACTTGTCTTGTTACAATTATGTTTAAAACCCAAGTATTTATGAATTGAACTATAATGTCTACAGAATTATAGTCTACCACTTCCAAAAATCTGATTGTTCTTCCAGGAAGTTATGCACATGCATGAATGTGTATATGTTGGCAGCTCAGAATTAACAGAGTATTTTTTTAAGTTCTGAATTCCTCTCAAATGGGAACGAAGTGTTCTCCTGACCCTTCATACACTCCATATTACTGTTGACATCTGCAACTAATTGATGATCTATAAGTCAAAACTGTGACCAATGCAAAAAACCTTTAGCAAAGCTTGCCTGGGTTTGACTGACCCTTCTTAATGTATTTCAGATTAAGACTAAAACAAGCCACCTTTTAACTGTTCAATTGAGTACCAAACAGTAGCAGTGAGTATTTATCAAACATCAAATAATAACATGATCAGATAACATGCTTACCAGTGAAAATCTAATTTAGAGCATTTAAGAAATTTCATTTGAATTTTTTAAAACTCAGATATTTTTGAAAGGTATAGAGGAATATATTGTCAGCATGCAGTTTGATTGATTAAAGCAACCCTTTAAGTCAACAAATTAAATTATGACCATCTGACTATCTTTGTAGTAAAGGAATGACACGTTAAGAAACCACAGGAAGAGGCAGCATAGTATTTTTGTAAAGAATTTGGGCTCTAGAACAAACAGACCTGAGTTTGTGTCCCAGCTTTGCCATTTGCTAACTAGATGATGCTGGGAAATTTACTCAACCTCTCCAAGCCTCGCTCCCTATTTATGAAATGGGGACAATAGAAGTGTCCTTGCAGGAGAATTCTTGTAAGGACCAACTGTGATATATTGCACTGAAAGTGTTTGGCACACAGCAAACTCTGTGTTTCAAACATTAGGAATTAAAAGACTACATAATGTAGTCTAGACAAGTAATACTTTTTTAAAAAATGATATAAAGGTAATGGACTTGATAGCTTATTTGTGCGGTTTTTAACTGGCCTACTCTGTGTTCTTCAAGAGAATGGTTAAATAAATCTCTGTTCCACTTACATTGGAGCCAACTACATAGAGTTGCCCATATGAGAAGCAGCTTGTTGCACATCAACAACCACATTCCAACTTAGGGCTCATATGCAGCTATTTGCTTTGTTGGCCCAGCATCTTAGTTCTGGGGCCAGCCCCCAGCTGCCAGTCATACAACCTGTCACCAGATTTCGATTTCATTCCCTCTGGAGAATGATGGCGTATGTCTCTCCCAGGGCAGAGCCTACATTTTCTATCAGACCACTCTAACATGCTCTCCAAATTGGATAAAATCTACCCAGCTATTTTCATGAAACATGCTAAAGTCAAGCAAAGAAACAGAAACTCCGTTTCTAAGATACAGTTTTGTTCATTTATGATCCACATAATTCTCAAACAGAACTGATATGACAGACGTTTATGTGTTTTTAAAGTATTAACAGCCTTGAGAATGACAATTGGACTTTAGATTTTTTTCATTAACATTTCCTGCATGTCTCAAGCGCTGGGTCAGGTCGTGTAACTGCAGACATTTTCTTCCACACTTACGGGGAAAGTCGTCCTCCCGCACCAGAAGCCACCAACGGCAGGGCTAGCCCCTTTCATGACCAGGGTAGGATGTGTCTGTGGGGCAATCGAATATCATGGTGACCAGCACCCTCACCCCTCTAGCCCAAACAAGCCCTGTTGTGGGAGAGGGAAAAGTGGCTATTAGTTACTGCCACCAAGGTACTTAGGCAAGGTGTGTGGTCATTTCTGTAGTATTATCTCATTTAATCCACAACCTCCTTTGGAATAAGGCATCTTTCTCTCTCAATTAACAGCCGAGGAAGTTGAGGTTCAGGGAGGTTAAATTGCCTGCCCAAGGTCTTGCAGATCATAAGTGACAGAGTCCAATCCAACTCTGACCAATGTGTTCACACTTAAGACCACTTGCAGCAGGCCAGGAGAGGGTGTGCCCAAACTGCACCAATGGCCACCTGTGTCAGGGTCACTGTGACTTGGTCTTTGTTCCAATGCTGAATGCACACCACACACACCACACACACACACACACACACACACACACACACACACTATAGGGTGTGTGAGGAATATGCTGTTTTGTTCTGCTCTGAGTTTCCCAACTCAGAGCACCAGAGTCCTCTGCTCTGCTTGAATTCATTCTGAGCCGAGAGCTGGCCAGGCCTCAGAAACCCAGGGCCGTCCATCACTCATGTCTCAGGTTTTCTCCTCAGAGAGCCGGAGTTGACCACAACTGCCTTGGCACAGTTCCACTGTGAGGGAGTCACAAAACTGGCATTTAAGTCCAGAGCGGAAAAAACACCCCAAGCTTGTTCGTTTTTCTGACAGGTGCTGGAGCCCATGAAAGGTCAGATTCCAGCTTGCAGTCACATCCTGGCTTAGCCGGCTCCAGGCACACAAAGGCCTGTCTGTCTCACCCCAGCACAGGGAGTGGGGACCCAGGCCAAGGGCTTAAAATGGCTGCCTCATGGCCCACTCCTGCTGATTCGTTCCTTCACGGGCATTGGCCTCAATGAAGCATTGGGAAGACCAGCTGCCAAGGATGTGTGAAACAGGCGGAATGAAAAAGAATGCAGGCTTTTTTCTGATTTGTAATTGCAAGAGATATTAACCCCCTGGCAGCCCATGAATCCATGCCCTGACATCTAGCCTGCTGTGGCTCATTTGTAAAAACCCTGGGACGCTTCTGTTTCATGTTCAAAGCCTTGCTGGGCTGGAAAATTGAGTGAGAGCTGTCCCTCCAAGCCCCTGCAAGGATGTTGGGAAATGAAGGAGTTTGCCCTCTTCCTTGCTGATGCATCAGGGATAGCTCAGAATTGCGGTGTTATTGGAACAGAGGGTGTGTGTTTAAGTGCACGTAGCCACATGCTTTCAGCTGGGAACATTTGTTTTTGTAGCCTTTATGAAAACATCCCCCAATTCAGATGGCTCCGAGGCCCCGCAGACCTGTGTTTTAAGTTCCTTGCAGCAGTGGTAGGTGGAGGTTCTTTAACATCCCTAACTTCCTCAGAAGATGGTCACTACTAGCTTCCAACCCTCTCTAGTCACGGATCCTTCTCTTCTCCCTTCTCAACCTTCCCTATAACTTTACACCAAACTGTGATGCTGACAGGAAGCCAAAAGCTAAGGCGGCTACTGCACACCACCCTTGCAAGGAAACACGGGAGATCTTGATCGTACAGGAACTTCATTTAAAAGCTTCTGTTAAATAGCATGCTCAGAGTGCCAATAAAATTCTTAAAAAAAAAAAGGGGGGGTGGATAATAAACTTGCTTATGGGATAGAAAAAACAGTGTTTTGAAATAACTTTTCCCCACCAGTTGAGACTCTCACCCTGACAAGAAACTTTCTCAGTCAAATAAGCATAGACTAGAAACTGAGGTTCTGGTCTCTTGTCCTGGTTGTGCCATGGAGCTACTCTGGATCAAAGTGTGCTCAGACCCAGCCCACAGGGAACCCCAGCTTTCTAAGAGGGTGCACACCAGCAGGAGACTGACTGCAAAGCTCTTCCTTCGTCCAACCCTCCTCTTCGTGTGTCCTGGATGTGTCCCCGATCTCTAAACGCCCTGTCTCTGCCACATTCAGTTGCTATGGCTCCATTCCATAAACTCCGTCAATGGTTTGACTCAATGAACCTTTGCTAGCAGCCTCCATGAAAAGGCAAGGTGCCCTGGGGGCCAGTCCCTCAGCCACTCTCTAATCAGGGCTCTCTCTCATTGAGGAGCACAAACACATCTCTAAAGCATATTGATGATCATACCTACTATGTGCACACAGTGTGTTCAAGCTCTTTTCTTATCATGGTCATACAATTCCCCCACTACTCTACAAAGTAGATATGGTTATCCCATTTTATGGAAAAGGAGCCTGAGGCTCAGAGCAGTAACTGGGGGTCAGGTAGAGTCAGCACACAAACCCACATAAACGTGACACCAGAGTTCATGCTTCAGCCACCATGTTGTAACGCCTCTCATCCTAACTAGGCTACTAGGAATAAATAATCCCCAATAATCTTTGTAAGAGTATAGTAGAAAACACTTTGGTCAAAACGATGATTATTAATTGGGCTCTCAGTACGTATGTGCCTGGAACTGTTAGGAGTTTTGTGTAAATCTCATAACATTCCTGCAGGGTAAGTATTGTGCCCCCATTTTATACATGAGCTTGACCCTAGAGTAAGATGAGTTTGGCAGTGCAGCTAGACTGCGTACACTATAAATTTGGCAGCATTCAAACAACTTGCTGTTTCATCACTGTTATTTATTATTATCAGAAATAATACAGGTGGCATTTACTGAGCATGGAACGCCATATGCTTTAGGGTTCCATTCCTGGTAGGTTTGTGACCCCGCTTTGGGGATGTCAGCTTCCAAAAATGGTGATTTCTGTGATTTCCAAGACTTCCTGGAGTTCTATACATGTGTGTGCTTGCGTGCATGTGTGTGCATGTGTTGGCACATACCTGCTATGTGTGCCTGTCACACTGCAGGGAGCTTTTCCTCATTTAAACAGCCAATTAAAACCCACTTTGGCACTTAACGCATGCCACTGCTTCTCGGCACTCAGCTGCCTTCCCAGCGGGCCTTTAATTTGATAAAGAGCTTCTAATAACGACTAACAGAGCCCCAGTAAGTTAATTAAACCTTGTCCTTTATTTTGCTTTCAAGGTGTGCCCTCCTTGTAAAAGGCCGAAAGTTTGTGCTTGCAAACGACTTTAGACAATGTTCCATGCTTCAATGAGAAAAGTATGTCTGTCATGTCCTGGCAAGTTACACTTAAAGTCTCAATTTCAGCACCATGCCAGGCTTTAACGGAGGCCAGAAGCAGATGGAAAAAACCCTCTGCACCCAATTGTATGGAAGCCAGAGTTAGCAATGGAAGATGAGTTTCCTCTGAGAGCATAACGCTGAAAGACGACCTGGCTGTCAGAGCGAACTCCATTTATCCCCTTTCTTTAAAGTAATCTGAGAGTCCAGATGGGTTGTATAAACAGAAGAGGAGGTTCCTAGGAGTTCACTAGCTTAATGAAGCCCGTATGTTTGACTCATGTAATAAGTATTTAATCATGCTGATGAAATTCATTTAAACCTCAGCCACACACGCTGTTGCTGAAGCCCTGATAATGCCCTACATCACTCGTGCTAGCAGTACTGGAGCAAGATAGGCGAGACAGAAAGTTGGTGACATTTCACATGGTAAATGGCTTTGGAGGGTGGTGCAGGGGGAAAGATAATGAGCCATGAGAAGCTGACTTGCAGTCTACTGCCTGAGTCCCTGAAGTTCTATTCTGCATCTGCCCATGGTGAGGTGCTAAAGGCTGGGTAATAACTCATGGGTCCTCTCTTCTTGGTTTCTGAGTGATCAATGCAGAGAAGATACATCAGTTGGCAAGCTTTCTGCTGCTAGTAATGAAACCCCAACTCAACCAGATTAAACAATCTGGAGGTTTTCTGAATGCACTTAACTAGAAGTCCTGGTATACAGCGCTATCAGGCCTGGTTAATTCAGCAGCCTGGTTATATCACCTAGGACCCAAGTCCTTTCCCTGTCTCTGCTCTGCAATCCATAATGTGTTCAGTTGTCTGTAGGCCAGATGCGTTCATGACCACAAGATAGGCTGCTGATACTACAGTGCAGTGGAATATGAATTACCGCAGTCCAGTCATGCTCAGTGGAAGGAGGGAAGCCACTCATTCCTTTATCGATAAAGAAAACTTATCTTAAAGTGCCTAATCCCATCCAGTATATTTTTTGCTCACAAGCTAATTGCTGACGAGAGATGGGATCACCTTGATTGACTTAGATAGGGCAGTGCCCAACTGGAGCCGGCATCATACCAGCTTGCAAGAACAGATAGCAGGCATCTCTTTCCAACCTTCCATTTAGCAATCTCATGTTGGTACCTTAAAATTGGCCATGATGAGCATTTATACCACAGTAATCAGCAAACACTACACAGAGGGCTTTTTTCCTGAAGAGCCAGTTGATAAACATTTATCAGCACATAATTGCAATGGAGTCACCTTTCTTAAGGCTGGATACCAAAACAAAATTGGTGATCTTTTAGCTGGAAAGAATAGCGAAGTGGACTCAGAATTAATGGTCAACAATATCTGTGTGAGAAGGTATCATTTAGTTGCCCACTTCTCTCCAGAAAACATAGCATTTGGAGGCTGAGCAAGATTGAAACCCCTTATAAAAGTGTGTGGAGAACCCAAAGTGGCTTATACCCTAAAAGAACCTGCTCAGGTAGGAAGCACTTGTTTTGTTCATTTTTCTGCTAAGTTGAAAAGATTCCCTTAAAAAATTCTCTAAAAAAGGTCCTTTGGGTTAAAATAATTCTCTACACTTAGTGTGTTTCACAATCACCTAGGAGAATTTGCTAGAACATCAGTTTCCCAGGCAGTTTCCCAGGTAATCTGATTCAGTGGGTCTAGTGTGGGGACCAGGAAGCTATACCTCTAGTTGGCCTTCTCCCCAGCCCTTCAGTGATGATAATGTAAGTTGTCTGGAAAGCATTTCCATAAAGAAAAAGAACCTCTTCCATTTGGTACCTAAATCAGCAGATGACAACTATGCACAAACTAAGAAAGGATTTTATATTTTCAAATGGTTTTTAAAAATCAAAAGAATACTGTTTTGGATTCAAATTTTAGTGTTCAAAATAAAGTTTTATTGGAACACAGTCACATGTTTGTTTACGTGTTGTCTGTGGCTGCCTTTCACACTATAAGGCAGAGTTGAATAGCTATGATGGAGATCACATAACCCGCAAAGCCTAAAATATTTACTATCTGGCCCTTTACAGAAAAACGTTTGCCAGCTCCTGGCCTAACATGTTCCATTGAGCTGAAGAACCAATGGAATGGGAAAGACTGTCAATCCCCTAGCAGAAGGGTTCCCAACTGGCTAAGTACAAGCCATGTCAAAGTCTTACAGCCTGGGAATTAGCCTGCAACCCCATTTCCTTTGGCTCAAGAATGACTAACAATGGCCAGGTGTCTTTCTCTTTGACCATTAGAGAGCCCTAGATGGTGGGTAGAGCACATAGTGATGTCTTTCTTAGTGATATGCTCTACCAAATACAAAACCAGTAACTGTCACACCATACCCATGGGGCCTCTGCTCTACATGTCCCTGTCTTCCCATGGTTAGATCAGTGTGGAGTGGATACAAACCATACATCACAAGGCCTCTGCCCTCCTGGCGCTTACTCGTTAGCTGGGAAGAAAATACAGAGAACCTCTAGACAGGGCAAACACATGGCGGTTCTATTTCAAGCTGTGTGGCTTTTCTCAAGCAAAGGCAGAACTGTGTTCAACCATTAGCCATCCTAGGTCAAGGATCTAAGATATTAGTGGCCTCCATGAGAGAGGAACCCACACAGGAGAGCTTCCAAGAACCATGGGCTTTGACTAGGAGTCCTGGAAAATTCCATTCAAAGCATATTTGTTGGCAGAATGTTCCTGATCGGTAGGACACAGAATGTGAACTCAAGGAAGAAAGGAATTCAAAAGAGGGGGCTGAATAGGGATCAAGAAAGAATACACAGAGAAAACGATATTTGAGAAGGTCTTAAAAGGGAGGACATAGCATCAGACAAAAGACACAGAAGCAAGAAAGTGCAGGATGAGTGAAAAGAATTGCGCATCTGCTGGTGTATTAGACTAGCCTAGGGTGGTTAGGCTGAGAAGGCAGGTCAGGTCATAGTGCAGAAAGCTTTGATGCCAGAGTCAGAAACTGACACTTAGTTTCATGCAAATGGAGGAACAGTATTTTTAATGTAAATTTTACACTCAAGTATAACATACTTGAAGCACAAATCACAGTGAACTTTCATAAAATGACCAATCTAGGTAACTGGTAGCTCCATTCCCTGCAATACCCCAACCTGTAGAAAGTTTCCCTATCGTGGTAGATAATAGCAACAATGATCATTGTGACTTATATCTATATTGAATGTTATGATTCATAAATCATATATACATGCATTATTTAAGTTCCCAAAATCATGTGATAGATCTTATTACTATTGTCCTTACAATATTTTTACATTTTATATCTCTTTACAAAGGTATAAAAAGTCACGTGAGGATTAGGTAGAAGAATTTAGGCTCTATGCTTTGTATCCTCACTTCACTAATGATGTGGTTATTAAAATGATGCTGTATATATGTTTATTCACATAGAACATGGTCAAAATATATTATGGAGCTAAAAAAACAGGCTACAGGACAGCCATATAGTATACCATATATGGAAAATATTATGGGGCAGTAGAATATACTAGAGTCAGAACATCTGCGTTCAAACTCTGGCTCTGACACTTACTGGCTAAGTGACTGCTATGGACTGAATATTTCTGTCCCCCCAAAATTCACTCACTGAAGCCCTAATCCCCAATGCAACGGTATTTAGAAGTGGAAACCTTTGGCAGATTAATTAAAGATTAGATTGAGGTTAAGAGTCATGAGGGGTGAGGCCCTTATGATGAGATCAATGCCCTTATAAAAAGACAGAAACATGAAATATCTCTTACTCCCTCCCTCTACCATGTGAGCAGTAAGAAGGCAGCCATGTGCAAACCAGGAAGTGGGCTCTCACCAGACACCAGTTCTACCAACACCTTGATCTTGGACTGTCAGCCTCCAGAACTGTAAAAAATGTTTGCTGTTTAAGCTACCTAGTCTATGGTATTTTGTTACTGCAGCTTGAGCAGTTTAGACAATGACCTTGGACAAGTCATGCATATCTGAAACCCTCCCTTTTCCCATCTTCAAAATGAGTACCATAAGAATATACGCTTCACATGGCATTCATTAGGACTAAATGAGAAAACCCATGTGTGGTAGACAGAATAACGGTGCCCCCAAAATGTCCATGTCCTTGGAGTCTTGCTGTTGAGGCCTCATTTCAGCCAGGTAAACCCAGGTGGGACTGAGAGGTTTGTTCTGAGCCGCCCCCACCCTGCCCCCCAGGAGCAGAGGAAACCACGCAGCCGGTGGCTACCTTAGAATCGCCCCGGGAGTTAGAGGAGTAGGTCACGTTTCTGCTTTGTCCCAGCCTATATTCTGTGAAGTGAATGGCTTTATCTGAAAAGCCTTGGTTTAACTGTCATTTGTCATTTTGACTCATTTGTCTAGTGCTCCTTAAATATCTGACTTCCCAATAACCGTCACGGAAGGAGGCAGCATAAGTTATTTATTAAGCCCATGAGCACTGGGATCATATGTAGAACTTTTGCCTCTCCCAATTATTGGTTATGTGATCTTGGATAAGTATCTAGCCTCACAGGAAGTTCAGTTTCTTCATTTGCAAAAGTTAGAAAATAATGCATTCCTGACAGGTTGGTGAGAGGATTCACTGAGGTGACGTAAAGTACTTCGTACAATGTCTGACAGAGTAAGTGCCCACAGTGGTAGCATGCATTACTAATCGCCCACAAAACGCCATCACTAGAGAGCAAGGACACTTGAAACAAGCACTGTGGGCACCTTCCCCAGACCCCATACAGCCTCAAAGCATCCCGAGTCTCCAGCCCACACTTGTGCTTAGCTCTGCTGTTGGAAGAGGCACAGGCAGGCCAGGGGAGGCTACAGAGGCCACCAGAGACCAGAGGAATGGCAGCCACATGCAGAAGCCTGACCAACTCGGAGACGCAGCCCTAGCCTCCCTGAGACCTGACATGTCCCACTGCTGGCTGTTACATTTAGAGCTGAAACCCAATCAACCTGGCTTATGTCAGTTCTCCTGGGCAGAACGCACAGGGGCGGCGTGGGGTGAGAGCAAGGACCTTAGTGCTGGACTGTCTACCCTTCCTCCCCCTCACCAGTGCACAGCAGAGGGGAAGGGGCCTGACCTCATGCAGCAGTTGCTTCTTGCTTTTTGCTTGCCATTTTCCACAGATGCCTGCGACCTGGTAAATACCCAAGTGTCCCCTGCAAGTTTGACCAAGTGAAATGATTTGCCAGGGAGCTATGGCAAGGCTGGGAGGAACTTCCCAACCTCCCTCCTGCTCTATCTTGGCTGCACCTCAGCCAGAACCTGAGGACACCACTGCCCTGATGGAGCACAGGAGCAGGCGGGGCGCTTGAGAACAACGGAGAGGGGGATGCCATGTTCTTGCTCTCTTTGCGACCTCTCGGAGCAAAGGGATGATTCTGGGAGAAGCTCAGTTCCTGTTCATTGCACAGTAGAAACAGAGCAGGTTCAGGGCACCAGTTTGGTGGCGGCATGGAGAGAGAGGCAGCTTTCATGACTGTCCTACTCTTATGGAAAGCAACCCCACCCCCTTGGTTTTCATGCCAAGGGATCAAGCTAAAATTTACAGGTTCTTACAGAAGGAAAGAAGGAGGGAAGGAAGGAAAGATGGAGGGAAAGAAAAACTTGATCTCATAGTCTTGATATAGGCCTGCCATAGATGGGCAGTAGATCCTGGCAACCAACGACGTCATAGAGATAGTAGGATGGCTGGTGCTGTAGCCCAAGCACCAAATAAAGAGCCGAGGATGCCGGCAAATTGATATGGGCACTGACCAAAAGCCATCATTCTCTGACAGCAGCTGCAGAGAGGAGACAGACAAATGGAGCCACTTTGTCTTTGTCATCACACCCATCAAGCCCACGGTAGTGTGAAACCCATTTGTCCTGGGAGGAGGGAACAGAAAGAGGAGAAGGAAAAAGATGGCTGGCTCACTCTAGATCCATAAATCACAGGAAGGAAAAGACCTTGCCCTGTGAAGCTGAAGATTCTACCTGGCACCACCCTGATGGTGAATGAGCCCAGGTGTCATAAATCACCAGGGCTCTGCCAACAACAGCCCCACCCCCTGGCCCAACACAAAGGTGGTGGTTATTCAGCTGGCACTGGGACAGGTGTCTGCCCGCCCATGGACTCAGGCCCATTCTGTTTTCCCTTGGGTGTGATGGGAGGGAGGGGAGAGCAGAGTGGAGAGCTGTCCTGGGAACCTGGCCCGGTGGCCTGGCAGAGATGGAATGTCCTTGGCCAGCTCTTTGTGAGCAGTCAGAAACGGTCAGGAGATGCGTCTTATGATCAGATGACTTAGGCTTGCTGGAGTATTTTCCCCAGGCTTCAGAATCATCTGAGGTCACTTGAGTGTCCTTGCTGTCCTTTTTGGGTCCCTCAGGTGTTCTCTTAGTTCTAATTGTTCAGCTTATACTGAACCATTTAGCTTATGTGGACTGCCCAAGAGGTAGATGTATCAAAGTAGACTATTGATAGTTTACCTCTTTGTCTCATCCATCAAAGAGGGGTCAGAACAAAAAGGGACAGTTTGCCAATAGCAGTGTCCTCCTCCCTATCACCCTAGGTGGGCTACATATATCCTTGGCCCCCACCTTTACCACCATCAGAATCATATCCATGCTATTATGTCTGCAATGACCCTTCCGTCTGGCAAACACTTAATAGTGCCACAAGGCCCTACTCAACGGTCCTGTCTTCTGGGAAGTCTTCCACGACATCTCCCCCAACCTTGTACCACCAAATGCCAGAGAACCAGCAAGAGCCCTTCTTCCCTTCATTTGTTTAATAAATTGTTATTACGCCCCTACTATGTGCCAGATGCTGTCAATACAGGAGAAAGCAAGACAGAAAGCAAGAAAGCAAGACAGATGCAGTCTCTGCCTCATAGAGTTTACTCTGTTATGCATTAGAGAGACAGTAAATATAGATACATAGGATGGTCAGGCCTGATAAGTGCTTTCAAGGAAACAAGCGAGAAGCTGAGAGCAAATAATGAGGACTGAAGTAGAGACGTTAGCACCGATGGCATGATGGAAGAAGGCAGAAGCTGAAAGATGAAAAGGAGTGGGCAGTACATAGTACAGAGGAAAGAGTGCTCCACGCAGAGGGGGCAGTATACCAGAGAGAAGGCCAGTGAGCAAGAGGGACAGAGGCTCATGCAATTGGAGAGCAGGCAGGCTCAGATCACACAGGGCTGTTAGTCATAAGAGTTGGGTGCAATCTACACCCAGGGTCCTTCGATCACTTGGTATTTCACCCCACTTTGGCAGGCGTCCGGTTGTATTTTTCCCATTGGTTTACTTCCCTGCTTCCAAGCTGAGTATGAGTCCTTCAAGGGCAAGGTTGTGTTCCGGTCATGATTTTGTCTTTGGCCTTTGCTCGTTCAGTGAATCATAGATGAATGAGATGGGCAGCAGTTGGTCCCTGGCCCGTGAATAGATTTTTATACCTGTCTGCCTTCTTCCCTTTTCCTCCCCTTTCAAAAATGAGGAAGAAGCCTTTGTTGGCTCCTCGCATTGGAGGCATGGGAATGCAGAGCGAAGTGGCCGGAGTTACTGACCTGGCCTTTGTCCTGAAATAACCCTGGCTGGCACCTGAGGCACAAAGTCCCCAGGCCTGGAACTGCTGCGGTCTCCGGGTGCCTTTCCAGCTGTGGGTGACGCCAAGGGCTCTCAGCAAGACCGAGCACCTTTTATGGACTCATCCGTGTCTTGAACGTATGCCTAAAACTCATGGGCAGTTCCGACCCATTGTTTAGGAACCGTTACCATATACAGTATCTGATAAAAAACAGATCAAGTAATGTCTGCTCGTCGACACATGAGCTGATCTGTGGTAACGAGCCATGTGTAAACTTTTCTATTTCAATTCGACATGTTTTCATGTTCATGCCAAGAACAATACAGCCCCTGCCTTCAGAGAGCTTATAGTCTGATGAAAGAAAAAGAAAGATCTGTAAGCAAGTAAATGCTAGAAATATTTTAATTGCTGTGATGTGAGAATCAGCTCAGTTTACAGAGAAGGTGACCGAATTTACCTGAGGAGGAAAGGGGATGTAGGGGCATGGAAAGTTTTCCATTTGGGAGAAAGTATGTACCTGTGGACCAGGAAGCCAAGGAAGGGCCTTTCAGGCAAAGGAGCAGTATAAGCAAGGAGGCAAAGAGTTCAGAAAGGGAATGTTTCAACAACCGTGAGTATATTTGGCAAACCCAAGAGCTGGAGCCTGGGGGAGAATGGAGGTGGGCAGCGTAGTGTAATAGAAGATTTGCATGCTGGGCTGAGGAGCTTGGACTTGATCTTGCTGGCATCAGGAGCTCCTGAAGAGTAGGGCAGGGGGTGGAGAAGTCATATTTATCCTGGAGAAAATGGCTGGGGTGTCAGGGTGGAGACTGGAGGAGAAGGGATCAACCCAGGAGGCCAGGAAATCAGTCCAGGCACAAGTGAGAGCTGTCACTGGGTAGTAGCTGAGGCTAAAAGAGAGGGAAGATTCTGGAAGTGTGAAGGAGTTAGAATCGTTAGAACTGAAAGCTGCTTTGATGATGGAGGTCTTCCACCTGGGTGGGTCATGGGACCTTTCCTAGAGGCAGAATACCAAGGGAGGAATTGATTTGGCAGGAAATTCATCCTGTTTGAAATGGCTTGAAATTGACATACTCAGGATCAGATTTAGACTCAGGCAACTGTGTCCCTGCCCCGGGCCCTATACTTTGAAGATTTCCTTCTAGTCCTTCCTGGGTCATGTCGCTTTCCACAAGGCCATGAGAATTCTGTGGGATCCAGGGAATGTGCTCAAGTAGATATAGTGTTGCCTCCTAGACTTTGCTCCATGTAACTAGAACCTGGGAATTCTAGGCCTGAATGGTCCCAGATTATGGCCTCTTCCCAGGTCTGTCTCCCTAAGGGTGGCTGACATGTAATTCCTAGTCCCAGGCATTAGCCAAGCGGCAGTTGTTTGGTGGATATAGAGATGGAGCTTGAATGTGGGCTATCCACACACATACATGTGTGTAAAGCCTCTCAGGTGTGGGAAAGGAAAGGAGGTTTGGAAGAGAGTCTCCATTTGTCTCCCACCAATATTAGGGACAGACCTGGAGGTAACCTGCAGGTTATTAGTGTTCTGAAAATCTTCGCTTTTCTAGACCAGCTGCAATATCTGCAACCCTCCCCCGCCCTCCCCCACCACCCAAGTTGCTCTGACTCGGTTTCCAAACCCCCATCATCTTGGTTACCCTTTTTTAAACTGACTCTACATTTTCCATAACTAGGAATTCAGATAACTGCTGCATAAGCTCTATAATTGGGGACAATGAGGGGATACGGATTCAGTTACATATCCTAAAGCCTTCAAAACATTGATGGATGTAGATAGAGGTGACTCGGGGATTGTGTCAGTGGGTGGGAGAGAGAGGGGGGCTACCCGGGGAGGGGCTTGGAGCTGCCAAGCTGTAACTCAGAGGAGAAGACAATGAGCAAAGAACAGACAGGAACAGAAGCAAGTGCACACATCCCCTATGACTCCAGGAAAGACAAAGACACACTAAAACATCTACATGCTGCATAAAACACAAAGGAAGGGCCCCCGTCTATTTCGAGCCCATGCTCCTCACCCAGGCTGCTCTACAGTCTGCCTTTTGCCTCTTTCGTGAAAACCAGTAGGCCTCCCTCTCCCTTCCCCTCTGCTCCAATCAAAGCACAGCGCCTTCTCGTAGGGAGCAACGACCATCTGGATCACCTTCTCTGTGTCCCGCCACCTCATCAGCTCATCATCCTTTCAATAATCTCCTCTGAAAACATATCGTTTCTCATTTGCCTCTTAATTTCTCCCTCCTCCAGCACTTTCTTCTCCCTTTCTCTCTCCAAAACCTTATTATTATTACTTTATAGAACACTGGGGGATAGACCGCCTAAAAAACATGCACTGTAAAGTAAATGCATGTGGCTATGCGAATTATCCAGATCTAGTCCAGCTGTGCAACTTTGCAATTCCAGCTGTTTACTTGTGCAGCCCAACAGCTTTGAGATGTGGGCACTGGCATAAAAGTCCTCTGTTACTGGTCAAGAGCCTCCTGAGCATGGATGTGACCTTCGATTGCCGTGATGAATCGGAGCACGGCCCTGGTGGATGACCAAATGTAGTCCCCCAGCTAGGCAAGCAGGAGCCTGAGCGGGGAGCAGATATTAATTCCAGGCCATCAGGAGCTGCGTGACATCAGTGTCCCCGTGGTGTTTCATAAGCCCCGACAGCTCCTCACCATTGTTTTAGGGGAAGCGAGGGGCTCGCTCCTCTCACTTTCCCACCCCACTGCCTTCCCTGGAATTGAACACTTCTCCCCATCTTGCCCCAGACGAAGGAGGGGAAATGACTACACACATCTAAAAAGGTCAAATATGGCCTGAAAGAAAAGGGTGCTCAGTCTGCATTTCACAAGAGCCCTTTGCAATTCCTTTTAATTAGCTTGTTTTGTGTTCCCCTCAGGTGGGGAGAGCCCAGGATCACTCTGTCAACAGCTCTATCTATAGCAGAACCCCGGGCGGGCCCAGCCTTCACCCCGGCCTCGCTGCCTGCACGGTGCTCGCTGACCCTGAGGCTCAGCTGTGAGAATCAATCATCTCCTTCCAGAACTCATCATTCAGCAGCTGCGGGGCCTCAGCTATTTTTATCGCCCCAGGAAGCCTGTGGCCAAGGACGTGCTGGGCTACCTTCGAGGGAGGTGTTGCTGTAGAAATGAGCTGCAGGTTGTCAGGGCAGCTGAGCCTCTGCCTCAAGGTTAAATCCAAAGTGCCTGACGTGGAACAGAAGAGCATTTGCTCTTCCTGCACTGGGCAGTAGTGAAAGGCCCGGAGGCTTATGCTGGGGAAGCAGATGTCCCAGGGAGGGACAGAGCCCAGGGACACTGTGGAAGAACGTGGGGTGGGAGGGAGCAGAAAATTGGGTGCACATGTGTGTGCATGTGTCTGGGCTTCTCCTGCCCAAACAGGGATGTAAGAAATCAAAACATCGCGGGCCGCAGAGCTCAGTCACCTGCATGGTCCCAGCCAAAGACACTCAATTCGCCACGTTGCCATCAACAGCCAGCACTCACAGGGCACCTTCTATGTGCCAGCCCTGTCCTGGGTCTGCCCTGGAGTTGTCCAGGGCCTAGAGAGGCCAAATCAAATGGAGCATCACCAAACCCTGAAGGACCCCTTGCTTCTCATCACCCCAGTTGCCTGGCCTGAGTTTATAACCATCTTCCTATTTGGTTCCCAGGGGAGCAACCTGTGTGGCGTAGAACAGGTGACGCAAAGCATTTATAATTGTAAAGGTCCATCTGATACCCCACACAAGCTCCTTCAGCACAATCCTCTGAGGTAAGTCAGTATTTTTAGTCTGTTTAAAAATAGTCTGGACAGCCAGAGTCTTGGCCGTTTGTGCACACGTGTGATTTGCTCACAAAGTGGGAAAAGCAGAACTCACCAATGCCCTACCCGAGCAAAGCAGGGCGAGTCTCGGCTTCTGTGGTGCTCTCTTCTCTCCGGAAAGGAAAGAAAGGGGATCTGGAAAGGAAAGAAGAGTGCTGAGCCTCAGCTTGTGTGTGCTCCTGTGGCCCTGGCAGGAGAAAAAGCAGACCCATGAAAGTCTGCTGGAGGGATGGGATGATGTGAGGGAGAGAGAAATGAGTTCGGTGGGTCCCAGAGACCCAGCTCCCTACTGAGCTAGGGAGATGACTGGTGCGCCCCAAACTACCCAGGTCTGCTGCGGAATAGCTGGAGGAGTGGCAGAGGGCGGCATGTCCAAGGTGGAATAAGAGCTCCCCCAGGGAACGCTACATGTCCCACAGCAGGAGTCAGGGGGTGAGGATCTGCTTGGATTATGGGAGCCAGTGGGCAGCCTTGCCCGGGTAGGGCAGAGGGCCTGAGAGGTTTGTTGACTGCCCCGGGGGCCCCAGAGTCCAACCAGGCCAAGAATTTCCTCAGTGCTCTGGGCTCTCAGTGGCTCTGACTAATCAGATATTTTATTGCCTTGAAATCGTCTCTCCCACAGCCAGTGCTGATTTAACAAATCATTTAAAGAATAAAGTCACTTGACACTCTCAGAGCTGAGGAGTGTGCAAATTGACATAACCTCTCTGAAGGGCAATCCGGCAATTAGTACTGACCTTAAAAATATTCACCATCTTGAGCTAATCATTTCTGCTTTATATATTTCCCCAAAGCAAAGAATACCCAACAATATAATAGTGAAATGAATAACAGTGCATCTATGTAATGAAATATTGCACTTGTACATATTTAATGATATAGGGGAAGTGCTAAAAATGTAATGCCCAATTGGAAAAGGCAGAATAAAGACTTTATAGAATATGACCTCCAGATTTTTATTATTGTAACAGTTGCTATATGAAAGGTCCTTGTTTAAGAAAATGCCTTCATCAGCCACTTGTATTAGCACGGAGACCTTGAAGGTCAGGTGTTGTCAGATGCAAACCAGCAGGAGAATTTGGGGGGCCGTGGTGGAGAGAGGGTCATGAAAGAGGAGCAAGGAGCCAGGAGGTATGAGTCTGAGCCCTGCCAGAGCAAGGCAGGCAGAGACATTCCTCGTGGGACGCTGCCTAGAGGACACCAAGATGCCTGGCGTCCCACTAGAAGAAGCTCCTGTGGCTGCACGCTAACCCCTAAGCCTGTCTCCACCTGAAATGTTCTGTCAAGTCCACTTCATCAATACATGCATGATGCGTGGACCTTGGGGTAGAAATCCAGAGAAAGACTTATCCATCTAAGTTTGTGAAATGCGGAACACAATTAAAATGGCTGTAGACATGTATGCTTAAAGGCAGAGGTGATCCCGAGGACATAAGACCCCCTGGAATTTCCAGAAATACTCGGGAGGACTTTGGACTTCTGAAGAGTATGCAATAGGGTCGAGCCTCTCCAGGAGGGCAAGGGGCTAGAAAATCCTGACTGGTATCTGGCTTGCGTGTAGATGTGTGTACATATATGTGCATATAGGACTGAAAGCAGCAGTACCGGGATTTCAATGGTGGTTATTACTCTTGGATAGTGGGATCATATTTATTTTCTTTTTTGTATGACTTAGATTTTTCCATTTCTTGTATATATATTTTATCATTTAAAAAAACAACAACAATAAAATGTAAATGCAAAGCACTGCCATTCCGCAGGGCATGTGGAGTGCTTGTGGGTGCTCTGCCTCTGGGTTGACGAGAAGCGTGGCGGGCCCAGATCCCACCACGGATGCTGACTCCTCATCTAACCCATGAAGGGTTACAAGCCTGGGGGCCGAGGGCCCTGCACACTCGCTAACATAGCAGAAACCACAAGGAACCTCCAAGCTGGAGCTCTGGACTTGCCAGACGTGTTCCAGTCTCGTCTGCGGCCCAGAGCCTTCTACAGCTCACATCACTGCATCTGTGAAAGGGAATCGACTTCCCTGCAAATTGAGGCACAATTACAGTTGTTGGAAGGATATAATTGACCACTGTCTCCTGGTTTCTCTGCCTTCCTTGAATCTGTTTATATGTATCTCCTAAAAGCTTGCAAGTAAGATATCACTCCACGCTAATTTTTGTCTTTGAATATCTTTCCTTATAATAGATCAGAAATCCTCACTGCTGGATTCATTTTTTTTCTCTTCGTTTTTTGAAAGGAAATTCTGCAGATAGTAAATTGAGATTCAAAGATAACCAAGCCATATGCCCGTTGCACCTTTGGGTAGAGAAGGCGAATATTTGTGTCTTAGATTATAACGTAGATTTATAAGATCACACTGAGAACTGTTCTATCACTGTCTATGTGGGGACCTAAAAATACTTTACTGCCCGGCCATTAATTCTCAAACTGCTTTGAGGAAAAAGAGAGGAAGCTGGGAAAAATTATTTGCAGCATTCTTTCTCTGGACGGTGCCCTCAAACTTTTTGGCTGTGGCCAATTTAGGCTTGGCAGAAGTCCCCACAGCCCATGTCCCTCTGCCTATTCCCTCTCTCCAAACGAAAACTAAAATGAAACTGAGTAATAATAAAAATCAGAGGAAAAAACAAGAATTTCTTATTCACTTTATAAAAACATTATAGATATAATTTTATAGTAAATTATTTCTGATATATATTTCTCATTATATGAAGATATTTTATAATATGTAAATATTTTTATGTTGCATTATATTTTATAATATGAAATAATGCTTTCTTCGGTAGTGGTGCTTAATAATTCTTAGTAGGCTTCAGGTAAATAACTTCTGGTAGTTCAAACTAAGGAAAGTTTATAGAATCGGGCATCATTTGCATGGAAGAAACTGTCATTCTGCATTTTATAATCCCCTCTCAGCCCTTCCACGGGCCTTGGACCATACCTCAAGCCATTTTATCCCCCCCTGGAAGACCACAATGTAGCCACTTTGAGCACAGACCCTTTTCATTGGGAAGTGACTCCTCAGCGATGTGAGGCCCACATCGGTAGGACGCAGACACACATTCTAATCACAAGTTTTCTCGTCAGGCCCTCTAATCTCATTTCATACCCTCAAGTGTTTTTTCCCAGCCAGGGATCTTGCGGGTAGTAGAGTGAAAAGCAATTTCTTCCTCAAATGTCCAAGATCGCCCTGGGGTCTTCTAGTAAGCTTCTTGAGCACTGAGCCAGGAGAACAGCACAGGGAAACAGAGGCATGGAGTCTTAAGAAAGACCAAACCATGTTTACTAAAGGGCCTCAATAAAGATAAAAAGACAAGATAAATGAAGGCAACAGGTGCAAGGCTCAGAGGCCGCCTCCCATCACAACAAAGACCAGTGTCAGGGAATAATCAGCCATCTTAAATGCTGAATAATTAAAATTGGTCCCCATAGTCCAGGGACACACAGAGTGCAGCAAATGGAACTAAAGCAGTGCTTTGGTCCCTGGGGGCCTGGCAAGCTTCTACTTTTTTGTCTTTCCTTCTAGAATTCAGTTGGATGTCGACTTCTCTTGGATTCAATGGAATCTCAGGCCTCTAACAAAAAAGTTTCAGAGAGGGCTCCCTAACCCTTAACTATAAAATAAACCCCAGTGGAGAGGAGCTTTTTTGCTTTCATACTTCCCTAAAATTGTGGGGCTATTTCAGAACACCAGATTCTATCATATACAAGACGCATCGCAACACTAACCCTCTCTTTTTATAGGTGAGGACACTGAGGCTCAGAGAGGATGAGAAACAAGTTTAGGGATGCACAGGTACTAAGTGGCAAAGGCAGGCCTGGCATTTAGATCTGATGTTGGTGATTGGACTCATCCTTCTGTAGGGCGGATACCTCCAGCTGAGTCATTAAGCACAGTTCTTGGATATCCTTTGGGACGTGAAAAGGAGGGTGGCAGAGGCAGATGTAGAGGGGTTGGGAGAAAGTGATGGGATTGCGAAGGCCATGAGCTGATATAAAGGAGCGTGTTCAATCGGCAGGTGAATGACAGGCACCCTCCGTGGCCCTCCCCATGCCAAGTGCTGGGGAGGCCAGATAAGTGAGGTCAGAGGGCAGATAAAAGGCCCATCACTGTGGGACAAAGTTGGGGAGTCTTAGGATGCAGCTCAGGGAGTGGGAGCAGCCTGGTGAAGGACATGTGCCCTGGTGAGGAAATGCATGAGGAACGGGCTAACCCTGGGCACACTGTGGCAGTACAGTTCACAGAAAACATGCTGTTCACTTTAACAAATTAGACATAGAGGGACCCTTGCATCAAAGCTGGGCACAGCTTTCTTTCTTTGAGCAAAAAAATAAATAAACTACAGTTTGACTTCTGGGGCTGGATTTATTTGTACTACAAAAGTACAAGTATCAGAATATTCTTTAGATAAGAACATTTTTAACATTTTAATATGAAAATAAAGAAACACAGTGGCCTCTGGTACAACTCAACACACAAGGATATGAAGCTTCTCAAGGCAAGTTCCCATGAGTCTGTCCCAGGCATCTGGTCTCTGACACAGCTCAGTCAGGCGACATTTGGGCCCCACATCCCCTTGCACATCTCTGGGGTTCTCTCTGCTGCACACAATGCTGCCTATCAGCCTGCTTGTCCTCACAGGGTCCTGTCACACATCCTCCAGAGGCCCATCCTGGCTCCTCGGGACGTGTCCTGGCTGAGAATATGGTATTTCCTAAGTTGGGTATCATTCTGGCTCTTGTTCTGGCTCTTGTTGTCTTCCCTTGTGGCAAAATATCTCTGTGAAATTAAAAGTTTAGTGGATTCTCTCCCCACTGTTTATATCCTACAATACAGGCATATGAGTGGACATCATCCTTGTGCTCTGGAAACCTCTGTGAACTTGGTCTAGTCTTGCCCACACACAAATGGAAGGGCCTAGATGGAACTGAGGCTGACGGAAAGGGTCTGGCCAAGCCCCAAAGAAAATAAAGCAATTCGACCCCAAGGAGGCAGACTGTCCTGATTCCGGGCACACGAGGTAAATGCCGAATGGAAATCCAACTGTTGCAGAGAGTGATTACTCAGATGGAGCAAATGTGCTGTGAAATCAGCCTTTGGAAAATCATCTGGAGTTCATCTTAGTGAAATCCAAAAACAATAACGGGCTCCCCGGCCGCTCCGAGGGAGCCTCAGGAGCTCTCCTCGTCAGAAGCCCGGAAAGCCGCAGCGGGAGCCAGGCCCCGGGTCTCGACTCTGCTCTTGTTTACTTACAAGCCTGCTTTTCTTTCCCACCTCGGTTCCTCCCTCAGCTCTGTTCCCCGGGGGAACTCGGGGCATCCATCATGCCTCTTGCAGGGCAGCGCAGAGACACAAATGAAAGACAGTTAACTCCACAGTGCCTCGCCAGCCCAGGGCCCCAGGAAGACTGCCTGGTGTGTGCTTCCCAAAGGTCCCTGTTCCTGGGTGGGAGTGGGCACACTCGACTTTCCTCTGGGCCACTGCAGTGGAAGTCACTGCAATGGGAGGAGGATCAGGAAATGCTCAGATTTCCTAGAAAATAGAATGGCCCTTTATTGAGGTGAGGTTTGCCTCTCACAGCACACATTCTAAAACGTCAGAGTAGCCGCTCTGGTCTCTGGTCCCTGCGACCTTGGTCCCTTTCATTCTTGCTAAGTAGCCTGAGCTCATCCACATTCCCAGAGGCACCAGGAGTCAGCCCAGGGAAGTTTGCATCCCCACCAGCCACGAGGAGGCCTCTCTCGGTTTTGTGCACAGTGTAATTACTGTGATGGCTCCTACAGATGGAGCTCTGAGGAAATGAGGGATTAGGTGCCTTGTGATGGGCAGGTTTCTCATATCCCAAAAGATAGCTTGAAATGGGGGACTTTCCTGAGGACTGATGGCTCTTGTCCCCAAACCTTACATTTCCCAAATATCCTCCCACCCTGGGCCTGTGATCTCACTTGGAAAATTCGGATGATCCAGCTGAAGCAAAGAAGTTGGAGAGAGCCATGGGAAGGAATGGGAGAATGTTTGTGAGCTGCTCAGCAGATGAAAGTGACAACATGTCAAGTTTTCCAAGCTGCTTTCCAAAGCATTCTGTAAATGGGTCTTCCAGAAGCCCATCTCGTAACAACCTGAAGAGGTTTGGTTTCCAGCTTTTTCTGCCACGACATACAAGACGATGGATGACATTTATAGGGGCAGCACACTCCCATGGATCAACCCGTGCTTATGCCCAATGCCCAGAGTACTGTCTGTCCTCCAGCCTTCCTCTCCCACCCACGAAAGCAAATCTGAACAACAGTGAGTGTGTTGGAATTACGGGATATCTAGACGCCACTCTAGTTTTGAAAAAGTTAGTAAACAAGTCAGTCACACACTGATACTTCACCAGGAAGGACAGATGACTGTCATCCCCACGCATGAATGAGGAGGAGAGCTGGAGCTGCATCAAGCTTCAGGTGAGGACTGGTGTTGACCCCTGGGCAGCAGGCCTAGCTGCCATCATTTCTGGGTCTGCTGTGCGGGATTGGCCCTTATTCTAGGCCAGTTTCCCAGCCTCCAGGAAGTGACAGCCCAGGGCTGGCATCACCTACTACAGAAGCACTTCAGCTTTCTGCACTCCCATTGTTATTGACTGGGATTTCTATGTCTGGCAATGGTTGAGGTAGCTGAAGTGTAATTACAGTGCAAGATGATCAGGCTTATGATCTATAGCCCAAAAGAAGGCATGAGACCTGGCTCCTGGGCCATATGAGAGAGTAGATGAGGCTGAGGAAAGTGGGTTGGCAATGAGGGCCTTAGAACTCCGCGGGGAACTAGAAGGAAAATATGGGGAGATAATGCCTGTGAGAATTCCCAGGAAATGAGGTAAAAGGGTTCTCTCAGCTCCTAGAACCTGCTTACTTTCCCACATCTTGGGCCTCTAGCAAGCTGGTAATCTCTTTCCCTGTCCTTCAAGCATCCAACAGAGAATGCAGCCAAAAGTACGTATTTCAGGGCTGTGAACTGAACCAACAGGAGCCACACCACACACCACAAGCCCTGTTCCTCACACAATGGCCAGAGTTTCTTGGATGAACTACCACTTGGGAAGCAGCTGCCCACACTCACCAAAGGCCACTGCTGGCCTAAAGGCAGCCCTAGAGTTCTTTCAAGCTCATCAGGTACTATGATGTGATCAAAACCAAAATGGACATTCCACAGAAAGTCTACGTATGTGTCCCTCTCTTTAAATGCCCCTCAAGTCCCCTGAGCAGAAGTCATGGCATCTGCACACCAAATAAAAAACTGGGAGCTTGCGTATGAACAAGGAATTGGGAAGTGGCTTGCTCCTTTTCGTGGTATAAGTCCCTTGTCCCTTCAGTTTGAGAAGAGATAGTCAGTTGACAATAGCCATCCAAAGGCTTAGCTCATCTAATTTGCAGTATCTGGACCCTGGCCCCGTCACTGACTGACCTGGAGTAGGGGACATCAACATTTTAATCTTAGTTTCATGCTCATTCTTTCCGCAGACATCGAAGTGTCACGAGCAGACAGATGCAGCCCTGCTCTTCTGATAGAGACAGACGAGAAACAAATCCAGAAACGTCAAATGTCGGCTCCAGGGCAGCAAGAGTGCTTGGCACATAACGGGCGCTCAACAAATTCATCTGTCCATAACCACGAAAAGCGGCGAAGCCACAAGTGCTGTGGCCAGAATTAAAGGAGGCGGAGAGCGGGGCCCGAGGAGTCACCTGGGAAGTGGCGCCGCCGGGAGAACGAATCCGATAACTCTCTGCTCGCGTGCACACGACCACTCAGTACTGAGCAGGACGTGACCCTGACGTAGACAGCGCGTTTGCTCGAGCTGCTGGAGCAAAGTACTACAGGCAGGAGGCTTAAACAGCAGAAATTTATTATTTCGCAGTTCTGGAGGCCAGAAGGTCAAGGTCAAGGTCAAGGTGTCGGCAGAGTTGCTTCCTTCTGAGAGCTCTGAAGGAAGATCTGTCCCAGACCCCTCACCTTGGCTTGCCGGTGGCCGTCGTCTCCCTGTGTCTCTGCCCATTGTCTTCCCACTATACTTCTCTCTGTGTCCAAATTTCTCTCTAGAAGGACAGCAGCAGTCATACCGGACTAGGGCCCACCCAAAAGACGTCATTTTAACTTGATGACCTTTGTAAAGACCCTGTCTCCACGTAAGGTCATGCTCTGAGGGGTTAGGACTTCAACATATGAATTTTAGGGTGGACAGAATTCAAAATAAAGGTGTTTCATAAATAGTAACTGTTCTCAATGATGATAGTAAAATCAAGCACAAGGAAAAAGAAACAAAATCCAAAACAAAGCCATTAATAATAAAGTCAAAACCTTTGCCTCATTAGCTCAAAATTTCCAGTAGTTCCATGTAGCCCAAGAAATGAAGACCGAGTCGCCCAGCCTGGCAGTCGGGGACTTCCGTGGTAAGTCTTCATCTGTTTTTCCAGCCTCACTCCCCATCTAGGCAAAGTCCCCCGACCTTCACTCCACCTCTCGCTGGCACCTCCGCTTGGCTGTGCTTTCCCTGGAAAGCTCTTTTGTCTCTTCTCTCCAACTTCGACTCACCCTCAGAAGCCTAGCTCCAGGCTCTACTCCTTGAGAGGGCATTTTCTAAGGCTAGAAAATCGCCAGTGACCTAGCGCACCCAAGGGAACTCTGAAGAATAAAGGGACTGTTCCAGCTGTGGCTGGAACCAGGGATCAGCAACAGCAGGAAGCCACACCATCCTGTGCCCTACAGGAGCTGTGGCTTTAGCGGAACAGCCAAACCAGAATCGCAATAAGACGGGGAGGAAGCAGAGGGAGTACATCCCAGGCCTCCTCGCCTCGCTCTCCTCCTGCCTCCCACCTCCCGCCTGTGGTTCCATCGGCAAGCCCAACTGAAAGCTGGGGGCAAGGGGCCAGCTGATGCGGTTCTAAAGCGGTCTGCCCCAGGGTATCCAGCAGGAAAGAGAGTGGCCTGGGGTGTGTCGGGGGGCAGACAGAATCATCAGCACAAACATTGCCCCTGTCTACGTTGCCCTCCCCTGAACCTACATGGCATTATTTGGACAACTTACATGACCTGTAGTCAAAGAGAGCTAGCCTGCCTGGTAATCACACTTCCCAAGTGTGTGGCTGCCGCTATAAGCCCCAAAGCAGAGGGCATGTCGGATGCTTCCTCTGTGCTCTTCGTGCTCCCCCATTCCTTGCCCTCCCTCCCCCACAGTGCTGAGTACAGAGCTGGGCTTGTAGTACGTGCTTAGTAAATCGGAGCTGAATACAAGCTGGGGTTTTGGAGATGAAGCGTGGGTGGGATCAGTACAAACACATATTGAAAAATCACCGGCTCTGGAAGAACAATTGTCAGGCCCATTTCCTGTTGCAAAGGGAGCCAGGAGACGGCTCGGGGCTTGGCAACCTGACAGCTGAGGAGCAGCCAGGGAATTTAACAGGAGACAGAGAAAATGAGCCCTGCGGGTCTGGCCCGGCCCCATCAAAAGCAGACTCAGGACAGAGTCTCTCTTCCCAGATTGGGAGCCAAGGTGGGGTGGGGGCTGGCTCTGTTTGCTCAGGTCTGCTATGAGCCAGGGCATGGGGAGTCACAGAGGAGGCCGGCAGCATTTTGGAAGCTAACGGCTCAGCTAAGCCCTGACATTGCTCAAGGGCATGGAAATGTCACCAGAAGGGAGAGCACTGATGTGCCAGTTGTGGCACCTGCCATGCCCCAGCCTCTCTTCTGGTTGGAATTGTCTGCTCTTGATCTAGGCTGGTCTGAGGTCAGGGGCAGCTCTTGAATGGACCAGCAGCGGGCACCTGCCTCAAAGACAGCTCGTCCATAGGTTCGTCATTAATGTGTGTGATGGACATTGTGGCTGTCCCCACGATACCCTATCCACTCCACTGACCGGCACAGTCACTTCGTTTCCCTTTCCAAGGAATGAACATGTGACTCAATTCTAGCCAATGAAATTTATAAGGAAATTCACTGAGGGACTTCTAGGGAAAGAGAGAATGACAATGAACATCTCCCTTACTTCTCTGAGTGCTGTGTCTCCATGCGCTTCTGCAAGGGGCCGCTGCCATCCTCCTACCGCTGAAGATTAAACCACCACGGAGTTCACTAGAGCACCGAGCTAGAGAGAACCTCAGTCTTCAATGAGATAATGAGGTCACTGAGCCCCTAAACAACCAGTCTTCCCGCCTCCCTACTCCGATATTCCAGTTCCCTGAGGTAATAAATGTCCATATTATTTAAGTCCGCATTTTCAGTAGAGTTTGTTACTTGCAGCTGAGGCCACCGTATTTGCTCTAACCGAGAGATGTTCAGCTAAGCCGGGTGGACTATTTCCCTCCGGGACCTGAGCAGGACTGGTAGCCCATCAGTGGTTCAGGAGATAACCTGAACTGTTACACAAACGTTTTAATGATTAATTATGTGTTTTAACTATCTATCCCTTTAAACATATTAAGTAGAACACAATGTTTCTTTTAAAAAATAAATTTGTGTGTGTAAAAGCGGGAGTTATTTTAAAAGAGTGATGTTAACATCAGGTAAATAGTACAAGTAGCACAAAGTGAAATATGATACACACAGAATGTGACTCTCTGAAATGTGGTCAGATTGGATTAGAGGGTGCTGGGGACCTGGCCCATAAGGAGTGAGAGAAGGGAGCAGACACACCAAGAGTGAGAAACCTCCAGCTCAAGAACCATGGATTCAGTTCCTTTACGTGCCGAGCCTGAGCCAAGTACTGGGGACGCAGCAAAGAACTAAACACTCACGCGCCCTGTGTCCTGGTGCTCCCCATCCGGCACGGGGACATTGACGAGATAACTTTACGACTTATTTCATTACAGTGCGGTAAAATCTACAGGGAAGACAAAGGGGTTAGGAGCGTGTATCACAGAAACACTCGGCTCCATCTGGAGGAGATGGGAGGGAGGGGAGGAGGAAGGGACAGAGGGAGAGGGGAGGGAGAGGGAAGGAGAGAGAACTCTGCCACCCATAGTGACCCAGCTCAGCGTTGGGCCATGAGTATCCTTGAAATAAACCCCTTAAAAATTCCTGTTCAAGTCCAAATCCCAAGTACCTCAGAATGTGACTGTATTTGGAGATAGGGTCTTTAAGGGATCATTAATTTAAAGTGAGGTCATTAGGGTGGCCCAGTGTGCCTGGTGGAGAAATGTAGGCACAAGAACATGCCTGGAGGGAAGATGGTATTGAGGGGGGGGGGGTGGGGGGTGGGGACAGTCATCTGCAGGCAAAGGGAGACCTGGAGCAGCCCTCTCCCTCGTGGCCCTGCCGACACCTTGACTTTGGGCTTCCAGATTCCAAAACTGAGTCAATACGTTGTTGTTGTTGAAGCCGCTCACGCTGGCACTTTGTTATAGCAGCCTTAAGTAAACTAATACAGGGACCTCAGTGAGTTTTCGTTCTTTACAATGAAAAGAGCCTCACTGACCCTGGGAGCAAACAGACTTGAGTTTGGGAAGGGGGGATCCTAGCCGGGCCTCGGGAATTCACAGGGCAGACCCTTTGTGCCGGGTTGGCCTCATGATCCTCCTCCATACCCCTGCTTCCCGAAATGAAAAATCTGCAGCAGACACTTCTCTTCCCTCCTGGGTAGGGAGTGAGCTGGTAAAGAGAAGCCCCGCCCCTGCCAGGTTATGGGCTCCCTGATGTTCTCACCTTGGATTAGTTATAACAGTCCCGCAGGGACCACAGGGTTTACTGCGAGGAAGAGAAACCCCAGGAAGCCAGCCTTTCTGCTTCTCGGGGTAGCGGGGGCAGTGGGCGCAGTGGGGTGGAGATTCTCCAGCCATGACTCATGCGAGGTTTCATAGGGAAGGGAAGAGAGTCATAATAACCACACGGAAAAGCAGTTAAGCCCATTTTCATAGCAGCATTCAACAGAATTCAAAACTGCTCGATTTGATCCTATTTGTGACCACAGCTGCCATGAACTAACACACAAGCAGCTGGGCAGGGCGAGCTCAGTGCCCTGATTCAGGCTGGGCACATGTGGGCCCATGGGCCTGTATCCAGGGCAAAGAGCCTTTGAGCTTAGACAGAAAAGGCCCTCATCCTTCCATTCCCTTCCTGTCCCTCAGACCCCTTGAAACCACATGGGTACTGCTCTTTGGGTGGGAACACCATCGGAGCCGGCCCAGGCCGGCGGGAGAAGGGCAGGAGTCCTGGCTGGCCAGACTTCAGAGAGTCCGAGAAGGAGGCTCACTGTTGCCCTGGTAGGAAGAAAATCCCCAGGCTATTGAGAAGGTGAAGAATTTGTAGCCAGGCCGAGAGCTGCTAGTTTTTCCATTCCTGGTGTTTCTGGGCCTGAGCAAACTCCAGCAACAGAAAGATTTGGACAGACAGCACTGAGGAAATCCCAGACAAGTGGGGGGCCCAGCAGGGAGAAAAACAGGCTCTTTCATAGCGGACAGGAGATTGACAGGTGCTAAATTGGGGGTGTGAGGCTTAGCCAGGGCTGTGCCACACACCAAGACTTGGAGCCGGGAGAACCTCTCCTCACCAGCAGCCAGTGCTCTGGGGGTTGGGCAGGTAGTACTTTCAGGCTAGCTGGTTGGCGTCAGTGCTTCCATCTGTCTGCTGGCATTTATTGAGTGCCGAGTGTCTACAAAGTGCAATACTATCAGCAGAGGAGAACTTCAAAAGTAGGAGATTCTTCTATGGTGTCCTTATCTTTGAACTTGGTCTAGATGTGCAGAGGCATCCTGGGAGCCCTCCTACTCCTTCTTGCAATGGAAGCAAGAAGCTGTTATTTGTCCAATTGCTTCAGCTGTCCCTGAGCTCATCCAAACCCTATTGCTCTGTGCTAACTCAACTTTCAAAGTTAGCCAGCCAGCATTTGCTGTGTGCCTCGTGGCGGGGCATACAAAGCAGTTCAGGTTGATGTACACACCCACAAGGATTGTTTCAACCTAACTGCAAGTGAAACGTGCATGTGAATTACTACTAATAGCACAGGCCTTGTGACAGGTGAGGTCCCTAAACCTCTGAGAGCAGAGAGAAACTATTTGCTTGCTCACTTCCTCAAGTCACCTTCAAATGACACCTGTCCTTGCCCCCCGCCCATGATTCCAGAAGGAGAAAATATTTTTAGAAGCAAGCACAGTGAACAAGGCCATATTCTCCCGGCACCCCCCTCACATCTACCCCTGTCCCAGAGGGGGAAGGAAATACCAGAGGACCACAAAGGAGCTTGCTTTCTCACCCTAAAAGTTCCTGGTAACAATGACCAGAACTATTTATCGAGAATCCGCTGTGTCAAGCACTATACAGTTATTCTTTCTAAACTTCACAGTAATTCTATAATATACATGGTGTCTCCCCATTTTACAGATGTGAAAATACAGACCATGAAGAGATTAAGTCGCTGCCAAAGGCACAGAGCTGGAGCAGGATTTCATGCAGGAGTCTGAGGACAGAGCTTTCCTCCCAGCCTGCCTTGAAATTGCTCAATGTTTCCACAATCAGTGATTACAACTAATTCAATTTCAGGAATAATAAATTTGGAGTGTGTCTGAAAGGGAGTCAAGCAGCTATAAATAAATGCTTGTGGATCTTTCTCTTGAGCGAGATCCAGTTCTACCTGGAATCCATTTTTCATTCAAGACACGAGTCAGCGGTGGGCTGATCTCTCTCTGGGCATCACAGTGAAGGAAGAATGAGGCCGTAAGCACCGTTTCCTTGAGGCCTGCTGTGCAGTGGCAACGTGTCCTAGGATCCATGGTTCAGAGCTTGACCAAAAATAGAAATGCAGGTTTTGCATATTTCTTTCCCTAATGCTAGCATTTTGACCCTGTCCATAGTGGGCTGTGATGGCTGCTGTGATGAATCAAGATTTATTGACACTTGATGTGTCCCGAATTGGCTTGAAATGCCAGGTGCCTCAAAGGTGACAGTTACCTTCAGGAGAGCACTTACGTCAAAGCCTAATATTTTAAGCACATTAACTTCACTTGATGCAGCCAAATTTTCTAAACCTCGATAGGCACTTAGGACTAATGTGCTCTTCAAGGCTTGGGCCATGGTCAAGCATGAGTTTTGACTGAATGTTTTGAAACAGTGAGGATGACTGACTAAGGAGATTTGATACGGCCTTAACTAACAACAGGTTCACTTAGGTTAATTCCTGACTCTGATGGTCTGGGCAGCTGATCCTAGCAACCGAGGCTCAGTTCCCATAACAGTCGTGAGCGGGAGGCTGACGAAGCTGAGCTACCAAGTCACAGAAAAGAGCTGATGCTGGAAACGGAAGGCAGAGCAGCAAGGAAACACAGGACCTTCTGGTCTGTTCCCACTCAGCCCCTGCTGCTGTCTGACTTCCCACCACTAGGTGTTCATCCCTTGTAGTTGACTCACCACTTCCCAAATGACCACCACAGATCAGCAGCAAGATAAAGGGAGCGTATTTTTGTAAGTCATGCCATGGAAAAGACTATCCTTTCTTTCAAAATTCTACCATTTCCATTACTTCTTGTTAAAATGTGCTCTCTTTTAGGAAGTACTAACGATACTAGGTGAGAATGTGTTTTCATTATTCTCACATAGCAAAAGAAAAAGTTAACACTTTGTCAGGAGCTGCCAGACTTTTTGAAAATTTTACTGGTCTAAGAACCTCTGTATTAAAACATTATTCTCAGGAACTTTGCCTTTAGGATGCAGGCAAGTGATAAGCCCAGGTGTTCACTTTATAATTTTGCCAAGGCCCTCCTTAGCTGTCTCGCCACCAAATAGAGAGGGAGAAAAAGATGAAAATAAAATAAATCCCCAGAGAAAAAAGAACTGGGCAGATAACCTGGAAGAAAGATCATATTATGGATGATTTACCATCCGTCAAAAAAAGATGGGTTATTGTCCGGGCATCTCTTATCAGTGTTCTCTATCTCTCCAAAGCCCCGAACAAAAGGAAATTGCTTCAAAAATGAAACAAGAACGAGTCTGGTTCGTACTTGCCGTTTCCCCATCCTGGAAAGCTCTTGCTCCCCAACCTTCTCCACTCTTCAAGGCCCAACTGAAACGCCTTCCTGATCCCCGTCCCAACTCCCCCAGGCAGGCCCAATCCCTCCACACTACTCTCTTCACACTTCTAGTAGAGCACCTCTCAGTAGGTATTCTTAAGTAGGCCACTTCCTTCTGATTATGAAAACATAAAATGTTAAAATGTTGAAACTTAAACCATAACGACAAACTCATGCCGAGCTCACTACAAGCCTGGCCCTCTTCTAAGCAGCTTGCAGATGTCACCCGAGTTAATCCTCTCCAAAACCCTAGTGGCGCAGCGACCCAGCATCACCCCCACTTTCGCAGCCGGAACCAGATCCCTTTGATGCCTGACACAGTGCTGGCCTAATCAAAGATCTCTGAGTTTACAAGAAAGATTATATATAGAGTTTGACTTGGATATTTCAGGCGTCATCGCGTTTAGGAATATGGGTCCAGTCTAGGTGATGTTTGGGAGATTTCCGCAGCTGTTTAACTGTGGAAGCCTATCATGAACGTGCACACTCTACAGTCTCCTTGAGTGTATAAATGTATCGATACACTCATAATTTGCCAATTTATTGATCACTGACTGGCAGCTATGGGTAGGTTCGTCATTCTACCACCACCTTGGATGTTCTGGAGTTAGGTTGGTATGTACAAAATTAGTGTTGTGTGTGTCCCAAAGGATTAGCAAATTAGTGCATTATGCCTGTGTCAACACTTCTATTTTTAAACTACATTATTGACTTACTTAACCTTTAGTAGCTATTAGTACAGTAAACTGGTGTATAATGAAGCAGAAAAAATAATAAACCATATTGATATTATTCCCCCAAATCACTACTTTTTAAAAACATCTTTTTGTTTGGAAGGCAAAATGGAGCTGGAAAGGATCCAGACAAATGCAATAATATGCTCAAGAAGAAAATGGAATGGTTTCTACACAGCCAAACAAACAAACAAACAAACAAACAAACAAAAAAAAACGAGGGGTGAAAGAAAATGTGATAAAAAGCTATAAAACTATGAAAGGTACAAAGAAGATCAACATAGAGAGCTGGTTCCAAATTTCAAAATAATTTCTACCTTGGAGATCAAGGTAAATTGATGTACATAAAAAGAAATATTACTGGGTAGGAGGATTTAAAAAGTACTACTTTTTACACACTGATGACTAAAAGTAGATCATTGGTTTACAGGTAGATGGATTAAGGAATCATAATAAGTTACTAAGCAAAAACAAAGGACAGGGGAGGAAGGTATTTCTTAAGCTGATGAGCTGACATTGCAGCTGATAACGATGCCCTCTACCAGCCACGCCTCAAATCAAATAGTATGCTGAATGCACCATGAACCAGGGTGCACACTTTCTACTGAGCCTGTATATCAGTTAGATGAATTTTATTTTCACTAATATATGTTATCCCCCTCTGACCAGTTTTATAGCATCGTTATTATATAAAAACAATTACCTCCTAATAAAAACCCTTATTTTAGTGACAAATGATAGTCCTTCCTAACAGAATACCAGCAGGACACTCATTAACGCATAGGTTATTTGACTGGTCTCTCGAACATTAGTCCAAGTTCTGCCTTTGGCTATACAAAGCTCTATCCCTCCTTTTGGTGATCCCAAATCACTGAATTACCATGCATTCCAGATGCAACAGCCGTGTCCACGATCCCTCCGCTCATAAACTTGACTTGGGCTGGGACACTGAGTCCTGATACCCATACCACAGAGGTGCCCACAGGGACATGTTCTAACCCATAAAAGGGGATGATGAAAAAATGTTGGGACCCCTTCATGGGTTTTGGTTCGGCATGCTGTTGCCATTCCCCTGGCTTCTCCTGACACAGCCTTCACTTAGCAGATAATCACATTTCACCCTTTAGGACATGTGATTTATATTACTGTTGTAGCATTGCCTAGCAGGGCAGCCAGTTTTCCCATGGATGCTGGACGAGCGTGACGTGTGTCCACAGAGCAGGGGCAGCGCCAGCGTCTTCAGCTCCAAGTAAAATCCTGGAGATCTTTGCCTTAAATGGTAATTATTCTGGCGAAGGTCCCTTATACCTTGCTCTAAATGTTATCCTTCAAAAGCAGTAACTGACTTTGTGGAAAGTCTTTCTTGTTGAAAAAAAAATTGTTTTAGTAAAGGCACAGCAGCTTTGGAAATGGAATGTGTGTATTTTTATGGGCTGCTATGTAATGAACTTGCAGTAACTAATAATTAATTCACACACCCATCTTCCTCTTTCAGAGACTTTCCAGGATTCGAGCTCCCAAACCAAATACAGTCTTATGTGTTCCCAAGTCATTCTTTCTCTGGTCGAAGAGAAATTCCCATGAAGCCCCATTCTTCCAGGATGCAGCACCCTGTTCATGCCAAAGGAAAAACACTTTTCAAACTGTTTTTCAATATCAGGGTACGTTATGGATATGGAATCGCAGTCCAAATCTCCTCGGTCATATAAAACATGTCACATAATTGTATTTTGGGTCAGGGAGGAGTGTTACAGAATAAATACTTCCCCATTAGCGCACACTGGGAAATGTCTGCTGACACCACCGCTCAACCCCAGCAGGTTCCTTTGGAAGAGTCTGGCAAAGAACAGGCCCCTCCTTAATGAGGTGCTAGAGTTGGTCGAAAATTAAATATTAATTTACAAAAAATGCTGCATCTTAAAAATCAAAACTGAAGCCTGCCGTGGGCGCCTGCCCCTTCTGCGCTCCTCTGGCTTTGGGTCTGTAAAATGTCCTGGGTCAACCAAGGATCACCGTCTTTTATTGAATTGCATAATTCTTTTCTTTCTAAAGCAGTCTGTGGAAGACATCAAGGTTTGTGGGCTTTTTTTGTTTTTTTTTTCTGTCTTTCTCAGAATTTTTTTTATTTCCCCTACTGGAAAATTCTTTCTGAAGCTATTGATGTTTTCCTTTTTGTCATTCGATTCCAAGAGATTCACGGTTGTGAGGGCCCTGGGACTACAAATCAATAGGTGTAAATACTGCTTGCTGGTTCCTCCCGGAGAACTTTTTCCTCCAACACACTCCAGGTCATCCTTGCCACCCAGCCACACCGAATGGCTCTGAGGGGTCGCGTCTGCTCTGGCTTTGCTCTGGCTGCCACACTGAAGTCTGACGACCACAGAGATGGTGCGGGACTTTCGCTCTCAGCTGCCCCCTCCACCAGGTGGTTTAGTGCCCTCATTTTCAACCACTCAGGTGTGCTCCCTTCCAGCTGCAGCGATTTCCCCTCCAGCTCCCCTGTGAAGAGAGTCCCTCTCCCTTCTTTACCCACAGACTCACTCCTTTGATCAACTCAAAACTTTGTCTAGGTCTGTGGCCTTCATTTGTACGTAGAGTGATGGCTGCAAATTAGTTACTATCCTGGTCCTTCCAAGGCAAACTGCATATACATTTTTAATCCCCTAAGGTTCTGGAAATATTTCTCTTACCTCTAATATAGGGATTGCAAGATGCCAGGGCAAAGGGGTAGGATTTAGAGGCAGGGTGGCCTTTGGGGAGTCTTCCAATCACAACACCTGCTCTGGCTATGTTCAGTACGTGGGGATGGGAGTTTCAGCACTGTCTGAGCCTCAAATTAGTCTACATACTTTAACACCATTTTAATCAGCAAAGATTGTGTGTGTGTGTGTGTGTGTGTGTGTGTGTGTGTGTGTGTGTAGAGGTTGGGAGATGAAGAGTTTGACAAAACAATTCTAAAGTGTATTTAAGGGAATAAATACATGAGACTAGCCAAGAAAAATTTTGAAAAGAATAATAAGGAGGGGATACATGCTTGATTTGATATGAAAACATGAGTTCCACTCCCACTTAGTATGTAGAACGCTGAAAATAGTGCCTCTCCCATCCTAACAATGACAACAACAGAGGAGTCAGATAAACTGTAAAGCCGTAAGTTTTTTTGACTCTATCAGAAACCCAAGGTCATACAGAATCAAAAAGCCTGAAATCTAAGGAAATAAAGACCCTCCAAGGCCAGATGGGACAGGAGCAAGGGCTTACTTGTGGCGGAGTATAGGAAGAAACAACACTGGGTACCGTCCAAAAAATAAAAAGAATTCTGCTAAAATTTTTAACAAACTACTAAAGGCTAAGAGTTGACTGGCGTGAGAATATAGCAACCACCCTCACCCTCCACACATTTGCAAATATAAGAGGAACCCACACCCTCTTGCAGGCTCTTCTCCACAGGACTCCATCCATTGCTTGAGAAAGGACTGAAAGCAACATAGGAGAGCAAAGAACCATCCCTCCCTGGTGCAGACCAGACGAAAACAAGACAACAGGCCCCAAATGAAGTCACTTATGCCAAGTTCCATGTCACCAAAGCAAGACTTAACTTAGACTTTCTCCCAGTAGTGGAATCTTACACTAAACAGGAACCACCTGATCTGCACTAGTTGGGTAATCCTCCTGATACACTCCTGCCAGCCCCTAACGAGACAAATAACTGCAATAAACCACCCACTTTTTTTTGCCTAGTATAACTTCCTTGTTCCTTCTCCCTTATGCCTACAAATGTCTCTCATTTTATACAGCTCCTCGGAGGTCCTTTCTGTCTGCTGGATTGGATACTGCCCAATTTAAGGATTGTTGAGTAAAGCCAATAAGCTCTTTAAAATGTACTCCGTTGAATTGTTTTTGAACACACATAATGTAAGGACCTTATAACAGCATATTGCCAATTCCTTCCTCTCAACATTTGTATTATTTTATATATTTTACGTTTTATACACAATACGACGCTACTATACTGCTACTCTTGACAGTCATTTATCCTGTCATAATAATTAAAAATTTTTAAGATTATACTTTACCTTCATTTATTCGACTCCCTCCTCACATCTTTGTTTAGAAGTGTTTCCATCCTATTCCAATTCCTCCTGTCAGAAAGACTTCTTCAGTACATCTGCTGGCGCTGAAGTCTTAGTTTTCTTCTTTGAATTGTTAAGGTGGTTAAGGCGGAGAGTTTTGTTTTCATTTTCCTGTTTCCTTCCCTCAGTTTGTCCACTCCTCTAAAGGAAAAAGTGTTTTGCCCTTTCACCTGGAGATTAAGGTCTCTGTTCCGGAGGGAGGTGGAGCCCCTGGGCAGTGGCTGTTTTTCCCTTCCCCAGACCTGCACTACGGAGGGCTTCTTTCTCAGAACTTAGGTCGGCTGGTTCTAGAGTGCCGGGTGCGCTCCATGGAGAGAAGCCTGCAGCAGGACGCGAACCCCCTGTGTGTGCAGTCCCAGAGGCCCCACACTTCTTCCCCAGCCCACACTTATTCTCCACAATGCTCACCTACTCCAGGTGAATTCTATTGGCTGCATCTGCACCCAGGTAAGCAAGGCTCGTGTCCTGTCTAGATTTCAGGCTAGTTAATTGCCCTGTGACTCCAGCTTTCTGATGGGTCCAAAAAAAGTAGTAAAGTTGCAGTTTCTCTGGAATTTTTTGTTTGGTTGGTTTTGGTTCTTTGTTCTTTGTTTTTTTTAAATGAGTGGCATCTTGAGCTTTTAATTCTCTTTTTACTTGGCTAAACCACAAGGCCATTTCATTCCTCAGTATGCTTTTCACAGCTACGAGAATGCTTTAGTGACACCCACAGCTGGTGAAAATCGGATGAATAATACACTAACAAAAAGATGCCCCTATCACCTGGAGGTACCATTCATCCAGGAGTCAGCTTTACTTTGTGGAAAGCCAGAAGTCCTACGAAATGGGAAGCCTGGGTCTCTGGCCCCATGCTGGGAAGGGCCAGTAGAGTACAGCTTGCAGAGAAGCCAATAAGAATGCAAAAAGCCACCTGAGCCCCTTTGCCTTCCAGGCCCTGTCTCAGTCTCCAGCGCCTGTCTGTCCCCTCACAGTTATAACATGGGAAGCTGAGACCTGCCCCTGTGTTAGCAGCAACCCCATGTGTAATGTCAGGCTCTCCCTCTCTGTAGCTGTGGGAGGCAGTGAAGATTGAGTTTCAGCTTTTGCAAGTGGAGACGACATGGTCGAGAAGCCTCATTTATTGGAAGTAGAACACAGGACCCAGAAGGCACAATCTGTTCCTTCTCCACCCCATGCAGGAGCTGCTCTGGCCTCCAGCTGGTTCATTGACTTCATTCTCCAACAAAAAGGGGTGCGAGGGGTGGGGGGCAAGGCAAAGAGATGCACACATTCTCCTGTTGTATCTATGGGGCCTGTATCAGTGTAACAGAAAAGTTGATTTCTTTCTTTTTAAGAGCTAATGAAGAACTGCTGAGCACATAGCAGAACGCCCCCCTGAACTACACTCAGGGTAGTCCTTCATGGAAAAGCCACCATTCTCTCACCTTCAAAGATGTCAATGCTTTGTGCATATATATCAGTGAAATTGCTTATGGATGTGCTACGGAAAAGTACTTTTTTTGCTGGTTTCTCTCAGGTAATTCACATTTACATCCAACATGCACCTCAAACATACCATCAAAGAAGTAGCTTCTGTTACCTCTGTTTTACAGATAGGAAAAGTGAAGCTCCTAGGGAGTAACTAAGCCGAAGTTACTTAGCTCCTAAGGAGACAGCTTGGAGCAGCACTAGAATACCCAGCAGGGTTCACAGGACAGGGCAGGTGAGGACTCATTTAAGTGGGAGCTGCGTTCAGTGAGGTACTTTCTTGCCTTTGTCACTAATTCTCCTGCTGAAGTCCAAGCTTGTATATCAGTCTGGCTCCCAAAAGGAACAAATGACATGCCCAAAAGGAGAGTTTGGTAAAGGGACTTAAGCAATCTAATGAGCAAGATTTGAGGAAATCACCAAGGGACAGTGAAGGACCCTCAGAGCTAGTAGTAGTTTGTAGGGCTGCCGTAATGAAACACTACAGACCGGTGGCTTAAACGACAAGGGTTAATTGGCTCACAGTTCTGGAGGCTGGAAGTCCAAGATCAAGATGTTGACAGGTGTCGTTTCTCCTGAGGCCTCTCTCCTTGACTTGCAGAAGGCCATCCTCTCACTGTGTCCTCACATGGTCTTTCCTCTGTGCAGCGGCATCTCTTTGTATGTCCTAATCTCCATTTGTAGAGAAACCAGGCATATCAGATTAGGGCCCACTGGAATGGCCCCTTTTTAACTTAATCACCTTTTAAGGCCCTATCTCCAAATATAGTTACATTCTGAGGTGTTGGGGGTTAGGGCTTCAACATATGAATTTTAAACGAGACACAATTTAGCCCCTAAGGGGGGGGCGCTATCAACACTATGACTGTAGGGGTAAGAAGAAGGGGAGGTTACCAGGACCCAGATTCTGACAAGGATGGCCACATGGAGAAAGCCACCTGAGAGGCGTGTACCTTTGGCACAGAGGTGCAGCCCACGGGGCCGGCAGGGAGAGTGCAGGCAATAAATACTGACATCACTTTCCTTCCATCTCTGAGTTCCCACTGGTGCCCCCCTTTGGCTGAACCCAATGGAAAGCCAGAGGCAAGGAGATCCATTGATATGGTCCACTGGGGTTAGCCTCCCAGGCTTAGAGCAGGGTGGGAAAGGGTAGAGGGGCCAGTACAAGATATTCAGTATGACCGGCAAGCCGAACACTAAATTCTGCTCTGACACAACGGCTATTTATAAGAGGAGCATCCAAATGCCTGGTTTTTAAATTATTCCTGGGTATGTCCAAAGTTGAGAGGACACTGAGGGAACAACTATGTCTGAGGAGATTTTCCTCAGAAAACAATCTTCAGAGACATCTTGCACAGAGTTAGGGTCCGAAATGCCATCCACACTGCTCAGGTGGACAGCCGAGAAGGGTCAGGCATGACCTGGGTTTCCGCCCGCTCCTCGAGCCCGGTACAATCACTGAGTCCAGCTGCATTCACGGGGGCCTGTGATCACGCCCCTAGGCCTTTGTCCCTGCTGCTCCCTCTGCCTGGAGTGCCCTTCACACGCTTTTCACTGGCTGACTCTTATCTTTCAAGAGGTGTTCCCACTCCCGGAACGCATTCCTGGACTCTCGGGCCAGGTCAGGTGCCCCTTCCTTGTGCTCCCATCATACCTGATGTTCCTGTTGTAATACCTGTTTGCATGACTGAAGCAGAGACTCATAGAACAGCAACAGCAAAAAAGCCCATTTGGGAAGGCCCACCATGGCAATGGGCTGTGGTCCAAGCTCAAAAACAAAGTTAAGACCGTCAGTAGGACTAAAAGACATTCTCTGAACTTCCTGTAATATAAGGAGGCTCTTATTGGAGATGTAACAGGCAAACAGATTTTATTGTTTTAGCCATGTGTCAGAAGACAATAGCAAGTGATAGGAGTGCTTATCCAGAGATCTCAACATTTTAAGATGTTTTAAGGAGGAAAATAGTGTAGGTGAGGGTGAAGGGTGGCTGGTATCCACTCATCCATCTAAGCATATCCTGGGAGACACTGTGCTAGGAGGTCAGGAGGTCCAGAAAAGCAGAAGTGCTGGGCCCTGCCCTGGAATTGCTTACAGCCAGGCAGGAGAGACACTAGATGCGTGAGGCATTAGACAAGAGCACTATTACTCCTCTGAGACATTTCCCAGAGGCTAGACTGTCTCTCCCAAGTCGCACTAGCAACATAACACTACGACATCACAAGCAGCGGACCCCGGAGGTTCAGACACAGGCTTGGGGATCAGTCAATCGCCCTGACTCTTGCCAGCTCTGACACTGGAGACATTATTTAACCTCGCTGAAGCTGTATCATCATCCGTACAATGGAAATAACAGTGCCTTCCACAAAGGATTGTTGTGAGGGTAAAATGAGCTAGTAGCGCAAATTAAATACTTAGTAATTGTTAGCTGTTTTATTGCCAAAAGTACTGGGGATTTGGGAGAGAAATCACCATGGGCTGTGTGGTCAGGAAGGCTTCATGAAATATGAGAGACCATAATTGAGTCTGGGAAGGTGGGTTTGGAATTTCTAAGGACGGTGAGCAAAAGGATGGGTCAAGTAATGACCCAAAACACCGGCCAAATGAGAGTAATTCCTATGGTCTCTGGGCTTAGTGGTTTCTATTCTTCAATCAAGCCTCCGGCCTCAGGCACCACCTCCTCTGCTCCTGCTTCCAGGTCTGGCTAATTCCCCTCCTGCTCCAAACCTCCATGATTTGCTACATGCCATGTGGCCCTCTAATTCCATCCCAAGGCTCCGGAGGTGCAGATCTGCAAACCAGCATGATTAGCCACCACTGCTGGCTTCCCATTCAGCATATAAATCTAGTGCCTGGGATTACCTCATGCCAGAAAACCGAAATCCAAGTCAGATGGTTAAGGCATTAATAGCAGTGAGTGTTGTAAAGACTCAACAATGCGAACCTTCCCAAAATGAACCATCCTGACCTCCCTTGCGCTGACAATGCGTGTGTGACATCATGTGTAAATGAGCCTTAAATTTGAACCAGGTGCCGAGAGCTGTCTGGCGTCTCCTGGCTGCTGTATTAACCACTAACATGCACAGGGGGATTGTGAGGCAGTAAAATGGAGCGAAACCAATGGCAGTGACCAGCGCTGGGTGCAACAGCTGTGCCAGTGAACATTCAAATCGCGCCTACCCTGTTGGGCCCATGCCCCCAGCCCTGTAAGGCTTATTTCCGGAGGGGTGGGGAGCCCAGGGAATTTGGCTGGCTTCAACAGCGATGAAAACTCTTCCATGCAAATCAAATCACTCCGACTTGCTTCCCAGACTTGATTCGGAGCTCTGTTTTGATTTGCATCCATGAGGTCGGACCCTGAAGCTCAGTCTGAAGCAGGGGTTGGCGACAGTCAAAGGCAATGCATGTAGGAACAGGCAACCTTGTAGTTTTCAAAGGCACAATTTCCAAGGAGAAGAACCTGCTCCAAATCCTCAGGTGCTAGGATTTTTACCTGGCTGTCACCTGGAGATAACAGTATGCTTTTGCCCAACAGGCATCACTAATTCTCTAAGCAGGGCCTCTCCCCACAGCAGGTCACAAGACAAACAGGCTCTAGAGAACACTAAAAATTTGGAGAGATGTGTATGCAGGGTGAGCTATCCCTACCATTGTTAGTCATAAGTAAGGAGAATATAAAGGATAAAAACAAGTTTGCAAGAAAGTAAGTCTGGATAAAATTGGTTTTTTTGTTTGTTTATTTTTAATGCTTACTGTTCATGGTGCCCTATCCCAGGTTATTAGCGTGACCATGTTAATAGCCTGTATTCTGATCATTAGCAGGCCCATACAAACTGGAAACAGTGAGGATAGGAAGGAGGTATATGAAGTGATCTCTTTGGAGGGGACTGTTCTAGAAGTTATAAACATGCCAGTGAAAAGAAGCTAAAGGAGGTAAAAACCCACACTCCACAGATCCCATAGACTTCAGCCCTGAGGAAATCCTTTGTTGTTTAGAACAAGCTCTTAAACCACCAACACTCACCACACTATACTTGTGAAGTTGAGTGTGGTGGGGTGGGATGGGAGGCAGGTCTTGGACGGAGGATATATAGGGGTTGGTAGATATAGTGTCTTTCCTACAAGCTATTATTATGTGGTTAGATGTAAATATATAAGAATTTGTATGTTTTGTAAAGAAAGGTAATGTAGCATCAAGATGCAGGGATGGGTCTCCTGAATAATGAGTGAACGGTTACATGAAGTCAGTCTTAGAAGTCCTTCAAGAAGTGAGTATTGAGTGTAGTTATGAGAAGAAGATTGGATTTAAAAGAACAAAGAGAATACAACGTGAATGGCTTGTGCAAACGTATGAGGCTGAGCCCATGGGAGTCCCTTAAGATGCCAGCAGTCTTAACAGGTCTGAGGGCATGAGGGATTTCCCAAAACTCCAGAAAGAGTTCCTCATGACCTCTAGCTGAGACTTTGGAATGAATTAAGTGTGAGTTTTAGATGACCAACTCTTGAGGCTGAAGGTGCTTCTTTTCATTAGCTTTGGAAGATGATGATGGTTTTAGTGCAGAGATGGCAACTGACATTTCTCTATCACCCACTGTTTTGAACATGCCTTTCCCAAAGGCCTTCAACTAAGACCCTACCTCCTATATATAAGTCCAAACTCAGCCTGGCTTCCAGGTGCTCTACAACCAGAATCCTACCCCTTACTATTATTTCTCAACTGCCATTACATCTTTTCTCTCTGGCTAGACTTTTTACTTGTCATTTCCAAAAATATACCACTTCCTTATATGTCAGTATTTTCTTTCCAAACAGGAATCTTCCTCCCCATTCTCATTTCTACTATGCTTCCAGCTTGCAATTTTACTCAGCTTTACTTCTGCCACAAAATTATTTCACTCTCCCAGAAAGCAGCTAGCCCCTATCCCTATGAAATTATCACAGCAGATTTTAATGTTCAGTTACTCATCAAGCCATGTCATTCTTTCAACAAGTACCTGCCTACTGATGTTTGGCAGGCACATGCACACCACTATGGCCAAACCCTGTCCTTCAGGATTTACGATTCTTAGTTATTGTATATCAGTTGCCTCTTGAGTGGCTTATCCACAACTACAGAACAAGTATTACACTATACTGAAACACTGCCACTACCTGTGTGCCATGTAATACCAATCCATCTACAAATGAAGGGGGAATGGAATTTGAGTTCTTCACCAGAATAAAGTTCTAAGTTGCCAGAATATGGCTGATTTACTGAAAGCTCGTTCTTTTTGTTTGACTGTGAAGTGACAACATTGTGAAATATTAAGTAACTGAGTCTGGGAGTGATTAGACATCTTTTGGGATTTAATTGAAAAGAAAATAACCTTAGAAAACCATTTTATATTGACATTCAAGTGCATGAATGCAACTCTATTTAGTCTGGTTAGCCAGTAAGTTGAGAACTCTTCTGGATGAATGAAAAAACTATTTGAATGAATGACAAATCTTCAGACAGAGAAATGGGGAGTTTCCAAGTGTTTTGCTTTCCTGTGAAATGTAAATATGACTGTGAAATATAATACATTTGATATAACATTTAAACCTCTGTTTTATAATAGAAGTGCTGTTTTTTTCCTAAATCCTAAAATGTTGGCTAAATTTTGTAAATTTGTAAACCAGTAATCGATTACTTAGATATTTTTCCCTTCCAAATTTAGGATCAGCAATTATTGAGGAGAAACCCAACTAAATTATTAATATATTTTTGTAACCAAGATCTACTTTTTTATGTATACTTCCTTCCAAACAAACATAAGATAATTGAAGTCAATGAACATTAGAAGTACAAAATCTTTACTGAATTTTTAAATATAGACTCTGGCTATTTAGACCAGAAGTTTTCAAATGCTGGCCCATGAGAGTTTCCACTGGTCCTTGACAAGAAAAATAATGAATATATGGCAAGTTTTTAACAAATCTAGACCTATGGAATTTAAAGGGCTATATTTTATTATATTGTGATCTTCCTTACTTTTTATATTAAAGGATGGTGATGATAGGTGGCAATTTTTTTTTTAATGTCTTCGATCAATTTGCTAAATAAAAATCCAAATACTGGAAATACTAAATTAGATCGTTGGTGGTCTGAGCTATATTTGAATTTTTAAATTATATTTTTAAAGAGTCATAGAACACAGAAATTAATTTCTGACACGTTTTTAAAAGAGATCCAAGTTTTCTCCAAATCTGATTGACAAATATTGAGACACACTTCTGCTCTACTTAAAAGCCTATATACATCTTCTTTGCCTTGAATTTCCTCTGAAATACTTAACAAAGAAGAAACAACATTGCTGTGTCAACAGACCATGGCTCAAAGCACACAAAGCAGGTTCAAATGTTGTCTGGCTGGTGTGACGGAAGACTTAGACTTTGGCACATTTTAAATAAACAAAGCTGCCTTCAACACAGTCAACATTGATAATGCATCTACTATAGGCAGAACCTTTTGGTGGGAAAACTCCAACAGGTGTATACTTAATTATTAGCATGATAGTTAAGCACACAGGCTTTATAGTCAAATTTAGGATTACATGCTGGTTGTGTGCCCTTGGAAAAGATACTCAACTTTATAACCTCTCTAAATTTTAATTTCTAACCTATTCAGTGAGGGAATATAACTGCACCTACCTCAGGTTACATGAGATAATGTACTTGGTATGGTGCCTGGTCTCTTGACACCCAAGCACTTGCTCATCATTGTCATATTCTGTGATGAAACAGCCTTCCATTCAAACAAAATACCAACTCTCTCAGATTTGAACAGAGAATGAGTAAGAACCAGGGAACCATAAAAATGGTCTTCATTCTTCTCCAAGGCAGTGCCCTTCCCTAGGGGTTCAACTCCCTGATTCCTAATATGACCATCCAACTAGAAGTGGGATCAAAGGGTTCTGATCCCAAATGCAGAACATCTCAGGATGATATAAGGCAAGTTCTGGGAACCCAGTCCCTGAACTATTAGGCTTAGTTCCAGGGAACCTAGGACAATGACTCTAATGGGAAGTGTTAGGAAGTGTGGAGCTATTCCCAACACCCAAGATGCACTTCTTTGAAGTTTGGTCTTCTGTGGTTAAAACAGAGGCATTTCTCTACAAGTACAATTGATGACTAATCAAGAATGAACCCTGGAGTCAAGGAAATGTCACTATATTCCCATTGAGAGGTTAACTAAAGTTGCCTGCACTTTTAGAGTCAGGCTAAGTTGGTTCAATCACATCCTCATATGAGGATTGCCTCACAACTCTTCTGATGTCCCCAAAGACTCAGGGAGAAAGCAGTGGCTTACAGTTTTTTTTCTGGTCATCTCTGGCTTTGAAGTTTACTTTTTCTGAGATTTCTGGATCACCTGGCTTGCATACATGCTCTTCTTGTTCTGCCCCTTGTAGCTCCCGAGAAGGGTTTACACACACATAATTCTGCTCACACAAGGCATTCTGATTATAGCTGACTTATTGGCTTTAGCAGACAAAGAAAGGCAGGCAAATCAAAACTGAGTATTAGACACTTCTATTCTTAAAATGCCTTTCAGCCACTTTTTCTCACAAGCTCCAGACTCCCATCATTGGCTCAGCACCCATTGGCCTTTTCCCTCTGCCTCTCCTCAGACACCTAAATCCATGCTCCTTTTAATGCAGAGTGCTTTCACTTTCTCTTTTCCAGACAATCCATGCTCACAGTTTCACTTTTTTTTTTTTTTGAGGTGAAACTCACATAACAAAATTAGCCATTTTAAAGAATACGACTCTCAGGTCTTTAATGCCCCCATACTGTTGTGAAACCAGATAGGGTTTCTCACTTTTCATCCCAAATGACATATCAAGATATTTTCCTAAACAAAGACATTACAGATATTTCCCTTACTAAGAGAAATTCTGCTGCCAGCTGTTTCTCCAACTTAAACCTTGTTCTCCGTGGACATGAGTCTTTTGGCATTTGAGGAAAAGATGCCATCCAACAGCTTCTAATCCTTTCGGAGGAAAGGATAAAATTTATAAAAAAAAATGTTGTTAAACATTTAAAATAGGTTTGTTCACAGCAGCTGATATTTACAAAACTAATTTTCAGCTTTATTGACTACTCAATGGAATATCAAAACTTGCAAATCATTCAGCAAAAACACACACCCATACACATATATACATATATACACATATATATTATTTATAGTAAAACAAATATAAATAAATGTTAAATTTCAGTGGTGGGTATTATAAATTTATTATTCCAACTTATACATGTAGGTTTGAAAATTTTCATAACAAAATTCAGAAACAACTCATGGGGTAGAGCTTTTTTGTATAGATAATTTATAATAAATGGTAGAAAAATGTGTTTTTCAGGCTGGCTCCACAGTGTAGCGATTAGCACTTCTGCTTTACATGCAGAAGGTCCTGGGTTCGCACCCCAGGTGGAACCAAGGACCACACTCCAAGTGAGCCAGGCCCCAGGTACACGCCCCAGGGGTGTGGGAAGAGACCCCGCCTTCAGAGATTCAGTTCTTAAGGGGAAATGGCAACATCTATAAGTCAGGGGTGGAAGTAGGAGAGGGGAGGGGAATGAAAGGGCAGAGGGGAGCGGGGTGGAGAGAAATGGGTTATTCACAAAGTTTTAGGATAGGAAAGGAACCAGGCACATGTTTGGTGCCAGCTGGAGTCCTTACACTGAAATATTCAAACCAACTAAACCCAATAACAGATTCAAGGACTGACTGACCTTTCTGGACAATGACAATACAGAATCCTAAAAGATCAGTAACAATGGTGGCCTCTCTCCTAAGAATGTCACATGTAGGTCACCTCCTCTCCTGGGAAGAGCACACATGTAAAGAGGACAACTCTCGCGTGACATTAGTCATCGCCAAAGAAAACTCCCTAAACACACAAAGAAGTTAATTTAACAAATATTTACTGAGTACCCATTAAGTAAACTTACTATGTTAGGTACATGCTAAAATGTACAGGCTACAGTTTCTGTCTTTGGGTTAATAACAAATAAGTCAAGGAAAGAAGGTGTTCAAGTGTGAAAAGCTAAATAACAGCACAAAATTTAAGGAGCAATTACTACACTGTTGGTGGGCACATAAGCTGGAAAAACCTTTAAAAGCGGGCAATTTAGTAATTTCTTCAAAATTAGAAATGCACATCCTTTGACTCAGAATTCCAGCTAAATGGGTAGGAATTTAACCTACAGATATTCATATATGGGCTAAATGGAGTGTGTACAAAGATAGTAATTGGAGCACTATAAAAAAGCAAAATTAAAGACATAAAAAACCCTAAATATGCATTGATAGGAAACTGGTTAATTAAATTATGGTGCATGCATTGATGGATTACTACATAGCTGTTAAATAGAATTAGAGAGCTTCATATGTATTGATACAGAATAACCTCCACAACGTAATGTTAAAGCAAAAATAGATGAGTAGGACTACATCGAACTTAAAAGTTTCTGAGCAGCAAAGGAAATAATTGAGAAAGTAAAAATGCAACTTAGGGAATGAAAGAAAATACTTGCAAACCAAATAACTGATAAGGAGTTAATATCTAAAATATACAAGAATTCCTACAACGTAACAACAACAACAACAACACAGCCTTATTTAAAAATGAGCAAAGGATTCACATAGGCATGTATCCAGAGAAGATATACAAATGACCAATGGGTACATGAAAAGATGTTCAACATTACTAATAATCAGGAAAATGCAAATCAAAGCCATAATGAGATATTACTCCATACCTATTAGGATGGTCATTATCAAAAAACAGAAACAAATGCTGGTGAGGAGGTGGAACCCTTGTGCATTGTTGGTGGAAATGTAAAATGGTACAGTCATTACTGAAAACAACATAGAGGTTCCTAAAAAATTCAAAATAGAGCTACCATATAATCCAGCAATTCCACTTCTGAGTATTCATTCTAAAAGAACTGAAAGAGATGTTTGCACCATGTTCTTTGACTGGGGCATTGCCCACAACAGCCACAAGGTGAAACACTCTAAAACATCCATTGACAAACGACTGCAAAAGAAATGTGCTACATATAATGGAGTACGATTCAGCCTTAAAAAAGAAGTCCTGTCCCATGCTACAGCATAGGTGAAACTTGAAACATTATGCTAAGTGAAATAAGCCAGTCAAAAGGACAAATAGTGCATGATTCCACTGTATGAGGTAGCTATCATAGTCAAACCCATAGAAGCGGAAAGCAAAATGTGGTTACCAGGGCTGAGAGGAGGGGAAATGGAGAATTTCTGTTCAATGTGTATAGAGTTCTAGTCATAAAGGTAAAGAAGTTCCAGCGATCTTCTATACAGATATGTACGTATAATTAACAATAGCATTGTATACTTAAAAGGTTGTTAAGAGGGCATATTTCATGTTTTGTTTTGTTTTCTTTACAACTGAAAAACCTATCTACCTCTCTAAATATATATATATTACACACACATATGTGTGTGTGTGTATATGTATGTATGTATATATATATATACACACACACACACACATATATATGTGTGTGTATATATTTCTATATCTCCAAGGGAAAAGAAGTCAAGATGCAGAGGATTGCATGTGGCATGCCACCATTTGTGTGTGTGTCCTACATAAATATATGGTTAACTAGGTTTAGAACACATTTACAAGGATACAGAAAGAGTGCCTGCTTCCGAGGAGGAAAACTGGGTGCTTGGGGCAAAGGTGGGAAGGAGGCAATTTTGTAAATTTTAAATTTGTACCACATGCATATTGCCTATTAAAAAATGAAACACAAAAACAATTTAAGAAAAATAAAATAGAAAATATATTACAAGGTACTAATGATATGTACTAAAAGAATTATACAGACGAGGGGTAGGTTGGAGTAGAGAAGGAAGTATTTACATGATGAAATTTGAGCTGGTTCTTGAAGAATGGGAAGGATTTGGACAGATGGAGGACAGCAATAAGCACATCTTGAGTGTGTGTGTGGAAGTCGGGGTCAGTCATGGACAATGGCCATAAAAATGTTGAAACAGGGCAACAAGGAATGGCAAGTCGAGTGCCAGACAGAGAAACGGTTTGTGTATTACAGAACTGCAGGCAAGGAAAGAATAAAACACCCTTTAGTAGATGAGGCAGGGGACTGGGGAACTGACGTCGTGAGCAGTAGGGAGTCCCTGCAGGCTCCACCGCAGGAAAGTCGCCCTACGAAAGCTGGATTCCAAAGGCTTCAGTGGACAGCAACGAAATGGACTGGAAGAGACATCTGTGAGAAGGCCGAGGCAGCAATCCAATGGTTGCTCATTACAGTTATCTGGGAGGCTTTAAAAATCTATATTGATGCCTAGGTTCCACTCCCCCATGGTTCTGATTTAATTGGTTTGGGGTGGAGCCTGGACATTTTTTCTAAACTCCTCAAGTGATTCTAAAGAGCAGCCAAGGCTGAGAATCAGCAGTAGTCCAGGCACAGAAAGGACTAAAATTCACAGTGGGGTAGGAGAAAAGCAAATCTGGGAGACATTTCAAAGGAAGAAGTGATATTGATGGACCAGAGGTGAAGTGAAAAGGTATGCGGTCTATTAGATTCCATTATGCATTCATTTGACAAACACTGAGCCACTCCCAAGTACCAGGTACAACCCTATTCCCTAAGAATTTGTGATGATGAATAAGACAGAGAAATCCCGGTTCTTATGAAACTTGTAGTCTAGTGGGCACAGACAGCAAATAAACTCTCTGGGAGTGACCTGTACGGCGGTGGTAGTTGTAAAGCATGACTGCACGTTGGGGGCTGCTTGTTTATATCAGACGGACAGTCAGGGAAGACCTCTCTGAGCAGGTAGCATTTGGGCTGGGGCTTTGAACAGTTAGGAGCCAAGCTCGCAAAGGTCTTTAAAGAGACTGTTCTAACAAGGGAAGACAGTAAGCACATGGAAACGAGCTCGATGTGTGCAAGGGACGGAAAAGCCGGAGTGGCTGGGAGAAGAGTGAAAGAAAGACAGGAGACGAGGTTCGGGAACTGTGCAGGCACAGACAAAACAGAGCTTTGTAGGCCATGGCACGGGTTTCATTCTCAGCGAGATGGGAAGAAGCCCTTGGAGGAAATGAAGCAGGGTACTGACATGATCTGATTTACATTTGAAACAACTGCTTTGGCTGCAGTGTGAAAATGGATTGCAGGTGTCAGGAGTGGAAGCAAGGAAACCAGTGGGGAGGTTGGATTAAAACAGGGGCCACTGACAGACAGGAGAAAACTGTGGCGAAGAAGAGATTTGAACATCTTGAGTTTGAAGTGACTGCAGCATCCGGGCAGAAATGTCCCGAAGCACCTAGAAATAGGAAAAATAGGTGTCCCTACTGTCTGAGGAAACACTTCCACTGGGGCTGAAGAAATACAGGTTAGATGACAGTACAGGAATATAAAACATTAATAACTTGAAAGAAACGTTTCTAGTGGTAGGCATCAGGGCTCTGTAGTCATGTCTCAGTGAACATTTTTTATCTCTGAATGGGATATAGCAATGGCAGGATAATACTATCAAAAGGCAGGGAATAAAGACTAATGCACTAGAATCAAGATTCAGAAAAGATCTCAACTGCTGGAAGGATGAGCTGAATTTAACAAATGAAATTTAACAGATACACAGATAACAGATGTGCGTGTATAAAAATACGTATGTGCATGTGTGTGTATATAGATATTCCTTCAAACTAAAAAAATTAAAATCAATCAGTCCTAGAAATCTGACAGTTCACTTGAAAAAGACCTGTAACTTTCATTGACCACATAATTTATGAGCCTTAAGTGTAAGGTCATTGTGAGAAAGCTAATGTAATATCATATGTTGATATCACAAAACTACAAAAAATTATTTTTTTCTGAGGAAGAATAAATCAGTAGTGAAATAAACTGCATTTATCCAAATTATTTCTAGAATACTATTTTCTGAACAGGCTGCTGACTAGGTGGAAAACTATGTGATTTAAGAACAGTCAAGTAATAAAATTGTACATATATTCCCTTCAGTGCTTAACAGCATGCCTGAGTTCTTCAGAATATGTAACCTAACTTGAAGAAACAAGGTGTATTTCCCTTGGTTGAGAGAAACCCGGTCTTCAAACATTGAAGGTCTTCAGAGAATTCAGAGAATTCAAGTAACTTGACCAAAATTAGACAGAAAGAGGTAGAGCTGGGATTTGAACACAGGTAAGTTTGACTCCAAAATCTTTAAAAAAACGATATATACGTGTATGTGTGTATATATATACGATATATATGTGTGGGAAAATGTGTATTCTAATTTTTCCTTTGAGTTATAAGCAGTTTCACTTACCAAATCTATCTGAAAAGTTTAGTCAGAAAACCAAGGTTTTATTTGAACTTTTTTCAGGCAAAATGTGCTTTATTATTTTAATTAACTAATTTTTTGACATTGGTTAACAAAACCCAATAAGTTTCAGGTGTACAATTCAATAGTAAGGCATATATATTATTGCATTTGTGTGTTCACTGCCCATAGTTAGATTTCTTTCTGTGCCTTATTTAACTTCATAACTTTAGGACTAGTACAACTCCTAGTATATAAAGATACTCAGTAAATATTTGCTCAGTGAATTAGCTGAGCTCTTTGCTTGTGTATGCATCAGTCCACTGATCAACATGAAACATACATTCAACAAATGAGAAGCATTTCTCTGCAACTCTTTTCTTTAGTGTCCCATGTGACAATGCCTTTAAATCCATCTGGGGTTTTTTTTTTTTTCCTGGCAACTCACCTTCCCTCTCCACCCAGTTACTTTGCCCCTTAAGTGAATAAACTTCTTTTCCCACCTGTCCATCTGCCATCAGCCAAGATGAGTCTTCCTGCTCTTTATAATCTGCCTTAATTTACAGCCTGGCAAAACTAGACAGTGGATCATTATTAAATAACATTCGAACGTTAGGAATAGGAAAGAATTCCAAATTGCGACGAGAAACCATATCCACAATCTTTACTCATCCTTCACCAAAATTTTGTTTTCCTATTCATTATGAAAGACTACGAAGTCATGGTAGGGAAAAAAAAAAGAAACACGGGTAAAATCAGAATAACAAATTTCTCAGTACATAAAGTTCTCAGAAGTTTTAAGACCAATAATGATGACATCAAATTTTAGGCAAAGTAATTTGCAGAAACAAACATTTTCACATAGGGCAAAGAAAACAGGTTAAAACTAATATTTTATCCCTTTATTTCTAACTATTTCTATCTCTATAAACTACTACTAGCAATGTCAACACAAGAGACCCCAGATGGAAATACTCTCCACACCCAGCTACCCCAAGGATTATCTGTAACTTGATCCTCAAATACACAGGGCAGAGAATGGAGATGAGAAAAATCTGTTTACCTTAGAAGAGATCTTCAAATTCATTAACATCTCAGACAAGCTTTATATAACCTTATTCCTAAACTCTTAAACACATCTCTTCATCAAATGGCTGAACACTGCAAACACAAAATAGTACGGGCAAAGACACAAGAGAAAGAACGAACCAAATGATTTTCTGCTCAATTCCCCACACCCATTAACGTGGATGCTTTATATATAGCAAATACAAACACCAATTTTGCAAGTGTTTTCAGAAGCTGAGGATTAGTTCATAACCAATTTAAAGGCCGACGTAATGCTTTACCTGAAAAATGGATGGCTTTTTCTGCTTTTTCATTGGTGAATTTCTAAAATAAAGGTGCCACGGTAGGAAGGAACACAAGTACAGGAGCATAAAGTCAGTTAGGAATTGCTAGATAGTAGAGAATCTATGGTACTTTCAAGACTTCAATTTTATGCCTACATTGTGCTGAATTCAAGATTCTGCTTCTGGTGAAAAAGAAAAAAAAACCAAAACAAACAAAAAAAAACCCCACCAAACGCGAAGATTTCCAGACCCGGTGTTTAAAGGCCTCCACACAGTAAATCAACCTACTGCTGTCCTTTTGCTCCACAGCCAGTGAAAATAATACAGCACCAGCAGAGGTGTGAATTACCCCCATTCATTAATGAGTTGTTAACTTCAAAGGCTTGTTTTAACATTTAAATGCTAAGCTCATGAGTAAACATTCAGTCAAAAAAGTACAATGTAAACATTCACCTTCACCATACGAAAGTAATTTATATTCTCAGCACTTCGTTTTAATTTAGCAAACAAGTTCCAAGTTTGGAAATTATATTTTTGTGCTTTACTTCGTTTTAGTTGAATAGTTATTACCTATAAATTATGAACATTTGAGCCCATAATGAGAAGCTATATTTCCAAGAAAAATGCTGAGGAGTACTTGAACAAGGTTTTTTTTTTGCAATCCTGGTGCAGGCGGCGCTGTTCTTACTAGCCATAGTAGCTTCTTCCAAACTTGTAGGGAAAATTGTGGCTCTAAACAGCCAACCAGATAAGGCAGACTATTAAAGTAAAATACAAATAAACACCTCCGCAAATGATCTGTACATAGCATTCAATAGGCTACTCGTCCCTTTGCCAAACCTCCCATGATCCCATCGTATGAGCAGGAGACAAATGTATTAATTGATGCCCAGCTGTCATCACACTTAACATTTGCCCTAGGGGCATCGGTTGCATCTGTTGCAGATTTAGGGTTATTTTGGTATTACTGGAGTTAGATTTATTTAAGCAGCTGAACACCTATTTGTTTTTGGATCTATGATTTCATAAAAAGAGAGTCTAAGAATGGGTTTATCAGATTGATGGGTCTGGCTGATGTGAAGCCACAGGGGAGGCCATGCCTGGCTTTGCCCTTGGGACCATGCTAAGAGCCCAGTTTCAGGAAGACAATACTAGGAGAGTACAGCTGGGGTAGAACTGTGGGAAAGCACTAAAAAGAGTGCACATGGGACCAGTTCCCCTGTGAGTAAAAGCAGGAGAAAGATTCTAAACACATTAGTTGTGCAAGATGGAAGATGAAGAAATTCTACGCCCTGGATTGAAAGCAAATTCATTTTACTGTTCCAGGAGGGATGGGAGAAAGGGGATATATATCTAATCTATTAAGGGAGCCTGTCTTGGTCTGTACCTAATTTATACAAGGTCATTTAATCCTCTCAACACAACCCTGTAAATTGGTATTAACTCCATCTAATACCTATGTGAAAGTGGAAGCTTAGAAAGATTAAGCAGTTTGCCTAAACTCACTGAGATTTGAATCTTTCTAACTCCCAAACTGGGATTTTCTCCATTATACTACGCTAACATCAAGTTGCCAAATAAATATCTTAACTCAAAAGAGAAACACAGTTGTCAAATTTTCGCCCCATTTCCTATGTGGAAGCAAGTGGGCACCTGCAAAAGTGTTCATTTCCATACATGCAAATTGGCACTTTGCATGCAATTCCCTACTTTCCATGTGCACAGGGGTGGGATTACATTTTCCACATTACCAAGCCACTTAGGCTGGTACAGTGACCTTTACATAGAATACTCATGGGGAGGGGAGACTTAGCTTCTAGTTTCCAACCAGAAGCCACATCAATGGGAAGTCTGGAATAATTTATAACCTCCAAACAAAAAATGACATAAATCATCAATATTTGTCTGTTTGCCAAGTAGAAAGTCACATGTTTTAGCGACAAAAAAAGAAAGCTCAGAGAACTTTCAAATCCATAGCCGATCATCACAGCTCTTTCTTGTAATGAGCAACAAAGGAAAAAAATTAAAAAAAAAGATTCTTAGATAAGATTTGGAGGCAGGGCAAAATGCCAAATGGAATAATCCCACAGATTTGTTACTAGTAATTAATGTGGGTTAATATTAACCCACAAGCTGAGATTCAATTTTGTATATAAGCTTAACAAACCGATTTCGTAAAAAACAAACAAAAGGTTGACTCAATATATTTAATAACATTAAAAACTTCTGTTCTGTGAAAGATACTGTTAAGGGAATGAAAAGATAAATCACTGACTGGGAGAAAATCTTTGCAAAACACTTATCTTATAAAGGACTGGTATCTAAAATATACAAAGAATGCTTAAAACTCAATAAGGAGAAAACAAATATAAAATGGAATAATAATTAAATATCAATTTAAAAAATGGGCATAGGATCTGAACTTCACCCCCACCCCCCAAAATATATACAGATGGCAAATAAGCAAATGAAAAGATGCTCAACATCATATGCCATAAGGAAATACAATAATGAAATATAACTACACACCCACTAGAATGGCAAAAATCCAAAACACTGACAACACCAAACGTTGACCAGGATGTGGAACAGGAACTGTCATTCATTGCTGGTGGGAATGCAAAATGTTATAGCCACTTTGGTAAGCAGTTTGGCAGTTTCTTATAAGACTAAACATATTCTTATTCTTACCACATGATGCAGCAATTGTGCTCTTTGGTATTAACTCAAAGAGGCTGAAAACTTATGTCCATGTAAAAACCTGCACACAAATATTTATAGCAGTTTTCTTCAAAACTGCCAAAATTTGGAAGCAACCAAGAGTTCCTTCAACAGATGAATGGAAAAACAAACTGTGGTACATCCATACAATGGAATATTATACAGTGATAAAAAGAAATGAGCTATCAAACCATGACAATACATTGAGGAAACTTAATTGCATATTGCTAAGTGAAAGAAGTCAGTCTGAAAGGTTAGATACTACATGATTCCAACTATATGACATTCTGGAAAAGTTTTTATGAAGATAGTAACCATTGTTGATTGCTAAAGCTTGCATTAAGAGTGAAGTCTAATGTATATTATGGACTTTCGTTAATGTGTCAATATTGGCTCAACAAGTAAAACAAATGTACCGCACTAATTCAAGATGTTAATAAAATTATTTTGCTTTAATTCTAAAAAATAATTAATAATATGTGAAACTGTGGTTGTGTTAGGGGTGAAAGAATTATATGGGAACTCTGTACTTCCTGTACAATATTTCTGTAAACATTAAAATTACCCTAAAAAATAAAGTCCATTAATTTAAAAACAAATAGACCTACAAATAAACAAAAGATTGACCTGATATACTTAAGGGCATTTTGAGTTTGTTTCTTATTTTGATTAAAACTGCTGTGAGCCCACTTTCCCCTACCCACTCTCATTTTGTTCCACTTTTCTGTTAATACATTTACAAAATGTTAACCCACATAAAGAGGATTCTTCCAAGGTCTCTTCTGGAATTATTCCTTTTTGCATATGGAGGTAAATTATTCTTCATAAGATGTGGGAAAAATACACCTTTCATTTATTAACCCAATTAAAAATGATGAGTGCTAGACTAAAATTCCCAACCAAAATTCCAAAGGTGAGCAAAACAAAAGCCTGTAAAAATACAGAAAAAGATAAAAAACAATTAGAGTATTTTCAAACCTCCACCCTCCCCAATAATTATATGTCATAGTTTAAAATACATGAACTTTCTTGATGTAGATAAAATAATTATAAAATGACAAATTAATTCTGAAAGTAGGATTCTTAAAAGAAACAAACAAAAACCAACCTACCCCAAGCTTTTTCCAGGAGAGAAAATCCTCTCTGCTAAGTTTAAGATAAAATAGTCCTGGGAATACAAAAATCAAACCTGTTGATGTACTGGAACCTTTAAGTGGGAGAAAAAGAGGATTATTGCCAGATTCTGATGTGAGGCTAGATGACAATTTTATCCCTTTTATTATGTGGATTTTTTTTGAAATAGAAAACTTACCAACTACACCAAATACATTCCTAATGTCAGGAACATATATTGCAAGTAAAACAATGATAATATTGAGTGCTAGAGTGACCAAAAAATGGAGAATCCATGAGAATGAAAAATTGGAGAAAAACATCATCATAAAAGCTTTTCTTGCCTGTATAACATAAACAGATTTAAGCACGAGAAAGTGTCAAAGCCAAAATACTCGCTTAAGGAAAGACATGTATAGTACAGTAACTATGACAGTTTTGTACCCTAAACTATTTAAATTTCAAAAATATAACAAACTATTATCATAAAGTGTTTATTAAACATAAACTAAGAAATATATAATTCTATGTGAGCTTCACAGAATTATTTTACTTTAATTCTTCACGAATTTTTCACATGCAATTTCTTGAGGTTGTATAATTTTCAAAATTAGCAACAATAACACTGTGCGATGAAATCTCGGAGAACTGTTTTTATTAAATTCAACAGACAGAACAACAAAAAGTTTATAAAGGAAGAAGAAATCGTGCCATGGGAAACAAACACCATTTACTATTTTATTTTGGATTATCTGTTTCATATTTACAGCATGTAAATACAAAAACTAGTTCATGACACTTCCCACTGCTAAGGCAGGCAGCAGGTGGTCGCATCCCACAAATGTTTACTCAGCTCCCGCTGCGCTCCTGGCACTGCGGTCTGCACAGGGAGAAGGCAAAAAATCGTGAAGGCCCAGCTCTTAAGGAGCTCACTGTTTAGGACTTCAAGACATTCATGCAGAAGCATTTATACCCAAAGCCTTTGTTTCCATTTTCTCTGAAATTCTTAAGATTCTTACATATGGCAATGAAATGCAGAATGAAGATCTGTTCTGCCCCTTAAATTATAATTCTAGAGCAAATAAAATAGTTTGACTAAGATTAAGCTATAATGTCTATGTAAAAATAAATTCACAATAAACCAGACGGAACATATTTTTGCTGACTTTACTTCTTCCTCCTCATGTACATTCTTTTGAAAACAGAATATGGATTTAAGGGGAGGGGGGAATCCCAAAACTTTAGAAGAACTATATAGTCTCTAAATTGGAAACAATGCTGTGGGAAAGCATAAATCTAAACTAAATCTCAAAAAGCACAAATTAGCTTAGTGGGTTCACTGTTATTTTTGTGCTTGCATGGGACCATATGCAAGTATGAGGTCTTTGATCAATTACTTGACAAATGAATAAGATATACAAGACTAAATGTGATTCAAACATTCTAGCCTGCAAAGAATTAGTGTTGCCACATTAGGGAGCTGCTACAGTAAGCAACGAAACCTTTAAGAGTACTTACAGGGAAGTGGATTAAAGGGACTGTCAAAAGCACAGCAAACAGTATGCATAACTTCACAGTCATGACAACAACATCATGTGGCAAGTATTTACTGTAACCTTGTAGTATATCTGATGCCACTTGATCTGTAAATTTGAAAAAATAACAATAAGATCACATTATAAACTCCTAGGATGTCAATAATGGCAAAAGTATTTTCCTTTGCACAAACGGATCTTAACAGATTTTGGATCCCCATACCCAATCGGCCTCTGGCCTTCTGTCTATCCTATGAAACACAGAGACATTAGTTAAATATCTTTCTGAAACTGCCAATCTTTTCTTTTGATGAAACTAGAAATCAGCACAGGCAGAACCTCTGAAATTACAACAATAAAACATGTATAAAAATAATCTCTATAGAACTTTTCCATAATATGAAGGTTTTGAACATTTATGTTATTATGTAAAGTGCTTTCACATGTACTACTGAATTTGGTCCATATGATAACAGTATTATAAGATAGATAGCCAGGCTAAAAACTACTAAAGGACTTGTCCAGGATCACACAACACAAAGGGCAGAGCTGTACACCCAAATTTATTTGGTGCCAAGGCTAATACCTTTTCCTCAATACCACATGTTTTCTAGAATTGTGCACAAGTTACTTCCTTCATCAACATTTCATCTCTAAATTCACCTTTCATAAAAGAGAATGCAGTTTTAGGGCAATGGCTCACTTAGCAAGCCAATGCGATAGTCAGTGACAGTTCGTACATGCTGATCATGCTTTGCTCTGAGGGGCTCTTCCATTCTCACAGTGTCTTCTGTACTCCAAGCCGACGAAGGGAATAAGAGTGAGGGAATTCAAGGACATTGCTTATCATTGCCTGTACAGAAAGATCAGTTTACACTTTTGAAAGAATGGTGCTTTTTGGATTTGGGAGTACACATCTGGAAAAAGATGCTTTGGAGGAAATACTCTGTTTTCAAAAATCTTAACATTTAAAGGGGAGATACAATAGTATAGAAACACGGATACACTTAAGTGGCAGAAGAAGGTCTAAATAAAGAGCTATGGTGATTCTGAACAGTGAAAGACAATTGTGGCTTTGGGATAAGCAAGAAGGAAGCCCAGTGGGCAGCAGGATGGCAGGGCGCTTGAATACTGGGGCCACACAGACTAATGTTCAAACCCCACTACTTAACAGCAACTTAACTTCTCTGAGCCTCTCAGTTCTTACATCTGTAAAATGGCAACAATAACATGTTGACCTACAAAGTTACTGAGAGCATTAAGTGAATTAAGGTATGTGTGCTGAGACTGAAAGATGTGGGCGAAGAGATTCTCTCTAGGAAGAACCAGCACAGGCAGATGCCCTGCAGTAGTAGAGAGGATATGCATCTGAGAAAATGAGCAGTCCGGCAGGACTACAGTGGCTGGTACAGAGCACGCTGTAGCACAGAGTAGTGGGTGATGAGGCTGGAAAGGCATTTAAGACCCAGCAATGGAACTCGTCGCCGGGTTTGGACTCAGTCTGGTAGGCCAAAGAGATGCAATGACCTATGAAGAATGGTGTATTATAATCTGAATTAAGCAGAAGGGCAGTTTGGAAGAAAAAGAGACTCAAAACAGGAATAAAAGTTAGAAGCCTAGTGAGAAGTAATGAGAATCTGAACTAGACTAGAGATAATGGAAATGGGAGAGAAATGGTCTAAATCATCAAAGACATACTTTACACAATGTGGGACTATAAGTAGGAGATTAAAGCTAGATTATATTCCCAAATCTGTGAGAAACTTGTGAGTTTTGGAGAAATATGGTAAACTATTTTATTTCCACTTTCTGAATTAGAAAAATGAGCTATTACCACTTATTACATAATAACCTCATAGATTTTAAAATGGTTTGGTTATTATGCAACATTTGGGTACTAGCCTGGATCACTAGAGGAATGCCTTTCTTCTCCACCTTATAATGCTTTAACATCTGTAATCAGAGCCAATATTAGTAATTCAGGTACATACAGGTCCCTTTAAACTGATAAAATTTAAGTATTAACTAAGCTTTGGGAATACTGGATGAAAGGATCCCAAGCAGCTCCAGAAGCCTGAAGAACTAGATTTATTACATATTCAAAATATGTTACATGTCTACTTTCTACTCTCCCAGGATTAAAACCTTCCTTCTAAACCAGTCAGTTCTGTGTTCTTAGCTGAGTCTTAACATATGTAAGGAATAGAGTACAATATGCTTCTCTGGATTCAGACAAATCTCTACAAATCTCAGTAAGGACCTGGCGGCTATTTCTGCAAGTTGTATCTGCTCTTGAAGTCAGGAGGCTCTCCTGTTTAACACACATTATCAAACTGGGTGCGAAGTTTATAAAGATTACCGCAGAGCAGTGGAAAGATCACTGGATGAATACAGGAGACCTGTCATTAATTGTAACAGGTTACTTCACCTTTTAGGCTGTAGCTGCTCATCTATAAAATCAGTTGAAGGTGTTAACTTGCGATAAGCCCTTTTGATTAAGGTCTCAGGCTCAATTAGCAAATTTTTTTCTTTCCATAGAATGAGAACTACTATTGTCCCTATAAGAAATATACCATAAAAGATTTTCCATGGTTATGATTAACACATCAACCCCCATCTCCCACAAAAACTCACTGTGAATTGCAAATCACTATCTCAATCTTTTATCTTTGGAGAAGAAATTTCTTTCCTTTCTTTATCTATCACCTACCTACCTACCTACCTACCTACCTACCTACCTACCTACTATATGATTCTTAGATGTGTATTTCTCCACTAAATAAAGTGTGGCTATTCTGAAGAATTTGCATTGGCAGAGAAGGATTAAGTCATAGACAACTTTAACAGCTTTACTTGATAAACAGGAAAATCCCTGTGTAAGAAACATTACATTTACATCATGAAAATGTTTAGCATCTGTGCTCAGGCAATGACAGATAGATAGATAGATAGATAGATAGATAGATAGATAGATAGACAGACAGACAGACAATGGATAGATAGATAGATAGATAGACAGACAGACAGACAGGGATATGCATGGAACTATAGCAAGCCAGGTTTTTCCAAAACCTGACAACAACTTGGAATGACAGAAATCTGGATTCTATAATTCCTGGGGAGGCAGCATAGTAATAAAGGCATTGACTTCAGAGAGAGTCAGAATTGGATTCCAATCCCAATTTATTATTCATTAGCTGCAGGTATCTGGCCAAATTACTCAACCAAGATGAACCTATACTTGCAGAGTTGTTGTAAAGATTAAGCTAGGCACTGTAAATAAATACCTGGCACTTGCATAACGAATGTTAGCTCAATAACTGTATTAGTATCCATCCTTCCTCCACCTCCCTTGCGATCTAAGCCGTCTTACAATTTAATACAGCTCCTAAGCAGCTCACAAGAATTTAAATAACTATTTCTCAGCTATCATGGAAAGCCACAGGCCAGTTGAGGTTTCTTGTTATACTTTTTTGCTGAATCCCAATGGAGACCCTCATATAGTATCTTACTGATATAAAAAAAAAGTCTGACTGAGCTCAAGTTTGTACAAAAACTAACAAACCCAACAACCAAAAATAGAGCTTTGTCTTTCAAGAATTTTGTTTCATTTGCGATGATCAAAAGTTTAACAATCTGTTGTCACTTTCTTTGTCATGTATCCAGCAGGGTACCATGCTCATGTGGGAAATAATGCTTTTCCTGAGAGTGTACACAGAGCGCTACTACTCCTATCCTACACCAGTACAGAAGTGCAATAGCACATTTAGATTAATACGTGGCCTTTATAACTGTTGAAATAACATAGAGATAGCAAGAAAAGGACTATGCAGAGCAATTATAATTTTCTCACACATTGAAAACTCCAAGATAATACTCACCACATATACTGAACAGTTACCATATTTAAATTAAATTTCATTAAAGATAGTAAGAAGTACAGAGCTGGAAAATAGAGCACCTGTAATTATGAAATAATAATAATAATAAATAATAATATTAAACACATCAGCAGTAGCTCTTTGTGGAAGACTGCTATGTGACAAATACTATAATACGCATTTTACATATAACCGATTTCCTCCTCGATGCAACTCTATGCAGTTATTCCTGTGTTACAGGTTAGGAGATGAAGGCACTGCAAGTATCCTGTTCAAGGCCTCCTAGCTGGTTGGAGCAGAGTAGTTGTTTAAACCATACTTGTTGGATTTCAAAATCGATGCTCTTTCTACCAGGTTTAGGAAAGGTAACTGTGCACATAAATTTGTCCCAAAAGTAGCCAGATGTGGCAAACTCTGAGAGATAAGCAAAGCGCCATTATGAGTCACCATGAGTGTCTAAAACCTGAAACAAGGAATCAGCCGTGAAATCAGAGTTGGAACAGCTCTCACCAAAACAGTAACAGCCATTTACTTGGAGTTGTTATAAAGGCATTGTAAACCGAAAAGTGTATTCAAGAGTTTGGCAAATTGAGTAATAATTTGTTATAATGTATGTTGCAAATTAAAACATAGCTTACAGTTTTTTTTTCTTGTTCTAGACTTTTTTAGGTTTTTTCTTGAGGTTCTTATCAGAAGAGGAAAAAAACCACATATCAAGAAGGCAATTTTTCAAAAATAAGTCAAAAAAATTTACTTGTATTTCATAAATTTAAAAGAACCCTTTAAAAAAAATTAAGGAGAGAGGTCATGGTGCCTCACAGAAAGCACATCGCTGGGTTGTGTGGATTAAGGCTGAAGGCAGAGATCCCTGTCTTCTACATGTACTGCTATAGTCCAGCATAAAACCCTTTCCATTCTCAACTTGTTCTTTTGCAGTGAAGATGACTGATTCCCCCATCTTTCCAAACTGCTGAACTAGAGTCTAATATATCAAAAATAAAATTTATTCTAAAATATTTTTTAAAAATAAAATCAGTATTACACATTTTTTTTTCTTGTAGAAAGATATCAATGTCCTTAAGCCTGAGGTTTTAATCGGATGTTTAAGAAGATTTTCATATAAAGTTATTAATCTTGAACTTGATCTACCTTTATAAGAGAAAGCATGTCAATTCTTTAAGGCCTGTAGATCCACCATGGTAATGCAGTTAATTCTGGCTGCCTGAACAAATTAACTTACTAATGAAAGGCAGAAACAAAGCCCATAGTCAAGTGTGAGATCAACTACAGAACAATTTCTTTTGTCATCTATAATTAAATAATATACTTACCATAAAAAGTGAGGTACCCAAAGAGTGCAGATACAAAATAAATGAGAAAACTTAAAGCGATTGCTGTATTGGTTACATTCTGCATTCTTTTCTTTGAAGGACTAAAAGACAAAAAATGGCAAAAGTAGAATTAGTGAAATGAATTATATCTATAGAAGCAAATATCTACCAAGCTAGTCAAGAAGACTCCTTAATCATTCAAGACCTATTTCATTAATAACACACTAGAATTCCTGATTTGAAATTATTGCACAAAGATTATGCTTCCGGGAAATATTTTCAACTTGGATAGAACTCACTCTGTTTTGTTTTGTTTTAAACTAACACTTAGAATCCAGTGATGGGAGGGAAGGATTCATAAAGAAGAATGTCATTCAATATCAAAGTCTTAGAAGTAAAAAGACATACTTAATACATTTAAAATATTCCACATTTCTATAGTACCTCTGAAGTTCACAGTATATGGGCAATATTGAGGTATGGCAGAGAAATGAAAAAGCCATGGTTGGTACGGCATAAACACTCTGAAAAAAATTTTAAAAGACAAAATTATTAAATGCTACTCTATTGAAACCACTACTGCATTTGACAATAAGCTCAGTTTTTCATTAAAAAATCAATTAAGTTTATTTCTTTTTATAAATCATGTCCATAAAATAAGGTTGTTGTTGCTGTTGTTGTTTTTGAATAGACACAATTATTGGGCACCAGCAAACGTTTTCCTTGATAAATGGATTGCCTGTACTAGCTAAGTATTTCTTGTCTGGCTTCTACAGCACGTCACTTATACTATAATCGCTGCTGCTTCTACATTATTTGTGTAAGATAAGAATAACTTAGGTGAGATAAATAATATTTAGGTAAGATTCAAAATAATAACATTTTAGAAATCACATTGTAATTCTCAATTTTTCTTTATGCATTAGGAAACTTACATATAACTTACTACCGTAGGCAGCAATAATCGTTAATGCTTTTGAATCTCTTTCACCAACTCAATCAAAGGGAATATTACCAATTTAATCCAAAGAATACTTAAAGTATTAATCACATCTTAGCATCTTTGACGAGGGTCTCAATGAAAATGAACCTGATTTACTTTAGACTGACAAATTCTTAGGGATCCACTAGAATACACAAACTTGTTTTTTTCTTTTTAATTAGAATACTTAAGAGCCAGGGATAGTTACAAGGCAAACAAAAGTTACCATCTAAATGAAAATACTGTCTTTACAAAATGGACGGTGGTGATTTACTTTCTTTACTTTAAAAACATGTCCCTTAACGTTAGACTCTTTGGCAAAAGAAGTTCCAGATGACTGAATGCCTATCTTGGGATATAATACCTCCTAAAATATCTGAAAAGAACTGGGAGGAGGGAAAGCTATAGTGTTTCCTGAGGCTGGATTAGGGGAATGAGAGTTAATTCACAAATTCTCTTTCATATAGAACCCAATTTCCTGGCTTGTCAATTACCCTACCCAGATCTTTAAGGCACATGGAGGCCTTTACCATGTAAAAGATGTGTAATCTCCCTTGTGGGTCCAGAGGGGCATTTCTCATGTAAAAACTGGGAATAAAAAGGAAAATTCTGCTTGATGGAGTTTCCACACTGACATGCTACAATAAATAGAGTTGGACGTGAGTGGAGGGGCTTCCAGTATCTGGAACCTGCATTTCAGCAAAATCAAAAACTGTAGATAAAGAAACCTGCAGCAACAGGGAAGACTTCTAGCTCTTCTGGAATGGCGAAGTAGAGATCACCTGAATCACAGTTCATGTCTCCACTGTTGATGCTCAGGGGCCCTTGCAAGCATTTCCAGTGTCCTAGAGCGCTCAGAGAAGGCAAGACGGCTTGATCGTGCAGTCTCCACTCCAGGCATCATAAATTTCAACTTTAGAATGTCAGCCAGAAGACATACTGGCAGTGCTCAATTGCTGGTCCAATGATGAGGCTGTTTAGCTACAGACCAAGGTTCTACTCACAAGGGAGGAGTTTTTGACATAATTGGCTATTTAGCTTTACAAGTCCAGAGGGCAACAGGAAGTCTGTATCCACAGAGGACCTTATTGGCCAGACCAGACATTTAGTAAATCTGTTCTTTTAGGCAGTGGCCCATTTAAAACAGGCTCCATTTAAAGGCATGCCAAAAAAAAAAGAAAAAGAAAAAAAAAAAAAAAAGGTGGCTGTTTCATAATGGGCCACCCTGTGTTAAATAATATTATTCTTCTGGTAGGCAACCCTATACTTAGCACTTTCATGAAAATTAATTAGTTACAGGTACAAAGACCTAAGAGACCCTGTTACACAAATCTCTTAAAACTTGAAATGTGAAAAATCAACCAAAAGTATCTGTTAATAACTTACACACCTCTTTGGAGAAATGAAAGAGCTTTGGTTTACAATCATCTGTAGCATTTGAAATCTGTTTAAGAGGATTGAGGGGGAAAAAGAGAAACCGACCATCATTAAAAGTCAGAATACATCAACAAACATGATGAATTTATTATTCCTTGGCTTTCAAATAAAAATATTTCAAAACAAAGTTCCAAAATGCAATACAGTCATTACTTTTCATTTATTAGGGGAAAAGTCATTATTAGTCTTTTTTTTTTTTCTTTTTAGCTTAAAATGAAAAGGAAGAAACTGAAAGGAAAATATAAACTATTACCTGTAAGTTTTGCTCTATACAATTTAATGTCAGAGGACAAGGGATGGACCACTTTTTAATTATTATCTGTAAAAATAAGTAGAATCGGCATTCAGATTATTTCTTATAAAATTCAAGTAAGAAAATGATTTCGAATAGGTCAGTATTATTTCAATTAATCTAATGCCACACCAAATAATATGCCAGCCAATAGAAAATTCTTTGCTCAGATGATTTTCCCCAGTTAGGATGGGGTCACCTATGACGGGGGTGAGGTATAGGGCTAAAGATCCGTTTAGAGGTGATCCCCTCATTAAAGACTGAGAGCACTCTTACATTAACTTTCAAAATTCCAATAGCATCAAGGCATTAAAAAAAAGTGCAACTCAAATGGAAACATCATGTTTTTAGTGACAATGGTACAAAAGTATGCTTATTTGGGGACCTGGCATCAGTAGCAGATAGAGAAATATTAATGGAAATGGCCACAGGCAGAAACAAAGAGAGACCCTAGGCAAGGGCTGAGCACAGATGTCTGAGGTGTAAGTACTATCCCTCTTGCTTTTAGACTTCTATTACTTTCAGTGAATGTGAATACGAATAGCAGCACATAGCTAGGGAACTCTAGCTGTTAAAAGTAAAATAAAATAAAATAAAAAACAATGAAAAGAAATCCAGAGGGAGGGACGCTATTTCCCAGAAACGATCACTGAAAATGTTTCAGGGTTTTACTCTTAACTGTGGCCATCTTGTTCCTGGACCTACAGTTGTGGTTGAGTCAACATCGCCATTGTTGTGGCTGTTTCGGGCACATAATTACTCTGTAAATATTTGCTCCAGGCTGAAACCCAGGGTAAGGACGGGCAGGGGAGAATAAAGGCAGCATTTGTCCTCTGCAGGAGACCGATAAGTAAATACTGTTTCTATTCCGATCCCTATTTGGTATTTATCTAGTTTGGGATCTAGACTAATTCACCAAGATTTTTATATAGTGATAAGACAAATCTAAGGAAAACATATACTTTCAGGATTAAGTTAATGTGTGAACTCAAGAATGACTCTTAATTAAAACCCTCATTCTAGGGGCGGGGGGGGGAAGGAAATTATAAGGATAAACTGGACAAACGGCTTTGATATTTCTAGATAAGTGTTCGATATGTAATCAAACTAAATGGTCCACTTACCGAGAGGAAAAAAAACAAATAAAAGGTAATAATCCCACCATCTTTTTCATTTTCTAATTTGTTCTCAAGGAAAAAAAGAAGGATGAGGATGGGGCCGAGTAGAAGCCAGAGAAGCAAAGCTGTCGCTGGTCCCCTCTTCAGCCCTGCTCCAAGTTTGGCGTCTCTCATTTCCCCTAACGGCGGTGGTGGCAGCAACCGCCAGTTACTGAGCACTTGGGTACCAGGTACTGTGATAAGGCTGGTATGTGAGCTCCTCATTTATTTTAGCAGCTGTGATTACTAGGCTTGCAATTCAAAATATTTCCAAAAAAAAAAATGCTCCAAAATGCAATAAATCATTTTTTTCATTAATTAAACAATATCATTAGCAAGCTGATTTTATATTAATATAAAATTCAGTTACTACAGCTAATTTCTCTGCAGAGATACATTCTCACCTCAAGCCTACACGGTGGATTGGGTGGAGAGAAATGATGTCCTATAAGGCAGAAGTACAGAACAGGAACGGAAAGACACCCAACAACAAATAGTAACAGGGAGTCCTCGCTCAGCATAAGACAGAACGGTAAGAAGATAACTCCAGGGGTTAGAAAGCAAAGGGAAAAAGATGAGTAAGTATTAAAAATACTGTGCATTTGCACAAAAGGCCCTCTATTCTCTCTGCTCCTAGTCTTTCCCATCTTTTAATGCTCAAGTTTTACTTCCTTCCACAGCCTTCATTTACTCAGCTCTGTGATTCTTCTCTCAACTCTTGTAATTCTCATTCTGAAGCAAATAAATCAATACTTAATTATGTATTGCCTATATTGTTCTCTATTTTTTTCCTAATAAATTCATCTTATCTCACATACTAAATTGACAGATCCTTAAGAGTTGGGTCCAGGTTAAACTCCCATAACTCCATGATGACTAGGATAGTGCTCAGTGGAAGGAAAGCTTCTGACTAAAATCCATTCAAATAGTTCTTTATTCTGATTACTGACTCATTAAAATATTATTTAGAATACTAATCTGTACTCAAGACAGAACTTTTGGAAGGAAAAGAAATACATTTGTGTTCTAAAATGGACCAGAAAAGGTAAGTCCATCTGGTTACCATCATTCTGAGCCACAGCTAAAATAAAATTTATTTTTTTAATTTTAGATATTTCAGAGGAGGCAAAAATTTGTTAAAAATTTTTATGCAAAGTATCTGAGACAACAGATAAGAGTATAGGTTTTGATTTGCATTATTTGTAGAGTGTAATTTAAAAAAACAATAGTTTTCTGAAATTTTTTAATGTAATACAAATGTTATACAGATTTACAAACACACACACTGACAAAAACAATCAATGAAAAATTGGCATCTGTCAAAAAAAATCTGGGTTAATATAGACATGTATCCTTCCCCAGTCACTATGTATTTCAAAACCTAATACTTGGAAACTCTAAATAAATATGTCAGTTAAAAAGAGCATTAAAAAAATGTATACAGTGTCTCTTCATTGTCCCATGGTAGTCCAAATTTAAATTGTGCTCACAGGTAAAAATCTGAGCAGATGGTTTGTAAAGCATTACAGTAAATGCAGAATAAGGGTATTACTTCCATATGACTGCTATAGCAGAAACCTGCATTGAATTAAAGAGTATCTGCAATGACAGAAATGAATACTGTGTAAACTATATACAATAGACAATTGTATCAATACATTTTACCTGCTTCAAACTATTATCTAAAAAACCAGATTTCTACTTATGCAATGCTTGGATTGCCAATTATCTGTGAAGAAAAAATTCACTGTTATCTATACTGATTCTCTTTAACATCCATATGTTCATTTGCGTACACAGGCCACTCCTAACATGTAGATGCATCTTAACAATCAAATTATGATGAAAATATTTGTTGCTCCCCTCTTCATTGTGGGGACTAAAAAATATATATTCATCGATGTTAACTGAATTTATTGTGGTAATCATTTCATAATATATGTAAGTCAAGTCATTACCTATACACCTTAAATTTACACAGTGTTGTATGTCAATTACATCCCAATAAAATTGAAAGAAAAAAATTCAAAGGAAAGTGTATGTTCACTTCACTTACTGGTAAGAGACAAGTCAGACAATTTGAGGAAGGGGCAATGATTTTAATGTTGATAAATTCAACAAATGATTAAATGTAAACACTGGTAAGTGTTTTTAGTTTTAAGAACACTCATTAAACTATTTCTGTATATTGAAATTAGTGTCACTTCCACTTCATTTAAATAATCTAATGTTGTTTTATCCTTTTATCCCAGAAGAGAGTTTAGCCTAAGTTAAATACATCCTAGATTGTTTTGATAACACGGAAATCTGGCTATATAATATGGTTTAACTACTGATGTGTTACCTTGCTCTTTTGGGTGGCATTTTTCTTTTATTTATTTCTTATAAACAAAGTTTAATCAAGTTTATAATTTTAAGAGTTTAATCAAGCCATTTAGATATGTATCCTTTTGGCAAGTTTAAAATATTCACTCCTACATAAGGTATGACATACACTATGGAATAAACTGTTATAAAGTGGAAAATCATTTTTTGCAAATTTTTACACTAAGATACTATCTGCGATGTTAAAATCTTTTTGGAAAATTAAAAGGAAATAAATTCAAATAAATTATATTTACCATCTGATATTTTCATGTTATAATAAAAATAAGCTAATTTTTTAAAAATAAGAAAAAACATTCCACATGTAAAGAAAAATATTTCTTTGCAATAGTCTTTTTATAAGCACTTATCTATACGGAATAAAGCAGAGCAGAGAGAATTCAAATACCCAATTCCTACTAGTTCTCAACAGTTAAACCCTAATGAAAGCTCTGCTTTCATTAATGGAACAAAGTTTCAAAATTAAGATGACTAGTATCAAACCAATTTTAAAGAGTAGAACCGGCCTGATTTTCATATGTGAGTACACATATACACACATATGCACACATATACACACAGTATTGCACAGAAATGATGTGGTATACTACCTATATAAAAAAATTATACTCAATCTAAGATTTTAATAGAAACTGGTGTGCTCTCCTCTCTAGTTAACCACAAGAGATACCCAATTTGAAATGCTGTTCTAGCTAAGCCTCTTCAAAACAGTTAAAATGAAGGAAATAACTTTGTGGAACAAAAGTGCTTTTAATAACACACTGAAATAAAATGGGATACCTCCCCAAAACAAAACAAGAGTTAAAAGAAAAAAGACATTAACACGATGAGTTAAATTTTAGCGAGGAGATAAGCAATACACTATATTTTAAACTTACCACAAGAGCAAAGAACACCATAAAGAAAAATGATAAACTACTTGTGTAGCCAAGAAAGCCTGTAAAATAACAGTAAAATATAAAGCAATTTATAAGGAAAATGATCCTAACGTACAGCTAAAGCTATACATCTTGGGCATGTTTTCTATTACAGTGCTTGGTATCTGGGGCTTAGGGCTGGAATAACAACATTCCAACTATCTGTTACAGATCATTTATGTAGCTCTGTACAGCAGAATTGGAACTGGCTTACCACTAATGGTATACTGTAAGGAAAGGCTGCTCTTTAATGTTCCGCTGTAAAGATTTTATTTTAGTGGGGCAGACAAAATACTACTGTGAACCAAGTAATAGGTTAACTAGACAGGGCTGAAGGCTGAACGACCTAAAATAAGTCCAAGTTCAAAATTATGCACAACCACCATTCTTCTGCTAAAAATGTGGTACTGTGAACTTTCAAAGCTCTTTAAGATTACTTTCTTTCTTTCTTTTTTCTTTATTTTAAACTAATAATGTCCTCTTCTGTAAAGACTTACCTATTTTAGGAAGAAGTGCGAGAGGGAACACAACAACAACACAAATGATTATTAGTAGTGTTTGTCCATCAAGATACCAAGACCTATTAGAAAAAAAATAGCTCTGTTTTAGGCACAGGACTCCAGCATGTTTGTACATACACACACACACCCCATTACGAAAAACCTACTTTCTTTTGTTAAAATATATTCTTGTGGGATCCTAATATTTGTATTAACTAATTTACATTTAAGCATGTATCAAAACAATGAGATGCTATTTTTCAACTACCAGATTAGCAAATACTAAGATAATAGTTAAGGCTGGTGAGGAATGATGATGTGTGCACAAAACTGGTGAAAGTAACAACAATGTATATTACCTTTCTAAAAAGCAATTTTACAAATATTATTGAGAACCTTCAAATATTTAACACTTACAAAAGACTATTAAAACAACAATCAGCAACAGGAATAAAAATTTTGGTAAAAAGATGTTTGCTGAAAAGATGTTTATTGAAAGATATCTATTGAATATGGAAACTAATATCTAAAACCATGACAATTTAAAAATAAATTATGGAACTATGGGATAATGATAAAAAGAATAATTTGTATGTAAAATAAATGAATATTCAGTAAACATCATAAATATATACACCATGACAGCAATTTTGAGCAAAAATATAGATTGATTAAAGATGGAAAGAAACCACAATAAACTGATAGCTATTATCTCTGCATGTAGAATGATGGGTAAATTTTCTTCTTTATAGTTTTCTATACTTTTCGAATTTTCAGGAAAGGGCATGGACTACCAGGCAAAAAAAAATATTAAAATTTTCACATAAAGGCATTAGAATATTGAATGAGAAAAGGTAGGTTAAAAGTGAAATCGTATATTGGATTATTAAAAAAAAAAATTGGCTGCAAATAAAATAAGGATATACTTAAAATACCAAAAGTGGATACTTCTTATGTGATAGCAATATGAGCAATTTTATTTTCTCCTTGTTTGTATATATATGATTTCAATTTTTCAATATAAAATACCTGTGTAAAAGTGTGTAAAAGTTAATTTCCTAAGACTTTAATAGTCAAGACTTCAGTATGTAAAGGACAACAATTCATGAAAGAATTACTCCTATACATGAAGAAAAATCCAACCTTCGGTGCCAATTAAAGAAATAAACAATGAGGCTATTTAAATTAAACCAATAAAATTATTGTAAACATAATATTTGAGGATATGGCAAAATCAGTCCTTCACATGTTGTTAGTAATCTTGTCAATCTAGTACTACCTTCTGGAAAAACATTAATAATATGTAGCAAGAGCAATAAAAATGTGGTAATTTACTGTAAGAAAATAATCTAAAATATAAAGAATTCTATGTGCGTAAATTGTGAATATAATGTTATAATATTGAGTGGGGAAATCCTATACTTCTGACAATAGAGAATATTTAGATCAATAACAGTACACCCAGTGGAATATTATGCAGCTTTAAAAAAGATGATTTAACAAAATGGAAAATCTTAATAATAGAAACATAAAATATAAGATTATTAATTATGTTCTTATAAAGCTCCTCAGGCAAAATTCAAAGGAAATAAAATGATAACAGTGATTAGGTAAGAGATCACATTATGTATAATTTTTATTGCTTTCTTAATTTTCTATAATATAGCTGTCATATTTTACATAGAAACATATACATATATACAGAGGCACAATAATAACAAAGTAGAATTCATGCTAATTTTAGAGCTGGGAGCACTAAAGACAATATGGATTACTTTTTTCAATAATTTGGTAATGTTCTCAGAATTCTTAGTTGGCAATAATGCATCCTCTTTCTTTACCAGATAACCAAAGTCTCCTACTGCCATGTTAAATTAAGAAAATATATAAATTCCTAAAAACACACAACATATCAACACTGAATCATAAAGAAATAGAAAATATGAACAGATCAATAATGAGTAAGGAGATTGAATTAGTAATCAAAAACCTCCTCCCAAAAGAAAGGCCCAAGACCAGATGGTTTTACTAGTGAATTCTGTCAATCATTTAAAGAATTAATGTCAATTCTTTTCAAACTCCAAAAAAAAGAAGAGGAAGGAACTTCCAAACTCATTTTACAAAGCCAGCATATCCTAATACTAAAGGCAGATAAGAACACTACAAAAAGAGAACACTACAGACTAATATCCCTGATAAATATAGATGTAAAAATTCTCAACAAAATATTAGCAAACCAAATTCAATAGCACATCAAAGGGATCACACACTGTGATCGAGTGAGATTTATTCCTGGGATGCAAGGATGATTCTGAAAGTCCTAGCTAAAGCAATCAGGCAGGGTTAAAAATAAGGGGGCCATCCAAATTGGAAAGGAAGCACATCTGTTTTTATTTGTAGATCATATAATCTTATATACAGAAAATCCTAAAGGCTCAACCAAACAGTGTTAGAACTAATCCACAAATTTAGTAAAGCTGCAGGATACAAAATCAACATACAGAAATCAATTATGTTTCTATGCATTAACAAAGAAATATCTGAAAAAAAATTTTAAAAAACCAAGCTCATTCGCAATAGCATCAAAAACAATAAAATACTTAGAAATAAATTTAACCAGAGAAGTAAAAGATTTGTACACTGAAAATGATAAGACTTCAAGGAAAGAAAGTGAAGAAGACACAATTAAATGGAAAGATATCCCATTTGTGTTCATGGATCAGAATTAATGTTGTTAAAATAACCAGCTGTACTACCAAGCCATCTACAGATTTAATGAAATCCCTATCAAGATTACAATGACTTTTTTTTATATAGAAATAGAACAAACAATACTAAAATTTGTACAGAATCACAAAAGACCTTGAATAGCTAAAGCCATCCTGGAAAGACAGCAAAGCTGGAGGCATCACCCTTCCTTCCTCAGGCAAAGGATACCAAAAACACAAGCAACAAAAACAAATATAAGTGGCGTTTCATCAAACTAAAAACCTTCCACACAGAAAAAGAAACAATCGACAAATGAAGTGGCAATCTAGAGAATGAGAGAAAATATTTGAGAACCATATTATCTAAAGAGGGGTTAATATCCAAAACATATAAAGAACCAATACAACTTGATAACAAAAAAATCAAAAATCCATTTAAAAAATGGGCAAAGAAAACGAATAGACATTTTTCCAAAGAAGACATACTAATGGCCAACAGGTACATGAAAAGAGGCTCAATGTCACCTATCATCAGAGAAATACAAATAAAAACCACAATGAGATAATAGTTCACACCTGTTAGTATGGGTATCATCAAAAAGACAAGTGATAACAAGTGATGGCAAGGATGTGGAGAAAAGGAACTCGGTGTACTGTTGGTGGAAATGTGAATTGCCTCAGCCACTATGGAGAACAGTATCGAAGTTCCTCAAAAAATTAAAAATTGAATTATCATATGATCGAGCAATCCCACTTCTGGGTATATATCCAAAGAAAATAAACACAGGATATAGAAAAGATATCTGCATGCCCATGTTTACTGCAGCATTATTCACGAAAGCCAAGATATGGAAACAGCCTAGGTGTCTGTCAGTGGATGAATGGATAAAGATGTGATATATATGGAAATATTATATATAATGGAATATTGTATATAATGAAATTATGTGTGTATACATTGACATATACATATATATATGTGTATATATATAATGAAATATTACTTAGCCAGGAGAAGGAAGGAAATCCTGCCATTTGTGACAACATGGATGGATCTTGATGGCATTATACTTAAAGTGAGATAAGAAAAAGACAAATACTGTATATCATTTATATGTGGTATCTAAAACACCCTAACTCTTAGAAACAGAGAAAAATGGTGATTACTAGGAGCTGGAGGTCAGGGGAACCGAGGTGTTGGTCAAAAAAGAAATAATTATGTGACACGTTGGGGGTGTTAGCTAACACTGTGGTAATCATACTGCAAATATGTAAGTGTATCCAACCAACAGACTGTATACCTTAGACTTACACAATGTTACATGTCAATTATATCTCAATTATAAAGAGAGAGAGAGAGAAAGAGAGGAGAGGAGAGGAGAGAGGAAAGGGAAGGGGAGGAGAGGAGGGGAGGGGGAGGGGAGAAGAGAAGAGAAAAAAGAAAAAAGAAAAAAAAAAAAGAAAAGAAAAGAAAAAAGAAAAGGTTTTCCTCTACATGGTCTCAACCCCTGGCTTCTAACATGGACTTTATGATTCACTGTGTCTCTTTTAACACGCTGGTTTATGAGGACGTCCTCTCTAATATATCTTTAATGGATACTATTAGGTGTTTGACAACTCACTCCTTGACAGAACAGAAGGAACAGCAGCAGAAATAGCACCATGATCACTTTTCCTTTCTCCGCTCTAATTTATGTCTTAGAAAATGCATATACTAGAAACTAAAACCTATGAACAAGTATTTCTAGGTCTGACAGTGTTCTCTGCATTTGTGTATGCCCCTCAATTCCTGGTGTGTAGGAGGTCCTGAGAGTACACATACTAACAGTACAAAACGATACTCGGCATGTTCACATTCCAGCCCTGAAATAAGTATCAGAACAAGAACTTCAAAATATCCCTCATCGAGAGACACCTGGCAACTCAACTTCTTAAACTGGCAAAAATCCAGTGCTCTGTGCCTGAAATCTTCCCTCTGGGACCCAATATCAGACCCAGACAGTTGCAGTGCCAGTAGAAAAAGGGCCCAAAGGAGCACCAAACAGATTCCATCTGTTAGCTCTGCTGCCCCTGCTGTCACGAAGGTAGAGAGAGGTGTGCAAAGGGAGCAGCATGTTAACCCCCAGGACCAGACTCACTCCTCTCTCTGGCTTAAGATCGGGCACGGTTGGAAATCCTGAACTTTCTAACTTACACAGTTATATTATACTTTACGATGCTATACTATTTCAGATCACAATTTGCTCAAGTCCATAGAAGGCCACGTGACTGCCCAAAACATTGAACTGTGGGTCTGAAGATAAGGTTACCTTTTCCCATTAGCAACTCAGAATCACAGAGCTGTGGCACATTAGAACTAAAGAGACCTCACAGATTATCTGATTCAACAAATTCAATTTATATGTTGGTAAAATCAGCAAAAGGATTAAGTGTGACCTTAGAGATAGAAGCAATGGAAATACTCTCTTGCATAGTCAGAGTTTACGGTATTTTTCAGATACTGCCTCATTTTTCTCAAGTTTGTGCTTTCTTTCTTCTTCACAAGATTGACCTTTAAATTCCTAATATGAAAAGAACTGTCTGTATTCAAAACATAATTTCTCTATCCCTGGTTGGCTACGGTTATTATTAATCATTTCTTATCCTATTAAGCTATATTAATAAAGCCAATTATAAATAGAGTACCTTTCTTTACCATTCATCAACACTAAAGAAAACACAGTAATGCACAGTGAAGTCAGTTTACATTTCATGTGCACGTCACAGTCAAATGAATTGTGTTTGGCAATGAATTTCCAAAGAACAGAAATGATTAAACTAACAACATAAAACCTCAGCCTGAGAAATACAAACCAGTAAAAAGAAATCTCAAAAAAGCACAAATTAAATAAATATATGTTATAAATCAAGATTTTAGAAGAATATACTAACCTTAATTTTTTTCCTAAAAGGAGGAAAAAAAGAATAACAGAGCCCTTGTTTTCCCACTGTGATCTAAATATACATTCTCTTTAAGCCAACAGAATTAGGGTAAAAAGTTTTATACTTCCTAGAAAACTTGTTTGATCTGTGGATTTAATCCTATATGCTAAAAATGTTCCACGTATGAAATGTAGAGTATAAATCCTTAGCTGTATTTCAAATGCTTTGGCATCGAGATGTTTTTTTCCATATTTTAATGAAAACCAGATTTATTTATAAGATGCTTTAATTTCATTCTCGAATGGAATGGAACAAGAGTATCATATGTTCTGAATTAGGATCTTATTCACATCTCATATCAATTTTGTAACTCAAATGTAAGACAACTTAATTGTGTCAATCATAGTCCCCTGACAAGATCATTAAATGTTAACAGAGAGCTTCCAAATTTTAATAGCCATATATTTTTAAAATATGTTATTCTATGAAAAATACAATGTCACATAAAAGTTTGGTATAAGTATTATATTTCTGACTTCTAAATGTAATTTTTGAAATTAGAATATTATGAACATACAGTTTCTTTTTGATGACATCTTTGTAAAGGTTTATATTTCACAAAGGTACATCAAATCTCATAGATAACCCAGAAATTTAGCACACCTAAGAGATCCTAACTGCAAGTCACTGTAAATAAAACCCTAACGCAAAAGCATATCAATATAATATTGATCTCATAGAAGAAATATTGCTATGTAACTTTATTTAGAAATAAATTTCCTTCCATAGTTTAGTAAATTACTATAAAATTCTTAATTACTTTACAGCATTAAGCTTTAAAGACTAATGATTTATCTATATTCTAACCAATATAAGCAAACTATATTGCATTTTAAACAAGATAAAGCTAATAAAAATGTGCAATTTTAAAACATCATAACAGAGATTATACAAACTGGTCACAGGATTTTGAAGTATATAGTTTTAAAAATTTATGCATGACAGGTAAAAATGACATTTTTATCAATTTTCTACTAATATGAGTGAAATGGGAGTTAACTATTTTTTTAAACGAACCAGAAAAAAAGTAAATGGCTACTGATTTAAAATGAAGCTATGGTAAAAAGTATCACTTTTAGAGAAAGAAGACCTAAGTTTTAATAGTTCCATAACATACTAACTTTATTATTTCTAAAATTTTATATATTTTTTTATCCTTTCTATTTCCACAAATACATATAAGAATTTTTTTAAAATGTAAATAGAAGTCACCAAATTCAGGACCAAAAAAAAAACCACATACATGTGATAACTATTAGGATTAACATAATTTATGCAACACATTCAGATTTTACTTTAACCTTCCTGGCAAGCAGAACAAATAAGAAAAAAACATCTTTATAGTTATTATTATTATTGGAATTTCTTTTTTAAATCGAGGTATGATTGACATACATTACGGAATTTCTTAATTCTCCACATTTACACTATGCTATAAGCTTACAAAAGCATGTATACATATAATGTTTTATTTGATAATCCCAACGGCTTTGTTAAGAAGGCAACACTGGCATCACACCAGGTGAAGAAACCCAAGGCTCAGAATTAAGTTATATGGCGAAAAGAAGTTAAATTAATCTCCTGAGGTTACTGAATATGAAGTTGACAGGACACATGCCTCCTACTCTTCATCTAACATTCTTTATTCTACCTCATATTGCCTTGAATTATTAGCTCTAAATTTTAAAAGAAATTTATCACATAGAATTTTTTGAGTAATAGAAGTTATCGTCAATGTAAGTGCAAAAGTGAATTTCACATAGCTATTTCTTATAGGAATTGTTTATTAAACTAAGAGCATAAAAATTAAAAGCAACTATTTAAAGCTATAGATAAAACAAGGTATTTAGAGCATCAAATGGGATCATGAATGTAGAAGCCTTGTTGACTATAAAGTACTATATAAAAGCACGATATTTTCTAATAATGAAAAATCACTAAGAACTTCTACCTACCTTTTTTAACCACATTTTTTAGATGGTTCATATTCAGATCTAAAGTATAACATACTTTCCTTATAAATATGTATTTGCAGTTGTCTAAGTAGAATTCTTTCTTGGAAGCCAAGTTGTAAAAGCTAGAAACTAAATTTTGAAAACTTGCCCTTCAAGTCTAGAACAATTCAAATATTGGAGCAAAACAACCAAACATTCCAATCTAAAAGTCTGATAGGTTTTTTTGTTGTAGTTTAGAAATTATGTGAAATAACTTAATGACAAAAAATAGTATTGTCTTTTCAAGTTTATTTTTCTCAAAATTTCTTGTTCTCTGTAGTGAAAAGTATAATTAATTTGTTATTTTCCCCATAAAAAGAGATGAGTCAGTCTTTAGAATCCAGTGTTTTTAAAATAAGGAGAAAGGAGGTATAATGTGGTTTAGTATTGTTTATAATATTTTCGAAAAAACAAGAAATGAAACAAGTCCCTGAAAATAATTTATTTTTTCAAATCATGCTTTATAATAGGAATCTCACACAAGCAAGGTTGTAATTTTATCAGTATGATTTATCTTTATCACTATGGTTAGCTGAGAAGTGACAGAGTATTACCACTTCCTCCTTTAAGACATTTCCTATCAGTACTTTCAGGCTTCTTCCACCCTCCACCCAATCTTTCCTATCCCCACAAACTTCTCCTTTACTCTTCTCCAAGGTCTAGCTCATATACATGTCCAGCCCTATCACAGTCCTGTGGAATGCAAGGATTACACTGGGCGCAGGGAGGGTTCATAGAACAGCGCTTTGTACATAATGGAGCATCAGTAAACATCAGCTGAGTGTTTTCATCTCTGTAACTACTCTGCCCCTGCCTAATTTGTATCTTGAGGGTAGGTACTATGTTTGTTTTATTTCCCATTAACTTAAAAACATTTATTGACTAAATAAATGGGCACAATGTGAAGTATTTTTTCTTACCCACTAGTCTCCAGGCAAAAATTCTGAAATAGCAGTAGGAAGCTCTGTTTTAATAATTAAAAGATAAGATGACATAGCTGCAAAATAAAAATAAAAAGAGTTCCTGTTAGAATTCTATAACTGTTAACCATTGAAGAATAATCTAGCTGGAAACACAGATATCCAGTAGGACTATTACAACACGTGGAAGATTAACTCATATTGCACTATCCTCAAATACATATATTTCCATATGGAGTTATTTATCTCCATTCCCAGTATATCCCAAGAATGGAAATAAATAACTTTGTAGAGAAGAATAATTGTAAACTCATTAAGCATCCTTTGTTTACCAAGAGAAAGGATCTTGTGTATAGGCCATTTATAAGAGAACTTTTGTTTAAAGTTTTGCAAAATATCTTACAAGTATCACCCCTGCTCAAGGCATTAGAGGTTAGTCTGGCAACCGCTGATATAGAAACAGGAGTTTAATAATATAGCTAATAATAACTTTCATTATTTCTTAGTAGAGAGACCTCTCCCAGGAAGTCTCACTCCCTCCCTCTCCCTTTCTCTGTTCTCCTCCCCACTCAACACATAAGCACATTATGGAAATATTACAAAGCAAAAACAAAATGCATAGTAAGTTACATTTTAAATTATCCTCTAAAACAGATCACAAAAGATTCAATGAAAACCATTAAGCATATTAAAGTAACAAAACTTACAACTTTTATTCCTTTTTATTAACATAGCTCATCTTTATTATGTAATCAAAACCTGAAAACAGTATTATTTCTCACATTTCATCTGACAGGATAGAAAAAATAACTAGCTTTTACAGCTTTTTTGATAATGATCCCATTTCTGATGCAGTTAAAAAAAAAAATCCAAAAAACAAATCCAATAAACCTTCCATCACAAACCAGGAAATGTTTTAATATGGTTACAAAAGTAGAATTCATTGACATGTACATACTTGAGTTTAATCTTAAGAAACCCAGATGATTTGGAGTCAGAACTTCAGTTTAACAGAGTAATAATCTCTCTATCCCCCAGAGATTAAGTATACATTGAAAAAGAGCCAACAAGAATATGTCCATGAAGAATAAACAGTGTACTCTGTGTGCAGATTAATTTTATTACTTATATATATTTCAGGAAACACTTCACTTTCTCCTTGGACCTATAAAAACTAAGAACACAAATGAATGCCAAGTCTGAATGCAAAAATCTGGGGGAAAATTGATTAAAAGGTTCAAATAGTTTAAGAAGAACGTGTATTTCTCAATCAACATATTTAAAAGTAGCTGAACTTCTCCACAATTATTACAGTGCTGTGACCACTTAACGTTGGAGAAAAAAGGATAGATACTAGTTTGTGTATAAATTTATACAAAGGTATACAATACTTACACACAGCATACTCTCAATTTTAAAAAATAAAATACTATGTACCTCTGGCAAAGTAAAATTTAGCACAATTAAGTAAATAATCACTTGTTTGTAATAAAAATGTACATATACACATTTTCCAGTCTATTATGACTATTTCTTTTTCCCCAGCAGAAGTACAGCTGTTGAAGTATAGCTTTTTCCCCCAGCAGAAGTTCCACACATTTCTTCAAACCCTCTTTTCCTTATGGGCCATTACAATTGATTGTAAGTGAAAAGCTGTTCTATATTGTCTATACTCTTATAAGGAAAAAATGCTATCAATTTGGCACAGAACAAGGTTTAATTTCCTCTACTAAAGGATTTAGAGCTTCTGTTTATAATACTTTATCTATTCCAAAGAATCATACACATATGGTGTGATGATGAAAATCAAGAACTGAATTTTCTGAAAGGAGGAGGAGGAGGAGAGAGAGAGGAGGAGAGGAGGAGGAGGAGGAGGAAGAGGAGGAGGAGTACCTTGAAAACAAGGAATGCAGACTTCCTACACAGTGTAATTTCTTATCTGCCTATCAGTCTTTCTTGCTTGGATTAATCCAATACCACATGCATTTCTAAAGTTTCAGACATTCATCTCTTTCAGTAATTTTCTATTTCTTTTAGATATTTAGTTGTAAAAAGCTTCAATGAATATGAGATCATATTTCTTTCTAATATACAATCTGTCATTCTTCCCAGAATTTCTATTAGCCCCTGGCTAATCATTTGATCACTTTTAGCCTCTGTTACAGCCTTAACTCTTTGGTTTTCAAACGCGTGTCCTATTTCATTAGATTCCAGTATAAAGAATCACGTAATATTTCAAGAAATATGAACTCACCAAACATATGTTCCTCTCTCTCTCTCAAAAAAAAAAAACAACTCAGCATATAAGATATAAACATGCAAAATATTGCTTCTTTCTTAGAGAATGCTGGTGCTTGTTTTAAAAGCTACAAAAACACAGAGTTCATGATGGGGAAAAACCACACTAAGCAAGTAAAACAAAGACAGACATTATCCTTTTCACTGTCGAAATTATTTTTTCTTAACCACAAGTAAACTTTCATGCAAGGACCAGTATCTTACGATATTAAATATAATACAAAGAGGAAACAAAAAATATACATTGTTAGGAAATACATCTTAATTAGATTCACATGAAAAGAACGATCAGCTCAATAAAATAAACCAGACAAGTTTTAGAGATAATATCAACAAGAAAGTTCACATATCCATTGTTTTTAACCCCAAAGTTCACCAGATCAAACAGCTGCCTGTCACACCTTTTGTCTCATGTCCTGTATTGATGGCATGAGGACATGTTTAAACACATCTTAGAGGCAGGTCATAAGCAAGAGTTTGTAAATGATTTTTGCTGACACCAATACATAGCATAGCCTCCTAATGCAAGACACGCCATGTTGTATTTTAAATTAATAGCTGTAACAGGATCATCCATAAGAGCCACGGATATAGTTAAGTGGTTCTGGCCTACACAGCACCAAAGCCAGTAGTGCTAGAAGACATACCTTGATGACAGGTATTCAACTATTATAAATCATTTAGTTTTACTACATTAACTAAGTAGATATTCTTTTCACCTTCGTTTTAAACATAACTAATAAAACTCATTTAACGGAAACTGCCCTGGGAAGGAAATTAAAAAATCTGTCTACTTAATCAAGACACAGAAGTTTGAAAGTATTCTTTAAAAACCATGTGGAGAAGCAACTCTTACATTAAGAAATGACTAAAATAGGGTACAATTTGATTAGGCAATAGCAAGTAGTAAGGTATTAATATTGGTTGACCTAATAATAAAGAGAAACACAAGAGTTGGGAGCATGGAGGTTGAGGGGAGAGATGTCAGTAACAGAAAAGGGGAGAAACGGGCCCTGCAGAAGAAGTATGAGAACAGCGAACATTGGAGGGTTTTGGATGCCTCTTAAACGCCTGATAGTATTCTAAGTGATTTGCAAGTTATTTCCTCATTGAATCTTCACCACAAACCTGTGAGGTAGATATTATTTCACAGATGAAGAAAGGGAGACACAAAGGAGTGACCTGCCCAAGCTAGCAATGGTAGAAACAGCCAGTCTGGCTTGAGAAATCTGCACTATTAACTTTTTTGCTAAGGGAAAGTGTGGAAGAAAAGTGAAGAACAAATACACCACAGTGAAGAAAAATACGGAAAGTCTATCAAAAGGACCACTCCCTAGGATTATTCTTTTTTTCTTTATTCATCAGCATTTAAACAAAAAATTGTTTCTGAATGCTAAGTTTAACAGTTGGGTTCAAAGAAAATAAAGGATTTATATAACAGAACATTAATTAGAAGCTTGAAAAACACTTATAATGTTCATCTCACTTTGATATGTATTTTCAGTATAATTCATTTCATTTTTGTTAGCTGGTTTGTTGAAGTGATTAGTCCAAGCTTTCTCAGACAAGCTAAGGAATTACATGATAAAACCCTCTGATAGGACTCTACCTAACAGGGTAGGATGCTACACTACGATCCGACTGTATCAACAGCTATTATTGTAGTTCAGAAGAGAATAGTTCCTATTCTTACATATCTGAGATATTAACACCACACTGAAATCTAAAAAAGTTAAAACAAAAACCAATCCCTCTTCCCACAAACCCTGGACTCCTATGGACTATTTTCCCAAGACTCCTTAAAAAAAAAGACAAAGCCTCAATGAGAGTTTGGGCCTAAGAAATCATTGGTTCACAAAAATAATTATCCTTTTTGTTAAACACTTAAAATACGCATATGAAGATAAGATTACACACAGCTATTTTTAAAACAGAATTAGGTTTTCAGCTTGGAGGAAGTTCAGCAACTTCTTAAAGGATTAGTCAGTCAGCCCTAAACAGGTGTACTATGGGAAGAAATAATAAGTTCACCTAAGTGAGGTTCAATTTTACTTCAAACATGTTTTTAGTCATGGATGGTACCTGGTTTATTCTATTCAACATTTCTTATTAACCTGGTATCCCTGCTAAATGTCCAAATATCATTGAAAGTCTATCCCCACTCAAAATAGTACACAACACAATATCTTTTTTTAAAAGGATTTTTTTAAAGCTGAAAACAATGTGATTTCCCTAATTTGTACACAAATGGAAATCAAAATATATGATGTAACTTTTTCCCCTATAACCCTAGAAAAAAAATATATCTTTACTTTATCATTTATCAAGATTTTAAATTTGAATAAAAAATGACCAGAATATTTACTATTCTGAAAATCCTATAATAAAATTTCAATAAAATTATTACTAAGAAATGCATTATTTTCTAATCCTTTTTAAAGTGACATCTACCACTACATTTTGTCAAAGGAAGTACTTGTGAAAAAAAAAACCTTCCAAATCTCCTATATCTCTCCTATTCTAAGGCAGTGCTTTCTAGAATTTCTGGACAATATTGTTCAGGCCCCCAAAAGCTGCAGTTTGATTACAGATGATCTTACCAGCAGATGGCAGCACACTGTAATAGCACACCTAATCCCAGTTTCCCAGGAGACAATACAAATTAGTACATCAAAAGACTTCACTATCCCACAAATAAAAAAACAAAAACAAAACAGGAAGAAAGTAAACCAAATTTTATAATATGTCTAAAATCATAAATTTGAAAAGTTCTGAGACTTTAAAATTTTTATAGTTCTCAACTGGAAATGATCTTATTTATACCTGTTTATGAGATTTAGTAACTGTGCCGCTTCAGTACATAAAAGGGCTGCTGAGTTTCTCTTAAAATTTAGATTCCCAAACCGAGGTGTTAATCAAGGCTGACCGAGTAAGGTTTGTGGGGTATGTGCCAGACTGGAAAACCTGGGTCATTCGAGCTATTTCAGGAGGTTTCAGTAAGACTATTGACGTTCAGGGTTCTCCTTTCATGATATGTAGGAGTGATTCATATTTAACCTCCTTTAAAGAACCAGAGCTTTAAAGAACTAAGGAAAGAATACGTAATCTGTAGTGGTCCTTCATATTTCATAAGAGCAAAATAAGAATTTAACATACTCCTAGGAGCCACTCGCCTTTCCACATTTTGCATTGGGCAAGCTATGAAACCAGAAATAACATCAATAACTTCACTTCCATCATGTACTTGTAAGAGCTAATAGGACTTTCCCAAGCTTGACTAAAGATGACTTGGGGTTTACTGTTTAGCTTCTAGGAATATTTTAGCCTACTGGATGGTCTGTCTCAGGAGTTCAAATGAATTAAAGCCACGTAACTACTTACCTTGGTTTTTAAGAAAAGAATCTCATAATGCAACACAGAGGAAACCATGTGGAAACTACCTATACTTGTTTGCTATTATAGTTCTTAATCCTTTTACTAGTAGAACACTAAATGCAAACTCTAAACCAGAGTTCTCTTGCCTGGAACAGCATTAAATATTAAAACTTTCAGAGGCCTCTTTTTTGACTTTGTGTCCCAGCAGCAATCACTCTCAGCAAATGCCACCCCGGCTCCTGAGAAAATAGGCAACTGAGGGCTCTCCCTAGCTCTGGTCTATTTCATGCCCCTAATTCATTCGTGTTGGGAAGAGATAAGGAATTGCTTTTAAGTGGTATTTTATTAATATGGCTCTCCATCTTCCAAAGGCAAAGCTTCCCATAACCATAGAATAAGAGCACTAAATTTAGTGAATCACATTTTTTTCTATCATAAAGTTTAGAGATTATTCAAAGACTAGACTTTTCCAATCATTTTGTTAGACCACATAAGTGCCCTGATACTTGGTGTCTGATTGATGGGGAAAAAGATTTTCTGTGAAGTTCTGATAATAGATTCTTTCCTAAAGAAATTATATGTTCACTTACATATTCTGTGGTCTTCTCTTCCCAGCTGATCAACTCTCTTTTCCTCCTAAAGCAGTACCAAGTCAGGTCACTGCCTTTTCCTTTTCTCCCTCCTCTTATTCCTTCCTTTCTTCCTAAAATAAATATTACTTACTAAATGCATACTGTGTGCTAGGTGCTGAAGACATAAATGAATGAGCAGGTTACTTAGATTTATGGAATATGGAGATATAGGGAATAAACTGGGTCTACACTAAAAGATCCATGTAACAAATATTGATCAAGAGCAATTCATGATCATTTTGCTTTTAAAGTTTCCTCTGTTTCATTTTTTCTCATAGATTCATCAGGGGCACAGAATCCCAAGAAAACTGAGAAGCGTTTAAATGTTACAAAGAGTTAGGAAGCATTAATCTAAGACATGATTACCTAACCTGAAGAAAGTAGATTTTAAAATATTTTCTATTTTACCCAAGGTTTAACTCTCCCCAATACTTTCAACTTTTTAATTTTTATGTAATTCTAAACTACAAATCATTCTACTGGCTTTCTAGTTTCTTTCTATCATATATATAGTTTACAAAATTGTCTTTTTGAGGCAAAATCTTAGGCTTTTAAGTAGAACTTTTTAAACTGTCTCATTCATTCAATAAATACTATTTATTGAGTTCCTCTACCAGAAACTAGGTCAAGTTATGAAAACACATAGTTCCTGTCCCCAAGGAGTTTTTAAAATCCTCAACATTTAATCTTTTCATAGCTTTTAAAACATTTACTATATCATAAAAAGAATAATGACTTTGAAAGTAGACAGAGCGAGGTTTGAGTCCACCTTTATTAAGGGGTGAAGGTAAATGGTTACTTATTCCTTCTCAGCACTGATCACGTCCTCTATAAAATGAGGATAATATCACCTACCTTGAAGAGTTGTTGTAAGTATAATTAAAGTGTCTAGTGGAATACTTGACCTAAATAGAATTTATTATATTATTTTTCAGTTCTAAACAATCACTGCAAAAACTCAGATCACTTATACTAATAATGAACATCCTATCTTTTGAAAAATGCTATCTGAACTACATTACATGCAGATAGGCATGTAAGTTTAAAAATTCAATCTGATGCTATACACTTTATATCATCTTATAAATATCCACTGTATTTCCAATTAATAAAGAAAAATGTAAAAATCCATTCTGAAGAAATAACATTAAATAAGTCATATGCACACATGTTAAAGATCCTCACAAATAACTGTTTCTTCTCAAGCATACATGGTGTAGTAACTGTTAGGTATTTCACAGACCCAACTTATTTCAATCAAGAAACTACTTCTGAAGGCTGGAGTTCCTAGTCACTAACCTTAGAGGTTCAGCAGCTGCCCTAATGGTAGTTCCAAGAACTGAGACTCCCCTTTTCAGACAAGCAGCAGCATTTATGAAAGCTTTTAGAGCAATAATTGCTGATTTGTTAAAGATACCTAATAAAAAACCAAATCATCTTTTGAACTAATAAGAACTTTCTTGTAATAAGAATGTTTTAAGCTCAGAAAGAATGAACTTTCTTGTAATAAGAATATTTTAATGCTCAGAAAGAATCAAAATGTTTCCAAGTACCAAATTAGAATTAGAATTTTGGGGTAAGAATAGACTTTAATTAAGATCCCTGCTTCCCACCTACCCCCAGCAATTTAACAAAGAGGAAACTGAAGCCAAGAGAGGCATTTCCCCAAGAAATATGGCTACCCAAGGGCAGAGACTGGAATAGATAGAATTCGAGAGATCTGACTTCCAGCCCAGTAAGTTTTGATTACAAGAGCAAGCTTTCAATTCTATTATAATAAAGGAATCATTTATGCATACCTGTTTTGACAAAAGAAAAAAACTTCTGAAGTATGTTTCAGTTATTACTTAATGGGCTGTCAATAAACTTTTAACCAATGTAAGGGAAGTCATGAGGACATTATTCTAAAAACTAAATAAGTATTGCCGGCTTTTCTGAATTTGAGGGACATTGAAAATTGCTATGACTGCTTCTAAGTCATTTTTAAAAAGGTTCTAAAACAAAGCAAACAAGCAAATCAACAAACTTAGGTTGGGAGAACTGATGATTATCTGCCACCAAGTGCAGGAACCCTTTCTAGAACATTCTGACAACTGACCAACCAGCTGTTTGAATGCATCCAGGGATAAGGAGCATTTTCAAGAGAGTGTAGGTCATCTCCATTATCACACAGCTTAGTTACAAATGTATTCTAAATGAACCTGAACTAGCTTCACTGTAGACTTCTACCCATTAGAACAAGTTCTGCTCTCTGAAACAATACTGAATTTTTCTGTATTTCATGTTCAGCATTTCAAATATTTATAGTGATCAGTCTAACAGTCTCCCTTTCTCCCCTTCTTGACAAATAAATCCAGAATATTTAAAAGTACCTGAAAATAACTGATACAAATCATATTCAGCTCCATTCAGTTCAACAAAGGTTTATCAAGTCCCAGGTGTGGTGCTAGGTTCTGGGAGTACAAAGAGAAATGAGACATAATCCTTGCCCTGGAGGAGCTTACAATATAGTGGGGGAGAATAGCCTATATAGAGATAATTTTAATCTAATAACAGCAACTGCTAAAACAGAGTCTGCTCACTAATAGTTACATAAAAGATTAGAGAACAAGGAAAGGATCAGTGAAGGATATAGAGAGTACCTACAACAGTGAGCATTGTGTCAAGGTCATAAATTTGGATCCACATTCTAGACTGAAAATTCTATATACAATGCTAAATAATAGCTCAATCTAAACAAAATATAATGATTCTTAGTAATCATATGGAGAAGATAATGGACTGGAAATATCAAAATACATATTCATATTAGAGACAAGTACACAGTTAGGCAATATATATTTGCTAAAATAAAATAAATTTTTTCAAAGTAGATCTTAAAATCAATGGCATTGATTCATAAAGGAAAACACTAGTTTACTGATTTCCAGTTTGAAGAGCATAGTAGTATATGCTAGAAGGAAGTTATCTGGTATGACATCCAAGAAAGCACTCTTCTCATTCCATAACATTTTTTCCCCGTGAATGTTCAAAGAATTAAAACATGAATGGTGAGGATTTCCAAAACAGTGGCAATTACAATTTATTGTTGACATATTAATATTTTCCTTGACCAATAAACCCATTGAAGATGGAATTTGGTTGAATAATACTTAAAGTGAAATAGCTTAGATCTCTTGAGTATCAGAGCTGAATTTTATTAAAGCTGCCATCTCTAAATTATTTTGAACTGTTACATGTAAGAAATAAGACTAAAATTTCCTCTGACCATATAATCTTGCATAAGACCAAAGTCTTATGCAACTTACTCTGTATTTTCCTTTAAACTAATAGCATTTATTAATGGTAAAAGCATGTTCAACACTTCAGAACATCTTTACAACATATATAAACATAATCCCCCTATTTTTGTATTTAAATGTTTAATACATTTAATCAACAACTGTCTATGATTAATAGTAATTTTGTTTCTACAAAGTTCTTGATATTGGGATTGTTTTTTCAATGGGAACAAGGGAACAGATAAATGTGAGAATGTTTATTTGTTTCACGTTTATTTTTTAGAACATTTGGTCATTTTTTAATTTCTTTGTTACAAGAGGACTTTGCTTGTCCACACCTGATTGTTCATGGTTCACGGAACAGCATTTTTGCTAAAGCAGTAAACACCATGGGGGGTGATTAGGACGAAAGTAGAGGGGGAGCATTTTAGAACCACCTGAAGAGGTTTCCCAAACAGTATCTCACCACTGCCACAGCTACAGAAAGCCATTGCTTTAGAGGTGCACTGCAGACCTAATAACAAGATTGAAATCAAGGGTTTACCTGGAACTGATTTGGAAGCGATTGTCCAGACAGGCTGCTAAAAAGGATTTACAAAAAAGAGTAATGAGGACGACACGCAGAGTTTCCCAAGACATCTATGTCAGGTTCCCAGCTAGACCTGTGGTAAGGCAAGAAACCAAAGGAGGAAATCATTTCTGTTACATCTGTGCATAAGCAGTGCACTTTTAAATGCTTACCTCCGATATTCTGAATTATTATGGTGCCTGCCACCACCATCTATAAAAGAACAAATGTATTCATAAGATGAAAGGGAAAAAATTAAAGGATCAGTATTTTATTAAAATCCAATAACTATTACTAAAAAACAGATGCAGAAGTCGAGAGAAGAGAAATTGGAAAGAATAAATTTTGCCAGCCATTTGTAATACATAAAACTAATAATCATCACATAAAAAGCTGTTCTTTAACAGTTCCATGGTTACTATAAAGAATACTTTTTGAAAGTTTTCTTGGCAGTCATTTTTAACAGTTAAAAGTACTAAAAAGCTAGTAATCAGTGATTATCAAAGTACCCCAAAATTGAAATTGAATCTATCTGGTCTCATTCCCCCCTATTTACTGGTTTTACCACGTTGCTTCAGTAGGTAGACTGAGACAGCTTAAGGTGTACTGTGCCAATGGTGTACTGCATAAAGAAATAAATGATACAGTCTTCTGAGTATACCAGCTTGGTATAAATCAAGCCTTTGAACATTTCTGTCTCAGGGATTAATAATCTAGAGCAGAAAACTTTAAAGCCCACATATTCTCAAATCTGAAAATTTAGCAAAATGTTTCAAACTCAAAATATGAAGTAGGCTGAGTATAAGACACCACATGGTAAATCCTATAAATATAGTATTGGTGAACTTCTCCCTTTTCAAAATGGGGGAGCTGGTACTCAGCTCTGGCCAGTTGCTGGCATGTGAGACTGTGGCTCCAGTGGATTCAGAAATTGAATTTTTTTCAAAATTTTCTAACTCTTAGTTGGCAATTGTTGGTTAAAAAGAAAAAGATCTGAGCCAAACAAAATATGCTTGAGGACTAAGTTCAGCCTGCAGGCTATAAGAGTCTGATCTTTGATGAGATTCCTTGGAAACTCAAGACAGCACTTTAACCATTCTTGGTAATGAGATGTCGTCAGAGGAAAGAGACATTCTGCTTCCCCCGGGCCCTTTGATCACTCAAATCTTGGTGGATCTACACCCACAATGAATGTTTAGAGCTGAATAGCTATCTAGGATCATTCAGTCCTACAAGGACTGGGAACAGATCACCCTTCAGACCCACTGCTACTAGGGATTCCATCAGCGGCACAGCATTTGCCTGTCCTGCAAACAGTCTAAGTTATTGAGACCTTGAAGTATGCAGAACAGGACGAATGACAGGAAAATCTGGTAAGATTTCCTTGAAGATATGGTAACCGCCTCTCTGACATTTTCTAGAAAAAATATCATCCCATTTAAAAATTAGTTCCAAAATGTCAGTTATTTATGAAAAGACTATTTTGAAATTTTGGACACTATCTTTCGCATGCAATTGGTACCTGCTGTCAGTCATGCGTGAAAATTGAATTTCTTTTCTGTTAATATGTTGCAAAAGGCAATAATAGCAACTTAATGATGATCACCTTTCTCTTTGGGGGCTGAACTTAAGCATTCAGGACCTACAAAGTCAGTCTACCTACCAATCTATCTGCCTTCAGCGCCTTGCACAGTGCATTACATATGGTTTTTGCTCAAGAAACATTTGTTTGGTGAATAAATAAATCAAGGTATAAATAATTTTTAAAACGTTCCTTAGAAGAGTTCAAAGAACATTAAAAATATTTCTTTAATCCTCAGAACAATGTTATCCTGTCGCATATCACATCCATATCCATATCGGGAAAGAAGGAAATAGGAAAGTTTCAACCCAATTGTGGAAGTGAAGAGGAAATATAAAAAAAATCAAACAAACAAAAATAACTCCTCATTTAGAGTATCCCCTGTGTACCTGCCTACTAAGTACCAGGTGTGCACATTAAAATGATAATGAACTATCTAGTTTAGGAAAGGGGACTCTCAGCAATCCATGCTCCTCTTTTAGACCAGCTGTTACACAACGAATGCAGGAAATACTAGTGTGAAATAACGGTGATGATGCTTAAGAGTCATGTTATAGATCATATTAAATTAATTGGAGAGTTTTCTTGTATAAATAACATTTCCTTCTTCCTTGGTTAAATGAATGCAGGAAATTGATCATGATTATACCAAACATTCTTTCTGATCTTCAGGAAAGAGTAATTGTTACTAGGGATATTAACAAAACCCTTTACCCTCAAGTAACTATTTTCCATTTTGTTCAACTTTCAGGAATTAAGATAAGGCCCAAAACAGGAGGCTACATAGTATAATGAAAATACTCCCTTTTGCACTTTTAAAACAAAGTCAATTTGAATGTAAATAAAAGCGTTTTCCCCCATTACATATCTTTTTCCTCCCAAACTCTATTCTTAGAAATTAGTTTAGCCATCTACAAATACAGCATCCTGTTAGATTAAAAACAAAATAAACAAGCAAAAACCACAAACAACATATTTAAAAATGAAAAGAAAAAGGCCTGTTTGGAAAAAAATTGCAAAGTTTTTAGAAGTATGACAGCTCTTCAGAAACAGAAAAGTACCACAGCACTAATAATATTTAAATCCTGATCACCTGTGGAAGAAGACAGTGTTTCCCCACCTCTTAAATTATTGATTGCCCAATAAATACTGCTGTTATTTCTTTTATTCTGAGGAGGAAAAGCAGTAGATTTAGAGTCTAGAGTCCTACCGTATAATACTGGCTTTCAGTAACTGTGGAAAAATGGGCCCCTCCCTTCCTTTGGGCCTTAATTTCCTCACCTATAAATGAGGGGATAGCTAGATATCTTTCAACACTGTTCAGCTCTTAAATGATATGATCTTCTAATGATCAGTTTTGTAAATAGTCATGCTCTAATTTTAATACCGTGCTTCTTTCTTCTTCTGTCTTTATGAGGATTTGCTCAGAGAATATAATCAAGGTTAATAATGAAAACTTAAAACAGGCCATTGTTACTATTTTAAAATTAGTCAAGTGATTGCTCTCATTAGGATCAAAAGTACTAAAAGACGTAAATGTTGAATTAAATTTATTGATGCATTTTTAGGAAGGGAGTGTAGAGAGATTTCTTCTCTTTCTCTTCCTGCTCCCATTATTGTCTTTCTTCAGTTTAGTTTCCTTTTATTCACCTCATTTCTTTCTCTCATCTATACTTGTCTCTTTCAACTGGAACAGAAGGAAATATGCCTCTTTGGATTCTGGACATAGTGAGAAGGAAAAAAAAAATTACCTTTCCAGGTAATCCAAACGCAAAGAGTCCCAGATCTTCATAAGATGTCACAGCTGTTAAGAGAAATGATAATTTTCACTTTTACACAAAACTATATGTGCACCAGGACATATTCCACTACTACCTTAGAGATACTAGATGGTCAAATTAAATTTAAAACAGAAGTAACCACTTTCTGGGAAACTTTTGAAGACTTATGGTCTGTCAGGAAAGAGTCCTCTTAGAATAAATCACAAGGTTGTCTACCAACCACCCAGGCTGCATTACTTCAAATGAAATAATTACTGAGGAACAACTCCACTTCACTAAACAGTACTTGCATACTACATTTTCCAAACGTAAGTTTTTGTTGGCAATGGTTTATGAAAATTGCATATGTAAATAAAGTTAGATAAAGTATGGAAGTTGTATCATATTTTTACAGACAATCGCTTTTCCAGCTACCTGAAATGATGATAATGTGTTCATGATAGAAGAAATACCCCTATCCCCCAATTAGTAGGGCATACGTCTTCTTTTTCATCATAAAAGAGTATAATGTTATATTTTTATTCCATATGTTCAAGAAATATGGTTACAGAAAAGATGAAAATTAAATGGCTTATAGAAGAACTAAATTTGTCCTAAGCCCATATAGCCTCATGTTCTAACTAGCGATACCACTGGTAAAAATAAGAGAAGTAAAAACATTTGTGTAATTCTATTGCTTGAAAAATACTTAACCTTATAGTCCTTACACTAAAAAGAAGCAGATTAGCAGATATTAAGAAGTAGTACAGCCACACACATCTCCTATTGAGTCAAAGATATGGCTTATCATTTCTTAAAGGAAGTTTTAATATATTGGGACTAAAAATATACACGGGTTTTCTTTAAACTGCCACTAAACAAAAAACTCCTCTATACTTTCATAAACAAAGACTGCCAAATATGTAAAAATAAGCTTTTAAAAAATTGTATATGGTCTTTACATGGTATAACAACAAAGCCAAAAAGAAAACACTAAAATCCTGAAAAAATAAGTTTTAATAATTAAGAAAAATATTAATTATTTTTTTGCTAAGTATACATTTAAATTTTTAACTTTATTATCAGGGTTGATCAAAGAATTTAGAAACTTTTTGGATTTTACAGCTATTTTTAAAAATGTATTTACATACTACTAAACACAGTGGACAAGGACATTTTAGTTTTGAATTTGGGACACAATGTCATTTTAAGTAGGAAACTTTATGCTTTAACAAGGAAAGACTTCAATAATAATCTTACAAGGGCAGATTTTAGCTATACAGTTGACCTTTGAACAATGCAGAGGTTGACCTCTGAGCAGTCAAAATTCTGTGTATAACTTTTGATTCCCCCAAAACTTAACTATTAATAGCCTACTGTTGATCAGAAGTCTTATTGATAACATAAATAGTCAACACATATTTTGTATATGTATTATATATTGTATTCTTACAATAAAGTAATTTAGAGAAAAAAAATATTAAGAAAATCATAAGGAAGAATAAATACATTTATAGTACTGTATTATATTTATCAATACTATAAGTTCATGCCATCTGTTTCCAAGATGAATCATCTGTTAGTACCTATGTCAATACTATCATATATGATACAAAACACTATAGATGATACATGTATTATTAACACCAGGCTTCAAATTTGAAAAAATAATTTGAAAAAGAAATTCATATTTCCATGTATAACAATTCATGCACTGATAAACAAAGTAGCAGCAATATGATTGCTTTATGGTAGCTTGTGTAATTGATAAAATTGTTTCACAGTTGTGAAAAAATCTGCGAAAAAATTTTCCAATATATTTACTGAAAAAAAACTACATATAAATGGACCGCATAGTTCAAACCCATGTTGCTCAGGGGTCAACTGTATTTTAGGACATAAAATTAAAAAGCAGAATTACAAAACTAAGAACTGAAATTTTTTCCTTCTATGGGAAATGCCAACATTCTTTTTTTTTTTTTCAAATAAACATATTCTAAAGTGAATGTCATCACAAAACTTAATATTTTAATCGGTAAATTTTTACTAGTTTTAATATTTCTAAACATAATTGAGTGTTAATGTTACATAGGAGCACAATTCCTTATGTTTAACATTCCAAAGCCTTGGCATATATATTAAAAACTAGAAAATTTTCTAAATGTTAGCTTCTATCGAAGTCAACATTGAGAAGGTAATTTTGTTATATATTACATATGTGTGAACCAAGGCCCCAGAAGGTCTCTGGGTCACTATAAGACATGAGATTAAAACAATATCATTGTTCACGTCTCTTTTATGTTAATGTTAACTGTGTCTATTCTTTCTTAAGAAAAACTTTCCTTCCAAGAATTTCAAGCAAGGAGACTTTTCAGTGTTACATGTGAAAATATATCAAATAATTTGCTTTTTTTTTTAATTTAATTTAGTTTTATATATTTTATTTTTATCGATACACAATATTATATTAGTTTCAGGTACATAATATAGTGATTTACATTTTTGTACATTACAAAATGATCACTATTATAAGTCTAGTTGCCATCTGTCACCATACGAAGTTATAACTATATTATTGACTATATTCCCTATGCTGTACTTACAACCTTGTGACTTATTTCTTTTATAACTACAAGTTCATACCTCTTAATCCACCTTCACCTGTTTCTCTCATCCTCCCCTCTGGCAACCACCAGTTTGTTCTCTGTATCTATGAGCCTATTTCTGTTCTGTTCAAAAAACTTGCTTTTAAAATGACCCATTTTGCATTGGTTTCTCAGTTGGTGAGCAAATTATCAAGATAATACTCATCAAAAAGTTTAACTAGGGTTTATTTTTAAATAGAATAGAGCAAGTACAGATTATATATTTAGTAAACATGAAAAGCAAATAACTTTCCCACAAGCAAAAATTAGGATGTTAAAAGATTCCAAAAAGAATTGGTATTTAAATTAGTTAAATTTACAGAAATTATTTACTTGTAATTTTAAAATTAGAACACAACCTTTATTATTCCAGAAAATATAATCAAACCAACAGCATAATAGAGGTAGTTGTAATTCCAACTTCTGACAAATAGTGGTATACATTTTAGCAACCTCTAATTGTTCTCTATTACTTTCTAGTTTCATAAAAGTATTTCAAGATACAGCACAGTTCCAATTCAGAGTGAAAAAGGCTTAGATTTTTAAGTGGACACTGAGTACAGTGTTCAAATTCTAACTCTGTCTTTCAAGTCAGCATATCTGGCTCGTCTTCCAGTTCTGTCACTGTCATATTTCTTTTATGTTGCAAAAAGAGAAGCACTTTTCCATATCTGAGACATCATGAATATGAATAATGGCTTCTGGCTTAACATTGAGGCTTTACTAAAAACATGTACACAGTCGGCCAAATGCTTTATCTCCACGTATTCGCTTTTTAATGGTTTTCTGGATCATCTAAACATAAACTGAAACAACACTAGTGAAATTCTTTTAAAGTTCTATCATTTGGGTAATTAAGATGCTGGGAACAATATAAACTGGTACTGATTTTTGGAATGCAATCTGAACAGTGAACTTTTAAAATATTTATAAGTTTTGACCACTAAGAGCTTCCATCTTAAGAAATGACAAAAATCAGAGAAATCATTATATGCAAAGATACTCATCATGCATTATTTACACTGAAAATAAAAAATTACCTAGGGCTCTACAATGGTAAAGTAGTTAAGTAAATTATGGTAAGTATACCTGATTGAATAATATGTAGCCATTAAAAACTGTGTTTATAATAACATGGAAAATGTCAATATTAAGTAAAAAAACAGAATTCGAATATGATCCATAAAGCAAAACACAAAAAGAGTGGAATGAATTATAAACAAGTGGTTGTGTTTCTTCCTTTTTTTGAGGGAGAGGAATTTCAAATATTCTGTAATTACTATAATGGCATGCTTAAACTTTACTTTTTAAAAAACATATTTGAATAGTTCTGTTTCCTCCAGCTAATATCTGATAAGGTTTATTTAAGCTGCAGTTTTTAATTTCTCTGGTGTTTAATAATTTAAGTGTCACTTTGTCTACTAATAAGGGATATTTTTTCTGTTCTTTCATATGATCAATGTTTTAATATCTTATTTATAAAGTGAAAGAGGTTTTGAGAGCTATCAAAATAAGATGTGGTGATGATCAGTCACATTAATAACACATTCCCATAGAATAGGAATAACATTAATTTTGAAAATTGTGAAATTAATTTAGTCTTTTATAGGAATTCATACGAGCAGTACTTGGCACAATCCTCCTGAAATAACTGAAAGCAGTCATAAGCGATCTATTTTAGGAAATTATTTTTGATATTAAAGAAATCAATATTATGTTTTTGAGGGAAAAGAATGGCTGTAAAACTTAATGAAATAAATTGGGGAAAATTTTCATCTTTAATGTACCATCAAGGCACATATTAGTGCTATTTTGGCTAGACCAAGACCGTGGCCTCCACAGGAATCATTTGGAAAGCTGCTTCCCATGAAGCAGTGGAATATTTCCAGCTAGTTACTCCAGTGTTCTGTCTGCTTTGCATTTTTTCCTCAATGAAATGGACAATTAATAAACTCTGGTTACAGTACAAAGCCCAAGTTTCAGCAGCAGCAATATTATCTTTGGATCTGGATTGAGGGACAAGAGTTATTCAAAAACAGTTCAACTCTCAGAAAGTTGGCCATTTGGAATGTACCCTTATTATTTTGAAATATTTTTCTTTCTTGTGTTTTCCAGCACTTTCCTCTCACCATTTTTCTCCCTAATAGTGTCAAGCAGGTCCTTCACTTATTGAAAGTCTGCTATGCAATTACATTGCCACTGCTGACCTTTCTTAATATATGTTTAAGTGTCAGTTTACCAACTAAAAATAGTATGATTTTTGAGAACTCAATGCAGTAAAAGAAAATAGAATGCTGGACTAGGAAGAATATTCTCCTTTCAAATGGCACAGAAGCTGTGCTATTGCACGCATAAGGAAAGCTCTGGGATCCCAATATACTGCTTGGCTCTGCAGTGAACAATATTTTCACAATCATATCCTATAAATGATATTAATTAATTTTTGACTTTTAGACTCAACTTACAGATAAAACATGAATGACTTACACATGAATACAAACAGAAAGTACATGTTGTCATCCTGACAATGTACGGGCACCTCAGAAAGACTGCGGGAAACAAAGAGAGGACAGGTGAAAGGAAGGAGCACTAAAATCATAAATGGAGAGAGTCGAGATACTGTCTAAGGCACATATAACAAAAATAAGGGTTCAAACGTATTATTTAGAGCTACAAAACAATCATTAAAATTAGAAGGGGAAGGAGACAGTGTATCCAAGCTAACTCTTCACTTCTCACAATGAGTGTCAACATATAATCTCTTAAACCAATAAATAAAAGTAGACTTAAGATGGTAACACCAAAAGGTAAAAACAAAAACTCTCGATGTTGTTAACTTTGGGAAACGGAACTAGAGGTGAGGAAGAATGGGCGGGAAATTGCTTCAAGACCTCCTGTGACAAGTGTGCACACATATATGCACATATGCACATATGTGTGTGACCACATATGATTTTTGATAAAAATAAAAAAGGTTAACTTAAAAATATGTTTAACTCTGCACAGACTCATACCCATCCTTTCCCTATAGCCCAATAACAAAAAGTTCCATTTCTGCTACAGGAAACACTTACTGTAATGTCAAGGCAAACTGTATGGAGTCACTGCATGAGCAGAGCACACACGTAATCTAGTCTACGGTTTCTCAACCTCACCACTACTGATATTTTCGGCCCGGATAATTCTTTGTAGTGGAGGGCTGTCCTGTGCATTGTAGGATGGTTAGCAGTATCCCTGGCTTTTACCTACTAGATGCCAGTAGCACTTCGCACCCCCCTATCCCTAGCTGTGACAACCAGAAATGCCTCCAGACATTGCCAAACGCACCTGGAGGAGCAAAATCAAGCTCAGCCGAGAACTACCCATTAGCCAGAAGGATGAGACAGGAGCACCAGTCCGCTGAAGATGGAGCCACATAATCAGTTCACTTAATTTAATTGTGGGACTACTGAACTATGTTCACTAATGAAAAGTGGAAAAAGAGATGAAAATATAGTTTGGACAGCTATCATTCCAAACAATAAGCAAATGCTCATAGCGGACGCTGACATGAAAAAGGAATCAACGCTCTTTCAGTCAGTTTCGGTTCTTGTGTGCTCTCACAGTGACAGCATCTTGCAGTGCTGACTGGTACTCACTGTGACCCTGAAATAATCCATTTCATATGTACTCAGACCAAGGCTGGGGTGAAAAAAAAAGGCTCTCGGTTTTATTGAGAAATGGTATGTTAGCTTCCAACACGTTGTATAAATGTTGAACACTCTATTTGGTAAACTATATAAGAAATTTTCAAAGGTAATTGTGACTGTACATAATTTTGCCTTGCATATTGATTTCATAATTTTAAAACAGAATCTCTCTGCAGCTGTAATACACCCATCCAGTCATCACCCAAGTCTCCAACTTATATTAAATACCCTCTATGTGGCAAGCACAGTTTGGGAGATGCTGAGAAAAAAAGGTTAATCATTTGAATGTACACTGAATTATCCAGGAATACAATTACCATGTAAATGTACATTTTGTTTTGTTTGGAACTTTGTCAAAAATTGTTCAGCATTTGGGAAAGTCACATTACCAACAGCAGTTACTTTGCTTTTGTTTCTCCCTTTATTTTACTGCACGGCATTACATTAAGTATAAACAGTGAATAGTTTCCTATGGCTGCTGTAACATATTATCACAAACTTGGTGGCTTAAGACACCAGAAATTTACTCCCTCACAGTTCTGGAGGCCCAGTTTCCCTGGGTTAAAATCACAGTGTCAGCAGGCAATGCTCCCTCAGAGAGTCTAGAGAGACTCTGTTCCTCACCTTGTCCAGCTTCTGGTGACAGCTAGCATGCCTTGATCTGAGGCCATATCACTCCTATCTCTGCCTCTGTGTCACAATGCCTTCCTCTCTTCTCTCTGAGATCTCCCTCCATGATACATGTGACTGTGTTTAGAGTCCACCAGGATAACCTCCCCATATCAAGTCTTTAACTTAACCATAACTGCGAAGTCCTTTTTTTGCCATCTAAGTTGACATTCACAGATTCCAGGGATTAGGAAATGGATATCTTTTCGGGGGCCAATATACACCCCACCACCAGTAGGTTACATACCTCTAGGAATTTCATTTCAGACAGTAAAGGGAGCATCTAGAATTTTTTTTTTTCATAAAAGTAAAGGGCTGTGATGGATTGTGCTGAGAATCACTATTCTAGAGAGTTTACGCAAAAACAACAACAACAACAACAACAACAACAACAAAATGCAGAGCATTAGGGCCATTTTACTCCTTATTTCCTCATCATCATTAAAAATTAAAATTCTTATAAAAATTGTAACCTTATTTTAGAAAGACAAATATAGGGGACTGTGTTCTTGTTCTCAGTAAGTTTTAAAAATGACCAAAATTCTCTTTGGAAGTAACAAAGTGGTGAATCTCAGTATCTACCTTGACTCTTCAACCACCTTAGTGCCTTCTCTCTGCCTCAACAAAAACTCCAAATTCCTTAGGAGTGACACCTGTCTATCTCTTTAGTTTCATTTTCTTCTCTGTACATTGTGCACGAATATAGTAAACTCTTTTTTGTACTTTGAGTAGAACATGCAGTATATACCTTTGTACCTTTGTATATGCTGGAGTATTCTCATTTGCTTGTCTGTTAGTCAAATTCCTTTTCAGCTTAGTCCTCCAGTAAAATTTACTGACCCTCAATCCCCAACTCAGACAACCAAATCGCTGCCTCCTCTGAACTATCACTGTACCTTACACATATTTAAATTATTACACTCATCACAATAGGTCATAAGTTATTTGCCTGTAAATTTGTCTCTCTTATTAGACTATATGTTTTTTCAGGGAAGGAAGTGATTCTTATTTATCTCTGTATTCTTAATAGATAAGAGTACTGAATGAATGAATGAATGAATGAACATCTATCCTGGGCTTTAGTTCTAGGACCTGTCTATCTAGATATACTACGAAGTCCATGTATACAAAACTGAACTCATTTTTATTTTGAACCAACACCTCCTGCTGTACTCTTGTCTCCATTAAGACACTATCAATAACTGAGCATCCCATGCCAGAAATCTGAGAGGTATCCTCAGACATCTCCTTCGCCTTTACTCTGCACATTCAGTCATCAGCTCCTCTCAATTATAACTTCCCCACATTCCTTAGCCTGTTTCTTTCTTTTATTCCCCTTGATCATGCCTTGTTTCAATCTCCCATTGTTTGATTCTTAGACTTTTGTAACAGCCAGGCCTGACTGCTACCGTACTCGGGTATTGTTAGTAAAAATTAGAGCTAAACAGACAAATGAGAAAGGCACTCCCTTTGGAAAGAAGGAATAGGATTTCCATCCTGAACACAATCCTGAGGGCAAGCATGGAGGTGGCTCTTAGATCTGCTGCTCAGTTGTTGTCCGGGAAATTCCCTTTGCTTCCCTTCTGTGCTAGATCCCGTTTCTTTAATACTCTCTAACTTTGTTAAATGGCATCTTTCACTGATTACTAAGCAAGGATGCCTGAGAGAGAATTTTTGAGTTCTTGCATGTATGAAAATGTCCTTATTCCACCTTCACATTCAAATGATAGTTTGGCTGGGTATAGAATTCTATATTGAAATCATTTTCCCCCAGAATTTTGAAGGTCATCTTCAGGCTAGTATGAGAGGAATGGAAGAGTGGCTACTGGAAAGGACTACAGGGAAAGCAGTGTTCTCACATGACTTAGGTTCTCATAGAGTAAGAAAGTGAAGGAAATGTTTAGAGAAGAGACAAACACACAGGAGTTTTGCTTCTGACTGACCAAAGTGGAAGGGTTTCCAGATTTGGGGAGAAATAGAAGATGAGGTCAGAATTTGGATGACAGAGCCATATAGGATGAGTCTGGGAAATGAAGGATAACCTAGGACTCCTGAAGTGACTGACAAAAATTGAAGTAAAAGGTATAATGTAACGAATCCAAATGATCTCAAGGCAAATAATGGTAATAATTAAGGAAATAGTGGAGACCGGGGACTAGGGAGTAGGGATTTGACCAGAAGCATGCAGAGTTCTAGAACTCTCATTCTCTCCAGGGGAGAGGGATGTGGAGGCCAGAGGAGGGGAGCTATGAGTTTATTCCCAGAGCACAAATGTTTTCCCAAAGAATTGCAATGAGCCAACTGTTTCATAGCGATGTGTGCAACATCTTGCAATCCTGAAGGGGTTTGCCCCAGTGAGAACTCAATAATAAAAGTACCTACCAAGGATCTGGCATTTCATATACATTATTTTATTTCATTCTCACAAACAATCCCACGAGGGAAGTATTATCATTACCACTTTATAGGGGACTAACTAAGGCTAGAGACCTTATATGCTACCTCAGCTCCCAGGAAACGTAGCCGAATTTCTAAAATAGCAGAAATTCATATGAAGAAGTCCTTTATTTTTATATAGATAAATATTTCTCTTCACCTTTAACTCCACATAAATGAATTATTTTGTCGAGATTTATAATAGCCCTTTCTCAATTCTATATAAGCATAATACTACTTTATGATAGTCCAACAAACTGAAAAGATAATTTAGTTACATTTTATTCTCTAGTATATTTTTTAATAGCCTACCTCCATAGAGAATTTTACAATGACTGAAGAAATTCAATCAACAGAAGGTGCATCAGTGTGTATGAAGAACCATGAAGAAGTTAGTTCATAGACCAAGTAAGCTACAAACATCAAAAAAAAAAAAAAAAGAAAGAGAAACAGCAATATTCACTTTATGTGCACCAAAGTTACAGAAAAGAACAACAGATAGTATCATAATTTTAAAGTTAAAAATAGATAAATTGAAGGAAAACAAATACTTAGTGTTACTTGGAAATATTCATAAGTTGAATATTTCTCCCAAGTAATTGAAATAAAAAATATTTAGTTATGAAGACATAATTGCCACATAACTAACATTAATCTTTTACTAGAATCCATAATGAAACAACCTATTAAGATGGCAGATAACTATTATAATTAAATAAAAATAATTTTTTCACAAAGAGCAAAATTTCAAAACATCATAAAAATTCCAGTGAAGTTTCAGGATTTACAAATATACTTCTTTTAATGCTATTATAGCTGAATTTGGGATGCTATTATGAACAACTTGTTACTTTGAGATTACTATTTGCATTGTTTCCTAGTATTTTTATCTGTCTGCATTTGCCCAAGCCCCTTGAAAACAGGGGCGTATGACTGTAAGGTGATGGCCAAAGGCATTAGCACAAATTACAGCTCTGAACTATGGATCTTAAATCAGCTCTGTGGAAAAATCACCAGATGACTTGTTAAAAACATATTCCTAAATCCCAACTTAGATTTTGGGACTTAGAATCCCTGAGGCTTAGAAATCTTCACTTATATATAAAAATCTGCAGGTGTGTCTGATGCACAGCGGATTTTAGGAAAATAGACTAAAGTTGTGGATATAGAACTATGTTATGAAGAGTCTTAAAACTCTCAAAAAATACCTTTGGCCATCTTTCACCTCTTTCAGACAGAATAATCCCATTTTTCTCTATTTTATGTACCTATTCTGGAAAGGTGTTCTCCTCAAGGAAATGATCATGCTAGGGGAAACATGATCAGAATGAACATCTGTCTACTGCTTCCCCACAAATATAAAATTTGGATTCCTTGAACTCCTTTCAGGTCCTTCCCCCAATATACTCTTACCCAGAAAGCTATGTTGTGTGTTGTGGAGAAAGACAGGCAAGAATGCTAGTTTCCTCCACCCATTCTGTTCTTGGATATTCCCTAATAGAATTGAGTCTATCTATCCTGGTCTTTTGTATTCTCCTGGCCTATATAATCTCCATTTCAACCACCCTACTGATAATAATGTATGCCCACTGGAAATTAGATTTGAGACATCTAATCCTGTGTGTGCATACGATCTCAAGGGGCTGCTTCATCAGATAAATCAATATAATGTTTTTACTCACCTGTCTGAATACACATGCTAAGCAGAAGATAAACTGAGAAAGAAGCCAGGAGAGCAACTATCAGCAGCAAGAAACTAAAATATAAAAGAGTACATAGTCAAACTCCCCTAAAAGTTTCTTTTTAATGTTATCTTATTACAACAATTTTTTTTTCACATTCAAATGTTCATAAGGACTTTGAGTAGTTGGATTAGTCATTAAAGTACTTTTCTGTATTTACTAAATTTTATTTAAATGAAAATATACTGCTTGCAAAATAAAAAAATCAGAAACAAACTTTATCTAAAAAAAATTTCCTACTTCAGCACTCTTTGCTGACTGCTGATTCAGCCATTCAGTGTTCTTACGGTATTTCCCTTTTATGACTTATTTTTCCTATGCTAAGTCTAAACAAAAGTTTTAGGTGTGAAATCTCATTGTATTCTCTCTACTTCCCCTCAACCCTCCCCTTAAAATGATGTGTATCTCTCTATCATGTCTTTATTTATGATATTGAATTAAGACGAAATTTCCCAGCATCTATTAAAAACACACAATCACCAATCCAACTCCCCTCCCCCCTCCCAAAATGGCAGTTAACATACTTCTAATGACACAACTTGAAAAATGTGCAAACAATGTGTTAATTGGGTTCCTCTCACTAACAGTGTGAAAAGAAACAACAGGCATAATGCTTCTTATTCTCAAGATGATAGTGACAGGACAAGCTTCTAGAAGCTATCCACAGTGGAGTGCCCCAACAGTAGAGTAAATTCTCTTTGTGGTTCACGTAATACTTGTTAATAAGTAGCAAAAGGAAAGGTGAAAGTATATTTGTCAGAAAACTGACGTCCAAGACATCACAAAATCACAGTTTGGTGTCACCATATGAAAACTGGGATGTGTGATATGATTCAGTGAGCACACCGTCAGCGGTATACATCTGCACACATCTGCATGTAAGACGCTGGAGTATAAAACATGGTTTTTCAAAGGGAACCATAAAATTAGTCCTATGATTATGTCTTACTTAAGGTGTCACATATAGTTTTGAAGTTTTAAAATTATAAAAGTTTCTGAATATATCTCATAATAAAAGCAGGCTGGGTTACTTAAGAGTTGGTTTGCTTATCAAGAAATTCAAAATAAAACTGAAAAAAAAAATGAGACTCTAGTTATTTCAAATTTCCTAGTAAAATAGGTCTGTGTCTACTAACAAAACAAACTCGATCATTCATTCTATTAACCATGGTGCTACATGCTAAAGATAAGGTCCAGTTCTAAAGGATTTCAGAGTTTAGTGGTGGAACTAATTTACAAACAAATCGTTATATTACATTATAATAAAAATGAATATACAAAGTACTATGGGAACATAGAAAAGCCAGGAATGTCTTTTACTTGGGGCAAATTGGCATATGAGCACAGTCTTGAAAGATAAAAGGAACAGGCACAGAACACATGTCTGGTCTCAGAAAGGAAACAAGACAGCAGGAGGAGAGTAGGAGATGGAGAGAAATGAAAAGATTATGTGCTTTACTTCCACTCATAAAATTGCTATTTATAAGGAATCTGCATGGTTGATAAATTTTGACTCACACTGGCCAACTTGACACAGCAAATAAGCCACTTCTTAAGGTTATGAACAAGTATGAATCAAGTTTCCATTCTTTAAAATTAGCCATACTTTTGGATAAAAAATGCGAATTATATAGCATCCCTACAAGCTACAGACTAGCAACAATAATAAGAATACCAGGAAAATGACAAAACCCAAGAAATGATTGAATTAGAAACTGTGGACACCAACTTCTGGAGCCTGTTTGCTTCTCATTGTACTATCAAAATGGAATGGGGCGTAAGTAATGGTAAAATAAGAAAAAACTCACCTAAATCCAAGGATACCAGTATGAGCCATAACATAAGCTAAACCAAGGATGCCACTTCCCATGATGGCATGCATCAAATTAAACACTGAGAAGCCAAATGAAACACCTGGGGATCCCTGTCTGTGAAGTTCCTGTAAGCACACAAATTTAATACTGTTAAATATTTGGATGGTGAAGTTTGTTTCATCAAGAAATGAAAGATTTTGAGACAATTCCCTGCAAACCACAGATATTGTGTGACACACTAGTCGTTCAGCCAGCACTGGTTTCCTTTCCTTTCCTTCTCACCTCTCTCTAGTGAAGCTCCAGGAACCTAGTTTCCTAGGAAAATCATCTCCACCAACACAAAAGCCAGGTAGGCTTTAGGAAGAGCCATGATTAACCTTGGGATGGCAAAACATGAAGATAGGGTAGGAATAGGGTGGGGACAGAGGAAGCAGATGGCCTCGGCTCATGTGATGACTGAAGAATTCCTGAGTCATCTTGGGGCTGCTGTACACAAGTGTTGCTCCCCAATTACTAGTACTGCAAAACCAATCTCTATTTATATACTCAATTAAGTCTGCCGAGCTGGAAGGAAGGTTAGGCATACACTACAAAGGATATTAGAAGCAATTCACATTGTTTTGGCGAGGATACCACTGAAAACACCCTCACCCAAAACAGCATTTAGGAACAGAGTCCTAGAAAATGTTATTACAGTCGGGGGCCTTGAGTTTAAAAAGCCAGTGCCTATTGCTCAGGCTTTAGGGTCAGGGAAGTGCTATGTACTTATTACCAAGCCGCCTCCATTCCTTCACTGTTAAGGATTTCTGAATTAAGATGTTTACAGGACCCCAATGACTAAGTCGAGAAAAGAAAAATCTTGTGACTCTTGCAAAAACCTCACAAGACTGGTGGGGGAAACAGGAAGCTGACAAACATACTAACAAACAGCAGTGAGCTCCTTAACCCTAGGGCTGCCCCTCTCGTCGGGTCCCCAGCTGCACCTGTTCCACCTCAGCCTGCACCTGTACGTTGGCTTTTATTCCTAGGGCAGGTTAGACTGCTATCACAGTCATGAACCCCGCCGGGTCGCATGTGAATCCTGGCTGCTGACTTTGGTCCCCCTGCCCCAAGCTTTCCCCCTCTTCCCGTGCCATCCCCCTTCTTTTCCCGGTCTCCTGTGGCAGGCAATTCAGGGAAGCCTGGTGACCTTGCCTTCAGCAAGCGGCGCCAACTTACGTTGCTTAGCAACGGGCTCAACTCTTCCGCCTCCGCCTCGTCCGGCCGCTGGGCAGAGACATACCAGCCCGGCTCGACGTTGGCGATCCCCCAGGGTACCTCCATGCTGCTCGCTGGCCGACGACCAGGTCCATCTGCGAGCTACTACCCTTCCCTCCCGTAGTTAGTGCGCCAGAGGCGGAGCAGTCAGCCTGGCCCTTCCGGGCTCCCGTAGCTCACCAGGGCCGGCAAGAAAAGAGGGCATTGACGTGGTCTGATGACGCTCGCCTCTCGGCGGCGAACAGTAATGATGTAATTCAGGGCCGTCCCAACCCACCAGCGACCCATTTCCGAGCTGCACCAGAGCATGAGGTGAGGGGCATGGTCGCGGAGCCAGCTGCAGAGCGACGCTACGAATTAGGGTGGTGACCTTGGTGAGGTTGGGGCCCGATGCCCTTGATTGTTCGAAGGAGCCGAGGGCCTGGTGACGGAACACGTCTGTCCCGAGCTGCTCTCCGCCTCGCGGTGCTTGGGCGCGGAAACGTGGCGAGGTCGCCCACCGTCCCGGGTGAGTGCGGGTCCAAGTGCTGGATAGTGAGGAATTTAATTTTTTCCAAGCTTTCTGGCAGATGCTTTAGCCACGTTTTACATGTGGGAAGTCGAGACTCAGACTTAGGTAATTTACCTAAGATCACACAGATGGTTAATTAATTGCTAGACCCATTTTGAACCCTGGCTGTGAAGTTTGAAATTTGCTTTACAGGATTCTGGGGAGGCCCTTTCCTCGTACAATTACTTCTTTGGCATTCTAGGAGGAAACTGAGTAACTGATACTCTTAATGACATATGTATATAACACTCAGTAAAGTCCTCGTCCTCAAAATACTGAAACCTCTAATTATAGGCAGGACTTCTCGCAATAAAGTATTCACTAAATTCAGTCATACCTGGGTTTTAATCCTTGCCCAAACACTTACCAGCAAGGAGACTGGGTGAGTTAATCTACTTCTGCACTTTAGTTTACTCATTTACAAAAATAAAGATGCGATACCACACGCCTCCCAGAATTTATAGTGTGTAAAGCATTTATCACAGCATCTGACACAATAAGCACCCATAAGAATATCCTAGTAAATTCTGCCATAAACATGACTATTTCATTTAGAGATGTCCTTTAACTCAAATTTCAGTTCCAACCCTAAATGCATTCTGTGGCAAATTGTGGAAAGGGAGGTCATTAAGTACAGGGAGGCTGATCACTAAGACCTCAACCTAGCAGCAGGTGGGTTGAAGGTGTAAATTTATTATGTACCACTATAAAAGTCATTCTGTCCTAGAAAAGATAGTATACTTCTCATACACCACTAAAAGTTTTAATTGCCAGCATTTAGCAGACTATGTAAAAACAATTTAGATTTTTATTCTTAAAACTTATTGTAAACATGTAAGTTGGTTTGTAGCTTTATGGGTTGTTTTTTTTTTTAACAATACTTTCTTTTAGGATCTTATGGAGGCCATTTGGATTAAGAAGACTTCTCAAAGTGGAAAGCTGTAGACTAACCGAATCAGAATCATTGATTCCACTAGCCTGGACATCACTGATACAGAAACTTAGCAGAGCACCTGGTATTTTCTTGTTGGATCAAAGAAAAAGATTTTCAACTATGCCTGAAATAGAAACAAGTCAGAGAAACTCTGACTTGTTTTCACCACCCTCTGATGTTCGAGGAATGACAAAACTTGATAGAACCGCTTTTAAAAAGACAGTCACTATCCCAGTGCTTAAAGTGAGGAAAGAAATTGTTAACAAATTGATGCGATCCCTTAAAAGGGCAGCACTACAGCGCCCAGGCATAAAACGTGTGATTGAAGATCCAGAAGATGAAGAAACTAGACTGATTATGTTGGATCCCTATAAAATGTTTACTGAGGATTCCTTTGAGAAAACAGAACTCAGTATTTTAAAGCAGCTTAATGTCAATCCACAGATATCTAAATATAATTTGGAACTAACTTATGAAAACTTTAAGTCAGAAGAAATCTTGAGAGCTGTGCTTCCTGAAGGTCAAGATGTGACTTCAGGGTTTAGCAGAGTTGGACATATTGCCCACCTGAATCTTCGAGATCACCAACTACCTTTTAAGTATTTAATTGGTAGGTGTATCCTAGAAAGTCAAACGCCGAGAAAGTAATTAGCAAGTTCTAATTTTAGTTTTTAAAATTATTTTTTAAATGCAAAATTGTAAAAGTACAAGACACTGTTTATTCATCCTTTAATTCATTCAACTAATTATGCTCTTTCTATATGTCAGGCACCATACTTTTTTAGTGCCCCTAGCCTTTTAGAAATAATTGTGTTTGTCATATTTCTAAAGCCCCAAGTTTGAACCTGGATTCTTTATTCTTTGGGAAAAGAAAGTAGAAAACTAATCACAATTGCACTTTCCTTATGTGAATATTTGATGTTCATGCATTCTCCAGATTAATCATTTTAATGTAGAATTATTGTCAGAACTTCTGGGAATTATTTTCAGCTTTAAAATATAGTACTCAGTATTTTGCATGGGTAGGATTTCAGAAATATTCTATTAATGCATTTCCTTTGTTTTTGATGAAAGGGGTTGATAATGCATAGTGATAACACAGTAAATACTTAAGCAAATCTTTATAATTATGACTGGGTGCAATGTCAGATCTAGGCTTTCCTATGAGTCATTGCCTATCCTCAGACATCCCTTTTGTCATTCTTACTTTATAAACTCTCATAAAGGGGCACTCATAGATTAAAAGTGAAATATTTTCATACAGTGGTATTTTTAAAACTTTTACTATAAACTTTCAGAATTTTTTTTTTAATCCTCATTTCAAACTAACTTCTATACCTTAAAACTTGAGTTCTGGTACCTGAAGCAGAACAGGATAAGAACAATGATCGACTGGAATTTATTGATATCATATTCAAAATCAGGTATCAGAAATAAATTAAACAAATTCTGATTGTATTTTAGCATATTTGTATTATTGAGTACTCTCTACTAACTTACATATCAAGTTATCTCTATGCAGTGAATAGCATATAGATTCTTACAAATTTTTTAACTGCTGACAAAGTACACTTTGATTAAAGGGCATCAATATACCTACCATTTCTGGTATATTTTATTATCTTTGTAATTTTTTTCTGGTGTGGCAAATTTTTGACAGAAACAATTTAAGTAAATGAACTTTTAATTTTGATAAGACTAAAGAATTTATGTTTCCTATATTTGAAAGCATTATTTTGCTGGTATATCCTTCCATAGTGTTACCAGTTCCCTATGGTCTGCCTTTTTGCTTATTGGTATATTCATGGAAAAATAGTAGGTAGACCTAAACTCAAAATTGTTTCCTTAATAATGTACCTATACATTTTCTGTGTGTATGTATTGGAGGCTCATGCATTAAATTTAGTAATCTTGAATTTTGAGAATTGCATACCACTTTACACACACTAGATGCAGTTTTTATCAATGAACCAAAATACAGTTCATTTCCATTTCATATTTGCATTTTCAGTTTTTATTTTGTAATCATTAGGCAATATTTGTTATGAATGATCATCTTTTAGGTCAAGTTATGATTGACAAGAATCCAGGAATCACCTCAGCAGTAAATAAAATCAATAATATTGATAATACGTACCGAAATTTCCAAATGGAAGTACTATCTGGGGAGGAGAACATGATGACCAAGGTATGGAGTATTTTATTGTCTCCTAGAAAGTTATATTTCAAGATTAATGTTTAGAATCAGAATAGATGACAAAGATTGAAATATTTTTAATACCCAGTATTGACTATGTAAGAATGTGAACACTTACATATGTTATAGATGAGAATGCAAATTTAATTCATTAAGGAAGAGTGTATGGTAATTGCAATTTTGAATGAGTGTATCCTTTGACCTAGCATCCCACTTATAGGAAGACATTATCTCAAGGATATAATTAAATAAATTGTAATGATGTATATATTAGGTTCTTCAATATTTTAAAAATAAAATAAATAAAAGAATGGAAAAAACCTAAATGTTCATCAGTAGAGAACTGATTAAATTCTAGTATAATAATAAAATGGAATAGTCCATCATAAAAGGTTATTTAGCTCCATTCTTATTAAAATAAATTGCCCATTGACAGGTTAAGTGACAAAAAACCAAGCTGTAGAACACAGTTCAATTTTAACTAAATATCTATGTAAATATGTACATATATTAGAATATTAACAGTGGGCCCATTTTTATTTGCTATAGTTATTGGTGACCTTTGTTATCATTATACTTTTCTACTGAACACATATTTCTTTTATAAGAAAAAACTATCTTTCATAAGAAAAAATAAAATTTTCTTTGAAAATTATTTCAAAGAAAAAATATGTAGGAACAGATTCCTAGTATAAAATACTTTCTCATCCTCCACCCCCAAAATCCTCTGGAGTGCTGGATATAATAAACTTTTTTTAAGCCAGAATTCTTAGATTATCATTTATTAACATTTTGAGAAATTTTGTACCCAACCTAAAAAATAGACTAAACTCTCTCTATAACTTGACAAAAGTTTTAATAACAAAGGCCACTCTTAAATGTTAGATGTATCTTTTAAATAGAACTTTATAAAACTTGGGACAGAGTATATGCAAAGTAATGATTTTTTAAGATTCTAGGCCACATAGACCTAAATGAATATTATTTTATTATTTCTCCATAATTTAATAGTATCAGAATATTAAAATACCATTTACTACCCACACTAACTTATTAGGCCCTGAACTAAATGCCTGGAATGTAACAAATTCTAAGATGCCCACAAGATAATGGTTTTTATTAATATTCTCTTTATGTAGATGAAGTAACAAGGAATGACTGAGCAGGGTATTTGGAGCCAGGCTTCTAACTCCAGAGTCCATGCATGGTCTTTCCCTATATACCAGACTCCACTGCCTACTGCTTGTATAAAATGTATGAGGTCTGTCATGGCAAGTAAGACTTGAATGTGAATTTTTGGTAATAACAGTGCTTATCTCAACTGACATTAAGGTATACCCTGATTAAACATGATGCATGTTCACTAGGCACTGATCCTTAGGGTAACAGGTAACATCATTCTTCTCAGAAAGATCTAAAAGTTCTGAGAAACTTCTGTAATTTTATAAATGCCTTGTATTTGATTTCCTAAGTCAATAAAGTTTGTTCTTAGGACATGTTTTATACCTAATATTGATACCATAATATTAATTAGCTGAAATTGATGTGGAGGGAGAGAGATAGCAAAGACAGCATAAGTAAAACTAGAGGGTACTTGGCATTTAATTTTAAAAATAGATCTGTGCTTCACATTTAAAACCTTAAAAGGGGAGTAGAAAGATTTCAGGAAAAGCATTCACATACTTAAATCTTCCAGGTTATATACCCAAAAATGCTTTCAGTTGGCAGAATCATGGAAACATTCCTAACTCTGGAACCTTAATAATATGGCCAGAGTGTCTAATGGGGTTGAAAGAAAAAAAAATATGTACCAAGTGAGAATTAACGTCCATTGAAAGCAGAATATATAAGATATAGCTCTATAGGATTTATAGAACTTTCTGACCTTTGATTCTTTGTAAGTTAAAATTGGGAAAGGAAAAAATAGGAGAATGATTTGTTCTATACATTGGCTCTACACTTATAGACATGAAACTTGCAAAGTCCACGTTACTGTCTAAAAAACATAGCAAAATATTTGAAAATTGACACATGACACATCTATCACGCCTCCCTCTTATGAACTGAAAGCTAAATAAGGAGGGAAGCTTGTTTGCTGTGTGGAAGTGCTGTCTGCAGCTTAGCTATACACCACGAAGATACATGTGGTCTGTTGTTTTAAATGTTGGGATTTTTCCTCTCTATCTGGTCACATAGAGTATAATTAAGCCAGTAAACTGGCCTATCTGAAAAATTCCTCATATGATTTGGGAACCACTTTATGACCCTTTAGGATGATATAGAGAGCTATTTGGCTTTGAAGAGATGACTTCTCATGAAAAAGGCCAATGCAGGATATTAACTGGCCTAAAGTAAAGCATAAATACCAGAATTCTAATTAAAATGCCTTTAAATGTATTGTTATTTGCTCTTAATAGTAATAAATTGAAGTATGTCTATGTGTGTGGGTGCAGCTCTCCATAATCAGTGGCTGAAATTTAAGACTAAGCTCATTGACCAAAAGTATAATACCTTTTTCAGGTTCGAGAAAACAACTACACCTATGAATTTGATTTTTCAAAAGTCTACTGGAATCCTCGTCTCTCTACAGAACACAGCCGTATCACAGAACTTCTCAAACCTGGGGATGTCCTATTTGATGTTTTTGCTGGGGTTGGGCCCTTTGCCATTCCTGTAGCAAAGAAAAACTGCACTGTATTTGCCAATGATCTCAATCCTGAATCCCATAAATGGCTACTGCACAACTGTAAGTTAAATAAAGTGGACCGAAAGGTAAAAGTCTTTAACTTGGATGGGAAAGACTTCATCCAAGGACCAGTCAGAGAAGAGTTAATGCAACAGCTGGGACCACTGTCAGAAGGAAGAAAACACTCTGTGCACATTGTCATGAACTTGCCAGCGAAGGCCATTGAGTTTCTTGGTGCTTTCAAATCACTTTTAGATGAGCAGCCATGCAGCAGTGAGCTCCTGCCCATGGTGCACTGTTACAGCTTTTCCAAAGATGCTAACCCTGCTAAGGATGTTCAGCAACAAGCTGAAGCTGCATTAGGTCTTTCCTTGGATGCATGCAGTTCAGTTCACCTTGTAAGAAATGTTGCCCCTAACAAGGAAATGTTATGCATCACCTTTAGGATTCCTGCTGCTATACTCTACAAGAACCAGACCGTAAATCTAGGTAAGAAATTTATGGGAAATTAAATGTAAATTATAATCCCTTTCATGTAGCTTTCTTAGGCTATACGTATATTTTGTTATTAAATTTGGAAGAAGTTAAACTAATTCTAGTTAGATATTTCAGTTTAAGATCCCTTGCCATTTGTGACTACTTTCTCTGAATTTTACAATTTTAGTATGATACACTATTCAGCCTAGTAGAAGGCTATTTCATTAAAATAATAAATCCACGGGAATGTTACTATTTCATGTATAAGTTGAATAGAATAAAATTTTTAAATGCCTATATTATTTACTTTTAAAAGTATTTTCAAATGTTAAGCATCTTATCTAATATAGATTTTCTGGATTTGTTACAGAGAATCATGAAGATCCACCTCTCAAACGCCAGAGGACAGATAAAGCCTTTTCAGAAGACAAAACACAGATTGCTTAAATCACTTAACTGGAAATGTCTTCTCTATCTCCCCATTAGATTATTATGTAGTGAAATATGATTTTTATGATTTCATAAAATCTTAGCATTCAGTTTCTATAGTATTGAACTGTTATATTTTATCCTTGCTGTCTGATAAATTGAGGATTATCAAATTAAAATTTAAATGAAATAAGCTTCTTAAACATTTTTATCTAAGTTATAACATTAATTTTATAATCTAAATTATAACTAATTTTTTAATTAAATATGTCTGTCTCTTGGGAAAATGGTTTTTGAAGGTACAGTAATTGTGTGCTAACTAGGAAAGCACTAATCACTTAGTGGTTATCCTTAGCTGAAGAATATAGCTAAGTTTTGTATAAATACTCTTATACTATCACTATGAAAGTAATAAACATTAGATTTAGATCAGGAATAGGCAAACCACGGCTGGCAGACCAAATCTGGCCCACCACTTGTTTTTGCATGGCAAATTGAGAATGGTTCTTACATTTTCAAATGATTTATAAAGAATCAAAATAATAACATTTTGTGATGTGAAATTTGACTTTCAGTGTCCATAAAGTTTTGCTGAAATATACCATGCTCATTTGTTTACTGTCTATGCCTGCTTTCATGGCATAACAGGAGAGTTGAGTAGTTGTAACACAGATAGGATGTGATTCTCATCTCTCATCTCTTCATACTGCTGCTCAACACACTACAAATACCAGCAATAATTCAACAGTATTTTGAGTACGGTTTTGAGTATATCATCACAAAGCTATCACTGGTATATACTCATCATTTCAAAACAAGAAAAATGGATTTCTAATGTACTTTTAAGGTATAATAAAGTGTGAATTATTTTGATGTAAAATCAGATGACAAAGCATCTATACCTGAGCTAAAACACAGTATACATTGTATTACCAAAGGAAGCACTCATCACTATTTCCAACTCAAAGGCAAGCAACTGTCAGAAAAATTAGAAATTTAAACTAGAAATGTCACAGCAGAATTTCTTTACAAAATAAAAAATGAAAACGAGCCTGCAACCAAAGTAAGTCTCCAAATGACTCTTGTAAACCAAGCATGAAAACCCATTTGCTAATGGTGAATTGTGTTTAAATGCAGCAGCCAAAGAAATGTGTCCAGAGAAAGTAAACTTTTAAGACTATTGGCCTTTGGCAAGAACAATTGCTCAAAGATTTGAGAACATTGGGAGCAATGTCAATAGTCAAAAAGGTAAACGAGTCCAAGTGGTTCTTTGACACTTGATGAGTTGATAGATATTATAATATTGCTCAGTTCTTATTTATTTGAGGCATCAAAGCTGAGTTTGAAGTTATTGAAGAGTTAGCCCCTGAATACTCTGCAATAGAACAACTACAAGTGAATAATTTCAAAGGAGTTGAGAAAACACTACTAATTCTGTACAACCTGAAGTAGAATCTGCTAAGATGTTATAACTGATGTGTTTGGTAAACATGTGAGAGATAGAATAAAACCTAGTTGGAGAAATTTACAAAGCTTTGTGAAAGTGTAACATGTTTAAAACCTATGGTTAGTCACTATCCACCAGCAAGTACCTTGCACAAAATTTTTGACTACCACGTGTTACTGAACCAGTAGTGTCAATAGTAAACTTTGTTTTCATAGATGTTAACCATCCTGAAGTCCTTGAATTTTGTCAGAAATTGAAGCTGAATTTCCTGACTTGCTGGACTAAGTTTGGTTTGCTTAGCAAAATTTAATTGCAATTTTTTTTTTTTGAGTACAGGGTCAAGTCTAAACTTTTCTTAACTAAGGAACCACCCTTAAACACTATTCTAGAACACTGAAAGGCTTTGGAAATTAGCTTTACTAAAGACTTGATAATATTTCTTAAAGATTTCAACTACAATTACATGGCAAACAACTTTAATATGAAACATACTGCAGTGATTTCAACAACAGACATGTGAAACAATATCCTGTGTTAAACATTTCTCATGCTATCAAAAATTAAAACAAAACAAGATTTCCATTCTCACACTAATTAGTAGTGGATATACTTTCTGAATTCAGCTTTTTTGGGACCTCCATGCAAATGCAAAGGAAATTTCCATATTTCAAAATACATTTAGCTACGATTGAGCTTCCACCTAATCTTCAACTGGAAGTGAATAACGTGCTATGTAATGACATACTAAAAGGCAGATTATCAAGTGAAGAATGTAATAGAGTTTTACAAATGCTTTCCAAATGATTAATATACTCAGTTAAAATCGTATGCTCCTGGATTGATATAAGCATTTGGCAGTATCTATCTGTGTGAAAAGATGTTTTTAAAGGTGAAATGTGTAAAATCTCACTGCAGAAAACCATTAACTGGTGATCATTTGCAATTGATTCTGATGATAGGAAACACTTAGAACCCGAATTAAAGGAAATGTTATTCCCCCAAAAAGGACATTACAAAAAACATACTGAATTTTATTTTGAATTTTATTTTAAAAGTGCCAATTTATTTTACATCTTGTTATGTAAGTACTTAGTTTAATGTCCTTGATTTTGCCTCTTAGCCCACAAAGCTAAAATATTTACTGTCTAGCCCTACAGAAAAAATTTGAAGACACTTCCCCCCGCTCCTCCCCCCCCCCCCCAATCTAAATCATTAATTACAAACTCAAATGCCTTTTAGAAGCCAGGCAGGTAATAAATAAAGGCAACAGAGAGTAATAAATGTAAGGAAGTAATGAATTGGACCTTCATTCTTTATCTAAAGGCACTCAAAATTATTTTGAAACACAACCCAATCAACCTTCTGCAAGATTTTAGGGGCTGATTCAGCTAGAGATTGCTAGTGTGTGACTTCTAATTTTCTTACTCTCCCTCTTCTCCCAGTGAGAGGTATGTAGGTCAGGTCAGGTCAGGGTCCGACAGTATTTTAGGCTTTAGAGCCATAAGGTCTCTGAAGCTTCTCAACTCTACCGTAGTAGCCCAAAAGTAACCACAGACAATACATAAACCCTATGTTCAAAAAAAAAAAACTATGAAAACTGAAATTTGAATTTCATACACTTTTCATATGTTAAGAAGTATATTAATCTTATGGCTTTTTTCAAACTTAAAAAATATATACCAATTTAGCTTGTGGAACATAAACAGGAAGCAGCTGGATTTGGCCAAGGGTTGATAGTTTGCCTTCTGATCTATCTGAAGCAAAGAGAATTAATTTGTAAGTAGGAATAAAATTTTTTTCTAATACTGCCAATTGATGTGCTAGGTTCTGATTATTAAGTGTGGATACAAATGATGTTCTTATTCATGTAAAATGGTAAGATTCTTGCTTCCATTTAGTATGCCTTAGTCAAAATATGAGGTATATAGCTGTAAAGAAAACACAATCCTTAAATGCTTCTAGTAACATTTTAACCTTTCCCTCTTTTTCCCTCAGAGTGGATAACTGAACTTGTGATTATTTCATGATTTAAATCTAAGCCCACCCTAAACTTTCTGATGTGATAGCTGGAACTAAACTCTCTAATGATGAATCCACTAGGAAATGACAGCTGGAAAAACTCATTAGACTCAATTTTTTAATTTTGTTAACTTTTTGACAAGTTTTTTGCCACATTAATTTGAAATGATTATCTGACCACCTGTTGACAGCTTAAAGAAAACTTCTAAGAGAAGCTTAGATCAAATATTTATTGAATGAAATTAAGGAACACTAAATAATAATGCATCCTAACTATGATGTAAATGTATTCAATACCATTATACCTGCTTTAAAGGGGGGTATTGTAGTTAACAGTCAATCACGTTCTCTACATAATGAATTTCTTAAAATTTCTCTCAAGGATAGCAATAATATTATTTAGTTGGTGTAGTTTATATTCCATGAAAAATAGATACTTGATCTATAAAATTTCTTGAAGTCTTAATAAGTTTTCTACTTAGACCTGCCTTTACATAGCTGTTGTTTGTAAATTTGAGTCTAACAGTCATCTCTAGAGCAGAGACTCTGGTGTTTAACCACTTGGGTCAAATCCAAACTCTGCTACTTTTAAATTGTATTGACCTTTGGCAATTTACTTACCCTTTCTATGCCTCAGCTCCTCCATCTATTAAAGTGGGGAAAATAATACTTAGCACTGTTGTAAAGATTAGATAATGCACAAAGCATGAAGCATGGTGCTTGGCACATGCTCAATAGCTGTTAGCCATTATTTCTGTACTATGGTTATAAAATGTTAAGACTTAATTCGTGTAGATGAAAGGCTTGTACAGACTTTTGTCTCAGAAAGGAAATCACTGGGAGGACAGGAGATAACCTCATCAATTTAGAATATTTCTATTATTAGTGAATTGTTGTCATTAGGTTATCTTTCACCATTCCCTTTGACCAAATAGGATCAGTTAACTTCTAAATTTGGCCTATTGAACATAGTATGGCAATAGTAAGGGCAAAATATTTACAAACATATAAAAGTTTTATAATCTATTTGCCAAATCAAGTCCACACAATTCCTACAATATTAAGGTAGGCTCAAACAACTTTCAAAAATGGTCTATTAGTTAATTCCATTTAAATGTATCATACGAGGTACTGAGAACAAGTAACAGTGTTTCTTTTTTAAAGACTGAATATCTGACTCTGGCAGCTGAGTACAACAAAGCCTTAACCATAGGTCCAATGTTCTCACAATTCTTTGAAAAGATTTATAGATTGTACTTAAAATGCTAATATTCATCTGAGGAATACTAATAGATATGAGAAATAGGATGCAGCCTGGTAGAGTATATACAGAATTACACTTAAATAAAATTTTAAAAACGCTTGTATTCTAATTCTAGCTTTTTACTAACTTGTGTATATGATCTTGGCCTACTCAATTATTCGATGCCTTGGTTTTTTCAATTACCAAAGATGATTAGAAGTACTAGAAAGATGAAGATGTACTCCTGAAATTAATACCTGATCACTCAAATAATATGAAGTTGTTACCAATCTTGTTTCACATAACTTCCCACCTGTAAAATTAACATCTGTTGTAATGGAGATTGGCTAGGAAATCCCTTAATTTCCTTGAGAAACTATGTCCCATGCCCAGTGTACTAGGTAACAGTCTACAAGGCTGAGATTCTACAAATATCCATCCTATCCACATCCAAACTCTTTGAGCAAAAGCCTGGTTATACTAAAAGCCTTTGAAGTTTCAACAGAAACTACATCAAGTCTTATAGGGAAATTCCATTTAAAATATATCCATTCCAGTCTCCAAGTTTTCATCGTGAAATGAGTTCATATTTGAGGTGAAAGGTGCTGTTTAAGTATTAAATTTTATTAACTTACTTCTTTGAATTTGTCATTAAAGCAGGTTAATACTCTGCTCTGGTTTATCCTAAGTGTGGCTCACAGCTGGGAACTATAACATCTTGATCAAGGTTTGTCGCACTTTCCACTGCTCAAAACAGGCACTGAGTCCTTAATATTAAGAGAGTGACATTATCACAAGTCAGGTTTTACTCACCACAACCTGCTAGTAGAAGGAAATATATCCACTTGTCTGGGCTTGTATTAAGAAGACATTGGGAATAAAAAGGAACATTTTATGAGAAGAAATAATAGACTTGGATATTAACACTAAATGTCGTATTCAAAATGGCATTTTATAATGTGTTCAAGTAAAACACTGTAATAAGAGAAAAACCACAAGACTTAATATAAAGTCTAGCTTTTTTTTGAAAAGATTTTACAAGTCTGTCAACCTCAAATATACATAGGTAAATTATTCATATCTTCCATCAGATGAGGCTTCCAGTTTCAATTCCTCTCAGAAAAATATAAGTAAAAAATAAATCTTTTTCCACAAATACTCACTATATTACTCTGCTTAGTTCTGAAATTTTCTCTTTATAAATCCGTTAACACAGCTGCTAGTGGTGGTACTTTGTCGTGCAGCTGCATACGACTCTAATTTTACAAGTCTGCTTTACTTTTGCTAGCTCCCCAGTTCGGCTCCAAGGTCCAAATCTTATAAAGGAGAAGCAAAGGTTAACTGGCCTGCCAGAAGAGCCCACTGAATGCATCCTGTAGTGCTCTGTGACAGGCCAGAGAAGAAGTATAGCCTCCAGCAAGGTCCTGTGGAGGCAGCTCTGACATGATTTAAATACCTAAAACGAAACAAAAAGTGTAGCACTGATATAGAAGGCGCACATAAAAATGATAACATTTTTAAAAGCAATAGTAAAGTAGATACAAATTTAAAGAGGAATCTGATTTGAAATGTTCAGGCTTTATAAATGCGTTATCACCTTTTAAAAGAAAAACCAACTGTATATAGAATGCCTAAACTAGTACTAAATTATAAAGCAAATTACTTTAAGATCACAAAACAGCTTTAAACGACGTTTCAAATATAATACTTGCTACTAAAATGTTCACTGTTTCCAATTTTCAGAACTAATTTGTTGGCTGTTGTTTGGACACCAAACTGCCACTCTCCTTCCTGACATACTATTAACATACAACATCATAATACTATTGTATTACTAATATTTTACATATTGAATATTTTACATATGTTCTGAAACAAATACTTAAACAATTGGAGGTGGAGAAAGAATATACTAGTTCCTTCAAAATTACTTTAATATTACAAAATATATTGTCGTCTCCTTCCTTGTGAGAGGAAACCTGAGAAAATTACACTTCCAAGATATGTGAGACTGAGCCTGAGTTCAAAATAAATGTTCCAATTAGTAAACACAGAAGAATCTTTGAACTGATCGTAAAAGACAGCGTAAAAGACATTATTTTTCTTCAATCACATACACGTATTTAACAAAACTTTCTACCTTGATAAAGTAGACGAACAGGTCTAAAAAATGGGGCAATCCTAGCTAAAGAGGGGCAACTTATTAACAAGACTACCAGCATTGTTGGAAAACAAGTATTCCCAGCTTTGCTTTAACGCCTCCTTTAAGAAATCACATTGTTTCTTCAGGCCTCAGGAAGTAAAGTAGCTTCACCTGCTTTAGAATTACTGTATGGCAAATAATAAATCAGTACCAGAAATTTTAATAACTTGGAAACTTTTCTACTCATTCATTCAAACTTCCTGTGTGTCAAAGTCTTGATGCATGAGCAACTTATTATTTCTAACATAATAACAAGTCTGTTTTTCATTTGTATCCATGTTTAATAACCTTGTGTGATTAAAAAATATATGGCAATATAAGAGGCAAGCAGAAAAGGTGTCAAAGTAAGACACGCATAAGCTTCTGGAATAGCTATAATTTATTCACATTGCCACAAATCAAGGTGTTAACTCAATTCTTTGCTTCTCTGCCAAGGTGAAAGGCAACAAATCTACAAACTCTTTGATAGTATTATAGCAGTAAAAATATCTGAGCATGCATCTCCAAAATTGTATATTTATTTATAAGTTATATACATATAGTATAATATATTAATGCATTATATAATACATAATTCATATATACATACTAATATAAAATGTAATAGAAATAAAAGATTAGATAAAAATACTTAAACATAAATTCTAACAATTTCTCCCTATATCCCATCTTACATCCCCTGGTGGTGTGATGCATCCCACTTTGGAGACTATTGTTATTAAATAGTCATTGTCAAACTCTTGATAGAACCTTAGGTCTCACAGGATTTAAACAGGAATTCACCACATCTAGTGCATGGCCATAAATATATCTGTTATTACCTCTCAGGACACAATAAAATGTCAAATTTAAGATTTTGATACACGAGAAATGAGGTAAGTGTTAAATAACCTCAGTAAGTCTAAAAATCAACCCAGAACAGCATAAAATCCCTGGGAACTCAATAACTATCACACAAGTAATAAGGAGTATATATTTTTACAAGTAGCTTGTAATGCCATGCTTCATTCCTGATACAAGTTTCCAGCTAATTTTTATCCACACATCAGATAATGTTGTATCACCCTTCTTCCATTCCGGACCCTCAAAAAAAAAGCACAGTCTTAGTTCCAGTGGTTGTTCACTCAGGGCAAAATTCAAGTACCACAGAGGAATGTCTGTCAACTTTAAGAAGCCAACTACCATAAATGAGAATTGGTTTTCATAGCTGTAATACAAACTACTATGCAACCAACTATTTTGATCCATCACATTTTGGTATAACTTGCTTCTGGGAAAGTTGAGTCATACCATCTCCGTCAGCAATTCAGCATAAACCTGCAGTGTACGTACAGCTTTTTATGTTTATCCTGAGAAACCTGAAACAGCTGTACTGCTGGCAGGAAAACAGGGCCACCAGTAAAAACCCCAAACAGTTGCATCTTTAATTTATGACTGTGCACTGTTTCTATAAAGAGTATATAAAACAGTTCAACTTTTTATAGGTAAAATGTAATAAACAGTCATACTTGTTGATGCCATAAATGTGTAAAAAAGGTTTATTTAAAATGATTAATTAGTGTTTGAAAATAGTGTTGAACACAGTCATAATCCAGAGCAATGAGCAAATATTTTTAGATTTGAGTTATTAATGCTAAGTTGTAGATTCTCACTGCCAAGCCCAAGTCAATTAAAATTTCTTTGCATAGCACTGAAGAAAACACATTTCCTTTCTAGCAATCATTTACATTAAACATGTCTGTGAGAATGAATATTTAAAGATCTGCCTTTTACATTGCTGTTTTTGATCTCTAGGCTGCACAAAACAGTTACTGTTAAATATTTCAACCTATTTTCACCATGGCAACCTACATTAATTCCAATTAAAAAATAAAACATAGTTCATTCTTGTTATTCAACCATGGGCTTTTATTTCTAGGTATCTTAATGTTCTTAAACACTTTAATTATTGTGGTGCACCAAAATATTTAAAGGATCTGCCACACTGAAACCACACAATGAGAATTTTGTGTTTTGCCTACTTTTCACATTAATCCACATCTGTGTTGTTTTAATTTTTCATAACCGTTACAAGTACATCACTGAATAGGATTCCTGGGTTTCTGCAGAGGTCAGTATCATTTCATATACACCTTTATACAACAGAATGAGGAAGAAGTCTTAGCCAAATTTATTTTCAAAAGTCAAGCTCAGTTGGATTCTGGAGCCCAGAGGTAATTGCTCTGACTATTTAGCCAATCCCAGGGCAGTATTTCTGTTTTTTTATGGGTTTATTTTAAATACCTGTAAATCTTATAAGCAGAAACCAGAGTGGAAAAAAGTTTGCTTACTTTGGTACCTATGCCTTATTTTTACTGAAAGCAGACTAAACTCAAAGATTTAAAAATCATACCTTTGATTATTTCTTAATAAGGCTAAAAAAAGTATGTTTTCAAAAGCATGTCTAAAATAATCCCTATACAAAGGGCATCTTGTGCCTTAATTTATACTCTGTCTAAAGTTGCCTTCTTTTGCCATCACCCATCAAAATCCCTTTCAAATAGACTTTGGAGAAGAGGGAGGAAAGAAGGCAATGGATGGACCCTCAGAGGGGAGTAGAGAAGATTAAGCATTAGAAAACCAGACTTGGAGTTTTTTCCTGAACTTTGATTTCCTGCACTGTCATTTTCTTCTGTTACACTTAGCAGCTTTTGCTCCCAAAGAAGGTGATATAATTTACACTTAGCTTCAGAAAGACTTCATTTTCTCAGTTCTTTAACATAAGAGAGTTCCTCTGAGATTACGCTTTTACCATTTCCCTTGCTTTAAAAGCCCTATATTGACCATCTGGCTGAAGCCTTGGACTCAGCTCATTTTAGTGCTATTCAACAACACTGAGTTCCCAGCTAGGGCGCAGGGCAGGGGTCGGCATTCAACCCAAGAGGCAGCACTCTTCCCTCCAGTCATAACCTCCTGACGAAAACCCTTGAAACACTTTGGCTCCAGAGAATCAAAGAATCTTGGAATTTAAATTGAAATGAAAATGTGAAGTTCATATTAGTTTCCTCTACCTCAAATTACCAGGCCCTGTGGAGAGTTAAAAGAAAAAAAATACCATAGAGTTTAAAAAAAAAAAAAACAACTTGGACTTTTAAACTAAGAAAGGGAGTGAACTCTAGAGACTAAGACTTTATTTTTACAAGGTGGGCCCATTTTTTAAAGTCTGTATTTAAAGCCATCATGCATTAAACAGACCAGTTCCAAGTAGTTCTGCCTCCAGCCTACAAAATTCAAATATAAGAGCCATTAAGAGAGATTAGCTGTCTGATCTGTGCTGTCAAGACCAAGAGCTCTTGTAAGAAATTCAGCCAAAGCTATAAAAGATTTACATTAACAACCCAGAGTATATCTCAATGAGGTTTAAAAACAATCACAGCAATAGTGTGCTCAGATAATTAGCACTAAAGAGCAGAAACATTCTGAAAACTGAGGTTAGTGCTTAGGTATCCTAACCTCATCATGATGTCAGAATAATAGACAAATAGACAAACTGTCTACAGAGGGAAACTGATGATCAATGTAGTCTAAGATAAATGGGGAAAGCACTACAAGTCAAAACTGTCCATAATTCTGAAGGCAGTTTGGTTATAAACACATGGCTTCAAGCAAACTTCCACAAATAGTCACACAATGTTACCCTTTGCTTTATTATCTAGCCAGCAAGTGAGAACACAACTAGAATAAACTCATTATTAAAGTTGATTTCAGATTTATAATAATGTACTTGGGAATCAAGTAACCAATTATTCTAGACATTTAAACCATCCAAACACCAAAGCTCAGATTTGGAAATTAAAAGCCACATGATGCCCAAGTGTACCACTGAATACAAATTGCTCAGGTGAGCCTTTTAAAATTATAACTGAAGTAAACTATGAAATTTACTGCTATCAAAGAATACACTAGGTCTTTGAGGACGGTATAGCTATTACTGAAAGTTAACGTAACTACACAGAGAAAGGAATACATTCTTGATCTGAATGTGAACTGTCCAACACATAGAAGATATAGCTGTAACATATTCCATGAACAACTGGCAATCTGGTGGTTCTGAATATCTCAACTGATAGGTTTCTAAGAATAGATTCTGATAGGTTTCTAAGAATAGATTCCATCATACAATATAGACAAATTCAGGAATATCTCAGGAATCAGGTGCTACGAGATCAATTTGAAAAGAGCCATGAAAACAGTAGACAATAGATCAAATTATTTTGAAAAATCTTAGATATACTCCTCAAAACCAAAAGATGTTTATCTCAGCAACAATTATTATAATATGCTTGACTAATTTCAGTATTGTTCTTATATCGTTAGATTAGATTAAGCCAAAAAAAGGTATAAATGTTTTTACTTATTGATTCTTAAAACATTGATACTCGTTCCTATGAATCTATTCAAGATAATAACCAGGGGAGAGTGGAAGGCAGAGTTTCATGAAAAAATCTAAAAAATAACAAGTCCATATCAAAGTCATAAAAACAAACCCATCATATGTATATTTTGTATATCCCGAAATGAGGGACAATGCCACTTCTGTGTGGAAAATATAACAGCTATTATAAAATATAATATCCTAGTTTCTCTGAATTTATTAAATAAAGTTCCTAAAAAATCTAGTGCCTGATTCTGGTTTGTCTAATATAATTTTCCTTACAATAAATTCCGTGCTAACGACAGACAATGTGCCATAAGTTTCATCACATCTTTATGAAGGCGAAATGAGTTATTTTTCCCTAAGGGTGGGCCAGGCAAAATGGCCAAAATTTACATGTATGCAGCTCACTCATTTTTCAAAAAAAAATTTTTAAATATCACTGAGTGCTGATTATGTGCCAGGTATTGAAGAGCTCTGAGAATAAAACTGAGCAAAGATTTCATGAATCTTATAATTCAGCGGGAAAAATTAAAAAGATGCTAAATAATGAATATTATGAGTAAGTCAGTGCTCTATAATAAAAAAAAAAAGGAAGCCAACAAGAACAACTTCAGAAAATGTCTCCCTGAGGAAATGACAGTTAAGTTGAGCCCCAAAGGATGAAGAAGAGCAAGAGAAATAGAGCAGAGATTCAGCAGAGAGAAGAGCGTATATGAAGTGGCAAGAAGCCATGGCACATATTGAAAATATAGGGAAAATGTAGCTCCAGCCCAGGATGAAGCTAGAGATGTAAACAGAAAGTATCCAAAGGTCTTACAGGAAATGATAAGACTGTGAAATTTATTCATAGGGCTATGGACAGCCATTGAAAAGTTACTGTTAGGAAACAGACAATTTAAATAAGTTACTTTGGCTGCACCATGAATTAGAGAAAAGCAAGCAATGATTAGAGAGAGACTCCTTATGAAAAATGTTTCTCTATTCCGCGCTTGAGACAATGGCGCCTAGGTTAGGGTGGTGGCAGCAGAAATAAAGGTCTGGTTCAAGAGATATTTAAGGACCAATTGAATGAGTGGATATGGGGGCAGGAGAACAAAAGGAGAAAGTGTGTCAAAGGCAACTTCCAGTTTTCAGTCAAGTGGAACCGAAGATGCCCTCAAAGAGACAATGGAAAAGGAGCAAAATGGGGTGGGACAGAAGAAGAAGGGAAAGGTCATGAGTTTAATTTTGGACTTTAATCTTAAGTGATTATAGAAGAGGCACATTGTGAAGATGTAGAGTGACAGCGATTATGAGATATATTGAGAGAGTGCTAGGAAGGAAATTATAAAAACAAGATAACAATTTGGGAGTTACAGTATTTAGATGACATTTAAAACCATAAAGGAGATGTAATATTTAGGGAGGAAGGGATAGAATGAGAAGAGAGAAGGGCCTCAGGCAGTGGTCTAGAGAACTACGACAAAAGAAGCTGTGGTGTTAATTTTACTTGTCAACAGAAATTTACCTTTGAGTGGGCCATTTAGGTTGTTACCTATCTGGCTAATCATGATTTCTTTGTATCTGTGAGGGTGTTTCTGGAAGAGATTAGCACTTGAATTGATGCACTGAGAAAAATGAATGCTCCTCGCCTATGTGGTGGGTATTAGCCAATCTGTTGAGGGCCTGAGAATAAGAGAAAGAAAGGCGGAGGAAGGTCGAATTCACTCTGGCTGGCTGTTTCAGCTAGAACATCAACCCTCTCCTGCCTGATGCTCCAAACTGGTATCTAGACTTGGACTGGAATCTACACCACTGGTTCTCTCGGGCCTCCAAACTATGCCACTGCTTTCCTGGTCTCCACTAGCAAACAGCACATGGTGGGACTTTTCAGCCTCCAAAATCACATGAGGTTATCAACATACCTTATAATAAATATCTTTCTATTTATAATCTCTCTTTCTTTCTGCCTCTCTTCTTCTCTTTTCTCTCACTCTCCCCTTTCCCTCCTCTCCTTCCCTCTCCCCATTGGTTGTTTCTCTGGACAACCTTGACTAATACAGAAGTTAAGATATTTTGAAAAGGAAGGTATGTTCAGGTTTACCACATGCTGCCATCCCCCAGCCAATACCTCATGCACTCCCTTCCCATGAACTTATACAGGAGTAGAAAGCAAGAGAGGTGTAAGCTACTTGGAAAGGAGTTAGAACCTGCTACTTGTGCTTGACCCCTTCTTTGTAATTTCAGGGAGATAATAAGAGCAGAGACAGAGATAAGAAGCCTATTAGATTTTGCCATCTAGAGGTTCCAAGGGGTCTATCTGGTATTTCCAGCAGTAGTGTTTTCCTAGTGGAAAAAGAACAAAAGCTACAACCCAATGTCCATTGACAGGAGAATGGACAAAACAAAGGTGCTACAGCTACATACCTGTATCAACATTGTCGAATCTCACAAACAATGCTGAGTTAAAAAAAAAAATTGCAGAAAATATGTAAAGCAATGTTCCACTAAACATGGACCATACAGACGTGACCAACCTGTAAAGCGAGGAGACGATAATCACCTGATGAGAAGTGGGACCTCAGTGAGGGGAAAAGGAATGCATAGCACTTGACATGCTCCACCTCCTAAATTCATGAATGGAATCCAAAGTACAGGATTTGAAGGAGTAGAGGAATAGAAGCAATGAGAACGGAAACAACTCTTCAACTGTCCTATTAGTAGTATTCTCTGTAAAATACATACAATGTATACTTTTTTATGTATGAGAGATTTTTACTAATAAAAAAGTAGTGCACAAAGCATAGTCATAACCACAGCTGCCATTAATCTAGTCACTAATCTGCATGGAAACACTGCATTTAACCATTCTTAGTTGCCTTGGTTTCAACAAATATTACTACTTATAGCTATTTTGATTCCATTAGCAAGCCTAAGTGTCAGTAGTTAAAAAGCTTATCTACTAAAGCAGCAAAAACAAAGTGGCAAATGAAATCAGTTAAGTAGTCAATGAGACCTCAGCCTAAACCCTGAATAATCTGGATTCTTCCCCATGACAATGCTACAAATTTCTATTTTCTTTATTAAAATTAAAACAGACTGAGCTCTCTGTAGCTAATATTAAGGTAACAACCTAAATAGAGAAACCAAATCCAATTCCTCTCCCCGTCATGTTTTAGTTAGGCACCCTCCAAAGTTGCAGAAGGAAAATTTTCCACATGGGTGTGGTCTTCTGCTGACAGCAGACTCTCTAAATTAAATACGAATCACTCAGTCTGCCCTCTGTACCATTTCCCCCTTCTCTCTGTATCACATAAACAAATAAAGACATCATGGTTTAATAGAAAGAACAAAGATTTTGAAAATAGATACATTTGAGTTTGAATCCCTCCTTGGACAATAACATTCTGACTTTTACTTTTCAAGCCCTAGTTTCTTTTTTGTAAAAGGGAGACAATAATACCTCATAGTATTTTTTAGAAGATTGAACAAGAAAAGGTAACGTAATGTGTCTGGCACAGAACATCCTTGTCCACCCTACATATTCTCTTTGATACTATTAATACAAAGTATGCTTTCATCATGAATAGGCCTTTCATAGCCCAAATGAAATGCTTTACCTTCTGCTAATTAGAATGTACCTCTCCTTCCTAACTCTGTGAGCTTCCTGTCTAGTCCCACATCTGTTCCATCAACAACAATGTTGCCTTCTTCCTTCCCCTTTTCACTGTAAGCCAATTATGAAGATCAAGTGCTGGTTTTTGGGTTTTTTTAATTGGACAAAAGATAATCTTTTATCACAGGATAATTGGAGTAACCCAAGGATACCGATACCTACATATTAAAAAACAAAAGGGAAAATTTACATATATATTTTTACATACATAATACATTTTATGTATATACAAATAGATATGTACAGACTCTATTTCAAAATACTACGCATACAGTAAATTTTATTTCAAAACTTAAATTGCTATATTATTTCCACTCTCGTTCGCTATGTTTCCTTCCTGTTTTCCTCATATCCAGTGTTTTAGTCCCATCACCATTAAATGGTCATTTCTCTGTCCTCATCCTCGTCAATATCTTCCTCCACCTATGGAGCTGAAGACAGTCCCCTGCTGTGAAATACTGTTAGTGCCTCTGGCTTCCATAACAATGCCTATAATTTGGGCCACACTTCTACACTTTGACAAATGATTCTCAAATTTCTTTTCCATCTGCTTCCTAATATACTCGTTTTCTTATTGCCATTCCTCCTCTTCTATTCTTGATAATATCTCTGAAATGTATGACTTCATTTATCATCTCTTTTCTACTAAACCCTACAATTCTAACTTTTACTCTTTTTCTCTTCTTTCCTAGTTATAGCATTTATCTGCTTGGATGTCCCTTTGCATTTGGGTGACCAACTGGCACTGCAAATTCAAATATTTTCATAACTGAACTCATCTTCATTTACAAACCTATCTCTCTCTCAGCATGTCTTAATTTCTCTAACAGTTTCAACATATTCCTAGGGCCATCTTAGAATCCTCTTCTCCTGCATACCAATAAGAAATCTACATCACTATCTCTATACAAACATCTAATTTATCTTTCACATCAATCTTCCTTGCCACTACTGTTGCCTCATTTCAGCTCTTTATTACCTCTTTCATGGACTACTGTTAACTGTCCCTTAATGGATCTCCCTATGTACAGTATGCCTCTCTCCGAGATTCCAACCTATTCATGGTTACTAAATTAGTCTTCTTAGAGAAAGCTCTGCATTGCCTCATACTAAAATCCATCAGCTCCCTGCTATATGTAGGATAAAGTCCAAATCCCTTAGCCTACCATCATTCAAGGCCTACCTGAACTTGATTCCAACCCATCTTTCCAAACATATTTTCCATTAATCACCTCCATGTACACTGAACTTAGGCCAAAGTCATGAGATTTTTCAGATATTCCCTGTGAAAGCCTCATAATCACTCCATATCTTTCCTCATGGTGATTCATTATCTTGGAATGCCTTCACCAATAGCCACCAAAACTATGGTTCAAATGTCAATCCTCAATTCTGAACAGAGACATTAAGAAGCTCCCTACGCAACACAAAATATTACATATACTACAAAAAACAAAAATAATAAAATAAATGACTAAGTTTAAAAGCAAGAAAAGAAAACTTGAGTGCCAGAAATTACATAGGAACTCAAAATCAGAGCATGAGCAGAGGCCTAAAGTTCAGAAAGGTACTACGTATCAGTGATTCAACACCAATATAAAAGACAGGAGACAAGTTTCAGTCCCGTCAGAGTTAGGAACAGGGCCTAGCTCCCTGTACATTAACCTAAGTTCTAAAAAATGCTGTCCCATCTGTAAAATAAGTAGAAAAATTCTGCTCAATGGCCTAGGGACAGTCACTAGAAAGTCTACGGTCATGGATAGAAAGAAATCAAACATAAGAAATCGCAATACCCAGGCTGTTCCATGCCCAACAAATTAAGAATAACAATTTGTCCAGGTTCAGCAAAGTGAACAGGAGTTTGGAAGAAGCACACGTGAATCTCTGTGTCAATATGCCTTCATAATCCAAGGCTCATGGGAAAAAACTCCCACTAAAAGTTCATAGTTAAAAAAAAATGAAGCAAGTCTCATTTATAAAAGAGTCAAAAGATATAACCAGTGGCAGGGCAACACACCCAACCCATAGAAGAGAGACTGAAAAGAAATATCAAAAGAAGAATACAGTTGACCTTTGAACAACACGGATTTGAAAATGCCCAGGTCCACTTATATGTGGATTTTTTTCAATAAATATAAGTTGTCCTCCTATCCTAGGTTTCGTATCCACAGATTCACCCAGCTGATGACAGGAATTCATGGATGCAGAGGGCTGAATGTATATATTGTTCTACATCATTTATATAAGGGACTTTAGCATCTGCAGATTTTGGAATCTGCAGTGGAGGTGGGAAGGTGGGGAGAAGGATTCTGGAACCAATCCCTCATGGGTATTGAAGGACTGGAGTTAAGTTTTGGGGGAGTCAAAAGTTATACATAGATCTTGACTGCACAAGGGTTGGCAACCCTTAACTCCCACGTTGTTCAAGGGTCAAGTGTATTGCATGTTAAATGAATTGAAGAAACAGATGCCATAAAGCAAGAAAAAGACAACATGAAAAGAACAAGCATTTTCTTTAAAAACACATACACACAACAAGCAACTCTGGGATTAAAAATCTCAGTGGACAGGTTGAGCAGTTGATTATTCGCAAATGGAAAGAAAATTAGTGAACTGGACAGTATATATGAGGAAAAACATGAAGAATTTAGCAGAGCTAAAAAGATGCAAAATGTGAAAGATCCACTAAGAGATACTTCAGCAAGAAGGAAATTAAATCCCAATGGAAAGGACAGGACACAAGGAGCAAAGATGAACCCAAAATACCACACCACCACCATATACACTGGTAACAAAAATGGCAAAGAATTTAACAGAATAGGGAGGTCTAAGGTTGAGTATTTGTGGCCTTTATTTTGTTCAGAGTAGAGGAGAGATGTTACCTTTAGACTTGAAAATAACATCTGTTAATTCTGAGTGGCAGAATTATATTTCTTTATGACATTACTCTCTGTGCTTCTCTATGTTTAAAATATATTAACAATATTTTAGATGCCACCTCCTTTGAATAGCCCAAGTAGAATTCTTTCCGCCCCTGAATTTGCATAGTATTTATCTCTACCTGTCTTATAAGTACCATGGCTATTTATGTTATACATTCCATGTTAGATAAGTTTCTTGACAGCAAGACAAATATCTTACTAAACAGCCACCACTTTGTAAAAAATCAATCCTAACTTGGTAAGCAGAGAGTCTAGAATTTGAAAATTAAATCAAGCTTCTGATTAAAATAACAGATTTAAAGAATGGCCATGTAATAGATGGCAAGTAAAAATACAGAGGATATGAAGAATTCACCACAAATTATAAAGCTATGGAGGGAAATGGCAGAGGACTAAGTGGAACACAGGTTGTACATCAGTCACTAAAGAGGATGGGGACATTTTTTTGGAATTAGAAGATGCCTATAATAATGACAGAGAGATGGGGCATAATTTATAGTGTAAAATGAACTATTAAAAATAAAAACATTGGTATTTTCTTTAATAGAAATATTTAAAAATTGCTTTGAGATTTTACTATCCCATCTTATAACCTGAACTCTCAGTGTGTTAACCATTTTATACCCAAAGATATATACTACAATGGAATATAGTTGTGAATGCAAACAAAAACAAGAATTCAAACAGAACTAGACACACCCAAAGCTAGATAGTTTGTAAGATATTTATTTTTCCATTCAAAGCACCTTCTCAAAAGCTCTATTTCATACACTGGAATCTGAATCATGTCAATAACTTAGATAAATCTCTAAAGCAAACAATTACAAGCAAAGACAAAGTCAAGTGGATAAAATAACTGATGTTTTCTTTTAATTATAGAAAATTCTATTTTCCATCAAGTAGAAACAGGTTCATAAAATATCTACTCAAGGAACCAAGGACTATAAGTAATAAAATTGAAAAGGCTCCAAGAGTTCTGGGCTTAATGCATAACAATTTTAATTTTTTAAGAAGCATTTTTAATACTTGAACCCACAGAAAATTTGTACACTCTTCCAAAAGCAAAACCACAGCATCACTTTGGGAGGAAAAAAAAAAAATCTATGCCCATTATCATAAGTAATGTGCTAATGCAATCAATTTTATCAAAAATGAAGCTTTTCTGAATAGAATGCTTTAACAAACTAGTCAGATTAGTTGGTTAAATACCATTTGAACCAAAAAACTTCATGTGTAAAGAAAATATTTTCCTCTTACTTAAAAAATTATAGCATTATTTTCAGTATTGTTTTGCTTCCAGACCACATTTTTGGCAATGCCTTATGACTGCACATGCTGGTATACTATTCTAAAAAAATGCATTCCAATCAGTTATATATAACTTGTTTTGAAATCATAAGTTTTAAACATTTAATTTTACAGAAACTGCTTTGATATATTATAAAAATTCTTTACAGCTAAATATTTAGATTTCTTTATTTCATTATTTTAAAAGGATCAAAGAAAAAAGCTCTTAGTTTTCTTGAATTCTACCTTTTGGGAGAAAAATTATTTTCACCCATCATACTAACTTCATAAAATAAGCCAGAAGTTTTCTTGTAGATCATGTGTTGGGGTGGACCTGCCACAATGAGTCATTAAGAAACAAAAAAGAAGCAAAAATCCAAATTAAGACTATTTTTATATATTTTAGTTCCTATTGGCCTCCATTTGTAAAAACTAATGTTTCATAGGAAAAAAATGACTTTTTTTTGAAATGATATAATAAAACACCATGGGGATAAAATCTCATCCTTTAAAGATACACACTTCAGATTAACCCTAGATGTAGTTACTAAAAATATAATTCTTAATGTTTTATAACATAAATGAGAAAAATAGTGGGTAAAGATAGTATACACAGTCCAATAAGGGAAGTAACAGAGAATACTAAAATTAAAAGAAAATGGTAGAAATCATCTTATCCCATTGTGTCATAAACAGATAAAGCAGCTGATACCCAGATAGGTAAAAATTTTTTATTTTCTTGGAAAGAATCCACTTATTAATGAACATCTCTTGAACACTTACTACGTACCAGTATTGTGCTAGGTTCTAGATGAGAAAATAGTCCCTGTTCCCAAGGGGCTCAAAGTTTAGTGTGAAGAAAACATGAAATAATTTTTAAATATACGAAAGCTGGAAGCCATGAGAAGTCAGGAGAGAATTTACAGAAAACATAGTGCATAAGTATATATGAAGGGAAAAACAATAATTTGCCAGGTAGATAAAGAGGCAAGGGAGGTTATTCGAGAAAGGGAAAAGTATACAATATCTGGAGGCCTGAAGAGAACACGGTGTATTCTGAGTGTCAAATCTGAAGGGCCCTGTTGCCTTAAATATTTTTTAAAATAGGTAATGGGAATCATGAAAAATGTTAGTAGATGAGTAATGCAATCTGTCCTGAATTTCAGGAATCTTTGATGAAAGGCAGATTGCAGAGATGGGGAAAGAGGCAAAAGAAATGACTGCAAGTGCTCTAGAGGGCTATGACCCTAAGTCCTTATTTGTCTAATTATATGTGAGATAACAGTGAAAAAAAATCCCTTACAACTCCCAAGTCTCGAACATAGAAGACTGACTCGGCTAGAACTTTTACCACAATAGAATGTACAATAAATAGTTAGAAATAGGTTTTACAAAGACAATAGCTCCATTTTGAAAAATAAGGAACTGAAGGTACTTGTCAGACACACAGGTACAAAATCAAGAAATGTCCAGGATTCAATTGGAAAATCTGAGTTCAAAACAAATAAACACAGGCCCTGATTATTTAATATAAATCACTGTACCTTTTACAGTGATTTATAAGTAAGTGCCTTTTGGGTATCATGAGGGCAGAATGGGGAGGAGGGCAAGCTGGACCTGTCACCCCCACTGTAGGGAAGTTATACTTTCATCTGTTTATGAGTTTTGGGGTCCTAGTAAGATTTTTTTTTAACTATTGTTTCTGAAAACTGTAATTGAAAAACTATTATAGATATAGCTTTAGATCAAACAGATACTGTGTAAATCCTGACTACACACTTAGTAATGAACGCAGGAAAATTACATGACTGTTCAGAGTTGTTATAAATTATCAGGAACAATGTATAAAAATGCTTAGGACAGAGCTTAGCACACAGTAAAGACTCAATAACGAATAAGACCAAAAGATCATTAAGGGACCTTCTGCAATACAACTTTAGCAGAGGGAGAGGGTTAGTCAAAAAAAAAAAAAAAAAAAGATTTAGAAGAGAGAGGCCAGAGAGGATGAAAGAAAACTAAATAGAGTCAAAAACCAAAGGAAACACACACTTTGAGAGAGAGGTTAAGTAGAGCGGTAAAATAAGACAAGGACTACAAGATAACAATCAAATTGTATAACTGGGAGATCAATGGTGAATCAGCCAAATCAGATTCTAAGTAAAAGCCAAATGCACTATTTGGGAATGAATTGGAAATAGGCAGTGAGATAGCAAGCATCAGACTTCTTTCAAAAGTCTGTTGATGAATACGGAAGAAAAGGCAGTAGTTAGAGGAAGATTTAAGAATCGATGAACTAGTTGTTTCAAGATGGAAATGCAACCAAGTATTTCATGCGGTAAATTAAAGTCCTAATAGAGAAGAGAAGACCTGAAAAGGCAGTGAAGACCAACTTTATGTGATAATACCTGAGTTGAAAGGCAAAGTAGGCCCCAGAACATAGGTAGCAGGATAGCCTTAGAATAAGGTAGGCCCCTCTGCTTCTAAGGAAGGACAGGAGTTAAACAGTGTGTGCAAACATAGACGAATTTATAGTTAAGAGTGTGGCTTTTTGAGAGAATAAATTCATACTTATAGTTTCTCTATGTAGTGGGTTGAAAGTTAGCTGCTGAGTGTGAAAGAGGGAAAGTCAGAATAAGAGATTTGGGAGAGTGGTAATCTGGGAAAGCCCACTGTGGGAAAAGAGAGAAGCCATCAATGGGTTTGTACAAAATGATTGCTGAGCAGCACCAGTCTGCTCAGTTGTATGATTTTCTCCAGCTGTACTCAGCAGGGCTAATAATTCATATATTTAAAAATATTTCCAAGTATTCTTTGTATGTAAATGTCATATACTAACACAATATAATTAAAACACTAAAAATACTCATGAGATTTTGATTCATAAAAAATAAAGTATGTGCTTATAAAAAATTTTAGAGAGTACCCCAATGGCCTAGGCCCTTCTCATCTTATGTTAGAGAAGAATAACCAAAGATTTATTCAGCTTTCAGGTCTGAGTCCATACTATAAAGTGTTTCTTATAAGAAATCCATTTTATATTCATATTGACTCTAAACAAAAACAAGAGAACATACATATTGTTAGCATTCCTACATATAGAGGTCCTCTTCCCCGCCCGCCCCCCCCCCCGGCAAAGCGCTCTGAATAAAAGCCAAAGTGCCAGACACCCTCCTAAATAATAAGGTTTTTTCATGCCGTATACTTATCATAAACTCAGAAGGTGGAATTCTAAAAATTGAAATGTTCTCAAGAAAATATTTCTGAACACAGAGGAGATATAGTATTGGAAATACCCTTACTCCTAAAGAAGTCTATTTGAACAAGAAAAACCACTGCTGAGACTTGATGAGTGAAAAGCACTTGAGTCTACGTGATAGTAAGTGGTACTTAGCAGCTTTGAAATTCTGATTAATGTCTTCACATTAGCTGCTTAAATTGCACTGACTGAATTTTTCATTAGCTGACCAAATACTTATTTATTGGCTTTGGGAAACTGTTATAATCATATTTACAGTAAGAATTTTCTAAACATTTATTTCCTCACAGTGAACAAAGACTTAACAATCCTTAATAGCTATGTTTGCATGAAAAACTCCTTGAGTTTTCATTTTATTTTTCTATGAATAGTTAAGACAACAAAATGGTTCTTAGTACTAACCAGAAAACCAGAGATAATTCTCATAGAAAAATTATTAGTTCTAGAAACCAAAATTAAAGTGCTGGCTTACCAGAACTTGGATAATTTATAATTTTATAATTCTCATGGAATTTTGTAATTCTTAAGAAATCAGAAGGAAACCAGCATTTATGCTGGTATATACCAATATACCTGAAAACTTAAAAAAGGGTCACTTGTTGGCTAATTTGGGCAAATGTTTTAGATATTACCTAAACAAGAAACTAAGATCTCAATTTAATATTTTTAAAATAACATAGCATTGTTCAAAATCAACATTTCCCATATAATAGAGTATACTGAAATGTCTGCCATTGTGTTACAAATGATATATATATATAACTCAAATATTTAATTTGCTATATACATTAATGGGTAAGGGGAATTTTGTAAGAGGATGGCATATCACTTAGCATTCATAAGTATTCAGACACTGAATGTGGTAAAGCATGTCTATGGAATAAGTCTGTATTTCTTCATAAAATATTACATAAGACAATCAAGACTATAAAGTGTCAAATGTTTACGTAATCCAATAATTATGTAATAAAGATGTTTTAACATTGGTGGAGGATAACATACCATAAATTAAGTAGAAATTAAAAGGAATGTAAGGATATATTTTTTCCCATAAAGATCAAACTTTAATTTGCATATAAGGCATCTTTTAAATAACAAAAGTAATAAAATACTATATCAGACAACAAAGCTGATTTTATATTGTCTACAGCCCATCTCATCATTCTTATTGTGTTTTCCTTTCAGAAGGCTGCCAGAGTGTCTTGGGACTTGTATCAAGAAAATGGAAATTTAAAGAAGTATAAAGAAAAACAAAAGATTAAGAACAATCTCAGAGACACAGAAAACAGAGTACAGCTTTTAATCAAATTATGTTTAATATTCTAGGTAACTGGCAATGTTAAACTCAGATTGATTACAAAAGATTGAAAGAAGTTTGATGATGTGAGTTTTGCCCTGGTTTGCTTCTTTTCCTTTCTTTGCCCAAGGGCAAGCATGTTAGTCTGCAGTGATCCAAAAAATATGCATGTTCTGCTGTAACCATAATTTTCTGACAAAATATGTGAACAGAGGATAGATTCACAGAGCTCCCAGTTTAACTTATCTCTACTTATTGGTTCTTGACTCATACTTCAATGACAAAAGAAATAAGCCATTGATAAGGTTCCACAATAAACAGATTAATATTTAATTAACTGGACAAAAAGACTTTCATGTTCACATCTTTGTCTTCATAAGCACCCATGAGGGAGAAAAGAGGGGTGAAAAAGAGAATATCCTCAATTTCTAAAGAGCAAGACAAAACTCAAAGAAGTTAAATATGCCAAGGTAACAGATACAGTCATCTTTGCCTACAGGAGAGAGTAATAGAAAATGAATAAAACCATCTAGAAAGGGATTACAGATGGTGATGAAGGAGACATAAATGAACTATTAAAAGTGGGTGAGCGACCAGACATTAGGAAAATAGTGAGAAGGCAATTCCAAACTCGTTCCCCCCACAGAAACACTGAAAACAAGCAAAAACCATCAGAACCAACTTTGTCAAACTCTGGAAAACAGCAAAGGTTTACAGCAACCAAGGGAATGCTGAATCAAGAAAAGGGCAACTTAGAAATGGTAGGAAAGCTTTGTGGCATTTTCACTTGTCCTTGTCCACATCCCCAGCTTGGCAATATATCATCCTGGTGTAGGGCCACAGCCCCTGGTTACAGAGAAAACAGAAGCAGACATTATAAGCAAATCATTGTGTCTGCCTATTCTATACTGTCATTGGGGCTATGTGAAGGATTGACACAAGGCACTCCTCTCTACCTGAGAAGAAAGGTATGGGTAGACATATAGCACATTGCCTAAAGCCTGGGAGGAAATGCTGGAGAGAGAATACACATTTAAAAAAATACACATGATACACTCTCCAGGACAGAGCATATATTAAGCCACAAAAAAAGTCTCAATAATTTTCTTTCTTTTTTTTTTTACCAGCAAAAATAGTTTATTCGGCAATAGCAAAGACTGAAATACAAAGCATTCTGGCTGAGCACAATGAAATATAGCTAGAAATCAATATAGGAAAGTGGAAATTCATGAATACATGAAAATTAAACAACAGACACTTAAACATGCAATGGATCAGAGAACATATCAAAAGGGAAATTAGAAAATACTTAGTGATGAATGAAAATGAAAATCCACAAACCAAGCAAAATTAAAAAAAATGGAAACACAAGGACAAGGAAGCAATGGAAACACTGAGTATTCCAGAAGCAAAGATCAAATGGCTAGAGGAAAACCTCATATTCCGATATCACCCTAAATGTGAAAGGACAGAACTCACCAATAAAAGGGGCCAGATTTGCAGAATGGATCAAAAAACAAACCCAACCCTATGTTACCTCCAGGGGACTCATCTCAGTTCCAAAGACAAATATAGACTCAAAGTAGAAAATGATATTTCAAAAAAATGGCATTCAGAGAAGAGCAGGAGCAGCGATACTAATATCGGATGTCAATACTACAGTCAGTGCTACTCTCTATCAACATTATAACAGCAATCTACAGATTCAATGCACTCTTTATCAAAATTACAAAAGCATTTTTTCCTTTTTTGCAGAAATAGGAAAGTTGATCCTCAGATTACATGGAATTGCAGGAGGCCACAATTAGCCACAATGACCTTGAGAAAAGGATGAAGTTGGAAAGACTCACATTTCCCAATTTCAAAACTTACTATAAAGACATAGTAATCAAAAGAGTGTAGTACTACATAAGAGAGATAAAGCTCAATGCAAACAGAATTTGGAGTCCAGAAAATAAACCATACATCTATGACCAACTGATTTACAACAAGGGTGCCAACACCATTCAGTGTGAAAGTACTGTCTCTTCAACAAATGGTGCTGTGACAACTGGATTTCACATGGAAAAGAAGTGAAGATGGACCTCTACCTCATACCATATTCAAAATGAACTCAAAATGCATCAATAACCTAAATATATGCTCTAAAACCATAAAACTTTTAGAACAAAGGGGTAAATCTTCATGACCTCAGATTTAGCAATGAATTCTTACAAATGACATCAAAAGTATAAGCAATAAAACAAACAAAAAAAAAACCCATTAACTGACTCGCCAAACTAAAACATTTTCTGCATCAAAGGATATTACCAAAAAAGTGGAAGGACAACCTAGACAATGCGAGAGATATGTGCAAATGATATAGCTAACAGGGTCTAGTATTCAGAATAAAAAACTCTTATAACTCAATAACAAAAAGACAAACAAACAAACTAAAAAATGGGCAAAGGATTTGAATAGACAATTCTCCAAAAAGATATACAAATGGCTAGCTAACAGAAAAATTATTCAGCATAATTAGTCATTAGGAAAATGCAAATCGAAAACTACAATGAAATTCCATTTCGCACACTCATCAAAATGATGATAATAATTTTTAAAAAGGAAAATAAATGTTGGCGAGGATGTGGAGAAGATTGGAACCCTTGTACATTGCTGGTGGATATAAAAATGGTTCACTTACTGTTCCTCAAAAAAGTTAAATATAGAATTACCTAATGACCCCATAATTCTACTCCTCAGTATATACCCAAAAGAACTAAAAGTACTGAAATAAATACGTGTACAGGCATGTTTATGGCACCACTATTCACAGCAGCCAAAAGGCAGGAACAGCCCAAATGTCCAATAATAAATGAATGTATACATAAATTGTGACATATCCATACAATGTAATAAATTGTCATTGAAAGGAATGAAGTACTGATATAATGTGGATGAACCTCAAAAATATTATGCTACATGAAAGAAGCCAGGCACAAAATGTCGTAAATTCTACGACTCTGTATGAAACACCCAGAAGGGACAAATACATACAGATAGAGGCAAATTTGTGGTTATCAGGGCTGGGATTGGAAAATGGAGAAAAACTGTTTAATGGTAAGAGGTTTTACTTTGGAATCATGGAAATGTGTGGAACTAGACAGAGGTGGTGTTTGAACAACATTTTGAATGTACTAAATGCCACTGAATTGTTCAATTTTAAAATGGTTTTGTTATGTGAATTTCACCTCAATGAATTATTAGAAAAAATTTAAAAAAATGAATGAAGTCCATTTTCAATCCAAATAAGGGATTCAGGATCCCCTCAGCACATACCAGACCTAAAGACTGAAAATTACAAATTTGTTTTAAAAAAGTCATTACTATGATCATGAAAATAAAACCTTCAGGTTAAGTGAAGAAATTTACCACCTCAGGAAAAGGCACTGAACAGCAAGACCAAAAAAGGGGCAGGGGTGTGGGGAAAAAAACTGACATAATTAGTTAAGTCCCAGGTGAAAAGCAGGGGTTCAGAAAGCCCTACTGACCAAGCAGAAAAGACCTACCTCACTGTCTTGAGTTGTGGATTGTGTAACAGGATTCCAGCTAAAAGCAAATGACATGCTCTACTTAGGATTACCTGAGGAGGGTTTATTTACAAAAGGACTATTTACAGAAGTGAATGTAGGGTAGTTCAGTAACCAGGGTAGCAGCAGAGACACTGCCACGCTAAGCAAGAGAAACAAGCATAGTTCTAAGAACCCAAAAAGATTTCAGAAAAAGGTTGTTTTGAAAAAGAGTGGTGACTTTTGTTGAATGACACAGCCAGCATATGGCAACCTGGTATGGAAATAAATACCTTTGTCTCACTCCCTTCCCTCTCTTTGATTTTCTGCTGAGGCTGCCCACTGCCCACCCCCACTTCTACCTGGAAATCAAAAGGCACAAGAGCCACTGATATAATCCATACAAGTCAGTATCCTTATAGAGCAGGGCAGATAGTAAAAATGGATCTTAAGGAGCTAACAAAAGATATCTATCATGAAAAGTATTCCCAAGTCCTATGTCCCATTGCCAAATCTCCAGTCAAGAATCCAAGCTATTAACTCAGTTCCAGAAGTCTAAGATAAGTAACTCTGTTTACCTTGGATAGTGAGTGAATATTAGTCTCAGGGGAAGTAAATTGAAATTATAATAGTGATACTTCTGTGTAAACCATAGTTACATGAATATATACAAAGTTCTGTAAATAATGGGCTGTGTTATATATACTGATTTTCTTTTTAAAATGTTTGAACCACATAAGCTAATTTGACTTACTTAATTTTTTAAGTCAGATTTTATTCCATTTACAGGAGTTGTTTGAGTTCTTGGAAGATTTTGTTAGATTTGTAAAGCAAATTATTAGAAGTTTGATGTGCTGTAAATAATCAGACTTTTGTTCTAAAATTAGATGTTAGTAATGGTTGTACAATACTATAAATATATTAAAAAGCACTGAATTGTATAAAGTGAGTTTTTATGGTGAATAAATTATATCTCAATAAAGCTGTTATTTAAAGCCAAAACAAATCAGACTTTTAAATTTATAATTAGAGTTTGAATTAAATTTGAGTTAACTGAACATTAAGAAAAAACGGTTCTTATTTTATATTAAAAAACACTTGATTCATAAGTAAAATAAAATCTGTAAGATTAAAAGTTTAAGAATAATTAGGTTTACATTTACAGTTTTAATAAATGCATAGTAATTTACATGTGATTGTGTAAATTCCTTTCAATACACAACAAAGGCAATGCATATTCTATTTGCGGTGATATAAAATAAAACCACACAAAAGATAAACATAAAGGGATTTTTTTAAAATCCCACATACATGGCAAATACTGACAAGAAAGGAGACTCGTTTAACATTGCTAATGGTCTGTTTACAAATTTAAAACACAAGCCATTATTAATAGGAATAGAGGGGGGAATCTATACAATAATAAAAGGAGTAATCCTCTAAGATTTATTAAACTTGTATGTACCTAAAAAGAGCCCTGAAGGATATAAAGAAAAATAATTGTAATAACTCTCTATATTAATTCTTTATAGTGAGTCAGACAATTTGTTTTGGATAGTCACTTATAAAATGTGACTTTTTATGAAAACTCTAAAATAGTAAGGTTTTTAAATTTTTAATTTATTTATAAAGTAGAAAAAAGAATCTTTTTCTAATACCTCATGATATTACCTTCTAACTATGACTGAAATTAAACTTCCCAGAAATGTTCATGATCAATAAACCAGCCTCCCTTGCCTTCAGTTTTGCTAGCTGTACCACTCACACGGAGTTGTACTAGCTACCCTTCATAAGAGTATTTCACCATGTCACCTCCCTACTTAACACTCTTTAATTAGTTTTCACATCACCTATATATACTATAATAAAATCCAAATTCTTTAGCAGGACAAAAAAGACCTTTCATCAAGCTTGTCTATTTCTCCATTCATCTCCCAATATCTCTCCTCCTTGCACTGCTTCCCACCAATATTTTCTATTCTAGCATTAACAAAGAACTTGTAGTTGCTGAAACACAACCTTCTGAGCCTTCACATATACTTTTCTTTCTACTAGAATGTCCTTCTCCTTCTCCTTCTAATAGCTGGGCAAATATTTAGTCATCTTTTCCACCTTATTTAGGTACCATCTTGCAAAAGTTTCCCAGACTGGATTTCTACTTTCCCTCCAAAACAAACATAATGACTTGCTTCTTACATGCTGTTTCTGAATTTTATCACACTTTTAACATAATTATATTACTGCATTTTTAATATTTTAAAGAGTTTGTAAAATAAGCTTTTGATTTGAAAATACTTATATTAATTTATACTTTCTATTTTTATTTTAATATAAAATGTTTAAGACTGGCTATAACTATGAAACAGAATAACAATAAGGGGAAAAATATAGGGGTCACAAAAGCAAATAGTTTTAAGACTGGATACAATGAAAACAATACCAATGTGGCATACTTATTAAATAGTGACGTATTTTGATAGAAATGAGAAATAGAAAGGTTTTAATATACTGACTGACCAAAAAAAAAATAAAGGTGAATACTTACATAAACTATTTATGACACTTTTTTAATGACTGAACATGTTTTCTAGTAATTCTACTTTTTACATTTCTATCCATTTTAGAAATGAACATTTAAAACATACCATTTCTTATAAACAGGAACCCTTTTACTAATCAATTTCAGCTGGAGTCAAGCATAATTAGAAGATAAAACAAAAATTCTGTTAAAATTTTTATCGTTTTCTAAAGTTATTTTTAAAGTATGTTAAAGCTTACATACAAAAATACAATTTTCCGTAATATGCAATAAGAAAACAATATTCAATTTTTAAAAAATATCAGAAGCAGAAGGAGCTTAACATAATCTATTTGGCAATAGATATTCATAGAAATATAATTCACAATGTAAAATTAACTCTTAAAATTTCTAAAATTCTTATTTCCAAGAAATCTATGACTTGGTTAAGTCCTTCCTGTATTTACAAATCACTTCCATACTACAGGACTGTATAAACTGAAAGTCTGATGAGTAAGGGCACCTGGCTGACTATGTGTCATTTCTTCAGGATAAGAGCCAGTTAACAGTCTACCTTCCCAACACTATAATACAGAAAACATTCTACCTCTTTCAATAGTTAATATATTCTGTTTTCACTCAACTTTGTAGGTCCAAATTGCCAGACGTACTAAGTTATGAGCTAGTCACAGAAATGCTGGGAACAACGATAAGCAAGCATTTTAACACCCTTGCATAACTTTGAGAAGAGCAAGAACACTGCAGTCCTATCTAGACATCGGTGAGAGATCATTCTATGGGCACTACCTATATGGACAACACTTTAGAATTCCATTATTCCTAAAATACCTTTCCACATCTGAGATTCCTGAAAAATGTCTAAGCTTACCTAGATCTCGTCCAAAGAATAGGAAGAGTATACTTTGGAGCCAGGTTTTAATCATTCTAGTTTTAAATCTTTTTCTAAAGCTGTATAACTTTGGAAAGTTATTTAGCCACTTTAAGCCCTGTTTCCTGATCTATAAAATGGTGATAATTTACCTACCCATCATATGGCTGTTGTGAAGTGAATTAATGTATATAAATGTTTAATACAGTCTCGCAATGGCAAAGAGTGGGTGTGTTCAGTATTCCATGTAAGAGGTAGGCCTGTATATGCTCAACATTAGTTCTTTATTCTCTCCTCCAAACCTCAACAGTAATCTTTATCTATTTTCTTACGGTTCTCACTTTTTACTTTGTCTTACAGTCACTCATTTATATAACTACTCTGTAAGCACTGAGCAGAAGCCATGTCTGATATATCTTTGATTTTTTTACAATGTCAAATATATCACATACCCATAATGTACTCACAGTATTTGTGAAATGAATTAAAAATATGGAAAAATACAAGAAGACAGGACTTAATGATCAAAGGGAATAATAGTAACATTTGGAATACAAAATAGTTTCCATTTCCTTCAAGTAATGTAAAATGAGTATCAGAATCAGAATGCCAATCTTTATTTCAATATAAATTATAATTTTTTTAAAAGGTAACTGCCTGGAATGTGGCCATTATCTACATAACACAAATGATCCTTCCCCTTCCGAAGCACATGTTTTACTAGAGATAGTCATCTAATTGGGGGTAGGGGGACCCTCAGAGGAGGAAGGGGTAAGGAAAAAGAAAAAACAACATTTACCTAGATTATTTCTGAAGTTCATGTAAAACTCAGTTAAATTTTCTGCAATATACAAGACAAACTATAAGACTTTAATAAACACATCCAAGTGGCAATCCATGAAAACAGTATACAATCTGGTTTTCCCAAATCAGTACTATACATTTTCATTACATCATAATCTAAGATTATCTGGCACATATACTTTTTGCTGGTATCAATGAGTAGACAGTTAAAGCATTAACCAGATACTCCTCCTTTCAAAGAAGATGACTACCTAATTGCAGCGGGCGTGGCAGTAGCACTGCACCATAGTGGTGGTGATGGTAACGTCAGCAAAACGAGTTACCATTTATTAAGGGCTTACTATATGCCCGGAGTTCTCCTAAGCCCCTTAACACTTTATCTCATTTGTTCCACAGAACAGCCCTGCAAAGTAGGTATTACATTTCTTCCTTTAGATGTGAAGAAACTAAAGCTTGGAGAGGTTATGCCGCTTGTGAAATGTTACGCAACTAATATATGATGGAGTAAAGTTTAGAACCTACTAAGCATGACAACTCAACTGCCTCCCTCACATTTACGCTTTTTCCTACATTTTAAACTATGAAGAAAAAGTAACTAATAAACAAATGCAAATACAAATATACTAAAATACAGAAAACTTCTACCTTACCAGAATTCCTTTCAGAGAAAAACACTGTCTGTATGTGTTTGCACTCTGTTCAGAAGGAAGCCCTTGATAATCTGGGGAAGAGGTCTACATTCTGCCTCTTCCAAGACATTTAAATGAGGGAGAAATTGCCCTCCATGTGATGAGGGAAGAAATTCCTTCATGTTACCAAAAAGAGGAAAGAAAAATGGAGAACGGTGAACCTAAAGTGATACAATATTATAGTTGCAGAAAGGTGATATGATCACTCTTTCTCTAACCCTTAAAATCTTCAGAAAATGTAAGCAGACTTTTGGGGTAATTCACAGAAGTAACAAAGTTCTATACCCAAGGTGCCTCAGGGTGGGACAGAGCCATTTAAAGGAATACCACAACTCAGAAGTAGAGGCAGGGAGATAAACAAGAGAAAGCAACAAGATTATGTGGAGAGCTTTAGACTGTCAAGCTATTGAATTGTTGAGATCCATGTTTTAGATGTCATTATTGGTTTTTTCAAAAAAAATTTTTTCATTTAATAGTAATTTAATAAAGATATACAAGACTGCACTTGGTTCTTATTCACATTGGTGTGTTTAATTTTTTTTTTAAGTTTATTAGGGTAACATTGGTTAATACAATTATATAATTTTCAGGTGTACATTATAATTTCACAACTGTATATTCTATATGTGTTTACTACCCAAAGTCTAGTTTCCTTCAGCTACCATATATTTGATCTCCTTTACCCACTTAGTCCTCCACCTACCCTCCTATATTTGACCCCAGTTAACCGTCTACCTACCCCCTCCACCCCCCTTACTCTCTGATAACCACAAGTCTATAGTCCTGTCCCCCAGTCCCTGTTTGTTGTTCTGTTTCATTTGTTGCTTTTAGGTTTATATCCCACATATAAGTGTATCATGTGATTTTCAACATTTAATGGCTGGCTTATTTCACTTAGCATGATTATCTCGAGGTCCACCCATGTTGTCGCAAACGGCAGTATTTTATCTTTCTGATGGCTAAGAATATCCACTGATATATGTAGTACAGCTTCTTTAGCCAATCATCTATCATAGGACATTTCAGTTGCTTCCATGTCCTGGCCACTGTGAATAATGCTATGAACATCAGTGTGCAAATATCTTTTCGGATATGGGTTCTCAAGTCTTTGGGGTAAATACCAGTAGAGGGGTTGCTAGATCATATGGTAGATCAATTCTTTGTCTTTTGAGAAATCTCCATACTGGATTCCCAGTGGCTGTACCAATTTGCAGTCCCACTAGCAGTGCATGAGGGCACTTTTTCTCCATACTTCTCCAGCATTTGTTATTTTTGTCCTGTTGATTACAGCTATTCTAACAGGTGTGAGATGGTATGTAATTGTGGTTTTTGATTTGCACTTCCCTAATAGCTAGCGATGCTGAGCATCTTTTCAATATTTTTTGGCCATTTGTATGTCCTGTAGGTAGAAGTGTATGTTCAGGTCCTCTGCATTTTTTGATTGGATCATTTGCTTTTCAGTTGTTATTGAGTTATATGAGTTCTTTGTATATTTTGATATTAGGCCCTTATTAGAGGTGTTACTTGCAAATATCTTTTCCTATTTGGATGGTTGTCTCTTTATCTTGTTGATGATTTCTTTTGCTGAGGAGCAGCGTTTTAGTTTGATGTAGCCCCATTCATTTTTTTTAGCTTTTACTTCGTCTTTCCTTGGAGGCTAAATTCATAAAATCCACTTTAAGTCAAAGGCCTTTGATTTAGTTCCTATGTTTTCTTCTATGCATTTTATTGTTACAGGTTTTATATTCAGGTCATAATCCATTTTGAGTTAATTTTGGTATGTGGTGATAAACAACAATCTACTTTCATTCTTTTGTATGTGACTTTCGAGTTATCGCAGCACCATTTATTGAAGAGGCTTTCCTTTCTCCACTGTATGTTTTTGGCTTTTTTGTTGAAAATTATTTGCCCATGTAAATATAAGTTTACTTCTGGACTCTCAGATCCATTCCACTGGTCCATGTGTCTGTTTTGCTGCCAATTTTTTGATTACTGTCATTTGTAGTATAATTTGAAGTCAGGCAGAGTGATGCCTCCAGCCTCGTTCTTTTTTCTCAGGATGTCTTTGGCATTCGGAGTCTTTTGTGCTTCTGTACAAATCAGATGATTTTTGTTCTCTCTTTAAAAAACTGCTGATGGGATTTTGATGGGGATTACATTAAATCTATATAATGCTTTAGGTATTGGATCATTTTAACTATGTTGATTCTCCAATCCAAGAACACGGAATATCTTTCCATTTCTTTGTATCTTTGATTTCTTTTAGGGTCTTGTAGTTTCATTATATAGGTCCTTCACATGTTTCATTAAATTTATTCCTAGGTATTTTATTCTTTTTGTTGCAATTGCAAAAGGAATTATTTTTTCCATTTCTTTTTCTGACACTTCATTATTAGAGTATAGGAACGCTATGTTTTTTGAACGTTGATTTTGTATCCAGAACTACTCTATTTGCTTATTGTTTCTAGAGTGTTCTCATGGGTCTTTAGGGTTTTCTATATAGAGAATCATGTCATCCACAAATAGTGACAGTTTGACTTGTTTCCTGTTTGGATGCCTTTTATTACTTTCTCTTGTCTGACTGCACTCACTAGGACCTCCAATGTTATATTGAATAACAGTGGCTATCGTGGACAGCCTTGCCTTGTTATCTGATTAGAGGGAAGGTTTTTAGTTTTTCACCATTAAGTATAATGTTGGCTGAGGGTTTGTCATAGATGGCCTTTATTATGTTAAGGTACTTCCTTCTATATGATTTTGTTAAATGTTTTGGTCATAAATGGATGCTGTATCTTGTCAAAGGCTTTTTCTGCATCTATTGATATGATCATATGATTCTTATTTTTTTAGTTTATGTGGTGTATCACATTAATTGATTTGTGTATGTCGAACCATCCTGTGCCCCGGGATGAAGCACACTTGATCATGGTGTATAATCTTTTTAACATGTTGCTGTGTTCAGTTTCCTAGTATCTATTTAGGATTTTTGCATCTGTGTTCATGAGAGATATTGGTCCATAGTTTCCTTTTTTGTGTTATCTTTACCAGGTTTTGGTATCATGGTAATAATGGCTTCATAAAATGAGTTGAGAAGTTATTACCTCCTCTTATTTTTGAAAGAGTTTGAGAAGAAAGGTACTAAATCTTCTTTGAATGTTTGGTAGAATTCCCTAGTGAAGCCATCTGGTCCTGGGCTTTTACTTTTTGGTAGGTTATAATGATTGTTTCAATTCCATACTGCTGGTTGGTCTATTTAGATTTTCCAGTTCTTCTTGATTCAGTCTAAGAAGGTTGTATCTTTTAAGTATTTGTCCATTTCTTTACGTTTTTGAATTTGGTATTATTTACTTTTTTAGTTATTGTATGATCGTTTGTATTTCTGCGATGTCAGCCATCATTTCCTCTCTTTCATCCCTAATTTTGTTTATTTGTGTCCTTTCTCTTTCTTCTTTAATGAGTCTAGCCAGGGGTTTGTCAATTTTATTAACCTTCTCAAAGAACCAGCTCTTCGTTGCATGTATTTTGTTTTTGTTTTCTATTTCATTTAATTCTGCTCTAATTTTGATTATTTCTCTCCATCTGCTGACTTTAGGCTTCATTTGTTCTTCCTTTTCTAGGTTTTTAAGATGAAGCGTTAGGTTGTTTATTTGGGCTCGTTCTTGTTTTGGAGATAGGTCTGTAATGATATGAACTTTCTCTTATGACTGCCATGTCCCAAAAGTTATGATGTTGCACTATCATTATCATTTGTTTCTATGTATATCTTGATCTCTTTTTATTTCTCTCTGGTTATTCTTCAGTAGCATGTTGTTTAACTTCCATGTATTTGTAGTTCTTCCTGATTTCTTTTTGCAGTTGATCTCTAGGCTCAAAGTATTGTGATCAGAAACTATGGTTGGTATGATCTCAACCTCATATATTTGTTGAGGCTATTCTCTGTGCCCCAGTATGTGGTTGATCTTAAGAATGTTCCATGTGCACTAGAGAAGAATGCATAAACAGCTGTTTGGGGACAGAAGGCTCTGTAAATGTCAATTATGCCCAGTTGGTTTAATGTGTCATTTAACTGATTTTCTGTTTGGATGATCTGTCCATATCTGACAGTGGGGTATTTAGGTCTCCTATGTGATAGTGTTTTGGTCTGTTTCTTACTTTAATTCAGTTAGTAACTGTTTTACATATTTCAGGGCTCCCTGATTGGGAGCATAGATATTAATAAGTGTTATGTCTTCTTGGTGCATGATTCCTTTCTTTTATAATTATGAAATGTCTCTTAGTATCTTTCTTTGCCTTTTTTATTTTGAAGTCTGTTTTGTCCTATATTAGTACCACTACTCTTCTCCGATGCATTTGCTTGAAATATCATTTTACCTTTTCACTTTGAGTCTATATTTGTCTTTGGAACTGAGATGGGTCTCCTGGACACAGCATATGGTTGAGTTTTGTTTTTTGATCCAGTCTGCAACTTTGTGACTTTTTATTGTTGAGTTCTATCCATTTACATTTAGGGTGATTATCGAAATATGAGGTTTTCCTATAGCCCTTTTGCTTTCTGGTCGCTCAGTGTTTCCATTGCTTCCTTGTCCTTGTGTTTCTATTTTCCTTTTGGGTTGGCTTTAGTGGTTTTGCCTCTGGTTCTTCTTGTTTTATGTTATGTACTTCAGTTCTGAATCTTCTCTGTGTGGTTACCATTACGAATGTGTAAGGATAGTTGCACACACATACACACACAGTCATCCATGTTCTTCTGCACATGCCTTGTCTCCATTCCCCTTTGTGAATTTGGATCTTTGACTCCTCCCCTCTTCAGTCATCATCTCAATTTGTTCCTATATATGCTGAACGTTCATTAGTATCTTGGTATAGCAATTCTCTTCTTATTTAAGCGTATAATGCCCTGTTCTTAGTAAGGGTAGCACTCTCTTGCTTCTATTTGTCTGGTAGTCACTTTACTCCTAATTATGGGTTGTTGTTGTTGTTGTTGTTGTTTGTTGTTGGGTTTTTTTGGTCATTTCTGTTTTATGTGAGCTGACCCTTCCCTTTCAGTATTTCCTGTAGTGCAGGCCTGGTAGTAGAGAATTCCCTCAATTTTTCTATGTCTGGAAAGGTCTTAATTTCTCCTTTATATCTAAAGGAGAGATTAGCTGGATACAATATTCTAGGCTGGTAGTTCCTTTCACTTAATAGTTTAAATATTTATTCCATTCCTTTCTGGCTTGTAAGGTTTGTACTGAGAAGTCCAAAGATTAGAATCTAATGTGTTTTCCTTTATAAGTTACCATTTTCTTCTTCCTGGCTGCCCTGAGAATTCTGTCTTTGTCGTCAATTTTTTGATCATTTTAATACAATGTGCCTTGGTGAAGGCCTTTTTGTGTTGAGGTAATTGGGTGTTCTATTGACTTCTTGAATTCCAAGCTCCAGCTCTTTCCTTAGATTTGGGAAATTTTTTCAACTATTTTTCTGAAAATGCTTTCTAGCCCCTGCTCCTTTTCCTCACCTTTGATAATGCCCATTATTCTTATGTTTCCTCTCCTGGTGGTATCAGCTAGTTCTTCAATTTCATTATTTTTCATTCTTCGGTTTCTCTCTTCTTCCTTCTAATTTATTTCCAGATTTCTAGATTTCTATCGATATACTCCTTTCCTCCATTTGGTCGACTATTTCCCAAGCTTGCTTTTTCATTTTTCACTCTTGCAGCATGTTCTCCAGCTCCAGAAGTGCTTTTGGTTCCTTTTGAGGGTTTCGATCTCCTTGCTCTGCTCATGTAGTTGTTTTTTCAATTCTTGAAATTTGATTTGAGTTGTTTTAGATATCACTGAGTTTTTTCAGAAGTACCATCCTGAATTCTCTGTCATTTAAGTTGCATATTTCTATGTCTATAAGCTTATTTTCTGGAGATTTTTCTCTTTCTTTCTGAGATGCCTTGTCACTTGGTTGTTCATCATGTTTAATGGACTATTCTTCGCCTGGGCATTAATGGAAGTGTATTCTACTGTTTTTCCAGAAAGAAGATTTATTATATAAAGGTCTCTCTTTAGCCTATTCCAAAGAAGGTGCTTTCCTTTTGGTTTCCAGTAAGTGACGTCCTTGCTTTACATAAAGTCTTAATAACGTTTTTTTTCATTTCCTTGTAGATATTTAATCACACTCGCTACCTCAGTTTCAGTCCGGTCAGTGTCAGCAACAGTCTCGCAGTGTTTGTTCTGATTCCCCTGGGGCTCCATGGTGATCGGTCTCAGAGGGTATGGGGGCGGGGCAGGGGGTGTAACCGCGGTCAGTAAAAATCAACTGTTGCTTCTTTGCCATCTGCTTCTCTGCTTTCTACCCTGATGACTGGGCCCTAAGCCACAGCTATCCCAAGCAGAAATGTCAGGGAACTCGCTACCCGCTTCTTCTCCCTTCCCCCTCCTCCTGCAGGGAGCTCCATCGGCTGCAAGAGGTAGCTTCTTTATTACTCCCAGTCCACTGCCCGACACCAGGGGCTCTGACCTGTGGTAGCTCTTATGCACAGATCCCATGTTCAGAAGTGCTGGTATGCAGTTTGAGTGTTTTTTTTGTTGAATTTTAGATGTTCAGCTTATTGTTATTTCAAGGGGAGAGCTCCGGGGACGTCTCTCACTCCGTCATGTTTCCAAAGATCTCCAGTGGCCTAATATGCACTCTTTGTAATTCAGCTTCCACTTCTATGAGATGGGGCTAATAACAGTTCATAATTCACAGAGCTTGCATCTCCAGCAGGAAGTGATACTATTTTACTAGCTCAGCTGCAGGAAAATCATTATTCTCTTTAAATAACGAAGAAAGGGCATATCCTTTCCTCCTTTGGCAACGAAAAATGTCATTAAATAAATAAGTGGGGAATTCATGTCCCCTCCCATTTTTTAGTTTCTATTGTTCCTTAAATTCTTACCTGTGATTACATGGACAAAACTTCTTCCCTGTTACGTTGTCAATTTCAAAACATTAGAATACCAGCGTGGTTTTTCCTCAAAGATAAACTAAGTCTTTATTTAAGTAATTAGAAAACAAATGCTTACACTTTACTAAATGCAAAACTAAGGAAGGATAGCAATACAACAATTTAGCACTGAGTTGATACTCCTAATTGATCAAAATCAAGAAAGGGGAGGAAAGAAAGGAAAGGTAAGAAAACTCGGTAGACCTAAAAACAGTATAATTTTAGGAGATTCTAAGAAACTAGACTTCCCATAATGTACTTTCATACTCTACCAGTATTCTAGGGCCTTACATATATTATCTCATTTAGCACTCAAAACAACCCTGTAAGATAGGTGTTATTATTATCTCTATTTTATAAAGAAGGAAACACGGACACTGAATGATTTAAGTCACTTGCTCAGGGTTATAGACCAAGCAAGGACACAGTCAGTATTTAACACCAAGCAATACAACTCCAAACACTCTTTCTCACAACATCTATACCATACTGCAACTTATCATTATTTACAAAGGGATTTATATGTCTTCAAAATTTGTTTTTAAAATTATATTCACCAAATCAAATTTTCTGAAAATAAGTTATAACAGTATATGAAATTGTGATGCAAAAGCACCAATACTTAGCTATTTAGAAATGAGCATAACCTGTGACACGTGGCTTTAAAAATTAAAAATACTAGAGCATCGCAGGATAAGAAACAGTTAAACAACAAACTACATGTATGCTTAACTAACTTGGGAATTAATATCAATAGAGCAGACTAAGATTCTGAAATAACTGGAATTAAAAATGGGTATTACATATGAATATAATAGTTAACCCTTTAAAAGTAAAAAACGAGTAGCTGAGCACCGACACATTATACCTATAGTATTTCCTTAACCACATAAATCGTTATTCAACTATATCTCTAAGGAAAGAGGAATAAAACTCCAAAAATTTTTTAAAAGGTAACTCCTTTTTAAAAATGAAATAAATGCTATACTATGCAGAATTAACGGTTCTGGATGCAAGCCAATTTATGATGAACCAACACTGAACACCCATGGCATAATTTAAGGTTGTGGTAGTTTTGCAAGGAAAAAGAAAAACTAAATACAATTCTCTTAAAAAGTGCTTTTACAAAAAAAAAAAATTAAGAAATAAGAATAAGAAACTAGTTTGTCAGTCTAATTTTAGATTGCACTTAACATAAAAAAGAGGTAGTGAAACTTTAATAAACTTGTTTGAGAGAAATCATTTCCCAAAGTTAAGTAATAATAAATTCCTGATGTCGTTGGGTGGCAAAGTGTTGGTACTAAAGGAAAGTGCCTGCATGCCTTTGTTAAGAAAACCGCTTTTTTTCCCATCTGCAACTGGAACCAATCTCATGCCAATTTGAAAGTATCTGTCTTTTATAAGGCTCAAAGCAGGAAGTAGAAATGAAAAATGCAGTTTAGTCCATAAAATGACAAGGATCCTCTCATCTTTTTTCTATTTGATATTCTTTATCAAATAAGTTATGAAAAATAAAATAAAAAACAAATGGCAATGAATCTACTGATCATCAGAAAAGTAACATTAACATAATGGTAACTAATACTGAAAGGTCAACGTGTCGCAAATCATGAATAGTAAAGGTTTCGGCATATTAAATGAACAATTTAGGTCTAAGATATATATCTACAGATACATTTGTAAAGAAAAGGACATTAAGACAAAAGTTAGAGAAATATCATGAATATAAAATTTTAAGCTACATCCAATGCTGCAATGGGATTTGTTATGACAGAAGTTTTTACTGTCTACCTACTTTGGTCCAGCCGAGCAGCTGTGGCAAGTGGTGGTGTGAATCAGAAGACAGTGACAGCTGCACATACTCTCTAGCAGCAGAATAAATGCAGTCCTTGTCACCCACTGACTTCTTTTTTCCCCGGGCTTCCCTGACACAGTAGGCAACAAAAATGAGTAGGGAGAAAGAAAGCCCAAAGCAGCTGCCTTAATCATTCAGGTGCTTACTGTAGTTTTTACACACAAAGACTTATGTCCAAGTGTCATATTCTGTCAGCAATGCAAAACTCTGAAGGAGGACTTCCCTCCCTCTGAAAGTCATCAGTCACCCAGACACTCAAGCCAAAAACCATGACATTTTCCTAGACTATTCTTTACTCTCCATTTGAAGTCAGTTGCCAAGTCCTACTACTTCTATCCATTAAATCTCAAATTCATTCTTTTAAACTTCATCCTCATTGTTCAGACCTATTTTTGCTATTTTTTTAAATTTCAGCCTGCTCAAATACATCCTCCACATTGCTGACTTCAGAAGTCTTTTTCTAAAATATAAATCTGAATATATTACCTATTAAAAGTTCTTCAACAATTCCCTATCACTAAAAGTGCATAGTCCAGAATCCAGCTATAAAAGAAAACAGTGGTTTTTCACACTTGATTTAAGCCACACAGAAATAAAAAGGGGGAGATGTGTATCAAAACACTTAATATGGCAAATAAGACTCTTCATGATCTGGATCACAACTAGTTTCTTGTCCCTCTCTGTTTTAAACTCTGTTCTCTAGTCAGCCTGAACTACTTATATTGCTATCAAAGACATCATGCTTTCAAATGTCTCTCCTTGTCTTAATAGAATAGTCTATACATGCACATTTACCCTTTAAAATGGAGCTGAAATTCCATCATCTCTATGAGGCCTTTCTTGACTTGACCCTCTCCCACATAATGGTATGCTTGTTTACATGCCTATTTCCATTTTCCAGATGTCAGCTCTTGAAGGAGTAATCATGGATGACTGGTGTTCACAATTTTAGCACCCAGCATGATTACACTTAATACACTTTAGAAGGAAAAAGAATTGGCACTTGCACTATCGTACCTCTCTCTGCTATACATCTGAAGTTGTCTTCGGTTTAAAAAGTCATTTCAGAAACATCTGTGTCTTCAAAGAACTGTGGGATGAGGTAGGATGGGGTGCAATGAGGTGGAAAAACAAAAATGAATAAGAGATGCTCTCAGACTCAGAAGAACTTAAAATCTAGAGGGGAAAACAGACACAAAAAGATAAAGAAGGAGATAAATATTTACTAATAAGGATTTTGAAGGACAATGTCTTCTTAAGCAAATACTCTGGAATTAACTGATGATAGCGTTTATAACACAGCCAAACTAAACACTGCCTCAATGACCTCTAATTTTTGACCTGGAAAAGTAATTAAGGGAGCCAGTTTAGCTTTACCAAGGCATTTATATTTTCCTGACCTCTGTATGCAAACATTTTGTGTTTGAAGACTAAAGCAGAATTTAGAATTACTGGCATTAGAAAGTTAGATATTTGTTGGTTTGAGGTTGAAAGAGGGTGGTTCCTGTAAAGAGGTTTCTGGTTAAGGAACTGTAGACCCTCTTGGATCTAAAACAGTAATAATAAATATTTATTTCAAGATTTAATTATAAGTTGACAACAAACATGTGAAATGTTTCCTTATAGTTTTCACATTTAAAATTAAACATTTCTCAAACTTAATACACACCTGTGTCTAACACTTACTACTCTAAACAGGTTCAAAGCTAAAAGTGTAATTTGGGAAAAGACAACATTCCTCAGGTCAAGGAAAAATTCAGGACTCAATAATCATATAACTTTCCTTATAGTAAGAATTAATGAAAAGATATGCAAAACATATGGTTTTAAAGAGAATTCAACAGGGAAAGGATATTCTCTTCAACAAAGGTACTGGAATGATTGGGTATCTATGTGTAAAACAATGAACCTGGACCCATATCTCACACTCTACACAAAAATCAACTAGACAGAGATCATAGGCCTAAATCTAAGAGCTAAAACTATATAACTTTTAGAAGAAAAAGCAGGAATCTTCATGGCCTCCAGTTAGGCAAAGGTGTCTAGATATACACCAAAAGTATGCTCCATGAAGAAAAAGTCTGGTAAGCTCAACTTCATCAAAATTCAGTATGTTACGCTTCAAAAGACACCATTAGAAAATGAAACCACACTCTAGGAGAAAATATTTACAAGTTATATATCTAATGAAGAATTGGTTTCTAGAACATATAACTCATAACTTAATCAGACAAATAACCAAATTTTAAAATAGGCAAAAGATCTGAAAAGTATTCAACAAAGATATCAGAATGATTAATAAGGATATAAAAAGATGTTCAATGTCATTAGTCATTAAGGAAATGCAAATTAAATCCACAATGGGATACTACTTTCATACACTAGAGTGGTTTACAATAAAATGACAGGTAATACTATCTTTGGACTATGCATACACCTGGGCAAAATAGCAACAGCTTCTCAGAAGCTTATTTTATTTGTGGAATTGAAAACGTTTTGAATCTTTTCAAAAACTAAACACAAGCCTACCTACCTCCTCCTGACTCTTACCCCTACCTTCCACACACATTAAAAAAATAAAAAGAAGAGGTAATAATAAATGCTGCCGAGGATGTGGAAAAATGGGACCCCTCATGCTGCTGGGAATGTTAAATGATATAACTACTTGGAAAACAGCACCTATACCCAAGAGAAATGAAAACCTTTGTATACACACTGACTTATATGTGAATGTTCAAGCAGCATTATTGATAATGCCCAAATGTGGAAACAATCCAAAAGCATATCAACTGATAAATGAGTAAGATAGATAATAGTTAGATAAAATACAGCACATCCATACAATGGAACAAAAAGAAACACTGCTATATAATACGAACTACAAACCTTAAAAACATAAAAGAAACCAGAAACAAAAGATCGCATCTTTCCGATTACAATTATATGAAATGTCTAGACAGGCAAATCTAAAGAATCAAAAAGAAAATAAAAATGGTTGCCCTGGTGTGGGGATGGAAAGTAGGAATTCACTGTAAACTGCCATGATGGATCTTTTTGGAGTGATGGAAAATTTCTAAAACAGGACTGTGGTCAGGCTCAGTTCAAAATAAAACTGTTCAAAAGGCAAGAATTTTTTTTCCTTTCTTTTGTGATCTCTCGAGACCTGTCATGGTACTTTTTATTTGCTGTTTAACACCGTGCTCCCTCAGGCATAAAGTTACTCACCGGGTGAGTGTAGACCCTCACAAGCATGTGAGGCGCATACATCTGGTCCTTACCTGTGTCCAAAGCCCTGCTGGGGTGGGCAGCAGCAGTAGCAGAGCAGGAGCAGGGAGCAGATGACTAAGAACTTGTTGCAGAGAGGCAGGGATATATGGCTCCAAGCTCCTAAAGCAGGGGTCCCCAACCCATGTGCTGTGGACCGGTACATGTCCGTGGCCTGTTAGGAACCGGGCCACATAGCGGGAGGTGAGCAGCAGGCAGGTGAGCAAAGCTTCATCTATATTTGCAGCCACGCCGTAGCTCTAGCTGCCTCAGCTCTACCTCAGATCATCAGGCATTAGATTCTCATAGGAGCACCAGTCTCTAGTGCCAAAAAGGTTGGGGACTGCTTTCTGTATAGTACCATATTCATTCTTCTATGGCTTGCTGCACTCAGCTGTGTTAATGTATCTTTATATTTTAGTTTAGCTACTATTACTCAGTGATGCAACACATTTACCTTCGGGGGAACATCATATGTGAACCAAAATGACTTTCACATTATATAGATATCATATGATTTTTTAAAAATCTATTATTACTCTCCAGAAATTTCACTATATTCACAAAGACTGAAATAAATGTCTTTAGGTTAGTAAAATCTACTTGTCAAACATGTTCATCATTAAAAAGATGCAAACTGTTAAACCTATGAAAAGTAAAACACTTGTTTCCTAAAACAAGGTTTTTTGTTTTACTTTAAAATTTTCTTCTGTCTCTTTTAAAGTGATGGTCATTACATTTATTAGCGTTCAAGTACCTGTCAGATGTTAAAGGTCATTAGCCACAAGTGGACCTTAGAAACATGTCTATTCTTCAATCCAGGGATTTTGCTAAAAAAAATTGGAAGACTGCCCAAAAATTGAGCAACAATCTATTTATAAAAACAGCAGATGAAAAATTACCTAAATGTCTAATAGGAAACTGGTTAAATAAATCATGATATGGAATACTTTGCATGATACTATGGATAAATATGAAAAATGTAATAAATTAAAAGATGTAACAAAATAATAAATCATAAGCGTTTTTGTAAAATATACATTGCATGTAAAAACAGGAAAGGTCTAGAAAACTATTTGCCATGGCTGTACCAATAGCTCTCAAAGTTTAGTCCCCAAATAACATTAGCTTCAGCATCAGCATCACTAGGGAACTTGTTAGAAATGAAAATTCTGGGCCACACTTCAGTCCTACTGAATCAGAAACCCTAGAGGTAGGACACAGTAATCTGTTTTAGTAAACCCTCCAAGTGATTCTAATGAATGCCCAAGTTTGAGAACCATTACTCTAGATCCCTTATTGAAATAAAGATCCCTTTGAAATTCTGATGAAAATTATGAATGTTCTCCCAGAAAGTTGGGACAAATGTTCTATTTTTTATATATTTAAAGAAAAAGATAGGGCAGAGGGTATCTGCCGTAGTACAATACTATTCTCAAGTAAACTGTATCTGTTGGGCCCTAGGTCTCCTTACCTACAACAAATAACATATATTTATTGCATACTAGTTGCCAAAATTAAATTGAGAAAAATGAAAGAACCAGAAAACTATAAACCAACCCCTCAAGTGTGGCACATTGATATTTCTTCTGATTTGTCTTCACTTACTCAGATTTAAAAGCTGACACAAAATCTCCTGGTTTAACTTTCCAAACATCTGAATTTTATTGATTTTATAGATAGGACTAGTGGTCTTTGCAATAGAGAATTCACACATGATCACTATTCCATTTGACTATCAACTTGTACTTTCTGGGCTTAAAATAAAAAATTTTTAAAGAAGTTTAAAATTTTTTAAAAATTTTTTGAACAATATGAACGCTTTAGAAACAACAGGGCACAGTACTCACATAGCCTAGGATTTAAACAGTTCACTAATTTCCTTTCACCTTATAGTAACTAACATCAAACTATAAAGACTTCAAGTTAAAGATTCATAAGAAAATAAAGATTAAAAATTAAAAGATTTAATTAGGTAATAGGTAATCATTCCTTTTTATTTTTTCCAAATCAATTGCAGGTTTCTTGGTAACATATGCATCTCCTATGATAATGAATTTTAACCATATAACATTAATGTTATTTTAAGAAAAATATTCCAATGCTTTTTAAAAAACACTATTGCACACCTGCTATTCTCCTATCAATCCGAGCAGGAAACCATTTCTCTTCTACATTATGAGCAATAGAAAACTACTTATTAAAACATTAATCACAGTCCATTATATTCTGACTCACTGCCAAAAGTTCCCATTACATCACTGAAAATATCTATTAACCAAAACCTGCTTCTGACAAGTTACAGGAGTGTAGTGTTTAGAATTTAGTAATGTAAAAGTCAGTTTAAAAAGAACAGTTACACAATTGATTTTGCAGTGGCAGCAAAAGTGATTAATTTTTTTCCGACATTTATTACCAAAACGTTGATTTAACTGGTGTTTCTACTGTAAAATTATTTTTAAATTATTTCAAATTTCACCTAGCATTATTAAACACATTTACTATGAAAGTATTAAATACAAATGATTAGTTAAAGAATTTCAAAATGCGCTGAATACACCACTGTATATAAAACTATATTGTCTTGTGTAAATATGGGCCTTGTTTAGAGCTATGTCTCACAGGAAATTGTAGCAAATGAAAACCATCCCCGTTTTTCTACTCCTACTCTTTAGGATTTATGCTTTTACATTTAAAACCAGTTATACAGAGAAACAATATAACATGGCAACTTTGAATCAGAATAATGACTACTTTGGGCATTTTTACCATGTTAAAATAACTGAATATTATTAGAAGCAAAGCTTAAATATATTTTGATTCTGTACTAGCAAAACCAACGATCTAGTTTTCATTTATTGGATTTTGGTTTGAGGAGTAGCGACACTGGCTTCTTCCAAACCAGGAAGAGGATGGTTGACATTTAAGTAATAAAGTGATAAGAAAAAAGCATAGAGGACATAGGTAATTATTTCCTGAAAATAGAGACCACTTACAGCTATTAGGATTTTGAAATAAAAAACAATAACAATAGTCAAAATGTAGGTAATTTTTCTTCTGTTTACTTACATTTTTAAAGGTTTTTGCAATGAACATATATATTCTTTATAATGGGGAAAACTCAGTGAACTTATTTATATTAATAAAAGCTCTTAAGAAAGCTACATGTGACTCCAATGATTGGGGGTAACTTAGAGAAGGAAAAACTTACTTGTCTTAATGCATTTATTGTATGTACTTTCAAATTTAAATTTTTATAATCTCTATTCTTCCTGAAAATAGTAGTGAATGATAACTTCTAATAGCTTATATAAAATCTAATGTTTCTTATGCTAAATGCTTAATTTAATTGGAAAATTCACGGTAGAAGGATTTAGAGAAATTAAAAGCATGAATTATATCTTAGTTAATAAGGACAGAAAAAGAAAACAGACCTAGGTTACGATCATAGAACATGATAACTATAAATTAGCAGGGTTCTTTAACCCAAGAGAGCCAACATGTTTTATATTTGAAAGGTTAAGAGAGTCACCAAGCTACACATGTCTGACAATTTCCTAACAACTCAATCTTCAGATTATTTTTTTAACTAGGGTCTCTTTAAATTAAGAAACAATGTCTATATACCTAAAGAAAATAAAGTTACCTCTACTTGTAAGTGCTTTTTAAAAGAATATAATCTTTCAGGGCACACCTCCAACTAGTTACCTGAATCTCAGCCTGTCATCATGAAGAAAATGAAGAATTAATGACTGACTGTATACAATAACTTCAATTCTCTTCCTGCTGATGTTTTTAAAGACACTTACTTCATACAAGCAAGGGCATATTATCCCCAATGTGAATATAAATATCTTTAAGTGATTAATTTTTGTACTACATTTTATTACTAAAATAATTATTTACAAAACTCAAAACTGCCTCAAAAACGCTTAGTAGTTTCTATTAAGTCTTCTTTAGAACAATTATAAGCAAAAAGATAAATGACAAAGACTAGTATACTCATCTATTTCCACTTTACCTATTTAAGCCTTTACCAAGAATTTTTTTATTTTTTAATTAATTAATTAAGTTTTTGACAAGAATTCTTTGATTACTACTTCTGCTATACAACACTTACTAGGAAATAATCCTCCTTGGTACAATTTGTGTAAATTATATATATTTATATTTCTCTATAAATCTGGATAGAAATACTACAGGGTGGTATTTTAAAAATTATTACACTTAATAAAGAAATTATAAAAATAGAAACAGTACTCAGATTAAAAACAAAACAATTCTGAAAAAGAATCAAACTCATATAGTTTATGCAGGGCAATTAAATGACCCAGGCTACAAAATTAAAAAACTGTGGTCCAAAAATGCAAGTTGATAATGACAAATTATGATTATGATCTGAGAAATCATGAGATTTTGATAATCTCATAATGAGAAAACAAATAAAACTAATCAACAAAGATGGACTAAAGTTCAATATTTACAAAGCTCACTACATATGAGCAATATTCCCAGGAACAAATGTTAACACCAGTGGTGCATATGTCATTCAAATAACTAACATTTACATAGTACTTACCATGTGTCAGATAATATTCTAATGGCTTATCATTTATTAACTCATTTCATCCTTACAACTCTATGAGATAAGCACTAATGTTATCTGCATTTTGAAAATGAGGAAACTAAGACACAGAGAGTAAAATACCCAAGGTATTGAAACTGGTTAATGAAAAACCCAATAATCAAGCTCAGGCAGTCTAGCTCCTGAGTATGTTCTCTAATCCCTACCCTAAAAGGTTAATGTGATAAACCTTAAATAGTTTGAAGTTATTATATCTCATGTTTGATAAATTAACATAGGGATAGATGACATTTTTTCTACTGGTAATTTATCCTCCTGGTGACATTCATTAATCACTCTGATTTTTTATCTGGTGGAGGCAGTATGTAATCCCAACTACTACAATGCATTCCTTTTGTCTATGTTAACTAGCCCCCATTCTTGGCCAATCAAAATTAGATTCATTCAACAAATGTCCACCTCTATGAACCCTTCCCTTGCCTCTAAAGCCAGATGTGACCTCTGTCTCTTCACTGATCCATGAAACCTTCTTTACTATTAAAACAACAATAAGATTTAACATTTATTAAATTTTTCTAAGTATTAAAAGTATTATGCCTTAAATTAAATTATATAATCAAAACAATCCTGAGAGATAGATTATTTTATCATCTCCACTTTAAAATAAGAAAAGTGAGGTTCAGGGAAGATAAGTTCTCACAGCTAAGGAACACAGCTTGGATTTGTAACCAGAGAGCTTTAACACTAAGATCTATGCTGTTTAACAATGACATTATGGGAGCATATTGCACTGGATTCTATTTATTTACATACCATCATATCCTTCAATGCTATATTAAGTTTTTTTTGATGATCAAAACTATTTTCTACATGTTTATTTCCTAAAAGTAAGTTGGAATTAATGAATATCTGATGAATAAATGGACAAGAAAACAGATGATTAGTCAAAAAGACATATACACCCCTATGTTCACTGCAACTCTATTTACAACAGCAAAGATATGTTAGTACCTAAATGTCCATCAATAAATAACTGGATAAAGATGTGGTACATATATACAATGGAATATTACTCAGCCATAAAAAATGAAATCTTGCTATTTGCAATGACATGGATGAACCTAGAAGGTATAATGCTAAATGAAATAAGTCAGAGAAAGACAAATACCATATGATTTCACTTATATGTGGAATCTAAAGAACAAGATAAACAAACAAACAAAAACAGATTCATAGAATCTGGGAGTTGCCAGATGGGGGCTGGATGAAAATGGTAAAGGGATTAAGAAGTGCAAATTGGTAGTTACAAGACAGTTATGGGGATGTGAAGTATAGCATAGGGAATATAGTCAATAATATTCTAATAACTACGTATTCTGCCAGGTGGGTACTAATCAGGGGATCCACTTCGTAAATTATATAAATGTCTAACTGCTATGCTGTACACCTGAAGCTAATAAAAATAATATTGAATGTGAACTCTAATTGAAAAATAAAAAATTAAAAAAATTTTTTTAAAAGCCAGATGATTAGTACAGAAGCTGCATATCTAATGAAAAAAAATATATAATAGCTTAGCAATTGTCAAACTCTTAAAAATTACCAAAGAGTCTCAAAGAGCTTTTGTTTAGGTGGGTTATATATACCTATACTGTCTATATTAAAAACTAAAACTAAAAAATTGGAAAATATTACAGTTGACCCTTGAAGAACACAGGTTTGAATTATGCGGGTCCACTTATATGCAAATTTTTTCAATAATACTATAAATGTATATTCTCTTCCTTATGATTTTCTTAATAACATTTTTCTCTAGCTTACTTTATTGTAAGAATACAGAATGTAATACATATATAAAAAATGTGTTAATTGACAGTTTATGTTATTGGTAAAACTTGCGAATCAACAGTAGGCTATAAATAGTTAAGTTTAAAAGAAGTTAAAAGTTGTACACAAATTTTTGACAGCACTGGGGATCAGTGTCCCTAACCACCACATTGTTCAATGGTCAACTATAATTCATTTTAAAATAACAAGTAAAGCTCATTACATATTAACATATATAATACACCATGTTAACACTAATCAAAAGGAAGTTGGAATGGCTATTTTAATATCAAACTAATTAGATTTCACGGCAAAAAATATTACCAAGAATAAAGAGGACCATTTCATAATGATAAAGAGACCAATAAATAAAAAGGCTGTGGCAATTCTAAATGTTTATATTACTAACAAAAGAGCATTTACAGATGACATGAATATTTACACACACAAAAAAAACACCCAACATTCTACAAAATATCACTAGAACTGAGTTTTGCAAGGTTGCAGGCTATAAGAGAAATATAGAAAATTTAACTGTGTCTGTTCATTCTAGAAATAAGCAATCATAAATTTAAAAAAATTAAGCCATTTATAAAAACATTAAAATATAAAATGCTTAGGAATAAATCTGATAAAATATAGGCAAGACCTGTACACTGAAACTGTACATTGATGAAGTAAAGACCTAAATAAATGGAAAAATATACATTGTTCATGAATCAGAAGACTCTACTTTTAAAATAGAGCCAATCCACTTCAAATTGATATATTGATTCAATAATTCCAATCAAAATTTTGGTAGATTTTAGGAAAGTCTGAGAAATTGTCACAGCCAAAGAGCCTAAAATTCTGAAAAATGCAAATTAATCTATATTTACAGAAAGCATATGAATGATTTCTTGGTGGGGTATAAATGAGAAATTACAAAGTGACACTAGAAAACTTATGGAGATGATGGATATATGTTCATTATCTTGACTGTGGAGACGATTTCATGATTGTACACATATATCAAAGCTCATCAAGCCATGCATTTTAAATATGTGTTGTTTATTGAATGCAATTATAACTCAGTAAAGCTATTTAAAAATGGAACAAAATTAATTCTAAATTGCCGTAATTAAATTATCATATAGGTATTTTAGAGAATGAGATCTTAGTGACCTTATTTATATTATAGCTTGAAACACTATTGTTTAATTATCCTAGGAATTATTTCAATTATCCCCTACAATGCTAAAAACACTAAAAATATAAGCAAAAGAATGATGAAATCGAAATCACCTGAAGTATGATACAATATTTAAACAAATCACAACTATTATATCAATTCTGTTTTCTTACTTCATTGCCCATATTATTGTATCTTTTTTTCCATCGTCTCTTAAGAGGATATGACAATATCCTAGATGAATTTTCTCGAACTCAAAAACCAGTGAGTTACCAATATATTCTATATATTCTAAGTATATAATTCAATGGTTTTTAGTAATTTTATAGAATTGTGCAACCATCAATATAATCCAATTTTAGAACACTTACATCACCTCAAAAATGGATCCCTGATACTAATTTACAGTCACTCAAGTGTATATTTTTAAGGACAGAAAAGAAATACTACATTCTCATCTAGTCATTAAACAGGATGGAGTTCATTCCACAAGAATATGGGACAAGAACATGATCAATTTTGCTAAAAGAATATGTGTCAACATTTTTATGATGTTTATATACTATAATTTACCTGCTACAGTTTTTAAGTAAATAAATGCAACAGGCAGGTAGATGCATATACAAAGGTATTTGAAAAAAAAGAGATGATGTAGAAATGAACAATGAATTGGATTGGTCATTCTAACTGGTGTTAATAAATCTAAAAATGAGACCCTCTTATAATTATAGGACAAAAAGAGATGATGTTCCTCTCTTCAACCAAATTATAAGGCATCAAAGTTTTCAAAAACATTTAATTTTGACAATTCAAACATAAAAATAATAAAAGATAATAAGCTCAAACTTATTATTGATGTTTGCATTTTGATGATACAAATGCAAGCAGGACCAGAAGTAGTGATAAGCTAGAATCTATTAGAGATGTATTTGAAAACTGGACTCAATATTTACAAGATGGATAAGTTCCATGTTCATGCATGACCACTTATTAGTGATTAGTTTCACTCAAAAGATGTTGTCAATTTTAGGTGTATATACCTTCTAAACCAGTAACATGGAATAAAAATTTGATTGTGCTGTGTTTAAATCTCTATTAAATTTTCTACTAAAGTGGTTTTCCACTATTTTTCCTGATAAAAAAGAGAGTTAGAAACTCATGAAAGACCATAATGGATTATGATAGAAGAAAATCAGAGTCTATGCCCACCTATGCCCATACATAATTTCCCTTAGACCTCATAAGTATGTTTCCTAGACTTTAAAAACAATTTGAGTAGTGACTATTTCTACTACAGTGTGCTGTCTTTAAAGCAGCATTTCTCAAACATTTTTACTATAATTAGTATATATACTTTATATGAAAACCTGTTACAAATGTGTATACACAAATATTAGTAAAATAAGAATTTCACAAAATGATACTTACATTTACTAAGTATAATGCCCTTGGCTAGTTTATTTTCTATTTTATTCCATTTTTTTTTAATGTTGAACATGATCCACAATCTGAAAATAATAATATAGCTCTTTAATAAATCATTTTTAAACATTTAGTATAAGTTGAGAATTAAGATGGTACTGGATAATGTGTAACAAATAAATAAAAACTACCAAGACAAGAAACTCAAAAAATCGAAGTGGCAGAGCCACCATCAGGTCATACGTATTAACTTCAACCAAATGAGAGGATAAAGGTAACAACTAAGCCTTCCTAAGAAAAAAATGGCAGCTTCATGGAAACGTTACCAAAGGGTGTCAAGAAATACCCTCCTGCTGCTAACCCATTTGCTGTCCAAATATATCTTACAATTAAGACGACTCCTGTCTCTCACTAGCAAGTCTAAGCCATTGAACCTTCCTCTTCTCTGGGACAGAGGGGTGAGGACAGAATGAAGTAAATATTGCTTCTGCTTCCCTAACTTTCAATTCTTTCTAAATTTAGGTAAAACTCAAGGCAAGAAACCTAAAGGTTGACTGAATTTTCTCTAGATCTAAAGACAGCTAATCATTCCTTGGCAGAATATTTTAAAAATATTTAGAAAGTAGCAATCCCACAGGCCCTACTGTTACCTATCACAAATTAGTCAAGCTGATAAATTACGTGCCTATAACACAAGGCAAACAGGAAGACAGGAGACATTACACTACTAATAAAACAACACTGAAGCGCTATCTAGACTGGGTAAGGCGGTTAAAGAAAGCCAAAGGTGACAAATGGTAAGTTTCCATTATGTTTTCATACCCAGTAGCCCCAGAAAAGGTAAGATTTGAGAGTTTGATGAAATATGCAAGATACAGATGATGTCCAACCGAAAAATATGAAGGAAAAAAAAATCAGCGGAGCAACATGAGAAATCTAAAGAAATACAATCATAGTATATCATGTGGCTCAGCTGAAAATAATATTTACATAGATGCCATAGAAATTTTTTTTTAGTTAAGTATTGATTCCATTTTAAAAGTGTGATATAACTCTATTGGGAGATAATAGGAGAAGTGAAATAAGATTAGGGAAGGAGTTTCTAAAGGCTAAATCTTCATATCTTACATTAGGATATCACAAGACAGGTCTAAAATTAGAAATCAAGGAACTACAGTTTAATTGTGTTATTTAGAAATATACATATAGTATGACAAAAAAGCTAAGATTGAGAAAGCTGGGCAAGTCAATGAAAGTTACACTGAGGCATACACACAAAAGAATGACAAAAGACTGTGAAAATAATCTGAAATAGCATCTCACTCTCAAATAAATACCAAAGCTATACAGAACCAATCAGCACCTTCTCTACTACACTGAAATATTTCAGCATAAAAGCCAATCTTGGCTGGTGATCCGATCTACATTTTACCATCTGACTGGCAATTTCCCTTTCAAAAACAATATTCCCTCCTAAAATGCTTCATAAATTAAAAAATGATTAACGACCATAATTATTCTGCTCTTCCCAAAGTATAGCCATTTGTTTTTCCACAGATTAAATAATCACAATTCTTTTAACCTAAGTAGTACCTAAATCCTGACCATTACGTAGTTTTGGTGTTTTTTTTTTTTTTTTCAAATCTAAGTCTCCACATTCTTCAAAAAAGCAATATGACCAAATATGATGGAGAATTTATATTAGACTAAATTCACTAGATGTTTCGATGTACAGAAACCTATGACACAGGGCCAACTCTTATCAGGCAGTTGCACGCCTAGCATATCAGACAGCCAGAAAAGAGCATTTTTACCACACTTCTTCCTCTACACAATAAAATTTTCTGTAATAAATCATAAAAAGAAAAAATAATAATGCAGAAGTACGTGGTGAGATTTTCTTCTTATTGGAACTTTTACACATAATTATGCCCATAAAAAATTTCAATGTGAGAATAAAATTTATATCAACAAAGAGGGGAAAAGTACAGATTAAAATACTCAGTAATTTAATTTTCGAAAACAGGAAAAATATAAGTAACTAATGGACTCACATTATAGTTTCTGTTCTGAGATTCTATTTCTGCAAAATTTGTCAATGAATTCACTAAAATTGGTCCTCTTTTGCAATATACATATTCGAAAAAATCCGGATTTGTAAATTTCTTTGTAAATTTTATCTGCTCAATAATCCAATTCAAGAATTCTTTTGTTAATTTAATTAACAGTTTTTTTCCCTGAAGCAACAGATATCCAAATAGCTAGGAAATATCTTAACGATGAGTTTGACAGAGTTCATAAAATATCTGTTTTTGCAATAAATTTCCAAAATTGCAATACTATTCATGTCTCTGTTTCCTTAGATTGGTTCTGGAAACTTTTAGGTAACCCCACCCCCCCCCCCCAGCTGAAAGCTTTACACACTAATAAATGCTCCAAGAACTTACGTTCTATTTCTTCATCTTTACAATCACTGGGCTATCACTGTTTACTTTAAACTACCACTGAAACTCAGGAATATGCAGTACCACAGGGGAGTTGGAAATGGAAATTTTACCAAAGGAGTTGGAAGAATTCTAAACCTCACATACTTACTCTTGAATAAAGCTAAATGTAGCTGAGTTTGTGGGGGTTGGGGTTGGCAGAAGGGGTACAGTCTGGGGCAGATTATGAAACTGGAAATTCTCTGAATTAACTTCTGTGTACAAATACGATGTTTTTAAAAAATAAAATAAAAGATGTGTAATTGGAAGCTCACATACATACTATCAAATTCAAAAGCAATAACAGCAATTGTTTAGAACTTGGACCAACAAACGATTTCTTCCTCAGGAAAGAGTATTTGAAAACAGACATTGTTTGGAACTGCTAGTACCTGATGATAAAAAAGAGTGGCTTTTAATTGGTTTTATTATTTTTTAAATTTTCTACAGACAATGCAACCCTGTACTGCCTGCTCCTGGGACAGACCATTCCTACCACCCACCCTCGCTGTACTTCTGCTATCAGGTTATCAGGTGACCTTTACCTTTGCTCCAATCCAAAAGCTTGTGTCACTATGCCCAACTCAACTCTATTTTACACACATACACACACACCCCTAAAACAACAACAACAACAAACAAACAAACAAAAAAACCACAGAGAACGGAGAATGAGAATTTGGCTCATGCTTAAGAGTAGAACAATCCTCTTTTCTTCTTTTTGGAGAATATAAGGAAAATTGCTACATAATTTAATCCACAGTTCTTAAATATACTTCCTGAAACCATAATAATCTAAAAGCATGATAAAAATATAGCTCATTTAGATTTGAAAGCTCTGTATATGGCAAGGTCATATGGTAGAGCAAAGAAAAATTATCCTAAGAAACTAAGAATCTAGTCCTCACTTTGCACTAACCAGAGATGTGACTATGAAATCAAGAGTTTTATTTCTTCCTCTATAGTGATCTCATTATACTTAAGTCTCCCATAAAATAGGAGTTGCACGGAATACCTCAAAGGTTTTTTTCTCCCAGCTCTTGCATTTCTTTAGAAACATATTTTTTAGTAATAATATTTGATAAATAACTGAACCTAAAGCAACTGGCACAACTATGCTGCCTCAAAGAACCTCCCCTACCCCCACCCCGTCTTCCTCATCACAGCAAATAGCAGCTTTGTTCCTCAGATATAATCCTGGGAGCAACTTTTTCATACCTCCTACATCCAATCCATTAAAAATTCTCTAGTCGGCTATCAAAATTATACCTATAATCTAGCCACTTTCTCAATGCTACACTGCTACCTTAACCACTACCATCTTAACCAGGACTGCTACAAGTTTTCTTGCTTTCATCCCATTGATTCTCTTATAAATACACCTTTCTAAATGTAAGTTATATAACACACCTCTGTCCAAAATTCTCCTATGACTACCTATCTCTTTCAAAGTAAAAGTCCAAGTCTTGACCACCATCTAAGAAACCCTACATGATCTAACTGGGCCCAGCCTGCGTCTTTACAAACAAAACAAACAAACAAACAAACAAAAACCCCGCTACCACTCTGCCCTCATCTATCATCTCCCAATTCACTGCTTCAGACACCCACATCGTTTCTTTTCCTCATACACACTCCTGCCTCAAGGCCTTTGTACTTAATAGTTCCTTCTGACTCTCTCTGTGATATCACATGATTAATTCTTTGCTTAATTCATTTCTGTTCAAATATCATACTACAAAAGATTCCATCACTGCCTACATAATAATAGCATTTGTACTCCAATCACTACATATCCCTTTATTTTGCTGTATTCGTCTTTGAAGTACTAATTATTATCTAACAGATTCATTCATGTATTTTTATTGTTGGTTTCACCTCAGTATAATGTAAGCTTAATGATAGTAGGTGTTTTCTGTTTTGCTCGCTGCTGTTTTCTCAGCACCTAGAAGAGCAACTGGCATGTAGGAGGTGCTTGATAATCAAAAAAATAAGAAAAGTAACGGAACTACTAAATAAACCATTGTTTTCTCAATTAGGTAAATGAGGTAAATACTATGAGGTTTCATTTCCCAATGGACACAATTAATTATACATAGATATATGGGGTTTATTGACTTTTATAGTGATTTGGGAGGAATTGACAAAATTCCAATAATAAATTGAGCTTTCTTTTTTAGGGTCCTATAAAATTTTGAATTAAAACTATATTTCATTGTAATAATTTATAGTTATAATTTTATTAATAAACTAAATAATTTGATTTATTTAGTGCTGCTTTTCTTTCTGAGCTTAATTTTGAAATATATATTTTATTAATATTGTGATTTAATACTCTTAAAGCTCCTAGTACAAAAGACTATTCTGGAATCAACTGCATAATTACATTTCCTCGGTGACCTTGTAATCTCGTGAGCATTTACTCTAGACTAAACAGCCTCGTTCAGCTGCCCTGTGTCTGACTGTCGATGAAAGAAGCTTGTTTGACAACTGCTTCAAGCAGAAACATATTTTTTCCATGATTGCATAAAAAAGATTTAAAACTTACCAGACTAGAGCCAGACTAAAACTTAAAGCAAAAAGGTTCTTGTTAGATGTGTGAGTTGATTTCTAATTCAAATGCCAACAAAAACAGATACTAAAGACATTTTGCTGTCATGGCCAGCAAAAAAAAAAAAAAAAAAAAAAAAAAAAAGTTAATTCAGTAATACTCTCATAATTAAAACAAAGTATAATTATATAAAATAATTATATAACATACATGTTGCGATCATTTTTGTGACTTCTATTTTTCCATATTCTTTGATTTTTCTGGTGTTCCTGAGACTTCTTCTAAAACTAACATAAAAACTTAAATGGACAGTATCAAAAACAAAACAAATATAAAGCTAAACACCTATTCTCCATTCTTAGGCAATCCACGTAAAATTAGTAAATAGGTAAAGATCTTGACCAAAAAAAACAGAAATTCATTCAATGAGATTTAAAACAATACTTCCTTAACATAAGAAAAATCACTTACAGAGCCAACACGATACTTAATGATGAAACACTTGAAGCATTCACAAAATAATCAGAAATAACTGCTATTACCAGAACTGTGTAACACCAGGTCAAGAAGTTCTAGCCAAATGCAATAAAATATAAAACTGAAGTTAGAGCATTTAAAGAAAAAAAAATCATTTTTTCAGATGACTGACTTCTAAATAAAACCCTGGATGTTCATCTAATAGAACAATTAAAATTATCAGAGCTCAGTAAAGCAGCTAGATACAAAATAAAATGCATTTAAGCAAGAACCAGTTAGAAAGCATAATGAAAATTTCATAACAATAGCATCACAATTATGATATAAGGTAAATTCATTTCCAAGAAATGTGTGAGATATATGAAAACTCAGTAGATTTTAAATGCCTATTCTGTTCTACTCAGTTTATATATTTTAAAGCAATTCCAAATAAAATCCCCAAAGGAGTGATGTTTGGTTTCTTTCTCGGGTGTTATAGGGATGACTGTGTCTTAGTTAAGTTGTTGGCAGGTTTTGGTTTATTTGTTTCATTACTTGTTTCACAGTATTTTAATCTGAAAATTTTCAAATGTATAGAAAACTTTAAAGAATTATAGCATGCTTTGTTGCTCTGGACAGTGTTTTTGAAGAATAAATGTATTAAAATGCAAAGAATACATTGAAAAAGATAAGTAGCAAAGTAAGATTTGTCCCATGTATGGTAGGCAGAATTCTGAGATGGTCCCCAAGATTCATACCACCTGTATGCTACATTTCACTCCTGAGATTATATTCCAGTAGTCCTCCATTATCTACAGTTTTGCTTTCTCTGGCTTCAGTTACCCAGGGTCAACCACAGTCCAAAATATTAAATGGAAAATTTTAGAAATAAATAATTCATAAGTTTGAAATTGTGTGCTGTTCTGAGTAGCATGTTGAATGAAATCTCTCATTGTCCCACTCTGTTCTACCTGAAATGTAATTCATCCCTTTACCCAAGGTATCCATCCCATATATACAACTCACTCATTAGTCACCAGAAGCTTGGTTATCAGATCAACTGTCATATCGCAATGCTTGAATTCAAGTAACCCTTATTTTACTTAAAAATATCCCCAAAGTGCAAGAATAGTGATATATTAATTTATATATGCCGAAGAGAAGCTATAAAGTGCTTTCTTTAAGTAAAAAGGTGAAATTTCTCAACTTAATAAGAAAAAATATCATACACCAAGTCTAAGATCCACAGTAAGAACGAATCTTCTATCCCTGAAATAGTGAAGAAAAAAGAAATTCATGACAGTTTTGCTGTACCACCCCTAACTGCAAAACTCACCACCATAGTACGTGATAAGTGCTTAGTTAAGATGGAAATGGCATTAAATTTGTGGAAGACATGAAAAGAAAATATGTTCCAATTGAGGCAATGTGTTACACTGGAAAGCACTGACCCTATATAAAGACTTAAGCAAGCGATCCCCTGAAATGAGTGACATCGAGCCATTTGCTGCAAGTAAGGGATGGTCACACAAATTCAGAAATAGGTTTGGCATTTTATTATCTCACATCATCACAAGAAGAAGGGTGAGTATAGTAAAATGATATTTTGAGAGAAAAAGACCACATTCACATAACTTTTATTAGAGTATATTGTTATAACTGTTCTATCTTATTATAAGTTACTGTTGTTAACTCTTACTATGCCTAATTTATAAATAAAACTTTTCCATAGGCATGTATGATTAAGAAAAACATAGTATATATAGGGTCTGGTACTATCCACAATTTCAGGTATCCACTAGGTGATCTTGGAACATGTACCCCACAGATAAGGGGGCACTAATGTATATGGCAAAAGAGATTTTGCAATATAATTAAGACCTCGAATTGGTTGACTACAAGTTAATAAAAGAGAAATTATCTAGGTGGGCCATACTTAATCAGGTAGGAGCCCTTAAAAAGGAAGAGATTCGAAGAAATTTTCTCCTGCTAGCATTAAAAAAGATGGAAGCCACTGTAAATTCCACATATGCAAGCGACCTAATTCTACCAACAATATAAATGACCTTGGAAGGCAATCCCCAAGTTTTGCTTACATAAAACCACAGCACCTGCTGATAGTTTGGTTGCAGCCATGTGCAACCAGAGTAAAGGATCCTGGTAACCGGTGCCCAGACTGCTGACTCAGACGCTGATAATAAATGACATAAATTGGATATTGTTCTAAGATGCTTAAATTTGTGGTAATTTGATACACGGCAACAGAAAATAAGTTCACGACTTAATATTAAAACACATTATGAATTTATATTAATAATAATGTGATATTGCTGAAAAACCGAAACAGATTAATGGAAAAGAAAGGGCAGCGGAGAAAAGTCCTAATATATTAATGTAACACATTAATGGAGAGAAGAGGGATTATTAAATAAATTAGTCTGGGCCAAATGATTTACTATGTTTATAAAAATAAAAATTCTTTTATAGCTCCTCACAACAAAATAAATTCCAGATGGTTTAAGTGATTAAATGTGAAAACCGAAGCTACATAAAAACTAGAATATAAATATACACAAAGTTCAGTGTTGGTTTAGAACTTCCTAAGTAGAAGAACAAGGGAAAAATATCATGACACCAGATTAAAGTAACATTGCTCAGATTAAAACTACTTCACATCATAAATAATGTAATTGACAAAATTTTTGGAATTTCAAAGGTTAATAGTCTTACTATATGACTGTCTCATAGAAACAAGTAAAACAATACTACCCCAACAGAAAGGGGCACATGGGACATAAACAGATAATTCACGCACAGGGCAGAAAGGCTGAAAAGAAATTATTAGGGGAGCTGAGCAACAAATGTAAAGGTAAGGCACCTCTTAAGGAAACCAAAGAACACATGCAATGGCACAAAAACGTGTGCGACACCATGAAGTTCTTAAGAAACACCAAGTATGAGAGGGGCAGGATATAGTTAGTTAGACGGGGTCAGATTATGCAGGTGATGATGGGCTATTGAAAGATATTAATAATAGAGAGATATGACTAGATTAATAAAATAGAAAGTTTTCTCCAACAACAAGGACTTAAGAAGGGAGACAAGGAGAATGTTAAAAACAGAAAATTTGTTAGAATGTTTAATATCTCATCTCAAATTTTTAAAATACAAAGTTCCAATTTATCAATTTTTAAGAGCAAAAGAATGGTCATGAAGTATCTCCAATGTTACCATGAGTGGATCTTCTGTTATGGGGGATTATACCCTATCCTATTTCCTCAAGAATGAACACTTTTAATTGCTTTGCTAATAATAATAATGGATTTGTAACAGGTCAGTTACTTTTGTTCAGCAATTTGGGTTTATCAATGCAGTCTGTAGCCACACAAGAAAAATAAATGATAGGTGCTGATGGAGATCAAACAAGATTTTTTATTTATCATCAGGTTCTAGTTAACTGAGTTAATTTAATATTATTATTACTACCACAATTTTCACAACTAATTATGCAATAATAGTTAAATAATCTATTATCTGGTTAGGAAAGACTCAAGATTTAAACCATCATAGTTTAAATCCATTTTTTAAAGCTATACTAAATTGATAGCACAAAACATATTGGTTATGTTAACAGAAGGGAAATAAATAAACATGTGCATTTGGCTACAACACTACCACAAAAGACATACAGAAATGTTCTACAGGAAATGAAGATTAAAATTTTGGTAACAAATGGCTTCATTTAAATTCATAAATAAGGATAACTGAAAAATATACTCTTACTTAAAGACCATATTTTACCTTATAAAACAACAGTTTTTCCTTATTTCTATAAGAGGTTCACAAATGAACAGCTCATATTAAGTAAATCACATATCTATTTAAAACAGTAGTGATATCTGATTAAATAATCTGAAATTGATGAATAAAGTTGATAAATGCTTAAAATGTGTATCAGTTAAGGGAATAATTCTTCTTTGAGAAGAAGGTAGTAAAATATTCACTAGAAAGCTAGTTGATTATTAAAAAGACAATCTCACAGTGCCAATCAAGAGACTTTACTAAACCAACCACTAAAGCCAGTCTGGGGAATTTCAATTAGCAGTTAAGTTTTCCCAAAGCTTGCTCCCATTGGCACAGAATTAATAAAACATGTTTACATATTGCCTTGAGCAAACCAGAAGAGTACTGCCAGTACAATTTGAACTATAAATATATATTCATAATACCCTCTCAAATGAGAAAATCTCATTTATTCTTCATCTACTTCTCAAGTTTAACTTTAGAAAAGATATCATTAAAAACCACCCAAAATGGCAATGTACTTTTGATTCATCCTTTATCAAAGTTATACCTGAGGATAAAAATGTAGTGTTTTTGGAGGCATTCTCCCAAGACCTTATTGTCACCCACTCTCAAAAATATATAATTAAAATTAATTCGAAAGTGCCTGCATCAACAATTTTGCACCAATTAAAGTGAAGCTGCCAATGTACTATTCTTAAATTCATCATGTCATAGAGATCGCAATGCAGAAATAAGAAAATGGAAATGAGGTAGTTAATTTATTCTCTATTTGCCTCTAGAGAAATTAAACGTGTTCCCTCTGTAGAATAACATAATACAAAATGGAAATTCTGCTGTAATAGGAAAAGAAAAGAGAGGAGTAGAAGCTGGAGAATTGGGGGAAGAGCCTACTGTACAGGGATAACTAAGGCTTATTAGATTCACTCTCCTAATGAAGATGTGGACAACTTTAGGACAGATGTGTAACAATTACACCTTTAGTCAATTGAAGTTAATATTCCTTTTACCTTAAAAGCATCACCTTTGAGGATACCAAATCATTCTTTGAAAAGTGACTTCACAGAGTACCATCTTCAGTTTCTCTCTAAATTTTTCTGAAAATTATAATAGGTAAAAATGTATTCTAGAATAAGAAGAAAGGAAACATATGGCTTTCAGAATAGAAAATGAACTAGTAGTATGAGAAATCTATTTAGGATTTATTTTGGCAATTGTTTAAATACTAGGTCATAACCTAAAGAGACCGATAGAGCTAATCCCAGCTCCAAAAATTATCTGTATAGAATTTAATCCCTTTCTCAAGGTAGAAGGCTGAAGAGAAGGAAGGTATGAGACACATTCTATTTTGGTAGATAGTTTTATGTCAAAAGTCAATGTTTCTTTAGCAATTCTGATGTCACTATTGATGATGTAGAAATTCCTCCACTCATTAGTCACCGATGTCTAAAAGAAACTGTAACAGTCAAGGTCTATTGCTTGAAATGCATACACGTTTGTTTGTAATCAGAAAAATTTGCCTTAACTTTTGTGGATACGAATATATGTAGTCTTTGTTGAGACAAAATTCTACTTCTAGAAATCCAGAACTAAATTCTAAATTGTCAATGGTTAGTAATAAAAGATCTGCAACCCCCACCAAAATAAAGCAATCCAGCCCCCTTTATTTAAGTTTAAATAAGGTTTTAGGTATAAAAAACTTGGAAAAAGTACAAACACTATTGTTATACAATATCTACAGGATGCTTATCCTACATTTTAAAATCTAAACCATAACGGTAAAGGCAGAAGGAAAACAAAAGGGCTCTAAACAATCGAAAGCATTGCCAAAATTCATTAAATGTAATTATTTACTCAAAACAAGACAAGAAAAACAAAACAAAACAGTCTATCAGGCTACATCTATCAGGGTTAAATTAAATACTCACGTACACATATATATAGCAGCACCATCACCAAAACTGATTAAAAGAGGAAGATGAGGAGGCTATTAAAGAGACTCAATAAAAATCAGCAATAACGAAACACTAAATAGAAGAGAAAATGAACCATTTAAAACAAAAAACAAACAAACAAACAAAATACAGCCAAAACTCAGCTGCTGGGGAAAGGCAAAGGTTGGGTGCCACTGGGGGAGGAGTAAAAACCTATTGTCACTCTCTTTAAACCTAAACTGACACAGTCAAAACCTTCAACCACTCAGGAAAAGCAGGACACCTACTCTTGCCGAGACTAACCCACCGATGCAAAGCATCAGGGGAGGGACAGAAAACTATCACTATCTTATGACCAAGACACGTCCATCCCCATGAATACAACACAGAGTTCAGCTGTGGGGATGGGAGAGGAACAGTAAATCCACTTGCAACCTGAAGTAGAAGACAAAAGTTGTTTGCCTCTGGGAAAGAGACAGGTACACTGAGAGTACCACCCGAGGCTCCAGCACAGAGGACCTTCTAAGATTAAAGCTTGAATAGGAGAACTAAGAAATCCCCTTGCTCCCACCATAAGACTTATTCCAAGTAAAAAGCAAAATCAGGGAGGGGCATAAGGAGAAAACCCCTGCGTGGCTTGGGCTTACAGGGCCTGCTGAAAGCTGAGGGCAAAGGAAGAAAACTGGGAAAATCCTTCCAGCACTCTAGGCCTCGTACTAGTCACAATGTGGCAAGAGACCACAACTGGAAGAATCTGAAGCCTCTGATAGATTGATGGTAACTAGAGCAACCACAAAACCCAAACTGACATCAAACTATAGACTTAATACTCAATTCCCAACACTAATGGCCTAACAGAATAAGGGACACATATTTCTGGATGTAAATATTATTTACCTCAATCTCTACCATCCTGTTGCACAGAATATCCAATATTCAAGCAATATTGGATATTTACAATAAACCTACAAGAAAGCAGGAAAAACAACTTTTTCATCAAGACATAAAAGTCAATGGAACCAGATCAAGAGATGTTGGAAGTATCAAAGAGGCACTTTAAAATGACATGATTAATGAGGTCAAGGATCTAGTGAAAAAGGTGGATAACATGTATAAAGACATAGGGAATTTCAGTAAAGAGATGGAAATTACAAAAAGGAGTGAAATGGAAGTGCTAGATATGAAAATTGCAGTATCAAAAATCATTCTTTTGATGGATTTATCAGCAGAAGGGAAACAGAATAACTGAACTTCAGGAAAGGACAAGAGGAATAATCCAAATTCTGAAACACAAATTTAAGAAAAGATCGAAAAAAAACAAAATAGAGCACCCAAGAACTGTAAAATAGCAAAAGGTCTAACATATGTGAAATCAGAATCTCAGAATAAAAACAGAAAATGGAGCAGAATAAATCTGTGAAGAGATAATAGTTATATCTACAAAATAAAAACAATGAATTATAGATCCAAGAAGTTCAGAGAAACTATATCTTTATATACAATGCCAGATCCTTAGAGAAAACATACAGTAAATCTTGCTTTTTTCAATCCAATCTAGGAATCTCAGCCTATTATTTGGAGTATTTAAACCCGTACTGTCGAATATGGTAGCCACTAGTCATACGCGTCTATTTAAATTAAATTGAATAAAATTTAAAATTCAGTTCCTCAATTACACTAGGCACATTCAAGTGCTCAGCAAAAACATGTAACTGTGGCTACTACCTTGGATAGCACAGACTGAGAATATTTCTTTACTTCAGAAAGTTTTATCGGAGTTGGTTTAGAACATTTACATTCAACGTAATTACTAACATAGTTAAGATTAAATGTACCATCATGCTATTTGTTTCCTAATTGTCTCATTTCTTTATTTTTCTCCTCCCTCTTTTCCTTTCTTTTTATTAATGGAGTATTTCTTATGATCTCATTATTTTCTCTGATATTGACTTACTAACTGTCCCACTTTGTTTTACTTTTTTAGTAACTGTTCTAGGGTTTATATTAAACATCTTTAACTTATCACTGTCTGTATCCAGATACTATTATACCACTACTTCACATGCAGTGTAAGAACATTACAACGGCACAGTTCTTTTTCTCTTCCTATCCTCTGTACTAATTGTCATACATTTTACTTGTGCACTGTTATTATGTATGGCCATTTCTATGATCTTTCAACTGTAATTTTGACGACAAAATTATTAGAAAATTCATAACCCTGTAACAGAGTACTATTTTAAATACTTTGTCTTCACTGGCATAAAAGTAAATATTTTAAGAAAATTTATTTTAGAGATATAGAATCCTGGCTCTTATTTACCCAGTAAGAGATAAGATATCGATGTCTAAATCACTTATAATTTTTTTATGTCATAAAACCCCAGATTGTCTCCTGAAGCTTCAGTTTTAGCATTTAGGCCAATAATTTGATAAATTTATCTAAAACTCAAAAGGGGTTTTAGGCTTTGTTTCATGTCGTGGCTTCATGCTTGGAGGATACAGGACTTTATGAGCATTCAGAACTAAAGAAAACCTTAAAGGTCTGCCAAAGATCAGATAAGTACATTATCTGTCATTTTAGTAATAATTTTACCTTGGAGCCTTCATGTTCATAATCAAAATACTAGGTGGCATGTTCAAAATTGGCTTTGCTGTGGAACATTCAAATAGATTTTATCTGTTTCATATATCTTGTTTTTGCTATTGGGGTCTTTTTTAAAATTATTTTTTAATTACTTGGTATCACTGTATTCATTATTTTCTTGTCACATTATATATTTACACTATTTTACTTTGTTAGGAAACAACCAATTCTGGATCATCTTTTTATTCAATAGTTCAGATTGAGACACCAGAACAAGATATTATTTGCTCCATCCAACAAAATCTGTGTCTGTATTTTTCAAGTCTAAAAATGCCCACCCCTCCTCCCCTGAGAAACACTGATCCTCTCCATCACTTACAAACGCCAAAATCTCACATTCATTTTCAAAATGAATGCATATAAACAGCTTTTGAGCCACTGGCCAGCCCTACATACAACTTTTCATAAAATGTATTTTGTGACTCATTTCTCATAAATATAGTTTCACTGTAGACAGCAGACAGTGAGTAAATCTACTCTTTTCTATGGCAAGGAGCTCAACTCTCATATTTTTACTGGCTTACTACTGACAAATTAAGCCCTAATTTCTAAAAAATATATAATGAGCTGAAAATGAACAGCTACTTCAGTATTGCTGCCAAAGACAGCCTTAAAAGGGTGCTAACACAATCCAATTTCAATGTCAAAAGATCTAACAAGACCATAAAAAAATAATATATTAAGTTAGTATTAAGCACTATTCTTTTTTACAAAAGGGTATAAAGTTCTGTAAACACAAAATCTAATAATGTCAAAGTGTCAGTTAAAAATAGTAACAACACAACAAAACCCTAAACATCAGCTTCTCAATGAGAAGTTCTTTTGGGGACTTACCCAAGTCTTCCTAGCATCTCAAAGTCAGGAACTTGTGGTCCACATGTCTCTATTTGCAGTGGCTGATACTCATAGAGAGCTTCTTCAAGCTTTTGAATAGGTGCTAATGAAATATGTTGACCCTGTTAGAAAAATGAAGGAAATACCTTTTAATATTACTTTTATTTACTATTTACTTGTAATCATTTTAAAGGTGAAATCAATTACGCAGATTAAAAATGTTATCATGATTGCAATTCCATGTATACAATTCATTACATTACTGAGAGCCACATTATGTAATTAACATACAGTCACGGACCGTGAATTAAAGGAAACAAATCAAATCCATCATTAAATTAAATTTCTCCTTAAAGAGTATAGCTGTTCAATGTCAATGGTAGAATTCAGCAAATATATAAGCATAATCCAGCCTCACATTTCCTACTTCTTATAATACAGCTTGACAGTTTTGGTAATCAGTGTTTTATTGAAAGCGCTCACTGAGGAAGGGCACTAATGAAATTATCCTCTGTAAAGTCTGTCACATAAATATCTGTTCTCTTAAGTCTTTACAATGGAATCAAACTTCTTTATCAAATGTGTGTAATGATGTCTACTTATACACACACACAGACACACACCACACAACACACCCAAAAATGAGAAAATTTTATGCTAAAAACTAGGTGGAATAAAGCACCCAGGTATTTTTCTAAAGATAAATAACTATTAGATCTACTAGATAATAAAAGGACCATATTTGATCACAAGTTTATAAAATAAAATGCCACTTAGCCATATAGCATCATTACACTGAGATTTACATAATTATCATAGATCTCAGGATAGAATTTTATTTTGAAAAATCCCCTATTTTTTAATGTAGTCTATGTTTCCAATTCTAACTTGAGTTCTGTAATTTTTCTTGGTATAGTTCTCATCAATTTCTCTATTTCCAAATCTTTAAATAAGTTCTTATACTTAATTCCATTGATTTCTAGTTTATAATTTTTACTATGTTACCTCCTTAGTTTTCTTTACTTTCCCCTAAATTACTAAGTTGAATACATACTATATTTGTTATCTATTTTTAAGCAAAAACATGACTTAAAAAGCTGTGAAGTACAAACCTATATAATTTTATTAACCAATGGCACCCAAGAAATTTAATTTTAAGAAGTGATAAAGTATAATTGAGGCTGTAAGGAACGACAAGAAAGATGTTTTCATCTGACTTGCGTTTGTCTCTTCAACAAGTTTAATCCCATGTAGCATCACCCTAGCTAGTTTACCAACATATAAACAGCTTTTCTGACTCTGCGACCTCAAAAGTCTTTCACCAAACACAGGCAAAGGACTTAAACAGACATTTCTCTAATGATATATAAATGGCCAACAAGCACATAAAAAGATGATAACAACTCAAGTCACTAGGGACATGCAAATAAAAACAGTGATAAACCACTTAATACTCATGGCTACTTAGAATGGCTATTAGCTAAAAACAAATAAACAAACAAATGAAAAGATAACAAAAAAAACACAGTAAATAACAAATGTTAGCAAACGTGCAGAAATAGGAACTCTCAAGCATTGCTGGTAGAAATGTAAAATGGTACAGCCACCATGAAAAACAGAGTGGCAATTCCTCAAAAAATTGCAGATTTACCATATGAGCCAAAAATTCTACTTCTCGTATATAATCAAAAGTGGTAAAAGCAGGAACTTAAATAGATATTTGTACACTCGTGTTCATAGCAGCATTATTCATAACAGCCAAAAGGGAGAAGCAACCCATGTGTCTATCAATGGATGAATGAACAAACAAAAGTGGTATTATACCTAATGGAATATTATTCAGCCTTTAAAAGGAAGAAAATTTTGACACATCCTAATCCTAAAACATGGATGAACCGTGAAGACATTTATGCTAAGTGAAATATGTCAGTCACAAAAGAACAAGTACTAAATGATTCCAATTACATGAAGTTCCTAGAGTAGTAAAACTCATAGAGACAGAAAGCAGCATGGTTGCCAGAGTCTAGGGGAGCCAGGGGAAGAGGTGCATTAGTATTTTAATGGGTGTAGAGTTTTCGTTGGAGAAGATAAAAATTTCTAGAGATGAACAGTGGCAATGGAGGCACTTAATGTACTTAATGCCAAGAAGTGTATACTTAAAAATAATTAAAATGGTAAAATTTATGTTATGCTTATCTTACCATAATTTTTAGAAATGTGTTTTGAATATTCTGATTTACTTGACTGGAATAATATGGAGAAAAGAGAATAAAAGTGAAATATTTGGAAAACTTCGTTAACATTATTTTAACCCTTAACCTTCATGTGTTTCACAACCTTTCTAAATAAACATGAAACTGTCAAGCTAAATCTTACACCACTCCCAGTAATCCAATTGCTGAAAAATAAATCTGAATACAGACCATTACATAGGTTAAGAGGCCTGCCTAAATGGGATATTTTGATCAGCACTCTAGGGATATTTTGAATGGCATTCTGACATCTCTGTTCCAAAGTACCATCTTTATAAGCTGCCAAATACTAAATTCTCTTATCACAAGATCCAAAAAGTACAGTACTAATGTCACATTTTTAGGTTAGAAAAAATAAAGGAAAGAAAGAGGAAAACTGTAAGAATTGAAGGACATCTATTATAGTCCAACTAACACAGTACTGCAGATTACATTGTGTGATACCAAATGGGTATTTTCAACAGCTGGAATACTTCCCAGGTAAGCTAATATTAAAAACAAAAAACAAACAAACAAATAAATAAGAAAAAAGTAAGTAAATAAGTGAATGAATGAATGAATGAATAAAAAACATAGGCTTTCCTAAGTCACTATAAGTGAGAAACAACATACAAAAAATGATCATTTCCTAAATATCATTAATGATGACTAAGTAACTGAAGTCATGCTGTTATATAGTCCAAAATCTCTGAAAGTTTGAATACATAAAAGATCACTTAATAGTAATAACATTTAACATTATTTACTCAGTGCCAGGCATCGGCCTAAGAGCTTCTTATGCATTATTTCATTAGTATTCACAATAGCTTTATGAGATAAATACTGCTATCCTCACTTTATGGATGAGGAACAGGGGTTTAGATATGTTACTTGCCAAGGTCATGCTGGAGCAGGTTGAGAAGTAGAAGGCAAGTTTTCAAATTGCTTTATAGCTAAAGAAACTAAGACTCCCCAAATGTAAATTTTCCTAAGGTCACATAGAGTTATATCTCCTAATTCCTATCCAGAGTGGGTTCTACCATACCACATTGCCTTTTAATATCCTATTTTGAGACAATATAATCATACTTAATATACCTAACACTGCCTTCAAGCTGCTCATTCTAAATAACAATTTCTTTTGGTAATTCAGTTACATTCTATTCATTTTAGGAGCAATTAGAGCAATGTTTATACACTGCTGTTCTGGTCACTCTAGGCAGATATCATCCCGTCATCACTATAACAGCTGCATAGTAATAACTTCCCAGTAGCATATAATTTCATGGTAAGTACAAATCATCCCCCCCCACACACACAGAGAAATGGCTTTCTTTAATTTCTTTTAAAATTTACAGTAAGCAGCTTAAGACAAATGAGGGACAAGGACAAGAGCCTGTATGGTAAGTGGTAAACTATATACTTACACTGGCACTGCCTCTGAATAAAATGAACTTAAGTGATATAGTTTCTCTAAGCTTCATTTTATCACCTACAATGGAGGTTTGGGGGCAAATCGGGGGGTTCAACTATATGTTTTTCCAAGTCTAATCTGCTATGATTTCATGACCACTAAGTGGAAACAAGCCACTACCTCAAAATGCATCATAAAAAAAATTAAAAGAATTTTCCCAAAATTTAATGTAAAATAATTTGATTCTATATATACTAGAGAAACAGCCAGTTGAAAAAACAAACAAGCACTAATTTCCTGATTTCCAGCTCTCTACTAGAATCATCAGACTACATTCCCTTTCTGAATGCATGTTTGAGAATTAGGAAAATACATAACTTTTTTTAAAAAAAAATTATTATGGCTGGCTTTTTTGATGATTTATTCCCACATCAGCCTTGTAAGCATTCCTTGTCTTTTAAAATACAGTGCCTGATAGATTACCAATTTCCCCAAAATTTCCTTTTTGGAAAAAAAAGGCTTTTCCAAAATTCATATTCAAACCTTTCAAGAGTTTTCATCCTGAATACACTAAGAACACCAAATTTTTCTAGCCTTTAGTGATGACCAGTTCCATTCAAATATGTAAGATACGCTTTAAAACATCAAAGAAGAATTTTTATAACTAACCTGAGCTTATTTAACCTTCTTGTTCAACACTGGAAGTAGCCCTAAAAGAGTTATATCTTCATTTAGCCAAGCCAAGTTTCTGAATCTGTTTCTATCAAATCGACTCTGTAAACTTCATCAAAATCTACTTATTATACTGAAATTACTTTAACACTTTGTTAAATAACGCTTTGTTCATTTGCAATCCCCTCTCCAAAACGCACACCATTTTAGTCTTCAAATTAATAATATATCAATTCTATTTTGAAACTCTTATTGCTATAACATATACACTACTCCTACAGAAAGGACTTCAAATAAAAATGTAACACATTTAGAAACATCAAATGTTGGGGCAAAATTAGGAAATTGGATCTATATTTAAAAGATTACTACATTAAAGCATCTCAAACATAATTATACCCTCACCCTATATGTTTAAAAAAAGATTTCTATATATTCCTTTATATTGGTATAGAACTACTAAAGCTCATATGGAAAACAAATGCAACAATATATTTGTGAACACATGCCATTAGTTTTCAGAAAGCCAAGGGTCTCAAACTATAGATGAACATGAAATAAAAACAAACTGCATTTTCTCCCTCTGCTTTAACTTATTTTGACTATAATTGTATGCATACAAATTTATCTCCCAAAAAATGCAAAAATAAATACAGAAAAGGAACTAACTAAACTAGTTATCACTATCTCCAATAGTTCTACATCTAAAACATCAGAGACCTAAATGTTATCTAGTAGAGTCCTAAGTGATGTGACTGACTTAAGTTCAAAATAGCTGTAACAGTAAAATCACATCTTGCACAGAGATTAGGTTCTAAAGTGAGAGTAAGGCAAAAACTGGTTAAATTAACCCCTCAAAAAATTCCTAAGATAGCCCATAAAGTATACTATACATTGTTCTGTGTTTATTGTAATATCTTTATATACACCCAACTCAGCTAGTTTGTCATCCAGCATCAGAATAAATTACTGTTTGTTCTGTTGGAAATGTGATAAAGTAATTGGCTTGCCTTTGGCAACCATTTTTGTTGTTCAAAAACACTTTTTTACTGGGGGAAGAGAAGAATTCTTTGCTTTTTCTACCTAGTTTGGTGTTTTCAGCTTTATTTGAATTCAAATAAGTTAAATGTACATACGACATGACTGCTGAACATGACAGGTATGTTCATTCAATTGAATGCATGGGGGAAAAATGACATTTGAGATGGGCTGTGAAGACTAAATGCAGCTGAAATAGAAGGAAGAAAGAGCAATTCTAGTACAACGAATTTCAATACCAAGAGCAGCTTCCGTACAATAGTGGAAATAAGAGCCAGAATATAAATGTAAAGAATGAATGGACATTGAGAAGTAGAAACACTGAGCAAACTTGATTACTGTTTTCATCAAATTACAAGGTAAAATGAAGATAGGAAGATATGGAAGTAATTTAAAGAAAAGGTAGAGTCCAAGAGATTTTGTTTATTTTGCTTTGTTTTTGTTGTTCTAGATTTTATTTTTCCCTAACTGATAAAGGAAGCAGTGTTGAAAATTATTATTTTTACATTCTTTCTCTGATGCTTCTCTTGCTACTGAACCATTTGTTGCCAAGAGGACAAGCACACACCAGTATCATATGTTTTTATAAAAAGATCAGAAAAGAAAAATATTGAGGAAACTATTTAGTGACACAAAGCCTGTCTCCTTAAAAGGATCTATATAAATTTTAAGAAAACAGTACTTGCCAGAAATTTTAAAAATAACTTTTCAGGCATATAGCATTTTAGCTTATTTATTTTTAGTAATTTCAAAAATAGTTTCCAAGAAAGGATTCTTATCTTGGCACTTTAAGGGACTTTTTAGTTAACCAACAATAATGACAACTTATACACAATTTTAAATTTCTGAATGTGATAAAATATGAAAATGGCTTTATAGTAAGTTCTCTATAAATATTACTATAATATAAGCAAAAGAAAAAATATCACAAAAGATTAGTAATCTTCTGAAGCAAAAAATATTTTTCAGTGAAAAGGTAGTAAAAAGCTTCTTTATGCCATAACAGGGCTGAATAATTCAAGAGATCATATTTATTTAGTATAGTATTTTTATTTACATCTAAATCCTGAGCTTATTACACTGCTTAAGAATATCTGTTTCATGGATTAACAACTTTTGGTAAGGATCCACAGTATCCCACTCTCTCTAATCCTCTACTCCACACCAATCCCCCAAAACTATATAACAAATCTCCTGATGCTCTTTGAGGTCATTTAATTACAGAATGAGGCAGTATTGTGCTATTCACATTGTAGAAAATAAGTAAACAACAAAGCCGAGCCATAACTTACTTTATCCTTCTTCTATCCTAAAACAACAAATACTACAAATATTATGCACCCCAATCTTCCTTTTGCAAACACACATCACCAACACTACCACCACCTTCAAAAACCACCATGCAATTAAATCTGGACTCTTAAACGCAGAATATTTAGGATTTTCTGATTCCTTTCACGTGCAATTAGCATAAATTGTCTTTTACAAAGCCATGCTTTATGAAATGTGATCATTAACAGTGGGATTCCATGCAAAGGATACATAAATATTTATTGAACATCTACTATATGTCATGCTAGGCACTATATATCATTTACTGTAAAATATGCTTATTTTACAGTAAAAGAAGCTGAAGTTCTCAAAACCAAGTAATCTACTCAGGTTTTCAAACCCTATACAGTCAGAATGTACCAAACACTTTTTTATTACAGGACTACAGTATGAAAATTCATTTATCCAAACATTTAGTGGATATCGGGCACTGTGAAGTTATGACAGAAAGGATATATCATCAGAACTGATTCTATTTTCAATCATTAACAACACATATTTATATTTCTTAAACAAATTAGAAAGTGCTCATTTATTTTTTAAATATTAGTATATAAGTGTTTTTTTAGATGAAAGTTACCCTAGTTCATTAAAACATATAACTATTTATTTTTAGAACATATTCACATTTGACTATTCCATGATACATTGAGATTGATGCGAATTTCACCTGTACTGAGATGTTTCATTATTCTAGATACTCTCAATTCAGTCTCCTTTTCATGACAAGCAAAAATATTATCTTCCTCAAATAATATACAAAATGATGGCTTATCTATGAATTTATGTAAATTGAATAATTTTGAAATATGAACCAGAAAGACAATTTCAACTATAAAGAATAAACTACTTTCCTAGAAGTTGATTAATAACCAATCCTTTAAATTACATTTTACTATACTTTAACAGATCATTTTTTATAACAGATATATATTTTATGTTTATGATATGAATTACAAAAGCAATCCAGGGAAATCATGATCTTGGTATATTTTTCTTCTGGGAACATTATGTTGTCACTGAGTATAAATGGTGGTTCCACAAACACAGGATTACACAGTTTATCATATAATTCACTTTAGCTTTTTTAATTAAAAAATTATTTTATAGCCTTGATAAATAAAATACACAAATATACACATAAATAAATAAAAATAAAGAGTACATTCAGTAAAACAGTATCCCAGAGGAAAAGAAAGTAAGTACGGGAGTCTTAAACACAGTTTTGAAGCCTTCTGGAAATTACAGGCTTGAAAAAAGCATTAACATTCTACCAGTTGCTGAAACAGATGCTGCTGCCCATCAGCTGCATTTGCTGAAACATATTCTAAAGATTACTAATTAATCTCTATGCTGAAACCAATGGCTGCTGCCATTTTGATCATTTAAAAAAAGAAAAAGAAACAGTAACTCTCTGACCAAATACAAGTACCTAAATCACAATTCTAGGTAAGCTCTGCATTTACTTAATTAGTTATACCATCTTCTGATGTTGTTTATACTAAATCCAAAGCTACTATTGGCTGGAGTCAGGAGACTTATAGTACCTTCACCTGCTATTTCTGAGTTATTTCTATTTACCACAGATAAATGAAAATGTGAGATACTTAGGAAAAAGTCACTATGTAAGATAGTATTTTCTTTAATTTTGAACCTTTCGACCATAAGCTAAGAACTATGACTCATGGAGGCATTCTCCTTCAGACCACATCTGCCTTTTCATTAGAACTTACCTTCACATCCTTGACCCCATCCCCAACATACATACACACGCCCTATATACTTTGTTCTACTACCATCATACCTTACCTTTATTATGCGAACTCTGTTCATAGCACTACTCAGAATTTAACAAACAAAAAACAGTCAAATAACTTGTTTTAAATTCATTTGAAAACATAAACATATATAAAGTGAACAATGTATGTGAGGGTTCTTTTTATGATTTTCCATCCTTTTAATGTTTTAAATTGATTCTTGAATATTAAGTAACACTATCTGTTCTACCATGTTTTTAAAGTTGCTTTCATTCAACTGTTGTACATGCCTGTGACCTCCACAATGACCTCTACAAAAGCAGTTGTGCACTTTACTGTGGTGCAAATCCTCACAGACAAGTTGAACCTGTTCTTTTTGGCACTGAGCCCTTGCGCTGAACACACAGCTGAGATTTATTATAAAAGGGGAACTAAGAGGCATTATTGCACAACATTTATTCTTCATATATAGCCAAGTATAACCTTTTACTACCTTTGCGAGCTTTTAAATAAACAGATCTTCTCTTAATTGCACAAAGAGTTTCTTACTGGTCACCAATCATATGGCATATTGAGATTCATTCTACATTTGGAAAGAATTAGCACAAAAATCATATATACTAACAGTGTTAAAGGTGGTCTCTTAATAGTTATTCAAAAATAATAACACTTGTAATACTCGGACCTAAGGACAATTACCTGCCTTGCTGTCCTTAGCCATGTTTATTACTTCATGGAATTAATAAAAATTCTGTCTTCAAGAATCTATAGTAAAGCAGGTTTAAATAATCTTTCTACATCACTCTGAAAGAACTTTTAAAAACATTTCAGAGAAAACAGCCCTTACTTTTAGATTTATGTTTTTATTTTTTTAATTTCAAAGTTCAGCTTTAATTAGTTTCCCCATAGCGCTTTAAAAACACTTCCCATTCTAAACAATTTTGAGCTGGGCTGATACACAAGGACTGCTGCCAGGCTACTTCCTCAATTCAACAGTAAATCTGATAACCCTAAGGGAAGGAGGAATTTCATGAGTTCTAATAAGTATCTCTTATAACAGAATGTTAATCACATTATTTACATTAATTCTTCAGGATTTGCTAATTGATTTATCATCACAACTTGCTTTGTTGCCAACAAAAAAGAGAATATGACCTCAAAAGTATTCGATCCTGAAAGTCAGGTTCAAACTAGCTTATCAGCTAATTGCTCAACATAAAGGAAACTGAAATATGTTGATTCAGGTGAATAGTTCCTTGCTCCAAATTCTTCTAATTTTTATTACTATTAAGTGTACAATTGAAAAAATGCCTGTAGACATATGGGGGAAGGGAATATTGTTTAATGGGTATAGAGTTTCAGTTTTACAAGATAAAAAGAATTATGGAAATTGATGGTGGTGATGGTTGCACAATATTAATGTATTTAATACCATTGAACTGTAAACTTCAAAACAGTTAAGATGGTAAATTCTATGTTATGTGTATTTTACCAGAATAAAAAATTCTTAATTTGAAAAAAATTGTTAAAGATTGACTATTAAATTGATTTTTGAATAGCGAAAAATCTGAAACATTTTTAGGAATTCCAGATTCAACAGTGAACAAATATATTTGATGGCACCAAATATATTTTGTGAAGACAAAATAACTGAAGAGTTAAACAAAAAAATTTCTTTCATTAAAGTTTAACATTTTAAGCAACATATTCACATTTTTCTAAGAAAAGACATTTTAAACAATTTATATCCCTAATACTTTCTCCCTCTGTCTAGGAAATACAAGTAGAAGTTTATGAGTTTGGACTTTTTTTAAAATTAATTACTAAAACAGAAAACATTTTTTTCTTGCAATATACAGTCCTTCAGGAAAAAAAACTATTAAATTTCCAGTGTTTTATAGGAATTACATCTTGACAGATACAATTAGCATGCAAGAAAATTACTAACCAGTTTTGTCATAATATTAATTTATGCTATGTGGCAACACAAAAATTGAGAATAACTATAAAACATGTATCAAATATGTAAAAAAAAAAAAAAAGCCTCAAGATCTGATCTTATACTATGTTCTAACACTCACTATGTCAAGACTGGTGGTATTTTTTAAATGCCTAAGCCCTCTAATTTGTTTTGAAATGCATGTGCTTCAAGATTTCCATAATATCCAAAACTACTCTTGAGGACGTCATAACTATGATTAAAAATAACATCCGAAGAAACCATAGTTGCAATGTTAATCAGGTTAACCCAGGTTAACCTCCAAATAACTTAAAAGAGCTGCAAGAAAAATCTCAGTATTTATTTTGGTTCTTCACAACAGCTTTCCCATCTATATCTCTTTCCATCAAGAATGTAAGCATAAGCTTTATCTGCCTGTAAACTGCCTATTTTTTAAAAGTCCCCATTTTACCTATCCCCTTAGAGTAACACCATGTTAAAAACATGGCCTTTGGAGTCCAAAAGAGTTAAATCCCAGTTTTACCTTGAGCAACTTTTTTTTAAAAGATGCCTCAGTTTCACCTGTAAAATTGTTTTAAATGATCAAATAAAACAAAACAACAACAAAAATATATATAATATATATATATATATAAACACAGCAGAAACAAGTGTCTACAAAATGCTACCAATAGTTATCATTATTATTTCTGTATCATCGATTTCATCAGGAGGAAGAGATGAGATTTTATACCATCTCCACAGACTATAAGTCCCTACAACCAGATAAAACCATCACAGACAATCATCACCATATGAACAGTAACCTTTCAAGTCTGCTTCAAGAGTAAGTTAGAACTCAAAACATCTTCCTGAAGAAATAAAGTTTTGAATGGTGGTACAGTCCTAGGCTAACAATATACAAAATACATTATTTTAAATTTAGTCTAGAGCCCTGGGATCAATATAGAAAACAAAGAAAAGTTTACTTTCTCTTTGCTAGCTGCAACCCTGGCAAAAGGCAAAAATTTTAAATTTCGGAAGTTTTAGCTCCTCCCATTTTACCTTTTGCATTCCTATGCAGCACCTAGTGCCTTTCCCAGGCATTTATTTCCCCACAACACTTTAACACTAATCTCCTAATTGGAAACACTCCACTCAAACCTACTGACTCCAAACACGCTTCCTAATCTTAAATTACCAACCTGCATCTCACCACAATCGAAATTTCCTGGTATCACTATAAGGTGTTAGGAGGAAAGAAATTGCATTGTATGATTTTGCTTAGTGGACATATGGTTTTTATTATTATTGCTTTTAAAAAAGAACATTTGTAAAACATTTTTTTCTGAAACAAAATACAAAGCAGTAGTTGCCTTTCAAAGACATGGACTAAGAAATAGTAAGAGACTTTATATCTTGCTAATGTTTTTGCATTTTTAATAAGTGTCAATAAATTATCTGGGCCAAATTTTTTCATCTCTATAATTCCCTATAAAAAATAGATCCTCAAAAACAGTAATATTTTTCACCATGACTCAATTAGGGTTAACACCTGGAATTTCATGATGGGAAGAGTACAGAAGCCCTGGCTAAAATTTGAGTGTCTATAAATAATGAAATTTCGAGAATCTCAAAAGTAGATAGGACTTAAAGGTCTTCTGCAGTTTTATTAGCTCCTGGATTTTTGAACATTTTCTTCAATATCCATCTTTGGCTAAACGCCTCACAACTTACCAAGACAGGTGAAAGCACCAAAATAGCCTATGAAGATATACTTCAGTACCCAAATAGATGCATTAAAGTACACAGCTAACTAAATGAAGGAATGATTAAATCTATAGGGCACAGACAAAATTCTACATCTCTATTAATGCACACAAACCACACAACCTAACAAAGTTAAACTAGAACTCTTCAGTTTCTTTGTCCCTTAAGACCAGAATACATGATTCTTACTGAAGAGAGGCATTTTTGTTGAGAAAATGCATTAACATCAATCACCATCGCAATACAAAATATAAATTTATAAATATTTAGGAAGCTTTCTTTAACTACAGTACTCTAATCAAGAAAGCACCAGATTGTTTCTTAACTATGATTTTATCTAAGGCTCTGATTTACTCTGCATTCTTGGTTTCTGCTCCCAATAATTCCAACTGATGGCCAGACCAATGTTTGTTTTTTTCATATATTCACCACACAATGTCTACTCAACAAAAAATTCCAATAAAATGTGAAGCCTAATAAAGAAGCTAGTAAAGAATAAAGTTACTTCTAGGGTTCCTATTAGAGAATAAAATTATCTCCTAAGCCTCCTTTAATGACTTAAAAAGTCATTAATACTTTTCAAGGGACTGTATCATGATGTCCTATTATCCTTTTATAAGTTAGACTAGATCAGTCTTTAGACTGCTTAAATTTGGAGAAATTCTACATTCAGTTCAAAGATTTATCTTATGTTTGAAGTTAGTCACTCAATCACTCTCTTCCTTTTACTTTGTTGTTAACATCTCTACATCCAAAAAAAAAAAAAAAAACCATCTACTATGTTATCTACCAGAGAATAGGTTAAATCTAGAAAACAGTTTATCTTTGTAATTGGCAGTATCTAAGAAATCTAAGAATCATTTCTGAGCTTTCAATTCATTTCATTTTATTCTCACAAATACTACATTGTAAGGTATATTTAGATGAATAAAATTATATATTATTCCAATGACCAAATAAATAAGGTTATTTGCCCACTTCACATAAGCCAGAATTTGAACCCACTTGGTCTTATATCAAAGCCATTATCTATCCCTAATCACACTGCTATCCTGCCTATCTTCTGTAAAAGGGCAAGGAGAAACAGTCTCTTGACTGTGCATTAAACAGAATGACAGGAGGCTACAATTATTCCCCATTACTTCTAGTTCACAATTCAAATTATCCTCTTATTGAAAAAGATGCAAGTTGCTATTTTATCAAACGGGAAATACCTGGGTAACTCTTGATAAAACATAGTGAAACTTTGCTAGAACTGGTGACAGCAATGAAAAAGTTTACAACATTATTTAACACGTCAAGGAAAAGAGGCCTTGCACCAGGAATAGGTAATTATATTTATGGATCTAATTTCTAAAACTAAAACCAATACTACAGAAATAAAAGACTATTTTACAGAGTCATATCATTATCAATAATCCTCATTCAAGAAACTAAGGGTGTAAGAGCTACTACCACTGATAATATGATTGCTTCAAGGTATAACATTACTTTCTATATAGTTTTTCCTTCTTTCATTTCTGTCTTTACCATCTCTCTCTTACTTAGTATGTTTAACTCAAGAGACAACATTCTGGTATAATGAAAATAAACTGAATTAAGAACCAAAGGCTTACACTCTCATTCTGACTTCCATTTTCCTGCTGAGCTTAGAGAACATATCAGTAAAAAAACAGTAGAGGGGCAGGTAAGATTAATAATATCAATGCTGAATATTTACATGCAAGTTTATTTAATGGTATAAAATACACTTCAATCACAAGATTTTATTAATATGATTATAGGTACAAAAATCTAGCACCAGAGACACTGCAAAACAACTCACAATACTGACTTCAAGTATATTCTAAAAGTCTGATCCCATTAATAACATTCATTTTTAGAACAGAATATAACTCAAAAAGACTATAAAATACTGAAGAAATTTTGAAAGAATGTTTGTTGTTTATTTGCATTAGCACATTCAATTTAAATTTATGTTTATGATCCCCCAAAATATACTGTCAAAATATGATTTGGAAAAGGCAATGATATTTTCTTATGAAAATGTAAGACCCAGAAATCAAAAGTTCCAGCAAAATAATTATAATTGTGTTTATACTACATGAATGATTTGCTGTTTCTCAAAAAGAGAATGTAGGAATTCAGTAATTCTCAAATGTGAAAAGTATTTCCATGTGCTTAACAAGAAAACTACCCAAAAAATGCTTAAGAATTTCTTTTTTTTTTTATTTCCCTGCCATCTGTTTTAGTCCTTTTTTTCTTGGTCTAACTCACTTTCTTTCTGTTGCCTGCCCATTGCTCACAGTAACACTTCTAAAAGAATAAGGCAAAATTAGATACATATACCTAATTGGGAATGCTCCTCCCAGATGTTACTTAACAATGACACAGTCCAGAGCTTAATATTTACGAACATCAACTTTTAAAAAATAAAACTAATACACGCCTCCAATGCAAATACTAAACACATACCACAGTATGTTTTAGTCTTAAAGATCATTCATTATTCATCAAAGGTAAAATTATATAAGATCATATATTCCTTAAGAAAAGTCAATACTTTTCATTCTACAGCCTTATTTTGATACCTGTGTTATCTGACAAATACATAGAAAATAAGTATATATAGGTATATGTGTATAAAATCTCATAAGGTAAAAGAAATTCTGAAAGCAATAGTATATAAATATATAATGCCACAAGTTTAAAAAAATATATAAAATTAAAACACTATTAACATTTCTCACTGGCAAAGATGCTTATGTAGCCCCTCCTCAAACAGGCTATTACTGAATTACAGGGCTATGAAAACTTAAAAGAAAAAGGCAAACACACAAAAAATAAGTTTAGGCTATAAGTATTTTAAAACACAATGAAAATCTATAAAATTTTTCTTTGAAATTTACCTCTTTAAAATTAAAACCTAAAAGGGTAACAAAATTAAGAAAGTTAAAGATCCTCTAATGCAGAAAGACAAAGAGAAAATCTAGAAAGTAGCAAAGGAAAAATGGCTCCTGATATACAAGGAACCCGAATAAAATTAAATAACATCTTATCAAAAAGTACACATGTCAGAATGTAGTGGGATAATATATACAAAGCGTTGAAAGAAAAATACTGTCAACCAAGAATTCTTTATCCAATTAAACTACATAACACAACAGAGGTAAAATGAAGACATTCCCAGATAAACAAAGACTAACTAATCTGTTGCTAGCAGATATACATTAAAAAAAAAAAAAAAAAAAAAACCCTAAAGAAATCCTTCACACTAAAAGGAAATGACAGTGGGCATTTCTCACAAAGAAATAAAAAAAACACTAAATGGATTATTACACAGGTAAATACAAAGACCCCACTATAAACTACAATAAGAGAAACACTCAGAATCAAAGCCATAAAGGAGACTGAAAGCAAAATGTGGAATAAGATAAATTATGCAAATAATCGTAAGGGAATGAGTGTGGCTATATTAAAGATAAAAAAGACATAAAAGACCAAAACAGTTATAAGAGGCAAAAGAACCATTTCATAATGATAAAAGAGTCCATGAACCAGGAAGCTAAAACAATTATAAACATAGTCATACCTAAAAAAGGAGCCCCAAAGTACATTAAGCAAAAGTGAACACAACTGAAGAGACAAACAATTTGACAATAATAGAGATTTCAACATTCCTTTCTCAATAATTGATTGGCAAAACTAGACAGAAAATAAGTAAGGATACAGAAGATTTAAACAATATCAATCAACCAATACCATGTAACTAATGTCTAACTCTCCATCAACAACAGCAGGATACACGTTAGTTTCATTCTGTGGACCTGGAACATACTCTGCAAGAGAATATATTAGGCAAAAAAAGTATCAATAAATTTAAAAAGAATGGGCATAAACGTATGTTCTCAATCATAACAGATTTCAATTAGAAATTGACAATGAAGAAAACTTGGGAAATCCACAAATATCTGGAAATTAAACAACACATTTCTAAATAACCCATGCTCAAAAGAAATCACAAAGAAAATGAGAAAATATTTTCAACTGTATAAAAATGAAAATTCAACATATTAGTGCAACTAAAGCAGTGCATAGAGGGATTTATAGCTTTGAATGCCCATAGTAGAAAAGAAGATCTCAAATAAATACTAAGTTTCCACCTTGAGAAACTAGAAAATAAAAGAGCAAAGTAAACTCAAAATAAGCAGAAGGAAGAATAAATAGACATAAAAATACAAAAAAATTCAATAAAATGTGTTGTTTTCTTCGAAAACATAAAATTGCCACACTGTTAACCTGATTAATCAAGGGGAAAAAAAAGACACAAACTACCAAAATGAGAAATGAAAGAGGAGACAAACTTCTGACTCTACAGAAATTCAACTTGGATGAAACGGACCAATTCCAAGGAAGACTCAAATTACTGAAGGGAAAGGGAGTATGAGAAGACAGGAGAGTGTGAGGGAAAGGGAAAAAGAAAGAAAAGAAAAAGAAAGTGCCTGAATAGACCTATACTAAATAAAGAAATTTAAAAAGTATTTAGAAATCCTGCAACTAAGAAAAGTCCATGTCACGTTTCCCATTTCACTGGGGAAATCTATCAAACATTCAAAGAAGAAATAATACCTATCCTTTAAAATTCTTTCAGAAAAGAGAGAAGGGCATATTTTCCAATTTATCCTATATAGGTTAACATTACCCTGATATTACAGCCAGATAAGGCTATGCTATAAGACAGATGATGCATAAAACATTACGCTAAGCTAAGTAGCTAGACTAAAAAAAATACTATATATTGTATAATTCCATTTATAGAAATTATGCAAAAAAAAATAACATTGTAAAGACAAAAAGTAGATGAGCAGTTGCCAAGGACTGGGAATGGGAACGGGAATTAACTGCAAACTGTCACAGGACTATTTTCAGGCGATGAAGATTCTAAAACTGGATTGTGGTCACATATCTATTCAACAGCACTAAAAATTATTAAATTTTACACTTAACAGGTGAATTTTATTGTATGTACATTAAGACAAAAATTGGCTCACTGACTACATCAACAAACTCTAGATAGAATAATCAAGATAAAAAAGAGAATATTGGGAATTTTAAAAGAATTATCACTATAAATCTTAAAGGTATTAAAAGAATTTTTAGGAAATATTATAAACAACTATGTCAACACATACAATAACTTAGATGAAATGCTCAAATTTCTTGATAACTACATTTATATAAAAAGATACAAAATCTGAAAAGCTTGTATTAATTTAAAAACTGAGCTTATAAAAATAAGTACATATGAAGAAAATTAGAGTCCCAAACAATTTCATTAGTAAATTCTATAAACATTCCAGGAATAAATAACACCAATTTCATACAAGTTCTTTTCAAAACATAGGGTAGCAGACACCACTTCCAAATGAGGCCAAATACCCCGACAAAAACATTGCAAGCATTACTGGTAAAAATATTAACAGTGTCACCCTGATACCGTGGTCAAGAAATCCATAATGTGAAGGACCTATATAATGAAACTACAAGACCCTATTAAAAGAAATCAAAGAAGAAACAAAAAGGTGGAAAGATCTTCCGTGTTCTTGGATTAGAAGAATCAACATAGTTAAAATGACCATATTAACCTAAAGTATTATACAGATTTAATGCAATCCCCAACAAAATCTCATCGGCATTCTTTAAAGAAATAGAACAAAGAATCATTAGATTTGTATGGAAGCACAAAGACCCCGAATCGCCAAAGACATCCTGTGAAGAAAGAACAAGGCTGGAGGCATCACTCTGCCTGACTTCAAATTATACAACAAAGCAACATTAATCAAAACGGCATGGTACTGGCAGCAAAACAAACACATGGACCAGTGGAACAGAATCGAGAGTCCAGAAGTAAACCCATATTTACCTGGGAAAATAATTTTCAACAAAAAGCCAAAAACATACAGTGTAGAAAGGAAAGCCTCTTCAATGAATGGTGCTGGGAAAACTGGAAAGCCACCTGCAAAAGAATGAAGCTGCCTAGTACCAACACTAAAATTAACACAAAATGGATTAAGGACCTGAATATAAGGCATAAAACAATAAATTGCATAGAACAAAACATGAGAACTAATTAAACTCATGGATCTTGGACTTAACGAGGATTTTATGAAATTTGCCCTGAAAGGCAAGTGAAGTAAAAGCTAAAATAAACGAATGGGACCACATCAAATAAAAAGCTTCTGCACAGCAAAAGAAACTGTCAACAAGGTAAAGAGACAACTATTCAATGGGAAAAGATATTTGCAAGCAACATCTCCGAAAAGGACCTAATATCCAAAATATACAAAGAACTTATATATCTCAATAACAACAACAACAACAAACAAACAATCTGATTAAAAATGGGCAGAGGACCTGAACAGACATTTCTCCCAAGAAGACATACAAATGGCCAACAAACATATGAAAAGATGCTCAACATCACTAGCTACTAGGGAAGTGCAAATCAAAACCACAATGAGATACCATCCCACACCTGTTAAAATAGCTGTTATCAACAGAACAAGTAATGACAAGTGTTGGAGAGGATACGAAGAAAAAGGAATTCTCATATATTGCTGGTGGGACTGCAAACTGGTACAGCCACTATGGAAAGTGATATGGAGGTTTCTCAAAAAACTAAGAATTGATCTACCATATGACCTAGCAATCCTTCTACTGGATATTTACCTCAAAGATTTGAAAACATATATCTGAAAAGATATTTGCACACCAATATTCATAACAGCATTATCACATTATTCATAGTGGTCAGGGCATGGAAGCAACTGAAGTGTCCTCAATAGATGATTGGCTAAAGAAGCTGTGGTACATATATACAATGGAATATTACTCAGCCGTAAGAAGAGATGAAATACTGCCATTAGCAACAACAGGAGTGGACCTCAAGATAACCATGCTAAGTGAAATAAACCAGAGAGAAAAAGTTGAAAACCACATGATATCCATTATAGTGGGATATAAACCTAAAGCAACAATGAACAGTACAAGCAAACAGAGACTCATGGACATAGTCAATAGACTAGGATTACCACAGAGTAGGGGGAGAAGGGGAAGAGGAGGAAAAAAGAAAAAGAAAAGAAAATCTAAAGGCAAAGAAAACTGTAGACCAACCTCCCCTTGAATACAGACACAAAAAAAACTTAATAAAAATATTAAGGTGTTGAATAATATATAGCGGGATTTATCACAGGAATGTAAAAAATTTAACAATTTCAATGTGAATTAAATTCACTGCATTGACAATGTAAAGAAAAATCGTATTCAACAGATGTAATAAAAAAAAGCACTTTACAAAATTCAACACCCACTCATAAATTTTTAAAATTTACACATACTTAAAATAGAAGAAACTTTCTTCAGTCTAATTGAAGGTATTTATGAAAACTCTACAGTTAATATGACCTACAGTATTAAAAGACGAAACGATTTCCCCTTAGACAGGGAATGACGCATTGCAATATGGCAAGAAAATTAAATAAAAGCCAATATAGAAAATGTAAAACTTTCTACAAGCAAAAAGAATCTGAAAGCAACTACTAAAAAAAAAGTAAATGACTGCATGCACAAGACACAAGGTCAATAAAAAATATAATACACTAGAAGCAAACAATGAGAAACTGAAATTTGAAATAACTATTTCCTCGAAAACAATATCCAAAAACATAAAATGCTTAGAAACAAATTTGACGATAAGTGTAAGACCAACCACCAAGAACTACCAACACTGCTGAGATAAGCTAAATAGGCCTTAAATAAACGACAAGGAATACATGTTCATGGAATACTCAAAATTGTTAATATCTCAATTCTCTGCCAAATTATCTATAGACCCAACATAATCCAATCATAATCTCGCCAAGACTTTTTGTAAAGTGTAATAAACTGACTCTAAAATTCTGAAGAATATACAGAAAGCAATTCTGGAAGAAAAAAGTAGAAGACTTATACTACCTGACTTCAAGAAATTTTATTAAACTGCAGCAATCAAGACAGTGAATTACTGACATCAAATAGAACAGAAATAGACCCACATTTATATACAGTCAATTGATTTTAAACAAAGGCCCCAAATGTGTATAAGCAATGTAATGGAGAAAAGAAAGTCTTCTGAACAAATATAGTGTTGGAACAACTGGATATTCATATGCAAAAAAAATGAACCTCAACATGTATTTTATACCTTATACAAAAATTAACCCAAGATGGATCAGGACTGCTCTGCAAAAGCAAAAACTATAAAGCTTCTAAATAGGAGAATATCTTTCTGACTTTAACTAAAAGGTTCCTTACACAATACACAAAAAATAATAACCTTAAAAGAAAAAAAAATCCATAAATTAGACTTCATCAAAATTAAAAACTTTGTTTCATCAGAAGATACCATTAGGAAAATGAAAAAGTGAACAATGGACTGAATGAAATTATTTGTAAAAAAGATATCTTGACAAAGGACTTATATGCAATATATTTTAAACCCTTTTATAAATCAATAATAAAAGAATAAACACAATTTTTTTAAATACACAAAAGATTTAGAGACATCACCAAAGATAAAAAAAGGCAAATAAGTGGAAAAAATGCTCAAAACTATTAGTTCTCAGGAAATATGTTAAGATTACAATGAGATACATTAAGCACCTACCAAAATAGCTAAAATTAAAATGACAAAATAATGAATCAAAACTCTTATATTATTGGTGAAAGTATAAAATTTTACAGCTGCTATGAAAATAAGGATTGACATTTTCTTCTAAAATTAAATAAATAAGTACCCTATAAACAAGCAATTCTACTCATACCTATCTAAGAGAATTTAAAATATGAGTTCACATAGTAACTTATATAAGAAAGTTCATGGCAGCTTTATTAATAGCAGTCAAAACCTATAAATAGCTCAGGTGTTAATGAACAAGAGTGGTGCTAAGTAAACTAATAGTCAAACAAATAGAATACTACATAGCAATCAAAATATTATGCTGCTGCTTCTACATACGATCATTTTACAATAACAAGAACTAGACAAACCATTCCCCACATTAAGCAACTAGAAGACTGACAAAAATGTAAGAATCAATGTTTTTTAGCTAATGCAGGCCTGTGACTTCCAAGGGAAGGGAAGCGAATGAGGTGAGCCCTAAATTGTCCCAGCTTACTGCATGGAGGCTCTTTCCAGGCCGTGGTATATGTAAGGGAAACCCAAACAAAGTCTGGGAGTCAAGGAGGTTGAGATCAGACTTCAGAGCTATTAGGCTGGCTATAATTTGCAGGGCAGCCAGAGAAGAAAATGCTATACAGAGAAAATTCTAAGGCAAGGGTCAGAAAACATTTTCTGTAAAGGGCAGATAAATATTTTAGGCTTTGCAGTCCATATGATCTCTGTCATACATACTCGACTCGAACATGAAAGCAGACAAAGACAATATATAAATGAATGAGTATGGCTATGTTCCAATAAAACTTTAGTTACAATAACAGGTGGTAGGTGGGGCTTGGCCTGCAACATGTAATTTGCCTACTTCTGCTCTAGAGATCCTAGAGTGATGTCCTTAATTTTTGTCTAAGTAATAATGATCCACACATCAGAGAGTGTAAACTACTAAAGGCCAAGAAAATAACCTTGAAACCAAGAGGCCAAGCAATTCCCAAAGCTCACATAGGACCAGAATAGTTCTCAAAAAAACAAGGTAAAAAGGCCTCTCAATTCATAAGGCATCAGGCACAGTGCTCAAAACGATATCACTGTCAAAGTGGAGCTAAGTTAGCCTGACATTAAAGTCTGCTCTTGTATGCTTTAAACAATCCTTAAAAGCAATCCTTGCAAGGATCTACCAGGTTATAGGTAACTTAACTGCATTCCCAAACAAAGTCTGAAAATATTTAATGGAATACCATAAATTACCAGGTATTCAAAAACAAGGCAAAATATATGACCCACACCAGGAGAAAACTTAGTCAATAGAAGCAGACTAAGAAATGGCAGAGATGATGAAATTAGCAGACAAGGACGTTAAAACAGCTATTATAAATTCACTCCACATGTTCAAGAAAGTAGAGAAAAAAACACGAATATGACGAGGAAAGAAATGGAAGATACAAAGACTCAAATGGAGTATGCAGAGACTTAAAACACATACTACCTAAAGTGAAATATATAACAAGTGGGATAAAAAGCATATCAGACACTAGCAAAGTAAAGATCAATGAACTTAAAGGCACATCAATAGTAGCCACCCAAAGCACACAGAAAATAAGGCTACAAAAATTACAAAGCATTGAGAAACTGTGTAACAATATCAAACATAAAACTTATATGTAATTAAAATCAGAGGAAGGTAGATGAAAGAATTGAAAAGTATATGAAGAAATTATTTTCCAAATTTGCTGATGATAAATTTAAATTCAACCATATCTATAACTGCCTTAAAACAATAAAGGAAGATTATCAGATTTAATAAAAAAGCAAAATCCAACTGTATGTAAACAATCTTAAGAAAGCAACTCATACCATAAAATCACTATTCAAAAAAAAGGCAGAATGGCTATATTAACATCAGAAAAAAGTAGTAGCTACAACACAGAATATTACCAGGAATAAAGACATATATTTCATAATAATAAAGATGTCAAAGTATCAAAAAGATGTAACAATCTTATGTCTATGCAATTAAAAACAGAGCTTGAAAATTTATAGTACAAAATTTATTTTTTAACCCTATAATTATACTAGAATATTGCAACACTACTCTCTCAATAATTGAAAGAAAAAAGAAAAATTAATACAGAAACAGAAGACTAAACAATATCAATTAACTTGACCTAGTTCACAACCAAAGAACACTCTGCCCAAGAGCAGAATACAAATTCTTTCCAAGTTCACAAAATACATCAAGCAAGTTAAAAAGTCTCAATACTGTAAAGATGTCTGAAACCATATAAAGTTTTTTCTCTCACTATAGTGAAATTAAACTTGAAATTAGTAGCAAAACGGTTATTTTGAAAATTTGAAAGTATTCAGAAATTAAACAACACATTTCTAAATAACCTATGGGTCAAAGAAGAAATCAAAAACAAAATTATACAATTATTTGAACTAAATTAACATGAAAACACAATTGTGATGACCATATGAACGTACCTCTCAGCTCCTGACTACAGAAGTGTAATGGACCAAGAGTCCCTGCTGCTGCACTCTGATATCCATCTCCACATCAGTACCAAGTGCATGATTTTCCTCCATGATTTCTACAGACTGCATCGAGCAAAAGACTAAGTGAGGCAAGAATACCAAAGCAGTTCCATACTTAGGAGGTGCAAGACTCCTATGCCAGAAAACTCTGCCACGACTCCCCAGCCACCTTGCCAAACTTAGAAATATACTATAGAATGAGATGCTTCTGCTCAACCTTTCTTCTTTCTTCACTTGGGTTCAAACCTACATTACAGTCTGATGACTCTCTCAGCTTCCTATAGCTGCCTCATTTTTTTCTCTATATTTCTTGCACATTTAAACTCTTCTTGGTAACTGCTTCTCGAAGGACTCAAACTATCAAGACAACATGTCAAAATGTGTTAGATGCAATTAAAGATATGGTTAAAAGAACATTATAACATTAAGTGTCACAATAAAAAATCAGAAAGGTCTCAAATCAATAATCTCGATTTCTACCTTTAGAAACTAGAAAAGCAAATTATAGCCCAATTAAGGAAAATGAAGAAAATAAAGTATAGCTGGAATGAATAACAGAGAAATTACAGAAAAGTAAATCAATAAAGTAAAAAAAATGATTATTTCAACAGAATTCAAATTTTCATCTATACTATGTGTCAGTCTCCACATTTAGTAAATAATATTAATAAATCCACATAAAAACTGTCATTTGAAATTTCACCTTTCCCTGAACCTAATGCTGAATTTTATTATAAAAATAGGTGTTCCATCACACACTAAGTTATATGAAGCTCAACATGTATTAAAGTAATTGGATCACCTACCTCACACCATACCAAAAAAAGAAAAAATCAATTCCAGGTAGATAATAAAAAAATAAAACAGTAATGAAATAAAAGGCACCCTTTAAGAGAGTAGAAAAAAGAAGCCACAGTGTGACAAAACGTATTTACAACACATGACTAATAAAAGGCTTAAGTCCAGAACATAAATAGAACTCCTACATAAGAGCAAGAGTATTAAACAGTTATTTCACAAAAATAGGACAACCACTGCTCAACCTCATTAGTGATCAGTGAAATATAATGCATATTAAAATCACAAAACACTACTAAATACTCACCAGAACAGTTAAGCTGGAAAAGACAGAAAATCACAAGTGTTGGCAAGAACATGAAATACCAAACACTGCAGGTAAAAGTAAAACTGGTAAAAAACCACTTTGGAAAATGATTTGGCAGTATCCAAAATGAGCATACATATTCACTATCACCTAGTAACTCTAGTCTTAGGTATATAAATAGCTACCAAAAAAATTTTGTACATGTGCACCAAGGAACACATTAAAATGTTAGCATAATTCATAATACCAAAACTCAAAATAATCCAAAAGTCCATCAATAGAGGAAGGAATAAATAGCAGTACAACTGACCTTTGAACAACACGGAGTATAACTCCAGGGCAGTCTCCGCAAATGACTTTTGACTCCTCAAATTTACATTGTCTTTTCATATCCACGGGAAATTGGTTCCAGGGCTGCCCACAGATACCAAAACCCATGGATGTTCCAACCTCTTATATAAAATGACATAGATCAATGCACACAGTTGGATATCTACAGACGCCCAACTGTAGACCAAAAACACACATGTATTTATTGAAAAAAATCAGTGTATAAGTGAACCTGCGTACTTCAAACACATGTTGTTCAAGGGTCAACTGTATACTCCTCCAATGGAACATTATCCAACAATGAAAATGAAAAAAACCTACAGCTATACATAAAAGCCTGGATGAATCTCACCAATATAACATGGACAGGGCAACATTAATCAGGTTAAGGTATATATGCTTAGACATTAAGGCTATTTGTAAGTTCAAGAAAGAAAATGCCATAAAGTCACTACTTTTCGGAAGAGTAACTGGGTGCCAACCAGGTAAAGAGTCATGAGGAGGGTTCCTAGAGCATTGACAATACTTTTTCTTTCTTTTACATGACTGATGGTTACACAGATATTCACTTTGTGATAATTCACTAGCTATATGGTTTGGTTCTGTGCACTTTTGTATGTAGACATTATATTTAACAAAACGAAAGGTTATAGGAGAGTGGGAAAGGAAGAAGAAGAAAAAATACAGTCACAACACTTTCTAAAAAGATAGCCAATGTATTAAATTAAATGCTAAGGTCAAATGAAATACTGATGGTAAATAAGCACATGAAAAGATGCTCAACATCATTATCATCAGGGAAATGCAAATTAAAACAGTAATGAGATGCCACTACACACCTCTTAAGAATGCTTAAAATATTTTTAAAACTCCTAATACTGAGTACCAAGTGCTCGCAAGGATGCAGAGCAACTGAAACAATGGTGGTGGGAATGCAAACTGGTACAGCCACTTCAAAAAACAGTTTGGCAGTTTCATATAAAACTAAACAAACCCTTACCATCTAAATCGCCAATTTCATTCTTATATTTGCCTAAGAGAAATGAAAACTTACGTACACACACAACTGTATGCAAAAGTTTACAGAAACTTTATTCATCATCGTAAGAAAAAAAAGGGGGGGAAACAACCCAAATGGTCTTCAACAGATGAATGGGTAAAGAAACTGGTTAATCCATACAATGGTATATTACTTAACAAAAGGAACAACTATGGATACGTGCAACAATATGGATGATCTCAAATGTTTGTTGCTAAAACAAAACTAGACCTAAGAGAACAGATCATTAGTTGCAAGTCGGGGGGGGGTGGTAGGGAGGGAGAGGCAGTGTTTAGGGGCAAGGTTGACTAAGAGGGTAGCACAAAGGAATTTCAAACAGTGATGGAACTGTTCCATATTATGATTGTGGTGGTAGATACACAACTCCGTCAAGAACCTGTACCTCATGAAGAGTGACCTGTACTACATACGAATTTTTACATGAATTGTAAAAACTTTAAAACAAAATACCGTGGTCACAGCACTATCACATATTAATAGAAGTATCAATATGCTAAATTTATCATAAAAGTCCCTCAAATTCAGGAATCCTAAAAATGTGTATTACCTAGTCATACCTTTTTGTACATTATATACACATATATACATACACATTTTAAACCTCCAAATAATCATATAAAGTTAAAATTATTACCTCAACTTTAACAATGAGGAAACAAATTCAGAATGAATAAAGTAGTATCTTATAGCCCATAATACACGTCTGGTAAGTGTTGAAGCTTAGAGTTTAATCCTATTGTATCTGACTCTTTCCATGCCCATTTTCTTCCCTTTACACTTTATTGCCTCTTAATTCAAAAGTGTTGGTAATTCCTGAATGAAGAGTGTTTTTCTTTACATTATTTGAAGATGTGTTAATATCTCCTACATTTACTAAGTTTACAACTGATGATGAGGGAGAGGGGAAAAAATGGCATAGATGATAGAGGCTCTGTTTATCCCTCTGGCGACCAAATCAAAGTTGTGACGGAAACAAGGAGCAGTAGCAAGGAAAAATCGCCTGGGATCTAGAGGAACAAGCCATATAACTAGAGAGAAGTCCAAGAAAGCACCCTGCAACAGCAGATGACAGGATGGGGCGAGGACGCAAGGCTGCCCCACCCCACGCGGCTGAGTGAGACAGAGCTTCCGGCAACGGCACCACACCCCTGAGCGGATTTTGGCGGTGACGAACCTGCTGGCTCTGAGCACCAGTGCCGATATGCTACGAATAAGGGGCACTAGGGACTTACAGGGTGACATTGTCGGAGTGAAGGCTGAAGGAGACTCACTCTGTACAGAAGTGCTGGTGGTATCCATTATTCCCTGTTGAGGCCCCTCCTCGCTCCCAGTGCATGGACACAGCACCGCCATAGCTATGATGTCATCGAACTGGATAACAGAGGTCACTCAGCCCAGAGGATTCCCTGAAACCTCACCTTCCCCAACTCACAGCTCCACCCAAGCCACATCCTGGTAGCCTCAGTGAGTCAGGTGCTCCCTGCTGAGCAGCACCTAGGCTCACACTAAGGCAGCTGGCCTTGGTTTCTGTGTGGTCTTTTGAGGCAACTGTAAGCACAGCATCTGTAGATTGTTTGCTCAATCTGAACAGGTGGCTTGGAATAAGTTCGGCCTACAACTGAATCCCTCTCAGGACTGTGCCACTGGACACCTACTTCACAAATCCACACAAATAAGACTGGAGACTCAGGAGCTTTGCTTAGTACATCGAAACAGACACGGAAAGGCAGCCAAAATGGGAAGACAAAGAAGCAGAGACAAGAACAGAGATCTCTTCTACACTTTGGGAAGTGTAGATAAATTCAGTGAGAACTTCAACAAAGAGATAAAAACATAAAAATGGAAATGAAAATTATAAAAGGGAATCAGTCTGAAATGAAGAACATATTGTCTGAGATGAGAAGTATATTAAATGGAATAAACAAAGGAATAAACAAAGTGAATAAAGAAAAGGATTAAATGCCCTATCTAGAACACAGGAAAGCCAATCAGGACATTCAATCAGAATGGCAAGAAAAAAGATGCCAAACTATGAAAATAATTTAAGAAGTATATGGGACACTATTAAGGGTCCAAATATTCATCTGATTGACATAACTGAAGAAATCAAGATACTGAACAGCTGTTTGAAGAAATAATGATGGAAAACTTCCTAACCTGGTGAAGGAAATGGACATAAAACCCCAGGAAGCTGAGAATTCCAAAAATCAGGGATCCAAAAGGCCCACACCAAGACACATCATAATTAAATGTCAAAGGTTAAAATACAAAGAAAGAATATTAAAGCAGAGAGAAAAACAATAATTATAAATATTATAAGGGAAAACCCATAAGACTGGCAGCTGATTTCTCAAAAAAAACTATGCAGGACAGAAGGCTTGGCAAAAAATATTCGACAGGATGAAGACCCAGGATCTACAACCAAGAATAATTTATCCAGCAAAGTTATCATTTAGAGTTGAAGGACAGATAAAGAGCTTCTCAGACAAAAATAAGCTAAAGGAATTTATCACCACCAAGCCAGTATTACAGGAAATGTTGGAGGGACTTCTTTAAGAAGAAAAAAACATGTATCAAAACAGAAATAAAGAATGGCAACAACTACATTCCTATCAATAAGTACCTTAAACGGAAAAGAATTTAGTGCTCCAACCAAAAGATAGAGTGGCTGAAAGGATAGGAAAACTAAACCCCTACGTATGATAAGGAAGGGAATGGGAAAAGATATTGCTTTAATGGACCTAGAAGGTATTTAAGTCAGACAGAGAAAAATAAACACTATATTATTTCACTTATATGTGGAATCTAAGGAATAAAAAGAACTAAAACAGACTTACAAATATAGTGGACAATTTGGTGTTGGACAGAAGGGAGGGAAGTTTGGGGGGCTGGGAGAATTGAATGAAGGGCTAAAGAAGTACAAATTAGTAGCTGATGGATGGTCACGGATGGGGAGCACAGCATAGGGAATGCATTTAGCATTAATATGTTGGCTAGGTGGAAGGTCAGGGGAGGGAGGATACAATAGGGGGGATCGTTTTATGAACGTTATAGTTGTCTAACCAATGTCCTGTATACTTGAAACTAAAAATAATAATATTAAAAAAGCTGATAAGTATTTTATAATATTCAGGTACCCAGATAACCATAATCATATGAAATGAAGTTAAAATATGCAGCCTCTGCCCTAAAGATTTTGATAAATAGCTATGACACATATGACAAACAAGGCAAACAATTTTAAAACAAAAAACAATAGCTGAATGGGTTGGTGGGTAAGAAACATGGACGATGTGAATACCTTACAAAAACAAAATAATTCTAATTGCTTCCTCCTGTTCCCTGTATTATCATTGTTTTTCATCTCACTTATATATAAGTATCTATGGTATATGTATACACACACACACACACACACACACACACACACAGAGTCAAATACAGTGTTGCTATTATTTTAAACAGCTATCTGTTATATTATTTAAGAACAAAAACAAAAGTTTTTATTTTACCTTGACATTTCTTTTCTGATGCTCTTCTTTTATGTAGATCTGTTTCTGACCTACCTCATTTTCTTTGTCTCTAAAAACTTCTTTTAATACTTCTTGCGAGGAAAGTCTACTGACAAAAAAATTCCCTCCATTTCATTTGATAATCTTTATTTCTCCTTTACTTTTAAAGGATAATTTTGCAGGGTACATTACTTAAGTTGGTGGCATTTTTCTCTCAACGCCTTAAATATTTACTCTACTCTGTTCTTACTTGTGTGGTTTCTGAGGAGAAGCCAGATTTAATTTTATCTTTGCTTCTCTATAGTTAAGGTTTTTTTGTCCCCCTCTGGTTTCTTCGGGACTTTTTCCTTATCTTCAATGCTGTTAATTTGAAAATGATAAGCATAGGTGTGAAGTTTTTTGGCATTCATCCTACTTGGGATTCTCTGAGCTTCCTGGGTCTTTAGTGTGCTCTCTGATATTAATTTAGGGAAGTTCAGTCATTAGTGTTTCAAATATTTCTTCTGTTCCTTTCTCTTTTTTCTGGTATTCCCATTACATGTATGTTACACCTTTTATAGTTGTCTCACAGTCTCTGGACATTCTGCTCTGTTTTGGGTTAGTTTGTTTTTTAGTTTTTTTCTCTTCGGTTTTCAATTTTCAAGGATTCTACTAATACATCCTCTTGCCCAAAGATTCTTTCTTCAGGTGTGTCCAGTCTACTTACAAGCCCATCAAAGGCATTCTTGATTTCTGTAGAAGGTGTTTCTTTCCTCTAGCATTTCTTTTTGGTTCTTTCTTAGAATTTCCATCTCTTTGCTTAGATTTCCCATCTGCTCCTGCATGTTGTCTCCTTCACCCATTTATGCTCTCTGCATATTGATTACAGCTGTTTTAAATCCCTGGTCTGATAATTCCAACATCCCTGCCATATCTGAGCCTAGTTCTCAAGTATGCTGTCTCTTCCGGCTATGTTTCTGCCTCTTAGTACGTCTAATAACTTTTCCTGATAGTCAAGCATGATGCACTAGTTAAAAGAAACTGCTGTAAAAACACCTTTAGTGATGTGGCACTAAGGTATGGGGGATGACAGAGCATTTTATAGTAGTTTGATTAGGTCTCAGTCTTTTAGAGAGCCTGTGCTTCTGTACTGTGAACTTCACACATGCTTCTCAGTCCATCTTCCTCCCTTTAGATGGGACAGGATGTCAAGAGTGGGCTAAAGTTGTGTATTTCCTTTCTCCCATGTGGAAGGCTTAAGTGGTTGGAATTGAGAATTACCCTTCTCCCAATCAGTTAGGCTCTGATAAAACTCCAGCAGGCTAAGCTCTGATGAAACAGCTTCTCCTGAGGGCAAGCCTTGTTAAAAGAACAGAATGCTCTGGCATATTTCAAAATGGTTCTTTTATCCCTTACTCTGCCAGAAGCACACGGGGATTCTCCTCTGAGAGTCACTGAAAAAACCTGGTAGAGATGCAGGTGGTAAAACAAAAATGTGGAGACCCTCTGAGGACTGGCTCCTCCTGAAGTTTTTAACTCTTGGAGTTGTCCACATTGAGCCTCTACAACTTGTCCATTATGATTCAGGTTTCCCTACACTACCACTGGTTCCCAGAAAGGTCACTGCTCTAGTAAGTTATGAATCTCTGTATTCTCTGTCAATCTCTCTAATTTTAAAGGCAATAATTTGCCTTTTGACTCTCTTCACTTAGAGAGCTAAAAAAGTTGTTGATTTTTCAGTGTGTCCAGGTTTTTACTTGTTATGAGGATTAAGTGGCAATTTCCAAGTTTCTTATATGCCATACCAAAACCCAGAAGCCTGCATTTTCTTTTAAGCAATGTTTTCCAATACTATAAGCTTAAAAATTTATGTAGAATAAGAAGACACATATAAACACATTATCATATACAACTAAATTGTGTTGTGCACTTTGAAAATTATTTATTCCCTTATACTTTTCCCTTTCTTCTTACACTGCACATATTCATATTTCTGGACATCTAGACTAGATCAGACACTGTTCTTAAACATCTAACCTTTCAGTTTATCTGCAAAATTCAATATAAAATTATAGAGTGTAATTCCTTGAAATATATTTTCAAACATGCAATTAAAATGCAGCTTACCATTTTGATACCTGTGGAAAATGTCACTGGTTTTATAGGTTTGGGTTTCTCAAGTTGCATTTCCAACTGCGAAGATCTATCTTTATGCTGAGCCAAAAGCAGAGCAACAGGGAGATCAGAACTCTCCTGTAAGAAAAGTTAAAGTGTAATATGAAAGTTAAAAAGAAAAAACTAAAAAGCAACAGGTCCTTTATTTTAAAATATGCCTTTCCATAAGCATTTGATGTCAACCTAAATATCTACTTTATGGAGAACACTTCACAAAAAATTTTAACATTCCATAATAAGAAAAGGCTGTTTTAGACTCATAAATCAAAATCTGCAAAAAATTATTTTTATAAAATCCACATTAAAGACAATATAATAAGGTCTTATTTCATCTAGCAATGCCAACCATATTTATTAAAATAAAAAAATTTGAAGCTAATCACAAAAAGAGTAGTACAAAGTACTATAACTTAGATCAGATGTTTATCTAAGACACATTCTTTTTACCAGTGAATTCAGACCAGTTTGAAATTGTTTCCCATTAGCTTTCACCTGAGGCCGTTTGGAAATGATCCTTGTTGTTTTGTACAATGGGACAATTGTTAAGAACAACCAAAAGTATATTTATTTTCTCTTTTACTGACTTACTTTTAGAAATGAAGTCTAATTTTTTAATTAACAAAATAATAGTAAATGTTTATAATATCTATATTGATACTAAATTAGGCTACTATTTACATAAATCTGTATACACACATATTAATAACACAAGCCAATTAATTACTAATTCTTATATGTAGACTGCTATTTATCCTATTTAAAATGAAGTCCTCTTACACATTTAAAGTGCGGTGGAGTTGAATGAAATGATGTCAAGACTTTTTCCTTTCTGAGTTGTCAGTTAAATAAGAACACAGAAACATATGCAAATGGAGATAAGGAGAGAAGGAGATCATGTACACACACATACACACACACAGAGTACCTTTTATATCTGTAAACAAAAATGAAGATACAAACACATTTCTATCTCCTATGCCAAGATACATACAAAAATGAACATATTCTTAAAATAACCTACAGATTTTTAAAATAGTAACTATCCAGAATTTAATTCTGAAAAAAAGACTATATTGTTAACATTTCATAGTATAAAAAGTAAACATATAGTAGAACGTAAGCTTCTTTACAAATCCAGCAATTTAATAATATTTTAGGCACAAATATGGCTAATTAACATAGTTAAAGGAATTTTAAGGTTCTAGTATAGAAGTAATTCAAATAAGCAATTTATTACAACAGAATTATACTAAAATAAATTTGTACCTCAATACTTTGTAACAGAAGTGCTCTGCAACAGTAATATTACAAAGATTAAAACTTTTAAAAGAACCTTATTAAAGAGTAAACTCCTTGCAGCCTGGCTTTAGCAACAATGGAGAATACAATACCCTATGACAATACACTTGAATACCTTTCATATCTTACAACAAAGCATTAGTAATGTACTAGTGACAGTGTTGCTGTGAATTCCCGCAGGTATTCTAGAGTTCCATTAAGAATTTTATAATAAATGTAAAATTAAAGGACATTCTAAATGGGCTGTGGCCCAAAATATCTTTTAAAAGCAATTACTATCTTTTCATATGTAAAAACAGAAGAAAAATTAATTTCCTTGGCTAAAAAGTTAAAACACTGCTTCCCAATTTATACTCTAAGCGAATTCAAATGCTCTTCTATACCCTTGTATTTACTTTTTAAAAGTATAAGTTCTTATGTAAAAGCAAGACAATGTGTTCACTTCAAAAACGCTACTAATCAATACTTTGGTCTTGTTTCAATTTCACATAAAAGGACCTATTAAAATGTTTTGGTAAAACAGATGATATTTAATAAAAATACAATTCTAGGACTATAAAACTAAATTTGATACTAAGGAGTACAATTTACCTCAAATTTGCTTTATTCCACTTTAGCACTCAAAACTTTAAGGGCTGGAAATCTTCATGAATGTTCAACTAGAATTAAGCAGGAGCTCTAACAACAAAAATCTATAGAGTAAAATAAGCTATAGGAAATACATATCCTCTCAGGAATACATAAAATACAGATTCAGTCTTTCAAATTATTTCATTCTTCTTAGCTTTCCATTTTACCTTGAAAGGTTCCCTAACCTACCTTAATTGCCTGAAGGTACCTTGTTTAATACTTAAAGAAATTTTAATAAGACTGCCTGTAATTCTCATTAAAAGCTTTATAACGACCATTTTTAAAAGATTATTTTAACTGACTTTAAGCAAGCCATCTGGCAAATAATATTTCTAATAAAAATTGGCTACTGCATTTGACAGCAATATTAGCTCATACAAAATTTGAGACACAAATTGAAGAGAATTTTCAAACAAGAACATAAAGAGATTTACTAAGTCAAAACTGGTTTTTCAATCTTTTTCCAAAGTGTTAAAAAAAAATTGAATTTACACATAGGATTGAATAAATGTACTTTTTAGACAACATTATGGTAAGTAAATACTAAGCCACAAACGTGAAGACCATAAAATTAAAATCCTGTCATGTATAGAATAATGTAATACCAATGCTTTATAAAAGGTAAAAAAGTGAATTTTAGCACAAGGACAAAACCCCAAAAAAGTAGAAAAACATTTATAATAAATAGTACTTGCCTAAATTACATCCAGAGAATAATTCTAAGATTTAAGCTTTTAGACATATTTACGAATGCCAATGCTATGTTTTTAAATAAAATCTAACAAATTAACATACATAGAAAAAGAAATGTATTCTTTTACTTAATAAGGATTTAGGAGAATAAAAAAAATTAATAAATTCTTTCAATTAATCAATAAGGACTAAAGATGTTAACATTTTAACAAAAGAAAATTAATAAATATTCAAAAATTAAAGTAATGAAGAATTTTTTTTAATAAATTTTAAAATGGAAACCAGAAATTCAAACTTCACTGGTATTCTGAACCAATCTGCTGTAATTAGTTGTTCTAATGAATACAGTAAATTGCTAAGGATTATTTAAACCACCATGTTACATGATCTAAACAGTGAAGAAAGTATGTGCAGTAATGACTTGCAGGTGAAGAAAACAGGAAGTGGGGGGTGGGGTCCTCACAAAAACCAATATTAACTCCAGATTATACACAATCTACAACACTGGCAGTTTCACATCTTGCTTCATGGCCCACTGAATTAAAAGGGAGCTTCATGCCAATAGCAGCTCAATGAGGCAGCAAAAACCTTTGTACTTTGAAGACTAAAAGAATACGCAAGAATAATTACTATGCAAAGCTAATAAAATGCAAAATAAAATCTAAAAATTCTTTATATTAGATGAAACATTTTTAAAATGTTAAAGTGTATTTTCACTTTATGTCTAAGTTCTATACTTATAATTAATTCAATTGATTTTATAGAAGAGAAGCATTACCAAAGACAAGTTTGGTGTTCTTTGTATAAAATGATGAGGAAAAGAACCTTCAATAAAATAATTACAACATCAATATTTACTAATTTAATAAATCATTATTGCTCAATACTGATTTATTAAAGTTTTTAATTTCTTACAAAATACACATTTACAAAAAATGTATTATTTCACAAGTTAAAGCCATATCTGCTAGTTAATAATTTCAAGAAAAATTAATAGAAGTGGTAAGAAAAAACTAAATGCTATTTGATTTGCCACTGGCCTTACCTTTAGAACCAAATTTACCTTACACTTAGACAAAGTTGATAGGGTTTATGATAAACATTTTCTGTCTAAGCCTCATTAAGGCCCTTACCCTTACTTTTCCTTTACTTTCTCGTCTACTTCTAATTTAAGTAATCTTGCTTTCTCTTTTTATTCCTGGTTAGCTGGCTTACATGTTTTTTTGGGCAAAAACATAGTAGGAAAATATATACATACACATTTACCAGATCAAAGAATAACAAACAGTATATCAACTGGACTGAGGAGTTAAGTGTGTTAACACCTCATGGAAATTATGTGGACAGAAAAGGATAGGGAAGAATGCAAAAGAACTTTCCTGGAGAGGATGATTTTCTAGTTTTAAATTCATCAATATCACATAGGGTTATAAGCATCAAATAACATATGAAATCTACAAAACACTTCATAAATTCTAGTTATTATTGCTATTATCTAACAGTGTCGACTAGTTGGGGAGCTAATTGCAGGAAGACACCAGTAATTTGCAGAACTTCACCATTTTTTCCAAATATATTCTTTTTCATGCAAAAATATGAAATATACTTCTCACAGAGTAACCAGAGTCACTAAAAACTTCAGCATAAAGCTGAAATACTTAAAAATGAGCCAGTTACTAGAAAACCAGTATTAATCATGAGAAAAATGCTCTGAAAACAATGTGCTTTCGTCAGTAGGCTTAGAAACATATAAAAAATATATATATATTAATACTGCATTGGATTATGTCAGTTAAACATTATTCTCTTGTCTGAAATAAAATGGATGTTGACAAGTTTTTAAAAAAAATAAATAGAATTTGAATGCACCAGCAAAAACTGCAAAAATGCCTCTTAAATGCCATTATCCAGCAAAATAGGAAAGATAAACCCTGAAAAGTAATGATTTTTTCATCACAGTTAGCATTACTACATACCAGTTCATCTAAAAGAGCCTGCTTATTCTTCCTTTTTAGAATCTGCTGCTGTTGTTCTTCTTTTTGTATCAATAGTCTTCTTTGTTCATTTTCCTGTCGTTCTACCTCTAAAGCTTCTTCCAATTCCTCCTGTTCTCGGGTCTAAAACAGAAGCATTTATATATGGCATGGAATAAGTTTAGTAACTAACAACAATCCTCTACCATATTCTGATTCTATCTTTTTTGGAAGGATAAAACACACTCATCACTTTTTGTTTAATAGTGCAGCAATTCCACTTTAAAGGAACTAAAAATCCTTTTATTTCATGTAGACGTGTTACTATTCAAAAGAATAACATCTAGCACTAAAACAAACACCTTAACAAAGTACACTGAGTCTAGTTGCAGTAGGATAGGAACCGTGCTTAAGAATGGGTTTGTTTATAATTGTTAGAGAGTTTTAAGTCGTTCATTTTAAGGAATTAAATGAGAAAAAAAAGAAAACAAAAATAACAATCTTAAAAGGCTGGCTTATTTAATAGCAACGATTTCTAGAACATATAAGATAATGGAAAGTTACCACAATACTTAAGTTTCCTTTTCCCAAGCTAAAATAAATCTTTATGTTGCTAGAGTTCCAAATAGCATTCATTAAGATAAGTTTAAAAAAACCGAGGTTATTTTCTAACACAAGCATATAAATTTCAAGAGTCCTCTTTGTGGACTAAAAAACTCAAAACTCAAAGCTAATATGCACACAGAATTAACTACAGGTCTACTTATTCCCCTTTTATAAAGTTTCTCAGAAATATTAAATACTTCCAGGCTCTAAAATTTATTCAGACTCTAACTCATACTTGAAAGCTGTATATAATACCTAGTCTATGCTCTTTAAATCTTATAAATAAAAAGTACAGTAAAATCTGAATGGCTTTATTTTAAAACCTTGACTCTTGCTCTTGAAAATATTGTAGTACTTTTTAAATTCAGTAGAACATTGAGCATTTATGGTACCTTAAGTCAAATGTAGAATGGGAGGAGCTAACATAATAAGTTTGGGTATCACTAACATATGAATTAACATAGATCTCAGAAAAAGAATTATATTAAAATAATATTTAAAACACACTATTGGATTTTTTTCATTTCACACATCAGATAAACTTACCCCAAAAAACAAAAGTTTTCATGCAAAAAGATGTTTCACTTATAATTTAAACTCAGTATAACCAAAATTGTTTAGCAACTAATCTCTCAAAGCTGATCTTCCTCCCATATTCCTTATTTCTGCTAAATGCACACCTATATCTCAGTCAACTCAAGAATTCAAATTTCATCTAGAAGGATTAATAGGAATAAACATAGAAAGTCAGGGGCTAAGATATGAGGGCTAGAAAAGTGAACTACTGATTGAAGGCCCATGAGCAGAAAGGGATGAACCTCATAATGAAGCAGTAACATTAAAAGCAATAAGTATGACAAGTGTTACAGACATACACATAGGGTAGAGTGGGAACAGAATTGAGAGTAGTAAATTCTTCTTGTGATGATAGAGAACAAGTAGAGTCAGAAAAGATTTCATACAGTGTTGTGGGTTGAATGTGTCTCCCCAAAATATATGTTGAAGTCTTAAGCCCTGATACCTGCAAATAGGATCTTATTTGGAAAATGTCTTTGCAGATGTAAACAAGTTAAGATCATACTGGAAATTTGGACACAGACACACAAAAAGAAGGCCATGTGAAGACAGAGACAGAGGACAGAGTGGTGCCAAAGGCTGCTAGCAACCACCAGAAGCTAAAAGAGGCAAGGAAGGATTCTTCCCTAGAGTTTTCACAGCAAACATGACTCTGATGACACCTTGACCCTGATCACACCAGACTTCTAGCCTCCTCTAGACTATGAGAGAATAAATTTCTATTGCTATAAGCCACCCAGTTTGTGGTAATTTGTTATAGCAGCCCTAGGAAATTAATACATGGAGGTTGAGCTAAGACTTCAAACAGCAGGTATTTAGCCCCTGGAGAGTAGAATGGCCATATAGGCAGAAAAAAACAAAGATGTAAAGGCATGAATCAGGCTGGAATGCTTGGTATGGTCAAGTCATGAAGTACGGGGGTAGGGGAAAGCTCTAGATAAAGCTGGACAGGCAAGCAGCAGGCAGATTGTGAAAGTCTATCCTACCATACTAAGGGAATTTGTACCATATAAGGCAACTGGGCAGAAACAAGGAAATCTGAGGGATGGGTTTAAAAAGATCACTAAAAGCAGTGAATTATACAGATCAATGGAGTTCAAGACTGAAGACAGGAAGACTAGTTAGAAAAATATTTCAATAACTCAGATAAGAAATGATGTGGGCTCTAAATAAGGCAATAATAATAGAATCAGAGGAGGAACCAGGTTTGAAAAATGATAAGGAGAGACTATCAACAGAACCAGAAGACTAAGCAGCTATGGCATGAACAACTGGTAAAAGAATATAATAGGAGAAAAAGGTATAACTGTAAAGATCAAAATGTTCATTTCTGGAATACTGAATTACAAGTACCTACAATACATCCAGGAACAAATGTCTTTTAATCATTTATAGATATATCTATATTAATCATTTATAGATAGATAGATCTATATATTAATCATGTATAGATGTTACATAATATAATTCTAAGAGTTCAGGAGAAAAATAATGGGCTGCAGAAACATTTAAGAGTAATCAGCATAAAGGAGTAATTCATAAAGAGAAGCACTGAGAGAAACCTCAAGAAGGAAAGAAGCCTATTAAAAGAACGAGAGAAGAACGTGAGAAAAGCAGGATGAGGAGAGTGGAGTGGCCCTACCAAAGTTAAGAAAAAGTTTCAACATTAAAGGAGAAGCCTACAGCAAACACTGCCTAAAGCCATTAAGACTTGGACCAATACACATCTACTGGGTTTGGTAATGAGGAACTGGTAGCCTCCATTTTCTCACTGAAAAGAGTATATGAGTATTTTGTACATAGAAGGCCTCAATAAATACTATTTGGATAGTTAGCTGATTGAATAACTGGAAAAATAACCATCATTAAAAATCAAACACTGCGGACGGGGGGCAGTGAAGAAGGTATTGGACTAAGAGAAGGGAAGCAGGCTGAAAGACTAAAAGTCTCTGTGTTCCTTCTAATAGCACCACCTTACCCAAACAACTTCCCTTGCGGTCACCTCCCACTTCATATCCAGCCGTAAGACTTGCTATTTAAAACTCAAAATATTTCTCTAATATTTGCACACCAATGTTCATATCAGCATTATTCACAGTGGTCAAGACATGGAAGCAACCAAAGTGTCCTACGATAGATGATTGGCTAAAGAAGTTGTGGTACATATATACAATGGAATATTACTCAGCTATAAGAAGAGATGAAATACTGCCATTTGCAACAACATGGATAGACTTCAAGATAATCATGCTAAGTGAAATAAGCCAGACAGAAAAAGTTGAAAATCACGATATCACTTATATGTGGGATATAAACCTAAAAGCAACAAATGAACAGGACAAACTAAGAGAGACTCATGAACATGGACTATAGACTAGTGGTTACCAGAGTGTAGGGGTGGGGGGAGTGGGGCGGTAGGCGGGTAAAGGGCATCAAATATGTGGTGACAGAAAGAAATCTAATGGGAGGTGGACACACATTAAAAATATATATATGCCCACAGAGAAAGTGCCCTAATAAGCACAGAGCACTTTCTATGTGCTTATGACGTTATATTATCTGGTCCCTAGAGAACCAGGATTCTTATTCATCATTGTGTACTATATTCTCAGTAGCTATTCAACAAATGTTTATTGAACTGAAATTTTTGTGTGCTAAATTGATAAGACATTCTAATGTAGCAATATCTCCTGCTCATGGGAATCCAAAAACTGAAAATAAAAATTAAGCTAATCTTCAATAAGACTCTATTTCAAAATTAGATCACTTTTATTCAGTTTCTGCATGCTCACACTAATCAATGTTAGGTGCCAGCTCCATGAAACAAACAAGATCTCCGTGCAGACAACTAAGTAATAGTGTCTACATCAGAAATGGGTCATTCTATGTGCTGATCATGAAAGAGATTGCTTTTTTCTTTCCTTCTTTGATATAACTCATGTTTCTGAAACAGTGAGACTTCAACATTCATAGAAACATTAAAAGCAAGTTGCTGCCTCAGACTAGCAAAAAGACATCACCCATGTAAATGTAAGTTAGTTCATGCTCTATGGATCACTTGAGGGCTCCACCCACTGATACTATAATTATTTATATAGCTATGTTAACTATCAAAATCTTTAAAAATATGATTCTATGTATGCTTATTCCAATATCAAATACCTAGATAAGTATCACAATGATCAATATATTATAAAGAATTACTGACAAAAAACTTACTTATAACATACCCAGGTGCTAAAAATTAGTAAGAATAGAAGCACTCCAAATAACCTCATTATAACATAAAATGAATAAGTACTTGTTTTATTCAATAACCAATCATTAAAAAGTTTTTATAATTAGAAATTCCTACTATAAAATAATATAACTTGCCTAAAATTATTCTTTCATTGCAGCTCTCAGTATTATTTCCTAGCTTAAAACTATGAATGAAAAAAGCCCTCACTTGAAAGGAACAACCTTCCACTATTCTGTACGTATCTTCTGATGTATGCAGCAAAGTCTACTAGGCAGACAGGAATTTTAGGGCACACTGATGCTCTCAGAAATAAGGCACTTTTTAAAGACGCCAAGCTGAGTATGAATGGAGTAAGACTACAGTGTGAGAGCTATTCCCTGAGAGCTATATGAAAGCAGTGCCTACGTGAAGCATTCTCAGACTATAAGGAGGAAAGCCTTCCAAACACAAGGTGAAAACACAAGCTATGCGATACACATACACTTGTATTATTTTTATCAATGATTACAAATTCCTGATAAAGTACCTCAAAAATAATTGTTTTTCCCTAAAACTAGAAAGCCAAATTGTATAAATTAAACAATTAAATCTCTGTATGCGTACAATTACTTCTCCTTTATAGAATATATTTTAAAAATGCCACCAACATGGTTTTTGCTACAGTAATACGTGCCTCCTACCTATATGCTTATACACATATATTAGTATTTTTGGCCTAAACTACAGCTAAATTTTTCATAAATACAACTACTTTTAGAGGACAATAGCTTTTTAAAATATCATGTAGACGCATTCATATCTAATACAAAAGAAGAAGAAAATACTTAGCAACCAACCAGCTTTAATTTATTTTTCTGAATAACATCTTTGTTTTCCTTTTGGTATATCTCCATTTTCTTTTTGGTGTTGTCCAAATCCACATTGTTGGTCAAGTTGAAAACTGCATCAGAAAGGAAACAATGACATGAAATATAGTTTTAACATAAATCTTGAGTAGATAATAAAAACCAACTATTCATCACAGTGACTTCTTAACTCATTAGGCTGTCATTTCTTACAGCTCTATTTGTGCCCTTTTACCTACCATATATTTTAGAAACTAGCTCTAGTTGTTGAACAACTGTTTCCCAGGCCAAATATATGGAAATAACTGTTAGACTATCACAAAATATGTGCTTGCCATAATCACATTAAATTTGATTTTTATAGTCCCCACTTTAACTTTAAAAGCATATAAAAGAATGCTTTAAATTTTTTAAATAAAAAGAATAGGTATGGAAGCTACTATATTGGTCAGAATCAATATTCAAAAGATTCTGTTGTGCTCCCCGCATAGGGAAGGCAGTTAGCATTAATATACTGGTGAGGTGAAAAATCAGAGAGAAAAGGAGCAATTAGGGGGATTATTTTATGAACTACATAAAATGTCTAACCAATGTACTGCATATTTGAAACTAATAAAAAAAAAGAATAAAAAAATAATAATGGTAGGGAAAAAAGATTCTGTGCTCCAAAAACAGAAAAAAATCTACCCAAAAGAATAAAAAATATCATATACTTATATAATTTATATTTTTTTAAAAGCAGGCTTTATTTACATTCTAATGGTCTCCAACATGACTAGTCACAGCTTGAATTATTTCTCATACAGGCTAGAGCTGGAAAAGTATGAAATAGAAGAAAGCTGAAACTTAACGAGGAAGGTAAAGGATAAACTGGCACTGAAACGTAAAACTGAAATAATTTCATAGATGGTGCTGAGGCATGTTAAGATACATGCTAAGTTCTTAATGAGTTAGACCTGTCTTTTTACAATTCCAACTGAAAATAATTGTGAATTACAAATGCTTAACTCCCTTCTAAGTTTACATATATAAATCAAAAGGTTGTTATAATATTCTGAACAAAAAAAAAACCCACCTCTTTTGGTATATATCAAATTCATATTATAATGTATAGCCCTACTCACCCACCCCTTATAGTGTTTGCATCAGCCTATTTAAAGAAAGATCTATATCATTAAGACTCTCCTGTTACATAATTCAATTCAGACCTTCCTTGGCTTCCTCTGTAATCTTCTCTATCCATTATTATTAGCCCTTCTACCCTTGCTCCAATTATTTACCACTGCTTCCTAATGCTTGTCCCATAAACAAGTTTGATTTACCCTAAACAAATGCTCTTTTCTGTGTTTCTAAAATTCATTCCCCATCTCACTCCATCTAAACAACCATCTAAAATAAGTTTTGGATTTTAGAGTCCTATAAGATTTGAAAAGTAATATAGGAGGCCCAACATAGGGCTACCTGTTTTGTTGAGAAAGGCCATCAAACACATTTGAAAGACCAATCTAATCCATAAATCCATTTTTTATCTCTTCAAAAGGCCAACTTATTTCAAAATATCAATTTATCATAATCACTGATGAAAATCCAGGCTCATTTAGATACGTAGGAAAATAAAAGCAACCCTCAATTCTATTATACACAATTTTAAAACTCCGGGAGAAATGAGAGAAAATGAGCAATAATAGACTTGTAGATACTTTTTCAGCTTTTTTACCACAAAGTAGAAAAGAAAGTAGTGATGGCGGTAAACCAGGAAATCTAGGTAGAATGAAATGCAGGGCATTCTCCATAAATCACATTCTGGCCCCAACACAAAACAGGGAAGAAAACTCCCTAGGACAGTGGTCTTCAGCAAGGCAACTGTGATCCTTTAATTAATACTGTCTGAATTCACCATTTTTGCCAACCACTCACAATTTACTCCTTATACTTAATAGGTCATCCAAATTCAATAATCCTTCACGACCTTCACTATTCTCAACATCTGTGTAACAATGCTAATAACTTTTTCCCCTCAGGTTCGCCCTTCCCTTGACTAATCTGTTAATATTCTCCTGATCTACTTTCCTCCTACTACTCCAAATACGCATCTCATTTCCATCTGGCACTTCTTGGTCTCAATCTCTATGACTGGCTTTTGCCCTCTTTCCTCCATGTTCCTTGGACAATCTCATCATTTCCAAGTTTCAATCAAATAAATGCCAGGAAATTCTGAGAGTGTCTCAGAGTGCATTTTAGAAAACCAAACACATAACCATCTCCAAATTTGCTCCTCCTTGTAAATTCTTTATCTGTTAATGATAGGATTATCATGCTAAAACACCAATATTTAACACTCCTTCATCTGACCTACTCTCCTTTGCATTCCACAAGCACAAGTTGACAAATCCCACAGAACTCTACCACGAATATTTCTTTAAAACTGACCTTAATCTCAAAGTACCCTGTCAATACACCAAGTCTGGATCTTATTTTTCCCTGAATAATTTATAATAATCTCTGGATTTAACTTCCTACCTCCAGAGTCTTTGCATCTTACCCTATACCTTAACCCCATCGATAATATACAATGCTGCCAGACTAATATTTCTGAAGCATACCTCATATTATCTTCCACCTCTACCATCCTAGAGTCCTCTCTCGTCTCCTCTACCTTCTCCCCTTTTGCTAGAAAAAATAAAAAATAAAAAAAATCAAAGACTTTCAGAATCCAGAACCCTTCTGGCTATTAACTACTGGCTATAAACTAACAATCTGGCTATAACTACTTTCATCTCCCCTTAATAAAGACCTCTCTGGAAACTAGACAGCTCTGCATTTCCCAAATGTCCCCCACACTTCCTGCTCCAATTCCTTTGATCACACCATTGTACCTAATATGCCTAATCCCCCTTTCTTACTACTGAAAATATACCTGATCTTAATGTGTCTACCCAAATACTTTTCCATGAAGTTCTCCCTGATTCCCCAACAAGAAATAACTTCCCTCTCTTATAAATGTTGAAAACATTATTTACAGCTCATAAAAATCAGTGTTTTACATGATTTGTACATACATATATAGCATTCTTTACTTTGTACTTTATCTTGTACTCAAAGATTATATTTTATACAATTATTATATCATCCAGAAATAAAGGAAAAATAGGAAATGAGAAAAGAATTTAATGATTATATATTAGGTTCCCAACACTGTGGTGTTGTGAGCATACAAAAGGACTTCCCATTTTCAAAGACTAACACTCTTATTAGAGAGATCACCCCTACACACATGAAATTAAAGTAATAATACAACACACTAAACAATCAAGTGATGATAAGGGAAAACGAAAAGTATCCTTGCTTCATTCATTAAGTAATCTTTAGCACTGTGCTAGTTGGTGGATAAATGTTTATTAAAGGAATAAACTGTCCTCCCTTTGAATGGAATCAGCTACCAAATAACCCTCCAAAAACAAAGTTCAGATTATGTTATTCAGTCATGAGTCACTAAGTTCACTCATTGCTTCTACATCCATAAGGTTCTTTAAAAAATCTAATCTTATCTCTCACATCACTTTTCTCTCTCTGCTTTCTGAGATCTGCGGATTCCTCAGAGCCTCTTCAAGAAGCAAGGGTAAGAGAGACCAAGAAATTCCAATCAGAGTGCAATTCCAAACTGAGTGGCTTTCCCTCATCTATTTACTTGAACTGATCTGCAAATTTTGCTTGAGTTATATTCTCTATAAGGGGTGTGTGTGTGTGTGTGTGTGTGTGTGTGTGTGTGTGTGTATCAATCAACTATAAAATACATATGACAGGCGTTATGCCCAGCATTTAACCAAATTATATCACTTAATCCTAACAACCTTATAAGTATTCACACTTTACAGATAAGGTTTTAAAATATTAAATAACTACATCCAACGTATACAGCAAGTAAATATGGAACCAGGATTTTAACCTAGGCTGATTCCAAAGTCTGAGTTTTTTCCTACAATACTAGTTGTATTGCTTCTCTCAATTCCTAAAAAACCACTTCTGGTCCAGTTCAGCTATTCTTCTGCATCAATACAGGCCTCACACTTCCCTACCTCCATACCTATGATCAAACTGCTCCCTGGGGGCCTATCTTAGTACCAACCTCAACCCAGAACAACTGTGGATATCCATATCTGGCCCACCCTTCTATATCCAATTTAATCCCCAGATCTTCCTTACAAATCACTTTGCAGGTATAATCTTTCCATCTCCACTTTCTACCCTGTATAATTATTTTCAATGTACATATCTATTTGACCCACTAGAGTGTCCCTTGAAGGCAGATTCTAAGTAACTGTTTACATAGAATTTCTTTCTTTTATGCTTATTAAACTTTGATGAATTCCAATGAAACTAAAATAACTAATTTGTTTAATTCATTTTTTTATTTAGAAGGCAAAGGTAATAGCAGTATAACAGATGTGAATCATAATCATAAATAATACAAATCTCTTCTTTTAAAAAGAAGGAAAAAAACCCACAAAAGTCGATTACTATTTTAAAGACTTTTCACATAAAGCAAGTTTCATTCACTCCCACAGTGAATCAGGTTGGTATAATAGCCTTGAAGAAAAAGGAATAGAAGATAATTTTCTATAGAATCACTTAGCCCTTTATCTGGTTACTGGTCTAGCTCAGATGTTGACCTGCCTTTAGTCAGTATTAAAGCCAACAAAATACCTATTGTATTTTCTGAAAGATTTAATGTTACTTAAGTACAATTTTGAAGTCTTTTTGACATCTTGAATTCATAAGTAAAGCCCTTAGGACTTTCTCACCCTTTTAAAATAAGCATACTCTAAACCAAAAGAATAATCTGTTTATTATGGAACTAAGAACAAACCTTTGAGATAATCCCTGGGGCCAAAGAACAAAAATTTTTATGTTTAGATTGTCATAACCACAGAAAAGAGCCTATTGTTAACACTATAAGAAAGTTCATCTTCATGTGTGCCGCTTATATTGCAATTTTATGCCATTATTCAAAATTCTGGTATTTCTAAATTTGTATATTTGTGATGTTCAAAGGATTCATAACAAAATTTATATAACCAAATCACACTAATCCCCAATTTATAAGTCCTCAAACACTGATTCCTTAGCCACCCTAACAACTTCATCCTTCTCATTCTAGGCCTAAACATCTTCAAGAGCATCCTTCTACCTGTAAGATTTGAGTTCTAACTTCTTTAAGATCCTTCAAAATATACCCAAAACCAATCTTCCCTCTACCCCCCGTCATCTCCCACTATTCTACCAATCAGCACCCCATGTTCCAGATTCAGACTACTAACTACTCTTGGACACTGTCAAGCACTTTCATGGGCTCTGAGAGTTAGAAAAACCTATGTTCACATTTGGCACCACTATTTACTAGCGATGTGTTCTTGGGCACAATACTTAAGCTCTCTCTGCTTCTTCTCCATATGCAAAATAGGGACAAAAATGCCTGTCTTTAATCTTAGTTGTAAAAATTATTATATGAGATAATATGAGTATAGCTCAGTCTAGCACTTAGCAGATGCCTATGAAACTAACATTTTATATTTTTGATTAACACAGTTGGCTAATACAGATATAACAAACATCTAACTAACCATCTTTAAAAGTATAAATAAAACACAAAGTAAACAGCTATTGAAACGAGATTTTAAAAGGAAGCTTTATTTATACCACAACAATCAAAATAATGACACACAACTAAGTGGTGGAGCCACACCCTAATATAAATTAAAAGGGCTAAAAACTAGTTTTTCCCTCATTTCTACACTTTCCATTCAACAAAACAAAACAATAAAAAAGACTGCCTATTCTCCAGGTTTTTTTTTCCTGATAAATACCATACAACTACTCAAGGTCAGATTATTTTAATTCATCCTTGCCTGCTTTTTCCTATATCAAATTAGTCATTTGAAAATTGTATCTCTAGAGCATCCTCTTTATCTATGACCCCTGCTACCTAATCCAAGCTCTCATTATTTCTCATCCAAATTGCTGTAATGGCCCCTTAAAAATGGTTTCCAAGCCTTGAGTATCTCCTGTCAATATTCCACATCATTACCACATTATTCCACTGGCTCACTATTGTTCATAGAATAAATTCTTACTCTGACAGCCTAGCTTACAAAGCCCTCATTAACCAAGCAAGATCCAGTCTGTTTTTCAAGCCTCATTTCTAGTCATTACCCAGTTTTATCTACTTATAACAGATTATGTGCTAATTCTCCAACATGCTCAATACCTGTATCTCTATGACTGCCTTTTGCTACGAATGGTTCTTCCATCCCTTTTCTATCAGGTAAACTCATATTCATCTTTTAAGATCAAATGCAAATGTGACCTCTTCTCTGAACATCAGCAAACTACACCTCTATTTCCTAATGCTAAATTATTTTATCTGTATTCCTGTAACAAACACTTTATAAATAAATGCCTATACATTTTCACATTATAGTTATCAGTTTACATAATTATCTCTCCCTTTAGGGTTTGAATTATTGAAGGCAAAGATCATATATCCCCAGCAAGTAAAGCAGTTCACATAAAACAATTAATAAACTGAGCTGAAGTTCAGAAAATAAACTATAAGTCCACGAGATTAGGTCCCAAACCTCATCAATATCTTCAAATACAAGAGAACTGCTTTTTACCCAACATGATCAAGATTAGTAATTGAAACACATACATACTCTTTCAACTCTTTAACTTAAAACATATTTAGTAAGTGTACAGTCATTTTCTAACTTAACTGCATACAGCCAAGGTCTAGTCTTTAATTGGAGTATCTTGTATAAACCCTAACTGTCGTCTATATTGTTAGGTTTCTGTTTTTTTTAAGTATATCAAGAACTTGAGAAGCAGAATCCTTCTGAGGTTTTGCAATTTTCCCCAGCCATGTGAACTACTTAATTAAATTACATAATTATGATAACAAGTACCACTGGCAAAAGACAGTTTGGTTACCAATGCAACCAACTTATGGTATATAACTGAACTAATATGAGAAGTACATAGGTGTACTTGAGGACCTCTTCTAATGGTCAGGATTCATGATATAGTCATCACACTTTGGGCATCAGTAAGTACATTTTACAGAAAAACTGAGAAATGTCAGTCACTCTAATGAGCCAATTAAGTGGAGGTTGATTAAGAGAGTTTGAACATACTGCAATTGAAGAGAGCCCTTCATAAATATGCATAATAGTAGAATCACTTTCAAATTAAATGCTCTGAACCACCGTTTCCTTATCTGGTAAAGAAAGGATTATATATTGTATAGCTCTAATATCTAAATTTGCTCTTCTTACCTGTCAATCCTAGCTCCAACTCCTGGACATAGGCCCCAGTTCCTAGGTAGTTCATATCTTCAAACTAATTCATCTCATAGTAAATAAATAAATGTGTGTGTGTGTGTTTTAATCATGGTTCAATGAGAACCTTGTTTCAGAATCAAGATCCCTTCTTCCCCACCTTTGTTATCCATCAGTTTCTTTCAGTTATCCTGCCTGACTGCTTGGACTTATGACCATGTATTGAACATGCTCTGTGATATCTATTATCTCCTTTCTCTTTATTACCGGACCAGACTGTTTATCCTATACTTAACGTCTATGTATATCCATATTTCTACATATCTGGTCTTACAATTTCTTTCTTATTTATCCTCTCAGTCTATATCCTAACTTTTCTATTTTGCCTTGGCACTCCCAATTCTACCATCTTTTCAGTTAAAATCCACAGCCATTACTGGTTGTTAAGATTACATACAAAGTGTGAAGAACAATTAGAATGAAAAAGCAACGGCTCCAAAGCACTACAAGATCCCAGAAAAAGCCTAAATTATGTTCTGTAAATGCTATTTGCTATGACATAACAAATGAACTTAGATACTTTAAAAAGTTTCAGCAACAGTTGAAATATGAAGATTTTCTGGGTTTTTCTCAGTTAATAAAGACATAAAAGGAATTAGAATACTTCATTCCTTAGGAATTTAAGTCTTCTAAAAATTTACCATGTATAAACCTTCTCAAGAATTATCAATTTTATTATAATCATTTAATTTAAATAAGTAATAATATGAGAATAATATGAGTATGGCTTGACTATCAAGTTTGAGAAGAAAAAAAGATGACTGTTTAATTCTCTTAGTCTTATTCTAATTTTCACAGTTTATGATTTTTTTGGTATCATTTCAAAACATGTATTGAGTAATAATACTTGTGGCAACTTTAAAAAACACCACTAATTTTTTAAATTGATATATAACAACTTCCAGACTTTTTAACATCATTGTAATATTGTTTAAGAAAACAGAAACAATACTTTCTTTTGATGAAAGCATCCTTTTAACTAATCATAATAGAAAGAAAAGGCACTTAGATTATTACTCTAACCTCTGATTCTAGAATAACACTGAATAATAGAATGCCACTTCAACAGTGAACTGTTTCAAAGTATTTTGAAACTACTGTGTACATGGAAGCATAAATTATGATAAACAATAAATATATGCCTTTAGTCACCATGAATATAGTTAATGGAAACCTTATGTTTTAAAAATCTGAATATTCTTTCCTTTTGTTTACTCTAATACATCAGCAGCATACCAATACAGCCTTCCTTCTCAGCTATAAAGTGGTAGTACCTCCATTCATCATATTTTCCTAAGATGAAATGTTTATTACCTAAAAGTATGTCCTTTATTTAGGTATACCTCCAACTTAACAAACATGATTTAAGTGCAAAAGTAATTAGGTAAACATCAGCTATCACAACAAAACTTGTTAGGGAGTTGTGAAATGTTTTCCTAGGCATCTAAAGGATAGAAGCTCATGGCTAGCACACCAAAAGTTCAAGCATTAAAAACATACCAATTTCTTCCACTTCTTCCAGGAAATCATTATATTCTCTTAGACTAGGAAAGTCTTCTTCTCTTTTATTATATCTTTAAGAGAAGAAAAATCAACATGTCACATCACTTGCTTTCAGTATCATCTAACTAGTTTGTTTCTTCTTACTTAATTCACAAATGATACATAGAAAATGATTGCTGACTATGTAAAATACTGTTTTCTTGACACCAGGTTTGCAACCAGACCAACAATGTTGTTCTTAAATTCATATAGTCACTACAGAGAAGGAGTAGAATCAAGAGAGAATGGTACAATATGCAAAATCCTTCTAAGGCTTAAGGGAAAAAGAAATTAGGACCCTGAAGGAATGGAAATGAACTTAAACCAGGTCTATCACTGGAAATTATGATAATGTTTACTTCTCATAGATTAATTAATTTCCAGAAAGCTAAAAATTAATTCAAAAAAAGAACTTTCTATTTTTCATGACAGTTATAGCTTACACTATAAATATAAATATCAGGAAAATCTATAAATATTGTAATATGCCCATGAATAATTAGAAAACCACAGGTGTTAATGAAAAAAAGATAAGAATCTAAGAGAAACTATCTCTGAGAAGTAATCCAAATAATAAAAGAACAGCTTGGAACATTGATATAGTAACACTGGTTAAGTACCTAGAAAAATGCTGGTAAAACAATGGTGGCCAAGGTTTAAATCACCTAACCACTGAAAATAAATAAATAAATAAACAAAACAATGATAAATTAAATATATGTATTCTTTAAACTTCAAAAACAATAAGGTGATTTATAATAAGAGAACAGATAAAATAAAACCCAAAACTACAAACAAAGAGTAAAAAACTAAATTGTAAATTTTAAAAAATGTATGTACACACACATACATACATGGATATATATATATATATATATCAAATTAAATTATAGCTAACACATGATTTTTTCTAATAGTCTTCAAATTTCAACTTAAACATTACCTCATCAGGCCTTATCTGACAACAATGACCCATACCAAAATTCAGTTACTAACTTCACAGCATTTTTCTCAATTTATAATCAACTGTTTTGTTTGCCTGTTTTAATTATCAATCTCTATGCTATCATATGCTACTATACTTAAGCCTTTGAGGGCAAGGTTCATAGTTATTTAACTCATAAGTAGTACATAATAAGCAGTTTGCACACAGTAGGTACTCAATATATATGTTAATTAAGGAATACACAGCAAATAAATGAATTGGAAAGCCATGATGGTCTACTCTAACAAAGGTTAGATAATTAATATGATTGCGTTCTCTAAGAACTTAATGTTTGTTGAAAAAATACATAGATGAAATTATACTTATTTATTCACTTGCCAAACTGTCCACATTTCTGTCAGCAAATAATTATATCAATTATTGCAATAACTGTCCTCTTTATGTACTGAATTATTCAAGCAATAATACTTACATCTTTAGCACTTTTTTCCGAATCTCAACCTCCTTGTCAACAGTAGGATCTTCAAAGAGTTGTACCCTAAAGTTGCTCTTTCTAAGAGGAGTGCCACACTCAGGACAGTTTCCAGCTCCTCTCACGAACAGTAAATCCACACAACTTTCACACCTGTATAGAGAAAATATAACTTTATATATTTTCTATGTATATAATAGTATTCAAATGTACAACAAGTCTGCATACAGTTTGCCTTGAGTGTGTGTGTGTGTGTGTGTGTGTGTGTGTGTGTGTGTTTTCTTCTTTGGGTGGGCTTTTGGGGGTCAAAAATAGCTACTTAAAACCTTACAAAAACTCTTTTGGAAAATGTCCATTTTCATTTGGAGCTTACTTTTCAGACATAGGTATCCCAAGGGATACCAATTTGGTTTTCAAATTACATAAATTTACAAATTAAAAAAATTGAGTTGGAGAGTAGGAAGATTCAGAAGTATCAGGGTAAGGAGAAGTCAAAGAAAGAGACATGTAAAAGAGCAGTCTCAGTTCAGTCATCCTTAAACCTGGGAAGAAAGCCCTGCATACCACAATCACTAAAACCAAGACTTTTTTCCCTTTCAGCCTTGTAAAAAGTATTTTGAAAGTTCGGGAAGCAATGGTGCAAATGAGAATCACAAGGGAGAGGCGCTAGCTAAAGGAGCCTCTCCTCCCCCAGGCCAGAGGATAAAGAACTTAACAGTGTCCCCTATATGTGGAGAAAGGAGAAAATTATCATAGCTTTTCCCGTGAAATACTATAAAGATGGCTACTTATAAAAACTAACTGGTTAAAGCTGGCTGTCCTAAAGCCAACCAAAGTGATTGCCTACACAGGTTTCCCAGATACTCTTCCTTCTTTCCTCTCTTCTTTGGTAATACAATATGGGAAGACCTTAGAAGTCCTGATTTGGAAAAGAAAGGAGCTGGAGAGGTTATCCTCTCTGTACTAAATTCTAGGGATTTGACAGGATCAGTTCCTATATTGTTTTAGATGTGTCCAGGTCCAGGTACCACCCAATCATCTCTGGCCTGCCCCAACAGATCCATGCTACTATGAGACTGGCAAATGGAAAGGCTAACTGGAAAAAAAGAGCAGTTCCTATAGCCTCTTGGTCTTGAAGATGCACACAGCAGGGAACTTGGGATGCAGAGTGGAAACAAAGGCTGCCCCCAAGGACATATTTTGAATCATAACTTTTAAGTATTTAAACATTTTGGTATGTAGTCATCCAGTTGTAATCTTGCCACACAAGCCCTAATTACTCCTTTCTTAGCATTACCTAAAATTATTTATTTATGTGTTGATTTTTCTGTAATCTCCACTAGGATGTATACTTCATGAGGGCAGGAATCCGGACGATCTTGTTCTCTATCTCCGGTGTCTGACAGCTAGTAAGTACTCAAACTATAATAACAAAATATATAAGACAAGAGAAAAAGAAAAGTTCTAATGAATAGGGAAAAGCTGATTTCTCCCAAGTAAGTAGTTGACTTAAGAAATAAGCTCAGTGAGAAGAAACAGGGAAATAAGAAATTTTAATTATTAATAAATAAGCTATTAATTTTAGGTAATAAGCTATTAATTTATTAATAATTTATAAAATACTAGCATTCACCTTTGCATCATTCTATCATAATAGGGCCATTAAAAAATAGAGGAGAAAAATCGCTAAGAGGGAGAACAGAGCACAGTTGTCATTATCAAGATCAACAAAATACCAGAAAATTCACTTTGAGATTGGAAATATTGGGAGAGGTGCATTTCCCCTAAATTTGTAGTTAGAGAAAATTAATCCAACTACAGAAGTTAAGAGTGAGCACACTTTATACTGACTAAAGATATTTATAGGCAAGGAGCATTTTAAAATACTCAAAACTATTGAGCCACAAATAATATTCAATATATCAAGGTCTTGGAGAATAGTCTCCATTGATAATTCACTTAACAAGGTAATATAGAACACTTTAATATTTCTAAAGGTCATACTGTATATTATACATAATATATATGTTTCCACAATCAGTTCTACATCTCTACTTTTTATAAATCTGCCTTAAATTTATAAGGACTTCGGCAGTACTGAAGAATTTTTTAAATGATTTATTTTCCTATACAACCTTTTCCCATGCCGATTATAACTGCTGAAAGAACATTTTTTCTTTTAAGGCTCAAATATAGAAAAAATGGAAAGTTCTACTTCTTTCTGTTCTATATCCCATGTCCATTAGGTAACATCCTATTGGTTAGAATTTATGCAGCCAGACCTTTTTCTGAATATTTATAAAATATATATTTACAAATTATATGCATGTAGTCATATAAAAAAAAACAGAAAAAGTTGATAATTGCTAGTTTACTTCATTTGGCAACAGAGAAACCAAAACAGCAGTATGTGGGCAATCTTTTGCCTCAAAGAGTGTCCAAATTTTTTCAAACAAAATCTTATATTCTGGAACAAAGGAATATTGCTGCAAAAAGCCCAAATCCTTGGTCATTACCCATTTCAAAAGATATTTTTATGGTTTTATTTTGTTTTTAAAAGCCAAAATGGTGCCTATCCTCTTTTCTGTCAGAACAACTTATTTTTAGATTTTAATTTTCTGTATCAAGAATATTTAACTACTTATACACTTTGTCAACATTTTTAATAGTCCTTTTTCCTTTTACTTTTTCCAAAGCAGTTACACTCCACACGAAATTTCAATAATTATTAAAACAGATTAACTGATTTAGGAAAACATAAATAATTAATCACAAACTCTGTATTTAAGACTTTCTTTGAAGTAACCTAGTTTTATCAGCACTTTTCACTCTTCAACTCCTTGGCTTCTGGAAACAACTCAAAACAGAAGCCTATGGTCTTAAAAGATAAAAAAGCAAGTGACAACTTCTGTTAAAAATTTATTCCTAAAATAAATTATTTCTTAACCCATGTGTACTGAACTCTCTAAGGTAGGATCTTGATATTACTAAGGAAATTTTGCTCCCAAAATATGCTGCCTAACTTTTCTGTACCAGTGAATATTGATTGTAAAGCTATATCTTTGAACATTAAAATTTTAGGAATCTTAATTTAACTAAATAAATCATTTGAAAAAAATTGCCCTAAGTGAATTAGCAAATTTTAGAGGTAGATAACCTAAATGATCACTAGTTAATTAAATTAATAAACTATTACTAACATACATTAATAAAATAATTCAAGAGTTCATGGAAAACCCACAAAAATAACAGCCATGCCACCCTGAACATGCCCTATGTCGGAAGCTAAGCAGGGTCGGGCCTGGTTAGTACTTAGATGGGAGACCACCTAGGAAGACCAGGTGCTGTAGGTGCTTTAAAAATAAATAAATAAATAAAATGACAGCTGTTGCATTTTGAAAAAGGTAACCAATTTACAAATAGACCTTGTTCTAATACTTTGCTTACTAACTTGCTACCTGGAACTCAGAATACATTTTTCCAAAGAAACTTATATATGATGGTTAGGTTTTCAACTAAATTATACTGGCCTACAGAAGATGAACAGTGTATTAAGCAATTTTTTAATTTTTCTCTCCTCTCCCTTCACCAATAAAACAATGATCAGCTTTCAAATGGGAATTAAAATGGGGTAAAAGAAGAGTATTCCAGTGGTCAGGGTAGAAATTTGAATCTTCATCTTAAAAAGGTTTGGGATTTTCTTAAACTTCTGCTATTTGTAGTCGAAACAAATTTTTGATGACTTTAAAACTCTAAATTTAATAATATTTGATAGAAAGAATATGAAATCTTGTTTGTGAGGAGTTACCTATTTGCACATAATGTAAATTTCAAGCCAATTTGTCATGGAATCCAGTTAACTTTCATTACTACAATAATCATTTCCTAGCAACTAAAATAAGAATGCATTATATTTACTTATGCAACCTTCTCAACTTAAATCTTAACACTTTTGCTGTTAAATTTCACAATCAGTTCTTTCATACCTTTAGGTTACATTGGTATAAGTCACTTTATATCTAAAAGAGAATTCAGAATCTATTACAAAGCCTGAGGAAAGAGATTCATAAACTATTACAACACAGTGGTTTGGGATGTAAAGCAAAGAATTCATCCATAAAAAAAGGAAGTGACTGGCTTGGGACAGGTGTTAAAAAACATTATAATGAGACAATAGACTTGGCGAGGGGAGATTTCATTCTCAAAATTAAAAAGAAAAACACGTTTACCCATTTTTTTGGTCTTAGGATTCAACATTAATAACTAATCAATCTTCTGTTGGCTATTACCATTTAGCATAGGAATTTACAACTAACAAGCAAATATGTTTAAGCCCACTTTAAGCCAGAAAAAGAACTATATAAATAATATTTATACACAGGGGGGAAAAAAGAGCCAATAATTTAGTACAGTTGCACCAAGAAAACATGAACTCCCCATCCCCAAAAACTGTGTTTGTATCATTCTTACAAATGGTAAGGACCATGGAGTATACCAATTTCCCTTTTTGCCCTCTTGCCCAATAAACTCCTAAGCCAAATTTAAAACTGTTATTGAACAATACTGTATATAATTTCTAAAAAGAGGTTCAAAATACAAGAAAGCTAAAAAGAAGATAACATGTATTGAGGATCTTGTGATGTAGATATTGTTTTCCTTATATATAGATGAGGACAATGAGCATGGGGGAGTCAAAAACTGGCTTAAAGTCATATCTATTAAGAACTGACATCGGTCCTCTTTGTATTCCATATTTTCTTCTTAATTTTATTTTTACTCTCAACTTTACAATGACCTATAATAATAATCCCCGGTGTCTATCTCTAGCACAAATGTCTTTCCGGAGTTCCTGTTAGGCACTGCCTATTGCACAATTCCTCTTTGGTGTTCCACAGGCATTTTGTTGTTGTTGTTGTTGTTGTTGTTGTTGTTGTTGTTGTTGTTTTGTTTTGAAAATAAAGTTACCTCAAACTCAGCATATCCAAACCAGTATCTTTTGCTCCTGAGGACTATAAAGAGAAGAACACCAACTTTGTGCATAACGGTTTATATTATACTGATAGAAATATAATAAACAAAACTCATTAATAAATGTATATCTGAATATTATCATAAGCTCTCAATGAGCAATAGCTCAACAAATTATACTGCACACTCTTGGCCAGTGAGTGTTAACACATTATACTCCAAATGCTCTAAGCAAGGACAATTCTAACTTCATTGTCTTGAGTGGAGTATGTTCTGAAGTATGTGGACTCTACTCTTCTGTACCCATTATCTCTGCCACTGATTAATAGTTTTTGACCCAGAAGAGTCAAAAAAGTTGTGTGCAGCTGATAGTGTTAAATGTTAAGACATAAGTTTTATAGCAGCTTGATGCGCTGTCAAGGATCCTGTTGAGGAAACAGGGTGAAGCTTGGTTAGGAATTGGAAGAAAAGACCTCTAGCTAACTTTATGAAGGGCTACGGAAATAATACTACAGACTGAGAGAACTAACAAATAATTATATGAATGGTAAAGGAACACACAATGGCCACCAGAACATTCAGGCTTTTGGAGAATTTAAAAGGAATAAGTTGCCAGTGTACTAAGTCAAGAATGCATCTCATAGGGACCATTACAATAAACGCCACCTTTGGAAAGGAAAAGGCAAATTTAATTAATACTAGTTTCCAGAAATGAAGGTTCTGCACTAAAACATCATCTTTACTTTCACAATGATCCAAAGAAACTAAACACATATTTACCTAACTAGACCAACAATTATCTCAAAAGGCTATCGACAGGTTTCTCTCTTTTCTAACTAAATATATATGAAGTCCAAATCAATCTCATATATTTAGAACAAAACATGTAACAACAGATTCACCAGAGAAGCAGATATCACAATCCATCTACCTTCTCTTAAGCCAAACATTAAGGAGATTTGCAAAAATGTAAAACAATGTTACTCACTCACAAAATTTGTTTGTTTTGGAAAATAGTTATATTTCATAAAAATACAGTTTATATTAATATGTAATAAGTACTTAATATTTTCAAATTTTCTCAATTTTAATTTCTAACATGGTAAATGTTAACAGACATAACCTTCATAAATAAAGCTCTTAGGGAGTCCTGTGTAATTTTTAAGATTATCAAATTATCTGAGAACTAGACTATATGTGATCAATAAAGGTTTACTTATTTAAAAAACCGATTAATAGTAATACAATCATAATTTGCATGTAAAGGCAGGAAGGCCCAGGAAAGAACCATTTAGAAATACAACAGTACACTGTATTCTTTCAACAAGGCCTGACCTCAGGGGAAACTAATTAGCCAGAGCCTAATCGGGTGCGGCATTATCAGAGCCTAGCTCATCTGGGAAAAGGGAAATAACCAACTTGAACTCACTCTAGTCATCCTGTACCATCTAAAGGGGAAGAAAAAACTGAGAAATACAAGTGAAGTTCACAGTCCAGAGGCACAGGCTCACTAAAAGACTGAGACCTCATCATAGTAATATAAAATATTCTCCCTTCCTACACACCCCACAACATTACTAAACATCTACTTACAACAATTCCTTGTGCATGGTACATCATATCTCGCTATCAAAAAGAAAAATTACAAGCCATACCAAAAGGCAAAAAACACAATCAGAAGAGAAGGAAAAGCATCAGAACCAGACAAGGCAGAAATGTGATAATTATCAGACCAGGATTTTAAAACAGCTATAAGTAATACGATAAAGGCTATAACAGATAAAGTAGACAACATGGAAATGCAGATGGGCAATTTAAACAGAGACGTAAATTCTTAAAAAGAACCAAAAAAAGTTATGAGATATAAAAAAAGGAAAAAACACTGTAACAGAAATTTAAAAATGCCTTTGATAAGCTTATTAGTAGACTGGGCAGAGTTGAGGAAAGAATCTTTGAGCAATATGATATATCAATGGAATCCTTAGAAGCTGAAAGCCAAAAAGACTGAAAAAAAAAAAGAATATCCGAGAACTAGGGGACAACTGCAAAAGAAATAATATATGAGTAATGGAAATACCAGAAAAAGAAGAAAAAAAGAACAGAAGAAATATTGGAAACAATGACTAAACAAATTAACATTAGACACCAAACCAAGATCTAGGAAGCTAAAAAACATCATGTAGGATAAATATGCAAAAAAAAAAAAAAAAAAGAGCTACATTTGGGTATATCATTTTCAAATTACAGAAAAAGCAAAGATAAAACCAAAGTCAAGAAATAAGCCAGAGGGAAACAACACTTTGCTTATATATACAGGAACAAAGATAAGAATTACATTTTACTTCTCCCCAGAAACTGCACAAGAAGTGGATAGTATGAAATAAAGTTTTTTTCAAGAAAAACACCTTCAACCTAAAATTCAGTACCCTGAGAAATTATAATTATCCTTCAAAAGTGAAGGAGAAATAAAGACTTTATCAGACAAACAAATTTTTGAGGGAATTTGTTGCCAATAGACCTGCCTTGCGAAAAATGTTTAAAAGAAGTTCTTTAGAGAGAAGGAAAATAATGGGTCAGAAACTCATATCTAAATAAATGAAGAGTATCAGAGAAGGAATAAGTGAAGGTTAAATGAAAATTTTTATTTTTCTTATTCTTTATTAATCTAACAAATAACAACTTGTTCAAAAAATAATCATAATATATTTGATTATGTATGCTTACGTATATATATTATGTGCACATATATGCTTATGTATGATGATATATAAGTGAGATGAATGATAGCAATGATTCAAGGCACAAGAGGAAGGAATCAGAATTACTTTGCTATAAGGTACTCACTCACACTCCCTGTGAGGTGGTACAGTGATATTTGAAAGTGGCTTTCAACTAGATGTTAATGTATATTGCAAACTCTAGGGCAGCCACTACAAAAAGTTTTAAAAAAAAGTATAACGTGTGCTAAGAAAAAAGAATCACATAAAAAGCTCAATTAAAAACACAAAAGACAGAAACAGAGTATAAAACAAAAACAGAACAACAAATAGGAAATCTTAGTGAATATGTTAGATATTAATCTATATCAGTCATCAACGTGAATGTCAGTAGTCAGAATGCGTCAATTATGCACAAAGACAAAAATTGTTACAGTGGGTCAAAAAACAAGTCAAAACAATATGTTATCTAGTAGAAACCCACTTTATATATAAAGACATATAAAGAGTAAAAGTAAATGCATGAAGAAAAATATATTGTGCTAACACTAATCAAAATAACACAGGAGTAGCAATATTTATTTCAGACTGACTTAAGAGCAAGTTATCAGGAATAAAGAAGGGCATTACATAATAATAAAGGGGACAAAACTCTAAGAAAACATAACAATCCTAATGTGCATATGCCTAACAACTGAGCATCAAAAATATGTGAGGCCGAAGCTGACAGAACTGAAGGTAAAACAGATGCAGTCACTGTTGTATTTGCCAACTTTAACATTTCTCTATGGACAAACCCAAAAGGCAGACTATCAACATAATTGAACTCAACAACACCATCACTCAAGTGGTAATTAATATCTATAGACTAGTTCATCCAACAACAGCAGATTACACATTCTGCTCAAGATCACTTGGGACATTCATCACCAAGACAGACCACATTCTGGGACTTAACAAATTTATTTACACACACACACATACACATATCAGTTTCAGTTTTTCTTTTTTTTTTTTTACTATATTCCAAGTTTTATTTTTATTATCGAGGTGACATTGGTTAATAAAGTTACATAGGTTCTGAGTGTACAATTCGATAATATATCATCTGTATATTGCACTGTGTGTTCATTACCCACCCAAAGTCAAATCTCCTTCTGTCACCATATATTTAACCCCCTTTACCCTTATCTACCTCTGCCCCCTCCCTGCTTTCCCTCTGGTAACCACTAAACTGTCTTCTGTGTCTATGAATTTTGTTTATCTTGTTCATTTGTTGCTTTCAGTTTTATATCCCACATATAAGTGAGACGATATGGTTCTCAACTTTGTCTGGCTTATGTTGCTTAGCATGATAATCTCAAGATCCATCCAGACTGTCGCAAATGGCAGTATTTCATTTTTTCTTACTGTTGTATTCCATTGTATATATTAGCACATTTTCTTTATACAATTATCTATCAAAGGGCACTTCAGAGAATAGCAATTATACAGTGTCTGCTCCCAGACCACAAATGGAATTACATAAACTAGAAATTAGTAACAAAGACAGCTGGGAAATGCTTAGAGATTAAACTACACACTTCTAAATATGGGCCAAAAAAAACTCTCAAGAAAAATGTTTAAACCTTTTGAAATAAATGAAAATAAAACATCAAAATTTGTAGACTAGACTGAAAGCAGAATTTAGAGGATCTTTACAGCATTAAATATATATATTAAATGAAAGAGGGGATATCACTATAAACCCCATGAAAATTCAAAATAAAAGATTATAAACAACTCAATGCACTCCAATTTGATAACCTAGGCAAATTCTTTTACAGTCACAACTGCCAAAATGTATGCAAGAAGAAATAGACAATCAAGAGGCTTACATCTATTAAAAATTGAATCAATAATTAACAACCTTCCAACACACAGGTTCATCCTTGGTTAAAAAAAAAGTACCATTTCATTCTGATAAGTGATGCTGGTAATGGTTATTTGAGCAATCTCTGTACCTTCCTCTCAATTTTTGTTGTAAATAAATTTGGCAAATTCAACCAAACATTTAAGGAAGAAATACCAATTCTCCACAATCTCTTTCAGAGGATAAAAACAGTAGGGATGCTTGCTAACTCATTCTATGAGGCCAGCATTACCTTAATACCAAAACTAGGCAAAGACATTACAAGAAAACTACACACCATTATTTCTTATAAACACAGATGAAAAAATCCTCAAAATATTACTAAAGCCAATCAAAAAAAGTATAAAAAGAATTAGACACCATCAAGTGGGAATTACTGCAGGTATGCAAGGTTAGTTCAATATTCAATAATCAATTAATATAATCCATCATATAGAGTAAAAAGGATAACTTACATGATCATATCAATACAGAAAAAATTACAAAATCCAACACCTATTCATGATAAAAACTCTCAGTAAACTAGAAATGGAGGGAACTTTCACAACTTGATAAAGAACAGATTTTTAAAAACCCACAACTAACCTCATACTTAATGGTGAGAAACTGGAAGTCTTTCCATTGAAATCAGTTACAAAGCAAGAATATCCCCTCTCACAACTCCTTTTTAATATAGTACTAGAAGTTTATACCAGTACTGTAAAACAAGAAAAATAAATGAAAGAGATACAGACTGGGAAGGAAGACATAAAACTGTCTTTGTTCACAGATGACATGATCATCTATGCAGAAAATCAAAAAAATCAACCAAAAAAACTCAAGGTAACAGGATAGAAGGCAATATACAAAAGTCTATTACTTTCCCATATAACCCCAAGTACAATTTGAAATTACAAACACAATCCCATTACATTACCACACACACACACACAAAATAGTATTTAGGTATTAAGCCTAACAAAACATGTAAAATTCTATATAAGGAAAACTACAAAACCCTATGAACAAAATCAAAAAAGAACTAAATAAATGGAGAGATGTTCCATGTGTATGGATAGGAACTGTTCATGGATAGGAAAACTCAATACTTTAAGTTGTCAGTTTTTCTCATCTTGATCTATGGATGCAATGCAATCCCAATCAAATTCCCAGAGTATTATTATATGGATATTGGCAACTAATTCAATTCTAAGTTTACATGGAGAGTCAAAAGGCCCAAAATAGCCACCAGAAGTTGAGAAGAACAAAGCTGGAGTCCTGATGCTACTATCTTGACTTCAAGATTTACTATAAAACTACAGTAATCAAGATAGTGTGGCACTACCAATGTTATCTCAATAAACTTAATTTAAAAGTTAAATTAAATAGAAGTTCGAAAAAAAAGAAAAAAAAAGGATAGTGTGACACTGGTTAAAGATTAGACAATCAATGAGTCCCCAGAAACAGACCCATATGAATATAGTCAGCTGATCTTTGACAAAAGAGCCAAGGCAACACAATGTAGCAAAAACAATCTCTTCAACAAATGGTGCTGAAACAACTGGACAACCACCAGAAAAAAAAAAATCTACACACGGACCTTACACCCTTCAAAAAATCAACTCAGACTCAAGCTCCAAAGATCTAAATGTAAACTGCGAAACTATAAAACTCCTAGACTATAACATAGACGAAAACCTATATGACCTTGGGAATAGCAATGAATTTTTAGATATAACACCATAAGCATTAGCCATAACTGATGCGCTGGACTTCTTTAAAAACTTCTGCTCTACTCAAAACAATGTCAAGAGAATGAGAAGACAAACCACAGATAGGGAGAAAGTATTTGCAAAAGACATGTGATAAGATATTGTTATCTAAAATATACAAAAAAAAAATTTAAAAAAAAAGCTCTTTTAAAACGCAACAAGAAAACAACCCATTAAAAAATGGGCCAAAGACTTAAGAGACACCTCAATAAAGAAAATATAAATTTGGCAAATAAACATATGAAGAGATGCTCTCCATCATGTCATCAGGAAGATGCAAGTTAAAACAAGATATACCACATACCCAATAACAACATCAAATGCTGGCAAAGATGTAACAGGAACTCTCATACACTGTTACTAAGAATGCAAAATGGCACAGTGCCTTTAGAAGACACTTACCATATGATCCAGCAATTACACTTCGTGGTTTTACCCATAAAGTTAAAAATTTATGTTCACAGAGATGCTTATAGCAGCTTTATCCATAACTGCCAAAACTTGAGAGCAACAAAGATATCCTTCAATAGCCAAATGGATACAAAAACTGTGGTATATCCAGACAATGGAATATTATTCAGTGCTAAAAAACAAATAAGCTATCAAGCCATGAAAATAAGTCAATCTGAAAAGCCTATATAGTATAAGATTCCAACTACATGACATTCTATAAAAGGCAAAACTGTGAAGACAATAAAAGATCAGGGGTTGCAGTGAGCAGGGAGAGAAATTGGCAGAGCACAGAAGATTTTTAGAACAGAAAAATACTATGATTTTATAATAATGGATATTTTTCACTATACTTTTGTCCAAACCCATAGAATATACAATACCGAGAGTAAGCTCTAAGGTAAACTATGGACTTTGGGTAATGATGTGACAACATAGGTTCATCCTTGGTTAAAAAAAAGTACCATTCCATTCTGATAAGTGATGCTGGCAACGGTTATTTGAGCAATCTCTGTACCTTCCTCTCAATTTTGTTGTAGATAAAAAACTGCTCTAAAAAGAGTCTCTTAATAAATGTTTTATCTGAAAAGAAATTCCTGTTAGTGATATCAGAGAGTTTACTGCCTATGTTTTCTTCTAAAAGTTTTATGGTTTCAGGTCTTACATTTAAGCCTTTAATCCATTTTGAGTCTATTCTTGTATATGGTATAAGAAGGTGATACAGCTTGGGTTTTTTTGCACGTATCTGTCCAATTTTCCCAACGCCATTTATTGAAGAAACTGTCCTTACTCCATTGTATATTCTTACCTCCTTTGTTATACATTAAGTGAGCGAATAGGCGTGGATTTATTTCTGGGCTCTCTATTCTGTTCCAATGACCAATTTATCTGTTTTTAATGCTAGTACCATGCTGTTTTGATTACTGTAGTCTTGTAGTATAGTTTGATATCAGGTAGAGTGATACCTCCAACTTTGTTCTTTCTCAAGATTGCCATGGCAATGCAGGGTTTTTATGGCTCCATATGAATTTTAGGATTATTTGTTCTAGCTCTCTGAAAAACGTCATTGGTATTTTGATAAGGATTGCATTGAATCTATAGATTGCTTTGGGTAGTATGTCCATTTTAACAATGTTGATTCTTTCTACCCATGAGCATGGTATATGCTTCCATTTATTTGTATCTTCTTCAATTTCTTTTTTCAATGTACTATATACTTGAAACTAATTTAAATAAATTTATTTTAAAAAAGGTTTTAATTTTTGTTTCTTGAAAGCAAAGTATATCAAAGTTTACTTAGCGTAAATTAATATTTTCAATTAATCATTCTAAATATCCAATATATGTTTATTATATTAATATTAATATATAATACAATAGACAAGACTGAGGCCTGTTTCCCAGATTGCTTTAAGATCTAAGTCACATATTAAATTTGTAATTTTTTAAAGTCTTTTAATGGTAGAGAAAATTCATTTTAAATTTCACTAATAAAGATGGAAAATTCAAACCTTTTAAGAAATCAAATGGCCATCCGATCAATTAAATGAGTTATTACATATTAAAAACTTAAACCGGAATCTAGCACAAAGTAAATATTCAATAATTATTAGCTATATCTCTACATTCATCAAGTCCTTTCCATCTGACCAAATAATTCTTAAGTTGTCCAGAGACTAACTTCAAGAAAGAATATTTTCCAACCTCCAACACACTGAATTCTGGCATTTTCACACAATTAATGTATATTCTCCCATCTTCATTGACACCAAGGGCATATCCTAGGAAAAGAATTTATTTCACAAACCATCTCTCCCAATTTTTTTTTAACTTAGTTGCTAATAAGCATTACTTCTGATAAAAGTTCTTGAGTTGTTAGACTGAGAAGGTGTTATTAACTCCATTAATAAAGACAGTTTAGTGGTTTGGTTAATTCTTCAAATATATGTGGCCAACAGAATTAAAGAAAAAAATTTAAGGCCTAGATGTAGTTAAGTACTTAGAACTCAGCATAAAGAAGAAAACCTCAGTAAGGTTATAGCTGATATCTAGGGTTTCTATTGTCAAAACTTTGAAAAAAGATTTGTTTCTTTTTAAAAATGCCAGAGTTAAGCAAAATCATTGTTTATCTTCAAGAATTTAAGATAAAATAAACTATTTATTAAGATCTGCTCATTGCTATTTTGAAATTCCAAAGATAATCCATATATTAACAATGGCCTTTCTGTTTTCAAATATGAAGCATTATTTTTATGACGAAGTAAAAATAGCTTTGTGAAACATATTTGCACACTTTCTTAGGCAAATGAAATTTAATACTTAAAACACTAGTTAATAATATGCTGTAATGTCTATGGCCATGCCACCCTGAACATGCCCGATCTCATCTGAACTCGGAAGCTAAGCAGGGTCAGGCCTGGTTAGTACTTGGATGGGAGACCACCTAGGAAGACCAGGTGCTGTAGGCGTAAAAATAATAATAATAATAATAATAATAATAATAATATGCTATCATATGCAATATTCTTCATTGAATCCTCCACTAATCATCTATCACATCTAATTGTTACAGACAAAAAAACAAACTTTAAAAAATGTAACTATATTTTAAAACTATAAAGCTGATGTTTGTAGAAATTTACAACCAAAAATAATCATTAATTCATTATTTTAAAAATCAAAGTTATATCCACATGAAGTTGAACCCCTACCTCACACCATATACAAAAATTAACTCAAAATTATTCAATGACCTAAATATAATAGCTAAACCCATAAAACTCTTAGAAGAAACCTAGGAGTACATCTTCATGACTCTGGATTTGGCAATGGATCCTTAGATATAACACCAAAAGCACAAGCAATAACAGAAAAAAATCGATATACTGCATACACTTCATTAAAATTTTAAAAATTTACTGCATCAAAAGACATTATCAAGAAAGTGAAAAGACAATCTACAGAATAGGAAAAATATTTGCAAATCATATATCTGATATATGTCTGATATATGGAGACTATATAAAGAACTCATACAATTCAACTACAACCCAATTAAAAAATGAGCAAAAGACATGAATAGAAATTTCTACAAAAAAAGATATACAAACAGCCAAAATACATGAAAAGATGCTCATCATCATTAGTCATTAGGGGAAACAAATTCAAACTACAATGCAATGTCATTTCATACTCACTAGAACTGCTACAATATTTTTTAAATGGGTAATGTCAAGTGTCGACAAGGATGAAGAAGAACTAAACACTCCTATGTTGCCGGTAGGAATGAAAAATGGTTCAGCTGCTATGGAAATCAGTTTGATGATTCCTCAAAGTTAAACAGAATTGCCAGAGGACCCAGTGATTCTACTCCTAGTTATACACTCAGAAGAACAGAAAACAGGTACTCAAACAAATACATGTACAAGCATGTTCATAGCAGCACTGTTTACAATAACCAAAAGGAGGAAAGAACTCAGATGTCCACCAACATATGAATGGAAGAACAAACTGTGCTATTTATCCACGCACAATAGAAGTATTCAACCACAAAAAAACATTGATACATGCTTTAACATAGGCAAACCTTGAAAACATTATACTAAGTGGATGGAATCAGACACAAAAGGTCATATATTATATAATTACATTTACATGAAATATCCAGAATAGGTAAATCCATAGACACAAAAGGCAGACTGGTGGTTGCCAGGTGCTAGCAACGAAGGAAAAATGGGGAGTAACTGCTTAATAGGTATAAGATTTCCTTTTGTGGTAATAAAAATGTTTGATAAAGTGGTTGCATGACATTGTAAATGTACAAAATGCCACTGGGTTGTTAATTTTTAAATGATTAATTTTATGTAATATGAATTTCACATCAATAAAAGAATTTTAAGCAAAGTTATATATTCTTAGTATAAATCCGGTTTTATCTATTCATTTATGATTTTCAACAAAGACTGGAAAAACTGGAATCTTACTTTAAACATTAGCTTGCTGCAGAGGATATCTTTTGTTTGCCTCTCCAATTATCCAGGCAACCCTTCTACTATTTTGAACTAATAGGACTATGAATTTCCCAGTCCCATAATTTGAGTGAGTTTGATCCCATTCCCAAATCAAGAGGTGGTCACTGACTGGCTTAAACCGAGAGATCACCTTGATCTCTTCAAGTTTATATAATATAGTTATTTTGCCAACTGAAAATATACTATTTTCAGCATCTAAAAAATGGTACAATGCTTTTAAAAGCACATATTTTAAAAAGTATACATACTAACATATTTGTATGCATACAGATATATACAGGTATATATATCCTGTTCCTTTAGAAAAGACAAAAGGTTCCTTTAGAAAAAAAGATAACTTTCTTAATTTTAAATTTCTCATGCTAAAAATAAAATAAAGCATAGGTATGCTGATGATAATACAGTCTTTTGAATTTGTATCAACATAATGGTATGTAAATTACTATAACAAAGTATGAGAATATAATATTACTTTGAATGCACACCACTTTTCTTCTAAAAAGCTTAAAAGTCGATGCAAAGATCAGGATTAAAAAATAAAGGCTGAGTTAGATATTATTTTCCCCTTTCTACATGTGGTAAAACAAAATAATCTGTCAAAGGACATACTTTAAGTGCAGGCCAAAACTTTATCTCACCGAATTTCTAGGCATCTTTCTACCAACTAAATGTTCCAGATCTAGACAAACCCCATAGCTTCAGAGCCAGGAAATCTCAGTGTTATCTGTGGCGGAGTATCCAAAGCATCAGATAACTACTTATTATGAGAAGGCTATGATCCATTTGACAATAAATTACAAGGTTTATGATATGCTACGACAAGTCTAAAGATCAAACTGAATCCACTATCATTATCTACAAACATCTACTGGGCACTTATTGTATGTGGATCTACCTACAGAAGTATAAAATACAAAGCCACATTATAAAGTAGTATAATATTCAATCCCTACCTTCAAGGATGTAATATAGTTAGACAGAAGATACACCCATAAAACAACAGGGGGAGGTTATGTGTGCTAAGTTCAAAATAGTAATAAAGTCATTTCTTGAGCAATTATTTACTGAGCAACTGAGAGAGAGAAGAGCATGGTGGTTAAGAGCACAGATTCTGGGCCATTTTGCTTCCTTTCTTTAGTCATTTGGTAGGCCTGCAACTCTTGATAAATTATTAACCCTCGCTGTGCCTCAATTTCCTTGTGAAAAAGGAAATAATACTTTCCAGGGACCAGGGAGGTGGGAATGGTATGATCTGCCTCATAGAGTTGATGAGATTTTACCAGTTAATACAGGTAAAATTTTAGAAATATACCAGGCACATAGTACACTCTCAAATACTATTATACCTAATGCAAGGAATGATTAATAGGGACCAAAATTCAAAGGAGCCAGTATCAAGGATTACAATTGGGAAGTACTCAGAAAAGGGGCTGAATATTACTAGGCCTTGAAGAATTTGGTGCTTGAAGTACAAAAAGAAGAAGACATTCCTGGCAGAAATCACAGAAAGACAAAGATATAAACACCAATTTATACATATAACAATAAATAGAGCACTTTTAGAGAAAAAAAAAGAATTCATGACAGATATAAAGTAGTCCATTCTCACTCTTAAATGATAGAGAAAAACGTACCTCCTGGAAGATTGGGACATTGTACCACATGGTCTCCCATAAGGTCAACATTTCCTTGAATTATCATGTGCAATTTTAAAAATTCATAGAAGTCATTTTGACCCATAACACAATCCTATTTATTTAAAAATGTCTTCAAGTAATTACTACTAATTCAATTATTCAAAAATTATTTTTAATATTCTTTAGGTAAAAACTGACATTCCAGAAGATGTCTATGGATTCATGCATCATCAATCTATCACAGCACACTTCATGAACTAAGTATACTTTAAAAAAGCATATAGAATATATAAAATAAAAAAAAAGAGCCCATGCTGACATAGAAATCTGGAATAGGAAAGAAAACAGCATTATAAATCAATGTAGAAAAGAATAACTACTCAGTAGATTGCTGGGACACAACTGGTTTTCTAGATGGGCAGGGTAACTAGATCCCCATCTCTTACACCATACACAAAAAGAAAATTCCATATGAATAACCAAACATAAAAGAAAACTTTAAACTTAAGAAATTACAGAATTAATTCTATATATCATATAAACCAGGGCAGGGATTAAGGGTGACTAAAAGACTTTAAGTCATGTAAAGGAGAATGATATATTTCATTTATCAATATTAAAAACTTCTATATGGGTGGGGGTAAGTACTACTAAAAAACTTGCCACTGACAAGGAAATTTTTTTCATCATACATAAATGGTAACATTTTAACTATACAAAGAGGTTCTACAAGTCAATAATACAAACAATGCTATAGAAAAATGGAATGGATTATATGAACAGGCAAATTACACCATGCAAACTACTTCTTCTTAGATAAAGGTACCCTAACTGAAAATAGCTTCTTAAGAATTCTACTTAGTGTTTTTGTTTCTGAAAACATTGTAAGCCTTCAAGGAAAGGGTGCAAACTCTAGTCTAATGCTGACACTGATTTCCTATCATAACATCCTCATCATCCCACTCTAGTTTCCCCTCACCCTCCGCTAGGACCTCTACTGATTTAGGCAGCCTGCTAGTATGGGTACTCCAGAATCTTTTCCCTAAGAGGTCTGAACCCCAGGTTACCATCTCTTTTTAGGTTGTGGCTGCTGTACTTACACATTTACTAATATTAATGACTTTAGAACACTAAGAGATGTTCCAGTGGATTCCCTTGAGTATCAGACATAATACTCCCTGCCCTCATTGTTATGATGATCACAGTCAATTACTCTTGCCAGGATAATGACTCCTTTTCTTCCTTTGGTGACCTTTTGGCACAAGGAAACCAAGTGACCAAAGAGCAGGCATATATTTAAAGTTTAATGTGCTCGTACCGTGTCCCCTAGTGGGATATTTCTACCTCTGGCAATAAAGACCTCTAAGCTCATAGAGCCTAAAGTTACATGGATAGAAAGTACAAATTCCCCACATAATGACTGGATGCAACAATAAGTGAAGCCACTCCTACACTTATCCCCTGGTTCTAGGACCCATGTATTTGATATAATTGAGATATCCAATATAATGGTCATACTCATAAAATGGTTGAATATTTAGGGGTACAGAATGAATCCTGCATAGTGCCCATCCTTGTAGAGTATTACCTCCAATCTAGCACCTCAGCTACATCTTTATGAGCACATTACAACTGCTCCATTACTCCAAAGGGGTATGAGGAATATGACTTAGGACCAGTGGATTCATGAACTTAGGTACACTGTCATATATCCTTTCCTGTAAAGTGGGACTCCTGATAAGAGACAGTGTTACTCAAGATACCATATTGGTGGATTAAACACTATATAATGAGCAGAGAAAGCAAACCTGTACCAGGATATGTGTTAATCCCAGACTAGATGAATTCTTGCCCCTTCAAGGATGGGGGAATGCACAATTTTAGAAGCTTTTATTTGACCTCCACTATGACAATCCTTACCCTACTATCAAGGAACCAATCTGAGAGCTCTGCTAAATACCATGTATGTCCATTCCAATTACGCATCCTGGAACTAAGGAAATGACTACCAAATGAGAACACAGACCCACTTTGAGCTAGATCTGAGCCAAGACTCTATTATTATCTGACACTCGTACACCCACATTCTAACAAGGGGAAATAGTAGCACTTGGGGTCCCCAGATTTCAATGTCAATTCACACTCTGTGGCCAAAATTCCTTAATAGGTTTGCAACCAAAAACTGAATCACTAAGGTGTCTGGGCAGAACCAAGTATGAAGTAGTAACTGAGCTGAACAGTGACTCAGGATCTATAAAGAACCAAAGCAAACCCAGTATCACCAGATTAGGCCCAGCAAAGACCTTGAGGCCTGTCTGGCAATCCTAGGTTGCCGATAAAATGAATTCTCAGACTTCTCTGGTCTGGTCCCAAACCCAGCCAACAGCAGACTAGGCAAGACCATCTAACTATTTGTAGGGTGTTATACTTATTAAATCTCCTTTGTTTCTCATCCTAATCTTTCCACTAGAATAGGCTTCTATAGATACGCATTTTAATGCAATGTTTTATTTTCAGTTAGGCACTTTGATGGCAAAAGAATAGAATATAAAATCAACTAGATGTAAAAACAAAAAGATTTGGTGTTAAGGTAATCGAAATCTTTCCCAATATTTTTATGAGATGAAATGTGGAAGAAAAAAGAACTCACCAGGTGAACCACACAAGCAATAAAAAATTCCTTTATAAAAGTTAAAGAATAACAGTCATAAATAAAAGTCTTAAAATACATATTAAAACAAGAGCCTTTAATCCATAGGCTTTTGTGACCTCACACTTATCTTGTTTTCCTCTTACATGCCTGCTCTTTTTCACTTCTTTTGTGGGCTCCTCTTCTGTAAGACATCTAAAAATTGAAGCATCAACAGTTATGTCCTTAGTATCTTCTCTCTCCATAAATGATCACATCTAGTTATAAACGGCTTTAAATATTACTCTCAGAACTAGACTACAGACCTGAATTCATTCTTGAGCTCCAGATTCCAGCTCAACTATTTAATCAATTTCACTCAGATGTCTAGGCCTATCTCAAACATAACAAGTTCAAAAAAGAATTCTTGATTCTTTCATCCTGTTCTACCTGCTCCTTCCCAAGTACTCCTACTTCAGTAAATGTCACCAACATCCACATAGTTGCTCAATCCAAAAAATCTAGAAACCTTCTTGACTTCTCTCTTCCTAATTTCTCACATCTAATTTATAACAAGGCCAATTGACCACATCTAAAATAGTTGCCAAAATACATCCACTTTTGGCCATCTCCACTGCTATAACCCACTGTAACTTATTACCTGAAGTACTGCTAAAGATTACAAATTGATCTCCTTGCTTCCACTATTGACCCCAACCCTCACCTACCTCCCTCTCTCAAATGTATTCTCTATAGAACACCAATAATCTCTTTAAATTGTAAATTAGCTCATTTCACTCCTTGTTTATGACCCAATGGTGCCTCATGTTACTAAAGCCTTGAAGACACTATATGACCTGACCCCAACCGAACTTTCAAAGCTTCCTATTCTATCAATCAACATACTCTTGTCTTCTCTCTGTCCTTCCAATATGCCAAGGTCACTGAAGATTGAGGCAACTGCACTTCTCTACCAGAAACTCTCTTCTCCCCAATCTTCCATATGGCTGTCCACTTCTCATAACTCAAGTCTCAAACCAAATGTCTTCTATTCACAATCTTATTGAAAAACTGTCCCTCCACTTGTGCCATGAAATCGCCAAAATTCTTGTTAGAAACTGATCTCTCCATCTTCTAAAAGATCATATCCATCAGAGGTCTCCTCTTTAGAGATGGCTTCTTTACTACCCAATCTAAAGCTGGTAACACTATTGTTTTCTCTCATAGTTAACTATGGTAGATTGTCTTATGGCAACTCAACCCCATTTTTATCATTCTATTGTCTTCCCAAGGACTCTGGGAAATCTGGGGACTACATTTTCCAAAACCCCTAGCAGCAAAAAATCCAGTTTTGATTGCACCTCTTGATAAACAGGTGTGAAAGATCTGGAAGGTTAAAGGACAGTAGAAGCATCGTTACTCCTTCAGCAGCAAAGGATAGACATGTGGACATCAGCAGAAGACACACAGCTCTCAAGTGTCCTATGAATCACTGATTTCAATGAGAAATACAACTGAGACTAGCAGCAGCAGTTTTTCTGTAGTGTTTATCTTCCTGGCTTCCTGAATGTGGCAGTTTCTTCCCTACTGCTCCAGTCCTTGTAAAAGGTTTATAAGTCTGTAACTACCTATATTAAATTCCTAATAAATTAAAAAATCTAGAATGGCTTTTGTTTTTTTCTTTAAAATTATTTTTAATAATTAAATATTAAGTCATAGTACATTCATATAGTCAGCTTCTGTAAGAGTACAGATAAAACATCTTCTATTCTCCAGCCACTCCCATAGGCAACTAATGTTAATTTTTTTTGTGGACCCTTCAAGATATTTTACACATATTATAAGCAAAACACACAAAGTGCTCCCCAACTCCTTACAAAAAATATTCCACTATGCACAATTCTACACCTTGCTTTCCCCCCCCCCCCCCATTTACTATATCCTGAAGCTATTTCCCTATCAATACATAAAAAGCTTCATTCTTCTCTAGGGCTGCATAGTATTTACTGCATGTACCATTATTTAACCAGTTTTACTATGTGATGGACATTTAGGTTGTTACCCATTTTTTAAAATTGTTTATTGGGGTAACAATGGTTAATACAATTATGTAATTTTCAGATGTACATTATAACTTGACTTCTGTATTTGGTATTGTGTTTACCACACAAAGTCCAGTTTCCTTCAGCTACCAAATATTTGATCCCCTTTACCCACTTCACCCTCTCCCTACCCCCCTGAGTTTGATCCCCTTTAACCATCTACCTTCCCACTCCTGACCACCCCCACCCTCTGGTAACCACTACTCTATAGTCCATGTCCATGAGCCTCTGTTTTTTTGTCCTGTTCATTTGTTGCTTTTAGGTTTCTTTCCCACATGTAAGTGATATTATGTGATTTTCAAGTTTCTGTCTGGGTTATTTCGCTTATCATGATTATCTCAAAGTCCATCCATGTTGTTACAAATGGCAGTATTCATCTTTTCTTATGGCTGAGTAATATTCTTGTATATATTGTCCACAGCTTCTTTAGCCAATCATCTATCGTAGGAAACTTTGGTTGCTTGCATGACCTGACCACTGTGAAAACACTGCTATGAACATTGGTGTGCAAATATCTTTTCGGATATGGGTTCTCAAGTCTTTGGGGTAAATATCCAGTAGAGAGATGCTGGAATCATATGGTAGATCAATTCTTTGTCTTCTGTGGAACCTCCATACTGTTGTCCATAGGGCCGTATCAATTTGAAGTCTCCCCAGTAGTGTATGAGGATTCCTTTTTCTCCACATCCTCTCCAGCATTTGTTATTACTTGTCCTGTTGATTACAGCTATTGTAAAGGTGTGAGATAGCATCTCATAGTGGTTTTGATTGGCATTTCCCTAATAACTAGTGATGTTGAGCATCTTTTCAAATATTTGTTACCCATCTCGTATGTCCTCTAGGGAGAAGTGTCTGTTCAGGTCTCTGCCCATTTTTTGATTTGGATCATTGGCATTTTGTTGTTATTGAGTTGTATGGTTCTTGAATATTTTGGATATTAGGCCCTTTTCGGAGATGTTGCTTGCAAATATATTTTCCCATTCAGATGGTTATCTCTTTACTTTGTTGACAATTTCTTAGTCCCATTCATTTATTTTAGATTTTACTTCCCTTGCTTTTGAGGTCAAACTCATAAAATCTACTTTAACTCCTAAGTCCTTGAGTTTAGTTCCTGTTTTTTTCTATGCATCATTGTGTTCAGGTCTTATATTCAGGGTCCTTAATCTATTTTGAGTTAATTTTGGTGTGCGTGGTGATTGACAACAGTCTACTCTCATTCTTTTGCAGGTGGCTTTCCAGTTTTCCCAGCACCATTCATTGAAGAGGCTTTCCTTTCTACACTGTATGTTTTTGGCTTTTTTGTTGAAATATTTGCCCATATAAATATGGGTCTACTTCTGCACTCGCCACTGGTCCATGTGTCTGTTTACTGCCAATACCATGCCTTTTTGACTACTGTCGCATTGTAGTATAATTTGAAGTCAGGCAAAGTGATGCCTCCAGCCTTGTTCTTTTCTCTCAGGATGTCTTTGGCAATTCAGAGTCTTTTGTGCTTCCATACAAATCTGATGATTCTTTGTTCTAGCTTTTAAAAAATGCCAATGGGATTTTGACAGGGACTGCATTAAATCTGTATAATGCTTTAGGGTAATATGTTTAACTATATTTGATTCTTCCAATCCAAGAACATGGAATAACTTTCCACTTTTGTGTCTTCTTCAATCTCTTTTAATAGGGTCTTGTAGTTTTCATTCTACAGGTCTTTCACACGTTTCATTAAATTTATTCCTGGGTATTTTATTATTTTTGTTGCAATTGCAAAAGGAATTAGTTTTCCACTTCTTTTTCTTGGACACTTCATTATTTTGAGTATAGGAACACTATGTATTTTTGAATGTTGATTTTATATCCAGAGACTTTACCGTATTTGCTTATTGTTTCTAATAGTGCTTTTGTGGCGTCTTTATGGTTTTCTATACAGAGAATTACATCATCCACAAATAGTGACAGGTTTACTTCTTCATTTCCTTTTGGAGCCTTTATATCTTTCTCTTATTTGACTGCACTTGCTGGACATCCAATGTTATATTGAATAACAGTGGCTAACATGGACAGTCTTGCCTTGCTCCTGATCTTAAACGGAAGGTTTTTAGTTTTTCACCATTAGGTATAATGTTTGGCTGAGGGTTTGCCATAGATTGCCTTTATTAAGTTAAACTTTCTATACAGATTTTGTTAAGTGTTTTGATCATAAAGGATGCTGTATCTTGTCAAAGGCTTTTTCTGCATCTTTGATATGATCATATGATTCTTATTTTTAATTAGTTTATGTGGTGTATCACATTAATCGATTCGCATATGTTGAACCATCCCTGTGCCCCTGAGATGAAGCACACTTGATCATGGTGTATAATCTTTTTACATGTTGCTTGTGTTCAATTTCCTACTATCCTATTTTAGGATTTTTGCATATCTGTGTTCATGAGAGATATTGGCCTGTTGTTTCTTTTTTGTGTTATCTTTACTAGGTTTTGGTATCATGGTAATATTGGCTTCATAAAATGAGTTGGGAATTATTGCCTCCTATTCGATTTTTTTGGAAGAGTTTAGAGGAGAATAGGTATTAAATCTTCTTTGAATGTTTGGTAAATTCACTAGTGAAGCCATCCGGTCCTGGACTTTTACTTTTTGATAGGTTTTTGATGATTGTTTCAATTTCCATACTGCCGATCGGTCTATTTAGATTTTCCAGTTCTTCTTGATTCAGTCTAGGAAGGTTGTATCTTTCTAAGTACTTGTCCATTTCTTCTAGGTTATTAAATTTGGTGTTATATACTTTTTCATAGTATTCTTGTATGATCCTTTGTATTTCTGTGATGTCAATCATCATTTCCCCTCTTTCATCCCTGATTTTGTTTGTGTCCTTTCTCTTTTTTCTTTAGCCAAGAGTTTGTCAATTTTATTAACCTTCTCAAAGAACCAGCCCTTCGTTGTATCTTTTGTGTTGTTTTGCTTTCAATTTTCATTTAATTCTGCTCTAATTTTGATTATTTCTTTCCGTCTGCTGACTTTAGGCTTCATTTGTTCTTCCTTTTCTAGGATTTTAAGATGAAGCATTAGGTTTGTTATTTGGGCTCATTCTTGTTTTTTGGAGATAGGCCTGTAATGATATGAACTTTCCTCTTATGATCACTTCTGCCATGTCCCAAAAGTTATGATATGTTGTGCTATCATTATCATTCGTTTCTATATATCTCTTGACCTCTTATTTCTTCTCTGACTCAGTTATTCTTCAGTAGCATGTTGTTTAATCTCCATGTATTTGTAGTTCTTCCTGATTTCTTTTTGCAGTTGATCTCTAGTTTCAAAGCTTATGATCAGAGAATATGATTTGGTAGGATTTCAACTTTTCTTATATCTGTTGAGGATATCTGTGTCCGAGTACGTGGTTGATTCTTGAGACTGTTCCATGTGTACTAGAGAAGAATGTATAAGCAGCTGTTTTGGGACAGAAGGCTCTGCAAATGCCAATTAAATCCAATTGGACTAATGTGTCATTTAAGGATGTTATTTCCTTATTGATTTTTCTGTTTGAATGATCTGTCCTTATCTGACAGTGGGGTATTTAGGTCTCCCACTACATTAGTGTTTTGGTCTGTTTCTCCCTTTAGTTGTTAGTAATTCCTTTACAAATTTCGGGGCATGGGGAGCATAGATATTAAAAGTGTTATGTCTTCTTGGTGCATGATTTCCTTTATCATTATGAAGTGTCCTTCAGTATCTTTTTTTTACCTTTTTTATTTTGAAATCTATTTCATCTGATATTAGTACCACTGCTCCTGTTTTTCTCTGAATTCCATTTGCTTGAAATATCATTTTCACTTTGAGTCTGTATTTGTCTTTGGAGCTGAGATGGGTTTCCTGGAGGCACATTGGTTGGGTTTTGTTTTTTGATCCATTCTGCAACTCTGTGCCATTTTATTGGTGACTTCAGTCCATTTATATTTAGGGTGATTACTGAAATATGAGGTCTTCTTATAGCCATTTTATCTTTTGCTTTCTGGTAGCTCGGTGTTTCTAATGCTCCCTTGTCCCTGTGTTCTGTTTTCTTTATTTGGATTGGCTTTTGTGAGTTTCCCCTCTGGTTCTTCTTGTTTTATGTTATATACTTCAGTTCTGAATCTTTGGTGTGTGGTTACCATTACAAATATGTAAAGGATAATTATGTATGTATGTGTGTATATATATATCTGGATCTTTGAATCCTCTTTCAGACACTGTTATCTCAATTTGTCCCTATGTATGCTGAACGTTCATTACTATCTTGCTATAGCAATTCTCTTCATATTATTTAAGCTTATAGTGCCATGTTCTTAGTAAGGGCAGCACTCCTCTGCTTTTATCTGCTCTATAGTTGCTTTACTTCTAATTATGTTTTGTTGGTTTTTTGTTGTCATTTTTGTTTTAGGTGAGCTGACCTCTCTCAGTATTTCCTGTAGTGCAGGCCTCATAGTGGAGAATTCCCTCAATTTTTGTATGTCCGGAAAGGACATATATAAAGGAGGGATGAGCTGGATACATTATTCTGGGCTGGTAGTTCCTTTCACTTAATAGTTTATATATTTGATTCCATTCCTTTCTGGCTTGTAAGGTCTGCACAGAGAAGTCCGAGGATAATCTAGTGTGTTGTCCTTTATAAGTTACTGTTTTCTTCTCCCTGGCTGCCCTGAGAATTCTGTCTTTGTCGTTGATTTTTGATAATTTTAATACAATGTGTCTTGGTGAAGGCCTTTTTGTGTGGAGGTAATTGGGTGTTCTGTTGATTTCTTGAATTCCAAGTCCAGCTCATTCCTTAGATTTGGGAAATTCTCATCAACTATTTGTCTGAAAATGCTTTCTAGCCCATGCTCCTTTTCCTTGCCTTTGATAATACCCATTATTGTTATGTTTCCTCTCCTGATGGTTTCAGCTGGTTCTTGTATTTCTCTTTCATTAGTTTTCATTCTTTGTTCTCTCTTCTTCCTCCCGATTTATTTCTAGATTTCTATCTTCGACATCACTGATCCTTTCCTCCATTTGGTCAACTTTCTTTCTCAAGCTAGCTATTTCATTTTTCAACTCTTGCAGTGTGTTGTTTATCTCCAGAAGTTCTATTTGGTTCTTTTTGAGGGTTCCAATCTCCTTGCTCTGTTCATCTAGTTATTTCCTCAGTTCCTGAAATTGTTGACATGACTCGTTTCACAACTTACTGAGTTTTTCAGAAGTACCATCCTGAATTCTCTGTCATCTAAGTTGCAAATTTCTACATCTTTAAGCTTATTTTCAGAACATTTTTTCTCTTTCTTTCTGAGATGCCTTGTTACCTTGGTTGTTCATGGTGTTTAATGGACTATTTCCCTACCTGGGCATTAATGGAAACGTATTCTTTTTTTTTTTCCAGAAAGATTTATTAATAAAGGTCTCTCGTTAGCCATTTCAAAGAAGGTGCTTCTCTTTTGGTTTCCAGTAGGTGGCGTCTAAGCCTCCTGGATCCCTGCTTTATATAAAGCCTTATTAATACCTTTATACAATGCTTTAATTTTTTTAATCGCGCTCGCTACCCTCAGTTTCAGTCCCTGTCAGTGTTCGCAACAGTTTCGGAAGTGTTTTCTCAGATTCCCCCTGGGGCTCCACAGTGTTTAGTCTCGGAGGATAAGGGGGAGATGCCCTCTGGATTGGGGGTTGGGGCGTGTGATTCAGCCTCGGTTATTTAACTGCGGCCAATAAAAGTGATCTGTTTTTTCTCTGCCGTCCACTTCTCTTCTTTCTGCCCTGATAACTGGGCCCTGCCACTGGCTGCAAGGAACTCACAAACTCTCCCAGGCAGGGCTGTTCAGGGAAGTCACCGCACTTCTCCCCTACCCCTACCCCTACCAGGAGCTCCTGTGGCTTCAAGAGGCAGCTTCCTTGTTTCTCCCAGTCCACCGCCTGACACCCGGGATTCTGACCTATGCTAGCTTTATGTGCAGATCCCATGCGCAGACAGACTGGTGTGTAGTTTGGGTGTTTTTTTGTTGAATTTTAGATGTTCAGCTTATTGTTGTTTCAAAAGGGAGAGATCTGAGGACTTCTCTCACTCCGTCATGTTTCCTCCAATCCATTCGGCTTTTATATTTCTTGACTAAACTCCAACTGATACACACATTCTCCTCTTTTATCACTCAATTATCAAAATCATAATGTTATAAGTGCTAATTTTGTGTTTAATATCTGTCTCTCCTAGATTAATTGACAAGCACAGGAATCCACATTTGTTATGCTCATTATGTATCCCAAGCCCTGTATTACAGGACAAATATTAGTTGAATGAATAGAAACTTTAATAAAGTATAGTTTTACTCACTACATCAAATATAACAGCACCAGCTCTCAAAGTTTCTCTATCATCTACCACAATTTCAACTCATTAAAAACAGTAGCTTTTGGACTTTGCCTTTCTCTCTTCATTTGCTATTCAGACACCCCAGAGTCTCGGAATGACCCTTCATTTCTTCCCAGCACCCTGGAACGCCACATCTCTGCACTAGAAAACATCCAAGAACTCTCAAGTTGGTCTTTCACGTTTGGATTCATTAGGCTGTCAAGTCGTGATTAACATGAAATGAGGTTATTTCTGTGATGAAACCTACAATGAAATCTGAGTTTCTGACCTAAATTCTAGTTTTGATCTTAAAATTACCTAGTGATTATTCTGTTATAAAACTCACATAATCAATTTGATTATAAGTGATTATAAGTTGATCCCTTAGACATGTGCTCTTTAATTCACCTAAATAAGTATTAACAAAGGAAAATGAAACCTTACAGTATAACTGAAAGTATAAAAGTGCTGTTTATTATTTAGTTTTACAGAAAATCTCTATTTACTCAAAGAGCTAAAATATTGTGAGGAAATCTACACACCATAGAAAATGGGCATTTATTTTAGTTGCCAAATTCAAATTCAGCCAATAAATATTTATTAAGTGCCTACTACATGACAGACAATGTTGGAGGTACTGGGGATGTCTCACCAAACAAAACAAAGATCCCTGCCTTCATGCAGGCTATCAGAGAGGCTGTAGAAAGATCATTTAAGACAAAAGAACACTGTAAGGACTCTGGCTTTTACTATACATGAAATGGAAAGTTACTGCAGAATTTAGAAGACAGAAGTGACATGATACAAATTACTTATTTAAAGGATTGCTCTGGCTGCTGTGTGGAAAATAGACTATAAGGAGAGGCATGGGAAAAGCAGGTAAACTATGGAAAACAGAATGGAGGTTCCTAAAATATAGAAATTGCTATATGATCCAGCAATCCCACCCTGGTTACATAGCCAACAAAACTGAAATCAGGATCTTGAAAAGATATCTGTACTCCCATGTTCATTATAACATTATTAACAATAGTCAAAATATGGAAACAACCTAAATGTCCATCAATGGTTGAATGGATAAACAATATGGTAATATATATTCAATGGAATTCAGCCTTTAAAAAAGGAAATCCTAACACTGCAACAAAAAAGGTGAACCTGAGGACATTATGCTAAGTGAAACAAGCCAGTTGCAAAAGGACAAATATGTATGATTCCACTTACATGAAGTATCTAAAGTAGCCAAAATCACAGAAACAAAAATAGAAAGGTGGTTTTGTCAAAGACAGGGGAATGGGGAGTGAGAATGAGTGTTAATGGATATAGTTTCAGTTTTACGAGATGAAAAAGTTCTAGAGATCTCTTGCACAACAATGTAAATATATTTCACACTACTGTACTGTACATTTTTTAAAATATTTCTACAAAGAACACATATATACAATAGATACACATGCATAAAATTCAAAACTAATATTGCTTAGAGATCCAGCAATATGTGGCAAACCTATCAAAAAAAATGATTAACACAAAATTCAGAGTAGCAGTCATCTCTATGGGAGGATGAAATATGATAGAGAAAGGTAGAGGTCTTCAAAATTATTGGTAATATCCTATTTCTTAATCTAGGTGGTAAGTACACAAGTGTTTAAGTGGTATTTATTAGGCTATACAAGTTACACAAAAAAATGCACATGGCCTTGCTCTCATCCCCATTCTGATATAGAGAAGAAAGACAAAAAGGGTGTGTGGGAAGTGAATTATAGCATGGTAAATCAGAAGCAGAGAATTGTTGTCAATTAGACCTAGGTGAATCTAGGCTGAGCCAATTTACTAGTTTTGTTACCTTAGGCAAGTTAAAGTCTCTCAGCTTCAATTCTCACATCTATAAAAAGAGGATATTAATAGTACCTGCCAATTAGAGTTATCATAAAGATTAAATGAGATAATGAATAAAGAGCATTCAGTATTATACCTAGGATACAATTAGCATTTCTAAAGATGTAATAGTACTTTTTAAAATTCCTAGGTTATCCTCGTCTTGCCCTACCTCCATCTGAAAGTTTTTGTTGTTATCCTAAAAGAAAGGTTAGAAAAATTTTTTTCAGAAATATAATGTTAAAACCCATTAGAATTTTTTCTTGTGTTTCTGTGGGCCATATTTACAAAGACGAAAAAAATATATTTAATGTCAAATCAAGACTTTTAAAAGTCAACCAAGAATAAACTTATTAAACATGCAGGTGTTCAAAATTACATACATCATTAAGGACAACCATTTTATTTTTAAATGAATATATTCTAGAGCTCTTAATACGAGCATAATATAATATTATATAGTCAATCTCAAGTAGTAATAAAGTTAGACATAACTCAAAAACTGAATTATTCTTGCCTCAAAGATAATGAGAAAATCCAGAAGTGTCTGACATATAACTACCATTTGGATTTTGTTCTTCTATCCCCAGCCATACTCTTTGTTCCATGTTCCATGTATCTTAAGTCCCTTAGACTAGCCCTAAAACTGGCTTAAATTCTCCCAAAAGTAAGGCTATACAAGAAAGATCCCAGAGGGATGAACTGTAGTAAAAAGAAATATTGAGCCAGACTAAGGTTGTAAGCTGGCCAGACAGAGCAGGTGTGTTAGACTCCAGGTTTGTGGGGGAGTAATTTGCATGTACCAGAAACTCATAAGTCACAAATCCATAAAGCACAAGGGTTTCTTGTATATTACCATTGAAATGCTCTTCCACTCACCTTTCAGAATGTAGTTCAGGTTTATATTGCAGTCCCAATCCAAAAGTGCATTGTTAACACCTCGAAAAGCATATGGAAACCATTTCCCTGATCTGTTCCTATATTAAAAATGTTTACTATAAAAGAAACAGATCTCCAAACCCAAACCTTAATAATTATTAAAACAGAAACTCTCAAACTTGATTTAGCTACAAACATTAGTTTTTATTATTGAACTGTAATTTTCCACACTTTCTCCATGGTATTGGAAAATATTTCCTACTTCTTAGGAATATTTATTCTTTTCTTATTGTTTCAAATTTCAACTGTAACATTTTAGGTTCTAACAAGTATCTACCCAATACATTTGGCTTTTAATAAATTATTAAACTATATTAATAAACCTCCAAAAATAAAATCTAGTTATATAATTAATGGTATTCACTATTCAGTAATTTATTATTTGTCCTATATCTGCGTTTCTCAAAAAGATTCTGATGCGAACCCAAAAACAGAGGGAGGAGTAGTTTGTATTTAACAGATGTATTCCTTTTACATTAACTGAATAATCTTAGGACACCAGCAAAAACAAATATTGCAAAGTTAAGAGATTCACTTAAAAATAATCATTTTTAAGTTATATTTATGCTTTTGTATGTCAAGATTTAAAAATTAAAAAATATATTAACATTAATATTACATATATCTAAAATTACAGGTTTTAAATTGTATAAAGGCAGAAAAGGATTCTACATTTTAAGGAAACTAAGATCCAACCCCTGCTAATTTTTAACACAACACAGTATGTCTTAGGTTGGCTACAAGATCTTTATATTCAATTTAACTGTAAATAGAAGCAATCAGCAACAAACCATTCTGGTTATGCTTCTGTTTTCCAAAGAATCTTAATTTTAAGAACATTCTTTTTCTTACTCTTTTAAACATTTTTTTCCGTTGTTTAGCTTTCTTGCCACCATCTTCTCCATCACCAAACACAACATCACCTTGTTATACTCTAAATTCTGGCCACAAACTTCTGAACTACCAGCTCTCAATCCCTCATTACCTACATTGGCCCCCTTGATCTCAACCAGACCTCCAATCCTTTGATACTTCCTTTTCTCTTAATTACAGCTTACTCCTAGTTACACTACCTTTCATAATCAGCTCAGGCTCTAAGACATACCATTTCAGCTATTACCACTTGCTAATTTATTTGCCTATTTATTTACTGATACATTATTCCATCTTGTTTCAGAAAGAATTTCACTTCAAAATTCCATTTTTCACCCAAATCATCGAAATTCTAAATGTAAGCATTATCTTAGACTAGTCCTACTTACCTTCATAGCCAAGAGAATCACCAAATCCTTTCAATCTATTTCCTAAATCTGCCTCAAATCTTCCCTACTTTGTTCAACTAAACTTTAATGCCTTAGTTAATATCCTCTTCACACATTATTTGACATAAATGGCTAAAAGTATGGGTCCTAAAACCAAATAGCCCATTAACTTGCAACCATTTGCAGTAAACTTTATTTATTAGATTATTTGATAGCTAGTAAGCAATACAAACTCATAAGACAATTAGCTTCACTATCTGATAAACAGATGAGAGGCTTCCTTAGCAATATGTCACTGTTACTGCAGACATAAAATCATAAGCAAGAAAAACAGAAGAACACAAACAGATCCTCCATAAGAACAGAGCTACAAAATATTGTACAAGTTAAATGTATAAATGTATAAACCTAATGTTTTTATTTTTGAACCTTTCATTACTATAATAAGTACCATGTACAAATAAACTTTTCATTTTATATATATATATATGTATATATATATTAGTTTACACATATACACTAATTCAACAGATATACCACTAACAACTCTTTCATAACCCTATAAAGACAGAATAGTTAAGACAGGTTTAACTGCATTAAAAAGTGAACATTAAGATAGTACTGTGTATAGCTAGCAAAACCAATCATTTTCTATCCTGGGCAGTAAGTCAAGAATCTCAAACTAACACCAACACCTGCATTAAACATAAACCCAGACTGTAAATGACTGTCATTGAAAGATAAATCCAAGTGACTATATCTCTAGAGCTTAAGCAAAACTAGTTTACATGAAGCAAAACAGCTTATTAAATGACCATATCTAAAGCAGTTCTTTGTTTTGACAATAAGCAATTTAATCATTTTTTCCATCACTGTGGATCTAAAAGGTATGTTAAAATGTTATATTCTGCCAGGTGGATTAATACAGATGTATTACACCATGCCTATACTAACACTGCTTCCTGGTCATTGTAATTCTAAATTACAGATAATGATAGGTTTCAAGAAATGATTGTACTCAATTACTACTCACCATAAGTTCTGAGTTTTCATTGTTTGATAACTTACACTAAGTAGGAAAGCAGATAACACATTCATAAACTGGAATTTAACCAAGTGAAAGTTGAAGTTCGATAGCATTAAGGTCTCGAACCTTACTAAATCACAGTGGAGGCAAGCATACAAAATGCTTATAGTCATGGGAGATTAGACAAATCACTCAACCACTTTGTACCCTAGTTTATTCATTTATAAGAACATTGACTAGATGCTCTGAGATCTCTTCCAACATAGTCTACAACTCTAAGAAATCAACTATATGTATATATTGGAAGATAATAAGCCATTCCTCTTCAATTATTCATTAAAAATGACATAAGCTATAGCTGTTGCATTCACTAAAAAATAAAGTTCTAACCAACAATGCAGCAATATTAATTTCATCCATAAATTAACAATTAAAGATAAGTGACAAAAAGAACTGTGCCCATTTGAACCTCAGTAAGATATTTTCATTAGCACCAATGAGAGTTGTGTAATTAAACTCTTTTTTTTAGCTTCACTAATTTAGTTTAACTGAGAAAGAGGCCATTCTGAATTTCCAAAGTTTTAGTGCCAGAACAACTTTACAAGAAAAAATCTATTGAAATCAAGAAATTGTACTAGATGATTTTTAAAGTTCTTTTTGGCTTTAAAAAGTCTATATAAGAGAATAAGCTATCTCTATACAACAACTGATAAACTGAACTGCAAATTGGGCTAGAGGAAACCTATTTAGTTTTCTTTTTGTAGTTTGCTGATATACAATACCACAGCTCCATAAAAATTTCTAGCCAAGTGGTAGTCACAATTTAGTTTTTGATGAAGCATACATAAAACACAGAAAAACCACTTTAAAATACCATAACATGGAACTATTTAACCAGAATGTCTTTAAAATAGTTTCCAACATTCACTCTCTCTTGATAATCTATTTGAAACCAATTATAGTCCATTATACAGTATTGTAGTAAAGAACTAAAAATTTTCTCATGAAAAAGAGACTTAACCAGAAAGTAATTACATCAAAGAATTCTATAAAAACTAAATATGCAATTTCTAACAAAGAAAGAAGATTATGGTCTCCCAGTTCATATGCTACAAACTTCAAATCACTGACTCAAATTGAAATAGCAATTTGCTGTGTAATAAGACAGCAGATGATTTATGTACTAAAAAAGGAGGAAAACTAGAATCAATAAAGTATAGAGAAAAAGAAAATATAAATATCTGATTTGAAAAAGAAAATGCTGCAAAATATAAAGTACTAGAATTAGAACTTATTAACTGATAGATCTAAATAGTTTGATCCCATGGATAGCCAGGACATTAATTTATATATACTAAAAATTACCAACCGTCACACAAAAATGTTAAATAACACATTTAAACTAAACTATTATTTACAAAACAAGATTTAAGACAGGAAAAGCAACTCATAAAACCTTTAATTAGAGTTATATTTGATAATCAAAGAAACCTAATAACCAGGGCATAAGATAATATCATTGTGTAACTATGGATATGGTTGGCATATAGTAGTATTCACTATTTGTTGAATGAAAAAAGCAATGAAAACTTTAAAGGAAAATACAACCCTAAAAGGAAATGTACCAAAAAAGGAAATGTACCTAAATAAGGTTTCATCATTAACTGTCTGAAATACTTTCTCAACATCGATATAAAATAAACTCACAGTGCTGTGACAGTTTAAGCTACTTAGTGCTAATAATTTAAAAATAAACAACTTGCAAACCTGAAAAAAGACAATCACAAACTTTAAAGCAGTAGGTATTTTCTTTTCCTCAATTACTAAGGGCTCTCAGGCAGATTATAGCTTTCATTCAAAAATCTGCGCACAGATTTTCTTTCATTTATTTAAGTATATATTTGGTATATAATCTTACTTGATTATATAACCTTCAGGTGTACAATATAGTGATTCATCATTTTATACCTTATGATGTGATCACCCCACTAATTCTAGTAATCATCTGTCACCATGCACACTTATCACAATATAATTGACTATACTTCCCCTCCCCTTTTCACCCTCCCCCCACTCCACCCTTCTGGTAACTATCCTCCTTTGGTCTTTGCTTCTATGAGTCTATTTTTGTTTTGCTTTGTTCTTAAGTTCCACATATAAGTGATAAAATACAGTATTTGTTTCTCTCTGCCTGACTTATTTTACTTAGCATAATACCCTCTAGATCCATCCACGTTGTAGCAAATGGCAAAGATTTCATTCTTTTTTATTGCTGTATAATATTCCATATATCTCACATCTTCTTTATCCATTCATCTATCAATGGACACCTAAGTTACTTCCATAGCTTGGCGATTGTAAATAATGTTGCAACAAAGATGGGGGTGCGTATATCTTTTCCAATGTTTTCATTTTCTTTAAATAAATACCCAGAAGTGGGATTGCTGGGTCGTATAGTATATCCATTTTTAGTTTTTTTAGTATCTCCATACTATTTTCCACAGGGGCTGCTCCAGTTTGCTGTCTCACCAACAGTTGTGAAGAGTTCTTACATTAATGCTCTGAAATGCCTGCCTTAGTTAAAATCCAAAATGTATTTTATTTTAGTATTATGACTTAAGGGCCAAGTGAATATTAAATGATTGGTAATCCTAGATGACTATCTGAACTTGACTTCCTAGAATCTAGGACACAGGGAATCTTTCCCATAACTTAACCCAGTTTATACAGGAAAAAGAACTATAAATCGATATACTTTGCTTCACATTCTAAATAAATAGATCATGACATACAACCCATGCCAAAAAAAAAAAAAGGTTATTTTTTACATACATTACATAATTTTTCAAAGGAGAGTTGATAAGCTTTCATCAAGGAAAAGTAAAATGGCCAAAAAAGTTGAGGAAATTCATTTTCTTGCACTCAAGATGTGAAAATCTCTGATTCTTTCTGCTTTTGGAGAATTTGCTAAAATTGCTGTTAAATGAGAGCACTTAGACTGTCACCATGAAAATTAATAATGCACCTGGTAAGAACACAAAAGACTGACTCACCTGTGTGAGTCCATTATCCTCTGAAAAAAAAACCCAAGTCTGGTACTAGAGGGCACAATGTACTTTTTACCGGATAAGAGGAGAATGATTTTTCCTTGTCCTGCTTTCCAGCTGCCAAAAGAATAGACCTCATACTAACTGTAATATGACTCTTTTACAGAAATAAAAGGTGGATAAAGTGCTTACAAACAAAGGTTTTTTCATACAATTGTATTTCTAAACGTTTTTTGGATTTTAATTACTCAGAAAATTAAACAATTTTAAACTATAACTTCAATCTGTATACTTGCATAAAGCACAAATATCAGGAAAAATACCTTATGTCTATTCTTACAATCACATTGGAGACTTGCTGCCAAATACAAATATTAAATGCAATAAGTATAACTTTGATTTTAGTGGATTAAAACCAATATAGCCTTTATGAAATCCTCAGTGTTGCAAAAGTCTGTGAAGAAACAGGAACTCTTATATACTCCTGCAGGGAATTAACTGGTGTACTTTATTTAAAAAAAAAAAAAAAACAATTTAAAAGACCTATCAAAATTTCATATCATTTCCTTAAGATATAAATCTATATTTTCCATTTGAAATACATATATATTATTTAATTGCACAAAAACTGTATGAAACTTTCATCTTTAATATCTCAGTTCCTCTCTTTTTTTATCTTCTCCCTATCCAAACTGGCTTCAATTTTCTGCTGTTATTTAAATAAAATCTAATTAGAAGACTTACATCCATTTGATAGTATATTGCCCTAGCAGAACAAAAACTCTAAGTAGAAACTGCTCTTACAAGTTTAAAAAAAAAGTCCTTTTAAATTACAGAATAATTATAAAATCTGTGATTTGAAAGTTATTTAAGGGGCTGTATGGGAAGAACCAGGTGATGTTTGGATATTAAATGATGAGCAGCAATCCATAAGATGTGAAATATAAGAATGTACTATTTAAAGAAATTCCTTGGTGATCACTTCTGAACATTTAGTCTCTTTAATAATGAAAAAAATCAATTCTTTTCATCTCTTTAGTAATGAGAAAAATCACTTCTTAATTTATCTGCAATACAAGGATTTCATGTACATTAAGACATGTTCCCAGAGTAATAAGACATTATCAGATGGTAACTTTTCCAGACAACTGTAGCATACTCTAATATGCAGAAGTTTTATTTTAAACTACTTCATGTTACTCTTCCTATAATACATGTATTCAACAAACACGTAGTATATTGGTTGTGTGCTGGCTAAATATAACTGAAACTTTTCTTAGTGACATAGACTCCTCGTTATGAACAGAGGTTGCCATAACATGCTAAATGAAAATCAACAATTTAACCTTTCCTGTAACATTCCATTCAATATTCTATCAGATAATCTAATAATCACAATTAAGTAAATGAAAAGCCCTCTTTTCCCAAAAAGGACAGACTTCACAGGCATTGTTATTATAAAATGGCATTCCATTTTTTTAAAGCAGCCCATATCACCTGCCTTTCTTCTCAGTTACTATGCTTATGCTCCAGAGTAAAGCATAAAATGGGAGATATCGGTCAGCTGTTCTCTCAGTTGCATTCAGTTCCCAATATCATTTATATAATAATCATATCATTTACATACCCAGAGAATCTACAAACCGACTATGAGAATAAATGAATTTAGCAAGATGGCAGGATACAAAGTTAATATACAAAATCAACTGTAAAAGCAGAAAAAAAATAGAGTATAAAAAACAATACAAAAGATTAATGAAACCGAGAGCTGGTTCTTTGAAAGGATAAACAAAATTAACAGACCCTTAGTCCAGACTCATTAAAGGAAAAAGACAGAGGACTCAAATAAACAAAATCAGAAACGAAAGAGGTGATGTAACTACAGACCCCACAGAAATATAAAGGATCATGAGAAAATACTATGAGCAATTATACCTAACAAATTAGATAATCTAGAAGAAATGAATACAGTCCTAGAAACATACAATTTCCCAAGGCTGAGTCATGTAGAAACAGAAAATCTGAACTGACCAATTACCACCAATGAAATCAAATCAGTAATCAAAAACCTCCCAAAAAACAAAAGTCCTGGACCAGATGGCTTTATAGGCGAATTTTACCAAACGTTCAAAGAATTAAGACCTATTCTTCTCAAACTATTCCAAAAAATTCAAGAGGGAAGCCTCCCTAATTCCTTTTATGAGGCGCCATTACCTTGATGCCAAACCAAAGACATTATTAAGAAAAAAAGAAAGAAAAGAAAAGAAAACTATAGGCCAATATCTCTTATGAACATTGATGCAAAAAATCCTCAACAAAATATTAGCAAACCGAATTCAACAATACATTAAAAACATATGCCATGATCGAGCTGGATTTACTCCTAGGATGCAAGGTTGGTACAATATCTGCAAATCGATTAATGTGATACACGACATTAACAAATTGAAAGATAAAAATCCTATGCTCATATCAGTAGGTGCAGAAAAGGCATTTGACAAATCCAGCATCCATTTATGATAAAAACTCTCAGCAAAGTGGGAAAAGAGGGAACATACTCCAACATAATAAAGGCCATATATTACAAACCTACAGCTAACATCATTCTCAATAGGGAAAGACTAAAAGTATTTTCCTTAAGATCAGGAACAAGACAAGATGCCCACTTTTATCACTTCTATTCAACACTATTGGAAGTCCTAGCCACAGCAATCAGACAAGAAAGATAAATAAAAGGTATCCAAATTGGAAAAGAAGAAGTAAACTTTCACTATTTGCAGATGATATGATACTATACATAGAGAACCCTAAAGATTCCCTCAAAAGACTATTAGAACTGATCAATTAATTCAGTAAATGAGCAGAATACAAAATTAATATTCAAAAGTCAATGGCATTTTTATATACCAATGAACTTTCAGAAAGAGAAATTAAGGAAATAATCTAATTTACAACTGAATCAAAAACAATTAAATATCCAGGAATCAAATTAACCAATGTTCTCAGAAAATCATAAGTCATTGAAAAAAGAAATTGAAGAAGATACAAATAAATGGAAGAATATACAGTGTTCACGGGTAGAATCAACATCATTAAAATGGCCACATTACCCAAAGCAATCTATAGATATAATGCAATCCCTATCAAAATACCAATGGCATTTTTCGGAGAGCTAGAACAAATAATCTCGAAATTTATATGGAACCATAAAAATCCCAAATAGCCACGACAATCTTGAGAAAGAAGAACAAAGGTGGAGGTATCATACTACCTGATATCAAACTATACTATAAGGCTACAGTAATCAAAACAGCATGTTACTGGCATAGAGAGATACATTGATTAACAGAACAGAATAGAGAGCCCAGAAATAAATCCATGTCTACACGCTCATCTAATATGTGACAAAGGAGGCAAGATTATACAAAAAAGACAGTCTCTTCAATAAATGGTGTTGGACAGATAAATGCAAAAAAAAATGAAACTAGACCTTTTACATCACATACAAGAAGAGACTCAAAATGGATTAGACTTAAATGTAAGACCCGAAACCATAAAACTTCTAGAAGAAAACATAGGCAGTAATTTCTCTCATACTACTACTAGTAATTTCTTTTCAGATATATCTCCCCAGGCAAGGGAAACAAAAGAAAAAATAAACTACATCAAACTAAAAAGGTTTTGCACAGCAAAGGAAACCATCAAAAAAATGAAAAGACAATTACTGAATGGGAGAAGGTATTCGCTTATGAAGCTGATAAGAGGTTAATATCCAAAATATATGAAGAACTCATACAACTTAGCAACAAGAAAACAAACTACCCTTTTTAAAAATGGGCAGATATGAATAGATATTTCTCCAAAGAGGATATACAGATGGCCAACAGACATATGAAAAGATGCTCAAGGTCACTAATCATCAGAGAAATACAAATTAAAACCACAATAAGATATCACCTCACACCTGTCAGAATGGTTATCATCAATAAATCAAAGAAAAACAAGTGTTGGAGAGAATGTGGATAAAAGGGAACCCTCATACATTGTTGGTAGGATTGCAAATTGGTACAGCTACTATGAAAAACAGTCTAGAGTTTCCTCAAAAAATTAAAAATGAATCTACTCTTAGACCCAGCAATTTCACTTCTGGGTATTTATCAAAAAAGAAAAAAGAAAAAGAAAAAGAATAATTCTTAAAGATCTATGTTCATGGCAGCACCATTTACAACAGCTGAGATACGTAAGCAACCTAAATGCCCATGAACAGACTATTGGATAAAGAAGTTATAATTCATATATACAATGGAATATTACTTAGCCATTAACAAAATGAAATCCTCCATTTGCAATGACATGGATAGACCCAGAATTCTTACATTGAGTGAAACAAGACAGACAAAGAAAGATAAATACCATATGATTTCATTTATAGGCAGAATCAAAGGAACAAAAAGAACAAACTAATTGAAAACAGACTCACAAATATAAAGGACAATCTGGTGAGGGCCAGAGGGGAAGGGGTGGGGGATAGGAGAAGCAGTGAAGGGTTAAAGAAGTACAAATTAGTAGCTGATAGATGGCTTTAGGGATGGGGAGCACGGCATAGGGAACGCAGTCAGCAGTAATGTAATGGCTACGTGTAAAGCCAGAGAGATGACAGAGTAATCAGGGGGATCATTTCATAAACTATATAAATGTCTAACCAATGTACTGTATACTTGAAACTAATAATAAAATAAAATGCTAAAAAGAAAATCAATTGTATTCTTATATACTAGTTGCAAACAATAGGAAAGTGAATTTTTTAAAAAAACACTCTATGTAGTAGAACTAAAAAATACAAATTACCTAAGAATAAATATAATAAAAAGTGGCCAAGACCTCTACATTGAAAACTACAAAATATTGCTGAGTGAAATTAAAGACTTAAATAAATGAAAAGATATATCATCTTCATTGATTAGAAGATGCAATATTGTCAAGACGGCAATTTGCCCCAAATTTAAAGCAACCCCAATCAATATTCCAGCAGGCATTTTTATAAAAATTAACAATCTGATTCTAAAATTCACATATAAATGCAAAGGACCTAGAATAACTAAAGCAATTTTTTAAATAAAAAACAAAGTTGAAGGACTTGTGCTACCTGATTTCAAGACTTACCATAACGCTGTAGCAATTAAAAGTTTGGTTGTGCCAGCAAAAATACATATAAATCAATAGAATAAAAAGGCTCACAAACAAACTCACCCTATTTAGTCAACTGATTTTTGACAAAAAGGCTAAGATGACCCAATGAAAAAAAGGAAAGATATTTCAACAAATGGTGCTAGATAACTAGATATCTTTGTAGAGAAAAGAAAATACTCTACTTCACATCATACATAAAAATTAACTCAAAATGAATCACAGATCTAAATGTAAAATCTAAAACTATAAAACTTAAAAAACTAAACATACACGTACCATATGACCCAGCCATGCCACTCCTAAGGTATTTATCCAAGAGAAACAAAAAGAAATGTTTACACAAAGACTTTTATATGAAAGTTCATAGCAGTTCTTTTGTAACACTAGCAAACGAGTAGAAACAAGCCAACTGTCCATCAATTGGTAAATGAATAAACAAATTAGTATATCTATACAATGGAATACTACTCAGCAAAAAAAGAGGAATGAACCACTGCTACACAGAAAAACATGGATGAATCTCAAAATAATTAAGCTGAGTAAAAGAAACCAGGCAAAAAAATATAAACTATACAATTCTATATAAAATTAGCAAAAGCAAAATACTCTACAAGATAAAGCAAATCAGTTGCTTGGAGATGGGAATAGAGGGAAGAATGGATTACAAAAGGGCATAAGGAAATTGGGCAGGGGGTTGAAAGAAATATTTTAATCATAGTGATGGTTTCATAGATGTATAAAAATGTTAAAACTGATTATACACTTTAGATAGTGCAGTTTAGTGAATGTTAATTCTACCTCAATAAAGTTGAAAACAGCAAAACAATTTAAAAGGAAATACCTACCAATTGGTAATATCTACCAATTTTTGAAAGTAGTAATATCTACCAAATTTTTAATGCATACTCTGTTAGAAATTTACCCTACAAATATACTCACATTACACACACACACACACACACACACACACACACACACACACACACACAAAGATATGTATGTGTGCTGAAAACTTATAATATTAAACATCTGGAAACAACCTGAACTTCCATTAATATATGACTGGTTAAATAAGTTACAGATGACCCTTTAACAACAGGTTTGACTGCACAGGTCCATGTATACACTGATTTTTTTTTTCAATAAATTATGTAAATGTATTTTGTCTTCCTTATGATTTTCTTAACATTTTCTTTTCTCTACCTTATGTTATTGTGAGAATACAGTATATAATACATATAGCATACAAAACATGTGTTAACTGTTTATATTATTGGTAAAGTTTCTGTTCAACAGTAAGCTATTAGTGGTTATGTTTTAGGGATTCAAAAGTTATATGTGTGTTTTCAATTGTGAGGGAGTCAGCACCCCAACTTCTGTGTTGTTCAAGGGCTAACTGTAATGCATTTTCAAAATATGGAATACTCTGCAACCATAAAAAAAGAATGACATACATCTACATGCTTGAATATGAGAAGTTATCCAAGATATACTGATAAATGAATGAACTAAGTTGCAGAGAAATTCATATACCACAATCCCATTTATATTTAATTTTTTTTAAAAAAAGAAATGCATATGCATAGAAATTGCAAGCTATGATTATGTCTGGTTGACCAACATCTTTAGCATATTTAAAATTTTCTATTATTGCAAATATTTTGTAATTTTTCACAAAGAAACATTATATAACAGTTAAGACTGACACCATCACTCTTAATAATAATAACAGTAACTACCCAATAAATATTAACAGCTGGATGCCAGGCATAATATGCTGAGTCCTTTGTATAATCTGTCATTTATTTAATCTTCACAACAAACTTGTAAAGTAGGTAATACTATTTTTATCAACATTTTAGGAATGGAATCTAGGAGTCAAAAAAGTCTTGCTAAAGGTCACATAACTAGTAAGTGGTTGCACAAGGATTTAACCCAAGTTTCTCTAATTCCAAAGTTGATGCTTTTAACCACTGCACCAAAATGTCTCCCTATAAGCATAATCTAGAAATCAAAACTCCATAAATGAATCCAGCAATTAGGTACACAGTGTTAGTAAAGAGAATATAAATAAAAGCATAGGTTTAATTTCTGGTTCTACCTTTTGGTAGAAAAAATACCTTGGTATTTACGTATGTATATAATTGCCCTTTGTGAGGTATTTTATTAATCAATCCACTTTGGCCATATGTTTTAAATAATTTCTAGTTTTATTACATTCTAATTTCTACATAAAATATATAAAAGCTAGTTTCTATTCTAATTCCAAATAATATAAACCTAAACTAAAGAAACAGGAAACACAAATAATGTATTTCCCAAGGAGGAATTACAAATACTAAACTTACACTAGCTATGACAATTTATTATTATTCACACCATTCCTACTATAAATTGTATGTTTTTGCATTTAGTTGCAACACATTACAGTTTTTTTTGCAATTAACCTCCAAAAGAAATTAAATATTAATAAATGTGCCAGATACAATTATAAGAAACAAGACATTTATAATCTGAATAATGGAGAAACATCTACTATAACATATTATATCTTAGAATTATATTTAAACTACCTTAAGAGTAAGAATTTTTGTCTTTAATATTTTGCTTATCAACTTAACCTTTCTAAAAACAACTCCCTTTGCTATCAAATGACTGGCATTAGAATCAATACAAAGTTTTTATCTGCTAACCCTATATTTTATTAAAATTTAAGATATCACTCATGTATTAGCATTTTTAGAATATTAGCATTTTTAGAAAACCAAGTAATAATGTAGCTCAGCAAATTCCTATACCATAAAAATCTCACATGATAGAACATTGATTTCTATCTAATCGTTCATTTGTGTGTGGAGGGGTAGACATAAGAATGAGAAGGTAAAAATGAAAAGAAATGCTCTGTAAAAGTATTACGTACAATTTTTTTTGTTGTCAAAAATAGTTTTAATATTATCTTTTCAATAAAACTAACAAAATACATTGTAAAACAAGTTTTAAAATAAAACTAAAAAGGATGCAAATATTAAAAATTATATTCCTAATGCTAAAGAATAAAAACATATACTCTTAAATGGTCCTCATGTATGCTCCAATAGATTTCAAAAATAAAACATCTTCCATGTCACACTTCACAATCTTATTATTTTTTAAAGTTTTTTTCCCTCATACTTTCTACTTCAATTCCACAGATCTGTAGCAAGAAGCAAGAGCATATAAAACACTGAATTTTGGTAACATTATTTGAAATAATACTAAAAACTGATGCTTTGTTTAGAGACAAGTTAGCTTTAGTCAGATTGAAAGCATTTTAGAAATACTTATGAAAAAATTATACTTAACAGTTGTAGATTTCACAAGTTATATTTTAATAAAATGAATTGTTTCTAAGTAAATCAGAGTTAGTGCTAGGTGCAGTTTGTTTCAGTTACCTGAATTAGAATAGAAGGCTTATTAAAAATATATAAATCAGTGATGCAGAGGCACTGCACCATATTGACGGAGCACTCATTAATTTTCAATGATATAGCCACTATCATATTTGTGTTCTTAAAAAAACTGAATGAGGTACACAATCATTTTTCTTCATCTCTGTTTTTCACATATTTTAACTTAGTAAATAAAAGGAAAACTAATAATCCAAAACATTTCTAATGATGTCCATCAAATTTCTTGTCTTTTATAGAAAATATATTTGTACATGTAACATATTTTTGATATACAATATCAAAAATGTGAAATACACAAAATAAAAATACTATAAAATAAGTTATCTTTATGAAGTAGCTGATATAATCTTTCTAGACACCTGAACATAACACAAAATAGTCTAAATTATGTATTTTTCAGAGATATTGTGATATCTTTTGGTCTCCAAAGAAACTAAATGATGACAGAAAAAAAAGGAAATAAAATTTGCTTCTGATTAAAAAAAAGTTATCCTCCAAATCTATTTTATCACATAATACAACACATTCAGGCTTCCTACTTTGCATACAACTATACGCCAAAAACATACTATGACCTTGATTATATATTATCAATCAAAGAAAAAGATACGGCGAAATACAAGATTGGTGGGAAAATCAATATTGAATGTTTAAAGTATTTTTTTTTTTTATTTAAGGCTAGTATGCTGGAAACTAAACTATAAAGAGAAAATCATTCTAACATATCAAATTGATTTTGATAATACTGTATTTTCATTTTTATATAAAATAAGTTTGAGTTGCAATTTCATATTACGTTAATAACAATTTTATTTAGCGAATGTGATCAAAATTTAATTAACTCCTAACTGGGATTTGCACAGAAAGAAAAAAATGGAACTGGCTAGGTGGGCAATACAACCATATAACCTTTCTTAGGCTTCAGTTTTTCCACTGTTTTAAAAAAAGGTGGGGGACAGGTATAGAATAGAACTAAAAAGATGATTGCTAAACTCTTCCCAATTTTAAATTAACTAAGACTGCTAGTTTCCTATCAATCTTTTTGACGAAACAAATAGCAATTTGTAGCATGCACTATTTATAGTACAGGTTTTGATCCTCAGCCTGCGAGCCAAATCAGACATCACTTTCTACTTTCCTAAAGGGTCTAATATTCAGAACTTTCATCTTCAGTGACTGCTCCACAAAAATGTTTATGCATTTGGAACCACTTAAACATTTTTGTTCCCTTGATACAAATTTTGAAGTTTATGATATACCCACCAAAAGTATTTGCTTCCCTAAAGGTCCTTTATCTAAATCAGGGAAATAGTCACAAATTTGGTTTCAGGATTTCAGGTTTGTTTCTTTAACAGTACTTTTTAACCCTTTGCTTCACATACTGCATAAAGCTCACTTTCACTCCTTAATTATGAAGAATACTTTTTACAATTCTAAACTTCCCTTTTCTTCTTTATAAAGAAGAGACAAAAACTAATTTCCCTTTAATGACTCACTATAAAACTCGGGGCGGGGGGGCAGGGGAGAGTAACATCTGCCACATTCACTTCAGTATATACCCAGCACAGTGTTTTCTAAAATTGCTTGAGCACAAGACTCTCCTAGATAGCTAATATAAAATACAAGGTCTCTCCTCCAAATATCTTTGGTGGGGCCCAGAAATTTGTATTCTAAATAGGCACCCTAGATGATCCTTAGGATAGGCAAGTTTGAGAATCAGTGGCTTCGAAAATTTATTGAGTATATAAGACTAAAAACTTGTATTTATTAGTAAACACCAACAACTAATAAATTATTGTTGAGTCTTACTTTGTTTCTTTGAAAATAGGCTTAACACATTTAAAACCATTAAAATCACTAGGTTAAATTTTCATTCACTTCTTCTCATTCTATCTACTGTCTCAGGTACTAGTTGCTAAGTATACAAGAAGTAAATTGTCAAAAGATTCCTGAAACTTAACCTAAAAACTATATTTTTGCATTGAGAATAATGATTAACACTTTATAGCTGATTATATGTACTAAACTAAATATAACTAAATATAAGTTTACTCTTATATTTATCTGATTTCTTAACCTTTTTGAACTAATCCTCGCAATAACCTGGTGAGGCTACTGGTAAATTTACCATACAGATGAGAAAACAAAGGCTTAAAGAAAATGACTAATTTCCCTAAATAACACAGCTAAGCATAAGTAGCAAACATAGGGTTCACACTCATGCAGGCTATCATTACACACCATTACACAACCCACAGCAGAAAAAAGCCAATGAGAAAATTAAGTCTGTTCATATTTGTATCCCTAAAAGAAACTAATGAGCTATTGTTTCAGATTCTTGAAGAATAAAATAATTTGCTTTTCACAAATAAATGTGACCATCTAACAGATAGCTTCATATTACCTATTTGACTCTTGCAACACAAATTTGGTAACTTCCAGGGAAAGAGATCCTAAAGGGTGCACATCCATGCAGCCAAAGTTCCTATGAAACATACTTGCAGGCAAAACTTTATAAAAGGTTTCCTCTAAGACAGAAAACAAAAATATAGAGAGAGAAACAGATAAAGATTAGATAGATAGACAGATAGACAGATAGATATAGATAGATAGATGATAGACAGCTATAGATAGATATATATAGATAAATAGAGGATAGATGATTGATAGATAGATAGATGGATAGATAAATGATAGAATGTAAACAAGTCAGCAGATAAAATGAATCTTAAAAGGATTCCCATTACAAAAGAATTAGAGAAGAGCTAGATGAGGATAGAGCTATATATATATACATATATAAAGAGAAACATGAATAACTTAAGTACTAAATATTTATTAATCAGTTTTAAGAACTACAACGTTAAGTTATACTTGATAAGAAAAGGAACAGAAATGAGTATATTAGCACACATGGCACCCTAAAGACTAAAGTGCACTAATAATCACTTTTGATCAAACAAAAGAATATATATGACAGCCACAAAATAACCAATTCACAGTTCATATTCTGTAGATACAGTGATCAGTACTCTCCCCCATACTGAAAGAGAAAATTACAGCTAACAAAAATAACTAAAATTTTAACTTTACAAGTTTTATTAATGGCATAAGAACAGAAAAAAAGACTAAAACTACAATGATTTTCTAATGAACTATTAACTAAATTACCCAAATGCTAAGAGACTGAAGGGAGCTAAATATTATCTATTCTAAATAAATGAACAAATTACAGTTAAATGGCTGGTCTAAAACTGTAAAACTGGCTAGTCTATTGCAGCACTAAAACTAGATTTGCTAACTTATGATTTAGGGTTCTTTCCACTACTCCCAAAATTGGATTATTAAAATACAGATTCCAACTCTTACATATGAGACACCAAATCTTACTTATGTAGTGAAAGCAAAAACCACTTCCTTCATAAAGAATGATCTTGAGATCTTCATTGTAATTAATATTCAGAAAATGAGATACCAAATCTCTAGAGCTGGGTCCAGAAGTCTGTGTAGGGAACCGCCATAAGTCCTTGGCCAAGGAACCAGCTATACATGTGGAGCACAAAACCAAACAAGGCTTAAAAGAAAATGGCTGAGAGAAGAATTGAAGGTAGTTAAGAAGTGCTGGGTATACTTTGGAATCCCCACCCTGCTAGAGCAGAGAAACAGCATTAACACCTTATTAACACCTCAGATCCAGCTGAGATACCAAAAAAGACTCAACTAAGAGTAAGGACCACATCTTAGAATAAGACTTACTCTAAACTTGCCCTAACAAAGCCTAAAATCAAGCCCCAACACGTTTTTCAAGGAATTAAAATCTCAGAGGTTGAGTTGCACTAAAGAAAGGAAATACATTGGGCTCTCCGTAAAGACATCCTAGCAAAGATTAAAAGTAAACCTACAAAGCTCAAGGTTTTCAGCCAGTAACTGAACTACCTACAAAAAATTCTTTTTAAAAAACATTCTTCACAGAAAGATAAAACTTAGAACCTCTAAAAAGTACCATCTACATGACCCAGTATGCAGTTGAAAAAAGTATTAAAAATGCAAAAAGGAAAAGGAAAAAGTGTTCCACAGTCTAAAAAGATAAGCAGTCAATAGAAACGAACCCTGAGGCAGCCAATATATTTGGATGGAACAGAAACTTTTAAACCAGCTAATATAGGAAATCTAATCAGAGAAATGACAATGATAAAGAACAAGATGAAAACTCTAGAACAACAAGTAGAATAACAATGAAAAATCTACTAAATGGGCTTAACAGAAGATCGGAAATGGTAGATGATAGCCAGTGAACATGAAGACAGAGCAACAGAAAGTACCTATTCTGAAGAACACAGAGAAAAAAGATTGAAGAAAAATAGCACCTCGGGGCTTATAGAACAATACCAAAGAGTCTAACATACATGTAATCTGAGTTCCAAAATAAGAAGAGAGTAAAACTAATAGAGAAAGAACTGCTGAAATTTTTTAAATAGGATTAAAAAAAAACACTGACTTACATATCTAAGCTCAGCAAACCTCAACCAGGATAAATACAAAGAAAACCACATCAAGCCTTATCATATTCAGCTGCTAGAAACAAATGATAAAACCCTTTGAAGCGGCTCCAAAAGATTTTTACATAAAGAGGACAAAAGATGTGAGTAACAGCTAACTTCTCTTCATAAACAATGAAGATCATAAAACCATGGAATGTTATCTTTCAAGTAGTGAAATGCCAACTTATAATTTCATATTAGGTAAAAATATTCTTCAAACAGTAGGCTGAAATAAAAACACAGATAAACAAAATCTGGGAGAGTTCTTCACCAACAGTCTTGGACTATAAGAAATGATAAAAATGTTCTTCAGGCAGAAGAAAATCAATTCAACTGTAAAATCATACCCAAAGAAAGGAAGGACACCAAAGGAGATAAATAAGTAGGTAAATGAAAAAGACTACATTTCACCATTTTATTCCCACTAGGATGGCTATAATCAAAAAGAGAAATAATAAGTGTTAGCAAAAGATGTAGTTAAAACAGTAACTGCAGGTGGGAATATAAAATGGAACAGCCACTTTGGAAAACAATCTTTCACAGTTCCTCAAATGGTTAAACACAGAGTTATATGCTCTAAAAAGTATACTTCTGAATATATATGCAAGGGTACAAAATCATTTGTCCATATAAAATCTTGTACATGAATGTTTACAGCAGCATTTATTCATAATAGCTAAAAAGTGGAAACAACTAAAAAGTGTCTGTCAAATAATGAATGGATAAATAAAATGTGATGTCATCATACAATAGAAAAGTTGTCAGTAACAAAAAAGAAATGAAGTCCTAATACATGCTATAATATGGATGAAACTTGAAAACAATACTAAATAAAAGCCGATCACAGGGGACCATATATTTATTGTATGATTCCATTTATATGCAATGTCCAGAATAGGCAATCTGTAAAGACAAAGTAGATTAATGGTTGCCCAGGGCTGAGGCACATGAATGGAAGGTGAGAGGTGTTGGTAATAGTTAAGTGGTGAGGGATTTCTTTGTGGGGCAACAAAAAATGTTCTAAAAGTGACTGTGGTGATGGATGCACATCTCTGAGAATATATTAAAAACCACTAAACTCTACACTTTAAATGAGTTAATTCTGTGGTATGTGAATTATATCTCAATGAAGGTATTTTTTAAACATTTTTTATTTTCTACATTTCCTTAAACACAAAAGCAACAATATTAAATCATATGTAGAAGTAAAAAATATGAATCATCAGCATAAAGATGAGAGTGGTGAGAAAATGGAATTATTTTGTTCACATTTGTGGGGTATTAAAGTGGGAAATGACAAGTGTGTGTCAGAGGTTGACTCTAAATAGATTGTTAGCAATACATATTGTCATACCTAGAGAAGCCACTAAAAAATAATAAAAATAACAATAAAGAGCTACTGTTAATATGCCAATACTTTAAAATACTGAACTAATCCAAAATAAGGCAGAAAAGCAACAGCAACACAAACAAAAGGGACAAATGAGAAACAAATAGACTTAAACCCAATATTATCAATAATTATGTTAAATATAAAGGGACTAACACCAATTGAAAGGCACAGATAGTTGGACCAGATAATAAAGACTCAACTATATACTATCTACAAAATAAAGACACACATTGGTTGAAAGCAAAAAGATGGAAAAAGAAATACTTCAAAAAGTAAGCATAAGAAAGCTGACTTAGCTATATTAATATGAGACTAAACTTAAGGACAAAGTACACAAGAGACAAAACGGACATTGCATAATGACAAAAGGAGAAACTGACCAGGAAAGCATAGCACTTTGAAATATCTATGTATCTAATAAGAGCTTCAAAATAAATGAAACATGACTGAACTAAAAGGAGAAACTGACAAACCCACAATTTGGTTGGAGTAACTGATAAAATGAATAGATAAATAAATTAGCAAGGATCTATTTGAGCAACACTATCAACCAAGTTGCCCTAATTAACATACATTATACACTACACTCAGCAGTCACAGAATACATATTCTTTTGAATTACATTGATTGTTCACCAAGACAGACTATATGCTGGACTATAAATGTTTTCAAAAAATTTTGAATGATTGAAATTTAACAGAGTATGTCTATTACCACAAAAGAATAAAATTAGAAATTACCAACAATAAATCTAGAAAGTTCCTTTTCTAATTCTAATAAGTGCCTTTTCCAAATTTTTCTGCCCAGAAGAAGTACTGTTTCTTAAATTACACAAATGTGCTATATAAGCCCAGAATGTTAGTTAAAACAATTGAATGTCACTGGTGAGTTATTCTTTCCAAAGATAAATAAATATGACCTAAATCTGTTAAAGCTTCTAAATGTAACTAATAATATGAAAATACAGAGAAACATTATACAACACCACAGAAATGCAATCAGCAAAATTCACACTGGACACTCTTCTGAACAAGCTACTAGGTAACATCACTAAATAAGAGAAAAAGAGAGAGAGGAACAGAGAAAAAAGGAAAGAGATAAGAAAGATCTACGTAAACAAAGCAAAATATTGACTTTTACATATCCGGACATGTTTTTATTTCACTACTTTGTGTCTTATGTATGTTTAAAATGGAAAAAAAAAAAAGTAGATTTAGCAAAGTCAAATAAATGTAAAGGTTTCAGAGACAAGTTTTGCAAGAATGGTTGGGATAGAAATTAAATCATTAAAGACTATAGTGAAATGAGAATTAGATACAACTGACTCCACCTAATTCAATATGCCTTCGGAATTCTAAAAGGAATTCTATGAAAGGCTCGTTTCTTAAAATAGGTGGCCCTGATAAACAAAAAAAAAAATTATCCTTTTCTATAATTAAGACAAAGTTCATCCTTGAATTGAAAAAACAAAAAAAAAAACATAGAATCCAATCTTCTTAGATGTGCAATCAATTCATTTGGGTGTTTGCTGGATTAAATTGATACATATGAAATATGCTTCCTCAATTGCTAACAGTTAAGGGAGAAAAGTATTTTCATAACTTTTCACCTTTTTTCCTTTCTGCTCTGAATTTTCTCCCATAAATAGTTCCCTTAATTAACCTTTCTAAATCCTATTCTTCCTGTCTTTCAGGAAGCAACACTCTTATCACTTGCCTCCTGAAATACCTTTGCTACTCGAGAACATGAACAAAAAACAAAGTGAGTAAAATTATGGGATAGCAAGCACCAAGATGACCCAGGGATCCCTGCCTCCTGGTATTCACACTTTTGTGTATAAATACCCTTCCACGTTATAAAAGGATTGTTCAATACAAACAAAATATAACAGAAGTCACGGTAATGTCACTTCTGTGATTAGATTATAAATGGCTCTGTGGCTTCTGGTTCTCTCTAATCACTAACTCTAGGAAAAGCCATGTCATGAATAGCCCTATGGAGGGCCCAGGAGGAGGAACTGAAGCCTCCTGCCAAGAGCCACATGAGTGACCTTGGAAACAGATACTCCAAACTCAGATGACAGTTTGAGTGAACTTCATGAGAGACCCTGAGCCCAAATCATTCAGCTAAGCCACTCTCGGATCCCTGAACCTTGGAAACTGTGTAAGATAATAAATGTTTGCTTTAAGCTACTAAATCATTACACAGCAATAGAGAACTAATACAAGTGTATTATAAAAATGCCCCTAAGTTCAACCCTGTGAAATACATGCTATACAAACTCAACATACTAGCACATCAAAAGTATTACCCATCAAAATCCATGTTTTATTACCTATCAAAAAAGCAAGATTAGTAGCAATATGAATTATTATACATCGTTGTTGGAAGCATAATCAATACAATCGTTTTTGAGAACTAGGCAAAATTTACCAAAATTTAAAAATCACACGCACTACTAGGCATTTACACTATGGTTTGTCTGTTATATCTTACAATATATTTGCATAAGTGTTCAAAGAGATAGACAATTTACTCCAGTGAAAAACTGGAAATCTAGATATTCATCAAAAAATGTTTGGTTAAATCAATTATAGTACAAATGAACAATGGACTAACATCCAACTCTTAAATATAAAGAAAATATATAAAAACTGATTTAGAAAAGATACCTAAGATATCTAAGATAACGAAAAAAGAATACACATACACACACACACACACACACAAAAATCTCATTTTCATGAGCGAACATGAGAAAATTACAATAGGGTCATTATTATTAAAACTATATTTACAAATTTTATAGTCTCATTAATTTAAAGATAATCATTATTGTTCAAGTCTTTCATAGCCAAATAGACCCTATTTTAATTTCATTTTTGCTTACACTCATGCTACCTACAAATAACAACATGATAGCCAATATACAGGACAAATGCTATGTGACAGAGACTCTACTAAACACCTCTGAATATTTCACGTATTATTTAATCCTCACTTAACATAGGTAGTAGCACTATTCTCTCTATTAGACACATGAGAAAACTGAAGCACAGGAGTTAGTAATTTGCCCTAAGCCACAAAGGCTATAAAAGAATTCAAAATCAGAAATTTGTTCTCTTAGCCAATACCCTATAGTCTTTTATTCACTTTATTCTCATTTCATGTCAAAAAAGGACTATAAATGTGGTCTATAACCATCTAACGGGTTAGCAAATAAACCAAAATAAATGCAATACCAGAATGACTCGGACAATTCTGAACTCTTATAAGAAAACAAAAAAAGACTAAGGATACAACAAAAAGCAATTTCTAATTAAAAGTATTTTTATAATTGAAAAAAATGTCATTTTCCAGTTAAGAAAAAGCTAAAGGAGTTAATCACCACCAAACCAGTATTACAAGAAATGTTATAGGGACATCTTTAAGACAAAGAAAAGAAGATAAAAAATACAAAGGGTAAACTGGCAATAACTACATACCTATCAATAATCACTTTAAATATAAATGGATTAAATGCTCCAATCAAAAGATATAAGGAGGATGAATGGAGAAAACAATACCCATATATATGCTGCCTACATGAGACACACTTCAGATCAAAAGACACACACAGACTGAAAGTAAAGGGATGAAAAAATATATTTCATGCAAATGGAAGTGAAAAAGAAGCTGGGGTAGCTATATTTATATGAGACAAAACAGACTTTAAAACAAAGGCTATAACAAGAGACAAAGAAGGACCCAGCAATTCCACTTCTGGGTATTCGAAGAAACCCAAAACGCTAACTCAAAGACACATGCATCTCTGTGTTCATTGCAGCATTATTTACCATAGCCAAGATATGGAACCAACGTAAGTATCCACCAATAGATGAATAAAGATGTGGTATGTACACACACACACACACACACACACACACACACACACACACACACACACACTGGAATATTACTCAGCCATAGAAAGAATGAAATCTTGCCATCTGCAACAACATGGATGGCACCTAAGAGTATTATGCTAAGTGAAAAAGGTCAGACAGAGAAAGATAAATACCATATGATTTCATTTATATGTAGACTCTTAAAATAAAAAAAAAAAAAAAAAACAGAAACTGATAGAAACAGAGAACATTTTGATGGTTGCCAGATGGGAAGGGGGCCAAGGGGATGGCTGGAAAAGGAGAAGGGATTAAGATGTGCAAATTGCCAATTATAAAAACAGTCACAAGAATGTAAACCACAGCACAGGGAATATAGTCAATAATATTGTAATAATTACGTATGGTGTCAGATGAGTACTAACTATACTTATAGGAATGATACTAGTATCTACTTCACGGGGCTGTTAAGAGAATGATGTGAGATTATTCGTGGTAAAGAGCGTAGAACAGTGCCTGGCACAAAATGTGCACTCAATAAATGCCAGCCGTTATTATATCTCCAAAATTAACAGCCATTATTATATCTCGAGAATATAACCAAACTCCATCAGGACAAGTGGGCATATAGATGGGGTTTTCAAACTAACTCACACAATAGCAGTATAGACTCACAGTACTCTTGTTTTCATAGCACTTTCGTTCTTTAATAAAAAAAAAAAAATCATGCAAAAATAAGCACTCCAACCCCCAAGCTTCTAATCAACAAAATGTCCGGACCCCAATGGACAACACCGCCTGAAAATAGTCAATGTTTTCATCGGCTATCGAGGGAGGAACTTAACAAATTGCTAGGTACCACATCTGGGTACCGGCAGTCCAAAGCAGGCCAAAGCGGCTTAGAGCTAGCGGCTACAGTCCATTTACAGAAATGTTTCCTTTTCCCATTTTCCTCTCTAGTGTAGAAACTAATGACGTCCTTTTCTCCCCTGAACAGAGGCCAAATATCTCTCCTTCAAACCTGCACGTCTCGCCCCCAAGATACCCACTGTCTCCCGACTCACAGAGTGTGTCCGCAGACATTCACCATCAGCTTCAAGGAGGGTTCCGGTATTTGGTGGTTTTACACCGGGGGCAGCCTTGATCGTCCATGGCGCCTTCTTTCGTAAGAACTCCACCCGACGTCTGCTCCAGCCACGGCCACAGTCACCTCCAAGCCCCTCCAGACCCGACCCCAAGCAGGTTTCTTACCAACAGGCACTTGGCTGAGACGGTCCCTTTACGAACGAGCTCCGGCCGGGGCGAGGCACTGCAGCACAAAAGTTCCGGCAGCGAGTTTTCCGTCCCGCCGCGGGGCTCAGTCTTAGCTTCCGTGAGCCAGCGCAATACTTTGGATTTCAGGGGAGGACTTTTAAAAAGGCATGTTGTACACAAAGCCTCATCTCTGTGCACCTTGCTGTATTTTTTCAAAGAATATATATTCCATCTTGTTCTGTCTGAACAAAAATTCCCATGGCTTCGAAGATTTTTGCCCGTTGTACATAAGATATTCGATAATTCAAACTAGTATTTTCTTTTGAACAGTACGATTTCTGTGCTTTATAATTCTCTATACTTGCTGTCATGCAAGCACAAAATACTATGCATTCGCAAAAAGAAAGTTTGGAGAAGTTATCTAAAATGAAAGTCTCTGCACCGACCCGAAATATTACAGATTCTCACTAATGTCAGAATACTTCTATAAATAATATTTGGCATCCGCTCTGCAAAGATTATAACAGTGTTACCTGGTTTACGGGTGTCACCTGGCTCTAATATCTTTCACCCTCCCCCATCGAAGATACTATTTATTTCCCCCAAATACCAGGGGTTGAAACCACACAAAAATATACACTTTATTTCAGCAATTCCAAGATTTGAGAGACTGGATCTCTCTGTAAATTGTAAACCATGTGCACTGCATTTATCAAGACTGCAGAGTGAAGTCTGTAAACAGTTCTATTAAATAATAAACTCCTCCCACTGTAAGGGTCATGTCTTATCTCCATAACAAGGATTTGTTGATACTGAATAAGTAAACAAAAAATGAATGAATGACTATCAAATAGTAGTGTAATGTGAAACAAATTTTATGCCAAGCATTATCTTGTAATCTGACTCAAATTTCATCAGAAGTGGGCATGCAGACAAAGCTTTTCAAATTAACCCATACAATGAATACCAGCTGTATACACTCATACTAATTTAAACTTTTCATGGCACTTTTGCTCTTTTCAATAAAAATATTAAAAAGAACATTCAAACTCCCACCTTTTTAATCAATAAACCCAGTAGGCAATGCATAGTGTGGGAATACAGTTAAGATTTCCATGGGTTAGGAAGATGGAACCTGACGAACAGCTAGATACCACATTTGGGAACTAGTAGACCAAAGCAGGCCATGACAGCACAGGGCTTTATACTAGTATTTAGATATCAGGGACTCACCCAATAAACAAATCATATCATCTGCTTGATCATAACATTAACAGCAGCAAACCAAAAGTAAGTTTACTAAAACAGGCAATACCAAATGCTGTGCTAACCTGGAGGCTTATTATGCTGCTATTGTCTTACTGAAAAAGACCCACATCCAAACCAGTTACATGACTCAGAGCGAAGCTCTCTAAGAATAGAGGCATTTTTAGGATCATGATATTTTAACAGAACAGGAAACTTCTGGTGAAAGAGTGAATATAATCAGTGAGCAAATACAATTTTTAGCCAATACTAATACTACAATAATTCATAGAGCTAGAGGCAGTAGAAAGTAGTGCTTATGGATTTGACTGGATTCAAGTGTGGGCTTCATGACTTGCTAGCTACATGACCTTGGGCCTCAATTTTCCCAACTGTAAGTTGAGAATACTTGTAAAGATTAAATGAGATATGTCATTTTTAGTACTTAACACAGTACTTAGCACAGAGTAAAAGCTCAATAACTGTCAGCTTTTATTAATAGTAATATGAGTATTATTAGCAGTAGTATCTAAAAGAGGCAGCATAATGTAATGGAAAAGCCTATCCCTTTGAAACAGTCTGTTTGTTCAGCTAAATTTCTTAATCTCTCTTACCTGTTTCCTTCCTCCATGTAATACACTCAAGACTGCTGTAATAATTACATTACATGACATGTTTATATTCAAAGGCCTTACTACAATGTCTTATACTTCACAGAAACTCTGAAATGTACACCATTATTACTGGTGGGCTTCACTAACACAGAATGGTCAGAAAGTTTTGAAAAGAGAAGTACTGACAGCATCAGATTCAGATTCAAATAGAACCTCAGCCTGTGTTAATACCACCAAATTAACAAGTTTCCTACATTTCTGAAGACAGATGCATCCTAACAATGCAAACTATTAAGCCTGTTTCTCTTCCCAAATTCATTTATCCTCTAGCATTCCTATCTCAGTTAAGAGTAGATTCTACCTCCTCTAGGCAGTGTTTCTCAAATGCAGACCTTCTTTACCAGTCCCAAGGCTAAGTTTAGGCTTTCCCCATCTGAAGGGCACATTTATCATCCCTCCCCCACCTTATGGAAAACAGATCCTCTCCCACAAGTTTCTGGTGTTCTAATGGGTCTACCAACACAAAGCTGGCCTTCTGGCCTAGGAGTTGACATACAAATTTATTGGACCAATCAGAAATTTTCCCTAGGATTTTTCAAATTGGCAATAAGGAAAAAGCAGCAGAGGACCTCTTTAATGAAGTTGGAAAACATGAGCTAGGAGTTACTCAGAGCCATGGCTCCAAACCTTCTGGGGAAGCTCCTTTGAAAGTCTAAAATTAACTTGATGAGAAAGGCAGGGACAATGGATCTTCAAGTCCAAACAGCTGCATTCTTGCTCTTCTCATTGTTTGGTATCATGATCCAACAAATTTATCTTTTGTCCTAGGCCAGTTCAAATGGGGTTTTCAGCTCCTGGGAAAATTCATATCACTACAAGAAGGCGAGAATGCTGCTGTACCTGGGAGATGACTAGAACCTGACACGCATTGCATCTCTGCCAGGATCTTTTCCCTCCACTCTCCCCCATGCAACTCACTAAGTCACCCTCCCTCTCACTTTTACTGCTCATCGGCATCCCCACAGGAAGACAGCTTGTTCAATGAGAACTTTCAAGCATTACATCCAAGTCTCCTTCTACGAATCTTAACTCTTCTCCCCATGCAATATTAAAAAGCCCCAGGAAAAGATTGTTTTAGTTTGGGTCAAATGCCCATCACTGGACCAACTGACTGTGGCCATGTTATTATATATGCCATAGCCACTGGAGACAGACCCCTCTGTCCATTACACCACAGTAAACGGAGCATTTCACTCAAAGCCCTTCATAATTTGTCCCCAACATGCCTTTTAAGCTAATCTTCCACCACACACTTACATAAAATGCATACTCCAGACGCACTAAATTACTCGATATTTCAGAAATACACCACATACCTTCATGGCTCCATGCTTTTAGTCATTTTGTCCCCATTGCCTCTGATGAACTCTATCCTTGTCCTCTCAAAATTCTTGTCCTTAAAGGCCTAGCTAAAAATCCACTCCCTACTGTCCTCCTCCTCTCAAAATTAGTTTCTTTATCCTCACCACTTCCATACCCTGTATTTACTTATAAATGTCCTATCTCCCTCATATTATGTTAAGCTCATCAATTTATTCATCTTTCTATCCTTCAGTACTTGATGCAATACCTTGTACTTCATGAGGACTCGCTAAATTTTTGGCAAATGATGATCTTCAGAAATGTTGACTACGTATCACAGCTGTTGGTCACAATAACAATAGAACACCTCCTCTACCTGAAAGATAAATTTAGAACCTAACTTCCTTAATAGTACCGTACATAGTTTTCCAAAATAGAAAGTACCCACCAAGATACAGTTACATGGCCTTCCCTCTATCTTCCAGATAGCCAAAGTCACCAAAAAAAGGAAATCTCCATTTTTGGTGGCAACACCATTAAATATAGTCTAGCAAAGTATAACATTTTGTGCGGAAACAAATTTTCTTTAATACATTAAAATGACAAAACACATCTATACACTCTCATCACTCTCTTTGGGCAGAAAGGAAAGATACAGAAACAAGCAGCTTGGTTTTCACTCTCACACAATCCCAGCTTCAACTGTCACTCCAAATCACAACACAGCTTTAGACTGCGTATCAGCACAGCAGACTCAATGTTCACAGCATGGTAGGCACAGGAAATAGAAGAAAGTATTCATCAATCTTACAAATCATTTGGCACAACCAATGATCTGAGATTAACTCTACACACCTCAAGTCTGGTGTTCCACTGTAGCTGACCATATTTGCATCGAGGACTTCCAGTCCTCTTTAAATTGCAGCCAGAATGAGCTCTGAGGCTCAGCCTGCTAAAGGAATCCAGAGCCTGGTGTTGGATTTCACTTCTGGTCCTACAGGAATCTCCTCCTGGAGCTATAGAATACCAACATAGCTCAGGCTACAGATATCACAAAAGGTCACGGCTGCTTCTGTATAATCTGTCGAACTTGGTGCTTTGGAGGCACTCTACTGATGCAGAAACCCAATACATGGTTTTCCAAGTAAATGTGCTATATGTAAATGGTAACACACCTGAAGAAGACTTCTATGACCTGAACTTGGATAGCCCTGTAATAGTCAAATGAATTTTCCTTAGGCATATACAACTGAAAAGTTATCGCTTTGCACTATCAGGAGGAAGATAATGAACACTTAACAGATTAATTATATACCCAGTGTTATTTGGTATATCTTATCTCATTTAATTCTCACAACAATCCTGTCCACTTTTTATAGTCAAGTAGCTAATAAATGGCAGAGCTAGGATTAAACCTACATCTAGCTAGTTGATCCCAAAATCCATGTCCTTTCTACTAAACCATACCACCGCCTGTCTACTTTGCTCTGATAAATATGCTTTTCAAATTCAAGTAACTAAATGCAATGTAGTATCCTGGGTTGGATCATGGAACAGAAGACACAGAAGGCACATGTTAGTGAGAAAACTAGATTTTAATTAATAGTATTGTACCAATGTTAATTTGTTGTTTAGTTAAATGTACCATTAAAATGTAAAATGCTATTAGGGGAAACTAAATAAAGAGTAGGTGGGAATTCTACTCTTCTTGTAACTTTTCTGTAAGTCAAAATTATTCTAAAATAAAAAGTAAATTTTTTAAAAATTCAAGGAAGCTATGAATTCCGATACTGTCCTGAAGCTCAATACCTAACTAGATATTTCCAATGGGGTAGAAAACATATGGTCTTTTCCATGATTAAGAATTTTAAACCTGCCAGAGAAGTCAAGTCAGCGCTAGTTTCATTAGCGTGGTACAAAAGCAAGTTAAGTACAAAATCAAACGACATCTTGGATGACCAGCAATAAAATGAAGCCTGTTTATAGAAAAGTAAACCTCACCAAGTTCATCATGACAGCAGGTGACCTAAACAGCTGCTTTATTATATGCTGAAGTGGGCAGTTACAAGTAATTGGGAAGCAGAAACAACACAAGGCCACCCTGAAATAAAGGTTAGGTTGATGTCATTAAAATGTTGAATTTTGAAAAAAAACACCAGCAGGCAGACCTATCTGACCCACAATAACCAGAGAGGCAGAGATGGGTTCATTCTCTTTGGAGCTAAGACCTTGTGCAAACCATGAAGGAAAGCGATAACTGCAAAGAGCAGCAGATTCCAATACCTCTGCCCCCAGGACCTTCACCTCAAACCAGAGAGCAATCTCCCATCTGTCTATTCTGTGGAAACGGCTGCTGATCCTGCACTGATCTTCTCCAAGACACCTGCACACTGAGATGGTCTTTCCACCAGTAATATCATCTCTGAAGAACTATTTATACACTTACATTTAAAAATGTTCGCATAGAAGACATGTTTCCATACTGTTGTTATAATCTCTTCCATTGGACTTGCCCAGGATAAACATATGGTTCAATATTCTGTATGTTTATGCTTAACTCAGTTGGATTGCCAGTCCTTCAGGTGACTTTTAAGATTAAACACGTTTTTTGAAGGTTTCCTGTTTTTATCTTCTCAGTGGGCTATTTATACAGCTCGTTTTACTGTTTTCAAGTATTTTTCCTCTTTGGAATTTTAATTTACTGTAAATGCTTCCTCCTTAGAACATTCTCTAGTGCCATTCTATTCTTGACCCTTTTGAATACAAAATCCTTAATAAAGATGTAAGGAGGGGGGGTGGTGGTGGGTGAAGGGGAGCAGGGAGATAGGGAAGTTTCTGATTGTCCTCTTTGAAATTTTGTCATCTGAATGCTGAGGGTGGTCTCTTTGTTAAGAGTTTAGCATCTGGACCTTTAGGCCAAACAATTAATATTCCCTCTGGAATCGTAAGGACTGTCTTTGAAAGAGTCTGTTGTCCAGCTTTCAGGCCACATTGGGTAATTTCCCGCCCAGGAGCTTGGCCTGTAAAGAATGTCGGTGTTTTCCTTCAGGTATAGGTGCCTGGGGGTCAGGGGAGAGGGAAAGGCAAGGGGTGGAGTGGAAGGCGAGTGATCGACAGGGATAGAAATGGTGTCTCCTCCTCCCTCTGAATGCGAAATAACCAATGAGGTGGCGCGGCCGGGCCGGCCGGGCCGCCAGTGCCATATAGTATGCAGCAACCCGAGGAGTCACGTTGGGGGAACGGCAGAAAGCAGCTATCCTTTTACACTACTTTGCTCTAGCAGCTATCTTAATGGTGACTGCGTGGCCGGGGGAAACCTGATCGGCCAGATCCAGCCGAAACCGGGAGGGAGGGAGTGGGCTTTCCGGAGGGGGGGAGGGGGAGGGAGACGAAGAAGGAGGAGTAAGAGAGGGGGAAAGAAAGAGGAAAAGAGTGCGAGGGAGTGAGGGAGGGAGGAAAATAAACAACAAAAAATGTCCTCTTCCTCCCCCCGGGCAGATTGCAAGTGCGGCGGACATCAAGCAGGAGAATGGGATGGAAAGCGCCTCGGAAGGGCAGGAGGCGCCCCGAGAAGTGGCGGGGGGCGCGGCGGCGGGGCTGAGTCCCCCGGCTCCAGCCCCTTTTCCCCTGGAGCCGGGGGACGCCGCGGCCGCCGCCGCCGCCAGGGTGAGTGAAGAGGAAGGGGCAGTGGCGGCAGTGGCGGCGGATCAGGTACAACTCCACTCGGAACTTCTGGGCAGGCACCACCACGCCGCGGCCGCCGCCGCGCAGACCCCACTGGCCTTCTCGCCCGACCATGTCGCCTGCGTGTGCGAAGCGCTGCAGCAGGGGGGCAACCTGGACCGCCTGGCCCGGTTCTTGTGGTCCCTGCCCCAGAGCGACCTGCTACGTGGCAACGAGAGCCTGCTGAAGGCGCGGGCGCTGGTGGCCTTCCACCAGGGCATCTACCCCGAGCTCTACAGCATCCTCGAGAGCCACAGCTTCGAGTCGGCCAACCACCCAATGCTGCAGCAGCTCTGGTACAAGGCGCGCTACACCGAGGCCGAGCGAGCCCGCGGCCGGCCGCTGGGCGCTGTGGACAAGTACCGGCTCCGCAGGAAATTTCCCCTGCCCCGCACCATCTGGGACGGCGAGGAGACGGTGTATTGTTTCAAGGAGAAGTCGCGCAACGCGCTCAAGGAGCTCTACAAGCAGAATCGCTACCCTTCGCCTGCCGAGAAGCGGCACCTGGCCAAGATCACCGGCCTCTCCCTCACCCAGGTCAGCAACTGGTTCAAGAACCGGCGGCAGCGCGATCGGAACCCCTCTGAGACCCAGTCCAAAAGGTGAGCTCCAACTTTCCTCCTCCTCCCCTTCTCTCCCACCCCTTCCAGCTTTCTTTTCCTCCAAGCGCTCGCAAACATGGCGCTTACCTTCCCCACCAGCCTGGTCCGGCTGCCCACCTCTCCCCGCCCCCACCTCTCTGTGCGACCGGGGAAGGGGGGCGGCGGTGGCAAGGGGCGGGGGAAGCTCCTTACCCTTCCCCCCAGAAGTTTCTCGTCGCCCGCCCTGGTCTCACTCCCCGCCCCCACTCGGCTGGTCACTGCTGCCGGGTTTCCCACCCCCATCCAGCTGTCTTTGAAGTTGCCACTCTCTCCCGGGTTCTGGCAGGGCAAAGGAGCGTGTGTAGGCGCCGGAAAGGCCGCTCTCGCTGCCGCTAGCGGCCCACGGAGGTTGCCCGCGCCGGTGGGGTCCGCAGCTCCTTGGGAGTCACACCAGCCCGGCGCGTGCCCGGGCTCCCCGATCCCCAGGGTTCAGCCGCCCCAGGTCTGCTGGAGGTCGCCGTGGCTGCCCTGGAGGAAGGAGAGTATCGGTGGGGGCTGGCGGCACAGAAGGGGGGTCTGGGGCCGTCGAGGTTTTATATGACAGAGTTAATCATTCACTCTGCCAGCCGTGGTACCCTTCGCGGCCGCGAACGTGGGGTGTTGATGCGGCTCGGCTCTGCGGTGTTTTGAAACCTGATTCTGAACTCCTTCGGATCGGATTTCAGTGCCGCGGGGGTAGAAGGGCTGGAGGGTTGCTTCCTGGGCCGCGGAATACCGCTTTCCTCCCTCCTGGTACAGTGGTTGGGGGGGGGCAGGCTGGCATAAGGCGGACAGCGGAAAGGAGTGGGGGCGCTATCAACCCTGCACCTCCAGAGCGCCCACCCTGGCGGGTTTGAACTTTTTGACTGGAAGGGGTTTTTTTCCCCGGCTGGCAGAATATAATCGGGTTTTCCACCTCTTTTGTGCATCCTCCCGAGTTAGACACCTGGTGTGTGGGTCTCTGTGTATTGTTGGGCGAAGTAATGTAAAGAGAAGGTCGCGTAAAGAGATGGCGTCTCCAGTCCTTCGGAGTTAAGGGCGAAAGAATCCAAGCGGAGCACGGAGGTTCTGCCCGGGGAAAGAATCAGGAAACCGGGGAGCCTGCCCAGCCGGGCGAAGGTGATCACCCGGAGCATTCCAGAACCCTCCGCTACCCTCCCTGGCTCCTGCGCTCCCGCGGGGCCCGACATCTCCGGCGTTCCTAACCCCGGGCTGGGAGGGGAGGCAGGCGCTGGTCCAAGTCCAGCCTCACTGTAACCAAAACAAAACGCACTACGAACAGCGTGCACCCTTCCTCAGGCTTGCAGGAGACCCAGAGGAGGTGCGTTGGTAACACCACGCCACCTGCCCGCATGCGGGCTTGAGGCCGCGGATCCCGTCGCTCCGAACCCCGACAGAACCCGGAGGACGGGGGCAGAGAGTGGGGAGCGGGCGCGGGGCGCTCGCCAGCTGTCCTGCAGCCTCCTTTCCCCTGCGGGCACGTTCTCCGGGTCTACCCCGCCCACCTCTAACGGCTTCACTACCCACCCTCCAACCCCACACCCCCGCCCCAGGAGCAGTTGCCTGGTTTAGGCCCCTTTCCGGATCTACCTCCCACCCGCACCCCCGGTGAGTCACCCTCGCAGACGGCGACGGCGGCTCAGCCTCAGCTCGTAAATCAAAGCGCTTTCTTCGCTCCTAGTCCCGCAGCCCAAAGCCTGGGTAATCCCCTCCCCTCGGCATGAAAGCGGAAACCGACCGCCGGGCTCTGCAAGGATGTAGAATCTTACGCTGGGTCAAGTACGCCGCGCTTTCCAAACTGCCAGTGATCTGCTCACCATTTCTTCCCCACCCAGCCTCAGACCAAATGGGAAACCCCTACCACTACTCTCCTATCTGGCATTTACCCCTAAATCGGGGAGCTGAGGAACCTCTGGAATAAAAGGACCGACGGTGTTGGGGCCGGTCTGATAGTTCCAGGGCAGCTGAGTGACCCACACCCTTTCCCTCCCACCTCACCAGGGCACTGGATGTACGCGTATGTTAAATAGGCCCCTATGGCTTCTTTTGGATTCAAAGGCGACTGCACATAACAGTTCTTGGGTTGAAAGTGCCTTTCCTACAACAAGGCCATCCACTTTGTTGAATGAGAGTTGTCAGTCTGGTGGAATAGAAGTTTGGGAGCAGGTGAGAAAATGATCTCTTGTTAACTAACTGGCAAACAAAACACTTCCACCTCCTGCTCTCTTTGGCAATTTCATTTACCTTCAAATTACACTAATCTGAATTGGTTTGAGGGGAGGGGAAGGAGTTCCTACACAGGAAAGACTGGCCAATCACTTAATGAGTTTTTTCTGTGGTATAGGTAGTGGCATATTTAAAAGTAAGGGATAACTTCAACGTTAGGAAAACATACACAATTCTCCCGTAAATCCTATTAGCTGAATTTACATCTTCCCAGATTTTCTGTCTGGTCAGAATCTGCTAAAAGGACTAAAAGACTTCCTGCTGTGCTTTCCTTAAAAACTGCCTTTAATGGGGTTAGAAGCTAGTTTCCCAAATAAATGGCACTATGTAGAATGTGCCTCCTAACTTTCTTAATGTCTTGATTTTCCCCTCAATACAGCGAGTCAGATGGCAATCCCAGCACTGAAGATGAATCCAGCAAGGGCCATGAAGATTTGTCTCCTCATCCACTCTCCAGTTCATCCGACGGTGTCACCAACCTCAGCCTTTCCAGTCACATGGAGCCAGTATATATGCAACAAATTGGAAATGCTAAGATATTAAGCTCTTCTGGAGTTTTGTTGAATGGAAGCTTGGTACCTGCAAGTACTTCACCTGTCTTCCTTAATGGTAATTCTTTCATTCAGGGACCCAATGGAGTTATCCTTAATGGATTAAATGTGGGAAATACACAGACAGTGCGTTGAACCCACCAAAAATGGCATCAAACATTGTGAGCAATGGTATATCCATGACTGACATACTGGGCACTACCTCCCAGGATGTGAAGGAATTCAAAGTCCTCCAGAGTTCTTCAGCTAACTCAGCAGCCACCACCTCTTACAGCCCCAGTGCCCCCGTGTCATTCCCAGGGCTGATCCCCAGCACTGAGGTGAAAAGAGAAGGCATTCAAACGGTGGCTTCCCAGGAGGGAGGCTCTGTCGTGACTTTTACTACACCAGTGCAAATTAATCAGTATGGCATTGTCCAGATCCCCAATTCCGGAGCAAACAGCCAGTTCCTTAATGGGAGCATTGGATTCTCTCCACTGCAGCTGCCTCCTGTTTCAGTGGCAGCTTCACAAGGTAAAAGTCTCATTTGGTACCATAATGCACCAGTGAATGTTTAGCCAGCTGCTGTAAGTGACGCATTTGGTGAGAGCTATGGATTGATGTGACTGTTCAGGTACCTTATTGGCTGCCACAGCTGCGGAATAGCCTTGATTTGTTTCTTCTTCATAACACCCATGTAATAATAGCCAGCTTGCTTGGTTCTCTGGCATCGTGGGAATGGGCTTTTATTTTCCAAACGACTGAATGGAAAAATACAGTTCCTAGCAAATCTTGCCAGTTCTACAATTACAGAAAAATGATGTCAATTGGTACTTACGAAATAACCCATTGCTTGACATTTTAAGATTAAAAATTAATAATATTGCTAAGAACACAAAATTAGTGGAGCAGTTGGTAACATTGTGTATACTTTACCTAAGCATTATTTATTTGACTAAAAGTTTTTTAGATGAGCAAGACCGGATCCATTGTTGATTCATGTTCCTCCTATAATTAGGATTAACAGGCCCTAAAGAAAATCAGAAGAATATATGATTGGGAGGCTATTGCTCTTCATGAAATGTACTCACCTCCTAATTGTGTAGGTTTGTTTACAAAGGCAACTGTAAGCCTGCCTTTATATGTTTGTGGCTTTACTAAAAGTAATCTGCTAAAGAAAGAACTGATCGAAAATTCAGGAAACCTTAAGCTAATATGCCAGTTCTTCACTAAATTTAAGCAAGTCTGGATGGCCCTGTCCTTTTCTCTATATAGAAACAGGATGGTTAGAATGGCAATGGACGTTGCATAGCCTCTTGAATTCCGGAGTGGGAGATGTTAGTGCCTGTTTACCTTCTTGCAAGTAAATCTGAAAGTCCAGATTTTTTACCAAAGCAAAATAAGTAATTATTTGCTTTAAAAATTAGCTTCCCATAAATGGTTTTATCAAAAAATAAAAGTAAATTTATGTACTATTTTTTTTGGACAGCTGTGATCTACTTCAGCTTATTTTTGAGGCATTAATGGAAAAATGATTGTGGAGTAAATTTCATTTTGTACATTTGTTTCTCTTTAGGTAAAATGGTAGTTAAACACAAAAGTCCTGTAGCATACTTTTGTTTTTTTTCATTGTTCTAGGTTATGGAAAGGATTAAGCTAAGTCACTATCCAATATAGAGCAAAACTATGAAAACCACAGCAGGAAAACCAAAGTGCTTAGTTTTATAATGTGAATCTAATCCCTTTTCTCTCTTTAGGAAATTTCCAAACAGTATGTAACATTTTAAATACAACATATTTGACTAAAAAGCATGGTATATAGATTGAGGGAGGAGAAAAGCAGAAAATTGTTCACATGTAATCTAGAAACATGGTACCATAGAAAATTATTACAAACTAATGTCTAATTTTTTTAATGGGGCATTTAATATGAATAAGAATAGCATTTTCAGTTTAAAAAGCTAAGATCAAATGACATAGCCGTCAATTCTTAGACTGTCTGGGTGAGTTGAAGGCTTAAGTTTAACCAGATGGGTCCAGGAAGCAGTGTTCCTTTCTAGTAGTTGTGTATTGGAGCTCTTAATAAAGCATTTGAGGATTCAGCCTTTCTCAAAAACAGATACCAAGCCTTTCTTAAAAATGCCTGGAGAAAGTAGGTTATCTTTTTATAGTTGGAATTTATATGGAAAAGCAGAATATCTACATCTTTTTCTCACTTTATAATTGAGAAATTTTTTTTTTTACCATCATTACAAAGTTATACTTATCATTTTCAATTGGATTTTTTAACTGATTTTGAAATTATGTCCAATTTATAATTCAATTGCACTTACATTCAAATATCAAGTTTTAGATCATATCTGCTTTCCCTCCTTCACTTATATATAATTCCCACACATTCAGAAAAACTACTTTAATCATATTCAATAGCAGTTGGAAAAATGTTTCATCTCTTATGTTATTTATGGCTCCATCAAAAAATAACATCATTTTATTTACCTACCCTGGCAAACAATTTTACAAACACATGACACAAGAAAATAAATGTCTATTTCAGATGTTTTTTGCTACAGTTAGCAGCCAACAAGAATTTTAAAGCATTCTTAAGTTGAAGTCAAACATTTTCAAATAAAAACCTTTTTTGTTTGGTCTAGAACAAACATTTCTTTTAGGGAAGAGCCCAAACAGACATAAAAATGTTTTTCTTAACACACGTATTTCCATGATGAATACTTCAGATGGTCAAGTTTTTTACAGTTAATATATAGTGTTTTTTTTTGGTTTTTCATTTGAAGACATTCCTTTGCATTTAGGATGCTTAAAAGTGTTTAGAAGATATATAAACAGCCTTGCAACGTTGATTTATCAATGTAGGTGGTAATATAATCAATTACTGTAGAAATTCCAGAAGGGAAATATTTTAGGTGAATTACCTTTACCATTTAGGTTGGTTTCTTATAACAGTAAAAAAATTACTGAACTTCTTAATTCAAGATCAGGGTAAATAGCTCTTCTGAAACTATTATGACACGAAATTCCCCCTTTTCCACCTTTTCTTCAATGGCAAGGTAATCGTCATCATTTTACTGTGCCTACGTAAAAAATAGAAAAGGCTTTTATTTGATGATAGGAATGGGGGAGGGTCTGATTCATCTATATAGTCTGAGTTACCTGATTTGAATCTCTCGGCTTTCTACTTCCATTTCTCACAGACCATTATAGTGAGAGCCTCAAAAGATACAAACGTTTTAGAGAAGCATTGGTTTTAGTTATTTATATTAATCTAGATTTTTTAAAGCATATTTCATTATTAATTCTTCCTATCACTATGACACTGAAAATTCAGTACTGGCACAAGAAAAGAAAAAAACTTTCTTGAATGTTTTGTTGACTTATCATTACTTTATGGTTAGTTTGGCAAAAGGTTGCAACTTGTCTGTACAGGTTTATTATGGTTAACTTTAAGCCCCAGGGTAACTCATTTTATGTGGTATTTTCTACATTTCCATTTATATTTTATGTGAGTTACTGAGCTTGTCCTGAACCAAGGCATTTTATTATGCATTTGTGTTTTCTATTCTAACTGGCAAACTAGTGATAACTGGCACGTAATCAAAAGATAACAAGTTGGGATTTATATGGAAAATAATGTATATCTTTTATGAACCAGAAACTTGATTGAAATTAGAACTTGGAAAAGATTATTTTCACATTTGGTTTCTAAACCAGTAGTTCTCACTCCCACTTGGTCATCAGAATTCCTCGGGGAGTTAAAATATACGTGTTCTGGGACTTACTGAGCCAGATTCTCAGGAGTGGTGCCTGGGAATCTGTAGTTTTAAGTGCTCAAAGTGATTACTGAACCTGAGAAAAATCGTGTGTGAAAAAAGTAACTTTTTTCTTTCCTCATCAGTTCCATCGATGATAATCTGAGCTTTTTTTTTTTTTTTTTTTTTAGGTAGTATTTCAGTAAATCCAAGCACTTCAGATGGGAGCACATTTACAAGTGAGTCTACCACAGTCCAGCAAGGAAAGGTTTTCTTGAGCTCTCTTGCTCCGAGTGCAGTGGTATACACTGTTCCTAATTCAGGCCAGACTATAGGATCTGTTAAACAGGAGGGCTTGGAGAGGAGCCTGGTATTTTCTCAATTGATGCCTGTCAATCAGAATGCACAAGTAAATACAAACCTGTCTTCTGAAAATATCTCCGGGAGTGGCCTACATCCACTGGCCTCCTCATTAGTTAATGTATCCCCAACTCACAATTTTTCCCTGACTCCCCTTCCCTACTAAATCCCACTGAGCTAAACCCCGACATTGCCGATAGCCAGCCAATGTCTGCACCTGTGACAAGCAAATCTACTGTGACATCCGTCGGCAACACTAACTATGCAACTCTTCAGAACTGTTCCCTTATTACTGGTCAAGATCTGTTGTCAGTCCCCATGACCCAGGCTGCCCTTGGGGAAATAGGTCCTACAGCTGAAGACCAGGTGGGTCACCCCTCCCCAGCAGTACACCAGGATTTTGTCAGAGAACATCGTCTGGTTCTGCAATCAGTAGCTAACATAAAAGAGAATTTCTTAAATTCTGAGAGCAAAGCAACAAGCAACTTAATGATGCTGGACTCTAAATCCAAGTATGTCCTAGAGGGCATGGTGGAGACTGTCTGTGAAGACTTAGAAACAGACAAAAAGGAGCTTGCCAAGCTCCAGACTGTCCAATTGGATGAAGATATGCAAGACTTATAAACACCGCCTCCCCCCTTTTTTTCTGGCATCAGTTAGCAAATCTTTTCATGAAGCCCCAGGACATAAAACATTTTCCCATTTAAAGGGAAACACTAGTTTTACAAGTAAATGCATTCAAGAGACTTTGAATTGATCTGCATGAAGATCACAGTTAAATATAGAGTAGAACTGCATTACTGCAGCCTTTTTGTTCACATATGTTCTCTTTTAAATAATGGAGATGAACAAGATGGAATATATCAAGTCAAAGTGTATCATTTGGTTGACTTAACGTAATTCTAGGGTCAAATGGAACTTGATAGTTTTTTAAGTTAAAAATGTATACATCTAACAAAATTAAGTATCGCTACAGAGCATTAGAAACAATATGATTCTTTTTGTTTACTTATACTCGATGGGCATTGATAAAGTTAAGAAACATAAATGGTACTCCATACTATTCTAAGGGTGTATTTATGAATATATGCATTTCTTTTTTTAGCATTTTTGTGAAACTCTTGGTTTGTCTCTACACAGTTTCGAATGTGATTGCTAATCTGTGTGGTAGAGAAAGTTTGCAACTCCACTAAAAACTCTGAAACAAATTTCAGTATGAGTGTAAATACATTAGTCCTAAAAGTGAGAATTTGAGTAATTACAGTGAATTTTATTTATGCTGTATATGTTTTCTTATACTTCAGACACTATGAACTGAAAAGAAAAATGTTTTCTTACTGTTTAATTTATTTTTATTGTTTGAACAGGAAGTGAACATAATTATTTCCAACAAAATTTTACTTTTTGTAGGGTTTTAAAAGTAATGATTTTTATCAGAAATCTATAAGGTCAATATTGATAACACTGAAACAGGAACTCCAACTCCTAATGTTAGAATTTTGGTACTTTTTTTCACATTGTGTTCTTTAGCAGGTCTCTGATTCATTTAAATATGTTTTATATAGACTTCTATGTGCCTTTTTACCTTGTGGCCTTTTTATTCTTACTAAGGTACAGAAGTGTCAACAGAAGCACTGATGGCTCTTTTCTACTAGTCTAACAGGGTTAATTTCACCACGGAATTGCTTTAAATCCAAAAAACTTAAGTTTCACTTTTATTACATATAATGTTTATGATGCAAATGGTGAACAACTAATCTTTAATGCTTTTCTTTACAATGAAAATAATTATAGACTACCATGTAAAATCAATTCTGTAGGCTATGAAAACAATCATTTTTAAGTAAAGAAAGAATATGTAGAGTATATTGAGCAAAATTCTGTCCTATTGAAACTTAGTTCTAAATATTTTGAATCAGTTGTTACATTATGACATATGACTGTTGTTTGCACTATATCATCATGTCCTCCTTAAAAGTAAATATTTGTGGGTTTCTGTAAGAAGCTTGTTTGATAATATTGTGAGCCATGGTTAGAACTCTGAACACAAGATATAATATTGCAAATACATTTATGTGGTGAGTAAAGTCTCTGGTCTCTGAAAAGCATGAAAAGTGGGGAAATGATCTCTTCAGAGATGACTTAAAGTTGAACATACTGGTGTCACCATATCTTGCTTTCTTTAAGATCAGAACAAAGAGTCCACTCTAGATCTCTACATGCTGAGCATGTTGAATAAGGGCCATAGAGGATTTAACTTCTCTTATTGCAAATGGAACTTGCAGGCATAGACAAAAACCCTATGAAGAATTCCTCTCTGATCATTTTGATAAAGAATTTAGATCCCATACTTTTATAGAATTGGTGAATGTTCCTAAACTGCTGAAACTACATGTTTTTTTGTTTGTTTGTTTTTTGCAAAGTCACGTGTTTTAGAGTTCTCTTCCACTCCATCACTACTTACACAGCATGTTTTTTTCTTCGGGTGTGTGCTGATGATATTACTGAGATTAATTACATGATTCTATAGTGTAGTTTACATGAAAATGATGTTTTGCTTGTTTGCTGCAGATATCAAAAGTTCGTTAATTATTTTTAAATACCCATCTAATAAGGGAAATGGGAAGATTTTAAAAGTTACATGTTACATATATAACTGGAAAAGTTTTGTATGTCTTCCAAAAATATAATAGTCCTCTTTTATTCAGAGTTCTTCCTCTTTTTTCCCTTAAAAGATAGCACAAAACTTTAAGACATACCTAGGAAACTTATTCATACTCTCAACATTATAAAATATACCCCTACAATCTCTCCAGGTAGCTACACAATATACCAGGTAAGAATCAATGCACATTATAAAGAACTTATTGTTCTTTTCTGTTCTTTTAGTAAAATACGGGCCAGTTCGTATATAGCCCATATATATGTGAATGATATAAGATAAACCCCATGGTCTCCATGCACAGAATTGCAAATGTCTTTTGCAATACCAAGGGCCAAACTCAGAACCCTTGGAGTTCATGTGGCAGAATTTCTCTCTTACATAAACCAATGCTTGAAGATGCTGCAAATGACCTTTTAATGATCCCCACAGAACAATCAGGATGGGGTAAATTATTCAACGAGCAAACTCCTACTGCTGGCTGTGGGACTTTTGATGTGAGCCTAACTATGCACTCTTATCAGCTAGAATTTGACATTTAGCTTTTAGTTACATCTAGTAAAGGACAGTCTATCGTTTGAAAAGAAGGTGCATTTGTTCCTCAATCAAGCAAGAGCACCTGTGTTGTACTGCTTTATGCGTATTTATAGTAACGAAAAGACTGAATTGTATACGTTTCAGTGCCTTCTGTTATGAAAGGCAGGTAGACGTTATAGCCATAAGGTAAAAATCCGTAGTTAAACTGCACACTGACCTTAAATCTCCTTGTATATGCCCTTAACCTTGCATGTTAAAAGTTGGATTCTTGGGCATGTGTTGCAGCCTGCCCTGCTACATGTTAGACAAGTATGCATTAGTACATAGCAAGAAGTTTTTCATTCTTTAAAATGGTTTTGACATCATCTCATAAAAATATAAATAATTCAGGAAATTATGGGGAAAAGAATTACGCTTTATAAAAGATGTTTCAAAGTTTTCCTAGAACTTAGTGATTAGAGCCTAACATTTATTTTGTCTCTAATTGATTGTTAATTAGATGTTAACAATTAGATTGTTAATTAGATACTGTCGTGTTAATTTAACATTAACCACCATACATTTTATTAATCAAAATTATATAGCATGTGACTCTTGGCTTTCAGGGTTCTCAAAAAATTTTTATTCTTTAGTTGCATGTACTGTATGTTTAGAGGCAACCAGTTATATACTCATGTTTTTACTGTGCCTTACACAAAGAGAAAATCTATACAGAATGTATATCATGGGGTGGGGTAATAGAATCTGTACTGCACTGTTAGGTGATGGCACACAGAGCATGTTCCAGAACATTTCTGTGCTTAATTACCCAACCAAAGAGATCTAAAGTATGTATGTTGTACTGTAATAGGGGTTTATGCCTGGACTATTAAGTGTTTTATTTGTTTTTTGAAATGATGTGAACTTATTTTTCTAAACACTATGCTAAATAAACTTTATATTTATACATACCTTGTGTTGAAAGTTATTTATCCCAGAAAAGCAAAGAATGGGGGGGGGGGGAAGAACCTTATACATTTCATAGGTTGGCAAATATCAGGACAATGGGAGTCATTTTGGAAATATAAACTCTGTTGGTCTCTACAAAATTCTGTAATTCACTTACCTGTATTGCATACTCAGAACTAAATGATTAGATTTCATCCTCCTTAAAGAGAAGAAATGTGTCTTACTTGGGTGTCCCAAAATCTGAGTTTGGTACTCTAGAAGGTTTAATAGAATTAAATTGAAGGGTTCAAAGACATTTTTCCATTCCCGATCTTACTAAAAGAGCTTAGTATAACCCATCTTTTAAAGCACTTCCATTAGCTAAAGTCTGGTTACGCCACAGTTGGGTCTACAGGGGTTTGACTTTACAATTATAGGCAGAATTGCATTACCGAGTGTGTAGAAGACTCAGCCTTGGTACAGTTTGGTCCTAATTTAAAAATTACATGGTATCTGATTTTGCATGCCTCCCACACTGAAAGGAAGGAGACTAGTAATAAAGTAGAAATGTACAATTCTATTACAAAATTAGTTAAAGCCATCAAGTTAATTTTAGATATGCCTAGACTTTTGTATATTCTTGTCATTCAGTTTATTTAACAATTTTCTATGTAGCTAAACCAGTTAAAAGTGAATAGTGTCTCAGCAAGTGAGTATAGGGTCAGAGTATTGTAGAGTGATTACATTTTATAACATCTTAACCAAACAAATATTTCAAAATATTTGACAAGGTCACTGACCTACTTCAAACATTTTTTTTGGCTCCTTGAAAACTAGCGGATTAAATAAAACACTTTAATAAGAATTCAAGACCTTGCGCTCTGATTCCATCCTACTTTTCCCATTTCTCTTAGGAAATAATAAATGTAGAAATTTACCTTTGCACATCACCATTTCCAATGCAAGAGATTGTAAATAAAATACATTCAGATCATGGTGAGTGCTGTAAAATCACTAACAGATAATGAGATTAAGAATGGAGAATGGTAAAGGTGAGGATATACATTAGTTTGGTCAAGGAAGTTCTCTGAGGAAGTATCATCAGGAAAGAGGCTTGAATGATGAGAGGGACCCAGCCAGCAAAACCTAGAAAAGAGCATTCCAGACAGGGAACGGCAGGACCCTGAGGGAGGAGCAGAGCAACTGGATGGCTGTGTTAACTCCAGGGATCATGTGATAGGAGATGCAGCCAGAAAGATAGGCAGGGATCTCATCACAGGTAGAGTTTTATTGTTCTGTGCCAAATTATTTGGATTTGAGTCTGGGAAGCAAGGAATAATAAAACATGATTTATACCTTAAAATATCATCTGGCCTATTCCTTGGAAAATGGCATTACAGCAGGCGAGAGTGAAGGCAGGAATTACGAAACTACGTCAGATTGTCCTAAACTGTTGGACAGGAAATATTTCAAGTATGTATGGCAGTTCATTCCCAAATGTCTCCAGAATTTTGTGCTGTCCAAGCTTTCTGTCTGTTCTGCCTCCTGCTGTTAGCCAAAGCTGCCAGCTTCCTTCTGGGATTGGCCCAGCCCGAATCTATCCCTGAACTCCAGTCTAGTAGATCTACTTCCCTAAGGGATATTTTCAGAATGTCCTAGTCAATTATGATTCCATATATGAAAATTCCAACTATTCTCTTTCCACTGAACCTCTTCCCCATTCTGTGTTCCTCATTTTACTAGTGTTCATTCACCATTCCCAAATAAAAAACCTAGGGTTCATTCTGGAGCCATCTCCCTTTCTTCCCACCTCTTCCACCAGATCTCTGTGATTCCATGTCGTCTCTATCTTTTGAATCTGTTCCTTCACCATCACCTCTAAATTACCTCTATAGTTTAGGCACTTACTATTTCTTGACTAAATTATCACAACCACCTCCTACGGTATCCCAGTTTCTGGTCCTCATTCCTGGCTGCATTACAACTATATTCAAATGGAACTTTCATAATTCAAGACTTCTTATTCCAGCCTCATTTTCCAGTTTTAGAACCTTCAATGGCTCTCCATTGCCTATGAAATACCATTTAAATTCCTGGGTCTCTAAGACCCAGGCCCTATCTCTCTGCCTAGTCACATTTCTAGCCATATGAAACTATTCTCCAAAGGGGCCAGGTTCTTTCTTACCTACCCAGTCTCCAAGACTCACTCAGTAGGGGTCACAGCCTCCGGGAAGCTTTGTCTCACCCTCATAGGCAGAATAGCACATGGCCCATTCAGTGATAAACGGATTTTTTTATACCTTCTTTTAGTGTGGAACTTATCACATCACTGGAATTATGTGTCTGCCTTTCTACACTTTTGTCTTTATTTCTCTGGCACTTAGTATAATAGAGCATAGTAGGCATTCAAAAATTATTTATTGAATGAATAGTGACTCTAATGGTCATTCATCCCCTTAAATCATTTCACTTGCTATAAATTAAGGAATTTTATGGCTAAACTGGTTAAAGTATTATCCCTATTTAGAGAATAAAAATAAATCAATACATTGTGGGGTAAGGCCTGAGAGTGGCTCTTTGAATTTCTAACATTAGTGGATGGTTTTATAGTAATTATTTTTCTTATTGCTCCAAGATTTTTTCCACTTACTTGCAAATATAGGCTGAGTTCCAGATGATAGAGGTTGGCTAAACTTTGACAGACAACTGAGGCATTAGCAAAAATGTACTCATTAAGCATTTTCAGATCAATGTTTAAAAATAGCAGTGATGTATAGAAAAGCTATTATTAATTATGAATAGATATGCTTTCTAAAAATATGCTCTCTGAGGATATATTCTTATTACTCGTATTTGAAATGAGCAGATGTCTAAAGAGTCTATGAGGAATAGCAAATGGAACGCAGAGTTTAGGCACCAGGAAATCTGGATTCTAATTAGTCTTTAGATATAGGATATATAAATTCACCTCTCTGAACCTATTTTTTCCCCCATTGAAATGGCTTTGTTGGTTTTGACTATATTTAAGATCCATGTAGTTATTAAAAAAAAAAAAGAAGAAGGGTTAATAAAATGCACTTCCCCCCATCACAACCCCCACCCTCTTCAGGTTAAGAAGATCGAATCAATTACAGAGTGAAAGTACACTGTGAACTGCCAAGGGCTACAAACATAAAAGATAAAATAATGGATATTGAGTCAACAACCTGTGACCCCGAGAATTATTTGAGGTGTAGAGCTAGATGAGGTAGGTCTGGTTTTGTACTCTTCTACTTACTTCACTTTTGTTTACTTTGCTCTCTAATGGGTCTGCCCTTCTCTGGGTATTGCCCTATCTCCTTAAGTGCCTTACGTGATAATCCTGGTGTGGGTGGTTAACAGTTTAAGGTATAATAAACACACACACACACACACACACACACACACACACACACACACACACACACACACACCTCCCCCTCAACCGCACCCGGAATCCGCATTTCAAGAAAGGCTTTTAAAGACACAAAAGAACCCAGCTGTAATCATGGATGACAAGATGCAGATTAATAAAACTAAGCAAGGTGTTCCCTATTTCTAAATGGAGCAAGCGTGTGCATGGGGGGTGGTGAGGCATAGAGAAAGAAGGATAAATGAGCAGAGGAAAAGAGAGAATGTCACCATTTCTCTTCTTTGTGTGCTCCCCTTCCCCACTGTGTATCAGAGGAATCTAAGCTGTGGGATCCTCTGAAAACAGTTAACAGTGTAGTTTTCCCCACACCATTCTTATCCAGAGCGTGGAAAACTTCCTTCAAGAAGATTCCTGTGTTAAAAAATCATTAGCTATAATAAAACCATAAAAATTAGCCATAGGAAAAAAAAAAGTTTTTTCCGGTTTTTTGTTTTGTTTTGCTTTTTAAGATGTCAGCTAGGTAGATGTGCCGAAGAGAAACCTAAAATACATACTTGGTTGACCATCAGAGAATATAAGTTTGTATTTATTTATTTATTTATTATTTATTTATTTAATAAGTACTTTTTACTGTGTTCTTAACAGATGAATAGCCTTGAATATCTTAGTACAAATGTATTACTCATTCCTTGGCAAACTTATTTTATTAGCACTTAATGGGGATGAGGATGGATTAATCCTGCCTCTGCACGAATAATCTTGGAGGCCTTCCTTAACCCTTAAGTGACCAAGTAGCCTATCCCAGTTATTCCAGGTAGATTCCAAAATCTCCTAATGAACATACACTATAATCTTATCTAATAAGAGTCCCTTCCTTCTAGTCTCATTACACAGTCAATACTCTGATATCTTAATGAACACATATCTGCTTTCTCAAAAACAAGCACAGATTTTCGTATCAGGTAACAAATGGATAGTATTACTAATCTCTCAGTATGAGTGAAGCTATGTTAATAAAGAATTTGTGGTTTTTCAAGGAGGGATAAGTTAGGCTAAATTTTGTCTTTAGTTATTTTATTTTAAATGGCGCATATTCACAACATAAATTAAATGTATGGACAAGACTGGGTCCCTATGTATAGTATCAAAGGTGGAAAACTATCAAACAATTTAAGCACTATAAGCCCTTAGAAGCGTTCTCAAATATAGTACTCATTGAAATGTTAAATACAAAGTATTTCTCTCTGTTTATCATAGCTGATACCCATATGGAGCCTAAAAGAAAATATTTCCTAATTATTATATGGCTTATAAAGAAAACTTAAATTTTCTTCTGTAATCCAAAATTTTTATTAATTCAAATTGAGACTTCAGTCTTTATAAGATCTCTTCACAAAAATTGTTAGATGTGTCTGTAAACCAAGGTAATTTTCTTGAAAAAAAATGGAAATAGTTAAGTGCAATCTTTCATATAATATCCTAAATCTGACCACATTACTTCATATGCCTGCTGATCATATTAAGGTTGTGACCCCTTAACTTAGAAGGAGGACTCTCTAATGAGGAAATTCCAGGCATTATACAGGCCAACTAGAATAGATATTTTTGGCCTCTCTAAGTATATCAATTAGGACACAGCCAATCTGCTATTCCAGGGGCCCAAAATTACAGGGACTTCGATAAGTTAGAAGTTCATTTCTCTCATGGAACAGTCCAGAGGTGAATAGTCTAGGTTGAAAGGCAGTTCTGCCTCATGAGGTTATCCGGGATCCCAGGCTGGCAGTTGGTCTCTGTGACCCTCAACATTGATTTCCAATTCCTGTTATTTCCTGGCCCAGAGGAAGAAAGAAGTCTAGAGTAGGAACTTCCTGTCTAAGAAACAATCAAAATAATGATTATATCACTTCTTATATATCATTTGCCCAAACCTAGTCACATGTCCAATGTCTAGCTCTAAGGGAAATACAGTCTCTAGCTAAGTGGTCATACATCCTACTAAAAGCTGAGATAATTCTATTCCTAAAAGGAAGAAGGAGACAATAGACACTGCGGGTAAAAGAGTAGTATCTGCCATTGTATTTACCTTACTTTCTTGAAGCCTATGGACTCTCCTTTCTAGATAACAGAATGGAATTAGCCTTACAATGAGTCAGGAAATGCCACTTTTTCACTTCAGATCTATAGATTCTGTTTTCAATCAGAATGATAACGATCAGGGTAGTGAACACACAATGCAATATACATATGACACATTATTGAATTGTACACTTGAAACCTATACAATTTTATTAATCAGTGTCATCCCAATACATTTAATTTTTTTAAAAAAGGAATGATAAAAATCATCTTTAAATTACTACCATTAAAAAAGTCTGATGTAATGCACAATTCCTTCACAAAACTGCTCCTTTTTTTAATGTTCAAATTCATTAGTAATCAAATAAATTCAAGCTTCTTGAGGGCAAGGGGAGTGTCTTACCATTGTTGTCAGAACAATGTCCCACACTATAGGTTCTTGGAAAAGAAATGTTGCATGAATGAATAAGGTGCAAGCTTTAAAAATGAGATACTATTATCTCCTATTATATTAGTAAAGATTTAAAATAATGATACTTAATGCTGATGAAGATGCAATAAAGCAGAAAGTTTCACATATTACAGATGGGAGTATAAATTCATATAATCTTTCCAGAGGGCAATTTGTAAAACAACTACAAAAAGAAACAAACTTTTGTTGATCACATGGGCAAAAATACAAAAATTTGTTACTAACATTATCTTAGTGAGGTATCTGGAAGCATGCTCTTTTGTATATTACTGGTGGGAGTCTGTTTGGAATAACCATTGTGGAGACATTTTGGGAATGCCTAGCACTCATAAAAAATGCACATACTCTGACTCAGTACTTTCTCTCTAGGGATTTGTCTTACAGACATATTCGCACATTTGTGAAACTTCTATATATAAAGGTACTCAATACAAATTTGTTTGTACTGTCAAAAGACTGGAAAAAGCCTAAATGTCCATCATTGGAAGGGGGAAATTAAACCATGTAGCTACCAAAAATATATTGTTAAAATCATGAAAATCAAAGTACATGAGAGTATTTATACAATACCATAATTTATTGGTTTCTTTAAAGGTGGCAGAGGAAGATGAGAGAAAGACAGAGAGAGAGTGTCTGGGGAAAAAGAAACATGATGAAAACATGATTGAAGTTACAAGCATAACTTGTTCACTTTTACATCCTTTTAAATTACTTAATTATTTTTTATCATATGTCACTTTTTCAAGAAAAGTAGAAAACTTTAAAAGTCACTATTAATACTCTATGACTCTGTAATTCTCTTTCTAGCAATATATCCCAAGGAAATAATTTGAGATAAAACAAAAATTTATGTCTATGATGCATCAAAAGCTTGGAAGTAACCTAAATGTCCACTATTATGGGAACAGTTGTGAAAAATATGATTATTTATTAACATTTTCAATACTGGAAATTGATATAATGAAAAACCAAGAAGAAAGCTTAGTAAAAAAACCGTAAGTACATATAACAGAACATTATCAGTTGCCACTGGAGAGTAGCACTCTGTATGTTATTGTTTCTTTATGCTTTTTTTATTTGATATCGCTCAGGGCTTTTGACTGTAAATGATCGAAACCCAAATCGAAATAGTTTAATTAAAAGGATATTTATTGGCTCGCTGAACCAGTTACTAGGCCTGACTAGAATGAAGGACTCTTTCTAACTCTACCTTTTGCTTTTCTCTACACATTGGAGTCAATGTCTACTATAGCAGACAGTCTCACAAGACTTATAACTGTTGCAAACAGCTCCTGGATTCACACTTTCTAGTTTTGCCAGGAGAGAAGCAAAGAATGTTCCCCCATTCTTTGGGATAGGCTGGGGGAAGATCCAGCTAAAAGAATCCCAAGGAAAAATTCTCATTGCTCCACTTTAGACCATATGTCCAACCATTGCCCAATCACACTGGCCAGCATGGTGGAAGTGAGAAACTGTGATTGGTTAACCTTGGTCAGGTATCTACTCTTAGATCAATCACTGTGAACAGGAAGGTAGGCTTATGAAAGAAGACAGCACCAAGAGGTAGCAGGATCTATTCTGAGTTTGGGGCAAGTCAGGGCCTCCCACATCCCCCTTGCTGTAGCAGAATTTAAAAAAAAATCAGTACCCATTCTGCCAAATGGTTAGTGTGATGAGTTAGTGTGATGTACCTAGAAAAGAGCTGCTGGGCCATCAAAATAGCAATTGTCCATTGCACTGTATTTTCAATGAGCATGTCTTACTTGGATAATCATGGGAAAAGTTTTACAGTTAAAAAAATGATACCATTTCCTTCTTTCATCCTCTTGCCCTGGAGTTTAGTGATACTTCTTTATAGGCCTTCTGGTCACTTGGAAAAACAATTATATTCACCTTCTGATTGGGACTTGAAATCAACTTTCCCTTTTCTGCATACATACTAGATACCTTTCTTTTTTTAAATAAATTTATTTATTTAAATTAGTTTTAAGTATACAGTACTTTGGTTAGACATCTATAATGTTCATAAAAATGATCAATTGCTCCCTCCCTCCCCTGTAGATGCCTTTTAAAATAGCATTTCAATGTTTTGGAAAAAATTATATAATGTACTCTATTTTCTTATGACTCACTTTACTGCATGGTGTTTCTTATATTAATACTATAGTACCAGGCACTTAGAACTTGTAGCTAGCTCATTAAATCCTAACAGCCCTGCAAAGTTTATATCATTTTCTCCCATTCTACACATGAGGACACTAGAGCTCAAAGAATTTAGGTACCTTGCCCAACCAGAGATGAGAGGTGGAAGCTTTAGGATGTGAATCCAGATCTGCCTCCTCTTTGAAGAGCATGTTTCAATCTAGAAAACTATTCATAAGGATCATCAGCACTTAGCAGTGGGCGGGAAGGACCTGTTGCTTTAAAAGTCAGGAATAGCTTCTGCAAGTTCCAGGGAGGCTGATAGCCAGCTATGAGACCTTCTTCAAATCACTTCACCTATCTCACTTTCCTCAACCAGAAATAGAAAGAATAATCCCTATCTTATTTATCTCTCAGTGTGATTTGCATGATTCTTACAACCCAAACACTTCTATAGACATGCTTGTAGAGAAGAAACACCTTTTCCATGGCTGCAGAGAGTAAAAAAAAACGAAAACAAAAAACAAAGATGGGTAGAATTCTTTGAGATCCAACACAAACGTTTTTGACGAAATGATGGGAATTAGTGGTTCCTAAATTGAAATAATCTTTAACAAAGCAAATTGAGTTGAAAAGAAATAAATATTAAGACTATTAAGATATTCCCAAATAAAGCATATATTTATCTAAAGGAAAAGTTTTACTCAAATATATAACTGTCAACGTAGTCAAAACCTACATTAAATATCAAATGTGTGTGTTACAATATTGCTGTGATTTACATTACAATAGCTGGGAGTACAAATAATTTACCTAGTTTTAAAATCATTGAACCAAAAAAGGATGAACCACTCCTTCCGATGTTATATTCAGCCCAGACGTGGCAGGCTTGGGGTATCAGTTGTGCTGCTTTATCCTCAAATCCTCAATTATTTGCTTCTAAAGCACATTCTCTACTGAGGTGACATTGTCAGGAGGGCCAGCACTCTGTACCAGGCAGGACCACCCAGACCTTCTGAGTGCCAGGCCACCAGGTCAGACTTTCCTTGCCTTGAGGGTCACTTCATCTGGAGGCTATTGGTGTCCTTTCCTACTGATTGGCTTCCTTGGCAATTATTTCAGTCCTTCAGAGATGTTCTAATAATATAGAACCACAGAAAAGAAAGTGTTGGTTCTCCAGAACTTGAGCAGATTTACTCATTTTACCACCATCTGCCCTTTTCAGGGTCCAACTCTGCAAACCTAGGGCTCCTTACCACTAGTTTTTGTCAAGCCACAAGAGATCCTGTAACATTTTCCCTAGGACTTGGGGGGCCTGTTTGACATACACCTGCACAACTGTGTTTAACTTCTCAAGTAATCCTTGAGAACAAAAAAGAACGAGAATCTGCACCAAGGTGTCTTGCTGTTTTTAAACAAAGACAATGTTTAAATGCAATTTATGTGGCTAAAGCATAACCAGGCAACCTCACCACTGACATACAGTCACACATGTGGCTGTGTACACACACACACAGAGCTAGATTTAATCCCCCAACTCAAATCCATAAATATTTCTTTGATCAATGATTGTATATACTCTAATAGTTCTCAATTAGAGAACTTGTGAGAGTTAGATTTGAACATTTTAATTTTTTTGTAAATTTCACTATTACAATTGTAGAATCCAAGTCAACAAACAAAATTTAAGATTATTGGGGTATCAAAATTTACCAAGATAATTTCTGAGACTTAAATGCGTGAAATACAAGAGCAAGTAATTGGTAAACTCCAATATCTTTTTGTATATGTCAGCCTTTTGGACTTTCCACCCTTTAAAGTTCCATCAAGACTCCATTTGTTTAGAATATCTAGAATCACAATTGCTAAAATATAGCAGACAGGTTATGGTTTCTGGATCTATAGTTAGAAGACTTAGTCTTCAACCCACCTTGTGACCTGTCAGAGGCACACCCTTCTATACTCATTTAGTATCTGCTTCATAAAATTGTTGTGAAGATTAAATGAGAAAAAAATAAAATAACAATGTCAGGCATCCAGTAAGTACTTAAAAACATTAGCTATTGTAATTACTATAATCTTTTGTCAAATTTAATACTAAGATATTTTAGTGTCACGAACTACAATTACCACTTACTGTTCATACCTATGCCACTGCCATCATTTCTATGACCACAGAAAGATATTTACATTGTCCGTTACAGTAGGAGGTAATTTTCACCTCTCTTACATATTCTCAGTGTTCTAAAATGCAGAAAGCAAAGAATAATTCAATTGAGAAGACTCCTCTCTTGTTAGTGTCATGATATTTAACCATTTAGCTCAAGTATTGATTCTTTCTGCATTTAAATCAATGGCTAATCTAATTGCTAGTGACCCTACAATTAACATAAGAACACAAATCATGGACCTCAAGTACATATTAAAGTCAAATAACAGGTAATTTTTTTTTTCTTTTAGTTCTTTGAGGTTATTGATCAAGCTCAACGTAATTTCTCTTTCCAAATGGAATTCCGGCTCTTATGCACAAATGAGGAAGTAACAACATCCCCTGAAAAGGGCTATCAGATCTCTCTGACTAGGTTAGGATGTCAATGGAAAAGAGGTAATGAAAATTAAACATCTCAGTTAAAGCACAGATGGAAAGCTCAATAGGTTGGTCATTCTCTATTTTGGTAACTACATTTGTTGAGGCTAAATGCCTGATCTGTGTTTGGGACTGACAGTTACTCTTCTAAAAAGAAAGGAAATAAATGAATCCCATCAACATTGTGATGTGGTTGAGGTTTATCTGTATTGAATCTAACCATTTTTTGGATACGTCAAAAATCTTGATATATTTAAAAGTTTCCAATTTAGTAGAACTTTCTTCCTTTCGGCACTCAGAAAAGTCTTCGAAATGGATAGGAACTCGACAAGGGAAGGGGAAATACAAGTAGAGTAAATAAGGTACCAAATATTTTGTAAGATTCCAAATGTCTTTGCCACAGCTACATTTTCCTCTCATGATAACTCAATGCTCACTTTAAGAGAATGATATTCAGTGAATTGGAAACTGGAAATTGGTCTCTAGTGAAGCCTACAGCATCTTTGCTATGGTGTTAGTGATTTGCAGAGCCTCTCACCCCCTCAAAGCCTTTTCCTATATACCCTCAACTAGTGTGAACTGGACCAAGATTAAGATGATAGAAATGCTTTTAACCATCTGTCTAGCTTTCCCCACAATGATCAGTGCAATTATGAGCAATGGTGTTATTCGTGGTAGGTTGGTTTACTATATCATGCTGCTCCTCACTCCTAACCTCCATGATTCATTCATAATATTTCACCAAATGTACTCATAAAATGGGGTTAATCACATTGCCTGTTACAGTGCACAGCTATTGCTTTTGTCTTAATCTTCAGATAAAAGCATTTGAATTTTCTCTGAGAAATACAATTTTCCTGCTTAATCCATGGTGTCATGAGTGCTGATGCTCATTTCCAACTCTAAAGATGGATACATGTATCAGGACTGATGGAGCCAAAGCATAGAGTCCTGCTGCCCATGGTATTAGGTCCCCTGCTCCTATTCTTGTATACAGGAATGGCTTTTGACTCCAGGCCAAGTTGGAAACAACATCTCTGAAAAATTTAGGCGATGTATGTAGTGTATTTATACAATAACAATTCAGAGTACAGATTGGAGCACTAGAGAGGACCCACTTTCTTTGGCATTTGGGGAGAAGTTCAGCCTGACCACCTGCCTCCAGCACCCTAAAGTGAATCCTATAATTCACATTCCTACCCCAAAACATAAAATCTAGCTCTAATTCAGGGGAAGGCTGAAGGAAACAACCGCCCAAGACATCTATATTAAAAAACTTGTCCTTGATTCACAAAAAGATATTTAAAAGACCATAGGTCGATGGGAAATTCTGTAGCTCAAGTGGGAATAACCAAAATAAATGTCAAAAGAACTGACCAAGACAGTAAAAATAAAAATAATTTATAAACATAAGTCACTACACGGAATTCTTGTGTCTAAAAAGAGAAGAGATTGTATCAATTTAAACTAAAAGAGATTACTATGAAAAAGGAGCAATAAGAAAGCAATGAAGAGTTCATGAGATTAAAAATACCAAAATAAAAAATAAATAAGGAATGTAAAAAAAAAAAAAACCAAGAAAATCTCCTGGAACATAGAACAAAAAGACCAAAAGACGAAACACATGGGAGAATGTCATGAGAGGTAGAACCAACTAAAAGAATTAAATGAGTTCCAGAAATAGAGAACAGAGAAAAAAATTGTAAAAATAATAGAAGAACATTCCCCAGAATTGATGTAAGGTGTAAAACTTTAGACTGAAAGGGCCTGTTAAATACAACAGGATGAATTTTTTTTTTAAGTTCATACCCACCCACCCACCCCCAAAAAGAAAAAAAATTCATACCTACACACATTGTGAAATTTCAGAACACCATGGATAAAGAGAATACACTAAAGCTTTTGGGAGAGGGGTTAGGTGAACAGGTTACGACAAACAAATTACAATTTCAGGGATCCTATTGCCACATGGGGTGCCAGAAAGCAATGGGGTACAGCAGAGCAGCTGTAGGAGATGCTTGCTGTTCTAGCCAGAGAAGTCGTTAGTGGTGCAATAGAGCAGGCCAGGGACCACTTACACCGAGACCGGCTACAGACCAGCTCGTGTCAGAGGTGGAAATCCAACTCAAACATAGAAGGACATTTAAAAAAAAGCCTCATTGAGCAACAGAGAGTATCAGTTGTACCTGAGGCAATCTAGTACCTGAAAGTATCTGTGGTGAATTTTCAGGTGGAACTGAGATAGGCATTCTTAGCTGAGACACCAAGAAGTGGTTAGAGCAGTACTGGAACATCAACTTTTCTGAAGGGCTTTGTATTAGTTTCCTAGGGCTGCTGTAATAAATCACCACAAACTTGATAGCTTTAAACAACAGAAATTTATTCTCTCACATTTCAGAAGCTAGAAGTCTTAAGTGATGATGTCAGCCGGGTTGGTTCTTTTATGGAGGCTCTGAAAGAAATACTGTCCCATTTCTCCCTCCTAGCTTCTGGTGGGTTGTTTGGCAATTCTTGTCATCCCTTGGCATCATTCCAATATCTACCTCTACCTTTACATAGGTTTCTATGCTGTTCTATGTGTCCTCTTCTGTCCCTTATAAGGACTCTCATTGGATTTAGGGACCACCTCAATCTAGTATGAACTCATCTCAATATTTACTTTAATCACATTTGCAAAAACCCTATTTCCAAATAAGGTTACATTTGAGGGTTCTGAATATACATGAATTTTGAGAGTACATTATTCAATGCCCTACAAGCAACATGACCTGAATAAATAAATATACTATGTTCTTGAATAGGAGGACTTAATATTTTAAATGTGTCATTTTGTAATTACTAAAATAAAATACTAAAAAGTAAAAATTAAATGGAGATAAAATGAAAACTTTACTACCAATTAACTACTACAAAAGAAGACAGGAAGGAGGAATAAATGCAAGGTGAAATGAAGAGAAAACATAGAATATGGTAGACTTAAACACAATAATATCAATAAGCTCACTGGAAGTAAGTGGATGTCAGACAGTTTCTTAGAAAAGGTTAAATTATATGTTGTTCATTAGAAATACATTTAAACATAAAGACACAGATAATTTGAAAGTATAAGGATGGAAAAAAGATATAGTATGAAAACATTAATTAAAAGAAAGCTGGTATGGCCATATTTATGAGACAAAATGTACTTTCAGGCAAGGAGTTTTATTAGAGGTAAGGAATAACATTTTATAGTAATAAAAGGGTTGGTTCAATAAGAAGACTCAACAATACTAAATTTGTATGGACATAATAACATAGCTTTAACATATATAAAGCAAAAATTAAGTGAAATATAAGGAGAAATAGACAAAGTCACAGTCACAAATGGAGGGTTTGACATATATCTCCCAGTAACTAAAAACAAGAAGGCCATAGACAATAAAAAGATATTTAAACAACATTATTAAGCAACTTACCCTAACTGATATTTATAGAACACTATAAATATCAGAATATACATTCTTTTCAAATGCATACCGAAGCTAGACCACATGCTAGGTCACAAAGCAAGACTCAGCAAATTTCAAAGGACCCAAATCATACACAGTGTATTCTCTGACCACTAGAAATCAATACAGAAATATAAGAAAAGAACCTCAAACTGTATTGAAGTTATGGAACTTACTTCTAAATGGCCTGTTTATCAAAGAGCAAATCACAATAAAGATTAGAAAAACTTCAAAATGAAGAATAATAAAAATAAAACATATCAAAATTTGTGGAGTGCAGCTAAAGCAGTACTTAGAATGATATTTATGGCTTTTATGGCTTCTAATGAATATATTAGAAAAGAAGAAAGATTGAAAATCAATACTCTAAGCTTTCATTTTATGAAACTAGAATAAGAGCGAATTAAACTCAAATTCAACTAAAAGGAAAGAAATAATTTTTAAAAAGTGATTGATGAAATAGAAAATAAATATACAATAGGGAATTCATCACAGCCAAAAATTTATTCTTTGAATAGAGTAATAAAATCTATAATCTCTTAGCGAGAATAATCAATAAAAGAGAGAGAAAACACAAATGACCAATGACAGGAGTTTCAAAATGTGATGTCACTACAATTCTTCAGATATTAAAAGAACACAATGAACAACTTTTTGCCAATAAATTTGACAGAGCAGACAATCCTCTGAAAAATACTTTTACCAAGACTGATACAGAGAGAAATAAAACGCTAATATTTTGACGTTAAAGAAATAAAATATATAATTAAAATCCTATAAAGATAATCCAGAACCAGGAGACTTTCAAGGTAAATTCTGCTAAATACTTAAGGAGAAATAATAATATGCTCTCTCAAACCCTTTCAGAGATTAAAGAAAAAGGGAACACTTAACTATTTGTTTTTTGAAGCTGACATAAATCTGATGTCAAAACCAAAATCCTTTTTTGCATGTGGATACAAAAATTCTAAATAAAACATCAGCAAATTGAACACAGAGATATAAAAAAATACATAATAATCAAATATGGTTTACTCCAAGAGTGAAAGGTTGGTTAAATTCTAAAATTATCAATGTAATTCACCACATTAACAGAAAAAGGAGAAAAACCATATAATTTGCTCAATAGATACAAAAATGCATTTAATAAAACATAACATGCACTCTGGAAAAAAATTCTCAGCAGATTAAGAAGAGAAAGAAACTTCGTTAATTTGACAAGAGGTATCTACAAAACAAACAAAAACTACACCTGACATATTTAACAGTGAAATATTTAATACTTACCCTCTGAGGTGCCAATGCCATTCTGCAGGAAAAAATATATATATTTTAACATATGAGGTTAGAACTATTGTATATCCATGTGGCAGGAAAAAAACTCAAAAACTCGATTCCTTCCCTGTGCCATATCCAAAAATTAGTTAAAGATGGCTTATAAGTGTAAATGTCACATTAAAATATTCAAATTTCTAGAAGAAAACATAGGGGAACGTCTTCCTGACCTTGGAGAGGACAAAAATTTCTTAAATAGGGAACAAAATCATAAAAGAATAAAAACATGATTTGACTTAATTGAAATTAAGAACTTTTATTTAAAATATCACTATGAGACTAAAGAGGCAAGTCACAGACAAGGATAGTATTTTATCTATCTATCTGTCTGTCTATCTATCTATCTATCTATCTATCTATCTTTCTATCTATCATCATGAAGGGGTTATATCCAGAATGTAAAAAGAACTCATACAAATTAGATAAAACAAAAAAAGCATAAAGAAACAATTTAAAGAATGGGCAAAAGGCTTGAACAAGTACCACACAAAAGAGAATATCCAAATAGCTAATAAGTGTATGAAAAGATGGTCGACATCATTACTCATTAGTGAAGTGCAAATTAAAACCACAAGAAACTAGAAAGTCTAAAATTTAAAAGACTAAAAACACCAAATATTGAGAAGGATGTGGAGCAGGTGGAACTCTCAAACAATTGCTGGTGGGAGTATAACTTCGGAAAACTTTTAAACAGTGTCTTTTAAAGCTAAACATACACATACTTTGGGCATATGCCCAAGCAAGATGAGTATATCTGCATAATGAAGAACATATGCAAGAATGTTCATAGCAGTTTTATTCATTATAGGAAAAAACCAGAAACAACTCAAACGTCCATCAGCAGGAGAATGGATTACTAATGTATTGTGAATTCATAGAATGTACTATAAAACACTAATAAAGAATGAACTACCGATACAACAACACAGATACTATGTTGAGTAAAGGAAGACATCATAAAAACGATTTTATTTATATTAAATTCAAGAACAGCCAAAATGAATAGATGTTGACAGAAGTCAAAAGAGTGCCTTCTCTGGGGTGGGTGGATGAAGTAGCAAGAGAGGTATTTCTAAGGTAATAGAAATGTTTTATATCTTGATCTGGATGGTAATTACTCAAATGTATACATATGTAAAAAGTCATTGAGCTGTACACTTCAGATTTGTACACTTTCTTATCTCATATCTATTTTATATATAATTTAAAAATGCTAAACTTTAATAATAATAAAATTAAAAATTAGCCACATTTTCCCAATTGGATCTGTAAAGATTAAACAGTGTAGATCGGCATTTGGGGAAAGATAGCCTATTGTATACTGTCAAAGGGAGTGCAAAATGATACAAATTTTGAAGAACAACTTAGCAATATAATTAGAATTTTAATATGCCTATCTTTTGACTCCACGATTTCACTTTTAGCAATTTACTCTAATGAAGTAGTCACACAAGTATTCAAAGGTTTATGTACAAGGATAGTCACAAAATCACTATTTATAAAAGAAAAAGTTTAGGGGATAAAAGACATGTCCATCAATAAAAGAATAGTTAGATAAATTTTTGAAATCCTTGAAATATAGCCATTATAAAGCTTGAGGTACATCTGTATGTTTTGACCTACTAAAATGAAACTACAAACTGGATAAAACAGATTTCTAGTGGCCATTATACCACATATCTAGTCACGCATACATTTTTATCTCAGTTTATTAGTAAAATAAAGTTAATATTATTCCTTCTCATCCATCTCACAAATGAGGATCAAATGTAAGAAGCCCTTTGAAAAATAGAAAGTATTATAGACATGCAAAGTATTATTCCTGAAAAACGTCCTTTTATTAAGCAAAACTTTAATCGCCACTCAGTCCAGATTTCTTTTCCTTATCATGTATTTAAACCAATGTTTCTCAAAATGTGGACAGCAGAGAAATCTCCATCAGAATGGATGTGGAGAAATTATTAAAAATACTAAATCTAGTCCCGGACCTATCAAAATTTTGGAACCACCGATTTAGATGGAAATAGGCATTAAATCAACCTTTCCCCTTTCACTGAGAGGCTGGGCTGAATCCCATTAATGGTAGCAGGCCAACAGGTTTGGCTTTGATCTGTCCTGGCTTATGGCTTGCCCTCACCGCAGGAGTCAAATGGGCTGGTAAGGTAGTACAAATGGTGCCCCCATTTACTCAACCCCAACAGGAGCCAAAGAACATTCAATGAAAAGAACAATGTGGTTGCCACTTTGTAGACAAACATCAACCCAGTTTAGCTTTAAGGACTGTAGCTGTTGGAAAACACCATCTCCTGGGCAGCTGCTTTGGCGACTGTCCCCAATTAACTTAGCAAAGTCACAAAAATAGAAGGCAGCTTCTGTTCTGTTATATAATAAACAGTTCTTTATTTGACATGACAATATTTACTTTTCCTATAGTGAAGTCCAGCAGCCCTACTAGGCAGTGGGCAAACAGAAAGGCCAAAAATGGAAACTTGAGAAAGCAGTTTAGCTAGCAGTTTACTCTAACTTCCTACCTGACCAACAAGTAATTAGGCGATCCCCTCCATGTTTCTCTCACCTTTTATCTGGTTTGTACAAATCATGAATTCCATGTGACTTTGTCACCACCACACATATCTTTCTACTTTTGGTGAGTCTTGAAACATGCAAAACAAATGTGAGGTAGTGAGTTCTCCACTACTCAAGTGTTTAAGCAGGGCTGGGGGTTGTGTCATCAAGAATATTTTCTGAGGGAGTCTACTTAGGGGGCAGATTCAACCAATTACCTCTTGGCCTCTTCCAACGGCAAAGAGTCTGGTGTCTATGTTTCTGTGATCTTATTTTCAAATGACGTCTAAAGAGGAAAACTAATAAATTGTGATTATTAACCTTTGCCAGCATTTAATCTCCCTCTTACAAGCAAGAAGCTATGATTTATGTGGTTGTGTTCTTTATTGCAAAAACACTTTCTACACCTTTATAAGCAACAAATGACCATTATTTACAGTATAACTACTTTTAACTTCCTCTTCGATTTTATTTTCTATTCCTTTTATCATATTGTGGCAACTCTCCAGAGCATTTCCATTGCTTGCAAATCTTGGGAGAGAGGGTTTCAACTGGTTTACAGTATTCTAGAGTCATCACATTGAGAGATGATTCAGAAATGTTTGGTTTTTAAGGTGGCATTCAGAAGGCAATACTAGCTCCTTGTTTTCCATCATACTGCTATTCACTGTTTTTTAGTCAATGAGATTTGCTTAATTTTTCTAAATGGTGCTTAGCTTTTTTTTTCCAGAGATTTTTCTTTCTTATCTCATTCTCCTGATTTGCTGTCACTTCCCTGCTAACCCATTCAGCAGAAGCAGTCACTTAAAGAGGACAGATGATTTCCTATCTAATTATTATCTAGAAATATTTTAATTCCTACAAAATTTTTCAGAAACCCAAAGACACTCTCTGCTAGTAAAAACCTAATTTAAAAGTCCTCTTTCAAACATCATACAAAGAGAAGTGAATTCTGGTTAGGTCAACATTTGGAATTTAAACTTTATTCTTGCTGATAGAGCCTTCTTTTTTTTAATGCTCCTACCTCAGGCAGAGTGAATGTTTGTTCCCAACGAATAGCTCCCTAACTCATTGCATTAAAATTACATAGAGTACTTGTTAAAAATGCAGATTCCAGGGTCCCACTTTAAACTGGGGGAATCAAAAACTGTAGGAGTAGGGTCCAGTAAGCTGCATTTTTACAAGTGCCTCAGGTCATTTGCACACCCCCTAACATTTGTGAAGCACTGCCCTCAATATTAACCAAATCCTCATTTCTAGGACTCTTCTGGGATTTCTAGGACTCTTCTCCTAAATAAGCAAGCTATAAAAAGAATTGTAAACATTGAAGGTATAGGCCAAATCTTGTCACTGAATATGTATTCTATGATAAATCTGTTTATGAACACTTAGTAGCTTCTCTGTGGGACAGTTAAGCTGTAGTAATTACCTCATGGTTCTATAATCTATGTATCCTCCCACATGACATTTGTACCAACTAAGAATATGGCTTATTTCCAGGAGGGAAGAACTACCAGATCTATGTGGGCTAATACTACTTCACGTTACATTTTTTCTTAGTAATTTAAAGACATTTATGAAATTTCTCACAAGCCCTGACCTGAATGATAGAGTCTAACTTCACTAGAATAACATTTTATAACAATTCACTAAATTCAAATCACTTTAATCATTAATCTCTTTATGGAAAACTGCTTTTTAGATAAATTGGGAAGGACCTGGAATTCATAGCTCTTATCCCTAAACTGGCTCTGATTTATAATTTTATGGGCAAATTATACAACCTCTGCCATATTTTGTAAAAAGGATAATCACTCTTTGTAATTAGGATAATACCTCCAAAAGTTCCAAGAAGATGAATGAGATCAGGCTTGTAAAATGTTAAAGTTTCCGGAGTGAGGGATCTTACAAAAAGTGTAAATTATAAGTATTCCTTTCATAGGCCATTAACTAGTTATCGACCTGTCAATAATGAACCTGTCTCTTGTAATATTTCACTTCCTGTTTCTCAGCCTTACTGGAGTAACAGATCCTGCTCTTAAATTCTCCTGGAGTATTTTTGGAAGATTTAAAATTTAGTTACAAACAAACCAACAAGCAACACTACCTCCCTCGCAAACACACATGCACTTCTATGACTACAGTATCTGCATCTTTATCTTGACTTGGTATTGACTAGATTGATTGGACTTACTAAACCATTTGGGTCATCAAAGCCTCAAGTGCTTTAGGTTAGCTAAAGTACCACAAAGTCCACTAGCTTATTAGCAGTAAACCCTAATGTAGGAAAGTGATTAGAAATAAATTATTTACTTGATGTCATTCTTGGTTATGAAATTATCCTATCCATCTATAGTTCCAGTTGCTATTGTGCAGTTTTTAAAATTTTTTGCTCATCCACAATTACAGATACTGACACTCTAATTAGAAACTAAGCAAAACCAACACCTATCTGCATATCAATCATTAAATTATTTAGTAATGAGGAACCCCTAGTTGGCTCAAGAGGATGTCTGAAGATTGTTTCAATGTTCTCAATTCGCAGAATGGTAGAAGGAATTTTAAAATATTTAGTCTACTATTTGAACCTGATTATTACACAGTTTGTCTTATTTTCTGAAGTTTCTTTTTTACAAAGACAAAATATGTAACTTATGTAAAAGAAAACTGAAAAAACAACTAAAATCTGAAATACATAATAAACAAACAAAACGTGTTGACAAATTTAAAGAAAAGTGAGGAATGCATGTAAAAAAGTCTGGTAAGGCTGCTCCTCTTCCACAATACATCTATATGGAAAAAAGTTTCTGAACTGAGTAAATGACAAATCTCTACGAGAAATTCCTTACAGACTTACATGAAAGAAAAATATATCTGTATTGACAGTGACTGCAGAGACCTGGGTATAGTTCAGTGGCTTGGGTTTGGTTGACTTCACTTCTTGAACAAATTTGAGAATTAAACATTCACAAATGTTCCTAATATTTCCTGAACAAGCAAGTGAGATATTAGCACTTTTTTTTCAGTGCTGTATCTACCATTATAGCATCTGTCAGCCTTAACTTTAAGCCTTATAGAAGAATCAATATATTCTGATTTGAGAGTTTCCTCACATGGTAAAAATAAATGTGAAATTTCAGTAACTGGCATGAAAAATTTTAACAGTACCCAGAAAGTTTTCCAGAAACTAGAGCTTTTACATAATATGGAAGTTTTAATGTTTTGAAGGTTCGGTAAATTATGTAGTATACAAGAGAGAAGTCTAAATTACCCACTCAGAAGGGTAACCCTATAGCCCACATGTCTGGATCCATGGATGCAGATGGACAGATACACTTCATTTCTCCTGGGAAGTTTAGTTCTAAAAAGCTATCACTCAGAACAGACGGTTTTATGATTGCATGAAAAGAAAAGGAAAGATGACAGAGTTGCTATAAAGAATGAAAGGCCTTTAGAGTATTAACAGCTGAAAACATTAAGGCTTAAATGAGGATGTGAAACAAAAATCAGCTTAAAACTGTAAATTAAAAAAAAAAAACTTGTGCAGAAGGTTTGAAGCATATGGGCACCCACCCAGTTTGCAGTGAGGGCAATGGGAGCCCCAGACTTTAGCTTATTAAAGATGACCTTTCCCCTCTCTAAAATTTCAAAGCTGACGTTTCAAGTGCTGAGCAGACTGTGTGCCATATGTAACATGACCTCAGCTCCACTCTGCCCGAGCACTGATGGCATCACTAATGAGAGGTGAAAGGTCCTTTTCTTGCAGCTTTTTCAGAAACCCACCAACTCTTGCCTGTGAAGTTAAGCCTCCCCACCCCCCACCCTTGATTTCAAGAGAACTGCATTTAATACACAGCTCCAAAACACGTTTATTACCGGTAGATTTGCTTATAGCCGTAGCCAAATGGCAGGATGTACAATCACATGCAGAAGAAAATATTTATTTTGACTCAGAAAGCAAAGAGATTAAGAGAACATTGTATTAACCTTGCCTTTCATCTATGTTTTAAAGGGAAATTCTCCAGAGGCGTCCACTGAAGTTCTATTTTTTCATAAAGAGTATCAAAGACTTTTAGGCGACCAGGTGTGTGTTTATCTGAGGGTATTGAGGGAGAGGAAGAACACTACTATTAGAGGGGAAAGGCTGCTTTCACAAAGCTGCTTTAGAGACTGCAAAAAGATGTATGGGCAGGAGTCTGTTACAGGCATTCCTATCAGCGAGCTCCTCCCCACCCACCCCGCCTCCCCCCCCCCCCCCCCCCCCCCGCTTGGGAACAAAATAGCTTTTTTCCAAGCAGTTTGTTATCATATTCATGGCATGGTCAATTTCCGTTTGCCAAGAAAATATTTAGGTTGATCAAAGAAATTACAAAATCGGATGAATAGAAACAGACGTTCCCACAAGAGAAGCGGCTCTCAATGTGAAGAGGCATGCAGATTGAAGCCCACCCAGTTATTCCTAGGAAATAGCTCTCTTGCCAAAGGCGGAAAACAGGGCCACCTGGATTCCGCTGGAAGGCCTAGGAAAGAGTTTGGACTCCCCAAGAAATTCACACGGAGATTGGAGCTTAAGACTCTTTGGTGGAGGACATGTAAAGAGATGATCGGTTTTAGTATCCATGAACAATCAGGAAGGCCTTCAACTACGTTCATTAACAGAGGGACCCTTCAAGACTGAAGATGAGTGAGTTTGGGAACCTTTGGTTTTGCTTTGCGTGACTCATTACGAGCATGAAAAGACATTATCTTTTGTAAATGACAAAGAAGTATGTAGGAAAAGCAGTCTCTCTATTAATATAAATTCAGTTTTTAGATTTGTGAGTTTGAGTGGGGAATGGTTGATACTAGCTGGCTTCGAGACCCTCTGGTCATCGAGTTGTGCGCCCTGGCCAACTGGTGACAGTAAATAAGAGGATCTGCTATCTCTAAGTGGGTTCCTGGGTAAGGTGCCACCAAACCAGGTGAGGCCACTTGCTACGGCTCTTGAATGTGAAGGACTGCCTGGCATTGCGGTTCCCTCTCGCAGGATTCACGTAAAAGGATCCCGAAAAGGGCATCCAGATTCCAACCACCACCACCGCACCATCACCACCACCGTTCGCCTTGGGGCACCTCGATCGCCAGTGAAGCGTCGCCGACTCTACTATGATACTTCCAGTTTTCCAAGAGAGAAAGCGAGGGGGTGGCGCTCGAAGGAAGGCTACTCTAGGGAGGGCTAAAGGGGCCAAAGAAGGCTCCCTTCCGGAGAGACCTGCTGGGGGACTACGCGGCTCGCAAGGCCGCGGCGGGCCAAATGGTTCCCGGCTGTTAGCTGAGAATCCGTTCAGCCACCCTTGCCCCTCCCCGCTGCGCGTCCCTTACCCCTGCGGCTCAACCGGGCAGATTTTTTCTTCCTTTCTTTTTGTTTTGTTTCGGTTCCTGCCGATCAGAATCTTTTGCCAGGAAGACAGCGCCCTCTCTCTGCTCCGTTGACCTCCCGCGCCTCGTTCTCGCCGCCGCCCTCCCAGGCCCTGTCCCGTCTTCCTTATGCCCCAGCAATCTCCCGGGGAACAACCCTATAGAGAGCGGCGGAGTCGGACCAGCTAAAGTCCGGACGCCCCGGGGTGGCCGGCCTGAGCGTCCGACTTCTGCCTGCTTGGCGGGGAGGAGCCGTCCTGGGTGCAGACGCAGCGCTGGGGAACTCGCGCACTGCCCCCGGGGAGGGGTTCCTGGTGCAGCCTGCGGGGCGGGGGTGAGGCCGGGTTGGGCACGACCCGCTACCGGGCGGGGCAGCGAGCACGCGGCGCGATGAGCGCTCCCCAGCTCCGGCGCTCGGGGAGGTGGCTGCGCGCGCGCACCTGACAGAGAGGCTAACCCAGGACCCCAGGTTGGGCGGGCGAAACGTGGACACTGGCCTGCCTGTGGAGTGATGGGTAGGGGTGGAGTGTGAACTTGAGGAGAGGCAAGGAAAACTCTCAAGGCCTTGTTCTGAGCCCCCAAAGCGCCTCTCTTGCCTTCCGCCTGCTACCTCGAAGCCTCACCCTTGACTGCTTCCAGGAGGGCTGCGCCAAGTACGGCAGCGGTGCTGGAAAATGTTGCAAACCCCAAGCCCAGGCGGGCAGGCCAGACGCACAGAAGGAAATGGGTTAGTGGGCACCTTCCCAGCACCCTCCACCCAGTATGTCTTTCCCGCAGCTCGGAGGACTAGTGCTTCAGACAAATGCCGCGCGGCCCACTCGGAGCAAAGGCAGTCAAGTTTCCGCGAAAATCTGGATCCTTTAGAACCCAAGCAATGTATTCATGTGCAGAAACATTTCCCATGGCGGAATTTGCCCTGACACTGGTACAGGCCTGAGGTGCTCCCACCCACCCAATCCCTCCCGGAGCCCGGGAGCCACGGGAAGAGCTCGCCTGGAGCTAACCCGGCTACAGAGTGCAGGCGGCTCCCAGAAATGCACTAATTGAGTCACAAACCACCCGTCGCCCCTAACAAAGCGATCCATCTCGGCAGCTCAGTGCTCAATTTGTCCGCAGCACTTTCTTCTGCGATTCAGAAGCATTATCTTGTTTTTAAAAGTATCGCGGCAGAAACGTGGCAATTATCCTGGGCTCGGGTTACGTTAAATGGCTTTAGTCTGAGAAATGGAAGAATACAAATGCTGAGAACGTGCTGATCGCCTCACTGCGGGGCCTGGACCAGGGCTAGGGGAAGCGAGCGAGATTTCCGGGGGGAAGAGGGAGGTACCGCGCGAGTTCCCACTCTTGGTCCTTTCTCCCAGGGGCACCAGCAGGAAGAAGTGTTGGGCCTTTGTTCGTAGAGGTTAAGGATTCTGAGCGATGGCCCCTCAGAAGTCAGGAGAGAAGGGGTCGTATCCCGATATAACCCGGCCAAGCTTCTGGCCTCAGCTTTGGGTCAGGAACAGGTAGGGAGCCTCAGGCACTGCTGGGATAAGGTAGGGAAGAGAGGTCAAGGGTCAGCGGAGTAGATGGGGGAAGAATCCAGGTCCTTTCGGGATAACTATACGAAAATTGTAAGGGTGGATAGTTTTGCAAGAAAATAAACAAGCGGAAAGAGGAGGCAGCTCTGAGGAATGGGGAGATGCGTTCACTCCTGAGCGAGGGGCAGGCCTGGCCCGCGAGCCGGGGCGGACGCCGCAGGATGAGAACCCAAGTGAGCTAGCTGGAAAGGCCGAGAGACCACCAGGCGTCTTCCTACCAGGGGGAAAAATGCTAAAATAATCTTCGTCTCGGTCCTCCAGGGTGCGTTCGGATCTGCAAAATGGGGAGGAAAGAAAAGAGAGGAGCGAAAGGAGTTCGGGTGCCAGCGCCCGGCGTGCAGTCGCCTTGCTCGCCCCAGCCGCCCAGCCCGCAGTGGTAGCCACGCTGTGCGCGTGTCTCTTTCTCCTTCTGCTCAGACCAGCCCCCACATCTTGAAGTAATCAGCAGCCGAGAAGGGACTCGTCCCCCTGGCATCTCAGGTTAAAGAAGGAGGTCCAGGAAAATGTGGTAGAGCCATTACAAGAAACCCGAGCCGCAGTCATCAGGGACTCCAATTGCCATCGCATTAGGATTGATTAGAGACCAGCAGTACCGTAATGACCCGGAAAGAGGGGCAGCCGGGGATTATTAATATCAGAATGTGGCAGAGTGGGGGCATGAGGGGAGGGAGGGAAGAGCAAAGTGGGGAGGGAGACGTTTTAAGTTACTAGGATTTATATGTAAGTGCAGGCTTACCTGAGGAAACCGGATAGTCAATGAATCACGCAAACAATAAATCTAATTTCATCTAAAATTTCACGAAGCCTGATTTTTTTTTTTGGAGGGCGGTAGGTAGTAAAACCATCGTGAAAACCTGGATCACATCTTAGTTTTTATAAACATGTAGTTACATAAATCATTTTAAGAATCCAAGTGAAGAGATGGGAAGGGTTGCTGGATGTTCACTTTCCTTACCAATGGGCCTCTGGGAAAAAAAAAAAAAGATTTTGGGAGTGTTTTTAAGCCACTTTGGATCTTCCCTCCAGGGTTATGGGGTAATAGAATGGACAGTTTTGCAGAATTTGAAAAAGAGTAATAAAACAAATTTTAATCGAAACAGTGATAGCTGGGTAGAGGGGTTTTGTTTTGTTTTGTTGGAGAAACCAATGATCAGAATCCCTAAGAGATGTAGAGAAGAGAGTGGTTTGTCTCCTTCCTGGGATTGTGAGCCAAAACAAATCAGCCCCTGATGGTCTGGGCTGAAACGCAGCTCACTGGATAATTAACTCCATCTTTCCAGTCCACCCTAACTGTTTATTTAGTGTCACCCTGCATTACTGTCACTAGCACTTTCCTCTGAACAGGAGGAGCTGCAGGCTTTCACCTCCCAAAAGGAAATTCTTCTTAGCTTAGACAGATGCGGCATTCAGGATGTACATTAGTTGAGAAAAACGTTGATTGGAAACCCAGTGGAAGATAAGGACTGTTGGAGAGTATCTTTTTTGAAAACTTGCCCTAAGACAATACTAATAAAGAGAAGGGGACAAGAACTTCTTCAGTTCTTAAGAATGGATTCTTATAACACTCTCCTTCACATTGCAGGAAGGTGCTTGGCACCGACGTTGAGTGGCGTCTTCTGGCTCAATTCTGGCTTTTGGCGAGCCCCTGGGAGTGAACCTTCTGAGAGCACAGCTGAAGTCTGCCCTTTTCCCCTAACTGGCCAATCCACTTTCTTCCGCTCTAACCATGCGTGCCCCCACCTCTTAACAACGCCACTGCTCACTGTGGGGGGTTCCCACCGACTCCCAGGCCCTGACTTCAGAGTCCCCCGAGTGTGCGACATCAGCATGCTGTCTGTGAACCCTCACTGCGCTTGATCGCAGATCAGAAAGAAACTGACGCTGGAGCCCAGAGCCGTGAGTATAGGAGGGTAACAAAGAAATAAAGAGATACAGAATGGGAGGGAGGAGGGAGAGAGGGAAGGAGACGGGGAAAGGGAAAGAGGGAGAAGGGGAAACGACGAGAAGAATGAGACAGGAAAAGAGGGAGAGGCGAGATAGAAATAAGATAGACTGAAAGAGAATTAATGAGAAGCAGAGGTTCACACAGAATGAATGAGCTTCCTCTTTCAGATTGAAAAGAGAATGAGAGAGAGAGAGAGAGAGAGAGAGAGATTGATTCAGAGAGAGACCAGAGTGCGGACACACACCGAGGGAGAGGATAACCCTTCCAAATACACACATCTCAGCTCCGTTCCCTTGCCATCTGAATTCCCTCAAGGTGGTGTCTTTCAGTCTCTCTCTCTCTCCCTTCCCCGGGCTCAGGACAATGTGGAGACTGTATTTTCAGGAGCCGCGCGGGGCGGCAGCGTTTTTAGCAGCAAGCGGGGCTGGAAGCTCTGTTTGTCCAGGTGTGGGTGGGGGCGGGGGCTGGGGCGGGGTGTGTGGGGGGGGTTGGCGGTCCCCCTTCTCCCCCCGCGTCTTGGGGGGCCCTGAGTTTTCGCACCAAGGAAGAAGGGGGAGGTTCTGCTCGCGGGCTTCCCGCTTCCAGGAGAAAACTCCTTCCATACATACATAAATATATTAAGAGACTAGACAAATCTTCATTGTTCAGAAATAAGCCGCGGAGGCCGGCCGGCTCTCCCTCGGTCCGGCCTAGCATGGCTGAAAGAGAGGGAGGGAGAGAGGCGGGGGCCGTGCGGATCCGGTGTCACGTTGCAGATTCCCACTAAAGATAACGAAACGTGATCTATTTTTCAGAACAGCAAGTGGATGGGAAAGAACCTTGACAACACAAAACTCATTTACTAATGGACTGGTTTTGGGTTTCTCTTCTCCTGGTCCGCAAACCGCCCTGCCTGAGCACTCGGCCTATTCAGACCTCTCCAGGAGTGAAATCCCCCAGGAGGCAGGTGGGCGACTGCTCCCGCGTGGCGCCGGCCGTCCGAGTCCAGGATCCCAATGGCCGAAGGCACCCGGAGTTTCCCGACCAGGCAGAGGAAAAAGACGAATGTTATGTTGTCACATTCGTCTTCTGGGGAGTCCCCGCACTGCCCCAGAGCGACGACGCTAATTTACTGAACACCTCCAGATGCTCTTCCCTTCCACATATCTGTAGGTAGAGTAGGATTCCCGCTGTTGTTCTTGATGGTGAAGGAATTCCAAGAAAGCGGGCCCAGAGCACCGAAGCATCTCGCTCCGAGCCAGAAGAGAAACAAGTGGCACCCAGCCGCAAGGTTTTGAACCAAGGCCTTATGTCAGCCCAGCTAGAAACCCCCGTAGCAACTAGTGCCTCCGCAGTGGTCTTTCTGTAGACCAGTTGTGCGCACCCCCGGCCATTACCTGTGCGGAAGAGATACAGAAGAGCTGAAACTTGGCGTCGGGCACCCCTCACCGGCCGCGTTTCCCTCGCGAGCCGCGATGCGGTGAGGGCAGCGGATAGAGTGGCTCGTTCCCTTTAAAGCTCCGACGCATCTCTGTTTTTCTTGTGATTTGCATTGACAGCGAAGGTTTTAAGTTACTAGAACAACCCAAACCTTTCTGTGTGCGATTTAAAATGGATCATTTGGTTTATGTGGTTGTAAATTCATGTCATTTTACTTCTTTTCGTGGTTTTCAGTGAAAGATTCCATTTTGGGAAACTTTATATATCCGAGCCAATAATTAACATTTATAACAATTGGTTCTCCTATCCAAGGAATCGAAATAGCAGGTAGACTCGTTAGTACAAAGCGAATGGCACTTTTCCTTTCTAGTTAAGGGATCTATTGGATTAAGCGCACGAGAAAAGCTGGCGGGCCGGGGCCGGCCTGAGGATGATCATTACCACTGCTCATTAATCCCGGTCTCCACAATCATGGTATCCACGCGGTCATCTTCCCACTTGTCGCCATTGTCTAGTTTGTCCTGGTTCCTTTTGAAGAGAGATGAAAAGAAGTGCGCAGGAAGGTTTGGAGGAAGCAGGAAAAAAGGTGGTCATATTGGTGTCTAATTGCCATTTTTCGGCTCCTCTTCCTCCCCTGTAAATTTATACCTGCCGTTATTTGTCCAAGCTATGCCTCATTTCCTTATACAAAATTGTTAATTATAAAGTACACCCTGTACTCAACTTACCGTTTGTCTTTTGAGACCTGTGACTGTACTTACAGACACCTGCCCCACCACACACATATCCTAATTCTGCGCACTTGCTCCAGACTTTAGGGTATTAACTGAGTTTTAGAGCCGAGTTTAAAACTCTGTTCTGGTCTTCACACAGCTGCCATGTCAGTAAGGACTGTTCCAAGCAGACATTCCTTCTGGCAGGACACTGCTGCCTCTTAAAACTTCATCTGAAACATCATGAGTACTAAAATAAGATGGCAAGGGAAAATTACCAGACACATGGGCTTGGGATCAGCCATGCCAGGCTTCCAGTTTAGAAAATAAGTCATTGGGACATACCATGTGGTAGGGGCTCTTTTGAAATAATATGCATCTATTAAATACACTTAAAAATAATTCCAAATGTAATGAAATATCAGTGTCCGTTTCCCGGATCTAAGTGCATGAGATACTGCAGATTTTCAAGGATGCAAAAAGCATTGTTTGGGGAGTTCAGCAGAGAAGCAGCTTCTATTTGGAATATCTCAAGAGGCAGCCAGGAAGTGGAAACCCTTCCTAAGTTTGAAATGTATATTGCAGGGTACACTGGGCTGGGTGCATTATTTTAAAACCATATAAATAATACAAGGGAAAACCCACACAATGCTTCTTATTCTCCCATTTATGTCTCAATACGCAAGAGTTCTGTGAATCTGGGCTGTCTGATGGAATTAAAACATTTAAAGAAGACAAGCAAGTTTAAAGAGCCTTGAGTTTGTTCTTTGCATTCACTAAGAGGGTGCATTTAAATCAAAAGTATTTTTGAAGTGTACTTACAATTCTGTTTTTAACTTATCTAATCAGAGATAAGTATAGTCATAAAGTCACTCTCCTTCAACCACTCCGCTCCCCTTATCTCAAGGCATTGTTCTTATCTTCTGCCAGTCTCAGCTACTGACAATAGATAATCTTTGTTTAGAAACGCTAATTGTTTTCAAAATCTTTTTAGTAATTGCTTTGGAACAAGGTGTGCAAATGAGGCTTAAGATAATTACAGCTTCATTTGTTTGTGCAGTTTTACTAAGCATTCTCTGTACATATACAAAATAACAGATGATGGGACTGCAATTGCAGGACATCTCTCTCTGGCAGTAAAGTAGGCTAGCATTGCAACGCGCGCGCACACACACCTTCTTTAATCTTCTTGGAGCCACTGTCGTCCTAAATTTGAGGGAAGTGTCCCTCTCCGAGCAGGGCAAGGATTATATTACAACCGGAGGGCTAATGGAGCCGGACACATTTTTATTTAATTTACACTCCATCCAGCACCTTCCGTACGAATTTCCTAAAGCATTTTGCTAATAATAAAGCTTCGGGGCATTCCGCAGTAGCAAAGATGGCCTTGGAAAATGAGACTGTGCAGATGAGGAAACTGAGTCAGAAGCCTGCAGGCTGAAACCGTAGAACAGTAAGATACCAAGTCACTAATGAACCCTTGGAATCTTTCTCTGCTCAACTATGCTCTAAAACAGCTCTTTGCGCGAGCCCAAATAGTCGCGAGCTTCTGAGAAAAGGGGAGCGCTATCCAGTTGGGAGTGCACGTGCTGTTTGGAGGGCGGTGGGGGCATGGGGTGGGGATGAGAAGAAAGGAGCAGGGAATTAGGTTTGGCTCCTGGAGATGAAGCCAGCCCAGAGAGAAGCCACTCTTGCAGAGGCTGCAGCCCGAAGCTCTAGCGTGCTTTTATATTATTTATCCCGTTCCATACGCTATTTATCAACCCATTATTTATTCATTCCAACATTAAGGTAATTAAATATGAGCTCACCCGGAAAGGGCACGTCTGCAAGGGACTGGGACAGGAGTACAGGGAGACAAGGGGAATTAGAAGACCTGGAGTCACTGATTTGCATAGAGATGTGCGCGGCTGCCCTTAAGTGACACTGGAGAGGGGGCTCACGTTGCAGGGTCCTGACGCGCTCACCCACTCCCAACCGCCTGCCGCTCCCCGGCAGCGCCGCTACCTTATTACCTCCGCCTCCGCCCACCCCATAACCCCCGCCCTCCACCTTGTTTCCCACCTCTCCTGGTCCTTCTTCTCTCACCACTCCCAATCCCCCTCTCCACAGCCTTGCCCTCCCCGCGCGGCGGTGCGGCCTCCTAGCCCAGCCCGGCGGCGCGCGGGCTGGCCTGCCCCGGATAGGCGCCGTCCTTAGCCAATCAGCGATCCGGGGGACGCTGCGCGCTTTAAGGCAAGCTGACGGGAGAACAAGAAACCAAGTTCCCCGGCAACCAGCAGCATCCACCCGGCGGGAGGCCGAAACCAGCAAGGCCCGAAAGGCTGCGGAGTGAGCTGGCCGCTCCGTGCCCTGCGTGCGCCCCAGTCTTCCTCCTCCTCTTCCTGGGCCGGCCATCCCCAAATTTCAACTTGCTTTTTCGGCTGGGGAGAGCCTAGGGAGGGGGTTAGGAGCAGCCGCGCCCCCCTCCCTGCGGCTGCCGCCCCTGCTTTTTCGGCTTTGCTCCCTGCCGCGTGCGCCCGGGCAGTGCGCCCCGGCAGGCCCCAGCCATGTCGATGCTGCCGTCGTTCGGTTTTACGCAGGAGCAAGTGGCGTGCGTGTGCGAGGTTCTGCAGCAAGGCGGGAACCTGGAGCGCTTGGGCAGGTTCCTGTGGTCACTGCCCGCTTGCGACCACCTGCATAAGAACGAGAGCGTACTGAAGGCCAAGGCTGTGGTCGCCTTCCACCGCGGCAACTTCCGCGAGCTCTACAAGATCCTGGAGAGCCACCAGTTCTCGCCTCACAACCACCCCAAACTGCAGCAACTGTGGCTGAAGGCGCACTACGTGGAAGCAGAGAAGCTGCGCGGCCGGCCCCTGGGTGCCGTGGGCAAATATCGGGTGCGCCGAAAATTCCCGCTGCCGCGCACCATCTGGGACGGCGAGGAGACCAGCTACTGCTTCAAGGAGAAGTCGCGGGGCGTGCTGCGGGAGTGGTACGCGCATAACCCCTACCCCTCGCCGCGTGAGAAGCGGGAGCTGGCCGAAGCCACCGGCCTCACTACCACCCAGGTCAGCAATTGGTTTAAGAACCGGAGGCAAAGAGACCGGGCCGCCGAGGCCAAGGAAAGGTACGCGGCGTGCTCCCCGCTGCTGGGGAGACCCGGTTGGCTTCCTTTCCCCTCCGCCCCTTCCCGCCCCCGCAGGCACTCGCCACCGCGTCCTCCCCGCCCGCCCGAGCCACCAGTCCGCCGGGCGGCGCCCGGGCCTCCGCGGCACTGCATCGAAAGTTCATGAACTCTGAGATGGCTTGCTAGGGATAGGGACTCATTTGATTTGAGCGACCTTGCGTGGGCTTCTTGGGGTGTGAGTGTCGGGAGATATTGGCGCTAGTATTGTTTTTCCTGCCTGCTCTGGCTGGGGCTAGGAGGGGTGCTGGGGGTGGAGAGTGGATTTCTAGATAGACTAGAAGGGAAGCGTTGATTAGTAACGCGAGGAAAGGGGTTCGGTGGAAGCTGAGGGTCACGAACCTCTCTCCACTTGCTCCCCGGAGCGGTGGAGCGGACCTGAGACATCTCCTCTGCTCCCACTGCCGCCTTATGCTTTACTCACCCGCTCCTGCTAGTCTTTTGGGCGAGAGGTCGCCGCTTCATTTCGCACTAGCCTTGCAAAGGGAGGAGTCTTTCAAAAATCCTCAGAAAAGAGAACTTTGGAGAGGTGGCGGCGCTGCATTTACTCCTCGGCGCCCCAAGCCCAGAAAGAATTGCTCCTTCCCGGATCCCTCGCGCGTGGTCCGCCTCTGTGGCCCATCTGTCTGGCTGTCCGCGTCGCCGACTCGGACGAGACAGGGGTCTCCAGTCTCAGGCTTCTCTCCAAGCCTTGGAGCTCAGAAGGCAATACTTAAAAAAACAACAACAACCACCGTCTCTGCCTCTGCCGTCCTTGCGCCGACACCCCCGGGCTACCTGGCCCCGCTCCACCAGTTCGCTATAGTTTCCTACCGAGATTCGGAAGAGCCTAGGGGCAATGGCAGGGAGAGCGCTTCGGGAAGCCGTAGAGTTTTGGGGAAACCTGAGCGCTGGGTCGGCTGGATTTCCTTTGTTCGCTTCCGAGCCTGGGGGCTGAAGATGTCGCCTCTGCCTTCCACTCTGGGTGGAAAAAGCACAGAACCTGGATACAGTCAGCCGAAATGGACTTTCTGGGAGAGACTGGGAAAGAAGGGGAGAGAAAGGGGAGAAATAGGTTCTCGGGGTGGAGAGACCAGTCGAGCACTCTGAAGGTGGAAGCTGCGAGGGCTTCCAGATCCCGAAGTTTACCAGTCCCGGTGCCAGCTCACAGGCTGTGCGGGGTCCAGAAGTTTCCCCGGCGGGGAAGGGTGCGCTGATACGGATGTCCATAGGGAGTTTGAGAAGGGAATGTGAGGGGCTGAGGACTGAGTGCATAACACGGGGTTAGAGCTAGTACAGTTCTAGTTAGACTTCAGTTACAAAACGGCGGTCCTACAAGCCAGGCCCGAGGGCCCATTCCCTGATGAAATCGGAGAGACTGGCTGCGCTCCCTGTGTTTACTCAGGTCACTGGGCCGCTCCGGACACCGCTTCCCATGACCTGTCCTGTGTCTCTGAAACCACAACCTCCAGGCAAGGGCAGGGAAACTCGACGTTAATTGTTCCTCAGATGGAACAGGACATTTCTTTGATTCAACCCTCAAAAAAAATACAAAATTGTCTTGCCCATTGGCACTGTTTGCCCCCTGATCATTTCTTCATCGCTAACAACCATTCGTTAGAAGATTTTCAAACTTAGTTACTTCTAAAAGTGGTGCTAGTTGATAGGTATTTAAAAACAACCATTGGTACAAAATATTTAAAAATAATTTTTGTGTTTCACATAAGTCCTGTTGCCCTGGCTTTCTAAGGGATCTAGCTCCCCAGGAGCTGTGTTCATTAGCTCCTCATTTCTGCAGTCGCCTCTGTCTCTCCACTTCCCCCAGGGCCCTTGGGGATAGGTGGGAGGGCAGAGCTCCTCCATTTGGGTCGATGACTAATTGCACAATGGCCCTTTCCTCCTTTCAGCTCCCCTCCTTCCATCTCACACTTTTTTTTAACCTTATTTTTTTTTTAACCATATGGTGTTGTCCTCTATTTCTTAGGGAGAACACCGAAAACAATAACACCTCCTCCAACAAGCAGAATCAACTCTCTCCTCTGGAAGGGGGCAAGCCGCTCATGTCCAGCTCAGAAGAAGAATTCTCACCTCCCCAAAGTCCAGACCAGAACTCGGTCCTTCTGCTGCAGGGCAATATGGGCCACGCCAGGAGCTCAAACTATTCTCTCCCAGGCTTAACGGCCTCCCAGCCCAGCCACGGCCTGCCAGCCCACCAGCATCAGCTCCAGGACTCTTTGCTGGGCCCGCTCACCTCCAGTCTGGTGGACTTGGGGTCCTAAGTGGGGAGGGACTGGGGCCTCAAAGCAGTGACTAGGGACACTTGTAAATAGAAATCAGGAACATTTTTGCAGCTTGTTTCTGGGGTTCTTTACGCATAAAGGAACGGTGGACTTTCACAAATATAATTTTAAAACTCAAAACGAACAGCGATCTCAAGTTTAGTCACCTTCTCTCCGATTCTTTTCACTTTTACATTTCCCCTCCCAGTGCAGAGATCAGGAAAAGAAAAAAGAAAAAAAAAACCCAAACAAACAAGCACCAAATCAAGTCACAGTCTTGGTTCTGAGCAACCTATGTGCCTACTTCAGTATCCTTTCGTTTTTTTTTTTTCTTTTTCAATGACTGGGAATTACAAATCAAATGGATTTTAATTATTTCCTTTTAATTTATTTGTGGAAAAATCTTTTGGGAAGAGGAAAAGGAAATGAAAAGAGAGTAGTCAAAATAGGGAAAATAAGAGCCTCTACCCTGGGAGGAAATGATTGCATTCTAAGGTGATTAGGAAAAATACAATCGTGACTTTTTTTGAAGGGGAAAAATTAAGTTTACATTTTAATATTTAGTGTTAAAAGTTTTATGTAGATTAAAATGAAAGAACAGTATTAGTGGGAAAAATAAGTGCCTAAATGTCTTAATACTCTATGTGAGGCAGTTAGAGATAGAAGTGACTATTTAATAATACAACCATTTTTGTCAAATTTAGTGGGGGTTTTGGTGGTTGTTTGTTTTCTTGGTTTTTTTTTTATGGCAAACTAAAAATGTACCAATGTGAAAATACACTTTCCTGAATGCCATTTCTTCTCATGCCCTCCAAGCATTCTTATCTGTAGCCTACTACTGTTAGGGTTTCTCCTGTTCCTAGTTTCTAGCTTGCAAAAAATATGCAACAAATCTGGCAACTTGGTATTTGTTACTAAAACAGCATGTGTTTTCAGGTTTCTTTTCTATTGTACCTAAACCAGTCTAAATTAAAACTTAGTAGAACACCAGGAGTACGATTCTCTTTCTGAAAGGTGAGTTGTGTATTGCTGTCATTGGGCCCTATTTTTTTTTTAATGAATAGTTTTGTTGCTTTCCTACTTAATGGTGGTTATGAATTGCAGGGTACTTTGAAGGCCATCACCTGAACCAAGAGTGGTGACTGAGTTAATTATATGACAGAAAAAAGTGAATTTAGCTTTGGGGGTATTTATTTATTTTTTTATTATTTAGATATGCAGTTTTGTTTACCACTAGCTCTTCTCAAAAGCATTCATGTGTTAGCTCTTTTGTATTAACAAGTTTATGACAAGACTGTGAAAGTAAAATAATTTATCTGCTTGGGAAAAAAGGGGGGGGGAACTTGAACAAGGACAGGAACTTTGTGAATTAACCTGTACAAATAGCAGACCAGCAGGACAGGAGCTCTTTGCAGTACTGCCGGGTAGGGTCCAGAAAAATCCCAGTAATCATGTAGGCTCCATATTATTTTTGCCTGGGGCAAAAATGATGTATCTTTGTATTTAGCTTTTAAAATTAGTGAAACAAATGGCATTATTTATTAAAATTCTACTCAGGATAACAGGATTGGCTTTCTTGTGCTTTGTAAAATATTGTTCCCCAGGAGAGTCTATTATTTTTCTAACATGACAGTTTCATAATTTTGATTTTTTCCTCATCTTTAAGAGTCACCATTAATGTAATCATTTCCTTTTTCTTACTCTTTCCTGTCCTGATATAAGAGACTGAGATTGGGGACAGGTGGTCAAGGCCTTATTATTAGGAGAGGTTTTTCTTTAATGTGAAATGAATTTGAATTCAAGGGAGAAAAAGGGTCACTGTACTTAACTGTAGTTACTTTTACTTATAAAGTCATTTTTTTCTCTCGGTGATGGACAGATGTGCACACAATCGCTCAGAGACCATCATTTCGATTGGGAGCTCAGAGTCCCAATCTCCCTTATTAGTGTTTTGGATCATTAAGTTAGTGTTTATTTAAGTCACTAGGGTGTTTATTCTCCAGGTCTTGGGCCACGGAGAAATGCCACCCTCTGCAGGAGGGGCTCTCACAGGGGATCTCCGCACATTCTTCACATTCACTCCCCAAAACAAACACCCTACACAAAGATAGCTTTCAATGACCCTGACAGGCTTCAAAGGACACCGCGGAAATCTCCCTGGAAAATAAGGAAGGGCCAATTACTTTAATTTCTTACATACCCTCTCTTCCTACTCCGATGACTATCCCCCCACTCTTCCAGCTCTGCTTAGAATAATTTTGGGCTAGTGGAAGGTCTGTCTCCCTGGGTGCAGAACTTACTTCCTGCTCCCTTGGTGAATCTTGGAAATGTCTGCAGATCTGGCTAGGAGTAGAGTGACCAGTCCTGTAAAAGCCCCTGTGATTACTGCTTGTAAACTCGTTAAAAGGACAATTTTCTGTCACAGTCATAAACTCTTTGTAAAATCCCTGGCACTCGATCCAGAGCGCACATATTCCAGATGTGTTTAATAAGAAATTGCACAATACGCCTGCCTCCGCCACCCTCGGCTCAGTCTGGCTAAACCAGGGAGAAGCAGGAGGAGGCGAGAAAGCTGGATATTGCTTTGAGTTTTCTTGGCAATCATTTTAGAGTGATCATTAGGGGGAACTAACCATATTTTTTTTTCCTGGAGGAAATCTTCGAGGACCAGCAGTTAAGGGACCTCCAATTTACTTTCCCAGCGTCGCAGTTTAACTGAATCAAAAGCCACTTTTCCTTTCTCCTCTACAGATTTCGTAAGGACAGCCAAACGTAATGAACAACGGTTTATAAATAAAGTGTTTTTAGGACAAACCCTTACAGTATTTTGCCCAGTAAAATTTAAAAAAAAAAACATACAATTGTTCGGGTCCCCACTACCTGATCGCTTAGACCTCTTGGCTGAGAACTAAGCTTCCTAAATACTCGGATGCCAAGGGGCTTGGCCGGCGGTTCCCCAGTTTTTGGCTTAGCAGGTAGAGACTCAGGAGCCCCCAAGGCTCACAAGCTGCGGGCAGAGAGATGGGTGCCGCTGGGGATGGTCATCACCAGTCTTGAACTTACTCTTCAGGAAGGACAGCTTGGTCTTGACCCCAAACTGAAGTGCAAACTTCCAAGAAGAGGCAGTGGCACTGGCGCTTACAGGTGAACTCTGAGTTTGCTGAGCAATGACCCTTGCTTGCTACGTCGCTTTCCCCTGCACCCTCAAGACCAGTCGGGCACCTGGCACTGAACTTGCGCGGAGCCGCCTTCCTCTGCTCTGCCACCGCAGCTGCTGCAGCGGCGCCTGCGGCTAATGGGGGTTTCGCTCCTACCGTCTCCCCCGCCTGGAGGTCTTTGGTAAAATCTGCAGGCAGAACTCCAGCTTCGGGATCCACAGGCTTCCGTTCCGTTCAGCGCGTCTCCGGCTGCAGAAAACTGGGGGAGCTCCTCCTGCCACTCTTACACTCCCAAGGCCTCTCTTGCTACTCTGCCCTCTCGCAGCACAGGGGATCGGGGCGCCGCTGCTCTCTGCTACCGACGTCACAGGCACCGCTCCAGGCGCAGGGCCTAGTGGCCTGGCCAGCTGGGCCTCTTGGAGCAGAGGCAGCGAGGCTGACCTCCAAAGGCCAGACAATGGAAGAGGCCGTGGCCTGAGCTTCGCGGGACCACGCAGGTGCCGTCCTCCTGGGCCCCCTGGAGTCACCTCCAGGCCCAAGTCCGGGTTTCCTCTCCAAGTCGAGGAGCTAAGGTCCAGGAGAGGCAAGTGAGCGGCGCGGGACGCGTGACTGCGGGTTTGGCGTAGGCCCTGTGGCCGCGGGATAAATCCGTCCGGGCCACCAGCTGCTCCGCCACTGGCCACTGCAGGTGTGGACGCACTCTGGTTCCCAGACCCGGCGCTTTGCCCCCAGGGCAGCGGGCTCAGGCCTCAGAGCCTGGTCCGGAGGCTGCCTAGGCCCCGCCACCAGTTTCCCGCTGCTCTTCCTGCTTAGATACGGCTGTCTCCTTTGCTTCTTGTAGCCTCGCTTGGCTCTCGACCTGGGCTCTTCACCCGCACCCCGGCGGAGGGGTGCAGTCAGAGAGAGCGCCCTTCCCGGACTTGTTGGTAGAATTTCAACAGTGGAGGAGAGCGGCCCTAGTTTGTAGAGTCTCCGGCAGGACAGGGTGGAAGCTCAGCTTCCTTGGTGGAGCCTGGTGGGAGGTTTTGCCCCAAGGCCATGGCCCTCGAGCGAGCATGGCCTCTTCCTAGGCACCACCCGGGGCCCTAGCAGGTAGGCACCAGTCGATGCCCACTGCGCGCTATGCGCTAGGCTGTCAGTGCGCACGCACATTCTATCCTTTGACGGGATAGGTGGTGTCGAATGAGACGGGTGAGTCAGGGTTAAGGTGAGAGTCGCTGGTGGTTCACGTGCTTTCTCGGCACTACTTCTCCTTTTTCTGAGCCTTTCCCAGGGGCAGAAGACTAAAAACTCTTCTAGACTACCTCCTCCAGCCACCCGAAGCCAGTGGAACCGATATGGGTGCCCATTCGCCTCCGATGGGCCAGTTCGCACTCAGGGCACCCGAGGGCTCAATTTCTTAGCCTGCAGGTATGCTCTGCGACCTTAGGTGGGGACTTCTGAGACCCTTCGAGATCATAGTGACCCCTCCCCCGGTCTGATTGGATCCCATAGCTCCTTCTTGAAGATATTCTGAAGAAATGGGTGAGCCAGCCAGGAACGAAAAGAGTCAAAATCGTGGGCTTATCGTTTCCCAGAAAAAGCCCTGCCCTGGAAAGGCCGTGTTTTTCTCTGTTTTAAACCGAGTGTACACATACAACTTCGTTCCAGCTGATGAAATTGGAAACCCGTTCTCCCACTGAGGATGACAATCAGTGTTTTAGACGCTGTGGTCCTTTCAGACAGTGAGGAACAACACTGCAGTAGCATTTAAAAACAGAGAAAAAGAGACTGCTTGAGGTGCATGGAAGCCGTTCTCTTCTCCAATCTGAGTTTCAGGTTCTTTTCTTTTAACTTGTTAATGGACAACTGAGACCCCAGTTCTCAGTGGGTAGAGCACAATCACCTTAAGGTTTGCGCCTCTATTGCTTTGCTAATGGGCGTCTTTCCTCCACCCCTTTTGAGAGAGTGCTCATTAATTGTTTTCCTTTGCCAGAAGGTTCAAATATTCTTAAAATTACATATCCCCCCTGTGATCAAACAGGAAAATGCAGAAAGAAAAACAAACAAAAAAACCTAAAACCTAAACATTCTTATCTTCGAAAGAGAAAAAGGTTAATTTTAGATTTAACATACACTTAAGCACCTGAAATGGCCACTCAATTGTAATTAAAATACTATTTGATGATATTGGCTCTTCTCCTTTCTTCACTGCCATTAGCGGTTGTCATGAAAATAACAGATAAGTAGACAGAGATTCTGGCCATTTACTTACAATAATAAGGAAGCATTGGAAATGTATGTCAACTTTCTCCATCTGGTCCCCTGTCCCTCTCATCTTCCCTAATTTAGAAGTTTAATCTTTTATGGGACTGACAGAGGCAGATCCAAATAGAAACACTCATGGATTAACACAAACAAATTTATAACAACTTTCTATAAAATTTAATTTAGGATTTAAAATTGATTATGACTTTAAAATGCTATGGCTTATTTATAATAGATACATGTTTTTGGGGGCAGGGTGGCGGCGGTTCAGAATCTGAGCTGATATGCATGTAGGATCTTAAAGGAAAAAACAGTCTGAGACTACATGTTTTTACTGACATAGGCCATTAAATCATTTTATGATTCTTAACATTGAAACATTCTTCAACATTTCATAGTGCTAGTCAGTCAGCATCTCTGATACAAAATCTGCAGGTTCCAGCCAGAGAGTCTGTAAAACCGGCTTTCTAGGTGTTCTTTATATTAAGTATTTTTATAAACTCAACTACTCTCCTTTTCCCCCTTAAGGCATGGCTTTAGCTGCTTTGCAGTGCTTCAGTTCTGAGTTGCCAGTTATCCAAATGATCTAAATACCAGGAAAAGGCAATGGGACTGTGAAAAATAAAAATAACAAACCCAACCCAACCCACATAGCTGTGACATCTTTATTTGGCCTTCACACTGATATTATATTTAAACTGTAAGCATCAGTATGTAATAATGTTCACCTTAACTTTTGCAGCTGTGTGTGTGTGTGGTGTGTGGTAGTGGTGGGGTTGGTGTGGTTGGTGGAGGGGAGCAGAAACTTATAATGCTTGTACAAAAATGCACATTTTGAGCGTGAGGTGGCACAGTCAGCAATGCCTTGCAAAAGGCAATTTTACCTCTAAGTCAAGGAGTAGTTACAAGGAAGAAGCATTAGCTCTGTATTTTTACAGAATGCTGTAAATATGAAAGTAGGTAAAGAGCATAAAAAAATTAAGCTAGATAGAAAGTCAACATGCCTTTGTATCTATGAAGTAAAAAGAACATTTAAACAATTGGAGCCTTGTCTTCAGATATGTGGTGAATATTTTCTATGCGTTGCTGATGTTATATAAACATGCTTCCTCCTAAAGCTGAGTTCTCAATTTTAATTTAAGAATAATATTGCTCAGGGCTCTACCTCTGAGTACAAATAGCTAATCTAAGAAAATCAGTTCTGGGAATCTGGAACCAATGGCTGTTTTCAAAATAAACAGACAAAATCTTCATAAAGAAGGCCAGGAGGATTATTTTTACATACAATATATCCTGATTTCTCACACACACAAAAATCTTTTGTGGAAAAACTAAATTGCAGAATGACAATGCAGGCTTTTACTATATTTCTGGTTTTTTGTTTGTTTATTTGTGTGTGTGTGTGTGTTTTTAAATTAGTCTGATTTAAGGCTTCCAAGCTTAACTTTTCCAGCATTAACATATCTTAGGAGCACATCTGTATGCTTTTCCTCTTTCCCCCTAATTTTTTGATTTTCTAGAGAGGGAAAGATATAGGAAAAAGAAAAGTAGAACAAAATATAATATAAGATAAAATATATAATATAATTTAATTATATATAATTAAATTATATAATATAATATAATTTATGATTTGTATTATAGCATTTAATAAGTAGCAGTTAAACAGTATACATACAACAAAGAACACCAGTCTGCTAACCTTTCTGCTTTGGTCAAGTAAGGGCAAGAAGTAACTTTTAAAAAATTTCCTCTGAAATAAGTTAGAAATGAAATGAATGGGGGAAATTTTGAAACTGTTTGGATTTTTTAATACAGTGCCAAACATAGTTGTTCAAATTTGACTTAGAGAAGAATTCTGGGGGAGAGGAAACATCAGTTTACAGAAATTTCTTAGAAACTCGTGTTACGGTAGAGATTTTCCTTTTACTGGATCAAGCTTTACTTCACTGACACCCAGGCAGGAAGGAGATATTGGATCTACCTAAATTCAGAGGCCACACCTGGGGTCCTTTCAGTAGGCAGAACCAGGTAACTGAAAGATGCCCCATTTTGCCCTGGTTCCCCATGTTCCAAGTCCCGCTAAAGTGGGAACCCCACAAACTAAGAAATTGCGAAGTGGAGCAGGATGTAAAGATGCTCCATCCTTTGGGTACTTTGGTGTGAATGTGTGTACTGGGTTTTCTGAAAATATAGTTTTAGTTCCCCTGCGGGAGAAGAAAGAGTTAATTTGTTTTCTGACAGGTTTCACACTGTGGGCAGGTCTGCCAAAAAGAAGGGGAAACAGAGAACAGCCCTATGTTTAATTTTACCTGTTTTCCCATGAGCGATCACCTGCTGCAGGGGTCATGAATAGCAGGTAGCTCTCTCTCTCCAGGGTTCTGAGAGCTTCGTTTGTTTGGTGACAGCTGAGTGACAAGGCCTGAAACCCGAACCCATCGCCCGGCCTGATGGGGGGATAAAAACCCTGGATGTTCCCTCAAACATTTCAGGAAATGAAAGTTGTAACGCGATCCCTCCTGCGCCCACATCTCCCCCAGCAAACACAAAAGCTCAAAGGAGCCTTCTCGGATTGAATTCGGCCTGGAGTTGATGGAGGGAAAGCGGAGCCTAGCGCGGGGTGGGGGAGAGGAGAAGAGAGAGGGCTAGGGATGCGGCTGGCAGGCTTTCTAAGCCAGGGAAAGAGGAAGGAGAGCAGAGGCGAGGCGAACGAGAGATTGCCGGGCGCGAGAGGCCCAGGCAGCGCTCTGGGCCGGCTTCCACGTCGCGTCCCAAGCGCTCTGAGCCTCCATACAGCGGGGCGGGCTGCCGCCGCCATGGTTACATCTGTCCTTAGGGTCAACCCGGAGTGGGAAGGAAAACCCCGGGTTAGGCCCAGCACAGAGCCCTGCGGGGTAGCGCGGCCTCTGCATGTGGGCCTAGAGTCCCTCGCCGGCCGCCAAGCGGGCTGGGCCCAAATTTTGCGTCCACGCTGGCCTGGGTGGAGGCTCTGGGACCCTGCGCTAGCTCTTGGGCAGAAGCGTCCTTTCCGCCCCCGTCCCGGGCGGGCACCGGGTGAGCTGCCGGGATTCGGAGGCCGAGCGGCGACGAAGCGCGGGCCTCACTCAGCGCCCTAGCGCTCGGCCGCCCCCATCAGTCAGCAGTATCCATCTGCCTCCGGGCCTCCCCTGCACTGGCAGTGGAAGCTCCCGGCTGGCGGCTGGGAGATGGCGTGGGGATGATGACAATGGGAGAAAGAGCTGAGAAGTTCACGCTCCCACCCCCACGCGCCCAGTCATCCCTGGGTTATACTCTCCTGTCAATCACCGCGCCCTGTGCGGGTGCGACCTCAGAGTTGGTAGGAGGAAGTAAAGGCAAGGCCCCTCAAATGAATTTTTCTCCTTAACCCAGACAGCTGCGACTGCTTTGTTCTCTTACAGAATTTTCTTTTTTCTTTCTCCATGAATTCAGGACTTTTTCCCAGACAGCATAATCAGTCCCTGTTTCTCCAACCTTCGTGGGGACTAGGTAGGTGATTTTTTTTTTCTTTTTAAATGTAGAAACACGTTACAGTGAGAGAACTGACTTGGGAAGCAGAATGATGCATTGTTACAGATCCATCACTTGCACACACTTGCAAATTGTGTGACTTTGGGCAAGTTACCTAACTCCTCTGAGCCTCCTCAGGAAAAATAAGAACTATGATACACAGCAGGGGTACTGTGACCCTTAAATGGGCTGAAGTATTAAATATAAAGTGCTTGGCACAAAAGACATTTAATGAATAGTAGCTATAATTATAACATGCTTGAAGCCTCCTTAGACTTTCACAAAGCTGCCTGGGAAAATTCCCATGATGCTAGAATTTCCAGTGAGGGCAGATTATGGCAATTTCCTCCTTTTGTCTGAAACACTAAAAGAAGCCCAGGTTCTTCATTCAGATAGAGACCTAAGGTCTTCTTAACCTTTGGGGGTAGCCAAAGCTAAACATTTCTTGAAGCTCTGAGTCTAGAATATATATAGAAGCTTAACTCCGGTAATTAAATTATGGAATGATATTTAAATCCACAGTGATTGGATTTTGTCATCTCTGTTGTTTTTCATGATTTCAACGCTTAGGTTGATGCCATCATATATGGTAGAATTCCACTGATGAAAAATAAAACCCACTTAAATGTGCCTGAAGATGACAAATTACTTAGGAGGGAACTAAAGCATTCAGCTGAGTAGGAAATTTAAGGCCCCACCTAAATGTGTCAACATAAGTGTAGAATAAGAACCTACTTTGAAGATTTAATGCCCTGCTGATTTTAACACAGTGCTGGATATAATAGCACCTGATAAATATTTTTTGAGTAAATGAATGGGCTGCTGAAATGACAGAGAGTCTTTAGATAGAACACAATTCCCAGAGTTGGAGTTTTACAGGACCCTCTTGGGTACATTTCTTCTCTTGTGACACTCTGTAATGATCACCAGGGATGAATAGCTCATTTTGACATATTGCACATCCTTCTCTGATTTCAAGGACTTTCTCATTAAAGTATTATTAAAAGCAATAGCTGAAACTTGCTTGGGTGAATGTGAGAGATAGAGAGAGAGACAGAGAGACAGAGAGACAGACAGAGACAGAGACAGAGACAGAAAGACAGACAGAAAATGAACTTCTGGAATTATGTTGGGACTCTTTCCCCTTAGTCTGACCCAGTGGTAGAACCAAAGAACTACTGGTAGGAGGAACAACCCCAGGAAAGATAAATATAAACCTAGAGAGTAGGTGGAGCTGCGTGTGGGAGGTGTCTTTAAGGATGGGTTTTCATGCCCTGCAATCCCTTCACAATGATTTCACTCTCATTACTGGAAGAAGCATTATGTGTTTAGTTCTTTAACACTGTTTTTCTCCTGTATCTTCATTTTCTTCAAAGTTATCCTAACCAACTAAAAACTACATGTTTACATTTTTAGTTTAGGGGATTGATCAATTTGTCATCAATCACCATATAGACTCAGGACGACTTTAACACTTTTTTTTGTTTAAAATTTTATATTAATTTCACAATTTTTCTTGAGGCAAGATAGAGGGAGCAGATGCATGTTTAGAAATTTACCCCATGCCTGCAGAATTGCACTTGTCCACATAAATGCTTATTTTTGGCAAATATGTGTTTTAACATTACTTTTATTTGAAAAGCAAAGATTTGAATGTAAGCAGTAGGCAGATGGAAATGGATAGACAAAGTGAGAGTTCAGGCCCATCACTTTTAAGAATGTGTCCTATAATCAGAGAAACATTTGGTAAGAAATATGCCTATACCACCGCTAAATCATTTGTATATTGTGAAATGATTTGCATAGTGCCAGGGCCAGGAGTTCTCAGAATTATGCTTTCTGACATTGTTTTTAACATGACTGAAATGAAAAAAATGTATAGTATTTTTTTCTTTCTAATTGTTCCAGCACCCACATGTTTAGAAACACAAAAAACACAAAAAATATGTCCATGTGCACACTCAAAAAAAATAAATAAATAAAGAGAAATAAGAAAGAGCATTTTATGCTGAGGAATAAGTTAATTTAAATTAGATTAAACTTCGCAGAGGGTGCTTCCAGGAGGTTTGGGTAGATTCCAAGCTTTAGCATATCATTCAAGAAATGAGAAGCCTTGGGGCATTCCAAAAGGCATGTCCGCTCTAAATCAGCTTTAGTTCATTTCAAATAAAAAAATATATGACTGAACTTGAGGGCTGGATAAAGAGGGTAGTCTTTTTTCTACACTGCTGATGTAGCATAGTGAAATAAAGTAAGTGTGGAAATCCGGGCCCCTCAATTTTAGAGTTTTTCTAAAGAATTTATATATAAGTGCTGAATCAGTAGTTCCTGTTCAATCACTTAACCTCCAGGAAACTGAAGGCTTATTTATCAATATGCTCAGAAGTATAATAACATTCTACTGGAAATTAGTTATAACTAAAATGGATTGGCCCTCCTGGAGTGCTTAGAAGATAACATACTAGATGTTTTCAGTATATTTCATGATGAATGACATTTTATGATTTTAATTATACATCAATCTCAGATAGCTGACTGGTCCTTAAATTGTTAAAAGCATTTTTTTCTTTTGATTAAGGACAAAAAAATAAATAAGTCAATTTCTTATAAAATTTAAAGATTTCAACATTAGTTAGCTGAGCTAAACAAGGAATAAAAGGACATACAAGCTTTATTTTTCAAAGTTCAAGTTTCTAGCATTATATGGTGGCAAATTACTGCAAAATCATGCACATGACAAATTTTATAATTTTTCACCACCCCCACTCTCTTTAAAACTACATCATGCAAGACTTGAAATTGAGTAATTACCTGAAATAGATGCATAAAGTACAGTAAAACAAAAGTACCAAATTTTTGTGAAGATATGAGCAAAACTCACAAACAAGACTCCAGATTGATTCTGATCTTTTATTACACTTCTTATGAACAACATAAATGAATAAGAAAGACCTATTTTCTTTGTTGCATACTTCCCTTGAGAAGTGTACCAGAGGAAGTATGGTAATGAGGATTAGGAGAGTCAAATACTGCTAGCCACTGGGTATACTGTGGATTGTATTACCTGCAGGAGTGGAGGCAAAATACCCATAAAATAGCCTTTCAGATTCAGTTTGTCTCAAGTTACGTTGTGAAATTCAGTGGTTTGGTACAGTTGTATTCCCATTGGCTCTCTAGAATCAAACAAAGTTGGGGTGGGCCGACCCTTGTGCAGAAAGATGTGCAGGTGGTACCAGAGGTTTTGGGGTTTGTGGTTTCCTATGGGAAATTCTTTTGGTGATTGCAACCCCTCCTGGGTAGAGTGGGTAAGAGGCAGAAGGTCCAGAGCCTGATCTATAGCTTCTTCTTGGTTTACAAGCCAGTCTATATTGTGAAGACTAGTTTGATGCAGACTATTATTTGTAATTCCAACATTGACTTTCGTTGACCAAGCACCAACTGGTTAAAAGCCGAAATCATATCTTTCATCTATTAAGAGAAGAGAGTTCTAACATGCCATATTTCTTAGCTGAGAAATAAAACCTCAAGTCCTGACCACATAATTCACCTTAACATTCTTTAGTTCTCTTGGAAGTGGTATCAACAATCCTGATATGCTGGCTGAAATTCAGGTTTAAGACCTCCCGCATGTTCATTTATGTGCTAGCCATAACTGAAAGTGGTATTTATTCTTCATCTCTTTTACTAGACTTTAGTGTGGTGTTTTTCTGTGGATGGTTATTAAGCAGATGGCCGAGGAAGTTTTGAAGACTTTCTGTTAAATATATTTTAATTGATTTAACCTCTTAAGACTGAACAAAAAATTATAATATCTACAAATACTTTTTATGGGGGAAAATATAAACATTTCTAAATTTTAGTAAATTATCGAGACTATTATACTAATGGCTATACACATACTGTATCTATTTGGCTTACCAGATTGGTAAATATTTTAGTAAGAAAAAAATCAATAGTAGGTTTTATAGGAATCAATGGATTATTAGGTTGAATGAAGCACCATCTTAGATGAAGTGCATTCATGGCTCAGCTCAATGTCAACAAAGGTCTTATGTTGGACCAACTATTTTAGAGATAATAAGCAAGACCAGCAGTGAATTTCTAATATCCATAGTTTTTGGTAACATATGAGAAATGAGAGATTCCTGTAACTTATTTATTTTCTTGGCAATTTGGTGTACCTAGTCATTTCTTAAAACCTGTTTCCTTCTTTCTCTCTCTTTTTTTTTCTGTCTTTCTGTATCACATGCTCTCATTGCCATTCCAGGTAATTGTCTCCACAAGTGGAAGTAAACACTATCTTTATTGAATGATTGATTTATTCATCAACAGTGGGTAATTAATTAAGGCTAGTGGGAGGAGACATTAGAGTTGGTAATGAAGGTGGATTAAAAGGGATAAGAGAAAATATTTTCTCTCCTTTTCTGATAAGGTTGTGCTTCTAATTAGCCAAAAATTTGAAAAAAAAAAAAGGAAAAATGTAATGCTAGCAGGAACTAGATGATCGAGCCAACTTTTCTGCCATTGTGCTTCCTGGTTAAGCCAATTGCTTTGCATATAGGAAGCAGACATGTCAGCACAACAATCTCTGCTTAACTTCTGGCTCCTTTGGCTTTCACCAGAAATGAATCCAAATAGTTAGATATGCTATCAGTGCTACAATTAAAGTAGACATTTTGCCTAGAATGAAATTTCAGAAAAAGTGAAATTCGTGGTGATGTATGTACAAGTAATGATAATAAAAGTGATGTTTAAAACAATAAACAAAAATGTCTTTGTTTATGATGGATGCAAGAGAAAGTGGTGGCGGAATGTTCCTTTAGCTTTTATAGGAACATTTTTCTGCCTTGAGAATTTGGGGATAGTTCGAAAACCACCATAGAGAAAGCCTCTCTCCTCCTGGTAGAATGATTTAAAGTGGCTATCTCAGAAAGAATCTGTCCATGGCCACTACTAGCTAATTCATAGAATTGAGGTCATATTTATTTTAAAGAGTTGACTGGTTAAATATTAAAAAAGCTCTCATTTCTAACAATTAGTGGAGAATCATGGTTAAAAATGTTATTTATGAGCAAACAACAAAATGGTTCTTGGGTCAAATGTAGCATTAATAGTGGGAATTTGGCCATAGACTCTAGATGCAACCGTATATGGATAGCCTTATCTCACTGTCCAATCTTTCCTGATAAGATTGTGCTGGTGAAAACTGAGAACTCTTCAGGTAGCTGAAATGACTGGCCTTGAGACAGACTGTCCCTGAGAAATAGGAAGCATAATCACACAGAAAAGCATCATGGTAGCATCACATGTTTTATAAAAAAAGTAGAGACTGCTTTAATTGAATTGCATGTAATATTTATTATCGCTTATGTTTAGGTGGATAAATATTTTTATTGTAAAAAGTTTTTAAAGAGTGTCTTTGTTTTTAGAATGTAACTCTAGACCTTTGCTAGGCATGGTTTTCATTAAAAAACTCAAAACAAAATGCTGCCCGAGCATCCAGGAAGGTGTTAACCATAGTAAATATTCATGAGGTAATGAGGGAAAGATTGTTATCTAACTAGATTTGGTGAATTTATTGGTGTTTAATTGCGTTTTAAACCAGGAAAAACAAATCTAATATAAACAGCGCTATCTTTTTAGAACAATTATAGTCATATTGGTTAACAAGTATAAGCATGTGTATGAGCTACGGTCACACTTTTTAAACCACATTCTTCCAAGTGCCTAAGGTTATGCCTACATAAAACTAGCACCACAATTTTATACATATAAAAAAAAACCAACTACTCCAAAGCCAGTGAAACTAATCATTTGGCAGCCCAGAGAGCAAAATACCTATTGGACTGAATGATCCAATTTTATAAATAGTTTGTAAATTTAAATTACCAGTTTCATCACCCTCTTCTCCCACCCCTTAGTAAACTCTAGGTCTGTTAAGGTATATTAAAGCTTTTAGGCTGCCAAGGTTTCATTTCTATATTTTTATATTTTTAAATTTCTTTCTATATTTTAAATCAGAACCATATTTTCATCAGAGATCTGCCAAGGAGTACACTAGCAGCCTGAAAGCCTTACTGTGCCCAGCATGTTGGCAAAATCAATTTATCGCAGTGTAACTTGTACATAATAAATAATTTTCTTTACTAAAATTGTCAAACCTATTGATTGTCATCTTGTTAAGAGTTCAGGATGGCTAGAAAATTTTTTGAAGTTCTAGATAACTTGTGAGAACAAGCTATAACTTATTGAATAATTATTATTTTTAAGGCTCTTGGCAGAAGTGTTTAAAGCTTTACCATCACCTTTGATACTCACTCAAAACACCTCAATATTTATCTTTTAAAAAGACTTTCTGGTATTATTTCTAGAAACAATAATTATGCTCTCAATAAACCCCTTCTAGTCTTATTCAGGAGGGGGTTAGAAAGGCAAGTATAAGCTTTGGTTCAGCATGTTAATTAAACATCAAAGGGTCTAGAACTGGGACTAAAATCCCAATGATATCTCATGGATTCTCAAATTGTCCACTTTTCAGATGGGATCAGCATCCAGTGATTTGGAGACTGTTTTTGTCAACTTCAGAAGGTGGCATTATAGTTCCTTTATGTTTATTCCTCCCCTCCACAAGAACACCTTGACCCCACTGGTTCATCAACAATCTAGACATATAGTTTCCTGAGTATTTGATACATGTCATTGGAGGGCTTTCAAGTGTCGATGTCCTGATCATAGAGGCTGCTTGTTCTTTGTTTAAGGTTCAGGTAAGAGATTCATTATCAGATTCCAACCACATGCAAGATCCTGGGAGAGTCTCATCAGTCTATATTTTTACAGAGTCTTATTTTTGAACATTTGAACATTCCTCTGCTCCTGTTTTCTGCTGAATCTAATTTCCTTCTGTGTTCTTTTTTCTATTCTTCATAATACTAAGTTTTATAGCATGGATGGCATCTGAGGGAAGATAAATAGAGGAAGACGATGGACATCTATCGTATGAAAGGGTGTGTTTTATTCATCTTGGTATGACCAGTGCCCAGCTCATTGCCAAAAACCTATATGGTGCTTAATAAGTGCTTTTTGAATAGATGAAAAGATGATGTTCAAAAATGTAATGAACAGTGAGTGATAAGAACCTTTCTCCTTTTATTGAATACAACACAAGAGGGAAAAGATAGGCCTTCCTGGGAGAGATTGAGGTGAGACTATAGGGAAAAATCATGTGACTCTAAGGAGTCTGGGAGAATTTAAAGAATGGGAGGTAGTTATTTTTGGAAAGTTGTCTTACCCAGAGTCAAAGGTCTTAGTCAGTGTTTCTGTACTGATGTGTCACAAGTGTAGTCTGTAGACCACTTGCATCAAAATCCACTGGTACGCTTACTTGCATTTTAAACACATACCACAAATGATTCTTCCACAAACTAAAATTTGAGAAAAACTGTTCCAATGAATATTCCCATGATATAGCACGTCATCGTTATCCGTCGCCTGGATTCCTGCAGCAGTGCATGTAGTTTCCCCTGCTACACTCGCCCTCTCCAGTGTATTCTCTGAACAGCAGCAGCCAGAATGAGCTTTGGATCATATCGTTTCTCTGCTTTAAGTCCTTCAATGACTTCCTGTTACACTTAGAATTAAGCCTAAACTTCTTCCTGTGGTATAGAAGGTCCTGTATGAACTTGTAAAAATTGATTTCACACTCCTTTTCAGTCATCATACTTCAGTCCTGTGCGCTCTTAGTGCTTCAAACAAGCCAAAGTCATTCACTCTTCCAAGACTTTATGGATACCATTTCCTCTGACCTTAAAGATCATCTCTCTTTCACCTAATCCTCCCTGCCACTTGAGTGTTACCCTCTCAAAGAGGCCTCTCCTCCAAGGCCTGAGTATGGCAGCACAGAGTTAAGGTGTGTATAGCTGCAAATGTAAGAAAACCACAACTCGAACTGGCTAAAACAGGAGGGCAGGCGCCAGACAGGACCCTCTAGGCAGTCTGCTCACAGGCGTCCTCCTAGCTAGACCATCTACTGTGTGTTCATGTCATCCGTGGTTTGGTTGCAAGGTGGTTGCACCAATGCTAGGCATCTCATCTAGTCACAGCTGTATCCAGAAAGACAAGAGAAACTTTGTCCTCCTGGAGCTCTCAGGACGAAGAAAGCCTGTTTTAGAAGCCCCATCCCCAACAATTTTTTCTTTGTTTCATTGGCCAGAATTGGTCATGTGCTAATTTATAAGCTAATCACTAGTGGGGCGAGTAGGGTTATTGTGATCAGGCTTGACCAGGGATTCTTATTCAGTTTTGTACCGAGCGTGCCTTGGGCAGTTTTGTAAAACCTACAGACCCTTCAGAATAATGTTTAAATGTACAACATCGACATCAACTATAAAGAATTATACTTAACAAAATTACTAAATTTGTGATCTCATAATAGATATTTTTATTCATCACTATTAAATCTTAATAATAATAATAATTGGTCTAATAATAACAAGTGTAATTTTTAAAGTAATGACTAGTATAAGTGACATTTTGAGAGATATGTAACTGTAATGTGACTTGAAAATATCTGTGATTTCTATTGGTGACAAAGTCACAGGTACTATAAATATTATTTGGTTTGCTGCCTACAATGATAACTGAAGGAGATGCTAAATTTTATTTAGAGGTTAATTAAAATATAGGTGTGATTTTTTTTCCATCTAATGCATGGACACCTTGAATCTAATCCAAGGTTAAGAACCCCTGGTCTAGACTAATCATTCAAAAATTAAATAATATAATAAAGAAGTTAAAGTGTAAGCATCGAGCCTAGTACACGGTAGGTTCAAGAAATGATAAGATAAAACACAAACATACACAGAAGCCTTGGGAATCCAAAACCCAAAATAATGTAATTTAAATCAACTCATTTTTATCCTGATCAACTAGGAATGGGGTATCAGTGCAATGTATTAACATGCTTCTCCAAAACAATTGCACGTATAAATTCCAAGGCAGTTAGAAGAATGGCAAATGAGTAAAACTAACTTGGTGTGTGGGTTAGAACCATATCAAGAAATATTCAAAATCACACCAAGCTTATTAAGGTTAGTAGTCAGTTAGTAGTCAGAGAATTTGTCCCATAATGCCATGATTTGGCATCACCATTCACTATGATTGATGTACCTGGACTATAGCTCAATATACATCATGTTGCTGATACTGGATAAACCTGAATCAAGACTTGGCTCTGCATTCTGTCTGGTGTGGTCACCTTGGCTCAAGGCTAGGTGGTTCTGGCTCGCACCAGTCATGGTTCTTCATTAAATTCTAGTTACTCACCCTCCTTCCTTGAGAAGGATGTAATTTTATGACCATTAAGATATCACATTTTGGTCAGGAAGATAAAAGGTCATCTTGACCCACAAGATGGATTGGGGGAGGCAAAGCTTTTGCTTTATCTATGTGTTTTTTTGGGTATGGAAAGAGAAACTTCAAGAGATGACTGCTTTTTAATGACCATTCTTATATAGTCTCTCCAGGACAGGGAGTAACTCCATATATTCCAGAGTGTTATTTTATTTGCAGAATTATCCTGGTTTAGTCCTTCAGAGGCATAGTCTCTTATAGGTTAAGCACCTGGGTTTTGAAATCAGATCTTAAGTTCAAATTCTGACTCTGCCATGTACTGTCTGTGTGACTCTGAGCAAATAACTTAATGATTAACAACAACAACAACAACAAAACAACAATAATTAGTAGTAGTAGTTGTTGTCATAGCAGCAGTAGTAGTAATAGTAATTACATATTTAGGACTTACTTTTACCAGCTAAGTACTTTGTATAGACTCTTTTCACAAGTCAAAGAAATCATTTATACTTTTATTCTCACTTTACAGATGAGGAGATGAGGCTAAATTAGGTTATATAACTTGTCTCTAAACTTCATTTTCCTTTCCTACAGAGTGTAGATAATTGTGCTACCTGCTTCATAGAACTGCTGTAAAGATTAAATTGCTGTTTGTTGCAGGTTTTTTAGTGTATGACATAAGAGCTCAGTAAGTGGCAGTGTTAGCTACTGTTAGTATACCTGATCTTATACAGCTAATAAGACTTTGTTGTACTTCTACTTATTTTACTAAGATCAGAGAGTGATTGATTTTTCTTGTTTAGGAAGAGATGATATGGACTAATAATAATAATTAGTGTATGTGACTCAAGGACAAATAAATTCTAAGTATAGTCCGTGATCACGATGATTCTATTCCTTTTGCAAAACAGTTCCTGGGCTTTTATAAACATGATTTGTAAGCACTATTGTCATAGTAAGAGAATCTTTAATAAAGAATGCCTTTTATTTTTCTCTGCTGATTCATTCTTGTTCAAAATGATTTTGGCTTGCTTTTTAAATATGCACAGTTATATGTGGTTCCTTAATCCTATTCCAAATATTGCCAAATTAGGAAAGAGATGATAGAAATATCAGATGCCAAATTATCGTAGACAGGGTGGCTTCAACAACAAGCGATTATTTCTCACAGTTCTGGAGGTTGGAAGTCTGAGATTAGGGTGCCAGCACGATCGGGTTCTTGGTGAGTGTCCTTTTCCTGGTTTACAGAGGGCTGTCTTCTTGTTGTGTTTTCACATGGCAGAAAGAGCAGAGAGCTAATTTGTTGGCCTCTTCTTATAAGGGCACTTAACCCCATTCATGAGAGCTCTACTCTCACGACCTAATCACCTCACAAAGATCACATCACCAAATACCATTATACTGGGGATTAGATTTAAAAATATTAAAATGGGGGAGGGGACACAAATATTCCGTTATAACATCCACAAAAGCTATATTTTCAGTGTGGAACTTCTCCATTCTTGAATTACTTTATCCACCTCCCCCCCTCAAAAAAAGACATAAATTGACTAGTTGCTTATATCCAATGTCAAAACCTCACTCAAGAAGACACTTGGAGAGAAATTCGTGGTCTTCTACTAAGAAGGCATCTGTCTACTATTTACTGAGTGAAATGAGCTAATTTTTTGTGAACAAAGATTTCGTTGACCTGCAGGAAAGCCTTTTGTAGCCTTGGATGTGAGTGCCACCTGCTGGATGCTGTTCATAAACACCTTCCTGTCCCTCAACCCAAGAATGGTGATTCATCGCAGTTCTAAATGGGAAAGTGCCCAAGTAACACCCTTTTGATTTTGTCACAAGAATGGCTGTAATGCTTATCGAGTAATGTGATCTATGGGTAAGCATTGAGGTTTATGAGAAAAACATACTCAGGAGACAAACTCAATGCAAAAATATTCCACTGAGCTATTGTTGATAAGCTTGTTTGTGCCAAAAACAGAGTAAATAGTCCTCTTTTATATTATGAGCTCACTGAGTTTTACACATTGGTGACATAGGTAGTTGTGGGTGGCTTCTTACCTTAAGGTAATTGCACCTATATTTTGCAGAAGGGTAGGAAATTAGGGACCCATTGGCTATGATCATGTGTTGGTTTCAATGACAAATATATAATTGCATCCTAGAATTTTGGTTTTGCCATCATAGTCCATGTTTGGGGTCTAGAAGAGAAATGTCCCTTTGCATCACTTTCCTCTAGTGGACTCTGTAAAGATAACTTTACCTGTGACTTATGGGGTAATTCAGCAAAGCGGCACTTACAGGAGCATTGGAACAATAGTAGAATAGCTTTTTAGGAAATAAATACATATTTTAGGAAATAAATACATATCCTAGTCTATTAAGAACTTCATGAAGTTTCTGCCAGATGGGTCCTTGGGAAGGACATGAAAATTGCAGAGCGTTGGTTGTGTGTTAGCTACCTGGGAGAGGTAGAGGGAAGGGGCCCCTGGAAAAGGGGCAGTCATTTAGCCCTCTCCTTGGGTCATTTTAATCACTTCTGCAGAAAAATTAAAGTTCCAGGAGTTGTTCCCTGGGTTATCACTGACCCTAGGATTGTCTTTAGTATATTTATAGAAGCTGGTGACATGTATTTCTCTGGCTCCCTTTTCCTAGCATTGAAAACATCATGTATAATTCACAAAAGAGTCTGTTAGGCTAAAGCAAAAATTCTCTTTCTTTGTTCCAAGGTCAGTTAATGGCTTTTTGTGGCTAAATTTCTAAACCTACAAAATAGGATTCAGATTTGGAAAAGGCTCAAGCTAGATAGAACTTTCTGTTTTTATTTCTGGTTATGTCCAGCTCAGGACTCTGATATACAAGGTGGTTGGAATTCAGTATTTTATGGGTAATGACTAGTGTTTGGTGAGATTTCACAGATTTCTAGTTGACAAAAATCTATATTGTGTGAGGTCATATGACATTTGGCACTCTTGTATTTACCAACATGAATGCCAAGTTAGAGTACAGAATGGAGATGTCACTGCTTATACAATGGCAAAGTCGGCTTATGAGATTGAGGTGCTCTGTCCTTGCTAACGATTATACATTCAGATTTTTGGCTTCTCTTTACATTTATTTCCTGATTTAACTGTTCTTCACTGAAAGTAAATCCCCACTTATTACTTGTTCCTTGGATCTCTCATGATGCTATGTGGTTCTATGTTTCCTGCACTTCTGGTCTGTGGAAACATTTGTCAATTCTTGGGTTTGCTTTCTCCAGCTCTTCTACCCTGTGGTACCCAACCCCCAGCAATTTTTTCTTTGCTGTGACTTTCAAATTATTTTAGGTGTTGTTATAGCTGGTCAAGTAGTGGTATCATGTGGATTTGTATCATATCTGTAGGATCTTCTTGATTTTACATTGAATAAATTTTAATGAAAACCTCTGCTTTTTCATTGTTGGGTTCTCAAAAAATGTTACTGGGCAGAAATTTGGTTCTGGAAATCACAGAGTTACATAGTCATATTCTACAGAAGTCATCGAGTTTTGCAAAAGAGTTTTAAACAAGATGGGAATGGAAGTGCAAATCTCAGTGGGTTCTTAGTGTTTCATCACAAAGTTTTGTGGTGGGACCAAGATGAAACCACAAGCTTTGCTGTTGGCCAGACTAGTACTGGAAGAATGATTGATTTTAAGGTTAGCCAAGGTCAGGCGGAAACTTGGCTTGTTTTATTCATATGTTCAAACCCCAGACCTACTGGGTTTTGCATAGGTTGGGGTTTCCAAAACAGAAAGAGTTTTGGGGCCCAGCCCAAGGCTGAGGCCTAAAGACTAAGGGTAAGAGAAAGTCATTCCGTCTTGGTTTACATTTCAGCAACACCAAGGTGAGGGATTTTATCTCCAGTTAAAGTATGAAACTTATTTACTTAAACTTTTCTTTGGAAATTTAGAAAACCAAAGCATGTCTTTTCTCCCTGTTTCTCTACCTCATAGGAGACCAGTCTTCTAGAGTCTCCAGACATTTCCACAGGCCACTGGAAGATTTATTTCTTGAAAAATTTTATGGCTGCATTTACCAGCCTTCGTAGACTTTATTCAGTTTATTCAGCTCACCATTTGGGTAAATCTCTAGTGTAATGGTAACCAGATTACCTCGTCTAAAAGAAATGGGAGAAAATCACATTGAGAATAAGAATTGAAGAAAATAAAGTCAAGTTTAGAGCCTAAGATCTGTCTCTCGGTGGAGTAAGTGAAATGAGACACACATGAAAGACTCACTCCCTTGTCAACTTGTGGGTAGGCTTAAGTTCTGACTAGAGCATCATCAGTTGGTATGAGGTTAGGAATGCCTCTAGCTATGCCAGGAGTAAGTCTTCTAGGAGGTGGCAAAATGCATCAAGTCAGTCAGGTATGCTTTCAGCCACAAATTACAGATAACCCTTTCACTCAGGTTTAAACCTTACAGCGTGTTGTTATTATTTTTATTTTCATTTTTGGCAAGAATTCCAAGTCTGGCAAGGTGGCTCACTGCTGCCATCAGGAACACAGCCCTTTTCCCCTTCTTTCACTCCCTGGCTATCTTTATTCTGGTAACCTAAGGATCTCAAAATGGCTACTATGGTTCCAGACCTCATGTCTGCATTCCAGACAGGAAGAAGAGAAAAGGAGCTAAAAGTCAAAGGGCAAATGCTTAAGGGAAAAATGGTGAAAAAGCCCATTTTAGGAGGAAAACAAGAGCTTAATTTTGAAGACTCACCCAACAGATTTTCATATGTGTTATAATAGCTAGAACCACTATGACTCATGCCATCTCAGTAGAAAGTGACTAGGGCTAGGTGGAAATATTGGTTGGGTCATTCAGTCAACAATATCTTCCTCAAATAGCTCATGATAGGTGGTCAACAATATGAGGATACCTTGGAATCACACAAAAGAGCTGGTTTGAAGTGTATTGCTAAGGCAGGTCTCACCTACAAATCAGACCCATGGAATAACATCCAGCAGAGAGCATTCCAGCTAAACTTTGGAGGACTCTCGAAGAGAAGGTGCTCCATGAAAGTTCATGAATCCAGGGGAATTGGTATCAAATTATCACAAAGTGATTGTGTAAATTAGAATAATTTGACTTGAAGTGATTAAAATGTATTGTTATGAGCTATTGTTGACCATTAGAATTAGCGAATCAGCTAAACCCCACACCTTTCAGGCTCTTAAGGAAACATATCCTCCCTTCTTCCTTCCTTCCTTCCTTCCTTCTTTCCTTTCTTCCTTCCTTCCCTTTTCCCTCCTTCCCTTCCTCCTTCCTTCCTTCTTTTCCCACTTTCTCCTGCCCTCCCTTTCTCTCTCTCTTCCTTCTGTTCTTTCCTTCCATTCATCCTTTTAAGTTTTTAATCATGAAAAATCCGAGCATACAGAAAAAGAGAAAGAATATCCATTGCTCACCATTAAGTTTCAATAAATTATACATATTTTGCCTTATCTTTCATATATATACAAAGTCGTATAAACACACATGTATATAAATGTATATGTATATGTGTATGTGTGTATTTATGTGTACATACAGTACACGTATATACACACATCTATATACTGTCTATCTATCTTTGAGCTATTAAATAGGTTGCAGACTCTTAGCCTCTAAATATTTGAACATACATCTCTTACAGAGACATTTCTGTCTGGATGTGTAATTGCAGCACAGATCTGTGGTAAAAAGACTGAAATAAAGAAATATGATTTATAAAGAAAGTGAGACAAGAGTCATCTATGAAGCAAGTATACACAGAACACGGAGTGTCTGTCTGCTCAGGTTCATCCTTAAAGATGATGCTACACTAGTAATTACCTGCAAACATATGCTTTCTGTATATAAAACACATGAGAGAAAGACATGACTCAGAAAACATATATTTAATTTTCTAAATAGTAATTTTTCTAACTGTATCCTAACTTTGGGGGGGGGAGCCAGAAAATGAAACATTTTCAAGTTCTTTTACTACAATTTTCTTTTCAGTTATGAAAAAAAATTTAGAGAAAAGTTATTAAATACGCATGTATGTGCCACCTAGAATTAAAAATGACAATTTAGGGGGTAACTCTGCATTTTCAAAAGAGAACAGCAAATCTTAATCTTTGAGTGCAAATGTTAGAGGGAAAGAAAGAAAGATGTAAGTAAGATATTACAGAAAATGGTTGTTTTGGGAATTAAAACAAGTGGAGAGAGACAAGTTAGTTTGATTTGTGGAGACTTTAAAAGCCTCAGGATGAAGTTACATAAAAAGGGTAAGACAAAGCAAGATAAATTGGCCCCAGGCTCTTTCACACCTACCTCATGGAGTGATCTGCCATTTTTTCTGCCGTAGGTGTCAAAGTTCCTGACGCATTGTTCAGCAAAGCCCAGTCCTCGCTGCCAGCTGGTGTTGGTGGCCAGTCCCAGGCATCCCCGGAGACTAGGGATGTGCTGCACCCACATTGCCCCTTTCGGGGACATAGCCGTTCCTTCCTCCTCCGTGAGAAGAACAGCTGCGGGAGCCAACCTGCACCAGCGGCGCCGGGCCTGTAGCTTCCAGCCAAAGCAAGCTCCTTTCAAGTGACTTGTGGTGAAACAACAAAACAAACAAACCAGTGGGGCTGACCGGGAATCAAGAGTGAAAAATGAGATAAGTGGCTCAAGCTCAGTCACCCCGAGGTAGGAATGGATTACAGCATCGGTGCCCAGGATGCCGATGGCTGTTTCTAGCTCTCCTTGCATTGCTGAACAACTTGACCCCGGATGTCATCCACCACCATCTTGATAACCAAAGCAGAGAGACCTAGCACTGTGAATTTGGACGTACATCCTTTTCTAAACCATCTCGTTTCAACATTAGGTGTTTTAAGGCTGCTTAAAAGGATAAGCAAAATTGTTGTTTTCTCCCTTCTTGAGTTTGCTACACTCTTATTTTTCCCTGGTACTCTGTTGTGTCTGCTTTTGCTATCATTTCTCATCAAATCTCCACTCTCATGGGCAGCATTTTTATAGCCAGCTAGGCTAGAGGGATAAAAAAGTTTTCCTTGTTGGCACTGACTTCCACTGGCATCTCTTAGGGGCCAATATACTCTTTTTCATTATTCTATTTCTTCTGACTCTGGAGATCTCCTTTCCTTTTAATTAGGTAAACCTAATCTCAGGGCTCTGTTGATGGGAGAAGACTTTCAAAAGCAATATTCAGAGGGTGTGCTTGCCAGGGTTAGCCCTAAGCACCTAGCTCTTGTATAAGACCATCTGTTCTCTCAGGAACAGGCCTCCATTAACAGACTTTGTTGCTGGAGGGGTTTTTTATTCTTTCCTCTTTCAGACTTAGAAGGATGTCTAAAGTGTTTATTATTAGCCTAAAATGAGAGCAAGTGAGTGTCCTTATCATTCAAAAAACAAATACACCTGTTTGGCAGCAGAAACTCTGCCTGGCTTTATGAACCAGGAAAATCAACATGTATTCAGAGCCCAGCCAGTAAATCTGAGGGGCCTGTAAAGTCATGTTGGAGAAGGGTTCTTTGCGGAAGGATCCAAACTTCCACAGGCTCAAGGGTTCCCACAGGAGGATCACACTTGGCAGTCAGTTGTCTGCACAAACTTATATATGTGTCCTATGTTACTAAACGTGGAATACAGGAACTCTGATGGGTGGGAACACATTGAAAAATTGGTAGAGAGGAAACCTAAGGGATAAAGGAAAACGAATATTCTGTGACTGCTGTCAGGTTGGCACTTCTTTCTGATATCTCCCGAGGGCCTCAGCTCTTAACTTTCCGTTTTGCTGAAAAAGAAGCTACTTTAGTTCAAAAGCTTCGTCATGCCATTGTCCTGATTTCTTTTCTTCTAGAAGTAAAAATGAAATTTAAGGATAATGTAGTTTTCAAAAGAAAAGGGACATCCCGATACTGCCCACTTTCCCAAGGCTGTAACACCCAAGATTCATTCAGTTATTTGACTTATCTTGGACCGCCTGTGAAGCTTAAGGTACTGTGCTGGTATGGACAAAGTGAAAATGCAGTCTGTGGGCCTCACCCCCTAGAAACTTATCTAATGGGGGTACAAGATGTGTATCATTGAGGTCCCCAACACACAACTGCCAGATCCACCCATTCACTGTCCCCACTCTTTCATTATCGGCCTCGAGGATGTTTTCATATTGGTGGCAGTTTTAGTCACCTACTGTTCCTGTCTCTTTACTCCTGTAATTGTAGGCCTTCTCAGATTAGTCCCAGCGAAATGTTTTTTTTTTTTTGACAGGTTTGGAGTCACCTGAATAGGTGGACAGTGTTGTCTCCTATTACCTTAGCTGCTTGGATGTGGTTAGATGGTTTATCCATGTGGAAGAGAGTCCTGGGTCAAGTGTAGAAGTTTGCATGGGGTGAGAAGGATACTATTTTTGAAGGAATAAAAGCATTCAGGATCTGTTTCAAGAAATTATCCCAAATTAAAGAATTGTTGAACATATGGTTATTAGTATTAATGAATGCAATCAACCAAATTTAGAAGTCACGTTTGTCACATTTTCAAACTTGTGATTGCCTGCTAGAGAGTGTATGTTTTGAAGCTAGCAGAATTGTGTTCAAATTCTGGTCCACCATTCAGAGAAGTAACCTGTTAAGCTTCTAAGCCTCTATTTTCGCCTCTGCAAAATGGAGATTAGTAATATTCACTTTTGGGAGCGGTATAAAGATTAAGTGAGACAATGTATACAAAACTTTTAGCTCCATGCCCCCAGTGCTAATTCTATCCCTGACTTTTCCTATACTTTTCTTCGGAGGATTATGCCTGTATTTTATTTTAGTCCACTCTTTTTTTTTTTTTTTCCTGTTCTTGGCTTTTCTCATTGTTTTTGTTCTTATTTTTTCTGGCTGATCTTGTCTCTTTGGTTTCCCCCTCTCTCCTCTGTGGATGTTTGTTTTGCCTGTGTTTATTTTTCCACCGTGAACTTTCCTTGAGTTCCTTCTCATTTGCCTTTTTGCAGGCGCCTTTTGTTTTACCTGGGTCTCTAGCCCTTTGCACGTTGATGTCAACACTGACTGCTGATTTGGGACTTTTTGCTAGGGAAAGAAGGGTGGAAGGTGTAGGAAGACAGCTCTTAAGGGGCCTAGAGAAAGGATATTGGTGGGAGGGGGTCGAAGTGGTTAGTTCCTTTGCTATACATATTTTGCAGACATACATTTCAGTTCCTGGCCAGAATTCTGACATTTTTTCCCACAGATCCTCAGGGTTTTTGATTCTGCCTTGATTGCACTTTTTCCTCCCTCCCATTTCCCTCTACCAAATTACAGTGGATTCAGCTTTCTCCTCCCCAACTTCCTGCTCTCTTGCTTTCTCTGAAACATATTTTACCTATTACGCCTCTTCGCCAACATTTCACTTATGCGGAACACCCACTTGGAAGGGGAGTTGTTCTTGAAGAAGGAGGACATTATTGATAATAGCAATAAGGATAATAGTTGCATATAAAATGTCAATGCTCACACAAGGCCAAAAAAAAGACAGCAGGAACTCATGACCCTTTTCCACTGGGCACAGATTCCTTACAGAATCCAGAGAGTTCAAAAGATAGAGACAAATTAAGGGAGTGGTGGGTGGTGACAGGAGGGAGAAGCCAGGGAGAATTTCTTGCATTTTAATATCCACAAACATTCATTCATCATCTATGCTGAGCCAAGCAGTGTGCTAAGCTCTGGGTATCATCTGAAACAACACACAGAAAAGTTCTCTGCCTTTAGTAGCCTTTGATGGCTCCAGCTATATTCTAAAAAGTTAAAACTTCTCTGCAAGTCATATCCAATATTTTAAGTTTGGACCTCATTTTCTATCTTGAGAGGCACCGTGGAAGGGGAGCCAGGGCTCGAGTGACAACAAAGATCTTGTGGTGCTGGTGGGCAATGGTTGGTGGCATACCCCCATTACTTATCACGTGTCCTTAAATATTTTTATCGTGGAAGTTTTAAGCAAATGTAGAGAGAAAAGAAGTAATGTTTACCAGCCAGAGTTATCAACATTTTATCAATGTTGCTATATCTCCTCCCTCTTCCACTATTTTTTTGAAATATTTTCATGCAAATTTCAGACATCATGCCATTTCACTTTATTTCAGTCTGCATCACAATTAGGTAAAGATTATTTTTTCCCCACATAATCACCATGCCATTATCTCATGGAACAAAATCAATAATAATTGTATAATTTCATTTAATACTCATTACACATGTAAATTACCTCAGTTATCTCAAAGATGCCTTTTTATATTTGGTTTGTGTGGATGGGAATCAAAGCAAAGCCCACGCATACTTTTGATCATTCTGCCTCTTATTTTATTGATTGTTGATTGATTGATTAATAATTTTTTCCTCTCTTTAATTCCCTCCCACCCCACTTCCACCCCACTTCCACCCCACTTCCACCCCTGACCTAGGGATGTGCTGTCTCCCCCTAAGAACTGGATCTCCGAAGGCGAGACATCTCCTCCCACGTACTCTCTGAGTGCACCCAGGGCCTGAGGCCTGGCATCCCTGGTGCACTGAAAGGAGGGGCCTGGCATACCCAGGGCACTGGTGGGGTGTGGGGGGCTGGTGCAACCCAGGGCCTGGTCCATGGCTCCACCTGGGGCATGAACCCAGGACTTTCTGCATGTAAAGTGACGTGCTAACTACCTCACTATGGAGCCACCCCATTCTGCCTTTTAAATCACTTATTCTGTAATAATAATCTCCCTTCCATTTTCCCCCTATAACATTGATTTTTGTAGGATTTGATGTAGCAGATGCTGAGGTGTGCTGCCTAGATCCCTGCTTCCTGACCAGAGTGCTCATTCCCGTAGCTGCCAGGAATGTGAGCTGCTGATGGCCCAGAGTGTGGTCTAATGACTGGTTGTTTACAGGGCAAGAAGGTCTGGCTTTTTCTGCTTCAATTTGGGACTACTGTGAAGGACCATCTCAACTCCAGAGCTCCCTGTGGGACTGGCTGAAACCTCAATGTGACTACACACAGATTAATTTCTTCCTCTGCCCAATCTTGTTTCTCTCACTCTCTTTCAGGTATGTTCCTGAAACTATTCCCCAGTTAAACTCCTGAACACAAATCTCCATGTCAGAATGTATTTCTTAGGAAACCTGACCTTGGACAGTTGATACTGCTCCTGGCAAGCAGAATCGAAAATGAGATTTGGAACTTAATCACCTGTCTATCAGCTGGCAATACAAACAACATCACTGTTGGTAGGTGGAATACTGATCACTTTCATATGGTGTAGATATGCAATTTTAAAACAACCATTTATACTCCACTCTTTTATCACAAAACAGTTCTCCTTTCTCCCCTCTAACTTCTCAAGGAATAATTATTGGCATGGCCTCTCTCACTTTTTATTGAAAAAACGTTTTTGCCTTTAGCAAACTTTTTATTTTGAGGTAATCAGAGATTTACATGCAATTATTATTTCGAGTATATCATATAGTATTATTAACTATAATTACTATGTTGTACATTAAATCCCCAGAACTTATTCATCTTGTAACTGAAAGTTTGTACCTGCTGTACCCCTGGCAACCACCTTCCTACTTCTGGTTCTATGTGACTGACTTTTTTAGATTCCACATGTAAGTGAGGTCTTATAGTATTTTGCTATCTGTGTCTGGCTAATTGTACCTAGCAAAATGCCCTCCAGGTTCGTCCATGTTGATGCAAGTGGCAAGGTTACCTTCCTTTTTATAATACTAAGCATCATTAAAGGGGAACAATGAGCCCTGTGACAGGGCTTCCTGATGAAATGCAATTGGAAGTACACAGCACTACCTATAAAATATTCTTGCAGAAATGTCTAATCGAGGTTTTATAACTAACTTCTGGATTACAGGAAATGGAGAGAGGGTAAATTAAATGATACCTCAAGGACTCAAACAGATAAGCCCAGAATATGGGACATTCTATGGCACAATTGACCTGGTTTATGCAAGTCAATGGCATGGGGTAACAAGGAGAAACAGACAAAACAACTAAATACAATGTGTAAACCTTGTTTGGATCGTGATTCAAACACACCAACTATAAAAAAATTTTTCGAGACAATCATAGAAATTTCATCATAGACTGGATGCTAGATGATACCAGAGAATTATCATTAATTTTGTTAAATATGATAATGGCCTTATGGTTACATAAGAAATGCACGTTACTTATGGTTATATTACAGATGCATGTTAAAGCATGTAGGGGTAAAATGATGTGTTTTAGATTTTATTTAAAATGTTTCAGCAAAGACAAACAAAAAGAGGAATAGATGATATAATTGCAAAGCGTTGGTAATTCTTGAGTATGAGTGATGTGTATATTGGGAGTTCATTGTCTATTCTTTCTGTTTTTGTGAGTGTTTGAAATTTTTCATTAGAAAAGGAATAGAGAATAGAGCGTATTTTCAACTTTGTCTAAAAAACTAGGTCTTAAGTAAGTTTAACATGTAACATAATGTCCAAATTTATATGGAGAAACACTTCTTGCAAGACAAGATGAAATGGTGGAAAGTGCCTTAGAAGTCAGACAAACGTGGTTTGAATCCCACCTGCACCTCAAGGTCCTGAAGAGGGAGGGGACATGGCTGGAGCGAAATTGACGAGAGCAGGGGTATGGCTGGTTTATAGCATCTGTGTGTGTGTGTGTGTGTGTGTGTGTGTGTGTGTGTGTGTGTGTTTGTACTTGAGGCAAGCTGTGTCAAGTTTGGAGCCAGCACATACTTCCTCTGTTTGTCTTTTAATCTTGTTTTCTCCAATATTATTTCATCAGTCATCACTGTCTTATCAACAATTACCTAAAAGAAAATTGTTGGAAGGTTGTCACTTTTGGAGATCATGCCCCGAAGGCATGTCTGCTATCTCTCCTCTCTCCCTAGGGAGAGGGAGTATAAAGTGAATTGAGGCTGGCCAGTAGAGGTCAGATTATGCAGGGCATTGTAGACTATCCTAAGGAGTTTTGCCTGATCCCAAGAGCAAAGGGCAGTCAACTAAAGATTTTAACAAGATATGCATGTGACATGATTGGTTTTGTGTTCTGAAATGATGCCTCTGGCTAAAATGAGGAGAACAGATTAGAAGGGGCCAGAGTGGATGTACTTAGCTTTATTTGGAGGCCCATGCTGTTGTCCATGTGAGAGACAGAAGGTTAAAGTGGTGGTGAAGATGGAGGGGAGTCGATGATTTGAGAGACGCTAAAGAGGTAAGATGGACAGGACTTGGTGATATGTTGAATATGGCAGAGTGAGAAGTTGATGTCAAACATGATAGGTTTCTGACTGGTAGAACTAGATGGATGGTAGATTAATTTACTCACAGATCCCTGGAAGAAGACCAAGCTTTGAGGAGTGAAAGAAATAATGATTTTGGTTTGGGGCACATTGAATTTGAGTTTAATGTGCCTTTGAGACATACAAGAAGTGATGTTAAGAATGCAGTTCAGTATTAAAATCTGGAGCTCAGATGAGAAAACAGTGTAAGTCTATTAGTTTGGTAGAAAAAGGTAGTTCACCTTTGGACTTTTCTAAATCATTATGTTGCTATTATAGCATTTGCAAGCATTTCACAGCTATATTCCTATGAGAAGCAAGTATACATATAAACCAAGATAAAGTTTTGTTTTATTTGTTTCACAAATGAGCAGGTTCATTTTTACAGGAAAACAGTTACCTTTTTTTCTGCTTTTTATTTTTTATTGGAAATGTTGAGGAATTCTGGCAGTCGCTAAGACTTTTTGTGAGCCAAGTATGCCTTAGTTTTCTCCTATTATTACAATTTCTCTTTTTCATGATGTGCCAGTTACTAGTTAGATCAACTTTCTGTTGAAGGCGATTGCTCTGGAATTACAATCCAGCAATTTCTAAGCAGGAACGTCCCTCTCCACCCCATTAGAGAAGACCACTAGAGAACTGTTAAAGCTGAGGAGTCAAATCCTAAGGATATTTTAGGTGTAGAAGAGAATGAAGAAAGTTGGTGGGAAGAGTATGGTGGTGGAGGGGGTGCTATTTCTAATCCTATTTTTAAGAAAGTCTGTGAAACGTTGCTTGTGTAAATAATTTAACTTCTTAAAGGACTATAATTCCCTCCGAGCCTTTAGGAAACGCAGACATATCCTGAAGTCAATTGTCCAATTTGATTAGTTTTGCTTAATTTCCCAGAGAACCCTTTGAAGTGATGCTGTGTTTTTAAGTGGGAAAGGAAGACACGCTGATGATGCACTAACTAGTCCTCGATAATGGTTAGGAGTTCATCACTCTTCCCTTGCTGCACCTATTTATTCACTTCTAGATTTTCCTAATTGCTTCTTCATTTTGAAGGCCAGTCTATGGTTCGGTCGATAAATAAAAATTATCAAAACAATATCTTTGATTTCTCTAAGTCCTTTCTCTTAACTGATTTTCTATATATAAATTCACTAGAATTTACATGACATCTCTATCAGTGAGTTCACGAAGGTCAGGTGCTATTTTCCCATTTTTAAGTAAGGTAAACAGTGACCCAAAAAGTTAGTGAATATCAGAACCGGAGATGGAACACAGATGTTTTGATTTCTATACTAACAAGGGAAAAAGAAAAGAAAGAAAGATAAAGGATAAAGGGAAGGAGTAAGAAAAAGATCAGAAAAGAAAAGGAAATGAGTTTATTCCCTCAAGAAAATATTTTTATTTTTATTTTTTTTTAACATCGTCAGTGTTCCCATTCCTGAGAACACGATGATGTGTAATGCATGGTTGCATCATTTAGCCAGGAGCTAAAACTCCAGTGGGAGAGAGAAACCCATAAATATTACAGAACAATGGAAGAATTAAAGAAGAGCTATGAAAGGTATATTGCATAAAATAAATTACAACACAAAATAATTTCTATGATAGTCTCAGTTTCTCAATCCCTAATATCTGATACATTCTTATTTGTTTCTCTTGAAGTGGATACCATGTGTTATCTGATGTTATTACTTTTCATTCAGGCACTTTTGTGTCGTCGAACTATTTTGCCCACATTTGGCATGAATCTGTAATTTTTCTCAAATGTGTATCCTCTCTTAGCCACATTTGCTCACTGAAGTTGTGAACTCCCATTTTCAATTTTATGCCCCCAGAATTATGGGTTTGGAGCAAGGTAGGACTTGCAGGGAATCCTACGGCCCTGTCTCCTGGACTCTCCTTGTATCACTATGGCAAACCTGATGGAACACCACATTATACTACTGGACTTCTGAATACTGTCTATTTTACCTATGCGAGCTGGCCAATCCAGGAATAATTAACTAATGGGCTAGATACTAGATCTATGTTTACATGGTTTAAAAAATATTATTTGAGAAGGTCTTGTTATAGTGTTGAAAAATAGAATTGCTTGGGATTACCACAGAAAAGGTGTGGTAACTGATGTGACCCACTTAATAAAATACAATTAGCCCTTTTCACCTAATATATCATGCTACTTGTGTGTGTGTGTATACGTATATATGAGTTATCAAGAAACAAACCACTACTACTGCTTTACATTTGAGATGTGATGGCTGACCTATTCTTGTGGTCAATTTTATAGAGGGAAGTTTGCCTACACATGCATTTATTTGAAAAAGCATTATTGAGTGCCTACTATATTCAAAGCACCTTTAGATACATGGGAGTTATAGAGGTGTCTGGCTCCCAGGGTGGTGATAGGATTCAAATGAATTAATAAGATATGTTTATGTGAAAACTGCTTTATAAACTATGAAGTAAATGCATCAGTATTGTAACAAAAAAAATCAATTCACCTTTTCCTATTGCTTGTTTGGTACAAAGGTGAAATCTTTTCAATTTTGTACCTTTATAAACCCTCGGCATATAACAGCAGTAAATTGGTCCTGGACTTGGTTCATACTCTTAGACCTAAGAAGCTGTGAGCACTATGGTTGTGACAATGCCATTCATTTTGTCCTTGTAAACCCATTCCAATTGGGGTAGAAGAGGAAGCTGAGACTAGTTTTGCCTTTTGAGTCATGCATACATTGAGTGACTTGGATTTTCATCCTCACTGATTTCTTTTGCAAAATTGCCCCTGCATGTCAGGTGTGGGCAGAGAAACCATGGTAGGACTCCCTCCTCTTGCAAAGCAAAGTGGAGTGTTACTGTCACAACAAATACACCTTTTCTTTTCTTCTACTTTTCATAAATGCCCAGGTGCATAAACAGATGTCCTGAGACTATCTGTGGCTTGCTCAAGGTTGTAAAAATGTCTATATATATATATATTTTGGTCTCCTTTCCTAAATTCTGTTACCTGGTCGACAAACAACAACAAAAAAACTTATTCTCAAATATAGATAAGGAAAAATATACTCCATATAGGGAAATCAGCGACAACTCAACTTGTTTGGCCTTTGTTCACAGTATAAATTGTGTATTTTGATTATGCTCTGAAACCTTTCGTACAAATTAGCAATGACCTTAGTTGTATTTGGCATTGAAAGCAGCAGAGAGTAAGACACATTTTATTCTACAGAGTAGTTCCAGCTGGTGCTGACTGGAGCCACCTGACTTTTAAACCATGTTTATTACAAAGGTCATCTTACATCATTGCTCTATTGTCCAAGGTTAATTGCCATTTGTTTTTAAATATTATGCAAAAGCATTGCTTAGTTAGAAAACTTAATCTTGGAGAATTTGACTCTCTTAGGGATGAATAATTAATATCTTGTGAAGTCATATGTCTGAAAGAGAATTCTGAAGTTCTCCATGACCATTCTCCTTCTTTCTCCTAAGAGAATCCCATTTTTAAACATTCCTGGAGACCTCTCTATGTTAAAAAAAGAAACAAAAAAATTAAAAGCAAACATACTGAGAAAGTATTTACAGAAAATATTATAGGTAAAAGATTGCTAATTTTGTTACATAAAGAGCTTTATATAAATTTATAAGAAAATGATTAAGAATACATTAGGTAAGTGGAGAAAGGATATGAACAAGCATTCTACACAAAAGAGAGAGTTCAATTAATAAATATGGAAAATTGGTCAGTTTTACATGTGATAAGTATATAATATTTTTTGTTGTTAATATTAATTAAGTTGGAACAAGCTTGAGAAGATTATAATATGGTGAGAGTGCTGAAATAGGTACTGTCTTGCATCATTTTGGGGTGCATAAATTGATAAGATTCTTTTCCAAAGTAAGTTGGAAAACTGTATGAAGATTCTTAAATATCACCATTATTCCTTTTTTAAAGTTAATTCACTTTTAGGAATCTATTTTAAAGTAAGAGTATAATGTTGTATAAAACATATAATGCACAAATATGCTAATTTAAAGGAAAAGATTAGAACCATAATGAATGTGTTCGATAATAGGAAATGAGTCAATAAGCTATGTATATTTAATACCATGTCATCATTCAATAATACTGTAATTTTAAATTGTAAGATCTTTCACAAAGGACAAATATTTATGATTCCACCTATATGAGAAACCTAGAGTAATCAAATTCATAGGGACAGAAAACAGAATGGTGATTGCCAGGGGCAGAGCATGGGAATGGATAATGGAAAGTTATTATTTAATGGATGTAGAGTTTCAATTTGGGAAGATGAAAAAGTTCTGGAGACAGATAGTGAAGATAGTTGCACAACAGTGTGAATGTACTTATTGTCACTGAACTGTATAAGAAAAATTGATAAAAATGTTAAATTTTATGTTATATATATTTTACTACAATAAAACATTGCAAGGTTTTTATAATAGTACAAGTAATGCTTGTTATATGATTTTAGTTTTAAAGAACTGCATACATACTCTGCAAAAGACACTGTCACGAGAATAAGAAGACAAACCACAGACTGGGAGAAAATGTTTGCAAATGACATATGGGATAAAAGATGTTATCTAAAATATACAAAGAGCTATTAAAACTCAACAATAAGAAAACACGTAGATCAGAAGAAAAAAAATACAGATGAGTTTTAAAGATACAAAAAGATTAATGAAACATGGTAAACAAATGTTGACTGAATAAAATGATAATTATTTTACCAATCATCAATACTTAATTTTGAGGTAAAAATATCAGTTACTAAAAATAAAATAAGAAGGTTTAACATCCATCTAATTGGAGTCCAAGAATGGAAGACTAGAAAGAATAGGTGGGGCCCATTATTCAAAGAGATCTTATCTAATAATTTTCTAGAATTGATTAAGACACAAATCTTTAGATTCAGCAGACAAAAGACAATGGAATGATATAGTCGGAGTACTGAGAGAAAATAAGCTGTCAACAGCAGCTAAGCCATTGTTAAATAAATATACTTTCTAACAAATAAAAACAGACTTTTTTTTTTAACCTTCAATAGATACCAAAGGTACTTCTGAAAGAATATACTTCAGGAACAAGGAAAATGTTCTCAAAACAAAGTAGAGATACAATAAAGAATTGTGAGCAAAGAAAAGAAATTGAATGCAAATAGTAGATAAGACTAACATGTAAGATGGGAGGAGGATGATTCTAATTCAAGTGTTCCTGGTTAAATAAGCATAGTCATCAAGAGCACAGGTTATGGAACCAGAGTGCGTGGGTTTGAATCCTACTCTCATAATTTATTATCTATGTAACTTTAGACAAATTACTTAACCTCTCAGGCCTTTCATGACTTGTAAATAAAGTGCTTAGAACAGTGACTAATAAATAGCAGCACCCAATTAACATTAATTTTATGATTATAATGGTCCTGAGATTGTTTAGAGAAAAGTTAACATACTGGTTATCTTTAGACATTAACCAAACATATGAATTAAAAAATTAATGGTGATTAATGAAAGTGCAGAAATACAGGTTATATTTTTGTCATCACAATGAGAGGGGAAAAAACCCTTAGTTAATCCAAAATGAGACTGTAAAAGCAAAGAAAAAAAGTTTGTAAAAATAGAACATTCAGAAAGTACAAAATAAGATGCTAAACATTTATGTCAGAAAAAAGAGATATAAGAAAATATACATGAATCCACTCATTTGTGTAAAAGAACTACAGTAAAGATAAACCAGAAATTAAAGAGCATGCAGAAAGTTTGGTGGGGGGATGAGAACAGAGTAGTTAGGCATATGGGAGGAGTGACACTTCTCTGAATATCCCTTTTTTTATAATTCTGTTAGATCCATAGTAATATTACACATATTCTCAAAAATAAATGATTAAAACCAATCAGGACATCAAAGAGAATCCAAAACAAAGTATGAACAGTTACAGATAAACTTGTTTTACAAATGAATAATATTACCACACTGAAAATGATGGGGAAGAAAAGAGCTAATATAAATGACTTTGGAATATAATATTTTGATTAGATACTGTAAAGAACTGTATGCAATGCTGTAACTTAGTAAATTTTTTTTCGCAGGGATATGGGTAAGCAGTTCCAAAGCTGCATTATTTATACACTAAAATAGAACAAATAAATACAGTATAGATTATGAGGGCAGTGTTTCTTACAGTTGGAGAAATAAGGCATATATAAGGAAATGGGGAAGGTGACAATGAACCTTGTGGTATTGGATTGGAATCAGAGGTATCAGTATGAATTCATGATTCATATCTATCTATATATTTATATATCTATATATTTATATCTATCTATATCTATCTATCTATATCTAGATCTATAACATCTATATCTATATTTATATATACAGGGGTCAGTATATATATACAGTGTAATAATTTAACACATCTATTTGAGTAATTGATAGATAAAACAGAGAAAAATAACTAAGTGCATAAGAACTTTTAATAATCGATAAGATTGGGCCATACATTCAATGACTACAGAATGCACATTTTTCTCAAGTACACACAGAAGGTTGTGGAAAACTGAACATCAAGCAAATCTCAATGAATTTCAAAGAATTAGTAACATACCAATCACATTCTCTGACTATGATGTACTTACATTAAAAGTCAGCTACAAGAAACAACCAGCACTGTTGCTAGAAATATAAATTGATCCAACTACTTTGGAAAACTGTTTGGCTATATCAATTAAAGTTGAATATACACATAAAAACTATGACCCCACAATTATTTTATTCTAAAAATGCATGCATATGTTCACAAAAAATATGTACTAGAATGTTGACAGTAGCAGTATTCCTAATAGCCTTAAACTGGAAACTACCCAGTGTCCATCAACAATAGAACAGATAAAGAAATTGTGGTACATTCATACAATGAAATATTCTACACAGGGACAATTAACAAGCTACAATTATATGCAACAATATGAATGATCTCACAAATAAAAGGTTGGATGAAAGAAGTAAAACAAAACAGCTTACATATTGTATGATTTCATTTACATTAAATACAAAAGCAGACAGATCTATACCATTACAAGTCAGGATAATGTTTACTCTTGGGGAGGAAGGGAGCACAAAGGTGGCTTCTGGGGTACTGACAAAATTCTGTTTCTCAATTTTGGTGTCGCTGACATGGCTGTATTTAGTTTGTAAAAATTTATTGAGCTGTGCATTTATAATATGTCCTTTGTGTATGCATATTATTCTTCAATGAAAAGTTAAAATTAAACCCATATGACCCTTACCGATTTGGAAATTTAAAAGCATTTACTAAGTAGCTCATGAATAAGAGTATGGTCAAAATGGAAATTTGTAAATGTCTAGAACTACCATAAAGAAAATACTAAAGTTAAAATTCATGAAATACAGCAAAGCAGAGGGAAACGTCTATTTTTGAAAGTTAAATTATAAAGGAGGAAAGGATGAAAAATTAATGAGCTAAGCATCCAACTTAAAATAGCAAAAGATTGGTACAATAAACCCAAAGAAAATAGAAGGAAAGAACTAAAAATAAGAGCACACATTAATGAAAATTTTTTAAAAAGAGATAAAATAGAGAGGATCAACAAAACCAGAAGTTGGTTCTTTGGAAAGACTAATAAAATAGACAAATCTTTGGTAAAACTGATGATGAAGAAAAAGAGAAAATGAATAAACAGTATTAATAATGAAAAAGATATATAACTCACATTCCACAGAAATTAAAAAGGTAAGAGAAAGTTATGAACAATATTATTCTGATAATTGTAAGTTTCTACAAGAGTAGAACTTAAGGGTTCACACACACACACACAAAGATATGTGATATAATGGATATGTTCATTTTTCCCCAGTTTTATCAAGAAATAATTGACATGCATCATTATGTAAGTTTAAGGTTTAAGGTAAGTTTCAGGCCATTCTACTAGGCATGAGGTGATATCTCACGGTGATTTTAATTTGCAATTCCCTAATGACTAGTGATGAACATCTTTTCATGTACTCTTTGGTCATTCGTATATCTTCTTTGGAAAAATGTCTATTCAGGCCATTTGCCCATTTTTAGATTGGATTTATTATTATTATTATTATTTGCTATTGTATGAGTTCTTTATGTAGTCTGTATAGTAATCCTTATGAGATATGTGGCTTGCAAATATTTGATGGATATATTAATTCACTTGATAGTGGGAATCCTTTCATGGTATATAATTTATAGCAAATCATCATGTTGTACATATTAAATAAATTACAACTTTCTTTGTCAATTAGACCTTAATAAAGCCAAAAAAAAAAGAGAAGATAAAATCTAAACAGATACTGCCATTTGAACCACTTGCTATGTTAAACAAAAAATTCCAGATGAACTCTTTATAAGAGACATACCTAAAACATAAAGGACACACTTAGCAAAAGGATGGAAAAAGACATATTGGGTAAAAGCCACAAGAAAACTAGTGTGGCTATATTACTATCAGATAAAGTGGACTTTAGGACAAAAATAAACTTCTAACTTAATTGCACTGTGTTGAGAGATTATGGTATATATAATTTATTAAGGCTTTCTTAATGGCCTAGTACATGAAAAATTTTTGAAAATATTACCAAAGTGCTTGATAAAACATATATTCTCTAATTGTTAGATACAGAGCTCTGTATTTGTGCATTAAGGGCATTAATTGTGCTGTCACTTTTTCTGTCTGCTTTTTTCCTACGATAAAAATGAAATAGAAAACGAAGATTCAGTATAGACTAACAAAGCCAAAGGTGATTTTTGGAAACAACGAACAGTAAAAACAAACCACTGACGAGATTTATCAAGAGCAAAAGGAAGACGATACAATTTTAGGAATGAAAAGGGGAACATACTAAGATAAAGTATCGCTTGAAAAAGAAGAGAACACTACCAACAACTCTATGCCAACAACTCTCTGCCAGCAAAATTGAGAAAGACAAAACCCTAGGAAAAACAATTTCTTAGAAAAAACAAAAGGCTTTGAATAGTCTTACATGATTACAGTAGTTGAAATAATCGAAACAATAGTTAAAATCTCCCCACAGAGAAAACAGTGATAGTTTTACGGGAAAGTTCTAATTTTTAAAGAACAGGTAAAATATGCAAATTATTTAGGACAATAGTAATAGAAAGAATACTGCCCAATGAATTCTGTAAGGCCAGTATACATTCAAAATAAAATGAACACATTATCTGAAAGAAAAATTACAAAGTCATTTCACTAATGAAAATAAATATAATAATCCTAAACAAAATATTAGCAAATTTTTAAAAACTATATAAAAAAGATAATACACTACAATCAAGTTGGATTTGTCCCAGTTATACAAGGATGGTTTAATAAATGTGGAAAAACTCACCATACTTATATATTAAGGAGAAAAAACCATGTGATCATCTCAAAAGTTGCAGAAAAAGCAGTCATTAAAGATAAACAGTAAATAGAAATAGAAGAGAGAGCCTCTTGATATTGTTAAAAATATTTATCAACTATACAGCACAAACATCGCTTTAACTCTGGAAACTTTGGAAGTAGTGCCTTTAAAATCAGAAGTGAGAGAAGTATACATATCATTGCCACTTGCATTCAACATTGCACTGGAGGTTGAAGCCAGTAAATACAATAAGAGACAATGGAGGCACAAACACTGGCTTTGAGTAGTAGAATGTGGCAGAGATGACTTTCTGGGACTTCTGGGCTCAGGCCTTAAGAAAACTATCTACTTCCATGGCCTTCTTGTAGGAGCACAACCCCCACCTAAAATGTCCGGCTCTGCTGCTTGAGAGACTCCATGGAGAGATGATGCAGAGATGCCGCACAGAGAGGGAGAGGCCCTGAAATGGAAGGAACTGAGAAATCTAGCCAATAAGAGCCAAAGCCTCACAAATATGACCCCATTGGCCATTCCAGCCAGCCTCTAGCCTTTTGAGCCATCCTAGCTCAGGCTCCAGATGTGTGAGTAAAGATGCCATCTTGGATATTTGAGCCCCAGCAGCCATCAGGAAGAGAAAAATAAACTGTCTCTGCTGTGCCTTGTATAAATACTGACCCAGTCTCATGAGCAAGTAAAAAAATGGTTCTCATTTTAAAGCACTAAGTTTTGAGGTAGTTATGTAGTGACAGATATTTCAGACATCAGCAGTCTAACAGTATATATACATTATTCTCTTAAGCTCCATGATATGCAAGATGTGTGTGGTACACATATGAGGGAGAAATGCATGAGGCCTTTCATCTGAACTTTGCTATATGAAAGTTTTCATTTGCTTGGCAGTTTGTATGATATGCTATGGATTGTGTGGCAGATAGGTGCCAAGGTGAACCCCAATGATTCCTACCTCCCTGTGTTCATGTCTTTGTGTAATCCCCTTGAATGTAGGCAGGACTTAAGGCTTGCCTCTAACATGCATATATAAAAAGATGATAGGATGCCACTCCCATAATTAGGTTATGCTATGTTGTAAAGGTGATGGGATATCACTCCTGTGATTATGTCTTATTGTATATAAGACTCCACCTTATCAGACTGGAGCTAGAGATTTTCCTTGCTGGATGAATAAATAGCCATATTGAGAGCGCCCATATGTCAAAGAGCTATGAGAAGCCTCTAGGACCTGAAGGAGACTTCCAGTAAACTGCTAGCAAAAAGCTAGGGCCCTCAGTCACGTAGTCACAAGGAAATGAAATCACCAACAACCTGAAGATCTTGGAAATGGATTCTTGCCCAGCTGAGCTTCCAAATGAGAATGCCGCCTGACCAATGCCTTGACTGCAGCTTTGTGAGACTCTGAGCAGAGGATCCAGTCAAGCTGTGTCTGGACTCCAGATCCATGGACACTGTGAGATAATAAATGTGTGGTGTTTTAAGGCATTAAATTTGTGGTAATTTGTCACATAGCAGTAGAACACAGAAACAGGAAAGCTTGTGTTGGGATGAGGATAGGTGGAGCATCACCTATGTGTCCAGCAAAGAAGAGCACTACTAGGCAAATACAAGAGGCTACGCTAAATTGCACACATTATTTCCTTCATAGGCTATAGCTGGTAGTCATCAGTATGCCTCCTGATTTTGATTTGGAATTAAGGAAAATAGTGAAAATAAATGATTCGTTGCAGTAGGTTGAAACTTTAGAATTGAGTTCTGGTGAGAGTTGGTACAACATCGGTTTTGTTTGTGGGTTTTTTGTTTGTTTTGGTTTTGGTTTTGGATTTTTGTTGCTTGGTGTGTGTGCGTGGTCGAGTAAGGTACTTTCATGGACATTTCCTAGGATTTCTGTTGGCTTATTTCCTTCCGATTTTCCCTGTATCCATGCTCCCAAAACCTAGAAAGATTTTTATATTGTAGCCCATGCCATATTGGATGCAGAGTTCCATACCCTCCTGGTTTCCACATGGAAGGCATTAACATCAAGTGTATTATGATTTTTTTTGGAGGAGTGAGAGGGATGGTACCCTTTTACTGAAGGTTTGGAGAGAATCAAAGCGTGAAGTTGTGAATATGCAATGTCCTGTCCAACATCATCTTGCTGGCTCTTCCCTCTCTTGTCTCAGTCGCTGCCTGTCTGCTTTGGGGGCAATTAAATATTTTCTCTCTTCCTCTCCCTCAGAGCAGTTCTGCCCTCCTTTAGGTCCACTCAAGATCTTAGCTTCTATCTGAAATTCCAAGTAAGTATTTTGTATGTGGCAGACTCTGCCACTTGCCTACCCAATGTCTTTTCACTCCTTTTTCTTACCAAAAAACCAGATAAAGTATTAGTTTTCCTAAGCCAATAAGATGTATATAGGCTGTATGGGGCTTTAGGGAAAACTATGGTTTCCTGGTATAAAGGGACAGCTACAGCTAACATTTCCCTTTTGCCCTTTTCCCCTTCTTCCTGCTTGGACAGAACCAGTGGTTCATAAGGCTGCAGCCATCTGGTAATGTTGGAGGTGAATGGTAGAGCAGGAAAATAGTAGGACAACCTTGAGACTTTGTTGAGCTGCTTCACTTGCCCTGGTTATCAACCTCTGGACCTATTGTCATGGGAGACAACAGAATCTCATATTTAATTAAGTCATTGTGTCTGTTATGTCATCCTGGTTAATGCAGTGCTTTTCCTGAAAGAAGTTCTGGTGAGTTGTTTATTTTCCTTTCTCCTTGTATTTTTATTGTTTCTGAAAGGCTTATTTTGAACAATTGAAATAAAATTGTTTATTTCATTCCCTCCTTAAGGACTCCCTTAGCATGGTTATTTATCTCAAAGAAACAAGAACCTGGCTTCAAAAAGCAGTGATGGTGTTTATTGGAGCCTCTTGAGCACAGGGAGACCGGCCACATGTAGCTCATAGCAAAACTTGCCCCAAATTTCTCTCTAATGTCAAACATTGAGCTATACATCTCCCCATCTCTCTTTGCTAACTCCTCCTCAGAATTACCTACCTTTCCTTCATCCTCTTCCTTCTGCCTTTGAGTTGGATCTTTTCTTCAAGAGAAGCGTCATGCCAACCAATTAGGTAAATCAATCGATTCCCTTCTCTCTTCCTTAATTTTTCAGTTTTACCTATTAGCCCTGGAAACACATCAAAGAATCCAGGTACAGTCACAGACTTGTCCTCATAAGGTAGCTGATGAAGAGGGCTATGAGGAGAAACACTTGAATATCCCCCCCCCATGTATTATTAATCGAAAGAGAAACAAAACCAATAGGATTGATTAGTTGGTTAGCTGACTAATTGATTTAGGATAAGGCTTTGGCTCACATGATTATGGAGGCTGACAAGTTGAAGATGGAAAAGGTAGGGAGGAAGAAGTCTACTCCAGGATGTAGAACCAACAGCAAGGGCAGAGGGAGGGAAGTGAGAAGAAATGAGTCTGGAGAGTTGGCTCATATTGTGGAGAGCTGCAGTTGGCAAACTGGAGTTCCAGGAGAGCTAATGGTGTAGTTTTGATTTGCAAGCTGGTGGCGGAAGAAGCAAGAAGAGCCAGTGTTTCAGTTTTGAGTCAAAAGGCTAAAAAAAAAATGTCCCAGCTCTCAGGTAGTCAGGCAGAAGGAGTTCCCCTTTACTCAAGAGAGAATCAGCCATTTCGTTCTATTCATGCCTTCAACTGATTAGGTGAGGCCCACCCACATTAGGGAGCGTAATCTGCTTTACTCAGTTAACTGATTCAAATGCTAATGTCATCCAGACACACCCTCAAGACACACCCTGAATAATATTTAACCAAATATCTGGGCATATTGTGGCTCAGTCAACTTGGCACATAAAATTAACTGTCACACCCTATTATGCTTGCACCTGTCACACAGCTCTCCACAATATGAGCCAACTCTCCAGACTCATTTCTTCTCACTTCCCTCCCTCTGCCCTTGCTGTTGGTTCTACATCCTGGAGTAGACTTCTTCCTCCCTACCTTTTCCATCTTCAAACCTCTGTTCATCCTTTAAGACTTAGCTCAAATGTCACTTCAACATATTCATGGTTCTCATCCCCACCCCCAATAGCATAGTCTCACCCAACAACAAAGGTGTTTTTTGTTCCTTTTCTTCTGTTTTCTCTCCTTGAAAAATACTATTAATTATTATTATAAAAACTTTCTGAAAAAGCAACACCAAGCACCACATGCATTCCAAGCCTGGTTTTTGTTATCAGATTTGCTTTCCACACTTAATTCTCACCAGGAGCGTGAAGTTACGGTGCCCTTCTTATGACAGGACATAGTTGGCTTTGCTTTGTGGTTGTTGCTGCCAACCTCTGGATTAAACAATAAAGAGCCAATTGTATATTTCCGGGTTATTATACCATTTAATCAGGATTTTAAAAAAATGTACCCAGTAATGGAATCTGTAAATGTATTTATAATTAATGCTATTTTCATTTTACTAGAGTAAAAACATATGGATTATCGAGGGAAAGCTATTTTAATATTTCTTTTCTAGAAATGAGCAATTTTCCATTTAGAGTCTCACTCCTCAATAACCCACCCCTAAAAAAATGATCATAACTTCCTGTTAGATAAAAGGGGATCAGTCAATTCTAATATATCTTTATAGTAAAAACTAAAAAATAACTAAATAATAGTATATTTCCCACATTATCATATATAAATAAATGCAGTGTCTTTAAGTTCTATACATTGCAATATAAGGAAAAGTTACTGAATAAGGTAATTCTTTTAATTTAATTCCCTTTTCAAAATTTTTCTTGCAAGACTCTTGTAAAATGTGCTATTGTGAAGAGAGACATTTACCTTGGAGGAAAATAAATCAGCATCTAAATAGCCACTTCCTATAAATCATGGTGTTTTCAAAGCAAAATCACAGTTCTTTCACAATTTTTTTTTTTATAAATAAAATTAAATAAATTACATATCACAAACCTCTTTTGGATGGGAGAAGCCATAAATTGGGCATTTAAAGGTAAGAAAGTAGAAATTTCCAAGAGGATTTCTTGGTACCAGACCTGTCCATATACAAGACCAGCTCCTTTGGGGCCAAGAAGCTGAACTCACTATGAGAGTTTTGCACTGAGGGAACAGAATGGCTTAAGTAGTAAGCCATCTGTTATGAAACAGTTTGAGGAGGGCTTCCAGAAAAAAAATGAGAAATCTGCTATGTATTCAGAAATGCTCTTTCCCAGATATAGAAGGGATATTACTTGCAAACCTAAAACATTTTGGAAGAGAAGTCATTGGCTCATATCCATTTAATCAGGACATTTCAGGAGTCCTTTCCCTGGTTGGCATAGAGAATAACTTCTATTTCAAGAAAAGTCTGGTATTCCAACCAGAAACAAAAGGTATTCCTTTTGGCTTTTAAAATCTTTTTGATGACTTGATTCGTCAATTCAGATTATTTTGAGAGAGAAGAATTAGAGCTATAGAATTCAAATTAAAGTGTCTTTCGCCAAATTGGATTGATCTTGGGCAAGTCATTTACCACTTTGGGTCTGGCTTTTTTTTCACCCTGTTATATTTAAGTAAGTTGAACAGGATCTCATATTCGTTGCTCTGGTGGAAGAGAAAAATGTGTCCTTGGTTAGAGAAGTAGGAGGTGATGGTAATTTTATGTTTTTATTTTTAGCTATTAAAGACTTGCTTTCTTAACCAGACAGTTAGGATAATGATATATATTTTCAAGAATTTGATCAATGAATGAGCAACAACAATAGACATGCAAATTATTGCTTCTATGTGACTTTCAAAGGATCATAGACAACCCTGCCTCTAATTATATGTCGGTTAAAGGATTTCAAAGTGTTTTCATTAGAGGATTTCAAAGTGTTTCGCAAACATTAATTGAGACTTGCATCTTCCCTGTGAAGTGAATATGATTGTTTTCCTGGTACAGAGAGCAGCAAACTGAGATGCTGAGCATTTTAGAAGCTGCCCAAGATTCCCTGCTGAACAGTGTCATCAAGAACCAGAGGGGCTATTTATAAGTTACTTACTCTAACCTGCAACACTATATCGTCACTTGGTAGAGGTCAGTTATTAAGAAACTTTTGAAAGAAGGCCAGTCAGCCTTGGTGCCACTGGCCAAAGTTCTCAGATGCATCAGAATGCATCTTCTATGCAGAAATGGAGGCAACCCTAAGTAAAGGAAGGAAGGTTACCAAGAGACTGACTGGTTCTGTCTTTTCTTCAGAAGTTTCTGTCTTCATTCCCACATGGTATGTTCGGTAGAGTTTATGGCATTAGGTGAGTTTATATAGCAGTGTTTCTGAGGCATGGGGATACTCCCCCAGGTATTACTGTGAATACTCCTGGGGGTTTCAGGGTCTAAGTGGAGCCGGCTAAGGGTTGGATAAATGGTCCCTTAGCTGCATAATCTCACTTTTCACAAAAGTACAAAAAATCTGAATCACTCCAGAGACTGCTGGAATAACCCCTGAATACCTTATAGGACTATTGAAACAGCACCTCCCCCACCCCTCTTCTTTTTTTTTTCCTTACAGATGCTTAACATGGGAAGATATTGCTCACGAATATTTACTTGGTGGCTGTGTGGAGAAATGGCTGACAGACGAAAATAGTAGTTACGATGGAATTTATTTTTTCCTTCCTCTTTTCTCATTGCCTCACTCCTGGACCACTGCCTCCTCATTAGTTTTGTCATATTTAGTTGTTCTTTCTTCAATCTATCCTGTGCACAACAGCCAGATTTGTTTCAAGCACTGCTTTCATGGTACATCTCTTCTTAGAAATCTCCCATGGCTCTTCATTGCACAATAGCGTCACCAATAACAGCAACATATGCAAGCTGAGTCCTTAATTATGAGTAGACATTGTGTTGAGGGCTTTACATATTTTATTTTTATTTAATTCTAAATATTTTTCTATAATTTTGAAGACCCTTCCAAAACTACATCCTACCCTCCTTTTCCAATCGCATTTTCTCCTAACATGATCTCTCTGCTCTGGTGAGACAGTGTCTCATTTCTATGCTTCCTACTCTTCCTTCCCCTCCGGCCTGAATGCCATTCTCATTACCTTTGGCTCATTCTGTCTCCCACTCATTGAATTGTTTCCCACTTTGCCCATCTGATTAATTTTTCAAGGAGCAGCTCAAGTCCCACTTCAAGGCTTCTATCACCAATTCTGTTTTACTTCTATATACAATTTACTGTGGTTCCGTTATATAATTACCACTCAATTATCAGACCATCTATTTTCTGATAGACTATCAGGACATACTGAGTACCAATGTTCAAGATGTTCCTTGATCCCATCATTTTCTCTTGGATCATCATCTCCTTTAGACTTGATTTTTATATCAGGCAGGATAGGCTAAGGTATGCTGCAGTAATAAATAAGACTCAATTTTAATGGTTTATAACAATAAAGGTTTATTTGCTATCTATATTACACATCTATTATAAGTTGCCTGGAGACTCTGCTTCATGTCTCCTTGTTCTGAAACTCAGGGTGATGGAGAGGAGGAACATCTGGAGCACTGCCTAATACAGTGACAGGAAAAAAAAGATGTGTCTAATAGTGCACAAGCTTTTGAAGTCAGACTTATGTGTCTTCTCACTTTTCATTAGTCAAAACAAGTTACACGGTTATGCCTACTGTTAAGGAGTACAGGGAAGTGCAATTCTATCATGTACTTGACAGAAAGGAAACTAGAATGTTTGCTAGAAACTCTGAAGACTAATCAACTTCCTTTCTATTAGCCCTAGAACAGTGGTTCTCGAACTTTCTGATCATATCCCATTATAAAAGCTACCTTTTACATCAGAATTTAGTATACGATGCATATGTCCACTAAATTTATTTTATAATCTACTGATGAACTGTAACCCAGGATTTGAAAAATACCAGCCTAGAAGCCATGGGACCAGCACCCTTAACATGTTCCCACTGCAAATCCCAAACTTTTTCTCATTTAAGATCCCAACCCATACATCACCTTATCTATTATCTATACCCTGGCTGCTAAGTATTTCTGGTGAAAACTCATACTTATGGTTGAGACAATATATTTGTAGAGGTCTGATCCCCATAATTGTGTGATTTCATCCAGCAGCTCTTTATGTGTTCTAGCCCTTCCTCCTCTTCTCTCTGCAAAAACGCATGTATAGGGAATGCCTTCAACTTCTCACCTCATGTGTATAACCTTATCAATATCTGGATTTCTTCTCACTTCCCTTGGTCTGGTCTCAGGGAAGGAGATGCTACAGTATGACATTTTAAGTGCTTTTATTATTTATTCAGGTGTTCACGTGCTTCCTTCAGGAGCAGTTCTATGTCATTCTAATTATCCTACCAGTTCCACCTTTCTGGCTGCTGGACTACCTTAGGTAAAGTATTATTTTTCTCTTGGGTTCATTTGGCGCTCAAACCTAATTGCTGGTATAGTTTTACATGGCAGGAATTCTGCAGAAAGTGCAAGGCAAATCCATCTTTGACCCAGCTACCAGCCCCTCCTGAGGCACCCGAAAGAGGGCTTCTGCTCTCTGCCTTCCTAGCTTGGAGGTTAGGAGAAATTAGCCTTAATTTTGCCCCTCTCCTGGCTTTGGGTTCAAGAAGATTAACATACCCTACTTACATTTAGGGTCATGGTAGGCTATCCCAGAAGCCACTGTTTGCTGAATGCCAAGCTCTTCCCAGTATCCACTGCCTCTGGTCCTCCTCCTTGAGTCTAGTTCACAGGGGAGGAAATCTACATCAGATCACTCCACCAGGAGCCTGCATGGCTATGGCCTCATCTACATCCAGTGTCATCCAGTCCCCACAGCCCTGTGACTCAGGAGAGGCAGATAGCTTGTGGGAATGGTGAGAAAGAAGCTGCCTTTGGGTCATCCTTTTCTGGGATTCAGATAACTAATTGTTTCTCTAGTTACCTCCTTATTGATGTCTTTCATTTAATGCCAGTCTTCTCAAGAAATAAACTATACCTGTTTTCTTCCTTTCCTAGTTCACATTTGCTTTCAAATCCACTGCAGTGAAACATTCGTCCCACCATTTCCCTAAACCTTGTTTGGCAAAGGCAACCATTCGCCTCCCAGTTGCTACATCTCTTGGAGTCTTCATAGTTCTCAGGTCTCTCTTGACCTCTCAGCTGCATTTATTCTTGCTGACCACTCCCACTCCTTTCACTCTTCCTTTGGCTTCCATGACAATATTCTCTTCTAGTTCTCCTCTTATTTCCGTGATTCTTCATAGTCTTCTCTTCTGGCTTTTTCATCTCTCCTATGCTCTTCGTTTTGGTGTCACTCATAGTCCTGTCCTTTTCTCACGTTGCCTTCTGTCCCCTGGGTGATCTCATTTAAGCTTTTAACTTCTGTAGTTAGCCACCTGTGTATGAATGACTCCCAAATCCAGGTCTCTAACCCACGTCTCTTTTAAACTCCAGATCCATTTATGCAACTGCCAACAGGACATTTCCACTCGGACATTCCGTAGGCATTCTGAACACAGCATTCCAAAACAAAAAGTAATTTTTCTCAGAAGTAGTACCCCTGAGTATAGCTCAGGGGTCAGCAAACTAAAGTTCATGGGCCAAATATGGCCTGCTGCCTGTTTTTTGTATGGCCCGAGAACTAAGAATGGTTTTTATATTTTTAAATGGTTGGAAAAATCAAAAGACTAATATTTCATAACACATGAAATATAATTTTTATGAGAAGAGTTTTATTGTAACAGTCCCACCCATTTGGTTATTTTATTGTTTATGTTTGGCTATAGCTTTCCACTGCAATGACAGAGATGTGTAGTTGAAACAGAGATCAAATCGTTCACAAAACCTAAAATATTTACTATCTGGCCCTTTATAGAAAAAGTTTTCTGGCCCCTAGTGTAGCTAAATAGATTTAGCTTTGAGCCTCAGCTCTGCCACTTGTTCTCCATGTAACCCGGGCAAATTACATGTCTTAATTGTAGTTTCTTCATCTATAAAATGAAAATAATTCTATTTACTGCTTAAGGTTTTTTTTGTGTATGTAGATTAAATGAGATAAAATATATAAGACATTTGGCACTTGATATATATTACCTCATGAATGTTAACTATTGTTATTTTCCCAAACTCACTCTTCCTCTTGTTTTTTTTTTTTTTTTTATCTTTGTGACAGCTGCATGGTCTACCAGTCACCCAAGCTGGAAACGTCAAAGTCTTTCTAGGTCTTACATCCTATTTGTTGTTGATTTTATCTTCTCCAAATCTAAGATGTCCATCCTATTTTCTTTGTGTCCACTGCTATGGTCTTAGTTCAGACCCTAATTGTCCCTTTCCTGGACCATCTCCTAACTTGTCTCTCTGACTCAGATCTTGACCCCATTAATTTTTCTATGCTACAACTTGAGTATTTTAAAATAAAGATCTTGTCACGTTACTTTCAATATTAAAACCATACAAGGACTCTTCATTGTCTGCATGATAAAGCCTAAACTCTACTCACCATCCTCCATGGTCAGTTCTCTGCTCAGGCTCAACTTGCGTCATGCCCACCTTAGACACCATGCACCAACCTTGTTATGGCTTTGAAAGGCAGCCTGGAATTTGAAAGGCAGCCTGGAATTCCCTTCCCAACCCTGTCAATCCAGGCAGCTGCTATTTCACTTTCAACATTTAACTCAAGCATCACTGCCACTCTGAAATAAGCCTTTTTTCCCCCTTTTTTCTTTCTTTTTTCTTTTCTTTTTTTTTTTTTTTAATTCTAGCCTCCTCACATTCTCCTGCAGAATTGAGCACTCCCTTCGGTTTCTCATGGATCCTTATGTTTTCAATCACAGCATGTAATTATGACGTTAAGTTATAAGCTCCTTGAGACCAGGATCCATATTCAAATCCCAGAGTCTAGTACAGTGTTTGACACACTACAGAATCTTATAAATGTTTATCAAAAGAAAGAATGAACAAATACTCACAAATGTGTAATATTGGCACACACACACACCCAAATGACCATTTATCGCCTGTCTTTTCCCTCTGTGATTTTTCAAAAGGTCGAAGTGGTTCTTAAAGTAAGATCTCCCTGACCAGCATCACCTGGGAATTAGTTAGAAATGCAGCTTCTTAAGCCCCATCCCACATTTCCAGAATCAGAAACAGTTGCGCCGGAAACTGTTTCAATAAGCCCTCTAGGTAATCTGGATAATGCTAAAGTTTGAGAACCACTGCCCTAGACTAGTTTTGGTCAAACGGTGACTGTAGACCACCTGTATTAGAACCAGCTAAGCTGGTTGTTGAAGCTAAAGATGCCAAGCTCCATTCTGTATTCTCTGGGTGCATGACATAGCTGTAGTTTCAACCTTGGCTGCACATTGGAAGTACCTGGGAACGACTTGAAGGAATAATCCATGCTATCACTTATTCCCAGAGATTCTGATTCTTTGGGTTTCGTGCGAGACCCAGCATGTTTTTTTTAAAGCTTCCCAGGTGATAAAAAATGTACAGGGAATCCCTGCACTATGCTCTGTGAGTATGGGTGCTGGGGTCTGACAACGCACCTTCTAGTCCGAGCAGTGTGACTTTGGGCAAGTTAACTTTGTTTTAGTTTCTTGTCTGTCATGAGAATTAAGTAACGTAAATGTGTCAAGTGCTTAACATAGGGTCTGGCCCATAGCAAGCCCTTAATAAAAGTTAACTATTTTTCATTAATTAAAATAGTGGTTATTTATGCACTAATATTTAAGAATCATGGAGCCAGAGAGTAGCCTTATTCCCTGAAACTGATTGAATACTAGTGGACGTACTTTGCTTTTCATATGATTTGACCAGGAACCATATAAATCCTTCAATTTTCAGGTGTCCCATTTCATCCAGGTAATCAGCCTCATTTAGTACTGATGGTGGTGACAAAGTACAGGTGTACCTGAGGAGACACACAACTTTAGAAGTACTTTAAAATGTATCTCATGATCTGTTGTTCAGAAGTGTTTCATAGATGTGTATTTTCTTCCTAACTAGATTCCAAGTCTTGTAGGTGGGGATTGAATCTTGTATTTGGTTTTCATATCATATCATAGCGCATATCAGAGTGCTAGATATACAAGAGACCCTCAACTTGACTGAAATGTAAGTTCCACACACGCCAATCTCAGTCTTGCCTGGTGTGATCCTGATTAGACTCTCTGAGTTCACTGTGTCTTGATTTCCTCACCTGAGAAAGGGAGGGAGTGAGTTATTTCATTTTACTTTGCAGAGCTGCTATGAAAAAAAAAATGTCCACACAGCACCTCAGCATTTCTAGTGTGCCTTCGATTTGCCATAATTCAAAGAAAACAGACACAAAGTTTCCCCACAGCTGATCCTGAAGCTCTGAGTATCTACCTTGGAGTGACATTGCTGGTATCTCCATATGTCTTAGTATAGTCTTTCTTCACTGTGACATCTCGTTGTGAATGGTCATTTTAATATGAATTGTATAAATGCACAATTATAAAAAGAATTAAGTTTTCAGACACAGTTGCTTTTCAAGACTCACTCTTGTCCTTTTATTTTCCTCCTCTTGAAATTCCAAAAGACATCTCTAAGATTTCGTCGGCATCTTTAAAAAGGAAAGATAATAATTAATTATAGAAACACAAAGGGCCACTGCATAAATCTCATATTCTTTGCAGACTAAGAATATGTTAAACAGATGAAGATTTTGATTTTTGTCCATGGTTAAATACATAAATCTTATTTCCATGACACTAGTGTAGTTGTTTAAGTAATTAGGGCTTTGTAATGATGCCATGTACGTTATTTTTATCATTGAATCCCCTTAGGAATGATTGTCACCTTTGAAGACTTTTGGTCAGAAATCAGTACATCAGAGATTATTCCCTTCGAACTGTCACTAAAGCAGAACTTTGAGAGTCAGAAATGGGCTGGAGTTGTTCTAAAACTTACCTCTCTTCACTACAATTACGTTCTGTACCTTTCTCTATCCTTACTTCAAACATAGAGCATTGTTCTTAAATTTTTATATATAGTTATTATAGTGCTTCAGACAGCTGGTTTTTATTTTAGTTAGAATTAGTCACACTGTTTTCTGGCCTTGGAACTTGTGAGAGTTTTGGATGAAGAGACTGTTCTTGGAGGCTGAGGCCTGTATAATTTTGTTAAAGTTTTTTTGGCTTGCTGAATTCGCTGTTATGGTTCTTAACAGATGAAGGGTGTGTGTAAATTGGCTATAATTTCTTTGTTGTATCAGGCAAAACTCTCTGCTGGATGACTTTTAATCAGGTTTATTTACTTTCTGAATTTTAGAGCACTACAGAGGACTCCTAGAAAGAGGATGGGTAGGTATGAGTGCTCTTAGATTGTTTTATCACTATTAAGATTCCCCCAAATACCTCTATCTACTGATATAATATATGGGATTTTATTAAGGTTTATGAGCATTTGTGGGATGATTCTGCTATATTTGTTTGTGTTAGGGCTTGGATTATCTATTTAAAAAATTCTCATTCATATCATAATTTATCCTTCAGATAAGTCAATTAGGAATCACATAATTTTCCACCATTGAAACTTTCAGTCACATCAATATACTTTTATATTTAAAAGTTGATTTAATTTTTGTATTTGATCAAATTATAATGGTAAGTCTTGCCACTGGTGAGTCTCTATAGGTTGACCTACAGAGCTAGTTGGTAGAAAACATTTAGTATTGATGTTATGGCTGCTTTATTTTTCCATCTAAAAATTCCAATGAGTCCTTCCATTTGTCAGACATTTCTTGAGTCTCTGCCATGTGCCAACCCCTGTACTAAAGGCTGGGGTACCCTGGAAATGCAGAAATGGACAGCACTCTCTTCTCTCAGGAGCTCACAGTTAAGAGCGTGTCAGATAAGTAAACAAATGGTCCAGTACAACGTGCTAGGGGCTGTGCTTGAGACTGTACTTACTGTGAATTTCTGCTGTTTCTTCTTTCTTGCTAGAGGAAGTCAGGGATGGTCTTTTTGGTCTCTCTCCACCTGCAGCCATTCCTGAAAACTAGTGAAGATTCCCTAGTTCAGAGAACAGAAGGGTGTCGGCTTCCAGTTGGTCCTTGAGGAAACAAAACAAAACAATAAGATTTTGCACACAAGGTGGTGCTACTGCTCTGCAGCAAGAACTGGTCATCACTCTCAGAGGTGGGTGGGAGTCTCCTATTGTCTTTTGACTTGCACTGAAAAACAGAGTTCTTAGTCTTTCTCCTCTTTGGCCTCCTAGAACTTTTCATTCCTAGGTGCATTTACTTTTTGAATGAAAAGACCTACTTCAGCTCTGAAGTGCTATTCATCTCCCATCTTACAAGGGAATGCTTTTGCTTTCGCTAAAAGTTACCGAGGCTTTCCTGGGAGTGCTCTTGAGAAATATGGGATTTACCACCTAAATGCCCTGGGTTTTTTGTTTTGTTTTGTGATTTGGGTTGGCCTGACAAACTTTTGGAATGGGCTTAGCTGTTGAAAAACTTTTTTGGGAAGGATCGAATGGAGACAGGAGAAGGAGGCCCCAAGGCACTGAATTGCATTAGAGTTTTTTTTTTTTTTTTTTAAACAATTGCTGCAGTATTTCTGGTAAGAAAAGTTATTAGGTGTTTATGGATGTTTCAAAAGACCAAGGGAAAAAAAAGCAGATTCCATGTTAAAATATCCCCTTGGGGACCCTTAACACTCAGAACAGAACCTAAGCTGGGAATGCTGAGGGGTGTGATCAGCGTAAAGCAGCAGTCGTTCTACCATGGGGGTGTTCGCTGGATGGAGTCCAAGAGGAAAGGGGTTGCCAGAGCATTCCCAAGGAAGGATGGGTTGGTCTGGCCAGGTGGACCAGGAATATAGGTTTTCTTTCTACTGAGTCACACCCAGCTTCGTCCCAAACAAGGAAAATCCAACTCAGGTAATGCAGCGCCCTTACCTTGTCTGCCTCCTCCAGGAGCTGTGGTGGGAAGGAGGCTGATGGGAAGAGGTAAAAAAATCAGAGTTTCACAAAGGGCACAAAGAGGAAGTATTTTAGACTAATAATTCTGGGTCATAGTTTTAGAATAAAATAATTTCCCCCACATGGGAGAAGAGGCTGCTTTGAATTGTGTTTTGCAGGGCTAGCGAGGGAGGGAGTGGCCTTAACCTGCCTGGTCCACTCTCTCATCTGATCCACTTTAGAATCCGCAGGCCACACGTGCTGTTCAGAATCCAGTATTTGGTCATTGGTTCCCTTAGCATTCAAGTTTTAGACATTCTGGGAGAAAATCTGTTTAAAGATATTTTTGAAGGTTATGAAAATTGTATCGGATATTCTTTTCAATTTTGTTTTGAATAAGTGGTATGAATAATGAAACCCAATGTTCATATCCTTCTAATCTCTTCAATGTGAAGGGGGTAAAAACAGAGCGCACTGCTACATAACATCTCATAATATTGTTTATTCCTCGATTGATTGAATATATATGCATTATACTATATATTATGTAAAGTCCGTGTAACATATGCATGTTATCTGAAATGATTATATAATACACTGTACATGTGTATGGAACATTAATATAAGCATATAATGCATATTTTAATTATATGTTAATGTATGTAGCTGCCTTGTATTGTATATTATGGGACACAGCAAGCAATAAAAAGACTATTTCAGTAGTCTTAGGGCTATATAAATCAGCATTTATAGATTCTGAAGTTTAAATTCAATTAAATATTAATTTGGCATTCACTCTCTGTAAAACTGTTCTAGTTACTTACTGTTAGAGATACCCATAACAAATTTAGGACAAAATTATGAAAAATTAAATGGATCAGCCAATACTCCACTTATAAATGGGTTGTACTCCAAAAGTTTCATTTAAATCTTTGACTATAAATCAGAACACATTCCTATTAAAAAGATCATTTGTGATGGCTAGTTCCTCTGAGTATCTAACAAAAGGTCAATTAAGTGGTAATGACTTTTATGATAACTTCAACCTCATTTCTGAGGCTGGAGGGAAGGAGCCATGAGACGAAATGAGAAGGAAGAAGAGATGAGAAGGAAATAGAGTTTTTCTGCATTTATAAGGCAGAGCCAACTCTAGGCAAAACATTTTCAAACAAGAAAAATTTATATTTGTCCAGTGCCAGCTTCCCTTTTGGTTCCCTTCTTCCAAGGATCCAGGACACTCATGCTATCCTAAATGCTTTCCATCTGTGGCTCCCCACTCAAGTTTAACGTACTCCTAATATGCTCCATGTTCTTGCATTACCCACCTCACACACTATATGAGTTGGGAAATACGGCCTTTGCACCACCTACATGAGAATCACCTGGCAGGCTTATTAAAAACAGATTCGTGGATCCTACTCTAGACCTACTGTGAATCAGAATATCTAAGGATAGGGACTGGGAATCTGTCTAGATTGATAAGAGGCTCCTTGAATCACATTTAGACTGGGCACCTCTGAAATGAAATCTCTTATTTCACTGGAAAAACCAATAGTGTAGAATTTTATTCCACCTTAAAAAATAAAGAGATCCCACCATTTGCAACAACATGCATGAAACTGGGGTGGAGGTGGGGGACATGGGAGATATTGGTCAGAGGGTACAAAGTTGCAGCTATGTAGGATGAATAAATCTAAAGGTCTAATGTATAGCATGATGACTACAATTAATAATATTGTATTGTAACTGGAAATCTTCCGAGAGTGGATTTCAGGTGTTCTCACCACACACACGAAATTGGCAACCATATGATGAGATGGATGTGTTTATTAACTTGAAGATAATCATTTTACTTTATAATATCAAAATATCATGTTGTACACCTTGAATAGATGCAATTTTTGTTAAAAAATAATAAACTCATGAGGAAGAAAGAAGAGCTGATAGTGTAAATCAGTGTTTCTCAAATCTTGATGTGCATTATAACCACCTGGAGGGCCCTCACCCCACTCAGAATTTTAAAAAGATTCTTACTAATGGATCTCAGACAGTGGAGCCGTGCAAAATAAAAGTAGGAAGGGCAGAGAGGGTTAGAATTGTTTGTTACAGGCTGAGTGTGTGTGTGTGTGTGTGTGTGTGTGTGTGTGTGTGTGTGTGTGTGTGTGTGTGTTGGTATGAGGTGAGTGGGCACCTTGAGACCTGAATCTGACTGGGTTTTTTCCTCCCTAAATCACACCCTGTTTTCCACAGCTCCTCTCTAATCTAATCCCAGATTTTCCCCTAGTAGTTCCAATAGCAGTGCTGATAAGAGGACGAGTTGGATGAGGAGAGAGAGGGCATGGAAGCTCTGCCTCTTGGAATTGTACGTATCTGGGAATCTTTTGTGGTGCTCCATCTGTTTACATTTGCCAATGCTGGAATTTTGCTTTGGCCACCAGAGGGCTCTCCTAACATTGCATAAAAGGATACTGTGGCAGTGGAAGAGAAAGGGAAGCAATTCTGAAAAGATGATTTGCAGTTAGGGAATTTCTACACTATTTTGATTATTAGGTTTTCCCTGAAGTCATAATACAATTTAAAAATCATTAATTGGTAAATAGAAAAGAACAATAATATATAAGAACAATAAATAAATGGAGGCTCGGAAGTTTGAATCTACTATGGATGTTGGCTAATACAATTTGTAATGTGATAATAGCCAGATGTTTGGGGCAGGTGAGTGAGAATTAGTGAGTTTTTAAAGGAGACTGACTATTCCAGACTCAGAGATTTTGTTTTGTTTTGTTTTCTAGACCAAGAATCCTTCATTCAGAGTTAATATTTCATAGGTAAGATATTTTCCTATTCTGGATGGGGATATGAAGTGCAAGTCCCACATGTCTCTACACATTGGTTCTGTAGTTTAGCTTTTTATTAGCCTTGACAAAGTGAGGGAGCTTTCAAGGAAAATCAAGTTGTTTAAATAGACAATAATATTGTGTAGGGATTAGTTATTTGTGGAATGTTAGAGACACAATAAATATCACATTGCGAAAAGACAACGTATTTCCTAGCCATTCCAAAGAGAGCAGCTCCTGAAACATAAAGTAAAAGGGTTTGGCTTAGTAAAGAATGGAATCAAGGCTGGTTTCATGGGTGAGTGACTTGTGCAGTCACACAGGTCCCTGCACTTAGAAGGACCCCATGCTTGGTTTAATGCTCCTCTGTTATATTGAAATCTTATGTTTGAACAAAGGGCCTTGCATTTTCATTTTGCACTGGACCCTGAAAGTTATGTACCTGGTCCTGAATGGAAAAGATGATTGTCTTCCACCCTCTGTTTGGCTTTTCTTTTGAAAAGTAGTTCTCGTCCTTGGTTGCACTTTAGAATCACCTGAGGAGTTTTTGAAAACCCCAACGCTCAGGCTGTCCCAGAATGCTTACATCACAGTCTTCAGGGGTGGGTTCCAGGTTGGGTATTTTAAAAAATTCCTCAGGAGATTCCAGCGTGCAGCTCAAGATGAAAACCACTATAAGTTTGGAGCCTAATTTCCAGAACCTCCCTTCCATGCCAATCTCCCTTGCTTGCATTGCCCTCGCAGTTTAATGGGGTTGTAAGAGTCTAGATTCTTCTATAGGCTTTATGTGTTAGACAAAACTATAAGAAGTTTGGGTTCTTTGTATGTTGTGTTTTATTTTTATCACTCTTATTTTAAAGATGCGGAGTTACAAGGAAAATCATCTTTCTTAAACATAGGTCTAATCCCCCTTTATTCTCTTTAAAGGAGCAAATGAAAGAAAAACCTCAGATATTTAGGAAGATTAAAACTGAAGAGGGAAGTACATAGACTTTCCTTCGCTAATGGCTGAATATTCACTAAGCGCCTTGCGCTGGCTGGGCCTGCATCAGGTTCATTAAATGCCTCTTTTCTTTCTGAAGGTTTTTTGGAACACTAATTGTTTTTTCCTCATGAGTCACCTGTGGGCTTTGACAATAATCTAGAAGCGTCTGGTCCCAATCCTTCTGGATTACAGGAATTGAAGGTCCCAATTAGGGACCTGGGGTCCTGCTAGGGCAAATCCTTTTAACCTTAATTCACTGGAGCCTCCTCTGAACAGAGCCGTTGTGCTGCCTTTGACCTTCTTGTTCCCTCACAAAACAGCACACCAAGGAATGGCTTTCTCTGCAGCATGTCTTCCTAAAGTTATGTCTATGTACTGGTAAGTCAAAGATTAATTCCAACCCCAGATATTTTATTATGAGGTATATTAAATCTTTCCACTTGTTTAGCTTTGAATTGAGCTTTGAATCGAGAAAGTCACTTCATGGCAAAGTAATTAAATGTTTAATGAAAATAGTAGTAAGCTGAAACCCAAAGGGAGAAGAAAAACAGAATAATCCTTTAGCTCTCAGAGCTCAGAGATTCAGACCCATAGGACAGCAGAATCGTAGAGCTATGATTTATGGCCCAATTAGAAGTAAGAGAGGATGGTGAAGCTCAGGTTTGCAATAAGATGTTTTGATATTAGTTTCTCCTTAGCAAATAGTCATGGGTAAGATTAATCTAAATGGTTTATGTATATAACTTTGAATTTTGAAAAGCAAATTTGTTTTTACGTATATCATTTCCTGAATTGAAATGTGTGCTTTTTCAGTTCATAAAAATATCGTTTAATGAGGACCCACTCAATATCAGATACGATGCCAGGTGCTTTACATATATTATCTCTAAACCTCAGAACAACCATGCAAGGTAGGGATTATTGTCCCATTTTAGAGATGAGGAACCAGCCTTGTAGAGCTAAATGACTTTCCCCAGGTCACGTAGCCTGTAAATGTTAAAACTGGAACTCTCAACTTCCTCTTATCTCCAAACTCTGCCTCCTTCCTTATGTGACGTAAAATATTATGTGATGTAAAATACACATAATATTTACCATTAAAACCATTTTAAGTATACAATTCAGTGACATTAAGTATATTCACATTGTTGTGCAATTATCACCACTATCCATTATAAGAATTTTGAAATTCTGTACCCATTAAACAATAACCCCGCATTGTCCCCAGCCCTCAGCCCCTGGCAACCACTGTTAGACTGTCTGTCTTCATGAACTTGACTACTCTAGGTGCTTCATATAAGTGCAATCATGTACTAATATACTTTTGTGTCTGGCTTATTTTACTTAGCATAACGTTTTTAAGATTTATCCATATTGTAGCATGTACAGTACTCTGCCTTTATTGGGATGGGGATACATCCAAGATCCCCAGTGGGTGCCTGAACCCTATATTTACTATGTTTTTTCCTATACAGACTTATGACAAAGTTTAATTTATAAATTAGGCAAATATATTAACAATAATAATTAATAATAGAATAAGTGGCCTGGTTCTCTGCATTAAACACATTAGAATGATTACCATAAATAGGGATGGGAGTGAGGAATGAGAATAAAAGGTCTAAATAAATAAAATCAGAGATGACTTTGCATATGCACAGACTGATGGTAATAGAGAACAGAGGATGATTCCTTTAACCCTCTTCAAGGGGCATTTTAAAATTATTGGTTAATTCACATTTGGGGTGGACAGTTTAGCATATCAGAATCTCTCAAGTACGTTAGAGTGGATCAAAGGCTTAAGAGGAATGAATTAGATGGTCTTTCCAACTATGAACTTGCTGAAAGTAGTTTGAAGTAGTGAAAAGAACATTGGATTGCGTTTCAGAAGTGAGTTCTGCTTAGGCTACTGCAGAGCACAGGCAAAGATGAAAATATGGATTAGGCAAGTGATAAAAACGGTGGGTGCAGGAGACGTGTTGGAAGTCGAATCATTGAGAGGTATTATTGGGTGTGAGGGGTGAAGAAGAGGGAAAAAATCAAGGGTGACTATACAGTTTCTGTTTTGGGTGGCTAGGAAGGTAGGGAGATTTGGGCCAGGAAGTCCAAAATCAAGGCACTGGAAGATCCAGTGTCTGGCACAAGCCTGTTTCCTGGCTTATAGATAGCCACCTTTTCACAGTATCCTCACTTGGCCTAGAGAAAGATTAACTCTCTCATGTCTCTTGTTATAAGGGCACTAATCCCATCCATGAGGGCTCTACCTTGATGACCTAACTAATTACCTCCCAAAGGCCCCAAATACCATTACACCTCCAAATAATATCATACTGGACGTTAGGACTTCAACATGAATTTTGGGGGACACAAATATTCAAGTCAACATTTGAATCTAATCTAATAGGCACTATTTTATCTATTTGTCAAGGTTAATTGTTTACATGGCTGCCTCCTCTAGACTGAAAGCAAAGACCATATTTTATTAACTTTTGTCCCTATTTGATGCTTTGCATGTAGTTGGCATTTAGTATTTATCCAATTAAGTTTACTGTCATTTCTTTGGATAGAAAAGTGAAAATGGAATCTGTGCTCAAATTCATTTAACATTTTAAAATAATTTAGAAAAGGAGATACATAGGAAAAAATTCAATTTTATACATGACCTTTAGTCTCATTAGATAGTGCAATTCTGCACTGATGTCGATAAACTGAAGGAAGATATAATGAGGACGTGGGCAGATGGGTCATGAGAAAACCTACTAGCACATAGCTAATAAGTCTTAGGTTATGATTTCCAACATAGGGACAGGATTTAGGAGTCCACCTGGATTATTTCCTGAAAGTTTTGACCTAATAAGTTGCCTCAGCCCAAAACCAAACAAACAAAAGTAAAAGAAATAAAGTATAAACACAGAGGTAAAAAAATAGTAACACATCCTCATACTCAAAATGAGAAATAAAACAGAAAATGTTACCCTACCTGTGTTCAAATGCCCATCTGTTTGAATCTCAAATAAAGAACTAGAAAAGATTGTAATGACTTGTAAAATGATTAAGAGAGTAAAAGAATTACTGAGCAAAGATGGATCAACGATGCAGCTCTTGGGTGTGGCAATACAGTTTGAGAGAAAATGTCGTCAAACAAGAGGCACTGTTTAAGATGAAAACAGCATTTCTGTCCAATTCCGAAATTTAAAAATGGGGGGCACACATCAGTATTTGAAAAAAAGCCACTTTAAAACAAGTAAAAAAACTCAACTTTTTCCAACAGACAGTAATTAAACTCAGTACTCTAAGAGGTGATTGAGAACTGTAATAAAGTCAGGATTATTTAATTCCTACCAAATTTTAAAACTTGGGCTGGTTTAGAAATATACAGAAGTATCCTGCGGTTGATGTCAGAGGGAACCATCACGCCTTTCTGCCAAATACCTTTTATGTCATGAACTGACATGTTGACTAAAATGAGTTTTTTTTAGTGATTGGTAGCCACCTGCTCTTCTTGGTAACTATGAACTGATCCAAAGTTATGGGTCTATTGGCTTTCAGTTTTATATATGTCTAAGAGACATCTATACATAACCCAGTTTTATGAACTATATTGTGTTCCTACCCCCAAATTCATATGTTAAAACCATAAGCTCCATTGTGACTGTATTTGGAGACAGGACCTTTAAGGAGGTAATTAAGACTAAATGAGGTCAGAAGTGTGAGGTCCTAATCTAATAGGACTAGTGTCCTTATAAGGAGAGGAAGAGATACCAGACTACCACGTGAGGACACATTGAGAAGGCCCTGTCTGCAATCTGAGAGCCTTCACCAGAAACCAAACCTACCTTACTGGCTCCTTGATTTTGGACTTCAGCTCCAGAACTGTTAGAAAGTAAATTTATGTTGTTTAAGCCACACAGTTTGTGGTATTTTGTTATGACAGCCTGAGCAGAATTATACACCCACTGAGTCACTAAAATTAAGTAAAATACTAATATTTGGAATCCATAAACAAAAAACAGTATATTACCAGGGGGATAGATATAGATCTAGAACATATATTGACTACTTAGCATGTGCTAGGCACTGTCCTATATCAACACTCCTTTAGTCTTTACAATTACATAACGTGTGTGTTCTTATTAACTCCATTTTATAGATAATTAAACTGAAACCCCTCGAAATGAGTAATTTGCCTAAGAACTGGGTTTCAAAGTGACTCCAGTTTGTGCTCCTAATTACTGAACTTAGTAAAAAAACAATGCTATTCAATAAAAATATGATGTGAACCATGTATGTAATTTAACTTTTTCTAGGAGCCACATTTAAAAAGTAATGAGAAACAGGTAAAATTAATTTTAATTATCTTTCATTTAATACAATATACCCAAAATGTTATCATTTCAATGTGTATTTAACATGAACAATTATCGAGATATTTTAATTCTTTAGTATTGTCTTCAAAATCCAGTGTGTATGTTAAACTTAAAACACATATCAAACAAAATTTGTATTATATTTCAAGTACTAAGTGTGACTGTGACTACTGTATTGGTCAGCACATGTCTATAAGGCATTACAGCTTAGTAAGAAACCTGGACAAGATACTGTAACGCTCCTACTATGTATATGTGCACAAATAGTTGGGATTTTTCCAATTTTTTATGAAAGACGTTTCATTATCACAGTACATCGCTAGTGTTGCCTTGAGTTGATTGTGGTTTTAAATTGCTCCTATTGGTATATTAATGAAAACATTTATGGAATTGCTATTATTTTTTCTCCTGAATTTGTGTAGTTGATTTTTTTTAGTATCTAGTTCTTTTTTCCCTAGTAAATAGGAACATGTAGAGTAGGATTTCTGACCTTCTGCTCATCTAAAAAAAAAAGTTAGGAAAAAAGAAAAGAAAACCGCTGGAGTAGATGGATCATTAGACTGACCTAGGCTAGTGTTATTTATGTTTTTTTTCATTTAGTAACAAGTAAGATACAATTGTGAAACATAGTTAAGAGTGACACTAACCAGTTTACATAAATCCACTATGTTGAATTCAATAGAACTGTCTGCCCTCTCACCATTGTTTGGAAGTGTTGCTGAAGGGGTCTTTTTTTCTGACAGTCTAACTCCAGTGTTATAGAGAAGTGGTTATTTATAAACCAAGTAAAAAAGAGCTTGACTATCTTATAATGGCCATACCCCTTTGAGACTTAAAAAAATGATTTTAGATTACCTCCTTGTATATCATTATATATGGTTTTATTCTCTCTAGATTCTAAGGATAAGTGAATAAATGCGATGGTTCCATTTTCCTTGTTACTAGTTAGAATTGGTCCTCTAAAACAAATGTTTTTACTCCTTTGCTTTAGGCTCACTAAATGATCTGAGCTGAAGCAGTCTTTCAAAATGGCTGCAAGGCACTCGATATTTTTCAAAGCGAAGCATTGTAACCATTTAGTTCCTTCAACATCATTACAATGCGTCCAGTGGCTCCTCTTCTAGAATTAATGCATAGAGCTTCCATTAAGTGTTCTCTAAATTCACTTATAAATAGGCCAGCCTATTTTCCTCTGGATAAAGTATTCATATATAAGACTTGAAAAACATTCAGAAACATTGCCAACCAAGGAGGAAAAAACACACTCACATTAGCTTTGATAAGAAAGAGGGGCTCTCTGGAAAGTTCTTAGGAGTTTCAAGGGGATTCCCAATGGAGGTAGAATAAATAGATTATCAGGAAAAACACCCAGGAGTTTGGAGATCTGCTAGAGCCCTCCCAAACTCCTGAATGGTTGTCAGTTTAGAAAATCTATGGATAAAAAAGATTTAGAAAAATGAACTGATTAGACTAATAAAAAAGAATAGGGAATATTATAGCAATCTTCAAATATATGATCTGGATATTAGTCAAGAAGCCTGGGTGCAAATTAAAGAAACTCAACTCAAACTAGTTTAAGTGAAAATGAGATTTTTATCTGTTCACATAACTGGAAAGTCTGGGAACATCTGACCCTGGGCACGTCATCCAGGGTCTCACACAATGCTTTCATGATTCTTTCCTTGTCTTTCATCTCTGCTCTTTTATGCTTCGTTTCATTCTTTTCTACTGTAAGTGGAATTTCTCCCCATAGCAGAAATATGGCCACTGGCAGTGCAAGTGTCATTATCCACAGCTTCAGCTCAAAGAGAGAGAGAAAACTGTTCCTTGGCCTCCAATTTGGAAAATTTCATGAATATTGATAGCTCTGGGTTTGATTACTTGCCAGACTGGTCACTTTGCCCAGTCGCTGTTTCCAGGGAGCTCGGCCTGGTTCATAGCCTCACCCTTGATGGTGGTGATGGGGAGGGGAGGTAGGACACTGATTAGTAGCTCCAGCAGACCCATACAAAATGGGGGAGAGGTGATACCTCAAACTAAAAATAGCGTGAAGATGAAAATAATTACATGTTTTTCAAAGCTATTTTAAGAAAACATAAATAGTTAAGGATTCTAAGAGTTCTAGAAAAGTGCCTTTCAAATTTGAAGATTTTGTTAAAGTAGTTTCCAGTTCAGTAGGTTTGGGGTGGGAGCCTGAGATTCTGTATTTCCAGCAAGTCTCAGAGATCACTCTTGAGTGGCAGTATTCTAGAGAGGTTTGAATTTTGAAGGTTTTAGATTTAATCATTTGAATTATTCTTCATCTGGAGCACTATTGTACAAATTTCAACATTATTTTGGGAGATACTGTTTTCTGATTTGTTAAATGCTCTTGTCTAGAAGGAGAGCAATGATTGGCACACTATCTTCATGTAACTTTGAGAATTACTAAAGTAAGATATATCTGAAATATATTATTCTCCTTAAGACATGCTGTAATGTGAGAAAGAGAAGGGTGTGAGGTGAGAGCTGGGACTGATGACATACTCACAAGGCAAGACTGGGCTGAAGAGAACACCTTGCTGTGGGTAGTTGGAAGAAGTCCAGGTGAGCAGAGCATGGCTTTTAGGGCTCAGCATCAGAGAGAACTGGCAACCAGTCAGAGGGCTTCAGCTCCAGGACTAGGGTTTAAGGACAGTATTCAAGTGATGTGGATAAAGGAGATAGTGTTTGGGGATGAGAATAGAGACCGGCATGAGTGAGGTAAAGATCAAAGTGTAGAAACCGGGAGAGTAGGCAGATTATCAAGGTACTAGAACAGGGGAAAAGGCAAGTGCTTAGTTTTAGAAGCACAGTTGAACTCCAGGTATCGAATCTGTGGTATGAGATGGAAAACAGGTTGCCTTGATGTCCATTCCCACAGTGCTGAAGTAGAGCTCTTCAGATCCTGAAGGAAGTAGAAGTCTCAGAGCTTGAGAGAGAGTAGAGGGAGTAAGGCCACCAGTCCTAATCGAAAGCTTCCAGGTATAAAGGAAGGATGTATGGATAGGAAATCAGGCAAATTATTACAGGTGGAGAAAAATACGTGGTTTTTATGGGTACCTCTTTATTGCAATTTTATAATTACTGAGTCTAGTTTTTGTTGCTTAATTTACTGTTGAGGAAGAAATGTGTTCTTTTCACCACAGTGATGGTAATAGTAGGTAAATAAACAGATTTGCAACCCAAAGTCTGTATAATTGCCCAGACGTGCTGCAGAAGGAGAGGAGTTAGCTCAATCAAACAGTCTATCAGATCTGAGATACTTACTTTAATTAGCTGCAAAGGAACCTACCTAAGATACAAATTGAAAGCCTTATTAGTTTTTACTTCTTTGGATTTATTTCTTAAAGGAATAAGGCTTTGGATCAAAAGGAGAAATCTAATCGGTTATCTACCCAGAGCATTGCGCAAATAATCAGAAATGTCCAAAATTCAGAAATTTCTATTCCAAAAATTTATAGAACAAGGAGATTCTCTGATAACATATAGGAAAGTGTGAGGACTTTAGACTCCAAAGGGATACTTGTTTTCTTCTTCAATTCTGCCTCTAAAATATCTGCCATTGCTTTCACTGCGTGCGTATTCATCCCTTCCCTCCCGTCAGTAGTACTGAGTAGCAGAAGTGAGCCCGTTAGTTCCCTTTGGAAACCTTTGGAACTTGCTCTGAGATGGGGAGGGTCCCCGGGACTTCCCTTGGATTCTAACTCTGCATAACAAGGGGAAAAAAGAATCAGGAATAGTCTTTATTGCCATATCTTACTGGAGATATAGAATAGTCGTGGGTCTTCGATTTCCTTGGGATAGCTGCTAAACCCCTGCTGTAGAAGAGGGACAGGAAAGAATCTATGCAGAAGACAACTGTAAATTTAAGAAGTAATGCAGAGGCAATGACATGTTTTTTGTGGCAGAGACTCAGTAGTAAGAAACAGTACATTTTAAAGGAGTCTAAAAAGCATTGATTAGAGAATGCCACATTAACAAGTAGGTACAAATTAAAAAACAATATGCCAGTGGTGATTCATGGTGACTCAGCTAATTTGATAATCCTAACACAGGATGTTCTTTGATGACCCCTCTATTTTATTTTTATGAGGAGAGGAAGAGGAAGAGAGGAAACCAATTTAATGTTTTTCATTTAGGTGAATTAAAATTATGCAAAATTACTTTTCTCAGTTTTCGCAGTTTGATTTAACAAATGAATAAACATGTCTATTTCATACTCTATTACTTTCACTTGGGAGCAGAAATATGCTGAACCTTCCTAACACAAAGAATATATTGACTCCAGAATAGGTGATGATATGTTTTTTACTTTTTATTTTGTAATAATTTCAGATATAGAAACTTTGCAAAAATAATACAAAGATTTTTTTGTATATGCTTCACTCAGCTTCCCCTAAGTTAATTACTTATGTAACCATTGAGCAATGGAAAATCCAGGAAAGTAACACTGATACATTACCATTATTTCAGTTATAAACCTTATTGAAAGTTCACCAGCTTTCCCCCAATATCCTTTTTTTTTTTCCTGTTTCATGATCAATCTAGGATCCCACGTTGCATTTAGCTGTGTGTCTCTTTAGTCTCTGCAGATCTGTGACATTCTTTAGTCTTTCCTTGTCATTCATAACCTTGACACTTAGAGAAATACTAGATTGTTTGTTAGAATAGCCCTCAATTTGGGTTTGTCTAATTTATTCTCATGATGGAGTTATGCATTTTTGGCAGGAATACTATACAAGTCATCATGTGTTGTTCTCAGGATGTCATAACAGAGGTACATGATATTGATACGTCTTATTACTGGCACTATTAACCTTGATCACTAGTTTGTTGTGTCAGGTTTTTTCACTGTAAAGTTATTATTTTCCTTTTATAATTGATAGCCAACTTGGGATAGTTTGAGACTAGGCTAATATCCTTTTTCTCCTCAAACTTTTAGCCCACTGATTTTTGCATCCATAGCTGGATTTTGTCTGCAACAATCATTACTGTAGTATTGCCCTAATAGCGATTTTGTATTTTTAGTCTCTACATTTATTAACTTGAATTCTTCTATATTGAAGGGCTGCCCTTTCTTCTGTATTCATTCATTCATTCATTCATTCAGTTATTTATTAGTATGGATTCATGGATTACAATCAAATACTATCATTATTTATTTCGTTGTTCAAATTGTTCAACATTTGGCCATGTAGGGTTCCTTCGGCTGGCTCCTGTATCCTTCAGACTTGCCTCACCCTTTTATGAGAACTTCTTTGTTTTCTGGTACTGAAAGATTATCTAGGCTTATCCTGCCCCAGCCCGGGGATCAACCACTTCTCTAAGGAGCCCTGATTCCTTTTATTGGTTTGGCCCTGGGGTCCTGCATTGGTCTGCCTTGGTGGACAGCCTTTTGCATGTGATGCCCTCCTATATTCAGTTTCTTTCTCTGACTTTGGCCTTGGAAGGTCAATCACTAGACACAAACTCTCCTGAGAAATAGCTAATAAATCTCTACTGGTGCTTTTCTTGTGCCCCAAGTTCCCCTCTGAATTATAGATTTTTTTTTCTTTGGCTCTTGGTGTCTCTTAGTGACCTTTTGCCATTGTCTGGTCTGGGACCCATGGATCCAAATATTGGAGCTTACTCTTTTATTTACTGTACTGACTGACCCTGACACTTCCAAGCTCAGTTTATGTCCAGCCCACATCTCACTAGGTGGCAGAGTTGGATGCCATTGATGACTAAACTTTCCAGGTATCGTTAACTGTGCTGATTAGACTGAGAGGTGGGGTAGAGTGAACTTAGTTTCTCTGTGGGACTTTGGGGGAGTGTAGCTTGAACTCTTAAGGGTAAAGATGTCAAAGCACTCTTGGTGAATGGGTGGTCACAGGAAATAGAGCCAGGCCAGGAGCCCTACAAGACTGGACTCTGATAACAGTCATATTTCCTGCTTTGTGCTTCTGTTCTGTTATCCTCTAACCTTTGAGTAAAATTTGTTCAGAAATTGTGACTTCACTTAGCTGTATTTCACGGATTTTAGTAGAGAGTTTGCCCTACATGGATGAAGGTAAAAAGGGAAGAACAGAATATTCTTCTTTGAGGCCATAGAGGCAGTTATAATGAAGGGTGTCATAAGTAAAGACAGCTGTGCCCAGTGGAGTGGCAGTCTCAGGCACTAGCAGGAGTGCAGTATCATGACAAGGTGGTCACAGCAGAAAAACATAAGCACACTTGTAATATAATCTGAGGAACTTTCAGATAGTTTCCTCCAATGGAGCCAGCAGGGTCCATTGTAATTTCTATATTTAGTGACTTGTAACTTTATTTTGTATTTTGTATTTACAGGTTGTTAAAACCTGGAGATTTGGGAAAGACCTATTAATCTTGCTAGTCTTGGTCCAATATTTCAGTCTAGAATTAGCATTTTTTTTTGTTTCTATCATACATCATATTAATTATTCTCTTGGGTTTTAATTCTGTTCACTTCAAAACATGACATTTTTAAAACCATCATCCAAGTCCAGAACAAAAGTGTCAACCCTGGATGGTGACTTGTGGCACTTCACTGAGGTCCTCCCTACAGTTATAGAACTATGGCTTAATCTATGGTTTTTAACATCTATCATTTTTCCTCTTTCTGAGCTAAGGAGATTATCTTCCCATTCCAGGATTCTGGCATCTCTCCCATTGTCCATTGATTCTCTAAGATTTTTGGCAGTGACTCAGAGAACATCTCTGTAAATTCCCTCTGGGTCTTAGAATGTAATTCATCAGAGTTTAGAAATTTGAACTCATTTAATATGGCTAAATGTTTCCTTCTGATCTCTACCTATTAGACAGTGGTTTACTGATAATTACTTAAACTGTTAAAGGTGAAGAGATTTTTAATGTGGGTAGAAAGCTGAAAGTGACTTGCACATATTATGTGCCCAATACATGTAGACTGAATGAATGGGTGATTATAGGATGATTGAATGAGTGGATGGATTTCTGACCAGTCTGAGTATCTATAGCAGTGAGGGATACCATTGGGATGTTGACAGTGAAAGAACTTCTTCACCAGAAGAACAGATTTCTGATTTACACAAGTTAAGATATTTTAAGTTTACTAGTTAATATAAAATACCCAGCTACTTCCTAGGTAATAGGAATGCTATTTTAGGTAATAATAAGTTAGTATCTTAATAGATTATGTGCAAAAGACCTGGCTTTCAACTTTTAAACTAGCAGAATGAGGTTAAGATTTTTGGGGGGTCTGTAAACCTACTTAATTTTATTGCTTATTAGCATTATTCACCACAGTGGTTTATATGCTTTCATATGAGGTCATAAAATCTTTCAAGTTATGGTAGTCCATAATTGAAAACAAAATAAAGAGTCCTTGAGTGAAAAGATTGGGGATGATTAGACAAAATCTCTAAGGTCTCTTTCCATCTAACATTTTATATGTTTTTAAAATCAGCTTTATTGAGCTATAATTTATATAGAACAAAATTTACCCATATGAAAATGTGAATTTCAATAAGTTCTAAGATAATGACTCTTTTTTTTTTTACTGGAAAGAAGAACACTAATTAGTAGATGAAGAAGTCTGGGTTCTCTGTTACTCTTCATTTATTTTATATGAAATAATTTTATATGAACCCTTTGCATTAAGCTTCAACATTAGTATCACTGTCGTCACCAGGGCTGTTTGCTCCATTTGTTGAGACATCTAACAGAATTTTCCAGAACCCATCATCTTCATTTCTACATAAATTATTTGAGCTACCACACTTTTTAAACCAGAGCATGCACTATCACTGCATGTAGAGGACATTAGGAAAGTCGGTTTTCCCTTTCATCTTATAGGGCAATGGTCTCAACAACAAAACCACTGTACTTAATTATTATTTTATTTATTCAGTTTTAATTTAACTTTTGAATAGGCAATGATTCACCTGGTTTAAAAAAATTAAAATAAACAAAGGATACAGAGAAAAGTCTCCCTCTCGTCTCTGTCTCAGTTGTTCCACCAAACCTGAAACCACTGTTTATAGTTTCTTGTGTATCGTTCCAGAGTTTATTTATTCATATATGAATAAATATAAATACCAGGTTTCATTTTCTTACCTTTTAAAAAACTTTAGTACCTTAGGAAATTTACCATCTTTCCCTAGCAATCGGTGGGCCAAAACACAAACAAACAAACAAACAAACAAAAAAACCTCTGTTTTAGAACTTCAGATTAGACTAAAATTTCCTGAAATGGAACACAGAGATTCTAAATATCCTTTAGTTATGTTCATTCATCCATTTAATTCATTCATTCAGCAAAAATCTGTTGATTTTCTGCTGTGTCAGAGATTCTGTACTCGGTTCTTAGATTACAAAGATTATGTATCTCTTGAAGAGCATATAGTATATAGTTGGAGATGTAAGACATGAAGATAAATAATCATGAGAGATGTATGAAATGCCACAGCGGTTCAGAGAAGGGAGAGATTAGTTAAATCCTATGGATCAGGGAAGGCTCTGGGAGGAAAATGGCCTTTGAGCTGAGCCATGAAAGTTGGGTCTATGTACCTGTGGAGATGGGGTGAGCGAAAAGGAAGAACATTCTATGTGATAATCTCAGCACTCTTGTTTGCAAATGACAGGAACTCAAAGTAGCTTAAACAAAGAAAGTAAAAGAAAGAGGGTAATATATTAGCTCCTGTAACCAAAACCAGAAAAGACAAGGCTGGAGTCAGTGTCAACAGCATAAAACACTTTACCAGTATTATTAGCCTTTTCTGTTTCTCCTTCCTCCATCCTACTGCTTCTCCTCAAAGCTCCTTCTTCTAACAAGTGACATGGTTCTCAATCCAAGAGTAAAAAGAGAGTTGCCCCTCTACTTCCAATTTAGAATTTCCAATTGTAAAGGACTGGCCTAGCCTGGTGGTTATACCCTGCTGTGAGTCGGGGAGGAAGATACTATGTTTGGCAGCCCTACCAGATACACGTTGAACTGCAGAGGAGCAGTTCCTAAAGAGTACTGCTACCATAAGAAGGCAGGACTCAGGGCAGGCAAAAAGCATGGAGGTCCACTCACACCCGCATCATGAGCAAAGCATGAAGGCAGCAAATTGTAGGTCACACTCTGAATATGGTGGAAAGCTCAGTTATGTTTCAGAAGTAGGGCTGTGACTAGTGTGAGAGAAGCAAGGCATCTATGGTGAAAATTTAAGGAGATACTCTCAGATGTCAACCTTGAACTTGCAGGACTCTAAGAGAGCCTCCTTAAATTCTGTACCTTAGGCCCCTTCCTTGCCTCGACCTAATCCTGGCCCTGTTTAGAAGAAAGGGGTGCTCAACAGTGTTGAAAATCAACAGGTTGAGTAGTTTGAGGACCAAGTAGAGAGACTGTTGAGAGAACAGTTTTGATAGAATGATGCAAGTAAAAGCCAGATTGCAGGAGGTTAAGGAGTGAGTATATATAGTGAAGAAATAGAGGCAAAGAATGTAGGTTACTCTCTCATGAATTCTGGTGGTTAAGGGAATGATAGAGAAGGAATTGCAATTTGAAGGAAAAGCTGGGGCCTGACAAGTTTATTTTACTTTATTTTTAATATCAGAGATATCTGACCTAAAATGCAGTCATTTATTTCCATAGAATGATTTGAAGGGTTCCTGGCTCTCTTTCAACCAAAAATAATTTTCTACCAGTCTACTAGTGATGTCTAAATTGCTACCATTAGTGATTTGGGGTTATTGAATTAAAGGATTATCTCCCAGCAGTTAGTAAGTACCCTCCCAGGCCCCTATCTGTAGGTAATTCATTAAGCTTTTAGCAGCTATTCGTGTGTTGATGTGAATTGGTTTATCTGATGTGTGTGGGGGTGTGTGTGTGTGTGTGTGTGTGTGTGTGTGTGTGTGTGTGTGTGTGTGTGTAGCAACTGAGAAGAGATTTTGATCAAGGGAGGGTAAAGAGAACTGAAGGTTTTTGACAGTTTGGGTTACACACCTGTAAAAAGGCAAAGTGAAGAACCTCCAAAAGGAAAGGTAACCAGGTTCTAAGGGGTAACCTATCTACCTCACAGTGCAATCCAAGGCCAACCCTCAATTTTTAATCTTAAACTTTCCCTCCCCTCAATGAATCAATTTAAAGACAGCTTTTTGAGTAGAACTTTGTTAAAACTTTCTGAGAATACACATTATGTCCCAGACAATTGAAAAGAATACTGGACTTGGAGAAAACCTGTTCTCATTGAACACTCACTGAGCCTAAGCAGAGGCAGTATTGCCTTGAAGCAAATAACACTTAGGTTTCAAGATACTTCACTTGCCCAGGCTCTTTCCCAGGTTCTGGGAGAGAGCCTAGTTATATGTTCACATAATCATGCATTTTTGGCAAATTTGCAAGATAAGGTAATTTCATTACAATAGACCATTGTCTCTTTCCATTCTGATTTTCCTTTGTCACATTTTCCCTAGTCTAGGGCAAAGTTGAGTTGGAGATGCAGTTAGTTTAGGTTTACTGGTGTATATTTTTATGGTTTGCTGTCACTTCTGTGTATAAGGTTATTGCTAGCCGCTTCAGTGCAGGGATGTCTTGCAGGAACATTCCTACTGCCTACTGTGCTGATTTATGTGTCACAATATGAATGTGTAAAGCCTTCATCACAAACTGGTTAATGAGTATTATCAATGCAAAGATTATTTAAGATGGGTCACTGTTCAAGGAAATTTGAAATATCCTGAGATCTTAATGCTCATATATGACAGAAACTTCATAGAGGGTTCCTCAAATTTGAAATTGTGTAAACTTCAAGCCCTACAAAAATCTGGATTCTTCTCTGGTCCTGTGACTTGGAACAAGTAATGTGAGCCCCCAGTTTTCTTATCCAGAAGGTGGGAATCACTACATCTGCTGACTTACATTGCAGAGTTTTTGTGAGGAAGTGAGATGGTGCAAGTGAAAAGACTGTATTATTAGCTACAAAAAGTCATACACTTGTGAGAGTGCTACTTCCTCCTCAAAGAAATGAATCTTTCATTTCCCCCAGGAGGTTATGTTATCTTTTCAGTGATTAGACTTTACATTTGAGGTTATCCTGACTTGCAGGTTGGGCCATGACGATCCCTTTTGGAGAGCTTCACATAGATGACAAGCGGCCATAGGCAAAGTAAAACCCAATGACAGAATGATGGTGCTAGCACAAGTCCATCCATTACCACCATTGGAAAATCAGCATATTGGGTTTTCCCTGCTGGAGGTGGTGAGCAGAGCTGCTAGGTGCTTTAAATCCATTATCCCAAACTCTCACAATACCCATGGATATTATCAACACCATTTTGCAGAAGAAAAAACTAAGTCTCTCTTTATGGTAGCCTTGCCACTAGGTTGAAATATTAGGACTTCCTCCCTCCCCCACATATGCCAAATATATGCTGACCAACTGTCTCGTTTGTATAGCTACTACAGAAGTGATTCTCAAACTCATGCCCAGAGAATTTCTTGAAACACAAATTGCAGGGCCCAAGAATTCTGATTCAGTATTTCTAGGGTGGGAACTGAGAATTTTACATTTCTAATAAGTTCTCAAGTGATGCTGATGCTGATGGATTACTAGAAGGGAAATCCCCCTTTGAGAATCACCTTGTTCCAATTCATCTTCACCTATCACCATTGATGTATCTCTGCTTTAATATGCTAAAATAGTCACATCCTGATCTTGGGGTTGGAACTTGAATGCTTGGACAATTTCTAGATTGTTCATTTTTACATTTTAAAAGTATTTCATTTAATTAAAATATTTGATTAACTAATTTATCAAATCCAAGATGCCACTGATTGTAAAATTTACCCGGATTTTAAAAAACCACCAAAAACCTAAGGCTAAAAGACTTGAGTGACTTGCTCATATTCACAGTGACTAGGTATTTTAAAGAAGGTCTGTTTGAGCCCACCCTGTCGGGTACCAGTCCATTGCTATATGCTGCTTACAATATCTTTTTCCCTTTCCTATTTGCTCATGTTTTAAATTTATGAATCTAGCTTACACATTCACAATTGCATGCAAAAAATCTGTAGATCAGGCATCTAGTATATATTAATGTCTTTAGTTGAAATGCATACTTTATCACGAATTTATAGAAAGTCAGGAGTATACCCAATGCAATAAAGTATGCTTTAAATGGTGCTTAAATTGACAACTCTTTAATAGGAATTTTAAATATCTGAAAATATTTGAAATGCATAATAAACTAGTTTACCACCAATACTGTTGTTCACATATCAAATTAAAAAGTATCACCTGAAGTCAGATATTTTATTTCATGCTAGAAAGTTCAAGACTAATCTCTTCAGCCAGAAAAACAAATAGTAAATCAGCATTCTCAAGTTGCAGATTGACAGTGCCAGGCTAAAATGACTTTCCAAGAGGCAATTATACATATAATTCTGTGTGTGTGTGTGTATATATAAAATCAGAATTCAAAATTACATATCATTCATTTGCTTCTGTCTCTTAAATTTTAAAATTGAGATGAGTTTGGTAGCTAGTAGATTTTCATGGGATTTTGTGATTTAAGATTTTAATGACTACTCTGGGGTTTTCCGCCACTAAGGTTAGCCTGGGGTAGGATGCCAATCCACTGTCTTAAAATTGGACACCTTGTCTGAGTTTCAGACTTTTTTGTGTTTACTTTTAAATTTGTAGGACAAGATTAAAGTGGGGAAGGAGGGAGGGAAGAAAAGTTTCTTGGAACAGGAATGTGTATCACTCTATAAGACAAAAACTATTAGGAATTATATTTTATAGGTTCAGAGAGTATATTGTAGAATATTGCAACCTAAGGGGTGCTTCTTATGTATGTTCAGGAAATGTGTAGGAGATAATTTTCATGTTATAAACCCAAAGCACAGGATTCTGAAAAACCATATGCTAGAGGGAGAATCATCGCAGAGAAGATGACAAGTAGGATAAGAGCTGTAACCTGAGCTGGGAGGATTTAACTGAACTTTGGATCCAATCTATATGATCATCTTTGCGGTGGCCAAGTGAGCTCTAAGCTACCCAGTAGTCCATAATTCCAAAAAGACAGGCTTCAAGGAAATCCATTACTTCATTCAGTTTAAAATATTTATTGAGCCCTAATAATTAGCCTAGGCTAGGATATAAAGATTATAATATTCGTTCCTTGCCTTTAGGAGCGTATACTCAAGCGGGAGGAGTCAAACATATAGACAAATAAATACACAAATCAGTGTATTATGACTTTAAGACAGACGTTTAGATATGGTACGGTGGAGGAATTAAAAAGGAAGTGGAAAAGTCTTGTGGGGCCCACTGAATCAAGCAAGACTTCTTCGAGTGGGGGTAGGCTTGATGGATTGACAGGTTAGCAGTCGGACAGGGAGTAGGTTCCGGATAAGGAAACCACAGCCAGGAGGAAACAGGCGAGCAGAGGCACGCAGGCATGAAATGCTTCTGTCTGGGATAGCCCTCAACTCCTTTGTCGTCCGGGCAAGGAAGCGAAAAGCGGGAGAAAAGTTCGATCCCCGGAGGATGTCTAAAGGAGTCTGGAATATGAATCTTAGCAAATAGTGCTGCAAGCAAGATCTAGCCTGAGGACATTGAAAGCGGAAATGGGACCTCCAATTTTCCAAAAGGAGGGGGCTCTAGTGGCGGCGGGGACCTGCCAGGGTTTAATCGCATGGTCGCGGACATTTGGTCTGAGGCGCCTTATCCAGGTTCCTGCTCGGATGGCTGAACGCGGATCTGCCAGGTGCACAAAGCCCTCTCGAGGCCTCAGAGCTGCAAATCTCTCTGAGTCTGGAGCCTACTGCTCTTATCACTGATCGGGCGACTCGCTCCGTGCCGCCGAGAGCCGGTGGTGACAATGTTCCCGGCCCGGCCCACCCAAGGGGCCTCACTGCGATCCGCCCAGACTGGGCGCCGAGCCCGCCGAGAGCGGGCTATCGCGCAGGCCCAGATCCGCGTGGTGGTACGCGGCGCCCGCGCATCCTGTTTCTCCAGGCTCCTGAGCACGCCGCAGTCAGATGCTCGAGGGCCGGCGCGCGCCTTAGCTGTGCGGGCGCGCGCATTTGTGTTTTCCCCTTACCTGGTTTTTATTTAATCCTCTCTCCCCCTTCACCCCTCACCCTTCAGTTTTGAGAGGTTTCTCTCCTCGAGCTACTTGAGTCAGGCAGTCTAACAATAGCAGTGATTCGAGGCCTACACGTCTGAGAACTCCCAGGGTGCTGGACGGAAAAGGTGGGTGTGTGAGTTGTCACCCCACAGAGTCGTGATCCGGACTCCGGAGGAAGGACTCGCCTTCCCGGGTACCGCGGGAGCGCTGTGGCCTTCAGCTTGGCAAGAAAGTTCGGGTCCGACCTCCTCGCTCAGCGCCGCCTCCCCAAGAGGCCCACGCGCCCGCGCCCCAGCTTCCATCACCATCAGGCCTCTAGGGGACCTCCCCACCGTGGCTTTCCTGGCAGCCGCACGGCGGAGGGACGCGCCTTGGCGCCCTGACAGCGAGCGGACAATGACCCCTTTTCCCCTCAACGCCCCTCCTCTCCGACACCGCCCCCTCGCTGCCCCAGGCAAACCTATTAGCCATTCAGGCCGACAAAACCCCGCGGCACCGCGCATTGTCCTGCCGAGCTCCCCGCCACTGTCATTAGTCCTGATTACGCTGAGCCGCCTGACAGCCTCGCGGGCCGCTGGGCAGACCCCCCATTCACCGCCGCCCCTGGCCCCGCCTCACAATAGGAGCGGAAATCGTCCGCGGTGCCTGTCCTGGCTGAATAGAACGAAAAGCTGCTACTCTTCTCTTCCCGCCCCATTCACGTTGTCTTTAGATACAATATTTTTTCCTTTTAGTTAAAATTAGGGAGAGAGAACGAGGTCAAGGAAGATTTTTGCTTGAGCTCTTTGCCTGTCATTTGTTTAATGTAAACAAAGAGCAAGTCCTCCCCCACCCCTAGCCTCTCATCCCCTCCCAACCAGATTTTTATAAACAAACCGATGACAAGAAAGGGGAGGTGGTGATGGGGGGGGGGGCCATTAAAGTGGAGGAGAGAGTAGCTGCGGCATTTGGGGAGCAGGAGCCTTCGCGCTTTTGGTGGAACTTGGGAGTGGTCGAAATATTTATAACCGGTAAAGGAGCCTGATCTAGGGCTGGGGGTTAAGTCCTCGCATTAGTCAGGTCCTTTGAAATATAAATATGCAGCTTCTTTCCACTTTGTCAGAACTGCTTTTGGGGAAATCGTTACAGGAAAAGAATTTTAAGAAAGAAAGGAAACCCATCATGGGAAGATTTAGTCAAATTCAGAAACCTTCAGCGTTGTTACTACCTGGATTTAAAACTCTCTCTAGACCAGGATAAAACTGATATGGAAAACAATCTCATAAAGAGGACGAAAACATTTACAATACCTGTTCATGGGAAGATTTGGACCAATTTCCAACATGTGATCACCAAAGAATTGATTAATCAATCACAAAAGTAGTTAGGTGCCACCGGGTTTCAGATAAACATTTGAAAAATCTTTTATATAATATGTCACCCTTTAAGAGTCTAAAGTGAAATAGTTACATCTCCAGATTGGCAAAGCAGCATAGTTACTTTATAATGTAATCCCTTAGGCAGCATGTTGCTTTAAGCAAATTAGATGTACTTTAAAGAAAGATGTACTTTAAAGGTTTTCACCAAAACATGAAGAAAAATCCTCATCACTGTTAGGCTTTTCTTTCTTGCTAAGCAATTAAGCATTATTTAGAAATTATTTGTAAAAAGAAAGCTTAGTTCTTAGCAGTTGCCTTCCCCGCCCCCCCCCCCACCTTTTTTGAGAATGCAGAGTGGATGGACCTTTTCTTCTGCTTTTAGGCATCATTAGAACTGGTGAGGGGTGCTGGATTTTAGAATTTCAAATTTCTTTATATCAGTCCACTAATTAGTTCCTTCTCTTTCCTCCTGGATCTTAGAAGCTCAACTTAAGAGATAAAATTTGCCAACTATCTCCTTCAAATGCTGGCTCTGGATAGCTTAATAGTTAGGATAGGGTGAAGCTGTGGGACAAAACTGGAAAATCTTTGCTTTTTCACTTAAGTGCAATACTCTTTGGCAAATTCAGGACTAGGGTGAGGCAAGGGAGGCACCTAGAAGTGCAAAATTTAAGGAGGCTCTCATTCCTAGATGCCTTGCTGCACTTGCTTGACCTTGAGAGTGAATGCCTCCTCAAATTTTGTACTCTAGGTGCCTCCCTTGCCTCACCCTCAGTGGGGCCCTGGCCCTGCTCCTTGGCACCTAGGATTACCATGGGATCTAGGAAACAAAATAGAGTCTTGAGGAAGCTCTGCCATCCTAGGCTTTCAGGGCCCACAGGCGTTTGCTTGCTTTCTGGAAGAATACCAGTTTGATCACAAAGACGTCCCCACTCCTCCCATCTAGAGCTCTTGTGCAAGAAAAGGAGTTTTGATTGTCAACAGTTCTCTGGATAAGGGCCACTGTATACAATGACAATCATTTATAAAGCCCAAATGAGGCCAAATCTGTTTAAGCAATTTAGAAACCAATAATCAACCCTTATTTATGTCCTGGGCTTCCAAATGTATCTTGCTATTTGACTGCTTTTTGTCTTCCATGACTTATTTTTGTTTGGTTTGTACATTAGCACTTCTACCCAAATAAGTTAGCATGCTTCTGAACCAAAGAATATCTGTCTGGTAAGGACAGAAAGGCACATTGAAAAGAGTCCAGTGGTGGGCAAGGGGGTTTGGGGTGGGAGTTGTTTGAGGAGGAAAGTTCAGCTCAAGTGATTTAAAGATCAGTGTCAAATTGTATAATATGCAATCCATTTCATTGGGGGGGGGAAGCTTAGAGACTCTCTGAATAGCATTTACTTTGTTAGTACAAGGACAGTTTTTTGTTGTTGATTGGGTTTTGTGTGTGTGTGTGTGTGTGTGTGTGTGTGTGTGTGTCTATGTGCCTGTGTGTGCCTGAACACTTTGGGAGGGCAAATTAAATCCTAAGAATATTTGATATTTTTAACTGAAGCCATTACAGGACAATGAGGCTCTGGATGACTTGTTTCATTTTTAATACACAGATCAGATTTTTAAAATACCAGTGATTTTTCTGCAGCTTTCTATTTCACCTCCATATGTATTACATTTTCCCATCTCACTATATTCTTTTTGTTGAAAATAATGCATGTAATTAAAATCTTCTGCAGCAGGAAGATGTTCATCTAGATATTAAAACCTCTCCTATCTTCTTTTGTCTAATTTTAATGAGTTCAACCTTAAATGCAGTATATGCTCACTCTAGCATGATCATGGTGCTTATTGCTTTTGTTATGGGAGGGGGTCCTCAAAGGAGATGGAAAGCCTTTCTCATTGCAGAGACTGTGTCAGAATACTCTTACATTTTTATGACCTAGAACTCACTATCAAGTCTCAGAATTTGGCTTCCTAAATTTTTCTTGAAAGCCCTTGACACTTAATAAAAGTGAGTGTCAGGTGGATAAGCTATAGTTACCTGGGCTGGGAACGTGCGGAGTTACATTATAGGGGATGCTCCTGTTGCCAATTTCTAGGTTTAAATATAACATACACATATACACATATATACATAGGTATATGCATACATACATATGTACCAACCTACATCCATACACTCAGGCAATTTGACATGGGAGGTGGTAATGGACCTATTACCATGGACTGTTTTAAATACACCAGGAGACATCAGAGAGGCAAAATATATCATTTGCACTAGGGCCTTTGCTTGCCTGGTGAAAGAACGATTTTTTTTTTTTTGGTAGGAATCTGAGAGCAGCTCCCTTCATTAAAAAAGATTGCTCACTAGGTTTTTATTGTTTGGCTTCTTCATACAGAATCCCTTGGCTCCACCCTGCGCCTTTAGAAACAGCAAGTTTCCAAGATACAGAGAAACCTACCATGGCAGTCTCTTAAATAAGTAAATAAACAGCATATATATGTTTTGTTTAAAAAAACTTTAAAGCAAAAGATACATATATAACAGCGTCCTTTCGACGTGAAATACCCACGGGAGATTCAGGGCAGGCACTCAGCGTGCAGTTCGGGTCCCGAGGCGTCTTTGCAGGAAAATCCTTGAGAAGAAGCAAAGCAAGAAGAACTTGGCGTTGGGTCGGGCACCTGTAGTAGCGGCGGGAGGGAGCCAGTGGAGCCCTGTGGGCCATGGGGCGGACACGGCAGCCCGAGCTCGCAGGTTTGTCACCCCGAGTCCCTGGCCACCCGGCTTTGCACGCTCTGAATTTGCTGGTCTCTCATCTTCCTTCCTTCCTTCCTTCATTTTGTTTGTCTCGTTTTGTACACTGTATTCTGTTTCTGAGCGTGCTGGGTGGGCAGCTCAGATGTCGCACTCGCTGTCACTGGACGTGATGGAGATGGCCGAAGTGGCTGCCTTGCTGGATAGGCTGGCGGCCGGGCTGGCGGCGGCGCCCAGCACCTCGGGCGTGCCCTCTTCCTCTGCTCTTAGCGCCCTCCCGGAACCCTGCGACAAGACTTGCTGCTGGAGTCTACAGGGAAGGAAAGAAACACGAGTCACAGCGTGTAATATAGCCTCCCATTGTCCCCTGGTCAGCATCCTTTAAGACCAGCGGTCAGCGGCTCTCTCTTAGACCCGGGCAGGTAAGCGGGTAAGGTGAGGCAGCAGAGGCTGGGCAGGAGTCCGAAGCCGCCTCTCCGCGGAGCTCTGCAGTTGCCCCAGGCTCCTTCAGAGTCCTTTCTCCGCTCCAAGTCTCCCCGGTCTTTGGGATGCTGGGCTCACAGGGTCATTCCTGGTTGGCCACCTTTGAGAGATTTACAATACTGTCAGGATAAATGAGGTGTGGGTGACAAGGACAGAGCAGGATCTGGGACAGGGGTCCCCTTCCTAGCTCCTGTCTGCTTGGGGCGGACACCTGTGTCAATGGTCCCCAGGTCTGGTCAGCCCAAAGCTAATGGCAACAAGAGCTGCCTGGTGGTTGCAGGGAGCGTTTGGGCCTGGGGAAAGAGGCTGGCCAAAATATTCGTCTAATTAAGATCCGCACGCTGGAGAATGAAAAGCCACAGCCGACTAGTTTGCTCTTTGGAGACTGAGCTGCCCACGCGTGGGAAGAGGTGATTTTGATTTCTCACTTCTTAGAAACAGAAGTTAATCAAAAACTGCTTTCATAGCATCAGGGAAAGATGCATCTGGGCTTTTAAAATGACAATAAGCTGCCACATTGCCGCTAATAAACCAGGTTTCATTTAATAACAAGAGTCTGGACCAACGCTGACAAAAAAATTAACTTTGGGCCATGGGGTCCCTAATCGTTTCTGGGATTTTATTTTTATTTCTTTCTCCTAAATGCCGCTTTGATTTGGTGACTGGACCCAGCTGCTAGAGCGACCCCCAGGCGCCCAGAACGAGAGGGCGGGGAACCATGAGCCCAGAAGGACCCCCTCCCCCGCGCTCAGAATCCCAGGACACAGGGGGGCTCATAACCCAAGATCAACCTCACTACCAACTCTGCTGAAGCCAAGTCTCCAGGCCCTGAGTACGGGTGCCCAGGGTGCGGTCGCCCGCCTTGTCCCAGGTGAACTCAGGGCGTAGAGGCTCTAGGTACCGACCTGTTCTTTGCGGCAGCAGCCCGGTCCCTTTGTCGGCGGTTTTTGAACCAGTTGCCCACCTGTGTAGGGGTCAGTCCGGTTGCCTGGGCGAGCTCACGCTTTTTGCTGGGGTTAGGGTACGGGTCCTGCAGGTACCATTCCCGTAGCAGATGCCGCGTGCGCTCCTTGAAGCAGTGGGTCTTCTGTTCGCCGTCCCAAATGGTGCGCGGCAGCGGGAACTTCTTCCTCACGCGGTACTTGTCCACTGGCCCCAGGGGCCGTCCACGCAGCTTCTCAGCCTCCTGGTAATGCGCTTCGAGCCACAGAGCCTGTAGCTTGGAGTGCGACTCCTTGGTGAACTTGTGGTTTTCCAGGATATGGTAGAGCTCGCGGTAGTTGCCACCATGAAAGGCTACGATGGCTCGCGCGCGCAGCACCGATTCATTCTTGTTAAGGGCCTCGCAGGCCGCAGGGGCCACGGGCAGCGACCAGAGGAAGCGACCCAGGCGCTCCACGTCGCCACTCTCCTCCAGAGTCTCGCATACCCCCGCCACTTGCTGGGGGCTGAAATTCAAGATGGGCAGCTGGAACATCGAGGCAGCGCCGGCGGCAGCGGGACCGCTGAGCTGGGAGAGGGACACACAGCAGATGCCCGCGGTCCGGTTTGGGTGCGCCAAGCTCTCCTCGGTGAAGCAGCTCGGGGCAGCCGGGACGCACCTCTGGGGCGGCGGTGGTGGTGGTGCAACAGCCGGGAGCGAGATAGCAGGAGGGATTGGAAGAGGTGCTGGCCCCGCGGCTCGGGTTCGGCTCGGCTCCGTTAGGGCACGCAGGCAGGCGACGCGCGCCTCTACTGGGGTGGGTGGATTGGCGGCGCGGGCGCCATGGAGACCCCCTGTCAGTCACTGGCCGGCTCTGCCAATCAAGACGGCGACCAGGGCGTCTGAGCCATTTCAGCACCTCCCCGCTCTCGACAGCGCCCGCCGTTCACTCAGTATTTTGCTGAACCTGAAGGAGGAAAAGACTTGCCAGTGGCTGGCGATAAAGAGAGAGCGGCAGCATTTCAACTCCCTTCCCCCCAGCCTTTGTTCCACCGTCCTTCCCCAACCCTCCTACCCACCCCACTCCCCCCCCTCAAAAAAAAAAGAGGCAGTGATGCTACAGGAATCCACTTTGGGAAGATGCACTGCCTGGGACAGGAGGTCTCCAGAGGACAAAGAGAACTGGGCCAGATAGAAATCCTCCAAGAATTCGCCAAGTTTAGTTGTAACGGAACAGCAAACTGCAGGGAGTTCATGCATGGGGAGGGAGGGGAAGTGGATCACTTCATTTCTTCCCAGCAACCATGCCTGCCTGCCTTTCCTCCTTTTCCAGCTGCCAAAGCAGCCGACTGGGAAGAATTTGAAGCAGAAGGAACAGGACCGGGGATCTGTAGAAGAGGTCAGTTTGGACGTTATCCCCACCACCTTCAAAAGCCTCATGAAATCAAAGTAGAGTTAGAACACCCTCACACCTGATGACACAGGTGCTGACCATGAAGTCAAACTCGAGCAAGAAAAGGACCATCACCCCAAAAGTTTATACTTTTCAGCTTCCTCCCCTCCCCCAGTTTAATGGACTTGCACAAATGTGCAGCATAGCCACATCTAGAGTGAGAAGTCATTGGTAGGTCAGAACAGCAACTTAAAACCTTATTTTAAAGATCTTTTTAAAACATCTGTTTACTCTCTTTCTTGCAGGCTGATTTTGCCTTACCCTATGTTAGAACATTTAACTCTTAAGCGGAGTGTGTGTGTGTGTGGGGGGGGGTGTATAAACTCTAACCTTGGCCTTTTAGCTCAAAAGTAATTAAGTGGAAGTAAAATAGAGAAGGGGGAACCACAGCAATGCAGCGGTGGAGGGTGGGGGGCGGAGGGGAGCGCTTCCTAAGCCTTTAAGCAATGACCCTTCCTGCAGAGAAGAAGAGCCTTCTTGGCGGCTCTGCCTTCAGGCTAGCAGATGGAATTGGCAACTTCTATTGATTTCCAATTGACGTTCACATCATACCATTTTCTGAGGCCTGGGTCAAAAGAAACCACAATCTCACCTGGGCCTTTGACTGGGGGTTATTTAGTTTGAAGAAAATTGCAAGGGTAAGTCCAACGAAAATGCCAGGAAAACCATCTTTAGGAGTTACAGCTCTAGAAAGGAATCAGATATGAATGTTCACCGTGAACTGGACTGGGCCAGGCTGTCTTTTCTTTAGTATCAAGTACAATTTGTATGTGACTTGTACAGCTCCAGTAAATCAGAAGGCAGATAGATAGCACAGATGGTTGGAGGTGTCGGGTCAGATCATGCTACGCCTGAGTGCAGGGCAAAGCTCGTTCTGACGGAAAACCCTGATATTATTTTCACAGATCTTCGCAGTTCACTCGAAAAAAAAATAGCAGAGAGGAAGAAATAAGCCCTGCAAGCATTTACATCATTTCTGTGAGATTGTCAGACACCTCAACAGAGAGGCTTTCTTTTCTAAGAGCTCATTTTCTTGAAATGTGACAGGGCAAGAGCAAAATAAAGAGGGAGATGAGGATAATGACAAAGCATAAACCTTTTCTAGCTTGGGGCGACGTCCGAATCTGCTGGAAGGACAACTTTTAGGGAGAAACCAGGCCCAAGACCCGCAGTGTAGGAAAGCCTGCTAGCCTTGGGGACCGAGCCACGGTGTAGCAGGGGACCCCGGGAGGGCTGCACTCCCAGCGCTTCTGGCCATGGAAGGAAAGTAACCCCCTGCTCGAGCTTCAGAGATTTCTTAATTTCCCCCTCGGGATGTCTCTCCTCCCTCTCACTAGAAGAATCGCTTCACTCTTCCCCTCTGCGCGCAGAGGCCGCCGCGGTCCAGGACCCCAGAGCTGCTGCCCCCAACCCGTGCGCCAGCTCGGCTTGAGCCGAGAAATTGCGGGTGCCCCAGGGGACCGGTCTCCCTGCGCCCTTTTGCTGTATAGTTTGAAAGCAGCGAATTCGGTGAAAGCTGGCTTCTTACCCTTAACCTTTATGAGCGAGTTGTTAATTTTCCGAGTCTAGATGCCCAATCCAGGAAATGGGAATATTTATCCCATTTCTTGGACAATAGTTCTGCAAATATTAGATGAGAGGGCGCTTTGGCTTCTGTGTGTCTGGGCCTTTCAGACAACTGGGACCGAAAGCATTGGTTGACTGCGCTGGAGCGGTGGGAAAAGGGAACAGGCTGCGGGCGGCAGAGTCCGAGGCCCGGGGGACGCGGCGTCTTGGGCGCTGGGCGGGCGGATCTGGGAAGTGTCTAGAGGCCCGAGTCTTCTTGTCAGGAAAGCTTACTGTCTTTGCCATCGCAGGAGACTTCGTTGAATTTTGTTAACTTAAAGGAAATAAACTAACTGAGAGTACAATGGGATCATGTATTCGTTCATCAGCTTCACTCGGGGAAAAGGACAAACGAAAGAAATATGTGAGCCCCCCATCCCTGGAAATGAGAAGCTCCGCTGGGTTCCTTAGAAATAACCCCACTGTGGAGAAGGCGATGACCCACAACCCACCCGTAAAGCACACTTCTCTCGGGTTTGCCAGGCGAAAGCTGGACTTTCGAATTCCTAATTTTTTAAAGAGTAGATCTTTACCAATTTTAGAACTTTGTACCCTACTTTCCGTCCCCCAGGAAACCTAGAAAGCGCAGCAGTGGCTCTTGGCCTCTGGCCTATTTGGGCAGCTTTGCAACTTTCTGCGGTTGGTTTGCAGCTCGTAGATTTGGGAGGCCTTGGGCAAATGCTAGATTCTCGCCGGGAATCCATAGATGTCTAGTTTGCTTTCTGCAGACTCAGAATTGTATTTTATAGGAAAAATATAAAGAGGAAAAAAAAACATGCAGAAGAAACGCCCCCAGGCAGAGCCCATGTCTAACTGTTCATTATGGAAACAGCAAGGCAAAGTGACCCCAGGGAATTGTGAGGTTCATACCAGAAATTTTCAGAGTTCAGTCTGGGACTTCTTGCACATCTCGTTTTGTCCCTTTAATTTTCCTCTCTAGAGCAGAGGAACATGTGGAGTACTGGATACACCCTACTGAGGGATTTGCCAGTGGAAAGCACTGCTTTAGAGGTCAATACATCCTTACCTCTGGGTCCCAATCTCTTGCTTGTTTGGTCTTGTCTCTTGTCTTATCTTTTCTTTGATTTTTCCTAAATCAAATGTCTGTGGAATAAATGATGTCTTTGTTTTCTTTCCTACACAATTTCACATAGTCAGGGATTTTAAAGATGTAGTAATTGAATGTATCTGAATTCCTGGATAAAGACATTTGTGCTGCCTGTAAGAGTCACAAGCTGGAAGACAATGAGGTTCCAGGCTTTTGTGTATGTCCATTTTGACTTTTGAGGGTAAAATCTTGGTTTCCTTTTCCTGGGCCTCAAAGCTGTGTGTTGAGAATATATTTATTTTTTTAATCTAGAAAATTTTTTAAAAAGGTATTTTACTCTTTTTGGAATTACTGTATTTAAATTTTACAATCTCAAACATTTACTAATGAATTTAATATTGTGATTTTCAGATCATGTTATATGTATAAATATAGGTATATTTGTTTATGTATTTGATAGTCCAGATCATCAGGTTGTGGAATTAATTCAATATCCTAGTTTTAAAGTACTAACTATCCTCATAAGCTTCTAAGGTAGATTACTGTATTTCATGCATTCTACCCCTATGGGTATGCACCTTATAACAAAGAACAGAGATGCCTCTTTATTGTGTATTCCTGAGAACAAACAGCATTTGAGAAATGTTTTGTAGATTTACTGGCATTGTAAAATTAACTGGCAAAAAAGCATTACAATTTAAAATACTGATAGAATTTTAAGAGATTAGGATATTTTTGTTGTAAGTTGCAAAATTGTTCCCCAGCCATTTTTTTTAAATAATGTAAAATTGCTTTTGTTAAGTGGAGAAAATTTTTAAAAGTTTTAATGTGGGAAAATGTACTGTTTGAAAATATGATTAATTAGCAGTAATGTTTTTTAAAAATGTTGGGCTGACTATGCAACTCTGTTTTGACCTCTTGTTTGTGGTTGCTCCTCGATATTTGGATGAGAATTTGTATTTAAGCCAAAGAGTATAGTAAAGTCATAATCCTTGTTTAAACTATGGTCTTCAATTCACTTTTGTCTCTCTCTTTTGCTTCTGTTGGGACAGCTTAAATCTGCACAGGGCTACCTATACCACAGGATAGCTCGTTTAGGGCTATATATCAATCACTGGGTTCCTGTGTGAAGGATTAATGCTTAAAAATGTAACCAGTGTGTCACTTATAAACACTTTATTATCAGTAATGAAATATTAGTTGAACGGCTGAAAGAATGATTAATTCATTGTTCTCTACTAGAACATTTTCTTTTCACGAGCAGTTTTTTTGACCATTTTCAAACTCAAAGTATCTTTCTAAAATACACATGGAAACCTTAAAATTCAACGAAGTGAAAAAGTATAAGGTTTTAATTTCCTCTGAGATGAGCCAAATGTTATCACATTAAATTTTATGTGTGTCATATCTATGTATTAATTATATATGTTATATGTGTAGTAAATAATAATTCCCTGCTAAATGCTATAAAATCAAATAGATGTATTAGCCTCCAATAAATACCTTAAATTCTCTGTGTTGATCCATTTGGTAAGCAGAAAATACTTTCTAAAAATTGCATTATAAACAATACATTTACATGGCATCTTACTTTCAAAGCAGAAAATCATAACAGAGAGCAATTTTACTTCCCCTTTCCAGGGGACATTTAACAATGAAGCTATTTTTGGTTGTCACAACTGGCATCTAATGGGTGTAGGCCAGAGATGCTGCTAAACATCTTAACAATGAAGAGGACAGCCCCCACAACAAAATGTTAATAGTGCCACTATTAAGACCCTGCTTTAAAGGATTTCAAATAATCAAGAAGGCAAAGACTTTACTAAAACCTGCTACAATTCTGTTTATTCTAAAGTTGAAGCACCTTAAAGGGTTCAATGCCCTTTTAATTTTACCTTAGGTCTAGGCCACAGCAATAAAATTTGTACCTAAGAACCCACTGTAATTTTGTTTCTTTTTAAAATTTACTGTAAATGATACCTATAGTGACAGAATACTTAAAAATTTTAAAATGTCTCTGGGAAAAGTGGGGTTTTATTTCTATCATGTTTCAATTTATATTCTTTGAGTATTTGGTGAGATAAACAGCAATGGTTGAAGGTTATTGCTCGGGCCTTCTCCATTTTATGATGAATAAAATATGAAGACCAAAGAGGTTAAATGATTACTCATATTACACAACTAGTTAGTGGCAGAGAGAGATTTAAGACACTGATTCAAGCTTCTGTCCATTATACACCTTGCTTTCCCTATCAAAGAAGATGGTATAATTCTAGTTGAGTTTGAGTGCAGAGGATTTGAATCACACATAAATATTTATTGGTGACTGTGTCTAAAGTTCTATGCTGTTTCCTGTTCCTGTGACTTTCAGAGATTGGTGCACTCTAGTTAATGGATTGCTGAGAAATTTAAACTATTCTGGGTTTTGTCAAGTTGTATACCTTTGCAATCCTTAAATCTCAAATGTGGCTCTGAAACTTCAGTTGTCTTCTTTGGGTGGGGTAGGAGTTGGAGCCTGAGTTTACTGAAGACCTTTCTCTGAGTCATAACACTGTGTATTAGCAGGACAATGGAACTGAATCCAGCCTCTTGGGGAAGAGAGATTGGACTTGAGGTGCTGTAAGGCTTGGTTTAAGTAAAAAAAAACAAAACAAGACAAAACCCCTTTAAATTCTTTTGTCAGGGCTTTCAAAAGAATAACAGTGATGCTCACTAGCATTTCTATAATTAACAAGCTGTCAACATTTCTATTACGACCACAGAAGTCTATTACAGACCACAGAATTGTGGTAAATGTTTCTTTAGGTCTGAAATGTTAGCCTTCATCTTCTTTTCAGCCTAAGGGCAATTTTTGAAGCCAATTTTGTTTCAATCATTTTGGATCAGTTGTGTGGTAATTTTGGAAGTGCAGATGCTCTAGGCCCACCTATTGAAATAAAGATTTTTAAATGGAAACACAGAGAGGAGTCTGCTTAAGCCCCAGTGGGGACCAGCTGCAAAGCTCTGGCAGGGAATTATATAGGCAGACAGTGGGAGTAGATTTGGAAAAAATTAAGGGACTGAGAAATGTGTGCATGTTTCCTTTAACAGATTATTTTTCTCAGCTTCTTCAAACTATGGAATTTTAATCCTCCCTTTTTTCTGTTTTCTATTTTATCTGTTATTACCTTCTCTATTGTTCCTAGGTTTTGGCAAAATTAATATAAGAGAGTTTGTCATTACTGTTATTATAATTTAGTCTGAATTGATTTTTTTGAATTTTAATATTTAATTTTTACCCTTCATTTAGTTAAATTTTCTTTGTACCGCTCTAACCTCCTTTCTGCTTGTCTACCTTTTTATCTTTATCAATCCGTTTCATGGACTCTGAAAGTTCATATTTACCAATGATTGGTAGTTCTTTGTATTGTAATAACTTGTATTTATTTTCTCCATTTTCTTTTCTGTTTGTTCTGACTTCACAGCTTTTTCTGCTTCCCATTCTCCACTGCCAAATACCTCCTTATTAAACTAAACCTTGTTAAAATTGTGAAGTAGAAAAAAGCAAAGTGTTCACTACTGATCATAGTTGGGAGATGGGAGTGATTCTCAAAGAAGAGGGGTATAGTGTCATTATAATGATGTTTCAGGGCCATGATGCTTCTCAAGCTAAGCTTCATGGAAGCAGACAAAATAGTAAAAACAGCAAGGATATAAGATAATTTGAGTTTAAATTATTGCATTAATCACATGATTTTAGGCCCAGTTTTCTTATTAAATATACTTATCATGTAGAGTAGTTGTGGAGATTAAATGAGATTACGAATAACTATTCCTTACATAATAGCCTACTTATTAGCAAATCTCAACATGTGTTAGTTCCTCTCTTGTGGGAAGCCACTCATTTAATCTATATATAATTATATAAATGATGTCTCACTTTCCATCTTGTTTTGGTCTCATAATCCTTTGGTGTTCTGTTTAGGTCTCTTGAAACTTTCCAAGCAATAGGTACTTTTGAGGTTGGCCTTCCTACTCTGTGAACCACTGTTTTTGCAATAAGTTAGTCTAAAGAAGGCAATAGATAGTTTTCATGAAATTCCCAAAGTGCTTACAGTATTAGTTTCCTGTGGCTACTATAACAAATTGCCGCAAACTGAATGGCTTAAAACAACAGAAATTTATTCTCTCACAATTCTGGATGCCACGAATCTGAATTAAGGTGCTATGCTCTTTCCAGAGGCCTTACAAGAGGATCAATTTCTTGCCTCTTCCAGCTTCTAGTAGCTGCGGGTATTTCTGTTTGTGGCCTTATCTTTCCAATTTCTGCTCCCTTCATCAACCTCCTTTCCCTTCCCTTGCTCTCCTTCTAGCTGTCTCTTTGAAAACTCCCTCTGTATTTTATACACGTAATTGCTTTGAAGGCCTACTTGTATAATCCAAAATAAGCTCCTCCTCTCAAGATCCTTAACTCAATCATATCTTTTGCCATATAAGGTGAAACTCACAGATTCTCAGGGTTAGGAAGTGAATATATCTTTGGGGTTCCTTTTTTATTCACCTTGTCACATCCACTTATATGACAAATGTATTAGTCTACAATGTTTCTTGGAAGTAAATGGATAGAATAGAACATTATAAGTAGTCCGTCTATAAAAGGAAAATAATACTTTTAGCTTTGTTTTTATAAATTATAGACTTTTCACTTCAACATTCAGTATCAAGATTGACAAGATCCCAAACAAAGGAGAATTTTCATTAATTTCTTCATTTTCATATTGAGCTTCCCTTTGGACATTAACTAAAATGAACAACTAAAGTAGTAGATTTACCTCATAGGATAAGCTAAAAGAGAAAATTTCATACCTCTCCACATGTGTTTAGTATAGAGTGAATACATATTGAAGTATAATTCACAGATATAAGAAGAAATGTACAGTTTATTTGTATATTTATGTCATTGAATTGTTACATATGACTCTACTATTGTTTATAAACAAGACAGTTAATTCTTCCCCCATCAAGATGCACTGTTTTTCCTACCCTGACACTACTTTCCTCATTTTTCTCCCCAACAGATAGGATCAAACTTTTACAGCATCTTCACTTCCCCACTTTCCTCCTCCTCTGTTATCCCAATTCCAAAGTGTTCTGACATGCTGTAGTACCTAGTGTTTTCTTGGAGTGTTTCCCTTCTGTTTCAAGAATACTTATTTAAAAATTATGTCACACAGTTCTAGACAGTCTATTTTTATTATAGACACACATTCCTCTCCATTCTTCCTTCTGCTCTGGTTTACTTCTTGATATTTAGATTTTTTTCTCATGTATTTTCTTCCTCTGGTTTGCTATTTTTCCCCTACTGGAAATATCTTTGTTGTTTTGTATTTTTTTTCTTTATAAAAGCAATACATGTTCATTGCAATAAATATACATATACTAAGGTTATATGTAGTCATAAGTTTTTTGTAATACCCTTGTACCAGAGATAATCACTGTTAGTGCTTGGTGCATTGTCTTTTTTCTCCGCACACAGACACACATTTTTCCCCCCCAGAAATGCTGACATGTTATCCATATTGTTTTATAATCTTTTCTGTGATAATATTTTGCTAACATTTTTCCTGATAATAAATTCATGTTATTATTTTGAATGGCTGCATTGTATTCTACAGCATACATATCATAACTTATTTAACTAGTGGTTTTTGATATTAGTTTAAATCGATTATAGTTTTTCACCATTATAAACAATGAAGCAATGAATATGTTAATATATTGTCATTTTTCCATCATATTCTCAAAAGTGAAATAAATGAGTTAAAGGGTTTGCATGTTAAAAATTGATATGTATTTCCAATTGTCATCCAAAAGGATTTTTACCAATTTTTACATCTTCCCATACTGTACAATAGTGCCATTTCTCCCACATCTTGGCCATACACAATTCTTCCTTTAAATCTTTGCCAGCGTATTAGGTGAAAAATAGTTTCTTATTTTTCAAAATAGGTATTTATTTGATTATTATTAAGTTTATGCATTTATACATATTTATTGGCCATTTACATTTCTTATTTTGAGAATTTCCCAATTATATTCCTTGATTGGGGTGTTTGTTCTTTTTATTCATTTGTAATATCTCTTCAAATTTAAGGATACATATTTTTCTTGTCATATATTTCAAGTATTTCTTCATAGTTTTTCACATGCTTTTTAACTTTATGGTGTTGTTTCTCCTATAGGTTTATAATTTTTACATAGTCAGATTTATTAAATCTGTTTCTGCCTTTGGTGTCATACTTAATACAGCTTCCTTTTCAAGTTATAGAAATAATCTGTATTTTCTTCTTCTACCCTTCCTAGATTAAATACATTTTTAAACTTTTTAATCGTTTGAATTTATTTTAGGGTCTCATGTAAATTTGGAATCTAACAGGTTTTTCCCCCTTAAAATCATCTTCTAATTCTCCTGCCATTATTTATTGCTTGATGCATTCTTTCCCCATGTATTTGAAATGCCACCTTTAAAAATAAGTTTCTAAATATACATAGATATTATTCTGGACTTTCTAGTATCTTTCATTGATATGTCTATTTATTCCTATGGTTTCACTACTGTAGTTTAAACACATTTTAAAATTTAATAGGGTAAGTTTGTCGTTAGCAATTTTTAGGAAAATTCTTTGGCTATTCTGTGAGTATTTTCTTCCAGATAAACTTTAAGGTCAGTTTTGTCAAGTGTCTTTTTCACCACCCCAAAGAGTCCAGTTAGCAATTTCCATGCAATTGTGTTGGTTTGCAAACTGACCCTATATATGGAACACAGAGACAGATTGAAGAAAGACATAGATCATTCTAGATTGGTAGGTGGCAGGTTTAATAAGCAAGGGAACTTAGGCAATTTGTTTTGGCAGCTGCAAGATGAGTAGATCTCTATACCTGCCCCACAAATCTTAGAAGTTATGTATACGGAGGCCTTCACAGGGTTTAATAATGTATTCAGTCCAGATGGTCTCAACAGCACCTTACTCTTTCAAGGCTATGTCTTTTAAAATGGCTCCCATTGTGGGAATGGTAGGCAGAGCATATATTCTAAGGACAGGAGAGCCTCCAATTACCTGGATCCAGCTTGTGGGTCAACTGATGGTCATGTCCTTTCAATGACCTCCAATACTCCATCCCTCATAACTGGCTCTTACAATCTTACACAAGCCCCTCTTCCATGGTGTGCCCTAGGCAATTAACAAGGGGTTTCATTAGCATGGAGGTGGCTGGCTTGTTTGGCAGCTATTTGGCATTCTGGTACATTCCATTACATTCCAGTAGATGACACTTTTCTCAGGTGCGATGGGGCTTTGGGTGTTCTCAGTAGCATAGCACATTGATCAATGGTGAGAGCTGGGGCAATGGCTGTTTCCTGAAACATCCATATCTTTATGGAACTGGGTATCTTGGCAGGGGTCCCCAGTCTGGCACATGGGGCAATGAGCCCTACTAGTTGATCATTGAAATGTATTAAAGCCCAGGGTAGTACTTTAGTCCATATGGCTAAGGTGATTTTTACATGTTAGTAATTTAATCTGCTGCTTTAGTCTATTTTAGTCTATTTTTTCCTTCCTACCAACTCTGCTGCTTGCAAATTATAGAGAAGATGAAACCTTCATTCAATGTCATGTTTTTTCACCCAGTCTTGAATATTATGACCTTTGAAATGTGACCCCCAGATCACTGTTTATTTAACGAAGGATTCTGTGCATGGTACTTTGTTTCTCTAATCTCCCAATGATAGATACCTGGTTTGCATGATGACAGGGGAAAGCATAGGTTAGGCCAGATATAATGTCCACACAAACCAATGCATACTTAGAACCCTCACTCAGAGAGAGGGGCCAATATAATAAATTTTTCTTACCGATTGGGAACTTCACTGGCCAGATGGTCTCCTTCAATGGCCTCAGACTCCTTTGGTAATTGCCTCAGGTATTGTTTAGAACACATAGGACATGCTGTTACTACATTAACCAAGTCACTGTATATTAAAGACAATCCAGCATCCTTGGCAATACACCATTCTACTTGGGTGCTATAGTGGCCTCTCTTTCTATGCACCCAATCTGCTGTATCTACTGAAAGGTCATTTGCTAGGGCTCATGCCTGAGGTAGAATATCAGCTTCCTGGTTGCTAGGAGCCATTGCTCTATGTGGGCATGTTGAGTTTCTGCCCCTTTCCAAAGCTAGGACCAAAATCCTAAGGCTACTGTCTTCTTTGGCTGTCTCTGTCACTGTGCTCAACCATAACTTACAGAGTCACAGACACATCTAACTGAAATGGTAACCCTGTATGAAGCTTTAATCTGCTTCACTAATATTTTTGCCTTTTCTGATCCCCAGTCCCACATGTACCCTTTCTTCACCAGACAGTATAAGGGATGGAGGCCCTGTGCCAGGTAGGGAATAAAAGTCCCTCAAAACACACAAATCTCTATAAAATTGTGCACCTTGTCAATCACAGCTTCTGAGACAACATGCACCTTACCCAACCAAATGACTCCCAAAAAACTCTACGGTATGCCTGGGCCTTGAATTTTCTGTGAGTTCACCACCCACTATCCCCCTTACAGATGACCTAGCAAAGAGTGTCCTGCAGCAGAGGCAAACTTTTACATGTTAATATTATATCACCAGTGTAATGAGCCCATTTTACTGATGTGGAGGATAATGGGGGTAAGTCTCAGGCTACCATTCTGTAACATATTGTGGTGCTGTGTAGGTTGCCTTGGAAAGCACTTAAAAGGCCCATTATTGCCCCTCCCACATGAAGGCAAATTAATCTTCGTTTTCAGAAATCTGTACCTGTCAGAATCTTCTCTGTAAATCTCCTTTGCTGAAGCACTTTTGCAGAAACACATATATTAATAACAAATATTTATACAAAACAACCTAAAGAAAGTTTAGCATCACTACTTACTTGACAATGCTTTTCATGTAATTTAACATATCAAATAAGCCTAATTAGTTAAATAACTCTCTTTTATAAAGAAAGAGAACATGTCTTTTGAGATGTTCCAGGAACCTCTGTAAAATCCCAAAGTTAGTTCAAGATCAGCAAGATTTCATTTAGAATTTTATTTTGGAGAAGTTTGTCAACAATGTCAAAAAGGTTTAAAACATTTGATTAAATAGGATCATGGGTCACTGTGAAACAATACTTATCCATTATCGAAAGTAACAAAGACTTCGAAGGCAAATAAAGTAAGTTATATAGTTGTAAAAACAACTTAGTTCTTTTAATAGAGAAGACTCAGTTTTCTTAAGTAATAGAAGACCTGATAAAAACAAGAAATACAGGAAATAATTTTGATAAAACACAGAATCTTTGTTTTCTAGACAGATTATTTAAAAGGTAAAGAAAAGCTTTTCACAATCCCATCAACAACAGACAAATAGGCCAACAAAACTTTGTGCTTTTAACAAATGAAGGAAAATTAAATTTCAGTTTTGCATAAGTACACTATTGATATTAAAGATTATTTTTCTTTAAACCAATTAAATAGAACTCTTTTACAAATTAATTTTGGCAATAACCTCTGGAGATAGAAAAATATCACATATACATGATATATATTCATAGACATTCATAAACATACAGACACAGAGACTTCATAGCTCTCATTCTAAAACTTTAGCTATGAATCAGGTACAACAACATAAAACTCACTAGTTTATAAAACAGTTGAATCCAAATGTGTCCCTGGAAGACAGAATAAGTTAAGGTTACCCACTTACATGATTAAAACTTTTTACTAATATTTGTGGAGAAGACTTTTAAGATTTTTATTTGCCCTTTACCAGTAATCTTATGGAGGCTATGGGCTAGATTTTGAGCAATGGAGCTTCTATAGAAATCTGTACTTTAAAAAGCCTTTCTCTCCTTTTTTCCCCCTCTTCAGTCTCAGGCATACATGGGCAGTATTTTAGTTATCTCCTGGGGTGTTTACATTTCAGACATGGTAAGATTTATAATTTAAGGGACAGAAAAAGGATGTAAATTTTCTTCTAGGAGTTTTGGGGTAAATTTCTCTATTATCAGAAGTCTAGGGTAATTACTATTTAAAATTTTCTTTTGTATTAGGGGTTGGATGGCATGGAGCACTTGGTCCATTTCATTGTCAATCACTACATACTCCCTTTGCTCTCACTTTCTCAGGGATTCTACCTCTTGACCTCTTAATCAGGTTTTGTCACAGGCACTTGGACCTTAATCTATGGGAATTCGTGACCTCCCAGCTTTGCACAACATCATACTAAGATCTCCAGTTTATTATGCTGCTTTTCTACCTTGTCTGCCAGCCCTGAAGCTAGCAGAATAGTGGACAACTGCATCTCCTCTCTAACTTCAGCTCTTCTTCCAACTTTCTAACTTGAGCTTTAGCTATTAGATGGGCATTTGCTTCCCTTCTTTGCTATAATGTGCTGTGCTTAGTTTCTCAAATGCATTTTAGCAGATGGAGTTTTGGAGGTATCCCTGTACTCGTGTGGCAGTCCACAAACACCTGACGTACATAGAGGTTGATGGCCAACTAGGGATTTTTCTTGCTGCTGCCTCTTTTCAAAGGCCCACTCCTTTAGTCTCCTGTCTGGTTCACCCATTGTCATTTTGCAAACTGGCCCCTATACACATAGGGCAAGGAGAAACCTAAGAAAGAGGTAGACTGTTTCAGATTGTAAGTGGCAGGTTTAATAAGCAAGGGATCTTAATTATGATGCTTGTCTCTGGTGGCAATAAGGTGAGTAGATCTCCACATTAGCCAACCAAACCTTGAGAGTTTATACATATAGAGGTCTTAACTGGGTTCAGTCATTATTCAGTCCAGATGGTCTCATAACAAATTACTCTTTCAAGGCTACGTCCTTGAAAATGGCTCCCACTGTGGGAATGGTAGGCAGAGTGTACATCATAAGGACAGGGGAGGGGGTGTGGAGCCTCCAATTGCCTGGCTCTAGCTTGTAGGTCAACCGATGGTCATGTCCTCTTGATGACCTCTTCCAACAAATGGCATTACATAAATAGTTAATTTGGGAAAACTACATCTTTACAATGCTGAATGTTCCATTCAGGTATGTGGAATGGCTCTCATTTATTCAAATGCTCTTTTATATCCTTCAATAAAATTTTACATTTTCCTCATGTAGGAAAAGCAGACAGGATAACTAAAAAAGCATCATGGTTTGAGGTTATTATTTATAAACATCTTAAATCCTATAACAACTCCATAGATTGGGAAGGCATCATTGTATTACAGCATGGCACAATAATTAACATTTACCATTGTTTAAAATGAATGAGAAATTTTTTCCGTTGAGTCCCCCTGAATTAGTAGATATAGATAATTGGAAGGGGAAGAGGAGCAGAAAATGAGGTTAGAGCTTTAAGAATTGTCTAGAGTAGGGCCGTAATAATTGGCTCTCCTATCCACCATCATCCCCCCTCCCCCACTCTTGTGAATGAACCCAGATTGCAGCCCAAGAAATAGTCTTTAATGAAATTGAGTTAGCCTGGGAAGGTATAAGTTTCTCAAAGTGGAGTGTTTGTGCTTACTTTGGGCTTAGAAACTAAACTAATGCATTCAACAATTAGTAACAAGCCAGAGGGTTAATGTATAATGAAGAAGACATGATTCTTCCATATATAGAGAGAAAGGTGCAATTAGAAACTACAGAGAAAACAAAATTGGTACAAGAAATCATGGATCAAACAAACTAAAGCATGGCATGATTATAATCAATTGATGAGAGGCAAAACAAAGAAAATTTAATTGACTCTGATGCTTAGGAATTTGATACAAGTAAATTTTCAAATGGTATGTATAGTGACATGAAATTTCATTAGCTTTACTTTTCTGCATTTAAACAGATTTTAGAGGTGCAGGCAATATAAACCCAACTCAGACTGTCTTGAACAAAAATAGAATATATTGACTTATAGAACTGAAAGTGCAGGGGTAGCTGATTCCCCTATATCTTGCTTCTGTTTTCATCTGTGTTGTCTTCATTATAGGGTAGGTTTTTCCATATGGTCGAGAAAGATAATTATCAGCTATTCCAGATTTTATCAGCTATTCCAAGATTTTCGTGTTCACTAATTCAGAGAGACATTTTTCTTCTACCACTTTATTCATATGCTTTAAGGCAAGACTGGCCCCAGAGATGGAGTGCTATGATTGGCCAGGCCATTCTCAGCCTGGTCACATGCCCATCCTTGAGGTAAGAATCTGTGGGAGCTAGATACTAGTATTATTGGTTCTTGTTAAGGAAAAGGAGTTATGTTGTCTGAGAAGGGACTCTTGAAAATCCTGAGCCTTTATATTCTCTCTAACTGGTCTAATCTTTCCTTATTTGAGCTTCTACTTTCCTTGATACCATCAATATCTCTCTACAGTCAAATGACAGGTTTTTGAGAGCAAGGACTTTCTTCATCTTTACATACCCAATGTTTAACATTCTATATAATTAAGTACTACACATAAGTATCTCAGACTTCAGAGAAACTGCCACAGATTTCATACGAAAGAGATATCTATAACTGTTAGGCTAGGTGTTCTGGAGAAGTTGGGACTTGAATACTGAAGAATAGATATATCTTAATTGGGTCAAGAAAAGAAACTTTCCACAGAGGTAAATGTCGAGCACAAAGCCATGAATAGGCTTAAATAAGCATAGTGTCTTCATGGATCAGTGAAGGAACTGGCCTGCTTTAAAGTAGGAGATTTTGTTAAGAAATGAAGTTGGGGTCAAGTTATAGAAGGCATTCTAATTTGAAAAAGAGAAAAATACAATCTTAATTTCTTTTGAATTATATGAGTACCATGATGAAATAGATATAAAAAATATCAGTACTGCTATAAAATGGAATAGGAAGAAAATAAGATAGATCGAAGGGAAGGGATTGTTCCCAGTATGTTACAATAATCCAGATGCAAAATGATCTGGATTATTAACTATTATTATTAACTATTATTAACTATTTTTAGAGCACTTCTTTTATTTATTTTTCATTAACTGAGATATCTGTTGAGTTTCTATCATATGTCAGCCTCTGTGCTAGGTGCTGGGGATATAATGGTGAGCAAAAAAGGAGTAAAATTAAAGAATCATGTGACAAAAAGGATAGAATAATGGGGCGTAAATTAAAATTTAAAATCCCGCTTAATAGAATTTTCAAAGTAAGCAGATATATTTGAGGGAACCAGGTTTGCAACAAAAACAGAATCAAAGAAACATAAACAGTAAAACAATGATGGGTTAACATTAAATGGTGTCTACAAGATCTACAAAAAAAAAAAAAAAGCTGGGTATTTTGCACTTGCCTAATATGGTTTGCACACACTTAGAAGGGAACCCACTAGCATTAGGATTATCAAGAAAGGAGAGCAGAGTTGTCAAACAACTACCCACATTTTACGGTCTTGGTAATTCAAGGAAGTGATGAAGGTATAAATCTAATTATCCCAACACAGGAAATCAAATGAGGAAACAAAGAAGGGGTTTTTGTTTTAATATTAAAATGTAAATTTCATAATGCATATTTGAAAAGTCTGGCACACTTTAAACCTATTGTCTTTCCCACTAACCTGATTGCCATTCATATAGATGAATTTGTGTCAGCAGATTCACATTGCTTCATTTTTCCTTCTATGACTGTTTTTCTTATAAGGAATTGCTTGTGAATTGAAATGAGATTATAAGCCATTATGACAAACTAACTTATTGTGGCTGCCAAGGTGTTGTGAATATTAAGGGATGGTGGGGCAGAAGGGTTGGGCCTGTTCCCGTGGAATATAGTGGATCAGATAGATATAATAATTATACAAATAATGTAGAATTATAACCACATTAAAGGCTACGAAAGATAAGTACATGAACTTTGAGAGTTTATTATTGGTATTGTTGAGGCCGTGATAATTGAGTTGATATTTGAAAAATGAGTAGAGGTTATTAAATGAAGAAGGATAGAGTATTAAATCCAGATTGATGGCAAAGCATGTAAATGTAAATATTTAGATAATTTTCAAATAATAGGATAGAACTGGAAATAGAGATTTGGGAGTGAAGCACAGAAGTGAGAACTGAAACTATTATGGATGAATAATCCAAAGAAAAAAGTATAGAAGGATAGAGTAAAAGAAAAAGCTTTGATAAGAGCCCATAGTTGGGTAGTGATGATGAGAGAAAAAAAAGTAGAAGCCAAAATCAAATCAGAGGGCAGGTAGGAGAGGTGGAAGAACTAGAAGAGAGTAGTGTCTTGGAAATCAGGGTTGCAGAGAATTTTAATGGGACCAGATATGAAAGAGAGAGAGAGAGAGAGAAAAGAGGGGAAAATAATACAGAGAAAAGATCACTGAATTTGGAGCAAAAATATTTTATTGGTTATCTGAAAAACCAGTTAAATAAAATGAGGATAGCATTTGAGTAAAAAAGTCAACAAAGAAAGAAGGGAAATTGTAGGTAGGAGACATGCTTTCTGTTGGATAAGTCTAGCAGTAAAAAAAAAAAAAAGAATATAGCGCAATTAGAATGGGCAGTAGGTTTAAATTTCTTCTGATTCTGATTTGCACGTATAGAGCAAGAGGGGTTTGCTAGGATAAATGTTTACTTGAGTCACTGTTTTATAATTTTTCAAATGGAGCACTATATTTCTATGGGGGGATACAGATGGAAGAATAAAATTTATTGTTAAAAACTCTTCAGTAGATGGAATATCTTCATTTTTGTTGCTTTTCCAGGAGGGATTTTTAGAATGGGAGAGGTAGTACCAGGGTTGGTAGAACTCAGGTATATTTTTGTGTCAGTAATTAGGATATACATAGATGTGAATTTAAATGCAAATAAATTGATTTTCAGGTCTCATTAAGCTGGTGTTTTTAAGTTTCTACAAATTTTCATAAGAAAATCCACTGTTAAATTGAAGTGGATCAACCCTTTTGACCTATTAAATTTTCTTGATAGTCATAGCAATGTAATGCCAGCAAAACTAAATGATAACTTTAGCCTTTATAGTCATTCTCTCATGCTTTCCTTAATAGGGGTAGTTAATAAATATATTATAATTAATATAAGAATAAAGCTGATAAATCTCTTACATCATAAAACTTACATTAGCTTACTATAATAGCTATCATTCACCCAACTAATGAGCAACATGAGATTACAATAAAATTGGTTATGCATACATTGTCTGAGGCACTAAGCAAGAAAAAATTTCTGAAAGTTTTTGTGTTTTAATAACTTGTGAAACAACTTAGGTTGTGGTAAATTGAAGCAATTATTTAAATCATTCAGTATCAAAAAAATTTTCACCAGTAATATGCCCATAATTAAGGCAATTTAGGGTATTGCCTTAATTACTCTTTCCGTTTATGCTTAAATTAAATATAAATTATCGAAAGACAGCATTTTGGACAGAAAATGTTCCTGTGCATTGTATTTCAAACAAATGACTTTCTCAAAATATTGAGTAAAATGTATTTGAAATCTTTTATGCTTGCTTTCCATGACGTTTTGAAAAATGCTGAATGTCACATTGAATTTTGATGATTGATTCGAGTATTTTTTATGGTCATGTTATAATTAATATCAATTTTATTTCTGTTCTCCAAAATATTTTTAGACTTTTCTGCTACAAGAGGAATGAGTAGTCTTAAAAAGAACACTTGTATTCAAGAAAACCGGAGAGTCTCTGACAGGGTCCCTACTCCTCCTTTTGGGGCTCCTTTCTGACTCCAGCACCCACTTGTGGGGTTTCAAGGTACTTGGTTCACGCTTGGCCCCGGAAGGAAGGAGCGATGCCGCCCTCCTGGTCTCGCGGGGACTTGGATCTCTCGATTTTTAGCGGGATCTGCCCCTCATCCCCCGGCTCCGCGGGCAGGGCAGGGCAGGGCGCGGTGCGGCTGGGCACGGCTGAAGCGTGGCTCCCGCCAGTTCAGAGTACGGTTTGCTTTCATGCCCCCTGAGCTCGACCCTGAGTGGGATCTGGGGCCCAGGGGGGAAAGGGAGCGGACGTTCGGGTCCCAGAAGCCGTGTGTGGCGGTTAGTCCCTGGGCGGGCGGCTCTGAGGCGCCCGGAGGGCTGGCAGGCCTGGCCTCCGGAGTGCGGAGGAGTACGGCCGGAGGTCGCGTTCCGGGGGCTTCCCGGCTCGCGGCCTCGTCCTCGGCCGCGGTGCCGCGCGCAGCCGTGGGCACCGCCGCGCGCTTAGCGTGTTGGGGACGGACTCGTGTGAGGGGAAGCGAGCGGGCGGTGAGCGTAGGGCCTCGAGCCGCCGGGACTGGCGAGCTTCCCGCTTCGAAATGCGCGGGAAGGACCACGCCGGTCTGTGGGGACCGCGAGGTACGAAGCCCGCCTCAGGCGTACCTGTAAAGCGGCTTGGCAGGCCTGTGGGAACCTCCGCCTTTTGGGTTCCTGGTGGTTCATTCGTAGGGTAAGACCGCATGTGCCCGTCGGTTTTCCCTCGCTGTTGGTGAATGGCGTTCTTGAGGAATCCTGCTCCTCATGGTAGTGGTGCACACGCGGCGAAAGGGCATATTCGGAGATATTTGTCTTAAAGGGTGCATCTTTTGGAGAACTCTGGGTGTCTGTGGACTCCAGAATATTCAGTGACTTACTTCAATACCTCATATAAACGTTACGAAGGCTCCCTCGGAAGTTCGTCATGCAGCGGCAGCAACGTTCAACGAGTATTCATAAAGTCCCTGCGAGGCCGAAAAAGGTTCTCTGGCCTCCCCAGTGCTTGCTTCACCCACGGTTTCTGTAATCATGCTATGTTAACAAGGTTGTTTCTGAATATATGTTGTTATGCGGTATGACCTCAGAATACTCTTTATTATAATTTTTTTTTTTTTAAAGACAGTATCCAAGATGGATGACGGCCTATTTGTCAGTTTGGACAGACTTTTGCTAGAATTTGGTATGTATAAAATGAAAACAAAGAAACAGGTAACTATTTGTATTATCATTATTTGATATTTTAACAATGAAGTGAAGTCACAAAAGAATTATTTATTTTAGTTTTCCAGTATAAACAAGATGTACGTAGTAAAGAAGATATGATTCAACGAATAAATAGTAAGTAGTTTTGCATGTAAAACATTTTAGTTTTTAATTTTTTTATGGCATTTAAGGTATATGCAGTTGCCTTGCTTAGGGTAACAGTTGGCATTATAATTTTTGTGCCTTTGTATTTAGTGACAATAATGAGCTATTTACCCTAACTATAGTTTTTCTGTAATAAAATACTGTATTCAGAATTTAATTTGTTTTGAAGATTTTGCTGTAAGCTGAAACGACCCCTTAACTAAGAGAAGTTTAAAATGTTATTTTTCTCAAATAACACAGGTTATTTCAAACATTTGAGTGAATTTTTTATCTTTTTAAAAATCACCAAAAGTCAGGGGCCAGAATTGATGGATGCCATATTTTCAGGAATCATAATACTGAAAAATAATATTTTGAGTGAAACAGCAAAGCAAATTACATAAATATAGGATTTTAATATTCTATATAAAAACTACCAAAAGAAAATTGAACCATTAAGTTCTTAATAGTTCTTAAAAGGTAGAATTTGGTTATCTTTTGTGCAACAAAAAGGAATAGAGTATTAAGAATTTATTTTAATCTTTTAAAAATACTGTATTTTATGTGTATATTGTATTTAGTCTCTAGTAATAGAAGCGAAAGTGCACTTATTAATTGACATGGAATCGAAGATAAATTTTATTTTGTCAACAACAAAACATGTTAGTATTGTATGAGTAAATATTTACATGAACTCATAGCATCATGTGCTACCATTGATCTTAGATATCACTTAATCTAGTCCTTTTATGTTAAAAGGGACATTTATTTCTCTTCAAACCCAAACCAAACACAAATTCTTAGCTTCTGGTTCTATGAGCAAGCCTGGCTCTGGTTCGATGCTTCTTAGTATAGAGCCCTTCCCATCTCAAGCTTCATTTTCTCTCCATTTTCTGGCTCTCTTCCTTTTAGGTAAGTTGTCATACCCCTTTTTTCTACTGTATTTGTTTATTTTAATTTATGATTCCTACTTTAAGAAAATAATTATTTTCTCTTTCCAGAAAGCTTTGAAGATATTAAACAATACAAAGCAACTATTTGTAAGATACATGAAACTATAAATATAACAGAGGAGGAAATTGGTTATTACTATAAACATAGTAAGGAAATCAATAACAACTGTAGTAAGTGAGTATTTAAAAGAAGAGAGCTTTCAATAATTGCCACTAGATTCTATTGTTCAAGGTTTCTGAGTTTATAGTTGAAGACTCTGTTTTACAGTATTTTATATTAACACAATGATGAATTAGGTCTTATATTGCCTCGTTATATGCCACTGTAAACTGGGATCATAGGAGGGTCAAAAGAAAAATAGAAGTGCTATAAGATCTCTCTAATTCAGATCCAATTAGTGTAAATACAGAATTTTAAATAATCTAGGCTCAGTATATAAAATTCCTATTACATGAATAAATTTGAAGTAATTTCCATCTTTCTAATTTTCAAGATCTTATTTTCGTATAATGCAGTCTAGCCTGAAATTAATAGCTTTTTGAAATAAAAAATATTCAAAATGTTAAGAATTCTTTCAACATGGCTTCAGGTTCTGGATTCCAGTAGTTTAATCCATTAAAAGACATATTTTGAAATAAAAATTTGTTAATGGAACTTTATTGTCTATTACAAAAAAACGAAAATAAGTTTGTTAATTTTCTGTAATTTTATGTGGACCATTGTCTTTATATTAAGTACTATACTTTAGAATAATATTTGTTTTGAAATATTTTGTTACTTGAAATTTTAACAGGCCTTTTAGATTTTTACCCCATTACTTTTTTATACTGTTTTCCAAATTTTATCAAAGTAACACATACTTAGAGAAAATTTAAAACCTATACAAATGTATGGAGTAAAAAGTTTTCCCAGCCTGCAGTCGCCACCCCTATCCTGTCCTCTTTCTTACAGTAATCACTCTGAAGAATTGTGAGTATTCTTTCAGACCTTTTAAATATTCAACATCATTATTATATATACTTACATATACACCTATCTTACATCAATCTTTCCTTTTTACCAAAATGGGATCATTCCCTACTTATTCTTCAACTTGGTTTTTTAATTTGATATGTAATACAAATGGTACTATACTTGTAATGAGTATATAGATTTCATTCTTTTTTAAACAATGTTGATGTATCCTGAGTTATTTAACCATTCTATTAATAGACATTTAGGTTGTTTCTAGTTTTTCCCTATTATAAGCAACATGCTCAGGTATCCTTCCACATTTAAAGACCTGTTGCTATAGAATAACTCCTAGAACTGAAATTGCTAGATCAAAGAATATGCATATTTAAACATTTGATAGATAATGCCAAACTGCTCTCCAAAAATAGTGCACTAATTTATACTCCCACCTACAATGTATGAGAGTTTCTATTTCTTTATACCTGCCAACACTGGAATTAGCAATGTTTAAATTTTTTAGCAGTCTAATCAACAAAAAGGTATATATTGTTGAACTTATTATTTTACTTTGATTTAAGTTTTATTGTAGTAAGTTTTACCAGTGGTTTTCCTTACTAGCTGCAATGGGTGCTAGAAAGTACTCATAGTTTTCCCCCTCTGTCCAAGAGGTTCCATACTTTGTGCAAGCTTAATCTCCGCTAGTTCTGCGGACAGTTAGTAGAGTCTGTTGATTTTAATTCCATGGACATGTCTAGTTCATGATTTCAGCATGCTGATTTAAAAATGTAAATGTGAAATATGAATTCATGAAAGTACTAGAAGAAAATAGCTGACCCTGTAATCTTTGAAAGAAGACCTTTCTAACTCTGTTACCAAAGGTAGAAGTCACATAGGAAATGATGGATAAGTATGCCTACATATAAATTAAAATGAAAAACACCCCAAAATGATATAAAAGGCAAAAAGATAAGGTAGGAAATGAGATAAATAATGGTTAATTTAAAAAATATGTACTTGAGGGAATTAATAAGAAAAAACAAAGCCCCATTAGCAAAATGGGCAAAGAAGATAAACAAGTTAATACCAAAATGAAATATAAACACGTGAACAGATGTTCAATCTTGCTAAGAATCAAGACATCTAAAGTAAATAATAAAATGCTATTTTTTCGCCTTTAACTTTTATACACATTTAAAGAAAGATAATACCCAGTGTTGGCCAGGGAATAAAAATATTACCTTTTCATACACTTTAGGAAACCACACTGGTATAAAATTTTTGGACGACATGTCAGCATACTTTTTAAAAAGCTTTAAGAAAAATGACTTTTGTTTAAATGTTTCAATTTCTGAGTTTTTCATGAGGAAATAATTAGGCATTCCCAAAATCTGTACAACAAGGTGTTTATTTCAGCCTTTTTATGATAGGAAAACATTGAAAGCCACTAATATTCAACATTAGGTGATTAGTTAAATGAATATTGATTGGTATATGCATATGAATGAACAGTAAGCAGCCAATAAAATTATGATATAAGTGTGTATTTATTGACATGGAAAGATGTTAACAGTATATTTCAAATTAAAGCAATAAAGCAACGTTAATAGGATGAATCCAATTTAGTAAATTTATATTTATATATAATTAGAAGTCTAGAAATATGTACAAAAAAAGGCTTACAGTGACTACCTTTTCATTGAACATATATTTCTTATGAAATTTTTTAAATATTTAGAATATATGTGTGTATAATCTTTGACTTTATGGTTATATCCATTTTGGCAATATAAGGAAATGATTAGAAATTTAGACAATTATTTAACTATAAGTTCTGTTTACGATAGAGAAACTTCGATTAAGCAGAAATGGCCAACAATATGGGAATGGTTAAATTATGGAATATGATATATTTATTAAAACCTTTGTAGTGAATTCTTAGTGATAATGAAAATGTGTATAATTTAAAAGTAAGTGCTAAGGGCAGGATATATTGTCATGTATGAATATAATCTTAAAGGTGTGAAAAATATATACTTAAAATCTGGAAACAATTTATTAAAACACTAGTAGTAATTTTTCAGTGTTTAGATGATCATATGGATGATCATTATTTTCTTACATATACTTTTTTATGCTTCCATGTATACTTTTAGAATCTGAAAAAAAAGATTAAGAAAGAGCTAGAGGGAATATATGGACAATACTTAGAATGGAAGCTGTCATAGTATATGCTAAGTTAGGTTTTTCACATTGGTAATGTTTTTCAAGTTATCTAATAAAACAAAAAAATATAATATGACTTTATACTTACCATCCTATTTTATAATTTATTTTGACTTAGTTTCCTTCTTCATAGATCAGGAAGGTATAACAAATTGACTTTCTGAGTTTCAAAAGAGAAAAAAGCCTCTTTTTAGCTTTTATCCTAGTTCTTTGAATGCTCACTCCAAAAGAATCTCTTAGCCAAGATCTTAGAAGTATGAGAAAAGAAAGCCTAGTGTTGTGGTGTTGCAGAGTATACGCTAGAAACGCTGTAGCAATACAAAATCCAACTATGTCACATTTACTTCTTCCTTAGTCATGGTACTAAAATAGGTTTTATGTAAAAATTAGCAGATACTGACATTTGAGCATATGTATGATTACATGAAGGGTGGTAATGGTGGCTGGTGATGGTAGATCAGAATGTTTTTCTTGATGTAAGCTTGTTTTCTCCAGGAAGAGAAGAATTTGCTTAGCTTTAAGTGGTTACATTCATTTTTATGATCTTTTACAGTCTGTTTATCCTTCTGAAATGCTAATTATATTTTTTTCCATAGCTGGAAGCCAACGTGTGATGTTTTTCATAAACATGAAGACTATTTGCAGGAGCAGTTTATTGTTTATCAAGAAACTATTGAAAAAGACAAGTACAGTACATATATTAATTTAAGTTTATCAGTTCTATAAGTTAATATTAATAGGATCTACTTTGTAAAAATGTCAATTGAAAGAAGTAGGAATTTGTATGCCGGGGAGGTTTTGTTTTTGTTTTATTTAAGTAAAACCAGTGTTTGGACTCAGGCAAGTATGGATGCTGTCTTGTCGCTAGGTAGATGTATCTTGTTAAGTAGAGTAGTGCTGGGACAGTGGTCTGCTTCAGGTTCCACAATTGTGTTCTCAGTCAGTAAGCCTATTAACCAAGTGTTTAGACAGGTGCAACTCCTGCCAGGGTCCCTGGGAGGGCTCCTGCTTGGTCACTGCATGGGTCTGTGGGTGGTTAGGACTGGCCCTGGCTTGGAGGGACTGGAACTGAGCCTCAGGGCTCTTTCAGGTTTTACAGCCAAGATTGAGGTCTGCAGTCCTGACTCTGGACTGCTCCCTGACTGCAGCTGGAGGGGCTGGAGCCAAGTGTAGGGCTCTTTCAAGAACTCCGGAGGTACATACGGAAGTATCTCCTGGGTCCCTTGGCTGGTAGATCTGCTAGTAGTCTTCCACTGTGAGGTAGCTAGACCCAAATATAGGGCCCTTCAATATCTGTGGGGGTGTAGATGGGGTGTCTTCTGCTGGGACCTTGGACTCTTAATAGTGCAAGCAAACTGGCTTTGAGGGGGTGGAAGCCAAATACAGGCCCTTTAAGGATCTTTAGAGGCACAGACAGGAGTCTCTATTGCTGGATCCCTGTGCCATCACAACTCTGGTAACTGTAGTTGGAATGACTGGAACCCAGTTACAGGACCCTTTCAGAATCCACAGTCTGACTGAGTTTTGTAGGCTTGCTTCCAGGGGCTTTTGGACTATGGCCCCGAACTGGAGGCAGTTCAGGGTCCACAGCTGGGACAGAGGTCTGTATGCCTATTAGTTGATACATTGGTAGGTATGACTCCTATGTGTCCCTTGGTGTATTGGTGATGGTGACAGACCCAAAGCCAAATGGGAATGTAGCCAAGTTCTCAGGAGTGTGGAGCTGTTTCTAGGTCCGTAGCTAGGACTACAGTCAGCAAGATAGCCACCAGGATGTGAGCATACCTCTCACAATGGCTCTCCTCAGTCTTGGACTACACCATGGTTTCATAGTCTCCTAGCTAGATCCCAAAACTCCCACAAAGGCACCTTTTTTCCATGATGGATGCCAAATTATTTTGGGGGAGGGGATGATATGTGTGAGGGATGTTTTATTCTGCCAATTTGCCGACATCACTCATTTTATATTTTAATTAAAACATACAATCTAGAGTGTAATACCTTTTATTCAAAGATAGGTGTTAAAGAAGACCCAATCTCCATCTCTTTGGACATTCAAGGTATAGATTTGGACTCCATTGGCATTTGAAATCATGGAAATAGATGAGATTTCTCAGGGAAATGTATAGAAAAAATGAACAGGAAGCTAGAATAGTGGTCATTCAAGGAATAGGCAGAAAGTGGAATTAGTGAATAAGACTCCTAAATTGTCATTTATAGACCCTGCTTCAGTCGAAAAGGGTATGAGATAATTTCTGTAAATAATACCAAAATGTTAAAAGCTGGATACAAAGATCAAGACTGCAGAGAAGTAAGGATAATATAGGAAGATGAAGCCTTTGATCAGGATAGAAATTCATACTACTTAGTCTTGTATATTTGTTAGATATAGGCACAAATTAGGCTTGAAATTCCTAGTAGTGAAGGCACTGTGGAAATGTGATCAGTTTGGAATTCAGAATATTCATTTAAAAACAGTCAATTGTTTAGGATAAGCAGAGATTTTTCTGGGTACTGAGAATTAAGAGATTTTTTCCTGGGTTTTCATAAAGTGGAAATTGTGCAATATGGTAATCAGTATCTTTAGTGTTCTCCCCTAAATAAACACAACATGTATTATTGTTTTTTAAACTATCTCCTAATATAAGCTTTGGCTATAAAAATTATTAAAATGATTCTGTGATCAGAAGTACAATGGATCATAAGGAAAATACTATGAGCAATTATGCCAACAAGCTGGACAATCTGGAAGAAAAGGACACATTCTTAGAAACATACAACTCCCAAAATGAGTCAAGAAGAAACAGAAAATCTGAACTGACCAATTACCACCAATGAAATCACATCAGTAATCAAAAACCTCCCAAAAACAAAAGTCCTGGACCAGATGGCTTCATAGGCGAATTTTACCAAACATTCAAAGAAGAATTATCACCTATTCTCAAACTATTCAAGAAGAGGGAAGGCTCCTCTAACTCTTTTTATGAGGCCACCATTACCTTGATTCCAAAACCAGGCAAAGACATTACAAAAAAGAAAACTATAGGCAATACTCTTAGAACATTGATGCAAAAATCCTCAACAAAATATTAGCAAATTCAGCAATACATTAAAAATTCATATACCATGATCAAGTTGGATTTATTCCTGGGATGCAAGGTTGTTCAATATCTGCAAATCAATTAATGTGATACACCACATTAACAAATCAAAAGATAAAAACTATGATCATATCAATAGATGCAGAAAAAGTGTTTGAAAAATCCAGCATCCATTTATGATAAAAACTCTCAGCAAAGTGGGAATAGAGGGAACATACCTCAATAATAAAGGCCATATATGACAAACCTACAGCTAACATCATAATGGGAAAGTAAAAGCATTTTCCTTAAGATCAGGAACAAGACAAGGATGCCCATTTCACCACTCCTCTTCAACATTGTATTGGAAGTCTTAGCCACAGCAATAAGACAAGAAAGAGAAATAAAAGGCATGAATTGGAAGAAAAGTAAACTCGTATTTGCCGATGACATGATACTATATATAGAAACCCTAAAGATTCCACCAAAAAACTGTTAGAACTGATCAATGAATTCAGTAAAGTAGCAGGTTACAAAATAAATATTCAGAAGTCAGTGGCATTTTTATATACCAATGATGAACTTTCAGAAAGACACTAAGAAAATCTCATTTACAATTGCATCGAAAACTATAAAATACCTGAATCAAATTAACCAGAAGGTAGAAGACCTGTTTTCAGAAAATTATGTCATTGAAAAGAAATTGAAGAAGATAGATAAATGGAAGCATATACCATGCTCATGGGTAGGAAGAATCAACATTGTTAAAATGGCCATACTACCCAAAGCAATCTATAGATTCAATGCAATCCCTATCAAAATATGAATGACATTTTTCGAAGGTAGAACAAATAATCCTAAAATTTATATGGAGCCATAAAAAAGTTGAATAGCCATGGCAATCTTAGAAAGAAGAACAAAGTTGGATATCACACTACCTGATATCAAACTTTACAACAAGGCTACAGTAATCAAAACAGCATGGTACTCACATAAAAACTGATAATTGATCAATGGGACAGAATAGAGAGCCCAGAAATAAATCTATGCCTATCTGCTCAATATATGACAAAGGAGGTAAGAATATACAATGGGTAAAGACAGTCTCTTTGATAAATGTTATTGGGAAAATTGGGCAGATACATGCGGAAAAAGAGCTGGACCACCTTCTTACACTATATAACAAGACTCAAAATGAATTAAAGACTTAGATGTAAGACCTGAAACTATAAAACTTCTAGAATGAAACAAGCACTAAACTCTCTGATATTACTAACAGGAATTTCTCTTCAGATATATCTCCTTGGGCAAGGGAAACAAAAGAAAAAGTAAACGGGACTACATCAAACTAAAAAGTTTTTGAACGGCAAATCAACAAAAAAAAAAGACAACTGACTAGGAGAAGATATTCGCTAATGATACATCAGATAAAGGGTTAATATCCAAAATATATAAAGAATTTACACAATCAACAACAAAAAACAATCCAATTAAAAAATGGGCAGAAGATCTGAACAGATATTTCTCCAAAGGGGAAATGCAGATGGCTAATAGACATATGAAAAGACATATGCAAGGTCACTGACATCAGAGAAATGCAAATTAAAACCACAATGAGATATCACCTCACATCTGTCATAATGGCTATCATTAATAAATTAGAAAACAACAAGTGTTGGCATGATGTTGAGAAAAGGGAACCCTCATACATTGTTGGTGAGATTGGTTGAATTGGTACAGCTGCTATGGAAAACAGTATGGAGATTTCTCAAAAAATTAAAAAATATACCTTTTGACCCAGCAATTGTACTTCTGGGTATTTATCCAAGAAAACCAGAATAATAATTCATAAAGATCTATGCACTCCAATATTCATGGCAGCACAATTTACAGTAGCCAAGATATGGAAGCAACCTAAATGCCCATCAACAGACAATTGGATAAAGAAATTATGGTTCATATATACAATGGAATACTACTCAGCCATTAAAAAAAATGAAATCCTACCATTAGCAATGAATGGATTGACCTAGAGGTTATATGCTGAGTGAAATAAGTCAGAGAAAGATAACTACCATATGATTTTGTTTATATGCGGAATCTAAGGAACAAAAAGAACAAACTAATCAAAAACAGACTTACAAACATAGTGGACAATTTGTGATGGACAGAGGGGAGGGAGGTTGGGGACTGGGAGAATGGAGTGAAGGGTTAAAGAAGTACAAAGTAGTTGCTAGTTGGTCATGGGGATGGGGAGCCTGGCAGAGGGAATACAGTTTGCATTAATACGGTGACTAGGTGGAGGGCTAGGGGAGGCAGAGAACAATTGGGGGAATCATCTTATGAACTATATAGATGTCTAACCATTGTACTGTATACTTGAAACTTTTAAATAAAAATTTTTAAAATTTGATTCTGTGAGGGTCTAACACAAACCAGTCCAAATATAAATCTTTTTGTTAGTGCTTGTTGTAGATGACTTCTCTTCACTTGCCAGAGGTGTTAAAGTGAAAATAGCTACCTCTTTCTGAAACCAGTCACATGGGGTGATTGATTTGATGACTCAATACCAGGCATTTATAAAAAGAAAAGAGTCTATTTGTTGGTATCATGGGTAATGAAGGAAGTAGAGGAAACAGCTCCTTGTTTCCCTCCCATTCCTGCCCCAGGCATTCATGAAGACTAGTATTGTGGCAACAGATGAGATAGTAATGACTCTCCTTGAATCATGACTTGGCTCTGCTGGACTCTGCCAGAGTTACCATTCAGGGTATGTTAGAAGAGTGAGCATGAATATGTAATATGAACAGTATAGATGTATGCTAATCTCATCCGAAACTGGTGACTCAGACTCAGTTTTCTTATAGGTATTTCCCCTTTCCCTGGACAATTTCCCTAAATGAGGGCTTAAGTAGCAAATATGCATTTAGAGAAATAGAAGCTTGTTTGAGGTTCAACTGCTTTATCTTATTAAAAGAGACAGAGTTTAGTAATATTAAGAAATTAAAACTCTTAAGGTTCAGACATATTACCCAGTACAAGGCTGTTATCCTTACTTCTTATTATAAAGCAGTTTGTGAATACTTGTTCTTTTCTCATCTGCTAAAGTGAGATAATCATTATAGTACCTTTTAAGAAATTTCTCCATATAGTATGGCTTGATTTAGAAAACATGAAATGAAGGATTATATATTTTTAGAAAAATTTCTATGAATATTACTTCTTGAAACTATTTGATAAGAATTGGATAAGAAGAGGAACCAAGAATATATTTTCCATAATGAATCTGGTTTGAACATTTTTAGCATTGTAGGTCAAGATTGGTAAACTTTTTTGTAAAGGGCAAGATAGTAAATATTTTAGGCTTTGTGGGCTATACAGTCTCTGTTGTAACTACTCAGCTCATCTGTTGTGGTATAAGAGCAACTTTAGACAGTATGAAAAGGAATGACTGCATACTTATAAAACTTTATTTGTGGACATTACAGTTGAAAAGTGTAATAGAGTTAAGGAAAATTTGAAGGGCAGACAATATTGAGGGAACAAGGATAAGTAGGTATTTGACTTGCCTATTATGCTTAATTTAATAGACCTTAACAAGTGATATTTAGAAAGCTTTTAGACATACTCTTGTTATAATGACATCATTTCTTTTAACAGAAAAATGTACCATGGTTATATATGTCAATATAAAGATGTTTTGAAGCAGTACCAAATAAAATACTCAGAAACACCCCTTTCACGTGAATATTACCAGAAGAAAAGAGAACATGAAGAAATTCAAAACAGAGTGTTGGCATGTACTGAACAACTGAAAATGAACGAATCTATTTTTATGGAATTTCTAGGTATTAATATCTTTATTATATATTTTAATTATGGTATCTTTATAATGAAAATAATATAATAACTAAGTCAGAAATATGATTTTGTTTTTCAGTGCCGGCTCCCTTTCCATCACTTACTAAATGGACATTACATATGTATCCACAATAGTATTTCTACTTAGAATTTTTATTAGATAAGTATTATTTCTCTGTTTTAATTGTTATATATTTCCCTCATGAGAATCACATAGATTCATTTGTGTTTAATTTAGAAATTTTAGAGATCATCTGGGATTAGTTTTCATATTTTCATGTGATCAAAAGCAGACAATTTTAATGAGAATAAAGTGTTACATGTATCTGGCTTTAAATGTCATATCTTAGTAACCAAACCAATGAAAAAGTCATCTTCTCTGTTTTACCAAACAAAGAGTTTCAGTTAAATCAATTTATTACTTGTTAGGATGGAAGGTGGTAAGGAGTCACAATTATTTATTCATCCATAGAAGCTGATGACCTACCTTGTGCCAAGCAATACTAAGGAAGATACAGAGCTTTCTTGCAAGGATCTTTTAGTAGAGGAGACAGACATGTAAGCAAATTCTAATACAATGGTGTTGTATTAGATGCTTAAGTAATTCTTAATTGGTCCAAGTCTCATTTGTTTGTAAAGGAAATCTTCCCTGATGATGAACTCGGAACTTTAATCCTCTCCCAACCTCCATAATCCTTCATATGCTTTCCTATCAGATTATGTCAGACAATATTAAAAGGAATGACTGCATTCCAATAACACTTTATTTGTGGACATTACAGATGAAAAGTGTGATAAGAGTTAAGGAAAATTTGAAGGGCAGACAACATTGAGGGAACCAAGGATAAGTAGATACTTGACTCGTCTGTTATGCTTAATTTAGTATACTTTAACAAGTGATATTTAGAAAGTTTTTAGACATAATCTTATTATAATGACATCATTTCTTTTAACAGAAAAATGTACCATGGTTATGTATGTCAATATAAATATGTTCTTTATCCCTGCATTCTACCTTGCTTCATTATGCTTCATCCTAAATTATCCTTTTAACTCCTTTGCTGGTTGTTCTCTTTATGTTTGGGTTTTAACTTATTCTGTTCTTGTTTATTTGCTACCAATCTGTGTTTTAACTTCTCAATGGGAAGGGGCAGAGGTAGATGCAGAATGTACAGCAGGGTTTAGGGAGCTGGATGTAGGTTGGGATGAGATGTAGGATTACATTGCAAACAAAAAGAAGTGATGGAGGCAGGGAGAACTGAAGATTAAGATTGAAGTGTCTATATCTACATTTAAATTGATGCTTTTGATAACAGCATAACATTATAAGTAATGTTCATCTGAAATTTTATACTCTAGCATATATATCATGTATTTTTAAGCAGAATGGGAAAGGTCTGACAGATTTTCTCTGGCATTCTTGTTCACTACCTCTACTTATTAAATTCTCCTAAATAGATTGTAGAGTAACTTAGGAAATTGTAGTAGCTAATAACCATGCAGGATATATGTTAACAGTTGAAAATTTTTTCTGCTTGAAATTGAGTATAAATTCAGTTCAAGCAGAAAATTCAGATAGAAGATCTAGCTCTCTTCTGAGTTCTGCATGGTACACTGATAAACCTTACAGAGTAAGAAAAGGGTGCATTTAAAATTTTGACTTTGAGAACAAATAAATTATGGAAGCACAAAAAGTTAAATTTGGACCTGAATTAGTTATGTATTATTATTAGTCATGCCAAATGACATGATGAACTTGGGTAAAAAACAAAAGCAAAACACTACCCTGCAAAAATATTTAACTGAAAGAAAAAATCCTAACTAATATTTTGGATGAAATATTATTTTTAAGCTCAATATATAACATAGATAAACAAATTATCTTTGTTAGTTTGCTTCATGGTTTTATTAGTTTTACCTCTGTTTTCAGATGCTGTTATTAATATTTCTTATTGCTTATGTGGAACATATACGTGATTAATTATTTCTGATATAGTACATATATTATAAAGTTTGCTCACATAAATAGTTCCTTAACAGATAAGTGTTTCTTTGAGATGTAAAACACAAGATATTCTTAAACATGCCAGAAATTTTTCTAAAATTTCATGTGAATTGAAGAAAGAAGTAGATGAAGTGGAAATAGAAATAAATTATTTAAACCAGGTATATATGTCATTAAGTTTCTAACACGTATATTTATGTATAAGTGTAATGATATGTTAGTTGACAGTCTTAAAAGAACTATTTCTAAAGAGCCTAAATATGGATAAAGGCTTATGATAATTTGCCTCAGATTGCCTTGGAGCCAAAATGTGTGTTAGGTATTGAGTATATTTAACTCTGGGTTTTGAGAACTAACTTAACTTTCTTTGGGGACTGAGGAGAGAAGATGAAAGAACAAGATATACCTTAAAAACAAGCATTTAAAGGGCTACAATACTGTTCTCAAAAAAGAACAAGACAGTAAATGGTTTAAGGAACTTAATCTTGAAAAATTATGACTATAATCTTTATCGAACTAGGTTAGAACTAGTTTTAGCCTTTAAAATTGATGATGCATGATATTTTCTTTTAAAAAAATTTATTTAAATTAGTTTCAAGTATACAGTATATTGGTTAGACATCTATATAGTTCATAAAACAATCCCCCCATTTGCTTCCTCCCACCCCTGGCCCTCCAACTAGCCATCATATTAACAACATTCCCTCTGCCATGCCCCCCATCCCCATGACCAACTATCAACTACTAATTTGTACTTCTTTAACCCTTCATCCCATTCTCCCATCCCCTTCCCCCTCCTTCATCTGTCACCAAATTGTCCACTATATTTGTGTGATATTTTCTTGAATACATTTTTAGTGCCATCTATAGAAATGTAGATAGGTATGAAAACCCACTGAATTTAAAATATTTTCCAGATTTTGAGAAAAAAATGAATAGTTAATTTTCTAAAATTTTCTAAATTATCTGAAAATTGTGTTAAAGACGGTATAATTATTTATAGATATGACATTCCAGATAACCATAATATCATTTTAGTAATTATATGAAAGTGGATTGACTTCCTTTAAAATATATGGTTACTATATCTCTTTGTGGGGAATCAATATCTACTTTGTTTCTGACTGTCCTTTTTAAAAAAAGAGGCTAGAAGTTCATCAAAATCTAGGTTCGCTAATGGAGGTGTAAACCAGTACAATTTATTATTAATTTGACTTGGTTTTAGCAACTTTCACTAAAAGCTAGCTAATAAAACCAAAAATATAAATTTTATGATTATATAGAAAAACTCATATTTATTAGTTAAGATAAAGCATATGTTTCTTAATGCTTTGTTTTGCTTTATCATTTTTATTTTTAGCAGATTGCAAGACTTTATGAAACTAAGAATCTTTCAGAAGCTCTGGAAGAAAATAATAAAAATATAGAAAACAAAAAGGAATTGAAAGAAAGGTATAGGTAAACTTTAAAATGGGATTTTGTGTATTCTTTCCCAAGCCACTAATAGTTACACAGTATCTATATACTTTTTTTTTGTACAGGCTATTTTCTATTGATTTCTTATGAAAAATATTAATTTATGCTTTTAAGTATTATAGACTAATATTCAGATCTTCTTGGGAGATTTGGGAGAAGCAGTGTACTTAATTTTTATCACCCTGTCACCAGCTTAACCAGTTCTTTCTTTATCACAGAGACTGAAGATGAGCCAAAATGCTACTGAATCTGTGGCATTATATGTTTCCTTGTTATTCATTCTAATGGTGATAAAATAGACATCAGTGGTGGAGGCATTTTTTTTTAAAGATTGATTTTGTCTGTTATTGTCTGATAGAAAAATAGGTGTATTAATGTTGCTGTTTCTGATAACCTTTCTACTTTTTCTCTTTACCTATACCCTTTTTCATTCTTCCTAAATTCCTCTCCTCGGGCTCTATTGCTCTTATCCCGATTTTTCACCACACTTCTATATCACTTCCTTGGATATGTTATTTTCTTGATTCTCCCACCCCCATGTCTCACATCCGCGGTAATATTTTTTTAATTTTGTAATGAAATTGATTAGAAAAATAGGTAAATGTACAGAATTCCACTTCATGGGCACATTTTTAATATTATAAAAATTATATTGAGAGGAACTTACATGACTAGTCATTTTTACTCTATATATTTTGATAGTTATCAAATAATATCACTATTTAAGTTATTTAACTATCAGAAATTAAAGTTAATCTTTAACTTAGGAAATACTCAGTGAAATTATTCTTCCAGTGAAAAACTTGAAAGAACCGTTGGATTGTAATATTGTTTTAATAGTTTCTATATTATGCTAGTTGACTTGCTTCTAAGTAAATCTTTTTAAAGTTTGAAGTACTCCAAAATCTGGAGCATGCTGTTGGACAAAGTTGTGGTTTAAAATGTTTTTGGTGTGTTTAGAAAGTCTTTTAGAATAATTTTTTACATTTTCAAAATGAGAATGTGAAGAGCACTGGACTTAATCAGGAAAAGTTTGTTGTACCTGTGACACTAGGGAGTAATTTAATAATATTGTGCGGATCTGTTAAATCCTCTAGAACTCAGTTTTATTATCTGTGAAATGAGTTTTAACTATATAGTATCTAAATATCTCTTCTAGCTTTAATATATATTAACTTTTTTACTTAGCTAATATTTATTGTAATTCACTCCTTTTAGAATTTTTGAAAAAGATGAACAACATATATTGAGTAAAACCTCTCAGAACAGTCAATTATTTCTTTTATGTGATCCTCAGAAATTAGTCAGACCAATAAGTATGCATTCTTCAGAACCAAGAGTTACAGGTACAGTATCCGTTTATCATTCAAGAAGTTTGTTTTCTTTGCAAACACATAGAAGAAATAGAAAGAAGCAATTTTAGTTACAATTTGGCGTAACCAGGAACAAACAATAGTAGAGACCCATAGACTTAAGAAAGTACCACTTTGATTTTTTCTGAGAGTAAATAAGATATGTACCTTTTATACCTAACGTTTTTCTCTTTGAGAGAGAAATCACTCACATTATTATAAAAAAAAAAGTTCTGGTCTGGTTGCATAGCTGTCAGAGGAGGATGAATAATTATATATTTTTCATTTGGAAAATTGTAATATCAATATGTCATTAAAGTGAGTAGTAGACTTGTGTTAATGGTATTTGTGACTTAGTTACTGAAATATTTAAATCATGTTTCATTTAATAGATCTGCAGATTAAATTAATGACATTAGCTGTTTTTCTTCCCTGGTCATTAGTATCACCATTCTCTCTTCTTTGGTTCCCCATTATAAAGATGTAGTTTTGTCAGCTGGTTTTCATTTTACATTCATAGTTATTGTAATAACTATTATGTAGTGAGGAATTAAGAGTTATGTAATAATTTCATAAATCTATATTTTAATTTAAATTAAGTATTCATGTGACTTGATTTTTTTAAATGACAAGGTTAGGTTAAATGTTGGGCATATTTGGTTCTATCTCTGGATAGAACCAAATCTGAAGTTGAACAATTTAATAATCTAGATAAAAAAGAAGAAAATTCTGTGAAGCAGTCAAAGCTTGCCAATATTGACTTCAGACAAAAAGAAAATGCACAGGTAGGTATTTCTTTTTTAAAATATAAATTAAACACTTGTTTGCTTTAAATGAGATAGTGAATATATTGCATTTGGGACACGGTATGTGTGTGTGTGTGTGTGTGTGTGTGTGTGTGTGTGTGTGACAGAGAGAGAGAGAGAGAGAGAGAGAGAGAGAGAGAAATCAGCCATCAATACAACCTCAGAGTCTAAAAAATCTTTAAAAAGTTTCAACATGGCAGCCTGAGCATACACCATAGCCTTCTCATATATTCCTAAAAATAACACAAAAGATATTTAAAAATACCATACCCTGTACCCAGTAGACCAAGAACTGTGAGACATTTCTGAAGGAGGAAAACAAAATTGGATCAAAGAGGGAAATTGTGGCCCGGGACTTGCATAGTAGAATACTCTTACAAAAGATATAGTTCTGGGGACAATGGATAGGGCAATTGGTTGGGTTACTTCAATGGGAATTAGTTTAGTTAACACTTATTCATCTCATATTTATTTTGCCTTTGGCTAGGCAGCAGCAATGAGATGACTGTCTCCAGGTGGAAGCAGTGAGTATAGGAGCTTGGGTTAGAGAGAGAGATGGTACTCTGGGTGGTTCTTGATGCTCATAAAAAATAAGGAGCATGTCACCCAAAAAACTAGCTTCTGGTGTGGCACATCTCTCTTCCTCCAGTCTTGAAAATAGTCCAAAGGGGAATTCTCATGAAAAATATAATTGCTTTCTGTTATTCATAATTAATACACCCAGACATAGGGGTAGTGGTGAAAGGTAATTGGTGAAGCTTATTCTAAATATGTATTAATTATAAAAACTTAAAAATCTGATATTAAAATTCCAGATTATATCAATATGAGATGAAGATAGAAAGTTAAATGAGAGAAATAAAAGTCTGCTCAAGTTCTTTTTGTGCTTGGGATGGAGGTAGGAGGAGATATGAATACTGATTAACTCTGTGTATTGTGGGAAAAATGTAAATTTATGCATGTATATTAAACATTAAAGGGTAACCAACAGAAGAGAAATGGACTATAAGTTTTAAAACAGTAGAAGAAAAAAGACGAAATGAAGAAAACTTTGTCCAACAGAAGGCAGGAACGGGGGAAAAACAGCTAGAAAGCTTTGTAAATAGAAAATATATGCAATGCCAAAAATAGTTCTGAACAAATCAGTAATAATAAAGATGTGACATAAGTGCATCTTTGGAACATATAAACAAAGTACAGCTATATACTATTAAGACAGCTGATACAGCTTGTCAAATGACAAAATAAAAGGATAGAAAATATATATCAAATAAAACCGAAGCAAATATAACAATGCCATATAAAATAGAGTTCAAGATAAAAAACAATAGGGATAAATATATTTCATATTTTTTAAAAGAATAATTCACCAAGAAGTTATAACCATGATGCATCAAATTATACAGTTTCAAAAGATATAAAGCAAAAATTGATAGAATTTGAAACATATAGTTGAATCCTTAGTTAAAACAGGATAGCTATCAAAAAAGATACTGACTCTGAGTTTAGGGTTTGAGTTTGTTTATGTGTAAAACAATACAAAACCAAACCAATGAAATAATAGCATTTAAATAAGATAAACATTTATTTTTCTCTTGCCTGCCATAAAATTCTTAAGTGACTCAGGTTCACTTATCAGGGCTTATAGCACCATTTCTACAATTTCATTATTTCTCAGGCTCTATCTAAGCTTTCTTTTCCCGCTCACCTTAAATGCTAAACTTTTGACTCAAGGTCAAATCATGGTCAGAAACTAACCAATGTAACTTTCCCATCATATCTGCCTTCCAGGCAGGAAAAAAGGAGAGGAAGGCTAGCTGATTCAGTCCCATTTTAGAAGATCTTTCTTGGAAGCTCCTTAAACAATTTATTCTGACCTTTTATTGGCCAGAACTTAGTCATATGGCTACTTCCATCTGTGGAGAGGTTGAGAAATATATGGGGTTTTGTTTTTGTTTTTGTTTTTAAAATCAGAGCACAGAAGGAAAGTAGATTTTGAATAAGATAGAAAACTAGCAGTTTCTGCCACAGGAATAAATCAAGTAGATAAAAAATAAGTTAGGATGTACAGGCTCTCAGTAACATGATTAGCAAATTTTGTACCTAACACACAGAATTCAGTTAAATTTTTGTTTGCAGTATTCACAAAAATTATCATTTTCTAAAACAAAAAGGATATCTCAACCAATTCTAAAAAGTAGCTATCTTCACTTTTCCCAAAGAATGCTCTGATGGTTTAGCATTAGAAAAATATATCAGTGTGAATCACTACATTAACAGATTAGTAAATTATTTTAAATAAAGATTTAAAATAAAAGATTTTTAAAAAGAATGTTAGGGAGACTCATATTACCAGATATCAAAATGTTTTTTTTTAACTTTTGTTATTGATATGTAGTTCACATATCATAAAATTCATCATTTTAAAATGTACAATCTAGTGGTTTTTAGTATATCCACAAGATAGGGTAACCTTACCATTGTCTAATTCCAGAACATTTTTATCATCCCAAAGTATTTTTAAACATTATCAAAATGCAGTAATTACAGCAGTGTGCAACGAGAAAAGACAAACTAATCAGTAGACTACATCAAAATAAAAAACTAGATAATAAAAGATACTAACGAAGTTAAAAGATGATGGAGTGGGAAGGTGATTGGTATTCAGAATGTCTAATATGCAAAGATACATAATAATTTTACAAATTAATAAAAAAATAAAAATAGGCAAAAAATAAGGCAATTTACAGAATAGGGAAGACAAAGAGTCCCTAAACATAACAAGATGCTTGATCTCTGGAGTACAAGGAAATGTAAATTAAACCAATGAGATACCTGATTTCACCTATCAGATTTGCAGACATCAAAACGTCTGATAATGTCTAGTGAGGTGAACAATAGTGGGAGTATAATTTGATATATATACTTTGGAGGACTGGTTCACAGTACTAATTAAAAATAAAAATGCATGTACCAAGCACTTTCATTTCTTGGCATCTATTCTAAACAAATACTTGTTAAACTACTTGTACCAGGAGGCATATACAAACATGCCTTTAAAACATACATTAAAACAGTAACACCACTTGTTTTTTAAGAGGTAAGGGTTCTTTGATGGACAAGGTCTTTTTCTATGATCCAAAAGCACAATAAGATAAAATTAAGACCAGTAGTTGTTATAACAATAAATAGGATAAACTTTCCTCTTAAATATATTTTCATTTTGGGTCAAATAAAAAGAATCAGGAACTCTTCAAAATGAGTGACTCATGGAGAATGAAATACTTGAAACTAAATACAAACAGTAAAGCAGTCATTCAGATAATGTTAAGCAAAATTTAGTTAAAATTAAAAATTAAATATTGCTCTTTCATACATAAAAAAAGTTTCAGCCTTCAGTCTTTAAACTGCTGCTTTACTCTCCATGTTCGATTTGGGATGTTACAGAGGATAGAGAGACACAGAAATTATCTAATCAGTTGAGAAAATGGTAAGCTTCACTTGATTAGTCATGAATATGGGATAAAATTCTAAAAGGTTTACATTAACTGTAAACATACTACTAAGCATAGTTACTATACTTGTCAAAAACATAAGATTCCCTGAGAGTCAAAACATTTCTGTTTCCCAGTATTTGATTGAATATTTTGTGTGTAGTGGTTTCAGGTAATGTTTGTAGTTGATATTGATATAATGGTGATGATGAAGAGGAGGATAACAGTGCTTTTTGAGACCTCTGAGCCAAAAACTTTTGTTGTTTTGTGTATCCAGTTCTAATGCTTAGTATCTTTTGTTCAGGTATTTAATGACTCTGCTGTGAATTACAATTCAAAATGTTCACATGTTATGGCTGTTAAAAGTTCACAAAATTTTCTGCCATTCAGGTAACTTTTAAAACTAAGAAAATGCTTTAATATCTGAAATAATTTATCAACTCAGCAAATAATATAGAATTATGTTTATTGTATTTTAGATTGTTAACCCCGCAGAAACAATCAAATTGCAATACATGGTTTGAAAAAGGAGATACAGGTATTTGCTGTTTACATTTTCCCTAAGAAGTGAAAGTAACAAATTATATTAGGTTTTATACTATTCAAATAAATTATTTGGATTGTTGCCTTTCTGGTTAATGGACCATGTATACCTTGTTTTTAAATACATTTTTCGTAAATATAAAACAAATATATTTCATTGTAAAAAATTCAGAAAACAGGAAAATATAAAAGATACAAAAATACCATACTGCCCAGACATAACCAATTCCATACATACTGGTGTATATTCTTGACTTTTTTCCTATGCATATGTATGTTTTGTTCTTTTATATTTTTCACACAGATTTGAAGCATACTATATATATCATTTTGTATCCTTTTCTTCCCACTTGATAGACTGTGGAGGGTATTTTTCCATGTCATTAAGTAGATTTTATTTGTGATGACTGTATAATATGCCATTGTATGGATATGTTATAATTTATTTAGCCATTCTCTCACATTGAATATTTTGTTGTTTCTAGGTTTTTTTTTTGCTATTATAAATAATGCTACTACATTCTTTTATTTAAATCTTGGATTATTTTCTTTGAGTAAAATCATAGGAAGCTCACAGAATATATACGTTTATTGTCCTAGAATCAATTAGCTGCTGGAACTTAGATACACCTTTGAAAATACCAACTCTATACGTGTATATATGTATATGTATACATGTATGTATGAAGTATATAATATACACACACATATATTTTAATAACCCAGTAACAAATAACAATTATTCTACTCATTAGGCTTTATAAAAGTCTTCGCCTCTTCTTGGCTATACGTCTCTATGACCATATGTTGAGACCATACCTAAATTATAATTGGAGTAGTAGTATGTAGATTACTGATTCTTACTTCAATGCTTTATAAATGACTTATTCTGGCAGTATAAAAATTCTGTAAATATATGCATATTCAGAATGGTCATATAATATACTGAGTCTTGTTTCTTCTACTCTCAGTATAAGATTCAACCAATACAGTATGCTTATTCCATGCAGATGGATATTCTTCCTGCTTTCTTTTGAAGAATTATAATCTGCACAGTTGATCTGTTCCACCTGTTTATAATCCTCTATATACATCAAGCTGACAGGATGTTAAACAAGAAAGGAATGGGTACTCTCTAGGAACAATACATCCCTAATACAGTTATGTGCGGAAATGCATATATCTGCTATATTCCTAGCTGCCATTGAGATATACAATGAGGCTTCTTATCCGAAAAGGCATATAATTATCTCAGAAGAAAAAAAGATTTCTCTTCAATAATAGTCAAGCCTATCTTTTGAAGAAGTTATTATGTGTTGAAAATAATAGTTGTGACTTAAATGTAAGAGGCAAATGGAAAAACATCTATTTAAGATAGGAAAATATTTCTTAAATTAGAAATAAAAAGAAAGATTGGTAAATTTGGCTATGGTAAAATTAAGAATTTATGTTCATCAAAAGACACATAAAAAGAATGGAAGGCAAGGTGATGTATTTTCAATACATTAAACTGTCAAAGGACTTGTTTCCAAAAAAATGTATAAAGAACTTCTACAAACCAAGAAAAAAGACAGCTCAACTGGAAATATGTGCAAAATATGAATAGGCACTTCAAATAGAGAACTTTTGTGGCAGATTAAACATATGAAAAGTTGCTTAGCAAATCAAGATACTGAAAAATAAGACCACAGTGGGATACTGTTACACATCCACCAGATTAACAAAATTTGGAAAGTCTGACAATATTAAGTGTTGATGAGAATTGTAGGACAATAGGACAACAGGAAGCCTCATAACCATTAATAAGAACTGTTATTTATAAATGACCATATGTTGAGACCATACCTAAATTATAATCGGAACTAATAATTTTTTCTGGTGAAATAGAATTATTTCCTAGGGTAGCTTGGGAAGACCAATTGCCACAACAAAAATTGGTAGTTTGGAAACTAAACATTAGAAAATAGTTTAACATCTGGTAAAATGGAAGATACACACAACCTTTATGTTATAGTTCCACTCCTAGGTATATACCTGGAGAAATCCAAGTACATATATGCAAGTACATATATAAAAGAATGTTTGTAACATTATTGTTTATAATAGCTTCAAAGCAGAAACGCTTCAAGTGCCCATTTGCAGTAGAATGGATAGATAGATATATATTGTGTTTGTACAATGGAATACTTTACATCAAAGTAAGCAAACTTTGCAGCAGTACAGAAGAATCTCACCAGCATATGCTAAACAAAAAAGCAAGATAAAGAGCACATACATTATTATTTCATGTTACATCTTAAAAATAGGAAAAACAAACTGTTGCTTAGGTGATAAAACTATATAAAGTGAATCAAGGAAATGATTTGCTACAGAAGTTAGGATACTGATTACATCTGTGGAAGAGGATATAAGGACAATAGGGCCTTTTGGAGTACTCATAATGTTCTGTTTCTTTACCTGGGTGGTGGTTACATGGGTGTTCTTATAATTTTGCTTGTTAAATTGTTCACATAGGTTTTATTCTTATTTTTATGTGTTCAGTTGAATTACATGAAATTGCCTTTTTGTAGGTCAAAAACACTTAAATATTGACTAATATGTTTTATTTATAATTAAATTACAAAAAGAAAAAATAGTTTGTTCTCATATAACAAACAGATGCTGAGTGTGCAGATAAAGGGACAGTAAGACAATTGAGAGAATCAAAATGTACTTCACAAGTAAGTCAAATGTTTAGTTTTTAATTTCTAAGCAAAATATTCTAGTTTAAAATATTCCGTTTCTATTTTAACTTTAGGATTAGTATTATAAAGATTATTTATGTAATGTCTAGATGTTATTAGTCATCAAGTTGCTATGGTATTACAGAATTTATCCCTTAGAGGAGTTTAGATTAAAAACTGAAGCTACAAAAAGTTTACATAAAAAATACAAAAATAATTGCCATTAATAATTAGCTGTATATTGATGCCACAACTAAATCATAACTGAAGAAATGTATTTTGTTTGGTGAGATTGAATTATTTGTCAAGGCTATTTTAGACCAGTGGTTATTACATAAATATCTTCAAAATAATTTTTAATAATGGAAAGCTTTAATGATGATAGATGTAGACAATGTATATCAACTTTACTGTAGCTACTAAGGGTTAAAACAAGAGAAACAATGTAGTAGTATTCTGCTGTAAAGCAATACACATTTAAATTTTTTTTGGTGGGAGGACTCAAACTGTTTCTGTAATGGGATTTGATATAACAAACATTTGAGAAATGACATTCCTAGTCTACAAAATAATAAAAAAGAAAATTAGTTATTCAGGTTCTCAATCTTTGCAGAGATGTAGTGTAATAAATTTATAAGGATGAAAATTTGCAAAGAACGTAACCAATGAAAGCAAGATTGCTTGCAAATAAAGTACTTCTCCCTTTCAAGGAGATATATACAATTCTTGACCCAGAGCATGATGTGGAGATTTTAAAAGAAAAATCATTCCTAACCATTTTTCTTCATCAATTTCAGTATGTTCTGGTTATCATTTCTTTTCAGGTAGGGGTAGGGGAGATGGAGCTGGGAAGAAGAGAAAATTTTGAAAATTAAAAATAATTTTTTCATTTTTTGGACATATATTTTTGTATCACTTTCACCAATTATTTTGTTTTGCCTATAAAATGATGACATTATAGATTAATATGTTTTCCACCTCACACATTTATAAATATAGTTTATTAATGCAATAACATTCATTTTTATAGTTTTGTTACTTTGAATTTTCAGGTTATATATGGAGAACATCTTGGGATGCAAATAGATAATAATGATGAAATGGAAGAAAGAGCTGAGAATCTTCCACGAACTCCTGAAATTCCTTTATTTTTAAGAACTCCTGAAGCTGTGAAAACACCTGAATCTTTAGAGAAATTACTGTTCCCTAAAACCCCTCATTTGAAATGTAGGTTTTTAATAATTATAATTAAAGAATCTTCATATTGAGTTATAGAAGTAATTGATAGAAGTTGTAAACTGCCTAGCACCTTTAACTTTAAAAAGTTTTTATGGAATAAGTTACATATACAAGGGGGAGAGAATAATGAACTTATGTACCTATAACCCTGTTTGAACAATAATTAACATTTTGCTATTCTTATTTCATAGATCCTCTTTCCAATTTTTCCTGTAACATTTAACTGAAGATGGCATCAATCCTGAGTACTTATCTAGTGCAATAGTATATACATTTGAGATTTTCCAAAGGATAATAAAACCTATGGAAAAACCTTAATTGCCAAGCTAAAAAGCTACTATCCCATGTGATAGATTGTGGACATCGTCGAATAATGTTCCAGCAGTTATTTTTCCTTACATTGTAGTGTCTAAAGCAAGAATTGCCATTCTGATAAGTAACCTCAGTAGGCATAAATCTCTCTAACATGATTATTTAACTTTGGAAACCATAGGTTTGTAGTTTGTAGCCAAGAAAACAGTGCTGCATTTTAACCTTTTTGGTTAGTTCACTCCATTCCTTAACACTGAATCCTGAGATTTCTCCAAAACATATATCAAACATTTCACTTCATCAGGAATCGCTCACCTGTGTTCTACTGCTATATTTTACATTTCCAGTAAATTATATATATATGAATGTCATGCTGTTGATAAAAACAGCATGTTCAAAGTAAAAATCATCATCTGAGAAATGTTAAAAGATGTGCAAATATATGCTAAAACCTCTTTTTATGGATGAGAAAATTGATTTAAAGTTAAGTGACTAATGGTCATAGAGGTAGTTATGAAAGTTATATTCAGACTTATATGTAAAAGCTTAAAAGCACTATGTCTAAGAATTTTATAAATATTGCTCATTTAAGGTTCACAACAACTTTATGAGATGTAAGTACATTATTATCCTTATTTTATAGATAAGGAAACAGAATTACAGATGGTAGAACTCATTAGTGATAGAGATGAGATTCAAACCCAGGCAGTTCTGCCTCCAGAATCCATTCTTTTTAGCCACTGTGTTATATACTGTTTTGTCTAATTTTATTTTTCTCAAACATTTTATAGTTTAACACCCTTATGCAACAATCTGTAATGACTGGCTTCTCATCCAGACTAAAGTCTTATTACTGACTTTCAAGATCTTGAGGAAAATATAGCCTCAGGGTTAAGAGCTTGGACTTTGAATTTGGATTGCTTCATTCAAATCTTAACTCTGGCACTTAACATTCTTTTGAGCAAATCATTTAACCCTTCTGTGCTTCAAAATCCTCTTCTATAAAATGGAGGTCATAATGATGGTACCTATTTCATATGGTTATTGTGAGGAGTAAGTAAGTTAATGCTGATGGAAATACCTAGAATAGAGCCTGACAGTATATTCTCAGTAGGAATTGATTATCATTATTTTATAATTGATTATTCTACTTTAACATTATTCTTCGACTAAAATTATCTTTTTCTCCATAGGTCTGTCACTTCAGTAATTACTTCCTCTCTTATCCTACTGTGCTAATTCTTACTTCTATGCCATTTCTTATGTTGCTTTCCAGTCTGCAATTTTTATTAATATATTTTTAGCATTTTGGTGATTTTATATTTCTCCATAACAGAAATAAAAATACAGTGCCTGAAGGTCAAACGCAAAAGGAATCCCCTGGATTTTCTTTTCTTATGAGTTATACTTCTAGATCACCTGGATTGAATTTATTTGATTCTTCTATATTTGATTCAGAAATGTCATCAGAGCAGGTAATATGAGAAGCTAAAAGTTTTATTTCTTAAAAAATTGTACACTGGAACCTTAAGTAATTTTAATTCTTTAGTACCAGCCTATCTTGAGGCAGAGGCAATTTTTAAAGATTCTTAGTATTGATAGCATAACAAAGTTCCTCTATTATATTATTGTTTTCAACTTCAGGTGCACCAAATTGACATCGATTTATTTAAAAAAATAAATTGTTTAAATTGAAGTTAAAGGCAGTTTAAAAGTTAATTTGGCTTTATTCATGTGTCTAACTTCTAAACAAATTTCTTATATTCTTAGTGTTAAAATTCTCTAGGTTATTAGTTGGTCCTTTCATCTATATGTCTGTACATAGCAACATTATCATCAGTTAATGCTAGAATGGATAAAAAATATGAGCCAGCTATAAATTATTTGCAAAAGAGACACTTTAAAGACAAAGACAGGTCAAAAGTAAATGGATGGAAAAAGATATTTCATGAAAACTATAATTATAAGGTCACAGTGGTTATACTAATACCCGAGGTAGTATTTGAGACAAAGAATATTAATAGCGATAAAGAGGGACATTTCATTAGGATAAAACTGTCAATTCTTAAGGAAAGAATAGCAATGGAAAATGTGTATATGCCTAATAACAGCTTCAAAATACAGAAACAAAAATGGACAGAATTAAAGGGAGAAATAGACAAAAATACAAACTTAGTTGGAGATTTTTAACACCTTTTTTTCAGCAATTGATAGAATTAGACAACACAGTCAATGAAGATATTTTATGAAATCTGAACAACACTATTGACTTCCTTGACCTAACTTACATTTATAGAACACCACATCTAACAACTGCAGCATATATATTCTTTCTTTACATTATTATTTTTTTAATTAATATTTTTATGGTGACATTGGTTAATGAAATCTACATTTTAACAGTAAGGCACGTATGTATATATATATATGTATATATGTGTATATATATATACACATATATACATATATATGTATTTACACAGTGCGTTCACCTCCCATAGTTAGATTTCTTTCTGTCACCACATATTTGACCCCTTTTACCCCATCTACCTCTCCCCTCCCCCCACCCTCTGTAATCACTAGTCTATTGTCCATGTCCATGAGTCTCTGTCCTATTCATGTGTTTCTTTTAGGTTTATATCCCACATATAAGTGATATCATGTGATTTTCAACTTTCTCTGTCTGGATTATTTCTCTTTGCAAAATCTCTCAGTAAAACACGTTTCCTTATCGTCAAAGGAATGTAAATCTGTGCATAACAATGTTCAGGTATGCTTTATATTAGAAAAAAGAATAAAAACAATCAATATCCAAAGTAAAAGAATGAAACTGTATGGTGTGTCAATATGGAGGAATATTACAATGTCATAAAAAGGATCAGGGTTTGGAAGAATAATGACATAGAAAAATGCTCCTAATGCAATATTGAGGGGAAAAAAGAGGACAGAAAACTATGTTGTCATGATCCCATTTTTTAAGGCCTGTTTTGCAGAGACTTTTTGGCAGCAAAACTTCGTCTGAAGTGACATGAAGCTGTCATACTTCCTTTTACTTTTATATGCAGGAAAACAATGCCAAGAACCTGTTTTGTAAAGCCTTCAGAATAAAGCAAAAATTAATTAGAATTTTAGGTTATATTAAGATTCCAAAGTAGGAACTATCTTTAGTACAATATATGTTGACTACTAATATTTTATCAATTGCCAGAATCAAATCAATAAGTCTTATTTTAATATAAGTAAATGATAGGTTTTGAAGATATATCTTTTTAAGTACAATAGTACACTATATTGAATGTTGCCATTTTGTCTACTCTAATTATGCTTATTAGAAGAATCAGGGTTTAGATTCAAATATAAATGCTATATATACCGTTCTACTGATTTCATGAGTAATATTTAATGAAAATTATTTTTCAGTTTAATGAAAGTTATTCTACAGGAAATTTAAATTCTCTCTCATCACAACAAGAAATTGGTAAGTGATTTGAAATTTGCTGCTTATAAAAACATGTTAACTTTTCACTTTGCATTTAATTTGTCTCTAACTGATTTTCTTAGGCACTCAGTTTGTTCTTTAAAATTACTGTTTCTTCTGCACCACTACATCTTTTCTCACTACTCTACCAAATTTCCTTTCTCCATTATTAATGATTTACCAATTATCAAACATTATGGGTATCGCATTTATTATATTTAGTTTTTTTGCACCATTTGATATTGTTTACTCTTCACATCTTTCTGCAGTTTTGGATATCTTCTTATATCTCTAGAGCTTACTTTTTATTGGAGCTTCTATCTTCTTTTATCTCGTGACTAATTAATTTACTCGACATATACATATAAACATATATGTATATATGTAGTATATTTTATTTCAGGTACTGCTCTTGGCTCTGGTGATAAGAATGTAAAGTTCTCATAGGGTTTATGTTCTAGTGGGAGAGACTAAAAATAGACAAATGATTGTACGTCAGGTAGTGCAATAAATAATAGTTGATATGGATTTGAATTGGCAATCAGACTCATAACATTTTAAATCTAATATTAGATTTACTCAGTTTTATAGAAAGGTACAGGATAGGAGATAACAGCATGTATAGCATCTTTATCTCATTGAGATGTAGAATTAAGAGAAAGAAACAGGATGATGCCAAGATTTTGACATGAATAACTAAGAATGGAATAACTAAGAATAACTAGGAATTACCACTTATTGAAATGTGGAAGGTTATAGAAGTTATATTGAAATTGACAGGAGCTAAGAGTTCAGTTTTGGAAGTGTTATCATTGAAAAGTCTATTAGATATTTAAATGAAAGTAAAATAGGAGATTGTTTATATGAATCTCGGATTCATTGGAGGTAGAGACATAAATTTTAGAATTATAAATGGTATTTACTGCTATGAGACCAGAACAAATCACAATTGTAGACATTCTTTAAATGCCTGCCATCTGAAATATTCACTCTATATTCTCTCCTGTGCCACCCTTGTTCATTTGACACTCATTAACTTTAGTACTTTCAAATATCATAATACAGATGATGACCAAATTTATATTTACCCTCCCTAACTTCTCTTAAACTCTAAGATCTTATTATTTCTTTTAGTCATTTTCTCCCAGTTTTATTGACATACATCACAAGTTTAAGGTATACAGCAAAATTATTTGACTTATATATATTGTAAAATGATTAGCATAGTAAGTTTCTTCCTTTTATTTTTTTAGATTCCATATTTAAGTGAGATCATATAGTACTTTTCTTTTTCTGACTTATTTCACTTAGCATAATATCCTCAAGGTTGTAATAACAGGATTTCTCAGTTTTTTAATGTCTGAATAATATCCCAGTACACATGTGTGTGTGTGTACCACAACTTTATCCATTCATCCATCAATAAACACTTAGATTGCTTCCATGTTTTGGCTATTGGTAAATAAATGCTGCTGTGAACATGGGGGTGCAAATTTCTTTTTGAATTAGTTTTTATTTCCTTTGGATATATGCTCATAAGTGGAATTGCTAGATCATATGATAATTCTATTTTTAGTTTTTAAAGGATCTTCCATACTGTTTTCCACAGTGGCTGTACCAGTTTACAGTCCCACCAACAGTGCACAAAGGTTCTCTTTTCTCCAAATCCTCACCAGCATTTATTATTTTTTGTTCTTTTGATGAAGGCCATTTTAATAAGTGTGAGGTGCTGTCTTATTGTGGTCTTGATATTCATTTCCCTTGTGACTAGTGATGTTGAGAATCTTTTCATGTACTGATTGACCATTTGTATATCTTCTTTGGAAAAATGTCTATTCAAGTTGTTTGCCCATTTTTAATTGGGTCATTATTTTTTTGCTATTCAGTTTATGAGTTATATATATTTCAGATATAAACCCTTTATCAGATATATATGGTTTGTAAATATTTTTTCAATTCTGTAGATTGTCTTTTCACTTTGTTGATTTTTTTTTTTTTTTTTTTTTTTTTTTTGCTGTGCGGAAGCTTTTTAGTTTGATTTAGACCCATTCGTTTAATTTTTATTTTGTTACTTGTTTACATGTCATATCTAAAAACTCCTCACCAAGACCCATGTCAGGGAGCTTTTCCCCATGTTTTTTCCTAGGAATTTCATAGTTTTAAGTTTTACATTTAATCTTTAGTCCATTTCAAGTTAATTCGTATGTAAAATAGAGGTCTAGTTTCATTCTTTTACATGTGAATATTCAGTTTTTCTCAGCACCATTTATTGAAGAGACTCTTTACTTCATTGAGTATTTTTGGCTTTCTTGTCAAAATGTTAGTTGACCGTATATGCTTAAATTATTTCTTGGCTCTTGATTCTGTTGCATTAATTTATTTGGTAAAACTTACCAGTGAAGCTATCTGGTAGGACCTTATTTTTGATTGTGTTATTGATATCTCTTTATATTTAAGACATCTGTTGACTTAAAAACTAGCATATCTGAAATCAAACTTGATCTCTTTCTGACATACCTAATGGTATCTTCATTATTCTACTTGCCAAGACTCAGAACATTAATTTCTGTCTCTGTGTGTCTGTGTCTGACTACAGTCAGCTCATAATCAAGTTTTATCAGCTCTCTCTCTGAAATATTTATTCCTTTTCTATTTTCATGAAGTCGTTATATTTCAAACTCTTATTAGCATTCACTTGGGCTATTTCAGCAACATCATAATTGGTCTTTTCATCCTTTTAGTTTATCTATAGATCATAATCCAGTTAATCTTCCTTATGCATACTGTGACCATCTTACTGTCCTAGTTAAATACCTTTAGCGGCTCCCCATAGAGTATCAAATTACATGCTCCTACCTTTCTAATCTAGCTCCAACATACCTTAAAAGCCTTTTTTCTTATAAGAATAATCTGTACTTTGGCCAGACTTAAGACCTCATTGCAACCCAAATAGGCCCACAATTTGTTTTACACTATTTTCTTCCTAAAATTCTCAGCTTCATTTCTTTTCAACCATTTTTTCAAAACCAGGTTTTCTTCCATAAAACCTATTATTTTTCCTTTCAAACTTCTATTCCTAATATATACCTCCTTCACTTTTCTGAATGTCTCTTTTTTTAAATACTTTTTTTACATTTTATCATCTGTCATTATTTATGATTACATACAAAATCTCTTCTAATCACAGGTTATTTGAAGGCAGGCACTTTATTTTATTCACCTTTGAATTCTCCACAGCACCTGCCTTGCACAGTAATCTATTATTTTATTTACAATGAGCATCAGTTTAATGAAGACTTCATATGAACTTCTTTTTTTGAAATTAAAAAAATCAAATTCATCTATTCAGTGGGAAATTAAAGATTTTAGTTTTTTTCTGGACTATAGCGATATTATAGCTATCTTCCTTCAAGTCTTCTAGATGTGTACTAAAGCAGTAGAAAAATAGACTTGAGAAAGGGAGAGGGGAAGTACTCAAGCATCTGATAATCCATCCATCTATCCATCCATCCATCCATCCATCCATCCATCCACCACATACCCACCCACCATACTGCTGGTTGGCTCACATTTACTTAGGGTGAAATAACTGCGATGTTTAAAAATATATGAAATTTCAAAATGTTATAAAGTGAATTGTTTTGCTTAATTTACTCATTGAATTGATTCTCTGTGGATAAAATGTGGTGCTTTAAAATATGTGTTTCAAATAAGTCTGGATTACTGTACATTTTAAATTGTTTAATAATAGGTTATAATTAAGATGTTGAAAATGTACTTGCAGTCTTAATATAATGAATGAAAAACAATATTTTTCCTTATTAGCAGTTCTAGGAGTCATCAGCCAAATAACTTTTAATGTAAAGTTGATTTCAAAAATTCCTTTTAAAACTATAAAGTCCTTTTCGCTATTCTGTGAATTTTCTAGAACAATGCCATGAACAGTAATGGTAGTTACTCAATAAATAATAGTTGAATAAGTTTGACTTATGCAGTATCTCTCAGATATAGCATTTTTTAAATTCTCTTTTATAATTATAGGTAAGGCTAAGATTTCATCATTTCTGTCATTCCCCACTTCTAGACACTCTCCTATTTCAGCCTTTCTACACATTCTCTCCTGAGTAACCCTTAAAGCAGTACAAATCCTGTCATATCTCTGCTTGAAAACTTCTAATGACTTACTGTTATCTAACAGATAAAGTCCAGATTCTACATTTGCACATATAGCAGATTTTCCAAGCTCATCTTTATTAATTCCCTTTTATTTATTTTTTATATGTTTCTTTGCTTGTTAATCATTAATTCCCTTTTAATAGCTCTATTATTTCTCAGTGTTCTTGACAAGCTGAATTGATTTGTTACCCTTATATTTCCTAAGTACACCTGTTTCTGTGCCTCTGTGCTATTCTCTCCATTTGAGGTGTTTCACCCCTCTTTCTACCTTATACACTAGTTCTTGAGTTTACATACTTGAGTTCAAATTACTTGAAAGTAGCATTTAAGTTTGAATCTGTTTAACCTTCCATAGTAGAGAACAATACTTTGCACATAAGAGGAATATAGTTAAATATCTGCTTAATAGATAAATGGTTCAATGTTCCTATATTTATCATATGCTGTATACTATAATTTAGTAGGTTATGCAAATTATGTAACATGAATAGCGTGCTATTGTGTATTTATCTTCCTCAGGAAATTTGTTTGGGAAACCAGAAGGAGAAGATGCCTTTGCATTTTCTTTTCCATCAGACTCTTCAACTCATACATTTGGAGCTGGAAAAGATGATTTTAGTTTTCCATTTTCATTTGAACAAGATCAAAACCCAACACCTTCTTCTGCAAAAGATTTTTCATCCTCTTCACAGAGTACAACACAATTTACTTTATTTTGAAACTAATTACTAATTTCTTGAATTATTTTACTGCTTTATAGTCATCTAGGGCATAAATTTACATTATTAAAATATCGAAGATTCCTTTCTTTTGTTGATAAAGCAATAATGGATTATTATAGTTATATTATTTGATTATATTTATTTAGATATTAAAGGAAGTTAAGCCTGTGTCATGTAATTTTGTTTTTATTATCAGTATTAGCTATCATTATTTTGGTTTTGATTTCACAAGGCCTATTCAGGCAGAACTTTTATTAATAGAATTTGATGCTTTTTCAATAATTTTATTGTAAATAGTAAGCCTGTTTCTCTACAGAACCTAAGTTTCATTCTGGTAGTATTTTAGGTGCTTTTGATAAGAAGAAGAACTCCTTTAGCATCAGAAGATCTTTTAGCGTAACTGTGCAGAATTAATCTGAAGTGTACTTAGTACTTGAGTTACTAAAAAGTGCTTTTAAAATTGCTGTTTTTCACTTATGCTTTACTATTGCAATATGAAGAGTAATACCTTAATCTCAAAGAATTTATGTTATTCAGTGAATAAAATGTGTTATTTTCTTTCTAGTACAACAAGGGATAGAATTCTAATTTTATCAGTTATTCCATTATCTTTAATGGAAAGAAATTCAATGCATAAAGGTAATTTTTGAAAATTGGATTGTTGTATTAATGGTGATACTGTTAATATGTTTTTCTTAAGCCTTTTTGAAGAACATTTAAAATTTTATTTCCTGTCTTCAACAAAATATCCCTTTATATGCAGTATTTGCTTGTCAATAAGTTATGTAGCTTAAGTGAAGATATTTAAAATTATGTGAAATTATATAAACATGTTGCTCAATGTCTTTGTGTTTTGTGCTTTTTAAATTAGTTATATTGAGTTACCAAGTAATAAAGAGTATGACTCCATATTTTGGTGTATGACTGCTGACAGATTTTAAGCCTCACCCTGTTTTTCCCCCTTTTGTTCCATTTCTGGTCAAGCTGATAAGAAAGCCCAGGTGTCCCTTCCTTTGGCACCAGTGGGAAGTTAAAACCATGTATAGGAACTCTTGCCCTGGCCCTACCCCTACCCACCATAAAACCCAAAGTCTTTCTCTGTTCTCTCAATCCATTTTCAGACTAGCTTGGGAGACATTGCCTGCTATCCACAGAAAACATTATGTGTGAGTAATAAGCCTTTTCATACCCTATTGGAGTGTGTATGTTATCACCAGCTTCAGTATCCAAACCAAATTTTGGTTTATCTTGCTTCTTATCTTGCTTCAGAATGTCCACAACATAGCACAATTTGTATTAAATTAAGCTTTTCCAGAAACTTTTAAGAAGTCGGAAGGATGATATAACTAATGCTAGAAAGGATTTAGAAGAATTTTGGACTTAAAAAAAAAAAACATTAATAATGGTTGAAAGATAAAAATTTCATTAAAAAACTGAGTTTTTTATATTGAGCATTTTACTGACCCTATGATTGAATTAATCAGTAGTTTCTGTAAAATAAAAACATTGACTATATATGAGAAAGGAGAGAGATGTAATTGGTTTATTCATTATTTATTAAGAGGTTCAAAACTGGTTTTAGCCTTGAGACATCCAGTGATTCCATGGTTTATTTTTACTTTAAATAAAGAAGTGCCTATCGCACCAGTATAGTTAGATTTACCATGTTATCAATAAAAGAGGTAAAGAAAAACACGTTCGTATTTTTAAAATATCTTCAGTTGTACATGGCATTTGAGGGCATATAAAAGAGCTAAAAGACGTAGTCTTATACTCAAGGAACTTATAATTTAGTTGAGGATACAAAACATATGAAACAAAAAGTTACAATAAAATAGCATATAATCAAATCTATAGTTTATAACTTGATCTGTGGTAGGAAAGAGATTGAGTGGTTTAAGAATTAGAAAATAAAAGATCATCATAGAATGGAAAGCCTGGGAAGGATTTACTGACTAGGTAGAATTTGAATCAGGACTTTTAAGGTATGTGGATTATAATTGAGTTTAAGGTTGATGCCTTACTTAAGTTTTACATTTTTTTATTGCCTAATTCTGGTGACTAGTTTTAGTAGGATTTCATTGAATGCTTGTTAAATTAATAGAATTGAACTGAATTGGTAAAGGAGGCAGGGAGGGATTTCTAGATAAGGGGAACAATATGGCAAAAGAAAAATGCAATAATAAATTTGCTATGTGGAAGAAATTCAGAATAGGCTTAATTGGAGTAGAGAGTAAAAGTAAACTGAGTTTAATAAGTACGTAGGATTGACTTATAGAGGATCTTCACGTGTTTTGACTTGATTTCTGAGGGTAATAAGGAACTTATATCCTAAATACCAGAGTTGTAAGAGAAAAGAATGGTTAAGAAAGATTAAACTCATGATACAGCCAGAGGAGAAATTATAGTTAAACCATTAGGAGGCAATTGCACTAGTCCAGGTATGTGATGATAAGTTCCAAGTGATAACAACTGATTGTCTTGTGGTTTGATACTACTGACATGTATAAATTGGAGATTTACCTTGTCTAAAAGAAATACATTTGCTTGAACATCATCTGTGTATAAAATCAAAGAAGAAAGGAACTAGAGCTATTTAATTGTGTTTGAATATCATAGATCCTCTGACTACTGGAGGCATGTGCAGTATTTCTAATACAGATCACAAAAATAACTGTATAATCAAATAGCCTTCTAAAGATAATTTTTAAAAGAGCAGTATTCTCTAAAGATAGAAATCTACTATCATCTTCAAAATAGGAATTAGTCTCCATTCCTACTCAAGATTTTAGAAATTGGAGGCCAGTCCCTTCTTCTTTCTAATACAAGCGCTTAAACTATAAATTTTTCTCTAAGCACTTTCTAGTTGAATCTCAGAAAATCTTATATATTTTTGTTTTCATTTACTTCAGATGTCTTTCTTAATTTCTTCTTTGACCAATGAATTATTCATAAGTGCATTATTTAATTGTCAAATATTTAGAATTTATGTAAATATCTTATTTTTATGGGTATTTAGTTTAATTCCATTGAGATCATTTAAAAGATTTCCATTTTTTTAAATTTGAGACTTCGTGGACCCCACAGATAGTCTATCTTTGTAAATAAATTTTGTGTACATGAAAAATAATGTGTATTTGACAGTTATTGGGTATAGTGTAGTAGTCTACAAATAACAGATCAAGGTGGTTTGTAGAGTTGTTCACATAATCTTATCTTTACTTTTAATTGCTAAAAAAGGGCTATTAAAAACTTTTTGTCTTTCTCCCTTTAATTTTGTCAATTTTTAAATATATTTTGAAACATTGTCATTAAATTTATATACATTATGATTGTTATATTTTCCTGATGAATTGACTCTTATCATTATGAACTCTATCCCTTTATCTCTACTAATACTCTTTCTTGAGTTCTATGTTACCTGATATTAATAGAGCCCCTCCAGCCTTCTTATTATAGTTTTCATGATATACCTTTTTCATCCATCTATTTTAACTTGTTTGTATCTTTATACTTAAAATATGTCTCTTGCAGATAGTATATGATGGGCTCTTTTAAATCCTTTTTAATAATCTTTGCACATACTCCCTTAAAAAGTCCCACATAACATTTTGGTCTTTGTCTCATTGATCAGAATGATGTTCTCACCTGGTTCTACCAAACTGCAAGGGAAACTAAGAAATGTGCGTTTCTAGGTGAGCACATTATCCAGGGTTTTATTATAAGGAAGAAGAGGAAACGATATTGAGAAGTAATTAGTTACTAATACGTGTTTTTTTCTTTAGATAATAGTAAATTTTAGAACTTGATGACATACATTTTCCCATTCTTCCTATATTCCATAGTATTTTCCTGGATATATTTCTTTTTATGCTCAAACACTTCCTCCAAGAGTATTTTCCAGATGGTCCTTGAACAGTAAAACTTCTGAGGCCCTTTAGGTATGGGACTATCTTTATTTTCATCTTTCATTTATTTTTTAAAATTAATTTTTCTAAAAGTAATATACTCACATGGACACACACACAAAGTAAACAGTAGGAAGTCTCACCCCTGTCTTCTCTGTTTCCTAGACCCTTTATATAAATGTTTTTGTTTCTTCTAAGGTTTTTATGTATAACAAAATAAGGACATTCTTATTTTCCTTTTTTTATACTTAAGGTTCGATGCATAATAAAATATAATGTATTTTTTCCCCACTTAATCTATATTGAAGATCTTTGACTTTGTATTTACATGAAAGTTTGACTAGAAATAAACACTTTTAAGAGCTGTTTTGGAAACTAGGTATATAAGGAAGTAGAGGTAGAGGAATATTCAGGGCCTGCTAACCTGCCTGTACTTCTCAACTGCTTTCTAGATCCTGAGGTTTCCTTGCCATTTCATATCAACAGCATACCACCACATCACCAGGGTGAGATAAAAGGGCGTACCTAAAAACTCCTCACAGTGTGAGCTCCACAGAATGGTATTTTATATGTCAATTTGACTGGGCCACTAGTGCCCATTATTCTTGGTCTTTCTGTGAGAGTGAGTAAACCTGGATAATATAAACATTTGATTCAATAAACTGAGAAAAGCAGATTGGCTTCCCCAGTGTGGGTGGGACTCATCTAATCTGTTGAAATCCTGAATACACTAAAAAGGCTGAGCAAAGGAAAATTAACTCTCTCTGTCTGTCTCTGGACAACCCTGACCCTTAACTGATGCAGGTATTCAGCCCTAATAGTTTTTATATTACTTTGATAGATAGCTCACCCTTTTCTAGCTTTTGTGGTGTCTTTATGTTTAGATTTTGAGGAGGGAGCCCATGGTTGTTTGCCATCTTTGTTTTATACTCTTGTTCAGTTTTTATTTGTATTTTTTAAAGTAGCCTTTAAATATTATTGGAACATCCATAATATTTTGGATAATTATATATGCTGCATTTAGTATCCCTGGTGTCCCACTTGCTAACTATTATTTTCTTATGCAGTTAACAGTCTCAAATTACCCAATTAACAAGACAAATTTTTCTTAGTAAAATATTTGGGAATGAGGGCACATTTGCTTTCTTTTCAAAAGAAGTAATCCATAATTCTAAGTACTGACTTTCTGAGTCAGGTTAAATACAAATATTAAAAGAAATATAACAAAACTTAAAATATAGAAGGGAGGAATTGAGCAAGGAGGTCTAGAAAACAGGAAATATTTATCTTTGGCAATGAAATTTAAGCAATATTTTGAAACTCTAAACTAGAAGAAAGTTTATTTAAACTGGTTGACTTTCTTAATAGTTCTGAAGCCATACTGTCACAATGCAAAAATCATTTACTGTTGTTTAGTATTTGATTCAGTGCAGGTATTAAGGCGACTCACCATTTACCTGACTTTGCTTTTTTCAGTGTTCTGTTAGATTTTTAACAGTGTAATTTAGATCAAATGTAAAAAGAGGAGTGAAATAACTTTCTTTTTGTATATTATAGCATTAATGAACTGAAGCATAGTCAGGAAATGACATGTAAACACTACTGATTAGAACTGATTGAAATGTGTAGACTTATAGTACAAAAAGCAGAAAAGTTAGTAAACTCAAGGAAGAACTAAATAAATGGAGAGATATTTCATGTTCATGGATAGGAAAACTCAATATTGTCAAGATGTTAGTTCTTTTCAACTTTCTATAGATTCAATGCAATTACATTCAAAGTCCCAACAAGTTATTTTACAGATAGCAACAAACTAATTCTAAAGTTTATACAGAGAGACAAAAGACCCAGAATAGCCAACATAATATTGAAAGAGAAGAATGAAGTTGGAGGACTGAAGGAAGCTACCTGACTAGAAGACTTACTATAAAGCTCCAATAATCAAGACAGTACGGCATTGACAAAAGAACAGATTAATGGGTGAGATTAGAGAGCTCAGAAATAGACCCACACAAATTCAGCCAACTGATCTTTGACAGTGTGGAGCAAAGGCCATGCATGGAGTCAAGAAGATCTTTTCAACAAATGGTGCTAGAATAACTGGACATTACATACAAAATATATATATATAGACAGACCTTACACTCTTCACAAAAATTAACTTAAAATGGATAACATAAATGTAAATATAAAGTACAAAACTATAAAACTCCTAGAAGATATCAGAAGAAAATCTAGATGATCTAGGTTTTGATGATAACTTTTTAAATATAATACAAAAGGCACAATCTATGAAAAAAGTAATTGATAAGCTGAACTTTATTAAAATTAATTTTTTCTGCTCTTCAAAAGACACCATCAAGAGAATAAAAGGGAAGCCACAGATTGGGAGAAAATATTTTTAAACAATACATCTAATAAAGAACTTATTTAAAACAGGAAAAAAAATCTTAAAACTCAAATAAGAAAATAAACCACCCCATTAAAAATGGGCCACAATTAAGGACAGACATCTCACCAAAGAAGATATATAGATGGCAAATAATCATATGAAAAGATGCTCTCCAACATATGTCATCAGAGAAATGCAGCTTAAAATAACAATGAGCAACCACTAAACACCTTTCAGAAGGGCCCAAATCCAGAACTTTGATAACACCAAATGCTGGGAAGCATGTGGACCATCAGGAACTCTTATTCATCGTGATGAGACTGCAAAATGGTACAACCACTTTGAAAGACAGTTTGGCAGTTTCTTACAAAACTAAGCCTATTCTTATCATATGATCCAGCAATAGCACTTCTTGGTATATACTGGGTAGAGGAGGTGAAAACTATGCCCAAAAACCTGCATACAGTGTTTATTGCAGTTTTATTCATAATTGCCCAAACTTGGAAGCAACTAAGATGTCCTTCAGTAAGTGGATGCATAAGTAAACTCTAGTATATCCAGACAATGGAATATTGTTAAAAGAAATAAACTATTAAGCTATGAAAGGATATTGAGGAAATGAAATACATATTACTAAGTGAAAGAAGCAGTCTGAAAAGACTACATACTACGTGATTTCAAATATACAACATTCTGAAAAAGGCAAAATTATGGAGACAATAAAAAGATCAGTGGTTATGAGAGGTTAGGAAGGAGGGAAGGTTAAATAGGCAGAGAACAAAGGATTTTTAGGTAGAGAAAATACTCTGTATGATACTATAATGATGGATCCATGCCATGATTAATTTGTCCAAACTCATATAATGTGTAATACTAAGAAGGGAACCCTAAGGTAAACTTGGTTTTGTTGAGTGATAATGACGTGTCAATGTAGGTTCATTGATTGTAACAAATGTACCTCTCTGGTGGGGGATGTTGATAGTGGGGGAGGCTATGCATGTGTTGGGGTAAGGGTATATGGGAAATATCTGTACCTTCTGCTCATTTTGCTGTGAATCTAAAACTGCTCTAAAAAATCTATTATAAAAATCAATAGAGGGAAAATTTGACACACACACACACACACACACACACACACACACAGCTTTAAGCTTTCTACTACCTTGCTGACTGCATAATTGTAAATCCTTTTTGGGTAATAGAAAATATAAATATTAATTTTTTATTTATCGTGACTCAGTAGGTATTAGAATTTCAGGGGCCTAAATAGGTGACTAGCTAGAGCTTTAATAACTGACCAGAGAGTGTTAGTAATTTTGAAATAGTATTATTATAATTCTAAAAATAAAGTTTTTCTGATCTTTTGAAGGAATGAACGAACAGACAATACGTAAACCTGGCTGGCATGTTGATGCTTTCCCTTCGAATTTCAATTGCTGTCATATAACTTGCCTTAGAGGCCACATGGCTCATTTAGAAACATTCCTATTGTCTTGCTTTTATACTTTGCTCTTGATTTCTCCAAAACTGACACAAGTCACATGCAATCACATCTATACCCCTGGTGGACGGGCCCATTCTAATATCTCAGCTCACGCCCAGGTTGTTTGCAGCTCAGCAGTTCTGCTTCTTGATACATCATTTTGTATTCTGATGTTAAATTAACATCTTGCTGAGAATTTGTCTTTTAAAACATTATTTCTTTAATACTGTACCTTTTTTTGTTGTTGTTTTGATATGAATATGATACTCTTTTTAAAACTTTAACCTACCTTACTGTTAAAAGGTTGTTTTTCCAAAGTATCAACTCACGTTTTAGGAAGTGTTTTTTCATGAAGTAATTGCAGCTCCAGACTGATGGATCACAAGAGAGTATAGGAGAAGGATGATGGATAGAGTATTGAATAGTGTGGGCCCTGGAGCTTAAACATTGAGAGCTTCATACTAAAGTGTGACTCTAAGCCAATTATTTACCCTCTTTGCTTCAGTCTCCTCATTTTTAAATGGAATTGATGATCTTACCTATCAAATAGGATTGTGAGAGTATTAAAGTGTTTGACTTTCTGCTTAGCTCATGGTAAATGCTTGATCAGTAGTGGTCTAATTTTTTTAGAAAGAGATGATAGAGATTTTCATCCAAAATATGACAAGATAATTTGATGTTTAGATTTTTAAAACATCTATTAAGAAATACTAAACACACAAATGATAGAGACAAAGATATTTTAAAATAACTTTTAGAGTTTGTCCAATGCCAAAGTCGGTATCTAATAGGAATGTATTTTATATTAATTCAGTTATACCATGGTCCAAATAGGTCTGAAAAATAACTACTTGCAAAAGTTAAGCATTTTTTTTAGCCAAGGAAGTAATAATTCTGTCTTCCAACACATCATAAAAGAGTAATATTAAAGTCTTTACTCCCAATCTAATTTTTATTCTTTTGCCCTTCATAATTGATACTTCTGATAATATAAAAATATTTGAATTGTGCATCGATTTTTTAAATAACTAATAATATTCTACATCTGTTGAATTAGTCTCTCTTACTCTAAATACTTGATAGAAAAATAAAAGAATCTCAATAGGAAAAATAGTCTACTAATATTTTTTTTGTATTTTGTAACACTTTTATTAAGAGTAGACTCATATCTATATTCCTACACTGTAAACAGTGGGGAACAGAAGTATCAAAGGAAACACATTAGGAGTTATATATAATAGCCAAATTCCCTTCGGTTTCTTATTCCCTTTATACAATCAATGTATAATATTTAAGCAAAACTAAATTCCTTATTAAGTAAACATTTTTGCATATGCTGCCTTCTCTTTATCTTTCTGAGCCTTTATCTTTTGTTTGACTTTCAGCAGTTCTGCCTGGTTGGCTTTATCTTCCAGTGCTATCTCCTGAGCTTTCTTAAGATCAGCCAATGCTGATCGTCTTCTTTTGATCCTTGTCATCTTTGAGTTCTATGGTATTTGGTATTTGATGGGTCTATTTCAAAAGCTTCGAAACCACTGTCACTTTATCCTTGCCAGTTTGGTACCTTCAGTGTACAAGCACCAATATTCAGCTTGCAGCTTAAAGCTATAGGTTGCAGCTTTGATCTATCTGCTTTCTCAATAACAGGCCTTTGAACCTTCCCATGTCTTAAAACTTTTGTATATTTTTTAATGGCCCTCTCCTAGTTCTGGGACTTGAAAAAAGTATTTCCAGTGTTTTTAAGTCTTCTTTAATTAATAATATTTTACTACATCTTTTAAATCTACATCTGCATCCTTGGGGACATCTGGATGACTGTCACCAGAACTATCTTTTGGAATTATTCCCATCCCTTCCTGCAGTTCTCCACATTCTGCAATAATGCACAATTTGGCCATTTTTTCATCTTTCACTTCCAGATTTTCTAGAACTCCTGATGCATCCATTCTTTTTTAATTATTTAGCCAAGTATCACATGTTTCCAATCCAAATGAGGAGTTGGATCTGTTGTGATGAACAACTGAGAACCATTTATATTGCAGCCTGCATTTGTCAGGCTCAGTAAACCCTACTGGTCATGCTTATAATAGAAATTTTCATTTTCAAATTTTCACCATAAATACTTTCTCCATCTGTCCCATTTTGATTAAAGAAGTCTCCATCCGGAATCATAAATTTCTTAATAATTCAGTGGAACAGGTATCCTTGGAAATGGAGAGGTTTTCGGTGGGTCCGATGCCTTTTTCTCTTGTACACAATGCACAAACATTTTCTGCAGTTTTGGGTACAATATCTGCAAACAATTCTGACAATTTAATCAACTCGCTTGCCTCCGATGTCTACGGCAAAGAAGACTCCAGGGTGACTAGGGTTGAAGGGCTTAGCTTGTGAGGACGGCTGCTACATTTTGACTTTCAGACGCGTTTGGAAATGGCTTCAGAGCACCTCATGGCCTCCTGGCAACTGAAACCCAGAGCAGCTCTCAGGGCCAAGAACCTAATAATAAGTAATTCAAGATATCTGTTAATGTACACAAAACTTGCATAAATACTTCAAATGTTCTAGATAATGGGCATAAAATGAGCATAAGTTTTGAGGCAGTAATTTGGCATTCCTAGGAGGTGGCAGTCAGTTGTGGCTGGAGCATAGCGAATGAAAGGGAAAGATGAGAGGGGAAATATAGTGTATTTTATCCAAGCTAAAAAAAAATAATAATAATTAACCCTCCACAGAAATAGTAGCATCTCTGTAAGAACCTGAGTTTATTCATACAAAAACCAAGATGGTCTCAAACACAGTTGAGAGTATAATACAAAATTTTTTTATTCCTACATTTTAATGTAACACAATGGGAATAACTTATTATGAGTATATCTCTAACAGATAGATTAAATAGAAATGTAATTAACTTTCCATATCCACAAAAACAAAATTAATAAAATATTGTACATCTTTTTCTTTGTAATGAGAGAATTATGGGGAGAAAAAGTTCATCTGCTTTCATTAGTTAAAATACCACCTAAATGCTGTTTACTCCTTACCTATCCTTTACAATTCAGCTCAAAGAGACCTCTGCCATGCCTTCTCTGATTTCACTAAGTAAATCTCAGCACTTCTTGTATACTCCAAAAATATTTTGTTCATACTTGTTAGCATAGCTTTTAAAATATCACTTATTATTTATCCATTTGTAAAATTAGACTTTGTGTTCCATAAGTACAAGGATTATGCTCTAGATATCTTGGTATCCCAGATTGGAATAATGCCTTATTTTTATAATTCTTGAATACATCCCATCTTCCCCACTTGACTATATATAATTTGTTTGCTACTGGTGACTCATAAAGAATATAGCAGGGTATCTAGCCCTCATAAGTGTTCAATAAATATCTGTTGAAAGCAAGGTGAATGGCATGAGCTAACAATGGCAGTAGGCTAGTCAATCCTGCTGATCGAAGACTAGATCTTAATCATTTTTATGTCACAAGTATCTAGCTTTACTGTTTTACAGAATATAATTTTTCCTGAGAACTTTTCTCATAGTCCTCAATATGAGCTCTTTTGAGAGCAGGAACTTGGTCTTTAATCTTCCCTATGGCCTGGTTCTTAACAGGTAATCAAAAAATAGGTAAATCAATAAATTACTATATACCATGTAGTATACTCTTGGTAAAGTTAATGTGCAGATGATAATTTGAAAATTATTCTTAAATATTCTTTAAAGTTATTTAAATATACTTGAAATGAAAATATTTTTTGTCTTAATAGATAATTAGCTCAATCTAAAGCATAGTTTTTCTGTTTTTTTTTTAAGCGAAAAGATAGTTCTGATATTAATCAACATTGAATTATTACATTTTCTTAAGGAAATGAACTTGAAAAAATTATCTAAAAAAATAAATTGTAATTTGAAAATAGCTTCAAATAGCAATGTAAACTTTCAAATAGCAACCTAAAATTCCAGAATAATGATCTTTTCTTTAAATACCTTGAACAAAAGTGATTTTACATCTTATTTGACATTAAATGGTATGTTAGAATTCTCAAATGTAAGCAACGGACACCCAACTTAAACACCAGCTTAAATGCAAAAGAAACTATAGATTTAATTTCAGGTCTGATTAGAACCATCGACATTTTTACCAGTATTCTCACTGAATTATGTCACCTCTTCGAAGAGGCTTTCTCTCCCTTCCCCTAGACTGCTAGGATACCACTCATAACTTCCTACATACCTCCTTCATATAATGTTACAATTCTAATTATATAAAAAATTATGTACTTAATTATTTAATGTTTGTATGTGCTACTAGACTGCAGGTTCCAAAAGCTGAGGTTCTAGCAAGTCTGTATTTTTCACTGCTATCTCCAAAACACTTAGCACAGGATTTTTCACATAATAATACTCTATAAATTATTATTGAATAAATGATTAAAATTCTTTTTGAAAACTACTGAAATTTATAGGCCAGTAAAATCTAGGGAAATCTTTTATCGAATAATAAAGCAGCCTCCCCTACACCATATTAAAAGAAAAATTGTAACTATGCAGCAAGTCTTTTTAAAATATATATATATACATTAGGAGAAAAATAATTCCTTTTTGAAAGGTATGAGTGGTCTGAAATAGAACAAAGATTATAGAAAGTACACGGATGTGCTAGCTTTCTTGATGCATACCACTACCATCTTACTTCTTAAATATTTTTACCTACCCATAAACATAGCTGTATTCTCTGGTTTAGACAATGAGGAAGAATACAAAAAAGCTGTATAAAAGGAATCTTTCATTTACATAATTTAACATATTTCATGATCTTTTTCTGTTTGTAAAACCAAGACCAATCCAGAATAACTATTTGGAACATTATGGGAACTTATATATATTTTTCTCAAAGCAACTTATATATATTTTTCTTAAAGAAAATGGAATTCAGGATTAAGATCATCAGAGAAAAAGCACAGTGGCTAGATCAATTATAAGTACTGACATAATGTAAAACAGCTATTTGCACTCCTGATTTTTGTCATTTATTGCTTCTTGTTAGTCATGATTACTTTGACAAGGGAATGCTGAAGGCTTAGCAATTTTTTCCAGGACTTCAAATACAGTTACCTTTTCTCTGGGCTATCAATACATGAGAGATGACATTTGATGGTCAATGCTTACTATGTCTTTGTATTGGTTGCAAAAATGCTTGTCTTTTTGTTATAATGTGAATAAGCACAGGTTATAATGTGAAAAACACTAATAAGGATACTTTTGTATTATATACGTACAAATTCTATATTGTAAACACATAAGAAAAATAACACAAAATGTATCCAGATTTACTTTGATAAGCAAATAGTTTAAGTGTTATTATTTTTTTTTTCTATTATGAGCCAACTATGAGAACTGCTATAGGGTAAGTTATTTTTGAAACCAGTGAATCAGCTATTACCAGGAACTGTAGGTAAAATTTTTCAGATTAACATTATACCTAAGAAAGTGATATTAAATTTAGTACATGTTAACCTAGTAGTTTGAGAAATGCCTGGTCATTTTTTTCCAAGATGAACTAACTTCTAATTTTTTCATGAAAAAAATATTATATCCTTTGCTATATCTCATCCCACTATTATTTTAAGATATATATAGTTGGTAAATTTAATGTGAGGTATTTATTTTAATATATAATATATAATATAATTCCACAGTTATATTGATATGTTATGCATAAAATAATATAGATATATTAATATTAGACACATTTTTCTTCTTTTTCTTACTTTGTGAAAATCCCTTCAAGTATATGGTATAACTCTAATTCATTCTTTTAATGGATGTATAATACTATTTATCATAAATATTCCATCACTACCAAATTGATGGGTAGTCACTTAGTTTCTAAGTTTTATCACTAGAAACAAATTCAGTAAATGTATATGTTTTTATACTCTGATAGTTTTATTCTATGGGAGAAATTCTCAAGATTGGTATTAATGGGCCATTACTATCTTATGATATTGCTCTGTAATTTTTACTTTTTTGGTGCTGTCTTTGTTTGACTTTGGTATCAGTGTAGTAGTCACCTTATAAAATGAGTTGGGAGGTGTTCCCTTCTTTTCCACTTTCTGGAACAGATTGTGTAAAATTGGTGTTAATTTTTTAAATGTCCAGTCGAATTCTCCAGTGAATTTATCTGAGCCTAATGGTTTCTTCTGGAAGAGCTTTAAAATTATGAATTAAATTTATTTAATGTTTATAGAACTATTGAGTTTTTCCATCTCATTTTGGCTGAGTTTTGGTAATTTGTGATTTTGAGGAATTGGTTCATTGCTTTCTTGTTTTTATTAATGAGCGTAAAGTTGTTAAGTTGTGTTGGTAAATTTTATATGTCATTGGGGTGGGCTGCAGTGCCGAGATGTTTGGTCCAACATTATTCTGGATGTTTCTGTAGGATTTTTTTGAATGAAATTAATGTTTAAGTTGGTAGACTTTGAGTAGATTGCCCTCCATAATGTGGGAGGGTGTCATACAATCAGTTAAAGGCCTAAGTAGCTCAGAGACTGACCTGCCTGTACATGGAGAAAGACCATACCAGGCAGCTTGGACTTAGACCACAATGTGAGCTCCTTGGGCCCCAGCCTGACTGCCTTCAGACTTGAACTACAGCTTTGGCTCTATGCTGGGTTGTCAGCCTGCCAGTAGATTTTGGACTTGCCAGCCTCCATAATCATGTGAGCCAATTCTTCTAAAATAAATCTCTTTTATATATTCACACCCGATAGGTTCTGTTTCTCTGGAGAACCCTGGCTAATAATTATTTTCCTCTTAACGGCTGCAGGATCTGAGGTGATATTTTCAGTTTAATTAATAGTATTGGTGACTTGTGCCTTGTAATCTTTGCTGGTATTGCTAGAGATTTATTAATTTTATTGATTTTTTTCAAAAAACCTGCTTTTGGTTTTATTGATTTTCTCTACTTTCTTGTTTTCAATTACATTAATTTTTTGCTCTTTATCATTTTATTGCTTCAGTTTGCTTTAAGTTTATTTTGTCTTCTTTTTCTAGTTTCTTGAGGTAGGAACTTAGATTATTGATTTGAGATCTTTCTCTTTTTTTAATATTAGCATTTAATACTCAGCACTACTTTAGTTGCATTTCAAATATTTTCATATGTTGGATATTCACTTTCATTCAGTTCTGTGTATTTTTAAATTTTTCTTTGAGACTTCCTCTTTGACCCGTGGATTATCCAGAAGTGTGTTATCTTAGTTCTAAGTGTTTGAATATTTTCTTATTGTCTTTGTTATTGATTTGTACTTTGTTCTATTATGGTTGGAGAATATACTCTGTATGATTTCAATTCTTTTAAGTGTGTTCATTTTTGTTCTACGGCCCAGGATATGGTCTATCTTGGTGAATATTTCATGGGCACTAGAAAAAAAATGTTTAGTTTGCTATTGCTAGGTAGATTGTTTCAATTAGATCTTATTGGTTGATTGTGATGTTCAGGTCTTATAGGGTCTTGCTGATTTTCCACCTGGTAGTTGTTTAGTAGTAATTGCTGAGAGTAGAATGTTGAAGTTCCCAACATATAATTGTGGATTTGTCTAATTCTCCTTTTATTTATTAGTTTTTGTTTCATGGCTTTGAGGCTTTGTCATTTGATGTGTACACATTTAAGATGAAGTCTTCCCAGTAGACTGATCCTTTTATCATATGTAATGTTCCTCTTTGTCTCTTGTAATTTTCATTGCTCTGAAGTCTATCTTATGTTCATATAGTTGTTCCTGCTTTTTAAAAAATTAATGTTTATATGCTGTGTTTTTCTATTTTTTACAGAGTTTCTATCTAAAAAACATTTAAACTATTTGTTTCTTAATCAAGAACTCTGTGCAAGTTCAATTTACTTGATTTCTACAGTCAAATACAAATATGTTAAGGTCAGAGTAAAAAAAGAATGTAACATGATAGGTGTTTTGCAGAATACATGTTAGATACAATTCCTGGGTAAAAGTTCTTTTAATCAAAGTAAGGACCATTAATGATTTTCTCTATCTTTCAAGCTTACATAGAATTCTTCCTTATAAAATTTCAACAAACATAACTTCAAAGATATTATAGTATTTCAGTGCTAAAAATAACAAAATTTCTAAAGAATAAAACTCAAAGAATCAAAGTAAAACTTTAAAAATTTCTATGAGCTTGTCATATATAGACCTTGTGTTGAGATAAATTCCTCTATACCTAATATTTTGAGAGTTTTTATCATGAAAGGGTATTAAATTTTGTCAAAATTTTTTTCTGCATGTATTGAGATGATCATATAATTTTTATTCTTCATTCTGTTAATGTGTTATATCACATTAATTGATTTGTATTAACTGATTTGCAGCGCTGAAAGGCTCACAGAATTGGAAGTTTGCCTCACTCTCTCTTTCCCCACAATGCCAGCTGAAGTGAAATTGCTTTTCTTACCTGTTTCAACACAGCTGATCTCAATTCCTTGCTCTTCGAGGGTACTGCAACTTCTTAACCGGATTCTGGACTCCTCATAAAGGTATTTTGTAACATATCATTGTTAAATCTGTGTTTCTCGGGAGAAATGAGGTCTCCCTCTTCCGTCATTTTGCTGATGTGATTAGATCTCTATTTTACTTTAAATCTACCTGTGCCATTGTATTTGAAGTACATTTCTTGTAAACAGCTTATTTTTGGATGATGTCTTCTTAGCCATTCTGTCAATTTCAGGCTTTTAATTGTTATATTTAAACTATTTACATTTAAAATAATAATTAGTGTGTTTGGCATAAGTCTGTCATTTTATTATTTGTTTTCTGTTTGATTCTTCTAACCATTTTTCGTACCATCCTATGCGCTGTTTGAACATTTTTAGGAGGAGTGGAGTTTTTCCATTGGTCTTTGGCTGAAGTAGGATGAGTATTGCCCAGGTTTTCTGTTGTTATACTATCCAGTCCTTTGGCTAGAGGGAACAGATTTTTCTGCAAGTTTGTTTTTGTTTTGTTTGTTTGTTAATTGTTTGTTTGTTTGTTTTGCTTATGCTGTTAATGGTTTCGGGTTGGAAGCTTCTGTAGGGCCTTGTCTAGCATATATGGAAGGAAATAAGGAAGCTCAGGAGCTCAACACCATGTTGTTACTTGAGTCCCCAAGTTCCTAGGCAGTTTACATTTTTTCAGAGACTTCCTCTCTTTGTTTGTTGTGGATGTCTGGGATTTTTAGTTGCAAAAGGGAGGACCTAGTAGGACTGGGATGACTCCTTCTTGGCAGAACTGAGGTATATGTATTTTAACAACTATTTCTAGATTGCTATAATGTGCACCCACCCAGTAGTATTCAATTGCCTATGGCTTTAATGGCAAATTTTAGTGTTAGGGAATATAACAGGATGTGTTTCTTTCTTTTTTTTTTTTTTTTCAGTACTGACAAATGAGATAATTAAGGTCAAGAACTGATATATTTATTTAAATATTCCTTCTTTTATAGTCACCGTTTTATGTATCTTTGGAGCATATGTATTTTTTAAATTTTATTTTATTAGTTTCAAATATACAGTACATTGGTTAGACATTTATGTAGTTTATAAAAGGATCTCCGCTAACTGCCCTTTTCCTCCTCTGGCCCTCCAACCAGCTATTACATTAATGGTAACTGCATGTCCTATGCCGTGCTCCCCACCCCTGTGACCATCTATCAACTACGAATTTGTACTTCTTTAACCCTTCACCCTATTCTCACAGCCTCCCAAGCCCCACTCCCCTCTGGCCATCACCAGATTGTCCTCTATATTTGTGAGTCTGTTTTTGATTAGTTAGTTCTTTTTGTTTACTTTGGAGCATATTTAAATAAAACATGCTAAATCTTTTCTCAACACTATCTTTGTTTATTCTTTGTAAATAATACTGAAGAAAATGAATACCCTGGGACACTTTTTAACTCATTAAAATTGAAATATTCTAATTTTCCTTAAGAGAGAAGGAAAAAAACAGTAACATGAAATAGAATGAAATAAATATAGCTGAATATTTGCACAAACTCTCAATGAATATAACCTGTTATTTAGGTTTGGGAGTCCAAATACCCAGTAGAATTATTGTACACGTAATGAAAGAAAAAGTTTCTACATTCATTTATTTAAAAAAAGAACAAATCACACACACCATCTATATATCTTTATTTTTATATCTGTATGTAATCAAATCTACAAAATTATCTGGAAAGTACTTTTTTTGTTTAAGATTCTCTTCAAAACTGAAGTCAATAAATTAAAAAGGAAATAGAGAAAGAGAGAGAGAGAGAGAAGAAAGAAAGAAAGAAAGAAAGAAAGAAAGAAAGAAAGAAAGAAAGAAGCAAGGAAGTAAAGAAGAAAGGAAAGAAGGAAGACAGAAAGGAAGAAATAAATTGTTCATAACGATTACAAAATGTATATATATAATATTTAGGAAATGATGCGATAAAAAATATCATCACATAAAGAAAACCATAAAACTTAATAGAGTCATGGAAATCTGGAATAAGTGGATAGAAGTTGCTTTTTCTTAGATTAAAAAAAAATCAATATTATACAGATCTCAATTCTCTCTAAATAAATCTATAAATTTGATGGAATTTTAAAATTCCAACAAATTTTTAAAATAATTGAATAACTTGTTTTAAAGTTAATTTGGAACAATAAATGGGTAAGAAAAACTAAGAAACTTTTGTAGAAGAGATGAAAATTTATAAAAAGAATATACTTAAAACAAATTGAGAGTGGTATAGAAATAAATCTGGAAGGACAAAGTAGAATTATCATAGAGAATACATTTATAAAATTGTGGGCAAATGACTGAACAAATGTGGAGGGGTAAGCGTTAAGGAATTCAGTCAAGTGATCACTGAAGATGACCATTTGAGTAGGGAAGTGACAAAATAAAGGTGATGATTTTAAAAAATTAATCAAACAATGGTGTGAAGGTTGAATTGAAGGTGGTAAAGGACCAGAAATAGGAAAGTATGTTAGGAAGCAATTGTAATATTAAGGTATTTCTATGCAAAGTCCAAAGGGTTGACTAGAAAGGGGAAAGAAAGAACAGGTGAAAAGTATTCAAAGAAAAGATTCGAAAAAACTTTCTCATTAATTGGCTGTGACATTTCAAAGAGGCCTTAGTGATGACTCCATGATTTTGAGACTGTGTTACTAGAAAAATATAGAAGACAGTTGGAGATATATGACTCAAGTTTAGAGAGGGTTAGTGCTAAGAATGTTTATTTCTCATTCATTCCACAAAAGATTGATGGATGGGAAAATATTGATATAAATTTTGAAATTGTACACTTGAAAGATAGTTGCATTTACATTTAAGTTATGAGTCACTGGTTCTGTGAGATAGAAACAGTAAGTGGAAGAAAAGACAGAGTTGAGTGCTTGAATCTTAGGGAATACTCATGGTTAGGGGGCAAACAGGCAAAGAGGATTCAGACTGGGTATTCAGAAGTTAGCAGAGAATTAGAAAAATGCACTAGAATGGAAGCCAAGTGCAGGGAGCATTTCCAAGGGGGGTGTTGTAGGTGGCTTTAATAGCTACAGAGAAATAAGGGAAAATAAGGACTTAGAAGTAATAAGACCACTGATGGCTGGAAAAATGTGGTTTTAACAGAGTAATGGAGATAGAATTATAGAATGATGGCTGGGTGCTGAGGGATGCTCAGAGGCTTTAGACCGCATGTTGGTAGTATATGAAAGAGACTTGAATTCAATAAGACTTTAATTAATTAAGTACTTACTACAAGACCTGTCACTGAAAACTAAGAAACATTTCACAGGGAAAATTTAAAAGACCAAAATAAGTAGAGAGATATGTATCACGTTTATAGATTGAAAAATTGAATTCTCTCATAGTTTATGTATAGATTCAATTCAATCCCAATCAAAATCTCAACAGGATTTTTTTTTTAGAAGTTGACAATTCATTCTAAAATTTATATGGAAAAACAAAACCAATCTTGGGGGAAAAAATGGAACACAGCTAGTGGACTGACAGTATTTGATTTCAAAATTTACTATAAATTTATGATAACCAAAACAATGTGGTCATGTCATAAAGACAGACAAATAGCTCAGTGGACCAGAACAGAAAATCCAGAAATAGATCCTCATATATGTAGTCACTTGATTTCTTTTACAAAGCTGCAAAGGCCACACAACAAGGTAAAGAAGGTCTTTACAACAAATGGTGCTATGGCAAGGGAATAAATACATGGGAAAAAAATGAACCTCAACCTCAATCTCATGCACGTCACAAAAATTAATTTGAGATTTATCATTGACTTAAATATAAAAGCTAAAACTATAAACTTCTAGAAGAAACAAGAGGGTATCTTAGAGAACTTAAGATAGACAAAGGTTTATTAGTGGACACAAAAAGCATTAAACATAAAAGAGAAAATTAGTCATAAAAGAAAAATATTGACAAGTGAAATCATATGTTTGTCTTTCTCTGTCTGACTTGCTCCACTCAGCATATTATCCTCTAGTTCCATCCATGTTGTTGCAGATGGCATAATCTCATTCTCTTATATTTTTAAGAAACTTCATACTGTTTTCCATAGTGGTTGTACCATTTTACATTCCTACCAACAGTGCACAAGGATTCCAATTTTTCCCCATTCTCACCGATACTTGTTAATTTTCTGTTTTGTTTGTTTATTTTTTATAGTAGCCACTGCCCAGCAGAGTACTACGCACTGGTTACCAAACCAGGGAGGACTCTAAACATTCTGGCCATTGCATCTCAGCGTCAGAGTCACCAAGGAAAGCAACACAGTCAAGCATTGGATGAAATAATACTTTACTTACGTAGGGAATAGACAGAGCAAGACCAACTTCAGTAGTGGGCAATGGTCCCACATGGCCAGTATCTCCCTTGACAGCCCACACAGAGCAGTTTGCGTCCATGCAACCCTCTCTTGCAGCAGTGGCAGGACCCTGACTCCGCCCTCATGGAGTTTGAAATACTGAAAGCTGCAGGCATGCCAGAGGGCCATTGACAACACATTAAGCAAAACAAAAGCATTCATTGAGTTTTAAACAGGGAAAGCTATTCCCACACAAGGTGATAAGCCTGCATTGGCTTTATCTTTTGATTTGAAAGTGTTCTGGGCCCAATGCCCATTCTCCCCATTCTCCTAGAGCTGAGTAGGGGTTGAAAGACTACAGGTACAAGTCTGCCATCCTAATGCGTGTGAGTTATATCTCATTGTGGTTTTCATTTGTATTTCTCCAATGATTTGTGATGTTGAACATCTTTTCATATACTCATTAGCCATTTGTATATTATGTTTGGAGAAATGTCTATTAAAGACCTTTGCCCATTTTAAAATTGGGTTGTTTTATTTTTTTGTTGTTGAGTTGTAGCAGTTTTAAAAATATATTTTGGGTATTGACTTCTTATCAGGTATGCGATTTAAAAATATTTTCTCTTATTCTCTTATTCGTTATCGATTACCATTTTACTCTATTGATTGTGTCCTTTGATACAGAAGATATTAAGTTTGAGGTAGTCCTACTTGTCTAATTTTGCTTTTGTTGTCTGTGCTTTGATGTCATATATAAAAAATCCATTGTCATGAAGCTTTTCCTCTAGGTTTTCTTCTAGGAGTTTTCTAGTTTCGGGTCTTACATTTAGGTCTTTAATTCTTTTTGAGTTAATTTTTGTATATGGTTTAAGATAAAAGTCCAACTTTATTCTTTTACAGTGGATATCCACTTTTTCCCAGCACCATTTTTTGAAGAAATTGTGTTCCTCACTAAGTGGTTTTGACACTCTTGTCAAAGATCATTTGGCAATATACATGAAAGGTGTTTTCTGGATCTATAATTCTGTTTCATTGGTCTATTTGTATATTTTTATGTAAGCACCATGCTCTTTTGAATATTGTAGCTTTATAATATAATATGAAACCAGAAAGTGAGTCCTCTAATATTGTTCTTTTTCAAAATTGTTTTATCTATTCAGGGTCTCTTGAGATTCCATATACTTTTAGGATGAATTTTTTTGATTTCTGAAGAAAATTCATTGGGATTTTGATGGGGATCAAGTTGAAGATGTAGATTGCTTTTGGTAGTATGAGTGTTTTAACAATATTGTCTTTCAATCCATGAATACGAGGTGTCTTTCTATTTATTTGGGTCTTCAATTTCTTTCATCAGTGATTTGTACTTTTTGATATACAAGTCTTTCACCTCCTTGGTTAGGTTTATTACTAAGTAGTTTGTTCTTTTGGTGCTATTGTAAATAAAATTATTTTCCTTTTTGAACCAATTTTTGCATATTAATTTTGTATCCTGCAACTTTGCTGATTAGTTCTAAACTTTTTTTGTAGAATCTGTAGGGGTTTCTACACATTGATTCATGTCATCTGCAAATAATTTTGCTTCTTCTTGTCCAGTTTGGATGCCTTTCACTTTTTTTTTCTTGCATAATTTCTCTGCTTAATACTTCCAATGCCATGTTGAATAGTAGTGGCAACAGAAAAAGCCTTCAGTTTTTCACCATTGAGTTTGATGATAGTTGTGGGTTTTTCATATATAGCTTTTATCATGTTGAGGTAATTTCCTTCTATTCTAGTCTGTTGAGTGTTTTATGATGAGAGAGGGTGTTGATTTTGTCAAATGCTTTTTCTGCATCAATTGATGATCATTTGGTTTTTGTCCTTCATTCTATTAATTGTGGTGTATCACATTTACTGATTTGTGTATGTTGAACCATTTTTGCATCCCAGGATAAATCCCACTTGGTCATGGTATGTAATCCTTTTAACGTGCTGTTGAATTTGAATTGCTAGTATTTTGTTCAGACTTTTTGCATCAATATTTTGTAGTGTCAGGGTAATGCTGTTCTCATAAAATGAGTTTGAAAGCGTTTCTTCTTCAACTTTTTGGAAGAGTTTTAGGAAGACTGGTGTTAGTTCTTCTTTAAATGTTTGGTAGAATTCTCCAGTGAAACATCTGGTCCTGGACTTTTCTTTTTGAGAGTTTTTTGATTACTGATTCTACCTCCTTTACTAGTTGCCAGTCTGTTCAGATTTTTTTATTTCTTCATGATTTGGTCTTGGTAGATTCTTTGTTTCTACCCAGGATGTGCAATTAGTTGGCATACGATTATTCATAGTATTCTCTTATAATCTGTTTTATTTCTGTTTTATTTCAGTTTTAATGTCCCCGCTTTCATTTCTGGTTTTAGTCATTTGAGTCTTCTTTTTTCTTAGTCAATCTAACTAAGGGTTAGTCAACATTTTTATGTTTTCAAAAACACAATTCTTAGTTTCATTGTTTTTTGTCTGTTGTTTTTCTTTTCTCTTTTTCATTGATATATGCTCTACTTTTCTTCTTTTTCTAGTATCTTGAGTTGGAAAGTTAAGTTGTTGATTTGAGATCTTTTTTAAAGTAGGCATTTGCAACTATAAACTTACCTCTTAGCACTGCTTTCACTGAATCACGCAAATTTTGTATGTTATATTTTTGTTTTTATTGTCTCAATTTCTAATTTGCCTTGTGGTTTCTTCTTTAGCCCATTGGTTGTTTAAACATGTGTTGTTTAATTTCCACATGTTTGTGGATTTTCCAGTTTTCTTTCTACGATTGATTTCCTGTTTTGTTCCATTGTTACTGCAAAAGATACTTTGTATGATTTCAATCTTTTAAATTGTTAAGACATGTTTTGTGGCTTAAAATGTGGTTATCCTGTAGAATTTCCATGTGCATTGAGAAAAATATATATTTGCTATGTTGGGTGGTCTTCTGTATGTCTATTAGGTCAGCTGATTCGTAGTATTATTCAAGGCCACTATTTCCCTATTTATCTTCAGATTGTTCTATTCTTTATTGAGAGTGGGGTATTGAAGTCTTCCACTATTATTGTGTTGTTGTCTATTTTTTCTTTCAGTTCTTTCAAAGTTTGATGGTTAAACTGATCAGGTAGGAATCATGTTATTAACAAACATGAAACCATATAATATATTAAAGTATTAAAAGAGCAGAAGCATCAGAAACACTTCCCCAAACTCTTTAAGTTTTTAAAAGGGATTGTCTTGCTTCAGTAAAAGTCACAGTGAATTTTTTTTTTCAAGGGCTTAAATGCAACAATGGAAACTGGTATTCAAGGCAATTTCTAAATGTTACCTCCTTTATGTTGGAATCAATCTAATCAGTTATAATGACTTCCATTCAGAGGCAGATTTATGGAGAAAGTACTGAAGCTTAAGCATTCCTTGACCTCTTCTGATGTATTTACATAGTTATGCTTTTGTAAAATTTGAAAGACTAAGGTATTTTAACAGTAACTAGTTAAGGCTACTTTGTGTAAGGTGGTGATAAGTAGCCAGTGGAACTTTTTGAATCCAGAAGAGGGACAAGTGAGTTTGGGCACATTTTTTTTTTTAGTTTTGGGGTATATTTAGGTAGTTTGCAGTTATGTGAATGTCTACCTAAGGCATTGTTACATGTCAGAGTGGTGTTAGAATTGGTTTCAATATGCTCCAGTGACCCTCTGTGCCAACTCAGATAGCAATGTGACAGGGAAGGTAAGACCAGAGTCCAAAACAGCATATGAAGATGTCCCAAGGCACTATGAAAGGCAGTTCATGAGGATGCCACCTCCTGGTATTTACATCCTGTGTAATCACTTTTCCTTGAGTGTGGGCAAGGCCTAAGGACTCTTTTCAACTGAATATGATGGGATGTAATTTCTGTGACTAGGTTACAAAAGGGATTGTAGCTTTCTTGCAAGCATCTTCTCTCTTGTGGCTGCCTACTCTCTTACCCTCTTGCCCACAAGTTCATTTTCTTGCATGAAGCCAACTGCCGTGTTGTGAGTAGCTCAATGTAGAGGCACACGTAAAAAGAAACATTTAAAAAATACTAATGAAATGGAATGTATTAGATTCCTGTTTTTGTAACTACAAACCTAAAAGGAAGCTGCAAACAGCAAATACATTTTTTACAGCTGATATTAGAAAGAAATTTGATGGGAGTTTTCAAATTTTTTTCTACAAAAATACATAGGGTACTATATTACAGGGGCGTTTAGGCAATTAATCAAAAAATTATGTTTTCTAGATTTTGTGATTTTTGTAGTAGTTATACCTGTACTCTCTTCTTTATTTTCTCATTCTAAACAAATATTCATCTTCTCACTTTAAAAAAGTTAAAAAACTTGAAACTCTGCAAAAGAATTTTATTATTTAATGTGTTATGTTAAAAGGGAATTATCGCTTTTTAAGTGTTTTGAATGTTTTGGAAAAATATTATCTAAAAAATTTATTTATTGCAGATGATCAGGAAAACATATGACTGAAGAGGCTCCTTTTCTGTATAGAGAAAGACCTCAGATCTCATATTTAACAGGCCTGCCACATAGAAGATTCTCTAAAAATATTCGTGAGGGATGGAAAGAATGAATGGATTGGACATGGCCTACACAGAATCACAGTCCATTTTACATCACAAAAGATGCTTCAATATCACCACACTGTGTCTAAAACACTTAACAAGACACTTTAAGTAGTAAACAAAACAGGCAAATTAAATTTAAAAGTTGTGACTTTATTTATTTGAATCCAATGATCAACATGCAAGGTTTTCTAAGAGTTAGAAGTAATTTTTGACAACTTAGTAAAATGTCTCTTAGTGATAAAATAGTATCATATAAACACAAGGGAAACAAGCAGAATTATACCTTTAAAAAATAACTTTTCAAAAGACATATTTGGCGAGGGTATTAAACTTTCAATTTGATTAGATGCCAGTGTTATGTGCTGAAGGGAGTAAATGGAACAAGTAGGCACACCATTCTGTTTGTGATAAAGCTGCATGAGTCTCCTTACTGTTGCAGGTATTATGAGTTGGCCTACCGCTTGCTTGATCCAATTTGTTCAGTGATAAACCTAAGTCCCAAGTACTTTTAGAATTACATTGGTCTTCACCAAGATCCTAGTTTATCCTGTACTGAAGTTTATACCATCAGAGACTAATCAAATGATAAGATATAGTTCTTTTTAAAATGAAGACTATTATAAAACATCTTTCCTGTTGATTGTAGTTTTTGTATCTAAATAACCTTTACCTGTTAGACATGGAATCATACTGGCTGTAAAAAAGTTAACACAGAACAGACACAAAACATGGGAAAAATAGCAAAATAGAAAGCTTTAACCAAACACATATCCATAAATTTCTGAAAAAAATTACAAAGGATTATTGCAGAAAAATGATTAATAATGTTGTTAGGTTTTTAACAGATGCAAAGGGAATATTAATATAATCCTTTTAGTGCATAGCTTTCATTATGCATATTTATGTCAATTAGCAGAACTTATTAACTAAAAGGTGTGTTTTTAGCACTTAATGAAAAACAGACTCTGCTACAAAATCAAAGAGAACCAGCCAAGAAATATCAAAGTTCATTAATGAACTTTATTTGATGATAATGTTTCTATGATTATGTTAGCATGACAAACTAATTTAATAATGGCTCCTGGTACATTACTATAACTATTTGTTACATTTCTTAAAAAAAATGTATTTGTCTAAAGCAATTAGATCAATCATTTTATAAACTATATAAATGTCTAACCAATGTACCATATACTTGAAACTAATAATAAAAATTTTAAAAATTGATTAGTCTGAAAAAAATATATACTTCCATACTTTCAAGTTTAAATTTAAAATTGTATCTTTTAATTCATTTTTCAATTGTCACAACCACCTAAATATTACAAATTGAGACTAAAATTTTTTATTTTAAACATTTCAAAAATTTAGTCACTTCTCAGGAAGAGGCAAAAAAAATGGCTCTAAAATTACCTTTTAAATTTTGTTCCATCCTATTAATGGATGTAGAGAAATTAAACTGATAAGTATCATGGCTGAACTCATTTTATCCCATGATTGTAAACCAATGACCAATCAAATCTCTACACAGTTCACTGAAAAGCCAAAGATTTTTAAAGAAGAGAGAACAGAAATGAAAAGAAAAAATTTAAAAGTCAAGTGTTAAGTAACCCTTTAAATTCATTTTAAAGAATTAGATTTTAATCACTTTATTAAAAAGTACTGGAAAGGAAGAATTCTATGGAACTAATGGTAGATACCAGCTTCTTCTTTTAAGTATTTTAATTTATTAATTCACTTACTCACCAACTTATTGTTCAACAGATATGATATGAACACCCGCTATGTACTGAGCACTGTGCTAAATGCTGGGAATATAGGGATTAAGCCAGAAGACATGATCCCTGCCCTCATGGAACTTCACCTCCAGGGATGCTTTCCCTGGCAAACTAAGAAACATGCTATGGAGCCTCACAGATTGATTGTAGTTTTAAAGAATATTTTATTTTTTTTTTGAAGGAAAAATCTTATAAAAGTGTCCAAATGTAAAATCATTTTGTAAGTTCAATTAAAATCATCGCTTAGTTTTTCTGAAATACAAGAAGAGAAACAACTTATTGTTCTATCTCCACCGTCCTTGAATCAGCAAGAACTAGCAGAGAGGCAGTGTGGAGCATGGCCTAAAGGGAAATAAACCTGTGCTTCACTGTAGTCCTGCTATAGACTCACGCTGAATCATTTTGGACAGCTAAGTCAAAGGCTGGGTTTACATTTTCTCACTTAATAAAATGGGATTATCTATGAAGACTTTTATGTTGTGAGATCATATTTGAGTGCTCAGATGAGCCACCTACTTCAAAATATTATTATACATTGATTTATCATTGATGGGCACTAAGAAAGATAAAAAGCAATATCCTGAACTAAGGTCAAGTTCAATGTGTTGTGTAGAATCAGATGCTCTTCATAAGAGACTGGGGCTTTTAGCTCACTCTCAGACTATTAAAAATAAAAGTTTTCTACCTGCCCCATTATGTTTGGTGGTGACAGGAGTGCTGGCCTGGGCCCACTTTCCCCAACTGTGATCTCATCTCTATCATTACACATGCACAGACTTGCAGGCAGCCACATTTCATAGGCATATGTTAAAGACAGTCAAAGGCAAAGAATTAACACCTGCATAAAGGATGCAAACCAGGCCATCGCATTAAAGAGTGTAAATTGATAAGATGAAAATGTAGTAAATGACATCCTAATGGTCCTTATGCTGGCTTCCTAATTCTCTGTGCACAAGATGCTTTTATGCACCACTGAAGGAGAGCCATCACAACCTCTAACTAGCCCCAGTTAGTCTAATTAAAGCCTAAGGCTCTCCAAATATGTCTGGCATAAAAGCCTGCATAACCTGCATTTCCTTAATTTAGATGGGTCAGATCGAGCACTTCTAAAATCTGAACTATTCTGTATAACATTATAGTATACACAAAATATATATTCTTAAGGAAAATGTGCATTCAAGCTATCTTTGGTGTGGTAACCTGTCTCTGTACAAAGATTGAGAATTTATAAAATTAGAGGAGTTTGAGGATTAAGAGGTCGTGTGATTAAACTGCTATGAAAACTCTAAAAGGTATTATTTACTCTCCATGTTTAATATTTTAATTCACCATGGGCATGCAATTTTGTCTTATTAAGACATGGAAAAATTAGTCAGATAATTGTTTCATCATATTATCAATATATTAATAATAGCTAATAACCACTAATTGCTTTATGTAGGTTGACTCATTTAATCTTATAACAACCCTAATCAGAAGGTACTATTAGCATCACTATTTTAGGGATGAGGTTGACTAAGTTATTTCAGGCCACACAACATGCAAATGGTAGACCTGAAATTTGAACCTAAGCAGTCAGTCTGTCTGAGGCCCAATCTTTTAACTACAGACAGCCTATATGGGTGTAGAAATGCAAGTCAAGGCCTATTGTTTCAGTAAGGTTCCTAGACTGTTCCTTAGCTCACAGACTGTCCAGGAGGGTCAGAGAGCCAGGTGTGGGGCCATCTGTTCAGAAATGGTGTCAGAAATCATACCGCAGACCTGGTTCCCTTAAAGCCGCCTTGGTTCTCTCTCTGGGCACATCGCACTTGAACCACCACCATTAGCCAAGCTAACATGTGGGTGCTCCTGCCAGAACCTGCTATGGCATCCCCCAGACACTGGATGCAGCCACCACCTCACCAGAACTAATTGTGCCAAGTCCTTACTTCTTTGCATCCTCGGTCCTGCATCCCAGTCCAGCCTCTGTGGCTAATAATGACCACAGAGAAAATGTCCTGCAAAGACATCAGAGGTAACACATTTATTTCAGGCCAAACAATTATGGAAACCTCTGAGAAAGAAAGCAATTTTTAATTGTTGGTATATGTCACCACTGAGAGGAATTGAAAGTCACCAAGAACATTTCCATTAATTAGGCACAATCGAGCTGTAGAGAGAATGGAAAAGAGGAGTGTTTCCTCAAGGACGCATTTTCCATTCAGATGAGCAAAAAGTATCTCTGAAAATCCTCAGAGGAAGTGAGTAATCACAGGCAATATCTACTGAGTCTGCGTCTTTCTTCACACTGCAGAATGTTTCACCTCATATGACGCTAATGGAGAAAAAATAGTTTGTTGTTTGAGTGTAAAGACTAAATAATGATAAATTGGATGCCTGAAGTGCAGTAAAAAAGAAACAAATGGATGTGTGGCATTAACAGAGTTAATTATAGATGTAGATTAAAAGGCAAGATTAAGTAGTGAAGAAAAGCAGAGAGTCACCTTCGGCCCAGACCCGCCAAGCAGCAGCGGTCAGTCACCTAGCAACAAGTTTCCTATCCCCGCTGTGCTCTTTAATTCAGCAAATCTGCTCAGGATGGCAGGCTGTTCTCCTGACAAAACGCATTATGTAGGAGACTGAGGGATACAAAAATCCACTGTATACAGCACTCTGCTCCCTATTGACCACTGATCCTTTCTCTCAACCCACAAAAGAGGCTCACATAATGCCCTGAAAGGAGAAGAGTCTCCTCAGAGAAAACATTTGCTTGTAATTGAGATTGACTGCATAATGAAAATGATGTTCTTTTTAAAAGTCTGCTTGTTGAGGCCACACGTTTTGTCTCCTGGCACTCAAAACACATCCCTGCTGGGAAAAGGGGCAAACATTGTAAAAACTCAAAACTGTGATTTTTTTTTTTTCCTTTGCATTGAAAACACCCATTCTATAACAAAATGGCCAGGTCTCTCTCCTTAGAACTTAAACAAGTGATCAGAAGGTAAACAGGAAAACTTCTATTCAGAGTTGCTGTCACAAATGCTTGCTTTGCTGAAGGCATAGGCGATGTACGCTCATTCATTTGCACAACAACTGGAGAAAAATAGTAGAGAATTTTGATTTCTTGATTGTACCCTCTGTACAGAGACCATAAATTGCTGGTCAAACTCCGTCACCATTTCAAATATGTGGGTTGAAACACCCATTGAAATTTTAACCTGGCTTAGAGGAAGGGGCGGAAACAAGTAGAGGGCAGAACAGCTCATTTTCTTAATCTAGAGGACATCATTAAAGACCTGTGTGGGGCTTAAATTGATTTCCTGTAAAAAGATTACGTTGGGATATATGGGCAGACTGATCTAGCAGAGTCACAGTTGTTCTAAAACCAAATCATTAAGTTTTTAAATTTCGGAATAATACTGAAATTATTATAATTATTAATTTAAAAAGAGTAGAATTAATATTTTATTTTCGTTTGTTTCCAGATGGAAGTTGAGTATAGTCTTTCCTTTTCGTAAATAAAAATAAATTATAAGATTTAAAGAGCCAATGTCAGGTTATGTTTTCAGAAAACATAATTAGATTAATTTATTGATGGCGGATTCAAGTTTTTTCTTATTCGTTCCAGAAAATTCACCCACCTTTTGTCCATTTCTTAAAAACTGGCAGGTTGGCATGTGTTCGATTTCACTCTCTGATGCAACATCCTGACAGTATCCACATCTACTTCAAGGAATACCATGCCAGAATGCTTCTCAGAGAGGGAATGAAAGAAAGGTGTTATCATTTTGCAAGGCCCACACCAGGTGGCTGAGAAGTCAACTACTACGAGTTTATCTCCTGCACTGTTCAAGGCTTCCTCAAAAGCATACTTGCTGTCCATCTGCTTCACCATTTTGGCAGCTGAGGTCTGACAAGCATCTGCAAGAAACAATGGACGTGGATGCAAAGTGCTGTGCGAGCCTGAAATTATTTTTAAATAGATTAGCATGCATCAATATATGTGCCTGGGTTTCTGTACTTCAAAGATTTTACAAAAAACAAGTTATTTCCCACACATTAACAAAATACTCTTACTGGAACACAATTCAGTAAATATTTACGAGGCGCTTACCTATACTGGACACTCTTCTAGAGGCTGGGATTTCAGAGAAACTGACGCAAAGGGTGTCAAAATCGGGTTTGGCACAGGGTCCTAAGAAAACATCTAGAGTGATATATGGCCCAGGATGTAGTTGTTGTCTACACATAAGAATTTTGTGGAGGAGGCGACACCAGAGCTAACCCTTAAGGATGTGTGGTGTGACCAAGTGAAAGAGAAGTTCTTGGCAGAAAGAACACTGTACAAAGATTCTAAGGGAGAGAGCACGGTGCTTTGAGGGACTGGGAGGAGTTTAATATGGCAGGAGGTTGGAGCTGGAGAGGTGTTCAAGGACCAGAGCATACGTGTGCCAGGCTAAGAGCTTTTCTTGAAGGTGGTGAGGAAATATTGATTGATCTTAGGGATGATTAGATTTGCAAAATCAGGTGGTTTTTATTTTCTCTTCCTGAGGAAAGCTCTCAGGTAGTAGAAGAATGCAAATTCCCCATTATAAGTTACTATTTAAATTAGATGGCAAGGTTAAGATTTTGCTGAAAACTCTGGTGGGAAAAGAAGATTGTTAGTTTTATTGAGTGGTTGAGGTGACAGATAATACCCTAGCTTCCAGGGCAGAGTGAGGTAGTGAGGCCTTGATATTACTGAGGCTGTACCGATTGGCATCAAGGGGAACAAAGCAGTGGATATAGAGAAGGTATTTGTGAATCGTTATTTTGCTGACTAATAAAATTGGGGCAGTGATTAAATCACAGGGCGAAATAGGCTTTTTATGCCTTTTTATGCCTTTCTACCTTGAAATTGAAAGTTGCCTTGTCCCTATGCTGAAAAAATACTGGTATTTTTGACTGTCTTAGTTAATGGACTGAATTAGTGGTTGTTTGCACTACTCATCCGGGCATAAAAATGGAGGATTACATAAAACACAAAACAGATCCCAAAAGACCAATTTATTATCTACACAGAGACATGATTAAAGACATGCGATACACAGTATTATCACTATCGGCGAGTAGTTACCACGGGAAGGCAGTCTGCAGGCATGAGCGCCCGCCCGCCTTCTCTACCCCATCCTCTCTTCCCGCACTCTCAAGTAGAGTTGTATCTAGATAAGGTGCAGAAGGAGTCAGTCTCTGTGTCAGAACCAAAGATGGGCCTGTTCTATATAATGTCTGTATGTCTGCTAGGTGACACACACCCCGAAATTGCCACATTGCTGATGGCACCCAATAAAAGCAAGGCCCAGTACAAAGCGGTCCAGGCACAGCACTTCTTGGTCGGCTGGTCACCCATTCTTAAAAAGGTGTGTCAGAACCGAGGAGGGTAAAAAGACCACGAAAGGTGACAAAATTGAAGCACTTGGTGCTGCCAGTGCAGGAGCTGTTACATGAACGGCAGACCCAGGGCCCTTCCGTTCTTCAGTGAGCAGTTGCCAAACCGTTGCTGGGGGATAGCGAACGGCAGCTTTCCCTCTTCCTTTCTGGAAGCAAATCCTTGCGAAAGTTTCATGATGGGTCTTTCAAGGGCTACTGCACCGTAGCTTTCTTCTTCACGAGGCAGAATCCTTGGGAAAACGGGCCACAACAATGCGGCTCAGTTCCCTACATGAGGTGAATTTAAGCTCTCACATGAGAACGAGCCACGTCAAGTCTGCATGTTGAGCCGTGGGGGATTTATGGAAGAGCTTTATGTTAAAGGTTGTGGAATGTAAGCGTTAGAAAGGCTCAGGCCGATAGTTTCTTTCAAAGAGAGTGCTTAATAATTTTCAATATTACCTTCTCACACTTATGTCTAATCAGTTAAACCATATTATCCACCCTCTTAGCTTTCTCATAGAAGATTATCTGACATTTAGCATTCACCAGTTTTTCTGAAAAGGTTAATAGTTCACCCGCTGCAGTTGGAACTAAGCAGAATTGATCATTCCTAAAACTCTTAGTTGAAATGTGAGGGCTTTGTGTTGACAGCCTAGGGGTTGTAATGAGTCTCTAGTACATTCTTAAGGCTTGTTTCTTTTGCCCTGTGAATGGAGAGAGTAAAATTATAGTCTCTAGGTGTTTTCCACGGTTCTTTCACATGCAGGCTTTCCGACACCAATTAAAGAGATTATGTCATCAAGTGAAAGGAAAGCTATAACTTGTATGTTAATGCTATGATTACTTGAGACAGGGTCACAGGACCCAATAGCATAGGAGCTGACCTTCGAAAAATTAACTTTGAGCTCAATTCCTAATTAACCTTTTTTAATACAAGAAAGTATAATTTCAGGCCATCGGCCTTCGAAAATACTCACTTTTCTTGTACAATGACTGTTACGAAAATCAATTAGTAATTGTCAAAAGATTTTTCCCTTAATGATGTTATCTTTGAGGATGATTTTTAAATTTCTTCTTAAAATAGTCTGTTTTCAGTGAATAAAACTTCAGGGACACACTTAAACCCCACAAAAAAATCAGTGTTAAAATAAGTTCATGTCAGTGCACAAAAATGTCAAATAAGTATCATACTTTGCCACTGCTTTCTCAACAGTGTGAGATTACCAATCACGTGGACATATGGAAATAGATGTAAATTTTAAAAGTTATGCTGAAGTCCAAAACGTTCATTGCTTTGAATTAATGTTCTAACTCTTAAAACTTTGCTCTGCTATACGATGTATATTCTTTTCCAGAAATTGCTCTCTGATAAAAGTACATCAATTATATTACTCTTATTTAGTCAGGCCTGAAGTTAATAGCTGACAGATTTCACATTTCTTATAATCTCTGGTACCCTCCGTCTGAACAAAAAAGAGAAAGTTACCTTTAACGTAGTGGGGCATAATGGTGGAAGGGTTTGGTCCTGATACTCATGATTTGCCTCTGGAGATGATACGAATTCTCTGAATAGATGATTTTCACATTTTTAGTAAGTACCCTCTTATGACCTCCATGTTAAAGCAGCATTTATCCAATTTAAAATCAAAATGAGCATTTTTGTGCCATAAGTTTAGAAAATGCTTTAAACAGGACTTGAAAATGTGTTCTACTGGTTCATTCCTTTGCTTCAAATCAAGATTGTATATAACACAGACCAAAATTTTGTTTAATTAACACATTATTGGGAAACTATCCTAGCAACATCTGTATTTTTCTATTTTACATTTTCTATAGTTTTGCTATGGCAGCACCTTTTATTCTGTTAGGAGTAGACAATGCTACAGTAGACAATCCTGCAGGATTTTCATGGAAAGAATTAATAATTATTATCTTTCTTGTTAAAACACCCCAATATTTGGGCTTGAAGTGGTATTGTGGTAAAAATAGAGCAACAGACTTTTATAAAGGGCCCCCCAAATGCCTGAAATATACTGGCAAATATGAATTTCTCACATACTCTTTGCCTCACGAACAATGTACAGAGGAATACACTGCTGTTTTGTTTATCGGTTGTATTTCTCTTGGAGCATTCATACATACCAGGAATGAAAAGAAGAGCAAGGACCATTAATGAGACACAATTAATGTCTTGCATAGGTTTCACTCGAATCAGAAAAATGACACCAAAAACATGGTAGTGAGCACAATAGAAAACAGTTGGAGCACAGCTGGAAAGTTGCCTTGATATCTAAGTATGCAATTGGCATTGATCCTTAGGCTTTTAGGATGAAACAGGGGAAAAAAGTCTTTCAGCTCTCAACCCAATCTATAAAATAAAGAAACATGTAATGTTGGAAAAGCAAACAAAAAGTGTATATTTTAAAAACAAGTATTGTGTGGACTTTGTGTTGTTCCAATATAACAACCCTGGAGAGGACAGTTCAGGGTCTTTGCAAAATGTGTGTGTGTGTGTGTGTGTGTGTGTGTGTGTGTGTGTGTGTGTACGCACTTGTCAATGGGGAATTGGGCACAGAAGGAGTTTAACATGGTTATGAAATGGAATTTTCAATTTCAGGGAAAGGCAAAATGACTTCTAAAACCACTGTTAACACTTGTTCCATTCTTGGCGGATTCTTTTGTACTGTTTATTCCCCTGATTCATTTAAAAAGGGAAGTGTTATGACAGGAATCGAGATATGCTAAATAAGCCCCATTCTTCAATTGCTGACTAGAGTTACTTAGAGAGGGAGCAAGTTGACAGTGAATGCTCACTATTAAAATTTACCCTTATTTGGTCAGTTGAAATACATATCAACTCACAAAAAGTAGTACATAATTCTAGAAGGGTCAGTTATTAATACACTTCATTAAATACTAGCAACTAAATGTGTTAAACTATTTATAATATAAATGAAATCGTCATTCGATTTGAATCCTCAGCTCGAATTATCTCTTTGGTACATAAAGGAGATAAAATCCCTGAGTTCTTTTCCCAGCTCTCATGAAATGCTTTTGAACTGGGAAGAAGGCACTGCTTTCAAGTTCCCAAAGAGAAAGCTTTGTCTGACATATCCAGAAACAACTACCACCATATGTAACTATGAATGCTCTCCACCAGCTGTGAAACACCACTCCACACAAACATATATATACATTTCTACCTTTTTCCATAAGCTTTTCTACTTTCTTGATTCCTGTAACAGCTGCTCACTTATTCACTAACATATCTTTTAAAGTCTCGCTGAATTATTCTCCATCTTATTTCATTCACAAACATTTGATGAACATCTCCTATTTCAGCCCCTCTTCAATCTGTTAGCTCTATGCCTTTGAGTCAAGCTCTTAACCATTCTGGGCCAGAATCTTTTCATCCTTAAAACAAAATCTCTCAAGCCCCCAGTGATTCCACATGAACTCCCTTGTAACTCTGTGTGTCCTTTTGAAATCTGTTTCTGAAAAAAGACAAAGCGTATATATTAATCAATATACATTGATTAATCAATAATAACACATATTAATAAATTCACTTACGAATGCCTATGTTCATATGGCAAATTTCATATCAAAAGTTAAACTGGAGATAAAATATCTTTAAGTTCCTAAGTTATAAGTGACAGGAAGTAGGTGGTGTCATTTAGGTCCAATCACTTATAACCTACTTCCTTGCATTTAGTTAAAATAAATTGAGGCATCAAAACTCCAAGTACAGGATTTTATACTTATATAATTGTATGTGAATGTGTACACACGGATGCAAAGGCAAATGCATGTATGTGTGGAAATGGGACTGTGTATAATACTTACAGAAGATTGTGTGTTTTAAGTTCAAGTGGATGAAAATGTTTTGCATGGAAACCCCTTTCAATCTTTTCTGGTGTTTGCCAAGAATGTGTGAAAGCAGTTGAAGAAAGTACTTGACAAAAAGAGTTTAGGGACCGCAAACCCTTCAAATCATAACACTGTGAAGGACAGGGAGGCTCTGGTAAGGAGGGAGGCTTCTTCAGTTCACCTCCCTGTGGAGCAGCTCAGGATGCAGCCAGGAGCGTAATGTAATTCCAGCAGTTCCTGTCAGGCGGGCCCCCCAGAGCGCCAGGCTAGGAGGAGTCGGGCAATCGTGCCAAACAGTGAACAACACTTAATAAAGACATTCCTGGACCTAGACAAAGCTGTACTGTTTGGTGGATTTATGTCACACCTAGCTAATCATTACAAAGATTTCCTTACAAAGAAAACGAACGCAAACGAGTAATAAGTCAGCATTTCTCTCTGACTCAGGAGCACAGTGAGAGGAAAAGAGAAAATTAGAATTTTAAAGAACAGGTTTGCCATTGTGTCCCAATGCTGAGAAAAGAAAAAGCCAGGATGAGTTAGTTACGCGCAGCATTTAGCTTGACAGTGGACTTATTATTTATATTAAATATCGTTGCTGCTATTTTAATTAAATATTGATTACTGAATTTATTTGGGCTGATATTGAATTTTTCAGCTGTTACTTTTCAAATATTTAAACATCACTGGAATAGATTTGGGAACAGGGTTTACTCCGCCACCTGCTGGTCATTTAGAAACTGCTGCTCTCAGGAACTCGCTACAGCAACGGCGAGCCTCAGCCCGGGGTTTGTGAAAATGCTATGCTGTTAGAGAGAGGAATTCACCTGGCCTGGGTGGTGGTGGAAATAACACTGGATCTGGCATCAGAAAGCCTGAGGCAGAAGGGACATTGGGTGTGGGGGTGCAGGAGTCCCAGTTTTACCAGCGTGGCTCTCCCCTTTCCGAGATGGCTCTACCCAACACCTTAATTTCCTCCTCCCGTCGTGTTATGAGACCTGCCTTACATACTTCAAATGGGAAAATGCTTTTTAAAACTGTAGGGCATTATATAAACAAATATATTGGTCAGAATTAGGGGTTGAATAACAGTATGTTGTAGTTCTTTGGCTCCCTGCAATCTATATTTCATGTGGGCATTGTCACAAAGCTTTTAAAAATCCAAATTTTAACTGGAGTCACGTTTAATCATCCTGAGAAAAATGGGAAAGATAAATGCATATGCATATTTGTACAGTGAACCAGTTTCCAACATAGCAGGTCCCCGACCTGTATCATTCTTCCATCTTCCAAAAACACCTATTCCAATTAAAATGCTGAAAGTTTCCAAAATTTGTGCTTTGAGCAGAGAAAGTGCTAGTAATCATAAAAACAAAATTACCTGCACAACCTTTTCTAGTTATTCTGAATAGTATTCAAAGGTAGCCTTAATGGAACTCAGGGAAATAAAACTGAGATACACAAAAAGGCCAAAATTGAATTGATTCAAATTGCCACGTTGAACTTTCTTTCATTTTTTTTCCCTAACAATTTCTTGATTTCCTAGCTATGGACTATGCCGTTTTTTAAAAGCCCCAATAAAATTTCCACAATTTATCCTTGTGAGAGACTCTGTTGTTGAGATTTAATATAAATTTGCAGATATTCACAAAAGGAAGGTCAGACAAAATCACATTCCCGCAAATTGCTTTATTTCTTCACATAAATATCCCTTAAAATAGGCTTTTTTCATGCTCCTGAACAGCACTGCAATCACTCTCACAAAACAAACATAGAATTCTGAACCTAAGCAAGACACTTAGTCTGCTCCAGGGAGACAATGTCTTCCTTGTCACTTGATTTTGTCTTTTTTTGGGGGGGGGGGATGGAAAGTTTTTTTCCCCCCTCCTGTTCGCAGACCACCCATGAACCTTTTTAGTTTTCTCTTTTAATCTGAGGAAGGGGAGGAAAGGAGACTTGTTGCCCTTAGCAGTTCTTGGGCTTTTCTCCCAATAGGGTAAGTTAATTATTTTAACCTACTGATGAGGGGGTGGCCATGGCTCTCCATGTGGGAGGGAAGAGGAAACAGGTGTTTCAAACACCTGCATTTCTAGGCTTAATTGCTCTGAATCTTGCAGGCTCTCAACTGCTTTCTCCTTTCTTTACAGAGGCTCAGGGGGAGGGGTTCATTTGTCAAGTTCTTAACTAATTGTAGCATTAATATGCAACCAATTTCGGCTGAACAAATTATTTTCCTTAAAATGAGCTCCAGGTAAATTTAATTAGGAAGAAGGTGATTGACAGGTATTACTCCGAATGCAAGGATTAAAAATCCTACTGTTGTTAAAAGAAAAAGGCAGAGTCAAGAATCAGCCATATTCTGGTGGCTTTCTTCTCACAGCAAGAGTTCAGGTAAAAAAGCCCGATCAGGTAACTTTGTTTTTTCACTAGAGCACATGGAAAACTCTGCTTTTAAAAGATAACCTGTGTGCCAAAAGAACTGTTTAAAGTATTTTACATCCGGCTTAAATGTTTTCATCAATTTAGCTTATAATAATTGAGTGATTCTCACATGCCACACACTCTTGTATAATGCATTGTCTCATTTAGTCGTCACACCAGCCCTATGAGATAGTTCCTATCATTCACCTTATTTTACAGGTGCAGAAACGGAGACAAACAGATTAATTAATTTATCCAAGGCCAGACAGTAAGTGGTTGAGTAGAGATCCCGACTCGAGCAGCCAGGCACAGGGTCTATGACTCCCATTCGTATTGCTCATTTGCTAGTGGTCTGTAGCTCTTTAAATTGTCCACATGTACGTGTCCTCCAGAAACTTTTCTTCTTGACTCCTGAGGGTGGTAGAGGCAAGAAAGGGATTAAAATTTTGCAGCTGTGCACAAAGCTATGAGAGTTCTGTTTCGGAGCCTTGAATCACGAGAACAGCCCTTGGTCACACACAGTATTATTTAATAAATAAAACAGCAAGATTCTAGAAAAAGGCCAGGACTCCAAGATGTACCAGGCCTGAAGTCAGGAAATCATGGAGAACTGATTATTTTGGAACTAATCCCCTGCTCAATAAGTAATCTGTGGTCCAGAGAAATTAAGAGATTTGGTCAAGCCTTCACAGTGGGGCCAGAGTCAGGCGCAGGAGCATAAACCCAGAAGCATTGCTTCAAAGCCAGTGCCTTTTTATTCCTAGTAACCAGTTTTTCCTCTAGGTGAGGATAAATAGACCAATCAATTAGACCAACAACTTAGAGACCTTGCCATGTGACTTACTTCTTGTGTATTGGTGAAAAGGGTACTGAAATGGAAATACAATTTATTACTGACTTAATGGTTCTCATCAGAGAGCAGCTGACCCATGCTCACTTTATACAGGAAATCAGGTGTCAACACCGGCTGATTCTGGCAAGTAAATATTCTAGCCTCAGACAAGGGAGCCTTAGTTCTTGTTTCCGATTTCCTTACTGCAGCTCATTTTCACATATGCCTTTTCAGGGTGTGGAGGTGTGGAAATAGGAAAGGAGGGATCCCCACTGAGAACTGCCTGGAACTTCCCTCTGCTTCCTGATGGATCGCAGACACAGCCTTTCTTTAGGCCTGGCCCTACCTCCATTTCCCTTCTTGCAGCCTGTCCCAGCCTCCTTTAAGTCATCTGAGAATGAGGTCAATGAGACATGTTAGAATTATGGAAAGGAAGGGGTGAACAATTGCATTATGAGTAATGAGTAAGATTCCACTGGGACACACTAGGTCTTAATGTAGGAGGTTACAATAGAGATTGAATGGGAAATTTCAGAGAAAGCTCTAAGTTGCGAGGAAAGGAAACGTACGTGATTCGGAGAGCAGGTGTGTAGAAGGTTGGCGCGTCAGATGGAACGGAGCACAGAAAGAGTTCATCCTAAAAGCTCCTGGGTTAGTCCTGGAAGTTCCATCCAGGTACTCAGAGTTTCTCACACACACAGCCTTATCACAATTCGGGCATACCTTGTTTTATTGCGCTTTGCTTTATTGTGCCTCACAGCTGTGCATTTTTCCAAATTGAAGGCAAGTCCCTCCACCAGCAAAGAGAGAACGTTTCACTTTATTGCAATTCTTGCTTTATTGCGGCAGTCGAAACCGAGCCTGAAATAAATATTTGCGAGGTATGCCTGTACAGAGTTGCTACCTAATTAACTTTTCCCACACTTGTATTATAGTACTGAGTTTTGGAAAGCAGTGCTTCTCAAATTCAGGCGTGCATACAAGCCACCTGGAGATCTTGTTAAGGAGTCCTACTTAGGACGTTCAGGAGGGCCTGAGAGTCTGCGTTTCTTAGGTGATCTTGATGCTGCTGGTCTATTGATCCTATTTTGAGTAGCAAGGTGATAGGGTAAATGCAGCTGGTTTAAGACAGCAATCCTGTCCCACTTTTAATGAATAAATATAGTCTCAGGGAAGGTATTTTTTAAAAATAGTAGTTATACTTTTGTGTACCAATGCATTCTGCTATCACTGTGTGGTTTGGCTTATGTTTTTCAGATATTTGAACTACTTAAGAATTTGAACTGCAAAGTTGATAAGTCTAACTTACATGTTTAGGAAGTTCTTGTTGGTTTTGTTGTATAAGTCTACATTTTAGATGTTTGAAGTGTTTGAGAGAATCAGATATGTTGAATGTATAATTATGGTTCAAAATGTCAAAGGGAATTTGAATAACTATGTAAATGGTATAGAAATTGAGGAAAATTTAATATTTTAAATTTAAATTAATTAAATATTAATCAAAGAAAAAGACAAAGAAGAAACATACTTAAATAATTCATAGATCAAACAAAAAACTGTAATGAAAATGAGGAAATATTAAGAATTGTATGACAACAAAATACTACACATCATAACTCGTGAGCTAAAGCTAAATTGATATTATAAAAAATTCATAGTTTTTAAGATTTATGTGAGGAAGGAGGAAAGGCTGAATATGAGAAGTTAGAAAAAGAACAATAGGATAAATTGGGCATGAAGAAATAATAAGCATAAGAATGTAAATTAGTGAAATAGAAACTAAAGAGAATCGACAAAGTCCCAGATTGGCTATTTGAAAAGATATGAATTACCAATTCCATAAAGATTGATCAAGTGAAAAACAGAGGACACAGACATATAAGCAAAATCAGGAATGAAAAGGAAAGACAACTACAGCTGCTGTAGAAGTTTTTAAAAAAAGTTATGAGGATACTATAAACTGTTACACATTTGAAAATGTACAAGAAGTGGACAAATTCTAAAAAATATGTATAAATCATAAACTGACAAGAAAAAAAACATAAATGGTTCTATAAACATTTTAAAAAATTAAATTTAGTAGTTAAAAAATTCCAGAGAGGCTAAATGCCAGATTCTTTCATTTTTTAACAGTTTTCCAAACAGGAAAGGTGTATAGAAAAAAAGAGAATGCTCCTGACACACATCTAAATGGAAATTCCAGGTGGATTAGAGGCTTAAATGTAAAAGGTAAAACTATAAAGCTTTTAGAAGATGAGTATCTTTACAGCTTGATGATGAGAAGCTGTTTTGTAAACAAGATACTAAAAGCATAAACTGGGGGGAAATGATAGACAATAAAAAAATCAGATTACCATATTGAGGAAATTTGAGATAACATTTTATATTCCCTAAGTTGGCAAAAATTTAAAAGTATGACCAAATCAAGTGTTGGCAAGAATGTGGAGGAACAGAAACTCTTATACACAGCTAACGGAAGTATAGATTGTTATAACCACATGGGAAAACGATTTGGCTTGCCTAAAAAAATCTGAAGATATTCATGCCATATGACCCAGTCATTAGATATAAGCACAGGGGAAAATGACACATATGTACCAGGAATCATGTACAAGAATTTTCATATAACAGCAAAACTCATAATAGTGAAAAACCTGGAAATTGCCCTAATTATTCATCTGTGTTAGAAGAGATAAATAAATTATGATTAGTCATACAATTGAGTTTTATACAATATTGAAAAATGAATGAACTAAAACTACACTACGACATAGATGAGTAAGTATCAGGAACACAGAAGAATATAAAGCATCAAGAAGCTTTATACACATTCATCTGCCTGGCACTCAAATCATTCCATATATCCATAAAGCCCATTTACCTGTCCAATCTCATATCCTTCTCCAAAGCACATTAAGCTGTAGAATCTTCTAGGCACTGCTTTTTTTTTTTTTTCATAGTTCTTCACGCATGCCACTATCCTTTCGCCTGCCTTGACTTCACTTAGATCATCTCCACCCTGGTGCTCCACCCTACAGGAAGCCATTTGTCACTGCTCAGCGTCTCTCCTCTGAACTTCCACTGAGTTTACTGTCAGGACCATGACGTTTGGGTCAGGACCGTGACATTTGGGGATGACTTGTGCTCCAGGTCTCTAATGAGCTCCTGTCATGCGAGCGAGCCTGTGGAGGTGGCAAGGAGTAGATGAGCATAAAATTTCTCACTCTCCAGTTTTTAAAGAGAGATCTATCAAAACCAGATGTGACATTAGGCAAAGCTTTCCAGCTGAGGCTGCTCTCAAGAAAGGTGTAAAGTGCCAGGTGGTGAAGTCTGGGCATGAATTCACAGACCTGACTTCTAGTTCTGGCTCCATCCCACATACCAGCTGTGTGACCTTTCTCCGCTTTAGATTCCTACCTGTAAAAGGCAGAGTGGTATTACTCACTTCTTGGGTTGTGATGGGGATTACACCAGATGATGTGCTGTGAGGTGCTATGTGTCTAGCACATGGTAAGCGCAGGGAGAGCAGTGGCTATTAGCAATGACGATGGCTAGGATTTCAACAGGCAGAGATGATGTAGGCCGAAGAGTGTCTCTCACGAATAGTCCGGTTTGCTGGAGCACAGAGTTGAAGCAATGGAAGTGGCTCAGATTGGTAGTAGACAAAGAGGCTGCATGTGCGAAGTGTGTGCTTAGTCCTGTGGGAAAGAGTATTGGGTAAGGACCATGCTTGCCTCTGAGAAAGCCCTGTGGGGAGGAGGAGAAGCAGGGAAACATTAAAACAATTGCAAAACTGCACTGTTTGGGCTGTAGTACAACAATAATAATGCTATTAATAGTTGAAAATTATAAATAGTTTTATTTTGCTTCTATGGAAAAAAAAAGAATAAATAAAAACACATAGACTTATAATCTTTGTTTAAATTATAATTCCATTAGTAGTCAAAATTTTAATAGTGTTGAGAACAATTTTTATTGCTAAAACTCTACAGTACACATATGAGAGAATTTTATCATCTAGGAAGTTGTGAGAGTGACTCAGTGCTATAGTGACGAGCCTGGTTTGCCTTCACTGACTCTGGTCTCTATTCTGGGAGGTAGGCAAGGGTTTGGGGGATGTTGACAACAAGGACTGAGATGCTGCTTTGATGTTTTCTTGCCTTTATTTTTTAAATTATCATGGTAAATAGTTATCATGTGACGAATCACAGTTATCATCCAGCAAAAACAGACCAGTTGACTTAAAGGGTAAGCTAAATGCTTCATAGTCTTTGCAATATCTTTGAAAACTCTAACACTAACTCAATCCAATTTTGTGTCCACACTAGAGTAGGAAATCCCTGAAAGATCCTCTTAGCTTTATCAAAGAAGTAGAAACAGGATCTTCTTCCATCACATGAACTGGACTCTGAGCCTTTGAGTCTCATTGTGACCTTGCCAAAAATAAAGATAAAATAATTATGAAGAAATATCATGAAATGTGTTCTCTTTATGATTTTTCTGGCAAGTGACATGGAGTCCCCTAGAGTTTAGACCCGATGGGTGGTAGATTTTTTATGCCCTGAAGATAGAATGAAGATGGAGGATATTTCTCTTTTGTAACTAAGGAATAAAAAGCCTTTCCTCCTTTTCTCTAAATACCTGACTTTTCCTCCCAGCAAGTCTCAAGATTATGGTTAACTCTCACTCACTGAATTTACAAGTCAATAAACTTAGAAAACGGATTGAATTATTCATTGTGACATAACCCATTTATAAATTAATCATAAAAGAGTAAACCTTTCCATAAGAAGGCCAATGTTTTTCTTGCGTTGTTTCTATAGACTACTTTTTAAAAAGCTGCCTATTTTACTCAATTATAAATTTATTCTGAAAAGCTGAAAGACTGAATTTTGCTAAGTACAGATCTTGCTTATTTTCATTTCCTGGGTATTACCCAGAGAATGTGCAAAGGAATATTTGTAACACATCAGTAAATGCTAGAAAACATGCCAGGAAGTCTGTAATTATATTAGGTAGATGGCTTTACTGACAAAGAAAAATACCCCTCCCTAAAAACGAGTTTCAAAGACTTCTTACTTTTACATTGCACTGTGGTGCTACAAAAAAAATAAAAAAATAAAATAATAAATAATAATAATATTCATGGTTTCCTTTTTTAAAAGAAATAATGTATAGATATTTCAAGTTTCATCATCAACTGCCACAGCTTATGAGATAGTTCAAAATGCTATGCAATTATGTGTCTTCCACACAATGCTCCCGTGAAATGGAAATAATGGGACCTGATCATATTTCCTACTGAGGGAGGCTCTCCAGTGCCCAGACAGCAACTGTCACATGTGTTTGGAAGTGCGGGCCTAAAAGAACCATAGACAAAATGAGGACAGAAAACAGGCTGCACTGTGAGAAGGCCCTACTACTAGTAGTTGCTCTAACTTAAAAAGGCACACACGCATTATGCGAATATGAAAGTGCTATGAACCATGTGCAGTCACTGAAGAAGAAACATTTACTGAGAGCATGCTGTGTGCCTGGCAATGTTCCGGGTGCTTTATGTATAAGGACTTCTCTCATTTAACAGTAACAATTGGATGATTAATTATCATCTCCATTTTACAAATGAGGAAACTGAGGCATGTGCAAGAGAATTGTCCAAGGTCATAAGGTGAGTAAGAGTCTCACACAGAGGCTTCAGCCCAGGTTTGCTTTTCTGAGACACAGAATCAACTATTATGCAGCCCCATGTCCCAGAAATCTCAGGTGCACTGACTTCTGTTATTGCCAGATGCTGGCCTGAGTGGACCAATTGCCCAGACTAGCAATTGATGTCAGCACTGGCAGATCGGGAAGATCTCATTCCATCCTGTTACTCTCTCTAGAGACATGAGACACAGAAAGGTGAAGCGATGGAGCTGGAATCCCATCTCCTGTTCCTTCCCACCCCAGTCTTTGCTCTGTATAGTACTTCTCTTTGCTTTCTACAAATGTGCTGATTTTGTCGGCAGCTTTTCTAACAGCTTTACTGTTGGCAAAGCTATCAGGAGGGGAAGCTTTACTATTAAACTGCAAACTAATGGCTCCCTAAGTTCAAGTTCCCCTGTGTCAAGCATTTGTTGTCACAGGCAGGATCATCACACCGTGACTAAGTGGCTGACAGACTTTCGGTTCTGGAGAACGAGATGGCGTCATCGGCCACTGTCCCTGTCACTGACAGTATTGGATGGATACAAGAGGAGTTGAATCCTTTGATAAGATGGTCTAATAACAGTTAGGATTGACTGTGCCGCACCTGGTCACTGTGCTCACCTGAACATAACTTAGACCAAAAGAAAATACCCTGCCCGCATGGCTAGTTCTCTCTCCCTCTTCACTTTATGACAAGGAAGGTTTCTGAAGAGCAGAACTAAGCCACACCCACCCTCCATCCCAGCATCCAGGCAACAAATGCTGTGGCCTCTCTGAACATCAGGCAAATGCTGGTCTTTTTGTAGTTATAATCCCCATCCTCACAAGATAAATCTTCCAGGACTAGGGAGACAATCAAACAGGCAAGTACAATAAAGTGTAATAATGAGAAGGGAAATTTAGGGAGTTTGTGTGAGAACAGAGGAGGGGTGTCCAATTCAGGGTTGATGAAGTCTTCTCAGAGGAAAGACCTGAGACCTGAAAAAAGGTTAGAAATTACTCAGAGTGAAAGGCCTGAGGAAGGAGAGAACAAAAGGTAAGACAGGTAGAGAGAAGACCATGGCAAAGGCTCAGAGGTGAAGGATGGAACATTCAAAGGACTGAGAGGGTCCCCAGAGCTATTTGTAGTCGCTGATTTACATAAGGGCTGACGAAGCTCCTGTAAAAAGGATTTTATCCTTGTCCAACTGGGGTTTGGAGATATATAGCTACAATCAGAACAACTTGCAAGAAATGCTTGCAGGAAACATGGTAGGCGTCAGCTCTGTTTACATCACGTGTTGTGAGATGTGAGGTTGTGCGTGTGCACAGGATAGGCTGTTACACGTTAGGGCTCAAACGGCCTTGCCGTGGAACACCTTCCCCTCTACTCTTGAGCTGAGTGCAACTCAGGCGCATTCTTCTCACTTTATCTGAGTGGTAACTTGGATCTCTGGCCCCCACGTTCCAGTTCTGTCAGCCTCAGGGTGGCCACGGCCCTGTGTCGTGTGCATGGAGCTGGGAGGGTTTTCTGCTCTGTCCACATCCAGGCAGTGGTGATTGCAGTGACAGGAATGAGAGGGGACACTCAGGCCGCACCTCTGTGGAACTGTGGAGGCTACAGGCAGAAGAGTCCTGGCTCAGGTGGCAAGAAAGAGGCTATAACTCAGTATGTAGTATTTGGGAGCGCAAGCAATCTTGCTGTGAGACCCAAGTGGACAAGAGTGAAAACAGATTCTCCTCCCGTCATGACAACAGTGGTGCCCGCTGGTACTGGGGCACAACGCCTTTTCAGCCCTACTGGTAGAGGCAGTGCCAGCCTAAATGGGAACCTCTGTGGGTGTGAGGTTGGAGCTGAGATTGAGGAGTTGTGATTTGGCCACCAGCAGCAGCAAGGGACAACTGAGACTGATTTGTGGACACCTGTTAAGGACCTTGGGGGTTCCCAGAAGTGCTTCAGGAAGAGCGGACTATGTAAAAGGTCTTCGATGGCCAAGTAGGGATAAAGGGACTCGAGGCCACTAATAGGGGTACGAATGTGTTTACATTCCTTCGCCGGCTGGGGAAGGCTGAGAGGTGTGGGTTATAGCCAGAAAATCTCACTAGCACGGCTAAACATGATAAACTCTTGGGGGACAGAGGTGGTGTGTGGTTGAGTCCTTTGTAGTACTTACTACTTGACTTCCACAAAAATAAAATCTTATACATATTTGACAAATATTTCATGACTGACTGCGTGTCTTTCTATTTTAGCTTTCCGAAAGGCAAAGCTCCAATCGTGAAGGCGTGAGAATGATGACGCAGAATGAGGCGTGTTTATTCCTAGACAGGTGCTTGCAGAGAAATGGGGTGAAACTCCCCTTCCTGGGGCATTAATTTCTCTAAAGATTTCTGGGACAAAAACTAAACATTTGAACTGGTAAGTAATTTAAAACATTTCATATTAGAACAGGCACAGCTATATTAAGGAATAACATATAAAAAAGCACAATGAATCTTTCATATTACATAAGTAATATGTGCAACTGAATATAAAACGAAGATAAAGCAAGCAACTTCAGAGAAATAGCAGGCTTGCGCGAGGACACTTAGACCCCAGCTCATCTCCACCCTCTTGGGGTCTGCGTCTTCACCGCCTTTGGCCAATGAAGATACGTGAGTATAGAAGTCTGAAAAGCACTGGTGGGAGGTGTGTATGTTGTCCAAGGAGTGTTATAAGATAAAAGTTCTAACTTTCTACTTAATAATAATAATCCACTTTCTACTTGTTGATAACAATAGCAGCAACAAGACAACAGCTAGTGTACATCAAATGCTTACTAAGTGGCAAGTACTTTTAATGCTTACCCCCTGCCACACATACACATACAGCTTTTGAGGTCTATACTATTAACATGCCAATTCCCCAGTGAGGAACTGAGGCACAGACAGCTGAAGTTACACAGGGTCCATGGGATGGAGCTGGCTTTCAAATCTCAGCAGTCTGGCTTCAGAATTCACATGGAGAATAGGATCTCAAGAGGCAGACGAGCTATGCTGCCCCTTGCTGGGAAAACAGTCTGTTGGTCCCAATCCAGAGCAACTCGCTTTGGGTCGCACCCGTGGCCCATGGAGCAGCTTGGCAAGAAAATCCAGCTCCAAGTACATGCTTTATAGTGGTGATGTCCAGGGATCCTATTTGTATTTTCTTGAGGAAAGTGTGAGGTCAATCAGAAAGAGGGTAACATGGGCAGAGGCAATAAGGAAACAGTTTGATGAGAAGCAAAGCAGGAAAAAAAAAAAAAGGCAAGAGATGATGCGGTCAGAAGAGAATGAGTCCTTAGCACCCCCTGGGCACCTGAGAGGACATGGTGGCCTTAGAGCTGTCCTTGAGAGCTCACACCAGCTGTTGCATCTAAAACAGCGAGGAACAGTGCTGCTTCTTCGTGAGGTCTGGCTGATCAACGCCTGAGACGTTTTCTGTCTCCTCACCTCCACCGTCTTGCAATGCCTAAAATTTAAAAATGCAATCATCTCCCAGCATCTGAAGTGGTCTAATGCTCTATTTCTTCTTTTTGGCCTAAAAACCTAACACAATACCAATTCAGTGTAGGTTTTTGGGCAAATCCCTTCTTTCTGGGTCACAGAGGTGTTTGTTTTGTTTTAATAAGGCAATTATTCTCAAGCAAGGATGAGACTGCCCCACTGAGGGCACTTGGGATGTGTGTGGCAGGGGAGGGATGGGAGGGGATTGTCACAAAGACTTAGAGGGGGGTGCTCCTGACATTTAGCATCCAGAAGCCAGAGATGCTAAACATCCCTCAGAAGCCATTAGTACTCCTGCTCAGAAACACTGGATGATTCAATGTCTATGTGGTTGTTTCTTCTTATAATAATATAAATAAATCCATTTTAAGTTTTGAAGTTCTGTTAAACGGGCTTCTAAGAGTCGAATGTTAAAATGTTAAACAGAAGCAAAAAAAAAAAATAGCTCTTCAAACAGGCTTTCAAAAACTGGGTGATTTTCTAAAGGAAACAGCTTTGCTGTGAGTGGAGGATTTCTGGCGTGTTTCTAATGCCTGCGAGCTCTAAAGATCTAAAGCTATGATCACGTTAAACACAGATGCCCTGTGAGCCGGAAAGCATTATGCTGATAAAATTGTATGACAGAATCTACTTGAGTTGCAGAAAAATAAATAAATATTTTACTTAAGCAATGGATGCCTGGTGTTATCTGTCTGTTAGTGGGGGTTGATGGAGCATTTGGTGAAGGTAGAGTGGAGTGGACTTCATTAAGGGCCCTTTCTGGACAGCCAACTGCAGTTGCCGTTTCTGGTCCTCCCGGATCATACATGCACCTATGGCTTAAATTTTAGGCATTCCTTACTGCCTATGTTATTTTTGTTGTATCTGAGTACCGTGTGCCTTATAATTGACTTGACTTTTTTTTATCAACTCACTTTTTAAAAACTCACTTTTTGCATCCTAACTGATTTCTGTGAAACAATGGTTTGATAAAGCCATTTAGAGTTTTTAAATAGTTTAAATATATGCATAACTATTAAAAAGTTTTAAAGTTCATTTATATATTACCTTAAGTCATCTTAAATGTAACCAAAACCATAACCTATAACATTAACACAAAAGATTTTTTAAAAATCCAGATTCTGTGTAGAAAACAGAGGAATTAAAAGAGAATAAATAAACCCATGTTTGTAAGATGGGTACATATAAGTCTATAATAGAGTTGACTTAAGCATGAGTTTGTGTGTATGACTGTGTGTGTTAATATACAATCAATTACAATCATTGTGACCTTATATACCATTCTAGTATTAACATCCAAATACTCCTTAATAAGTGACTGGTAAAATATTCAGTCAGTGTTACCATAATGAATTACTCTTGCTGTAGTCAAAAGCAAAGAAATTTGACATGTAGGTTAGTCTATTCTAGCTTACCTAGGGTAGATATACAGTTTCTTTTAGACTTTGGAAACCACTGGAACGGACCCTGTGGGAGAGACAAGGGAATGATTATAACGCTTGGCCATGGGCCGGGCGGGGGGGGGGGAAGTGAGTGGGAGTTAAAAAGGGTTAATAGATTATGGTCCCAGTGAATTTGGGTACCAGAGGCCCTGCTGTCTGAGCTAAGAGTTTTCAAAGAGTTCCCAGGAATGAGGACAGAAAGTCCACGTTTCTTAATGCCTCACTGTCAAACTCTTATTCTATCCATAGACCTACATTACTGGGGAGAGGTTTGTATGTGGCCAAAGACCCTGTACCAGATAAATTCATAAGAAGGAATCAGTATTTTCTTCTATTCTTTAAAACATAGTTTCCTCTATCAGCTCTGCCTTTTTTCTTTGAAATTACTGAGTAATCACAATAATACCTTCACCTGTGTGGAGGACCCTCCATGTCAGAATTCTCATTAAGTTAGAAGGAAGGATTCTGTTTACAGGAGAGTATCAGCAGCCCACTGCCAGTGGACACTGTCCATGGATTTTATTGATTTATCTTGCTTCTTGCAAATTCTACACACACAAGGGTTTCTCACCTGTTTTGTTCAGAGTGTGAGCACCTGGGCTTAGCACATACAAAGCTCTCAATAAAAATCTGTCAAATGAATGAACTTTGGCCTTACTTAGTTTCAGTGAAAAGCACTGTAAAGCTGAGAAGAAAATTTAAAAGGCTGGGTCTCTGACATTCGTTGATGGAGGTGTCAAGAAGTCTACAAGGTATGGGGAAGAGGAGACTTTTCCATGGATTGCCACACAAGCCAGAGTAGAAGACATGAAATGCACCCCAGGTCATTCTTACAGCCTGTTTTGAAACGTAGATCCTTAGCCCCAAAATGCTGACACAGTTCCTCTGCTCCCTCTCAGGAACGGTTCGCATTTAGAGATGAGCTTTCTGATATATAGTTTGTGTAGCCTTCGCTCTTCAATGTTCTTTGCAGCTTGAAAATTATGGTAGCCACGGCCCTTCAGCCCTCAGGACTCAAAAGCCCTCCTCCACTCTGCCCATCCCCCAACCCCCACCTTCAGCACCTCCCCCCTCACCCTGCCTGTCTTCCAGGAAGCTTCCCCCACCACTGCCAGTGCTGTCCAGAGTCATTGAATTTTATTTTCAATGAAAGGTTTTAAAAATATATCTCTAAAAGCCACCTAACTTTCTAGCTTTGTAAGACTTTCCTTATCTGAGGACATCTCCCAATCAGAGAAAAAATCATCTAATAGATACAGTATACAGATGATTGATTTGGGGTGTGGATAATAGGCTAAGACCCATTTCACACGAAATTCACCCTCAGACCTGGTTCGGCATCGTCCTTATATGAGAGAGCCGAAACTTCAGCAGCCACACTCGGGCCCTGTTAAGGCTGCAGGAAGGGAGACCGCATCCTAGTCTCAGCCACGCACACCTCCTGGGTTCAGAGCAGCGCGGGCCTGGATCAATGCTTGCCTGCCTCAGTAACAGCTCCCTGGGAGCTTCGTAGGGTCGTGTCCCAGGGCGGGGAGCCTTCCGGAGCGCAGCCCGGGGCTGGGAGCCGGCAGGGGACAGAGAAAAGCCACCGAGGGCCTTGCCTGCCGCGTGCACACCCCGCCGGGGAGCTAGGCCAGCCGCGACCTGCCTGGGCGGCGGGAGCCCGGCTGGGTGCAGAGTCACGAGCACCGCTACGCGGCGAACCCCGCACTCCCAGGGCCTCGCAGGAGGGCAGCCTCCTCCTGGGTCCTCCGAGCCGGGCGCGCAGCTTCGCCGCGTCCGCAGCCCGCCGCCTCCCACGCGCAGCGCCGAGCGCCCAGGGCGGTCCCGGGGATTTGTCAGTGCGCCCCATATAGCCGCAGACAGCTGCCATCTGTTATGTTTAGTAACAACCCCACGCCGCTCCCCCTTCCCCGTGAGTAAGCCTGCCTTGGTCATTAAGCCAGGAAGTTATTTTCTAACGACTCCCAACTCCCTCACGCATGCAGGCTTTGCCCATTAGACAGGGGCTGAGTCCTGAGCATTGAATCCTCCTTTCCCCCTGCCTCCCGGCTCGGTGCAGGAGGCCGGATTCGCTGTTGGCCCGGGCCTGCAGGCAGGTGCCTCAGCAAAAAGGCGGGGAGAGAGTCTCCATGGATTCAGTGAAAGGACAGTCTGTGATGTGCACCATTTTTATGCATCGCATTTCAGTTCTGCAAAGGCGAAGTGTAAATTGGGCTAGAATATGATTGCGAATCAGACCAGACGTCATGATTAATTTATCACCGTGCTCCAGATACATCAGCTAAAATAATATGAATTTAAAGTAACTGTTATTCCTGCATTTTTGTATGCTGGTTAACTCTAAAGAATAGATACTAGACAAATAAAGGAACTAAGATTTCACTCTCTTCTTTTGGCAAAACGTGAATGTAATTAAATATTCTCAACCAGATTTCTTTCACCAATTGAAACTGAGCTTTCCCACTGACTCTTTACATCAGCCTATGTCCCATTGTCACTGACACACCCTGATAAACACTGAAAGTAGCTCTTTCATATCTCAGGCAACATTTGAGATGCCTAAAGTTCTGGTTCCCCGACTGCACGATCATTAGAATTTTCCAGAGCATGGCCATTCAAACTGTGGCCCATGAGCCAGCAGCACTGCATCACTGTCAAGATGGTGAGAAATGCAGAATCTCAGGCCCCACCCAGACCTGCGGACTAGGGATCTAAATTTTTGAAAGGACCTCCACATTAAAGTTTGAAAAGGACGGATCTAGCTTTTTTTAAATCCACAATTACCTTTTCCCAAACCTCTATGTGACTCAGTCAAGGCGACTTATAAGTTGAGTAGTCATATTTGGCTGTCACTAGCCTCTAAGGTCTAAGGTTCAGGTGACTTTTATGCTTATGACATTACCCAAATTGTCTTAAAGTTTGGTACAGGTGAGTTTATCTGTTTGGTCATCAGAATTATAGAAGAAAGAAAGCTGATGAATTATTTGGTTAAATAATAACACATTAATTGCTCCATTAGGAAAGCTCAAAACTGGGGAGGTGGTTTTTCTTCTTTTTTAACTGGCTCATTCACTCCTAGACTGAGTGTAGGCATGAGAAAATCTTTTGCTTGGACATTAAAGCCACCCTCCTCCTGCCCCCATTCAAATGGTCTGACTTTATTTATAACAGTACCTTTCATTCAGGACACACAAGTCCTTTATGTTGATGCCCAGTGCTCTTTAGAGTTGCACTGGATGACTCTGTCTAGTTCTGGACTTCAGAATAACAGAGGGATGTGGAAACCTTGGGAAAGGTTCAGAAGAAATTCCTAAAGGTTGTTTTAAAATTCAAAGCGAATCCCCACATTGTGTGGCACTATCTAGAAAGTGGTCATCCACCCATTGATATAAACAGCATGAAATAAGCCTTCACTGCAGCTTGAGAGATTTTCACCTTTAGAGAAATAAATATTGTAGGAGTAAGTAGAGGAAGAGGAAAGAGTGTCTCTGGAGTATAAGTTCTCCACCTTGGTTGCACATCGCAGTTACCTGGGAAGGTTTGAAAAATCCCAGTGCCAATTCAGATGGGATCTTTGTGGGCAAGACCCAGGCATCAGTAGTTTTTAAAGCTCCCAGGTGATTCTGATGTGCAGCTAGGGATGAGAACAGAGCAGTGCTCCCCAGCTGCACTGTTCATTAGCACCACCTGGCAATTTTGTTAAAATGCAGATGCTGATACAGCAGGTCTGGGTGAGGCCAGAACTTCTGTAATTCTAAGGAGAGCGCAGGTGATATAGAAGCCCTGGTCCATGCACAAGGCTTCAAGTAGCAAGGGCTAGAGGCCCTCTAAACTAGAATAAGCTCTTTCCCAGTAGTCTACGCTCTTATTTTCAGGCCATGCCCAAGTCCCTATGGCTTGATGACATTTGTCAACATGCAAAAGAGATAACTTCAACCATCATAAACCAGTGAAAAGAATACCAACACCAAAACACTGCTTTGGATATCAGTATTTAACAATGATTACGTTCCCCGAATGGAAAAATATTGACAGAATTTAAAGGACAGATATGTTCCTGACTTTACTGGACAATACTACCATCCCTGCTCTCATGTTACTCTTTCCTCAGGATGGCTTTCGTAGTAGTAGAGTCATCATAATGGTATCTGGTCAAGTACCAGAGCGGCTGGGTTGCTCACACTGGTTGCTGCATCTTTGCTGACACTGGTTGCTGCATCTGTGCTAGTAACACCTGATCCAAAGCAGAGCCATCATGGAACCTAGAGGTTTCTCTGAGCTCTGTACAGAGTGAGAACCAGCTAGTTCCTCAAGAGATCCCATTTAACCGTCAGCATAATGGGATAAGTAATAAAGCAAAATGTAAACATTTGAAAATGTTAACATGTCCACAGCAATATTAATAGCTAACCTAAATGACAGGGCTTTATCTGTACTACTTCACTTAATCCTCACAACAACCTTATAGGGTGGTTACTGTTAGTATTCTTATTTTACAAACAAGACAACAGAGCTTACAGAAGGTGAGACATTTGCCTAAGGCCACGCAATTACAAAGTGGCAGAGCCAAGATTGGAACCCACTTCTGTTTGATGCCAGAATCTACACATTAAGTTCATCCATGTGATGATAAATCCAGCTTGCTCTTTGTGATTTTTTTATGGCTATTTCTGCTGCTATAAATGTGTTCATGTTTTCCTTTAGGCTGTGGTCTAATATTTTTTAAAAAGCAGCCTTTTAATTTTTTAATTAGCCTGGTTCCCCAAAGATAAAGCTCTTTAAAGGTCAGATGTTAACTTAATCCTCTTTGGGTTATCATTGAAAAAGATCAGCTGAATTGACCTTGACAAAACCGCCTTAGAGGCTTGGGGACAGACAGGCCCTTTGATATCAGTGAACACAGACAACTGCTGTTATAGGAAGGGGCATTTTCTGTGCCTCTGATAGCAGGCAGATTTGTTTTTCTTGACAAGACCCGAGTGAAAAGACTTACTATCCATCTTCAATGTGAATGGAATCGTGTCCTACTGACATTAGATCTGCAGCCTCAGGGAACACCAGGCTGGCTGCTGAGGGGCTGCATTCGGCCGACTCAATGACCGGGAGAAGAAACAGAGCGTGACAGGGGCCAAATGAAATGCCGGAAAGGGCGGGCTCAGCACACAGCTCGCTGGCCGGCCTCCACTGCAGAGCTACCCAAACGCACAAAGGATGGCAAAGGCCCTTGGCTCATGTGACACTTTCCTAAGAACAGTCAGGGTTTCCAAAATTTCAACCTAAAATGCAGAATTTGCCTGAGAAGAAAAAAAAAAATCTACCAACTTTGAGTCAACATGGTTACAAACAACTTTATACGTGACAAGCATAACAGAGCGTTGCCCTCCGGGCCTGTGCTAAGAGAGAGATGGGTGACCCTGACCCAACCTTAGTCCTGCCACCTCCCTCATCCACGTGGCTCGAATGGAACAGCTATGACTACTGCTGGCTGGGTGGATGCACGGCCCCAGATAGGCCAGAGTCCTCTGGGATTTTTAAAACTGGAAGTGGAAGAACGACTCTCTGCCTTCCCAGTGGCAGTGGAGGAGGGACTGGAGCTTAGGAGCTGTGGGCAGCTATTTGTCTCCCACAAGAAAGAAGCCGGTCTGCCCAGCACAGAGTGGTAAGAGAGGCCAGGGAGAGAGTGGCGAGAGTGCTCAGATGCCAGGTCCCAGGTGTTCCTGAGACCCAGCTGCAAATTTAGTTGCTCACACCTACATACTCAGAACTAACACATTCCCCTTTGCCTAACCTAGTTTGGTTCAGTTGCTACCACTTGTCACCAAGAAAGCCCTGGCTCATACGGAGGAAGTTGTGAAATGCGATTTTAGCCCTCCACTTGGCTTTCAGTGTCCTCTCCTCTAAGTGGACAAGCAGCACCTTCCTGTGGGGGACACTATTTTCTCCCATTTCAAAATCAGCCAGCTGATGGCTCCTTCAAAAAAGATCTGGCCCTCAGCTTTCTGCTATGTGATTTTAAGAAAAAGCTAAGAATTTCAAAATCTCTCCTTTGAGGAAAATCTTTTTTATTGTTGTTTTAAATGGAAAAAAAGGAATGCGTTTCAACTCAAGCCGATGAGCACAGGCTCTGTAGGAGAGAGTGGGTCTTCCAGCTGCTGCGCACATGACATCACAGTGTTGACCCCGAAGGGTGAGGGATGGAAAGAGATGGGATTCGTGGAACCTGCATGACAATGTGTGAGTCACATGTTACAAGGGTCTGTGACAGCCTCAACACCGAGTGGTCTGCAGGAGCATCCAGAAGTTTTCCATGTCCTCTAAAAAAAGGCTGGAGGTGACTGAGAGGGCTGGCAGCCTGGATGAAGTCTCTCAGTTATGACGCAGGAATGCCCCCAACAAATGGGCTGGAACATACACGTGGTGGAGACCCCAGCAGGACAAAAGCATGAGCAAAGACTGAGCCAATATCCAAATGCCACCAAGGACCAGGATGTCACGTGTCCTGGATGCCCCATCCTTAATGCCAGAATAACTCTTGGGGCCCCAGTTTCGCCCTCACAACTCAGATTAATGCCGAGTGGGCTACCTGGAGCCTTAACCTGTTTGTTAACAGTATTTTAAGCTCATCTTTCAGAAGTTTGCCCCAGTGAAGTGTCATCGACATTAGGACAATAACGATGGCGTCTCAGACAGCACTGTCCCGCAGAACTTTCTGCTATAATGGAAATATCCTGTCTGCACTGTCCATTACGATGGCCGCTAACCACGTGTGGCTACTGAGCCCTTGAACTATCGCTCGGCAACTGAAGAACTGAATTTTTAATTTTATTTGATGTTTATTAGTTTAAGTTATAATTTAAATAGATACAGAAGAGACCTAAGAGCTTATATTATTTTTTCAGGTACAGAATGTACTAACACCACTATAAAATTAAAAGGAGAAACTGAAGAAGTCCAGTTTGAGTCCCGTTAGTCCTGTCTGTGGAGTAAATTCCTCGAGTGTCCCTGGCAGGTTCTCACACAATACAGCTCTGGGAACCCAAATGAAGAAGCAAAACACGGATCGTTAGACATGAAGATGCCTCTAGAGCTTGTATTTTGATCATCGCAGGCCGTCTGGCGCTGGTGTGGGAAGATGGACAAAGAGATCTGAGATAAAGGAAAAAAACAGATCAAAAAAGAAACCCAAGGTAAGAAGTAAAAGCTGGAGGGGGGCGGGGGCGAGGCGGGAGATGATGCAACCTCCTGGTACCGGTTTCCGGTCCCCAGCACGCTCAGCCCCCTCCTGAGCCAGTCTCCCACACCCAGCTGTATTTGGCCTGCCCCTGTCTCTTCTTTCCTCCTGGCCAAGCCTGTAATTATTGCCACCAGGTGCACCGTTTCCACTCATCTCCTGTGACTTTATCATTCACAGAGCTGTGAGTGGTAATTTGCCAACCTCCATGGAAGTTTCTTTTAAAAAGCAGGATATGCTGGGTGTAATGTTACATCACTAAGACTCCTTAGACAATAGAAAAGGAAATGGAATTTACCCGGAGAACAAAGGAGTCTGCGGCTCACTTCTCTTTAGCCCTAGACAACTGTGTGGGATAGACGGCCGGGCTCCTGGCTGGCGGGGATGCGGGTGGGAGGAGCGGGGCGGGGCGCGGGGGCGAGGGGCGGGCGCGAGAAAGAGTCTAGGCGGAAAAGACGGGAAAGGATGGGGCTGGTTGCAGAAGTTTCTGGGGTGGGTGCTTAGTGGCCCCAAGCGGGGCATCTGCTCTAATGCCAAAGTGAGATTAAGGTAAGGAAGCAAAAGGCTGTGGCTCATCCACTTAACAGATGGCTAGTGGGGACCACAGAGTGGTTAGAACTGGACTTGAAGGCAGACTTCCCAGGTTCAGGCCCCGGCTTAATCAGTTAGTAGTGGTGCACGCTGTCTAATCCTCAGTTTTTCATCTGGATGATTGGACGATTATCACGCTTGCATCCTGGTGTTATCTTGAGGATTTAGATGAGATGCTGCATGAGAAGCCCTTAGTGTAGTCCCTCAGTGTCAACCACGTGGTGGTGCTAGTTTGGTGCTTTGTCTGGCCCTGTGTGAAGTGGTTGTGGGAGAGAATAGCCATGTTCTTTTGGGCATGTGACATTCCAAATCTTGAAGAAGGGAATGGTGCGACTGAAGCTGGTTTTCCATGTCTCTTGCTTCTATGGAACCCCACAGAAGTCTCTTTCCTTAGGAAGAAGAAAGGCTGCTTCCACCTTTTACATCTATACTTTGGTCAGGAGACCTACCATTCTGGATTGAGAGGTTGAGAAGTCCCAGCCAGCCAATGAATTAAAAGTGATAAAGAAGGAGTAATTAGTAAATAACTTTCATCTTGAATGACAGAGTTTGACCATATGGCATATTGAAGAGGAATTTTTATTCAAAAGGCTAATCAGCTCTCTGTTCTTCTGTAAACATGCTTGCTGCACGGGCTGTGCTCAAAATTGACTAAAGACTCACCTTCCCTTTTGTTTGATCTGTCTAAGCAACAGATGTAACTGTTTATACCCCCTAGTAACTCCCATGCTCTGTAACACTGCATAACTGCGGGTAACCCATAGGATTTAGCAAGTCAAGGATTTAGGAATAAAGTAGTCCAGTGATGTGGGGCACCTGGGAAGGAGAAGGAACATGATGGCGGGGGGGGGGGGGGGGTCAGACACCTGCCCTTAGGTGAAAAATGTAATCATCAGCCACAACTCCTCTTCCCTAACCAGCCTGTCAGACTTCACCTTAACCCCTGGCAACAGTTAAAAACACTGCCTACCCTCCATTTGAAAAACAATCATGTTTCACACTTTAAAAATTAGGCTAAATTTAGGGCTACGATTCATATTCATGGCCTTTGAAAAACTCTCCTGGCCAGTGGGAGCAGTGATTAAGGACAGCCCCTAGTCCCTGTCCTAGGTTCCACTGGGGCGGGAGAGCACAGTACTGGCTTCTGTGCTTCCCCAAAGCTGAAAGCCTGCCTACATGTATTTCAAAGGTGATTTTTCAAAAGTCATGGTTACATGGTGATCTTGAGTTTTTGTGGTGAAGAGATTAATTTTGGCCCTAAGGCCCAAATGGACTTTACAAGCAGTGTCTGCAGTGCTATACAAAATAGTCTTTGCTATTCATTTGACTAGACTCACCCTGGCCTGGGAAACATGCACATGAGGCCAAGCATGCTGCCTGTGAAGAGGCGGTGGGAGCCTCCATGTGAGACTTCCTCCTGCTCATGAGGAACCACACAGCTGGATCAGTAGGGGCTGGGGACACCCAGGAAAACACAGCCACTTGCTCTTCAGGAAGACCTTCCAGCCCACCACTGTGGTTACAGCTTTAAAGAAGTTGGAGAAATTTATCTGAATCCACAAATCCCAAGACAGAGGTGAGAGCTGTGTCATGAAAGAATGGTATGTCAGTTAACTTGCTGACAAGCAGGAGGTGGGAGGACTGGAGGACCGAATGCACCCAAAACTTCCTCGAGTTTCAGGTAAACACCCCAGCCCAGCCAAATGCCTACCTGGGCTCATGGCAGCCCTAGGGGAATAATTAGGAGCTGTTCGGAATGACGGTGTCAGCCCCTGTGGACTCTGTCCCTGCTCTGCTCTCTTCCACTTGCAAAAAAGCAGCTGCATCGCCACAGACTGGCCGTGCCTGCTCCCCAACCCTTCTTGGTCCAGCAGAACAGGATGGGACACAAGAATGTGTCTGAGAGGCTCTGGGGTGGGGCTTTATCTGCTGTCTTCATAGTAACAACTATCTCTGAGTTCTCATTAGGTAGCAGGCCCGCGTTAAGCAATTGCTCCACAGGCTTGACTAAGGGCAGAACTCACATTACCCATCAGCTGGCAGCTGCCATTCTTCCACTCCCTTGTTTATTCACGGGCTTGTCTCACAGCTGTGTATAGCATCTATCATTTTTCCTTGGTTACAGGAATCAAGTCTTTTCCACATCTTTATCTCCTGCAGAGATTAACTCAGGGGCTTGCATGTATTGTTGGAAGTGGTAAGTAAATCCTCCACCTGTGTGCTGGATGTGATTAACTGTCTGCTACAATCACAGGTGATTTTGCCTTTTCCTACGTGATCTCGCTGACCGAGGTCAAAGATTGGCCCCTGAGTCTAAAGAAGCTGTTTCACAGGCTGGCTGTAGCCCACGACGTGGCCCAGAGAGGGAGCTTAGCCCAGCGAAACTGAGTACTGGATGTTGACTGGCCAGCCATCAGATCCTCACTCCTGGGAAATTTGAATTAGAGGTCTATGGAGGCCAGCCCATCAGCTGGTGGCCGCAAAAGTAGTAGAAACAAGTTGAGTCACAAATGTGGTGGAATCTTTAAAGTGACCAGCAATGGCTGCTGCCCACGTGTAAGTCTGGAGCTGTTATATGTTTGAATGATGTAACCCTGAGGCTTTGTCTAGCTAAAATTACATGCTATATTTAAGAACAAGTTTGTTCTTCTGTAACCATCATACAAAGGTATAAATACTGTAAAAGAGTTTGGAAACATAAACCAAAATTAAAAACTGTCATTTTTTAGCTGAGCCCATTATTTTGAAGTCCAGGACAAGGTCTCCTGGAGTCTCCTTCTCCCTCCCCTCCCCACCTAATTCCGTGGTCTCAACAAGATGGACTGGAATGGGATCTCTGGCCCTGCTGGCGGCTCTTCCTAGATCATAGGCCACTGCCTTGTTCTCTAGAGGAGCTGTGGGTTGAGAAGTAAAGCTCTGTTTTGATAAGTTGTACCTCTGGTTGACCAGGGAGGAGCATTCTCAGGTTGTGTAGATCCAACATGGGGTCTACCGTGTCCAATAGTGCTAAACAATAAATGTCTTGCTAAACAATAAATGCCTTCTAACGGTAGGTGCTTTTTTGTCAATATCTAGGTCATTTAATTTTTCCTAATGTGCATTGTCTTTTTCTGTCCTCATTATAGTGTACTTTTTGCAGATGAGGAATTGCGCATATTTAGTAAATCTACATATATCCATACATAGCCATATAAGAGGTAAAAATGTTTATGTGACAAATATTGCCTACAAATGTCACATGATAACCAACGATCACTACATTTTAGAAAACAAAAGAAGTCTTGGGTTCAGCTAATACCATAACACAATTTTGTAATAATACATAATCGCCTTTCTGTAATCATTGTGGATTTGAGAACATCCAACCTGGATGCAGTTAGAAGAAGTAAAATGTCATTGAGTTTCTGTTAAAATATTTTTACATGAATGTTGCCCAGAAGACACAGCAGTTCCTGAAAGTTCTGAACACAGGTTGGTGCAGCCAGGCTAGGACTTAAAAGCGTGGGGTTGTCAAGAAACAAACTTGGATTCCAGCCAAGATGGAGTATCAGGGACCAGATTTATCCTTTCGCATAAAGCAATTAAAGAAACAGACAAAATATATGAAACAAAGGTTTTTGGGACATTGGACAATCAGGCAGCCAGACACAGGGATTCCTGTGAGAAGGGAAACATAAAACATGAGCCTCATGAACTCCCTCAGCTTCCTGCCTGAGGAGAAGGAGAACCTCATGGGGCTTGGTGACCTTCTTGTGTTGAGCAGATAGACTTGGGACTCTAGGGAAGCCAAGGTCACTAAAATTCTCAGGAGAGAGTCTCTGAGAAAGCTGAAGCGGGAAAGAGCTCTAGAGGTCTTCAGAGGTTCCTGCAGGTCTTCAGTGGAGTTCCAATCAGCACGTGCATGTGAGGAAATGATGTAAGGCCAGGGACAGAACCACCAAGCACTAGATAACAGTAAAAATATTCCACATATTCAGTAGCAAGTTTTATGTGACTTCAGTTTGGGAAATTTAAAAAGTATCAGTCTCTATTCGATAAATAAAGATGACAAGTTAATGATAAAACTTCCTTCTGCCCTGGCCACTAGGAAGCCCCAAACCAAGCAAAGCCCATATGACAGGCATCCTATATATTAGCCTTACTCCAGGTTTAATCTTGCTTTTGCTGTTCTTGCTTCCTGTCTTAGTCAGTATGAGCTGCTATAACAAAGGACAGTAGACTAGGGGTGGCTTATAAACAACAAAAATTTATTGCTCACAGTTCTGAAGGCTGAAAGTCTAAGATCAAGGCACCAGCATTGTTGGGTTCTGGTTAGGGCCCTCTTCTTGGTTGCAAACTGCCAACTTCTTGTATCTTCACATGATGGAAAGAGAGCCATCCCATTCATGAGGGCTCTTATGACCTAATTACTTCTCAAAGGTCCCACGTCCTAACACCATCACAATGGAGATTAGGATTTAAACATGTGAGTTTTTATATATGAACATATGAAACATATGAACATTCAGACCAATGCACATCCCTTAATCCCTATTTTCTCTCTCAAAAATATCATTGGATTACATGTTTTTGAAAACTACCTTTTAAAATAAGGTGTTAAAAATAGTCAAATCGGGACTCATATTTTGAGAAGAAAAAAATAGTTTTGACTTTTGGTAAATCCAACGAAACAAAGATTAGCACTGAAAGTGTGTCTAAAACTTTCAGGAATGATGGAAAATAGTAGAAATGTACAAGGTGTTAAGAGAGAGAATAAACATAAAAGGAAAGGAAGACTGATGTAATTTCAGAGATGGTTTTGATAGCACATTATCAATATCCACTCTACTTGCTAGGGCACATTGTCCAAACCCAAGGCCAAAAATAGGGTGAAGTGAGGGAGGCAGGAAAGCTTGGGCATGGGTGAAGCTCGGAGATGGGGCAGGAGTCAGAATGGAATGGCAGTCAGTCAAAGGCAAGGCTCAGGACTGGAGTGGGGACCAACAGTGGGTTGAGGATAGAAGAAGTCAGGGATGGGGTGGGATTATGTAGGGCACATGTGTTAATTTCCAAAAAAAGCTAAAAGTTGGAAAAGGAAAGGAAAGTCTTTCCTTATAGTAGGACAAAGAAAGGAGTGGAGTTAAAAACTCAATTGATGCTAAAACTGGTGGGTGAGAGTTTGATGAAGAATAGTCTACTTACTGAGTCTCCAATAATCTCCCACAAATTATACATTAATAACAAAGGGAAAAACAATGACTTCACAGTGGAGGGGGGCAAAAAAGCAGGCATCACGTTATCTGAGTGATCAAACATCACATCACCAGTAACGTACCTCCTGAGGTGAGCACTAAGGACATGACCTCATGTCCCAGTTCTGTGGGGTTTCTGCCAAACCTGCATGATCCGAAGCTAATAGTGGGGAAACACTGGACAAACCCAAATTAAGGAATATTCTCAAAGTAACAGGCTTCTACTTCTCAAAAGTAGAAGGCATTAAAGGCAAAGGTGTTAAAGACAAAGGCGGGCTGAGGAACTGCTCCAGAATGAAGAAACTGAAGAGGCATGACAACCGAATGCAATGCATGATCCTGGGTTGAACCTTGGAGTGGAAAAAATAGCGATGCTAGACATTTTGGGGTAATTGACGAGATTTGGATATGGACTGTGGATTAGGCAATTATATTTTATCAATGTCGTATTTCCTAACTGAAATAATTTGTACAGTGATTATGTTCTCGGGAAATACACATTGAAGTATTCAGAGGTAAAGAAGCACAATGTTTCCAACATATTCTCAGATCATTCAAAGAAAAATATATAAATCTATACATATACATAGATCACAGAGATACTTTGGGCTTGAAACAGTAACAGACAATCCTTTGTATTGTCTCCCTCTGAAGAGGGGATAATGCATTTGTGAAAAATGCAGTATGTGAGGCAGGAGCATTTTGGGGAGTATATGAATGAAAAGGACATGGATGTGGATGTTGGGAAACCAGTAAGATAAATTATAGCAGACAGTTGCCATAAATTGTTGCCTAGCATTCCCTCCTTCTTCCTGTGTTCTGGTTTTCTTTGGGAAATCTCCTATACAGCATTATGTATACTCTTGGTGCTTCACTAAATTTTGGCATGTCTGCCCCACTATGAAGCTGTGAAGATATGAGGATAGACCCTTCCTCGACCTTGGTTCCTACCCGTGTCCAAGCCTGGTTTCCAGCCATCCTATGTCTTTGTGAGCTTCTAATGGCCTTTCTATAAATCTCATTTTTTGCTTATCAAGAGTCAGGGATCTATTGCCTGGCAAGAACGAGCCCTAACTGACCCATCCACCGTGTGATAGGCACTGCGTTAGGTGTTTTGTATGTATTGTCTCACCAACTCTCAGAGCCATCTACCAGCTTCATGGGGAAGAAAGGCATATAAAGATTAATTGGTGGTAGCAAGAACCACAGAATCTATTTGTCTTGGCAAATTGGGAATTTAGGAATTAGGGTTAATCCTCACCAGCCAGGTAATAAAAGGGGAAGAAGCAGTTTGCAAGTTTTCTGTCTCCAGTGTCTGGTGAGACAGGAAGAGAGAAGGAATAGATCAATTCATCATCAAAATTAAGCTGGTAATCTTTATAACAAATTCATGCTGGGAAATCTGTATAACCATATGCAAAAGGATGAAGCTGAAACTTTACGAAATACCATATATAAAAAGTAAATAAAAATGGACCGAAGACCCAAATTCAAGAGCTACATAACTCTTAGAATTAAACATATGTGAAAATCTTTGTGACCTTGGATTAGGCAATGATTTCTTAGAAATGACACCAAAAGCAAGGGTAATAAAAGAAAAAGAATATTGGACTTCACCAAAAAACCTTTGTGCATCAAAAGACACTAAAGTAAACCATGTAAACCTCAACAGAGTAAAACAGCAACCATTAAATGGAAGAAAATATTTGCAAATCACCTGAGATGGTATTAATATGCAGAATATATAAAGAAGTCCTACAGCTCAACATACCAAAGGTGGGGGGGGGGGGAAACAAACTGCACAATTAAACGTGGGCAAAACTTTGACATTTCTCCAAAGATGCATAAATAGCCAATCGGCAACATGAAAAGATTTTTAACATCATTAGTCATCAAAATGAAAATCAAAACCACAGTTAGACACCATTGCACACCCATTAGGATGGCTATTATTCAAACAAACAGAGAAATTGGAACTCTCACACACAGCTGGTGCAAATGTAAAATGGTACAGCCACTGTGAAAATAGTTTGGTAGTTTAAGTTGAACATAGAATTACAATATGACCCAGCAATTCCACTCCTAGACACATACCCAGAAGAACTAAGACAGGGACCCAAACTTGTACAACGATGTTCATAGCAGTGTTATCCATGATAGCCAAAAAGTGAAAAAAACCCCAAGTGTCTATATCAATGAGTAAATGGATAAACAACTCTGACATATACATCATGGGAATGACATTCAGTCATAAAAAGGAATGAGATTCCTACATATGCTACAATATGGATAAAACTTGAAAACATTATGCTAAGTGAAAAACCAGACACGAAAGGACAAATAGTGAATGATTCCATTATGCATATATATTTATGATTTCACATATCTACAAACTATCTAGGCGAGGCAAATTCCTAGAAATGGAAAGTGGAATAGAAATGGCCAAGGGCTGAGGGGAGGAAAGAATAGGGAATTATTGTCTAATGGGAACAGAATTTCTGTTTGGGATGATGAAAATGCTCTGGAAATAGATACTGGTGATGGTTAAAGAACATTGTGAACATACTTAATGCCACTGACGTTTATGTTTTAAACGGTTAAAGTGACAAATTGTTATGTATATTTTACAATTAAAAAACATCACAAAGTAATAAAGCTGATGAGCTCTTCTCTGAGAACTTAATTCAGGTGGTTAGTGTTGATCAAGTATATTTGAAAAAGATAGTTTTTTTTCCAGTTTGAGAATTAAAAAAAAAAAAAACAGGTTATTTTAAATCATGCTGGGAGATAAATCTACTACATTTTAACCATTAATTTTCTTCAACTTATACAATAATAAATTATATTTGTTCAAATTTCTATTTGCTTTATCTTTTCCCTGTAGCACAAGAACGTGATTGGAACGATTGCCCCCAAGTTTGGAGGCTTAAGAGTTGTCTAACTTAAAACAGGCTCTGCGGCAAACCTGAAATTTACTGTGGTGCTCCCAGAAGCACCTCAAAGAGATAAGGTATCATTACGCAGAGAGGTTGAGGCCCACGTGTCTGCTGGTGCACAGGAACAGAAAGGCAGCCAACAGTTTCCACGGGAACTGCCCACTGAGTCTCAAAGGCAGAAATGCAGATTGCAGGTGTGGATGGCAGTGGCGAGGTCTCCGACAGGGGTGGCTTTATCATATTTCGGGGCGGCGGGGGGGGGGGGGTAGTGACAGCAGGGTTTATTTAGTATTGGTTAATAATTCTCCTCAGCAGCTTGGGGCAGAATAAGCAGCAGAGCAGCAGGGAGATGAAGCATCTAGTGAGTGCGCAGAGCCCATGCTGCTGGGCATGGCTTTTTTTTTTTTTTTTTTGCTCACCACTTATATTCAGATAATTTTTCTGCCAAAGAATCACATTTACTGAAAAGAAAATATGGTATGGTTTTACCTTGAGTCCTCGCCACAATTGGTAGAGGTTGCTACTTTAGAATGAGAGCAGAGCATCATGGGTGAAGGGAAGATTTCCGAGAAGACAAAGGGTCCTGCAGTGTTTACATCTGAATTATATAACAAATGGACTTTAGAAGCAGCTCAAAAATATGCACATGATGATGATACATCTTAAGACAGTCATATCAGAAACAAGCTGCTGATAAATTGGAGGCTCTATTTTAATGTTTTTGAATTATGAAATATATGTTGTCCATCGTAAAGACTTGGAACGTGATGAACTATCAAATACTTGACTGCTTTCAGCTCTAACTTCGCCTCCTGAATGTTAGTATTATTTTGTTTTTGCTCGGAGGGTGGTGATGGCAGAGGAGGTAGAGCAAACAGGAAACCTCAAACAGCATTTCATGTGGTCCCCGCCTCTCTGCTCCCATGCACTCGCCTTTAAGTGCACAGTTCATATTAGACCACAGCTCCTGGCTCATGCTGGCCAGGTGCTAGCCAGGCCAGCTCGTGGGGCTCAGCCAAGTTTATGAAGGACATCTTCTACGTGGATCCATGGGTCTGCCAGACCACTGCCAAGGCACTTCACAGCCCGTATCTCTTTCAGAGGCTCCTGAACACTCCACTCAGGTGGGGTACATAACACGTTTTTCTGACTGGGTAATCAGCCAAAATTATTTAAAGACTGTTAGGTTTGGGGCAGCACTATCCTGGGGGGTGTATGAGGGGAGGACAACTTCTCCATGTTACTGAAATGCCACTGGACTTCAGAGTAAAGCTGATCTGAGGTAAAAATGTCACATAACGTAGAGAACACTTGAATAGCAAAGATCAAAAGCAGGCTTTCTTAGGGATATACAGTTCTCAGCCCTCTTAGGGGGTCCGAGTGTGGGAAATTCCTGCTAAGACCAACATCCTCCATGGCCTCAGCCACCTTGCCTACCTTGTTCACTTGTATCTTCTGCTTGGAATTCTTCCTACTTAGCTCTGCCTATGCAAATCTAACCTAAGCCACAATACTGGGCATTTCACTTCATCCCCAAAGATGCAGTATCATTGACCTCTTCCTAATGTTTATGAGTACTTACAATGAGGCCACCTCACATCCCTGCACATCTGCTACCAGCACTTGCTCAAAGTGCACAGTTCAAGTAAGACGGTCTCCTGAAGCATACATAGGGCCACCTCATCTTCTGCAGGCGCACACCCATCACAGGCTTATTCTGCCATGGAATGCATACTGGACCCCATGGTAACTAGGGTTGTTTGCAAGTATTGTGGTTTGTTCCTTTCAGGTCACCTTGAAGTTAGTTAGCTGTGACTTGCTTTGACCAATGAAAACAGTCCAGGTAGAGGGAGAGCTAAAGCAAGTACCTGTAAGACCGCAGGGTTTGAGTGAGAACAGGCAAGTTCTGGGTACAGCCAGGAACCAGTGTGGCTAAAGCAGAGGGAGGGAGATGAGTCCGAAAGGTCAGAGGAACCAGATCATACAGGGGGCTTTGCAGACCACTGTAAGGACTCTGGCTTTTATTGAGTGAAATAGGAACCATCCCAGAGATTTAAATAGAAGATCTGAGGAGGGCACAGGAGGATGCAGGCATTCTCTGGGGTGGCAGGGACACTTTCAGTATGAACCTTCCAACTTGATCTTTAATGCCGAAGGAGTTTTTAAAAGCTTCTCAGGTCATCCTATCTTGCTGACAGGTGGCACGTTGAAAACCAATGCTTCAGAGAATAAAACTGATAGTAAAAGGGAAACCTGTAATCCTTACTTTAAACCTTTTTCGTTTCTTCCTAATTGAACACACAGATGACAACTGGCAACTGAGTTAGATCATCTCCTTTCCCTGATACTTGGGGGGGACATAATGGGGGAGAACAAAGAGACTTGACTCATCTACCACCCAGTGATGTATTATGACTGCTATACAACCCAAGGGTGATCTATGGGGACTAAATGGTTAGTTCCAATTGAATTTCAGAAAAATAGAATTTTAACTTAAAAAAAAAAGATACGCTGTTTTTTCACTTTAAAACTGCCTTTTTGCCCTTGGTATTTATCTCCTTTTCCTCCCCTCCTCCATAGTCTTTTCTTCTTCCTTGTCATAAATAAATAACAACTTCATTAAATGACTTCAAGTTAAAGTCCAAGAAAATCAGGTTCTAAGATTAAAAAGCACAACTACTTTCTCAAATTTTTATACCTGAACAAATGATTTTTGAACATGTGTTTGATCTTCAGCCCAAGAAAACTATCGACAGTTCCAGGTCCAGCAGATTTAGAGAACCAACTACGTGATCTTCAAAAATTGGTACTATCTTCTTATCTCAAATTATGGAGACTTGTTTTCCAGAAAGTTTCCTTCTTGGAGCCCTGCTCCTCCTGAGATGAAGCTTTTACTGATACTGTGATCCCTGTCAGATGCCAAATCCATCTGGTTATAAAGCTAGAAAAACCTCTCTGAAGGTCAAGTTGAACCAGTAAGACTAGTGACAGGTACTGTGGAGTTGAACAAGGATACTTATACATGCATCTGTAATACACTTTAGTCATATTGTCAAAAAACAGTCCAGTTGTAAAACTCAGGACAGAGCACATGGCAAACCCTTATATGGTATCCAAGGATGCAGAATTCAACACCCTCACACTTTTATAACAAATGTTTGCAAAAGTCCTAAAGCAGAATGTAGTCTAGGAAGTTATATATTTAAAACAAAACCAAAGGGAAAAAACAAGTGAGCATTCTGATTTCAGATATAAAAGTAAATACCAAGAAAGGAGAACACCAAGCAAGCTTCCTTTCTGTGATCTAGGCACAGAATCAGTTTCATTGCCCTTATTAAATGCTAAGACCTCTCTCTTTTTATTTTATTAAGGATCACTAGAGCAAAGAGTCTGTCAAAATACATCAAGAATGGCAGCCAGTTATAAAAGTTGAATTTACAAGATTACATGAGACTTTTATTTGCCTAAAATGACGTTTCAAAAACCACTTCCCATCCAATCACTAGAAAATTTTAGTTATTCTAGGAATGTTCTGGAGACTTTGTTTTAAAAAACCTTTCAATTTTGTTAGTAAGCAGTTAATATATAATTGGCTAAAATAATTAAGAATAATTCTTTGATAATAGTAAAATAGATATATAATAAAACCTTTGTTTTCTTCATTAAACAGAATGTTTATCCAAGATGTGTTGAGAATCCAGAAGACAGACAGTCCTGGAATATTTTCAGAATGCTAATGTAAGGTACACATACAACCTCTTTCATCTATAACAGTCACACTCTTCTAGCGAATCCTTTGATTTTTAAATACTAGACAATTTTAGTAAACTGTTACCAACATGAATAGCAAAATATAATACAAAAAAAGATCGTTGGGAAGGGTGTAGTATGGCTACAAGCTAAGTTAGAGCTTGATTGTCATCTAGAAGAAAGTTAAGAGTACTTAGCCACCTTTACCAAAGAAAGACTTTTCTGAGCTATTAAGTGATAGATAACAAAGAAAAGAGAAAGACGAGTAGCTCAGTATTAGTTTCTCTGTAAGTAATCAAGGGGAAAAATAACTGAAATAAAAAATTTTTACTCCCCTCCCCCAAAAAACCTAGCTTCAACTTCCAAATGAAAAAGTATAAAAAACGAAAAGAATCACCTTGACAAGTGAACAGGTAGGTACTGGTTACGCAAAAGCCAAATAAATCCTCATTTGTCTTAACTTTACTTCGTTCTAAGACCTGCTACCTTTGGTTAGGATGCCTCATTACTGTGTTTTCATTATATATTTTACAACAAACAAAATAAGCTCCTGCAGTCGCAGTTCACTTACATCACCAATTTAATGTACTCTAAAATCCCTCTAATTGTGCAAGCCTATGAAATAAGTCTCTTTCAGACAAGAACGGACACAGGTAGTACCACCACTTACCAGAATTCGCAATGGAAGCATCCTAAACACAAACACATGCACTACTAGGAAGCAGACACTACACCAGGGATACTGGGTGGAGAAGTCCTTTTCCAGAGCACTACCAATTCCCAGTCTCAACTCTGCAAGGGCTTAAGAAATGTACGTCATCTATAAGAAGACAATGAGCAGCATTCTTGACAAACAGGAACTACTTCTGGCTTCTGTATTTCTGGAACATTTTCATGAAAAATAATCATTAAGCCAACTTACTGACTTAATAATCTTCCTGAAGTCAGAACGGGACAGGTCTAGTTTAGACTGTGACTATTAGATCTACCTTTTTAAACAAATTAATCAAGTTCAATTGAAAAAAAAAAATTCTCTTAAGGACTCCTAATAACTAATTTCAAATTTTCCAAGTTTTTAGCCAGAACAAAAATACGGCTTGCAATATCAATCATAAATACACACACATTATGCAATTGCCTGTTTATTTAGTGGCACCAGTTTTGCAAACTAGAAATTATTTCTACTTTTCATCTCACATATAATCTGCAACCATTCACAGGCTGAATGCAATTTCTCCAACGGACTTGAAAACAAAAAGTACATTCTTAAAGTTAGAACTGAATTCACATATTTTCTTTGGACCAGGAAATGGTACATAATACAAAATATACATTTACGGAATTTCTTTAAAAGTTTAGATCGTATAAACTGCAAACAGTGGGTAAGTTACTGTGGAGAATTTTGTTATACACTGTTTAGGAAAAATATTTCTGTATTTGTATTAGTTTTACATTTATAGATTAAAAAAAATCAATCTATATATAATGCAACATGCTTTTAACATGTAGATGGTCTCTCCACTCATAACATTTATACAAATTAAGTCATTTCAAGAGTGAAACCAACCAGAACTGGGGCATATTACTACAAACAAGATATTCTCCTGCAGGTATGCTATGGACTTAGTCAAGGGCTAACCAGGTAAGACAATTGTTTCTATGTTTCAAAATTCCCACAAGTGGGAATTAAACTGTTAACTGAATAAACATTCAATTTTGGCAACAAATACAACAAGCTGAGTTTTTCCATGGTAGTTATATTTTAGAAATCTCATTAATCCTGTACATTGGTGGCTGTTAGATCCTATATTAACATTGTTATCATTAAGTAAATATCGAACTCCTTCAAATTTGAAGTGAATTAAACATTTAATGAACTCTAACACCAAGAAGCTCAAAATCTTAAAACCTGAGTGAGATCTGCATTAAATGTGTTGTGACTATATTGTACCTGCACTAGACAGTTTAGAAACATTCTATTTCCGTAACACTTTACTGAGTTTCAAAAGTGGCAAAATCAGTGAATGTTATCCTCAAAACTAGTCCTAATGCTATATATATATTTTACCATTAACTCTTCTCTTCCCTAATACCACCTTTAAAAAGAGTAATTTAATATCAGATTCCATCACAGGCCATTATCTACCTCTTCTATGTTTTAAAATTTTGAAACAATTCCTTAACATTATTTTGATGCCCTTGATATAATTACACCTTTGCAGGAAGAAAGCTGATGCCTTCTTATTATGCTATAGGATGGGATTTTAACCAGGGGCCCCTGAACAACTGCAATACTGTAAACTTGGGGGAATTATGTACATTATATGCATTTTCCTGGATAAGGAAGTTCCCAGGATTCATTGGTCTCCAAGAGCCTGTGACCCTAAAAAAGGTTAAGAACCATTGCATAATGAATTTATGCCTAGATTTAATTACTACTAATTTTGTTTTGCAGCTACCCAATCTCCTACCTAAATCTAACTTCAGATAGTACCATACAAATGCTAATGTTACTAAATGTCCCTTAGTGGATCAGGACTATGTAAAAAGAAAGGAAAAACTCTGAACAGATTTTTTAAACATTTAGTTCAATGACAAAGCTCTTAGCACATAACTGGATTTTGGAGATAAAAAGAACAGAAGGGCTGGCATTCGTTTTTCTGTCATTTACATGCTGAAGTAGTAGTATGTTCTATCATTTCCCTTGCTGGAAAAAGCAAATCATCTGAAGCAAAAGTTGGTTGGTTCTTGCTGGTTTAAGTGATACAACAGTTCTTAACCAACAGCTGTGTGCAGGGAAGACCTTCCTCTGGCTTTAAAAATTAAGTGATCCTCCTCTGTCATCCTCATTGGCATCTCCACGCCCCTCCATCTCCCAAGTTTTCTTCTTTTGGGCCTAGTTTTACATAGTTATTAATCAGCTTTAGTGACTTAATGTACTTGAGCTTTTTTGCTCAAGGAAATGGAATTGGCCTGTTTCAGTTTGAAAAAAGAAACAGAAACCGCCAAGAGGGTAGTAGAGGAAATGAAGCAATATTTTGTGCAGAGTAAGGGCAAAAAGTTATTTTGCTATTTTATCAATTTAAACCAACTTTCCTCCTCATATAATAAAAGTATAAGTTGTCAAAGACAATTTCAACATATTTTAGTTTTTCTAATTGACACACCCGTACCTGCTAGTAAATCATCAGGATGAGAGTAGCCACCAGGAGTTTAATATATAAAGCAGGTTAAAGGGAAAGATTCTGTGCTGAGGTGAACCAAAGTGGGAATGTTCATTTGACAATGAAGTGGATCCTAATGCTTCTTATTATTTCTGTACATAGCATTCTATCAATAACTAACACTTATTATTCTGACCAACAAAACAAACAGTATGATACTCATAACATTAGAAAATACTCATGGCACATTACTGAAGAAGTAAAGTAAAATTAGGCTTCTGAACATCTAAACTATAAAGTCTTCCTTAATCTTAAAAAAGAAACAAACAAACACTATTAGAAGACTAGAGGACTCAGTTAAAAATGGTCATTTCACCAGCAGGACCTGCAAGCAAAGTATATGAAACCCTATAAGGTTCTTTCAAAGAAAAACCTCAAATAAGAAACGCTTATATACTGCAATATTGACATAACATTTTCTAACACCAAATCCTAATTTAATACTGTACAAATGGCAACCAAAACATTTTAAAGGCTTACACCTCTCATTTAAACGTTATGAATTAGAAGTACGCACATAAAAAAAAAATAAACCTAGCCAATTTAATCATTTCTTTCAGAAATTACAAATTGAATTCTCATATGAATTTGTCCAGTAAAGACAGGCAGTAAAATTATCTAAAAAAATTAAAACACATAGTAATCATTTTGTTAAAATTGGATATTAGCACTGGCAGTGTGTTTTTAAGAACAGCTTTACTTAAATAAGATACATTTAGCTATGTATATACATATATTTTTAAATGCCTTAATCTCAGATTCTACCAATATTTTCAGGGTTGGAGAATTCTAAGAAGTTCATTCCTTATTTCTCTGACTTGCTGCTCTCAGCAGGAAGAGTAAAGGTTATTTGCTAAAGGCGTAAGTATACTGAACAGACTTGAGCTTCATCAGTCCAACTTTATTCCTATGGTGAACAAAATTTTCTTTTGAATGAGACTTTTAACTTTGTGGAGAAGAAAATAAATAGAAGTTTTCAAGTTAATAAAGTACAAATGAGTTCTTTAGGGCAGAGACATGCCTTATTCAGATTGGATGAGTCATCCAGTTATATAACATTAGCATACATTAGATTATAAATTCTACTCAAATGTAAACTCCTTGAGGGCAAGGACCTATTCATTTCTTTATAGTCCAAGGTGCTTAGCCTAGAACTGTATTCTGCGGATAACTACTCAATACATTTGTAGAAAAGCTGAGTCATAGCTGAATTAATACATGATCAAATGGGTGATCACTAAAAGTACCGCTATAATTCAGATAATGTGAATTACATAATTGATTTATTCTTTGACTCAAATATCTAATGTTATGTAGTAAAAAAAATTAACTGGCTGGAGCAATACACTAATTGCATAGTATTCTAGAAGCAAGTTAATGCATTATAATTAAAAAAGTTGAAATAGTTCTAAAGCTGAGTAAGAAAAATACCTCTTGGATTTTTAAAAGTTAATGCTAATATTGAGAACTGCTTCTGTTTTCTGTAAAAGTATATTCCCTAAGAAAGTAGAAATTAAGAGAGTTTGCCTTGCTAAAACAGTGAGAGATCAGTGACAACCTTTAATGTTAGGGTGACAAGAGTGCTATACAAAATGAATTTCCTATTAAAAGCAGCAAAGTGGGTTCATCCTATTAAAACATGTAAATGAAAGTACATTTTTAATACTATATTATCATCACACATGAACCTTTTCTCTTCAAATAAACATACAACAAATCAAGAAATTTTGAGGCATTGCCCTGAGATGCTAATTAGCACACAAAAGGGGGTGGGAGGTCAAGGATATAAGTGGTACAAAAATGAAGTGCACAATAGAGGTGCAAAAGTGCCTTTTAAAAGTGTGGTTGGTTCCCTATCCCCATCATTACCTCCAGGAACCAAGAACACGCACAGTCCACTGTTGTAATGTATACTTCCTTCCTGTATTTTTATAATGAAAAACTGTATCTAGTATGGCCATTCTGACTCATGTGGAAAAAATCTTCTAAAATCACACTTATTACAGTTTTCTCTCACTTCCAAGCCTAATTTCAGTACTAATAACTTTAACAGAGGAATATGTTAACCTCTTTGTTATTTAAAGACTCTCAAATAGAAAAGGCTCTAAATATGGTGTGATGGTTTGAAATATAATTTTCCATCATATTTTTCACTTGCGATTGAAGATTTTGCATTTCAAAATCTAATTCAAGATTTTGAAATTTCTACAGCTGAAAACGTGAGGCTACTTTAAAAATTAAGGACCGGCTTCTGTAACAGGGATTTGGTTTTCAGTACTAGTATGCCTGGTAATCTATACTAGAAGCACTGGTATTCATTAAATGCACATTTAATGCTTTCAGAGCCATAATTTAAAACATTATCATACTTCGCACTCTACCACAGATTTACACGTTAAGCATTTATTTGTAAGTTAAGTACGGAACTGGTTCTGTAATTCAACTGTTATGAATTTCTAAATATAAATAGTACTTGTTTTTCTTCATGCTAGATTAAAATATAAATTAAATACAATTAAGTTACATTTAATCACCTCACAAATAAGAGGGATATAATGAAAAGATTTTGCTGGTATGTAACTACTTAAATCTGAGACATTTCACATTACTTTTCCCACTACTCTCCTAACTTTACATTAGTGTTAAGGCTATATGTACAAATATGTATATTTCCAAGTTATGGAAAAAAACAAAACAAAATTGATTATATTACCTTTTATACACAAAGTTTTGATTTTGTATTCAATGTTGTATTTTAATAGTTTTCTAGTGGGGAATCTGCCTACTGGATGATTAAATTACATGGCGATAAATACAATATTCAACCTAAAGAGACAAAAATACAAAAGCGCACAGAACAGTAGTCTTTTCAATGTGACAGATTTTAAAACTTACTTTCACATGCTTAATCAGAGGAATTTAAGCCTAAATTATGTTAGGTTATTTTTATATCTACAATACTTTAAGCTTCGAAAATTATTTTTAAAGGCCAACAACTAAATATTATCGACATGCTATATTTCAAATCACAAATACATCTTAACTACTTGGATTCTAAAGACATGGGCCAATTAAAAATCACAGCCAAACACACTCACGAACACACACACACCTACCATAGAGTGTTAGATTGTCAAGCTTTGACAATTATTTTAATTAAACAGTAGGCAAATTCAAGCTGATACATATCTTAATGAAAAATAAGTAGCCAGAAAGAAACCCATTTTAAAAACAGATTAAGGAACAACAGAGACTTAAATCTTTTAGTTTTTCTAATGGAAGGGAAACAGTTCCATCTATGCCTTGAGTAACAGGATTTTCCAATTAAAAGAGACTAACATCTTTCCCCATGAAAAACTTCTCAGTTACAATGGCATGGTGTTTTAAAAGGGCAGGGTAAAGGAGGAATTACACATACATGATTAATTTTCTTGTTTGTTAAATCAAGCTTTATTGATAAAATGGAATTCAGAATATCTTACTAGGAACAGCAGCAGGCCCAGCCAATCATGATAGCAAAAATGTGGCAGTCTCCTACTATAGGTAGGAAGCTGCTGCTTATCAATGAATAATTAGATGTAAGGACTTGCAAAGGAGGTGCAAAGAATCAAGGCATTTTAGCCCCAAGATTGATATTCTTATGAATATACTGTATTACCTGCAATACTCATGGCAACAAGTATAGAACCTAAAAGACAATTAAATGAAAGGACCAGCTTTATCAACAATGCTAATCCCACTGCCAAGAACATTAGATAGGTTTCAATAAGCTCCCTGGATGTTCGGCTTATAAGCTTCTAGAATTATTCTCCATAATCAATGTGCACATTTGAGCGTCTAGCTGACATGGTTGTTGCTCTCCCTGTCCCAACCCAAGTCCAAACACAACATGACTTGAATGGGGGCTATATATCTGTTGCATCACACAACAAGCCAAACATTTCTTATAACGTTGATAATGATTTAAAGCAGTTCATAATTAAATATGAGCGTTTTGTACAAGGACAATTACACTTTACAAAAAACAAAATCATACAACAAAAGTTGCTGGAGTCTGATTTACAACATGAATTATGGTTTGAAATCACGTTTACATAAGTCTCAAATTTACAAAAAAAAAAAAAATCAGTTCTGGGCTGTTGTACTGCTGAAGTTCTCTGGTGTAATCACTCTCACCCATGTCATACGCCCTTCTTTAAAGTTGAGGATGGATGTTTAAAAGGTTCAATGAAGTTGAGCTGTACTCTCCTTTGGAGGCGAAGGTAAACTCCATGGCTAGAAGAGCAGTTTTACCACATATCATCAGTTGATGTAGAGTCCTTTATAAAAGGGAACAAAGCAAAAGGAACTAAATTAAAGCTTAGAGGTGCTAAAATACATTACTTTCTGGATAATGCAGAAAGATAAGGTTTTGTAAAGTTGACTTCAGAATGTAAATGTTTTTAAAAGTATATAAGTATGTGTACATGTGTATATGAAGTATCAATATTTAATCTGTTCAAAAAACTGTTAACCCTTTATTTTGGAATAAAATAGTATCTGAAATATAATTTTATCAAGAGGTTGACTAAATATATTACTAAGCCAATAAAACTACTAAAAATTTTTAATTTTCTTTAATAAACCTCAATTTATTTTTATACTTTCATTGCACAAGTAATATGAGATTTGAGGCGGCTTCTTCATGCAATATATAAAATATTTCAGAGCTGTGCCCAAGTGATATGAAGTTACTTTTCTGTAAACACTATACAATAAGAGAACTGTAACAGGAAACTTAATTGGAAAATATAACATTGTCTATTTATATAAACAGAATTCTCTACTTTAACATTTAGATGAAGTATATACTTCAAGGTTCTTGGCAAAGGTATTTCCAACCATAAAACCTATTTAGTACAGATGGACACTCTGAAGTTCTGTTGCAGCTGCTTATAAAACTCAGAATAATTCAAGATTCCAAGTAGAAATATTATTCCCAACTTGAGAAAAACTGGGTGGAGGCAAACCTTCTGAAGTTGATTGCTTTTAGAGGCTTAAAAAATCCTGAATAATTTAAAAAGACTTTCATTGTTTTTGAGAGAGGCTAGCCACTCACCACGGTTATGTCCTCAATCACTAGAACTATGGTGCAGGCAGAGTTCAGAGCAATCGATCAGGGGCGGGTGTGAGAGTGGGCGCAGTGAACAGCTCTGTGACAACAGGTACGAAGGGTATGCATTTAGAGTAGAGGAGAGGGGAAAGCAGAGGGAGCTAAAATGCTACTTACAGTGTCATCATTTTTGTAAGGATTCAGTCTATTGTAAACAGCTTCAATTACATTCCGCCTAAATTTTAAAAAATGCAGAAAGTTAATTCTTCAAAGCATAAAACTATTTAATAACTCACAGCCAGGTGTTCATTATAATGCCAAAGATAATCTTACACTTAGAAATTATTTTAGTTCTATTTCTTACTGTCACTAAGTGAGCCTCATTTTAAGATACTTGGGGCCCAATGTTAAAGAGGTAAATTTACTCTAAAATGTAACATTCCACCAACCCAATTAATAAAAGATTAAAGGTCACGTATTTTTTTTTTAAATCAGTCCATGGTTTTCTATTTGAACTAGCTTAAGTGGTTATGAGTTAGCAATGATGATGCAGTTCTTAAGTTATAATACTAATATATTCTGGTTAAGATTTGAACTAGTTTTGAAGCAGAACTGACTTCTATTGTAGTAAAATGACTTTTATATATTTTACATTTAAATTTGTGCTTTTAGTAATGTTCTTTTAAAAAATTCTATTAAAATTGAAATGTGAAATATAACATTTCCCTGACAAGTCTAAAAATTGGTTTTTGAATAATATTTTGTTTCAAAATCTGTAGTAGTATTTATAAGTTAAATCAATTTGAAGCAATTTTATAGACAATCATTTCGCAGAAGGTCATTTTGGAAAAAAAGGTTTCAAAAAATAAAAGCTTCAAACAGGAATTTTTACAATTACTATTTAGAGTAATGATTATAAAGAACATGGCTACGCTTATGGAATACAGTGAAGAATCAAGGAAATTAGTCAATGTATCTTTGTAGGTTAATTATATGAATATCTGAGGTAAAAATGTTTTAAGTCTTAAATTATAAAATAGCTTAGTCTCGACTTTGGTTTATAAAGATATAACCTTAATATTTAACACAGATTAGTCTAGTTCTATGAAATAAAGTACAAAAGAAAAAGGCAAGAACTGCACCCTCATACTAAAACCCAATCAACAAGCAATCAACAACGAAAAACATTGGGAAAAGTTAGATGTAGAAAAATGGCCCAGATGTAGGAGGAGAAAGATGCTCATCGCTGGGCTGTTAAGTTATTCAAGGACTGACAAAATCAAATTATAATAGTAGGAATAATAAAGACATAATTTTGTACTGCTATATAATTTAGTTTTAAAAATTCTTTCACTATGGGGAAATAAATGTAACCCAATCTCCACTAAAGATAGCCTTCAGTATAATTAGCCACAATGACATTCTGATACCTATTCTAAATATGCACCATTGAGCATTAAATACTGAAAAACACTGAACCACAAATTAAACATTTGAAGACACAGATAAGTGCATCAATAGGTAAATACACATTTGATCAACAAACACTTAGCATTTTCATGTACTGAGATAAACTGTAAGAGTATGTAGAATGTAACTTACTTGCTTGCCAATTCACCCCCTGGTGGGAGGCTGGGGATGTTCTCACTCGCTAATGTGCGCATCACGTGGACTAAGTCAGGGACGCCTTCCCCCTGCTTCTTTATGATTTCTGGGAATCAGAAGTACTTTTTTTGTAAGTGCTATCCAAATTTAATAATAAAAAAACTGAAACAAAGATAACTTAGGTTTTTAAAGATGGCATTTACCACATCTGAGATTTTCTAAACTGGTATAAGAAAAATAAAATCAAGTTGTCTTTTGATGCACAAAATGACATAAAAGATATTTTCCTTATTAACTGCAAAGAATAAAAATAAGACAAAAACATGAAAACAAAATTTCATGTTAAAATCAATGTAATACATAATCAGAAATATGTGTGTACAAATGAGAACATTCTTCTTAGATGCCAATTAGTTACTCCTGAAATGAACTCTCTTTAGACTAGAAACATGTTTCCTGAACTTTGCCCTAAAAATACACTTCAGATTTTTTAAAACAATTTCAAGATTTGAAAATAATCCTTTAAGTATACGGGAATTTACTGATTACATACTGATGCAAATCATTTTTACATATGCTTATATTCACAAAATAATACTTAAGTAGAATGTGCAGATTAAGTTATGTACTTCAACACCATTCTCAGTTTCATTTTTGTCTAAAGTCTCTTTAAACAATACACAATACCATTTCCTTAGTTGATTATTTGAACAAACCCTATAAAATGGGAAAAAATTTAAATTTCGTGATAAATTAAAAAAACTGATAAACCATACAACTGTATTTTAAAGTATTAATTTCAAAACATCCAGTTATTAAATGGGTATATTGATACGATCTGCAGCGTTGCCATGCAGATACATATTGTTATTCACACCACAGAATACCAACAATTATGTACAACTTAAAAGGACTCTCAAACTATTCACTTTAAGTACAAGAAGTCTTTACTTGGAATTTTAGCATATTTATTCTAAATGCAATCATGCCAAAGGTATTTGTGTAAGTTATATGTTTGAGTTTTGTGCAATTTTTTGTTTTTCAATGTTTATACTAAGATATTTTCTTTGTCACCACTGGGACAAGAAAATTATCATTCTAGCTCTCAATCTGTAAATACCTTTGAAAATAAATATGCATATAAAGAACTTTCATCCTTTAATCAAATCTCAAAATATTAATTCATCATTAAAGCTACATATTAAAAGACAAACAATGCTACCCATATTTTTTAAATGGCTCAAGCTATCCTTTTATAATTATGGCCAAATTTCACCATCTATTATATTTTACCTTTTTTTTTTTTTTAAACCAGTCTTAAATCTGAACAAAAAGCAAGGATCTCAGATTTGGTTTGCCAAGTTCCTTTATTGTGTAATTGTTAACATCTAGTATATTTATTCTACATGGTTCTAATGCTGAAAATCTGCTGTACAAAAATAGAGGGATTTGATGTTTACCTAAACTGCACAATTTCACAATCTAAAGCTGTATTACACTTTAACATACAGTCTCTGCTAAGCCAATACAATTATTGGATAGATAACTAGACATAATAGGAATGAACACTGATGATAAATCAATCAATGATGGTTTCAGGTCTAAAAAACATTATCTTGAATCATCTATATTTGATGTATCTTACATCTCCTTTGTCAAAATATAAATTAGGATACTTTAATTCTGAAAACAATTACAAGACGACATATTCTTAAAATAAAATACTGTAAGGATTTCAAAACTGTTAATATCTCCTATTCCACATGGGATAATACATTTAAACTATCTGACCATTAATGCTACACTGCTTTGCTTCTCTCTGCTTAGGAAAAAAAAGAATTTTAAGAAATAATCTTTTAGCTGCTCTTGAACTATATATTTTAATTAAAACTGTAAAAAGACTAAATGCTTTTTGTTAAAGAATATATATGTATAGAAAAATCTATGTTTCACAAACTTATATACAGACACACATTTAACTCCTCCCCATTCCCCCCACTAAGTCTGAGGGCTTCTATCAGTTATCTCCTAAGTAGCAACTTTAAAACTTGAGCAGTTGATAGCAAAGATTTAAAAAATGTATGTATAAGTGTATTCTTAAATTGGCTTAGAAGGACCACAACCTTGGGTTAGGGTATGGTTTAAATTATGAACTGAATTTTTTCAGAACCCTGGAGTCATGTATTTTGAAGAACACAGATAACAGGAGAGCTGAAAAGCCTCTGTTCTTTTCTGTGGTGTAAACAGAGAAGCCAAAGGTATTCAAAACAAATAAAATGAGATTTAGTAGGTCACGGCAATTTAGTGAAGTCATGTACTGAAAGAAAAAGGTATTCGATGTCTGTTTTGGAAGCTAAATGCAGTATTTTTCATTTTTTAAGTCATAACTTTTATAATGCAAATAGTTACATTCTATGTTTTAAATAGTTTTAATTAATGAAATGTTTATTCTTTAGTTGCAGTCTCATCAACTCTACCTCAGTAAAAAATATATTTATGACATAATCTCCAACTGAATGGTGTAAGTGTAATAACACTACAACATCAAAAATAGAGAATTAATTAACTGTTCAGGTGGCAATTCTGGCTTGATGGTAAGCAATATAAAACTTAACAGTATAACATAAAATTAGATAGCTAAAGAAATAATTTAGAATTGCACAAAAACTTAAAAGTGGCAATTCATTTCTAAAAATTTTGATCCCATTTCATAGTAAATAAAATTAAAATACTTGTTTCTTTAAATCAGTAAGAAAAGATGTACATTCAAGTTAAAATACCAATAAATTAAATATCGACTTATCCCAATACATATTTTTCTTAGGGTTTCATACTTTTCCACTAACCAGTAGTTTGAACCAATGCGCTATGACATTACCATTCTAAATATTTTACTTTATTATGTATAAATAACTTATATGAAATGATTCATTTAAAATATAAAAATTCTATGAATCCTAGTAATAATGAAGAAACAAACTCATTTGAATAGTATGTCCAATGACTGAAATAGTAAACAGTACATACACATATTACTAGATATATCACTATCAAGTATGGGAGAACAATAAAAACATAGTAGCAACTCTAGATAGTATTGCAAATCAAAACCATCATGATTCTAATATCAGATTGTTTAAAACTGGTATCAAAAGGTAAAAAAAGGAGAAAACAAAATTAAAGTGTGTATTAATTTTAATAATACAGGCAGGATATAATAGTGCATAGGTCAATGCTTACATGCTATTAGAGATCTTTAGTGTGCAAATTAACGACGAGCAGCCCAAAATGCATTTTAATGCTATTATAGGCATGTCAAGTTTTTCTACATAAATAAACTGCATAATTTATATGTTTACTGAATATATGCAATAAACTGGAATTCTCTGGGGAGACTTAATATTTATACCAAATTAGTAGCTTCATCAAAGATCATTTAAATTTTTTCAAATAATTAAAGGAATTACATTTGAGAGTTACAAACATCTTTCTAATTGTCTCAAAGTAATTTGCAGAATTCTGACAAATATAGTCCCGAAATTCCCAACTTATTTCTTGATCTTATTCAGCATTTACATTTCTGCCAGATAGAGACCTAGTATGTCTTCTATTCAGGTCTGTGTTGTCCAGGTGAGGAAGTTTAGGGCTTAGGCAAGAAAGCCTTAAACCAACTTAAAATAAAATTTTAAAAGCTGTGGTACATGAAAATTATTAACAACCAGGCTGTGATCTTCAAGTTATTAAAAAAAAACCCTAAAGATCTTAAATTCATATACACAGCTTTACAGAGAAAGATGGCATTCAAATTACCATCATAATCTGTTTATAATTAAACAAACCACAAATCAGACTTTCCTGACATAAAGTTATTCATGCCAGTGAATTCATCAAAAATTTTAAAGCATACAAACACTTGAGCTTTAAACAAAAGTATCCTAAACAGAATGTACAGGGCAACATTGGTTACTATTTCTAATATAACTGTGATAAAACAATCACAAACATCTAAACAGCTACTATAGAAATGCCTTTCCTAGTACTGTACACTAAACACTGAATGTCAAAGACATGTAACGATCTGAAAGCTAAAATGTTATAGTTTGGTTGTGTTGAGGTTTTTCTTTAATAAAGCTACTTATTTTTTGTTAAATGATCCACCTTCTACTCTGCTTTCCAGGTACTTGTCCAACTCTGCCTCCTTCTTCACTGCTTCTGGTGATACTTTGGGTGCATTTGGAAAACAGATCAATATCACACTCATGTTGTCTCGACTTCCCTGGGAAGAAAAAAGTGTGAGAAAATATTTTGGTTTTCTTTCTGTTCTTGAAAGCACTGAGCACCTTTACAGTCACTCCAATTACAATTATACTTGTTTCAGTGAACATAGTTTTTTAAGGAGAAAAAATACATATATGTGGAGAAGGCACCCCCCAACACCTCCCCCCCCATACAAATACAATATATATAGTACACAGTATAACCAACACACTAAAAGACAGGAGACAAACAAGACAGGTTAAATTCCAATGTAACAATCATTTTAAAAATTTCTATAAAAAACATTCCTGAACATTTACTGGTGGCCTATTTAACTTGAAGTGATACCTAAACACAAATACACATATATAGACATAATTCAGTGAAGAAGAAAATTCTAGTACTATTCCTCACATTTACATTTAAAAATAAATTATAATAAATTGTGAGGCTAATTAGTTTCATAAGAAGAAATATGGAATTAGAAGTAAAAACTATAAAGTTTATAAACTAGGATATAACTTTCATAATTCAAAGAAATAGACTTTAGAAAGCACATTCATTTTTAAAGACACCTATATATTCAGAAAGCTAAAATTAAAATAAGTGAATTGATACTGGACTCCCTACAACTCCCCTTCCTATTAGTAACTGCAGCTAATGTTTACATTGTAAGTCTTTAAGTTCGTCACATGGGAACCTTACCATATGCCATTAGTTTAAGCAAAGAATGCAAAGGATTTAATATTAAAAAAGAATCTTGGGGAAAAATTGTATAAAATACAGCAAAGGATAAGGTATGGAATAATTTTTTTAAAAGAGTAGAATGCAGAAGAGAAAAGTAGAATCTCAATCATAATTTATTAATATCTGAATCTGACAAACTTCTTAAGAAAACAGCTTTTAATTTAGCTAACAAGTATTTCTCAAATGTTACAGAATAAACCCAACAAATCAGTGCTACTTTTATACATACTAAATGGGACAAACATGTTTCATTGTTTGGTTTGCCCCAAATTCAGAAATTAACAGTGTGCTAACTATTAAGCTGTGGCTCTACTGATTTTTTTTTTTTAATAAGTGTTGGATATTACATAAACTTGATTTGTGTTGGATGTTACATAAAACTGATTTCTAAGTATAATCAGATTTTAATTAAGAATTTAAGTAGTGCTGGCAGTATGCATATAAAACTACAAAGATTATGTTGACTTTCTATCTCTGCATGTTAAAAGAAAATCAAATATATAGCCTCAGAAGAATTTTATAAAGTTTGTTTTAAAAATATCAAAGAATTAGTCAACAAGCATTAGTGACAAAATAAACAGGGTTATAGAACACTAAACCTAAGTCAAGGGCTTAAATTCTAGCCTTAGTGATACCAGAGAAGTAAACTACATAACCCTGAAGAAGTCATTTTTAACTTAGCTCTAGGACAGGAGCAGCATGTAAACAGTATTTGCTAAACTAGGAACCTCATATGTATCCATTAATAATCCTATGCATTCGATACTAGTAACTCCACTCAATAGCTGAGAGAGGTTGAACAATTTGTTCAATACTGTAGAGTATAAATGTAATAGAGATAAGCCTAGACTCCAGGTCTATGTGACTCAAGTCACAGAACCTTCTTTGGCTTCAGCTTCTTTTGTAAAATAAAAATGCTGAGCTGGCTCATCTACATACACCATTTCATTTGATCATCCCAACAATGCCAAGAGACAGGGTATTAATATTTCTTACCTTTTTTTATAATTAAGGAAACTGATTTTCCAGTTTAAATAGCTTACCTGAAGTCATACAGTCTCATACCAAGTTCTTCTATTACATCACACCAAATGATCACTAAATGCTTTGTTGGTACTTCAGATTCATTAGACCGTAGTCTCGAAGTACTAAATATACTGATATATCACATGGTAAGAATATTAAAATTCTAAAATGCTTTTCATTTACAGACACTAAGGCCTAACTCCTCACCATCCTTTGTAAAACATGCAGTTAGATATAATCTTTTTACCTTTGATATTAACAAGCTCAAGTAGTCACGGTTATTAAAATACTAAACATTCAGATATAACTCGGGTATTTGAAAATTGGATAATTTATTTCTAAAAAATGTTTCTATAATTTCACAACTGGTAAAGAGTAACCTGCAGTTGTGCCAAAAACTTATTTCTGAGAACTACTGTTTCTAAGATGATTAAATATTAGAGCAGTAATTAAAGTGGCAGTAAATCATTTTACCTTAAAAAAAAAAAAGTCTAGCTACCTTATACAAACAGGTGTCGACTACTTCATTGCAAACTTTCTCAAGGTCATCAGTGACTTCAAGTCTGGATCTTACAAAATCACAGAGCTCTTCATTTCCCATAACATCCCAAATACCATCACATGCAAGAATAATGAACTGATCATCTTCTTCAGATCTTTCAATATCATGGACTTCAGGCTCAGGTGAGACAAGCTGCTCTGTAGGACCTTTTCCATGGACACATTTGTAATCAAAGTCCCCAAGGGCCCTCGATACAGCCAGAGAGCCATTCACACGCTGAATCATTACAGAACCACCTGCATTCTGAATTCGTTCTTTTTCCAGTGGATTACTTGGTTTGTGATCTTGTGTGAAGAAGTGAACTTTCCTGTTCCTACAAAGTAAACCTCTTGAGTCTCCACAGTTAATGAAATAAGTATGTTGAGGAGAAATTAAGACACCCACAGCTGTTGACCCACTTCTATCTGCACCATGTTTCTTCTCTGACATGACTCTCATGTGTTCATCAATCTCCAGAAAACCTGTTCTGATTCCATTCTTTACATTTTCCACAGAAGGTGCTCCTGCAGACCCTTTAAAATCCTGGTTATTGGTGATGTGATCTAATAAATGCTCACAGCAGTATTTGGCAACCTGAGAACCAGCATGCCCATCATACACAGCAAAGAATGACCATGTTTCCAGTCCACTTGGCAAACCAATCACAGCTGTATGTGCATCCTCCATTTCAACTCGCCAGCCTTGCATGCTGCTTAGCCCATATCGCAACCCATTACCCTGCCCCTGGGCATTATGTTTTTCCATCTTTGGCTTGTCTAAAAATGCTCCCATTATGTCTTGATCCTTTAGGTCTGCAAAGGAAGAAAAACAGAAGAAGTTAACTATTTTGTAAACAAATTACATATCCAACACCTTTTTTTTAAGAGTGAAGGAGATATAAAGAAAGCTTTCAATAAAAATTCACAACTCTTGTGATAAGTAGACGCTCATTGTATTGCTGACTTGGAAACTGGAAATTAACAATGAAGAATTGGGAGAAAGATTGATCAGGCACAGCTCAGAATGGGCAAAAGGCAGAGAGAACTAAAGCATTAGGATAAATGCAGCAGATCTGACATTATCTTCAAGGCACAACTGCTTGGGTAGAAAGGCTTGGCAGTGACCATCGACTTACATGAACCAGACCAAGCATTTGAGGATGTACGTGAATTTCTTAGGGAATCTCAGAACTGAGTTGTATATGTATATAAATCAAGAAAAGCAAAATGAATTCACAGGACATACCAAAAGACTACATCTTAGCTGAACATTCAAACTTTCCAAAGTTTGATTCTGAACTACCTAGTTTTACTTCTACTTCATCAATCCTCTGAAAAAGTAAATAATGATCTACTCACAGTGGTCCAAATTTGCACACTTTCCTTTAAGCCTCTGCTCATGTCAGTCCCCTTAACTAGAATCCCTTGCATCACCTCCATACTTACACAAAAAGTATACCCATCCATCCTTTAAAGTCTAGCCCAAATTCTATCATTTTCCATAAGTTTTCAGTCTTCGATAAAGCCAGTAAGTTATTAAATTACTATAAACAGTCTAGCCTCAATTTTCAAGTTGCAAAGTAATTATACATACATATAATGAAGATTATATATAACAAAATTTATCTCCTGGCATTCTATTAATCTAGTGGTAATAACATGTATCATTATTATTACATTCTATGACCATTAAGTAGCTTAATTAACATAATTCTTTCCCAATAATCAAAAGCTAAAACCTCTGGTCTAGAATGGGTAGGCCTATACAAGGCAGGGAGACAATTGGTCAGGATTTAGGTTGGCCTTTACTTGAGTAAAGGAATATAGAGACTTGGGGTCCAAGTCATCAAATGAGTCATATCTGAACACAAAGCAATCTGAAAAAAGAATGAGATTTAATGGAGTGAAGGGGAGATAAGTAGTAGGCAGTAGGGATGGGGAAAAGTACCTATGTTAATCAGGATGCAGATATGATACTGGGGGATTAATGATGCTGGTGATGCTAAACTCTATGAAGCTAGGAGAGAAAGGGGAAGAAAAAAAACCCTTAAGGAAAGAAATAATTTACCAGCAACGACTCCCAGTTCTTTTTCCTACTAATAACACAGGCAGAAAGTCAGGCTGATTGGTGCAATAAAACAATCATCTCCTGCCTACTCTGCTACCCTCTATTACAATTCCGCAATGGAAGGCAAATAATGAAAACTAACCATCATTCATTCCTTATGGTGGTATTCATCAGATTACCTTTCTGACACCAAGCTGATACTCATTATGGCTAGGGTGAGTGTTCTGACTGAACAAAAGGTTAACATAATGACACATTGATGTTTAAAAAGAATTCTAAAAATAACTTTTACAAACAAGCATTTTCTCATTCATTCTCTTCAACAACCCTCTAAAGTGGGTAATAATATTATCTCCATTTTACAGATGAAGAATCTTAGCGAGACTGTCATCCTCCATAAGTGGACTACTAAAGAATATTTTATTTAGTCAAATTATTAAATTGGCATATATCTAGACCCTAAGAGGATTCAATTTGCCCATGAAAGTTTAAGTTAGTTTCTGAGAGAAATTCTAGTTCTCATCTAGTCTTAAATCTATTCTGAGCACATGTTGGGTCTCATTTAATACTAGTATTTTCAGTTCATTTGAACTTTTCAAAGTACTATAACAATCAAAAGAGTGAATTCATCAATGATATAACCAGGAAATCTGGTGAACATTTGTCTTTTAAAACCAAACTAACTCCTAAATTGAAAAATTCTAAGGCTGGGCTACAAAGTCATTCATACTGTGTTTTATTAAGCAAAACTGATCTCCTAATCATCGCAGAGTCTTGAACCTGGTCATATGGTTTCATGCCCTCAAAATCATCCCATATTATAAAGAAGCTCTATATACAGTATTCCACTGTTAAGATTCCTTAGCAACACATTAGCCCCGAAACAAGAGTTATTCAACTGATAATTTGGGCAAAATCCTTTAGTAAAAAAAATAAAATAAAAACCTCTGAGGTTTTTTTCTGTTTACCTATGGACAGAGAGTCTAATATAGAACACCACCAGGCTCCATAAACAGACAAAATAGACATGTGAACAATATGGAGAAAATTTTTCTCTTAGCAATCGATATCAGAATTCTTCTTAGGGCAAGCCCTGCTTTTTCTGAGCAACATGACTTTGATCAGATATGTAAAGGTAGGGGGCAGGGATCAAAGGATGTACTCACATAACCAAAGATCACTGCTAAGCAGGCATCTGAAGAGAGGGAGATGTTGGTAACTGAAGGACCTTAGTTTTGATGAGCGCTGAGATAGATTTGGTGTAAAAATTGGGGAGGAAAATTTTGGAATAAAAAGAAAAAAAAAATTGAAATTTCTAAAAAAAAAGTTGGGGGGGAAAAACCAGAGGAAAAAAAAAAAACTGTAAAGCAAGAGAGACTAAGTAAATAGCAAGTTGCCTCATCTCTGTACCCCTGGGGGGAAGAGGGGAAAAAATGGAACGCTAGCAGCATAGCAGCAGTGTATAACAACAACATGGCAACATTCAAGTTATCTGCAGTGGAGTGTGGGATGTAAACTCTCCACTACTATCAAATCTTTAGTATATGCTACATTGACCACTAATGCTTATATAAATGAAAGACTTTGTCATAGGTAAGGACAAATGGTCAGCTGACTTCTGGAATACACAACAGAATATTAAGCAATATATTATGTAGCTGGGGTTCAGTAAAGAAACACATCTCTGCATCATTCTGCAAAGGATATTTTAGGGTACACAAACTACTTTTTACTTCCCAAGCTAAGAGACATGGTAAATCACAAATCATATTTTATAATCCAAAGCAGCCATCTCAAAGTTACCTATGGTAAATAAATAAGCACATGAACAAAACTTAATAGCAATTTGAGGGGGAAAAAAAGGCTAACCTGTGGGTAAATTTTCTCCCATTGAGGTCTGAAATTTCCCACTGATCATTAATTACTTTAAAAAATGATTGCATGTATTTACATTTACAGATTTTATTTTGATAACTTGTATAATTATTGTCAAAATGTAGAAAACCTATTTTACAAATGAGAAAGTGCAGAGAAATAGAATGATTTACCCAATTCACAAAGGTAGTCCAGCAGTAAGGTTATGAATATATGAATAAGACATGTTTCTGGCCTTGCATCCCAATTCTCCTACATATGCTATCCCATATACTTAGAAATGAAGTAATGAAAATCTAAAAACATACTTTTTAAAGACAACACACAAGGCAGAAAGGTAGGAAAGACTGTTGCAGAACAAAGCTGAAAGTGCTCTTAGTGCCATTTCTTTCTGTCACTCTACATTTGTCTTCGTTTTCTAAACTTCCAAAATTACCTAAGATAAATAACGCCTACTCCCCAAAAAATAAGGAAGGAAGGAAAGGTGAAGAAAAGAAATAAAAGAAAGAAATCTAACTTTTTTTTTGGTCTGGGACTAAAAGAAAACAAGTGAAATAACTGCAATTTCTGGGAAAGCCAATTTCAAATACTCGGGCTAAATAAAATACAATAATGAGCAAAAAAAAAAAAAAAAAGGACATTTTTAACTGTCAACTGAAACAAAGGCACTCTTGAAAGTAGGTTCATGGAAATGAAAAACAATTACTGAACTAAAAATTTCAATAGAGACAACGAATAGAAATTGGGGACCACAGGAAAAAAAAAACAACGTATACATCAGATCACCTCAAGGAATTCTCTTAAAATTCAGTTCCTTCCTCATCTTGCTGATTCCAAACATATAAAACCCACCCACATCTGTACCCATCCTATCCTCATACCTGTCTGTTATAAAAAAAATCTGTCCCCTCACTTCAGATCAATCCCTCTACTAAAGCTTTGGAGTCCAGCCTTCAAAGGCATCTATATGACTTAATATGCAATGTCTCCTCAGGAACCTTATACTATTATCCTCTATTCATCCTTTATATTCCACCTCTCCCTCTCAATTGGAGTACAACTTTTAAAGACATTCAAATGTCACCCATTAAAAATACTTTTAAGTCTTTATGTGACTCATTCCCCTCTAGTTAGTTCTCCTTTCTTCTCTTTGCAGTTCAGCTTCTTAAGAAAAAAAAAAGTACTGATACTCCAAACTGTTGTTAGGCCATTTCACTAAAACAAACTCTCACAAGTTGCTTAATCCAATGAATGTTTTTCACAGCAACATTCAACACAACACTCTCTCTTGAAACATTTTTCTCATTGGTTTTTCAAGATGCTATACACTCCCAGCTTTCCTCCTACCCCTAGCTTTTCCATCTTTTTCTCCTTTGCAGGCCCCAATTTCATCTCCCGAGCCACTGAATATTGACATTCAAGGCTTAAACGCAGGCCCTCTTCTCACTCCACAGTGGCTGCCTCGGCGGGCTTTCACATATCTGGAGCTTTTGCTAGTGAATGGCACCATCATCCATCAAAGTGAATAGAAACTGAGGACATATCTTTCACACCTCTTTCTACTTTATCTCCCATTAGTCCATCATTAAGTCCCATGGATTATACTTCCTAAATATTTTCAAATACGCTCAAATTTTTCTCTAACACTAGTCTTCATCTCTCACTGCATTATTCTATACCGGCCTATTTTGTCTTCACATGCTTGCTGGCCTCCTCCAATTCATTCTACAAACCAAAGCCTAAGTAAACTATTCAAAATACAAATTTTGAGGGGGAGGGTAGATGAGGGGAGGGGGGAATCTTTAAATTATTTCAATTAAAAAAATAAAAAAATAATAAGAATTTAAAAGATTATTTCATTGATAACACAACAACAAAAAAACCCCACCAAAATACAAATTTCATCACATCACTTCTGTACTAAAAGTGTTATTCAATGGCTTTCCACTGTTTTGTGGGGATAAAGAACTGCTTAATATAGCTCACATGAAGGCCCTGAGTGGTCAGGTCCCTACCAACCTTCTCCAGATTTGTCTCAGTTCATAATGTCCCATTCCTTCTCTACTCAAACTGTAAGGGCTTTCTTACAGTACCTATAGTACTTGTCACGCCTCTTTCCTGCAAATAAAATAAACAAATGCTACTTCTGTTACCTAAAAAGCTATTCCCTCATCTCTTATTCTAGTCAATTCATATTCTTCAGATTTTAACTCAAGTTATCAATTCTTCAGGAGAACCTCCTTCAAATAGCCTAGGTCAGGGGTCCCCAAATCCCCAGCTGTAAGGATCTGGGCTGCAAAGCAGGTGAGCAGCAAGCAGGTGAAGGAGTAAAGCTTCATCTGCATTTGCAGCCACTCCCCAGCTCTAGCATCCCCACCTCAGCTCTACCTCAGATTATCAGGGATTAGATTCCCATAGAAGCAGCAGTCCCTGGTATCAAAAAGGTTGGGGATCAGTGCCCTAGGTCAATTCCACAAAAAATAAACATTTGCTGATTAAATGAACTATAGGGCTTATAATCAAATAACAGAAATTTTCCCTCTGCTAAAGTGTTCAAATTTGATAAGGTCACTGAATAGTTAGTATGATTAACTGCTAAAAACCCACACCTAGTTACCTCACAACTGAAGAAATTCAAAAAAAAAAAAAAAAAGAGGAAAAAACTATAATGTAAGCTTCTAAAATCATCTTGGGTAATCTTCAAAGGAAAAAATATCATATGGTATTAGCCATCATGACTATAAATCTGAACCCTATAAAGTGTTCTGAAAGTAAATATTAATGAACCTAGAATTACATAATCATCTAAACTATATTCATTTGTATAGGGGGAAAGGAAGGCGGGAGACATTTTAAGATACAGAAGGACTCAAAGTATATACATATACCTTCTTTATAAAAAATTTAAGAAAAAATTTCAGCCAAGCAAACATCTTACTATGTTTTAAAACTAAGTTAATGTCTATGACTTGTCATTAGTTTAACTCTTTAATAACATTACAGAAAAAGTTAGAAGGAAGGTGCTTCTTAAAAGTAAGAATCTAGAAAAACAAAATCCTAAATATATAAAGTAAAAAGAACTTGGGAAATTGCCCAATTATCCAATTTAATACCAGGAGACATTCCTTTATGTCTTTAAACTCCTCACATCAACAGCAAAGCATATATGAAAAATCAAAAAATGAAATATTTTTATAAGATTAAACTTAAAGTTAGAGTATCTATCCAATGTGACTTTGGACAAGTCCTTGAGCTTAATGTCTAACTTTCTTCATTGATAAAAAAAAAAAAAAAAGCAACTCTGATTAACTGTAACAAGGTAATTGTTCTGGAAGTGAGAAGACTAAAGTCCTAGGAATATCTAGGTAAATACATCAGTAAAATAATACTTTAGTCTAAAATCATGCTGCAGAATTCCCACTAAAAAACTCTTATACTCAACACCAAGAAGATTATAAAAAATGAACAAGATTATTTTACTACAGAAAAATTAGCTTGTAAGGAATGTAAAGAGAAAAAAGCAGCTACCAACTAGGACTGCAATCTGGTAGCCTGAATTTGACCCTCACATATAGTTATCTTCTCTCCCTGAAAAGAAATGAGTTCTCCAGAGTCCCTACTACTCTTTATTGAACACATGTAGGCTGTTTCATCTACTCTTCTGCCATGGCATCTAAGTTTGCATTATTTGGTAAAGAGAATAATACCCGTGATTGTAACAGCATACAATCCATGAGAATTTAATCTTTTTTCACTAATGTGGCCACCTCATCCCAAAGAGCAAAACAGAAAGATACCTGTAGTAGGCTGAATAGTGACTCCTAACTCTATTGGGTCCTAATCCTGTAAATGTTACCTTATTTAGAAAAAATCTTTGCAGATATAGTTAAATTAAAAAAACTTTTGATTGGGAGGGGGAGATTATCCTGGATTATATCACTCTAAATGCAATAGAAAATGTCCTTGTAAGAGGCAGAGGAAGATTTAACACAGAGAAGGTGATGTGAAGACAGAGCAGAGATTTTTAAAGATGACAGCCTTAAAGATTACAGTGATGTAGCTACAATCCGAAGAATGCTGACAGCTAGCTACCAGAAGCTGGAAAAGGCAAGGAAAGCATTTTTCCCTAAAGCCAGTTAGCACATTCCTATCGACACCCTGATTTCAACCCAGCGAAACTGATTTTGGACTTGACATCCAGAGTTGTAAGAGAATAAATGTGTATGAAATAAGAAGCTAGAATATGACAAGTATTAACAGTTAAGGAAAAAAATTTGAGATAAAAAAGTTACTATAATATTTTAAATGGCATGAAAAGCAATAACGAGGAGCAAAGAACCTACAGAAAATAATCTGCAAGGAGTAAAAAACAAAATTAAAAAATCATCCAGTATGCATAAGAATAAATTGATCAGAGCTGGTGGAGAAAAAATACAAACAATACAGATCCAACAGCTGTAAAAAGAAAATCAAAGAGTGATGAGAAATTCAGAGACTGAAGAAATTAATACCAAACTGAGGGAAAATTTGAACTTGATAATTAAAAGCACTCATCATGTACTAGATAATTTCAGTAAAAACTGATTAACACCAAAGTATAATTTGGTGAAGATAATAATTTCAAGAATACAACAATTTAGACAAAACATGACCAAAAAAAACCCCCCAAACAAAAACAAATCAATCTGGCTTCAAATTTCTTTGCAATGTTAGGTGATAGGCAATAATAAAGTAACGCCTATAAATGCTGAGGGTAAAGGAGGATATTCCAAGAATTCTATACTCAGCAAAACTGGCATTAAATGTGAAGGTAACAGAAGATATCATCGAATATGCCAGCACTAAAAAAAAGTATCATCTGTGTACCATTCCTGAAAAGCCTGTTTAAAGTCAGATTAATGAAGATGTTACAGAATGCAGGGCTTTGTGGTAGGCACAAAATACCAAGCAAATATAATCAAAAAGAAATTCAGGGTTACAATTTTAATTTCAGACAAGGAAAACACAAGGAATTAACCAATAAACAAGATTAGTAGTTTTTTAATCGATAAGGGTATAGTCTAAAATTATAAGTTAACATGAATTTTATGTGCTAAATATTATTATGCCAGATAATTCATAGCAAACCTATCAAAAATACTATATGATGAAACCAAGATTATACATTCTGTTCGAACATGCTTAAAACAGTAATAAAAATCAAGCATTTATGGGGCTTTATATTGGAAAACAAGAGCTTTAGAGTTTCCTAACACACTCCCAACCACCCTACCCCGGGGATCAAAAAGAAAAAAAGAAAACAAATGATACAGACCATATTACTGACTTTAATACAATAACAGTTAGTACTGATAACAATTTAAAAAAACCTTTAAGCATCTGAAAATTGCTTTAAAAGCCATGCTTCTAATCAACTTTGCATTGAATGTCTATATTTTTACAACTACCGAATATTGAGAATCAATGAGAAAAACCACATATCGAATTCTATATGAAATCTTTCTCAGGAAAACTCATACTCTCTTAATTAAAAAAAGTAAACATCAGTATATTAAGTATTCAACACAAAACCTAAGGAAAGTTGAGAAATATATTATGAAAAATTAAGGTAAATATGATAAATTACATGAGGAAAATGAGTAAAATAGGTAAACCACTAGTTAGCCTAATTGAGAAAAACTGTTATCTAAAATTAGGAACCAAACATGCTATACTTACCTCACAGACAGAAAGGTGTTCTTTGTTGTTGTTGTTTGCCTACAGCACCTGGGCTTCCTAGGTGGTCTCCCATCCCAGTACTAACCAGGCCCAACCCTGCTTAGCTTTCTAGATCAGACGGAGTGGGGCTTGTTCAGGGTGGCACAGCTGTAGACTTTTTTTTTTTTAAACACACTGCACAATTCTTTGCTAATAAATTTGAAAATATGGAGGAAAAGAATGATCTTGGAAAACTAGTCATTAACTTTTTTTTCAAGAAATGAGAATAAACACCAGTAATTCTGGATCAAAATGAGAAAGTTATCAAAAAATGATCCCTCAAAAAAAAAGTTCTAGGGCTCATAAAAAACAAAAATGAAAAGGCTGAAGAACATTCCAGTTTAAAGAAGATCGAATAGATATTACAACAAAGTATAATGTGTAATTGTGCACTGGCTTTTATATATTTGTGTGTGCAAAGAGAATATGTATGTGCACACAGAGTGGGGAAAAAAACAAAGCTCATAAAACAAATGTGTCAAAATGCTAACAACTATTAGTCATTTAGGGAAATATAGACATTCACTGTATTCTTTTTTTCATATTTTCTGTAAGTTTGAATTGTTTTCAGAATAAAGTCATTAAAAAATAAAAGAGCAAGACAACTTCATAACCAAGATCTTTCAAGCCTTAAAAAGAACATATAATTCCAAATTATCTAAATTACATCAAGAACAGAGAAAAAAACTTCCCACTTCTTTTTACAAACATACCATAATCCTGATATAAAATTTGACTAAGCACTAAAAAAACCTATAGTCTAACCATACTCATTAATACAGATGCAGAAAAAAAACAAAGTAAAATATAAGCATTCAATACAAATCACCAAGTAGGGTTTATTTTAGGAATTTAACTATAAGCCAACATTCAGCAATGTTAACATGTCGCATTTTAAAAAGTTCAAAGGAGAAAAGCCATATTTTCATCTCTTTGTATACTAAAAGAGATCTAATGAAATTAATTCCCCAATATAATATGTATTTCAAGCCACACAGGAAGCACACTGATTAAAACAATTCCCAGGAAAGAAACAAGAACAAGGATACCTGCTCTTATCCCTGTTATTTAGCAACATCTAGAAATAGGGATCTATGCAGTAAGTCAAGATAAAAAAAAATAAAATTATCACATGAGATCAAATAATTATTTGCAGATGACAATGTGAAGGCAAACTCAAAACCTACGACATTATTAGAAAGAAGACTATAGAAAATCATAACAGACTAAGAAACCTATTAACAATAATCACTTAGAAAATAAAAGTATATCTAAATAAATAATTAACAAGAAATTATTCAGGACACCTTTACGAAGAGAGACTCAGGATAAAAGACATTCCTTTTTCTTAGGAAGAGTTGTTATTGAAAAGATGTTTCTCCTCCCTTTATTAATCAATAAATACAATATAATCACAGGTAGGTCTTTTTTGTTCCCAGACTGATAAAATGATTCCAAAAGTTATATGAAATAAATGTTTAAGAACAGCCAAAATATTCTGAAAACCCTGAGAATTGCCAAATCCAATATTAAAAATGATTCAAATTGTGGTATTTAAGAGGAAACTGATCAGTAGAATAGAGTCTAGAAAGAGAGCTGTGGGAACAAAAATTCAATAAACAGTGTTAGAATAGCTGGCCTATTATTCCTGCCCTCCATGGAGGGTAGCTGAATCCCTATTGTACATCTTAAAATAAATACCAAGTAATTAAAGATTTAAGTTTGAAATACTAATAATAAAATCATGCAAGTACATCTAGGCAAATATTTCTATAACCTTATGGTAGAAAAGGACTTTTTAAGTATCAGTATAACATCAATGGCAAAAAAGCGAAGACTAACTTCAAAGGCATAAAAAGTGACTCCAGAAAATAAAACCTCTGAACTATAAAACAAAGCTCATAACCTTGAATGGCAAGTATTTTTTTAAAAGTATTTGCAATATATATGATAAAGTTAATGTTCCTAAAATAGACAAAAGGCTCCTATAAGACAATAAATGAATACTTTAAATGAAAAGAAATGGACAAAGAACTTGAACAGGTAATTCAATTCATAAAAGAATACAACTGGCCAATAAATATATGGAGCCATGACCCATCTGAAGCCATTAAACACAAATTTATTTTTATACATTACTCCATCAAAGATTAAAACTTTATAATGTTCATATTAGCAAAAGAGTAAAAATATATATTTCTTGTAGAGAGAAAACCGGCACCTTTCTGAAGAATATGTAGAATATACATTAATGTTAAATGTTGACTTCCATTTAAATGATTTTTTTTATATTCACACTTTGAAGTGCTCCTCTGTTTCAAATGTATTTTAAAAACAGATTAACTATAAAATGTAAAATTAAGACTACCAAGCCACCTGCTAAAGATAAACTTAAAATACAAAGCACTTTGTGAATGTGAAACTGTGAGACTTCTGGGCTCAAATAACAGAGATGGAGAGAAGTCCACATCCTGTAGGGACAGTAACAAGGACTAAAAATGTCCCTGTACAAGGCTGGAATAGACCCCAGGCTCACTGAAAATGAAAGTATGTGCCTGGTGAGCAGAAATATAAATCTTTTAGCCTGTACCTTACTCTTGGGGAGATGAAGCCTGACCCTGATATTACCAAGAATCAGGGGAACCGAGCCTCCAATGTAAGGCATGGTTTCACCATGGGCAGCCTAGGGCCAAGATGTAGGCACATGCAAATCACTGGATAAGAAAGGTGAAAAGAAAACAGAACAAAAAACATCTGTTTAGTATGAGACTGCAAAACCAAACTCCAAAACACACGAGGAAAACTAAACTAATAAAAATTAGCCAACAAAATCAATAATTGTAGGAATTCAATCTAGAAGAAAAAATAATATGAAAATAACTTAAAATATGTGTTTAGGCTCCTTCTTAAGTTAAAAAGAACAGTAGACATGAAGAGAGGAAAAAGAATTTAATAAAGTTGGAAATCAAACCAGAGTAAATGGCTATTAAATAGAAAGAGACAGAGACAGAAAGCAAGAGAACTTGAACATGAGAAAAATATTCACTGAAAAACAAACACTGAGGCCACACTGAACTCTAGATGAACAAAGCCAAAGTATCAGTGAACTGGAAAATGATACCTAGGAAACGCCTAGAACATAATGCATAGGTTAAGAAGAAATACCGGAAAAGCAATATTCAAAGAAATGAAGGCTAAGAAATTTTCTAGAACTAAAGATGAGTCTTCAGATCAACAATGTATTTCAGTGCACCTACAGATAATACCACATACACACACCTAGGCACATCATGGAAATGTGTTCAGAACATCAAGAATGGTAAAACAAATACGAACATTTATATCATACTTAAAATATGCAGGGCTCTGTCCTAAGTGCTTTACATATATTAATGTAATCATCACTACAATGATATAGATATTACTTCATTAACTCTATTTAGAACTTGTCCATGGTCACAAAGTAACAGTGGTGCCAGGATACAGAACAGAAATCTTTTTACAAACTACCACAGAGAAAAATTTTATACAAAGGCCTAACAATTAGGTAGAGACCAGATTTTTCAGAGATCCAACTTGGCTAAGTTTTATAATACAATGAAATAGTATCTTGAGGGTGTTTATAAGGGGGGGGGACCTATTAACCAAGAACTATTTATTCTCTAAAAAAAAAAAAAATGTGTAAAATGTACTTTCAGACAACTGCCATCCTCTGCTAGCTACTAAAAAATACCTTTTAGCAAGAAGAAAGGTAAACTCAGGAGTGAAATACAAGGAACAGTAGTATTACAGAAACTGGCTAATTAAATTAGGCATTAACTATAAAAAAGTGAAGGCTTTTTTATGCTATAAAAAGGGGAAATAAAGTTGTAGGCAATTATACAGATGATGGGAGGGATGTTTAGTGTTCGATCGAATATGAGCTTATAAAAAAATCACCAAATATTCTAGGAAACAAGCTGCCGTCAGTAGGAGTAACATATAATAATATAACTCATTAAGACCTCAGATAACTGGAATTAACAAATATAATAAATAACTATGTATGAAATGTTTAACAAGATTTTTCCAAAAAAAAATAGCAACAGAAAAATGAAAGAAATTATTTAAAAATTACCAGGCAAATTGAGAATTAAATACCACTTTAAAAAAATTGTTAATATTAAAAACTCAAAGAATGACTTAAACAATGGATTAGAAACAAATCAGCTGAGTTGAAGGATGAAAAAATAACATTCACTTCAAAAAAACCTACAACCAAAGGACAGAAAGGGGAAGGAGAAAAAAACCCTCCAACAATACTAAGTAGCTCCTCCACAGAAGCAGGAGCTAAGAAATTTAAGATTTGGATATTGTATACCCTGGAAGCCTAGGAGCTATAACATCTCTGTTCATGTCAACTCCCTGCAATGGGCTACGATTAAGTACTCTAGACTCTACTAATAACACAGAATCAGAAAACATCAGCAAAATAACTACCTTAATTCTATATAGTAAAATAAAGCTTAATCTCATTTAACAAATGCTCTTCTGGTATTTCATTTTTTCTAAATATATGTAAATCATAGCAACCTTTAAATTCTCACACCTAACTTTAAAGGTACAAATTTCTCATAGGGTTCATTAGTTTGCAGTTCACAGGGCCAAGGTCTAGGTTTTTCCAGTCTAAGAACTAAATTTTCACAGGTTTTTCTGGTTAGATGTTCTTCTAATAAAGCTCAATCAGGATGTGGTTCCTCAGTGTAGCGCTTAGCATGTCTTCTTTACAAGCAGCAGTTCCTGGGTTTGTGCCCCAGTGGAGCCACGGTCCACAGTCTATGGCCACACCACCCTGAACAAGCTGGATGTCTGATCTCAGAAACTAAGCAGGGTCGAGCCTGGTTAGTACTTGGATGGGAGACCACCTAGGAAGACCAGGTGCTGTAGGCATAAATAATAATAATAAATAAAAATAAAATAAAGCTCAATCCTATAGTCAAGTCAGTTAAATTAACTATTCTTAAGTTTCTCCTACAATGTAAGTAATTTATGAAACAGGTATGAGGATATACAGTTGACTCTTGAACAAGGAGTCACTGACCTCTCCACGCAGTTGAAAATCTGTGTATGACTTCTCCCCTAAAACTGAACTGCTGTTGACCGGAAGCCTTACCAATAACACAGAGTTGATTAGCACATTATTTTGTATGCTACATGTTTTATATATTGTAATTTTATGAAAGCAAGAGAAAATATTAAAATCACAAGGAAAATACATTTATAGTATTTACTGAAAAAAATCCACGTATTAGTGGACCTGCACAGTTCAAACCCATGTTGTTCAAAGGTCAAATGTATATAGTTCTTTTGTGAAGAAAGGAATACTTGTTATTAAAACAAATTATACACACAGATATTTTGTGAACTTGGTTTTATTACTAAATTCATTTAAATCAGATATTTTGTTAATAAATCTCAATTGTTCTAAAAAAAGGTAACCTATCTTCATCACCTGCTCCTTAAAAAAGCCATATAGAAAATACTGTAGGCAGTATATCTGAACAAAGAACTGAATATAGGGTTTGAAACATATCCAAGTGCTCAAATGCAGGTTCCTAACAGTTCCTAATAGTCTGTACTCCCCTCATCCTAAATTTCCAGTTTGCTTATGAAAGGACTTTACTCATTTTAAAACTATATGTAGGATTCTGGCTCTTTTAGGGCACTTCTACTGACTGTCCCTAAAATCTCGCTAATAGTTCTAATCCAACCAGAAGGCTCCTGATTTATCAACTCAAATAGGATGTTCTTTGGCGGTGGCAACTTCTCAATTACTGGCTGCACCTGGCAGATGGGGAACCCAGAAGAGGATTCTGCCTCTCTAAGGAAACCCCAAGGAGACAGTGCCTTTAATTCTCTGTAGGAATTCTCTGAAGAATAATCTCAAGGTGAAATGGGTTTCCTACTCTGAAGATCTTGAAACAATCCAAAAGACAAAGGATGACACATGACTGTAGTTTGGCTTCAAAATTCCTAGAGTTCTGGACAGATATTATCAAGGGTACTAATTCTCATCAGAACATGAAATTATCATGTGTGCTTCACTGACATACGACTAAAATTCAAAATTCAGAACTGAAAATTTAAAAAAATTTCACCTTTCTTATCTTCTATTATATTACAAGGTCTTTGCCTCTATTATTTCTTCCCTTTAGGTTTTTTATTCTTAAACAGCTGCCAAGTTTTATTTTTCTGCCCACAAATTCAGTCTCCTTGCAAAATTTACACCATTTCTATTATTGCTATTATCATCTTGTCCCTCCTCAGACTGAGTAATCTCTTCTTCTATATTCTCTTTCTTGCTTTTAATTCTTCCTCATTCTTGGGTTTAGGGGAATGAGAAGGTAGAGTTCAGGCAAGCCAGCTGCAAAGGGAACCATTTCAGTAAACTCAGCAAATCTGAGTTTTAGAGGTAGAAGAGAAATGGCTACTACAGCAAAATTTTAAGGAAAGCTGAGGGGCTACTGAGCAACTCACAGTGAAAAACATTACTGAAGGTGAGCACTAATAGTACATAGTGACTGAAATTGTAATGCTAGTGAAGAGCCTGATTCTTGGTTTAAATTTAGATACGGTCTCCAAAGCATTGAATAATTTTTCCTGGTCGGAGAAAAAAGAGAAAGCAACCATTATTTAAGCTATAAAGAGGCTAAATTATTCATTCCTGGCTATTATCTCAAGATATACATAAGATGTTGATAAAGGCTAGAAATCACTGATTAAAGTTATCTGGATTCCACCAATATAAAATATCCCAAAGACAAAAACCTATAGAAACAGAACATAGAAGAGTGGTTGACAAGAGCTGGGGCGAGAGAATGGGGAGCGACTGTTAATGAGTACAAGGTTTCTTTTGGGGTTGATGAAAATATTCTAAAATTAAATTGTGGTAATGACTGTATAATTCTGTAAATATGATAAAAACTACTGAAATCTAAATTTTAAATGGGTGAATTTCATGCCATGTGAGTTATATCTCAATAATGCCATTTAAAAAGATAACTATGGTTTTACATGGTTTTCTGTATCTGTATTTTATTTTACATAAAAAGGTTAAAAAAAGATGACTATAGATTATAGGTAGTAATATGGAAAACATTATATTGAAATGTTTTCAAAGATTAAGTTACCTGAAAATTTCTCAGCTGTTCAATATTTATCTTATAGCTTCAACTAAATATTTATTTCACTCTTTCAATTAAATATTTACTTAACCTCCTCCAACAATATCAACCAAATGAATTCTGATGCAAAAGACTGTTACCAAATTAAGTACCCTGACTTAAATGCCCTAAATTTACCTTAAAAAGGAAATTTCAAAAAGTAAACCAAAACTGACCAATCGAACCAACCAAAGTAAAGCAGATAAAGCTCTTCTATGCTAAATAGTATTTCCGTAAGGCACATGACCCAGGTCATTTTTTTCAAAAACTAATTAGTTTTCACTGTATTAGATAAAAATATACAAGCACCTCAGCCACAGTTTGCAGATATTAGTAGCAGTTTCAATTACACAAAATGTGTGTGAGACAGAGCTTCCCACTTTTCATGTTTCCTTCATGTTTCATTATTTTTAATGTATCACCATCTTCTAAATATGTGCTGGGATCTGAATTACATACTTGAGATAGTTTTAAATTTCTACAAAGGTATGCACTGTACAATTTTAAAAAGTAATCTTTAGAAGTACATAGTACCTGAAAAATATCTAAGTTAAATTTAGTTGGAGGGGTCCTAGTGACTAAAAAAATTAGATACTGACCTATTTTTAACAATTATAGCACAAGCCAAACACTGAAAAGATTTAGAGGGCATAGAGCTATCTAGTTTATGAAGTTTCCTAAGAATGTTTTGGTATTCACAATCTCAATTTGCCCTCATCTGTTAACTATTTCAAATTTCAGTTTTGGATAACTGTATACAAACTGAAAAGTGGATTCAAATCCCAGTTTGCTATTTGTTAATCCTTGCTTACGTGAGGATTGAGACTCAGACTGACCCAGAAAACAGTAACTGACTTTCTCAGCCAGTCTAATTTTTTCCTTTTCTTAAAAAAAATGCCTCACAGAGAGCATTTCTAAATGTTTGCTGATAACCTCGTATATTTAATTTCAAAGAAGAGAAAATAAAACATTAAATGTAAATATGGTAAAAGGTTCATTCACTTACAAAATATGTGGGGATTCTAAATATTTGACACATATAAATGTCCTGCTCGAAAAAGGACAAAAAGTATTTGTCTCTAAGAAACAGACTTCTGTCCATAAAGTCTAACATTTTTAAAACAGAATCATTCACTGAATCCATAAACTGTGATATGAGATGCTTTATGTGTATGAAATAGGATGCTGGGAAAGAAACAGAGAAAAGGTGTTTTGGGTTTTTTTTTTTTTTTAAGTGTAAGTTCTAATAGTTTTACACACACACACACACACACACACACACACACACACACAGATACACACTCTTCTCTCTTATACTTGATTAGCCACACCTCAAATGACATGGTCCAAAATGAATTTCTCAACTCCCTACCACTTCTCCTACTTAGTTCCCTCAGGAAATAAATCTACCATTAGTCATGAGCTTACAGAATCCTCTATTTTCCTTATCATAGCACATAAGACCCTGTAAACGAATTCTCATTTTAGATTTTATGATCTATTGAGGGAAGGGATCACTCTTTTATTCATAGTACTTACCTCTTAGTGACACTTGATTAATATGTAGGGCAAATGACTGTGACTTCTCCCTTCTCAACAGTTAAGAATTCTTTTCTACCCAAGTACTCCCACAGAAGTTGACCTACAAACTGTATTCTTCCATTTTCACTTTGTTATTCACTATGGAATATATACTGTTATGTTTTTAAATCTCTACAAAAATATAATTGATTTCTAATAAGAAAATATTGGACTCTAAAGCAAATCTGCAGCTTATGAATCAAAACTTCATTTTCAGATTACTGTTCATTAATGACTTTAAGTTTCTCAATGTCATTAGATACATTCTACTGAAAAATGCCATGTAAGATATATTGGAGGGCACAAAAGAGAAAATATGTAGTTTTGACTAGAGGTTAGAGCTCATACATTCTCTTTCCCTGAGCTATTTATTTATCTGCTCATTCATTCAACATTCATGAATGGGTAAATTTTTTTAAAAGTTTCTCCTATGTGAGAAGCAAAGTATAAGGTCATTTAGACACAAGGAATAATTTCTGGGAACTAGGAAATTCACTTTAAATGTATTTTAAACAAAAATCTCTTTAACTTAGCCTGGGAGTTTTACTAGTAAAATGAAATAATCATCCTCTCCACTTAAGGAGCAACTTATTCTACTGACTAGCAAAACCAGTACAAGATCACACTAGATGGCTTAATAGGCTTAGAGTATCAGGAAGCATTTATACAGATAGAGAAAATGAAGATGACAGATATGGAGTAACACAGGCTTAAGCTGTGGGTTGACCACAGAACAAAAGCTGTCAATTCTAAGATCAGCCCCCTGACATCCAAAACAGCCTTACAGACTCTCAGCAAGGATAATATTCTACTGTTTTATAAAAAGTGAAAATTTTATTTACTACTTATTTACATTCTGAAACATGATGTCATATTGCAAAGATGTTTTCCTAAAGCTTGGTTAAGGTTTATGATTCTGTTTGCAAAACAAAAACAAAAAATAATAGTCTTTCTTTGCTTATCCTTACCATTACTACTTTCATTTCTGAATTGTTAAAGGTAAGTAAGCTGTATTTCTTACGTAATGACAAATCTGATGCGTTTTTTTTTTAAACCACTCATGCTAAAGCAAAGCAATGCTAAAAAGCCAAGGCAGTCAAATACATAATGATTTCTGTTCTTATTCTTTGAAAAAGCATGAGAGTTCTTGAATAACATAGTTTTTAAATTAAAAAAAAAAAAAGCAAGCCACTTACAGCATGACTCAAAACAAAAAAAATAAACCTTGTTTATCTACATCACTGCCTGAAACACTGATCACTGATGAATATAAAGCACAAGCCTAAACTTAAACTGGATTATACATGACCTATGTGCTCTCAGTCTACTGTATTTCTGGATCACATTCAATTTCCTTTGTCATGTGTTCATCAGAAAATGAGCAGAGAGACTACAAAGATTAAACAATCATATATTGAGTCCCTATTTAAACCAAATGGTCTCTGCTTTCAAAGATTTTAAATAAATCTTAATATTAAAATGTTCCATCTATAGTATAATCTCTATTGTAAACCCAAGTAGGTAGCTTGTATAAAGACTATCTTCTTAAATTCATTAAAAATTTCATTTGACTAAAGGTAAAGAACTAATGAAATCATTTACGTCAGTGGGTTGCAAAGTAAGCCATAAGGCAAAATTGTGTATGGCTTGTGGTACTAGTTGTATGATAACTATATCTCATATGCCTTTTTATATTAAAAATTTTTATAATTCTTCTTGGTGAATATTCTGAAGGGAGCTGACATGACAAGTGACTCTGTGCTTTTCAAACTTAGTGTACACTTCCATCCTCAGATCCCAATTCAATCACAAGATTCACTTTCTGGGTACAATGAAAGTATAGTCATATCCTTCCCATATGAACATTTTCTAAGCTATCACAATTGCCAACAGGTTTTCTGTTAGTAGTAGCAATAAAACTGCAGTGATGTACATATTTATTGCTTTGAAAAGTCCAATGACATGTGTTTGGCTTCTGTAATTAGCTGTCAAACTTTGGATGAGTAACTTAACCTCTGTATCAATTTCCTCATCTATTAACACGCAGGCAATAATAGTATGTATCTCACATAGGAATGAAGACTTAATGAGATAATTGAAAATTCCTATGATAACGCTTGGCATATAAATGCTCGATAATGTTACCTATCATTGTTACTAGCTAACGTCAGGGCTAGATAAACTTAAGAGGCACACAAAGAATCTAATCCATGATTCTGGTCTCCTTATTATCATACTCCAAAAAATGGATCTAAGTAAGCAGCTACAGACTACCTATGTAAAATTACCTATTTAAAAATTTTACTATGTATTTTCTAAATATTAGAAATAGTTTAACTGATAAGGTTGAAAGTTTAGTTTATATGAACACAAGACTACTCATAAATTAGACATTTGTTCAGTTCACATTGAATCAGTTGATAGTTATTTCCCTTCTTTAACTAATACATTGTCTATTTACTGTGATTCCACAAGTTCTCTCTGTTTAAAAGGATACCTAGTTCATAATATCTGCAGATGTAACTCTGGAAAGAGATGCATAATTATGAATATCCTGTTAACCTTGGAAGCCCAAACACAGGAAATTAGAATGAAACCTTTAGGTCCAGGTTCAGTCAACTAATTTTCCAACGTAAACTCTGGCACATTTCAGATTTGTAGAATCTTTACTCTTAAATATCTAGGTTCATCCATAAGTGTCTGCTCCCAGAAAGCTCAACTTCTTCCACCATCTTCTATAGTAATCACTCCTGCTCTCAGGTAGATTCTGCCTAATGCTTAACAGAATATCTGAATGTCTACTGCACACAAGGCACTGTGCTAGGCTTTGGGTATAATAAAAAGTTATCGTATTTTGCCCTTCAGAATTTTATAATTTAATTGAACACACAATTATAATTAAAACGCAAATACCTAGCAGTAAAGAATATGATTAAAGCCATACAAATAATATAATAGACACTGCTCTAGGAGTACAGAGAAAAGGAGAGAAAATACTCTGGTGATCAGAGATGGTTTTATAGAATAGAAAATGCTAGAAATGAGCTTGATAAAGGAGAAAACAGAAGCTGGAGAAGGAAAGGCAAGAATTCCAAGCTACCAATTAGCATGAGCAAAGATCCACTGAGAGAAAAGTACAGGGTGTGTCACAGATGGCAAGTGCACCAGTCTGGCTGAAATAGATTAGTCCTAAGGTCCAATGATGGAAAGTGTCAAAAGCCAAATTAAGAATTCTGAACTTTATTCTAGAAGCAAAAGAAGTCACTAGTATACTGAACAGATAAATATGATGAAAATAATATTTTAGAAAGAATTTTATGATGTTTATAGAATGAGGAAGGGAGATGCAGTACAAGATGCTGGTAGGGAAGACCAGTTACGAGTTCTAAAATTATGGTTTGGGTATGAGGTAATAAGACTGGAACTTTTCCAATTCTTCAACTTTAAATTACCAGGACCCACATGTAAAGTTTTAAGGCCTTTTATGAAGACTCTGTTTCTTCTGAACAGGAAGAATTGAGTTAGTTAGAATAATTTAGTTTTCTTACTTTCGTTTACTATATAGCAGTACCTTCTTGCCCATTTCTAATCATGACCTGTTAACTTCTCTTCAAAAGACCAACACTTGAATTTCCCTCACTTTTCTAGTCTGAACATTTGCCTTTGTTTTATTACTTTTTATTCTCTATTTAACCGTCTACTCCTACCTAATCATTAACTCCATGACTTCTCTCCAGCTTCATATAAATAAATCTATTCACACTCAACTTCCTCTTCCAGTACCTCTTAACTTTTAGTCTATTCAAATACCAGTTCTATATACTCACAACCTTTACAACCTCTTCTAAAGTCTCTATTCACTTTCTGATAATTCTTATAGCTTCCATGCTCACTGCTAAAACTATATTCAAAGACAACCATCTCACACTAAGTCTCTATTCCCCTCTAAGAATCTCAAGATTTCATATACTAAGTAACAGCAGTCACCATATTTCTTTGGTACTTTCTTCATGGTAGAAAATGTCAAGTGCTTTACACAATTATCTCATTTAATCTTCAAGACTACCTTATGAAAAAGCCTTTTCCATCTAACAGATAAAACTGAGTCTCAGAGAAATCAAGCAGTAACTGCCCAAGATCACCCCACTAAAAAACTTTATCTTTTCCTCTCTGCCGCCTTCAATGTGGCTCTACATATACTCAGAAACATTTCCCTTAGTTCTTCATTAAGGATATCAACTCTTTGTAAATTAACATTGATTCCATTCCTCAATTTGAACAATGACAGTTAAAGATATAAAACTGTTTAGCTCTGATGATTTTTGAAACTTTTGAATGAGAATATGAGCTTCTCAAATCTTTTTTGAATGTTTTAGAAGAGATCCTTACGTAAGAAGACAACTAAATTTATAAAGTCTCTCAATTCAAGGAATCTGGATCAGAAGTATTAACATCAGCTTTTCAAATTTTGACTATTAAGAACAATGGGGAAAAATCTACTCGAATATTTTGAAAATATTTTATATCTACACAGATCTGATCCTGGCATGTAACCTACGTTCTCTAAGCCTACATTTCTTCATTTGTCAAACAAAGATAACATCATATATTTTAGAGAGCTGCAGTGAAAATTAAAGCCTGACACAAATAAATGACCAATAAATTATGGCTTTTATTATTCACTTTCTTCTGATCTAAAAGTAGTCTGGTCTCATAGGATTTTAATTCAAATCATATCAGCCACAAAAACTCTTAATGACGTTCAAACAAGCTCCTAAATACAAATATTACATAAACTTGGTCAATGGATTCCAAATAAACATATTAAGAATTATAAAACTCAAGCTCCCTCCTTTATCATACATTTTACTCACTAAATGTTTAAAACACTTCTAATTTTATAAACACAGTATCAATAGCCCACTTTATTGATATATGCTAACATCCAGTACCTTTACCTCAGTTTCCTACAAGAATTCTAAAGCCTATTATATTTTAGATAAAGGTATATGGAAACTCTCACCTCTCATAACTGTTTATTTTCTCTAGCTCCTCTTACCTGCCTCAGCAAAAGAAAAGCTAAGTAAAGAGATTATCTAGATAGTACACAGATAGCTAGGACATGCAAAGGTCAAAATCATCAAGGAAGACTCATAATAAAATACGAAATTGTTACTTGTGTAATACAGAGCACATTAGGTATTATAAAGAGAAAAGAAAAACATTATTAACCTTCTGATTCAGATATAATTTAACCCAAGCTTCTTTCGTATAAAGTGGTTAATAATCCCTGTGGAAATTCAAGGAATTTATACATCCTGGCTAATAGTGAAATAACAAATGAAGCAACTGAATTTTTAAAATGTTGACATCCAACATTATTTGAAATGGAAAAGAGAATATATTCAAGTATAAAGTTATCCAAGGTATAGGAAAACAGAAACTTTTACCTAGTTGCCTTATAACACCTTCCCCCCTCCCCCAAGGTCCAAATATTTCACAGGGCCACACCTTGTTTTATCTTCTTCCTTAACTCTTATAGGACTCCACTTGAGCTGATTTTCTTACATGACTACCTTCTTCCTCTGATCTGATTAAGAATGAAAAGTAGTCAAGAGTACCACTCAGGGTCAGGGCCCCAGAGGCAAGAGTTAGATGATCATTAGGGGTGATCATCAAAATATTAGCTTATAATGAATTATTTCTCCATGATCACAGACTTACACCTTAAGAAATTAATCCAGCTCTCTTTGGTAAGCATCTCAGGGATAACAAGCTCCCTGTGGACATATATGTCAGTTTTGAGTTTTAAATTATTAAACAGATTCATAGTTAAACCAGAATTGGTTATATATTCTATCAGCCATTATAATAAATGGTTCTAGGTGTAACCTGAACCAATTCAAAGACTGTAGGTTTTTAATAACTGCTTATCAATGTTTACCATATGATAATATGATGTTGCTATAGATTTCTGTGAAAAAATTAGGTACTAGAGAACAAATTTTCAAAGGTTTATTAATAAGATAAGCAAGACCCAGGTGAACTGAAAAACATTCACGTTTTCTTAAAATGCCTTTCACATCAAACTACCAAGGGTCCTGTGATTGTTCAAATGTGTAGTCTCAACCACCCTTTGTCTACTGTGGAATTTCTAGACTTCCCAATCCCAACAGAAAAATCAATAAAGGCTACCTACAGGAATACCTTTCCTAAAGAATAATCAACTTAAAATTATTTTTAAAAAAAAAAACCTAGAAAGATAAACAGATTAGAATGCTGAAACATTTAAGTACATACTAGGCATTTGGTCAAGGCATACTGAATAAACAATGTTAAGAGAATCAAAAAATTTAACTGGACAGTACATCTGATATTATAATCTACCCCTTTGGCTTTACTGATTTGTAAGCTGGGACTCAAAAGGTTAAAGGACTTGTCCATGGACACAGATATTTGGAGCACAGCCATGTTTAAACAATTTCTGTCTCCTAGTGCAGTGTTCCTTCAACAGTTTATACTGTAATTATGGTCATCACTTCAGCCCTTCAAACTAAAATATAAACAGATGCAATCCGTGTTAAAAATATATATACACACATATACATATATGCCATGTAAAAAAAATTTTGATGACAGCAGCATTCAATCATGTTATTTCTAATATAGTGCGATACCTAGCCAAACTTTACCAGTCTTAATACTTCTCCCATAATGACTTCACTAATATGAAAAATGTTTAATGATATCAAACAAAAAATGTCTTAAGCAACTTCCATGTGCAGTTCATTATAGTTCTGATGGGACTACTCCAACTTGCAAGTTAAAAGTAATCATCCCTACATGACTGAATGTTTAATCAGATATATGAGTTACACATAACAGAACTATAACATCAGGCAAGGAATGTTACTTTGTGCTTCAATTTATTTACTGGCACAGGAAACATTACATCAGTAAAGGTAACATCTATTATTAGAAAACTGAAAGTGAGGTGGGTCACTAGTCAGTTTTCTAATCTGTAAAGAGTTACAGAAATATAATCTTCGAGAAAGGCTCAAACTGTAAAAAGATAAAAGTATAAAAAGTGAGTGAGGTTGTTCCAGTTAGAGTTGAGGAGCAAGTCCTGCTGGACTACTGAGAGCCCCTAAGGCTTAGCAGAATACTGTCTAAATAAATAAGTCCTCTGACTCCTCAGACCTCTTTGCATCTAAACAGTGGTTATGTTTAAAATTCCAACGTGCAAGCTGGAAAGGAATAAGCCTTTTCCTTCAAAACAATTTTTAAAATTTCTAATCTTACAATACAAAAATCATTTACTCTGGGAAAATAATACCTATCTTCCATAGATTTTTACACCCTCCAATCCTTTCTTAAAAGGAATTCGGCTCATTATTCCAATTGCAAAAAAAGGGGTGGAGGTGAGAGCGGCACATAGATTTCTTGGTTTGAACTGGAATATGATCTCTATGGATTTCCTAAGTACCATGCGGTGCTTGAAAAAAAGGAAAAACAGCTCAGGTGATGAAATTTTCAAAATGCATCTAAAAGTGTGTTTGTAGATGGCTCTCCACAGCCAGCCGTCTTTCAAGAAAATATTTCAAGCCTACAAGCAGAACAGAATCATACGTCAACGAAGCTCTAACATCAAGAACTTTTACCCACACAATTGACACGGTTAAAGAGATGAGAAAAAATCTGTGATTTACTTCAATGGATTTGTTCGATGCCTTAATAATGAATGAATTGGAGGCATCACTGGCTTGAGTTCTGAAAGAGCCTCACTCTCAGCTCTGCCCCCTATAAAACTCGAAGCAAATTCTACAGAATTTGGGTTTCCAGGCTAAGTCCGGTACAAAGGACGCCTTCTCCCGTCTTTCTCCCGGTCGCCACCCCCCAGTCCCCAGGGTTGGAGGCCAGGGCAGCCAGGGCAGCGCGGCCGCGAGGGTGGGAGCGCTGGGAGCCCCCATCCTCGCCCAGGAAAAGTTCCGCCGGCCGGTCTCGGGCCAGGCCGCCTTGCGGTTCTCGTCCGCGTCGCCGAGGCAAACACCCAACCCGGCCCAGGAGGCCGAGGGTCGCGCCCCCTCCCCGCGTCGCCGCCACAAACACCCCGCCCCCGCCTCCCCGCCACCGCCCTCGCCGAGCGTTAACCCCTCGTCGTCCGCCGCCCGGCTCCCGGGAGGAGGCCGGGCCAGGGGGTGGAGTTGTCGCGTCTCCTCCCGGGAGCGCCAGGGCAGACGCCCGGCTTGTTTACAGGCCCCAGGCCTGGCCGCCGCCGCCGCCGCCGCGCAGGCCCACGCCGCCCGCCCTCGGCCCGAGTGTCGCGCTTACCCGGAGCAGCCGCAGGCGGGCAGGTCCCTGGTCGGCCGAGGCGGCGGCGGCGGCGGCCGGGGAGGGGGCGGAAAGGGGGTCACCACCGCGGCGGTCGGCCAGGTCAGGCAGGGGAGGGGGCGGAGGAGGGGAGGAGCCGGGCTGCGTCCGGGCCCCCGGCTCTCGGCGCTCTCGCGGCTCAGATCATCCGGGCGTTGGAGCGGGAGGCGGAGAGCGGGTCCCGGAGGAGGAAGAGCCGAAGAGTCATCGCTTTCGCGCCCCACCAGACTAGCGCCCCCCCACCCCCCCTCCCCAACCACCCGTTCCCGAGCTGCAGCTTCCCGAGCACCCGAAGCTGCGGCCCGGGCCGGCGCGGAGGCCACTGCTCCCTCGCGCGCTCCCGCCCCTAGCGCCGCTGCCGCCGCCGCCTCGAGCGCGTCCCCGCGCAGGCGCGCTCACGACGGCGCCGTGCTGACCCTCCCCCACTGCCCGCCCCGCCCCGCCGGCTGAGCAGCCGCTAGAGCTGCGGCCCGGCGGAGCAGCTGGAGAGACCCGGATGTCGTTGGGCAGGAACTGCGCCGGGGGGGCGGGGGCCGGCGAGGGCTGGCGGGCGGGGGAGGGGCGGCTGCAGATGACGCCACTGTCCTACCAGGTTTTCTAGTTTAGTTTCCCTTTCTGCCTGGGCTCCAGGGTGAAGCCGTCGGGAGCACCTGAATCCCGGATCAGACCCGGGCCTGGAGCCTTGAGCCCAGGCGCTGGGGACTAAACAGAGTGAGACTGTTAGGAGTCCCGGGAATCGGAACCCTCTCCAACCCGGCAGTCTGCCGAGCCAGAACTCGGAAGCTCTAAGGCGTCCCGGCCTCCCGCCCCAGCGCTTCCACCTGTCTGCCAATAAACACCACAGTCGCCGTGAAGACGCCGTCCACGGATCCCCTAAGACCGATCCCGGCCTTTCGACTTATCTCGAGCTCAGTCGCGGCCTGTTCACGGCTTAGCTGCTGCGGCTCGAACACGCTCTGGGGTCCCAGGCCGCCGCCAGACCCCTCCCCCAGGACTCCACGTCTCCAGAGCCATTCTTCCGCAGTGACCCCGGGAGGCCCACGCAGGTGCCCCAGCCATACACTTCGCGTCCCCAAAGGCAACAACACATGCTAACCATCACCGCCCACCCACATGCATGCACAGGGCACATGCTCAATTGCCGGTGGGTTTTCTGTCCAGCTGTAGCTCGTGGGGTCCCACATTGTGTTTATGTGCATGATTCTGTCACAGGGGACCTCCAGTGAGTGCAAAGGAACGGAGGATTTCTCAAAATCTGGAGGATACTGAGAAACGTAACAGCTGCTTCTGTGAAGAGTTAGAAATGAGCTAAACCTAATTGAAACTGCACGTGCATGCGGCCAAAATCCAGTTTAGCTCGCTAGACTAGGGAAAACCCGACCCACGCGGTTTGCAGACGCCGGGGGATAGAATGACAAACCCTAGCAGGCCAATGAATCAGAACTGGGGAGCAGTACATCACCAGCTCGGGTTCCCATTGGCTGGGGTGCCTTTCCCTCTTGTCAGAGACTTAACCTGTTCATAGATTTGACCTAGACCACATTTTCAGGAACAGAAGTTTAAAAGAAAAATCCGTATTTAAAAAAAAATGGTTTTGTATATACAACAAACAAACACTTCATTGTAGGAGAAGACTACTTCAAAAGAACACAGAAAATATTAGCCAATTTTGTTCTGACCAATAAAATGGTCAATTTGTGGGGAGGCCTCTCCATTTTACCTTAGGAGCTCACTGTAGGAAGTTGTACTCTACTGCTTTGTATCTCCTAAAACCACACTGTTGCCCCAGCTCAGATCAAAAGCAACCTATTGTTTTGTCTTTCTGTCACCAGCAAACATTTAGCTGCTTTTAAAGCTGTGAAAGCCATCTCCAATTTTTTTCAACATAACTTTCATGGGAAGGCTCTATTCCTTTCACTTTTAGGCCTGGGACCTAGTAACAGGATCAAACAGTATCACCAAATGGTCACTGACAGGCCAAATCTTCAAAGACCCGAAAATTACTCTACCCTATGTTTTTGAGGTTAGAATTTCTTAGAGTAAGATGAAGGTGGCTCATTTCCAGGTATAAAAAGTAAAAATAAAATTCACTTCTGCATTTGGTCTAGTATGTGAGGACACAATTCCAAATTGCTTCTCCACACACTTGCCAAAAAGGAAAATTAGATCAAGGATCTTTGAAACTCTGCCTTTAATGGCATCCTTAATACTTCAGACAAGTAGCAGCATGATTAGCATGCTAGTGGATTCATTACCATTCTGAAATAGAAAAGCCCATGTGGCAACCACTATTGGGAGTGCCTTAGAAAACAAATTTTCTTGTTCATAAGGCAGAACCAGGATTGCTAATGGCCGTAATGGCATTAAACATGAAGGTCTTGCCTGTCTTTCTGCTTCTTTCCTTTAGGCATCCATAACTTTCTTCCCTCTCCTCTACACTTGTAGGAGAATCTGGGTCACTTGTAGCAGGAGAGGTAGAAAAATAGAAAATATGAACGTAGAGATTTTTAAGGAGTTTGCATAGTGTACCACAGACTACCAGTAAAGCTGTGTCTTCCTCTATTTCTTATTTCTGAATAAAGCTTTAGAGACATTTTGGTATAAACTAGGAAACTCAGGGTTTATAAGATTAACATTTTAAAATTTAGAACAAAGTTATCTTAATATCGTCTGAATAAATACGCTTGATATTATAATATCCCCTTATTGTTATACTAAATATTATGTTTCCTAAATATCATACTAAATATTCCCTAAATATTATACTAAGAGCAAAAACTATTTTAAAAGGGGTGGGGGTCAGGGGGAAAGGACACTGAAAAAGAATGTTAAAAGTTTTCTTGAACTACAAGGCTTTGCTTGGGCCTACACTTGTTAGGGATGTTCACAGTTTTTGTGAAACATTGCTGGGAATATACTGCCACACTGTATTTTACTAGTTTTTATAGGTATATTCTAAAACTATCCTACTCTTCTTTGGAAATCTGTATTTCAGTTACCAAAGAGGAAGATTTTCTGAAAGATTGGCTTTCAAGTCCTGAATTTAACTGTATGCTATTAGCCTAGTAATTTGGAGGCATGGGGTAAGGACAAGGGCTACAGTGGTCACTACTACTCCTTTTTTCCCCCACATTTCATCATTTAAAGAAAGGGTTAACATTCCAGGTTCCCCATTACTATTGCGAATCCAGGAGAGTCACCCCTGAGAGAGTCTGCTTGGGCTTCTCAAAATAAATCTCAGCAATTTAAGTTATCCCTCAGGGGAATACCTGAGAATCCCCCTAACCTGAACCATTTATCCTTTCACACTGAAGCCAGTCACTAGCCAAAGTTACAAAGCCAAGCAGAACATAGGTTTAGCTCTTCCTTCTTCCTCCTCCACTACCTGTTTCATGTTTTTTTCTCACAAGCATCCTCTTCATTTGTCCTCCTCTTCTCTCTTTTCTTTTTATCGCTCTTCTTTCTTTCTTCCGTTCTCTTTTTATCTCCTTTACCCTTTTCCCATTCTTCTTGTCTCTCTTTTTCTTAGCTTAATCCAAGTTATAGCTTCTGCTACTCACTTTCTCCTGAAACAATACATATGAGTAGATAGTGCCCCTAAACTAATTTTGTTGGGGGGTGTAGCCCCCTACTCCAGTACTCCTCCTCTATTCCTGCACCCTCCCACCATATCAGGTCATGAAAAAGTTAGCTGTTTAGAGGACTGTCATAGAATGAAAAGGGTTAGAGAATCCGGTCTTGTGTGACATCACTGAGGAAGCCCAATAGGGTGGGGCAGAGGGAAGTCAGTAGTCTTCTGCTGCTGTTTGGGCTTCCCCTGGGCCTTGAGAGAAAGTGGGCCACCATGAGCTCCACAGACCAAGCCCTGAATAGTCTTTAGGGTCAGTCCTTGCCTTAAGAGAACTGTGTATGGCCATAGCCCTACAACGTTAATGTGGCTCTTGTCAGACAAGTTCATCTGTTCAACAGATAGTTATTGTGTGCCAAGCATTGTGCTAGTACTGGGGTTAGATAATGACATCAATGAGCAAAAGCCCAGCTCCCAAGGAGATGATAATATAATGAGGGATATAGACAAAGAAGCAAACAAATACATAAGGAACTGCAGATTGTGATCAGGTGTTTAGAAGTGACTTTTCTAAGAAGTTAGCATTTGAGCTGAAGGATGAGAAAGAGTCAGCTTTGCAAAGGATCAGGGGAGAGCTTTCTAGAGGATCAGCGCCAGCAAAGGGCTAGGTGCAAAGAAGAGCTTTGGCAGAAAAAGAATTGACACAGCAAAGAAAAGTTCAGCAAACTCAAGGCAAATATTTTATAAAGTTGCTCAAGTTTAGAACTTCAATTTAGGATATTTGGATACTTAATCCATTTTACAATTAGGAAAACACCTTGAGCAGAAGGGTCCAGTCCATACAAAATAACGTAGTGAATTGGTCTGTCCTAAAAAGCAAAAGCAACTTCAAAAATCAAAATTAAAAATCAAAAGACCTTTATATAACTATTGAAACTAAGAAGCATTCCTCAATCCCAAGGAAATTCTCTCAGATGATCCAACAGCATCTAGGAATGAGTAAACTACAAGCTTTGAAAAAATACCTCCCCTCCCCAATATAGATAGCCGTTCTCAATGAGTAAAGACTAGCAAAAGTTTGGATTTCTTGAGAACTTTTTTTTTTCTGGGCAATTACTCTCATGTGGGCATCACATAAGATCTCAAACTAAAATATACTTTTGAAAGCTGCAACACATTTTGCATCCTTAACAATGATGGCCTGGTTGAAAATCAGGGATGAAATAACCATCATCAAAAAGGCTTTTTTATACATCTTGCTTTGCACTGCCACTTGTATCAACCAATTTAAACCTCCCCACAAATCTTGTGGGTAGGCCAGGCAAGGACTGTTGTTGTTCTCATCCTTAACAAAAGAGAAAACTGAGTGTCAGAGGGGTAGTAACTAGCCAAGGTCATCAAAAATATTGACTGGCACCCAGATTTCCCCCTGTCTTCTACTGATCATCCCTTACGTTTACATGCCAGTGAGAAAAACAGCAAGGAGAGTCAAGGGGTAGAAAGAGCGTGTCGTGGTGTGGGAGCTGTCTTGTACTATCATGAGAACAGACTGCTAAATTTTTAGGAATTTGCCAGCTGTTTTTTTAAACACAGCCATTATGAAAAATTAAATTATACTAACTTCCAATTAAATAAATTTTAAACAAAGGGAATATATACTTAAAATTTACCATATCCAAATTATTTTACTATATCTTACTATTATCTATGCTTGCGATTACTGACACATAGTGTGTGTGTGTGTGTGATATTCTCTATAATGTGTTATTTCACATCTCTTCCCAACACTGGTTTCAGTGACTTCACTTTGGTAGCCTGATATTAGCCATAGAAGGAGTGTTTACACCTTGCAAATCAGCAAATGCCACAAATCAGGACTTGACTTATTGCTTTGTTGACTGTCTAGATAGCCTAAGAAAGTATGTTGTGTCTATAACTGTTACATGATGAACAGCACAGAAACATCCAATTCAAGAAAAAAGTCACATCATAGACAAGTATGTTCCCACATAGTACATCTTTGTTTTTTCACCTTTATCTTAAAATATTTGCCAACAGCCGTGACAAGCTACATTTGGAGAGTTAGTTGTTAAACATTTACCAGCATACCACTGGATCAGCCTCCACTGTGCCAAGTGGGCCACTTACTGGCTCTGTGACCTTATTAGCCCCTGTTGCATTCCACAAAATACTTTCTCTCACAATTATTATGAGAATTAGAAGGGATGAGGTGCCCTCGACCACCATGTCTTTTTTTCTTCATCAGTAGACCCCTCTGTCACTAGAGTTTGTATATGGATACATGTTCTCTTAGTCTCCCTTGCAGCCTAGAGTGTCCCAATCCATGTGCCAGTGTCTTGAATGGATTATAGATGTGACAAGGTATTGATCCCTCAAGCCCTTGGGACATCCAAGTGAGGTTCACCTGCTGAACCCCTAAGATGCTTCCATCTGGTCCCGGTACCCCTTTGTGTCATAAAAACATCATCTTTTTGTGTCCTGATGTGAAAAAAGTTGGGAAGCACTGGCTTAGGGCATGGGTAATGTGATGCAATTTTGACCGATCGAATCCAAAGGAAATAACTGGGATGATGGATGTGGGAAAGATTTTCCTCCCTAATGATAAGAGTCACAGAAGAGACAATGTCTTCTTCAACCATACGTAGTTATGCCTATATGTGAGCCTGGACTTCTGGGTCATCTAGCAAAGAACCAAAGTAATGTGGAGAAGAGGAATGATGGCGAGAGGCTGGGTAATTCACATTATTGAGGCATTGAGCCCAACCCTGGAATTGTCTACCTTGGGAACTTATTTTCAGTGGGGGTAATAAACATTCTTCATTGTTTAAACCACTTTTATTTTTGTATTTGGCATTTGTAGCTAAAAGCACCCAATCTCTGACACCCAGTGAGTGCTGAGAAAGGTTAGTTAATCACCAAAACAGATCCTTTGCCTTTAGAAAAGCTACCATGGTCAGATGTGTACTGAATACATATTTGAGGGATGTGTTCAGTACTTTGATTTACTTTTAATCTTTATTTGATTGTTACTTTCAAGAAAGTATAGTAAAAGCAATAATTTGCAGTAAAATCAGTAACTGAAAAGTGAAGTCATTTTAAGCTTGAGACCAATTCAATACGGAGATATTAATATGCATTTTCTTTTATTGCACCTAGACAAACTAGAGCTCTATCACAGAAAAAGATAATCAAATCCCTTTGTGTTATGCTGAGTAGAACTAGAACAATTCGTGGTAATTACAAAGAAGATAATTTTAGTTCAATATAAGGGGAAGGGAACGACCTTGACCTAGATGTGCCGAGCTCCATACCAGGCCACTTACGAGTATTATTTAATTTTCACAATAACTTTGCAAAGAAGAAACAATTTTTCCATTTTACAAAAGAGGAAACTAAGGCTGAGAAAAAGCTCTTTTGTGGATCTAGGACCGTCTAATTTCAAAGTCCTTACTTTTTCTGTTGCACAAGCTGATGGACCTTCTTGATGACTTGCTCTCTCCTTGAGTCCCTTTCCAGTGCATTTTCCCATGCAAGGAGAAATGGTATCTTTACTGAAGATGTCTTGGTGAAATGAGGAAGGAGCTCTACTCTGCATTACATAGCAAAATATTTCTCAAGCTCTGTGTAAAATCATCACTTCCTAGAGTTTTACTTCCAGCTATCACCTCCTCCACGCTTCTGTTCTGTCCATTCATGGAAAACTTTTCTCTTCCACTCTAACACACTCTCCTTTCCTTTTGGCACACTCTTTAAAAATCCCACTAAGCAAGACAACGCACATTGACCCCATTCCACATTCATTTTGAGCTTGTCATCCTGCCATTGGTACAAACACGGGAGAGGCCTCTTTGTAGAGAAGCATCAGATAGTGGGAAAAAGTCAGGTTAACACGAAAGACCGAAAACTCAAGAGCCTGTGGTAGGGACCAGGTAGGTCTACTATAAGTGTGAGATGAGCCTTAAGGTTGGGGAAGAGTGTCCCAGGCAAGAGCAAAGGCCCTGGGTGGGAGAGAGCATGGTATGCCAGGGAACAGACAGAACTCTGGGATGTCTGGGGCATAATAAAGGAGAGAGAGAGAGTGTTATGTAAGCAGGGTACCTACTTATAGACCACAGTTAGGATTTTGATTTAAAGTGTGATGGAAAACTGCTGGAGGTTTTTATGCTGGGGAGTGACATGATATTATTTGTTTTGCTCTTGCTACAGCATGGAGAAAAGATTTTAGGAAAGCAAACGTGGAAGTAGAAAAATCCTTTCATGTCAGTTTCATAACAAATCCTTAAAGAGGAAGCGAAATTAGCTTTCAGGTTTAAATGGCACAGAGTAATTACATTTTCATGGTAGAAATGCGGTCTTTTAGAGAGCTCTTGTTACTGGGGCTCATGTTTTCATTATCTAGGAACTATAATTAGGTATTTTGCCATGACTTACCAAGTAACCTTTTTTTGGTAAGTTTAGTAAAATGTAGTAAGGGGTACCTTACAGGAAAGACCGAGAGTCATTAATACCCATTTAAGCAGTTCAATATAGGTGAATGAATACTTATTGCCCTTAAAAATATACTCCAAGAATCTCTTTCTCCCTCTCCACTCACTGCTCTCCCAACACATATCTGAAGGCTAAAGACTAAAATTCTACTCATTAATTTTTGTCTTGTACCCCAGTGAGGATGGGAGTTTAGGTGTCCTTATCTAAGGCATACTTACATCTTAATATGAAAGTCTTTAGAGCTTTTGCAGAGTCAAATTTTAATATTTGCTAAACAAGTTACCTTGACAAGTGTTGGTAAAATAAAGTAAAAGAAATTCGAGAAGGGATGTAGTAAAGACCTCAATAACACCAACGATGAATTCTACTTCTTCCACAACCAAGCCAAGGTTCTTTTGCTCATGGACCTATGAAAGAAATATATACACATACTAAATAAATATTCATATATTTAGTCTTCTCATTTGCTATTGAGTTTTCTTCACCTAATTTAATGGCTATATGTTGGTATTCTTCGAAGTAAACCTAGAATAGGCCTTTGGCAAAGGATCATGACTAATTTTATGTTTTATCTTATACTAGTACCTTGTAGATACCCAAGAAATATTTCATAATAAAAGTTATATGACTGCTATTTTACAACTATAGAATCTGTACATTGATAAGGCAAACAATAATTTGTACCTTTAGTGCCAAATTCAGCCTATGCACTAGATGGTGTAAATCATAAGCTGCCATTGGAAAGAATAATCTACCATTCAGAACCAAGTACTGATTAAGGACCTACCATATGTCAAACACCATTAAAAATGGAGAGTAATGCAAATAATAGCTGCTGTAATATATTAGAAACCTCCCATTTATTAGACTCATATATATCATGTCAATTCTATTCAAAATCTCTGTTAGAAATAATTCATTGTTCAAATTATGTTTTGTGGCAATTATAAATTCTTGAAAGAAATATTCGCTAGCATATATGCATTTGTACTTTTAAAGAACCATATGTACATCTCTTGGGGTCAGTAAATGTACTCACTTTTGCGCAAGTAGGCAAGACATACAAAACTCTTTTGTGTTGTCAGTCACAACAAAAGCATGGAAAGGTTAAGGGGAACATTGTGAGTACTTGAAACATGCAATGCCAAAAAAAATTTGGCTTGAAATAAAATACCAGTGATTTATATGGCCTGGTGAGTCATGTGTATCATATCTGGGTTATGTACCCATAAACACTGGCTTAAAGGCAGTCACACTATTTAGACTGTCATCGTTAAACTCATCATCACATGTCAGTCCTGCCTGAATTCGAAAAGCAAAAACTAAAATACAAAAACACATGGGGTTGACATTATATAAAGTTTCTGCTGTCCTATGCTTATACTCCCAAAGGCAGTGTTACAAAAGGATATTCAAAAGCCTATGAACTGCTTCTTGTAATTCCATCTAATTTGGATTAGCCAGATCCTTTGTGGTTATTTAATACTTATTTGAAGCCTAACGAGGGCAAAAACTTCTACTGACTTCTCAAAAAAATGCTCTAGATGATGTAAACCTTAACCCCCACCTGTGACAAGAATTAAGTTAGTAAAACACCAAATATGGAATATGAGTCAAACTCCATTAAATGTGGCAAAAGATGCAAATAATAGCTTCCATTTATTAAGCATTTCCTGTTTACTAGAATATTTCTATAGTATCTAATGTAATCTTGACAATATCCCATCAAGGTAGCAGTTATTGCTATATTTTGCAGATGTGAAATGGAGGCTCAGAGAGATTAAGTCACCTGCCCAAATTAGTAAAGCTAGTGAGTGAATTGAATATGAAGCCCATGTGATTCTAATTGTTGCTGTTTTTATAACATGAAACTGAAGTTTAAAATATAATCTTGGTGTCTATTAAAACATCAGGCTATTCAGAGGGGGGAGCCAGAACACAGGGTTTTAGCCTTGGCTCTGATGCTATGCCAATGTGAGCAACTTAGGAAAGTCATTTAAACTTTTTGAATTTCAAGTTTTAACATATGTAAAACAAACGTATTGAACCAAATAATCTTTATAGTCCCTTCCAGCTTCAACCTTCCACCACTCTAGCAAGGAAATAACCCTCACTCTGGAATTGGACTTCTATTTTCCCCATATTCTGGTAACAATTATCACATTTCTTTAGGGGGAACCACCCCTTCCTCTCTCAATATTTATTTTTCCTCTGACCTCACAATCTCAAAAAGGTTGGATATATGAACTAAGTGGACCAATTAGAATAAATCCCAAGAATTGTTTGGGATTCTTTAGAGGAAAGCCACCCTGTTCCTCTATAATGGCAGTAAGGGTGATAAAAGTTTGGAGCTTTCAGGGACATGGCTAAAGTCAGCTCTTCCTCTGGAGAATTCAGTTTCTTGAGTTCTCTGTTATGTTAAATCAGGTTTTCTGTTTGTTGGTTCATAGATGTCGCAATAGAGATAATCTTTGAAGAAATGGGCTGGATTTGCATTGTAAGGAGACTTTTCAGTAGGGAAAAAACTATGCCCAGAATCCTTGAGATGCGAATGACCTCCTTAACTGAATTGGAAATGAAGTGTGAAGAGGCAGTTAGATCAGGGAGGAAAGATTTTGAAAGATTTTGAAAACCTCCAGGAGGACTTTAGATTTGATGGTTATGTCAGATTTATTTTTTGAAAAAGGCCTTTATGATATTTCTTGTTTCACCTCTCCTCTTCCAAACATTGCCATTCTTCCATGAAACAGGTGAGAGAAGATCTAGATTTTTCCCCCATTGATTTTGGGTGAATCTTTGGAACTTCCTCAACAAATCGAATGTGATTAAAGTGACACTGCATTACTTCCAAGACTAGGTCATAAAAAGCAATATTGTTTCTACCTGGTTCTCTCTCTTTCAGGATGTTTGCCTTTGGAACCACAGTACCATATTGTGAGGGAGCCCAGGTAACAGCGAGAGGCCATGTGTAGGTATTCTAGTTCATAGCCTATATAAAAAGAAAGAAAGAAAGAAGAAAGAAAGAAAGAAAGAAAGAAAGAAAGAAAGAAAGAAAGAAAGAAAGAAAGAAAGAAAAAGAAAGAAAAAGAAAGAAAGAAAGAAAAGGGGGGAGAGAGAGAGAGAAAGGAAGGAAGGAAGGAAGGAAGGAAGGGAAGGAAGGAAGGAAGGAAGGAAGGAAGGAAGGAAGGAAGGAAGGAAGGAAGGAAAAAGAAAGGTCTTTGTTCCCAGTTCCAGGGAAGCAGCCTCTAAAACCTTGGAATTTCCCAAATGATAGGAGTGTCTTTGTTATTCCTTACTTTCCCTCATCCTTTATGCTGATGAGGTGACTAATGGTGGACCCTTAGTTTAACAAATTTGATGATTAAGGGAGAAGCTGACCACACCAAAAGACCAACCACGTGATTAGAGGGTTGGGCTTTTGAAATGAGTGATATTAGCTCAAGGTACAGGGAGGAGCAGGGAGTTGAAGATTGAGTCACATGGCCAGTGATTTAATTAATCATGCCTATGCAACAAAACCCTAATGAAAACTCTGGACACTAAAGTTTGGGTGAGCTTCCGTTGTTGGCAATATTCTGTATATTGTCACACATTGATGTTCTGGCAGGCCCAATATGATAACAGTGTCCTTATAAGAAGGAGACAGGAAGGGCAAAGTCAGAAGAGATGTGATGATGAAAGAAGAGGTCAGAGTGATATGAGGAAGGCGTCACAAACCAAGGAGTACAGGTGGCCCCTAGAAGTTGGAGAATGCAAGGAAACTAATTCTTCCCCAGAGCCTCCAGAAGGAACGGTGCTACAGACAGATTATTTCTGACTAACAGAACTGTAAGTTAATAAATTTGAGTTATTTTAAGCAACTAAGTTTATGGTAATATTTTTACAACAGCAATGGGAAACAAATGCATAAATAGAAGTCCCCCTTATCCAAGCTCCCTCCCCTATGGAAGCCTGAAACCACAGATAGGACTGAACTATATATATATACACACACACACACACCAAGGTTTTTCTTATATATTCAAACATATATACTTAAAGAAAAAACTTTATGGCTTCTCTCTGACATATCTGAAAGGCCAGAATCACTACTCTTGTGCTTTGGGGCCATTATGAAGTAAAATAAGGCAACAGGCAATCTGTTAACCCAGAATGCTATTACGTGACTAATGGGAGGGGAGTGTGTACAGTGTGGATATGCTGGACAAAGAGGTGATTCATGCTGAAGGTGGAAGTGAGTGGGATGGTGCGAGATTCCATCCCGTTACCAGAATGGCGTGCGGTTTAAAACTTATGAATTGTTTATTTCCGAAATCTCTCATTTAATATTTTTCAAACTGCTTTTTCTTAAGGCTATCATAAGGAAGTACCACCAACTGGTTGGCTCAAACAACCAAAATTTATTGTTTTACAGTTTGGGGACCAGAAGTCCAAAATCCAGGTATCAGCAAGGCCGTGCTCTCTCGGAAGACAGTAGGGAAGGATCTGCTCTAGCCCTCTCTTAGCTTCTGATAATTCCTTGCTTTGTGACAACATAATTAAATCTTGTGGCGTTCTCCCTGCATGTGCCTGTCTTCAAATTACCCCCTTCTATGAGGACACCAGTTATACTGGACTAGGGGCTCACCCTACTTCAGTATGACCTCACTTATTAGATCTGCAAAGGCTCTGTTTTCAAATAAGGTCACATTCCGATGTACTAGGGGTTAGGATTTCAACATACAAATTATGAGAGGACACAATTTAACCCATAACAGGGATGTAGGTCCAGGAGACTGAAAACAAAGCTTCTCAAGAAGATAGAGTCAGGGAGGATAATAATAACAGCTACCTTTTGTTCTCACAGGGACTCTCTAAGGTGGATTTTTAAAATCGGCTTCACCCCAGCGATAAGGAAACTGATGCTGAGAGGTGCTAGGCAATTCCACCAAGTTCACACAGTTATATAGGGCCAGGTTGGGTGCATAACCATATTTGTCTGGCTCCAAAACCCCAAGCTTTTAATCACTTTGCTCTGACACCTCCAGGAACTGTCAAAAGAGCAAAAGACCTGGTTTGTAGGCCCAGTTCTGCCACATAATAAGCATGAGACATTCAATAAATCATTTACCTTCTCTAGGGCTTAATTTTCTCTTCAGTAAAATGAGCCTAATAATAATATATGGGAAAATACTAGTACTTCATAAACTGTAAAGCATCACGCCACTGTAATAAGTGTTATTAAGAGCGGCATCAGCAGAAGGCAAAGACAATTAACATATTCTCAGTGGAGAATGTTGATATACTTGTGTTCCCTAGGTTTTTAGCGTTCATGTTGCTTTTATGACTCTTTGCCCTCCTTATGTGAGTCTTTCTAGCAATCCATACACCTATCTTCTAATCTTTTCCCCAATTCAGACCTGAATTTTCTTTTGTTAACTACCTGCCCAAGTGTACAAAAGAATTCCAGGTTATTGCTTTTTTAAAAAAAATCAAGTTTTCTAAGTTTTACCATTGGTTTATCGAGATGGTTCTTTGGGTAGTTGTGGAAAAAAACAAGGTGTTTAGTTCAGGCTGCTCTTACAAAGTACCGCAGACTGGGTGGCTTATAAACAAAAGAAATTTATTTATCAGAGTTCTGGAGGCTGGGAAGTCCAAGATCAAGGCGCCAGCAGATTCAGTGTCTGCGGAAGGCCTGCTTCTCGGTTCAGAGATGGCCATCTTCTCACTGTGTCCTCACATGGCTGAACGAGTAGGAGAGCGCCCTGGGGTCTTTTTTATAGGGGCACTAGTTTCATTCATAAGGACTCCACTCTCATGACCCAATTGCCCCTCAAGACTCCACTTCCGAATATCACCACTTTGGGGCTTAGGATTTCAATATATGAATTTTGGGGCATGCAAATATTCAGTCAATAGCACACAAAATGAAATAAATCTCTTCAGAAGTTCGTTAAATCTTCCCTGTCCTTTGCTAGCATATCTATTACCAAACTGCAAAAAGCAAACACACAACCAAAAGACCAATTAACGCACCTGACAATTTCATATAAATATTTTTTTTCTAACTTAGCTTTTGTCCACTTTTTGATATTGGAAAAAATACATGTTTATAATGAAGAATTAACAGACATGCAATAAGTACCAAAAAAAAAAAAAATCTCACCAAGACTCTCAGAGCCCATATTTCTTTCCCAAGAAAAAGCAGCTATTAACATTTTGGTTATAAAAACTTGAACTTTTATAAACGTTTTGCTTTTAAAACTTATTATATCATGACTATTTTCATGTCTTTTAATATTCTTTAAGAACATGATTTTTAATTACTATATCATATTCTATGCAGTAGATTTATTATAAAATATTTAAACAATTCCCTATGGTAGAATATTCAGGTCATTTACATGTTTTTGTTACTTTAATCAGGGATTAGAAGAATATCCTTTTACTCAAATGCACACATTTCTAATTATCTCTTACAATATGGCCTGAGAAGTGAAGATACTAGGTTAAAGAGCTTTTTTTATGTATTACTATATCAGCCAAGCCATAGAAGCCATTGCAGAATTTGCTGCACGGTGTTGTTGGGCAACCTACAAATTCATCAGGAAAGCTAGAGCCTCAGGCTTAGAAAGTGGGCAGGAATGGAGGAAGGCTGTGCAGTCGGAGACTCAGCCATGGCCATGCCACACATCTAGTGCAGTGAGGACTCCTCTGTTCTTGCCACTGAGGCTGAACGAAAGCCACACTGAATGAGAGGCACCACTACCCTGTAGCTCCTCGAAACTCAATGTTACTACTGCGGCCAGAAAGAGTTCTGTTCTCTCCCAGCTTCTCAGCATGACAGGCAACAGGCGCACAATCTTGGGTCATCACATCTGAGTGCCCAAGCCTAGGGACAGGGACTGAGGGTACCTGGTGTGCATACCTTCTATTGAGAGAGATGAGTCCTGCCTTCTTCCAAGACTCACAAGGTGGGAGAGCCCACTTACTGAGTTTGATGGGCGAAAAATAATTCCTTAGTCTTATTTTAATTTGTATTTTTTTATTTCCTAGAGATGATGGACTTTTTAGATAGACCTTTTGGTGTTTAGCGATTTTTCTTCTGTTAGTCAGACTATGAACTCTTTAACAGCTATATATGTTTCATCTTTCCTCCCATTTGACTTCATTTAGGAAGTTTTAATTTTAGCCTGCAGAAATTTGCCTATTTTATAAAATTAAGTCTATGACTTGTTCCCGTTATGTTTTCTTACTTTATTCCTAAATTTAGGCCTTCTCCAATCAGGTGTTAGATAAGCATTCACCTATATTTTCTGGCTAATCTAAGTAAATCTAACTTCTAAATCTTTAGGTGAACTAATCAAATTGTCATAACGTTACAGAAGGGAGATCTGCATCCTAGATTGTAGGAGGAACCCACTAAAACCCAGCAGCGACTATTTAGGAGCTCTTTTTTCCTTTGTTGCTCCTTAGGGCAAGTTGAAGCCCACTACAGAAACTGTACATTAGAAGCCGATTGGTTAGTTAATAATACATTATACTGTGGCCATACTTCAGTCAGCTTAAGTGTTGCAAGGGAGTGAAATAATAAAGAGGCTTTTCATTTAGAGTAGTGGAGGTATTTTTTAAAGGTGCGCTACCATGTAACTAACTGACATTTGGGTCTTTATGGCGAAAACTCCTTTTACTCTCAGAATATGTGTGGATAACCCTCAGAGTGGGGGGATGGATGCAGTAAAATATTAAAGAGGATTTGGAGGACATTAATGTTTCAATGAAAGAAAGCGAAATACTCTATTACTTTTTTATTGACCTGGAAGAAGGTGCTTCTGGATCACTTGCATGTTGCTGTTGATATTGTAAGAGTTGGTAACTTGCTGAGTAGGAAGAACTAAAAGTGGGCAAGTGTGGGAAACGTAGCACCTAATGCTCCAAAAGGGCAGCAGGAGTCAAACATTTGCAGGGAACACGTGCAGCTAGGAGTGCTGAGAAAGGGGTACAAGAATTAAAAACCACAGGATTCACTTTAGGAAAGTGTGAGTTGTTTTAATTGTCTCCTCTTCACTCATCAGTGAGAGAGGGATTCCTGCCCTAGGATTATGGGGATGGCTGAATACTCGACACCTGACACTGGACAGATCAGATCAACAAGCAGCTTATTAATCATATATACTTACAGCCTCGGGGAGGAGGACATAAAATGCCATGCAGGGCCAAACGGGACTTGTACTTGCGGACAGAGCGAACAAACATGAGCTGTGGGAGATAGAGTTTGTAGTATCAAGAGAAAGTGGTACCCCTAATTCCCACAGCAGGATGCGATTGGTTGTTTGAATAATTCTGTGAGCTGGCAGAGAGCTGAAACCTGCAGCTCAGGGGTAATCAGGCATTGTGCCTGGTCCATTCGATAAAGAAGGTTATTTGGCTAGGAGACCTTATCCACAAGGACAGAGTAGGGAGGGGGACTTGGAACTAGGCCAACCAAGGACTTGAATTTTACGAGATATCAAGGCAGCACATAATATTAAGCCTTAATTTCAAGCCGTATGCCACAATAGCATTTCAGGGCCTTTGTTGTTGGTGGGCTCCAGTGGTTAGAAAGAGAGATAATTGCGGGAGAGAAACTGAGGTCCTGGGTAGAAGTTACTTCGCACTTTCAGAACTCATGGATTTTAAAACAAAATGGCAGCAGGAAGACAAATTATCAAGACAGGTTGGGAGTGAGGGGTGAGCGAAATAGGTGAAGGGAGTCAAAAGGTACAAACCTCCAATTATAAAATAAATAAGTCATGGGAACATAATGCACAGTATAGTTAATACTACCATATTGCATATTTGAAAGTTGCTAAGAGAGTAGATCTTAAGGGCTCTCATCACAAGAAAAAAAAGTTATAACTATACAGTGATAGATGTTAACTAGATTTATTGAGGTGATCATTCTTAAATATAGGCAAATATTGAATCATTATGTTGTACAGCTGAAACTAATCTAATATTATATGTTAATTGTATCTCAATAAAAAAAAAGAAAAGGAAAATAAAACAGGGTAGGAGTCAAAGGATCCCCCCATGGCAGCAGTCAAGAGACTGCTTATTGCCCTAATCTTGTGCCCAGTATATTGAGTAATGAAAACAGTGTCCATCTGTAGCTTAATCTGCCCTCTGCGGAGAGCATATGCCCTTCAGTCAGTGCTGCACTGTGAGAAAAAGAAGAGAAAGTGAATTCCATGGTCCTGGTTCATAGAGAGTCACATGTCCTGTCACTCGGGTAATAAAAGCAGCCAGAGAAACTTCCGTGGGCTTCCCAGGGGTGTTTTGTCATAGTCTGACATAAGGTGCCTGGTGGTACTTTCCAAACAAGCCAGACCTATCTTGGACCCAGGATTAGCAGAATAAAATAGGAGGCCCCACGTTATTCATGATTTCATCAAGTATTTGATGAGCCCATACCAAACACCCAGAATTCTATATCAAGTTGCATAGTATAGAATCCCTTCCCTCAAGGAACTCTTAATCTCCTTAGGAAAATAACATAATTTTATATGAAATGGCAAAGTAAAAATGGGTATAAATATGTTCTAAGATGAAGAGGGTGGAAAAGGAATGCCACAGTAGAAGTCAGTATCTTTTCCTTAAATTACTAACATTCAATGCTTAAAATTAACTTACTGTACAAAGCACATTATGTGGTGATACACCTTCTTGACCTATGAGCTGAATCTCTCATGTACCCACAAACTAATAATGGCTAAAGCTTCTTATTGCTTTAGAATGTGTTCATGTTAGTCCAAGTACGTACAGGCCCCCATTAATTGGGATGGGGTACAGAAGTCTCCTCACTCACTTCTCACTTCGATCTGAGTATGCTGTTTGACAGCCCCTGAGCCTGGTGGTGTTCAGTCTCTGCAACCCTTCAGCCACCTTTGCTGTGGCCAGTCTCCTTGCTCCTCTCTGCCTCTATCCCAGGTCGCTTCAGAGATACCTGGGGGACAACAGTTAGAGAAATAGATTGAGATTTGGTGATTTGGAGGGTAAGTTAGATAAATCCAGAAGGTCTAAGCCAGTTGGAGTGTTTCCTAATGTATCTTTTCCAGCTCCAGCCAACTTCTATCCAGAGGCAGAGTTTGAATCACACTGGGTAGCTTTCTGTCCTTGTTGTCCACATAACTTGATCACATGAGTGTTAGCCTAAGAGTTCTGCTCATTCTTGGTCCCTAGGTCAGTGGGCAGTCTTGGCTGTCCCCCAGTCACCTGTGGAGATTTTAACAATACAAGCCTAGGTCCTGTTCTCAGAGATTCTGATTTCGAATCTCTAAAATCTATATGTGTCAGAATTGTGATGAAGAACAGGTATTTACTTAATGTAAAGGGAAAATTCTAAACAATCACAATCAATAATATAATTATCCTTTCTGTGAACTCATTGTTACTAGAAGTTTTCCAGCAGAGGCCAAATTTATGAACAATTGCTCCTCTTTCTCCGTCATAAAATATAAGTATACCCTAAAGCATCTTTTCTACATTATCTCATTAATGTGCACAAATGTCCTGTGGGAGAGGTGTCATTATTATTCTCATTTTGTAAATGAGAGAAGTGAGATGTAGGGAGTGTAAGTGATTTGCCTAAGATAAAATAGCCAAGAAAAGATGAAGGCAAGCCTACCGTGGGGGCAATTCCTGATGTACTACCCCATGTGGCCTCAATTCTGAAGACATGTCCTGGCCCAGGGAGATGGCCGAGAGCCTTGGCCATTTGTCAGTTCATTCAGGGACCCTTAGATCTAATGGAGATTGGAGTGGGAAGGGATGGGGTTGACAGAGCCAGAGATTACATGGCTGCAGATTTTTCCTTACTAGTCCCTCCTGTTTACCCATCTTTCACCCTCGACAATTTCTGCGTCGTAGTCACCACGGAAATAATTGCTACTGTTTATTAAAGGCTTCTTGTGTGCCCAGGACTTTGTGAACTGACTTACATGTATTTATTTCATCATTACAACAACCCCAGCAGGAAGATATTAGATCCATTTCACAGATGTAGAAACTGAAGCTGAATGTCTTGCTTAGGGCCACACATAGCAAGCAATGAATAAAACTCAGATGAATTTGTGGTCAAAGCCTGTGCCTTACGAATAGATCTCTTTTGGGCAGCGATGTTCTAGAGGGCAGGCAGGACCTATAGGAATTGGTTGCACCCTTGGAGTCTCCCAATATCTCCCTGTGTAGGCCAGTGGGTATTAGCCTGAGGGGTATTTCAGCCCCAAAGATGATATTTCTTTGGAGCGTCTCCAACCAGAACAGTTATTAAATATATGAGGCTCCAGGATTTCTGAAATTCAATTGGCTGTGAGAGCCACAGCAGGTACAACATGCAATGTGCTAAAATGGAAAGCATTGTGTGTTTGTGTGTGTTTACACGCGTAACGATTTTATGGTGTAGAGGGTGTTGGGAGCATGGATTCTGACCTTGTCTGCTACTTGACATTTAAGAAAGTCCAGAGAAGAAGTAGGACCTAGAGATTTTGAGGACATGCTTTTACTCTACAGATAAAGCAGCTCACCAGACTCTTAGATCTTCTAAAAAGCCTTGAAATCGATTCCCCTCCCCTTACCCTCCAGCCTCAAGCCCTCTTTGTCAGCTTTGAATTTCCTCAGGCCACATCCATATCACCAACCCCTCTTCCAGAGGGGTCTGGGGTCTGCAGTGCTGGCATGGAGGCCCGCAGGAGGCCACGGGATTATCTTCCTAAAACCACTACCACCTTTCAGGGCTCAGAACCACAGGGAAATCAATAGGGCACACTGTACATGAAGCACAGCCTAGTTTAAAGCATGAAATGGAAAATTATGTTTACTTCCGGTACTCAGAATTGTACTTTGAGTCCTGAAGGGTGCCTTTTGGTGTCTTACTCTCATGCTAACATTAATGTGGCATCTGCATCTGTCATCTTCTGGCAGCACCCTCCACAAGGCACAAGGTCTGGAATTGTACAGAGGCCTTTAGAAACTAGGTGCTCTGGGGAGGGAATAAGTGATACCACAGGTTTTTGAGCAGGCAGCGTCTTCAGGAGGTTTTTAGTTTGGCACATGACTATGGATTGAGACAGACTTAAGTTTAAATCCTGATTCTGCCCAGCAGTAACTTTATGCTCTTGGGAAGGACTCAAACTTCTCTGACCTTTGTTTCCTCTCATGGAAAATGAGGGCACTAATCTCTGCTGTGCATTGTATGCTAATATGTTATTATATGCTAATGAACATAATGAATATCCAATAGGAGGGTAGTCAAAACTAAGCAAGGAGCCACATTTTACATTTACACCTTATTGTAAATAAGTTTAATCAAAACCTTGCCAGCAAGTGAGTGAGTGGGAAGTAGAAGAAGTTGTGGGCTTTGAAGATGAGGGATGATGCCTATCTCCAACCTGCCTCAAATACAGAGCCCCTGGGCACCCAGAAACAAAATCAGGTCACTTCTTGTAGATATAAGGCAGGAGAGCTGATCACAACTCAGTTGCCACAACCGAATCTTGGCCCAGCAATCTCAGCCTGGACCTGAGTTCTCTTTACTGCTATTTGTACAAAAAACTTCTTACTTACATCAGCTATGGAAGGATTTTATCTGTTTGTCATCTTCAATAAAAAGTGACTCCAGCAACATGGTGTAAGGTTGATGTTCTCTGTCTAGTTTTGTTTCCTTTTATTACTTCCAAAATCCAGCATTCGTCTTTTCGTTGCTGGCTTGGGCTAGAGGGCAGTACTGGTTTCACTCAAGTGGAATATCTATTTGGAGTTCATTGAAAACACAAAGCTGGCTAAAAGAAAGTTTAGGCTAGTCCTCACGATAATTACAATAGAAATAAAAAAGTGACACATAAATCAGATGGGTATCCAAACCCGGTTGGTTTCTATATTTTAAGTATTGGCCTCTGATAAGTTGTGTTTGAATGTAAGCAAATGCCTGAAGCCCTGCCATGGATGCACCATGTAAATGGGGTTGAATAGAACAGAGCTGAAATTCCTGGCACTTCCAAGATGTCCCCACAGTACCAGGGATAGTGTTTATAGGCAGGGCAGAAGTGCTAAGTAGAAAGGGTTTGTCTCCAGTTCTTCTTTTCCACATCTAGTTGGGAACTCAGATGGCATCCTCACTAAAGGCTTATTGCTGCTTCTCACCTTAGCCTGCCTAGGATCTAACTTATTTCCATTCCATTTATTCAAGTCCCAATCTTACTTTTAAAACTAAAGGTTTAAATATGTGACTTCCCCCTTCGTAAAGTATATGGATTTTAATGAGAGTCTTTTGGCTGAAAGCAAACAAGTCACTCTAATGGTGGAAAGTCAGGCAGTAGGATAGATACCTCAGGATAGATTGTCCTTCAGTTCCTTCAAGTCCTATGTGGAGGCAGCTGTGTACTCTGGCTTGGTAGGATTGGCACAGTTAGAAATCTTTGCTGTGGACTAAAGGTAGGTCAAAGGGCAGCAGTGCACCAAATGGAACCAAGAATAGAAAACAGCACATGAAGATGATATTTTGTTCATGGATTGGGGATTACTATCCTAAGCAGCCAGGATTTTTCCAGTAGTGTTTTATATACAATAAAACAAATGTGTTCTGCACTTTTAGTGTTTAAATAAACATGGAGGATTTATTTCTAGCCTTAATGTAAATTGGTGATGTGGGAAGTTAAGAAAAAAAAGAATGCATGCTAAAACTTCAGACCTCCTGGTTTTTGTCAGTGTGCTGTGTGCTTAAACAATATGAATTTCTATATAAATAACTTACCTCTTATACAATATTTAGAAGATATTTTACTTTAAGAATTTCTCCCCTTTTAAAAAACATTATTGTTAATGTGAACAAAGGTTTATGGAAATTAACATGAGTAAACCAAGGTCAAAGTGCTTTTGATTTCCAATATTTGTGTTTCAAATTACAATTTAACACTCTGACCCAAGCTATCCATTTCTAAAATTTACCATGGAATAGTGACTTTCCAACATGTTTTGATTTTGATCTGTGGTAATAAATCTATTTTACCTTGTGATCCAGCACATATACACACACACGCGCGTGCACACACACACACACACTCACACCTCTGAAATAAAACAAAGCTTATATTTGTTATATGCAATATACTCTAGTATTTTCCATTATATTATCTTCTATTTATTTTTTTCTTTTTTTTAAAAAATTGATATTACTACCCACTAGTAGATTGGGACTGACAGTATGAAAAACATTGCCTTAGAGAAACTCTTGCTCTCATATATAAAAATGCCCACAGCATTGTTGTTTGATATAGCTAAAAAGTGGGAAATTCATATGGTTGCTGATACAAGTGCATAAAGTAATTGTAGGAGGTATAATTTGCATTGAGTATTAGAAAAGAACTTTCATAGGAAATGACATTTGAATTTAGACTAGAAGGCAAAGCCTGGCAAAGAGTATTTACACTGAGCAGGTCTTGACTAAGCAAAGAACTTGGAATCCTCAGGAACTGAAGGAGGCTAATGTGGCTGGATCATAGTGAGTCAAAAGAGACACATGTGATGAGACTGGGTTGGTAGTTGGGAGAGAAATTATGCACTACTCTTATGGCAATATTAAAATATGGTGGATTTTTATCTAGGTTCAATGGATAGCCATTGAGGGGTTTTAAGCTGGGAATGACATAATTAAATTTATCTTTCAATCATTGCCCTGGCTCCCGAGTGAAAAATAGATTAGAAAAAGGATGGAGAAAAATTAGTTAGGAAACTACTGTAAGAGTCTTTGGAGGTTTGAATTTGATTAGAGAGGAAACAAAGAGCAGTGTATTGATATGGGGAATGTTTTATAGGTATAATCTGTAGGACATGGTGATGGCTTATTTGGGATTGAATTTTGGATTAAAGGAGGGAGATGAAATTGAAGGTAAGGGCTATGTCAAGAATGATGAACCCATTATGCTAGCAAGAACATCGGGGTAGATGAAGACGTCGTTTACTGATGTAAAGGACCAATGGGCGAGCACATTTGTGCGGGTATTGAGTAAGAGTTTGGTGTTCTAAATCTTAAGTCTGAGGTTCCCATGAACCATCCAAATAAAGGAATCAAGTTAGCAATTGTCTATGCAAAGCTGGAGCTCAGCAAGAAATCAGACTGGAGTTACACATTTAAGAGTCAGAAGCCTATACAGGTAAGACCAGACTGGGATGACAGAACTGAGCAGAAGAGGTGAAAGACCAGGATAGAGCTATGAGGAAGCTTGACTTTCAGAAGTGTCTTTGAGAATGAGGAATCAGACCAGGGTGTTGGAGAAGCCATGACCACAGAGGAGGCAGTAAGCTAGGGGTGTTGACTGCATAGGATCCAAAGAAGAGCATGATTTAAGGATTGGTCAGTAGTCAACAGTGTCAAATGCTGCTTAGAAGTTAAATATGATGAGACTGAGAAGTGTCTTTTGGATTCAGTAAATAAAATGTCACTGTGACTTAGCAAGAGCTGTTTTTATAGATTGGTGGGCTAGAAGAATAAAAGACAAGTAGAAACAGTGAGTGCAATTAGCTCTTGTGAAATCTTGGCTTGAAAAAGAAGAGTGATGGGAATAGAAGTAGCAGAGAATGTATGGTCAAGGGAGGTATTTTTTTGTTTGCTGTTGTTTTAGGGTAAATAGAAGATTTTGAATTTGAATCTGTTTGGAATGTTTGAGTAGAGAATAAGAGGCTAGAGATGGACAATAAAGAAGGATAACCACAAGAGCAGAGTCTTCAGTTGGAAGGCAGGATGGCTTTAGATCTGCGAGGGATGGCTCCCCTGTCTATTGCAGAAGGAGAGAGAGAGGCCTTGTGTGGATGAGCGTTCCGTGTGATAGTTACCATGAGGATGAGTTAAGAGGGTGAGTCAGTTTGGGTTGTTGGCTGCAAGTAACAAGTACCCAACCAAAAGCAGCTTAAACAAATTTACAATTTATTTTTTCCCTTAATATAAAGTCTGAGGCTGAGGAGATTCAGGAATGGACCAGTAGCTCAGCAATATGATCAAGGACCCAAACCCTTCCATCCTTCCATTCCAGCAAGCTGAGTGTAACAGCGATACTTCCTCCAATGCCACAGAATGGCTACATCTGTAAAAAGAGTTGCAATGTCACAAGAAAGCATTAAAAAAGTAAATACAAAAACATTAAAAAAAAAAAAAAAAGAAAAGAAAGAAAAGAGGTAAAGGAGACTCCTTTCTAAGGAAACATTGCCAAATTCCTCTGAGGTCTCGTTGGTTAGGACTTGGTCCCACGCTCACCATTAGACCAATCACTGGCAATGGGGAGTAGAAATACTATGATTGGCTTACAAAATTTCAATCATTTTGCTTGGAATTTTGAAAATTAGGTACCCTCTTTCATATGTTCAAATTGACATCTAAACATTTCTACCCAAAGTTTAAATGGTTAATAAAAATGTAATTTCTGCTATAATGTAAAACTACTTCTAAGTACTAAAACATCATTCTTTCGAATGTATCCAGTGGTTTGATATTCACTATTATTCATTAAAACATGAACAGGCTTTCTTTAACAGTGGGACATTTCATCAGTTACTTTTCTTCTTGAACTCATATTTTTATTCCATATCTATCATGAAGTTTTATTCTACTATAATATGTTTATGCTTCAAAGTCTTTAACTGGTTCCCCTGTCACATGTCCCTGCAGTAACAATATGCTTATGCTTTAAATTTCACTATTTTAAAAATTGAGTAAATGGGCTCAAAATATTACATTTTTTTGTATTGAGTTATCATTACAATCATCATTAGTATAGAGTAGGTCAGAAAAAATAAATATGTATTGTGAAAAATGTTTATTAAATGTACAAAATAAAAACTTATTAGAATATATCTTTTGATAAAATGGATAGGATGTTTTAAAAATTAGTTTTCTGTAAACTGTGGGTGAATATCATTTGTTGCTTGTAAGAAACAGCATTCAGCATCAAGTCTATTATTATTTTTTGTTTTCATAGATGTAAATGCTGAAAAAATCATTTATGTAAATAGGTGGATGATAATAAAAGGAATTTTGGCATGCACTACTACTCAACGTTTTGAATTCTTTCTGATTTACACAACAAAATCTCTGTTACCTATAATAAAAATTAATTTTAGTTATCTATTATGCTTACCTAAGTCCACTCAGTTCCATTGAAAAGAAAGAATTGGAATCCACCTGATTTGCAAAGAAATTTATTAACCAGATATTATTCATTCACTTTCTTAATATCTGAGAAAAATATTAAAAAGACTTCATGAAATGTCTTCTATTAAATGACTATTAATTATACCAACCACTCTTTCACTTAGCTCTACCTTATTTATGAAGATAAAATTGGCTTGAACCTGTTAAAACACTCTGTAAAACTGGAAGTTGCACATTTAGATTTTTCTTTTTGGCTACAAAAGTAACATAAGTTTATACCAAATTTCAATTTTTTAGGTCGAATCAGAGGATGATGAAACAGGTATACCAAGCAGCAGATGCTTGGGAATTACAATTTTGGGATAGATTAATAATTTTATTTCAGATTGAAAATGATGAAGTTTATAGCTATAGTTAGAATTGAAAATCTTCATCTAGAAGATGAAGTCAGCTTTACATCTTAGGTTACATTTAGCGAACTTATTGTCTTACACTTGTACATAAATAGAAATTCTACTTTTCATAGTGCAGTTGAATCTGCTTTGTAAAAAGTCACAGAAAACAGGGGAGAAAGAAGGCCCTTATAAAGGCAGGTTTACAAAAGAGTTATAAATGTTTGTTGTTCACTGGGATGACCAGAAAGGTGCCTACTGGAGTCAAACAATGTTGCAGCACTACTTACTCAGTGCATAGTGGAATCTTTACACATGCTTGTTGGAATAGTCCAAAACAGGTAAGAGGATGGAAGGCATAAATAAGCTAGCAAAAAAGCGTTTGATGCTGACAGCCAGTAGGAGAGGTTCACTCAAGGAAAAATGAATGTGGATTTATAATATTCAATAATGTTTTGGTGAATAGAAAATTTTGCCTCTTTCTCCTTTGAATCCAACAAAATATGCGACTGAGGCACAATTGTAGACACTGATAAATGGAAGTACTCATTCGAATGTGCTTTTTCACTATTGTGAATGTGAAGATTCAAAGAGACTAGCTTTGATGCAGACTGGTGTTTGCCGGCATGCTTTTTACCATCTTAAGTATATAAATTTCAACATAGAGAAATCCTGGAGGTTTGCCATGGATAAAATCAAGTATGCCATCCTCAATATTTCTTATAAGTTGTTAAGTGAGTATTGCCATCACCCCCACTGCCACATTCTACAATATAACTTAACTCAAAACATCCCACTATAGGCCACATGCCCCATTTCTAAAACTATGCTTCATTCTTAATGGAAATATAAAGACATAAATCCCTATCATGAGATTATGGTGTTTTTGTTAAAGAAAGCGTCTCTGATAACAATATTTCAGAATATCTCTTGATTTAATACATCAGAGCTTACATCAGTTTATAATTCCTTACAGTATATTTAAGAATAGTGAAATGTATTAATTTCTTCCATAAAGTCGAAGAAGGGTAATTGTGAAAAGAGAGATGAGAACAGAGGACTGGCAAGGCATTTTCAGATGGATCAGTTTAGAAAAATTTACAAGAGGTAAATGGAGGATCCGTGCTCACATCTCCTTGAGTAGTCTTTGTGTTCTGCTGAAGGTTCAAAAACTGCTGGCTTAGCTTAAACGTGATTCCATCTCGCTGATACAAAATTAGGATTCTGTAAACATGACACACTTGCAACTCAGCAATAGGTTTCCTTCTGAGAGTGAGGGTGGAAAGGGAGTCAGAGAAATAGTAGTTGCAGAGAAGGAGAACACAGGCTTTGTAGAGAACAAAAGTAGGATTGCTGGGCCATGTAGACCACCTGCTGAAATGTGTGATTGAAATTTTTATTGTGATAGCAATCTGAATTGCTTTTGTTATATTTATGGAAACACATGGTTGTGAAGGCAGTGACATTAAGGTATTCACTGCATTTAAACTACTCCATAAGTAAATAAATAAGCAAACAAACAAACAAACAAATAAAAGAATATAGTTGAAAGAAGAAGTCCTTTGAAATGGAGAAAGCCTGAGATAGTTGTAGGCAAGGGAGAAGGCATTCATAGAAAGAAGTAATATAGGTCTCTTTTGCCACCTAATTTTCTGCACCTAGGATAGGGTAGGATATAGGGTAGGAAAAAGAAAGAAAAGAAGGGGAGGGAGCCAAAAAGGAGAGAAGAAAGAGAAGGACACAAGAGAACAAAGATAAATAGATATACAAAGTTGGTGGGAGAGGGGAGAAGATCCAGTTGATGTTAGGCACATATTTTTTGGATCCCCATCAATTGAATTTGTGACTTTCTTCAGTAACCACACCTTGACACTGTCATGGATGATCATGGTCCTAAACTGAGTTATTTTGAAGACCTTCCTCCCTGACTCCACACATTTAAAATTTTTTCTTTCTCTTATTGATCTCACAATAGGCACATGGCCTGATTCTCAGCCCAGTCTAGCTTAGCCTGTAGTCCATAAACTAAGCATAATGTATTCTAATTTACTCAAACATTATGCTGCTGCTCTTTGGTAGGACTAATAGATCTGTCTGGTGCCATCCACACAGTCTTGGTTGGACTTCTCGTAATTTCCTGCTCTCATTTATTAAGTCTGGCAAAGAAAGAAAATGAAGCTAAATGGCCCAGGAAGAGCTTACACCCAAGACTTTGATCTCTTTATCTAGTGTTCAGCACAAGGGGACGGTTAGTCATTGGTCTCAGTAGCTTTTTCTCAGATTCCCTCATGTGGTTCAAGATAATCCAGCCTAAAAAAGCACACTTTTATCCTTAACTCATTTTACCAAAACAGCCATAAAGATTTAATTATATGGTAATGAATAGCAAGAACATCACTCATTTTGTAGTAGTCTTTGTTTTGAGTAGACTTTGCATTTGCCAGCAGTTTGATTTTGGATGCTCTGAGAAAGCTCTCTTTAAGATCTAAAGAATAAAAGTTGCCCCAGATATGAGAATCTATGAATCTCCTGTTAATCTAACAAATATTCTATCAATTGTGAAATGGAACAAGGAACACTACGGCAAGTTTAAAATGATTCCTGAAAAAAAGCTGACCACCACCAAAAGCCACGGCAAAGGATAGAAACAAGCAGTGGAAATATGACAATGTATAATATAATATAGCATGTGTCAATTGACTCAACAATTCTTTCCTTAGGAAATTAGTACTTTGAGGACAATTAGTGCAAGGATAATATATAATAGAAAGTGATTATAATGACCTAAATATTCGACTAGATTTGTTGAATAAATTATGGTACAGAAAATACAGTGGATTACTATGGAGCCATGAATAAAGATGATGGAGTGCTACTTTTATTGACACAAATAGGTGTCCACAGTATTATGCTAAGTAAAAAAGCTGATGGCAAAACAGTATGATACCATTTTGAAAAACCTGGAAGAGACATAATATGGCAGGGTGAGAAGAGAAGCTAACTTTCTTCTTTTTCTGTCATTGGTTTATTTTACAATAAGCATTTATGCATTTATTGCTTTTATAATCGGCAGAGAGAACCACAAAACTGTTCCACTCACAACCCTCATAAAACACAAAGCATAAAAAGTATTCATGTTAGCTGGTCAGAATTTACATAAAAGGTAATGTTATTGACCACCCACTCCTTTTTCCTTTGGTATTGGAATTTAAGGTCAATATCGCTGTGGCAGTGACGAATGGGGGAAGGTTTTGTGGTGACACGATGTTTCAAGAACTTTGCTGAAGAAATTCACAGGCCTGAGGATTGAAGGAAAGTCTAAAAAGCTGTCTCCTTTTATGGTGCCGTGTGTGTGGTTGCATGCCCTTAGATGTAGCTTCTCCTGCATCTTTTCCAATGAACCTCAGAGCCTCTGGGTGAATGTCAAGAGTTTGTCCTCTTTTCACATTCCCTCTCTGCCTCCCTCCCTGATCCCCAGAGGAAGTCCTCCTTTTAGTATGCTGAGCTGTACCCTGCACCAGTCCTGGGAAAACTTCCAGTAGAGGAGATTCTCCCCACTCTTCTCCACAGGACCCTCTTACTCCATCTAGCCTTCCTGTTTACCAACTTCTGTCACCTGAGGCTATTCTTCAACTGCCTGTTTTTGTCAGCTGTGATCTCCCACCATGCAAATCTTCCTCTCATATCCCTCCTCTCCAGGCTCCAGAACACTGCCTTCTATTCCCATCGCCCTGATGAACCACGATTGTGACAGGGCTAGTTTCTTAGTTAGGGAGAAGTGAAATCACATAGTATACATAATATATATAGTATACATAGTATTACAGTATTACATAGTATACATAATAAACACCCTGACAAGTATTATGTCACCAAGGCTAGTTACATCTTAGAAGGAGAGCTAACCTGGAGTAATGAATGTGTAATGATGGAATTTTAGCCAGAATTACAGACTAAAATGGAAAATATTTTGACGGGGGGCGGGAAGCTAATTTGCACCAGTACAAGAACTAAGAACCCTTGTTTCCCTGTTGGCCCTCCAATAACAATTTGCTGCCTCATGTTTTATCCTTTGAGATTTACCACTTTTGGCACTGTTTTATAATGTAAAGAAAATTCTATCCTTCATCACTTTTAAGGGAAAAAATACATTGTTATAGAATATGCACACAAAACTGATTTGAAAAATGTTTTTTGGTCACGGAGGTTTCTCAAAGGCTTATAACATTATAGTATTTCCAGTTTGAGGCAAAAAAAAAAAAAAAAAAGAGAGAGATAATTTAACCCTAGCTATACTGTTTGACAGAGAGTGAGCTCTGAAGCCAGACTGCCTAGATTTAGTGAGCATATTACATGCAACAGCTAGCTCAGCCTCATGCTAGCTATGTGACTTTGGGCAAGTTTACATAACCTTTCCATGTTTCCATTTCCTTTTCTGTAAAATACAGACAGTAAAAGTACTCACCTTCTAGGGTCACTGCTAGCATTAAATGACTTGTTACACAGAAAAATACTTAGAACAGTGCCTGGCATAAAGCACTCAATAGATGTTCTCCATTATAATTAGCAGTTGGAGAAATGGAAGTATAAGTCTTAATCTACGTATACATTTAGTTGGATGTGCAAGGCAGCAAAAAATAGGTCAAATAAATTGGTGAGAATAATCAGGAAAACTTTTTAAAAAGCAATAATAAAAGAAGGCTTGCATTTCCAGGCATTACAATATGCAAATACAATCAATCGATACAATCAATAAAACAATGTGAGACTATAGCAACAGCAAACAGTACAATGAAACAAAATGGAATTCTTTGAAAGCAATCTTAAAGAATTTATTATCTTACAAAATTGACATTTAAAATTTGAGAAGAAATGTTAAGCCACCCAACAAAAAGTGGTGAGACAAATGGTGAACAATTTAGAAAAGTTGTCAGATCTATTTTTTATATCTTACATCAAAATCCAGGTAGATTAAAGAGTTCAATGTAAAAACAAAATGAAAATATACAAAGATATAGAGTAAATATAGTTAATAAAGATAATTATTAATCAATCATCAGGGTGAGAAAGGACTTAATAAGTTTAAAATTAAAGAAAGAAGGTGCAATGAAAGACCTTAATTTGAATATACAAAATGTGAAACTTCTGTACATTAAAAAACTAAAATAAAGATTTGGAAAAAATATTGCATGCAGAGTTAAGAGCCTTAATATATAAAACTCATTTACACATCAATAAAAAATACAGTGCCATCTAAAATGGAAAAATAGATAACAGACATGGAAGGTCAATTTCTAAGAGAAGAACTTTTATGGCTAATATATCAAAAAATTTAAATTGGACTAATATTTAAAAGAATACAAAGTTTTAAAATGAGATAATATATTTGTCATAAAATTTTATTAGAAATTGTTAACTTTTAATAAACTATCGTCCTCATTACTTGTTAGGGTTTAGAAAATAAATAATTTCATTTTTTGTTACTAGAAGTTTATTTTGCTACAACTTTTCCTCAAAACATTTAGTGATAATTGTTAAAAGTCTTAAAAATGCTTATATCCTCGGAATAGTAATTTCCTTTATTAAAATTCATCTGTGGGAAATAATCAAAAATGGTGACCAAGGCTTATGTGTAAAGATACTCACTGAATATTTCTCATAATTGATAAAAATAAAACAAATCAAGGGATTGGGTAAATAGATTTTGCTTTTTCTATATGAAGGAATAATACATAGTCATTAAAAAAATGTTTTAGGAGACTATATAATGATATGGAAAACTGGTCACAGCCTGTAGGTGAAAACACTAGCTGAATTTTTAAAAGGCTGGAAGGATATATTTTAAAGTCTTAATAGTTGTTTATTTCTAAGTGATGAAATCGAAGATTTTTTTTTCTTCTTTATACTTTTTCTTTATGTTCTATTTTTTCTACAGAGAGCAAGTATTATTTTAGTTGAGATGTTGAGATAATTATTTATAAATTGTAAGAAATAATACAGAGATATCCCAAGTACCCTTTACCTAGTTTCCCCAATGGCAACATCCGGTAAAACTGTAGCACGATATCACAACCAGGATATTGACATTGGTACAATCCACTAATCTTCTACAGGTGTTCTTATTTTATTATACTCATTCGTGTGTGTGTGTGTGTGTGTGTATTTGTGTGTGTGTTTAGTTCTATACAATGTTATCACATCTGTAGGTTTGTGTATCCACTATCGAGGGATACACAACAGTTCCTTTATCATAAGTAGCATCCTTCCTGTTCTCTTTTATACCCACGCCCATCTCCCTCTTCTTTCATCCTCCCTCCGGATTCCTAACCCTGGAAACCACTAATCTGTTCTCCATTTCTAAAATTTTATAATAGGTGAAATCAATGTTTAGATCGGTTAAATTATTTCAAATATGAAACATTAAATAAATGGAACGTTAAATGTTCAAAATATTAAAATATATTAAACATTGAAATGTTAAGTGTTAACATTCAAACATTAAATAAATAGCATAATACAGTATGCAACCTTTTAGGACTGGCTTTTTAAAAACTCAATGTAATTCCCTGGAAAGGAATCCAAGTTGTTGAGAGTATCAATAATTTCCTCCTCGCTCTCTGTCTGTCTGTCTGTCTGTCTCTTTCTCTTTCTGCTGAGTAGTAGTTTGCACTGTGGCATTGTCACAGTTTGTTTAACCATTTCTCTGTTCAAGGACTTCTGGGCCTCTTTACAGTTTGGGCTATTATGAATAAAGCTGCTATGAACATTTGTGTACAGGTTTTTATTTGGATAGAAATAGTCATTTCTCTGTGATAAATACCCCAAAGTATAATCACTATGTTATATGGTATTTGTGTGTTCAGTTTTCTGAGAAACTACCATACTGTTTTCCAGAGTGACTGTATCATTTTATATTCTTACCAGCGATGCAAGAGTGATTCGGTTTCTCTCCATCCCTTGCTGTGTTTAATGCTGTCATTATTTTTATTTTCACCATTCTGGTAGATAGATATAAGGTAATATCACATTGTAGTTTAATTTCCCTGATAGCTAATGATGGTGAGCATCTTTTCATGTGCTTATTTACTATCTTCATTGAAATATCTCTTTATGACTGTGACCCATTTTCAATTATTTGGAGTTTTTTTAGTGTCGAGTTTTAATTTTTTCTATATTCTAGATACCAGTCCTTTGGATATGTGATCTGCAAATATTTTCTCTCAGTTTATAGTTTGTTTTCCTTGTTCACATGGTTTTTCGAAGGGCTACAGTTTATTTTTCTTTCTTTCTTTCTTTCTTTCTTTCTTTCTTTCTTTCTTTCTTTCTTCTTTCTTTCTTTCTTTCTTTTTCCTTTTTTGACTTATGAATATCCACTTGATTTTAAAACCCGTCCAAATAGCATTTGAGAAAGTAGATATTGGCAGTGCTAATATAAGATTGCTGGGTTACATAAAATACTAGTTATTGTCCAAAGTTTCCTACTCTAAACTTTGGGGTTATCTGTTCTTTCAGACAGAAATTATTTGCATCTCTACCAGACAAGAATCTATAAGTTCACCTTTATTCCTACAGAGTTGTAACTAGCCCAGACGATAGAAAGTGAAGCTCAGCATTGCATTGCATGAGCACTAAGTGATCTCTTTTGCTTATTCCTAAGTTTAATGGTGTTCCAGAAACACAAAACTAAACTAAAGGCAGTAAGAATCCTCAGGTTATGAGCTTTAAATGATAGATTCCAAATGCACAGGTAACCAAACAAACTTCTAGTTCTTGGTAGAATGTTTAGTTTGAGGCAAAACATTCATGCTGATGAATTAACTGAACAAGTTGCTAGGTATTTTGCTTCCTAAGTCAGTTTGAGGAAGCCTCAATAGGCTTAATTTAAATCTTCCTGGGCAACAGTTTATAACCAGGGAAGTAAGTCAGGTAGCCTCACTGCTCATGGCAAAATGTGGTCATAACTTTTTACTCCTCATTACCCCTCATCCTAGGTTTCACTTAAAATTGTTAGAGTCCCGCTTCCAGGCTACAGTCTGTGGAATGCTTCCACCCTTCAACTCAGAGCACATTTGTGGGCCACCAAACCCCATGGTGATTGGCTGGTTATTAAATATGCTTGCATTCATGACTTCATGACCGCCATGGACCAGAAACTGCAACCTCAAGTTCTCTGTTAGCAGGAGAAGGTACTGGTGTGAACTTAAAAGAGGATACTTTTTCTCAGTGCACCGGCCTCCAGGATCTGCAAAGAACTCTCATTTCCACTGCTTGGAGCCTTTCAAAGGCACAATTCCTGGTGGTCAAATACCTTGCATTGAGGAATTCAAAAGAGTACATTTATGCATTAAATAGTGCTTCTGAGTCATGTTCCTGGGTAACCCAATCTTGCTTTGGCTCTATTTCATTAGTCTCAACTAACTTCTCTACCCTTTAACTCTTACTGCAATAACCTGAAAGTGGCTTATGTTTATAGAAAAGGTGATTTCTACATCACCTCACTCATTACAGACAGAACTTTCTGATAGTCTCTCTTTCTTTTTGCAAAATTTAAACTATAACCTCCACAAAGAAAGGTGCCTAAGACACAAACATATCACTGTTAAATGCAAAATTATAAAGTGAAAATCTGCAAAATCATCAAATCAAGAAAGGACATTGACAGGCCAGATGTCCCAGTGTGCCACTTTCCAAACACAGCTCCTTCCCTTCCCTTCCCTCCCAAGAAGTAACTACTATCTTGACACTTGAGTCAATCATTTCCTTACTTTATAGTTTTACCAATTTTGTATGTGTCCCTAAATAATTAAATAACATACTTTAATTTTGTTTGCTTTTAAACTTTTATGAATGGAGTCAAATATCTTACTTCTTTCGTTAACCATTATGTTTACGAGCTTCATTCATTTGTTGAGTCTAAATTTAGTTTGTATGCATTCATTGTTATATAAGTATGCGATTATACCACATATTTACTCATTTTAAAAAATTCATTCTACCGTTGATGAACACAAGTTGTTTTCAGTTTTTGGTGAAAAGGAGTAGTGCTACTATAAATATTCTTGTACATATTTGCTGGTGCAAATGTGCCAATAGTTTCTCCATGGTAAACATCTGGAAAGTGGAATTTCTGGGTTATAGTGTATGGACATCTTCAACTTTACTAGATTATGTCCAAGAGGTTTGCCAGTTTACTTTCTCACCAGCTGTCCCTGTTGCTCCATGTGAGCAGGTGTACTTTTAGAGTTCTGTTGGAATGGCTTGTGTGTCTTGTGATTTCTTAAAGCTATGTCTTTTTCCTTTGGTCCTGTGGATCCATGCACAGTAAGCAGCCATGTTACCGAGCCCAGACTGAGTGTAACTCTGCCAAAAGACAATAGGTGTCAGTCATCCTTGCTGAACAGGTGGCTGTATTGCCATAATATCTCTGAGGCATTGCCAAAGAAAAGATGTAATTTTGAACACTTAAGATAATTTTGTACAGCATAAAAATATTTGTTGGATTAAATGACATTAGCAGAATGCAAGAACCAAATCTTTATGGACTATTCTGTCACTCAATCAATCTTGTTTTCCTGTGTTTCCTTCCAGACCTATCTCATTTACTATTTCAATGTTTTACATGACTGTAGTCACAACACAGATTTAATTTTGTTTTGCTCTATTACCTTAACAAGATATCGTAAACACTTTTCCCTACCTGCTACAGAAGATTCCTAATAATTATTATACACTGTATAATAATTTTCCAATAGTGGCAGCTCCAGGGGAGATAGTTCGGCAGGTGTTAGTACCCTTCAATGTCACTCTTCATTCACCACAAGTAACCCCAAATAAATTTTCATACTAAGGAAAAAGAGCATGAACTCTGTCTCAATGCAGCTTTAAGCTCCCGCCTCCTCTAACAAATTCATGTCTCCAACCCTTACCATGTAAAAATACTGGCATTCTTCTGACTACCAAGGGTATACCACAACTGGTTTAACTGTTCCCCTGTTGGTGAGCTTTCAGATTGTTTGTAATCCTTTGAAATTTAAATCATGCATTCATATGGTCATTTTTCTTCCTCTGGTCTCTTTCCTTAGCATAATTTCTTAGAAGAGGGTTAATGAGTCAGAAAGGAATATTTTCTGGATCTTGATATATATGTTACTAAAGCACTCTACAAAAGTGGTGTTCCAATTTATATTTGCACCAAGGATGTATGAATGTACACGCTATACTAATCAGTGTCCTTAGGTGCAAACTAAGAAATTTATTGGCCCTTCCAGAGATCCAGAGAGTAAGTTTCGGAGGCTCCACAGCCATGAAGGATACCTGCACCATACTATGGGACTGTTCCAGAAAAGACAGTGGTGCTGTCATCAGGAGACACCACCGAAGCTTGACTGCTATGGCAGAAACTTTGCTGTTCCCAAAGCTGGACAGTTTGATGTCATCATTGTCAGAAAATGAATTCTGTGTATCATCTGCTTCCTCCTGTTTCTCTCATCTATATGAAACTCTTAATTGGATATATTTGTGGGTTATATATTTACATCCCTGTTGCAAATGAGCTTGGGAAAATGAGTTGTGTATTTTCCTTAAAAGGCAGGACTCACAATTTGACAACTTCTCCCAAATATAAGTAGGTCATTCAAAAGATGCTGGTGGCCATGGACATGATATATGTCTGCCTCACTGTCCATAACTGCCACATTAGATAATTAAATTGCTTTTGCTAATCAATTATACAATGTTTTTAAAAAATTTGTCTGATCACTAATTAAATTTCTTTTCAGGCTTCTATGTACCAGTTTTATGTCTACTCACATAAACTATCAGTTCACCTTCATCTATTAAAAATATTACAATTATTTCTATCAGAAATATCTGTGATAATTATTAGTATATTTCTTACAACCGTAGAGATGAATTTTAGTTGTCAATGTTTTCATCTTTCAACTTCTAGATGTCACAATCATTTCTATGCAAGGTCAGGTAGGCTCAGCTATGTGGCCTTTGTGGCCTTTCATTGCCGTGATATCATTTATTCTAGAAGCAGCTAGTCTCTTGACATAAGCCCACAGAATTCCAAGTAACTAAAAAGGGAAGAAAAAATGAATCCAAAATCACTATTTTTTTTTTGTCTTTGCACATTTCATGAATCTAGTTATTTTAGGGAACATAAGAACATTGCGCCTTTAAATGGTTGAGATAGATACTCATGTCTTAGGTGGTATTTTTTGAATAAGAAAGATAGGCTTGACCTTGACATTTTCTCCCATCTTCATCATGAATTTATGAAACAGGTGAAGGAAATAATATTTGTTCTTTATGTCTAATCTTTCATCCAAAATATTATTAGTTTACAAACATTGACTTCGAACTGAACACAAGCCTAATTCTACAATCTGTAAATCACCATTTTACATATGTGGGGAAAAACAGCTAAGTTATTTAAATAAGCTTATACATACTTTACCAACAGAGTCAGAAATTGGGACACTACTCAATTTTGGTGCCCTATTAGTACTTTCTCATATGACCAATATACAGAATTTGTGCAAATGCCATGTCACCAAGCCATGCTCTTTTCTCCTCCACAAATAAAAGTACCAAAGGTGCAGCTTATCCTGTAGACTATTGGGCAAATGCCTAAATCTTTCTGGATCAATCTTCCCATGCTTTCTGACACAAATAGTTTGCCCTTTCTAATGCTGCCTTGATTATGAATGTCTACGGAAGGACTTCAATGAATGAAGGGCACTTTCCACTACTTGGTGAAATCCAACCAACATGATTGCACTTCTGAGAAGGGGTGGTAGAGCAAGGAGCAACCAATCAGAAGTATCTAAAACACCAAATTATGCCCTAGCAGAGTCATCTTGCATATCCTTGGTTCTGTTTCCATGGCAGTAAGGATCGCTTGAGTTATTCAAACACAATTTAAATGCATTGAGGCCACAGCTTACAAGGGGATAATCTTAGAAAAATAGGAAGTGAGTAAACATTAATGGTTAGTAAAATAAACAGTCTTAAAAGTTGCACTCCATCTTGCTTACTTTTTTATTTGGTGAAAAATAAAATTTTTTTGACATCTGGAAATTATGCCTGCTTCTAACTTGGGCTTAGGATGACTCATTTAAAGACAGTGCCACAATTGCCATATGCTAGAATACAGAAATTTAGGCTGCTTTTTTTTTTTTAATTTAATTTTAAGCTCAAAAGTATAAATTCACATTTCCGTCCTCCCCAGGGCCAACTTCAGGAGTGTGCAGAGTCCCCCCACCTGAAAATACAGCCACACAATGATGTGTCAGCGCTGGAGATTCATTTCTTTAAGCTCCGAAAAGGTTTATCAGCCTTTCAGAGTCTCCGGGAAGAATGCAAAGACCCCTCAGAGAAGGGAGCTTAGGCTGACACCTTAAACATCGCCAGTTTTAATCTGCTAGCACTCTGGTAGAAGCTGGGAATAGGGCTCCATATGAACATAGAAAATGAAAGAAGGGATTGAACAAAGGAAGTGTAGGTAGGAACGACAAAAGCCTATTTCCTAATTTTTTCGTAGAACATTGCTTGTTTGCAACAATGGGACAAAAGCCTCATGCGGCTTTATTTTTATTTTGTTTATCAAATACTTTTATAACATTTGCTAGGTGCTACTCTATGTACTTTACAACGATTAATTTATTCCTCAAAACAACCTTAAAAAATAGGCATTTTTCTTATTTCTATTGGATAGATGAGGAAACAGGCATACAGAGATTGAGGTGAGAGTCCCAAGGTCACCAGCTAGTAACTGGAGAACTGGGAATCGGGATCAAGGTCCAGATGGGCTCCTGACTCCCACTTCTTAACCACTGCATTCTGCTCATATGTAAACCGTGAATGTTTTCAACCCTCTTTGAAAGCTTTGGTGTTAGGGGATGTGGATGAGGAGAGAGGTGAAATGGTAATGGCTAGCTCCCAGAATTCAGCTTTTAGGTGGAAGATATCTAAAAATGTCTACAGAAGACTCAGGAGACATGAGTCCTGAAATTAGATTCCTTTCTTTGCTTTGTGTAACCTTTAGAGAGCTACAGCAACTGGCTACCTCTGTATTCATCTTTTAATGGAGATTTTGAAGATGATCAGATAAGAATTTTAATTTTCATATGAAAGAGAAGCTGAACACCCCTAGGGGGCAATTGGACGTTAGCTGGATGGCCTGTGAAGGAAACTTCACTTATTATTCATTTGAAAGGGAGAATGGTAGAAGGGGAGGAAAAAGTAGGCGACTCAAAACACTTCATAGAATCTGAAACTCTTCTATATGGCTTAGTATCATGGGAATTTCCTTGGCCTGTGCTGTGAAGGTAGCATGACCCTCTCTCAATGAGGAGTGTGAGTTAGTCACTATTTCCAACCATACAATTGCTTCATTATGTCCACACCCACATTTTTCTGTTACAGGCCAAAGAAAAGGCTCATTGTCAATGCCAAATCACCATCTGAAAACAAGAGTATCATAATTCACCTAAAATACCTTAAGATTGTTCTGGGGAACAGTATATGCAATTTTTAATCATCCTTCATTTAAGAAAATAGTGTTAAATCTTTCTAGGTATTAAAAAGATCTAGATCCTTAATAATGTTAAACCTTTAAAGGTATGAAAAATTATCCTTCACATCCTCAAAACTTGTGCTTTACTTTTTAAAATGTTATGTTATATGTTTTGCCTATTAGTAGTTTATCTATAGAAACTTGGGTTTCTGGCCTTTGGGAATTAAGAGGACTGAAAGGGTTGTAAGCCAGAGTTCGGAGACCATTGCATTCCAAAGTCTCAATGGAGAGTGATTTTGGTCCCTCAGGGAACCTTTACTTGGCTGTAAACAGAAACAGTGGTGGAATGTTGTTACTGGCATCTCGTCTGATTGAGGCCAGAGATGCTGCTAAATAACCTGCAATGGACCAAACAGCCCCCTACAACAGAGAATTATCTGGCCCAAAATGTTAATAGTGATGGGACAGAGAAATCCCGCAACAGAGATTTTCAAAACCTTATTTGCAGGCCTTTTACAAAGACACTTCGATTTATGTTGCTTGCCTTAAGAGCCCCTTGTATACACAGCTAGTCAATCTTGGAGCTTACTAGCTCGCAAGGGTGTTCAGTAAGACTTGACGTTCTCAGAGGGCAAGAAATCTCTGTTTCAGGGCTTAAGTTTCCAAACCACGCTAAAAACAATTTTTGTGAGCTAGCCCAAGAGCCTAACCTTCATTTAGAACAAAGAAAAAAATGTTTCCTAAGTTCTAGTCTTGGAATGAACTTTTGGAACGCACTTGTTTGAAAATTGGGTGCTGCCTCGATGGTGTCTCTCGGTTCAGACCATTAGGATAGTTGTCTGTGTCTGCACTGTTCAACTTTATGCCCTTTAGTTCCTGGGAGCACTAAAGAATTAGTCACTGCTTGTGGGATCTTCTGTTGGATGAGTACAGAGCATCATGTGGTGGTGGTAAGAGAATGGGCTTTGGATCTAAGTGTCATTCTTTTGGATGTGTGATTGTCCAGCTCTAATCCCCAGCATACTCATCTGAAGATAGTGATTTTTACAGACTTGTTTGCATGACATGATATGGTTTTTCCAAATCGTATGCTTCAGTGCCTGGCATATAGTAGATATTCGATTAATGGTAATTCTCTTTTCCTCACCTCTTTCTTAGGGAGAACACTTCCCTTCCTTTCTTAGCTCATAAAAATGAAACATCTACGTAGCAGTTTGGAAGGCCTGAGAAGGGAGCTTCTGTCTTTGCTTCCATCTGTTGTATACTTCTCCAAGGGAGGAGGGAAGACTCATCTGATTGTGAGATTTGAGGAAAGCATATTTAGTAGAGCCCCATAAGTTCACACAGAGCTTTTGTACAAATGAGACAAAGATCTCTCTCTGGATGTACACAGCCCTCTGACCACAGGGCTTTAACAGACAGTATTTTTATGCAACACAGATTTACACCAGTGTGCCCAGCTTGGCTAGAGCAGTGTGGGCTATACTGCCCCTCAGCCGGCACCCTGCGCAGGGAACAATTTGCACTCATGTGTGCATTCTCATTCTAGAATTGCCCTGCTGCAAAGAGCATTTGTTTTTCTCTGCCCCTAGTTCTGTGGGTAAGCACACCTGGGTCCAGGTTCAAGGGCGGCGTTCCAGAGGCAGGCCTGTCTCCACTCCGTGCTTGACAGGTATGAGGCAGGTGGCCATCTCCCCTGAGGCAGGTGGCCATCTCCCCAGCAAATCTTGCCTGACTCCCAAGGTCTAGAAATCTAAACTTGGGGAAGGAATAAATCTGGATCCTGACTGCAGGTCCATGTGGCATTCTCCATCTGACTCCTGACCATTTTTTTCATAGAGGAAAGGGATAAGATTAGCATTTCAAAAATCCCAGCAACATATTAGTTAATCAATGCATCCATTTATTCATTTATTCTAGAAATGTTTTCAGCGTTTTCATGTGGCAAGTACAATGCTAGAACTTAGGGGTAAAACTTTAAATAAAACACGATCTCTGCTTTAAAAGTACTAGTGGGCAAGAGAATCAAGCCAGAACAACAGGGCGTAACCTGTTTCCTAATAGATCAATATATAGGGTGCTCTGGGAACATGAATTTAACTCAATCTGAGAGAAACAGAAAATCCAGGGTCTTCCCAGGAGAAGTAACATCTAAGCTGAGCCTTGAAGGCAGAGAAGGAGTTTTTCGAGCACATGAGAGGTAAGCCGGAGAATGGCATCTGGGGTAGTGTTCAAGAATTTCGGACAACTGAGTGAATAATGGTGACAGTAATTAGGAAAGAGGATTTAGAGGAAAAAAGTTTTAGACATGTTATATGGAAATGATGTCCTCTGTGTCACCCGAAGTTATCTAGTAACTAGGTGAATATAGGAGTTTGGAGGGAAGGGAAAAAAGAAATCCATATTTTTATTGAAAACCTAATATGTGCCAGGTATGGCATTAAGTGATTTCTATGCTTTAGTTCATTTAATTTTCCTCAGACTGTATAAATTACATATTATTATCTCTACCTTACAGATAAGGAAAGAAAGGTGCTTCTCAAGGCCACACAATGGCAGAAGTAGCATTTGATCCAGATTGTGCGTGCCAACGCCATGTTCCTTCTAGAATCTGAGACTGCTTCTGGGCAAGATGATGGAGGTTGGGGTTGGAGAGGCTGGTTTAGGAGCCACAAAACGATGGCTCATTCTCTTCACATTTGCATTTGTGTTAGGATTGAGTCCAGGCTTTCTTGCCACAGTAACTTATAGCATCTAGTTTACCTTATACTAGATACGCCTCTTTTTTCCTTCCTCCTTCCCTCCCTGCCTCCCTCCTTTCTTTCTAAAAGCTACTCAGATAGTAGTATCTTTTAATTACTTGCCTACTTTTTCTTACCATATTAGTCAAAATTTGAGTTAGATTTCAGTTGGTTTAAATACTGTTTCTGTGTCAGTTACAACAGTTTGCTGACTAATTTTCAACCAACTACAATGTAATGTTTGATAGAAGCATAACATTTTCACAGCAGGAGAATCAATAGCTGACCAAGCTCACAGCTTAAATTTAGCCCTGATGTTTTTAAAAATTTTTTAAATTTACTTGTGGTTATTTTGAAGTTTGCGAAAGCCAGAAAGCAGTCCTCATTTACTCTGATGAGAATTGACTCTCTGTCTGTGTTTTTCCGTCTCTCTTTCTCATCCCTACTTCTATCTGTCTTGATGTCTCTCTAACTCTCTCTTTAACAACTGAAATTCATTTTTTAAACTTTAATTCTCAAAACTAGTAAATGAAGACTTTTTTGAGGAACATTTTATCTGACCATATTAATAGGCATGGAGGAATATCAGATAGCTCAGGTATCCTGATATCCATGCATCTTTCATTAAAGTTAAGGAAAAATAATAAAAATTCTATTTATCTTGGACACAACTGTTGAGTAATAAATATGAACATCCAGTAGAGGGCAGTGATGACTTATTCATGGACACTTTCTTTAGAAGCAGAATTTAGTAGTGAAAGCTTTTTCCCTTCTAACTGCCCCCCCACCACCACCTCTCTCTCCCTCCTTCTCCCTCTCTCTCTATCTCCCTCCTTCTCCCCCTTCCTCCCCCCATTTCCTTCTCTGGACTGTGCTGGAGAAGATGATTCAGAATATCAGTGATGGGGGCTGTCCCTAACTGGTCCTCAGGCTGATTTGTGGCTCTTATGGAGAAAAGGGTTTGGACTCCAGGATCTAGTGGATTATACCAACTTTTGTGAGACTGAACCCAAAGAACAGTGCATAAGGCATGAGGGAGGGAGGAGGTGCTTTCCTTTTTCAGGAAACCAGTGACAGATGGTCTTTCATCCTGCAGACTGGGAACCTTGGAGACAGAAACTTTGACACCAAACTTGGTGCTCTTGCAGTAATAGATGGAAGTGGCAAGCTTTCCACAATAGATTCTGAGGAATCAGTTATGGACAGGTGGGAGTAGAGGCAAAAGATTAAGGCAAATGACTTGCAGTTGTTGCTGAAATCTTCCCTTGTGGGTCCTTGGGTGTCTTTGGGGACACCCGACTATAGGTGAGAGACGTTGTAAGAGAAGTTGTCTGAAGTTGCTGCCAAGGCATTTTACAGTATGACAATCCTGCTCACATCCACGGTCTGGACATTTAAGATAAGGACCTGAGTTTAGGATTTCTGCATCAAGCTCCCACTTTGCTTTTCCCAGGGCACCTTTTCACATAACCAGTTAGAGTTGAACCCTTGAAAAGTTCCTGATCTCTCCACCACCTTAGAGGTAATAGGTGCTTGCTACCCTAATCTCTATCTCCTGACTTCCCGACCTCCCAATCCAGTAAGTAATTCTGAGATCTGTAAGTAATAAATCTTGTGACTTGACTTTTTTAGTGCGAGTGTATTGAAACTGTGCTTTTGAACAAAACAACCCTGAGATTTTCACATCCCCAGTGTGGGAGCTTGCATGCTGAGAGATCTACCTGCCAACCCAGTATGGGTGGCTTGTGCCTCCTCATTCAGCAGGTCATAATCTACACACTTATTTTTTTTTTTTTGGCCACATGCTCAAATATTTATTAGCAAGCAGGCAAACCTTAATCTGCACATTCTTAATTTAATATGCCAGCTATGGGTCTCCCAACACAGACATATTTTTTTTTTGATGAGTACTTCACCATATTTTTAAAATTAAGGTATAATTGACATATAACATTAAATTAGTTCCGTGTGTAAAACAGAATGATTCAATATTTGTATATATTGAAATCACCACAATAATTCTAATTAATATCCATCACCACTCATAGTCACAAATTTTTTCTTGTGATGAGAACTTTTAATATCTACTCTCTTAGCAACTTTCAAATACAAGATAAATTTTATTAACTGTAGTCACTACGCTATACATTACATCCATGACTTATTTATTTTATGACTGAAAGTTTGTTCCTTTTAGCCACTTTTGCCCGTTTTACAAACCTGCCTCTGGAAACCACGAGTCTCTTCTCTGTATCTGTGAGTTTGAGGTGTTTTTTTTTTAAAAAAAAATTTCTAATAGTCTACATACAAGTGAGATTGTACAGTATTTGTCTTTTTCTATCTGACTTATTTAACGTAGCATAAAGTTCTCAAGATTCCACATAGTTGTCATAAATGGCAAGATTTCCTTCTTTTTTATGGCTGAATAATGTTTCATTGTGCATATATACCAAGTTTTCTTTATTTGGTCAACTAAAGATGGACACTTAGGATGCTTCCATTTCTTGGCTATTGTAAATAATACTGCAATAATTATGCAGATATCTTTCTGAGTTAGCGTTTTCATTTCCTTCAGATAAATACCCAGAAGTGGAGTTGCTGTATCATATGATAGTTCTATTTTTAATTTTTTTGAGGAGCCTCTTGTCCTTGAAGGAGAATATTCTCTCCCTAGACTTCTTCAGTCTCTCTTCACTCATAGGGTCTTTTTTTCTTCTCCCCAGAGATTTCCAGCCTTGAGGATCTGGAATTTTTAAGTTATTTATATATAGGTGCGGATCTGGAATTTTTAAGTTATTTATATATAGGTGCTTTTATCATTACCTTCCAAAATAAAAGCATCTTATATATAAATAACTTATTATGGAAGGTAATAATAAAAACATCTATATATAAATAACTTAAAAATTCCAAGATGGCTGCTTCCGTCTTGGCAGATCTACCCACATAGGGCCTGAGTGTTGCAGAGACAGTTTGGAAGAAGAGTAGGAATCTGGAAATGTGTAACTTACATGGATAAAGGAGAGGAGGATTGGCAATACTAGCACCTCAACCCCTTATCTCCATGGCCTTTTATTAAGTTTCACAACAATGCTGGCTTTGTAATTTAATAATAGTTACTCTCAGGTCAGCAGATACAAGCTACAGCGAACTCCCAGATTCAGCCTCAAGCCACCTCCGTGTTCTCAGCTACTTCCTCAAAAGTATCTTTTTCGTATCCTCTTAAGTATCTCTTTCTAGTCCCTAGAGCAAGAAGTCTCAGAATCGGTCAGGCGTGTGCACCCTTCCTGCAAGGTGTCCTTGTGTGCAAGTCCACATCTACTTCCGATGTTCTTGTTGCTCCAAGCACCAGACACCCTGCCAGGAATATTCTGTACCACAGGCATCTCTTACAACACCTGAGCCCATACCATCAAAAGAGACAATTACTAAAAGGAAGAAAGGTAAGGTACCATTTTATCACAGCTAGAATTAAAAACTAAAGCTACTGATTATACAAAGGCCTTGGTTTGGACTTTATGCAAAGCATTTCAATGACACTCAGAGAAGACTGCTTTATTAAATTCTAACAATTCTCATTCTAATACCAACTTGAGAACTTCAAGGAGGTTTAACTTTCAAGGAAAGGAGAATTCAATTCAACGTGGGTTTATTGTTTGTTGTAGTAACACTAAGCTAAGTACTGTAGACTCTTCAAAAGAGGTATCAGCTTTTCTACTTTATCTCAAGAAGCTTCGTGTTTCATTGGGGCGATTGTATATTAATCGTCAAATAATTAGAGCACAATATCAGACACAGTTCCCAACAGAAGTAATTGTCAAAGAGATGAGACTAGGAAGGTGATTACATCTCCATATAGCCCAAAACATTTTTCTAGAGAAGGAAGGTAATGGATAAAGGGCAGTGAAGGCTTGCAATTGAATTGGAAAGATAGAAGGAAAAGCTATTTAAGGAAATTTAATTACTACCTTCTTCAAGACATTTCAAGATGAAAGGAAAGGAAAGTTGGGTAGGCAAGGCTGGAAAATAAAACATTGAGGAGGGTAACTGTGGATTTTTTTTTTACTTTCATTACTGTTTTAAAGTTATATTTGGCTTCTGCCAAGGTACAGCCTTTGACATAAGAGCATACAGGGTATTCCAGGAATTAGAAAGGCGGAAGTTCTGCTGCGTCAACGCCTAGAACTTATTCCATTTGACAATTCATTATTCTCAGCCATGACCTTGTTTCCATGTGCTCTAACTGGGTCCCTATGAAGTTTATAGCTTGAAAACTCTCTTGCTTTTAAATGCTTAAGAATAAGAAAGTTACTGCTATTGGTGCCTGTCTAACACATGTAGATGTTTAGTAGGAATGATTAAATGTTTTGAAGCTCATTTCTGGTGAAAATTCATGAAGAATCACATTTTAATATTTTGTATTTAATAATTAAATCATGGTGTTTTGATTTCATTCTCTCTTTTTTTTTTTACTGTGTTGGTTACTATTAGGATGTAAATTATGGCTTGCGTAGGGGAGTATTTAGTACCAAACTAGGTACTTCAGGCAAGAGGAAGTTTGTGTGTTGTCAGAATCACATCGTAGGGTGCTGAAATATAGCATGTGGTTTCAGCCTTTTTTCTCTAACTGCAAAAGGACCTGTCCTAACTGAGGGACCATTTCTTTGGCTTGAGGGGCCTCACAAAATGGCCACCTTCTTTGGCACTGTCCTGGTCTCATGAAAAGATACTGAGACTTCAGGACAGGGAGAAGTCAACGCTCCTCCGGAATGGAAATAGAGATGGAGGGGCTAAAGCAACAGTAGTTCTCTCCTTGTCTCCTGGCAACTGTCTAAGTTTCCCTGTTCATAGAGAAATAATGTAGCTCATGTTTGAATCAATTTTTTAAATTATTGGAATTTTATATTTAAATAGTTAAAATTCTGTCAGCTCATGAATGGACCGGTCCAAGGAGAAGCCAAGGTTCCACTGGCCCACTGGCCTTAGGAGAGTCCATTTGTTTTATCTTTCTTTCATTTGCTTTGAGTACTTTGGCTCCAAGTTTGGAGGTAAATTCTGTGCAAAAATGGGAAGAAGTAATCCTTATGGCTGCTATTTGTGAAAAAAAACTTGCTGAATACCTTGCTCAGAGGCAGTTGAATCTGAGGTTGGAATCACTAGTGAAGAGAAAAAACGACAGTTTTGCACTGTAAAGATATTAGTTATCATAGTTGTTTTTCTGTTACGATAGTAATTGATTCTTTAAATATGATTGAATTCCAAGATTATGTCTCTATTTGGGCAAAATAAAATTTCTGATGTTGAAATTTGTATATTAATATGTTGTTTTCATTTTTGAATATAAGAACTGCTGATGAGGTGAAATGATTGTGTGATTTTATTATAGTTTGTGTGTTAATCAGGGTTCTCCATAGAAACAGAACTAATAGGAAACACACACACATACACATACATATATATAGAAAGAGACAGATATTTATCATAAGGAATTAATTGTGGGGACCAGCAAGTCTTAAGTTTATAGGGCAGGCAGGCAGGCTGGAGACGGAGTTGGTGTTGCAGCTTGAGATCAAAGGCAGCCTGGAATGAGAATTTCATCATCTTTGGGGGGACCTTGGTCTTTTTTTTACTTAAGGCCTTCAACTGATTAGATGGGACCCATGCATGTTATGGAGGCTCATCTGCTTTACTCAAAGTCTACTGATTTAAATATTAATCACATCTAAAAAAATATCTTCATAGCAACATCTAGACTGGGGTTTGACCAAAATCTGTGTACCGTGGCCTCGCCAAGTTAACACATAAAATTAATCATCACAGCTTTCAAATCAATAAGTTCTTGTAAAAACTTATGCATATGTTTACGAGTACATACACTGGAATGAATGAGAATTCATACTAAACCAAATCATCAGATTAAAAGACAAACATATTTTTGAGACTTAGGTAGATTTCTTAATCTCCAGGACTGTACAGGTCAGAAATCATATTCTTCAGGTGAGTTTTCCCCAGTCCTGGGCATGCTGTCCTATCTCCCACTGCCGTAATTGCCATTTGCAGCTTGTTCCCCTTCCACTCTCTCCGAAGATGGAGTTTGTGATGGAGACTCCAGTTTACCTATCCATTATGGTCTGGCTTGGGACTCTAAATCTGATGCAACCCTTATATTTTACAGAAGGGAAAACAGGCTCAGAGGGAACTCTTGAATAGAGTTTGTTCACTGCAGTGAGTTCAGTGTGATGTATTTAATCACTTTATTTTAAAAGTTGTTTATCATAAAGAAAATAAAATGCCTATTACAAAAGTGACAATCCATGAAGGTACTCTAGAGCAATATTATTGCAAGTTGTAATTGGGGTGAACAATCAGTCAAGATCAAAGTTTAGCTAGCTGACAGCTTCCTATGAGCTATGAAATCATATCACAACAACTTCTGAGTCATTTGAACATTCTTATTGTTTTCACCTGCCAGAGGAAGTCTGTAAGTGCAAAATAGCAGTTTATAAACAAAGTCCCTGCCTTTCAGGTTGGAGTTTAAGAAACAATAATAGAAATAATAAATAATTAATAATGATAATTAATAGTAACGATTACAAAAGGATAAATATAATTACTGTGTACAAGGCCACTGTCCCCAACACAGGCGTTTTCTCATTTCTATCTTCCTACATATCCTTTGTGGGTACAGATAAGGAAATAATTTACTCAGGGTCTCTGAAGAAGGTTCAGCTACAGACTTCCATTGGATTGCCTCAGGTCCCCGATCCATGCTCCTAGCGCCAGTGGTCCTGGGCGGGCTTGGCCAAAGCTGCCCTTTCTAAAGCTTGAGAAACAGTCCAAAGGTTATTTGCCACGCGATTTCCCAATTTAAGTTGACAGGAGGCCAATTCAACTCAGAGACTGGGGTAATTCGGTTGGGTGGAGTGAAAAAACAATTTGATGGTTCGTTCAATTCACCTTGCTAAAAAAGAAAGATGAGGAGGAGGCCTCATCCATAGGTTGAAGTATCTGTGCTCTTCCTGTGGACACAATCAGAGCTTTGAAAACTATTTGTCCTCATAACAACTGTTAAAGAATCATTCTTGCTATTACGAATCCTGTGACTACTATACCAACAGGAGTATCACCTAGGAATTAAGTCACCCATGCCTTCTGTAACCCTTTATTAGGCGCACATGCAGGGAGGGATTGCGTAGCAATTGCCCGGCGGGATGCTCTTGGCGCCATGTGCTGGCACATCCCACGTCCACACGCGGAGCCAGGGAGAGGCTTCCCGTCAGCTGTACAGGTGTGGGAGGAGCCTGGCGGCCCTGCTCGCATTCACGCGGGGTCGGGTGCAGCCGCACTGATACCCGAGCACTGCTGCGCTGTTGGTTTTCTCCCGGCGGAGCGGGGCGCACGTGGCAGCGATGAGCTGGGAGTTGCTGCTGGCGCTGCTGGGGCTGCTCGCATTGGTGGTGCTGCTGCTGTACTTCTTGCGAGCCGATGGCGACCTGACCCTGATGTGGGCCGAGTGGCAGGGGCGACGCCCAGGTGAGGACCTTTAGAAGCACACTCGTCCAGGGCGGGAGAACGGGCTCCGTGCGGCCGAGTCTCTGTTGCCTCTGCATCTCTCTGAGTGGCGTGGAGCTTCCACGCGGCAGGGTGAGCCTTTTTCAGAGGCTGCGGGTCGGGGAGCGGGTTGCCAGAGTAAGAGAGCATTGGAATCGGCGGGGCGCCCTCAGGACCCTGAATTCTTACCAGGGTCCGGGAGATTCTGATGCAGCATCGGAGGATGGTACTTTCAGGAGTGGCGCGCGTCTCCCGGATTTGTAAGGGAGCCTGCTTCTGAGGACTGGAGTTCCGTTTTTCTACCCCCTGAAGTTTGTACTTCACTTCTCACTCTCCTGGAGTTTCGCAATAGCAAAATTTGAGATTGTCAACGAAAAGAAGACCTGAACCTCTGTAAATTTAGGAGAAGAGTTTTGATTTGGGCCACACAGAAGAGATGCCCGAGAGCAGAGCTCCAAAAGCCTTGAAATGGTGCTGTGACTTGGAATAGTGAGGGCTGCTTATTATATAGGTAGCGGGGTAAGCGAGAAGTACAAACATTTCCGTGATGGATGGTTTTACATCAGGTGGAAAGGATGTACAGAGAAGGTTGAGTCATGTCCCCTGGCATCAGGGAGTCTGAGAGTCGAGTTTGGAAACATTTATTTTTCAAGGCAAACTTTTAATCAAAATGCAAAAGGAACAGGCATTGCTTTCTGTAATTATTTCTCATGTTGAAACGGTTCATTATTATCCTTTAGAATGAGCCCAGTATGGAATCTTAAAGGCTCTTTATTCTCTTTTGGTTACTGATTTTTAGTTAGAGCAGTTAAAACACCCTTTCTTTCTCAAGGTGACGTGGAGTTATCCCCCACTCACTCATTGGAACACAAAGTATAACCCTAGAAAGAAATGGATTGGCATTTGCTTGGAGCAAGTTCACTATTGATATACTAAGTAGCATTGCCCCTTGTCCCGCTTGTATCTGTGCCCTGCTTAATATTTGGTGCTCATTTATAGAACACACTTTAAGTGCTAAGCGTTGTGCTTCACCCTTTACACATGAACCTTTGTCCTTTAGGACAACTCTTACAAAGTAGGCTTTATTAATCGTATCTTCCAGGTAGGAAAATTAATTTTCAGAGAAATTTAAAAGCTTCCCAAAGCTAGGTTTTGAACTCATAATGGCTGGGGGAAGTGGGATTTCCTCGGACTAAGTTTCCTGTATGAAAATACTCATCATGTGAGAAGGTTGCTTGGAAGTGATAATATGCTTAAAAATGGGGCCAGGAGGGAAGGGGGACCCTGTAGCTTCTGTGGGGGTGAAAATTGGTTCTTGGGGACTGAAAAAGAAACGTATAGCTCAATCCTACCCTCAAAATCTTTTTCCTCAGTATGCATTTCTCTCATGGATATTTTTTGGGGGAGTAGGGGGAACGTAATATGTGCAATGCTGATGTTATTGAGTTCATAGAAAACACACTACACATACCCAAGGTCAGTGCTCTGGTAAAGTAGTGTGGTTGGCTGACTTTCTCTTAATCATTAGCTCCATCTCAGCAGATGGAATGCACTGTGTCTACTGGTTGCCAATGTTTAACCCTCAGTGCTTTTGTGTTAACCTGGACTTCGAGAATTATATAAGAATGGTTTATATTTTATTATTTAATTCTACAAAAATTATTCAACCCATTAATTATGTCAGGAGCTGAAAAGGAAAAAGTTTGACAATATTTAGCAGCTAAATTAAAAGTTATTTTCACGTATCAAGCAAAAGGTAAAAGTTAAGGTGACTAAACACATTTTAAGAGATGTATTTACTTTTTTTTCAATCTTTTTATTTTACTGGAAAAACAAAAGTTGTTGAAGGATTTTTAACATATTGCTATTATTATGTAGTTATATCATTTGCTAATGTGCATGTTTTTTATTACATTACCATCTATCTAAATAAATACATTACATTAAAAGTTATTCAGCAAATACAGTGGTAAAATTCAATTGAATGTTAATAGTTTTTAATTTAATTTTAACTTAATTTTTAAATTTAGCCATTCTAAAACCTGCATTGACTGAAGAGTAAACTTTATAGAACTCCTTATGTAGAAAGTACAGATCTGTGGAATTAAAATTCCATGGAAGAGTTATTAGGGAGAAAATGACAAAAAGAGGAGTGGCAAGATGATGACTAAAAGTTAAATGAACATGGAGATAGACTCAGATTCGCCAGGCAGCTCAGACTAGAAAGATGGGCAAACTGTATCAAGGTGAAAAATAACTTATCCTCCTTATCTTCTCAACAGATTTGTTACTTTTTGTTACTTTAAAAAATAGACAGTATACTCACATAATAGAAAATTAAAAACACAAAAGGACATACAGTGAGAACTCAAGTTCTTTCCCACCTCTGTCACGCAGCCACAGTATGCCTCTCTGGAGGCAACCACCATTTCCCACTTTTTATGTATCCTTCTAGATAAATTCTCTGTATTTCCAAACATGTATCTCATATGGTAACATTTCAGGATGACTAATTTTAGATATTCCAGAGAAAGGGTCTTGGCACAAATCCAGGGTAGGAAGTCTCAACAGCGGTTTACGTGAGGAAAAAGCAGGTTTTAGTTGACAGGAACCGCAATAGGCGTCAACTGTGAAGTGACTGCCAGAAATAATTAGGCAAGCCTAGGAGATGTTTTGTATCTGAAGCAGCAAACTGCAAACAACAGCAGATGTCTTCTGTCACCTGCTTGTATGTGTTACCCTCTGTGCTGGGCACTGGGGACATAGCAGTGACTGATCCAGCCCCCGTCTAGGCCCTCACGGAGCCTGCCTTCTGGGGGACAAGAGGAGCAATTTAGTCAGCTCACCCTGCTCTGAGTTGTCCAGACCATGAGAATCCCGTGTCCTGCCCTGGTTAGTTCTCTTCGATAGGAACATTCGCCAACTAGAGCTTGTGCAGAGGGCTGTGTGTAGAAGGGTGAGGAAACCTGATGCAAGCTAGCTTTATTGAGAACGAAATATACTTTTCATCTAAGAAAGTAGGCTGCCAAAAGCGGTCAACCCTGAAGGTGAAGTACATTCTTAGAAGAGAGAGCAGGCTGCCAAGTGCATTGGGATCTTTGATCTTGCTGGCAAGGCTTTGGTTTGCCATTCCCCTACAAGCCTTGACAGATAGGTAGGTGTTCTGTATAACCTTTCTGTATACCCATAATGCACTTGGTTTGCCCATAAGGGGTTAGTTAAAACGGCAATGTAAAGTTATGATAATGTTCATATAATGAAGCAGAGGTGAATTCTAGGTCCCACCAGCTGTCCTACACATGTCTATGTTGGGGAATTTCCCTGTCGTTGTCTTGCTGTTGTGTCAGGTCCCACGGATAAGTCTAGGCTATTTTTCATTTTGGCTGCCCTGGGGAGGACCCCTAGTGTAACTCTTACTTCATTCTGAGTGAAGGTAGCAGAAAGTGGAGGTGTTTATTTAGAGAAGCAAGAGAGAAGAGGACTTAGGGAGGACATAACAGCTCTCCTCAAATAAATAAGGGATTGTCGTGTGCGAGACAAGCTTGATGTATTCTTTCTGATGACACAAGGCAGAACTGCTGCTGGTCAGTAGAAGTTAAAGGTGTATTACATCACTATAAGAAAGAGTCCTTGAACCCCTTGAATGATTAGATGGGTCCAAAAAAGGAGTGAGTGTCTCAGAAGTAACTAGCTTCCTCAATCTGTGAGGGAAATAAGTAGAGACTAGTCAATAGCCTGAGGAGAGAATTCTCAAACTGGGTTGGGGGTTGAACTATGTTTCCTTCCAACTCTGAGAATTTGCTTTCAGAGGCTCTTAAATGAAGGTCATTTAGTGTGTCAGATTCTGTGGCATTGGTCAACAGAAGTTGGTGCTAAATAAAAAAGTGTTTTTCTCCAGGGTGGGGGGAAAGATGCCAGAACTACAGTGGGTGTACTAAGGAGAACGTGAGCCTGGGGGTTTTCATCATTGGATTTAAATAATATTTGCATATCTGGGTAAAAATGAAATCTTTCTTAGTTCTATGCTAGTTAGTAAATAGTTACAAACAAACTATATTTACCCTAAAGTCTGAGTACTGCAGAACTTTGGAGCAATGAATAGTTGATGAATGAATAAATGACTATCTGAATATACATTCTGCTATTCCTGAGGAAGTCCTTCAGGAGTGTGGCTCAATTGTGCCTTTCCATGATGATACCATATCATGTGATAGGAAAGCATTGTGTCCTAGACATAATATTTGGGACATTTCTATCTTTAGTTCAGATATTTACATGAAACCTCTTTCCTGAGGACAAATTCCGTTTTCCTGAATGGCTAAGGAACAGTTGGGTCTAAAAATATTGATCATGTTAAAATGTGGGCACCACAGGCTAGTGGTCAGAGTATGGGCTTTGGAGCTAGATATACCTGGGCTCATATCCCAGCTCTGCTAGTGTTCTTGGGTGTTTATTCAACAGTTGTTTATGAAGTCCTGTCTGTGTTCCAATGTGGTAGGCATGAGGACACCACGGTCCCAGCCTTAAAAGGGTTTACAATCTAGTGGGATAAATCAATGTCTGTAAACCTGTTTCCTTTTTTTTTTTTTAATAAAATGAGATAACTTTTATTTCATAAGGTTTTTGTGAGAGTTTTAATAAGGTAATATGTGTCAACACATAGGAAGTAATGAAAAAATGTTAAGGCATTATAGTTAGTAACCCCAAGGCCCCTTTCTAGAGATATTGGAACTGACAAGTTATTGAATAATTCTGTGCTTTGCTGCTGAAAAGTTCATTTGTTAAACAATTTGGCAACTGTTAGATTTGACATTTTATTAAGCACTGAATATGTGTCAGACACTGCTCTGAGAACTTTACACATTTTAACTCATTTTCTCAACAGTTCTATAGAGGTTTTATAATTAATCCCATTTTCCAGTTGTGGAAAATTAAGGCACCAAATTCTCACACAGGATCCTTTCACTGCTGTGTGTGGTGGAGCTGGAGTTTGAACCCTGGCGGTCTCTAGTCTAGAGTGTGTACTGTCAACCCGACAGAGGTCTTAGAATTGCTTGACTAAAGCAGTAAACTTGTGTCCTGATTTTTAACTTTTCTGATCGAAAACCAGAAGTGTGTGTGTTGATACCTTATTTGTTATTTTTTATAACATATTTTAATAAATATGGCATGCAAGAACATTGCACTTCAGTGGCTCTATGAATTCAGAGAGAGAGTGGTTGTTATCTCCTGCAGAGCTAATGAGTTTTTCATTGGACCAAAGGCAAATAAACCCTTGTCATGGCTTTATTACTGTAATGTTTTTACAGTATTTAAAAACATAATTGGGCAAGCAGAGTACAGCATTTTATCTCACTGTCATATGCATTTTACCTTGGGTGAACTACTGGGTTCTTCTAAAGTGAAAGCATAGGCATTTGGAAAGCATTTTTACGAAATGACCTTTACTTGATAGACACTGGGTATGATTGACATATGGGGAAAATATGACTTTAAACTTCCAGGATGGTTCCACCATACCATAGAGTAGAAATTAGCATATTCAGATTCATTATCAATACCTCCATTGTAGGAAATTAGAATAATAGAATTGAAAACTGGATGGGAACTTAAGTGATCATCTTATGAGTCCCTCATTTTATGGAGAAGGAAAGTGAAAAAGGGAAGTCTAGGCAGACTTTCTATTTACTTAGCCTTATTTTTCTCGATCAAATACAGAGGTAAGTAGAGCTTTGAAGTGAAACGGTGGAGTTATAAGGCTTACCTTGAAGTAAAGTCTGGAAAAATTATCCAAGAGTCTGGAATACACAAAATAGTGTGATAACCATTACTAGTATGATTTGTATTCATGCTTTCTTTTTTATTTGGGTAGGAGTTGTTTTCTTAGGATATTTAATTTAAAAACGTTAAAAAATTGCTTTATTGAGATACAACTTCACATAAAAACTGTAGTTAATACATACAACTTGATGAGTTTGTGGGTACGTATACACCTGTGAAATTATCACAATCAAGGCCATAAACAGTATATTAAAAATTTTAAGCTCTACATATTCTATCTTCATATTTGGGGGTATTGTTTAAAACACTTTTTTTTCTTGCTGATCTTTGATTATGTGTGTAATTCATAGTTTGTTTTCTCTCCTCAATCCTCATTCTTTTCTCAATAGAACAGGAGCTGACCAACAAGGTGATCTGGGTGACTGGTGCATCAAGTGGGATTGGTGAGGAACTGGCTTACCAGCTGTCTAAACTAGATGTTTCTCTTGTGCTGTCAGCGAGAAGAGTGCATGAGCTGGAAAGGGTGAAAAGAAAATGCCTTGGTAAGTAAATCTAAAACAACAGCAGTGCTTCCTAGAAGTAAATCAGAATCCAAACTCAGATTCAGCTGGGGGAATTTCAGAGGTACAAGTGGGGTTTTCCTGGGCGGTACTCTCTGGTTCCAAATGCTCCAAGTACTTTTGTCATTCTCTTAATTAGCTGCTCCTGCCTTTTTCTTCTCTCTTTCTACTACCTTTCTACTTTTTTTTTCCCCCCTGCACTGATTCTTGGCATTAGGGAGTGACCACCAATTCTCTCAAATGCTGGTGGATTTTTAGTAACCAAATGCCTTATATTTTTATCTTAGAGAAAGAATAGTTTTGTTCTTATGTATGATATCCACATATGTAACCAGAAAAGTTAAATTAGAAAGGGTCCTGACTCGTTTTGCTAAAATGTCAGATATTAAAGTCATATGGGATGGTATAAGATTTTCGTTAAAAAGGATAAAAGAACAGGAAAGGAATTAAATTTAAAAAATACAATTCGAGATAATATTTTTCATGTTCATATATAGGGTAACAATTTTTGTTTATTTGGGTTTTAATGTAATGTTCACATTTACAAGCAGCATCAAGTAATAGTGTGCTGATGGAACTACCTACCTGGAAATGAGAGTTGGTTACAAAGCCATATCTTTCACAATATTGCTTTCAAAAGCCTCTGGCATTTTTGCCCTGGGCCTCTGCTTACGGTAGTTGCTCCTCTATTCTTGAGACTTGCAGGTCCTACACTGGCAGAGATGAAGCATATTAGCATTTCTTAGATGGAATGAGGCTGATTGTTTTCCTTTTATCTGTCAGATCACTGGTGCAAAGTTTTCTATTTCTTTTAAAACAGTTAAATGTTTCTAAATTTACTCCTTTGCCCAAGAAGCCTTATATTTTCTCTACTTGCTTGTTTTTCTTATTGGCAATATGTGTATTTCAAGGTTAGAGGCCAAGAAAATTAGTTTCATTTTTTTTTTTTTCTTAATGAACAGAAATATAAAGGAATAGTATAGTATAGCTTGTTGGTTGGGAATTTCAGGATTATATCCTTTTCCTTGTTAGCCTCCTGGAATCCTTATCCTCCAGAAGGAAACTTCTATGAATGTGTTGTCACTGGAAGACTCTGAGCTTCTTACTGATTTTAAGCATAAGTAGTCTTTATTTGTTAATGTGTGTAAAAGGGAAGCTAACCTACCATAAAACAAATGTACTTCTAAGGAAATGATCTAAAATTTTTGCTTTCTTAAGCATGTATTATAATCTTGACTTCTTCGAGAGTCTATTCCAATGTTACACTATTTATATACAAAGTGAAGAGAGCCATTTTACTTCCTGTGCACCCAGCCAGCATTTTGTCCAATAGGATTTTGCCATATCACCACCAGTCCTCTTCCTGGTCACTGAAAGAAATCCTTTTACAGGGCCACCCTGTAGAAATGAGTTTGTTGCCAAGTCTGGTTGTCGGGTGGGTGTTAATGCGAGTAGAAATGATTTCCACACTAATTTTTAAGTGTCTTTATTTAGAGAATGGCAATTTAAAAGGAAAAGATATCCTTGTTTTGCCTCTTGACCTGAAGGACATGAGTTCCCATGAAGCTGCTACCGAAGCCGTTCTTCAGGAGTTTGGTAAAGTAAGTAGCACTTTGAATTGATAAGTCTTCCTTTGAAGCAGCTGCAAAAGAGAGTCCCATCTGTAGTGCTATCATTCACAGGGCTTTAGGCAAATGGATCCAGGCAGTGTGATCAAGGGATCAAGGCCCATAAATTGGGCCTCCTAATCTGAGTCTTTGGCTTTGTGTAATTAGTACTTTTCATACCTTGTCAAGCACTCCTGCATGTAAGACAGAAGGAGCTAAAAATTCACTGTGCCTTTTATTTTTATGATATATTACTTTCCATAAAAAGTCACTTAAAATAGGAATTGACGTCTATAAGTAAATTCTGATTTTTATTTTATCTTTTAATTGCAGACTTCTGGAAATACGCCATTCTGTTCCAGTGGTTTCTCAAGTTAGCAATATAAGCAATCATCCATCCCTAGGTATTCCATCAGTCCACTTATGGGTCACCCCAAAATGCCCCTTTTCTAATTTTATTTTACTAGATCGACATTCTGGTTAACAACGGTGGAAGATCCCATTGTTCTTCGTGTTTGGAAACCAACATGGATGTCTATAGAGAGCTAATAGAGCTTAACTACTTAGGGACGATGTCCTTGACAAAGTGTGTTCTGCCTCACATGATCAAGAGGAAGCAAGGAAAGATTATTACTGTGAATAGCATCCTGGGAGTCTTGTCTATGCCCCTTTCTACTGCATATTGTGCCAGCAAACATGCTCTTCGGGTAAGGCTGCTCAAACTCAACTTTGATAGAGTTGACCCAAGTGTGTATGGAGGATATGGTCATTATTGCAGGAGGTCATTGGAACTGGGCAGAGACCCAGGGAGACCTTTGGTAGAAGACATCCCCAGAAGGTGCTCAAAGACTCAGCCTCACATATGTCTTCCTAATTCAACAAACATGTATTGAGCACCTACACTGTACCATGCACTACAACAGATCCTGGGGATATAAAGATGATAAGATATGGTCCTTGCTCTCAAGAAATATATAGTTGAGTCCAGGGGTCCCCAGCCCCAGGGCCATGTACAGGACTGGTACTTGTCTGTGGCCTGTTAGGAACTGGGATGAACAGCAGGAGGTGAGCAGTGGGAGAGTGAGTGAAGCTTTATCTGCTTTTGCAGCCCTCCCCAGTGTTAGCATCACTGCTTCTGCTCCACCTCAGGTCGTCAGGCATTAGATTCTCATAGGAGCACTGGTCCCTGGTGTCCAAAAGGTTAGGCTACTGGTCTAGTCAACATATCACCCTTTGCCTTCTCAGTTCTATCATGTCTTCATGGCAAATTTGGGGTCTACCCCTCATTTCTTCTACGCACACTTTAGGGTGTAGTTTTTCTCCTCATTCCTGTAACTTCTTTTTCCTTCCCCCTTTGTAGATGGGGTTTATTTTACCTAGTCTAAACATAAAAGCATGTCAGAAATAGAAACTGCCCACTGGATGATTAGCCCTGGGCTTCATCTCCTTAGTGGGGCTAGCTTTGACTCTTTTTATCTTGGTTCATTGGAAGAAGAAAATCTAGTCAAGGCAGAGGCTAAGAAAAAAGCTTGATTTGAGTTGCTTAACTTATGAGATGTGAATATTAGAAACAAGTGCATTTTTAACGTTGGCTAAGAGTAGATATGAAGAAATATTATTAAACTATAACATGGAACAAATTAAATCATAAGGCTAAGAGGAGGCAAATGATTAAAGGAGATACATAATTTATAATTAATGTTGCTGAAAGTCAGTTAACATGAAATGTTTCAGTGTTGGAATGATGAGATGCAATAGCCAAAGGATCATTCGTTTTATCAAATTTGAAGCTTTGGTTCCTTAGGACATTTTCTTTCTGCTGTAAGAAGCAGAAAGTTGATGAGAGTGATGAAATGGAATGTTACATTGATGATTTCCTTATATTTTGTAATAGGGTATCAGTCACTTCCTGCAGAGCAGTTGGGCAAGTCTCAGGCTGTTAGATAAGGGAAGGTGGCTGCCCCATCTGTTTGGCACCAAGTATCTCATAAGACATACAGGATGCTTTCAGTCAAACAATATGGCCTGCTCTTCAAGACACTGTTACTGGATTTGATCCTCTGATACAATGTGGCAGGTTGAGACTAGTTAGTTATACTAGTAGCTGAATACTGGAACCAGAAGGCTCTTGGAAGAACACATTTCCTTCCCTGAATCCTAGCAAGCCATAGAGTGAGGTTGTTTGTCTCTGAAAAGTTCACATGCTATAATAAATGTGATTTCAAACAAGAAGAGGTTTTACTATGTGGATTGGCTCTCACGGTGTCCTCTCTCTTGCTAAAGGGGGAAGCAGAAGGTTGAAGCTATGGGAATTCATTCATTTAGGGAGCTTTTTTTTTGGTATTAGTCTCTGACAGCATGAACCCTCATAGGCTGTTGTTGTTAGGGACCAGCATTAAGGGCCGGTAATGATTTAATTTTGTTGGGTCATAAATGAATGTACCTATTAGCTGTTTAGGCTTTTCAGTAGTTAGCTTATACAAGTATAGTCTTGGAACGTTTCCTAATTCAGGAGAAGAGAAGAGGGGAAGTAGATGTTTACTCAATATTTGGTTTAGAAATGGCCAGTATCTTTAAGTCTAGGGAGTCTTACTACCCAGAAAAGATGGATGTTGGCTGAAACTAATTGTTAGATTTTAATAAAATAGAAAAAGTTGAATTCTTCCTCAGTGAGAGCTTCTGTTGAGTACTAATCCCCTCTCACTCTCTCTTGCCCCAATATCAGCACTTTAGACCACTTGGAGGGATAAAAGGAAACCAAACCTGAGTGATGCTCAGTGGAGAACATGTACTCCTTTTGAAGTGGGGAGATGGGGATTAGTGTAAGGAGGGTGTATGAGGATCTCCAGGGGGTAGTTTTTCACCTATCCAGCGCTTACCATAAAAATCACTGATGGCATGAGCTGCCACTACCAAAGAGGTGAATCCGTTCATTCCCGGAAAGAGCTATGAATGCCAGTTCTAGATTGCCTCCAGTCTTACAGTTAAAAATGCCTACCAAGCCTGCACAATTACACTTCTGTCCTTTACTCAGACATTTCAGAACATACTTTGATAATGTGCTATCATCCTTCATAAAATGTTGAAGTAATTTCATGCTAATAGACATGATATATTTGTATTTTTAAAAAATTCCTTCTTCTTCTTTTTCTTTTTTTTTTTTTTTTTGCTTATTAGGGTTCTTTAAATTCCCTCCAAACTGAACTTACCACATACCCAGGTATAGTACTTTCTAACATTTGCCCAGGACCTGTGCAATCAAATATTGAGAAGAATTTCTTAACTACAGACGTCACAAAGGTAAACATTTTTAGTTGGGGTATAATTTGGGTGGTTTAGTAGTTACATATTGGTGTTACATCACTATGCCTCATGTTTTCATGTTAGAACTGCTGAAAACTTATTTACAAAACTTAATTCATGACATGTGGAAATTGTTAAGGCTAACTGATAGTGCTTTGACAGCCAATTTTAATCAAGGCTAAAGAAATTGCTAAGATACTGCTTATAAGTAATCCAGTATGATGTGATCTAAAAACCCAGTTTCTATCAATTCATAAATTATAGCAATACTGAAAAGTTCTCTGTGTAGCTTAATTTTAGTATATTAAATCTTACTGGGCTTTTAAAGAGGAATTACGATGAAAGAGCTTAGAAGAAGCCTTGTTGAATTGTGATGATTTTAGTTAGCCTCACCCAGGTCTGTGATTCCCTCAGCTCAGATTACAAGTAATAATTTATCAAATGAATAGCAAATGTCTTGTGAAGAATCCAGTCTCACTCAATAATACAAAATCCCCTTAAAGACCATGAAATTTTCCTTCTTTTCCATTAAGATTTATACTGAGACAAATGTAAGTATTACTGCTTCTATATAAATGTCCACAGATATAATTTATATTTTCACATTGTCTGTGGAGGCTTTAAGGTAAAATAGGATAAGCACTCAGTTATAGGAATCAAGGTGCTTGGGATGTAGACCTGGTCATTACAATGATCTGTGTAAACACAGATGAGTTACTATCTTTCTGGGTCTCAGTTTATTTATAAATGGTAGCAGATTAACTAGGTTAGCAGTACCAGATTTCTTTACTATCAAAAAATCACTTTTATCTTTTATCTCCATTTGACTCCCATGGACTCTATGTTTTATAGAATTTCATTTGTTAGATATATGTATTAATAATTTGTTTAAAATTTTTTATTACTAAAGGGATATATACTTGTTAAGTACATTAAGATGATTAAATTCTAATTAAAAGCAAAGAAGCGTCATCTTTTAATTAGGCTGCATAATCTTATCTGGTAAGTGCATGATTCTTGTTAGGCTTTTTGAAATATGACAAAGAGCTGATAGACATCTATTAATACCTATTGGGAATTCCTAAGGGGTATGAAGTCACATTAAAAGAATCAGTCAACTAAATGACTGCTGGGTCCTTTCTAGCTTAAACATTCTGTGAAATACCTTAGACAAATACTCAGTATTCTCTTAATTGTCAAAAATTTCTTAGACTTTAGATAATAATGGAGACCAGTCTTTCAAGATGGCGACCAGTCGTTGTGTGTGGCTGATACTAATCAGCATGGCCAATGATTTGAAAGAGGTTTGGATTATGGAGCAGCCTTTTTTGCTAATAGCATATTTGTGCCAATATATGCCAACCAGGGCCTGGTGGGTAATGAAAAAACTAGGGAAGAAAAGGATTTATGACTTTAAGAAAATTCTGGTAAGAACAATTTATATATTTCTTAATACATATTGATCTTGTAAGAAAGTATGAAATTTTCTAGTGCTTAAAAACTTTCCTTACCAACCCTCCACCAACTTCATGATATAAATACAAAATATAAAAGGGATTCTATCCTCCATGCATGTCTGTTGGTTTACTACTGGTCTTGGAGAAAGTTTTCTACAAGGTAAAGTCAAATCAAAGATTGCCATTTTTTCTTCTACTGTTTGACCAGTATGTGTGTCAGATGTTCTTCCTACTCATCCTACAAGCGTCAGCTCTGGTGTAACCTCCTTAGTCTGCTAACTGGCTTTCTCTCTCATTTCTCCCCAGAATGATGTGAACCTCAGCCCTGTGCTTACCTCTGTTAAAACATTTACTGAGCTTTTAAAACAGATGCACTTTCACTGCATAGTACTGGTTACTTTGACTTGATCTGGAAGCACTTGGCACATGTGAGATGTGCCTATGTCCGTGTCTAAGAAAATATGCTGGTCACTCATTCTTTCAGCACACATTATTAAAGAGGAGTGAGGAATATTATGAACTATTTCTGAGAAGAGTGTAACCATTGAAAGAATTTAATATATAAACAGCACAGGAAATGTAATGAGTTAAGCCAAATATTATATATATGATTACACGACCAGTGATGGAAATTATGGTTAACTAAAGAGAATTATAAAATGGGATCATACCATACATTTCATTATCTAACCTAGCACTATTTAAGCAATCCAGGAATTGTTAGACATTTTAATTTGCTCCAACTTTTGCAGGACAGTAAAAGTGAATTACTAACAAAAGCAGAAACCAAAATGCTTAAAGAGACTTAAAGGTTATTAAAACTTCTATGATGCACTAACCTGTCCAGAGCTTGAAAAATCATGAAGGTGTGGGGCTACACATTTTCTACCACTTGTACTGTGGACCAGTTTGCTTTGGGCCAAATCACTTATAAGTGTTTTGGTAATGTTGGGGCTTGATACTGTGGCATGCTTCTAAAGGTACAGTTTCATCAAATATTACATCTGAGTTTTAAATAGTGGTATTGTGCTCAGTGATGGTTAGAGTTAAGAGGGAAAGACCACCTTCTAGGGAGGAGATATAGTATCTGGTGCCAGGCTACCTGGTTTGAAATTCCAGCTCTACCCTATTCTCCTCCCATGACCTCAGGCAAGTTACTTCTCTGTAAGTCAATATCCTCATCTACAAAATGGAGATTAATGATAACAACAGCACCTAGTTATAGAATTGTTGTGGGGATAGAATGATTTCGTATGTGGAGAACTCTTAAATACACCTTGGAGTGTAATGCTTATAAAGGATTAGCTGTTAATGCTTTTGTTTTGATGGTAGCAGATATCTAGCTAATAGACAGTAAAGATTAAAGAGTTAAATAATAGAGCAGAGAGACAATACATTATAGAAATAATTGTTTTGGAGATGAAAGAAGGACCAGAGGCTAGAGTTTTAGTACCACTGTAGCAGTTCTTTTAGGAATGTCCATAAGAAGGTTATTTTGCTTTCTTTACAAATATGTAACTGTAAAATACAAACATTACTCAGAAATCTAGCATTTGATTACATCTAACCTTTGCTAAAAACTATGGCCTTTCTCTTCCTACCACCATTTAAAAAATATTGCTCATTATGTGGCCTTACTGCTTTATCAATTTTCTATGATAAAATGGGCATCCTTTCATTTGCCAGTACCATTTCTAATACCTCATTCTTTACACAAAAACCATAGTTTTGAAAATTGTTTCACATTTTTTACTCATTTCTATCCTTTCTGCTTTCCTCCACATTTCCTGTTGTGTATATCCATCTTCTTATTGCAATTTGTTTATAAGTATCTAAGTTAAGAGAATGCCAATGTAACTTATCCTAAACTAAATGCACTTAGTGATAGTACTTGAATGTTTCTGTCTTTCAAGTTAGGAATTTATGTCTGGAACTTTGTTTTGATGAATCTTTATTATTTTTAGGGATCAAGAACAACAGCTGCATTGAGTTTTGTTATAATTTTTGTCTTAGTGCAAATTCTTCGAAGTAGTAAATGCAGTCTTCCCAAATGAAATGTCACATCTTAGGGGTACTGAGTTGCCTTGTTGTTTTATTCCATTTTAAGCAATATACTAAAAGTTTGCATATCATTTTAGAGTTATCTATCAAATATTTCAATTTAAATACTCCAATTCTTTGTAATTATTAAGGCAAGTCAGTGTCAGTATGATAGCTGTTCAAAAGATTAATAATAGAGATTTCAGCATTTCCAAAATGACCAACAATAGTGGAGATAATGATGCTAAGCCCAATAGATATATTTCGGTAAATCTAGAATTTTAGCTATGATTTTTATTCTAAGTTAAGCATTTGCCTCAGTTTTATAAGGATTCTCAACAGTGAATCATAATGATATAGCTTCTCAAAACAGAATTGTCAAAAATTGGGGTAAATACGAGGAGGGACTGATTTGTGTTACTGTCACTTTTACAGAATACAGATTTTAGGTACTGGAAGAAAAACGTGATTGAAGGAGTACTTACATTTTTCAAGCCACTGGAAAGAGAAAAAATATGAAAAACAGCCATCTTCTTATGCACTTAAGACTAACTTGTGATTTTATTCATAATACAACTTTTGACATGTAATAAATAACAAAGATTGCGATGAATCTTGCAATAAATGTAATAATGCAATAAATGTAGTAATACATACTTCGTTCTTGGATAAAAGGACATTTTAACATTCTCTAACTTTTATGCTTAAGATCTAGGTTAGCATAATGCTAACCAAAGAACTATAGTAATCCATCTAACATAAATGTATGGAATATGACATGAAGCAGAGTGCTGGTAATGACCAAAGATAAAGAAAATCTGAAATGGTCCTGTCTCCAAAGTACTTACACTCTCTTAGAAGAACTGACAGGTACAAATGACCTTCATTTGAAGCAGCAGGTAGGATTCATAGCAGCCATAATTTATTAAGCACCTATTCTCTATGCCATTTGTTGTACTTTGTATTACTTTGTATACTTTGAGGCGCTTTGTATTAGTTAATTCATTTAGTCCTCGTAACAGCACACGCTAAGGTAGGTGTGTATAACCTTTATAGATGAAGAAAGAGACACCAAGGTCACAGAGCTAGTAAGGGGCAAAACTCAGCTCAGGAAGACTCCATTGGCAACTCCTTACTCTAGTTATTATAATTAACTTTATTTTAATCTTTACCACCTTCCGGTAGATAACATGCATAGGCCACAATAGAAAATCAGCAAATATTCCTTAACTATTGTCAAAGGGTATGTAACAGAAGAAAATCATGGTTCTTTATAAGCAGTTCACAGTTTAGCTACAGCCAAGGTAATATATACAATAAAATAACTGTAGAATAGTTGTTGAGGAAGTTGGAGGTCACTATGGTGGCTATCCTTGGGGAAGGGGGAAGGTGATATGTGGTGGAAGTACACCATGGGGTAGAGTAGTAAAAGCAATAGGACAAATATACACATAGCAACATGGATATATCTTAGAAGCATGATGATGAGTGAAGAAAGTAAATGAACTATAACAATTAGTTTATATACATTTAAATTTATGTGCATAGAAGGCAGTGTTCATTTTGCAAGAAAAACTGAAAAGATGAACATTAGACACATTCTAATGGTTGCTCAGGACGGAGAGGACATATAGTATGGGGACAAAATGTTATAAACAAGAGAGGACTCTTGCACGACCAGTGATGGAAATTATGGTTAACTGAATACACACTGCACCTGGGGGAAAAAAGATGATATGTTAGAACAATTCTAGAATGCACATATATGCCATGTGGCCTTGTGCAGATTGTTAAGTAAAAATAATTCAGAAAAGGGAGAGATCTGCACATAAATTAGTGTGGAAGCTCTTTGCAGAGGTGTGATTTGTACTGAGCCTTCAAAGGCTGGAATTTAGATTAAGGCTGCAGGCGATTGGGATCCAAGTTGATTTTTTTTACTTACCATTGAATTTCTAGTGCTTGGCATTGTGCTTGCCAATTTTAGGGTTTGTTGGGATTGTGTAAATTAGGTATTCTTTGCCTCCAGAATGTCACAAATGAAAACTCAATGACTGAAATTAGCATGGTTTGGGGATGAAAGAAAAATGAGTTTAGTTTGCTCAGTTACTCCAGCAATTGAAGGGTCAAAGAGATACAAAATAAATGATTTTTAGTAATTCACTGTATAGTATTTTTCTACGGCACGTGATTAATGCATGCTAGATCTGTGTATAAAACTTCTCTTCCGTAGGCTCTTTTGTCAGCAGCCAGAGATGGAAAGGGAGATTTTTGTTGAAGTTCATTTTGTCAAAGATAGTCAAGAACTGTGAAACCAAGTGTTCACATATTGACTTTTTAAAGTTTGTTTTGCACTGACATTGCATTTCCTAATTACCTCAAATGGCCCTTTGAAATAGGAAGGAAATGGTGTATTCATTCCACCTTTGCTGAAAATGAAAAACACGCTATACTTATTTCCTTTTATGAGAATCTGCTGTTGAATTTACTGTTTCAACGTGTCTTTACATTTATTCTTAAAGAGCTGTTTTGGGGGAAAGGCTGAGTATAGAATCTTGTTTGCAGTCACTGTCTTTTAGAAAATTTAAGATATTCCAGATTTCTTGTTTCCGTAATTTCTACCAAGAAGTTGTCAGTTTAAAAAAATTGTTGCTCCTCTGACAGTAATGTCTGTTATGTCATTCTGGCCACTTTATGATTTCCTTTCAACATTTTTTATGATGTGTTGGCACATGGTTTTATTTATCACGCTTGGGTCTTGCAGAGATGGTCCTAAAAAATTTGGTAAATTCTGTAATTATCTCAAATGTTGGATCTGCCTCTCCTTCTGGAATTCCAATTATTTGTATGTTAAATCTTCTCATGGTAACAATCTATTATCCTCTCATTGTACGTCCTTCTTTTGTGTCATTTCTCCTATCACGTTTACTTCTGACCTAACTTCTAGTTCACTAAGTCTTAACTTTAGCTGTGTCCAGTTTCTATCAGCTCTATTCACTGAGTTATTCAACTTCTTGAATGTATTTTTCAGTTTGGGACTTGTCAATTCTTCTGTCTAGTTCCTAATTCTCTGCTGAGACCTTCAATCTTATGTTTTATATCTTTAAATGTATCAAACAGGATAATTTCAAGCCTCTGTTTAAAAACTATTACCTGGATCCCTAGTGGGTTTGTTCCTATTATCTTTAATTTCTCTTGGATTTTGATCTCGTCTCCTCAGGTGCTTTATTTTAAATTAGTCCAGCATTAAATATGGAAAGTTATAAAAATAAAAGGTCAGTCCAGAGTAGATTTATATTTGCGCTGGGTAGTGGCTAAGTACACTAGAAATCCAGGGTCACTTTAATCCAGTTTTGGAAATTAAGAAGATTCAAATTGCATCTATTTTTTTGTTCACCCTTAAAATCAGGAATATAGTCCTTGAGGTCCCAATCCAATGCATGGTCAGCTATTAGGGTGCTTCCCTCCTTCTTATGAAAACCCTGGACTCCAATTTTTATCCCTGTAACTCTGCAGCAAGGCTGTCAAAAGTGTTTCAGCTTCTCATACTCTCAACCACCTCCTCCTGAATTGGCAAATGCTCCTAGAGGAAGCAGTCCAAATGCTGGGCTCAGGTCTCTTAAGTTTCACTTTGCCTTGACTCTCGGTGATGTAATTCTTCATTATCTTCTTGGTTCTCTGATAACTTTAAGCAAATTTAAAAATATTATTCTGCCCAGCTTTGCTAGTTGTCCTCTGTAAGTTGGTTGGTGTGAATGACCTATATGCACTACTCAAAGTTTGTAAGTTAGAAAAGCAGGTTTTAGGAAAAATTCAATAAGGTCAGTTTTGAATATACTAGATAGAGATAATAAGTTACTTTTATAGGCTCAGTGCTAAGAAGAGAGGTTAAGAACATACATTTAAACATTATCAATTTACTGATATTTTAAGTCTTGGGAGTAGATTAGACTGTCTATGGTGAATACAAAATAAAAGGAAGAGGCTTAGAACCAACTGTTGAGAAATTCCAAAATTTAGAGGTCATATAGAAAAGGAAAAGCAGCAATGGTGATTGAGGAGTAACCAGGGAGCTAGAAAGAAAATGAAGATAATGTGCTAGGAAAGCTCAGAAGGAAATAAAAAAAGGTGATTCACGGAGTGGTCAAATGTGTCAAATGCTAGAGGACAAATAAGATGAGAACATAAAAGCAACTAGTTGGTGTCACAATATGATGGTAAATAGTAACCTTAATAAAAAATTTATTTGGGGGAATAGCAGAAATGGAATCCAGACTGGATGGTTTGACAAGTGAATTAAAGATGAGGGAACCTGACTATGAATGAAACAAAGACATGGGAACACTATGAGGAGGCTGCAAGGTAAAGGGAAAGCATGGCTTAGCATCCTAACAGTGAAAATCTTTAAACAACTTAAAAAGTCCATTATTTGGAGACAGTACAATAAATTGTTTATCAATGTTACACAATCATTAAAACTGATAATTACAGTGGTTTTAATATGAGAATATGTGACAGAAAATACATAAAATTGTCCACCTAGTGGATCTCAGTTATGTAAATGAGAAGCCTAAGATCTGAACTGAATAAATGGAAAAATAATAAAAATCTGATCACTACATTTCAAATAATTTCCATCATTTCTACAGAGAATGTTATTGCTGTATTACCAACCTAGTAAGTTACTATGGATTTAATTGTAAATAAAATGAGAGGCGGAAGAAATTCATGTCTCAAGTGATATTCATTGTACATCTTCCTTTAAGTAACTGTAAAAAGTTAATAAGCAGCTAGAGAATGAAAATAAAATCCTAATCGTATTATGAAAAATTTTCTCCTATCTCTTTCCACTTTTAGTTAGATACCTTAAGATAGTAACTGGTAGTCCTATTGGTTAAGTCATTCTTTAGAAGCAGTATATTCAGCAAAAAGAAAAGAGCCAGATCTACAGGATGGCCTCTAGCAGTAATACATACTCAGGTTACCCTAATGTTACTAATCCTGTGAGTAGTAAATGATGAATGGAATAAATTCCTTCTTTCACATGTATCAAAAGGATACTTGGAAAAAACTTTATTGGAATAGATTTTATTAAACATTTTTAAGGTTTTTGAATTAAAGTATATGAAAATAAACTAATTATATGAAAATGACCAGGCCATGTTAGATGTTAAAATAAAACAGCACAAAGTTTGAAATTACTATAAAATTTAATTGTACTTCAAATAAATATATATACATTATATAGCCTTCAACAGCATCCTTTATAACTTAAAAACACCGATATGTTTATCTTTTCAGTATATAAAAATTATATAGCTATTGACTTTTGTAAGGTAAGTCACCTATCATAAGAAAGCATTAAAAATTTATTATCTAGTCTTATACAAATGTTTTATATTTACCAAAGCCTAACACAATCCATAGGGCACAAATATTGGCCAACAGTTCTAACTTTTATGTTAGATATAAAGTTGGGTTTTAAAAACAATTAAGATAGCTAAGAGAATCAACTTTATAGAGCTTAGCTTTTCTAAGACATCTGACTTGTGTCTTGAGGGGAAGGAAGTTCAGTGAAATTATGATAAATTATATTGTTATTCTAGAATGAAAAAATAAAGACATTTGATGACAATACATTTATAAGACAAAATAAACTCTAAAACAAATGTATATGGAGAGGTTTTGAAGAATAAATTGGATAGCCCAAGGGAGGATCAGCCGCTTGTATTGTAAGATTTCTTAAAAGTAGTGGATGAGCTTGTATACTATAACGTTCTTCATCATCGTTTGTGGCATAAAGCAATTCCCATGAAAGATTGGCCCACTGACCTCTAACAGCTTCAGCATTTAACTTCCCAACTTGCACCAATAATTCTTGAAGGGTAAGTACTCTCCCAGTGTAAACTCCCTTTAAAATATAAAAAAGGTGGGGGAGAGAAAAAAAAGATTATATTCAGGTCTTTATATTTTATTTACAAACTCAGAAAAAAATTCCATTGTATTGAGGCAAATTTAAACAGAAAGTTGTATATTAAAATGTACAAACATGAGTTGCTTGTCTTTTCAGAATCAAGAAATTACCTCTATTTTATAATACTCTAAATAAGTATGAGAGGAAAAATTCCTTGCCAGCCATTTTATTCAATGAACAAGACAGCAAAATCTCACTAATCTTTCCTTATTTTCTTTCATCCCGTTTGGCCTCAGCAATGCATAAGTCATAAATAATAGTGGACAATCGACAACAGGCTTTTAAAAAACAGCTTCACTGAGATTCAATCTACAATTTACTCATGCAAAGTGTATAACTGAACAGGGGTATATTCAGATATGTACAATTTTCACCAGAGTCAGTTTTAGAACATTTTCATGACCTCATAAAGAAACTCTGTGCTCTTTAGCTAATTACCCTCTTGTCCCTTCATGCCCCCTGTCCTAAGCAACTGCTAATGTACTTTCTATTTCTATAGATGTGCCTTTTCTGGAAAGTTCATATGAATGAAATGATATAATACATGGTCTTTTGTGATAGGCTTCTTTAACTTAGCATGTTCTCAAGGTTCATTCATGTTGTGCCATGAATCAGTACTTCATTCCTTTTTATGGCTGAATAATATTCCATTGTATAGATATACCACAATTTTCTAATGCATTCATCAGTTGATAGACAGTGGGTTATTTCTTCCTTTCGGTAATTATAAATAATGCTGTTATAAACATCCATGTACAAGTTTCAATGTGGATGTATGTTTTCATTTCTCTTGGGTATATACCTAGGAGTAAAATAACTGGGTCATACGGTACCTCTATGTTTAATCATTTGAGAAACTGCCAGAATATTTTCCAAAGTGGTTGCACCATTTTATATTTTCATCAACGCTGCATTAGAGTTCTGATTTCTCCATATCCTTACCAACACTTTTCTCTGACTTTTTGATTTTAGCATCCTATTGTGTATGAAGTAATATCTCATTGTGGTTTTGATTTGCATTTCCTGATGACAAATGATGTTGAACATCTTTTCACGTGCTTACTAGCCCCATCTATATATCACCTCTCCTTTGGAAAAATGTCTATACTGACCCTTTTTTCAATTTAAATTGAGTTATTTGTCTTTTTATTGAGTTGTAAGAGTGCTTTATATATTCTAGTAATAAGTCCCTCATCTGATATATACAATTTTTTCCCATTCTGTGTCTTTTCACTTTCTTGATGTTCTTTGAAGCACAAGTTTTTACTTTTGATTGTCCTATTTACCTTTTTAAAAAAGTCTCCCATACTTATTGTGTAATATCAAGAAATCTACTGCCAAGTTTGAGATCATGAAGATTTACTTTGTTTCCTTTTAAGATTTTTATGGTGTTAGCTCTTACATTTAGGTTTCTGTGCCATTTTGAGTTCATTTTTTTAATGTAGAATACAGTAAGGGTCTGCAGCTGGTTGAACAGCATCCCTCAATAAGATATACATCAGTCCTAATTAATGGTACTTGTGACTGTAACCTCATTTGCAATGGGTGTTTGCAAATGTTAAGTAAAAGATCTCAGGATGAGGTCATCCTGAATTTAGGTGGGCTCTAAATACAATAACTGGTGTCTACTCGAAGTTCATTGAGCTTCCTGGATGTGTGGATTAATGTTTGCAATAGACTTGGGAAGTTTTCAGCCATTATCTCTTCAAATAACTTTTTCTGCTCCTTTCTTTCTCTTTTTTCATTCTGGTACCCTTACTATGTGTATGTTGGTGCAGTTAATAGTGTCTCACATTTCTGTTAAGGTTCTCTTCCTTTTTATTCATTCATTATCTTCTCTCTTCTTTGGACTGCACAATTGCTATAGATCTAAAATATTCCAGTTCACTAATTCTTTCTTCTGCTAGTTCAAATCTATTTGATTCTCTCTAGTGAATTTGTCATTTGGTTATTTAAAAAATAATTTTCTATATTGATATTTTCTCTATTTGATGTGAGACTGTCATTTCTTTTATTTATTTTAAATTGAGATATAACTGACATGAAACATTAGTTTCAGGTGTACAACATAATACATGTAAATGTATATATATAACAAATATGTACTGTGAAATGATCACCACAGTAAGTCTAGTTCACATCTGTTAGTATGCACAGTTACAAATTTTTGTTTCTTCTTGTGATGAGAACTTATAAGATCTCTCTTAGCAACTTTCAAATATACAATACAGTATTAGCTATAATCAATATGCTATATATTACACCCTCAAGACATTTATTTTGCAATTGGAAGCATATATCTTTTGACCACCTTTGCCTATTTTGCCTACCCCCCGCACCCCCAACTCCTGCCTCTGGCAACTACCAATTAGGTCTCTGTATGAGCTTTTTGAAATTTTAGATTCTAAGACTTCTAATACTATGTTGAATAAAAGTGGCAAGAATAGGCATCCTTGTTTTGTTACTGATCTTAGAGGAAGAGCTCTCAGCTTTTTACTGCTGAGTATGATGTTAGCTATGGGCTTGTCATATAAGGCCTTTATTATGTTGGGGTACATTCCCCTTATACCTATTTTGTTGCCTATGTTGTCAATTTCTTTAATCATGGTTTTTAGTCCTTTGAATGGTTTTGTAATGGTTACTTTAAAATCTTTGTTAAATCCGACATCTGGTGGCTTTTACAGGCAATTTCTGTTGTCTGTTCTTTTTTTCTGGTGTATGGGTCAGACTTTTCTGTTTCTTTACATATCTCATAATTTTTGTTGAAAATCTGACATTTAATTAATGTAGCAATTCTGGGTACTGTTCCTCCCCCAACCCCAGGCTTGTTATTGTTATTTGGCTGGATGACTTTAGTAAAGTTAATCCCTACCTCCCTGCCAAGTGTGAATTCTTTGACACTGCTCCTTGGTGAGAACAGACTTGTGAATGTCCACAGTCACCATGGGATGGCAGTGGTTTTGACAGGGCTCTCTTTGTATTAAGTGCTCACACCTAGCTGTTAAATTCCATTGATTGCCAGTTGGTTGCTCTACATTTTCAACAATGACTTGGGCATAAAGTGCTCCATAGACCAATGTAATTAAATTTGGGCTCCCTTGAAAGCATCGCTTTGGAGATGAATGTCTGAGATTTGTTTTGACTCCAGGAGGGCTCTTCTCTGCTGTTTCTTTCCCTGGTTCTCTCTGCCTACAGTTTAACTTATATCTCTAATGAATTTATCAACTGCCTCTTAATCATTTTCCACCAAAACCTCCATTGTTTCTGAGAGAATCTTAGGCTTCAATGTGTCAACATGTGCACACTATTTCACAAATAAAGTCGGTTCCTTTGGGAAGAAATCTGGAATATTGTTTTAATGGTCTGCTTCTCCAACTGGGCAAAATCTCTGAATCTGAAGCTGAGACAATGGTGTGCTTCTCTTTGAGTGACACCTCTGCTTTAGGAGATAAGGACTTGGTAGAGGGGGAGCAGTAACCTCAGGTCTTCTTAGCTTGCCTCTTGCAGGGTGGAACTTCCACCTTACAGATAGGAAACGGTGATCAGGGTCCCAACATTCTCAGTGGCACCATGTTCAGATTAAAGCTTCTATCCAATGAGTTGGGTTGGCCAGAAAGCATTCTCACCTCTTGACCACACATGCTCAGAACCTAGCCTCACAACAGGTAGCTGAGAGTAAGATGAGAAATGCTGAAGTCCTGCCTCTCTTAAGAAGAGAGTCTTCCACCTGGGAGCTAAGGGGAGAGGGAGCCCTCTGTACTTAGCCGTACAAGTTTGAATGAAAGTTTCTATCTTACTAAGCTGATAAAAATGGGTCACGGTTCTTATACTATAGTCTCTCAGTGTACTTACTCAGTTTTAGTTGATTTTCTTGAATAAATATTTCTTCATTTGCTATATGCTTTTAGGACCATTTCCAAGACTTTAAATGGTTGTTTTTAAAAAATAACTTTCATCACTTTCATTGGGGAACACATCTGCGGAGGTTCTTGGTATGTAATACCAGGCATGGAACCCATAATAAGCTAATAATATTGGATCTTTCAAACTATGAACACTCAATGACATTTTAAATGCAATGGAAACAAGAACTAAATCTTAAAAAAGCCATTCACTATTTGAAGTCTATTAATTTTCACAGGTCAAATATGTTTCAATTAAGGTATAGATGTGGGCAAATTAAATACTTTGCCAATTACAAATTTTTTTTTCCCTAGGAATCAAATCCAAAGTGACAATTCATACACTTGAATTAAGCATAGAAATACAATGCTTTTAGTCAAATATGGTAGCACAAATGAAATTTACTTGACTATCTTATAGGTCAGTTATTGCATAATGGCTACACGTCATTTTTAACTGGCTCCTATTAAGTTTATAAAAGTAAAACAATTAGTCATTTTAGGACTGGACTATGTTGGCCATAAAGTCATGATTGATCATAAATGCCTTAAATCTTAATTAATACATTCATACATAAAATGTCATAGCTCTATGACTTAATTCAAAAACTTTATAACTGATTTCCATTCTTTAAGGTTAATATATGAAAATATTTAAAAACATATTTTTTTAACCTTACCATATTAGGATCATACCCCAGGAAAATAAGTATGGTTTTTCTTGTAAAACTGCTTCCTTCCACTTTTTATCAGATACCAAACCAATGTACCAGTCACTTTCATATTCTTTAAGACAGTTAGTCAGCTCTTTAAAGTCTTCTATTGGACCTAAACTTGCTTTATCAATCATTAGTTTCAGAGTATACCTAACAAATGGAGAAACAAAGAATTAGCAACTTTATAAATGAAATAGATTTTGTTTAATATTTTTAAGACATTAAACTGAAATGAAACATGTTTCAGATAAAAAGGGAGAAATGATGGAGTTAAACTGAAGACATCCACATGAAAAATAGGTTCTCCACACACAAGTACAAATTAAAGTGTACTCCTGATATAATCACAATACATACTAAGCATTTTTTTTTTCATTTTTAGGAGTGATTATTTTTAAAAATTAGAAATGAAGGTATATCTCATAGGTTTTTTTTTTTTTTAAATCAACATTTTCCTGCCAATGTTACAACTTGCATATAATCAAAATGAATTACCTGAAAGCTTTCAGAGCTAGTTGAAATAGTTCTGGCTTTTCCGTCAGCCAATCAAAAGCAACAGACCAAGGCAAAACACCCTTATAACTCTCAATATATGACCAGGACTAGGATCCATATTGTCTACTCCAAATAAACTAAAATAACAAGTCATTACTGCATGAACATAAAAATCTTTTAAAACTTTGTCCTTTGCAATTTCTTCCAGTACATTTGGGACATTTTCTTCTGAATGAAAACATTTCAACTGCCTTAAGACAAATTGGTACCAATCTTCTGGAAATAATGAGCTCATCTCCCTCATTTTAGAATTAGGCAAACAGTTAGATGTCCACTCTTTGGGCAAACTTAACAAGTGAGAATGAGAACAACTGAACTCCATGAGAGGAATATACATCATATCTTGTTTTCCTTTGTCAATAGCAGGGTATCCCAATATTACTGCTTCATAAAGACTGTTTTTAGGAACTTTGCCTACAGAATGATCATCGATCCTCTGTGATTCTACTGATCCTGGAATAGGCAAATTTATACCTTGCAAAACTTTCAACTGATCTTTTTTTTCCTTTCCTTTTTCGGTAATTGGCTCATCACCAAAAATATCATCAGACCAGTCACCCAAAGTTTCTGAATTTGAACTATCTGTGTCATCTGGGAATTGAGTTTGTGGTGAAGTATTCAAAGCAGGTAGGATTATTAGAGATGCTTTCCCTTTATTTTCAGTCCTGTCAACATTCTCCTGCATGTTAGACCTTCTGGAACAATACTGAACAAGTGTCCAGACAAGTACTTTAACAAGGTCACCTTTAAATTCTCTTAAGTTATCATGAGAATCTATTATGCCAGATAGCACATTCTTGGCATCAGAATAGAGTTTCACAGGCAAGACAGTACAGGGTGTCAAAATATTTCCAAAATGTTTGTTAATGGAACATATTCTTGCATATTCTTCCTGTTCAAAGGCACTTTCAAAAACTTCATCAACTCTTAGAGCTTCAGCAGTATGACAGGATGTCTCTTGCAATTCTAACCCCTAAAAAGGAAATAAAAAAGTATTCAAGTTTATGATCACTTATTACACAGAAAAAAACAACTAGTTTGTAAATGTCCATAGATTAGATTCTCAAAATAAAAATACAAAAAATGCAAAAATTTTCTTTAACTCGAGCTACACCTTGACTCCAATTTAATGGTACTTAAGATGTATGCTGGATACAGAGAAAAAATAGTAATTCCACTATTTCAAAAGAAATTGTAGAAATGCTACTTGAAATTAACAAAATAATTTTATTGAATATGACCATAATTTTAAAAGACTATATCTGCAGTCAAGATTGAATCACACTTATTAAAAACTTTTTTAAATTATAAAAATTTTTGGAGGGAATAAAAGTAAAACTGGAATAACACAATATGCACAGTAGTTTTGTGTCTTTTCTATCCTGCTTTATATGAGAACATTATTCTATTGTATGCATATGCCATAATTTAATCATTCTCATGTTCAGTTTTATTTACTATAAAAGTATAATAATACAGATTTAGTATTTGATTATTGTCTGTCTCCTCCAACTACAATGTAAACTTCATAAAGCAGCTCTTTTGGTTACTATTAAATCTGCAGAGCCTAAAAAAAGTATGTGGCACACAGTAAGTATGCAAAAACATATGTTGAAAGAATGGATATTATGAATACATTATTATATGAATTTTAAACACATTTTGATCATGGCCCTGGAAGAAATCATTTGAAGAGGCTGTGCCAGGTCCCTGTTTATTATTATTATCATTGTTTATACATTTTTCCAAAACTATCAGTGCATTTAATAAAAGGTAATCCTGTCAAGATGTATTATAATCCAGGGCGAGGATATGAAATGTCATGTCAAAATCCATTTTTTAAATCATGGCTCTACTAGATGCTAGTACACAATCCTGAGTAGGCCACCTAACCTCTCTGAGATTCCTTTTCTCTCTCTTTCAAAGAAAAACAATTCTAGCACATAGGATTGTAAAGATGAAAGTAAGTAATAAAAGTGCTTTGTAAACTTTAAAGCATTATGTAAATGTTAGTAGATGGTATAGCTAAGCAAACTTGTGTCCAAAAAATTGAAAAAAAAAAAGACTGCTACCAAAAAGTATGTCTTTATGCCACATATGTCGCGTAACACAAAGATCAATAAAAGGACCACATTATTAGTTATTATAAAACCACACCACTTTAAAAATAGAGCTAAGTTAAACAATAAAATTGTCCTCAAAATTTTGCATGATTTTTTGCCCTCTACTGATACAGGTTAGACAAGGGCAGTGGTTCTCAAACTTTAGGTGTCAGAACCATTTGGAGGTCTTGTTAAAACAAGATTGCTGACCCCTCTCCTGGAGTTTCTTATTCAGTAGTATTAGGGTGGGGCCTAAGACTTTGTATTTCTAGCATGTTCCCAAAAGATGTTAATATTACTAATGTGGGGAACTGCATTTTGAGAACCACTGGACTAAAGGAATAGCTTTTTAGTCACCAGCAATTCTATCCAATCTGTGCTAGGACAAAAAATTCATTCATTCACTATTCATTCAGAAATATTTCTTAAGGGCCTATTATGTGCCAGGGGCTTAGAATATATACTCCAAATAAAAACAAAGATCCCTAACTTTGTGACAATTACATTAGCGACTAGAGAAACACAGGCAATCAAAAATAAACTTAATAGGCAAATTACATAGTTTGTTAGAACGTATAAGTGCTATGGAAATGAAGAAAAAGAAAGGCAAGGAGAGTGGGAGCACTGGGGTGGGAGTGGGAGTGATTTTAAACAGGATGGCCATAACAGACTGCAACACAAAGGTGACATATAAAAATACTACAGTAGTTTCAAATGCATATTAACCTTAATGTTAATACAGCAGTAAGTATAGCCATGTTCTAGAATCATTATCCATATTAAACGATCCTGGAAACGGCCCAAGTAATGAGACCCAGGTAAGAGGAGACCTAAAAGAAATTGAAAAAAAGTAATTGTTCAAGTTTGTTTTATTTTGTCATGTAATCTTCTAACTTGATAACTCACCTGGAACTAATTCACAACTCTTTTGACCCTCCCTTTGCATCAAGAATAGAAACAATTCACTGCATGTCAGGGGGCATTAAATTCTTTATAGGAGCAGTTAGAAAAAAAATCCATAGCTGGTAATAGAAGTCAAAGATATGTTTTCCAAAAAACAATAAATTAGAACCTACTATATAAAGTCCAAATATATGTTAAATGTATTTTAAAAAGTATTAAGTACTGTATATAAAAGTCAACCTCATATTAATGATTTAAAATGTGGATTTTTATATACATGCATATAAAAATGGTTTGCTGTGTTAAAAGTTTACATAAAATGCTACCTATCTCACTGTACAAATACTTTTAAAACTTTTTCTCCCAACATTATGTCTGAGATTTGCCCATGTTGACTGCAAACAGCAGTCATTCACTGTAACTGCAATGAGAACTCATAGTGAATATAGCTGAATTTGAATATTTATTTCCCTGTTGATAAGTATTTCAGATGCTTCCAATTTTTCACTATTTTAATAATGCGGTAGAAATGATCTTTGTGCAATTCTGCTTCTACAAAGTGTTGTACAGGAAAGAGTTAACACAGAATTGACTGCTATCCTTTGAAAGGCCTGCTTATAAAGTTGTCCCTTGACTGGCATCTGGGGACTTCTATTTCAGGTTCCTCTTCCAAGGCGGTTGTACAAATTTACACATACCCTAGGCAATACTTGGTAATGTCACACTTTACATTTTTGCCAATCAGAAGTGTGTGAAATGTTACCTCATTTACTTTATACTTTATAACAGGGGTCCCAAAACCCTAGGCTCTTTTGTCAGTGGCCTATTAGGAAGTGGGCCTCACAGCAAGAGGTGGGCAGCAGGTGAGAGAGCAAAGCTTCATCTGTATTTGCAGCCGCTCCCCAGAGCTAGCATCACAGCCTCAGCTCCGTCTCAGATCATCAGGCTTTACATTCTTCTAGGAGCACTGGTCCCTGGTGCCGAAAAGGTGGGGACCGCTGATTTATAACTCATTTCTTGGTTGAGTATAATTGATTTGCTAATAAAGTATAATTTCTACTTTATCATTGACCAAAGCTTTTATATTATCTTGCCTTATAAACTTGTCAGGCTGCTTAAGTTGCTATATAATAACTAATAAGATATGAGCAAACTCCCTAAAGCTCATTAATCTGATATTATATAATATTAGTTGTCACTATTTATGTTTAAGATATTGCATCAACTTGATATGAACTCATTATAAAATCATGGAAATTTGGGGAGATAAAGTGTTTTCTTGTTTCAATGGTGGGACTATATAACCTGATTTAATGCCAAAAAAAAAAATGTTTTTTATAAATTGTCAAATCACCTTAATGAAATTTTCCCTTAGTATTTTTTCTTTTGTAACTTCATTTACCTCAAAATAAAGAGCAGGAGATATACTTCTATTTCATATTTAGTCTTTCGAAGTATTAGAATCTGTAAAATGGCTTTGAATAGATTAGTGAGGATTTCTTAAGCACAACCCATTTACTTACCTAAACTTCCAGCTACCATTGCAGACTGCAGTGCAGTGGTCAAACTTGGGACCATCTGGTAGTAGTACACTGTATCTGTACACACGCAAGCTGTGGTGCCCACTACTCCTGGCCAACTCTGAGTAGGTCGGGGAAACCCCACCAAGAACAAAGGAAGGTGAAGAGGGGGAGTAAGGGAGAAGAGAGTAGTGTAGAAAAAACTATGATGACCAACACAAATGGAGAGAAAACAATGTTGAGTATACATAAAGTGGTGGTGGATTTTCTACGTTTTTTCTCCGTCCATGATGTCAAAAGTACAGTCACAGCAAACTGCAATTTAGAGATGAACTGAAGCAGACGATCACGCATGATGCCAACCTGTAGAGATATAAAAATAACTTTTTTATTCTTAAAAAATCTTATTCTTAAAAACAATCTTTTTTCCTTATTCTTTATGCTAGTCATTTCGTGACTTTTCAAGATCATAAAAGGAAAACTGTGTAATTTTATTACTGCCCCAATATTTTTGAGGGAATAGCCTTTAAATAAGATTCTTTGTTATAATTTTCTCCAACCTCAGAATTAATAAATGAGACTACCTTTTAAAAAGTTTGGCTTCCTTATAAAGAAAAATAGTACTAAAGAAAACTGACATAGCACTATCTAAATCTTAAGGCTGACTAAGCCTTGCGTTATGTATTGGTTAATTCATGAGAACTAAAAGTGGTAGAGTTAAGCAACTATCTTTAATTTATCCTTAGTGAGCATTTAACAGATTAAGAAATAAGTCATGCCATTAGAAAAACCTCAGTAGATTGAAATCACCTTAAATATGTTCAGTGTTCATACAAATCACTCACAGTATGTTTTTCATCCAAGTACTAACCAGGCCTGACCTTGCTTAGCTTCTAAGATCAGACAGGATTGGGCATGTTCAGGGTGGCATAGAATAAGACGTTAATATTTTTAAGATGGCAATAATTTCCAAATTGATCTACAGATTTGAGGCAATTCCTATCAAAGTCTCAGATGCCTTTTTGCAAAAGCTGAAAAGCTGAAACCAATATTAATATGTTAATGCAAGGGTATGAGAATAGTCAAAACAATCTTGAAAAAGAAAATTAAAGTCAGAGGACTCATACTTTCCAAATTCAAAACCTACTACAAAGTTATAGTGATCAAGACAGTGTTGTTAAAGATAGACACATAAATAAATGGAAAAGAATTGAGAGTCCAGACAGATATAAACCCTCACATTTGATTTTTAATACGGGTGCCAAGAAAAGTCATTGAGGAAAGAATAGTTTTTTCAATAAATGGTTATGGGACAATTGTACATCCATATACAAAGGAATGAATTTGGAATTCTACCTCACATCATATATAAAAATAACTCAAAGCAGATCACAGATCCAAATGTAAGAGCTCAAACTGTAAAACTCTTAAAGAAAATATAGTAAATCTTTATGATATTGGAATAGGCAGTGTTTATTAGATATGACACCAAAAATACACAAGACAAAAGAAAAAATAAACGACATTAACAAAGTGAAACACTTTTTGCTTCAAGGACATTATTAAGATAATGAAAGACAACCTACAGAATGGGGGAAATTTTTTTTGTTTATCACATATCTGTCAAGGAACTTGTATCCACAATATATAAAGAACTATTACAACCTAGTGATAAAAAGACAACTCAAGTGTGCAAAAGAGCTGAATAGACATTTCTCCAAAAAGCCTGTACAAATGGCCAATAAACATATGAAAAGATGCATCATTGGCATTTAGGGAAATGAAAATTAAAATCACAATGAGATAGAAGTTCATATCCATAGGAACGACTATAATGAAGAAGTCAGATAATAAAGAGTGTTGGTGAAAATGTAGAGAAATTAGAATTTTTATACATTGTTGGTGGGAATGTAAAATGGTACAACCACTTTAGAAGAATAGCAACACCTTGACTTGTTAAACATAGAATTACTGTATGACTGAAATTCCAGTCCTAGATACACATACCCAAGAGAAATGAAAATATGTATCCATACACAAAATCTGTACACAAATGTTCATTGCATTATTGAAAACAGTCACAAAAGAAAACAACCTAAATATCTATTATCTGATGAATCAAGCAACCAAATGTGCATATGCATAAAACAGAATATTACTCGGCAATAAAAAAAATAAAATATGCAATGCAATATATTTATGACTTACTGTTGAACTATACACTTGAAAATTATTGAATTTCATTAACCAATGTCACCATAAAAAAAAAATACTGATACATGCTACAAAATGAACCTTGAAAATGTATAAGTGAAAGAAGCAAAATGTAAAAGACTACATATTTATGGTTCCATTCTTGTGAAAGGTCCAAAACAGGCAAATCCATAGAGACAGAAAGTAGATTCATGGTTGCTGGGATTGGATGGGATGGTGACTAGGAATGGGGAATGACTATTAATGTGTACGAGGTATCTTTTGGAGATGTTGAAAATTTTCTAAAATTAAATTATAATAATGGCCGCAAAATTCTGAATGTATACTACTGAACAGCATACTTTAAGTGGATGATTTATGGTATATGAAACATATCTCAATAAAGCTGTTAAAAATACACTTACCAATAAGAGTCTCATTCCTGTATCCAGGCTTCTGTTCCACCATACATCTGTATTAGAGGTCAACAAGTGCACTGCTGATACAATGACTGTCTCCAATAAAGCATTTTCTGTATTCTGCCATACCTGTAGTATACATATTATCTACTTTATTAGGTAGAATCTGAAAATCTAAGTAAACTGTTATAGTACACAAAATCACAATTAAACTTAGGAATAGGAAAATATTATTAAGTGCATTATTAGGATTACCATTCTAAAAGCTCTTGTGAATCCAATGGAAACAGATACTGAGTAGAGCCCTTGTAAGGAACTGTCCAATGAAAGAAATGCTATCATAGCAAAAGGTGACACTAAGACAAAGGAAAAAGACAAATTTAATTAAGGCAAAGTAACTCCTACCATATTTCATTTTGGCCAATATGAGGTTTTAAAAATGCACATTTAAGCAATTAACTTAAAAAAAAATAAACCAAAACATAAAGAACACTTGTATGTAGCATTATACAAATATGGGAATTACATAACATTTCTGTACACTTTGTAGATATAACACAATTCCTACCTAGATTTAGCAAAATCCGTCTGACAACACCAATCTTCATGAGCCTTGCTTGCTTCTCTAAAAATAATGTCATGGTCTGTACATCCTTGGGATAGAAAGGGTTTCGGAAAATTCCAAAGATATAGACACTCTGAATTTCTCTAAGTATCCATAATATTATAAGTAATATCATCAAAATATAGCCAACAATAGCTTGGGGACTATTTTTGGAAATCTGTGAACAACAAGCAAAGTGATGAAGCAAAATGCTTTCTAAGAGAGTCAAGACTAACATAACAATGTAGAAAAGGCATTCCTTCCAAGTAAACTGTTTTTCTGAACCACTGGGTAGAGCCTTAGATTTGGTTCTAACTCCGTGTCTGGTCATACTGTGTTTGAAGACAAAACCCATCTCACTTAGGTTAAGACTCAGTAAGAACCCAAGTCCACTCATAAGAAGAACCATTCCAGTAGTGCTGGGAACGAAATACGATGTTACAGAGGTTCCAGCAGAGATGACGAACATTATTAATAACCTGGAGAGAAGAAAAAAAGATTTTCTTGAAAAGAATAAAAACGTTCTTTAAGAATTAGTTACATATAGCTTTAATATTTAAAATAATTACCGTGGATGGGTTGACATAGATGAGCCTCCAAGGCCAAACTGTAAAACCTGCTCCATTGCCCATAAGAAAAGTGCATCAGGTGGTGGCAGGGTCCCAAGTGCCCATAGAAAAGGTAAAAATATAAACAGTATGTGTAAAACCTGATTCATTTGTTCTAGAACTGGTATATTGACCATAAACCTATAGGGGGAAAAAAAACCACACTTAAATCATACAAAGTTATAAGAAGACCCTTCCAGGAAAAACAACATATACACGCCCTATCTCACACACCTTCCCCCCGTCGCAAAAGGACCCTTACAGAAAGGTCCTAGTCTCAACTTGCAAAATATCGACACGTATAAATTGTGATCATTGTCCTTCCCCTACACCATTAAGTACCCCTACTCATTAGTGTCCAAGTTTAGCACTTAAGAGAATATGTGGTTTCAAATGTGGAAAGAAGGAATTAAAAGTAATTTACTGAATAAAATTGAATTTAGAAAGCTGTAAAACTAAACTGAGCCAAGAGCAAAAATATTTCTCCCTTAAATGTCTAAACTACATTGGATGAAATTCTACCAATGATTCTTTAAACTATAAAATATTTTAATTTAAAATTGCAGGTAACTCTGGAAAGCCAAAACCTTACTGCTGTTCACACATTAGTAGCTAGCAAGGAAAGGAAGCTCTTCTTTCTCCTACTCATTCCTGCACTGTCTTGCTCCCAGGGCCCAGAATTCGAAATCAGTACAGTTAATATCAGAAGTCAGCAACATTAGGTGGGTTACACTGGAAACATAACTAGCACTTATAATATTGTTTCTATTTTGTATATACAATGGTATGGATTTGAGAATACAAACACATACAATTTCATTAGAGATTGCTCCTTTTAAGTGGAGAAACTGGTTTTTCATATAACACTAACCAGGTAAATATAACATTATTAAATGATTTCAAATAATTTAATAAAAACTTTAAAGCAGAGAAGAATAAATGCTATCAATATATTACTTTTTGGAATGAGGCTAACCAAACACCTTGTCTGGAATACAACGTCATAGTACTTATGAGTTTCAGAGATAACTTTCAAAAGAGAAAACTAAATCTCAAAACATATAGCATAATTGTACTTAAATACATGAGCTGCTAGAAATCAGTCAAGGAGAAAGGCAACTTCTGTGATAATCACCACTTAAGTGTACGTTAACGGTCCTGAAGCAAATGTATAGCAACCATGGATATAATAATGGCATAATGTGTTTGCTCACATGCGTACCAGGACTATGCCAACTAATGCACTCTGCCTCATAAAGCATGTCCTTCAAATTTTTATAAGCAGAGAAATAATGAACACAAGGTTAACAATGCGATGCTGAATTAGAGGACAATACTTTTTGTAGTATAGTTTCAAAATAAAATTCATTTTTTTCTGAGAAGAAAACACTTAAGTAACAAAGAAAATCGAAACACAGTAAGTCACAGGAAGGTCAAGGAAAACATGCAGATTTATATAGTTGTTTTTTAAAAACAATACTTGTTAACATATTCAAGGATAGGATAATTTGTGTAAAAAAATGTATACTTAGGAAATATTTTATCCAAGTTGAATTTACCTCCCCAAATCATTTTGTTCTTTACATAAATGATAAGCAATGGCACAGAAAAACAATATTCACAAGGATATCAAATAAATATAAGCAAATGTAACTAAAGTAACCACTGATTACTTTCTTGTTTATATGACTCAGGCCCAAGTAAATGATTATTGTGATTTTTTTACATGAAAATGTTTAAATTCTAATATTTCTGATAATGTAACAGGAATTTTCTATGGCAAAACATCTGAGCTCTCAAGAAAAAAAGGAATCTAACCATAAATATATTTCAAATTCTGTATATGCATTATGATCCATATACTCCCCAAAAGATGTTCTTTATAGTTTAGATGATGTAAATATACATCATTCATTCAAACAGTTCCTGAGTGTATGAACAAAGCACTGTAGAATTAACATTTGTCTTTGATAAAACTACACAGGAAGTCATTTAAAATTATTAATACACATTTATACTGGGTAGAATAAAGAACCGGAAAAGAGAAAAGATTACTACACTGTGGGACTGATCTCTTCAACTTTCGCATTCTCTGAAATAAAATTAAGATACAATTTGATATATTTGACAACTGTCCAAATTTGAATAGTGTACACATTTTATACATTATGTCTATAGTATCATACCTATTGTATAAAGATCATCTTGATTCTTTATTATTTTGCTAATCAGAAGCTAAACATTTTCTAAAAGTGAAGTGGGAGGTATTTTTTCTGTACAAAAATGTCATTAAAAATAGATTTGAAAACTGCCTCTTTTTAGTTACAAAGTTTTCTTCATAATTATCCAACTGTAAACATTAAAACTGTATATTAAACCCAACTAGAATGTAGTAAAACACATTTTATGTATTTTAGAAATGGGTAATGGAAAGTCAAGGTAACCAAATTATAAATTAACTGAGGGTTTTTTTTGGTAAATTAACCTAGGGCACATAGAAGGTATATAATTTCTGATTTTGGAAATGGCACAGTAAGATAGTAACTCAATCTATTCTGAAAATAATCCTATAAACTTAAATCTTTCAAAAGGAGAAACATGTATGTACATACATTTAAACTCAACTTTATTGTTAACTTTTCAAAATCAAGGATTTAACTATATTTTATAGTTAGTAAACAGCAGTGGTACTAAGAAACCATTTATAAATGAATTTCCCAGAAAGTAATTCTCCTCTTAGATGTTTGATTAGGTGAAGAATTGCAAAGGTATTATAGTGTCCAATGGTTCATAAATGTAGCACAATTAGATGAGATTAAGAGCTAAGGAATAGCAGATACCTAAGAGTAGGTCAGTTTCAGTACATAGGCTGCCTAAATATTTTTAAATGCCTTATTTTGGGCTGCAATAACAAAAATACCATACACTAGGGTGGCTCAAACAATAGAAATTTATTTCTCGTAGTTCTGGAAGCAGAATGTATGAGATCAGAGTGCCACCTTGGTAGGGTTCTAGTGAGAACTCTCTTCCTGGTTTGCAGACAGCCAACTTATCATTGTATCTTCACACGGTAGAGAGAAAAATCAAGGTCTCCAGTGTTTCTTATAAAAGCACTAATTCTATCAGCTTTAGGCCACCCTAAGATCTAATTACCTGCCAAACACCCCATCTCCAAATACTATCGCAATGGGGGTTAGGGCTTCAACCCATTAATTTTGAGGGGTCACATACATTCAGCCTGTAACATTCCACCCCAAACTTCATGTTCTTATATACAAAATACATTAATTCCATCCCAACAGCTTCCAGCATCATTCTAAAGTCCAAAGTTTTATCTAAAAGTTATCTAAATCAGATGCAGGCAAGACTCGAGATACTATTTATCCTGAGGTAAAATTCCTTTCCAGCTGTGAAACTGTGAAAACGGGCAAGTTATTTGCTTCCAAAATACAATGGGAGGACAGGTATAGAACGGACATCCCTATTCCAAAAGGAGAGAAACAGGAAAGAAGGAAGGGATGACAGGTCCAAAGGAAGTCCAAAACTATTCTCTGCCTTCTAGGTCCCTATGGTGGAAATGTCACCCAAACCAAAGCTCTAGGTGGGGGTTCTACCCCTATGGGTGTACCAGCCCAAGCTTCCAGTAGTGGCTTTCTACCTTTGAAATTTGAGGCATTAGTCCTGTTAATCTCTGAATTACTTTCAGGGTCATTTTTCCAATCTTCTTAAAGAATAGTGCCTGTTCACAGCCAAAGAGGTCTATCATTCCCATCCTATCAAATCTAACAACTTTCCTTCATTATATCTGGTCCCTGACCCCTTTAGTTTATACTGGCAGTGTGTCTGCCCATATAATCCCATAAACCATTTAGTGATAGTCTAGCCACACCCTTGGTGTTCTCTTTAGAACATGTTTCCTCATTTTTTGCAATATGAGCAAGCCAAAAGTTTTCCAAATCTTCAAGTTCTGGTTCCTTTTTGCTTAGCAATTCCTTCTTCAGTTCATCTGCTTCCTTTCATATTTTACTATGAGCAGTCAAGAGGAATCAAGCTGTTCCTTCAATATTTTGCTTAGAAACTACTCAGATATATATCTAATTTCATCACAAGTTCTTCCCTCCATAAAACATTAGAAAATGGTTCACCCAAGTTCTTTGCCGCTTTATAACAAGAATTGCCTTTCCTTCAGTTTCTAATAACACGTTCTCATTTCTTTCTGAGACCTCACCAGAATCACCTTTAATGTCCATATTTCTAGGATTCACTTCAAAACTCTTCCAGCCTCCACCCATTACTCAGTTCCAAAGTCACTTCTACACTTTTAGGTTATGTTACAGAAGCATCCCCGCCTCTTGGTATGACAATCTGTCTTAGTCGACTTGGGCTGCCATAACAAAATACTGCAGACTGGGTGGCTTAAATGACAGAAATTTCTCAGTTCTAGAGGCTGGAAGCCTAAATCAGAGTAGTGTCTTGGTTAGGTTCTCGTGAGAACTTTCCTCTTGGCTCGTAGAAAGCCAACTTCTCATTGTATCTTCACATGGTAGTGAGAAAGAGATCAAGCTCTCTAGAATCTCTTCTTATAAGGGCATTAATTCTATCATTCCAGGATCCCACCCTGATGATCCCAATTGCCTCCCAAAGACTCCATCTCCAAATACTGTCACATGGGGGTGTTAAGGCTTTAAATATGAATTCAGAGGGAACACATTCAGTTCATAACATGACTATACATTTCTACCTTGACACCGACCTGTGAAAGAGAAAGCTGCAATCTTCAGAGAAAAAGTCAGATTTAGAAAAGGCAAGTAAAAGGGGTTATCAAAAATTTTTGTTAAAAAACCTATTTTCTACTTTCTTATGAATTGATAAAAAAAATCAATTTCTTCAAGTTACTATAACAAAATTAGAAATGTTATTCTATTATCTTAAATCTACTCAATCTGTACATATTATTTATGTATATCAATTTTAAATTCTTCATTTTCACCTCACCAGAAAGTTCCATATCTTTTCATAGGTTTCAGCCAGGCTATCTTATTATCTTTTCTTATAAAGAGGTTTTCTTTTTTACATCTCAATAACATTTAATACTACTTTAGCATGTATGTTTAACAGAAATTAGTCCTAAGAGAGTAATCATCAAAACAACCTATCACCCAATGGTTTGGCCTTGATGACTTTCAATCCACAGATTCATTTGTTTTTAATACTAAGAAGAGTACTCTTATTAGGTATGCTTAAAAACAAAGCAAGATATAAATTATTTGATAGCTTATTACCTGTGTGCAAGATCTATACAAACAAAGAAAAAAATATAAAGAGGTCTCATAAGAGGAGTGATTTCATAAGTATCCTGGGTTTGGAAAGTCGCAGTCTCTATAGCTGTGTTCACAATTAACGAATATTCTCCTGTACATAATGTTATCCATCCAAAGAAAAACAGTAAAAAGTGCCTCCTGCATTGCCATATAGCAAAGTTATTCTATTCGGGAGCAGATACCACGTTCCAAGGCCACACACTAACCCAGCAAGAAGAGAATGAAAAACTGTATTGGCTATATATTTCTTGCCAGGAATTAGAAATTTGATAGTCTCGGTACCAGCACAACTTGTAAATTCATGCTCATCTTCCTGTGCTAAGACATCTGTGGTTGGCATTCTTTCTACTGTCATTGCTTTGTTTCTGGCATATAAACTTGTAAACTGGATGACAAACGCAGTGCAAAGCATTAGTCCACCCGAGAATGCTGCTGTGTAATAGTCTTCCAGGATGCCTAATTGGTATAAAAGTGTTCCAATTCCACCTAAAATCCATGGCATCAGAAAAAGGATAATTTGATTAACATATATGTAAGAAGGGGCACGGTAGCCTATTTGAGTCTTGGGCCTCCAAGAACAGTCTGTGGAAAGCGCTTCAGAAAGAAGTCCTTTTTGTAATCATTCAGCAGAGGCACATCTGGACTCATCCTTCTCATTCAGGATTATTCTGAAAGCACATCCTTTTCTGTGATATAGAAATCTCTAAAAAAAAAAAAAAAAAAAAAAAAAAAAAAAGAGGGAAAAAGTTACCATTTGAAAATGTTATATTTAAAACATGGGAAGGGGGAATCCCAAATTTCTATTTACCTCCTTAGTTTAAGGGCAGGATTTATAACTTCACTTCTCTAGCACCTCCCTATTACCTGACACATACCTGGTACTAAATGAATAGTTGCTAAGCTGTTTTTTATTTGGAAAAAAATCATATCCATTATTAACTTATCTAGCACTTAATATCTGAAATTAGATCTTAAGTTAATCGACATTTTTAGATTTTGAGGTCAAAGTAAAGTTTACAAAATTAAAACTCTCAACTCAACTCTGCCAGGGGTTTAACTTATCATTTCCCTGAGGGCTTTTCTTGTTTAACTTTTTCCTCTATTAAAAGAGTAAGCAAAATTTTTCTGTAAAAGTTCAAAAGTAAATATTTTAGGCTTTGTGGACCATAAAGTCTCTGTTACAATGACTCAACTCTGCTGTTGTAGCAGAAAAGCAGCCACAGATAATATATACATAAATGAGTATGAATGGTTCTGTTCCAATAAAACTTTACAGTATTTACCCAAACAGGCTGTGGGCCAGATGTAGCCTACAGGTCATAGTTTACTAACCCCAGCCCTATAAAGTAAAGATATCCTCTAGAATTCCCTTGAATTAAAATGGACAGAGAAATGGAAAACAAATAGAAATACTAAGCATTAGTCACTCCCTTAATTATTGTAAATTTAGGTTTATCCAATAATTTAGTCAAATCCTGCTAACATAGTAGCATTTCAATAAAAAGCCACTGGCAGCTCAGGTAGTGGGAAGAACAATGACCTAGAAATTAAAAGACTTCAGGTGTCAGAGTAATGCTTATTACTAGCTCCTTTACCACAGGCAAACCACCTCATAATTCAAATTTAGTCTTTCTGTAGGTTTCCAAAAATCTACCAGCAGTAAGAAAGCATTTGAAACAATAATAGGACCTGTACATGCTTTAGTCTAGATTACTTTAAAGGCTACAAAAATCAAAATGCCAAATAACATGGGTCTCTTCTCCTCAACTTTTCTTTTCCCTAGGATATAGTCAGGAACTTATTCTGAAAAACAGTTGCCTGACACAAAGTCAGCTAGCAAAGTATTACCTCAGGGATCATATGTCGGGCTAGAAAAGAAAAACTGTGTTTGGAGTCTTCTTCATAAAGATATATAGACTAATGGAATAGACCAGAGGAGATTGGGCGCGTTCAGGGGGTATGGCCGTAGAATGGAATAGAATAGAGAGCCCCAAAATAAACCCTCACATATGTGGTCAAACATTTGACAAGGGTATCAAGACCTTTCAATGGGAACAGTCTTTTCAACAAACAGTGTTGGGAAAACTGGGTATCCACGTGCAAAAGAATGAAGTCAGACCCTTATCTAATACCATGTACTGAAATTAATTCAAAATGAATAAAGGACCTAAATGAAAGCCCTACAACAATAAAACTCTGAGAACTAAATGTCAGTCCTAACACAATAAAACTCTTAGAAGAAAACACAAAACAAAAGCTTCTGACATTGGATTTGGCAATGTCTTCTTAGGTATGACACCAAAGGTACAGGTAACAAAAGAAACAGACAAATTGGAATTAAAAAAAAATGTGTACACCAAAAGACATTATCAACAATAAAAAGGCAACACACAGAATGGGAGAAATTATTTGTAAATAATATACCTAATAAGGGATTAATATCCAGAATATAGAGAAAACTCCTAAAACTCAACACCACCACCACCACCAATAACAAAAACAACCCAATTCAAAAACTGGCAAGGACTGAAATAGACATTTCTCCAAAGAAGATATGAGCTACTACCTCACACCCATTAGGATGGCTACTATCAAAAAAACCAAAAAACAAGTATTGGCAAGGATCTGGAAAAACTGGAACCCTTGTCCACTGTTGGTGGGAATGTAAAATGGTACAACCTGTGTGGAAAAACAATGGTGGTTCCTCAAAAAATTAAAAATGGAATTACCATATGACCTAGGAATTCCACTTCTGGATATACACTCCAAAGAACTGAAAGCAAGGTCTTGAAGAGATATTTGTATAGCCATGTTCATAGCAGCATTATTCACAGTAACTAAAATGTGGAAGCAACCCAAATGTCCACTGAAGGATGAATAGATAAGCAAAATGTGGTATATATTTACAAGGGAATATTATTCAGTCTTAAAAAGGCAATCCTGCAACATGCTATAACATGGATGAAACTTGAGGACATTATGCTAAGTGAAATAAGCCAGTAACAATAAGATAAATACTGTATGATTCTACTTATATGAGGTACTTAGAATAGTCAAAACCATAGATAGAAAGTAGAATGGTGGTTGCTATCGGCTGGGGAGAGAGGAGAATGGGGAGTTATTGTTTAATGGCTATAGAGTTTTATAAGATGAAGAGTCATGGGGATGGTGGTGATGACCGTGCAACAATGTGATAAGGTACTTAATATCACAGAACTGTAATGCCTTTCTTCCACTTAGTTTAAAATAGTCTTTCTGCAAGTCAATTCTACCCAACCAAAATCAGCCCTGAAGAGAGCTTTTGGGCATCTCGAAAGGTTTTTAGATCACCATTAAGAATTACTGCTTTATAGCACCTCTTGTTATCGTTAAGAAGTTCTTTATAGACATTTATTGTTTTACATTTTCAAGCCACTGCTCTTAGTTCTGCATAAAACAAGGCATAGCGTTTACTTCCATCCAAGTACTCACAAAACAACAGAACCACAGGGCCAAAAGGAACCTTGATGGTTCAACCTCCAGGAATGAAGACTGCTTTCCTCTCTCTGAAAGAGCTTATCTCCTGTACTGATGTCAGGCTCAGTGACATCATATTCTGAATAATTATTCTGCATAAGCCATAGGGTAAGTAAAGGCATACTACCGTTATTGGGGGTAAACATTCTGATTTCAATTATATATAGAAGATGCCATCAGACAGAAAAATGAACTGGGATGGCTGGCCTGGGAGTTCTGAAGAGTGGTGATATGCCAAATTTTCCTAAAGAAGTTAGGAAAAACTGGCCCCTCCTGCTCCACGACATAGGTCAGGAACAAGATAGTATTTGATAGAATACTCTGATTATATTCCAAACAGTGAACTATTCTGAAGATGTACTGTTGAAGCGGAAACATGGAAATATGCCCACGATATAGTGAAAATTGAAACATACTGATCTGTTTGTATTTAAAAAAAAAAGCACATACACTTGCATGTATACATGGCTGTGCAGTTTGCATTGGTGTAAAAAGTTTGAGAAGGCATATACACTAAACTGTGTTTGTGCATTTTACATATAACATTTTCATATCTCTTCAGATAACCAAATATCCTTTAGAACTCTCAACCCATGCCTTGCAATTATATCCTGTGCTCTCTTTCTGGTGCCTCTGCTCAAGCTCTCTTCTTTGCCTGTGGTCTCCTCTACTCTCTTCCCTAATTAATAATCTTGGTCAACTTTTATCAATCAGTCTACTTCTTTCAGGAAATTTTGCAGAACACTCAGGCCAAACTGTGTCTCTCTTCTCTCTGTATATCAAAAATATTGCTTGTTCATACCATTTAACTTGTAACATGTATCAAATAAGGCATTTCTTGCATAGTTCACTTCTTCACATGTTAACTCTTTATATGTGTTTTTTCTCTACTAAAAAGTTATTTGTGAGTAGGGGCTAATACTTGAGGTACTTCTGATTCTCCATAATATTTAGTAAATACCTTCCCATGGAGAGGCATGTAATACATTAATGGAATAGCTTAAATAAGATAATTAAAGTAGGAAAACATTAAATATTATTGTTTTTTCAAAAAGGAAGTCGAGAGTACATATACTGTTTGAAAACTTCTTCTAGCACATCCCACCCAACTCAAAACAGTAAACCCATAAACTATTTCTAGGAATTGTTTGGAAAGTATTTTCACTTATGTTTATTATGAAAAAAATAAAGTTTTTATTGATAGTATTATTGGCTCAGAGAAGATTTTTGCCTAGAGCAGTATATCTCAAAGTAATATACGACCAGGATGGGCCTAAGGGATATACATGGCTGGGTTTCTCCTGTGGAGAAGGAAGTGGTTGGAAGATTTTAACATGTCAGAAGTCCAATTTTGTTTCCTGTCCTTTAATTTTCTACACTTTAATTTTCTACACTTTAATTTACTACACTTTAATTTTCTTCATTATAAGGATGGAGAAACTAGTTCATATCAGCAGAGAAAAGCAAACGTAGAATGGCAGGCACAAGGGGCAAAATAAGGCAGGAGTAATCAATAACGAAGTGAAAGAAGACCAAGAAGTATGAAGAGAATATAAATTCCCTTAAGAAGCCTTAGAAGCATGGGGGAGGACACTGGATGGTGATTTAAGTAATTTTAATGGGGCATTAAAAGAAAGGCTGAAGGTACAATATTACTTGCTATATGAGCATAAAAAAATGAAAAATTTTTGGACTTTACAAAATGGACTCCTGGGGGCCATGACAGTGATGTCAACTTGCACATAAGGGGAACCCTTAAGGTGTAACTGGACTGCCCAAAACTACGACTATCAACCCCCACCTGTAAGAGTTGGTAAGCGTGAAGAGCCCCACCTTGTAAGGTCCACATAAGATGAACACCTGACGGATGATGCTCAGCCTAAGCTGATAGCATCATGGATGGTGCACTAGAGTAAAAGACTCTCTGACCTTCTGTCCCATTGTAGCCACTGGCTTGGGACTTGTGTGCAGTTCTCCATGTCGTCAGTCAACAGAGTCCACTTTGGATACTCTAAGGACTTTCATCCCTTTGCTCTGTCCTTTAAGACTCTGTATTCTCCCTCTCTGTGTGTTGTGTGTTAACCTGTGTGGGTGCCTGATCCATTTATCTGAGACAGTTCCACGCAATAAACCTAGCTTTGTGGAAAGACACAAACACATTCAAGTGTGTTAGTTACTTCAGTAGCCACTTGCTTGCAAGACTTGGCTTACAGAATGTGTCTTGAAAAGGGGCCTATGGGCAAAGAAGTTTGAGAAATTATACACTAAACTATCATCTTGAAGAATTGCAAAGGATATCAGCAAGCTAAAGATTCTGAGACATCTTTGAAGTTAAAAAAAAAACACCACCGACAGCAAATATGCTTATAATTTATCATTTGAATTTCTCAAAATTATTTGACCATGAAACCCATTTTCCCCAATATCTAATAACAGATCATGTGTTATAGTGTTTTATGGAAACTACTTTTAGAAATATTGGTCCGAGCTTCAATCAGGACCTTTAAGAGTTAGCTAAGCCAAGGAGAATTAAAAATATATACCAGTCAAGAAATGTCATGAATAAGGATGCACAAGGAAAAAAATTATGAGAAAATTTGACAGGTAGCAAGTATATCTGGTTGCTAAAAGAGTGATTTAAAGGATGGGTATTTTTTTTTTTAATATCTGAAGGATAAAAGAGGATTACACAACAGATAATGGAAATTCATTAAGGCAAGATTTATGATAATTTGGTATTGTTTGACTTTAATTACAGATCCTGGAATATTTTTAAAATATTCTCTTTGTAGGAAGTGACACAGAGAGATCTAAATCCTTATCTGGGTTACTATCATGGAAAATAAAGTCAGAATTGAAATTTAATCCCTGAATGAGAATTTGGCATACCCTTTGAAAGACTGTTAATTCCCAAACAAACTGATGCATTTATATAGCTGCTACCTCCAACTTGTCAAAATGAAAAATAGCTCAAGGCTTGTGTGTGTATGTGGGGCGGGGGGGGGGGGAGGGCGGGTAGGGAGCTGAGAAAAGAAAAGGGATAAAGATGGCATCACAACACCAATTTAGGCCATATGCTTTCTTCATATGCTTCTCTGAAAGTGGGACAACAAAACAGCCAAAGAAATGTTGCTTTATTTGGAATCTGAGTCATGTTTCTCATGCATTATCCAGAAAGGTAGGAAACAAAGATCAATTTGGCAATGTATTAGGAGGAAATTCTTAGTCACCAAAACTTTAACTTAGCCATCATGCAAGGCACCACACTGAAAATACCCTGAAACAAGGGATAACAAAAAGTGGCAGTTTGTTGGGATTATACTACATTTATAGCTAAGTTTGGCAAACAGAATTCCTAGAAATAGATGTTTTAACAATTGTCTGATTTTCGTTTAACAAAGGTTACTTAAAAAAAAACCTATCATATATTTTTATTGACTGATGTCATTCATTGAATCTATACCTTTTTTTTTTTTTTCTATTCTATGAGGTTTGGGGTGTTTTTTTTTTTAATGGTAAGAACATCTAACATGAGACCTACTCTCTTAATAAATTTTCAAGTATACAATAGAATACTGTTAACCAGCAACACAATGTTGTACAGTAGATCTCTAGAACTAAATTGTCTTGTGTAACTAAAACTTTATACTTATTAAACAGTAATTCTCCATTTTTTCCTCCTCCAAGCTCCTGGCAACCATCATTCTACTGTTTCTAGGAGTTTGACGATTTTAGATATCTCATATAAGTGGAATCATGCATTCGCCCTTCAGTGACTGGCTTTCTTCACTTACCATAATGTCTTCAAGGCTCATTAATGTTGTCACATATGGCAGGGTGTCCTTGTTTAGGGCTGAATAATATTCCATTGTATGTATATACCACATTTTCTTTACCTATTTGTTTGCTTCCACTTTTTGACTACTATAAATCATGCTGCAATAAACATGGGGTGCAAATACCTCTTTGAGATCCTGATTTCAATTCTTTTGGATAAATACCCAGAAGTGAAATTGCTGGATTATATGATAGTTTTATTTTTAATTTTTTGAAGACCTTCCATACAGTTTTCTATAGTGAATGCACCACTTTGCAGTCCACACCAACAGTGTATTTCTCCACATCCCTGCCAACACTTAACTTTTTTAAAAAGTCATAGGCGTCCTAAAAGGTGAGAGATTGTATTCAACACACACATATTTATTTACTGAGCCCTTTTGCACTGTGCCGCAACTATATTTTTGTTGTTCTTTTAGGAAACTTACTATCTTTGAATATACTTGTCAAATTTTAATAAATTTTTCTTTCATATTATTAATTTCTAAGAGTACTTCTTTAATCCCTGGATGTCCCTTTTCATAGAATCCTATTTTATTTCATGAATATGGTCTTTATTTCTGAGAATATTCATTACAGGTATGTATATGTATTTTCCAAGCATCACCACCTTTACTAACTTGGAAAACAAACAAACAAAAACATTGTATCTAGAAAAGAAACAAAAATAACCTGCACCTAAGTACTCAAAAAACAAGACATGAAATAATTTTCAGTTGCTCCGGATAAAAATCACCTGTTACTACCAGAGCAATTTTAAAAAGTATGCCAGGTGGACTTTGTTGATAGCCAAGTGCTAACTGCTGAGGGTACCAGTAGAAATCTAGAGATGCAAAGACAGCTACCCTTAATGATTCTGAAAATACTCTATGAGATCTTAACTAAATGCCACACCATGGACAAATAGCTAATTCTTGGAGAGCCCTTTGAAAGACATTTGGTCTTAAACATGAAAAATACATTTCATGTTATAGTTTATCAGTTATGTAGCAAGCACCGTTCTTCCCCCACCAATGATAGGAAAATCTACCTAAGCATCTAAAAAGAGTCTTAAACAGAAAGAACAAGAACATTAGCATCTCTTTGGATCTACAAAATGGTATTTATTCAAACCAAGATTTTGGTGGGTCTTTGAATCTAAGAGTTTTCTGTACATTCACAGAAACTGGTTTGTAGAGAAAACTATTACTGGATGGCAAAGGTGATAGAACACTCAAGAGATCTATTTATTGCAGGTACTGGCAATGCTTCAAAGGTGGAATGATGAGTTGTCGGTTCTAGGATTCACCCTTCATAAATATACAACAGTGGAATATGAGCTGATAGCATTCCATCACTTATGGAAAACTAAGATGGTAAGAAACAGCCAAAGTTCACATCAGAATATCATAAATGTGCAGTAGGGCAAGCCAATACTTCTACTCATAGCCCAGTCTAGCCTTCCCAAACCTCACACATCTTATCCACTATAAATTCAAATGGGTTAACATGTTTTTCTTTCCAAATCAAGTATCAGGTGAATAAATTGAATATCACTCACACGAATTAACAGAAATAAATCAATTTATTTTACAGAAAAGGGAACTAGTGATATGAAGTGACTTAACCAACACAATATCAACTGGTGGCAGACTGAGTGTTTCAATCACTACAAACTACTGCCAAATGAAACGGAATTTTATTTCGAGGATATGGAGAAATAAAAGGATAAAAGAAAGGGTTTGCAAGGAAAGGTGGGCCTGAGAGGAATCTATAGAATGTCAAAACAAGGAAAGTTTTGTTAGCTAAGCCAGAATGAAGGCACTGGCATATGGGATTCCTTGATAAGGTGGGAAAATATCTAAAGGAAAAGGTTCTCACACCAACAATGTGAAAACACCCACAGAATGGGAAACATGTTTGCAAATCATATATATAATAATGGACTTGTATCTGGGATATATAAAGAACTCTCACTACTCAATAATAAAAAACCAAATAACTCAATTTAAAGCCAGGCAAAAGATATGACTAGACATTTCTCCAAAAATAATATAAAAATGGCCAATAAATACACGAAACAGTGCTCAACATCTTTACTCATCAGGGAAATGCAAACCAAAACCACAAGGAGATAACATTTCAATCCTCTTGACTGGCTATCAAAAAGACAGACAATAAGTATTGGTGAGGTTGTGGGGAAATGAGAACCTTCACATGGTAATGTAAAATGGTGTAGCTTCTTTGGAAAACAGGTTAAACAAAGAGTGACCTTATGACCTAGCAATCCCATTCCCAAGAGAAATAAAAACATAAGTCTACACAAAAATTTGTATATGGACCTTCATGGCAGAAATATTAACAGCCAAAATATGGAAATATAGCCTAATGGAACATCATTAGGCTATAAACAAGAATAAAATACTGATACATGCTACAACACAGATGCCATGAAAACAGAATGCTAAGTGGAAGAAGCTAATCACAAAGGACCACATATTGTATGATTCCATTTATTTAAAATGTCCAGAATAAGGGAATCTATACAGGCAGAAAATAGATTAGTGTTTGCCTAAGACTGGAGGGGATAGTGAGATGAAACACCACAGTTGAGTGATTACTAAAAAGTACAGGGCTTCTTTTTAGGGTGATGACAATATTCTAAAATTGACTGTAAAGTAGTAAAGGTTGCACAATTATGTGACTATACTGAAAACCACTGAATCCTCCTACACTTTTAATGGGTACATTTTATGAAATGTTCTTTTTTAACTTTTCAATCATAGTTGACATTCAATATTATATTATTACAAAAGAAAAACAGAAATTGTCCCAATCTGGTATTTTCTGTGGCAGTTAACTAGTAGGCAGGTCTTTAAGTCGGAAATTTAAGAGTAGCATGTAAATTACCCAAACGGCAATATCTGAACTTGGAATCTGGTTCTAGATGCTATGATAAAGGTTGGGGATTTGGTATGGGGGGCAGAGGATACCCTCTAATATAAAGGCGGCTCTGCCCTAATTGCAGCTAAAGAAGAAAAGTAATAATGAAGCAGATAACAAATTCATAGGCCTGATAACTTCTGACGGAGTAGACCTAATAGAAGTAAACGTTGATCCTTTACAGAGCTGTGGAGAAAGGGAGATCAGTGGGTAAAGAGTTACTCATTCTGGGAGCCATGGTTGACCAATTTGGGACAAAAGTGGCTTAGACGGAGATGAGAGAAGTACTGTACTAAGAAGCATAGCTTGTGAACTTTATAGAGGGTAACAAGCCATCCCTGAATCAAGACTCAAAAGGCCATTTTCCATATCACAAGTGTCTCTTAGAAACAAACTGCTGTACGTCAATGGGTTTAAACAGTCTTTCGAAAGAAAAGTTAAAATCACACCGGACTGATGATTCCGCTGGAGATAGAGTTCATCTCACGTCTTACCAGTGCAATTAACTGCACTTAAAGGTTTTATAATGAAGGAGAAATCTGTCGCAATTAAACCTGCAAGAACAACGTGGCTCTGCACAGGCTTGGAAAGTAAAACAACCAAGAAGTCCATAGGTGGGCGTCGGGGATCCAACCTACCTCGAGTCACCCGAGGGAACAAGTGAAGCGAAGGCATCCCATGCACTGCAATTTTGCAGGTAAACCCGGGTTGGGCGCTCCTGCAGCGAGGCTGACCGAGGTACCGACGCAGATGTAGAGTTGTGGGTGCCAGGCAACCAACTCACCTCCGGCGCGCCAGGGCCGGATCCGCGTTTCCATGGCTAACGTTAACTCCCGCTGGCGCCACCCGGCATAGAACTCACCGCACGCTCCCGGGCGGGCAATGCTTGCCCGGCTCGCCACGCCCCCCTGCGTGCGCTCGCAAATGTGAGTCGCTCTTCCCGCCGGCCAGGCAAGGCGGAGCGGGGTAAGAGGCGCGCTTCGTTCGCTCCAGGCCTAGGCCAACGGTCGTCTGGCCGGGAGTCTCACGAGTCGCTCGGCCTCCGGTCTTGCTTTGGGCCCAGACGCGGCAACAGCAGCAAGGAGATCGCAGATCTAGCCCCGAACTTTCACCGGGGCCGCGCCCTTACGTGAGAGCGTCGTTACCATGGTGACGGGATGGCCCACCGCCGGGTAGAGCTCTCGCGCGGGTTGGACGCGCGGCCGCCATTTTGCGAGCGTTCGGTGTGCTGTGGTCTGACCGCAGACTGTGGAGTGCGGTGCGATTCCAACCACTCTGGGTCCTGTGACCTATATTAACCACATCCGCACTTTGGCCGCCACCACCCAACACACCGACGGTAATAAATGTTTTTAAGTAATACTTCATACGTCCTTTTCGGCTTTGAAGTTTTAGAACTGCATATACGTGCACACTCTAGCCCCATTATTGCATTTTTCCTTTCGTGACTGATTTGTGACATTTAAATACAAGGAACCAAAATGCCCGTCATTGAAACATGTCACTAAAGTATCTGTTTTTAAAATAAGGTAAAGCTACCGCGTTCCAATAGGAAAAAAAAAGTTGTGGATTGTTAGTACTTAGCGTGAGTTTCAGATTCGGGAATCGTTACAAGTCGCTAAGAAGTCCTCAGTTCGGTAGTTTAGAAGTTATCCGTGTGCCCTGCGTCTACCGCCTCCATTTTCCATGAAGTTTTCATTTCTTCCGCATGTTTTGGACATCTTCCAGGTTGCCGGTTGGAAGTCCGCGAGGCAGCCCCTGAGAACTTTAAATTCATCCCAAATTATGTACAGGCTCAGGTAAAGGAGTTTTGAAGCCATTTTGTTGCTATCAAGGTTTACCCCTTGTGATTGATATCCTACCAGTTATGTATACTTGGGACTTCTGAATGAATGTCTTAAGGACTGTGTCCTCTGGATCTCATTGCAAAATCATACATGCGGACTTTTTTGTTTCTTTATGGCTTTACTGGGAATGATGGCTTAGTTCTTAAGCAATTAGGTTTTGAAGCTATAATATTAAAAGAAACCCAAGGCTTATATAAAATAAGATATAAGTTTATCTAGAGGAAAAGTCTTTTATTGAAAGCATATGGAAGAAAACCCTGTGCAGCATCAGGGATGCGCATATGCTTGTGTTCAAGAGCACAATTTACAGATAGAACCTCTGCGTGAAGGGGAAATGTGCTCTTGGTCCATTTGTAATGTCTCTCACTCTTTTGGGGAAGACATATCCGCATATAATGTGGGTCAGAGTACCACATTAAGGATCTTTGAAAAATCAGCTACTTCTAGGAAGCCAGTGCAGTGTAGTTAAGAGTAGAGACTCGAGTCAGGAAGCCTAAGTTGGAACCCTGATCCCAGCGCTCACTACTTACGTGATCCTTCACTTCAGTTGCCTTATCTCTCTGCCGCTCAGTTTCCATACCTTGTAAAACAGGGCAAATAACAGAACTTACCCCAGAGGGAGTTTTGTAGATTGAATTAAATCAAATAACTAAAGAGAAATAACTGGCACAGCTTGTGCTTAATAAGGATGAACTATTAATGTAGAGAGGCTGTATTTATAATACCTATTTCATCACCTTGAATTACACATGACCCAAGCGGAATGAACATTTTTGTTCTTGAAATACCTGCTATGAATATTTGTTGGTTAATTTTTTTCCAGTATGTTTGTACTTTGCACTATCTTAGAATAAAATTAGTAAAATTTATGGTACAAGGCCTTTGGTTACTTGTATTTATTCATCAACATTTATTGAAATAATGGATGCTATTTGCCAGGCTCTACACTAATTGCTGCAGATATGAAGTCAAAGCATGATCCCTGTCCTCAACGAATTTACCAAAATATCACATAAGAGACCAAAAAGGACACCAGTAATTACAGAATGTGTGATAAACAGCTATGCACTGGAATTATAGAAACACAGAATTGGGACACAAATTATTAGGAAATTCAGATGGTTGCAATTGAGTCTTAAGAGGCAAGTAGAAATTAAGTGGATGAAGATATGGGAGAGGAGGTATTCCAGATAGGGATTCATTCATTCAACAAATATTTAGAGCATATATAGAATCAGGTATGTATATACCTTATTTAATCTTAACCTGATGAGATAGCTCATGTTATTCTCATTTCAAAATATAAGGAATCTGAGCTTCACAAAAGTAAATGATAAGATCTGCAATTGAGGACGTCTGTATGTCTCTAAGATCTATATCTTTTTGTTACCCTACTGATTCACATACAATGAAACTACCAAAAGTCTAGAGCTGCTGCTTCAGCCAGAAAAAAATGTTTATCTAGGCATATAATGGCATACATGTTTTCGTGTAATGGTAATGCACATTTTCAATTCATAGCTGTTACTCTTGCCAAAAAGTAAAAAACAAAAAACCTGTAAAATCTTCACTGGTCTCAATTGCCCATAGACCATTGAGCAGAGGGCTCTGAGAATAACCATACAGAACTGCAGCACAAGATAGGATGAGTTAAAGAGGTAAAATGGCCTCCAGGAATTAGGAAGCTGAACTTTCAGGGCAAGGCAGGAAAATTGATAAAATTTGCTAAAGGATTGGATTGGGATAGGAGTAGGGTGTGGTGGTAAGGAGACCAAAGAAAAAAGAAGAGCCCAACCTTCAAGCTGGGTGACTACAAAGTTTGAAGTACCTGAAAAAAAGCACTGGAAGAAGAATAGGTTTGGAAAGAAAGATAATGCACTTTGAGACATTATATGTTTGAGGAGCTAGTGGGATGTGTCTAGTTAGAAATATAGGGTTGGACTTTGGGGGAGAGGTCAAGACAGATTTGAGAGTATTTTACATTAAAAAAATTCAAATCATGAAATTGGAATAGAATGCCAAGTTTTGAAAATTAGTGGACATGAAAATTATCAGGAGAGAAGAAAGGAAATATAATTTCTTACATGGCTTGTTGAAATTCATCTCTGCTTTATAACACAGATCATGGTATATATAGAAATGCATACAAAGGCCATATAAATGGGAGTGTGATAGGTAGAAATTTTGATATTTTCCGTTGTGTTCACCAGTTTGTGGGTTGGGTGACATTGAGTTATGAAGCTATGACCTTATATGAAAGAAAGCTTATATGAAAGGGAGTAACCAATTAATTATAAGGTTTAATATTGAAACTTCCTTTAATATAGGAAAAAAATCTCATACTATGTAAACATTCTTAAATAGAACCATCAAATAATACATTATGTAATCATAGCTTTGCCACTAATTGGTTTCAAGCTTTGTTGAAGAAATACAATATATATTCAGTTACAGTTCTGAAATTTTTACAGTAATTCCTGATGAGTATACTGTGAAAGGAGTATAGGGTTTCTCAGATTTTGGTTTTGATCAAGAACTTTGAATTTTCTTATGTAGCTCATAAATTTTGTTATTATTTCACATCAATAACTTCACAGATTAGATTTTTTACTTTAGGAGTCTTTCAGTTATTATTTTAGAAAGTTATCACCACTGGAAATTTATTTTGTTTTTCTTAAAAATATTTAAAAATGTGGTTGGTATACAACATTATTAGTTTCAAGTGTGTACAATATAGTGAATTGACATTTATATACCTTGCAATGAGATCACCATAAGTGTAGTTACCATAGGTCACTGATAAAAATTTATTTTAGGTAGCTATTTTAAAAAACAGTAGAATTATTGATGAGCTGAACAATTATTAAATTGGGATATTTAAAAGGCTAGAATTTTATTTTGTAAATTATGTTAAATTTTGTAAAAGTTCATGAATATAACTTCAGTGAAAGATCAAATATTAAGAGTAAACAAACTCTGTAAATAGCCACAGGAATATTTACAATTTAACTCTATAAAAATTAAGTTACACACAGATCAAAATTAATTACAATGATTTTCCTTTATTTTGGCATACATAATTAAAAATTGACTATGCAGATTTCATAGTCTTTATCCCCAGTGTCCTATACTAACCTCTTCTAGTGACAGTATTATCAAGGGTATGACATCTTATTAGCACATTAATTTTTAAAGCTATAATTGAAGCTAGTAACCTCCAATCGGTATCTTTTTTCCTGGCATTTGCCTGCTGATTTCTTTGTAAATGTACCAACTGTTTAGAATTGTGTGAACATTATCTTCACTTTCTTATTAATGAATATATAAGGAAATGCAATGAATAAGTTGCCTGTTAAAATTTCAGTTGTAATTAAAGTTGAAGTTGTAATTAAATAAGAATGTGGGGGTGGGGGAGAGTTAAGTATAATTTGCCTTAAGGTAGAAGAAAGTTTATATACCATCTCACAATCTTTGCAGACTCATTATACTATTGCTGTAGAATGGAAAAGTCCACACTGGTTAGAATTACTTCCTACAGCTTATATTGCGGTGCCTTCTTCAGGTTAATATATTTAAAAATAGGAAAACTGGATAAATATTTAGGGAAAATGAAACCACATTTGACAAATAAAATTTATACATAACATAAATAACAATAATATATCAACAATAACCATTGTTGGTGAGATAGTATATTGGAATTACATTGTGAAACTTAGCTTGGCTCTAACAAAATTTAAAATGCAGTTCCTTTCTACAGGGAAATGTAATCTCTAGAAATATACTTTACAGATATCTTACCTTGACAGATATCTCACCGAAGTGTGCAGCAGTATTAGTATAAAGATGTACTTAGAACATTTGTAATAGCAAGATAAAACATTTTTCAGTAAGGAACAGATTAAATAAATTAGGTTAAAAAAGGGGTACATCTATGTGTACTGGTATGCAAGCATGTTTAAATTATATTAACTAAAAAATTTAAAAATTTTTATAGTGTGATCTTATGTAAAAATTAGAGGTATACATAAGGAAACTTTTTTGTATATGCTTATTTTTGAAGGATACATGTGAAACAATGATAGAAGTTAACCTCTGAATAGTTTAACTCGGGTTTAATGGGAAGGGGAACTTTAACGTTTTACCTTTATTTTTGTGCTGTTAATGTATTTTTAACAATCAACATGTATTGCTTTTATCATCTTTAAATCATAAAACGAGAAACAAAATTAAATTGACAATCCATAATACCCCATCTACCCACCCAAAAAAACCCCCACCAAACTGCTGATAACCAGAAAAATGACATAGATTTTTGGTTTTATAATAGTACCTTTATCCAGAATCTAATTTAGAAAATATAGTTGCTAGTTTCTATGAATAAATGATTGCACTAGTGATGCTTTTGTAGGAAGAGAAATACTATATTATTTTTTAGTGCTATATTAGAGTTGAAAATGACAATAAGTTATTTGATATACTGATAAATTTTGTTTTGGTAATCAGAGATTGCTTAGAATTGGGACCACTTTAGTGCTTGCCTCATCAATAGGAATCCTTAAAGTTAGTTCATTTTATATTAAATGAGTGCATTTACTGAATTTATGTACATTCCAAAGATTATTAGGATTTCTAATGTATATAAAAATCCCAACTTTTAGTGTATGTATGTAAAATATACATGCATTGGTATATTTATATACAGATATGTATACATGTGAAATACTTATACATTTAGAAAGTGTATGTTGTAGATATATGCAAAATAAAATACATGGCAGTCCTATTTTATTGAACTAGCAATCACTAAGTATTAATGGAAGAAATTTTCATATGTGTTTTGTCTTTAGCAATATAATTTTAAAATATAACAACTTTTTAAAAAATTTATTCCAGGAATTGATTTTCTTTTTGCAGAGATAACTTATAGGTTCTTAGTTTAAGTGAAAACCAATGTATAGAGATTAATATTAGAATAATTATTAATCCTACTGAGTCTAAAACATTTTACTTATAAATTTCAGACCAAATATCAGATTCCTGTTTTTTCATGGACATTTTCCTCTTAAAAGACTTCGTAATTAGTAGAAAATGTATATACCAGTAAAGAGCAGCATATAAGAAAGAGATGCATTTACTTGTAGAGGTAACTATCAAGAATAAACTATAGATATTTTTATTTGTGGTTTTTATATAAAACTAGTCTATGGATTTTTTTCCCTTGTGAATTTATTCCCTCATAACTTTTTCTCCTGGCAACAATAATGAATAAAATTTAAAAGACAACCTTTATTTTAAGGATATAAATGTGCTGCCTAACACACATAAGAAAACCAAATACTCATACTCTCTACTGAAAAACATCAAATTAATATATTTTATTCTAAATGACCCAGTTTTTATAGAGGCATACTCTCTGAATTCCACAATTCAATATCCCTGGACAGGGGATTCCTGTATCATTGGTATACCCCAAAATACTGTGGACTAGAACATTGGTCTTTGAAAACCTACAAGTTGCATATACTCTATAAAAAAAGACATGTTTTGTTTATGTATGTCTCCTTTCCCCAGTACACATTTTTGTTAGAAACACAAGGCATCTGAAAAATACTAACCTGAATGTGATGTGGATTCTTCCAGAAAGAAGTCTTACTTGTTTTTCTCCTGGTGCACATAGTGAAACGTTTGCTTTTTGAGACAGTATACAGTCTTTAAGAACAGCAAGGAGGGCCCTGAGCCGATTTTCCTCTTGTTTTGATTATAGCTTCAGTATCCCATTCAGTACTACCTCCCCCAAAGAGAATTACTCATTTTGTTCAGAGACAAAAGCAGACCTACCTGAGAACACTCTGAAATACTTTGTCCTCTTTTTGTAATCTCCATTTACTAGACCAATATTTACCCTCACTCCTTACCAAAGCATGAATCTAATAACTGATTTCTTTGTTGGATAAATGGATATAGGAACTTTACTCCAGATTAAAAAAGTGAAATTTAAGAAAACAGTGTTCTTATTGTGAAGGAAAAAAAAGCAACAATTTTCATTGAGCTGTATAGAAAGCACATTTAATTAGAAGTAATGAAATTTGAGTTATAATACACTGTCAGCAAGAAACTTGATATTCAATATTGAGCAAGTCACTTAAATTCTCCAGACCTCAGTTTCCTGAGTAATATTAAGAGATTGGTCTACATCTCTAAATTTCCATTTAATGCTATATTTCTGCTGTTGTATTTTGTGTTAAATTGATCATGGTATGGGTGGGAATAAAGCCAAGCTGTAACATTTTTTCATGTAGTTTTTTAAAGGTATATAAATTTTCTCAGTAACAATACTTTAAACATAAGAGTGAACTTTATTTATTGTTAAGCAGACCTAAACAAAATATTATCATTGGAAAACTAAACTCTGCCAACATCTGTATTGAGCACTTTACCTGGGACAGTGATTTCTGTCAGTATTAACATCAGGTGATGTGTCATCTCAAAAGAATTCATTAAGTACCAACAATTTACTTCCTGAGGGCTCTCTACGGTAAATTAAATAAAAATGTTAAAGCCAGTATTGTTAAGATTTCTGCTACATAATAGTCAAATTATTTTATGTTTAGCTTCTTTGATTAACAGTAGTGGTCAAAGATGTGGAAGCCCTCAAAGGTGATTTTGAAGGTGGAGAAGTGCTGGGGCTACCCAGGCAGCAATCAGAAACAATTAGGAAAAATGTACCAAATGCATCATTCTTTCTCTAGGCTGCATGACAAATTACATTTAATATTTCAGGCTAGTTGCATTTTAAAATAAGGCCTCCAACCAAGCAATTTTCAAGGCAGCTCCAATCAAAAGATGCTGCTTAAAATTTTCTTACTGCTATAGAAATGAAAAGAGTGATTGTCTATGTTGATTAGCTTGAAGATTGCTTTGGGAAGAATTTGACAGTTCTAGTAACATTCCCATCATAATTTACAACCTGTGAAAAGAATTGAATACTACATTGAATATCATGATAGTTTAAAGCTTCCTTTTTATCTGATAATTTATTCTACTACTCTTAAAGAGGGGATCCTTATAATGTGTATTTTTTAAATGAATATATAATTTTTAAAATCACGATTCTTTAAAATTATTCTCAATTAGCTCAATAAGAGAATAATTATATAGTATGATAAATATGCCAAAGTATTTATTGATTCCTAGAATGTACAAAATTTTTTTGTGCTAGTCACACATTTAATGTCAAAGAGCTAGCAGTTTAACGGGTAGAAAATTCACAAGGAAAAGGAACAAAATAAGGCAAGGAAAATTTAGAACCAATATACTTTGGTTGTGATGAGTTGAGTATGGCTGATACTATTTTATTTACTTATTCATAAATGCTATATCTCTGATACCACAAAGTGTGGCAAATTAGGAAAGTGATCCTACAGTAATATTTTATGTTTAAAAGAATGGTTATAATTGAGTGAAATTACATTACACTTGGCAATGTATAGGGAAATATTTAAATATCAAGAAAGACCTTTATGCTGGCAAGAAGATTCATTATTTTATGGACTTTCTGGTTTGAACTAACTAAGATTCAGTGATAGTAAGGATTCAGTTAGATAACGTTATCATTGTTCATTCATGAATTCAATTAGTAAAGATATATTGTGTGTTTACTAGGTGATAGGCAATTTGTTAGGAATTAGTAATACTTAAGAAGGATAACAGTACCATCATGGGTCCTAATGGTGAGAGTGCTGGGGTAGTACAAACCTATATGATCCCTTTGGAAAGAAATTTAGTGATATTTATCAGCAACTCCATAAAAAATGCATAAAAAATTAACTGATGAGTACCCTTTTATAGAAAGCATTCAACACACATATGCATGTATGTGTTTATTGCATGTTTCTAGTGTTCAAAATTGAAAGCAACTTAAAGGTTTGATGATTAAGAAAATAAAGTATTTTTATTAAATATAAACATTAAAATGATTATATTGGCATTGTAATATGGAAAATGCTTAGGCATATCATATGAAAAAAACAATTGTATTAAGTATTACAATTCTGTAAAAATACACAAGTGAGAAAACTTTGGACTTTAGAAAATGATAGTTGTATTAGCATGGTGGTATTTTAGATGATCATTTTAATGTTTGTTTTTGAAACTTTGTATATTATTTAAAAATAATAAAACTTTTCCTTTTTTTAGGTGAGGCAACCCTTGGTTGACCTCACAGATTGCAAGGACCCTGTCAACTTACAATCACTTATTTATTAATTTTTTTAATGCCTACAACACCTGGTCTTCCTAGGTGGTCTCCCATCCAAGTACTAACCAGGCCCGACCCTGCTTAGCTTCTGAGATTAGGTATAATAAAATGTTAATGTGTAAAAGTATCCCCAAATTGGAACCCTTGGACATTGCTGGTAGGAATAAAAATAGTACAGCTGCTGTGGGAAAATGATATGGTGGTTCCTCAAAAAATTACATAGAGTTGCCATATGATCCAGAAAATCTACTTCTGGGTAGATACACAAAGGGATTGAAAGCAGAGACTCAAACAGATATTTGTACACCAATGTTCATATCAGCGTTATTTAAAATAGCCAGTTGGTGAAAGCAAACCAAGTGTTCAATAGGTTGAATGGATAACAAAATGTGATAATACATACAATGGAATATTATTCACCCTTAGAAGGAAATTCTTATATTTCTACAACATGGGTGAACCTTGAAGACATCATGCTAAGTGAAATATAAGCCAGTCACCAAAAGACAAATACTGTGTAATTCCATTTACGTGAGGTACCTAGAGTGGCCAAATTCATATTGATATTGAAATGGTTGCCAGAGGCTTGGAGAGAGTAATGGATAGTTATTGTTTAATGGGTAGAGAGTGTCAGATTTGCAAGGTGAAAGAGATCTAGCGATACATGGTGTGGTGATGGTTGTACAATATGAATGTACTTAATGCCACTTAACTGTACAAATTAAAAAATGGTTTCAGATGGTAATTTTGTGTCTTTCAACAATTAAAAAGGTTGAAAATTTTATGTTCTGTGTATTTTACTACAATAAAAATAAATTTTTAAGTGGTCCTGAAGCTATGGATGGATTTCTAAATAAGTATCAGAAATTGAAAAGAGCTTGTTGATTTAAGACTACCGTACAATGAAAAAATGAAATGCATGAAGCAGTTGGAAAAAGAATTTTAAAGATGAATATCACAAAATTCTAATCTGTCTTGTGCTCAGATTTATGATTTGGAATCTACTCATTTTTCCTGCTTTGCTTTTCTAAGCACATGTATGCTCGTAGTAGCAAAAAATATATTAGTCGGACTGAAATGAACTTTTAATACTCATTCACAATTTTAGAGGTGAAAGAGATGCTTGTGTTAGAAATAAGAAACCAGAGGTCCAGAGAAGTTAAGATTATATAGATAGGTAATGACATATCTGACTAGAGTGGAGCCCATTACAATATTTGACTTTTTATACCACCTCAAGCAGGCCAGATTCTAATCTTAAAAAATTAATCTTATGAAACATTCTATTATTTCTTTTAGGAGATTCTTATGCATGAATTTCCTCTGATATAAGTTAAAACTGTGTCTTTTACTCTTGCTTTTAATTTTCTCAGGCAATTATTAACTTCACAGCTTTTTCTTTTCCCAAGCCATAGTTCCTTTGATTCTGAGAAGTTGCATTCTCTTTACTTTTAAAACTAAACTGTTTAGTAAACTGATGTCCAAATATCCTTCCTATTCCCACTGTGGGAAGTGAGGAACTATATTTCTTCAAATTACTCTTTAATTGTAGGGGTCAAAATAGAAATTGTATTATTATCTTCTAGATCTTATGCATTGCACTAGGTCAGAACATTTTTGTTGCAAAATTGATGGATTTATTGGCTCATGTAGTTGAAAAGTCCAAGAATATTTCTTAAGGAAAGACTGAGGCTTAAAGACTTTCTCCATCTCCTGGTTTGCATTGCTTTATTCTTCAAATAAATTTTCTCCTAGAGTCAGGCAAAGGCCTTCAGAGCCTTCAGATTCACATTCTTCTAGTTAAGCATTTGCAGTGGAGGAAATAAAGAACTCTCTCCCAATGTCCATATCTCAGTTTCAGGTCCTGTGTGCCTACCCCTATGAGCAGCAGCCCTAACACTAACACATAGAGTCGGAGAGGGGTTTCCCAAAGGAATCTGAAGAAAGAGGGTAGGAAAATTATCTGGGCAGACAAAAAGGACAACTCCCATAGTCTACTGTACACACTTTATAGTGAAGCAGCTTTAAAAAATATAAACATCAATGTTCTTGTTTAATTCCCTTAAAATATTTTAAATCATTTACTGTACTGCATATTTGTCACCATGGGAGCCTTAATGAGAAGGCAGGCCACATCTCCCATCATGGAAGGTGAAAAATACAGATAATTTTTAAAACTCATAACTAAGGTTTTGGAAGGCAAGTTAAGTTTGGCCATCTTCTTCCTAGGGCTTTCATTGTAAAACATGGGAAGCGAAGAAGCAGGAATAGTTAGAATTCATTCTGATGGCAACAGGAACATCCAGGCCCCAGGAGCACCCATGTAGCAGCAAGGCACTGGCACCCTAATTAAGTTCTTGTGTTATGACGCTGCCTGTGATTCTGACCACCCGCCTCCAGTTGGTAATTACTCATTCTGTAAGCCTGGTTGGTTGTCCACCCTTCCTGTTGATTGTGTGAGCTTTTCAATAACATGAATTCTTTTTCTATTTAAGTTGACCAGGGTAATTTTCTGGTAACCAAAACATCTCGCTGACTAATACATGAAGATTTTTAGCTGTTATTTTGAAGTTAAATTATTTTCTCTAAGGTGCTAATATTTAGTAAATATAAGCATGATTCCTGTTTTATATCTTAATGTATCTAACAGCTCCAAATTCTACAGTTTATTCTTCTGCAGCCTCTTTTATATTGAAATTAAATCACTTGCAGTTGCCTTCTTATATGACTCATTCAGAACCAGCTGCTGCCTTCATTTTACATCCTTTGTATTATACTCTTTCCTAAGATCTACAATTTTTTCTTTAGGCTTTCTCTGCCATTTAAAATAAGACTGGATTTAGGTGTTCTAGTGTCACTGTGGAGGTTCCACAGGCTGATGGGACAGTCCAGTTATACTATACCATCATCTGTAGAGTTTTTTCCTCTTGATCCAACTAGAGCTCTTTCATCACATTCTTGTCCCAAACTACAGGATGAAAGGAAGGGAAATTGTTTTCTTTTCCTCTTTAAGGAGATTTCCTAGAAGTTCCATACATATATCACTGCCCAAAACAAATGGCCACGTTTAGTTCCAAGGGAAGCACTGTGCTTGGCTAAAAGTGAGTTCTTTTACTGAAGGAAAATGATAGCACAGACACTGATGGGTAATTAACTAGTTGTCTTCTCTACAATTTCCACTTCTTTTACCTATCTATAAATAAATTCTCATTTTTCTAGTTAAGACATGGTTTATTTTATGTTCTCAGACTACTTTGTACATTTTTAGTTCAATTAGTATAGTAAAAGCTTGGGAAAAAAGTTTCTTTTGTAATAAAAATTTAATTTTTTAAATTACATAGTTTTTATTGTATAATTATATTTATTTCAATTGCCTAAAAAGTGGTTAACTTTTCTTACTAAAATTGCTATTAATTCAGTTATTTTCAAAATATGATGGCTTCGTGTGTTGTTTTTATAAAAGATGCATATTTTAAAACAAACTGAATTATTTGTAGACTGTGCTATGAAAATAAAATATAGAAGATCCCCAGGACCTTCTTGAATCCCCAAGTTCATGAAGAATGTGTAAAATACAGTAGTAGTTGGGCTTATAACCTAATGATTTTGTTCCTATATTTAAGCATCAGCAAAATAACAATTTGAATCAGGAACATCATCACAAATTTATATTTCAAATTTGTAATTTTTTTAAAGAAATAATTTTGAACATACAGAAAAGTTGTAAACATAGTGCACCTCCGTGTACCTAGGTTCCCCTAATATTAATATTTTATAGAACAGAACAGTGATTGAAACCAGGCAATTAACAATGATAAATACTGTTAATCTATAGACCTTATCATATTTCACCAGTTTTCCCTCCAAAGCCCTTTTTCTAGTCCAAGATCCAATCTAGAATCCCACATATTAACTTCCTTGTCATGTCTCCTTTGTTTCCTCCAATCCAATCTCTGACATTTTCTCAGTTTTCATCATTCAATGCCTTGATTCTTTTGAAGAGTTATTTACCAGTTATATGTAGAATGTCCTTTAGTTTCGGTTTGTCTGATATTTTCTCATGATCAGATAATATATTTTTGATAAAAATACCACAGAACTGATATTGTCCCCTTATCAGTGCATCATGTCAGGATATTGATATATCTTATTATTGGTGATGTTAACTTGGATTATTTAAAGTGATGTTTACTAGGTTTTTCCACTGCAAAGCCATTTTCTATTTGTATTTAAAAATTCTTGAAACCATTCAAATATCCTTCCATCTACTAACTTTAGTATCCATAGATGATTCTTACCTGCAACAATTATTACTGTGGTATTTCCCATAATCATCAATATTCTTTACATGTTCCAATGTGTTTTTTCCACACCACCAAGTTCTCCAATTCTTGGTGGACACTGCCTGGGTGTACTTAAAATTTAACTCAATTCTGACACTATGTATCTGGAGATAGCACAGGTTAAGGGCTCCATCTCACAAGACTGGCCCCACTTCTTAACACCAACTGCAAGTTCAGAATGTTACCTGTGCTTTTGACAGACTAGCTATAAAATGGAGATTCTCATGATCCCCTCTTCAGTTATTTGCTAGAGTGGTTCACAGAACTCAGAGAAATATTTACCTATGTTTACCAGTTTATTATAAAAGATAATATAAAGGATACAGATGAAGAGATAACATAGAGCTGGGTCCAGAAGGGTCCTGAGAGCAGGAGCTTCTGTCCCCATGGAACTGGGATGCACCACCCTCCTGCCACATGGATGTATTTAATAATCTGGAAGCTCATGAAATTCTTTTTGTTCAAGAGTTCCTATAGAGCTTGAATTTCAAGATTCTGTTCCCCCTTTCCAGAGGTCTGGGGTGGGGCTAAAAGTTCTAATCCCCTGGTCCTTCCATTGACCAGCTCCATCCTGATGCTATCTAGGAGCCATACCCTAACACAGCACATTAGCATAAACTCCTATGTGCTCTAGAATGACTTAAGGGGTTCCTTATGAATTGCCACACATACAACAAATAAGGAAGGTACTATGGGTACACAGCACTTGATTATATTATCTGATTCTTCATATACAACACAAAGCACTCTCAACTCACATCCCAACACCTTCCCATAAGATATAGGTAGCCAGACTATGAGTTACTTTGCTTTTAATTCCTGTGTAGTTTATGTGCATGTTTTTTTTTTTTCATTATAATATCACTTTCATATGATAGGGCTCCCTTTGCCAGGACATCCAAGAGTGGTCATGAAGTTAGCCTTTACCAAAACCTTTAACAGATCTTTGACATATCATTCTTTTTGTTAGTTTTGTATCCCGTTTTCTCTGCTATATTATTCATGTGCTCATCTCTTTAATACATAGGTCATTTAGCTGTAGTGAGCCTGATCACACAAATGAATAAGTGGATTTATATCAAAGGAATAGAATCAATTTTTAAAAACTTACAAGCTCACAAGTTTTTAATATTTTTATATAATCTTATACTTTTGATTAAATTAGATTTGATTTTAGAATTTTTTTAAAAATCATTTTTGTTGTCCCCCCCTCAAAATCCTGAGAAGACTCATAAAAATAATAAAATTACAAATTCAGTGGGAAACAAAACAGTATGTACACATCGATGATTGATTTCAAAATTAAATAAATGTTTATGACCCATTATGACCCATTCTCAATAAGGGAGTCATGAGCTTATTTATAACAATCTTACTTATAACCAAATATGAATAAAATTACTCTAGACACCAATATTCTACTTTGTTCTTATTTTCCCTATCAGGCTCATAATAGTAGTCTTTATTGGTCTTTTGAATATAATTAAAAATAACTGATCAAAAAACATTTAGGATCTAATATTAGAAATAAATATCTCACTTTTTGAAGTTGTTTTTGAGTTTCAAGAGAAAAATTTCTAATTGAAAACTATTTTTTCCATTTTTTCTCTATGAAAATAATGCTCTTTAAAAAGTTAAACTTTTGTAATCTTTAATAGCTGTTTTTTATGATTTCTAAATATTGATGTGACTGAAATACTCATGTTTTGAGTACATATTTTTATTCTTATTTTCTTAAACATTGAAAAAAACCCCTGGAAATGGCATTATATTAAAACGGTTCCATGGTACTGGAAAATCTTTACTGTTTCTGACGTCTGTTGTAGCTGTTGTTTAAATTCTTGATAATGCCAATATGGTTAATGCTAAGTCTTAAAAAGAATAAATAGGTATTTACAACATTTAATAACAAAACTACTAACGAATGAAAATTATGTGGCTGACATTCTCATACTTTTTTTTTTTTTGAGAGTTAACAATGGCCCAACCTGTTAACATTAACAAATGTTTGGGCTTTAGTTTTTATTTATAGAGGTTTTAGATCTATTTCCATAAATATATTTTTACCTTTATTCAAAACGTACCAATATAATGCTTCCATTCACTGTACAAGAAAACATTAGAACCTTCACCTAACTTGAAATTATTTCAACATCTTAGTAATTGAACACACACAAAAAAACAAGCAAGAACAAAAGCACAAATCAGGGATCTTGGCCATGAAGAACTTTCAAGGTTATATTCTCAATTCAGGACATATTCTATACTCTTTTTGTCAGCTAGTTTTCAAAAATTGTAAATCATGCACAACTGTCACCCTACAAATCATTGCAATTAAATTTAATTTATTCTTTTACTAAAGCAGGAAACTATAGTAATATTTAATGAAAGTTTTCCCAAAATGTGGAAGACAAGTCTTCTGACTGACTTCCAGCTAATTAAAAAAAATTAAGCCACTCAGTTATCCTAAGGTAGCGTATGAGTTACATATGTTACGTAGACAAGTTTTCTTTTCAGTGTTTTATAATTGTACACTAGTACCTTTGCCACTAACTCTAAATTAGCCCTGTTTTTGGAGAACAGGAATTTTCACATATATAGTGCACTGATTGAGACAGACTACAATATTAAATTGTTATAATTATATGAGACCTCTATATTGCATTTTTACTTGTATCATATATGTGGTATGTATATATAAAATTTACAGATGTATACTGTGGTGTTGCCTAAAAATTACAGTAGTGGCAATTTTAAAATTGCTTTGTTGCTAACAAGGGCTTAATACCTAACACGGAAGAGTCCTTCACAAGGTAAATTAATCAGGGAAATATGCCAATTTTGACTTCATTTCCATCCTATTGAATTACTGCATTCATTCTCTTTAGATTCAAAGCTCTTCATTCTACTCTTCCTCAACACTCTTTATAGAATTCCAGCTTGCTTTTCACCTATCTTTTAGCAGTTTAACATAGATGGCTGGATAAAGTCCATTGTTTCAATTGTATGTAGCTTAAAAAGCTCTGCGGTATTTTAGTCTTTTCATTGTATTTGGCTTCCTTGAGTGCTCTGCTCATTGTGTTTTACTCGTACTCTGTTTTCTAAACCTATTTATTCCTATTCTTTCTGAAGACACTTGTTCGTCTGGGAGCTTAAATTGACTTCTCATTCTATTTCCTTAACTAAAAATGCACCATTAAGGTTGATTGAACTCTTTTAAAGCACTTCATAAAAAAATGAAAAGCCATAAGAAAGTAGGCTACCAGTGTTTGTAAACCTGTTTTCAAATTGATAGGAAGGAATAAGAAATAATTGGAAACTTAAAAACGTTATTGATATATTTTTTTACAGATTAGTCTTTTTGGTTGTTCTTGAGAGAGAAACTTGGAAAACATTCAGAGGAGAGGAGGGATGATGGGTGGCATTATGTTATAATTAAAGGTAGAACAAATAGTAGAGCCAACCTACTGAAATTATCTAAAACATTTTCTTAAAAAAAAATGTTTTACACTAAGCAAAATGTAAAATATGTAGGTCCATGATTAAAATGTACAGCCTTTAAACCACATGACCTTAATTTTTTCTATTTAAAATGTTATTTAAAAATAAATGTAACCATAAATGGTTTTCAAAACCATAAAACATAAATGGTTTACAAAAATAGTAAGATCAACGCCTTTTTTCTTATTTATATGTTTAAAAATGGAACTGCTGGTATGAAATATATTTAAACATTTGTAAGTAAATTAGAATTATAAAATTAAAACCAGATGAAAATGTAGACAATTATTTGTGAAAAATACTTCACATCCATTTTTATTTTAATGTTTGATCAAAATGTAATAATTTTAATGTTATCAAAATATGTTATCCTGATGAATTTTTATTCAGAGCATATGCAAATACTCTTATTTTTAATGCAATATAAGGAAAAATTCTAATTTTAAAATTAGCATTGCAGAATCACAAATATTTTAGTGGAAAACAATGATTTTGATGAATTGGCTTTTAGAGTTACCTAAAAGAGCATATAGTTAAGGTAAAGCCTAATAAATAGAACATAAATGATAAATAATTTGATTTCAGGTAATTAACACTTTCAGAGGAACTTCTAAGTCCCTTTAAATATACTATTCTGTTTTCAGGTTATAGCATTTCATGTTTTTGCCAAGAAGTCATTCATTTTATTTTAGTTATGAGGAAAAATCATCACCAAAACAAAATTTTAAGATAAAAAATACACAAATTAGATCAGAGAAATGTCTTTTCAGTAGTTTACAATTTTATTCACAAATAAAATAAAAATAATACACTATTATAACTCCTATTTTTTAAGATAAAGACTAGGAGAAATAACATATTTCTAATAAAATAACTGTGTACTTCTTGCTGACCTTATTCTACAAGGCAGTTATAAACTAAAATTGCAATTCAGTATATAGGTTTTTCTTTAAAAATATTTCAATAGTGGAGAGATTAACAAGATAGCTCGTTAAGCACTTGGAGGCCATCCAGAAGCTCTAAGTTTTATAGCAGAACAATGAATAAAAATGGCCAGTTTTTATCCCATTAAAAAAACTGATCTTATTAAATTCATTGAATAATCAACGGAACTCTGCCATAAGTGCTAAAAATAATTTCTTTTTATATCGGTGACATTTAATTAAAGCTAAGAATCTATAGCATGAATAAGAGTAAAGTTTAACGTTTTAAAACACTACTCAGAATGTATGATAGTTTATGAATAGTGAAACGACATATTATTTAAATATAAGGATTTAAAAAAACTGATCATGAATGCCTGCAAATACACACACACACACAGTGCACACTAAATATTTTAGGCAAAAATATGTTCACAACCATAGTTAATTTTGTGTCAACAGAGAAATCCAGAACTATCAAAATAGAAATAATAAAGTTCTTATTGAACAATTACTTAATTATAGTCAATCTTCATATATTGAAATCAGAAGATCACTTTGGCATCATCTATATTCAGTTCAGCATTGTAGGCTCCTAATATGTAGTTAAAAATGCCTTAATTTTTGCTTTCCAGGTTGTTTGTAGAATTATCCTTTAATTTAAAACAAGTCACATAATCAGGCACTTGATTGCATGTAAAATCTATTATGACATTTGCTGGAAGCAAAGAACTAATTTTACTGTAGAAATTACACATTTTCCCTAAACTAAATACAACGGAAGAAAATGAATAAGTAGTTGATAGTTTTTACATATATTAGGGCTCTAAAACAGCTGATTCAGTAGCGCATTAGGAAGAATTAAATGTCAATTCACTTGTAGTAATTGAAAAGGCACTTAATTTCAAGTTGAAAAAATTTAGGATTTGGTGTGATATCTACTCTTTGTTTTAAGCCAGTTTTAAAAAAAATCTATAAACTGAAAATACATTCCTTTTTGTTGCAATCAGTTGTAAAGTGTCTTATGAATAATTTGTAACTATAACTTAAAATTTCAGTTTGTGAATGATTTACTTAAACAAAATTTTTGTGAGTGGACCTAAAGTCACTTCTATAAAAGCATCCCTCATATTCAATTACATTTTTATCTGTTTTGTTGATTAGGAAAGGGAGAAGTTTGAGCTATTGCCTTGTGAACTATATACATCATAACCAAGAGCTTAACCTATCTAGGCATTCCCCAGAGGAATATGTTGTATATCATGTCAGTGTCATCTGCTATCATGGCAGAAAAAATTCAGAACTGCTGTGCCAAATTATGTTAGTAATCATCCCCCTCATTGCTTTTATAGAAATTACTTGTTATATGTTTGTGTTAAAATATTTTAAGGTTGAGTCTGCATCTCTTTTCTGTACAGCACTCAGCAATGTGAAAATACACGTTTATTACTATCCTTAGTATTACTATCAAATTATGTATTACAAATTAATTTACCTTCAAGGGTCAGATGTAATTAAAAATTTGTAATAGAAATAAGATGTTTTAAAATTTAACAGTGTTTACATAAAAATCAAATAATAGCTCTCAAATATATTACACATGCATAGGAGGAATGGCTAAAAGGAAATATGGAAAATGTTAAGTAGATGCTGGATAATGAGTTATGTTTTTCCTACTTTATATACTTTTCTTTATACTTGTAAATTTTTCTCCAGTGAAAATCTGATACATTTATTTTTCCATCCAGATTATTTTAAAAGACACATTTTATTTTAAAAGTAACATCTACTAAGTATTTTACTTATAATTGTAAAAGAAAAAAAAGCAGATGATGCCACATAATGACAGTGAAGATCAGACCCTTATCATTAAACTGTAGTGAAAGCAGTTGTCAAAACCACAGGGCAATGAAGACATCTTCTGGACATCTTAAGAACTACATTGTTGTTTTTCAAACAAAGCATCTTATTTCCACCTAAGAGTAGTAGTTGTTTAAAAACCACACATTAAGAAGTGTAAAATCAATCTGTATTAAATTTCACATGATTAAATTACAAACATACAGCATTTAAAGATGAAAAGATACAAAATTGTTGCATACGCATTGGAATTAGTTTCCAAAATAGCTTTAAAACTATTTCCAGATAGATTATAAAATACAAATATTTTAGCAAAAGCTATTTTTATGTAAGGAACATATAAAATAGGAAAACTATGCAATGTTGAGCCAATACTTGAAAAATTTAAGTAGACTGCTTCATGAATCACGGAGTCCGTTTATATCAAAATATGATTGACAATTTAGTCGCTAATTTAAAGAACTGTATTTAACAAATAAGCAAATTAAAAAAATATTTGACCGATTTGTGATATGTCCTAATACTAGACAATGTAATATTTTAGAAAAACTATTTCCAGTGAAATATAATTATTAAGGGTCCAAATTTTAAATATGTCTACTCAGTTTGAAATGTGTTCTTTTTAGCCTAAAACTATATCTTTATGGAAACAATTAACCAATTTTGCATATATAAGAGTACTCTTTAATATGTAGAGCATGAATAACTGGTTGCACCCACAGTTAGCCACCTTCAAGAAGTACTACTGATGCCCATGGTTTGCTTCTCTAAACAATTCTGAGGGCAGACCTGTTGAGGGTTTTTCAAAGCATAGTTGTAAAAAAATAATCTGTGGTTCAACTAGCAAAACTCATCTTGCTTTTGTAATCATTGTGTTTGGTAAGAAATGTATGCTTTAGTTTCAAGTAACCCCAAATGAACAGATATTCTACAAATGAAAGTAGACTTATTTCCTAAAATTACCTTTCTTAGCATCTTCATATGATAGCCCATAGTGAGATTTTGTAACTAAATGCTTCCAATACCATGACTAAATAGTTGATTCTTTGGACTTTGTTTTATGTCACTTATATCTGTTTAAATTGTTGAATGATAAAATAAGCTCATGATTTTTATAATATAGAAATTTAAAACAATAATTAAGATAACCATAAAGAACATTTGAGAGGTGATATTTAAATTCACTAAGGGTGATAGAGATTATCTTCATATGGAATGCACTCTTCAGTAACATAAGTAATGTGATTATCTTATACTTTTTTCATCGACATTGTCTGCTAGTTTTTGCACAGTTACTAAACAGAAATAGGTTTCTTGGTGTATATTCATTTCTCTTTAGGCAGTTACATTCGATTTGCTCTTGGGAAGTGGCTGCCAGGAATTCTGTCAGAGATAAAATATTTATTAGTTAAATAATGCTGATTTAATTTCTTAATAGATTTGCTTACTTAAAGTAATTCTTCAGTAAATAATTTCTGTGTTTTGTATATGTACAATTCAAAATGACAAAAGAGAAAATGATACTATTCTTGGCTACCTAAAAATCAGATTATCATAAGGACTCAGGATATGACTGATTATAGCCGGGAAGTCAGTACAGCAAGAGCTAGATCTAGATCTGCTTGCTATAAAGAAGCTGGGGGACAAAAAATTGGAGATCTAGGCAAACAGGTATATAGCAGCAGAGTGGATTCTTAATGAGCAGGTTCTTAGGCACTGAGCTGGCATCTAGGGCTAGAATCCAGATGTGAGGAAGTGCAAGTGGGAAATATAAAGGAAAGGCTTGAAGAATTCACAAAATTCTCAGCCTTTGTGATTTCAGAGAGTTGAATTTATCTATTGTTCAAAACATAAATGAATTGCTTTGCATGTTCAGTGAGTAGAAGCGAGTTGGGAGAGAATATAATTAAAAGTTCTCATGTAATTATTTCAATTTTTCCTTGCATAAGTACTAGGTGAGCACTATTCTACCTTGATAGCTATTTCTAAGCCTTTTTGAATTATGATGTAAATACACTGGACTTTGGGAAAGGTTTGATGGATGTGAGAGAAGTTCTATGCTATCTGGCAATTTATCCCAATTTTCAGAGTAAATATATAATAGTATATAACAATTTTTCCTACTTTTATATGTGACTAGCAAATTTGAAGAGGTTTGTTTTTAATGATGAGAAATGATATTAAAACACTGAATAGCTTTACCTTCTCTCATCTTGGTTGCTTGGGTACATTTGTGCAGTTGGAGATGCCACATTCTGATGTGATAAAAGAGATGGAGAGATATTTATCCCTCTGAGTTGCTGAAAAGCTATTTCTGCATGGATGCTCCGAGGATTATTTGTCAGAATCCCTGCATTCTTGTTTCTCTTGTCTGAAATTAGGAATTATGAAACAATTAGAATCATTAAGTAATAAAATAAGTAATAAAATTTTATTGTCCTTTAGTTGAATGTATGCTATACATATTTCATAATATTAATTAAAAACTTTTTGGGGAGTAGAGGAAAAATTTTTAATAAAATTATAAAATTGCAATATATTTGTAGGACTTAATGCTGCTTAAATTTCTCTGAGTTAGTGGGTCAACTTGATCTTTTTTTAGGTTATTTTTTAAAATATGAATATCTAGAGCTGTGTACAGATAACATAACAATACTTTTTGAAATAAATATTGAGGCAACATAGTCAGAAAATAAAAAAGAAATTACAGAACCTTCCCAGAAAATTCTAATAAATAGCTGCACAATGAATCCAGGGTTAAACTAATGCTAAAAAAAAAAAAAAAAAGATATTGATGACATTTCTGAAGATGACATTGTACTGAAGAGGCTGGTAACAATTTGGTATGTCTAGTTTTACTGTTAGTTATATTTACTGGAGAAAAGCATAAAAATCCTCATTATGATTAAAACCTTGAATCCATAAGTATGTAAAATTGTGGAAAATAAGTTAAACAAAATGTAACATTTTTAACAGTAAATTATGTTGGGTTTCTTAAAACTGAGTCTTCTTTAAAAATAATCACATAGAGCAACCTACTATTCTTAGTAGGCCCTCAGATCTTTTCACAATTATTTTAATGTTCAGTTATATTGTCTAACAGTGTTCTGAGGCAATGTGGGATGTTTAAAGGAAATGGAAGAGGTGAGCCCCTTGTAGAAGGAATAGCTAGCTCTAATTTCATAAATATGGCAGCCATATTTGGGAATATGGGAATTAGGTAAAAGGCTTGATCTAAGCCTGAATTAAAATGTATATAAATAGAATGAACCATTTCCGTGTCCTGCCCTTTTAGTATATTTCCTCCTTTAGAGCTGTATCTCTTGAAACTCTTCCCTAGTATTAGCTTTGTGATTATTTTACTTATGGTTTCCAGGATAAGTCTGATCATTCTAAGACATCCTTTGTACCACAAGAATGTATTATCAATATTTTTAATCCTCTGATTTCTCCTTTTATCAGGATGTGCTATTAAAGTTGTCTTAGTCATTTGCTATGAAATACAAAAATTAAATAAAAGCTTTGAAAAGAAATGTCAGGAAATAATTGTACAAGTAATACAAAGTTCAAATTATGAACGAATGTTTAGCTACAACATATTAGTAGTAGTTGAGCAGAACCAAAAAATACTATAGACTCTTTGAAATCAGAATGGCCACATGAAACTTGAAGGAACATGCAATTTTAGGAAATATATGCAATTTTAAGTAGTATTAGAAATCGAAGTGTTATTTTTGTTTCAAATGAAGTTTTTTTGTTTGTTTCATTTTTTACATTTACTCTTTGGAAAGCTGAGTAAAAAAGGTGAAAGGATTAAGAGTACAAATTGGTAGTTACAAAATGGTCACAGGATGTAAGGTACAGCATAGGGAATATAGTCAATAATATTGTAATAACTATGTATAGTGCCAGGTGGGTTCTAGACTAATTGGGGGACATTGCTTTGTAAATTATGTAAATAATATTGAATGTCAACTGTAATTGAAAAAAAAAATACCTTCAACTTCAGGAGTTAAAGTGAAGTCAGATCCCAAGTAATGGCTAAATCCATCAGGCAGAATTACATTCGTTATCTTTATGTGAGGAGCTTTCACTTGGCCAAATGATCCACCATCCATAGGAGAACTGGTAACAGGAATAAACTGCATAATAAAATAAAACAAGAAGCCTCACCTTCAAAACTCAAATCAATAGGTTTAGTTCTTTTTACAAGCCCCACTTGATATTCAAAGTTTTTTAGGTCATGACTTAAATACTTGCCTAAACTCAGAGTTGGTAAGAGGCAAAAACTGTGTGAAATGATCAGTCTTTGGGCCCTTAACCTCCTACAGAACATTATGTTCTGTCTTTTCAAATTGCATTTCATCACTAGAATCTAATGTGATGACACCTCCTCCTTTCCAAAGGGTCTTAAAGAGGAAAGTGTAGAAATAAGAGAATGAGAATGAAGGCTTTCCCCCTTGGTATTGTTTCTTCTTTTTTCTGAAGAGGAATTTCTGGATGGTAGGAGTTACATCTTCTACATCTTTGCATTTCTCACCATACCTCATTAGGAGCCTTGCAGTTAATTAGTTTTTCAAAAACTAATTAAAATTAAAAATAAAAATAAAAAAGTGGGATTAGGAAAGGCATCTTAGAACAATCACTTTTAATGAATGTGCCGACTTTAGTGTTTACATTTTAAGTTAGTTGAGAATTAAGAGGCTTTTTAAAGAATTTCATGAATCAGCAAATGGACTTGGTTTCCCTGAAATTTATGCCTGCTCTGCCTTCATTAAGACTGATCTTGTTTATACTTTTAAAAATATAAATTTTGAATATATGGTTCAACTTATTTAGAAGTTATTTTTGTTCTTTGTGTTAAATTACTGATTTCCTTCATACTTAAGTGTTACCAAGAGTGCAGCTTTGTGATGAACACTAAGGTATCAGGCCTTTTATTGAAGCTAGCTGGTCCTCAATTTCCTAACTAATTCTTTTGTGGGAATCTCTTCCATCACTAATTTAGAATGTTGTCAAATTTTCTTCTGAAACCAAAGCACCAAAAATGTTCTAGTTTAAAGGACAACTTTCTATTTCATTTATTCTTTTTCTATTGTTAAAAAAGAAAGACTAGGAACAACTAAAACAAAAAAATAATACATTAGATTGAACTGATAAACTTGAGAAGTATTTCTTTTGTTTTCTGAACAGCCAAAAGAAGTAATGACTCAATTTTATTCTAGCCTTGAAAATAAAATTATTAATCTTAAAGTAGATTTCTCCAAAATAAAGACTTCAAATACCCTTTATTTTCCTATGTGTAGAAGAATAAAAAAATGTTTAAATAAATAAGATGTTTACATATAAAATAAGTAGAATTAAAATCTTATATATGGCACTGATTCAAATGGCTAGAATAGGTATCTAGAATCACTTAAGACAACATCATAGTTTAGTAATGGAAAATGAGTTCACTATATGAGAAATAGAATAGCCAACAAGCAAACACTGTAGTGAAATACTCATCACTAATATTTCAGTTTATGCACTTTTTCTGCTATATTAAGCCATTTAAAAATATGTATAAAAATTAAGATCTTTAAAGTTGCTCAAAGTGGTTTCTTTATATGTTATTTAGTGAATTTATATGTAGTTTACATGTAATTTTTCAATTTTAGCCAACATTACTTTAAAATAGAATTTATAAATTTTAACGTGACAATTTTTATAGGTCCCTCACTAGAGCCTTCACATATGTGGTGTGGTAGGCAGAACAATGTGCCCACCCCACCAAAAGATGTCCACATCTTAATCTCCAAAAACTATGCTTTACAGGACAAAAGGGATTTTGCAGGAATAATTAAATTAAGTATTCTGAGATGGGGAGATTATCCTGGATTATGTAGGTGGGCCCAGCGCAATCACAAGGGCTCTTATAAGAGCGAGGCAGAAGGGTCAGAGTGAAGGGTCAGAGTGATGATGAAGCAGAGGTCGAAGTGATCCCACTGCTGAAGAGGGCCATGAGCCAAGGAATGCAGATCACTTCTAGAAGTTTGCAAAGGCAAAGAAGAAATTCTCTCCTAAAATTTCCAGAAGGAATGCAGCCCTGTCGATACCTTTTATTTTAGTTCTGTCAAACTGATTTTTGGACTTTTGACTTCAGATAATAAATTTGTTTGTTTCAAGCCACAAAATTTGAAGTAGCAGCAATAGGAAACTGAAGTTTTCTTTAGTTTTCTGCTTCTGAAAGCAAGAAATGACTTGCTTCAGGAATATAATATAGAGAAAGGGAAAGGAGGCTTAAATCATTGAACTAAATTTTATTTGATTATTCTCTTTTGAAAGACCTGTGACAATAATTTTAGTAGATGACATTAGATGGTTCCCTTAGATATATCATACAGATTAGTAGCTAACATTTTTTCACAAAACAGTTAAAAAAAATTTTTTTTGTAGATACCACCCACAAATGATCAAATTTTCTTTGCCTAATCTAGATAATCTTTATTAATATTGTACAGCTTTAAGTCTCACAGGTCTCTGTAGCTACTTTGACCTATAATAGAAGCCACTTGGTTAATCCAAAAAAGTAAGGTTAATAAAAAAAGAGAATAATTAAGAATTATATGTATAATTCATATTTTTTCCTTAAAAAATTAAAAACACAAAAGTACATGTATTCTCCAATCTTCTGATGAAGGTCCAAGGCCTTTTCTGTAAGTAAGAATACTCCTGATTGGTATTTTATTTAATTGTTGGATAAATCCCTCCTTAAGGTTTTGCTTATAATTTCTAGTTTTAGTTTCTTTAAAGTAGCAAGAATGTATTAAAGACATGTAGAAAAATTTAAACACAAGAATCTGTCTAGGTTTTTAGAATAATTTCCCTGCATATTTTATCTGAATTTTTATACTTTTCTCCTATATTTCAAAGGTTTTTTTCTCCCAATCTAACTCGAGATTGACTCTCTCTCTCTCTTTCTCTTGACACTGATTTTTCTCCAGACTTTCCAAAATATGCCATTTCATTTTCATAGAAACATAAAAATAATAACTTAAAATGCACATTTATAGTATATCCATTTATTTAAAATAAAAAACTAACAAATTTTTGAAAAAACACATATAACTTTTTTAAAAATATGTGAATCTATTCCTAAAGGCAGGAGTGGACTAGAGGGGAGTTTACTAGTATTAAACGTTCAGTATGCTCTGGGAATCGGTTTGTGTTATGGAGGGAATGGAGAATGTTGGGTAATAGAGTGAGTTAAGTGAAAGTACCTACAGTAGTCTCATTTCTTTCCTAAATATAACTTTTAAAGGGAATCTTTGTTCACTAATGTCATAGTTCTCTATGACACCTAGAGGTTCACTTACATTCTCACTCACTGCCCTACTTAGTCCAGTTTGTCATAATTCTCTCTCTTCGATTATTCTAAAAACCTCTTACATGGTTTCCCTGTCTCCAGCCTCTCCTTTCTCAAATGTGGCAAAGACACAGCTCTAATAATATCACTTCTTTGTTAAACAAACGAATAAACAAAAAGCAACAACACACAGCATTTCTGTATTTAGTTTTTGGAGCATGGTCTTGAAGAATCCTGGTGGTCAATGACAGGATCCCTTAATGATATGCTTTGGTGGCTTCTCTTTCTAATCTCTTTCCTACCAGTCAGATCCCTTTTTAGAATTCATAGGTAAAAGGCCCAATTATTCTGCTAATATAGAAGAAAAGAGGTACACATCTCTCTTGTTAGATAAACTATATAGTCCAGAGAGTTGAGCTCAGAATTCCTTCCTTCTCTTCCTCTCTGCTTAGTGGAAAGAGTTATATTGTTAGTTTCTGTTTATAAAAGTGATTTGGTATAGTTTACCTTCTAGCATTATCAGACATATACTGAGCAAGAGGGACACAGATTTAAAATAATTTGCTTTTTTATTAGGAAAAAGAGCTTCCCTACTTGTGTGTGTATATGTGTGTGTGTGAGTGTGTGGGTGGGTGAGAGTGTGTATTCACCAGATTAAGCTGCCTTCAATAGTAGTCACTAAACACATACTAAAATAATCGACAAAAACGTCATAGCCTATATTTAAATATTTAAGTAAACATGCACAATATATAATACAATGTTCATTTACTGATAATTTATATATTTTAAAAGAAAAAGTATAAATAATATAATTGTTACCGAATTTTTCTTTGCTTGTAGTTCAGAGAAATGAAATTCAGCTTTTGCCCTATCCTCCGAATTCACAGGAATTCCATCTAACATCTGTAAGTTAGGCAGTCGAAATATGAGCACGTGGCGATGTAGCATTTTTCTACAAATCTGAATAAAGTTAAAAATAATTTCTTCCTTAAAAAACCTTTTATTTCAAAGATTAACCTTTATAGAGAAGAAAATTTAGCACAAGCAGCAAAAATGACAAATGATAAAAATATGAGCTCCCTTTAGAGATTAGAGATTAGAGATTTCTCAATTCTCTATTATGGTAAATGAAATTAGGAACATTCCCCCTGCCCCCTTTTTTTTTAACCAAGGCTACCACTTGAGGTTTAGTGTCTTTATTTAGAAGATATGATATTATTTATTAACTACAGGCAATCCCAATTCATGAATAGGATTATATTATAAAAGTTCACTTGTAAGTAATTAGTTTGAAACATGTATTTTCCTATAGGCACTATGCAATTTAATTCAATACACATCTATTGAACTGTATGGTCCATCACTTCATAGTGCCAACCTACTCTTAAAAATATTGTATATGTGCATAAGAAGATGTGTAGAAAGAGGCTGTTATCTTTAGAAGGGTCTACTTACAAGGATAGCTCTTGACTAGTGTTTGGTACTTTGGAAGTGTTCCCACATTCCTTAACATAAGAGTAGTTCACTGTACCTGAACTACTTATACAAAAAATATGATTTAAGCTTGACCTGCCTTCCTTCTGGGAGTCTGAAATTTTGTTATGTAATAGGCATAGGGTACCTATGTGACCAGCCCCCAGTAAAATTCTTGAATGCTAAGTCTAATGGGATTTTCTGGCCAGAAACATAACCAACAGTTGCTGCATTTTTATTGCTGGGTGAAGAGTGTGTACTGTTGCAATCCCTCAATAAGAAGAGAAAGAGCAGAAGGAAGTCTGCATGTGGACTTCTCCAGACTCTGCCTGTGACTTTTTCACTCATTACCTGGCTGTGTATGCTTACTATGTCACTGATAAATCTTAGCCATGAGTATGACTATATGCTAAATCCCATGAGCAAATCTCTAAACATGGGGGTGATCTTGAGGACTGACGACACAGAAAATGTGTTGCAGTGGTTGTAATAGCAAAAGAAATATGCAGCACTGTTTGTGAAAGGAAAACAAACAATGATCAAAAGGGAATGAATAATCAGTCTATTTTTTCAAATGTAGTATATGTATACATTATTGGAGACAGCTCTCTAAGACACATAATTGGGTAAAAAGAAAAATCTGACCACATTTTAGGCCAGAAAATAAGTTTAATAAATACCAAAGATTAGAATAAATAGACTGTATTCTCTGACTAAAATATAATAACATTAGAAATAAATGGCCAAGAGATAACTACAAACACCTCATAGGTTTTAAATGAACACACACTAATTCATGGTTTAAAGAAGAAATCTTTTGGAAAGTAGATTTTAAGAAATAAAAAAACAGGAAAAATATGACATAGCGAAACTTTCAGAATGCTGCTAACGCAGTATTTTGTAACTTAAAATTTATTCAATTGTAAGAAATATTAAATATTAATGAGCTAGGCATCCTCTGAAGAAATTTTTAAAAAGCAAATTCCAAGAAACTAAAAGAAGGAAATAATAGACTGGAAATCAATGAAATAAAAAACAAAGAAATATTATACTTGATAAAATTAAAAATAGGTTCTCTGAAAAGATTATATGATAGACAACCCTTTAGGCAAGACTTATCAAGAATAAAAGAGATAAAGCAAAAATCAACAAATTTAGGTATAAAAAGGTGATAAAACAGGTAAAGTGGAGATTTTAAAAATTCATGAACGTATTATGATAGCAATACATTTTAAATTTAGTTGAAAAGGACAATTTTATAGAAAAAATAAAACTTCTCAATATTGACTTTTGAAGAAATAGAAAACAAGACTAGAATAATAGCCTCAAAAAAATCTGAGTAAGTAGTTTAAACCTAACTTAAAAAATATTAAGCCCAGAGAGTTTTAGAGATAAAATCTAATTATCCTTCAAGGAACACATGTGTCTTCTTCTATATCAACTAATTCACAGAGTAGAAAAAGAGAGCTCCTCAATTAATATCATGAGGCAAGAAAATAGCCTTGATCAACTTGAAAAGAATAATATAAGAAAATAAAATTATATAATTTTCTTATTTCCATAGATACAGATATACTATATGAAATCTTAGTAGATTGAATCCAGCAAAGTATAAACATGACCAAGTAGTATTTATCTCAGGAATTTAAGGATGATTTAAACCTAGAATCTATTACTGTAATTTACCTATTCAAGATTAAAGAGAAAAACTATGTTACTAATTATTCAAAATCCAATGTTCATTTAGGTTAAAAACAGATAGTAAACTGGAATTAGAAAGGAACTTCCTTAAAATGTTGAAGGTTATCTACCCAAGAGCAAACATTTAATTGTGACAACTGAGAATCATTCTTTCGAAGTCAGTCTACTATAATTTTCTATTCAATGCTATAATAGAGATCCTAGTCAGCACACTAAGAAAAGTAAAGGAAATAAAAAACATAAGGATTGGAAAGAAATAATCAAGTCATTATTAAAGATAATATGATAGTCTATAGAGAAAATCTAACAAAATTTGCAATCCTAATATTAGAACTAAAAATAGAGAGTTCAGCAAGGTTCTTGGACAAAGAATAATACACAAAACTCAGAATTTCCATACTCTAGTAACAATTAGAAAAATGTAAAAAATATATTGTTTAAAATAGCTATTGAAACAACAGAATAAATTGAACCAAAGATAATGAAAACCTTTAGGAGTAAGTTATAAATCATTATTAAAGGACATAAAAATGCAGGGATACTTTTGTTTATGAATGGGAGGACTTAATACTGTAAATATTAGGTAAGACTACTTATTATATTTCTTTTTTGGTGGAAATAGTTCTATGGGTTCTCTCAAGACCTTCATGCCTCCATTAGGGGAAATAGAGTGACTTAACTGATAAATCTGGGAAGATTAAATTAGGTGTGTTTAGTTCCTGTCTTTCCTTTCAGGAAGGAGCTTATTGCTGGGAGAATGCATTTTGTTCTTCCAGGAGAAGCTCTCCTCCCATGTGAAAAGTCCTGAGTCATGTATTTTCTGTTACTGGGTGACCATGACTGCCCATTTTTGGGATCTATTAGCAGGCCCATTTGGCTTTCTCATTAAGCAAAATATTTTCATCTATCTGCCATTGTCATATTTCACAATTTGTGCAGATGTTAGGTAGATAAGTGTGCTACGAAGACTCCAGCAAGAAAGATGGCAAATTTCTCTCAAAATTAATTTATAAATTCAATGCAAGCATAATTAAAATATCAAGATTGTCACATAACTTGAGAAGCTGTTTGCTAAAACTCGTAGAAAGTGTAAAGGGCCAGGAAGAGCCAAGACTGTGAAGAAAGAAAAAGAGAAGATGGAAGAGAAGGAAAACTAGAGATGTGTACTCTACCAGACATCAGAACTTAATATAAAACTTTAGTAATTAACAAAGTGTAATAGTGACACAAGAATTGACAAGTAAGCTATTGAATAATACAATGTAGAATCCTAACACTGACCCTTGTACATATGATAATGGCAGTTTATACCATAGTTAGTTGGAAGAAGACACTAGTCAATAAATTATGTTTGGATAACTATCTATGCATATGGAAACAGATAAAATTAAATCCTTTCTCACATTATATAAAAATAAATTATATACAACTATAAATAAACTGTTAGAAAAATAACATACTCACTGGATTGCCATAAACTGTAAGCTCTCTGAGAGAAGAGATACCATCAAGTTTTTCCAGTTCTGCCATATCCTGTTCAAAAGTTAGTAAGTTATTATTTGGTTAGATCCAATGTCTTCAAATACACATACTCACTGATTTGAAGTAATTACATAAGTTTTAGATTGCTAGACTTATATAATTGCAATACAATATTCTGTATTGTTGATTAAAGACTGATCTGTGTACCATTATTTCCAAATAAATGATTGGCAGAGATGACATTCTAACATGGGAAAGAGGCCTTGTAGCAGCACTTGCAAGAAAAGACCAAATTATTTCTCAGAAAAGTTATGATCTATTCTAGGATTCAGATTATAGTTGGTTAATTCCCTAAAGTACTGACCCAGAAGTGTGGGGGGAAAAAGGTGAATCAGTCTAAACAATTTCAAATGTACTTAATTAAAACAACCTTAACCATAAAGGAGCATGTGATATTGAGTAGACTGATATATTTTCTGGGAATGTGTGTAGCTGAAAAACTATTTCTTTAGTTGAATGACTTGCCTTCCCTTGGATGGGATTATTTACTATCTATTATTTATCTATTATCTATTATTTATTTATTTAATATTGGTGAAAATTTGCAAATACCGTACATTTTAATTTTTGTAAAATTATTTCTAAGGTGCTATTTCAGACAAAATTTAGGCACTAAGCTTAGTTTAATATTGTTGCTAGTTCATTATCATAAAACAAAGTTACTAAAATGCTTTTACTTGGAATGACAAGGGGACAGGCATAGTCAATTCATCTAGGAAGTATATATAAAAAAATTTAGATCTATTTTAGACCATTTGGAGGTAGACTTTGATTTTTAAAATGACTGATCTTTATTATTTTGATTTTGGAAGTATAAAGGAGGACTTTGAGAAAGCTCAGTTATCTATCTGTAGTCAGTCAATTATTTACAGAGATCATGTGCATTTGACTCATAGGCAGTTCCTATCAGTGGAACCAGACTGGTTGGAAAGCATAGAAATGTGTAAAGTCTTATTTTTTTCAAATTAAATGGAGTATAGCAGTGTTCACGAGTAAGTATTTCGAATCAAAATATCTTTCTCATGGGAAATGTTAATGTGAAAAATTTGAAGAGGATAATGCTGGTATAAAGAGACATCAAACAAACTAGTATGTTCATAATTAAGGGAAAAGGGTTGGTGGCTTCCTCTTTTTAATATAGAGTATTTTTCACAATGGCGTGTTGAAATTACTTCATAATGGCTCACAAAAATCAACTGGTAAATTTTCAGGAATTTTGTGAAATGGTGTTTTAGCTTGAAATTGGCTATAGTGAAAGAAATTATACCATGGAGCACTGGCAAATGGTATTGATCAGGACTTTTTTCCCCTGGAGAGTCATCTATTAAATATTAACCAGCACACCAATGGTTGTTTGGTTTTGAGTACACTGTCAGGATAAGTACTTATGTCAATCATCATAATAGGTCTGGATTGGAGCTTTTCATTCAGGGCAGGAAATAGCAGTGAACTATTTCATGGAGTCATTTCCAGTCTCAGGTGATTACTAAGATCTCTATTTTTTCTTTTCTCTTTAATTTTTTATATATCTTTGATGGTTAAATGGATTGATATTAATAACAATGCCAAGACTGCAAGAGTAGATAGAACTGTCTTAGGCAAACCAGGATGCCTGGTTACCCCACTTTATAGCCTCAAGAAAATCATCATTTTTTTTTTTTAAGTTTCACTCACCCCACACCCTCCCTTTGGGCAACCATTAGCTTATATTCTGTATTTATGGGTCTATTTTTGTTTTGTTTTGTTTATTCATTTTTTAATTTTCCACATATAAGGGAGTTCATATGGTTTTGTCTTTCAGTATGACAAATTTCACTTAGTATAATACTCTCTAGGTCCATTCATGTTGTCACAAATGACAAGATTTCATTCTTTTTTATTGCTGAATAATATTGTATATTGTATATATACTATGTCTTCTTTAGCTGTTCATCTATGTATAGACAGCTAGGTTGCTTCCATATCTTGGCTGTTACTAGTAATGCTACAATGAATGTAGGGTGCATATATCTTTTCGAATTAGTGTTTTTGTTTTCCTTGGATAAATATGCAGAAGTAGAATTACTGAATCATATGACAGCTCTATTTTTATTTTTTGAGGACTCTCCATGCTGTTTTCCATAGTGGCTGTACTAATTTACAATTCCACCAACAGTGTATGAGGGTTCCCTGTTCTCCATATCTTCCAGCATTTATTTGTTGATTTATTGTTGAGAGCCATTCTGATAGATGTGAGGTGATAGCTCATTGTGGTTTTATCATTTCCCTGATTAGTGGTGTCGAATATATTTCCTTATGTCTGTTGGTCATCTTTTCTCTTGGGAAAAATGCCTATTCAGGTCCTCTGCTCATTTTTTAATGGATTGTTTATATTTTTTGGTGAAAAATTGTATGTTTTTAAGTATATTTTGTATTTTAACTCTTTATCAGGTATATCATTTATGAATATATTCTCTCATTCAGTAGGTTGTCTTTTTGTTTTGGTAATTGTTTCCTTAGCTGTGCAAAAACTTTTTAGTTTGATGTAGTCCTATTTGTTTGTTTTTTCTTTTGTTTTTCTTGCTTGGGGAGACATATCCAAAAAGATGTTGCTAAGAGTGATGTCAAAGAGTTTACTGTCTATGTTTTCTTCTAGGAGTTTTATGGTTTCAGGTCTTATATTTAAGTCTTTAATCCATTCTGAGTTTATGTATATGGTATAAGAAAGTGGTCTAGTTTATTTTTATTTATTTATTTATTTTTGCATATATTGGTCCAGCTTTGTCAGCACCACATATTGAAGAGACTGTCTTTAGCCCATTGCATATCCTTGTGACAATTTATTTCTAGGCTCTTTATTCTATTTCATTGACCTATATATTTGTTTTTATGCCAGTATCATACTGTTTTGATTATTGTCGCTACTACAAAGTTAGTAGGTTAAAAAAAAAGTATCAAACTCAATTCAAACTACAATAAATAGTTAGGAGAAACACAACACAAACAGATCTAAAATATGACATCAATAACATAAAACATGAAGGGGGGAGTAAAAATGTAGTCTTTATAGAATATATTTCAACTTAAATGCCTATCAACTTAAAATAGACTGCTGTAGATAAAGAATGATATACATAAACCTAGGGTAACCACAAACCAAAAACTTACAAAAGGTATACAAGGGACAAAAAGAAAGGAACCTAAACAAAAGATTAAGGAAAAACAGCAAACTATGAAGGAAGAGATCAAGAGAATAAGAAAGACATCTCTTAGAGAGGACTTCTGAGAAGAGCCTTAAAACTTTTGGAATTAACCCTTTTTAGCAGGTGGATGTATGTGGGCTGGTTGGATTTGTAAGTCTAGAAGCAGGGCCGACATCTTTGAATCACAGACTATTTATATGCCGCTGCATCACAGAGGATTTTCATGGCATATAAATGATAAGTAACACACTAGCAATATTTTCATTGGTGTGTTTGGAAGCTTTATGTTCAGAGGAATTGTCTTAGGAATCTCATGACAAAAAAACAAGATAACATTACCTGGATTTTATTATATCCTAGGAAGAGTTTCTCTAGTTTTACCAAAGGTTGTAATTTGCTCAGCTCTCGTAGTCTGTTTTCTTCCAGGTGAAGTGCCAACAAAGAGCTTGGTTTGGCAAAGGCACTGTCATTAAACGCTCTAATGCGGTTATGGTCCACTACCAATTCCTGAAGGACAACTAAGTTGTCAAGCCCTTCAACTTGACTGATTTCATTCCCTAAAAAAGATAAGTCATATGTGAAGTGAGCCTTAGAATATTACACTTTCTAGGGCTATAGAATATTCCCCTAGAGAATGCAATATTCCATACCTATAGAATATTGTATTTACCTTATTTATGCAGATAACCCAAGAAAACCCCATTTGTAATTACTAAATATTTTTGCCAATGAATCTGTTTTAAGTATATGTTGATGCCTGTATTTTTTGCTTAATAAAAAAGGATGATAAATCAGTTTTTAATAAAAAAAACTTACACATTAATGCTGTTGCTACTCACCCTGTAGAAAGAGGAATTTTAAATTCCTTAGTCTGTTTAGTTGTAGCTGAATTAAATTACAAATTCCATTGTAGCCCAAATGAAGAACTTCTAAACTGTGCATTATTGGGGGTAAATTTTCAGTGCTCGTTGTATCTCTGAAACACACATTTAAGTTCGATCCCATAAACTTAATTTCAAACCAGCTGTATCATAAAAAGACAGATTGGTATGTACTTACTATAAGTTAAAGCTAAAAAGAGAAAATTAGTGTATTTATTAATAAATTGGAATTAAACTGTAATATGTCTCTATATTTTATATAATAACAATTTTTATTCTTTAAAAATATTTTTTTATGGTAAAGAACAAAAGTATAGAAAGAGTTACTTAAAATGAAAATAAGAGTGAATATAGTCAGCCAGGATAAAGAAAAAAAATGCATCCAGATTGGAAAGGATTAAGTAAAACTGTCTTTATTCTCAGATGATGTGATCTTGTATTTAGAAAATCCTAGGGATCCACCAAAAACCATTGTTGCACCAATAAATGAATTCAACAAGATCATAGATAAAAGATTAATATATAAATATCATTTAAATTTCTATATCCAAGCAATAAACTGATAATGAAATTAAGAATTCTATTTATAAGAGTATAAAAAAGAATAGTTCAGAAAAAATTAAAAATTTAACAAAAGTATAAAATGAAAATTATAAATCATTATTGAGATAAATTAAAGAAGATCTACCTAAGTGGAGAACATCCATGTTTGTGAATTAGAAGACTCAGTTTTAATAAGATGGCAGTTCTCCCCAAATCGATCAATAGATTCAATGCAATCTTTATCAAAATCCCAGCAGGCCTTTCTCCCACTCCCAGAAAATCACTATCCAATCCTAAGAATGTAAGGAAATGCAAAGAACCCAGATAATATAAAACAATCCTTAAAAAGAACAAAGTTGGAGGGCTTACAATCCCTAATTTCAAAAGTTATAAAGCTGTAGGAATCAAACTGTCTTGTACTGGCAAAAGGACAGACACATAGATGAATGGAATAGAATTAAGAGTCCAGAAATAAACTTTTACATTGATTGTCAATTGATTTTCAATGAAGGTACCAGGGCAATTCAGTGGGGGAAAGGATAGTATTTTACATGGTGCCGGGACAAATAGATACCTGCAATCAAAAAAGATGAATTTAGACTTCACATTTCACCTCACAACATACCCAGAAATTAACTCAAAATGGTTCGTAGCCCTAAATAAGTGAAAAAACATGAAACTTTGAAGAAAACTTATGAGAAAAATCTTTGCGACCTTAGGTTACGCAAAGAGTTCTTAGATACAACACCAAAAATCACAATCTGTTAGACAAAAAGTTGATAAATTGGACTCTATCAAAATTAAATTTTTTAAAAAAGACACCATTTAAAAAATAAAAAGCCACACATTGAGAGAAAATACTTGTAAATCATTTATTTCAGGGCTTATATCTAGAATATTTAAAGAACTCAATAATAGAAAGCCAAACAAATGAAAAAATAAGCAAAAGATTTAAACAGTTCACCAAAGAAGATATAATAATGGCAAATAAGCATATGAAAAGTTGCTCAACAACATTAACTATGAGGGAATGCAAATTAAAATGATGATGATGTCACTTCAGAACCACCAGAGTGGCTGTAATCAAAAAGACAATAACAAGTGTTGGTGAGGACTCAGAAATTAAAGTGCTTATAAAGTATTCTTGGTAATGCAAAATGGTACAACCGCTTTGGAAAATAGTTTGGCAGTTTCTTAAAAAGTTAAACATTAAGTTACCATACAACCCAGCACTTTTAGTCCTACATATCTACCCAAGAGAAATGAAAGTATAAATACACAAAAATACTTCTATATGAATGTTTATAGCAGCGTTATTCATACTGACCCCCAAATGGAAACAATATAAATGTCCCTCAACTGGTGAATGGATAAACATAATGTGACATATCCATACAAGGGAATACCCAACATGTTCAGGAGTAAAAAGGGATGAACTACTACTACATGCTATAACATGGATGAACCTCAAAAACATTATGCTAAATGTAAGAAGTTAGATGCAAAAGACCATATATTATATGATTCCATTTATATGAAATATCTAGAAAACACAACTCTATAGAAAGTGGATTAGTGGTTTCCTGGAGCTAGAAGTGGGAAAAGTAATTGACTGCAAATGAACCTGAAGGATCTTTTTGGATTGTAATGGAAATATTCTAAAACTGTATTATAGTAATAGTTGTACAACTCTATGAATTTAATAAAAATTAATACACTTACATGAGTGAATATAGTATGTAAACTGTACTTCAATAAAGCTGTTAAAAATAAACATGAATAGTCCCCAGTAAAAAGGATGTGTATAAATGAAATGTTCATTGCAAAACAGCCTGAAACTGAAGACAACTCAAATGTTCATCAGGAATAAATGAATAAACAACTTGTCATGCAGTCTATATAATGGACTACTACTCAGCAATAAAATGAGTTACTGACACTTGCAACAAGAATAGATTCCAGACAAAAGATTACTTACTATATGATTCCAATCTCATGAAATTCTAGAAAAAAGCAAAATTTATAGTGATAGAAAGTAGATCAGTAATTGTTGCCAGTGACCACCAGGAAGTGGGGAAGGGGATTGCAAAGAGAGACAGGTAAATTTTTGAAATGGGAATAGTTTGTACCTTGATTGAGGTAATGGTTACATGGTGAATACATTTGTCAAAATTCATTAAACTGCACACTTAAATTGGTGAGTTTTACCATATATGCCTAATACTTCAAAAAGGTGGTAAAAACACAAGGAATGCTCTTCATTGGGAAAACTGTAATGAAAGTGTTCTGATTTAGATACACACACACACACACACATTCATATATACTTATGTTCTACCAAAAATGTGTAGGAAGATAGGAGGTATGTCCTCATCTTCTTAATAAAGTATCTTTTCTATTGCTGTTGGGACATTAAGTAACCAGATAAACTGAAATTAAGTCCCTGCTCCTAGATTAGAAGTTCTTTTGTGGGGCAATTAAGATGTTCTAGAATTCAGTGGTCTTAATGGTGGCATAACTTTGTGGGTATACTAAAATTGTCACTGAATTGTACATACAGGGTGAATATTATGTTATGTACATTGTATCTCTTAAAAAAACACCAAGTCATTAAACGTACAAGGTTTTTCGTTTTCTATTTTTACATATAGGTATGAAATGGAGGAATTGAGAAAAGCAATGACAAAGTAGTATTTTGAGTATCTTTTTATTTGTGATGTTGATTTTTGGAATGTAATTATTAAATAACTATTAAACAAAGCTAAATTGTATGTTACTGCTATCATTAATGTGACTGCTTTTAAAATTCCCAACCAAAATTATTTATAATTGTAAAACAAACAAACAAACAAACAAAAGAATAGTACCTATTTATTTTTGAAGTTCCTTGCTGTCCATAGCCACTTGAAGGCACTTTTTGGTAGAGTAGCTGTCTGTTGGTCAAGTGAGTCTGAGGCTTTAGTCTGGGAATGATTGATTCAATATGATTATAGTTGAGGCATAAGACCTAAAGATAGAATAGCTTATTAATTAGACATTAAAATATGAATGCTACTGTGTGTGTGTGTGTATTTGGTTTGAGATTAGTAACATTTTAAAAACTATTAACATGGTTGAACTGTACAACATAATTGAATAACATCAGTGTTAAAAATGACAGATTTTTATACCACAAATTGGATTTGGCTTTAATGTTTTTTATTTATTTTTTTATTATCTGACATGCTGCCAAATCATAACATTTCAAACAAAATAATGGAGACCCTAGAAAGCTGCTCAACTTTCCCAATGTGCACTCCTGACTTCTCTGAGCCTGATTTAAATGAAATAACTCTTTAGTTGGAGAAATTGCTATTTTTCTATGTTTAAAATGCCTTAGTAGATGACGCAAAGCTATGGGAGAGGAGGCAATGAAGCTGCTTTGAGAATCATAGTGTCTTCCAACTTCATACCATATCCACTCAATATAGAGGCAGCCTTCTTCCCCATCTCCTACTGCAGAGTAAGATCTACTCCTTATAAGACAATCACATAAAACTAAAGTCAATCAAAATAACTTTGGAAATCAATACTTTTTCTTGCTTGGCAAAAAAAAAAATTAGGAATAATTTGTTTAACAACACAAAAATACATTTTAATCCAAAGTAGATTATAGCTTGCATTGAAAAATATGAAAGAAAATTTGTGACTCACCTTCACATTAGGCAGATAGATTAATCCACTGAACGAGGTAAGGTTATTATTCTGTAGATTCACATTACACACATTTCTAAATTGGTCAACTGGAATCAAATCCACAGTTCTGAATTTAGACAAAGTATATACAGTTATAAATTTAATCTGAAAATTATGTAGGTGAATAGCCTCATGTACAATGCCAAAGGCATTTTTAAAAATCTCATCTGACAAATGCTATGTAAAGGAATTGCCTTAATGTAAAATGTATGGGTCAAATAATCAGATAAATAGATTTTTTTTGGAGGGGAGCATTATGTAAGAAAATGAAATAGAATTTGATTGCTTTAAAAACGTCTTTAAACAAAAACTATCATAAAAGAAATGTAAAAAATAAACGCCTCCTATTTCTTTATAAATTCACATGTTCATGAAATTATAGTGAAACTGATATGGTAAATCATAAAATTTTCAGCTTCTAAACTGCAGAGGATATATGTGAAATAGGTTATTTTTGAAATGCCAGGAAGGAGATAGGAATGGGAAAATCAAGTAAGGTCTTTGAAAATAGAGTTTTCCGTGGGATATACTGAAAACTTTTACAGCATTCCATGTTGTAAAGGTGTTTTGGTAATGAGACAAAATGCTTGGTTCCTAGTCCATAGCTTTACAACTGTTCCACCTTCCTTTGAGCCATGATAGAGAAAAGCATAAAGCAAAATCACTTTGCCCTTAATTACTTCTTTAAACAAATCCTGAACCCTGAAGTTAACATACTTTTATCCATTAACAAGTCATTCGTTCATTCAATATATTTTCATTAGTATTTCCTGGGTGCAGCTACTGTGTTTGGAAAGGCTATAGCAAATGTGAAAAGACACTGTCTCTGCCCTCAAAAAGTGGGATCCAGAAAAAAATAAAGAAGGAAAATTGCTATAATAGAGTCAGGTAAAATGGCATTTTAGGGAAAGAAAAACCTATTGGGGAAGTCAGAAATGACTTCCCAGGGGAGAAAGATATTAAAATGAGACTTGGAGAATTTATTAGGCATTTGTTAGGCAAATTAGAAAAGAAAGCTCTAGACAGTGAAGAAGGCATAAACAAAGGTAGAAACATGAAACGGCATCTTGTGATTGAGATTGAGGAACTAGGATAGTTTAGAATTTCTAATGTAGAGAGCTATAGGGCAGTAAAGGTAAGGATTTCAAGAGATAAAAATAGGTAATTAAAGGGTTTTCTGTGCCATATGCAAAGACATTAAATTTTATTATGTAGGCAATGGAAAGCCACTGAACAATGGCTTGAGAAGGGAAGTGATCTGATAAAACTTGCATCTTAGAAGACAGTATGGACAATAGATGGACTTACAAGAAACCAAAAACGTCACCAATAAAGTTTCTAAAATAGTTCACTTCCCAACCTAGGCTAGTGGCAATGACTATGGAGAGAAGAGGGGAATTATGAGACATGCTAAAGATACTCTTTAGAACATGGTGATTAATGTTCTTAGGAGAGTAATAACTCCTAGATTTTTGGCTTGGGCAACAAGAAGTAGATGAATATTCAAGTGAGGAGCCTAGGTTTAGGCTAAATTTGGGGGCCATTGTCATAAAAACTTGGCTAAATATGTTTGCCTATGATGAGTGCAGAGTAAGAAAAAGAGAGGAGAGAAAAGGATTTATTTATCAGGACAGTGATGGCATTCATGAGAATAACATTAGAGGAATGATGGCAGTGGAAGCCAGATTGCATTGATTAGAGTAATATTATGTGAACAGCAAAAGAGAGAAATACAAAGTCTTAGAAAGAGATTGATGACATTTTTAATGTGTGTGATAATAAAGATTCTTAAAATATTTCAAAGGTGGTAAAGTTAGTATGAGATTTTGAAGTACAGTAGATAATTTTCTGAATTATTGGTTATATTTGGATAAGATGTGTAAATTATAAACCTTAGAAAGATGATAATAATTACATAATTGTAATGTCAAAAAGCATATAAAATGATTGTACCTGATGGATGATGAAGTCCAGTTTAGTTCTTGCATTTGGACAAAGTTTGAATGTCCTTGTCGTTCTGCAATCATGTCAGAAGTAAGTCTGCCACCAAACAAATCTTTTGCATACTCAGTCTCTTGTGGTTCCTATATGTGAGGACATTTAGAAAGTGATGGCCTCTCTTACAGATGACTAAATAGCATTAATTTTTTGGTTCCAGGTCGAAATGGAGTGGACTCATTTATCCCTATTCCTTCTACTAAGTACAACCAAAAGCCCTGCACATTATACATAAAATAAACACAAGGAGACTGGAAGGTGTAGAGAAGTAGGCAGACCGGCTAGGGACTTTGGGACCTGAGGAATGACACTGTGGTGAGTTACTTGATGTGTTATTGTAATTTATAATAAGAAATATATGTATTTGGTCTTCATCCAGTGTTCCTGGCCTGGCCATGTGATCAGGCAGGAGAGCAATGGAAACCTAGACTATTAATGGGATGCTCATATGGGGCATGGCCCTATGAGGGGTACATTAAAGTAGGACATGATGCCCATCAGAACTCCCTTCCAGGTTTGGAAGGTGATTGGAATTGAGAAGCAGATGTACCCATATGCTTAGTTAATGTGGCCACCTAGGTCTGTGAAACTGGGGACATTGGGAGACTACAGCAATGCAGAGATGGGCAGAATCTGGACATATTCCTCTTGTACCCTCTGAGGCACAAAATACCAGTATGACTGCTTGGCAGCAAAAGAGTCAGAGACTGCAGATGGCCAAGTGGCACATTTCCCTAGGGATAAAGCCCTGAACATAGCTGGCAAATCAGACTGATGCTGGTAGTGCTGGGGGACTACAAATGGGTCTTGACAGGAATAGATATTGACTCTGACTGGGTTTTGCTTACCCAGTGGTAAAAGCAAATGCTCAGAGTGCTGTAGAAGAACCGGAACAGAGGATATGGCAACAGTTGGGACAACTGACTGTTATTTCTTCAGACCAAGGAACACATTTGACAGCCCATAGTGTCCAACAATGGGCAGAAAGGTACCCTCCTCAGGTAATAGTTTGACAGAGAATTGGAATTGGCAGTTGAAACACTGGTTGTCTAAAACAGATAAAATCAGGAAGGGCTGACTTACGCATTTTCATGAGAATGCCTACACTCAATGTGAACGTGAGTAGGGTTAAAGACATGTCCTCACTGGATAGATTTTTCTGTTTTCCTGGTGGATCTTGGAAACAGGGTGGGAAGGAGGCTGGTATGACTATATAAGTCTTGCTAAGGGAGGATGATGCTGGTATAACCACTATACTTTTTTCTTCTTTTGCATATCATCTCAGTTTTTTTCTATATGATGCAGTGGTCCTATGACCATGGCTGTAACCTGAAGTGCTGGAAATGGGATGGTGCCTAAGCAAGGAAACCATGACTGTGTTTTTAAACGTTGTTCCTAAGGGCCTGATAGGACTTTTCCTTTACTCTACCTGGGAAGATTGGGGTTAATAGTGAATGTAGCTGTAGTGCCTGGTGGCAAAAGTAACCCACTAGTTCTACCCCTATAAAATCTTACTGTATTTGAATGGGAGTGAACAAAGTGTGGGTACTTGCTAGACTAGTACTGGTGTCTACAATCAAGACGAGCACAATGGCCGAACCTACTGTCCCTTTCACAGGTGGAAAAGTTTGGGTATAAATAGAGAGGAGAATTAGTAGTTATGGGTAAAGGAATTAATAAATAGGTTATATGTGAAGAAGATTTAATATTACATTAACTCCTCAGAAGAGGCTCAGAGCAGGAAGTGATACTGTCTCTTAGCTCAGTTATACCTGAAAAGGTGTCTGAGATCACTCCTGCTTTTGAAACCTGAAAAAGTCTCCAGTAAGAAGCCTGCAAATCTGAGTGGTCTTACCCTGGGAGATATTTTCATATGTTATGGACTACATAATGACTGAATAGAATTATAGTAATATGCCAGGATCTTTTAAATTTTATAATAATTTTGCTGTAAAGGACCTGTGTCAAAGCCCAGGGGGTGGACTGGTATTGTGATTTATAATAAGAAATATGTATTAGGTCTTCTTCCACTATTCCTGGCACATAGCTCTTAAACCCTTTTAATTTCCGATATAAAAGCCAGAGGAGCAGAGGAGCATCTTGTTATATTTGGTCTTTTGTCATAGGTGCCTGAAATAGTTCCAGAGCCATAAAGGTGAAAATGTCTTGTTATTCATAACAAGCTCTTTTAAACCACATTTGAGTTTATATTAACAAGGTGGTTTTTGGAAAGTCCCTAAGACTAGGGGCTGGTTGCCAGGGGAACCAACTATGATTAGAGGGTTGAAATTTTCATCTTACCCTCTAACCTCTAGGGAAGAGAGAAAGGCTAGAGGTTGAATCAATCATCAGTAGCCAACAATTTAATCAATCATACCTACATAGTGAAGCTTCCATCGAATCCCAAAAGGAGGGGGTTCAGAGAGCTTCTGGGTTGTTGAACATGTGGAGGTGCTGGGAGAGTGGTGTGCTCAGGGGGAGCATGGAAGCTCTGTGCCCCATTTCCTGTACCTTGCCCTGTGCATCTCTTCTATCTGACTGTTCCTGAGCTATATCCTTTTATTATAAGCCAGTAATCTAGTAAGTAAATGTTTTCCTGAGTTATATGAACTGCTCTAGCAAATTAATCAAACCTAAGAAGGTGGTCATGGGAACCTCCTATTTGTAGCCAGTTAGGAGGACAGGTGATAACTTGTGATAGGCCTCTGGAGTAGGGTCAAGGAAAGTATTGTAGGACTGAGCTTTTAGCCTGTGGGACCTGATGCTATCTCCAGGTGGATAATGTCAGAATTAACCTGAATTCTAGGACACCCAGCTAGTTTTGAAGAATTGCTTGATTTGTGGAAAACCAAAGAATTTAGTGTCAGAAGTGTTTGAGTATGGTAGTAGTGTAAGAATAAAGAAAACCCACAGAAGTGAGTTCTTCCTGTAGACCTGGGTTTTCTTTTTGCCTTACATATATAAAGTAGGTGTTGGAGAAGCCATAAACTCAAAAATGCTAATAAAAGAAAAGAAAAACAAAAAAAGTCAACAAAAGAGCCTGCTCTCTCTAGTCAAAAGACTAGAAAAGAGGAAGCCAGCAAACAGAAAACTTTTAGGCAGTAATGGGTTGACTCTACCCAAACACCCTGGAATAAATTGTGGCTCTATCTCTGCCAGTAAAAGCAGAATGGGAGCATAGATTTCCATCCTTGCCCAGCTGTAACGAGGCACATCTTCATCATCCCCACTGAGCTGGGAGCCTGGACTTTTATCCTCCCCAGCAGTAATGTACACATACAGACCAATATTACTAGAGACCATATGGGGAACCTGTTCCACTTCCACCCAGTAATAATGATGTTTCTGTGGAGCGTTAATGAGGCACTTCTGCTTTTCCCAGTCAGGATGAGTCAGTGGAGGTCTATGGGGGAAGGTGAGCTCCCTAGCCTAGCAGTTGAAGCATACACATCAGGTTATTAACAGAGGACAAAGGGGGGAACTTGGACTTCAGTTTCCTATCTGACAGGTAGAAGTGGTGCCCCATCTCCTTACTGGTACAGTGTGATGGGAGGCTTGCTAAAATAGAAATTTAAATAAGATCCACAGTTCCTGACATAATACCCAATGTGTCCAGAATATAATAGAAAAATTTAGCACACCAAGAAACAGAAAACCTTAACTTCAATCTGAAAAGACAATCAACAAACACCAACAATGATTATAATTATCTGACAAGGATTTCAGAGCAGCCATCACAAAAATGCTTCAATGAGGAATTATGAACATGCTTGAAACAAATAAAAATATAGAAACTCTCAGCAAAGAAATAGTGTCAGCAAAGAAATAGAAGGAAGAACAAAATGGAAATTTTAGAATTGAAAAATACTATAACCAAATAAATACAATAGATGGGCTCAATAGCAAAATAAGAGAACAGAGGAAAGAATCAGTGAACTTTAATATAGAACAACAGATGTTACCCAACTGGAATAAAACAGAGAAATCAGCTTTAAAAAAGAGCCTCACTTTACCAAGATAGACCACATTCTGAACACGTGGGACCATAACAAAAGATTTAACATTAGTATCACTGTGTTCCTACAGTGAGAGGAGAAATAGAATGGGGCTGAAAAAGTATCAGAAGAAATAATGGATGAAATTTCCCCAAATTTGGCAAAAGCCATAAATCTGCATTCAAAAGGCTGAGCAAACCCCAAAAGAGCAACCCCCTAAATTTATGCCAAGACACACACGTAATCTAATCATAATCAATTTTCTGAAAACTAAAGACAGAAAAAATCTTGAGCAGCAAGAGAGAAATGACATCTGATCTATAAGAGGAAAACAATTTGAATTACTGCAGATTTCTCATCAGAAACCATGGAAACCAGAGAACATTGTGGTTCTCATTCAGAGAATGCTGTGCCACATTCTTCTGGTTTCCGTGGTTCCTCACCATGGAAAGGAATTGTCAGCCCAGAATCCTATATCCAGAGAAATATCATTCAGAAATGAAGAGGAAGTTAAGACATTTCCAAATGAAGGAAGCTAAGCAAATTTGGCAACAGCAGACCTATCCTAAAAGCTTAGCTAAAGGAAGTTATTAAAACAGAAAAGAAAAAAAAAAGGAAGAATCTTAGAATACCAGGAAAGATATACATAAAATAGACTTTCCTTCTTCTTTTGAGTTTTCTAAATTATATTTGATAAGTTGAAGTAAAAAGGTATAATATTATCTGATGTGGTTCTCAACATATAGAGAGGAAATATTTAAAGCAATTATAAACAGTAGAGGAGAGATAGAGTTAAAAGCAAGTAAGGTGTCTAAACTACTACTCAACTTATAAAATGTCAACACCTGTAGACTATACTAGTTAGTATATATAATACTTAGAGTAACCAGTAAAAATGGAAATCTATATAAAGAGATATACTAAAAACAAAAATAGAATTCTATAAAATGTTAGAGTCGCTCCAGGAAGCTTTCTCTTCCTGAAAAAGAAAAAAGATAGAGGAAACAAACAGAAAACAAAAAATAAAATGGCAGATTTAAGAACTAACATGTCAATAATTTACCTTAAACAGAAATGACCTACTTACCATTTAAATGATAGAAATTGGCAGGGAGTAAAGAACATGATCCAATTGTATGCTGTTGACAAGAAACTCATTTCAAATATAAAGATATACGCAGGGTGAAAGTAGAGGATGGCAAAAGATATACCACACGAACATAAATTGAAGGAAACCAAGAGTGGCTATATTAATATCTAATAAAATAGGCTTTGATACCAGAAATTATCAGAAACAGAGAAACAGCACATACTGAGAAAAGGGTCAGTCTACCAAGATGACACAATAATCTTAAATGTGTATGCACCAAACAACAGAGCTACAAACTAAGTGAAGCTACAGCCAATTATTCTATCAAATGTTAATGAAGTATTGCTGTGAAGGTATTTTGTAAATCTAATTAAAGCTCCTAATTTGTTGAATTAATAAGGAAATCATCTTGGATAAACTGTATGGGCCTGATTCAAGCAACCGAAAGGCCTTAAAAGCAGAGCTGAGACTTCCTTGAGAGAGGGAAGCTACCTACAGACAGTAGCAAGATCTATGACTGTGAGTTCCATCCTGCCCATAACCTTCTTTTCCTGATGGTCTGCCCATTGGCTTTCAGACTTCATTAGGCAGCCCCCACAATTGTTAAGATTCCTTGTAACAAATATCCTACTACACACACACACACACACACACACACACACACACACACACAGAGAGATCTACTAGTTATATTTTTCTTGTTGAACCCTGAATGATACAATCTTAAAATAAGTTTAAAAATACACTAATTCAGCTTCAGGAATACCATTGTTTTCTCATTTTTTCATAATCATAAAACAACATTTGATTAGTGTCCTAAATCAGGGATTGACAATCTTTTTCTGTACTTTTCTTGTAAAAAATAAAATCATGTTTCAAAAATAAAAGCATGTAGAAAAAGGGTATAAAATGAAAACACAAGTACCCAGACTGCTCTTCGGTTCTTCATAGTCTATGCCCTCCCTTGGTTTCCACTCCCATCCCCAAAAGGCAGTGTGATTATATGTCCGTAGAGCCTTGGAGACAGTGAGGTCTGGCCGTCCAGGTTTTACCATTAAAGTCATGTCACTTGGAATAAGTCATGTAAATTCTCTGGATTTCTTTGTGCTCATCCGTAAAATAAAAGATTTGGACTATATCATTTCTAAAGTCCATGTCATTTAATCTCAAACGCTCTACAATAATATTGCTCTTCTATCTCCCTCTGCACCTACTTTTTGTGGCTTCCTCTTTACATTTCCTAAACGAAAGTATTAAAGCCTCACTTAGACTTCTTTACTTTCTCTACTCTCTTTCCTTAAACAATCTTACATATGCTTTTGATTTTACCTATTAAACTCAAATTACTTCCAAATCTAAACAAATGTAAATTAAATTTCCAACTGCCTACTTGTTTCCAACTGCCTACTTGACATCTCCAGTCAGATGATCCACTATCAAATAAAACTTAGTGTGTCCAACCCTAATCATCTTATTTCTAAAAACTGTGTTTCTTCCTATATTCATATTTTTGTTATAATGGCTCTTTTATTGGTATAGACTAGAACATTGTAGATATCTTTGACACTTCCCTTTCCTTATCCTTTAAATCCAATTAGTTACCAGAATCTATCAGTTTTCCCTAGTATTTCTCATACCTTTAAGCTCTCCATTTAAAAGTCATTTCCCCTTGGTTCAGGTTCTCATTACCACACATGTAGGCTATTCTAATAGCTTCCTATTGGTTTTTCATCTGTCACTGTAAATACTGCTGTTAAATTTCCTAATACAGAGTTTTGAATATGTTATCCCCCTACTCAAAAATTTTTAATGCCTTCCCATTATGAGTCAATTAAAGTCTAAATTATCCAGTCTAGTTTCATGTTGCATTATTAATTCATATGTTTATATTCTATTTCATTCCAAAAAGAATTTGCAGCAGCTTATGGGAAGTACATATAATCCAATACTAAAATGAAATAGTAAATAGTAAAGACCAAGACCAAGAATGATACAAGTTAGAATATATCAAAAAGGGGGATAAGGACAGACAGACCATAAATCCTATTGTGTTTTCTGTTATTGAACCATAAATTTGGCCCTGAGCTTTAGGTAGCAAAATGAAGAGGAAAATAGTTAATACTCATTGTCAGTGAGCAGAGCATAACTTTTCCTTAGGAGAAAAACGTTTTTCCTACATTTACTTCTAAAAGCGCGGGGGTGGTGGGGGGGAGAGGGAGGGTGACTAAGATCCTCCCAAACATCATTAGAGCAAATACAGTACTAGTTTCCTAAGACAATTTTTAAAATATCCCTCAATGAAAGACAATACCTAAATAAAATGCAGAATACAAGATTCTAGGGAGTTCATGTTGGGGGAAACTGTTTCTAATTTTCCATTCTGAGGAGGATACCAAAAAAAAAAAAAAATAGTAATCTCAGAACACCTCAAAGTCCCAAATAATCATGAACTATCTCTCAACTTTCTAGAAGATTTGATGAGTTTTATTGTCTGGCAATAAAACTTTTTATTCTTCAAGTATTTGTCATGCACTCACTCTATTACATGGAAATCAGGAGCCCTGTATGAACTTGCTTATTGTAGAATCCAAGTTTCAAAATAATGCTGTTATATTTAGTCCTTGTTCTGTGGTATTTTTCTTTATAGTTTACTAGTAATGTTGAGATATTATTTGTTGGTTCAAATACATTTGTATTAAATATTGACAACTGTATTTTTCCAGGAAATAGGAAGCTATTTATAGGCCCAAGAGGATAGTGGGGCTCCAGAGTAATTTTTCTATCCTGTCCCATAAACTATGCTCTTTATTTTTTAGACATTGAATTCAGTGGGTGCAAATGTAGGCAGCATCTTTCCCCCTCTGCCACCCAAATTTAGACAATTAAGAATTGGCCAGATGAGAAAAATTTTAAAACTCAGGACTAAAATATGCTTTGGAGACCTAGATATTAATAAGCATAGTAAAGTTTGGATATCACACTAGAGATAAAGCAATGTTCAAAATGATTATGGCCTATGATATGTGAACATGCAGCATGGACTAAATACTATGATTAGTAAAACAACTTACAATTGAGATTCCATCCAATGCTTTCAGTTCTGGGAGATGAAATATTACAAACAACCGGTAGTTTTCTTGATTCCATACAATAATGTTTCCATACAGGTCTAGAATGACCAAGTTACATAAACCCTGGGTAATAAAAATACATACATTTCAAGTGATATATATATATATATATAATATATATATATATATATATGGATATATATGTATCACTGTAGCATTTTTTTCCCCTTAAGAGTTTAAACATCCTTGAATTTTAATATTTGAATTGTCCTATCATTTCATAGTGTTCTGAGTACTTTTAAGTCTACTGTTTAGTGTAAGAGTTACCCTTTCAGACCATTAAGGTCAATTTTGTAGAATATTTCAGTGGTCTGTGTCATATGATCAGAATCCTTTTTAGGACACTGGTACTAAATGTATTATCTATCAGTGGTAAAGACTTGGAGGGAGTTTTGCTAAGTTTAAAAACAGTATACCTTGTTTATGGAATAAAGTCCTATTAAATGGTATGTATGTGTGTATACAGATATAACGAGAATGAAAAACACTGCCTTCTGATGAGGGATAGAACTGGAGTGCTTCTGTGAGAGTAGCAAAATTCATATTAAGGGAAAATATGCCTTCTTATCAGATGAGACATTGTGATGAGTCTTGTGAAAGAAGGGTCCTGAGTAGATTTGGATGGGTGAAGTTAAGACAAGAGGGAGTAAATCTACTCCGCATCATAATGTGAAATCATTTGCTTTGTTGCTGCTATCATTGATTAGGCTGCCTCTGTAGCTTTAGAAGTAGTTATATTGGAGGAGTAGGGTGGGGAGAAAGCCGAACTTAAGGAAAGACAGGAAATGGACATATATTTCTTGTGGGAGATAATATCCTAAAAATATTGTATGAGCAAAAGGAAAGAGGCCATGGCGAGAGTTCCAGTGGTAGGAAATGGCCATGAACTTTAGAAACAATGAAGTCACACATCGCATTTGAAGTGAATTCTTATTCTGCACTGTAGAAAACTTCCATTTTATTCAAACCTTCAGTAAAGCCTGTTATACAGTAGCCTTGAATTAGCGGTTTCTTTGGGAGAATTAAAGAGAGCAAAGCTAGGCAAAGTTGACCAGAAAAGGTTGGAGCCACCAGTAAGAACCAGTAAGTAAGTGAGAGATAATCAAGAATTGCTCCAAGAACAGGAAATGTTAAAGAATCTTACTCTCCACCCAGTTTTGGGAATCCTTAGAAATAACAAGGAAGGCACTAGTTAGGGGGAATGGAACTTGGGTTATTCTATTTGAGTAATAAAAAGAAATATACCCTAGGTGGTTATGAACCTGGGGTCATTATGGTTACACATACATATGTTTGTACGTATACATAAATTGAACGCAAATCCATTTTAATAAACTTTGTTAGTCTTGATTTTTATTTTTGTCTTTGCATTTCTCTATATTTTCCAAATCCTGTATAGTGAACATTCATTATGTTCATGGTAGAAACAAACAGTAAACATTTTAAAAACAAAAACATTACCCCAGATAGTCACCTTTAAATTGTAGATCTCCTGATTGAGAGCAATATAGTTATTGCTTATGTATAACTCAATTAGAGTAAAAGCTTTTTGTAAACCACTCAATGAAGTGATTTTGTTGTTCTCAAGAGAAAGGGAGTGGAGATGAAGCATGTTATCAAAAGTATGCTTTTCCAAACCAGTGAGAAGATTATTATTTATGCTGAGGCGGGTTAATTTAGTCAGCTTGGAAATGCCTAGAAAAATAAGCAAATTTAAGAAAACATTTAGACTGCACTAAAAGATAATTTAAAAATAACTGGCTGGTTATTTTACGGTTTCTCTTTTTCTAAGGCAGGTGGTTTTACAGACTCGATAATATTAACTATTATTGTTTTTCCTTTTATTTAAGAAGGATACACTGTGTATAAAGTCCCAGCTAACATATTAAATTCCAGTTTTGGATTTCTAAGTAGACTCATTCTTTTTAGATATTAAGGAAAGGTATTATGTAGGAAATACTAAATTTCACTTTTAAATAACTTTCAAATGATATAATTAAGGTTATCACCATCACAGTGACACAAAGTTCTACACAAAGCAAAAAATAATCACTAACTCCCATTTTAAAATAAGAGAAAGAAATTAGATAGAGTATGACACTCTGGAAAATATATTTCTCATTGTGGCATCATTTATTTAAATAACTATTTAGTCTAATTCTACCTTTGTATGATTAAAAGTACTCTAAGACAGTACTTTAAAAAATGCCACCTCTCACCACAACCTAACCCCTATGTATATTATATACTATAGGTACTGTATAAGTGTAGATAGGAAGGTACAAGTGAAAGATAACTTTAAAGTTAGAGTGGTTTCAAATGTATCACTACTAGATTTGGGACCATAAATAATTTATGTAAAATTATGTAACCTCTGAGCCTAATTTTCTTTATCCATACATAAAATGGTCATACTGAAATCTGCTTCTAAGGAGTTATGTAATTAAATGGAATGACATTTGAAAAACATCAGTTACAGCTTTTGGCAAATAATTGGTCCTTAATAAATTTTATCCATGCTCCCCTTTCATGGGACTATCAATGGGACTATTATGGGACTATGCAATGTTGAAAGTAAATTGATCTAGGGCAAGTTAGGATAAAACCACCAAAGCAAAAATCCTTAAATGGATATTAAACCTGTCTATGTCTGGGAAAAAGAAGAGAAATATTTGTTAAAGTTTAGTGGGGTACCTATCCTTTCTGAAAAGTGGGTTTAAGAAAAATACAGGTTGGAGGATTCTTACCTTCACTGGGCTTATGAAGGGGAATAAAAAGGAAATAAGGTTATCAATTGTATATACAAAGCAAAACAAACACCTTTTTGTATGGGATTAGAAGACTAGCAATGGTTCTCAACACAAGTGCCTAAGCCACCCCCAGGTTTACTCAACTGAAATCTACAGAGAAGCCTACGAATCTGAATATTCAATAAGTATCTCAAGTGATTCTTATGATCAAGCAAGTTTTAGAAACATATTGTTAACAGCCATTAAAGTATAACAAATGTTATACATGCTGTTTTAAAAGATATGAATAGTATAAATTCTCTTTTCCAGTCATGATTTCCAATTCTTACCTTCTATCCTTGACAAGGGCAACCTGTTACTAAAATGCACATCTGGAAATATTCTATGTTCAGAAAATTTATGTATGTTTGTGTTTATGCGCACATACTCAGACATTAGTAAAGCTGCTGAATTGTACTTGTATGCAGATCCATATAAAAGGTTATAGAATACACTTAATTTTCAATTTCTAGTGAATAAAATTTTCATTTTGTTGTCTTCAAATTTCCAAATATAACCTTAAATTCCATATTTTGAATAATGAACTGGGCTCTTTTATCTTTTTTAAAAAACCTCTTTTGTCCATTCAGGTTTTCAGCTCTACAGATATTAATTACTGTGTAGTTTGTAACGTGCTAAATTTGGTAATAGAAGGTAAACATTGGCACAGAGGAGAGGAAAGGGAAGGTGGAAGAGGTAAAAGTCAGCTACCTGGGCTCATTATATACAGCAGGTGGTCACAGATCCCACTAACAGGTGTTTAAAATACACTGCTCCAAACCTTCTTAGGACTTCTCTAGAGATTTTCCTCTTCAGAAATTCTATCCTCAATGTTACTAATTTTTCACTCTTGTCAATTAGATGTTCTTATTTTAAACTCTCAATTTCCCAAACACCTCACCTTCTATTTTTGAGATGCAGTTTCCATCTAATGTGAGCTCTTCCAGGTTAACACAGGATTCCAAGCCTTCCATTTTCGTGAGATTATTGTTGTTGAATGATGCCCATTTCAAATTTTTCAATTTTTCTAAATTTGTGATTTCAAAGAGATGTTGTCCATCTAAATTTAAGGCAGTTATCTGTAGAATAATTCACGTTGTATGTTACTTCTGAATTTCATCAATAAATTCAATGTTATAAGATAAAAAGACTAATGAAATAACTCAAACGAGGTAAGTAACATTAAAGGAATTCCTTCACAATAAAGGTATTGCGAAGCTCTTAGTTTACAAAAATGTAAAATTCGAAAAGAATGTAACTCTGAGAAGGAGTTATCTGGTATGTGGACACTATGCTATGCCAGCCAGATTCCCACTGCAGTGAAGGACTTGTCCAAGCTGCTGAGCGCTGTTGGCAGAAAGCCCTCAGCTGTCAGCCCCTTCAGGGACTGCCTCGGCAGCAGTGAGCTGTGTCACGCTGTATCCCATGTTGGCCCACATCCAATAATGGAGGGATATTTAGGCCTGGCCATCTCAGCCCAACTTGAGACAAATTTAAAGGGCCATTCTAATTCTAGAACTTCCTGTGGGGTCAGCCAAGGCTGTCACTGGACCTGCATCTCTACATCTTTTGTGATAAAAATAATGCCTCTAACATCTTCCATTTTCAAGGTTCAGCTTCTCTTAACCAAGTTTCTATCTTGGGCAAGAGGTATGTGGGTGCTTTACGCAGCAAGAAGCTGCTGGTGCTCCATAATCTTTTCCTTTATCCTTGGTTGAATTCTGACTAGTTCTCCTATTCCCTTACCCGGATTCTTGATCCCTTTTACCTTGTTACCGAAACTTTGGCTTGATCTTTGGCCCTGGGCTTCAAAGTTTGCTTGCTTTTGATATATTATCAAAATCTGCCCTATGGTTTTGTAGTGTACCTTTATCCCAAATCTCCAATTCTGTGGTGACCACCATTAAGGCTTAGCCCCCATGATGTAACTATATACAACTGGACCTCCCTATTTAGTTTTAATTTGGCTCTTCCAATTGTTGGCCCCTTATTCTTCTGTGCCTTCTTTAGGATATACAGACTAAAGCTGACTAAAAATCAACTGAAATTAAATTTTATATTAGGTTTATTAGAATTAGTCTTTACCTTCAAGTGCCAGTTTCCATTCATAACTGGATGTGGTCCTGACTTTGAAATCTGTGTCAGAATTTTGGCAGAAGGCCAGGTACTAAGTATCCGTGGTCTCTCCTCTTTAGTGCTAGAATGTTGTAAGAGAGATAACTAACAAAATAAAAAACACATGATGAATAAAGGAAATAGCATGTAGAAGTTCATTTACACATAGTTAAAAGTATTGTTTCCTACATGAGTGACCCAATTACCCAATGAGTAATTTTAAAATATGACATTTGCTTTTCCTTAAAATGTTTTAAAAATCTAGGTAAACTTGAAATTATGTACTTAACTCTTTTTTGTTTTAGCAGATATTTAACCATTATAAAATAATATTAAAATTGTGAAAAGATTACTGTAATACAAACATCCATATAATCCAGCCATGAAACCAGATTAAGAGCTAAAATATTCCTACTATCCTAGAAGTTCCCTGTGTACCCCATCCTTATCACTCATCTCAAGTGCAACAATCTCAAATTTTGTATCTACCATTTGTTTGCTTTCTTTATTAACCTGTTTGTGTCCATAAACAATATATCATTTAGTCTGCACATATTTGAATTTTATATAAATTGAATAATATGTACGTACTCTTCTATAACTTATTTGCTCAACATTATATTCATGAGATTCATCTATGCTGTTGCATGTAGCTGTAGATCATTCAAATGTCATTGCTATATAATATTTCTTTATCAATTCTCCCGTTAATGAACATTGGGGCTGACTTCAGTTTTTTGCTATTTTAAATACTTCTTTTATGAATATTACTGTGCTCCTGGTGCATACATGCTAGAGTTTCCTTAGAGCATATACAGCTTGTGGTGTTGTAGGGTATGTTTATATTCAGCTTTACTACATAACGCTAAATTGTTTTCCAAAGAGGTCATGACCAATTGTAATGGTTACATCAGATCTTTGCTAAAACTCGATATTGTCAGGCTTAATTTTTTTTTGCCAATTGGTGGCTGTAAATTAGTAGATCATTTCAGTTTTAATGTCCATTTTCTTGAATACTAACGTGGTGGGACATCTTTTCCTAAGTTGTTTGGCATTCCTGATTTCCTCTCCAATAAAGTGTTCTTTAAAATCTTTTGCCCATTTTTCTGTTTGATTGGCTATCTTTTTCCTGATATATTCTAGATATACAAAGAATATCTTTTGTCAGTTAGATGTGTTGCAAATTTCTTTTCCTAGTATGTAGCTTATGGTTTCATTTTCTTCATGGTGTGCCCTTTGAGGAACAGATACATTAACATAGACAAATCCAATCTTTTATAATTTATGCACTTTGTTTCTTATGTATTAATTCTTCCCTCATTCAAGGTCGTAATAATAATTGGATATTTTCTTCAAAAACACATTTAGTTTTTCCTTTTACAGTGAAGTTTTTAATGCACATGTCCCAGTGCAACTGACTAGCCTCCCTGATCTGTAAAGGCAGCTCTGTTCTTTATCAAGTTTCCATGTATGTGTGCGCCAAATTGGGTCTTTATATTCTGTTCTGTTGGTCTATTTGTTTAAATCTGGGCCAATTCCACATTGTCATATAGGATTTTAGTAAGTTTTGATTTCTGGTAGGGTAAATCCCCAACTCTTCTTCAAGAATTAATTATATTTTTATAACAAAAAAGTTTCTTTCCTTAATTTTGAATAGATCCAAAATTAAACATTACATTGTTTAAAGAATTAAAATGTAAAGACCCTACAAAAAGTAAATAGCTATATAACTAGAGTAAATATATTTAGGATGCTGAAGCTACTTTGGCCAAACCATAGCATTATTAATCTGGAGAATATAGCTATTTCTTCTCTCTCAAGTTAATAGGTTTTGTTTTTGTTAGCTAAACACAAATAATATCAATACAAGGTAGATATTTTACTAAATGTTTTCACAAGGTCTCTAAGCTTATCGTAGCACAAGAATATTAAATAGTAAAATCCAACCTGAGTAATCTTTGTTCCAGTAATAAATTTCATAGCTGCTGTTGTTTCTTCTTCAGAAATTTGGAGTCCATCTAAATTAGTAAGAGTCTTTAATCTGCCAATAACACTGAGCCTTAATGTGGCTGGCTTGAGAAAAATAACAAAGGTTAATTTTTACAAAATATTACATACGTTATGGCATGAAAAGGAGTGCTTCTTTATTCTTTCCCATATAATTCAAAATTATGCATCTCCTATTACTATGTATGTAAAAATCAAGGCTTAACTTAATTCTTTAAATAATAGTTAAAACTAAATGATATTTAGGAATCAATCTGTTCTGTTTGGAGGTGGATGGTTCTGCCCTTATGAAGGGGAGATATCGTGTGAGCTGTTGCAAAGTGACTATGGTGAAAGTGATTGAAAAACAATTGCATTCCTCCCTTTTATCTAGGTCAGCAGTTAGCTTAGTCAGCTTCATGTATGATTCAGTACAGATCTTCAACCCTTGACATCTCATTTGGCAAGAGGGAGATAGCTGTACTGTGATCATTCAGAAAGTCTGCTTTGGCAAAAGAAAACTATCCTTCAATCTTATGGAGCAAAATGGAAGAAATATAATATAAACAGTAATAAGGCCACTTTAATAGAACTATACTTTAGTCCCCTTTTAAAATGTCAAACACAGTCTTGTATACATATTTGAAAAGCAAGGAAAGGAGGATTCTTGAAATTATAAATTGTGGCTTATTTTAAATACTTGGAAATATCCTTAAATATAATTGTTGAATACTGAAATTTCTTAGCAAAAACCTACCTATTTTTTGATGAGGAAAAAAGTGTTCAATCAAATTTGCTTTTATAGTAGAACATAGACTTTATAATCCAGGTTTATCAGGGAAGGTGAAACATTCGTTCCCTCATTAAGAGTAGGTTTCTTTCATTATATTCTATTATTCTTGGTTCCTATGCCTCATTACAATAGGGTTCTAGCACACTGAGTTACATATTTTCTCTGAAGTTTTGCCAATGGCAATGACATTTAATACTCTTGAAGCCATAATACTCTCAAACTATTAGAGATTACAAAAAAGTCTGATATGAAATTCTAGCCTTTTTATAGTTAACATTTGCTTCATTTGATCACTACACTAAATTCAACTTATAAAATACTTAAAGAAATTCTAGTAAAACAAAGATAGTTTGTCTATTTCTGGCTATTATTGAAGAATAGTAAGAAAATGGCTTTGAAATAAAAATAATTTTTTGATTTTTATAAACATGTCTGTTGCATACCTTTTGCCATGGATTATGTCGAATATCAAGAGAGAGAAGGCTTGTGGTATGTTTGCATAACATATTTATTTCATCGCCAGATTTTTTCAGTTGATTCCAACTCAAGTCTAAGTGTTTCAGTTTCATTAGACCTCTAAACCCCTCAAGGGTTATCACATGGTTATGGCTTGCATCCAAATATTCAAGGTTATACTGCAGTACATACAAATAGAAGAGATGCTGAAAGGATCATGGTTTATATTTACATAGTTCTTTTTCTCTATGATTCTCAAGTACTTTATATGCTTTTTAGTAATCCTTACAGAAAATCTTGACAGTCATTATATTGCAATAATGGTTACAACATATGTATTCTCCTGAAGAGCTACAGGAGTTTTATTTTAGTCATTCTCTCTTAAGTCTCACTTGATTCTTATAACATAGAGTGGAATTATTTGTCTTCATAGAAGAGAAGGCAAAGAGAAACTTGGAAGATAATTTGTCCCAAACAGACAAGGAATTACACTTTTTAAAATTTAGGCTTCTGGCTTATACTGTTGAACCCACAGCTGGGTTTAAAAAAAAGTTCATCTTCAGAGGGAAAAACTAAACCTATTCTATAATTTTCTTATCCAAAAGTGCATGATTTTTAACAATTTTTAAAAATCATTAAAGTAACACATATTCTTTGTTGGAAATTTAGGAAATATAGTAAATAAATACAAAGAAAAAAATGGAAAACATATAATTCTATTGCTCAGAAAGAACCACTGAAAACATTGTTTATTTAATTATATGTATGTATACTTTCTTATATTAAACAAATTTTATTACATAGACTTTTGAATCCTTTTAACATGTTCACATATCATTAAATGTTCTTTAAAATGATTTTAATGATTGCATAATATTCTAATATGTGAATGATTGGGATTGTTTTAAACATTTTTTCTGTGGACATTTATGTGTCTTCTAATTGTTGGCAACACTGCAACAAATGTCCATGATCATGATACTTTAACTGAGACCCTGATATTTTTTCAGAAAAGGTCTTTTAGAAATAGGATTACTGGTTTTAAGGATTTCTGTATTTTTAAGCCTCTTAATAAATACTGCCAAATACTTTTCAAGGAAGTTTGTATCATTTTTTTCTTCCAAAAGTAGAATATGATAATGCCCATTTCTTTAAATATCCACCTGCCTTATTTTAATTTACACTGTTTATTACTAGTGAAGTCAAACATCTTACCATTTGTTTATATTAGTCATTTTCACACCACTTTTCTATATATGAGGTCATAATTACAAACATAATATATCCATTAAATTAATAATTTTATTTTACTTTAATTTCAAAAGGACTGTTCTTACCAAGTGGTATACATCATCTAAACAAGTAAATTCATTAAAGCTGATACTAAGTTTTCGAAGTCCTGTTAACTTGGAGAGCTCTCTCAATTTACTCAAGCTGTTTCCATGTAGATTCAGACTCTGAAGTAAAATAAAATACAAATTAAAAAATAAGACAGATTACATTGTATACCAGTTTTTTAAAATATTAAGACAGAACCAATGAGAAATTCTAATGTATGATTTTAGAAGGTATTTTTATAATAATATCATTGGATATGGTTCTTGATTAATTTGTTTTTCTACTTGGTCTAAATTTATCAATAACTGGCATGAAATTCTTTTTAGAAAATAGTTAAGTGTATTATTAAGATATTTATCAGGGAAGACCAATTTCTCAGGCTAGCCACTGAACAATGTATTAGCTAGGGTATTTTGGGTATTAGCTAGGACACCTCACAAGAGAGAGAGAGGATGGCAAGGATATACCTTGACTGCAGGAAACCGTATGAGGACACTGGACTAAGAAGGAAAGGCTGATTGAGGCTATCAAAGTAGGAGGGCAGAATTCAAGGCAGGAGGTGGAAGAGTGTCTAAGACAATTTTTATATCAGAATTTAGATCAGATTTTCTCTGCCCATTTGATCCTGGGCTATATAAAAATGAATGTCATTACATTTTATATTTAGGGGACACCCTGATGGCTATATATTTTTCTGTCCTTAAGCCACACCATTGTGAATGGTATCAAGTGAAGATTATATTTATGTATAGTCTGCAAAAGAAACAATAGCACAAGAAAATGTATTAATTGACCAAAGTATTCACAAGAAATGGGTATTATGATAAATTCAGGTGTCTACCTCCCAATCCTCTTTACTCACCACCACCATCTAATACCCATATTATACTGTGGACATAACTAAATTCTTGGTAGGGAGAAACAACTAAATGTCAAGTAGTTGTCAAAAATTAGCTAAAATTTAAAGAAGGGCCAATATATGCAGACTAGTTTATTCTTCCGGTCACATGCAGGTATCATCCACGATAAATTCTACAGACACCGCATACTTAACATGACCACAGCTGAATTCATCATCTTCCCTTTTTTTGTGCTTGATAGTCTATGTTTTCAATCCTGATTAAGAATCTTAGTGTCTAAGTTCATACTATTGTTTGTCCTTTGGATTACCACAGTAGTTCCTACTGGATTTCCATACCACTGGTCTGACTTCAGTTAAATCTAACCACAAGCTACCAAAGTTAGGGTCTTTAAAAGCAGAGAGCCTGTTCCTTAACAAAAATAATAAAAAAAATTGTTTTTTAATTTGGCTTCTAAAATCCATCCTAATGTGGCTATAATCTACTCTTCCATCCACAGCTTCATGTTCCTTCCTATATTCCAATCTACATCTCTACCTTCTACCCTCACACACCCTGTGTTCTAGTCACACTGAATTTCTGAGTGTTCCTGAAGATACCAGGCTCTTTCAAAACCATGTTCCTATAGGTAGTCTTTCCTCTGCCTAGAAGACATAACTAAATTTCTCATATCCTTCAAAAATACACTCAAAATCCACCTCTTTCTGTGGAACTCTCCCAGTAACACCAAGCTTCCTATAGTTGTTAACACATCTATCTCCTCTACTAAGTTGATGTCCTTGGTGCAGGAAAAATAACTTATTTCAAACCTCCAATACTTACCTCATTGCCTAAAACATAGCAAATTCCAGTAAATGCTAGATGAATAAATCAGTGCAAAAGTCAGGCTATAACTAATAGCTCTAATTTTTGGTATTTAATTATGCTATAAGAATATAAAATTGTATGTTACATACTCTGGGCTTTTATTTATATGTATTTCATTTATTTTTATGGATGTCATCATAAAACTCAATCTAGTGGGGAAGACTAAAATGAAAATAAGAGGTATGTACCTGAATTTCTATAGTAATGGAGCAAAGAAATAAAAAGAAAAATGTGATATCTAAATATTCTTGAAATATCTAGTATTCTTACTAGAGCCCTAGAAAGCTTGTTGGCTTTTAAGCAGTATAGGCAAATTTAAGATGAAAAAAACAAAAACAAACCCTCCATTCTTATGTTATGGTTCTTGATTAAATTAATACAGTCAGGTGGAGGTCACAAGCAGGTTAAAGTATTCTGAAGTGTTAGTCTCCTCCCTGTTTTTCATCTTACAAACCAAAGATAATAAAAAAAGACCTACCTTCTGCTTTTTCTGTTTTTTTTTTTTACTTTTATTTAATCCCTTTATATCTATAGAAATACATGTTGTGGAAGTTCAATCTAATCAGAGCACATTCATTTATTAAATTTTTCATTATTAAGACTTTATCATCAAAAATTTATTACTCAAATATGAAATCTTGACAATACAATGCAAAAACAATAATTTTTCCATACTGTCAGCTTAAAGGTTGCTCCTGTAATCACTGTACTGCACACTGATGATAAAGATGGTGATATTGCCATTATGTTATGAAGGTTCCCTTTTTCTCTAATAAAAACTGGCTAAGATAAGGACTTAATCTTCTTGACTTGAAGATTTAGTGGAATGGTGACAATGCAGTTTTGCCAAAGCAATCTGATAGATTTCTTTAAAAAGATGTTTTCTGAATATTTTCAGAAGCAGACTTAAAACTATTAACCTCACGACTTAAAAAGTCTTTTTGTATTCTTTCTGTTTTACGAGGTCACTTGAGAGGTCACTTGAGGCCACAGTCAATAAATAATGGATCTAGAAATGTTACAGTGGAGCCATGTAATTGACTTTCAAGGTAACAAAAATTATTTCTGAATTTTTATCTATATCTCAGCTTTCAGTGATGAGATACAGATAAACACAGAAAGATAGTGTTGTGTAAGAATAACTTGAATTTGCAAGTATTCTTATCAATTTATCAATCAGATATCAATTTACTTATTACTTCTGCAGGTTCAAGCAAACAACTCACTTTCTCTGTGATAATCACAAAGACAATCTTTTTTTAAATAAGTAGCTAGTGAGTATCACTGCATGCCAGGTATTGTGGTAGATAATGGCAGAGATGATGCTAGTCTATATAGTGTTTATGAGTAAATTAGAAAAAAGCTTCCTTTCTTTAAGACACTTTCATTTCCAGCTTTTAGATAATTGTCACAATATGCTAAGGTTTGTTAGTATGAGAAATTTTGCCAAAAGTTTTCAGGAAATCGTTAAAGTAAATGTACTATTCTATGATTTAAAAGGTACCCCTTAGATGTGGCCCTCTTGCACAATGTACACTTCACAGTCTTATATTGCTGCCCTGGTGTTGGAGATATGCATGACTAGGAAAGGCCATAATAACCTTTGCCCCTATGGAATTTATAGTTTCAGAGGGATACCCAGCATATAACAAAGGAAGCTGACCTCGACTCCGAGGTATGAGTAGATTTTAATGCTTAAGTATAGATCTAAAAGATGTGTGGGAGTTAATTAGGAGAAGGGGGATAGGGGAGAACATTTCATGCAGAAAGACTATCAAGTACAGAGGCTCTGCGTTGGCTGCAAGCAGGGGGCATTTCAGAAATAAGAGGGAGGCTGAGCACAGAGAGCTAAAGAAAAAGTAATATGAAGAGTATGGTAGGCCAGGGACCAAGCCATGCAAAACCTTATAGGCTTACGGACTTTGGTTTTATTTTTAAAGCCGTGAAAAATCATTTGAAGATTTCAAGTAGAAGTGGTGAGAGGTGACAAAGGTGACATGATCAGATTTACATTTTGAAAGATTACTTTAGCTTCAACATGAAAACCAAAGTTGGCCACTCAAAGTAGAAGTATAGGGCCTCTGTTGCCTAGCTCTAGGGAGGCACCCCTCACTTTATATTGAGTTATATTCAATTATATAGTGAATGGCATACAAAGAGTACATTAACAGTGCACATTAATATAATATGTATGGTGGCCCCTGGAGTTGTGCAATGTTGTGATGGTAGAGGGAGGCCAGTTAGAAGGCTATAGCAGGAATCTTGGTCAGAGATAAAGGTAGTTTGGGTAGAATGGTAGGGTTCAAATGGACAGATCTGAGAGTCAAGGTAGGGACATAGGCTTACTATCTCAATAGAATTACCTCAGTGTAAACAAAGTCATTTCAGTAAGTTAACTCAAATGCTTTTGATTAATTTTGTAAAGATAAAGCTCCCATATTCTATGCTGATTAACCCTGGAAACTGATTAAAAACTTATCTGTCTTCATCTTAATCATTTAAGGAAAGTTTATTTGTTATTGAGGAATAAAATCTCTTGCAAACTAGAAGGCTACCTCTAGACCTACACTGTCCTGTATGGTAGCCACTAGCTACAGATAGCTATTGAGCAATTGAAATGTGGCTAGTCTGAATTGGGATATGCTGTTAAATGTAAAATATATTCCAGAATTCAAAGATTTATTATGAAACTACCTGATTAATGAATCTTAGTATCAATTACATTAACTAAAATATATTAAAATTAATCTTGCCTTTTAATTTTTTTAAAACTTTAACGTGACTGATAAAAAATTTTAAATTACATATGTATTCATATTATATTACTATCAAACAACACTGATCTAGTCCGCATAGAAGGAAAGGGTAGACTAGATGCCTGGAATCATCAGATAGGTGATTTAGTATCTTTAGATTTCATATGATTCTGATTGCAAATTAGTTTCCTGTCCCAAAATTTTATTTATCATAATACTTACCACAATATGACTGTAAATGCTAGTCTTGGCAAGGGAAAGTATCGTTCTATCATCACAAACTAATAAGTTTTGGTCTAGGTTTGATTCTGGGGTCCATTTTTATAACTTCATCATCAAATTTCAAATCCTGGGACAATACCGATCCTTCTGAATTTTTTTTGCTTTCTTCTAGAATAATATTGTTGAATGAAGAAAATAAAGAGTGAGGCTTGACCTAAAAAAATTATTAAAAATATTGAAACTTTGGTTGCTGTATTTATCATTTGAACAAGAAACAGGCTATGTAGAAAAAATCAATTAAGTTTTTTTCAGTTACATAGGAATATCTATGATGATCATATCACATTAGGAAATCTATGAGAATAGATTAAAATTGTAGGCTAAGAATGAGTATATTCATCCTTTCCCACTGAATATTCCTTAACACTGGCAAAAGATAATTTAAAAAGATTTTATAACAGTGAAGAGGATGCCAACAAAAGACTAAACATTGTGACACATAAATCAGAAGACACTGAATTGACAGAAAAATAGGAGCAGAAATGTAACCTGTTGCTAAAACATAGACAGGAGATAATCACTTTGAAGAGCAGATCTAAAGAATCCTGGTATTCAGAGTGAACAAATAAAACAGCAGAAAGATGTTGTAAATAAGTAATCAGGTAATTAGGTAATTATGGTAAGAACGGTGGAGGGATAAGCAAGAACAAATAGAAATGGCTCTAAAAAAACCCCAAAATGGTACATAAGAGAATTTTTTAAGATCTGTGATAATAAAGCATCTATCATAAAGCATCTACTATAGAAAAAATAGGGTTAAAACTTCAAAGTCAAATTAAAAACTATTAATGAAATGAAATATATTCAATAAATTCTGTGAAAAATCAAACAGATATGGCAGATCAAATTGCAATGTGGAAGCAACTATTGAGGAAATCTTCCAGAACATAGACGTTTTTAAATGGAGATGTAAAAAATGAAATAAAAATTATAAGACATGGAGGATCAATTCATAATGTCCAATGTTTTTAACTAATGAATATTTTAAGGGGCATGAAGAGACTAAAAAAGAAGAAATAAGGAAGAGAAGAAAACTTCCCAGAAGTGAAGAAAAAACTGAATCTTGAGATCAAAAGCTCATGAAGTAGCAAGAAGAAGAATGATGTAGCTAATGTCTTTGTTGACATCACTGAACAGTCACAATAGTCAGGAACTGCCCACCTCTTGACTTCTTATTATTTAAGTTATTCTATTTACTATTTGTCTGGGTGTCTATGTCTTTTGCTGTAAGCATACTTGGCTGATACAGTCTCATTCATAATAGCCATAAAATATAAGTGCTCAGAATTATACTTAACAAATGTTTAAGACTTATGTAAATAAAACTATAAGACACGACTTGAGTAAATGGAATAACTTATCATGTTCCTGGATAAGAGGCCCAATACCACACAGTATTTAGTTTGCTCTAAATTAAGTTTTAAATTCAGTACAATCTCAATCAAATCTTAATAGGATTTTAAAATAGAACTTAATAAACTGATTCTAAATTTTATTTGGAAAAGAAAATGTTCAAGAATAGCCAAGAAAATTTTTTTTTAATGCATGGGGAGCAGGGGAAGGGAATTTGCCATATAACATATCAAAACATGTCAACAAGGTTGTAATACCCAAAATAATGTGGTAAGGGTCCAAGATTAGACAGAGTTGAAAGGAACAGAATAAAAGGATCTATAAATACACCCTTTGTATATGAAAACAATTTTAATGATAAAGATGATATTTTAAAATAGAGAAAAAAATGTTTGTCAAGTAGTTATCCATTTTTAAGAAAAAAATTTGATCACACTACCTCACATAATATAAAACAATTTCTAGGTAGAACTAAAAAGCTAAAGGTTTTGTAACAACCTATATAATATTTGCAAGAAAATAAAGAAGACTGTTATGTAAATGCCTTCTGAAATGAGACAGAAAATGGAATCCATATCAGAAAAGATGGAGAGAGCAGACCTCTTAAAAATTTACTTGTAAATAACAAATTAAAATGACCAAGAAGTTTTTTTTTTACTAGAAATAAAAATAAAAGGCAAGTGACCGAAAATATTTGCAACATATATGCAAAATAAAGGATTAATATTCAGAATGTATATAAGGATTTTTCCAATCAGTATGGAAAAGATAGAGTTCAATAGAAAATGGTCAAAGGATATAACAGGTGATTCATAAAACTACAAATAATTCATAGCATATGAAAGAATAAAACCTCTCTGTTTTTGACTATCTGAGTGAGGCAAAAAAAAATTAATATTATCTTGCATTGGTAAAAATGCAAAAAAACAAATACTGTCACACACTGTTGGAAATTTGTGAAATAGTCAAACCTTTGTGGAGAGTACTGGTAAAATCTTATCCAAATTTAAAATGCACATACCCTTTGACTATCCAATTCTTTTACAAATCTATGCTGCAGAGACACTTCCATATATGTATAAAGATGCACCTACAGTGATGTTCACTGAAATATTGTTTTAAATACTATTAAAACTGGAAATAACCCATATGTTTCATCAACAGGAAGAGTCAAATATATCAGAGTATTACTGAATAGTATGCAGCTACCGAAAGAATGAAGTATAAACCTTTATGTACTGAAATGAAAGTATGTCTGATACATATTGTTAAAGGCAAAAATCATCACAGAATACTTAGAACTTGATTCTACAATGTAAAATGGTACATGTTGTTATATATGTAAATGCATAGAAAAAAGATTGAAAGCAAACGCACAAAGCTGTTAACAGTGGATGCCTCCATGACAGGGAGTGGCAGTGGGATTGAAGTGAAAGCAGATTCTCATGTTTATTTTATAGTCTTCAATATAGTTTGAATCTTTTCCAGTGAGACTACAGCCATATACTACTCCTGTAATATATTTGCATAATTAAAATGTTTAGGTGTCATAATGGTTTTGTTTTTAAAATTAAGTATATATACATATATATATATATATATATAAAACTTGACATAACATTATACTTCAAATGACTGTTCTGTTCTCATTTAAGGAATTCTAGCTTTAAAAATACATCCATACCACTGTAATATATTCAAATTCAACGATGTATTCTGGCAAAACAAGGTCATGATCAAAGACAAACCACTTGCACTGCCGAAAGCTGCAATCACAGTTTCTTTGTCCCACTATAGAATCTAGAGTAAAATCAAAAACAAAAACAAGCATAACAAACTCTTCAAAATTAAACATCATACACTTTTTTTTGCTCTTACATAGGTTAATAAACAACAAATTCAGTAAGTTCCAAATATTGTTATTGTGAGATTTTTTTTCTTCTATCTTCCCACCACCCACCCCATACAGTTTCTTACTTTCTAGTAGAAAGTAAGAATATCTTTTCACTACATAGACTAGTAGGGGTTAATTTTATTCCTATTATTTTCCTTTTCATACTTTTTCACTTTTCTATTCAGTGTGTGGCCATGTAGTTTTGACAAATGTAATACTTCAAAACCTTTGTTGTTAAAAGTTGGGTGGTTTTTATCTTTTGAAATATATATTATATATCATAATAGCACATAAGGTATTTATATGTATGTGAAATATAAAATAAAATTTTACAAATAGAATATCTATGCACAGATATATAAATGACATTGAAGTAGGGGATAGAAAAATAGAAGTTCATTAGTAGCTAGGAACATTTTTTCATTAGTAGCTAGGAACATTTTGGAAAAGTATACAAACTATTTTAGGCAGAGGTTAAACTGTAGGCATCTGTAGTAGATACAGACATCGTGTATTCAGAAAGATGAGAGCGCATTTCTTTTTATGGCAGACATACTTAGTAAATATTTTCGAGGAATGAACACTGAATTAACCATTGGATAGTTGGCTTGACTGATGGAATCCTGTTCACGAGCCTGAACACTCTGGCCAAGGAAAACTTTTGTAATGAGGAGGATGCCTAAGTTGAAAAAACAAATAATTTTAAAAATAATTAATTTCAGTAATTTTCCAGTATCAACTTTCTTATTGGCTGGCCACAGACCTGACTGTATATTCTGAAAAGGCAGAGATCCTAGCTATCTTGCTGCCATTGGATAGCACATAATACGTTGCTTGATCCAAAACAGGAGCTCAATAAATATTTGTTGAATAAATGAAATGGTTATAAAAAAGGATTCCTATGATTATATTAGGCAAAACTTTACAGAAAAGAACAGAATAATTTAGCAACATTTTTTATTAAGCAATTTAAAATAAGAAATTTGTTGTTATTGTTAACCATTGTAAAAATTCAATTCTGTATCATCAGCACCTAGCATGTGGCTTAGAGCACAGGATGCATTCAATACACATTTACTGAACAGATGAACATTTCTTTTCCCTTTGGATCTTAAGAAACCTTGATATTCATCAAATCCTAAAGATCACTAGAAGTCACTGAATCCTATAGAGTAACTTGTAATTACTATGCCTAAAACATTCAGATCACTTAAAAAAAAAGTCATATAAGTTATAAAATGAAAATTGGGAGAACCTAATTGTTTTGGAAAGCATATTCCAGAAGGATCTAGAAAAAAACCATGAGGTATTACTTAGGTTGGTGGGAATGGAGAATGAGAAAAAAAGTAAATTTTTGTTTCAAATAAAGAGTTCTTTCTAAATCCAATAATCTGTTTAATTTTCTTACTAACTGAATGAAAGATTATAAAAACAATTAAACCATCTAAGCAGAGAATATAACTCATATAAAAATATAATTCATATAAATAAAGTCAATAAAATTTCTGATTAGTCAAACTTCAGTAGTAGTTGGATAGATGAGACCAAAAATTAGGTGTCCCTTACTCCCTGACCTGATCAGTTCTTATTATTATACATTCTTTGTTACTATGCATTAATACTTCATCTTTGTAGCTCTTATGATAATTGTAATTTCATATTTATTTACATAATTATTAATGTTCATAAGCACTATAGCACTATGTTTAGTTTGCATTGACCGTATCCCTATTACCTACCAACTGCCTAACACACAGTAAACATTCAAAAAATTCTCATGGTACTCAAGAATGAACAGTGAAAGAGGGTGAGGCAAGAAAGGACATGATGAACTGGTCCTTTTCCTCAATCTGTAGATAGCAGGGAACCTCTCTTAAGAGTGTCCTAGAAAAACTAGACCATGTACCTTTATATACATATTCAAAATGCAAGTAAACTACTCATGACTGAGTAAATTAAATACCAAAAGTTTATCTTCCAAAAGGCAACTTATAAAGCAATTGATACACTTCACAAATTGCCTTTAGCCAGTTTTGGATTTTTAACCATGGTTTCTTATCATCATTTTGATGATTAAGGACAAATAAAGCCTGCCTTCCAGAGTGCTCTATATGATGATTAATGCATAAATGGGCCAAATTCTTTTCTCTGTTCTATGAATTTGGGGTGTGTAGTATGTGTGTATAATATACATACATGTATATGTATGTGTGTATGTGTATATAAAGTTTATTTAGGACACAATGAACAAAAGCAGACTGTAAAAAGTGTTTATATCATACAAATTAGATTAAACATGAATAACAAATCAGTCCCATCCTATTAATGCTGACACACAATAATCACTCAGCAAATATTTGTTGACAACCTGACTACCTGACTAAATTAATGGATCAGAAAGTCATGTACCACTATACTGGTAAATATTAAGTAAAATGGGTTATCGATCTCCTAGGTTGATAAAACCAAGTATAAAAACGTTATTAAAATACTCAATGAATTTTAAGGCTTAGAACTTAAAAGTTCAGAAATACTGTATATTTACATTACCATGTCTAAAGAGCTCATGTTCAAAAGAAATTTTCTTCTCATCCTTGTACTTTTGCTGTAGAAATTCAATTCTGGGACACTCACACACACTAAGGCTGTTAGCAAGAACCACAGCTTCTTTTCTGAGAGGCAGCTGTAATGAAAGAACAAAGTCTGAGTATTTTTATAAAATTGACAATAGTTCAATGTCAATATAGATTGTTTATTGTTTTATATTTATGTGTCTGTACAAAGAAAATGCAGGCCAGACTAATTTAAAAGAAGTAAATAACCTTCAGGTACAACTTCTTGTGTAAAATCATTCATATGTTTTAAATTTACATGCAAATAAGTTTATGAAAAGTGACAGAATAATATTTGTTTTTGTAAAAGCAGAGTCAAGACTGACAACACTGTGTGGTACAGGAGCTATAGTTTTACATATAGTCAATGATATTCCACTAGTAATTGTGCAAATTCCAGAAAGAAAATCCTGTGAGAATGAAATATTATATCAGTGAAGGTTCATATCTACATCTATAACTAATATTTATACCTATACCTGTACCTATAACTAATACCTATGCCTATGCCTATGCCTATCTCTATTCCTATCCTTATCCTTATTCCTGTATCCTAATATTATATCTGGTCTAATAATCCACATTGTTCTCCAGGTGCTTCTTGTGTTAATGCATGGAAACCTTAGTTTGCATTGTGACTAGATTTATTTCTTGAAAGTGTTTTATTAGAGATATTCATATTGCATGCTGTGAAAACAGTTCTAAAAAGCAAACAAAAATCTCTATTTTAGCAGTAAAATAAAAAACCTAGAGTTAAGAGAGATTCTATGATCTATCCAAGGACAAAAGCAGACTTTGGCAAAGTCATGATTTGAACTCAGTTCTACTCCTCCCTGTCACTATCTCAGAGTTTTGAAATTATTACTAGTTTAATGTTAGTAGCCAAATTTTCTAGAAATATATATTTTCTATAAATGCTGAATTGCCTATATTTTTTATTATTTAATCTGTTATACAAAGAGGTTTTTAAAAAATAAATACTGAAATATGACTCATAGGACCACAAATTCCACATCCCAGTAAATATAGCTTTTTATTTCCAATGGATATCACCAAATAGCCTTTAGATACAAGCTATTTGCATGGCATTGTAAGGCTATAGCATGGTCTTGGCTCTCAAATAAAAAAAGGGAAAATGGAAACTATACCCAATAATTAAAAATACAAGGCATCACACGACGTGTCAAACAAGATATCCTTTTCAACTAAAGTGATTAAGAAGGAGTTTGTAGGGGTAATGGGATCATGGCTAGGCTTTGAAGATTAGACATAATTTCAAAAATCAGAAACTTTAAATTTAGCATAATGTTTTGGAGGTTCATCCATTTGTGGCATGTATCAGAGTTTTTATGGATGAATAATACTGCATTACATGTACATACATTTTGTTTATTCATCTGTTGATGGACATTTGAGTTATTTCTACTTTTGAGCCATTGTGAATAATGATGCTATTAACATTGCTATACAAGAACTTTTTAAGCATGTCTTGCTAAATCCCAACTCTGCGAAAGATACTACTAGTTTCTTCATTTTACAGATTGGAAGAAACAGGCATAGAGTGGTGAAGTTCCATAGCTGGTGGGTAGGAAAGCCAGGATTCAAATGTAGCAATGTTTTCCTTTCATGTGTGCCATAATTTGAAAAGGGTTAGGAAACACTACTCTGTACCAGTTCTACAGCTGCCTCATTAAGAGGGTAGAAGACTGAGAAAAGTTGACTGCATATTTTGGAGCTCAGGAGTGACCAGGGATAAAGCAATATCATCATCAAGGTGGGGAAAATAAGTAGAGAATAAAGAAATGGTGAGAATAAAAGGAAGGAGAAAAATAGAATGATAGCTAGACAGCACAGCAGTGTTAATTGATATTTTTTTCAAGATGGAGAGGAGCTTGTAGAGTTTAAAACTGATTAAAGAAATAGGTTTCAAGATCATCAACAAAAGGATCACAACATAAAAAAATAAGATGCCTAGAAAGATTAGTTATGCAGATAAAGTAATTAATGGACTTATTTTTGTACAACCCGAAGAACAAAGATTCTGTACTTTCTATGATAGCACAAAGCTTTCTGTGAAACAGACATTTTCTATAAATATGGATAAAAGGATTAGGAATTAAACCATGCTTAACCAGTGGCAAAGCTTTATTCATTAAGAAGAGAGCATTATTCTCAACGACATTTTATGCTACCTTGCTTGTTTCAGTGTCTTTGAATCCTGTTTCAAGTATTTGTAGCAGATGCTTTTTCTTCACTTTAACTTCAGGATCAAAAACATAAAAAAGGCATTCCAGCATCTTTTGATACCTCCTTAAGAAAAGAGACAAAAACATTTAAGAACGGATTTCAAAAAAGCTTAGCCATAGATAAGATGACTATATGTTCTACTGAGGATATTTCCCACTCACATTGGATATTCCCATGTCATTATTAATTCGCCACTCCCCCTCAGTCTCAAAAAGAGCCCAAATGTGGGTTAACTATGAGTTCATCCTAGTCAAGGGAGATGCATGAAAAGGAAATATTGACTAAGAAGTTATACTTTTGATATTGTAGACTTTTAAAACAAAAAGACTTTTACAAAATAAAATCAGATGTAAAAATGTTCCTTATGGAACTGAACTTCTTACTCTGAATTGTGCATATCTTCATTGTCCAAAAGCTTTTGAAATTTATTTTCAAATTTTAGTCTCAAAATACGGTTGTTAACTTTGATGACACGTTTTACTTTCACTCCTGTAATACCATATGCTCTGAAGTCCCATGTACAAAAACGTGACAGAATTAATTCATAGCAGGAATTAAACCTATATGGGGATACAGAATATACACAAAGAAAATAACAGATTTTTCTTAAGATATTGAAGACACAAAGTTACATATGATAGGAAAAAACCCATATTTTATGTTTTTTGCTAAAGATACATTGCCATATAGTAGCTCTATTTTGGTTCAAACTGGGCATACTTATTCAATCAATAAGACATGTTAAACTTTGAAACATAAAAATAATAGTCTTTTATTAATTATTATATATATTTGTTTTGACTAAAAGATGTTGATTGAGCAATCCTACATTCCTGAAACACTTTCTCGTTTCTTGCTTTCGTCTTATTGGCTGCTCCTTCATGATTTTCTTTGATGCTTCTTTTTCCTCTGACAGTGACTCCTAAATATTGGATTGTCCCAGGATTATGCCTTTGGCCTTCCTCTTACTTCCATGAATATCACCCCTATGTAATTTCATCTAGTCCTTTGGCAATGTTAAAAATATTATATATATATGTATATATGTATATATATGTATATATGTGTATATATTTACTATTATTTATATTATATTACATATATATATTATTTCTAGTTTTTATCTCCACCCAACTTAGCTGGATATACCCAGATTGGATATATCCAACTACCTACTCAGTATGTTTACTTGCAGATGTAACAGGCTTCTCAAACTTAATGCATATAATGCCTGCTTCTAACCCTGTTCCTCCTGAGTATTTTCCATCTCAGTATATGGCACCACTATTTAACTGGTAGCTTAGGTTAAAACCTCAAGAGTAAATCTTTCCTCCAATTCTCGGTAAGTCTGTTTGGCCCTACATCTAAAATATATCTTGTAATAATATTATGATAAGTTTACATGGTGACGGATGATAACTAGAATTATTGGGGTGATCACATTGTAAGGTATAAAAATGTTGAATCAGTATATTATACACCTAAAACTAATATAACCAACATAAGATTATATACCAACTACATTTTTTTAATTTAAAAAATAAATAAAATTAAATACATACTGACTATGAGGCTTGTTTTATTATCATCACTGTTATTACCCAACTCCAAATCACCATCATCTCTCAGTTGGACTACTGCAATAACTCTGTAATTAGGGTTACAGGAGTGAAAGTGAACAGGGTCCCTGCTCTCATAAAGCCTATATTCTAAGGGAGTTGGACAAAAACAAGACATAAATAAAACCATTTCTAAACTGATAAGTGCTTTGAAGAAAGACAGTCTTGGGGCAATAAATGGAGTTGGGGCTACTTAAGAAAGGTCTTGGATAAGACCTTTCAGATAAGATATTTGAGCTAAGAATTGGAGGAGGTGGGGCCAGGATGTGAAAATCTCAAGAAAATGCACTGAAGTGCTCATTTGCTTTCTGCTGCCCTCACCTGGCCATGTTCACAATAATTCTGGCCCTGTCTTAAAAAGTAGCACAGAATTTAGATTAATATGAGATTTAAAGATGGATCAATTTGGAAAGGAAGTTAAATGATTCTATCCAGTATATATTTGTCTTTGATGAGATGTCTGGCCTCACTGGCACAACCAACTGGGGTCTGAGCATGGGTGAGGACTAAGATCGCAGAGATTCCTGATGGGTTGTCTCTCCCTAAGTCTAACATCTGAGCTCCTAATTTAAAGTGTTGCCTTTATCACTAGCAAAGACCGAACCAGTGAAGCTAGGAGCTGCCCATTTACCCCTCGCATAGCATTAAGAAGTGAGCTGCCCAAACCAAACTAATCCCCGAAGAGCTCACAGTCTGGTAGAGACAGATGTAGTGCTGCAATCCAGCATGACGCTACTAACTAGTTCAGAGGTCTGGCCGATTTCCTGTGGAGTGCGCAAATTGCAGTCTCATCTATAGAGGAGAGATTGTTTTCTGGGCCTAAATCAGTCCAAGTCAGCTCTAAACAACCTGTCCTGGAATCCCTGAAGCTCTTAGTATTACTTGCACTCTAATTATTGTTGTTATTTTTCCATTCTGATAGAAACTAGTGCCATAGGCATTTTATGTAGATAAGGTTTTTGTTATGTAGTAACGAAAGGGTAATCAAGAATTCTTTGAATGTAATCAAGATTAGATAGAATGTAATCAAGATGAGAAAGGACAAGACCTAGCTTCTAATCTGGTCCCCCAAGAATGCAAGAACCAGGAATGATACAGGAAACTCCGCAAAGTGTGATCCTTTCATAGAGCTTTTGTTTGCTTGGGAATTCATCCCCTGAGTCCTTCCTTATGTGGAATTCCTAGAGCCCTGGAGATAAGGAACCCTAGTGCCAAGAGGACCCAGGAGTCACAGAAGTAAAGCAGTTCATTCAATCACGTGGTCATACTGGGAATGAGGAAACATCATCCATGGAATGACAGAATGCTGCTGGAGGAGGGAGAACACGACCTATACTAATAGAGAAGTACTATGACTTTCAGTATTATCAGTACTTCATAGAGTAACAATTTCTCACAGTATTGCTGAAAATATGCCAAATTCACTTGAGAGCATGCCATTACTGGCTTGAGGTACACACATTTTAGTCTGAACCTGAAATAATGACTTTCTAGGACTTTATATCAAATAATATCTAAATCTGATACCTCTCCTTCAAGGAATCCCATAGATCTAAGAGCAAAATTCAAACTACTAACCTAGTTTGCAAGGCCCTTAATGATCAGGCCCTTGTCATGTTGAATTACCAGTAGTTCTCCAAATGTATTATATATACTATTTCCACTCCCTTTCATATGCTGTTTCCTCTGGAAAGTCCTTCCCCTAATTCTTTGTATAGTTAACTTCTATCTGTCCTTCAAAATTCAGATCAAAGCATCTCCCTCAAGTGTCTCCACTTCCAGAAAACTTTCTTCATCCCTGTTTTGCTTTGATCTTCATATGGCTGCCCCCTGCTACATTCTCCACACCTCCACTGTCCACACCTACAGTTATCCCAGAACTTATTACTGTTTGTTACCATAGTCTTCCACACCAGACTGCAGGCTTGATGAAAGCAGGAACTATGTCTTGTCTGACTTTCATCCCTAGCACCTAGCATAGAATCTGGCCCACAGTTGAAACTCAGCAGTTAGATGCTGAGCAAGTGAACAAAACAGAAAAGGTCCAAAGATTAATATGATGCAGTGTCTGTCTTCACTGAGTTTATCACCCAATGGAGTGGAAACATAAAGGGAAAAGTATAAGCAACATTATAATAGAATATAAGGTAGGAGAGAAACAACTCAGTGCTATGAAGACTCAAAAGAATAATAATGACTATATCTGATGAAGATAAGAAAATTTTTCACAAAAAATGGGTCCTGATGTCAGTAAGTTTTGACAGGCAATGAGAGAGTGAGGACAAGGGATGCAAAGCACTCTGGGTGAAGGGAGTGGAATAATCAAAGCCACTTATGTGGTGGTATATTGGGTATACTCCAGGAGCACTGAGGCACACATACCATGGCTGACTCTGAAGGGGTTTGAAGGGAGTTCGGATAGTTTGGAGACCATATAGTGAAGTATACTGAACATCAGGGTGTGCGTTTGAACATAATTTTGAAGGTAACAAGTTGCTATAAGAGGCTTTAGTTTTGTTTTTAACAGAGTCCTCTCTGTGTAGGAAGCATTCTGACAGGGACCATATGGGAAACCTGTTAGGTATTTTTATGGATTGATTAGCAAATATCTAGTGCCTACTACATGCAGACAGCGGGCTAGATGTTGTAGCAATAGTCTAATAGGAAGGTTGTGAGGGCCTGTGTGCAGGTGATTTGGGTCACAATGGAGGAGGGAATGAATGCAAGAGACATTGTGGAAGAGAACCTGTGGGGTTTGGCCTGCTTAGATGTGGAGACAAGGGAGAGAGTGAAATCAAGAATGGCTTCAATGTTTCTTGAGTCTCCATGACTGAGAAGAGGTAGCACCATAAACAGGTATGGTGGAGTCAGAAGGAAGGAGTGATTTATGGGCAGGAATAAGAAAACAAAAATATAATTAAAAATGAAGTATATTTTCACATTACCTTGTCTATTCCTAGCAGTAATCTTTTGCGATAGATCTTTATTTTTCTCATTTTTTACAGATGAAGTTCAGATGGGTTAAGTAATTGCTTTATTACTATGCAGATACAATTTGAACCTAGGTTTTCAGACTAATCCTACTGTATATTTTATTACTTCATAGCCTAGTTCCCTTTGGAATGTGTTTAGTTTTCCTTGCCAGTTGGCCATCCTGCTAGAAATGTCTAACAGGGAGAAATTCAGGACTGGAGTAAAGGAGAGAGATTATAACTATTTTTGAAAGTGCAGGAAATAGAAGAGACTGGCAAGGATGAGTATAAAAAGAAAATAGAAAATGTCTAAGTACAAAAAACAAGAGAGGTGAAGTTACAAGGAAAGAATGGTCAACAGGCATCAAGTACTGTAGAGATTAGGAGAGTGAGGTCCCTCATTTCTTAGAGTCATTCATTAGTGGAACCTGAATGTGTGAACATTCACAGTGACAATATACATTATTGACTAAGATATTTAGTTATGCAGGGAGATGCCTTAACATTAATTAATATATAGATGATGTATTCATTTAGCAAATGTAGAATGCACATATTTTTAAATGTCTGGAGCTTAATAACAACCTATTAAAATGCATTTCAATATCTTAAATAACGGTTTAATCAATGTTGTTTAATGACTTGCCACTGAAACCAATATTAGTATAAAATGAAAAGTTTATGCCACTATAGCTCCCTGAAACAGCATGGCATGAAATCTTTAAATATAGTTAGATTAATTACTGAAAGTCATTATATACACAAAACTGAAACTGTTAAGTTAGAATCTACAAAATGATACAGAAACTAAATTAGTAGTTGTGAATCCAGCCAGCCCAATGCTAAATGTTATGACTTATAAGGCAAATGAGACATTGTATCTGTCCCCAAGGAACTTATAGAGTCACTTATATATTGCCTTGTGGTTCTTTAGAGTTATTTCTTTAAATTTTAAATGTCTTGTATCTATAATTTGGTTGAAAGCTTTTCAAGCACAAAGATAGCAATCTTTGAAGCTCTGGAGTCGCCATCTGATAAATGTCATCTGATGACTATGGATAACTCAAATAGGTAATACATTGGTAAAAAAATAACTATAATGATAATGCTATAGTGGCAACAATCTATTCAACAAGCAAGGATCTATGAAACGGGACTTTTCAAAAATGACAAATATAGCCCTTTTCCTCATAAAAGAAATAAATTTAAGAAATATTGAATTATATACAACTAGGAATCTGCAATTCTCTTTTGATAAAGAAATAAAAGGCTATTTTGATAGAAAACCTTTATACAGGTATACCCTGCTTTTCAAAAGTTTATTTTACGCTGCTTCATTTTTGTAAAAGACCTACATTAGTGCCTGTTTTTGCTAACCAAAATAAATTTGAAGATTTTCACTTTACGAAAAATGATGAAAAACAAATAGCATTCGGCATTTGTTTTGCAGTGAGCTGTATAGAGGCTGCATGTACTGGTAAGTGAAACTACACTGTACTTATGTTATTTCTACTTTATACAGAGTCTGTGTTTATCACATAATTCCTGCTTTTACCATATATGTTAGTGTTATTTTAGGTTTTATGTGTTAGTTGGTATGTTGTGGTAGGTTACTTTTTAGGTCTGGGAACACTCAAAAAATCTTCCCATATAAGTCAATGGTAATTGCTTCTTCACTTTCCACCATTTCTGTTTAAGAAAGAGTTCACAGGAACTCTGCACTTTAGAATAGCATAGAAACCTGTTTGTGAATGCTAGCTCTACTCCAGTACTTTTTATTTAAACACTAAATCATTGGCTTTAAAAATATTAAGAAAAGAGAAGTCAGTGCTTAAATAAAACTACTAGAAATGTAGTGGACAGAGCAATTTAAAGCACTTTAGTCATTATTTCTTAACATACATAAAAGATCAGAGCTAAGGTGGCTAAGCTTGCAGAATGCTAAAAGTAAAAAACAGTCCTTGAAATTCTGCCAACATATATTTGATTTTTTCCTTAAAATGGATCAAGGTTATTCTTATTAAAACCAAATAAACAATTATTAAAGTTTATCAAATTCCATCAAAGCTATCTAATTTACTATCAGGCTGTCATAGTTACCTAAATGGCTCCTTAGTCATTGCTTTTACATATTTTTTCCCGCTAATACACTTGTTTTGTAAAGAGCTTACTTTACGATAAGTTAAAAAGAAAAAATATAACAAAAATAATTCTGTTAAGATTGAGTAAATATAAGTGAAAGACTGAAAAATTGTTCATGCATCTTGCAAAGTGACACCATTCAATTTTTGCACTTGAAAAATCAAGGCCTCTACTTGTTTGCATGGGAACTAGGATGAATACCTTTTATATCTTTGTATATAAAATCAAGTATTGTGGTTAAGCAAACAGTAGTACCTGCTGGGCAAATGGATGTGTTTATACAAAAGAAAGTATTTTAAAAGGTCTCTTTCTTCCTTGGCTACAGCTCCTTACCCTTGTCCACCAAAGTACTCTCAAGGCCCTTGAGAAGCTTTTACTCACGGAGGTGAGGAAGAGCCACATCTAATAGAAATCAGGGGGCTCAGTTTAAAGTACCCCATAACAATCATACACTTTTCTTTCTAAAAGGTTAATGCAAATTTTGCATTTCACTCCATTAAAAAAATCAGAATTTATTTCAACACTGACTATGAGTAAAATCATCCCTTGGGTGATACACGAAAGTCCATTCTATAGCTTTACGTGTAACCACATACCCAAGTTTGCCATATATGCTTCTAGGGTTTAGGGCAATCTGTGTGTGTTCGTGGACTTCTCAATTTTGAGAGAATGACTGCAGAAATGTGAAATAATTAGTGATATTTTTCTGCAAAGGCTTTCTTTTCTTTTTTTAAAAGGACCATTTTTTTTTTTTTTTTTTTTTTTTTAGTTGTATCCTCTAGGTGAGACAATACAACCATTTCCTTGTGTCTCCCAGAAGGCCTTGATTCTGAAATGTGGATTCCTGCTTCTGTTTCTGGTAGCTCTCTCCATTTTTCCTTAAATGGACTTTTTACCTGGATTCTTGGTTTTTAAATGCAGCCTTATTCTAAATTGTAGAGTCTATGTGCACCTTGACTCTAGCTAGCTCTAGACAACTTGGTTTGACTTTGATCATGGAACCTCCAGGAAATTTACTAGACCGCCTTCTCTAGTGTTGGCAATATGCTGCCGCTAGTCCTCCTTTGACATTCTGTCTCTTTTCTAACTTCTCACCCAATATTCAGGATCCAGGGCTATATCCAGTCCAGAAATAAACAGTATAAATGTACATAAAATTAATACTGAACCATAAACTTCTAAATTATATTCTGCTCTTGGGCTAAGGAAAATCGGGTAAAGAGCAATGAAATACCATTAAGATGTTTTTAAGGTTAGCTCATGGCAATGGTGTAAACAGAAAACGGATAGGTGATAAAGTAGGTAACTGCCAATTTGCAGTGGATGAATATTCTATATGAGAAGTGTTTTGAAAATGGGACTGTTTAAAATTTTTATAAATTGGTATTTTGATTGATGATTGTGAACACTTAAAATTATTTTTAAAACTATAACTAAATATCAAACAGATTTACCAGTCATCAGATCGAGTGCCTTCTTCGAAGTGGATATTTCCCACAGTCTCCAACTCAATTAACAAAAATGGGATCAATAAGCCATGACTTTTCTTTTTTTGCTTTACTTCAGTATGATAAATTGCTTCAATTCTATTTAAGAAAAAAAATAAAGCTATTAAAATGATCTAAAAATCACACTAAAAACCACCTCGAACAATTTTTTAAATATAAGGCTTTTGTCATTGAGTACAGAAAGCTTTGTTAACAGTTAAACCATAAAAAAGTCATTCTACTTTTGGCAATTAAAATCATCTCAAATTTTGTTAACCTCAGAATAAGTGAAGGTTAGAAGATTCTCTAGCTGCACCACTTATGGTTCTCAGATTTTAGATAAGTAACAACATTTTTATGCTTCTGTTTCTCAGTAAAATGGCAATATTAATAGTACCTACACCTGAATAGGTTTTTTTTTGAGGATTATATGCAGAATGCACATAAAGCTCTTAGCAAAGAGTTTGGCACAGTGTAAAAACTCAACAAATGATAGCTGTTATTCTGTTAGTATTATTACAGGACAAACTAACTTACCTTCTTGGTGCCTCAGTAAATAAAAAAATTTGTAGTACTTACTAGTCTCCTTTTTCTATGTTTCTAGTTGATACTTAACCTGAGTTTGTTTCTACATGATTCCAGACAACTGTGTATGTGCTTTGCCAGTCTCATCTATGTATTTTATTTTTTGCATTGGTAGCAGCTAATGTTAAAAAAAAAAAAACTGATTTTTTTAGTTTGTAGACTCTAGAGATGTGACAGGAAGCCACTCAGGGGAAGTTCACTGTTACTAATTTAGTATTGCCTCTGTAAAAAACTATATACCAAGTTTGAACCAGTGATGTCTATCATACTAGAAAACAGATTTCATGTTTCATTCAATATGGTAATTCTTTCCACTCCTGAAGCAGGGAAATGAGCTCAACTGATGGATGGCCCAGAACATTCTATTCTCTCATGTTTGAAGTTTGAACAACTAGAGAATTCATTAAACATACTCATCTAGTTTTTTGTTCCAGAATGTTACCCTTTCATTCAAAGCATTTAGTTTGGTCAGTATCTTCTGTTGAAGGCTCAGTTCTTCTGTGACAGTTTCACCGTTCTTTGATTTGTCAAGCTCGGTTACTTTATTGTTATTGGATCTCTCACTGTGCCCTTTGCCAGATCCCTTGAGTTCAGATAGTTCCCGTTCCAACTGTTGAAATCAATGTACCAGAAAGCAAAACCTTTTAGTCTACTTTATTCAATATACAGTTAATTTAAATTATCAAAGAAGAAATCTAGATAACAAATAGGCCAAACTTTGCAAAAACAGAGCCAGCATAGGATTATAACTTTAGTACAAGTTCAGTCAGCCAATTTTTCCTGACCAAGTGAAAGACAATCTTAATATTTCAATTGTGGCAGTTCTCTCAACTGAAAATGAGAAAAAAAAGAAATAGGTTTTTACATATTACTGATGAGTTTGCCTCTTTTAAAGCCAAAGTAAAATTATAACAAATTCTGGTTTGGGTATAAATAAAATATTTAAACTCTAAATAATGTGACTTTTATCACACCTACTTTTCAATTTTTCAGAAAATTTTCAACTACTTTGGTATTCTGAGAAAAAAATAATCATAAAAAATAACACAAAACATGTATGCAGGGGTGCACATTTTTCCTTTTGCCTCAGTCTCTTCTATGGCTCAATATAGCAATGTCTTCATTTAAAATTTTTACATTTGGGTTTTTTTCATTCATAATAAACTTTTTTTGCATTATTTGTATTTTTAAAAATATTGCATTAAGTATGATTTATCTCGATTACTGAGGTTTTGGGCCCTCCCTTAAGTTTTGGGCCCAGGGTGACTGCATCACTTGCAGGGCTGGAATCCCAGCCTTATAGGATTTAAGGATAAATTATATTATACACGGAGAAGTGTATATAAATAAAAATTTACTAATTTCCTTTATTCTCTCTTTATAATGGCTATATCCCAGATGTTAAAAAACAAATTAAGCATATTTATAAAAATGTCTGTAGCTTATATAATCTATACCTATTATTTTTTACATTTGCAGGTTTTACTTAATACATTCATTTGCACATGAAAATGGCAGATATAAAATGATTTCCATATATTGGTTTTCCTGTGATTTTTATTTAAATAAATAATTTAAATTTTTGTTAATGTTTTACTTTAAGAATATATTTGATTCTAACATGCATTTAAATCTGCTTGTTTTAGAAAGAATATTAAATGTATTTTTAAAACTTTTTAAAAAAACTTCTCTTTCGTTACATATTTAGGTAGTTTCCAATGTTTTTTTGTTACTAATAGTGCAATGATGAATGTCCTTATGTATAAATATTTATCTAAATCTTTAGAATAGAGTGTTAGAAGTAGATTTACTGAATCAAGGCTATGAGCATGTTTAGGCTGTTAATATATGATAGAATTACACTCCCATCAGTGGTGTAATAGCGTCACACCCATCTTCATGGTTCTGAGTACTATCATGTGTTATGATTTAATATTTTTACAGGTGAAAATGCTTGCCTGTTATCTCAATTCACATTCAGAAATTAATAATCAGGTTGAGCTCTTTTTTCAAATGTTTACTAGTCACTTTTTATTTCTTCATTTGTAAAATGATAATATATGTACTTTGCTAAATTTTTCTATTTTTCTATTTATTTTTGTCTTATTTATGAGTACATTTATACTAAGGATATCATGTTTATCCATCAGTTTGTTGAAAATAATTTTTTCAGATTGTAGCTTGTTATTTTTGTTAATGATGCTTTTAGTACAAAAGCATTTTACTTTTTTATAAATCAAATCTATATTCTTCTCCTTTGTGACTTCTAGTATTTCTTTGATTTGGCAGGCTGAGGTCACTTAAATATTAATCTATATATTTTTCAAGTTTTCATTTTTACATTTAACTTTTTTCCCCACTGGTGTGTACTTTTAGTAAAATATAAACTAGAGATCCAATTTCCCTACTCCCAGTTAGTTTGACTATTTTTTGTAATGTCATTTGTTGAATAACTCATTATTTTCTCATATTTTATATATGTATATATATATATATATGTTTTTATATATACAAAGTTCTTTCCTGAGGTAAATAATGCTTAATTTTTTAGGGTCTACATTTTGTAAAAGAAATCCAATTTATTATAAAAAAAAGCACACATAATATAACTATTAAAAAAGCACACATAATATAACTACTAAAGTATAGCTTGAATATAAAGTTCCTACCTTGTTGTATGCCTTAATAATTGTAAAGAGATATTTTAGCACTTTCAACAAGAAAATGAATTTTGAGCACAACCTACTGGTATCTAATAAAAATGCAGCCTAAATAAGTCTAACAGATCTCTGTAACCCTCTGAATCACACTGAATTATTTATACAGCTTAAAAAATTTTAATATATCAACAAGCTTATACCTTTTTGAACGGAAGATTTCTAAGCACAGAATGAAACTTAGTTAAGCTTCTGGAATCAAAACATTTTTGGGACAAGCTTGACTTGAAACTCAGTATAAATAAAAAATATATATATATGTATGTGTACACATATATAAAATTAAAAGATAATGCTATCTTATCTGCCAGTTTTCTTAAGATGTGGCCATTGGAAGTTTACAGTATTAAATCTTACATTTTTTTTCACAAAGCTGAATAATTTTATTCGTTCTTCTGGCAACTTCTGTAATTTACATTTTCGATCATTCAGTTTGTCAAGGTCTTCACTGAGATGCCTTTGAATAGTTTTTATCCGCATATTGTAATACATTATTTTTTTCATTGCTGTGGTCTAAAAGTGAGAAAACCCAAAAGATTAGCTGAAGTAAAAAACATAGGAAATTATTGGTGGTATTATATGAGTGAGATACATTCTATATAACAATTTGAAAGTTTTGTATGCTCAATTACTAATGATGATGGTTGAAATGTTAATGGCTATACAGAGTTCTATATTTAAACTTAATAAGCAAAATATAAAATTTGAAAGATTTTCTTTGTGGATAATATTCTAAATGTGAAGCATATTCACATTTATTTCCAGGACAGAAACATAGATTACTGACAGAATTTAATTTACAAAATAGTATATCATTTAGCTAATGAGGCAATACTACTAAAGCTTTAATACTACCAAATATATAACTACATTTTTCCTATTTGGTTAATTTAGGGAAAAAGTAAAGAAATTAAAAAGAATTAAAAGCAAGTGTAACATTATTTTATTTTGTTTTTTAATGCTTACAGCACCTGGTACTGCTAGTTGGTTTCCCATCCAAGTACTAACCAGGCTCAACCCTACTTAGGTTCTGAGATCTGACAGGTGGCATGGCTGTAGACCAAATGTAACATTATTAAACTCAGTTTTTAAAATCATAGCTAAGAATAAAATTTCTATTTTATTTTATTTTTATTTTACTTTTTAAATTAAATTTATTGGAGCGACATTAGCTAATAAAATTATATAGATTTCAAGTTTATAATTCAGTGATACATCATTTGTATGTTGCATAGTGTGTTCACACCCAAGGTCAAATCTTCTCTCCCATATATTTGACCTCCTTTATGCTTCTCTGCCTCCTCTCCTACCCCACTTCCCTCTGGTAACCACTAAACTGTTATGTGTGTCTATGAGTTTTTGTTTGTTTGTCTTGTTCATTTGATATATTAGTTTTATATTCCACATATGAGTGAAATCATATGGTTTTCAACTTTTCTGTCTGACTTATTTCGCTTAGCATGATAATCTCAAGATCTATCATGTTGTTACAAATGTCGGTATTTCATCTTTTCTTATAGCTAAGTGATATTCCATCGTACATATGTACAACATCTTCTTTATCCAATCATCTACTGAAGGATATTTCAGTTGTTTATGTGTCTTGGCCATTGTGAATAATGCTGTAATGAACACTGGGTGCAGGTATCTCTATGAATAAATATTTTCAAATTTTGGGGGGTAGATTCCCAGAAGAGGGATTGCTGGATCATATGGTAATTATTATTTTTTCAAATATATAAAAGGATGCTTTAAATGAACTTGTTTTAGATTGAGCAAATTACTAAATTGTCAACCTAATCCACTTATCTTGAATTCATTAATACCAATGGATCTGGTTGTTAACAAGTCTATGATGATAAATTGATTAAATCTACCATTAAGAAATATAATAGCTAAATGGTGCTTACAAATTACATTAGTCAAAATGAACAAGTTGAGAAGAAAATACATCAGATGCACTTTAAAATGTGCCCAAGTTTTAACTGTTTATCTGAAATAATAGTTTTTCTGTTTTTTTTTTTTTTTAAACCAGGAAATCTGTACTTCAGATAAGTTGGAAGGCTTGTACACTGTTCTGGACATATATTTCCTATAGATGCAGGTTCTTGTTATGTGATTTATTTAGTAGAGAGTGGACAGTCAAGATCTCAACAGAATTATCGGGCATAAAATATAGACTAGAAACAAATATATTGGATAGTAAACTGAATGAACAAATGGAGGAAAGGGAGTGGTTCACTGAACTGGGTAGAGAAGCAGAAATATAATGTGGAAAGACTATTAGTAAACACGGTGGCTCCCTGTGCAATTCATTATGAAATTATAGATCTTTGGTGGCTTGTCAAAGTAGCCCCTTTACTGTGAGGTTCACCATCAGTGGCAGTTCAGGAATAGTTCTCTTCAAAATTTTGGAGATAGTCAAGATTTTGGCAGTGTGGATGGTTTCACTTATACTTCAAGGGAACTCCAATTTTCTTTAATTAGATTAAAAGTGACCTAATCCTAGCATACTGCCACCAACCATGGATAATTTCTAATTTTGATGTGTATTATTCCAAACAAGGAGAGGTTATACTTATTTCCTCTCTACTTTATTTAGGCTTTATTAATTTTGTTATATATAGTACTAGTTAAGTTATTCTTAACACTGATGATTTTCAGATTTCCTTCTTTTAGTTTTGTATAAATGAAAATGTTTTCCTATTATTTCACCTTCTAATATTGCCATCGAAATTGAGATCCTAGTACTTATTATTTGTATATATTTGTGTGAAATATCCAGTTCATTGGGGCAAAAGGAGAATTGGTGACAAGATACTACTACCTACAATATGTGGACACAACCAGAAATAAGCAGTTAAACTTAAGTCACAGATATCTGATTAGGGTTGCACTTACATCTGCCAGTTCCTTGATTGACTTTGCGGACACATCAAATGTGTCAAGTCTTTGAAGGCAAGGCAAGTGATACAGCACATGTGTGGAGTAATTACACAGCAGACAAACTGGATTGGTCTTGTACTGAGGATCATTCAGAGATAAATCCTTTAAGTGACAAAGCTTGGTTAAGTTAGTGAGGTCCTAAAACAATAGCAGTAATAACATTCAATTAATTAATTGCAACTGTCCATTTCTAAAAGAGGCTTCTGAACACTTAAGATCACGATAATGTAATCTAATGAATTCTAATTATGTGCTTAAATATGTTAAAGTGAGATAGATAAAATGTTTTTCTCTAATGAAAAATATGCTAAATACATGAATAGAATAGGTCTTCAATAATTAAATATAGACTATATAACTAGGCATTTTAAATGCACTTAATAAAAACAGAGAATATTTACTAAACTAGGTATTCCAACTGGAACCTTGGAGCCAGTCACTTGAGCACATTTATTCCTTTAGGCAACATTTCCTCCTCTGCACAGATCCTTTCTCACTCCTGCTCCCACCGTACCTGTAGGTAGGTCTCCTACTCTCTTCACCACCATTCCCTGCCCTTACCACCTAGGAACACTGCTTGCCATTTTCTTCAGCCTCCAGATCTGCTCTTCTCCTCAAAGGCTGTGGGACCCCTGCTTTGTTAGAATCACCAGCAAATTCCTGATTTTTAGTTATTAAAAAAAAAAATTTGTTTTTTCTATAAATGCCTTTTCTGCCTCTTAAGGACAACTGAAACCTAGCTTTCTTCTGAGAGCTTTTTTTTTTTTTTCTCACAACCTTTGGAGGAGGAGGGATTGACAACACACTTCCAGTTTGTTTCTCCCTCACCATTTTTATCCTGAAGTTTAAGTCCTCTTTACACCTTCTTTTATTTGGCATCTGGCTCTCGCTTCTTCCCATTTAAACTCTAACATTTTATGTTTTAGCCATACTGAACAACTCAAAGTTTCAGAATGTGCCAGACCCTATCTTATTTTTAGACCTTCACTTATGCTGCTGCCTTTGAGTGGACAGTAGACTTGACTTCACCCCATTTCACCTCTTAATCTGTCAAGACTCAACCTAGGAATCACCTCTGGGAGCCTTGTTTCATCTCCTAAGCTTGGGATAGATGCTCAGGATTTCTAGTTTCTTGAATTTGCCATGTTCCTTTCTACCACATAGGTCCTTCACACCTTTGCCCAAATTCTCTCTCATTAGGAAACTCTTACTCATGTCTTGTATGTTAACTTAAATATTACCTCCCATAGCGTTCTGAATTTCTCTTTCACAGCTTCTTCTGACCTCTTTTGCTATTACTCAAATATACCCCTTGATTTCTTACTTCCATGCCTTTTGTACATATTGTTCTCCCCATCTTAGAATGCCTACCTGCCACTGCCCAGGAGATCATCCTACAATGCCTATTGAAATTCTATCAATCTGTCAAGATTCACATCACATATTTCCTCTTGATTTTGACCAAGAAAAAAAATTTGTTTAAATTTCTTTTTAAGGTGCTTATAACGTCCTGCCTCATTCCACAGATTTTTGGTGTTGTATTTTTTTTCTGAGTAAAAGAATGCTTAATTTTAATACTGATTAATTCAAAATTATTTCTATAGTAAATTTACTCATCTTTATTCAGTATTGTCTAGAGGAAGAGTTATATGTTCCTTTGATCTGACACTGTCAAAATTATAAATACCATGTTTTCATCCACATTATATGCCATAAACATTAAGAATTTTTATGTTTTTTTTCTCTTTCATTCAAGTGCTTGACGAATGTTTATTGAGATTTATTACATGTCAAGTACTGTTTTAAGCATTGTGCATATAGCAGGGAGAAAAACAGGCAAAGTTCCTGTTCTCATGGAGCTAGTATTTTGGTAAGAAAAGTGGACAAATGCCAAGAGGAAAAGTGAAACAGAGAAAGAATGATGGGAGTACTTCAGGGTGAGAAGGATAGTAGGGGTTGCTGCTGTATTACCTAAATTGGGCAGGAAAGGCATCACTAAGGATATAACGTTTGAATAAAGCCCTGAAAGAAATGAAGAAATGAGCCACAAAGATATTATAGGGGAAGAATATTTCAGCAAAGTCCCTAAGGTGAGTGTGTGCAAGGAATAGTGAGGAGACCATAGTGGCTGGAATGGAGGAAGCAGAGGGGAAAGTGGTAGAAGCTATTGTTAAAAAGACAGGTGGGAGACTGAATTATTTAGAGTCTTGTTGGTCTTTGTAAGAACAGGCTTTTACTCTGAAAGAGATGAGAAACCAAGGGAGGGTTTTGAGCAGAAGAATGATTTGATCTGACATATTTTTAAAGGAGTGAGCTGCTTTATGGAGAACAGACAGATAGTAGTGAACGGTGTAAACAAAAGGAGACCTTTTTTTTCTTTTCTTTTCTGGTAATTGGGTGGGTTAGAGATGATGGTGTCTTAAATAAACCAGGTAGGTAGTGATGCATGCGGTAAAAAATGGTTAGACTTTGTGGACATATTCTGAAGGTAGAGCCAATAGAGTTTGCTGGTGGATTTGATATGGAGTATGAAGGAATAAGAGGAGTCAAAAATGACTCTAAGGATTTTGGCTTAAGTTACTAGGAGAACAAAGATGCCATTTTGAGAGGTGGAGAAGGCTGCAAGAGGAGAAGGTTTAGTGGAGGGGAAATCAGTTTGTGTTGGGATAGGAAAGGTCTACAGTTTTGGGGAGTTGTTGGGGAAAGTAGAGGTACCAATTTAGGAGTAATGACTAGATCAAAGATACTTAAAGTCACAAGACATGATGAGGTTATTTAGAAAATGAAAGCAGATAGAAATGAGAAAAAGATCCTGTGATTTACCTGGAGCAGTTTGTTTTTTCAGATGTTAGGAGGAGATTAAAAACCAGAAAACTGAAGAGGTATAGCCAGGAAAATCGGATGAAAACTAGAAAGTGTTATCTTAAAGCCAAGTAAATAGTTACTTGTTTGGTTTAAGTAGTGTCATATCATTTGTTGGTTTTGACAGTGTCCATTTAGTCAGTGCCGGAGCCAGCCGGCTAAAGTCGAACAGCACCTAAAAGAGGGGGGTGAAGCCTAAGGAAAAAAGAAGACAGGAAAGCGCTTGGGGAGGGCATACAGTCAATGCTGCAGCCTCGAGTTTATTTAGCATAGCCCTTATATTTCTTTTTGAACACAATAGCAAGGCACAGAGAACATTACAATAGGAATGCTGACATTTACATAAGTTCCTATACATCCTTCCCTCAGGGTGCAAACATCCTTGCTTTTTGTAAAACATTCCACTATCTTATAAGGATTACTTTAGGAGGCAATCCTCCCTTACAGGGTCAGTAATGTTTATCTTAAATCCCTGCTTCCTTGAATCATTGTTTAAGCAGTCTCAGTAACTGCTTTATGGCTGTAAGCTACGTGACTTCTTCAGTGTCTCAAAATGGCTCCCGACAAGTCAGCTAACTCTAAAATTTCCAGCAGCACTGGGTAGTCCAAAATAATTAAATTATTTCCTAAAAGGCGGCTATTTAGTCCATTTTCTGCAATAGAATGGTTCAGGGTCCAGGCTGATAAATAAAACTGACTTATTCCACTTAAACATACCTTAAAAGAACATATTCGATTACCAGAAAGGTTTAATCTTTCCAGTTGCTCATTGGGATCAAGACATCGACCTTTAATTTAAAAAACAAGATGAAAGAAAAATTAAATGTCTTGTTTTACCTCCTGTTCCTGTCCTGTCACATTTCTGAGTTGTATCATTTGTTGCATGTAAATAAGACTAACAGTAACAATGTAAAATTAGTAACCACTGATTAATGGGCAGTATTTTCATATCCTATAATCATAGATTTTGAAATGCTTTGTAAAGATGTCATACAAAAAGTCTAAAAGAAAGAAATATAACATTTATATTGATTAAATATTAGCGTAGCTTTATCTCAAATTCCAAATGAAACAGTACATACCAATGCTGCTTATTAGATTTCCAGCAAGGTTGAGATCATTTAAATTCTTCAAAGTTTGCAAACCCTAAAAATTCAGATAATATGTAATTTAGGAGAAATCATTAAAATCTATATTTATAAACCATCTGATCAATCTGGTTAGTACTCCAGGTGTTCTGAGCACTGAGCACCTCAATGAAGCCATCTTTGTTCTCTGGAACCTGGAGAGCATTATTGGAGGAGAGGAGGGAGCAGGGAGGGGAGTGGTGAGGAAAAGAGGAGGAGGAATAGGAAGAGAAACACATCACAGTGTGTGTTTCTAATCTTAGGCAAGCTATATATAAAACTTCTCTACACTTCTTTTTAAAAAATCTCCAAAGAAGAAATAAGACATTACCTTTCAGGTTTGATGTGAGGAGTAAAAAAAAAAAAAAAAAAAAAAAAAATAGAATGTATATAAAGTTCTCTTAGTTCTTCTTAACAATAATTAAACAAATCATGACTATTTTGACCCTTGTGCACAATATGATCTTGGACACTGTGGTTTAAACTCCATAGTAGTAATTAACTTTACATATAAATCAATGAAATTATCTTACCTCAATGTTTTTAATTGAATTGTGGTTCAGCCAAAGAACCTCCAATCTTGATAATTTCTCTAAATTTTCTATTTTGGAAATTTCATTATAATACAAATACAGTTTTTCTAAGTTTCTACATTCTTGAAGACCTTCAATTTTCTGTTAAAAAAAGGAGCAGACTGAACAGTGTTAGCTTATTTGTCATTAATCTTTTTAATAAAGTAGATTTTAAGTACATTTTAAAAATCACATATTACAAAATTAATGTCCAGTAAAGTGAACTAAATTAAAAAAAATAACATGTAATCTCTCCACTTCAATACAACTATTTTCAATTTTCATGTTCTCTTTAAATTTTAATTTTATATAGTTATTTTTATATAGTTTTTATAGTTATTTTTATATAGTTATTTATATAATTTTGTGGGTATTTTTTAAATTAAGACCATCTAAAATGTTTCTATAATTTTCAAATTATAATATTAAATAATTACAAAATATTTCATGAAGTTTTAGCTATTGTAAATAATACTGCAACAACTAACTTCAGGCATACAGCTGTTTTCTGCTTTTGAATTATTTGTTTAGAATAAAATTTTACAATAGGGATTTCTGAGTTAAATGGCATGTATCTTTCTTTGGCTCTTTATACATTTTGCAATATTACTTTTGAATATAAATGTTATTATTTTCACACTACCAATAGTGAATTCATTACTAAGCAATACGAGGTATTAGTTGATCTTATTCGATTACTAAAAAGTAGAATATGTCTGTTTTAATTCTTTATTATTATTATTATTATTTTGGTATAAATCTATTTTGATATTTTGTTTTTGTCTGCTTTACTGGTTAAAGGGTTTTATTGCAATTTATCATGTATGGTCTCTCCCCTTCCTCTCTCATTTATTTGTACTGATCTGTATCTCAAGCATAGTTCAATGACTTATGTTTCCAAAACCAATGAATTCAGTATGAAATATTTCTTATAAAGTTATAGACTTACTTCTAGACAGCATTCGGCAATCCAGAGTTCTTTGAGTTGTACACAAGTCTCTAATCCTGAAATTTCTCTTATATCTTGAGCAACAATTGTGAGACTTGTTAACTTAGGAAATAATGATAATCCGACTATACGTGGATACCCTGAGAAAAACATCTCCAGTTTTGAAGTATCTGATCCTTCTTGTCCAACCATCTCATAAGATAAACCATTGCATAAACACTGTTTTCAAAAAAAAAAATCAAGTTATTGTCATTAAAAAATGGCTAAAAAATAAAGTAATCAAAAAATCATTTTTGCCAGTAGAAATTATAAATGGTCGATCGCACTGTTGCCATTTTTTACTCTTATAAGAAGGTAAGTTGTACCATGAATACGATTTTTCTCTGCTTCCAAAGGTCACATAGTAAGGGAAATCGTTATGTAAGCCCCAAAAAGGTCACATAGTAAGGGAAATCGTTATGTAAGCCCACTGAATATTCTTGCAAATGTGTTTGAAAAGAAATTTGACTTTGACTTACCAGTTCTTTAATTATTTCTTCTTGGTTTAGGTTTTCACATTCAATCATCTTCCATTAAAAATAAGGGTCATAATAATATTATCTATTAGGGAAAATATAAAATTGAAATACACACTAGAGTTATGTCATTCCATGTTGAAAGGGACCTTAAAGCTATGTAGGTGGAGCTAACCCACTTGTGGCTTGAAATCTTCACACAGTACAATATTAAATATCTGTCTGGGCCCCAAGACAGTTCATTCCATCTCTAAAGTTTTCTGTTAGAAAGTTATTTTTGATTCTGAATTTAATTGTCTCTCCATAATTCCTTCCCACTAGTTGTCATTCTACCTTCTGGGTTCAAATAAAACAGGTATAATTTTCTTCCACACTGTGAGCCTTTACCACTTGTCGAAAATAGTCATCTCTCATCTACACCCTTACCTTGTCCCCAGTTCATGTTTTTCAGTTTTCTAAGTGTACTTAGCAAAAAAAAAGAATCCTCAAGGATCAGTGACATACCTGGCATGGCAATAAATGTTTATTAAAATGAATTAGCCAACTTCTTCATTTGAGATGATAGGAGCTGATTAATACCTGAATATCATCAATAAAATTTAGCCTAGTTTTTCAGTTTTTAATATTTGTATTATATTATTACATACATTATTTTAAAAATATAGGAATCCTAGTTTTAATATTATGACATGAAAAGCAAGATGTAGAAATGGTGTATATTGTGATCCCACTTTTTATAGTAATAACTCCCACAGATATGTGTGTACATGTATATATGTATATGTATGTGTATGATTTTGCAAGGAGAAAGTATGGAAAGATACATACTAAGTTGTTATGAGTTACCTTAGATGTAGGTGAAAGCTGATGTGGTTATAACAGGCATGACAGGTTGGATGGGGCTAGATCTAGGCAAAAGTGGAAAAGAAAAAAACCCTACGCTTTTTAAAAAGCATGTATAATATTGCATAGTATGAACATATAACTATTTATTCGTTTTACTGTTGATTGACATTTGGAGCTAATTAGCATTTCTCTGAACAGTTTTGCAATTTGGGACATAGGCGCACATTTCTACTGGCTTTATACCTAGGAGCAGAATGAGAAAGAAACGTGTTTCTTCCAACAAAGATAATTCACCCAAACACAATGTTGGCCAAAGGAAGCCACACAACGAATAAATACAACATAACTGCATGCATATAAAATTTGAAAACAATTAATCTGTGGTCTTAGAAGTCAAGAGAGTAGTTACCTTTTGTGGGTGAGTGACTAGGAGGAGACAAAAGGGAGGCTCTGGAGTGCTGATGAAGATATGTTCCTTAATCAGGGTTCTGGTTAAAGGGATAGATTCACTTTGAGGAAAAAAAATTAGATATTTCCTAAGATTTGTGAACTATATATATATGTATATATTTAAATGAAATTTTACTTAAACATCTATTTAAAAAAGCATTTACATGCTCACTTTTATTCATTTATGCAAAGTAATGTAGGAAATGGGCCATAAAGATACATGGTGGGGAGAATATCCCAGCAAGTGCAAAGGCCCTAAGGTAGGTCTGTGCTAGCTATATTTAAGGAACAGTGAGGAGACCAGAGTGGTTGGAATGAGGGTAAAACAATGGGGATAGTGATAGAAGCCTCAGGTAAAAACAAATTAAAATCATAAGGCGAAAAATGGGGACTGGTGCCCATGTATTTACTTAACTCCTCTTCCCAAATCCTACTAGAATAACTAGGGAAATGTGAAAATAAGAAAGAAATATGTAGTAGTGTTAGGCAAAGAGCATCGATTGCCAGAAATGTTGAGAAAGGTCTTTTGAATGAAAATGAAACAGACAGCATCGGACTGAGAGAAAAGCCCATCAGTATAGACCAGCCCAAAATTCAAGGAACCAGAGAAAGTAGTTTTATAAAAGTAACCTAAAAAACTCCCCTGCAGCTCAGAGCTGCAGTGATTGGGAAGAGGATCACTGTGGATCATTCAAAGGGACCAAATCAAAGGATTTTGGGATCCATATCAGAGTACTACACAGAGTCTGTATTTGTACTCAGGCTTTGTAAACAGGGAACATCGTTCACCATACTGAGTTGAGGAGGGGAAGGAACCCAGCTAGCATCACAAAGAAAAATACAGTTAGAAAATTACCCCAATACACTGGATTCTCTGTTCAGTCACTTGCTCATTCATTGCTAGATGTATTGAGGGACTAATATCTACCAGTTGGAGAATGATGAGATGGGAGGAAAGAGAAGACTTCTCTAATAAGGTTACATTTGGGCAAAGAGCTGGAAGAAATGAGAGAGTGTGAGCTATAAGGAAATCTGGGGAATGCATCCAGGCAGAGGAAAGAACAAATGCAAAATATATATATATTACCTCATATATTTTATATATAAATATATAAATATATAAATATATAAATATATAAATAAATATATATATATATATATATATATATATATATTATATATATATATATATAAAGTAAGAGTCTACTTGGCATGTTTGCAGAATAGCAAGGAAAATGATGTGGCTGGAGCTAAGCGAGGAAAATGGAGACTGGTAGGATGTGAGGTCAGAGAGGTAATGCGGGGCCAGATCATGTGGTATCTTGTGATCTGTAGGCTTTTGCAAAGATTTTGCATTTTATTATGAGTAAGATGGAAAGCTGAATGGAGACTTCGAGTGGAAAAGTAACACAAGCTCTCTTACGTTCTGAAAAGGATTGCTCTAGCTACTGTATTGAAAATATGTAGGGGTCAAGGGCACAAGCAAGGAGACAAGTTAAGAGACAGCTGGAATAATGTAAGTGGGAGAGGGAGGTGGTTGGAGTAGGATGGTAGTAGTCGGGATGGTAAGTAGTTAGAGGATGGATCTATATTGAAGGTAATACTGGTCATTTCTTCCGTGCCTCCCACTGGCAACTGTCTCATACCCCATTCTTGGACAACCCTGAGATATTACAGCATAGGCTGTAGGAGTGGCCAGGCAAGGGAGCAGTTAACAAGGAACAACCTGAAAGAATTTAGACCCTCATCAAGGCCCTTAGATAGATGCAGACCAGTTTTCCCTCCCCAGGCTTTTTTGGATAGCATAACAAGTAAGGAAGGGCTTGTAGCAGAAGAGAAGCTCCTGCATTCTCGTTTAATCTCTGTGAACACCAAAGGAAAGTTTGCCTTCCGACTACCACACAAAGGGCAAAGCCTCCCCTCAGTACCTCCACAGTGAACAAATGGTGATCTAAGTTATGTAGTCAATGTCCAAGATATTTATTTCAGAAGACATTAACCTTCCTTTGTTATTCACTAACTTTCACATATACTTGAGTCTAATTTTGAACTTTCTAATCTGTGCTCTCCCTTAGCACTGTCTATTCCTATAGTATTATCCTGTTTTAATTACTATGGTTTATAATGGGAATTCTCACCTAATATTATGTTTTGGAAAATTTCTGTCTATTCTTTCATATTTATTTTTCCAAATAAGATTTATGATTATTTTGGTATAACAAAGATTATTTTGTATTTGTTTTTTTAAAAATGCACATACAGTTTCGAGATTCCATTGTAAAGATTAATTTAGGAAGAACTTCCATCTTGAAGGTGTCGAGTCTTCCTCAAGAACAAGGTACAGCTCTCCATTTATTTAATAAGACTACTTTTTCTTGATAGAGAAATATCCATATTTGGGATGTCAACCTTATCTCTCACTTCACACTGTTTTCCCTTCATCAGTGCCCTCATTTAGAAAAAAATCTCGTTCTAATTCAATAGTCAATTAACAAAACAATTTAATTAAAAAACTCCAGATTCTATCATTTGAATGATTAAATCTAAATTATGAGAAGCCTGAACCTTCCTGGTACTTATAAGCCTTGTATGCTTTTTCTAGTCACAAGTGGGCTCAAGGCTTCCAGCTAAAGCTTCTGATTCCATCAGGAGGTATGTCCTGTTTGCCAGCTTTTACCCACTCTCTTATGCTTTGGGAAAGCTCTTTTCAGGGCCTGCCCATCTAAGAGACCACAGGTCTTCTCTAATCCCTACAGGGAACCAGGAACCATCAGGAGCATCTATAACTTTCACCTTTCAAATCCCAAATCTTGGATTGATTTAATCACCTCTCTTCCCTGCTCTGGAATGCTGCTGGAAGAGTTCACATAACCATCATGGGGTTGAAGTCACTACAAATGCTTGACCTCTAACTTCAGCTGGATCTTCCACAACAGATATTTTATATTTTCCACTTCAACTTCTTTTCCTAGAGAGAGTAGGATTAGAGCTATAGATCTGGGACTAACGATTTTGGGATTATTCTAAACTTCCACCACTCTTCTCGAATTCTCTCTCAGCAGATAATCTTGTCCCTATCTTCACAGAAGACAATGATGCCATTATATATGCATTCCGTAAATTCCCTTTCCTCTTAAAAATGTATTGCTTTCTCTTTCTGTCTTAGTAAAAGTATTATTTCTCTTGTCCAAAATGAATCCCTCTTCCTATGTACTACTCCCATCCTGTTAAGTCTCTTTCAGAACACTGCTCTGTCAAATGTTCATCTTTCTCACTTGTTCCCATATTTTCTTCTCTAGGGTCTTTTTTCTCCATATATGAATGTTAGGTTGCTCCTATCTTAAAGAATAAAAATGTTCACCCCATCAGTGTTAATAATGGATTGTGATCCTTTTATTCCCAAGGGAAGAAACAATTTGACCATAGAGAGCTTCCAGTTTATAGAAAAGAAATTTGATTTTCTCTGAATGACACTCAACCCAATGCTCATGGTATACAAAAACATGGTCCTTTACACTCTAATTATTACTATACTCTGGTCATGTACAGCAAGTATTTCTTTGTTATACCATAAAGGACTCTGTTATGACAATTAATTCAAACCATTCAACAGTTTGTTGTTGTTGTGTTTTTTTTTTTTTAAATCAAATACCAAGTATGTGCTAGGCACTGGGATACATTCATCGTCCCTGCCTTCAATGAATATGTAACCTGGTAGGGAGGAAAGACCTGCAAGCATCACAATATCGTGTGACAGGCTCTGTATATAGGGCATATGCTGCCTCAACTAGAGTCACAAAGAAGAGAATGATTGTAACACCAGGAGAGAAAATAAAAGTCTTCACACAGAAGACCTTTAATTTAAATCTTTAAGGATTTACGGAGAAAGCCATAAAGTCAAGAGAAAAAGACATTTTAGGGTGGGGAAACACCATATGCCAAAGTACAGCAAATATCCCAGCCTGTTCAGAAAACTATAGGCGTCGCCAGTGCACTAAAGAGTTTGCAGTTGATGGGGTGCACGCCCTTCCCCACTAGAGGTGAGGTCTTGCTTAGCCCAGTACCTTAACCTATGCCATAAAAAGCCGCACAAATGGCCGTGGGTCACTCTCCCATTTCTCCTACTCTTAAGCTTTGCTCGATTCACTGAAGACCTCAGAGGAAGCTATGTCCTTATCTCTCACATCATCTCCATTGCACCATTACTGGGTCCTTTGACCTCAACTTCGCTTCTCTCCTGTCTTTCTCCTGGTGTAGCCAGGAGAGGGGAGCAAAGACTCCCAAGGTCTGGCAACATATAAATGTATGGCCGAAGGCCGCCAGGTGGCAGACACTCACCTTACCTCAGAGAAAGGATGTATTCCGGGTCAATCCGAGACGGAGCACGGTCCCCTCTGACCTCTCAATCCTTGTCTTGCAGCAGCGGACACGACGCCCTCCCTAGCCCCAGACCTGCTGTGTACAGGCCACCCACAGCGGTTGCCTAGGAAACCCACTCTCAGCCCTCTAGCGACCTCGGGGTGGGGAGGGGTATGAAAGGGGCGGGGAAAGCAGAGCCGACCTGTTTCTGGATCACGTGGCGGTAACCTCCAACCAATCAGCAGAGGTAGGGGTCCACCCGGAAGACCCCGCTGGTAGTCCTCAGAAACCGAGGGGTGCTTCGCGCCCTCCGGTCTTCCGGTGCTGGCGCGTGAGTTTTCACCTGCTTTCGCCAGATTCTGAACTGGAAGCAACGAGTTCTGGGCATAGTGGCGGGGACCTAGTCGTTGCCTCTTGCGGTCCCGGCTCTCTCCCATTGAAAATCTTTGACCCGCGGGGCCTGAAAACCTGGAGCTAGACATGAACACCGAAGTAACGGCGCTCAGATGTCACAATGAGGCCCGACAACCGTGACAGGCCCTGATTACCCAGCGTGGCTTTCCTCTGGCGGCTGGCCACTGGAATGTAGGTGACCGCCGCCCGAGGAGGCTTGGCGCGGAGCGAGCCTAGTCGAAGGACCGCGCAGGCAAACGAACGCCCCAGCGTCCTTAGGAGCGGAGAAGAGATGGGCCCTGCAGAGAAGAGACGGACCTCCAAGGGTCTTCTTGTTCTCGAGCAGGCTTTCTAGGGCCGTTTAAGTGTTCTTCAGGAGGCAAACAATATTTCCAAAATAAAGTAGAATTTAAAGAGGGAAAAGGAGGAACTTTTAAAAGAATGGGTAGAGGAGCTGAGAAATGAATGAATTTAGTCAAGGGCATATCAAAGTAACTGCACCTCTCCTTTAATTCTCCAGATCTTCACTGTCCAATTTGGTAGCTACAGGCGCGAGTGGCTATTGAAATGTGGCTAGTCTGATTTGAGATATGTTGTAAAATACGCATCGTATTTTGAAGACTCAACCACGTACACACACAAAAACAAAAACTTTTCGTACTGCCCACATGTTAAAAAAATTTTCGTTATCTTGGGTTATATAAAAATATATTAATATTGTTACTTTTCACTCTTTAAAAGTGTTGATTAGAAAAATTTTAATTACATATGTGACTTATATTTTTGTTGGATGGCGCCACTATATTTTTGTAGTTCAGTTGGTACATGTAAAACAGGGATCCCCAACTCCCTGGCGGCTGACCGGTACCAGTCCCTGGCCTGTTAGAAACCCAACTGCCCAGCAGGAGGTGAGTAGTGGAATGGGGGAATTACTCAAGCTTCATCTGTATTTGCAGTCGCTCCCCAGCGCTAGCATCACAACCTCAGCTCCTCAAGCATTAGATTCTCATAGGAGCTCAGTCTCTGGTACCAAAATGTTTGGGGACCGCAGGTGTAGAATAATTTATGACGTTTAAGTTTATGCAAAATAGTGTCTGCGTTGCTCTCTTTCGTCACCAGATGGCCACCTCATTCAATAGGCTAGTTTTAAACTGCTTTCTTAAGAAAACTATGGAATGTAGACTTTAAAAATATTTTCGTTAATCTAACAACTACCAACAATTAAACATATTTGTCATGATTCATTTAATTTTATTTGTAATATTGACCGTGGTAACATACACAAGTAAACACATAAAAAAGATTAACTAATTTTCCCTTTAACTTTTTTCGTTATTTTAAAATTAAATTTAATGGGATGACATCAACTATGTAAGTTTCATGGGGAGAACAATTCTATAGTACATGCTCTTCCCTTTACTTTTTTTATTTCACAGGAATTTCGATTTGTTCTGTCATTAATTAAAAATAAAATATTTGTGGCTTATGGGTTTAAAACAAATAGCAGAGAAATCTGATTCATATTTTTACTTCTAGTGTTATCATCTCTGAAAATCTAGTTGAATAAGATGGGCTGTGTGGGCAAATTTTATTTAGAGTATAAAGTCTAGATAATAATTTAGAGGTCTAACCTGTTAGATTAAGAAGTTGAATCAGAAATCAAGTAAGTTAATTATCTATATCAAGCTTCTTGTTTTGGGGGATGCAGCTCTTTTAGATAAAACTATGGAGATTATCAAAGTATATTATTAGAAATCTGTTGTGACTTTCCTAATCAGTAAAAGACCGAGAGAGAAAGCTAACACAGTTTTCTTTATATTATATAAAAGAGTAACTGTAAGAACACTATTTCTAGGTTAAGCTCAAGGATTTGGCCAGTCAGCAGCTGAGTCAGAGTTTGTGTATAGCTGTAGACTAATAATCCTTGGTGACTTGCAAAACTAAAGCCTTTGTCCTGAATAATTCTTAAAGGAAGAATGTTGTCAACATGTTCAGATAGTGTTTAGAGCAAAAGGTGATTACAGTTAAAACCATCGGAGGAATATAAAAACAATGATCAGTCTTATTAATCTCCTTTTCTCACTTTAAAGTTTCTTTATGATATGGTTTGGTGTGTCTGTAGAAGAAACGATGAAAATTGAAACCACTGAAAGTCAAGCAACTTAAACATTCTAAGTGAAATAAGACTTTATTTCATTCATCTCTCTGTTTGTATGAACAAAAGCAAAAATATAAATTTAAATCTCTTTTTTTATGGGTAAAGTTATTTTGAAACTGAAAACAATCAGGAAGGTATATTATCACTAATTATAACAAATGTACTTCATCACTGCTTGATTTAAAGAAAAACCATTTAAACAAAATAAAAGTGACTTTACAGACCTAAATAAGAAAATCTTGAGTTGCATAATAATTTGTTTATTAAAACCTTTTAAACTGATTGTTAAATTTATTTCCCCAGAAGCCTTATCCTTACTGGTAGAGAACTGTGAAGACATTTAAATTACATTTGGCTTCATATGGCTTTTAAGTTTAATTCCAAAGAACCAAAAGTCTGAAGATTTCAAACGCTAATTTAATTTTTTAATTCTTGTTGACATCCTTACAAATGAATATTTTCCAGTTAATGATTTTATTAGATTACCTATGAAAATCTGTGTCTCACATTTGAATTTGAATTATCATAAAAGAATGAATGCAACACAACTTAGGGTTTACTTTGGCAGTGGAAGAGATAATTATGTGGTGCTTCTAAAGTCATCAGCAGAGATCCTCTTTTTATTAATGTCTGGCAGTGAATATATATTATTCAATTAAAAGGAATTGTTCTGAGATAAAGTTTTAATTAGACCAACAGAATGCTATGTCTAATGAGTTTATCTAAAACAGTTAAATAATCTTTCTCACGATTTGTTGATATGTAATTAATGGCATGTCTTAAAAGACAGCCAGAATGGAATTGTAAAGAGGCACTTACTTTCTCTCAGATAATATAATCTCATTTTTACCATCCCAGTTATATTCGTATTTAGCTCTAAGGTGACAAATTGAGGGACAGTGAATTTAAGTAGGGATGATAGTCTTAATTCATTAGAGAGCTGACCAGTATTTGTGTGGAGAATTGTGTTCTCTTTACCTCTTTTCCTTTGTGTCTTTTACTTATATCTCGGGCTCAGAAAGTTGAGTGTATTCTCCAGGTCACAGCACATTATCATCATTTGTCCATCTAGGCCCTTATTTTATTTCTGATTTTTTTCTCCAGTCCCACACCCTACCCCAACCTCAGGTACACATCTAATATATCTTATAAACCTTGAGTTATGCATTTATCTTTGTACTGTCTGTATATTGTCTTAATATGTCTGTTAATTTGGCCTTTACTGATTAGTTTATTTCTTGAATTCTTCTGCTGGGTGTTATCAGTGTCCTCTTCCTGCCTTAACTGCCCTCCGTATCTCCTCACCCCCTCTGTCTTAGCTCATCTAACACTACACCTTGCTGTTAATATCCAAACAGCTACCTTCGGTATTAAATGCTCCCAGCTCCACCAGTCTTTCTGGGTTTTTAGCTATGAACACTTCTCCTGACCTACCTGACTAACATGCCTCTGGCTAGCTGCTCTTTGCTATCTCACTTGGCCTAGCCTGCCCTTGGCACTAGGAAAGATACGAACCAATGAATTGACCTTTGGCTTAATCTTTTGAACAATTGGATGCTATCCTCAGTTGCAATAGTCGGTTTTCGTCATTAGTGAAAACACGGCCATCTTCCAAATAAAGCTTTAAGGCTTTCCGCTGCTTTAGTGGCCAAGAACTTCCTCTTCATATCATATAACTTTGACTGGGTGGTTGGATGGGGCGGGGATGAGGAATGGTAAATTTTGGAAATAGGTTTGTGAAAATGCTGAGTCAGGGTTGAGTTAGGAAGGATTCTGCTACAGCTAAAATTGTCAAACTTTAGTGGATATAAGAATCACTTGAGGTGCTTATTTAAATTACATATCCCTGAGCCTATTTCCAGTGTATTCGACTCAGTATACCTGGAGTAGGGTCCAGGAACAACCATGTTAAGCAAGAATGTCAAATGATTCTGATGTAGTTGGTCTCTAGACCATACTTTGAGAAATTTTCCTTTATGGTGTGTTCAGAACATATGCCTGGGGTAGGAAAGACTCTGATAGTACTAGAATAGATGCAGGTGGATCATCTTTGTTACTTTCAAATGCCTTTTGGGTCTCTTATGATGCTTGGCTTGTTTTTTCTTAAGCATTTTGGAAAGCTTGGAAATCAGGATGGATAAATACGGCAAGAACTATATTTATAGATCTCACTTTTTTTCATAATCCACAAACACCAAATTTACTAAAGACTGTTGGAGCTTGGTTGCCTGCCCCAATCATGTGTGTCATTGAATGTCTTGAGAGGAGATATTCTAGAAAATTGATCTTTATAGTTTCGTATTTGGGTTGATTCAGCTCAGCAAAGAGCCAGTATTACCAGCAGCAATTCAGGTTGAATGAAGGATGGGCTAGGTCCCTGGAGTTGTGTGACAATCATCCAGAATATGATTGCACCCTGATCCAACATGTACCCCCAAAATAATATTCCTCAGTTGGACATTGTTACAGACTGGTTGGAAAAAAGTCTCAGAGTACGTGCATCTGTATCTATCAGAAGTGAGGCTTCTAGCACCATGTTGGTAGCTTCCATGGTTCTTACTACAAGTGTACTGGAAGTTTTGATACTTCCAGCACATCTCAGGAAATGCTTTGCTTAGTTGCTGGTTTCTGGACATGTCCAGGAAAACCGTAGGCCTTGTCAAGGGGGCAAACTGCCAATAAATTCTGAGGCCTATAGGAAAAAGTAGGGGTATATTACATTCAGGATTACAGTCTTTTAGTGAAACTGAATAGTTATCAGTAGTAGCTAATTCTCAAGGTTGGCCACTAATGGTTTTAATTCCAGTGGAGCAACAAGGGCTGATGTAGTATTTGGCTTCTGAGAATGTTATTCACAGAGAATGCAATGAACATGGAGCTTTATGGGATATTTTTAATATGGTAACATTGGGGGCTATATTAGGCAGAAATAGATGTGCTTTCTCATTATCAGCCAAAGTTTATAGTTCCTGAAACTTCTTAGGTTGGTCGAGCCATTGGGGAATTGTAGAGTAATGGACACATGTGCTAGGGTTGCTCTGTCATGAGAGTCATCCTTTGAGGGGGGCCTCATTACACCAGAGCTGATTTTTTCCACTCCTTCTTTCCACTGGGGGTTTATAAATGGCATGGTAGCTTTCCTGCCCAAATGCAAAGAGGAAGAGAAAGTGGAGTCAGGTTAGCCTAAGTACATCAGTTTAAGTCTGAAAATAATTATGCAGATACCTGAGCTCCTATTTAAGGAGCATTGAACCAGCTCTAGTCAGTAAGTACAGTAATCTGGACAGAATCACAGCTGTCTCCACTTAGGTGGCCGAAATAGACTGACTATTCAGACTTATTATCTAAAATGGATTTATTGCATTCCAAACTGAGCTAAATGAAATGAGCGGTCCAGGCCAAGACTAAGCTATGGCTCTGCTATTGATACTGAAGCTTTTTTACCCAGCCACCACCTCTAGGCACCCTTCCAGATCCACCCCAGTTAAGCTGTGGCTTCTCCATAGTATCCAAGCAGGAGACTGTGTTTATTATGACTAGAGATTTTAATCTCTAACCCTCCTGAAGAAGTGGTTTATCAGGAAGCCCAAATTTTAAGGCCTCTGTGTTGAAATATTTCAGACTTCAAGGTGTCTGTGCCTCCAAATATTTAGGAGTGCTATGACCTTCTAAAAGGCCTTGGGTATTCCCAAGTGATAGTCCTCTATGTGCATTGGGTGTTAATGGGCAGAAAATGCAGGGATTGACAGAATCCTAGAGATTAACTTCAGAACCTGCAGGTGCCACAGTTGCACAAAGCCTCTGTCTCATGGCGGGGGGCAGGGGGGTGGGCAGGGGCAAATGTAGAGAACAGGAAGCCAAGTGGAGAGAGAGTGACAAGTTTATCTGCAAAGTGAATGGAGATGTACAAGGTAAAAAGAGGCTTTAGTGAAACTAGGAAGACTAAGTCACCAGAAGTGAAGCCATATCTGAAGGAGAAAACAGGACAAGCAGGGATTGAAAGCTGAAGTGTAAGCCACTCCATTTCCAGAAGGAAAATATGGGTCAAAGCCAGGACCCAGGATATCACAAGATCTGGAGGTGCCTGGTAGAGACCTTGGATTGGTGTCTCAGGGCTGGTATGTAGGAGCAGTGTCCCTTAGAGGAGAGGACCTTGCTTAGGATCCTCAGTGTGTCTCCTTCTAGTGGAAGTCCTCACGTGTCATTCATTTATTTAGCCACAATATATTAAGTATCCACTATATGCTAATTACTTCTATAAAATGTACATATAAATCAGTGAGAAAAAAAAGACATCTAAGAATTCAATGATACCCCGTTTAATGTAACATAAAGGAAGTTTATTTTTATAAGACCAAAATAATTCTTAATCAAAATGTGTCATAATGCTCTTTCACAACAGCGCTCCTGGCGGTGGCCCCAGCTAGCCAGCCTAGCACTGCTGTTTCTTAGCATTTCCTAACTGAACAGGGGCATCGTTGCCTTGGCTCTCCATTCATTGCTCTTTCACTTTTTGTTCATGTTGGAGTAGCTACTTAAAATCTTGTGGCTATTCGTGCAATATATGTGTCCTGCTCAGGTGTAGTGTTACATGTACCTTAAAATGATTTAGTTTTCAGAAGCCCATTTTTCTACAACTGTGTAAAAACAGCTTTCATGAATTGTAGGTGGAATGTCTGCATTGTCAATTAGGCTTTAAGTAAAGCAATATCTATCATTGTAGATGAGATCAGGCACGTTCAGTGTGGCATGGCCATGGACACAATATCTATTATGGATCAAAGTCATCTCAAAGAAAAAACCACTAAAGATTTTCCCTTTAGAATAATTTAGAACCATTTATTGAGTGCTGACTATGTGTCAAGCATTGTGCTGTGTACATAATAATAGTATTTATTAAGCACTTACTATATGTCAGATGTTAAGCATCTGACACTAACATTGTCATGTCACTCAACTTTTAGAGCAGCCTTGTGAAGAACATACTGTTATCCCTATTTGGCAGATGAGAAAAATGAGGCACAATGAACGGCTTGCCTAAGTTCTCACAGCTAGACAGAGCTGCTTACCAAATTTAAGCAGCATGACTGCAGAACTCATGCTTTTAACCCTAAAATTCTAATCCACCTCATGTAAGCTTCACAATAGCCCTATGAAGTCTACATTATTACTGCTCTTTTATAGGTTCTCATTATTACAGATCATTAGAAACTAAGGCTTTGGGGGAGTTAAGATATTTGCTCACATTCATTAGGCAGGAGAGTCATAATTTGGACCCAGGAAGTCTGATGCCACAATGCCCTTCTGCTCTTTCCTGCTATACTCTACTGCTAGTAAGTGCTGCAGTAGGTATTCAATTATTGAAAAACTTTTAGTTACAGAATATCTTTTAATGCTTTGTGTGTGAAAGTTCAAATTGATTATTCATTTGACTATACTGCCTTTCAAGAGAGAGCATTAGAATGCCTTTGATACAGAGCAGTCAGAAAGCTCTTCGATAATATTGGAATTCTCCATTTGAAAAAGCATAGGAGACCTGAATAAAAACATACTATAAAATTATAATAGGAATCTATTGGAATAAGCAATACAAATTACAAATATTAGGCTTGAATACAACCTATCTTATTCTTCTAAAATCCTATCTGCAGATGACTCTGCCTTACACTTTACTGAAAAGTTACATGAACCTTCCTGAACATGAACCTCCAGCTCAAATCTTTTCTCAATCTTCATCTCTCTTGTGTTCTTTTCTTCCTAGCTCCGAAAAAGAATAGATTTCCTAATTCTAAATTGAATCCTTGCCTTCGAATGCCTATAGCAGGTGTAGGGTCCTATCTAGGAGAGACTAGATTGGGCAGGGTATTTTTCTAGATAAGATGGGAGCTGGTATTCTAAGGATGAGTGTGAGCTGTGGACCAAGAGAAAGGCCAAGGTCAGTATCAGAGGTTCAGTATCAATCATCTGCTGTGAGAGCCTTCAAGACTACAGAGAACCAGTCAGGATCAAGAAAGGCAGGAACAGACCAGAAAGTGGAATGCTGGTGGATCCAGATGAAATGCTTTGGGGCATAGGCAAAGAAGAAGGGAGTGAGTAGGTCGTTGCTTCTTCTCGGGTGATGGGTATGGCAGATGAGGAGAACAGGTGCTGATTCCATCCTTATCCACTGGCAGCATCAATTACCTCCTCTCTTTCTTGAATTTCCCCTTTCCATTGTGTCCTCCCCTTAGTCTATATATTTTATTTTGTGTCCCTTTCCAAAAGCCCACACCTTCCCTTAATCCTTCAACTTCACTATGCAAGTGCCACTCTCCCCCACTTCCTTCTCAGTGGCCAAACTCAGTGGCCATATTTAATGGTCAATTTAGTCATCATGTCGTTGTCATTGTTGTCATCGTCATTGTCGTCTTCGTCGTCATCATCATCATCATCATCATCATCACCATCATCATCAACATCATCATGCTCTCTGGGATTAAACACTGCTGAAGGTGCTCACACTTGAAACTCCTCCCTTGGCTGTACTCTTCCCCTACCTGCCTGGATATTCTTCCTTTCTTCTACTTCGACCTCTTACATATATATTTCTTAAGGATATGTTCTTGGCTTCTCAGCATCTCTATACTGTCTTCCTTGGCAGATTTTCCAACTTTATGACTCGGATTATTCTCTCCATCCAGGTGACTCCTAAATCCCAAGCAGTAGCTTTGACCTTGACCTCCTTTTAATATTTCTAGTAGCCAGATACTTTCACTTAAGTGTCTCATCTGTGCATTAAATTCTGCATGGTCAAACATTAGCTAGTTATTCTTCTACAACCAGCTTCTCTTCCTCTTTTTCTTTTTAATTTGTTAATGACATTTATGAACTCTTCATTCCCCAAATTATAGACCTTTGAGTCGAATTCTGTTGATTAAAATATTTCTAATATTTGTTACCCCATTTCTATTATTTCCTCTTTCCCAGTGCTCTTCATCAAAACAACTTTAAGAGCCTGCTAGCTTGCCTCTTACCATTAGTTTTCTTCATCCCCAATCCATTTTAATTGCTGCTATCTTTTCCTGAATGACATCTGTCATGTCTCATTAAAACTATTATCTACTAAAAAAAAAAAAAAAACCTTAAACACCCTAACCTAACATTCTAAGTCCTTCACAGTTTGAGCTCAACCAAATTTTTAATTTTATTTCCCACTTTATCTACTCTTTGCTCTAGAAAAATGAACTTAATCATGCATCTCTGTAAGTGCCCTGTAATTTCTCTTTCCTATACCCTTGCTGTTCCTTAGACCACAATGATCTCTATTCATCAGTTCTTCAAGTATAAATCCTACAACTTTCAAAGCTTAGCTCTTCCCATGAAGCTTTTCTTGATCTGTCTAGATGGCAGTAATCTTTATATCTTCTGATTTGCCGTAGCACTTTATCTGTGACTTTTTCCTGATGCATATCATGTTCTACTTTGGATTTTGATTATATACATGAACGTTTTATTATCGCTATGATTGGATAATAAGCATCCCGAAAATCGATTCATCTTTGTATTCTCGAAGTGCCTGGTACAAAAATTTGACAAAGTTGATGGGACTCACCAAAATTCCATGTACTCACCAAACATTTCCCAGTATCTTTTGCCATTAGACTTGGGACCGATAACTACTTCTGGCTAATATTCTGTAAAAAGTGATATGTCACTCTTTCAGTTTGAGGTATTTTGGAGGAGATGAGAATTTTTCCCTATTTCTTCCTTCTTCCCCTTCTGTGATGATCATGTGTTCCAGATAGTCTTGATGCAAGTTGGTAAAGTTTCTATATTCTTCAGTCCCTGATTGATTATGTGGATCAGAACTCCCCCTGAACTGTACTAGATATGAACCTAAATAAGAATTCTCTTGTGTTGAGCCAGTAAATTTTAGAGTTAATATGTTACCACAGCATAGCCTATCCTAACATGACAGAGGATGTATTCAACAAATGAATAAACGAATAAAGATATGTGCTGAATAAATTGTGTTGCTGGAACTGTTCAAGAAGCTTGATCCACATACTATAGGAGGTTCTAGTTTCATAGCTATCTGCATGAAAAGGACAATATCATCAGATTATAAGTAGTCTACCATCTGATTACAGTCTTTCCACAACTAGCTTAACCCCTTTCCCATTTGCCTTGAAAATACTCGCTGGCGGCACTTTCAGCTGCAGCGTTTACCCGAGATAACTCGCAGACTACAGTCCTAACTTTACCCCCAAAGTTTGCCTTGACATATCTTTTGTTATTTTCACATTGCTCTAGTATATCGATAATCTTTGAAAACAAATAACACCATTCTATTTATAGCATTCTGTTTTTAGTGGTTCCATTGTTGAAAATGTCAAATTCTAGAAAACAGCATTCCTTTGCCTGATGTTAAACGCTGGCAGCGAGCTGCACTTAAAAAAAAATACCCATTTGATAATTTAAGCATGTAGTTTCATGTGTGTTTTTTTTTTCAGGTAGAATTTGAAGTTAAGCATTAGAGCTACATTACTCATTAAAAAGTATCAATGGGGTTTTCTTGATGCAGTCAGGTGCATAATCTTCATCTATCTCTGGATTACTGACATCCTGTAATGCTCTTTTCATGAATTGATCCTTGATGCTTATGATAACCTTACATGCAAAATTTACAAGCAAAACTTTTTAGTATATAAATGATACTGGCTGATTACCTTAGAGACTTTACATATAGCTTCTTTTTTTTTCCCTTAGAAAAGTCAGAAGAGATGAAAAAATTTAAAGACAAAAATAAACATTTTCAAAATCTTAGAGACAACTTCTGCTATGATATTACAATCTGCAAGAATTGTTGAGTGTATTCTTATTTGCTGAAATGTATTCAGCCCTGGGGAAGTTAAGCATCTTCCTTTGACTGTCAAGGGTCTGCAGTTGCAATCCCGCGGGCTGTCCTCCCAGGGCTGTGTGGAGTGCCAGCTGTAGTTTTCTTCCCTTATCAGAATCTAAGCTCAGCTCAGTAAAGCTGTCTGGTAATTCATTATGAGATATGAGCATTCTGCAAATGCTAAGTTACCTATTTGGGGATGCTGCCATTAACAACAGTACTGACTGGCCAAATTTATAAAGTCAACACCAGTGACAGGCTAGAGTAGGAGCAACATTTGGCAGGAAGATCTTTCTACAGTCTCCAGACTGGAGCTGCATGGGAAGCCATGATTCTGGTGAAGAGTAACATTATTCCATAGGATCACCTAGATGTTTCTGCAGAGCAGTTGTTTCTCTACACAAGATAATTGGCTTATTGCTTTTAAAACAGAAAGCTAACCCCTTGACTGATGTTCTAGTATGCTGTGCCCATTTCAGAGAGACAAAACCCAATGTTCCTTTGTCTGCTTATTTCTTCAGGTGGGAACAAAACAGACCCAAAGTGTTTCTGTCTCTTTATTGACTGTGTGCTAGGTATCCTGGATTACCTTCACACTAAGGACTTTAGTTTAGACCTTCACTTAGGTTATTTTCCCAGTCATGATAGGCTTATCCTGATTTATCACTATCTTACACCTGTAATCAGTGAGATAGATGCCCAACTACTACTCAGGACAGTTCATAAGTGCATACAAGCCTCAAAGTTTGTGTGGTCCTATTTGCTCTGACACCAGTGGTTAAACTTATATTATGGTGTATATGGAATTATAAATACAGCTTGACTCTGAGTCTTTTTACATCAGTATTCCCCTCAACTGTCTTTGGCAAGCTTCTGCCAAGTACCGTTTCAGGTCCTCACTTACAGTGGAATTTCTTCCTAGTCCCTAAATTGGATGGAAGGGCAGATTTATGGATAAAAAGCTCCAAGAAAGGTGAGAAAGAAAACATTATCTCCTCAAGCCAGCCTAACCCCAAATGAGCCCCAGGAATCTGAGATTTCCTAGCACATTTGACAGGCCTCAGGATGAGGCCATGTCACTTCGCAGACTACAGACTCTTGGAAATGTTATGGCACTTTCCCCTAGGAGATGTTGAGGCCGTATGAATAAGGCTAGAGCCCTTTAAGTTGAAACTAACCCCCGAAAGTATGAGCCAACCATTAATTTGGGGTTTCAGTGATTGCAGTCTAAAGACAGAAGAAAACTGGTTTTTGCTCATGTGCTACTCTGAGCTGTCCAGGGTTCTGACTTCCTCACAGGACAGCGGGACCTTTCCTGTCCTTGGTCTTAATGCTGGTGATTTTGCTTTAAATTCTGATCACTTTGAGTATAGTCTGTGATCACTAATCTTGACTACTACCTTGAGCTGCTGAGCCAGGCTCTTATTCATGATATACTGCATGCCAAATGAAAACCTGACTATACAGTGTCTGGATTTTTAAGTTGGAGAGCATGAGCTTTAGTCAGAAGATTTAGACATTAGTAACAGCTGCATTTGTCATATGACTTTAAAGAAGTCTTTGAAAGCTTTTTCAGAGCCATCTTAGTGGGTATAAAGTAGTATCACACTGTGATTTTGATTTGCATTTCCCTGATGGCTAGTGATGTTGATTTTTTCAACATCCCTAACCAATTAAATACGGAAAATATCTACAACATAAATGACAAAAATATAATACAATGAGCACTTAAAAATATTTGAGAAAATATTTTTGGATAAGTAAGCACTGGACACAAAGGGAAATTCACAAAATAAGAAAGACAGATTATCCACATTCTATATAAAAATCAATTCAAAATTGATCAAAGACCTAAATGTAAGACCTAAAACTATAACACTCTCAGAAGAAAACATAGCTATAAATCTTTTGACCTTGGATTAGGCAATAATTTTTTAGATATGACACCAAAACCACAAGTAACAAAAGATGAAACAGATGAATTAGACTTCATAAGAATTAAACAATTTTGTGCTGCAAAGGACATCATCGAAAAGGTGAAAGACAGTCCACAGAATGGGAGGAAATTTTGCAAATCAAATATGTGATAAAGGACTTGTATCCAAAATGTATAAAGAACTTTTATAACTCAATATTAAAAAGACAAATGGCCTAGTTCAAAAATGGGTATAGGATCTGATGACATTTCTCTAAAGAAGATAATCAAATAACCAATAAGGACATGAAAAGATGCTCAACATCACTAGCCATCAGGGAAATGCAAATCAAAATCACAGTGTGATACTACTTTATACCCACTAAGATGGCTATAATAAAAAAACAACAACCAGATAACAGTTTTGGCAAGGCAAGAATGTGGAGAAATTGAAACTCTCATACACTGCCAGTGAACTTTTTGAATGAGGCAGTTAATTCAGAAGACAGTGTGACAGTTCCTCAAACAATTAAACACAGAGTCTCCATATGACCCAGCAATTCCGATCCTAGTTATAGACCCAAGATGAAAGAAAACATTTGCACAAAAAACTCGAACACACTTATAGCAGCATTATTTATAATAGCTGAAAGCAGAAACAACCTAAATGATGAATGGATAAACAAATCGTGGTATAACCTTACAATGGAGTCTTATTCACGAATAAAAAGAAGTGGAGTGCCGATAACTGCTATAACATGGATGAACCTTGAACACATTATGCTAAGGCAAAGAAGCCAGATGCAAAAGGCACTTAATGTATAATTCCATTCATATGAAGTGTCTTGAATAGGCAAATTTATGGAGTCAGAAAGTAGAATAATGATTGCCTAGAACTAGATTTGGGTTGTAGTGGAAAGTGACTGCTAATCGGTATGAGGTTTCTTTTTAGAGGGATGATAACATTTTAAAATTGTGATGATGGTTGCACAAGTGTTTATATTTCAATAGTTAAAACCATTGACATATACACTTTAAATTGTACTGTATGCAAATTATCTCAGTAAAGCTGTTATTAAAAAAAATAAATTACCAAGAAGCACAAAAAACCTCCCAATTCATTGGTCTTCAACTAAATAAAAATGTAAAATACTATAAGATACCATATCTCTCACCAAATTTTGGAAATTAAATGTGTGTATTAAATGAGATCTGTTTGTAAACTGCAAAGAACTGTTTGCAAGCAATTAACCTCTATCATGAATACTTCGGTCTGCTTCTCAAGCTTAGAATATCTTAAAGGATGTTTTAATTGTGAGTACAAAGCATGGAGAATTCAAGTTACAGATCTCTGAATTCATGTTATTGCCCAAAGAAGTAAAAAAATCTGTGCAATTTTACTCAAATGTACAATTGAAAACAAAACAGGATTCAATAAAAAGTGATCAACTATCTTCTTCCACCCCTACTGGAGGACATTAAAAGCATCTATCTTTTATTGTCTCAGATGGCTGAATCAAGTAACAGAAGCTACTCCCCATGGACAGGAGGAGTCTGGTGTGTTCCAAATGTGTTGTGCGACATTTGTGAGTGCTGTAGTGGTCTCTAGGGGAAAACACAGCTGTCTTGTGCAGCAGCCTATACCCTCTATAAATTAGTTTCAATCTGAACATTATTTCACTGCAGCAGAAAATGGAGAACTCTTTTCAAGAGCTTCCATACATTGTAGAAGAGTGAAAACCATGTTGCAAAATGAGCTGCATTCCACATAGACAAATTAAGCCCTGAACCAACCCAACACACAATTTTAGAGAAATTTGAGGCTCCAAAGTAAATCTCATCTTGGGTCAAATGCTTATCTTACTAAGTCAATGGGATGAGTCTACGATTATATTCTGTCCTATACAGGTTCAAAAGTAGGCTCTTGGCTTAGGTACTGGTAAGCTTGTATAAGCTCGGAAAAGACAAATACTTGGCATGTGTTACCATGCCCCCTTCACTTGACCGAATATAGTTATCGCTTATCCTAGACACTCTTTTGTACTGGATCTGAATATGGCTCAAGACTCTGTCAACACAGAGCTCCAAGCATCCATTACTAATCAATCAATGAACTCTATTTATCATGCCTGGTATAGCTATTCGAGGTTGAGTGTGTGTGTGTGTGTGTGTGTGTGTGTGTGTGTGTGTGTGACCTAATTACTTAGAACCTTTGAAGTATATCTTTATGTATAATTTACCTTTCAGAATATAGGAACTATTAGTAGAAATAGACCCTTAGTAACTCAATATAGGGGATCATTCCTCATCTAATTTGCTTTAAATACCTGAAGTGTTTGCTGATGACTCTTTGGTCTTTACAAATATAAATACCCAGGCAGAGATTTTAATATTATAAACTATTTACTAGAAATAATTTGGCATGTGCTATTATATCTTAATTAATAATATTCTTTACATCATGTCAACCCATTTAGTGCTCCCCTAAACTCTGTGCAGAAGGTATAATTAAAACACACAGTTCTCTTGTGCATCAGCCTATAGTGTCTATCAATTAGGTTACAGTTGAGGAAACCGAGGAACAGAGCTATTAAGTAATTTTAATATTGAGGCTAGAAAAGATTTCATCTAGGTTAAAGTTTGTTACTTGTGGTGCTCTTCTTGCATGTCCCCATACCCCTTTCCCCATGACATAAGGCTTGGCCTAAGGTAAGAAGCTAGTGTTCTAGTGTTAAATAAATCCTCCTCACCAGATTCCTGCTTTTGAAACAATGAACAAAACTTCTTTTCCAAAAAACAATAGCTGAAGGGAAAACCTGACAGTTCTTTTGTCTCAACTCTTCTTGCTAAGAATCCTTTCCAAGTGCCGACCTTACTTTCTTTGTTTCAAAAACATTTTAGAGTAATTCATAACTTTGAGCAACTATGCAAGCCCTGGAATTCCATCGTTGACTGTGTTATGCCTATAAATTTTCAAATTACTCAAGCTTTGTTAGTTCACAGAGGTGAAAATGTAAAATAAATAACAATAATAAACATTGGTAATTTTAAACCATAGCATAAACCTGAAAATTTCTTCCCCAAATAGAAAATTATTTGTCTACATCCAGAAGTGAAACCTAATAAGTAAAGATAGCTGTGAAAATTGCTAAAACTGAAACAGTGTGGACAACTTTTTTTTTTAGCAGAGCAAAATAGAATCATTTATCAAAATGGAATTTTAATTAAATTGGAGATGAAAATTTTCTATCAAAATGGAAAATTTCAGTTTCCTCTAACAAAGTCTATTTAACTGGTTATTTCCTCCAAACGTACTCATTTTGACTAGTGATCAATATTGATGAAATGTGGGAAATACTTAGAATCATATCCCCAAACTCTTTGTCAATTTAGGCATATGGAAGCTAGAGGTTTGCATAGTTACTCAGTTTTTAAAGGATGATTTTCATTAATATTTCTAAGAGAAACAAAACAGCATACTCCATGTTCTTTTGTATGCAACTGCCTTGTTATAATATTTCCCAAAGATTCAGTACCCATCAATAACCACTTAATATCATGAGAATTTTCTATATTCTTGGCATGTTATCAATAATGCAGCTGTGAGAAATTTGCCTGGTATTTCTAATGTGTTAGGGAGTTCTAAACAATAAATTTGAAAAATCTCATGAGTGCTCCCCAATTACCCAATGTGATTAAGCTCCATGGAAAAACAGCAGTTGAATAGTTTTTAATCTTAAATATTTCTTAAGTAGGCTCATTTTTCTTATGGAAATATTTCAAAAACCACAATGATTCATGAGAACCAAGAATTTTGGGTGATTGTCATTGGAAGGGGCAACTTTTTAAAATAGCTTTGTTGAGGTATAATTGATATATAGCAAATTGCACATACTTATAGCATACTACTTTAAAAGTTTTGATGTATGTATATATCCATGAAGCTATGACCACAATCAAGATGATGAACATGTCCATCATTTTTTTGAAGATATTAATAATGTAAAATTTTGTCCTCAGGGACATCTGGCACTAGTAGGCCAAATTTTCTCTGATTTATTAAACATAAACGTACTGAATGTCTTTTAAACATTAATGTACTAGCAGAACAAAGGTTGGGCAAAATTTAGGCTTTTAAATTTTAGTATTTTTGAGGTGCATCTGAATAGTGCTGAAATTGGCTTTTGAATATAAAATCGACAGGTATGAAATCCTCAATATGCTTATGATGGCTTAGTAGTCCCACAAAGCCTCACAGAGGGTCACCTCCTGCCCCATCTTTTCTAGAGAAGGAGCAGCAGACAAGACTATTCATGTACCCCTGTATGGACTGAACCTTATTTTTTTCCAACGGCATTATTTTATAGACAACTTAGGAATCAATAAAGCACGAATCTTGTTTGAAAGGATGGGTTTAAATATGGGAATAATACATTACAAGGCAAATCCTTTCTCTTCTCTGAGTTTTGGCTTATCTGTCAAATATGTTCCACCTTATCAGAGAGAGTTGTAAAGGGGGAAACAAAGAGAAAGCAAAAGCAGCAAGCTTCCTGGAATGTCCAACTTCTCAAATAAAATAGCACAAGTAAATATAAGAATAGACAGCTTATAATTTGTGTGGCTTTGGCTCAATGTTTCTGAAAGAAAACACAGCTGCCTATGACATCCTATTTGCCCTCAGTGCTGGTAGGGATGAGGTCTGGCAAGCTTTTTTTGGAGACTCTTTTGATAGCTCTTTCCTGTAACTCTACTGTTTCCAGTCCCGTTTGGGAACAACAATTTAAGGACGCAGCATTCACCCTCGGGGTTGCAGAGTCCGTTGTCTCTATCTGCCACCAACACCCATCTCCCCGCGCAGACCTACGTCCCCTCCACAGCTGATACTGGTCACCTCCAGAATTGTGGCCTTGAGTCCAGCTTCCTTTCTTAGACTTGGGACCCAGGCCACCACTCCGGGCTCAACTTTATGAGTTGAAAGGGCGGATTGACTAATCAGTCACACACCAGCTAGGGGCTGCTTCTACCTGCGCATCCTGTGCTTTGATTCCTCCCCAAATGAGAGGAAGATTCAGGTGGATTTGGCACATCCCCTAAGCGGGGCCTGCCATCAGCCGTCCGGGGCTGACGTGTGCTGAGGAGGACTCGGCCAAAGCAGGCCATTTTCACCTGCGTAATAACAGGCTTGGGAGTAGCGAGGCAGCCTCCGCGGCGGTGCCTGGAGTGGGAGGAGGAGCGCAGGCGGCGGGGCCCAGAGGAAGAGGAGGGGGAGGAGGAGGAGCTGACGCGAGGAGAGCGGCAGGAGCTCGGCCGGAGTTGCAGCAGCGGCGGCGTCGGCGGTGCTGACACCGCAGCCTCCCCAAGTCCCGAGTCCCGGCGGGGGCAGCAGCAGGGAGCGCCAGCCACCGCACCTCGGCCCAGCCAAGCCGCTGTCGCCGCGCCCGGGGGACCGCCAGCCATGGCCGCGCCGCCGGATCCCCAAGACGAGCTGCTGCCTCTGGCCGGCCCCGGGTCCCAGTGGTTCGGGGACCTGAGGGAGGGGAAGGACGAAGCGGTGACGCCGAAAGGGGCCAAGCCGGCGTCGCAGGCGGGGGAGCCCGGCCGGGGGTTGGGCGCCGGGGCCGGGGAAGCTGCGCCGCGGGACCTGGGCTCCGGCCCCGCCCGGCCACCGCCCGTTGCCATGGAGACTGCATCCACAGGTAAGGCGGGCGCCGCTGCCCCGCAAATGGCGTCGGGGACCGGGTCCCGCAGCCGGTCCCCTTCTTCGCAGCTCGCCTCTGCACCTTCCCTCGCGCTCTCTGCCTAGAGCACCAACCTCCCCTCCCCCCACCCCCCCACAGCGCCTTCGCCACATATTAGTGGACTGATAGAAAACAGGAATTGTTATTTCCAACGAAGTGGAAGAAAAATACTGTTGAGTCTTTAATTTAAAGATCATCATTATTTAGAAAATCGTCCCCATAGACAAACCGCAGCATCCTGGCGCCCGTGTACAAGTTTCTTTCTTCTGCAAAGAGGTTAGGGGCTGTAGGGCCCTCTTGGCCAGTGCGATGATTTTGGGGGGCGTGTTTGCGCGCAGCGTGCGCTCCAGCGACCGGGACGCTGACAACAAAGCGACGGGCAGGCGCTCTGCGCCTACACCAGGCGCTGTCCTTGGCAGAGATGTGGCTTTAACTCCACGAATCGCCACACCCTATTCTCTACCCGTACCCCTTCTCACCCTCCATCTCCCCTCTCCCCGCTTAGAAAACAGAAATACCAAGAGCCGTGTGTGTGTGTGTGTGTGTGTGTGTGTGTGTGTGTGTGTGTGTGTGTGTCTAATTTAGGAGGACAGCATTGCAAGAGGTTTGGGAATTGTGGCAGCTGCTGCCCAGAACCTTTCATTACCAGCTGCCCGCATACCCCTATCTTGTAAGGAGCATTGCAACTTGGAACCCCTTAGAGTTGTCGGCCTGGCTGTGGTGTTAAAAGACGGGAGTGGTGGCGAGTGGACGAGGTACAGTTTACCAACAGTTTGGATTCGCCCGTGCACTTGAAAATTGTTCTGGGTTCGCTCTTCCTTCGCCTGACTCCCCGGCTTCCGAGCCGCAGCGCGCAGGTGCCCAGAGGGGACCTAGGGCTTTGGAGCACGCTGGCCAAAGGAAGTAGGAGGTACGTTTTGGGTAGGGGCTACCGGCCTGGTTAGCGCTGTGTTTCCCGGGAGTAGGGTAGAGGGTGCTGTGTTGTGTTGTTCCATGAGAAAAGCTTTTTTTGATAGTGGAATGGGAGTATGTAGTTTTGGAAATGTAGCTTTAGAAGGCCCGGGTGGTGGGTGCTCCCAGAGGAGGGGAAAGGAGGCGGAACTGGCATTCCTGTTCTTGGCAGCTCATTTAGAGGAAACTTTTCTTAATCCACCGCCTCTCTTAAGGGTCAGGTGATGTGGCCTTAAGCAGACTTAATTCTGCTCCAGTACAAGATTCTAGGTGAGAAAAGGAGGTTTGGAGGATGCATTGAATAAAACATGTCAGCATTGTAAAGGGAAGAGAAAAAGTGGAGCCTACATAAAAACAACAACGACAAAGAAAACAAAACAGAAAAGAAAGAGTAAAGAAATACAAACAGAAAAACCCATTTGTTACATATTACTATATGGTTACATTGGAGGGGGGCAGGATTTAAGACTATGAATGGCTGCCTAGCCTGTCTTTGGACTTCATCTAAATGAAGAGAAAAAAAACTTTGCAAACTAAGAGGGCAAAAGAAAATAGACAAACAAAAGTACCTTTTTTGTTGGCTTAACCCAATACCTTTCTTTGTCAAACATAGCTCATGGTTCAGGGCCTTTATCCACTGCCATCAAAGTAAATAATTTTTTATAGACATTGCCCACCTTCTATTAGTGTCACCAAGGTTAGATGAACTAGGGAAAAGAGGCTAAATGCCCTGTGTTTAGTTACATACTAGAGACTAAAATGGTGTTGCTATATATGTATATAAAATGCTTAGAACAACTCCTCCAGTAACAAAGTAGAAATTTGTAATTTTTAACATCATTTTTATTATGGAAATATTTTATTTTGATTGTCTTAGGGGTTTCCTATCCTAGGCAACAAATACACTAATAAAATCAAACATGATGTTGAGTCTAGATGGGAGGAGAATGAAGGGAGGGGAAAGGAGCACATATTTTGCATACTTGCATAGAAAATTTTCAGTTTTATCATTTCTGCTTGAAGGGGTTTCTCATATAGCTGTTGATTGTATAATGTTTTAAATCTGTATTTTTAAATTTGGTAGACTGGATGGGTTGTTGTAAGAGATCCAGATGCCAGAAATGATATCTAATAAATAATTGGATCTTGAAAAATCCAAATAGAATCTGGGCCAGTTTCCTTGTATGTTATTTTGGCAGTTCTATTGCTATAAGCAATCGGCAGGTGCATCTTCAAGTTTATCAGAAACAAAATCTAGAGGAAGCCTATTAAATACACTACTTTACTTTTTAAAGAGAATGGTGCTCTTTGGGACTCAAATTAAAGAGTAAGTTAGACTTTGAGAATGATGTACTGTAAACAGATTTTGTTTCTTTTTCATATGGAATTATAAAATGTCAGACAGACATTGATATGTTTTAAACATTTTTTTTTTTCTGAAAGACACCACCAATCATGCCATCTGGACAGAAATTCTATTTTCATTTTTATACATTGATGATAATTAAAGTTCCTAAAGAAACATTTCCAAAAATATTTCTCATTAGTGTCCTGGAATGAATATATGTTTAAACATCATTAAAGTTGCTCAGTGCAACTCCATCAGTACTGTATTTTCATATATGCATATTGCTTCTGTCCCTTTTGTGGTGCAATGTTCTTAACAAAAAGTAACAGTTACTTCTAAAGCTATAATTTTTTCATGTCTACAATTTATAATGGGCATGTGAAATGATGTCTGTTGCCAAGGGAACATTTAATACGCCATGTGTAGGCTACAACATGTTAGAGTTGTTAATCTTCAATAAGTGCCATCATCTAATAACTTCATACAAAGGGTGTTAAGAGCAACTGTTTTTTCTTTTCTTTTCTTTTTGTTTGTTTAGTTATTTTATTCCTGGAAACTATTCAAGAAGAACATAGAATAACACAAGGATAGAAGAATAGCCCTTTGTTTAAAGGAAGAATTTAAAGTAGAACTTTTGAACAAAATGCAATAGTAAGAAGTTAACTCATTAGTTATTTGGGAAATTAACTCATTGACTGCTTCATGCATGGAAGGCAAAATGAACAGAATGGTAAATGGTCTGGAGAAATCAGTCCAGTATGATTTGCTTCAGTAATATTGACTTTTATATTAACATGGACCACAGTGCTCATAAATGTACATTTTTCAAATGCTGAATGTGATACTCTATTGGAAAACCTATTCTTGGTCTATCATGGTTTCAGTAACTTTCAGAATGATTATATATCCGTGTTTATTTTGTTTAATATAATATATTGTATTATGTACATCACCAAGCATCTTCTAAAATCCATGTGGAGGCTGAATTGACAGTCTCGACTTATGTACATGTTTGATAGTACTTTTTAATTTGAATCGTCCCTAGTAATCCCCTTCAGAAGGTGTAAATTGCAGTCTTCTGGTTTTTTTTTTTCCTCCATCTTTCGAGAAAGCAGCAGTTCTATTGAAATAGGGAGGAGCACTATACTTGGCTTTTACGGTATTTTACATACATATCAGAAGAATAAAATAGTTTCTAATGCAATTTATTTCCCTGGACATAGCCTCAGGATACAATCAATAACATTTCTGGAAGTAAGTACCATATATATCCTTTCACATAGGGAACTGAAATTAGGTTAAATTAAATTTGGAAATACATACCCTAAAAATACATTGATAAATACGTTTTATTAAGGCTTTCAGCATAACTTCTTCATGAACTCACTGTTCCAGGAAACTCATCCTACTCATTGCTCCTCAAATACACCGTAGGCTTCCCTGCCCCCTTCTCTTTTCTGAGCTATCCATGAACTTTGAATCTGAGGGTTTGGAGAAGAGTTGTGTATTATCTTGTTCTTTATACTGTCTATCCTGGATAGCACAGATTATAGAAAGTTTTTATTATCTGTAAAGTGAGAAACCATTGCGGTTTAATTCAATTTAGTAAATATTTATTGAACGCCTCCATTGTGTAAGGATCTGTGCTAAACACAGTTTGTGGTTTCCTAGAACATATGCACCTTTCTGTTTCACATTAGTGTTTAGTTTAGTTAAACAGTTCCTTTTGTGTCATTTTTCTTTTTCCTCATTCTCAAGTCATTGCTGGGAGCTAGACTAGAAGGGGATTATAATAATCTAACCACATGGGCACAAGGGTATGAGTTAGTTTTCTCAGATCAACACAGTATAAATATGAGCACAGATTGCTCAGATAACAAGGCAGAAGGAAAATAAAATCTCTGTCTGTCTGTCTATCTATCTATCTATCTATCATCTATCTGATTCTATCATCATAGAAATAACTGTGGCTGAATACTACTCAAAAATCTCTGGAATAGTTAGTTGTGCTTTTATTTTAAAGTTGAAATAAATTATTCCGGTAGTGACCAAGGGAGCTTTGAAAAAGGCACTAACGTGTAGAAGGCAGGGGAAGAGCGGGTGTTTGAGACAGAGATTACGGAGGGGACACTGTTGTTGAAGGGAGTGGGAGACTGAGATGGAGTGGAGGATAGGGTCATTGGAGGAGTGGAGTCCAGAAAAATGGAAAAACTAGGAGTGAAATAATCACCTGTATGGGACTAAAATCACACAGAACCGTGACAGAGTTTGGAGAGCGACAGTGAACCCGGTGCTCATATCTTTCGGAAAGAACAAAGTGGCCTGGGCTTAAAAGCCAGGGGCTTTTAGAGAGGAGAGAAGAACAGTTGCCTGTAAAATTATAAATGTAAAGTCTTGACTATAGGTTCCGCAAACTCTATTTAATATGTGTAGAACGTAGGAGATGCAACTAAAATAGTTCATTGTGGGGGATGGGAACTTTGAGGGTTATAATTAACTAAATATGAGCTAGTGGTATGGTGAAATTACTAAAATATCTTATGTAATTTTATGTAGTATTAATAGAAAGTCTTGGGTACACTTTATATGAGGTAATAGTTTCTCTAGATTCTGTTCTGGGCCAGCCAAAGTTGGAGTCTTATACTAAATGATGGCTGCCATGTTTTGTGAGAAGTTAATGAGATATAAAGTGGTGAGAGAAGGGTAACTAGATTGGTGAGGCTTCTAGGGAAAATGCCATTTGAGAAACGGTTGAAGAGATTAAATATCTTTAGGCAGAAGATAAGAAAAATTAAAGGATATCTGAATGTTAAATTTAAATCCTAGACAAACTCTTATGAAGCAGAGAAAGAAGACATGACCCGGGTGATTTCACAGGGCAGAATTGCGTCTGGTGGGTAAATCCAAGAAGTAGATTTCTATGTAATGAAGGAGAAAGTTCTAATAATTAGAACTGCTCAGAAAAGAGATTGCCTCCTAGTTACCGATAATTCAAGTAAGAGCAAAGTTGCTGTTATTAGGAGGAACCCAGAACTTAGAAAGAAAGCAAAGTGTTAGTTATACTAAGACCTTTATACCTTCCTAAAAGAAAACAATACCCGTAACTTTACATTATTGTTAACATGGGCATATTTCTCAAAAGTGAACAGCACACTAATGAAACCAGAAATAGTGTACATCATACAAACTATACTCAAACTGACTAGCTGAAATGCATTCTCCACAAAATTGTGGCCCTCTTTAAATTCTTCTCTAGTTCGTCATTGTCAAGAAAAACTCCATCACAGAACATACTTGCTTCTTATGAACTGTACAATTTTATCCAATTTTGGGTTATTAACTTTAAATCTGAAACATGTCTGCAAGTATCTCTTTTACTTATTCTTTTTCCTGAACTATGTTTTTCATTTTTTCTATTGTATCTAATTCCATAAATATGCAACATATTCTAAAATGTTTTGGGAATTCATTAAATAATTCTGTAATGCTAAAAGCATCATATGAGCCTATCTTTAGTCCTCTGCCTCACTATCTATATATTTATGTCAGATTATTCATTGTAAAAGCATGTTTGTTAGGTTTCCTAATGAATTACATTTTAGCTGGAACAGTTCTGCATTCTAACATCCATGTCCAGTCCACAATGGGTTTTCAAAATCATCTTTTGCATGAGATTAGTTTAAAACCAGCTATCAACCAAATTCTTGCTTCCTAAATGTGGGGGAATTTGTTGAATATCTCGCATCCTTCAAAATTGTTTTATGCGTAGCAAATCTTTATTCACTTTTTAAAAAACAACTCTTGGACAACAGAAAATTGTGTATATTCAAGTTATTAGTGATCTAGTTGATTAGCATAAGAATAAAAACCAATGTCACGTATACCTTTGGGATAAATTTTTCAACTGAGCCTGAAAAATCAGGGCTTCTCATAATACAGTTGATAAAAAGCCACTTCAGGATCCTATAAGATGATCCACAGATCTCAATCTAGGGAAACAAGCCTGCCAAGTGCGTATTACAATTTTAAGAAGCACCGATTTTTTGACCCCTCTTTATGCTCAGGATTGTAAGAGCTGTGGGGAAAAGAGGAACATGAGCTATGTCCCAATTCCCCTGTTTCCTCTGAGCTTACTACCCACATGGGAGATGTGACTAACTCATGCAAAACAGAGGCAAACTACTCAAGTTAGAACAGCCTGGTACTTGGATGGGTGGTACAAGCTATAAGCGCTGCAGGAATTTCATGATTTTATGGGTTCCAGAGTACCTAGTCTCTTGAAAGGGTAGATGGAGTAGGAATAAGCAGAATCGAGCAGAAAGATGGTGTAGGTACAGGGCGAAATGTGGGTGATGCCATGGAGATGAGCAATGACTAGGCTGGGTTATCCTTCCCAGACAGGTAGGGGGAGGCATACTCTGTGGGGCTTGAAAGCTACTCATGAGACTCTAGACTCATTGTTTATGGATTCTGGGACCTTTGAAGGTTTATATATGGGGGAAGTAATATTATAAAGCGATATTAAGGAAGATTAAACAGTGCATGGAAGATGAACTCCGTGGGAATGGTCCTGAAACCTGCACGTTTTGCTGAATGATGGCTGACCTAATAACATCAATTTTAGGATCTTGAATAAAGAACTCTGAGAATAAAGAAGAAGAAAGATGAGTGGCCTTATAGAAACATTCAGTAGGACTTGGTGACTGATAGGACATGGGGGATGATGGGAGGGATGAATCAATTGTAAAGCTCTGGGAGAATGTTGGTGCTATAGAGAGATGGGAGGGGGAACTGGTTAGAGAGGTGAGGATAACAAATTTATTTTTAGTCATATAGGGCTTGAAATACTGAAAAGCCATTTGAGTGGAAATCTCCACTTGGCACTGTAGATAAAAGAATAGATTTTGGGGATGAAAACAGGATGGTTGATATAGATTTAGAAAGAAGAGAAGCCATAGAATAAATTAGGTTTTTGAAAAAGAGATCCTGTAATATGAGGAGAACAGAGGGCCAAGAACAGAATAAGCTTCTTGCTCCTTAATAACTACGTGGCATTAGGCAAGTTATTTAACCTCTCTAAACCTCAGATTCTGTTGTAAGTGTACGTCTACATGACTATGCCTTGTAGAGTTCCTGGCAATCCAGTGGTAACTACTCATTATTGTAGCCTCATATAAGCCAGGATGGCATGGTATAGAATGAGTCCTGACTGAGAAAGCAGATCTATCTAGTCTTTGCTTTGGCACCTAACATCCTGTCAATGTAGGCAACTTTGCTTTATGTGTCAGTTTTTCTTGTATATAAAATGGGCATAGTACTGTTGCCCCAGCTATTTTACAGAGCTGTTGTGAAGATAAAATGAAATGACATGAGGAGGTATGTGCAAATGGCAAAAAACTGTGTGCTGTAAGGTACTGTTAATAGGAAGCACTGTCAGATGCAAAAGAGGTCTAGGAGAACAAAGGTGGAGAAACAGTCATGCTCTCTCGGCCTTAGGTGTTTTAATAGAAAAATCTTGCTTGCTTATCTGGACTTCAGCCAGAATCAGTGGGGGAATGGCAACAGAGTGAGGATAAATGGGCGTGGGCAGAATTCAGTTCTGGCGATCCACAATGGAAGACATTTTTGGCTATAAGGAATGCAGTTTGATTGGCGACCAGCTCCATTCCTCATGTTCTAAAGAATGATCTGGAACAGGGATAACGTGTGTCCATGGGGCTAGCTGAGGTAGGGAGGGAGGACACAAGATGGAGTCTATTCTGATTCTCTGGCTCAGGGGAAGGGCAATAAATACAGGAAGCTGCCCCAGTATGCCTGGGAGTCAGTCTGGAAGAGACCGCCTCTCTCACAGAGAGGGTATCCCAGCCAAAGCCAGCCCCTGTACCCCACCTCCCACCCCACCCCACTAGGCTAAATTAACTGGCTCTGTGGGCTTTTAGGTATCTACAGGCTAGCTTTATAGCTCTGTAGGGTAAGTCTTTCATAAATAGACTAACACTTCAGTACAGCTAAAAACTCTGGATATTATATAAAAGATAAAGAAAAAAATGTTGTAAAGGTTGTATATTTATAAGGCATCAACCTATATGAAAACCTGTTTGAATTAAAGTGAGAGAGAGAAGCTGTGTGAGGGGATAGTGGCTAAAACTTGGAATGATTGAACTTGAGAATCCATAAGAATCTCAGGAATCTCTGCCGAGAGAAACAGTTACATTTAAAAAGCGGAAATCTGACAGGGAGAATTGTAAAATCTTGAAATGGGATCCTCAATGAATTGCACAAACAGAATAGGAGGGTCATGATGAAACTGGCAAGAATATGAAGAAAAAATTACAAGCGTTTTATTTACCTGTAAGTTAACTGTAAGTCAGTGGAGTGAACCAGCTGCCCTGAGGTGATGAACTGTTGGTCTTGTTAACTCAGGGTGCCCAGAATGAGGATGAGAGAGTTGTGCTTGGCTCTCCGAGGGTCCAGCACATGGGGGCTGGCAGAGTTCTGAGAGCTCCAGGGTGGAGGTGGTAGTAGAACCTTGACTCTTCGTGAAAAAACTGAAGATTTACAACCTTCACAAAAGAAAATAGGATGGGTTATGACAGCTGTCTACATAAAGGTCTGTCAAGTGGCTTAGGGACTGGACATGTGACTCTGTGTGACTCTGAAAGATGGAACTATAGTCAATCATAAATTAAGCTGAAAAATATGAAAATAGCCTGGAGTGCCTCATCTATCTGGCAGTGAGGTTTTCATCACAGGAGGTGTGTAAACATAGTTTTGCTGGTCATTTGTATGACATAGGAGATATAATAGAGAGATTCATTAGACTAGTATTTTTTTATCTTTTCAGGATCACAGACCTTCACTGCAGAATCTGATGAAAGATTTGGAATCTCTGCCTAGGAAAACACACTTGCAAACACCATCTTGCACACAAATTTTGCATTTGTTTCAGAGTCTTTTTATAGATGGAGGAATTAAATAATTTTCTAACTCTTAGAAATCAGTATTTCCAGATACTCTCTTATAGATCACTGTTTACACGGGGGCAATAGTTTTATGGTTCATAAAATCTCACTGAATCATCCATTTATTTATTCAATAAATATGTATTAAGCACTTCCTATATGTGTGTGTGTTCGCATACATACATATATACAAAGTATATAGTTGTGTAGGTGACACTAAAATGCATAACCAGAATATACAAATAAATGCAGTAAAATAACAATATAGTCAGACTATGAGGAAGAACAATCTGATTAAGAAAAAGGCTGCATTCCATAAGTGTGGTTTTGTTAGTTTCAAAAAAAAAAAACACCCCATATATATATATACTGTAACTGAATTTGTGACTCTCAAAGGGTTACGGAGCCTCACTCTTTCCAAATTGGCCATTGCGAAGAGGGACAAAGAGCATGGACTGGGAGATGCCATATTGCACTCCAGTCTCAGCTCTTCCAATGGCCAATCTCATCCACTGTGGGAAGGGCTAAATGGTCTTTGTGAACCTTCAGTGTCCAGATAAATAATGTATTATTGGTCTGTTCACTGCTTCTGTGTACATTGCATGCTCTGTGTACACTTAAGTCATTGCTAAAACTTTTGGAACCAATTTTTACTTTAGGCAACATCCGTTTACTGTTAGTATCAGGAGTGAGTAATATGTTAGTTCTCCCTCTAATAATCCCATCAGCCTCCTAAAGCCACAGTAAGTAAGTAAGTAAGTAAGTAAGTAAGTAAGTAAAGTAAGTAAATATTCCCTGATGTAGACGTTTTCTTAATTTTATGTAAAGTGCATACTTTATTTTTTTTAAATATGTACTACTTTTACTTATATGTGGACACATCATCAAAGTAAAAACAGAGTGCTTCCTGTACAAATTCAGCCGCAAAAGAAATCAACTGGCTTTCATTCCAGCTGAACTGTGGCTCCTAAGTGCATTTATAAATTTTGATGTTGCCATTACTTGTATTTTTAATTGTTTAACAAACTTTTTATTATTGATAATACAAGGGTACATTGTAATCCAGCATGTTTACATTACCAGGATTAAACTTGTGTGAGTTTATTTTTTTAAATTGAATCCATGGCATTAGACAAGTATTTCTACTTTGTTTTACCAGAAATGTGAGAAAGAACAAACACCTAGTATTATCTCCCAGAAACTGTGCAGTCTTTTAAAGGCCAAGCAGTTCCCATTTAAAATTTGGATGTTTGCATATCAGAAGTCTCAGAAGTAAGATTGGTAATATTTCCATGAATAATGTAGAGGAATTAAAAACATTTTTAAAAAGAGGGGTAATATACTTTCTAGAGGAATGTCTTGAAGGTGAATGAATGTGTGTGTTAGGAGTAGGGAACTATGTGTGGTAGGCCATGGTCATTTGTGTTACCTTATTTTTTTTTTTCAAGTGTAGTAAGCTGCTGTGTGCTTGGTACTTATTTAATCACTATAATAACTCCCAGGAACATTGGTTCCTAAAAGGAATCTTTATCAATTTGTTAATAACGTAAAAGCTCTAACATTCTGCCAGATAGGGGATATCAAGATTGACCTTTAACTGTGTCACTTAAGATATAATGATCATGTGTGTGAAAATGTCTTATGAATATTTAATTGATATCGATATACTCTGTCATATAATAAATTATTATGAATCTTGTGTAACATAATTTTCAGTTCATAAAAGGCAAAGTTGGTACATAGGTGGATCATAAGATCCTAGAACTTTTTGTATGAAGGGTCCTGCAAAAAAAAAAAAAAAAAAAAAAAATTAGCAGATGACTGTATATAAGTAAAATGCAATTTAATTTACTTGATTTTCTTAGTGAAATGGAAATGTTCAACTCCAAAGGCTTGTTTTAAAATTGTAAAAACAATAATAAGAGAAATGTTTGCAAGAATAAAATCCTACAGTTTCGCCCTCTGCCCAGCTCTTAGTGTCAATCTCATACAGTGGTTTGAGGATTCAATGAGCTAATATTTTTTTATGCTTGGTGCATATTAAGGACTATATAAATATTTGCTATTCTTACAATTGTCGATTTTATTCATTTGCATAATAATCACTATCCTTCATTTAGTGCCTTAGAATGGATGAGACACTGATGTTTATCTAGTTGCGCCTCATTTTACAAACACTGACTCTGAGCAAGGTCAAAGCCACCTATCTGACTCCCAAGTCTGAGGCTTTCTCTACTGGCACCACACCACCTTTCTGCCATTGAAATATACCATAAGGAAAAATAAAACTGTCTTATAAGACAACCAAATCAGGACCTGGAATTCAGCTTTATCTTGCAGAGAGAGAAGGAAATAATTGGAGGAAACTGTTGGAGAGATAGGAAAAGAGACACAAGAAGGAGAGAAAAAGGAAGAGCAAAGAGAGGGCAATGGGGACGGGCAGGAAGAGCGGTAGAGGGAGAAAGCTTGACCCCTGGAATAAATGCAAAAAAGCAAAAGAGGGGAGATAGAGGAAGACATGGAAAAAGGGGCAAAAAGAATTAAGGGAAAGTACACAGAGGAAGGCCTTTTGAGGAAGCAAAAGAAACATGTATATGAATTGATTTGTGATTTTCCTACTTTCTAGAATCTAGAGTAAGACCAGTGTTCTTAGTTTTACTTCCCTCTGAAAGTGTAATTCACATCTTTACAATTTTTAAATCCCCTGGGCCTGGGGGGTCTGGGTAGGAGCTGTTCTCTGGATGTTCTGTCTGGGGCTTCCCAGAGCTTTCTCACCCCCAGGCTGAATGAAATCAAGCAGTGGGCTGAGTCAGGCCTGTGGGCTGAACTGTTCCTTCCTCTGCCTGGGGATTTTCCAAAGGACTCACATTCATTTTCTCTAAATGGAGAATTAACTCAGGGTTTTCCTTTGGATATAAGGATTATTTGTAAACTTTTCTCTGCACAAATAGCACTGAGATTGACAAATGCAGTAGTTTGGATAGCAATATCAGGGAGTTAACTGGTTTTTCTTTTACCATGCTCAATTACTTATGAAACTGTACTACTATACCTTGATTGGGGAACAGGGGTAGTTAAAGAGGAAATAGATAAAAGTAAAGGAAGTTAACATTTATTTAAAACAGCGCCAGGCAGTCACTGTGAAAACTTTATATACCTTAGATTAGCTTTTGGATCCTGTGGCCTACTGAATAGGTAGCAGAAGATTGCACTATCAGTTGGGTAATCTGAGTAGTGGTGACCACTAATTTGCATAATTCTGTTTATTTGTTTCCAACCAAGGCCACAAACTAAACATGGAAAAAGAGTCAGCCTTTCCTGATAGATTGTTCAGGATGGGGTACCAGATGTTGCGATTTAAATCCTAGCTGGTAGCACAGGTGCAATTTTAGGAATGTGTTTTTAAACCATATTCTTCTTAGGGGCCTATTTCAATAGTCAAACAACATTGGGGTCCTTCCTGTGCTGTCATCAATGATAAGTTTTGTACATGTACTTGTTCATATTGTATCAAGTGTATTAATGTTTCTTTTTCCTTCTCTAGACAGTCCCTTGAGGTAGATGTTATGTCTCTAATAGTCTCCATAATCCATAGCAAAGAGTCAAATATACCCGTGTCAGAATTTCATCATTTGATGGTTTATTTTATTTTTTGATTACATAAAAAGACCATAATACCATATTGGGAGCTTAACACATTTTTATAAACTTTCAAAGTCATTGATTCACAGTTATGATTAAAACTATCTGATGATAAATGAATTCTGTTAATATTTTAAAAAATTAATTGGATGGATGTCCTTGATAAGGTGTTCAATTATCCTGAGAATTTACGTATTAAATTATAAGAGTTTGCTCTGAGATTAGTTTGACACAATTGTCATTTACAGCTCCTCCTTTGCACCTGGCAACTCACCTGGCAGCTCTGCCCTCTAAAAGGGGATGAGGCATTGAGGTGCGACCATTACAAGTTAGAGCTTCACTTTCTATTAATAATAAGAGTGACATGGTGAATTAATCTTGCATTAGTTTGTGGGCAACAAGGCGTTACAGTCTTTTAAATTCAATTTTAGTCTTTTGAAATCTGAGTAGTACTTAAGATGAAATGGTGCTTAACAGCAGGTTTGGGCTTGGTGAAAAAATTATTTCAGGTGCCCCAGCAAAGATGGCTCGGCTCAAAGTCTTCATATGAGATGTGTTTATGAATTCAGGCCCTGGCCCCACTTCCTGACGGCTGGGCTGGGTAATCTGTGCCAGCTTCCTCCATACCTACTCTGCCCTGCCTATGTGTGTTGCTGTCTCTTTATGTGGCAGCCAAAGTTATGGGTTCAGGAGTCAGAGCTTCTCAAAAAGGAATGTAGCATGAAGTTGGGTGTCCATCTCTGGAAGAGTTCAGGCAGAGGCTATGTGATCGCTTATCAGGGATATTTAAAAGGATCTAGTTCAAGTGCAAAGTTGAACTAGATTACTTCAAAGAGCCTTTTAATTCTTGATTTTATAATAAAAGCAGGGAATTGTTATGCACTAAGTCCTATGAAGGACTCTGAAATGACAACATACTTTTAATATTAGGGTTTTATACTTTTCACTAAAACTTGCCCTAGCCCATATGAGCAAATCAAAACAACAATAATCTAAGTTAACAAACAATTTTAATACTTAAAATATCTTTCATTTATTATTTTAATGCCATGCTCAAAAAAAGATGTCTTTGATTAATAAAATGGAAACATTGGTGTATCATTATGTTCTTTAAAATACTATTGGTAGACAAAAATATTTTATGATGTAGTTTGCTCATGGCAGACAAGGATAAAGAGATGGGAACTAATTATTCATTCTTATTCACTTACATGCCAGGTATTATGCTAAATACTTTTGAACAGTTTTAAAAACATCTTTCCTCAAGGAACTCATAGTCTAATGGAGGAGAGAAATAAAACAACAATTATATTTTATTGTGAAGAAATACATATAAGTATGTACTGGAGCTATGTCAAAATCTTAAGGTAAGTTTAGGAAAAAGCTTTTTGCTGAAAGTGATTCTGGAACTGAATTTCAAAGGATGAGAAATTAGCAGGATAAGGCATGAAGAAGACTATTCAGAGAGAACAGCATTGCTTAAAACCATATTTCTCTCTTTGGTTTTTCAAAAAGGAATCCTTTGTGAGTTTTTTTTGTTTGTTTTGTTTTGTTTTGTTTGTTTTGTTTTTGTTTTTGTTTTGCCTCTCAGACTCTAGGTTTCTAGAATGGTGACCAAGGGGCACAGAGCTCTTTATTTGCATTTGTCGTTAAGCCCCTAGATTATTCCTGGTTCATTAGAAAAGTCAGTTTCCTCAAAGTGACTTCTTCTCTGAGAATGCATATGGCTTTCAGAATCAGACAGACTGTGAACCTCAAGAAGGTTTGGAGACCCTGGCTAAGGGCCAAGGGCACTCGAAAACATACTAGACAAAGTCGATTTTCTCCAGTAGTAAGCCTTTTAAAACACTATGTTTTGTTACAAAATAAATGGATGCATTAAAGAGTAAATTCACATGCAGTTTTCAAATGTATACTTTACATAAACTTCCTGCATCATACGTCTAGACTACATCTACAGGCCCTTGGGATACACACTTACTTTTCTTTTTCCATTATGCTTACTTAGTGGAAATATTCGAGACTCTAGGTAGAAAGGTGTCTGGGTAGGTGCTCTGGGGTGAGTACTGAGAACCTCAGGAAAAAGGTAGCAGATAAGTGTGTATGTGCATAGATGTGCATATGTGTGTGACACTCATAGAGGTGGGTGCAGAGATAAGAAGAACACAGTGGAAAGGAATGCTGGGATTGATGAGTGATGTCTGCCATGGATGAAAAGTGAGAAGGATAAGAAGCAAAGTTAGACCAAGATTTATCCCTTAGGTCATTCATTTCTCCAGGAAGGGGTAGGGGAGATATCATGGTTCTGGTCCTGGTTCTTTTCTTTCATCATCCTCATTCTGCAACATTACTGACCTCACATCCCAGCCTGGTTCATGCCCCATTATAACCCATCCCTGGCTGGTGTCTTACAGACATCAATGCTGTTATTATACAGAAACCTTGGTTTATTTGCAATTATTACAAGTTCACATTTTTAATATAGAGCCTTCATCAACTATATGTTTATAGTTCCAATTACTGCTGTTCCTAATCTATTATTGTGTGATGCTGGTATATTTTTTTCTCCTCTGAGTGTCCTCCATAGAATCGTTCATGGAGAAATAGCTTCTTTTTCTGGGCCTTGAAAGATGTCATATGCTGGAAAATTGTGAGAGAGAATCTTCTAGGGAGAGGGTAAAGTGAGTACAAATGAATAGAGTTGTAAAGCTGGCACAATGGGATGACAAGTGGTTCTAGGTGTGTCTAGAGCCTCCTGGGGAAAGGGAAGAGAGAATGTAATGGTGGTTAGTGACTGGACTGTGAAAAACTTAAAGCTGTTGGGTATACTGAGAACTTCAAATTTTATTTTCTGTCGACAGTAGTTATTTGAGGTTTTTCAGCAAGATGCTCTCTCAAATTTGTGTTAAGAAAAGCACTCTGGCTATGCAGAGCGTTGGGGTGGTAGCATGGAGAGGGGTAGGAAGTGAGTTAAGAGGCTTCCATAGCAGTCCCATAAGACATAGTAAGGCCCAACTGTGACAGTGGAGAGCAAGAGAGGTTGGGATGGAGAGATTTTTTTTTTTTTTATCAAGTACAGTGGATAGAACTTGGAGATGAAACATACGTAAGATTTATTTCAGTTTCTGGCTTGGACATGTGATGCACGGTGATGCTATTAAGTGAAATGCAGATACAGGAAGAGAAAATCAATGTAAAACACTTTCATAGATAATAGCATTCCATGGCAAATGTAGTGTATTAATATTAAAATCATATTTCGCTGATTTTGTCTTTAAGGTAATGGTTATCCACAGTATTGATTATACAGATGTAGAGAACCATTAGGAATCACAAAGCTAGTGCTTTTATAAACACTGAATAAAAAATGCAAACTACGAACACTTTTAATTTTTAATTGATGCAGGGAATCTGCAATGTTAAATTCATGTACAAAGTGATTAAATTTTTACTTTGGTCATAGATTTTATTCATTAGCTCTTTATGATGTGGAGAAACATTAACTAGTTCTACTGATTGAACATATAGGTTGATTGTACATTGTATCCTTATAATCTCATCATTTAGCATCCATAAACACTAACTGAAATTGTCAGAACCCTTCTCTTCTTTACATGAACTGGAATACCCCTCCTCTTCCTGCAGGACTTAGTATAAGAAATTAATTGCTTTGGTTGTAAACTCAAGAGTTCTCCCCCCCCCTTCCCCACTCAGTTAAAATTTCTCTCCTTTTCCACATTCACAGACTAAAACAGGATTGTTCTTTCCCCAAGAACAGAGATTTTGACCTCCACTTCCTTCCAATATTTTCTGATTGACGTGGTAAGGCAAGCAAGGATTATACCAGCAGCTCTGTATTCAGAAACCTGGGGATGACAACTCACTTGTGAATACCTGCTTCATTTCTCATATTTGGAAACTATGTTCCCTGCAGGTTTTATTCGAGTCTCATTATCGTGTTTCCATGGCCTAGACAATGCTTGGCATATAAGAGTGCTCAAAACATATTTATTCAATGAAAAAATAAATGAATGAATGGCTAGTTTTCCTTGGAGAGATTACAGGAGATATCTAGAAGCAAAAAAGTCTAAGACCTAAAATTTCCAGGTACTCCATTTAGTGCTTCCCTATTCAGCAGATGTCATGTGCTTCTTCATTTCATGTTGCCTATTTTACTTTTGTATTTTCCATTTAAAAATACTTTTTCTACATAATAATCACAAACTCTTCTTTCTCTTCTCATATGAATAGCAAGACCACTATTACAATCTGGTTTTTATCCCCCCTCCATCTCTGTTGTGTTTATAAGACCTGTGTAATTGAGCCTGCAAGAACACCCACGAGTTTTTCCTGTTCTATCGCCCTGACAGGACTCACTCCTCCATTGTTAGCCAGCCTGTATTCTTGCAGAGAGGCAAGGAGCAAGGTGGTCCCAAGAGAATGCTGAAATTCTCAAAGCAGCCTTTTTCATGGAGCAAATTAAGGACAAACACAAATCATTTTGGGATGGTGACCTAAATCTTAACCCATTTATTTTCTTAAAATAAATCTTTTTTTTTTTTTAGTGCCTTTAAAATGTTTGTAAAAAAACACTATGCTGTAATCATTGCTTCTAAATGGAAGACTTGGAAAACAGATGACACTAGTGACAAAACCCTAATGACTATTAATTTATGAACATTTTATGAAGTTAAACCATTTATAGGACACAGGGTCTACAATTTTTGCATTTCTTTCAGTATCTTTTGTGAAACTGCACTCATAATTTCCCTTATCAAATTGCATGGGTCTTCCTTTTCTATTGTTTTAGCTTATCTTTCCAAGTGTGCTGTTATACTTGCTTAGCAGACGTTAGACAGGTATTTATGTTAGAATAACAAAAATAGCTATAATTTATTAAACATGATCTGTGTGTCAAGCTGATTCTGTGATTTACCTTAATTATACATTTAATCTTTTAAAAATACTGAGATGTAATTTACCTACAGAAAAGTAAATGAATCTTATTTGTACAGCTCAATGAAGCTTATTAGTACAGATCAAGAAAGAACATATCCATCATCTAAGAAGGCTTCATTCATTCATATCAGGTATCCCAGTTAACCCTTCATTCCCAGAGGCAATGATTATTCTGGCTTCTATCACCACAGAATAGTTTTGCCAGGCTTTTTTTTTTTTTTTTTTTTGCTTAATAAGATACTTTTTGAGATTCACTTATGTTATTATGTGTATTGAGAGTTTGCTATTTTTCATATTACTGTGCAATATTCTACAGTATGACTATATTACAATTTGTTTATCCATTCACTTGTTGATGGACATTTGAGTTGTGCACTTATTTTTTGGATATTGTTAATAGAGCTGCTATGAACATTTTTAAAATATCATTTTGTGGACCTATGAAGACATATCTACTGATTATGTACTTAGGGGTATAATGGGAAGGAATAGTAGGGTAGGCCTATATTTAGTTTTATTAAAAACTCCTAAAGAGTTTTCTAAAGCAGTTGTATTATTTGGGACTCCTATCAACAATGCCTGAAAAATCCATTGTTCCAAATCCTCACCAGCACTTCTTATCATCAGACTCTTTAATTTCAGATGTTCTAGTGGATGGGTTGTAGAATCTTCATGTGATTTTCTTTTTCACTGAAATGTATCAAGATAAAATTTGCATATAATAAAATGCACTTATTTTAAGTGTGCAGGATGATGTGTCTTCAGAAACACGTAAAACCATGTAACCACCACTTCAATCTATTTTTAGGCATAAATGTTCTGTAACTGCCAATTAGGTCAAAGGAATAAACAGCATTTTTCATATTTTCTCTATCAACTCTTTGTAACTGGGGTCGTGCAGATAAATAAGCAATAATGCCTAACACATCCATTTTATGTATCTAGAATGGTGCTAGTTATATATTATCTTCAGGAAAGTTGAAAAAATTTTTCAAATTATATTTTAAGTGCTTAAAATTCTTTCACACTTCTCAAATCAAATGATTTCCCTAATTATTTTTTAAGTGCTTAAATTTCTAGTTCAGGAAGACCATTCTAGGTCCTTATTTTTTTGGTGTACTTATTTTAACTGTTTCTGAAAGGAAGTTTTAAGTCTCTAGTTATGATTTTTTTTTGTTTATCCCTCTAACTTTCTCAAGTTTTGCTTCATATAATTGAAGCTGTGTTATTAGGTGCATGTACATTTATGAATGGTATGTCTTTCTGATAAATTGAACCTTACATAATTATAAAACTAAGCTAATACTTCTTATTTAGAAATGTACTCATCTACTTGCTTTCTTATGCTTATTATTTACATGTATATCTTTGTCTATTCCAACTTTCAATCTATCTAAATATTTACAAAACATGTCTCTTATTGATAGCATATCATTGAGTTTTGCTGTTTTATCCAGTCTGACAATCTCCTTTTTGAATTGGATACTTACATTTATATTACTATTGACATGGTTGGGCTTAAATCTACCTTTTGTTGTTGTTGATCTCGTCTGATTTTTGTTCCTCTGTTATTTTGTTTTTGCCTCTTTTGTGAGTTAATCAAAAATATATTACTATTCATTTTATTTCTTCTGTTGTCTTTTTAGCTGTTATTTTTAATGGTTGCTATATAGCTAATATCCTTATCTTATCAAACTCAATTAGAGTTGACATTTAGCATTTTAACCATTTAATTTTCACATCTGAAGTATGTGTTATTACCCAGACTTTTTAGGTAGATGAGAAAATAGGCCCAAAGATATAAGTAATTTGCTTAAGGTCGTATATGGGAAGAGTTGGAGCAAAGATATCTAAAGAATGCTAGATGCTTAAATGGCCCTGATAATATTTATTTCAGTGGATCTCTCCATATAGTCATTGCTTGTTCTAAGTACCTTTATTAATGGCATGAAAAGAATATATGTACTAAGAACCTAGTGAAAGTTCCATGTGATTTATAATCAAATGCTTCTATAGAAAGAGATTGGTCTTTAGAGGCTATAGGATTGGCTGTTTTCTTATTGAAAAATCTCTTCAATTAATGAAAATGTTATTAATGTGTCCCAAAAGAGCAAGTTCGTGAAAGAGGAATTACAGAGGAAAACTGGTGAATGTTTTGAAGGCTGGAGAAGGAAGAATATTTTAGTTTTAGATTTATTATGAGAGTTAAAGGCTGAAATGATGTAAAAATTTAAGGTAGCCAACATTTATTGACTCATACTGTGTACTAAGCACTTTTTAAATGCTATCACTTCTTTTCTTTGTTTTTATTACTTTGTACCTGTTGACCAACATTTGCCCATTTCCCTTACCCCTTGGCCCCTGGTAATGACTTTCCTACTCTCTGTTTCCATGAATTTGACTTTTTTAGATTACATATATAAGTGAGATCATGTAATTTTTGTCTTTCTGTGACTGGCTTATTTCACTTAGCATAAGTCATCCATGTTGTCACAAATGGCAGGATTCCCTTCTTTTTTTAAGGCTGAATAATACTCCACTACAAATATACATATACCACATTTTAGCATCTATTCATTTGTCAATAGATATTGAGGTTGTTTCCATATCTTGGCTACTGTGAATAATGCTCCAGTGGACATGGGAGTGCACATATCTCTTGGAGCATTTTCTTTGGATATGTACCCAGAAGTAAGATTGCTGAATTGAACTATTATCACATTTAATCCTTACAACAACCGTTTGTGGCAGGTATTTTGTTATTTCCTGTTTGCAGATGAGGAAATGGAGGTCCAGAGAGGATACAAAGATCCCAAGATCACACACCTGGAAAAAGAACTAGTGAGGCTGACTCGAAAGTCTGTGTCCTGAACTACTATGCAATTGAAGGAAGCGAGTGGAGAGTGGTTTTCAGTTTATGTAAGGCTCATAAGAGCTTTCTGAGGTCAATAAATGCAGTTATTTTAATGATGAGAAAACAGAGACAGTGTTTAGGTGAGCTCACCAGCACCCAACATGGCTGTCAATAAAAATCTGCTGAGTCCGAGTCTCATCCCAGTGACCAGGACAGTGGCCAGTGACCAGTGACTATCCTTGAGTGGATTCTCATCAGAAGCCAAACCATATTGAAGGAAGTGCCAAAGCAGATTTTCAAAGTGAAAGTGGAGGAGTTTAGAAATGATTCCAGACACCTATTCTGAAAAGTTTGGGAGAACAGAAAAAGCAAAAGCAAAAGATAGAAAGTTTAATTATAGAATACCAAGAAATCAGGTAACTTTAGAACCTAGGAAAGGTTAAGTTTGCAAGGCAGAAAAGAACCAATTAAATTTTTTTCCCTGTATGTTTAATACCAAAAACAGATAATTATTTATGTGAATGAAAATTCTACTTTAGAATTCATTATCTAAAATTAATTATGTGTATTAGAGGGAGAGAAAAAAATGAATTTTCCCTGTGGGTTGAACTGAATTTATTGAATTTTTAGCCTTAATTTATGAAAAAAAATTCCTGCTTCTGAATTGGAGTTAGCTAAGGTTTTGAAACACTTCTGATATATTTTCATTGATTTTTGTTATAAGTGTGTAGGTTGATACCTTGCAAAACCACAATGCATTTTGCTAATGGTCTGAACTTTTGCTTTTTTTAAGCCTGTAAAACATGTGTTTTAGGGAGTGCCAAAGGATAACAGCCAAGCAGTTAACCTTAGTTCCTTAGGAGGGTGGGATTTGGGTGGAGGGAGGAAGATTATCAACTCTATATTTTCTGAGTCATTTGACAGGTTACAATAAGCAAGCATTACTTTGAAATGGTAATTTTTAGTAATAATGAAAGGATATCATAATGTTTTTATGAGCTAAAGCTAAAGACAAGCTAATGTATTTTAAACATTCTTAGAGGGAGAGCAGAGTTCTTGTAATCAGAAAAAATCTTTATAGTAATAAATATATAGAACTTTGATTTATAGTGTAAACCAAGTTTCATCAGTGTATAGTTGTTAGAAACATGAAAAAAATGATAGAAAACAAACAAACAAAAAACCCCCACATATTATTTATTCAAATGAATTCATTGATTTGATAATCTAATTCTACTGGTAATTTTTAAGTCTTTTTAATTCATAATGAGAAATTTCAATGAGAAATCTGGAAGATTTTACTAGTAAAATAGTGTGGAGAAAGCTTCTCTTTATTTTTGGCTCATGCTGTTTCCTTATTAAACTTTAGTAGTATCTACTATACTACAAAGTCAGTGGAAAGGGCTCAATAAACCAAACTGGACCATTCTAGAGTGATATGGCAATATTTGAGAAAAACAAAGGCAGCTTCACAGGAAATTTTCTAGGTCAGAAGCACAGCTGTATTTCAGTGGTTTTAATATCATCAGTCGTATATGTCTATAATGGCCAAAGTATTACATTTGATTTTTTGGGGCATTCCCTCAATTTCCACATGAAATTAAATCTTATGGTTGTGGTGCCCACAGTCATTTGCCCTGGAGAACTTCAGTAGATAAAGTAAATTAATATTTTGTTGTACACACACATGTGCCAAAAACATCTGGGATCATCATTTACATACTGTATACTGACTTATTTTTTTCATTTTACTGGATATTTTCAACATCATGTGATATCATTAACTAATCTTCATCAACATAGTTTTGAAGTCTGCCTAGTATTTCATCTTATAGACGTCCTACAAGCATCAAGTTACCTGTCATTGGACCTTTAGGTTTTCTCCATTTTTTCCCTACTAAAATGCTCCTTGATTTTGAACATACTCATATTTGAAATTCAGGATATGTAGGTAACACTCATTGAAAGGAATTCAGGATATGTAGGTAACACTCATTGAAAGGAATGCCTCACCCTGTACTTAGAAACTGTAAGGTAATTAATTTGTGTCGTTTTAAGGCCCTATGTTTATGGGCTTCCTGTTACTGTATGCTTCCAATTTATCTTTTACATCATTCGCATACAGGATTTTTGAAATCCATGTGGTTTACTAGAAACTGGAATTCTATCCCTGATCAGTGCCACCCTTAAATCCAGCCAGAGGGAACCTGATCTGGATCCTGCTCTAAGAGGGCTCTGTGTATCACAGACACTGAGACACAAAGACTTGAAAAAATTATTTCTATCTTGGAAAATTTATTTTTTTCAAGAAACCAGTTGGGCAAATGAGAGGATTTCTGACGCCTTGTGCCCAGGCAAGGATGCAGAGGTGAGAGCAAAAGTCCAAGGGGAGGAAGGAGAAAATTATAGCCTTTGTCCAGCAGACTGGATACCCAGGTGATAACACTCCTGTCCTCAGCTCTGCTTGGGTGGTGTAGTTTTGGCAGGTACCCGGAGATCCTGAGTCTGGGAATTGAGGCCTGGAGAGGAGCTTGGTTCAGTGGGTTCACTCTGGGTTCAGGGAGGTCTGCCCTCTCCCCAGCCCATTTCCCTGCCCTCACTCAGGCTTGGAAGGGACAGAGTGGGTCAGTACAGGCTCTTTGGGGCTTCCACCTCTTGGGGCCATGGGAGAATGTGGACTGGGAAGAGTCCTGACTTGATTTATTGATTTTATATATTGGATATGTGCTGTAAGGCTCTATTTCTGCTTTTGCCCCAGGTCCAGCAAATGTTAGGAGAGAACCTGCTTCTGACTCTACCAGTTTCTAACACTTTTTTTTCTGGCCTTAAGCAAATAATTTTATTTATAAAAAAAGAGATAACATTTTTATTTAGAGAGGACCACAGAAGGGATTTTGTCTAGTCTGTTCACTATTGTATTCTATACCTATGTATAATGGTGCCTGGTACAGAGTAGGTACTAAACAAATTTTTGTTGAATAAATGAATAAAATGATTTTTTTCTTTTTGAAAAACAATTTTATTGAGGTATAATTGACATATAATAGAGTACTCATATTTAAAGAATATAATGAGTTTGACATATTTATAAACCTGAGTGATGATTCACCACATTCAAAATGAGGAACGTTCTCACACCAGAAAGTTTCCTGGGGCCTCTTGTAATCCATTCCTCCCACTCCCACCCCTAGTCTGCTTTCTGTTACTGTACTAGTTGGCATTTTCTGTAATTTTATATAAATGCAGTTGTACAGTTTGTACAGAATGTGCTTTCTTTTATCTAGCTTTTTCATTCAGCATAGTTATTATAAAATTCATCTATATCGTGTATATCAGTATTTCACTCCTTTTTATTGTTGAGTTCATTGTGTGGATGCATCACAATGTGTTTATCCATTTACCTGTTGATAGCCATTTGAATTGTTTCTGATTTTTGGCTACCACAAATAAAGCTGCTATGAACATTATGAACAAGTCTTTATATGGACATATGCTTTCATTTCTCTTGTGTAAATATTTGCGAGTAGAATGGCTGAATCGTGAAGTAGATATAGTTTTAAATTTGTAGGAAACTGCCAAACCATTTTTTAAAGTGATTGTACTATTTTATGTCCTCACCACCAGTCTATGAGTATTCTAGTTCCCCCACGTCCTCACCAACATTTGGCATTGCCAGTCTTTTTAAATTTGTCCACTCAGAGTTGTGTAGGTATCATTGTGCTTCTTACTTCAATTTCTCTAATGACTCATGATGTTGAGCATCTTTTCTGTCCTTATTTGCCACCCGTATATCTTCTTTGGGGAAGTATCTGTTTAAGTCTTTTCCCTAAGTTACTAGATTTTTTTTCTTATTGAATTTTGAGTATATTTTATATGTTCTGCATGTATTTTATCAGATATGATTTGCAAATATTTTCTAAATATTTGCAAATAAATATTTGCAAATAAAAGACAAGTCTATAGCTTGTCTTTTCATTCTCTTACCAGCCTTTTTAAAGAGCAGAAGACTTATTTTTTGTGAAGTCCAATTTATCAACTTACTCTTTTATGGATTGCTATCTTTTATTGATTTTAGTGTTGTATCTAAGAAATCCTTTGCCCCTAACCCATGGTGACAAAGGTTTTCTTCTAGAAGTTTTTTAATTTCAGATTTTTATATAGGTCTGTGAACCATTTTGAGTTAGTTTTTGTATATGATGTGCAATATGGATAGAACTATATTACTTTTTTTTTCATGTTGATATCCAATTTTTCTGGCACCATTTGTTGAAAGACTCTCTTTTCTTCACCAGATTGCCTTTATTGAAAATAAATTGTTCATATATGTTTGAGGTCTATTTCTAGACTCCCTATTTTATTCCATCGATCTATCTATCTTTAAGCCAATACTACACTGTCTTGTTTATTGCATTTTTATAATAAGTTTTGAAATTTGGTAGTGTTTGTCCTCTTGGTTCTTTATTTAATGAAATGATTTTTAAATCAAAGGAAAATTCCAAAATACTGTTTAGAAGAATCTAGCAATATTTCAGAGCTAGAATTTGCTTTGGGGAAGCAAACATGTCTTTGTGATCTTTCTTATTGTCTGTACTCAGAATAAATAGAAGTACCATATTATTTACCAGAGCATGCATATTCTCTAAAACAAATGTATAAGTCATGCCATTAACCTTTTAACTATGATTTAATGTTTTTCTATAATTATTTTTGTTTTTTACTTTACTGCTTTGGATATTTGTTAATCATAGGGAGAGAGTCAATATTTATTATATTCATTTTCATTCCTTTCGTCCCTCCTAGACTTATATCTCCCATGTGAAACCTTGCGGATATAAATGTCTCATTTTCAGATAAATCTCTGAGTTATGAGCTGTTTCTCCAGGTCTGTAAGTTCTGCTTCTTAGAAAATATTTGTTCAAGCTTCAGTTTGGTAGTTACCCAGGTGAGCCTTATTATTTATTTTTCTCCTGAGGCCCTTTGTCATATTCTCTTCCAGACATGCTCTGTGTACCTCAATTATAAAGACTCTTCCTGATGTGCAGTCTTTTTAGAGTACAGTCTCGGTTTGCTCTGCTTAGTTCTTTTTTTGATTCTCAGGGGAGTGAAGGGAAAAGTGAGAAAGTGGATTCAATGACCATTTATGAGCTCTGGAAATTCATAGATAAGAAAAAATAAGACAAATAAATTATTTATACTTTATTGTAGATAATTATAATCACCTACTAATTATTCATAGGATAAATTGAAGAGCAAATATAATTACTTTAATCTTTATAAAAGGTATTAATCTTTTTACCTTTATAAAAATTTGAATATAATTATATTTATAGATAAATATGACCCTTTTCTTAATTTCAAATTATAATTTTTTCCATCTCTGCTTTTCAGGTGCTTGGCATGCACTATGACACTTAGAAGCCTGTGGTCTTGAGTCTAAGATAGATTTACCAGCATCTACGAGGGTTGTCATTGTGACACCAGGAAAATGTTGCCTCTAAGGCCTTGACTAGGGGGCCATCACCTATGTCCCAGAGCAGTGAAGAGGGCAGAATGTTGGCTGGGTTGAGGTGGTATGGCCCTCCTTTCGAGTATGGGGGAAGAGCATTGGCTTCTTTTTAAAGTTAAGACGCTAACGAAGTAATAATTGAAACATTTTTTTCTTTTAATTTATGACCCATACTTTTAACTTTTATCTTTAAACCCATACTCATTGGGAAACTGATCTAAAATATGCTTATATCTTTTTGTGAAGTGGTCCAGGACATTGAACTGAGGATTCTGAATGTTGTTTCTGTGTCTTCCACTTTGATTACTAATAGTAATAGTAATAGTAATTACTATTAGTAATAGTAATATTATTATTACTAATAGTAATATAATAATTATTTAACCTTTACTACATGCCAGGCACTGTTCTAAGGATGTTAACTATGTTAACTCATTTATTTATTACAACTACCCTGTGAACTAGGTCCATTCTTATCCTCATTTCCTAGAAAACTGAGATAGGTTAAGCACTTGCTGGGGGTCATGCTGATTGTTAGGGGCAAGAGATGTTACTCAAACACCAGCGAACTGGTTCTTAATTAGGAAGGGGCTCAGTGATGATCTGGTGCAATCCTCTGATTTTAAAGAAGAAGAGGAAACTGGAAGAGGGTAAATGATTTGCTCAGAGGCATGACCTCCAGGAGGCAGAACTGGGATTCGTCCTCAGGCATTTGTCACCCCATCCTGGGTTCTTTCCCATGATTCTGCACCTGCTACCCTCTGTAATCTGACTATAATCACCTGTCCGCTGGGCTCCTCAGTCCTCATTCAACACTTTTCCTTATCATTGCCTGGGCCAGAGAACTCCTTAAGCTTCCTTGGCTTTATTAGCGGATGCTAGTGTTGTAGACTCTGCTTCTCGGCCTTTTGGCTAAGATTAAGTTTAGACTCTGGGTGAGAGGGTTGGGCTAGTCTTGTTGTGGCTTGCTGTTTGATCATTTGCTTATAGCATGCACTTGAAGAGTCAGCACAAAACATCTTTAATGTTGGCATTGAAGATGTTTGGCCACTTTAAAATTCAGACTAATTTCCGATGTAGCTGGGATTGCTTTCCAGTCAGCATTAGCCACATCGATCGAGATTCTCTATAATGCCTTCAGGAAGGCATTGTAACAGCAGTGTGCTGCTGGTGGGCAGACGGCTGAACTCGCAGGTTCTGTGGCTGACCAGTTTGGGTGACTGTGTTACAGGTAAATTCATTTCAGTATTTGTTTTTATAAGAAAATCACACTTAAGACTAAACACGTGTCATTATGCTGAGGTAAGTCAGATAGAGAAAGACAAATCCTGTGTGATATCACTTATAGGTGGAATCTAAAAAAGTTAAACCTGTGAAAAATAGAGTAAAGTGGTGATTATCAGGGGATGGTAGGGAAATAAGAGTGATAGTATTTAAGGGTAAAAACTTACAACAAATAGTAAGCTATGGAGATTTAATATACAATATAATGAATACAGACAAAATCATACTATAATTGTGTGACATCATAAATATCAGGACATAGGTAACCATATTACAATATATTAATATATTAAAGTAACTCACTGTACACCTTAAACTTATACAGTGTTACAGGTTAAATTTATTTATTTTTTTAAAAAAGACTAAACCAGTGCCCAAAATATCTACGATTTTTGTTTCTTTTCCCACAGAAAACTTTACAAAAACCAATGCCCAATGATATAGTTCATGTCCTTGGGCACAGTACTCATGAGTGCTATTTGCCAAATATTTTTGATTTTCCTCTGGGCACATCCCTGTTCCCTGGAAGTTAAGTATGGCCTCATGATTTGCGTTGGCTGGTGAAACATGAAGGAAGTGTCTGATTCTTTAATATAGAAATTTTAAGAGTCAGAGCAAGTTTTACCACATTTCCGTTTTCCTGCTTCCTGGAAGTGCAAAGGTGGAGCTTCCATCAGCCCAGTTAGTGCATGAAGACTGCAGAGCACTGTGCCCCAGACAGCCTGCCAGGAAAGTAGCATGAGCAGGAAACGAAATGTTCTGTACCCCCTCACTTACCTACTTGTTTATTTGTACTTTTCACAGTGCAGTAACTATAGATTTACAGGAAGTTGCAAACATAGTATGGAGAGGTTCCTTGTACCCTTCACCCAGTTTCCCACAACAGTTTTATCACACATAACTATCACACTGAGATTTTGTTATCAATTCTATTTTGACTGATAGAGACTTCCTTCCTTCCTTCCTTCCTTCCTTCCTTCCTTCCTTCCTTCCTTCCTTCCTTCCTTCCTTCCTTCCTTCCCTCCTTCCTCTCTCTCTCTCTCTCTCTCTCTCTCTCTCTCTCTCTTTCAAAATATACACCTTAATTGCAGAGACATGAAACTCTTCTAAAGTTGAATCACATTTAGATTGCCCCCTCTTTGATCAAATAAGATGTTTTGCCTTGTATTATAGTCACTCATGTATATTTTGATTCTCCTTCTGCCAGACCATAAGCTCTCTAAGAGAGCACATCTGACTGATCTTTGAATCCCTTCCAACATAGTACTGTGTGTTGTAGAAGGCACTCTAAAATGCTTGTTAGTGAACAAATGGATCGCTGTGTAGCTGCTAGCCTCTTGTGTAGAAAGGATAGGAAATAAGAAGCTCATCTGGGGACCCAAGAGGGGTGAAAAATCCTAAAGTTCATCATTATCTGTTGCTTCAATATTGAGCTATGAGATCAACTAGAAATATGGTAAAAGCCTAGGCGGTTGAATAATAAAATATTTGGCAGAAGAGGGGCGACCAGAGATAAGGCTCTTAGCTTACAGCTTTACTCCATTAGGCATAGAATTCTGCCCTGTACCATTTACAGTCCACCTTGCTTCTGTATTGCTTATAGATTTTCAGTGCTTTAGAAAATTTCTCTGTGGGTATATGTTTATTTAGAGTTAAGATTTTCATACTGAAATCATGATCCTTCCCTCTCTTCCACTATTAGATTTTTGAAACCATTTTTCTACCTTTGAGCTGTGGGGGTGAAACATCACACAGTCGGTTGAAGTCAGCAGTGCATTTCCCCCTGTGACACAGCAGTGAGCAGCTGACCAGGTGTTTTACAATGAAGAACCTTCTGTAGCTGCATCTGTAGCAAGCCGTTTTCTAAGACACAAACTGGGAGGTCATTGGACCTCTAGCATCTGGTTTTAAGGCAGTTCCTAGTGCCTGTGCTGCTGGTATGCAAATGGGTGTTGTGCAGCCTTCCTTCCAGGCCACATAATACCAGCTCATCACCAGTCTCTTCTTTCAGGCCTCTGCCATCCTCTCTCTGTGCTCCTATCCAGTGTCCTCCACAGTCCTCTTAAGGTGGGCTTTGTCCAGCCCAGAAATGAGCACAGCACTCCAGGGAGGTTCAGACTAGTCAGAACACAATCCCTGGCTTCTGCTTAGGTATTACAGCTAGTCTTGATCTCTCGCTCGGTCTCTCTTTCTTTCCCTCTCCCTCTCTTTTTCTCCATTCTAATGATATACTTAACCCAATGCTGAGTAAATGATTAGTTCATGTTTGTTATTTGTTTATTTCTGTAGCTCTCCTTTTAGAATACAAACAAAAGGTCATCAGGAACTGATTGCAAAACTACACAGAAAGAGTGTCCATATCAGAAGAGATGATATGGCACTGAATTATCTTTAAAGGTAAAAGATTGCATTTTCCAAGGTACATTCCATTGTGAGGTGAACAAAAGTAAACTTGCCTCCCCTTAATGCATTTCCTGGGAGATAAATTAGGTGGTAACTTATTTTGATCCTACATGGCTCATTAACTTGGAAGTATCGTGTTTATTGCTTAGATGGGAGAACTTAAATTAGATATCACAGATGAGTAGAAACAAACCTTATACAGGCTGCAACTTGTGGAAATATGCTTACAGAAATATTTAAATTAAAAGACTTGTCTCAGAAAAATCCAGAATGAAAGCACAGGGAAGTTTAGCTGCAGAGGGGCAGAGAAAAGCATTGTGTGGTATCATTCAGGGCTATTATGGGTCACTTGGGTTGGCCAACCCAAGGCTTTTGAAAACAAGTAGAAACTAGTTTGAGCATTTTGTTTGTGAAGGATAGGCAATGACTGAGAATTTTTCCTGGGAGAAGGCTGCCTGAGTTATTTTCAGTTATAACTGAATAGTCCTTGGAGCTGATGTAAAGAGTTATGGAGTCTATTGTTTTCTAAATAATGTTTCCATGACTAGTTGCTAGGATTGGTATGCACTGAGTGTGGGCTGATGAGTGACTGGGTGGGCAAAATAAAATGGTCTGCCCAGGTTGCTATGGCAGCCAATGGGAGGGTAAATCCAGTGAGAAAATGAACCCAAGTGGTACAAAGAAGAAAATGCAATAAGAACCACACATGTGCACACCCTTGTTGGCTGTAGACTCATTAAGTAACCCCAGACCTTCACTTGGCTGGATGCTTCTTGTCATCCAGATACCAGCTGGAAAGCTACTTTCTCCGATGGGCCCCTCCCTGACCACCCACTGTAAATACCACCTGCCCTCTCATCGCTCCCTATCAGCCAAGTCTGTTTTATTTTCTTCTTTGCACTCATCACTACCAATAACTATGTTTTTGCTTATTTGTTAATTGTCACTAGAATGTAATAATCATGAAATCAGAGACTATCCTTTTTCCATGGATCCTCAGAGACTAGTACAGATCTTTGCACAGAGTAGGAGCTCAATAAATTTGCTAAATGAAAAACTGTGTGCTGTCTGTGGGGAAAGCCTGGATCTTATTCATCTCTGAATTTTGAATTTCTGGCTCAGAAGCATTTACTGAGCAGATGTGGGCTACCATGAGACAGGAAGATTATCCCTGTGACCTTTGTCTTCCTCATCACTTGTTCCCAGGAGCCATGAGCCAATGCAAAGTCTGGAAGGAACTCAGGCTTCCAATTATGTTTCTGTGGCCACACTGGGACTGGCAACACGGTGCTCTGAATGTGGAGATGAAACACATAGCTTGCTAGAAGATGGAATAATGACTGTCAGTTAGAAAGTGCTTACTGTGTGCCAGCTGCTGTGCTGAGCACCTTAAAGACACTGTCATTTAATTCCCACTATACAAATGAGAAGCTGAGGCACAGAGAGTTTAAGTAACTTACCAAAGGCCACCGAGTTGTTTAGTGGTGGAGCCAGTATTCAAATCATGTTGAGAACTGAGGAAAATTTATTAAAAGTGTTTAGTTTGTGCTCATAAGTGTATGTTCCCTCCCTCCCTCCTCTTCCCCGCTCTCTCTTCTTGTTGGTTCTTTTCTGATCTCCTGCTATTGCAGTTTAATGCTTTTCTATCAACTTTTCTTTTTTGTCTAGTGGAGAAACATAAGTATACTGTCATATGTTTAAGAGTCTAAAACATGCACTATTGTGTGGGCTCAACGGTTTGATGCATGCTGCACTGGCTGGCCTTGTTGTGGCAGTGCTGCTGGGCACTGGAAGGCCCGGATGGGACACAGCTGTATTCTCACACTGCGGGGTGCATAGCAGGCAGCTCCCCCTCAGGGTCATAAAACTTTGAAATACCAGGAAATACAGTTTAACTATTTTTTTTGTCATCCACTTACTCTGAGGTAGAACATTTTCCTGGATACCTCAGGCTTTTAACATTAGAGGAGGGCTAGGAGAAGAATAAAAGAGTGTTTGCCTAAAACATATTAGGGCTGGCAGGCAAGGGGGCATAGATCAGGTAGCCCAGAGGTCAAATTTAGAAGTGTTAGCTAACCTTCTCCAGAGGATGGGGGAGTAATTTTTCTTCCCAGAGGATGTTTGGCAATGTTTGGAAACATTTTTGATTGACATGACTCAGGGGTGCTATTGCATTTAGTGGGTAGAGGCCAGGGATGCCGCTAAACATCCTGCAATGCATAGGACAGCGCCCCCCCCCCCACAAAGAATGATCATCTCCCTAACGTCAATAGTGCCAAGGCTTACAAACCCTAAAACTAAGGAGGAGGAACAGACAAAGAGTCACATCTAGAAAATCTGAGATCAGAGATTAGGAACTAGGCAAACACACTGAACAACAGCAAGACAAGCAGCTGTTGGAAGTTTGAACCACAAAGTTTCAGGAACCCATCTAAAGTTTAGGATTTATGCCAGACATCTGGAAATAGGCACAGTCCACCAGCAGTATGAAACTTTTTATGTGCCAGCTGCTTTCTGAATCAGAAGTCTATTTTTATTTTTTTAAAGGAGTTTCCTGATGCGGACTTCTTGCTTGGGTCAAATCTGGCATCAAGAAATAGGCATGCTTCTAGCATCTGATCCTAACTACAGTTAATTGAGATAGACATAGTCATTATTATTATTATTATTTCCATTTTATTGATTGTCCCTCTGAGGCTGAGAGGGGTTAAGTGATTGCCGCATATTGCACAATAAATAAGTGACATAGTCTTCAGAGTCCAAGGTTTTCACTTGTTTGACAGGAGGGTGAAGGTTAAAGTACAATCACATGGTTGGAACAGGGGTGGTAGAGAGTTAAGATATCAATAGTTCTCCAGAGTCCTCCCCATCAAAGCTGGAAAACGGGAAGGAAGTGGTCACAGAAGGGGTGTGTGCTATATGCTTAGATTTTAGCACAGAGAAACAGGAGAATTTTGTCACCTTTTGTTGAACAAATCTCATTAACAAAATCAGGAATTTCACACATTATGCTTTTAATTCTAATGACATCTTGAAATTCGGGATCTAGACTTCTCACTTGGTAAATAAAAAATTCAAAAGTAAAATGCGGTACAGTGGCTTTTTCAGCTAGTTACTTGCCAGAATTTTTCATTGCTGCAGTTACTAAAACTGTGCCTTGGAAAATCAGCTACCTCTTGTATTAAAGTGAAGGCCTTCAGCGTGGGCATCGTCACCACATCTTCCTCCAGGTGTCACCTGGTCAAATGGAAGCAAGGGGATTATTTTCCTGAACAACAGATTTCAAGAGTCACCACAGATACAGGCATTTGGATGGTAAATACTATACAAAATTTTACTTTCTAAAAATTACATTTTGGGTAATTTTAGGAAATGATGGGAACCAAAGAGTGAGTTCTCTGCTCCTACTCCCACCCCATAAATTTAAACCATCAAAATAGATGCCTCAGAATTCAGAAGATAAAGCTGAAATATTAGTAGAGGTCTATGAACTCTCCTTCAAAGTGTATTTATTTTGCAAAGGCTTCTATATAATAAGAACAATCAAAATTAAGATACTCTATCCAAAGAAAACCAAAACAATAATTCATAAAGATCTATATACTCCTATGTTCATTTTCAATAGCTAATATACAGAAGCAAGGTAAATGCCCATCGACAGATGATTGGATAAAGAAGTTATGGTTCGTATATACTATGGAATATTACTCTGCCATTAAAAAAAATGAAATCCAACCATTTGCAATAATATGGATGGAACTAGAGGTTATTATGCTGAGTGAAAAAAGTCAGAGAAAGATAATATGAAAAGATAAAAACCATATGATTTCACTTGTATGTGAAATCTAAGGAACAACAACAACAAAAAACTAATCAAAAACAGGCTCACGAATATAGAGGACAATCTGGTGATGGCCAGAGGGGAAGGGGTTGGGAGCTGAGGGGAAGGGTTAAAGAAGAACAAATTAGCAGTTGATAGATGATCACAGGGATGGGGAGCACGACATAGGGAATGCAGTTAGCATTAATGTAATAGCTAGGTGGAGAGCCAGAGGAGAGAAAGAACAATTAGGGGTATTGTTTTATAAACTATGTAAGTGTCTAAACAATGTACTGTACACTTGAAACTAATAATAAAAATTTAAAAAAAAATTAAGTTAAGAAAATGATAGAATGGGAGAAAATATTTTCAATCATTTTGCCAAGTTAATGTTTATTACATAAAATATAATAAAAGCATAAATATATAATACAATATATAATACAATATATAATAATAAAAATATAATACAAACCTAAAAGAACTAAATTGATGTAAATGGAAAGACACAATAGTTGTTATTTACTAAATGTTTGCTGCATCCCAGATATTGCGTATAGCATTTTAAGAACATTATTCACTTTATTCTTAGAAAACACTGCAGAGATGGATATTCCTGTTGTCTGATATTACAAGGAACGTTAATCTTAAAGAAGGTAAATAATTTGTTCAAGATGACAAAAAAAAAAAAGAAGAAAGAAGAAAGCCCCAGTAAATCAGCTTTTGACAACTGTTTAACTTCACAGTGAAGAGGCAGAAATTAGGCACTGGTTTATATCTTTTCAACCAGCAAAGGAAGACAATGAGATGTGCTATGACAAAGCTGTGGTCAAATAGGTGACTCCAGCCTTGGGCACTCAGGGTCCTAGGCTGCAGGATTTTCCAAGGGGCATGGAAATACATATTGACTACTCAACCAGCACTCCCACTGTTCTAAATTTTCCTTAAAAAAGGAGGGGAGGAGTAATCTGTAGATAGATGTTTTAGTATAGTAGCAATCGCCCCTTAAGAAAGAAGTGCAAAGGGCTTTGCGACTTATTTATTTAGGGGGTTACATGACAATCTTTACAATAAAAAACAAGAAGATTATCTTCGTCAGGACACTCGCATCGTCAGGGTCGTGGACTGTGGGGGTTATTTTGATAAGACTCTTGAAGGAGACTGTCAAGTCACCTCACTCCTTTAGATACTGATCTGGTTGTCTTTTTACCTGCCTCTTTTTTGAAATTGCATTTTCTCCCCTATCAAGCTTTACCTCAGTCAGGTTTGTGGCTTCCTTTATTTTTTCTTCATTACATTTACTGCCATTTGCAATTACATTGTTATTTTCTCTTACTTCTAGTTTGTTACTGTCTGTTTCCCCCACTAGACTCTAAGAGGTTCTGCGAGGAAAGGGACCATCACTCTTGTAATCCCAGTGCTTGGCTCAGTGTCTGTTACACAAAGGTACTTACTAACAATTTCCTGAATAAGTGGGTGCCTATATATTAGAACTTGAGCTCTATGTTTGACTATTGCCTTCAAAACAGAACTATTTCTTAAGATGTCCTCCACTATTCTCTTGTAAGTCCAAATATTGTTCATCGTGCTATTTGCCTTTAAAACATACATAAAGCAACTCTTATTGATACTGGGTATTTTATAATTTGATTCTTCACAGTATCATTACTGCACAACTTCCCTTCCCACTCCACCCCCACCAGATCTTAATTTTATCTTGGATGTTGGTCACAACTTGGTTTGTCTTCCATCTAAAAACTCATTTCTTTGTGGAACAAATATTTATTAAGACTCTACTCTGTCTTAGGCAGTGTGTGAGGTGCTGGAATTGTGGAGCTAAATCTGATTCTATTCTGGTTTCCTAGGAGCTCTCTGGGCATTGGAGAAGGCAGGCAATTAGCCGCGTTACCACATAGTCAGCTCTGTAGTGATAGAGAAATGGACAAGGTGCTAGTGGAGATGGGTGAGGGTGGAGGGTGGCTTCCATTCTAATTCCAATTAGAATTAATTAATCGCCTGAGTATCTGTTGTGCTGATGTGTGTGTATGTGCGTGTATGTTTATACCCCTTAGTCTCTAAAATTATGCATGTAGCATTAAATATATGATTACATATAATCATAAAATAAACAGGAGACAAGCATCATACACTCAAGCATCAGGGAAAAATTATGCATCTGTGTATTAGGTGATTTTGAGTAAAATAAGTGGTGTGAGGATTAATCAGAGAAGGCCACATGGAGGTACTTCATATCTCTGTCTAAGAAAGGGTGGCAGGCACACGTGACTGTACCATGGCAGGGACAAGAGGAACTGCTAGCAAAAGTGATGCCCTGAGCAAAGGCATGGAAGTTGGAGTTGATAAACAACACAGGACATAGAGACCAGATTAACTGGGCAACTGGAGAAGGGTGCAGATATACAGAAGGGTCCACAGGGTCCTTCAAGGCTTGGGCATCAGAATTATGGAAATAAGAAAGAAAGGAGGACTCCAAGAAGGGAGATAAGATATTGAACAGGCTGACCACAGAATTAGGTTAGGAAGGGAGGACTGTGAAATTGGTCTGGGACTGGAGAAGGGCCGAAGGATGGAGAACTGGATATAGACGAAGAGCCCACCATGGAGCACCTTTGTGCTCCTGTGAGGGCACAGAGGAGACGGGAGTCGACGGATACCTTCTGCAGAAGTGCCTAGCTCAATAGGCATTGACAGCTCAGTAGGCATTGGTTGATGGACCAGGAACCTGTGGTGAGTCAAGAGAGTAGTAGTTGAGAGGTGAAGACAATGTAGATTACAGACCATCCAAGAATCTTGGTGAGAAGAGAATGAGATATATCATTTCATACATGCAGGGGTATATAGGATTCAGGAGGGGATTTTTAAAATCAGAAGAGAATTTAAGCTTGAGAAGGAGATAGGGTGAGCAACGGAGTAACATCTCTGAGTGACAGGGAGAGCCCCAGTGGGCAAGGAGACTTGTACCTTGATTGAGGGGCCCCCAAACACTCTACCTTAGTTATTCCAGAGCTATCACCCTCAGTGTAAAATCCAAGAGGGAAAATTCTGTTTCCGTTTCAAGTTATAGAATGGAGCTTTATACAGTTTAATGTGTGGGAAGGTAAAGAATAAACATCATTGTTAAGAAGGTCATGAGTGCCTGTGACAGTGACCTCAGAGGAAAAAAAGCTCTTTTTTAAGAGTGAATGTGAACTGTCTAGTTCTAAGTGGTAATTTTTTACATGTCCTGTTTGGAGTAAATGAATAATGCACAAGACTTTTGAGTCCTAAGCAATATGAAATAGGCTGATCACACTCTTGGGAGAGGTATATAACCTTGGCCTTAAATGTTACTATTTTTGCTATTTTAACAAAGTAGCTGATTCTAAATATTGCAGAGAAAAAAAAATCTCAAAAATGCTATATATGAGAAAATCAGGCAGAACACAATTCAGGATAACTTTTCCTCATCAGGATAAAATTATCCCAGGGAAAGCTTAGCTGCCATTCTAAACTGTGGGCGTTCTGTGTTTATTTCTTTGTTTGGGTTGCCAATCATAGCCTAAAATCATTAAGACTGCTTTATATAGGTGAATGAATGAGAGCATTCACAGACTAACTTTCAGCATTTTCAATCAGGGTTTTCCCAAAGAATATTTCTAGGTAGGCACCAGTCCGGCTTGTTAAAGTCATGGATGCTCTGATGTGCTATGGTTTGCAAAAATGAGTTAATAGGTTAACAAAAACTGTGAGAAAGAGAGGGGTTTAGAGAAACTCATTTAGCTTTTCTTTCCCCATAGCTTTTCTCTACAGTGAACTGATGACTTTTTCCAGAAAAGTGCTGACTCTATATCTTCAGCGTCTCTGCTTTCAGATGTCGAGCAAGCTCCAGGCTATTGTGTGAGGAAGACCCCATGGTGTAGCTGCCCTGCCCCCACTCTAGGACAAGGCTTACCTTGGCCCCTCACTGTCAATACGCAGTCAGCTAGCAATCAGACTTTCTGATCGCTCTTCTTCAGTAACTCTTGTTGATTCCCAACTTTCATCCTCTGGCTCTGTTGTCTTCCTTGATGTGTATGCAGCACAGTACGAGCCTTAGTTGACCTCCCTAGATTTTTTTCCCCTGGATACCTACCCATGGGTTATCTGTCCAAGCCTTCAGCTAATGTGTATGTTCCTTCTTTATTTCCCTTCACCATTCCCTTTTCTTCTTGCCTGAAATGTGGACATGATGTCTTAAGGGTGAAAGAGCAATCCTGTGTGCACGAGGGCAAATCCATATTCTAATAAGCCTTGTGGAAAGATAGGAGTCTGGACCTTGCATGAGTCCCAGCTTGGGACTGCCCACAACTAGGCTTCTTTTATATGAGAAAACTAACCCTAAAATGGGATTTCTGATAAGAGACAGTCAAATGCAGACTCAACTGCTTCATCTTCCTATCAGTTCTTGCAGTGGTTCTAAAACTTTTTGATGATGTTGTCTATCAATAACAAAACTGAAAATGTGAATATATATATATATATATATATATTCATTTGTATTTTTATTTATTTATAAACTTTCCACACATACTCTATATTAGACATAAAGAAAATGGGATAAGGTAAAGACATAATAATTTTGTATTTTTGTATTTATTTATGATACAAATTATTTTTTGCTCTTGACACTGAGCACCGTGCTTGCAATTTAATAATATGCTTTCAAATATTTTGAAAATCTTAGTCTAACACTTTGTGATGAAATAAATGATGTCTTCAAGGTTAGCTTCTCTCTATGCTTGTTTTCATTGGCTGTCAAATCTAAAAAATGATTTTTTTTTTACAAAGATATATATGTCCAGAAGGAATAAGTAGATCATTGGTTGAACTTATTAAATCTAGATACTCATTTTTCAATCCTATTTATCAATAATGTGAAGGAATTAAATTTGGCTAGTAAACCTCAATCTTCCCTGATGACTTTCCCTGAAAACTAATTGGAAGTGATGCTTTTTAAACTTGTCCAGTGAGTTTCAAAACCTATAAACAGGAGCTCCTCATGTGGAAGATTTTTAAATGGATTGGAAAATTCAATTTCCAATTTAATGTGTGCAAATGTGAGAGTTTTTATATATGACACACATCACTTTAAGCAAAAAATTACCTAGTAATGGAATTATTTCCAGTTATTCATTTTCAAAATGCTCCTTCCAGAGCCCAAGTCTCTTTTGAAAAGTCTTTATTTCCCCTCTTATGGTCAAAATGCCACCTTTATGATAAAGGGAGAATTTGTATTTGTGTGTTTTTTAAAATATCTACTTGGTACTATATTATAGGAGGTATTTATCGTACCAGAGGAGGTTAGCAATTTTAGATGACGTCTTTTCTTGTAAAATAAAAATGAGTAACTCAACTGAAAGTTCAATAATTTTTTTATCTTAACAATGAGATAAACAGAAAACCTTGGTGTGATATAAAAGATTTTTAGTTACCCTCCATCTCGTTGCAAATCATTGAAAGATAATGCTTTATTTCTAAGTACATTCAGTTCTGCTATAAAGCTTATTTGAAAATGTGAATTCATTTCAGTACAATTGATACATTAGGGCATGCTTTGAACAAAACACAAATTTTGTGTTTGCTTATGCAGTTTCATCCACAAGAAATATTATGTGAACCTAGGTGAATGCAGCAAGTAGATGAATCAAGCACCTCTCACCCTCCTTCAACATCCTTCAGCTGCCTCAGTTTACTATGTTATATACCACGTTATGTGTATTATGAGCTATACTTGTTTGCACCTGGTGTTACAACTTTACATCCAATTAAAAATAACCCTCTTTCACTACTTCACAATAACTCTCAAGCTGCAATCTTTCTAACACCTATTTCCATAATCCTTTAGGCCTTTTTTGAGGTACAGTGCAAAATTTATTATGTATTTATGTATTTTTTAGCCATTTAATACGTGTAAAACTGTGTTTCTGTTTTATTAAACTTTAGCTTTTTTAAAAAAAAGAAATCTGGAACTGATAAAGTTTTTGAGTGTTGTACCCTTACTCCATTTTCTCCATAAGCCCTGTGAGTTTTGTTGTGGTTTTGCATAGTGTGGTGTTGTGACTTTTAGGAATGCATATGTCATGCTATAGCAGAACTGACTGTACTTGATGACCTCCAGTAGCTGTTTCTGCATTCCTGACTAACTTCTTTGTAGCAATGGTTTGCTTGTGAATGATTCAGGAATGGGTTTCACAGTGAGATGCTATTGTTGCAATCTTCCTTCTTTTGCTTCCCAACCAAAGAAGGAAGAAGTATTTATAGTGATTCTGATTTAATTTCTGGGAAGGGACCTGGCCAGGAGCATTTTTTAAACTTACCTAGTTAATTCTAATGTGCAGTTAAAGCTGAAGTCACTGCTTGAGTCTTTTACCAAAAGAAACTGTTTTATCACTGGAAACATACTAGCAAATACCATAAACAGATATGTTGAAATCTTAGTACTTTCATCCAACTGTGTAACAAACCTCCTACACTGTATAATTTGTACTAATACAACTCTTCAAATATGCAGCAATATTTTTAATGCATCTTCCAATGAAATTTTCTGACTTGAGGCACATAAAACATTAAGCAGCACTGAAAAAATTGTAATGGTTGACTCCATAGTTAGGATGTTCAGTTTTTAAATGTTGTCAATTGTGATGATACCCACATTAGTTAATATCCCAAGAATCAATAGACATTTATAATGCAGTTTACCTTTAACAAGAGTGGATACAGATACAAATTCCTATTTTCGATCTCATTTAACTGCCATTGGTTTTAGCTTGTAATGTGACGGAAGAAGACCTCAGACTAGAAGTAACAACTCATTTTCGTGTCATTTGTATTTGCTCTGACTGTTATCATCAGTCTGTGGTTTCTTTGCTATAATCTTTTTAAGCCACTTGTCCAGCACGTTGTGAGGCTTAGCTTAATAAAACTAGGCACATAGTCTTATCTGAGTACTCATAGACTGCAGTGCCACAACATGCTAGTGACTGAGGAGCTCACACTCTTCCCTTGGGAATCCTCATGTGATATGTGATACAGGAGAACCAAAAATACAAATCAAGTGAGGGAGTCAGTGTCAATCCCGTATTAGATACTAATATGGTTAAATTATTTTTTCAATATGTGTGTAAATATATATACAGATTATATATATATATATATATATATATATATATATATATATATTCCACTGTATTTCTTCCAGTGTCACAGTCTCTTGTCTTGTGTGCCTCTCTTACGTGACCACAGGGCTACAACTAGAATTTAGGCTCCTGTGAAGAGATATATATATAAAGGGTATGATTTGGCCTCTACCTCCCATTTCAGCCCTCACCTGGGTCAATCCCAGGCTCACACTTGGTGCTCCCGCACTGGTGAATCATTTAGTTTCTGGACATACCTTGTTGTTTTACTGCCATGTCTTTGCATATGACTATTTCTTTTTCACTTGGCTAACTGACACCTGTGCATACTTGAAGATTCTGTCGCAAATTTGATTGCCTCCTGAAAACCTATCTTGATTTTCCCTCCTCCCTGATTTTATAATGTACTCATAACACCTGAAGCATATTTCTATTATTCCATGTACACATTATTTTAGAATTTTCTTGTTTTTATTTGCCCCCAAAGACCATGGGCTCCTTCATGTGAGTAACTGAATGTCAAGAACTGTGGCATTCTTGGAGATTTTACCCTGTCTGCAAGCTAACAAGTTCGCCTGCCAGTTAATTGGGTGCTAGCAGAAGACTGGAGACTCCTGGGTCAGAGACAGAGACCTTTCCTCACAGCACAGCACGCACTTCATGTTTGCATCAGTTTGCTGGCCCCAAATCCCACAGGGCAATGCAGAGCAGCCCTGGTGGGTGCTGCATACACAGTGGGTTTGTGTCACACTCAAAACACTATTAGTTTAGGAAAACGTTCAGTCTTCTAAGGGGCTGTGGCTGCTAGCGGACTTGTCACACCTTTGCCCAGAGGAATTATTTCCTTTTGGGAAACAACCTGCTCTTTGCCTGGGAGGGAGACACTCTACCTTCCAAGGCTTTTGCTCGAAACTTTTTCCCCCCAATTTTTATAGAAGTGTTCTTAAAAGGATAGTTAACAAAACTGTGAACACCTCATCATAAGACATGCAGAAATGCAGAAGACCTTTGGAGAATTATCAACCAGCATTAATTTTTTTTCTCTCTCTCTGGCAGCAAGCACAGGGTTGGGAACGTAGGTTTTCAGTAAATATTTGCTGAAGGTCAACTGAAAGCAACTGGAAGTTTAATTAAAAAAAAATCATTGAGAGGAAATTAAAAAGTGCCTGTTTGAGAAAGTTTCCCTTCGCCATCTTTGAATGGAAACCACTTTCTTTTCATATACAAAAAAGCATGAAAATCATCCAGAAACACTCTCACTACTTTATCAGAGGCATTTGGAGGCTCTGTCATATTCTCTGTAATCAGTAAGTCCTCAGCTTTGCTCAGCTACTTTGGGGGAGGGGGTGCCAAGGTAGGAAGACCTGCATAGAATAAAACCACTTTCCAAACTTCTAAGCAGCCTGTGGAACTCTGTTATTTCCTGTCCAATGGATATGTTACAGTTAAATACTGAATGCTAATGCTTACAAAGAGGAGGGACAATGAACAAATTCATTAATTATGCTTCTGCTTACTCATATCTCACTAAGCCATTGTTTTGTAAAATTATGGCCTTTTACTTTGGTTTAGTGATATTAGCATAAGAAAGTATTTGCTCAACTTGATTCTCTGGTGTAAAATATTGGGAAATTCCAACATGCTTCTGAAGATGAAAGCTCACTTTTATTTACTACAAGTAAGAACCAATTAACAATATACGTTGGGGTGCACTGAAGGAGCAGGCTCACAGGCATCAAACAAAACCTTTGTTCTTGCCTCCTGAGGCCTTTCCCACTGCTTTAGGAGACCTGTTCTTCCCTGCTTCCTGGATGAATGCTGGCATGGTTTCATAACTTGTCTGGTCTCTCTTGGAAAAGAAAACAGCTATCTTATGTGGCAAAAAACATAATCATATTTTGCAATTAGGGCAAATTTTGTGGAAAAAAATCAAGGTTTTTGATATTATGTAAGCTTTCCAAGAAAAGATTCATATATGCGTATGATTAATTTGAGCATCAGTGGTTTTTAGTTTTAAGCTGTTGTCATATGCTCTTACTATTTTGTCCTTTGATATAAATCAGGGCCTCGTGGGGAAATAGGTGGGTAGCCATGGTTTAGTCCCAATGTTCTTAAGTGCTCCATGCTGGTGACCTTCCTCTCTTCCCCAACCTTGCTTATTTGTGAGCCTGGATTCCATGCACCAGAAATGATTTTAGAATTTAGGGTAGAGCAATAAAGAAAGAAAAGTCCCTACTCTTATGGAGTTTACATTATACTGGGGTGGGGTAGTGCAATAAACAAATGAACAATGTCAGAGTGTGTATCAAAAAGAAAAATGAGAATAAGGAGATAGAGACTAGGGTTTGGGGGTGCTGTTTTAGGTGGGATGGTCAAAGTAGCCTCTCTGTGAAAGAGATCTGCGACTAGATAAGACTATACATGAAGACAAAATATTTTTTGAAGATAATGATAAGTTAAGTCTTCTGTACTTAGATATTAGAGAAAATTCACTATTTTCAGTTTTTCCCATATATTTCCATGTAACATCTCAGTAATTCATGGGTAAACCTTGAAAAATGTTTGGAGTCAGACAGTTCTTAGGAAACCTCTGAGGCCCATTCATGTGCTATTCCGTCTTACACAGCATTCCCCACATGTTTGAGTGTGGAAACATCTCACGACTTGCAGGGATGTGACTTGGGTGCCTGGATATAGCACATCATAGGCAACGGACGTTTTTGAAGCAAAGTTGATAAAGTTGATAAAGTTACTAATATTGAATGAAGTCTGAAAAAATGAGCTATTTTGTATCTTTGGCTCCATTTACTTACTGGTAAAGATAAGGTCATGAAAAATTGGAACATGGATTAATTAAAAACTTGATAAACAAAATTGTGATTTTTTTCAGAGGAAAAAGGGATAGAGCATTGCTAGGCAATGTGTTGTCCATAGTCTGGCAGCATCAGTGTTACCTGGGAGCTTGACCAAAGTACAGAATTTCGAGCTAATTCAAAAACCTCCTGAATCACAGTCTGTGCTGAGCTAGAAAAATAAATGGCATTACAATAGAGTGAAATATGACTTTCTATATTTCATTTTATGGTGGGAGATGTAATTTAAATCTTTCTGAATTTAAGTCTATTGAATCTGAGCTGAATGAGTATCTGCATTTGCATTTGTTTCAGTGCCTCTTGGAAAACAACCCTTTATCCAAATTCTGGTTGTTAATACATACTCCTTAAACTTCATGTTTATATATGATTTTAGATGAAGTAAGCATTTGGAATTCAGTAATACATTTAGAATTTATATATTCAGCAATTTAGATTTTCTTTAGTTGCCATTTCCATTATCCAAGCAGCCACAGCAAAGAAGGAGGCTTCTGGATTGTCCGAGAATGTCACCACTGGGGAAGATTCACAGGTTTTTCCCTCCCAATACTGGACCATAACCTAAACCCAAATCTCACTTGCTAAAATAGCAACTAATATTAGTTGTATCGACGAATTATTTTTCTTTATCAAGGGTGATGTCACAACCTTGCTAGTCCAGAGGCTGGCCAGGTGCCATCTTTTGGCCTGTCTCAAAGTAACAAAATGGAAAGAGCCCTTTATAAAAGATAAGTTCTACGAAGAGGAGAAATGGAGTTGGGAATTCACAGGGGCCTTTTAATTCTTTCAACTTTCACCACTTAGAAAAAGGACCTATACAACAATCCATCATCCCCTTGGTGAAACTGATGACGATAACAAGTCATTTACTCTGAGGTAAAACACACAGGCCAGGCGGAAAATAGCTGTCTATCTAAATGAAATCACAAAGACAGGATGCCTCCTTTTCTCGTCTGACTAAAAACAGCTGAAGAGAGGACACATGTAATCCGAGTCCCCTGAAGCTGTGGTTGTAGCTGGCTCACCTGACGGCCTGTTGAAGGGAGAGGGAGAATCAGTTCTGTGCAAGTCACGGTGCTATGTGTGACTTGCCTTTCCTCTCAAGGAGTTTACGTGGGTAATCCCCTTACGAGCTCATAATTCAATTTAGATGTGGAAGTTTCCAGACCTTTCAGTAAGTCTTTATCCTCCAGAAAGGAAACAAGTATCTCAGGGAATGAATGGCCTATTTCTCTCAAAGGCCAGGACTCCACAGTCAAAGCAAAGAATCAGGGCAACTATCCAGATAATTCAGGACACCCAAATCTACCCTGGCCTGAATTATTCAAGTTAAAAGGCAATCTTCTTTGCAGGATCTGGTCTCCCATATAATTCTGGGAGGATTGAGATTTCCGGACATTTTCTTACTTGGGAAATTGGCAGCATTTACTGCCTCAGATAAGTGAGAGGTGAGAGTATTAATGTGACCCACTTTTATCTAACTCCTGCCCCCCACCCCGCCCGCTCTGCGCTCTTTCTGCGGGTACATTACACTTTGACTTCCATTCTAAACAGCTCTCTTTTTTTCTGAGCTGCACTACCTGTGAACCAAGGGAGAAACAGTAGTAAACAGCAAATGAAGCAGTAAGCAGGTGGGGAGGTCTAGGCCTCTTGACTTGGAGATTCAGAAATCTGAGGCCCCAGGAGTCTTTACTTTATTGTCTGTACGTGATAGAGAATGTCTTTTTCCATGTAAATTTTTATTTGTTTTATTTTCCATGTAGAATTTTCTGTATAAAATTTTTTTTCCATGTAGACTCTCTTTTTCCATGTAGAATTGTGTTTGTTTCTTGTTTTTTTTTTAATAATTGTTTATTTAAACATTATTTTAGAATAGTTTTAGGTTTACAGAAAAGTTGTGAATACTGAGAGTGCCCATAAGCTCCATGTCATTTCCTCTGCTGTTAACATCTTGCATTCATGTGGTTTATTTGTTATAATTAATGAGTCAATACTGATACACTATTTCAACTAATGCCACATTTATTATAAGTCTGCATTCATATTTACATCTATCTATGTAAAATATAGTTGACTCTTGAACAACATGGGTTTAAACTGTGTAAGTCCCCGTATATGTGGATTTTTTTCAATTGACTGGCACAGTTCAGTTGGTCCTCGAAGTTCAAACCCTCATTGTCCAAGGGCCAACTGACGGTTGGGAATCCACATACACGGAGGATTATGTGTGGATTTTTGACTGTATGTTGAAACCTCCAACCCCTGCATTGTTCAAGGATCAACTGTGTGTATATATATAGTCATGGGCACATAACAACATTGAGATCAATGGTGGCCACATATATGACAGTAGTCCCACAAGATTATAATGCAGCTGAAAAAGTTCTATCACCTAGCGACTTATAGTTGTCATACATCATAACACAATTCATTACTCACATGTTTGTGGTGATGCTGGTGTAAACAAACCAATTGAACTGTCAGTTGTATAAAAGTGTAGCATACACAATTATGTACAGTACATAATACTTGATAATGATAATAAATGACTATGTTACTGGTTTATGTATTTACGAAACTATAGTTTTTAGCATTACTCTATCTACTTATATAAAAAGGTTAAAACAGTATGCCCTGTTATGCCAGCAGTAGCCTCATGCATCTTATATTACTACATCTCTTGATTGCAGCATTTTCTCTTGGGCTTGTTTTTAGTGGCCTCTCATTGTGGGAAAGTGGGCATTATACCCTTTATCCTAGATATTTACTGTGATGCCCTGTTTTATCATGTATAACAATAGATAACCTCCTATCCTTATAATAGGAACATATTTCCTGTGTCATTTTTTTCCTGGATTAATATTGAATACATTGTCTCTTCACTATAGATTTTGTGGTCATGATGAGTTAATGTTCCTTTCAAAGCTGAGACGTTATTATTTGTAGTAACAACAACAGCAACAACAATAATAATGTATTTTCATTTACTGTGAGCAATATATGCTAGGCACTTACAGTTATCTCATACAACCCTCATAGTTTTAGAAGTAATTATTATGACTACTTTATAGGTTATTGAAGTTCAAAAGTTGATGTAACTTGCCCAAGGTCATGCAGCTAGCTATTGGTGGAAGAACTAGATTTGTACCAAGAAATACGTGCTTCCAGATCTTGTGATCCTCATTGTATAAAATACTACTCCTCAGTGGAGCTAACAGAGATGGCGCTAAGCAAAGGTGATGAAAAGGCAGACTTTCATCTTTAATATGACTCCAGTGCCTCTACTTCCATAAAAGGAAGGCGTGGACCTAATGCCTTCAACCAAAAGAGTGACTCTAATAGTGGGCAGAGAGCTGGCAGCATTCAGATCTTCTGTATAACTTTAATATCGTGCCATGTAGATAGCTGTCTCTTTAACTATGCTGAGAAGCACCCTGGGTTACCTTCTCATTAAATAGTAGGTTTTGGTTACTGGTTGTACAATGGACTTTTGAATAGCTCAGGAGAAAGATCTCTCTACAGCTTCATAGGAGAGAAGATTGTCAGATGATGCACTGCCTTTTCGGAATCAGAATCTACTGTTTCCACTTTGACTCTTTCCAATGTTGACTTTTAAATGCACAGCAGGTTGCATTACCAATATAATTAGCGCATTTGAATTAGGGAACCCAAGGTGGTTGTTAGACACCGGGATTTTCCCCATAGTTTATCATTATCTCATACTCTCTGTGCTTGTAGAATTTGCTCGGAAAATGGTGCAGAGTGGTGGAGATGAGATTTATTTAGTGTTTAGCAATAGTTTGTTACATAGAATAAGAACTTTGAACTGTATCATGCACAATAAATAATAAATCTTCCAAAATAATCCTCTGTGGAAGCCAAAAGCTTCTTTTATTTGAAACAGTGATGGGGCAGTGTTCAGAGAATTCAAGCGACTCTGTTAGAATTTGAAGAAGTTACTCATGGATTACAGTGTAGTTTGCATTGAGTTACTTTATAGACTTAACATGCTTGATCTTTATTCAGTAACTCAACACATTTTTATTAAACCCCTACTTTGTGCAGGGCTCTACTCTAGGCACAAAAGGTACGAAGATGGACAGGATAAAATCACTGCCACCCAGAAGCCCTCAATCTAGTGAGTGAAAAATGTCAGTAAATTATCAGAAATAATGAGATGAATGCAACCAGAGAGAATGATTTTTTTTGGAGAGAATTAGATACTGTACAGAGGTTGGAGAAAATTTTTTCCACAATGAAGGTGAAACCTGAGCTGAATCTTGAAGACTGAATAGTGGATGGGGAGACCTGGCTGAGCTAGAACTTTATGTAAAGCCATAGAGATGTGAAATAGCTTCGAATGTTCTGATGTAAGGATGGGATGTAGATTGTTACAAGGAAGTGTCAAGTAAACAAGAGCCATCATGTTTTTAAACTCCTGTGTATCTTGCCAAGAAGAAGGATTATTTTCCTGCAAGCAGTGGGTACACTGAACCAGCAACATTGCCTACAGTACCAGACTGAATACATCATTGGGGCAAGAACCTTGTTTATTCTCCTTTATCTGCCCCAGTACCTCACATAGTACTTGGAAAATAGTTGGTGTAGATTATTTTAATAATCATATTTATTATAAATCCCAATTCTGGTCTTTTCCTCACCTAAATACATATTATATTCCTGAGTAGAGTTTCTACCTATGCACTAGGATAAAAACAAAATAATTTTCTATGACAATTATCAATAACTACATATATGTACATCTAAATCTGACATTCAACGTACCTATGTGATGTATACGTACCAAGTATCAATGCTAAGGTTTGGCCTTTACCTTTTAGCAAACACTTAATGAGATGTTTGCTTCAAAACTCTACGGGTGAATGCAGCTTCTTAGGCACGGGGAAGTTATTCACCATAATGCAGTAAACACTAATAGATAATACAAACTGATGATTATGTATTAGAAGAAATTCAGAATTATGGCTAAGGTTGCCATTGTCTCTAACATTTACATTAACCTAGTCATTTTGAAATTATTTAAAAAGCAAACCATTCTGTCATTAATTGATCTTGGAGAGTAAGTGGATATACTTGTTATGCTACTTTTTTTTTTAATCTTTCATGTCATCAAGTGAAATCAGATTGAGCTAACTCCAGTTTGTCCTATCAAAGATTACAGTTAGTCACAGAATATTGAAATTAGCCAGAGTTTGAACTTTAGTTGATATGCACACAAACATACACACAATATGGAATTATTTTCATGTAGAACTCAGCAGATGGGAATTGAGATTCTGCTAGATGGGAGTGGATATTAAAGAGGTTTAAAAGAACAAATGGAAATGATTTGGTAGACTGTAGGAGACAGGTTATTGCACCTATGTGGAACAATCTGTGCTAAAAGTCAGGATGCAGAACTGCTGGTTTTCTCCAATATCCACTCTTTTCCTCTTCCATAGTGGAAGACTTTTAGCTGGGCTGCTCAGATAAAGGCTACACCTCTCAGCCTCTATTATAGCTACATGTGGCCATAAAACCATCTTCCAATCAATAGATTATGACCATAAGTGGTATGTGCTCCTTCCTCTTTTCTTCCTTCTTCATCCTTCAGCCAGGAATGTTGGACTTTCAGCCATACAGATGACAACACATCCAAGGTGTGACTGGGCAACATGACAGACAGAACCTGGGCCTCAACACTGTGAAACCACCATATTGGCCCTGGACTATGTCATTATTTTGGATCATATTACAGGAAACTTTATCCTAATACAGTTGGGAAGTAAGAACAAGATGTGTCAATCAAGAGTCTTTATATAGCAAGTAACAAAAATTCAATTCAGATTGGTAAAAACAATAAGGAAATCTATTGGTTAATGATAGTGGAAATTTTAGAGGTAGAGAGGCTTCAGGTGATTTAACTCATTGGTTTACAATACGTCAGGGCTGTGATGCTTTTTGTCCATAATTTCTCTCCATCTTTCTTCCTCGTAAGTCAGCAAGATACTGCTAGCAGCTCCCAAAGCTACATGCATTTTTAGTTTCTTTGTGGGGTGGGGTGCCATACAGAGAGCTTTTTATTTTTCAGCCATTGAAAAAGGAATTGAGTTTCATTTTGACTGGAATAATTTTAGGTCCTATATCTATACCTGTGATCAGTATGGCCAAGATAATGCCATATACTTACTGTTTATCTTTGGGTTATCAATAATTGTGGCAAAGGAGATACCATCCTGAAAATTTAAGCCGATGATTATCCCTGGGACTGCAGGAAGGTTCCATCTAATTCAAGATTCACAGCTGCTACTCAGTGGGAGGGGTGTGTAATGGATGCTGGAGAAGCATCTAGACAATATCTACAACTAAAGGTGAGCAGACCTAAGGAGAGAGCATGGGCTTATGTGGCACGGGAGTAAAATACACATGCTGAGGTGTAGGAGTGATATATATAGGATTGTGTAGAGCTGCTACAGAAAGTGTTTGAAGGTCATGACCAAAATTTTGTATATTATTTGGGCATTTGGGCTAAGGCTAAAGCAGGCCTAGATGAAGGTGATTTTTGTAGCACAATAGCAAGTGTAAATTAGTATAGTGGCTCCTAAGAGAGTCTAAGGGAATGTATATGTTTTCCTCATCTTATTACTGTGTGTGTGTATGTGTGTGTGTGTGTGCGTGAGCGCGCGCACATGAGTATTCGTGTTCCTGAGAAGGTAATGGAATTTTTGTGAATTCTCTGATAAAAGGCCCTGGGCACCAAGAATGCAATATATATGATTAAAAACACACCCACACACTTACATACAGTAACTAGTCTCCTATTAAATTTTAAAGCTTATGAATCAGGTATTTTGTTGTTGTTGTTCCTGTTTTAATTTTACCTGAATTATCCGGACAATTGACACAATCATCTGCTTTGCCTTGGCTGAACAGACTTGGAATGGAGCCAGATGCTTCTGTACTTAAGAAAAAATGGCTGCATATATAGTTTAGGCACACCTTTGATTCTAGGGGCAGTTGAAAGTAAAGGTGGAGACTATAATTTATACAGTTTATATATCCTGAATCATCTGGCTGTGCCCAACATAGACCTCTGCTTCTGTCACTTGGCAGGATAGATAAAACTGGGAAATCAAGTTTCTGTGGAAAAAAAATCTTAGTCTCATCTACAACAAAGTAAAATATTATATCTTGGTTTTAAAATGTGCACTCTATATGAATTATTAAAGGCAGCCATGTTAATGGTAAGTCATTGTTTCTCAGTAGAATACTATGATGTGTGTTTTCAGGTCTGGCCAATTCCAATAATTTCTCTCTAGGGTTGTCATGGTTCAATCTTGGGACCAGAATGGATCTATTATTTGAAATGGTATTTTTAGGGCCTTTTAAAAAGTATCAGGCTAAGATTGTCACATGATTTCAGATAGGTTTTCATTGTCTTATTACCTTGCTGTGGGCACATGAAATAATATAGGTAATTTCAACCCAGAATGACACAGACAGAAAAATGAGCTCTTTTTGTTGTTCATTCTGGGGGACACAAAGACAAGCTTCTTAACAATTCTCTTCACTGACAGAAAAATACTCAATAGAACTTCCAGGAAATCTAGAAAGTGTTATTGACCATTTCTTGCTTCTTACCAATACTTTTGAAGGATTATGCTTTTTTTAAGGTTTTTAAGGTTATAATATTCACCATTAAGTATGGTTGTGTTAACAATATTTGATTACACCCTAGCATTGTCGTTGAAGTTGGAATGATAGTAAATGCAAAGATTACATGGAGGATTTTGACCTCCTTTTCAGAACCAAGTCAGAAGAGTACTGTTGGTCCTGGTTTTAAATTCCCTGGTGACACTAAAGCTGTTGTTATCTTGTCATTTTTAAATAAATACCTGAAGCTTACCCAATTTAATGTGTTCAGCTCTATATTTGGCTTTCGCATTTACTTACGTATGCACACACATACATGTATGTATTCAGTAGGTCTGTCACCTCTGAACCTTTTTTTTCCCCCTTAGTTTGAATTGATATTCTTTTATGTTTTCACTATTGAATAGTGAAGCTTTCTCTTAGAGTGACTTTTGGGAGGACAGTCCCTGAGATATAAAACCTACTTTCAGGATAAGGTGATGGAGTAAAGCCAAATCACAGAATCTCCTTCTCCCAAAAGCCAATAGCATGCCCTAAGATGGAATAAACTTAAAAACAAGCAAAATGTATGCTGGCAGCCATCAAATAAAGGCAGAGGCACAGCTTCATGCAATGTGACAGCCAGGACAAGAGAGAACCAGAAGTCTACAGGAACCTTCATGGCTGCTGATGTCATTCCCTCCTACTCCCCTGAGGCAGTTGAAAGAATAGAGTGTGAGTGGACAAAGCCCTAAGAAGTGTCTCCAATATGCCTCCATTTAGAGAGAAGTCATCTGTGGGGTGTTCAGTTTTTCCTAAAAGAATTTTTAAAGCCCTTCCCAAACCTTCATTCTCACCAAAAGAAGAAAAAGCATCAGGACTAATGTTCATGAAACTGACCAGGTAGAAAGCAAGCTGAGAGGGAATAGGGAGTGACTCTGATTACCCTGAGCAAATTATTTCCAGCACTAATGGGTGATTTAGGTGACTGGAAGAGGAAAAGTAAAGTAAATGGGGAAATAGGAGCCTGGAAGAAGAGGGACGTGGAGGGCCCAGTTGTCAGACTTTAACAGCATGTTAATTGAACAAAATGCTTTTCTTTGACCTCTGTTGCTGGGAAGAGAGTGAGATAGATCCCTGCTGGGTAGAGGGGTATAACTCAGAGAAAGTAGACACTGGGTCTGACTAAATGAAGCTTCCTTGGCTCCACCTTTTTGGGAAATTGAGACAAAGAAGATAACGTACATGATAATAGAGAGGATAAGCATAGGGTGACTTAAAAGGTGCAGACCCAGATGCAGGATTTTATTTATTTGGAGCAGAGATGCAAGAGCAGCAGCCAGGTTTATTAACCATTAGCTGTCTGTAGTCCCAGCTGAACTCACCCCCAGATAGAACCAGAACCTCCCAAATCTCAGACTAAAAATAATGGAGAAGATGAAAGAGTCAGATAGTATGTAGGAGAGCCAAGAAGCAATTATAGTCTTTTGACAGAGCCATTTGGGTTATTAAATATGAGCAAGGTGAAAATAAAACGTTTGGAAACTAGGCAAGAGTAAAGATGCAAAAAGGAAAAATGAGGGGAGGATAGAATGCCAATGAGAGAGAAATAATTTGTTCTGGAAGATACTGACTATGAAATGGAAACATATTATCTAAATGTTGGTTTTTGCTATAAAGAACTTAAAATAGCATTCATTCAATAAAAGGAACTAGAGGCAAGATGGTAAAACTATAAGAATGAGACAAAAAAGAATGCCAGTCAAGGAAGTAAACAGAGGACGAAAACAATATTGTAACCCCAGTCATAAATAAATTAGAAACAAGAGGAAGAGGAGGGACATGGATTAAACTTAAAATAATGACACAGAAAAAAAGTTTGGAGTAATCAGTAGGTGTAAAATGGAAAGAAGAAATTTAAACATTAGAAGATAATAGTTGTGGAACTCAAAGATGATAATGGCAAAAGGAAAAATTGGTATATCTGAGTTGGAAAATAGAACAAATGGAATAGAAAAAATACTAAAAATCTGAAATCACTGATACTCTATATAAGAACATACTATGTTCCATGAAAAAATCAGTACAGAAGCCTTAATGCCAAGACATGCATTCTCGTTTGATCTTGGAAGCTAGAGAATCAATTCTTTTTTAAAAAACTTAAGAATTTTTTCAATTATAGTTGATGTTCAATATTATATTAATTTCAGGTATCTGGGATAGAGATTTATATAATTTGAAGTGACCCCCTTGATAAGTTTAGTACTACCATCATTACAATTTTATTGATATATATTCCCTGTGTTGTAAATCATGCAAACATAAACCATACAATTTTACATCCTTGTGACTATTTTGTAACTGCCAATTTGTACTTCTTGATCCCTTCACTTTTTTCACCCAGTAGAGAATCAGTTCTTCAGGCATCTTCTTCACACATAAAAACAAATTACCTACAAGTAGGAAAAATCAGGGTCACCTCAGAATTCTTCAAGATAACAATCAAAGCCAAAAGACAATGGAGCAAACTATACAAAGTTCTAAAGAAAAAGAATGGCTCAAGAATTTCATATCGTTATTAGTTTAAAATTTAAATATAAACAAGCAGAAACAAAAAAGAATACAAATTCCTGTTGCTACCATTCAGAAATAACTACTAATAATGTTTTGTCACATTCCTGCCACTTTTTTCTGAGTGTGTGTCATATAAAATGAATGATTACATCATTACCGTTTAAAAAGTTGCAAAATTACAGATAAGTTTAATGTCCCAAGAAACACATCTAGACTCTAAATTCAGTATGTATATCATTCCAGTCTTCATTTTTTATACATTTATATGAAATGTACCAGTAAGGACCATACTATATTTTAATGTTTTATTTAATGTAGATAAATGGTATCATGCTATATGCATCATTTTTCAACTAGCTTTATTTTTTAACAAAAATTTTAGATCTGTCCTCATTAATACCTATTTTTAACTTATGTATTTTATTACATTATATGTAGATATTTAGTTTTACAAATAAAGCTGCAAAGGACATCCTTAGGTCTCTATGTGCACAAATGTGAATGTTCTTCTAAGGTAAACATTAGAATTTCTGAGTTTCAGGAGTTGAACATCTTTTATTCGACCCAAGCCAAATTGTTGTTAAGGATAACAAATTTTTTCAAACATGCACTGTCTCCAGTAAGTATCGTTCTTAGAGAAGCATTCATTTCAACCAGGCTTTCAAACTTATTTGCATAAAAGTTTGCAAAATATTCTCTTATGATTCATTTTGTTTTCCTTTGTCAAATTTTCTTCAAAGATAAAAACCATGTGATCATTTCAATAGATGCCAAATAGGCACTTGATAAAATTTAATACTGAATAAAAGGAACAAATAACTCAGCAAAATAGGAATGGATGAATATTTTCTTAACATTAGTTTAAACAAAAGAACATAAGTCATAAAACATTAAATGGTTTTCATTAAAATCATGGGCAGATGCCGTCTATATTATTTAGCATTTTCTTGTTTTGGCAAATGCACTTAGACCTAAGAAATAAATAAACAGAAATAAGAAGAAAAGCGGTGGCAAAATACTGTGTATCAAGAAAATCTGAGAGAATCAAACTAAAGAAACTGCTCAAAATGTTAACAGCATATAAGGTAGCTCATTATATAATTAAGTTAAAGACATAAATAATACAGAATATGAAGGAAGAAGAGATCTTATTTGTCACAATAGCGAATGACAAAGATGTAGGAAAAAACTAACAATATTACAAAATATGCAGAAGGCCAATGTAAAATTAACATTAAAAATCTACCAAAAGACATACAAGAAGATTTATATAAATCTATACTTTATTTTGAATAGGAAAATTCTAAAAGATGTTATTTTCTCTATATTAATCTCTAAATAAATACAAACTAGAAATCAAGATGTCCTTATTGGAATTTGACAAAATGGCAGTTAAGTCCATCTGAAAAAATAAACCTGTAAGAACAGCCAGAAGATTACAAGAAGAATTGCAAGTCAAGATAATAACCAAAGCTGTCGAGAGCCGAAAAAGAAATACATTGTAGAAGTGAATGAAGATTCCAGAAGTAAACTAAAATTCATATAATACCTGGTATTTAAAAATGAAACATTGTCGATTATAAGAAAATATATAATAAATAGCCAATTTACTTAACTGACAAAAAGAAAGAACAAAATCTTTAAAAATTAAGAACTGGACAAAGAATATAAATAAGAATTTCACAGAAAAATGGCAAACAAACATGAAAAACAAACATTATGATTATATCATTCATAATCAAAGAAAGGCCACGTAAAATGAGATGTTACTTCTCATGAATCTGATGGCAACATTTTCAGCGTTTGCTCACACTCAATGTTGATCAGGGTAAGTGGAAGCAAGAACTCTTAGGCAGCGGGTAAGAATGCAAATCTATGCATTATGTTTTAAGGAAATATTTGGCAGTATTTCTCAAAAGAAATAAAAATAACATATACCCTTTAATTTAGCAGCCCCACTACTAGAAATTTCCCTTCTGGATAAATTTTCAGAAATATGTAAATTTATATATACAAGGTTGTTCATTGCAGTTTTGTTATTATAGAATGCTGAGAAAAAATTAAGTGTCCATTTTTAGGGGTCAGGTTAAAAAATTAAAATACATTTATACAATGGAACATATCTGAATCATTATGGAGAATGAGACAGACCTATAATTGTACATGGGAAAAGAGCTTTGAGGTGTATTATTTAGTAAAAACAAACAAAAAAAAAGGGAGAAAGATCACATATATAGCATAATTCCTTGTGTAAATAGTTAGAGTTTTAACACTGGTATAGGGATAGAAAAGGTATAGAGAACAATTAGATTAATTTTATATTAATTTATTAAGAATTCCCTGAGGACACATGAGAATATTCAATGATGGGTATCAGAAGGAGAGGAGCATTTGTGTTCCCATATTATGTCTTTTGTCTGTTTGCATTTTTTAACAATGTGACGTGTAAAGATTAACATATCAGCAGTCTGCATGGCACCCGACCACACCAGTCTTGCCATCAGCTTCTGCTCTTCTTTTTTTGCTGTTAGGAGAGTACACCTCTATCATGTTCATGGCCTTTTCTTTAGTTCTGACATCACTACCAGGTAAAAGCTGCATAGAAGAAGGTAGAAGATCAGCCCACACTTCTGTTACCAATGCTAGTAGTTACTGACATTTACTCAGTGCTGATTGTGCTGAGCAATTCCAGGACGCCTCAGTTCCTGCTCACAGGTGCCTGTGAGACTGGTTACTAATTTAAGCCCATTTGACAAAAGAATTCTACATCTGAGACAATGTGGATGGACCTGGAAGACATTATGCGAAGGGAAATAAGTCAGTCTCAGAAGGAAAAATACTGCGTGATTCTCTTAAATGAGCATCTAAAATAGTCAGAGTGGATAATAGAATGATTGTTACCAGGCAATGGGGGCGAGGATATGGGGAGGTGTTGTTCAGTGAGTATAAAGTAACAGTTGTGCAAGATGAATAAGTTCCAGAGATCTACTATACAATGTAGTGCCTACAGTTAACAAAGGTATTGCGAACTTAAAAATCTGTTAGAAGGTAGATCTCATGTGGGTGTTGCAGCCACAAAGGAAGGAAGGAAGGGAGGGAGAGGGACGCAGGGAGGGGGGAGGAGGGAGGGAGGAAAGAAAAAAGGAAGGGAGAGAGAGAGAGAGAGAGAGAGAGAAGAAAAGAAAAGAGAGAGACACAAGGAAACTTTTGGAAGTGATAGCTATGTTTATTACCTGGATTGTAATGGTAACACAAGTGTATGCATATATCCAAATTCACCAAGTTGTATATATTAATTTTATGCAATTTTTTCTACCAATTATACATCAATAAACCTGGGGTGGGGGAGGAGGGAGAATAGACTGAGGATTATAGAGATGTAGTTATTTGCCCTGGCTCTACCTATCTGAAAAGAAGCCAAGTCAAGGGTGCAAAGCCCGATGTGCCTAACTAACCCAGCTAGAGCTTTTGAGGCCTTTGCACTATCTCCACTGCACTCTTCGAGCACGCCTCAGGTTCAGTTTCCCTGGACCCAGGCAAGCCACTGTTTATGAATTCTTTTCTTGGTGGGATATGTTTTCAGGTTCCAAATACTGACTCAGGTGGCCTTTGGGAAATACAACTCCCTAAAAGGCTGAGGACCATCTGAACTTAATGTTCTCTTGTTTTCAATACTACATGTACAGTAGTAGTGCCTTAAGTACTTCTACATCCCTTGATCACTTTCCCCAAATAATTTCCGATTGTTCAATTTTATAGTCATCAGGACTATTTTTGGTACTTTAAAGGTGTATGTTTGCTTTAGTTCAGTTACTAAGTTCTGACAAGATGACACCATGACTCTTACAGCTAAACACAGTCCCAGACAAGTCACGTTTTTTTTCTCACAATGGCTATGTTGGCTCAGACAGCAAATGTAAAATAATTAGCTAGAAGTTTATGTCAATCATAAAGTTTAGCCTACATATTCATCAGATTCTTTGAACAGAGATTAAAGGGGACTTTTCCATAGTTTATAAATTTTTGCCTGATTGTGTTCTTCCCTCTTTATCTTTATACCCTTTTTCTTATAACTCTTTCTGCCCTTCCCTAAATCCAGAAGCTGAAAGGGACATTGACAAGACCAGTTGCAATTTTCTCTTCTAATAGTAATAGTGATGACGATAATAATAATAATCACTTATTGGATGCCATTATTATGAGCCATGCATTGTCACAGGTACTTTATATTCAGTATCATTTATTTCTCTGCATAGAAGAAAGAGAAGCATGGCCTACATGTCTGCTATTAATAATTTTAATGTTAACTGCCATTTACTGCGTGCTCTGAGGTGGTTCTCTTTACTTCATTCTACAGATGGATAAAAGTTCTAAAAGTTGCACCCAAAGTCACATAAACAGTGTCACTGAAATTCAAACCTAGGTCTACCTGACTGCAAGTTTATTATTCTTTTGTGGACTTCTGTTTGAGATAGTTTCAACTGGGCTATCTTAGACAGACAAGTAGACATAGTAATATCTAGCAAAGTGCTGGCCCCTTTTTCTACTCTATGCTGCCTGTGGTCCTTGTTGGGCCATTGACTTCTGTGGGTTATTGATGGGTCTTCCACCTTCTGGTTGGTGAAGCAGAGAGCTTCTTTTTATACCTTCCTGTTTACTGATTAGAGGGGAAGTTTACCAGGCTTTGTGGCCATTAAGAGAAAGCACAGAGAAAGCACTTCCTTCCTTTTGAAAGAAAGAAGAAAGGATTGCCTCCACCGGTGGCCAAGTGTTGTCCACGCCTGCTGGAGTTTCAGCCCTTACGACCTCCCTCACATATACTCTTTCCTAAGAGAGACCATTGAGAGCTCTGACCCTGGAGTCCGAGTCAAACAACACCATCCTGATCTTCATGTTGAGTGGAAGGGTATGAAGCTAGACGAGACTAGCTCAAATTCCAGTCATGCCGTTTAAGAGCTGTATGACTTAGGCAAGCTGCTTACCTTTTCCAGACTCAGTTTCTTTATTCGTATAATGCTGATAATTATAGTTACAGCACAGAGTGTATGATGGGGACTAAATAATAAAGTATGCAGAGTTTCTTCAAATAAAGGTAGTTGCCATTTGATAGAGAAGACAGATTAATTTTGAGAGAAATGTTAATTTACTTAAATAAATTTTCAAACAGATGGGAAAGAAACAAATGTATTGAGGTAGAGACAAAGCACCAGATGACAGAATTTATCTTGGCACTTAGATCTTACATGTTTTACTTTTGTTATAACTTTTCACATGGGTTTTCTCAATGTACTTATATCATTAGTCACTAAAATTTACTCACATAATGCAAAATGAGACTGTTTTAAGAAGAAGATAAATGAAATCCGTGTTGTAGGAAGAATTAAAGTGAAACAGCTTGAGCATTGATGAGCATTAATCAGATTAACATAAAGATGGGAAACACATTATTTTGTTAATGGGAAAGGTAACCAAGGCTGCGGAAAGACTGGTAAAAACTCCTCCGTTTGGAACATAAGCTGGCGTATTTACAGTTGTGAGACAGACACCTCTCTGTTTGAAGCAGTTATTGCAGGGTTCATCGGGATCACGTTTTACAATGTTGTCCAATCTACGAAAATAGACAAAATTGGAAGAAAAACTGGCACTCAGAAATATATTTAAATCTATCAGTAGGTTCAGAAAGGCTTTCTGTTATTAAAATGTTTCCAGTAAAAAGTGGAACTCGTGGTCCAAGAAGTTTACCATTTCCTACTCTCATTTTGAATCCTATTTTCTCTGCAATACTTGCCCAGTACTTACAGAATCAAGAGTCATTAACTACTTACTCCTCAGCCACTAAGAGTTCCTTAACTATCCCAGCCATACAAATTTGCATATGGTATACAGTTTCTTCCTCCTAAAATATTCACATGAAGAGGGAATGACATGTTTCACAAAAGTGAATTTTCAGTATGAAAAAAGAAACACTGCTGACTTGCCTTTCTAAAAGGCTGGACCAAAGCATATTCCCAGAGTATACACCAAATACTATTAGAGTAATATTTTCTTCATAATACGCAAAACCCAAAGAACATACAGGTAAAGATCCACAGATTTGGCCACATATAAACTAAAACTTCTATGTAACCCAAAATATCACAATTAAAATGCAAAATAGTGATAATGGAAATTTTTGAAACATATATAGACAAGATTAATAATCATAATATATAGAGAATTCCAATAAAATAATAGAAGAAAAACTAATGGCCTGATAGAAAATGTGCAAAGGCTATGAAGACTCAGTGTACAGAGGAAGAAATGACACATACCCAATAAGCATTTGTGAAGATTCATACCATTTCTGGAAACCAGGAAAATGCAAATTTGAACCACGAAATACTATTTTTTGACCTACTAGATTGGGAAATTATAAGATTTTATGAGCTTCTGTTACTTCACTGCTCTCTATAAGGAATCCAAATACATCGAGCATTTTGTGAGTTTAGTTTCTGCTGAAAATCATAAGGCTGTATAGGAGGAAACATCCCACATCACGGCTTTGACCACCTCACCTATTGTTCCTCTCTCCCCCACCTTTCCACGTTCCTGGTCATCTCATCCTCCACTTCTTCCAAATTCAGATGATGTTATTCCCTACTACGTACACCCAGCTTTTTGGTGAGTATAACCCAGGCCCCACTCCAAATGCTTCTCCTGTAAGGTAACTTTCTTGCCTGCTTCCCTCTCTACTCCCTATCTCACCCAGAACTTCAGTGAGTATATTTTTCTCCATCTTATTGAATATGGAAATTTGGAGGTATTTGTGATTGACTGACTAAAAACACAAACACCTAGGCATTTATGGAGGTAACATAGCATAGGGATCAAGAAATAGGAATGGATTAGAAATTTAGCTTATTCACTCGGTGTCCTCGGACAACTTTCTTTAGCCTCGGTCTTGCTTTCTTCATCTGTACAATCAGATTGACAGCTTTCTTTATGCAGTTGCGGTAGGGCATAAACAAGATGATGCATGCAAAGTATGCCAAGCGCTTAGCACAGCCCAGGGAGTCACGGTAATCAGGGTCACTGCAGCCATCACCAAACTATCATTCAACATAGCCTCGGGGTAAACTTGGATCTAACCATCTCCACTGTCCTTTTGTGGGCGATGATCAAACAGTCATTCTCCTCAAGAAACAGGGAAGCTCATGGCTGAGACAGGAGAGAGAAAAATCGCACCGACATAACTAACTGCTGCAATTCAGCAACATTCCACAGCAGCTACTTGAAGAAGCTGGTGAAGTGCTTGCCTTTTCTTGCAGTAACAGAGCAGCTGTAAATCAGGACCTCGACCTGAAAAACAGAACATTATAGCCTCTTAGAAAATCATGATCCCATTCTTCCTTATCCACTTAGTTACATTTTGCCTCTTTGTTGGCTCTTAATAATTAATGTAGGTGAGAGACGGGTTAAAAGGCTGACTCTTCCCACTGCAACTGTGTGCGGTGATGTTTTATTAGTACTTTAAGATGGTCCTCGCGCTGTCGTCCGAGGGGAAAGTTGCACTATCAAAATTGATGGAGAGTTATTAAATCATTTCAACTTTAATTCTTCTATTTCCTTATCTGCATAGTGGGGATAAGACACCAGTTCCATAGAGTTGGAGGGAGGGAGGAAGGAGGAGGAGGAGGGAAAACTGGTGAAGTGTATGAGATCTGGGATCTGCACTAGACCTTGGCTCTCTACTTTCTATAGCTTCTTCATTCAGCTAAAATGGTTCTGTTCCATATTTTCTCTAGAGTTTGATAACCTATCAGCTTTGAGGACCTTTTAAATGGTTGGCAGTGTAAGGTAACACTTGCTTTTGTTATGATTTTTCCCCCTGAGCTTTCTCACCATTTCATGTCAGTTGGGTATAAATCCAAGATAAGTTTATTAATATTTGCCATAGATTCTCTTTAATTTACTTGAATTTATTTGCTTTTATGGTTATATTTACATGCTAACAAAGTTGGGTTTCAGAGCAAACATTGCATTTCCTCTCTAGACCTCAAGATAGAATTTCACATCCGCTCTCCACTTTTGGTAACATCTGCAAAGACCTCCTTTTCAGAGCACATATCCCAGAGTCTTCTAGCTGTCAACCAGCCCAGGCTCCCACCAGCCGGGAAGCTCCTCGAGGACAAGAATCATGTGTTTTCTCTTTTATCCTTAGTACCTAAGCAGTGCCTGGCACAAGAATGGTGAATAAAGAACCATGGCCAGAATATGCAGGAAATACCAATCAGTGCAGGGGTATCTATGAATTTTTCTTTTGAGTGAAGAAGGAAAACTTAACGATTCTGGGCTTAAATTCCATCCTGCTATTGACTAGTGATGTAATCCTTGCTTAATCATTGAACATCTTTGCATTAATGTTCTCTGAGATTTCAGGGTAGAGGTAGGGGAAAGAAGAAAAGCAATGAGATTATGAGCAATGATGAAAGACTTTAGCAATATATGGACAATTAAAATGTGTATTCACATAGCTGGACTAGTTTTTCTAAAAGAGGTCAGGCAAGATCACTAAGCATCCTGGTAAGAATGTGCCAAAACACAATGAAAATGCCTGAAAAGGAACATAATTTATAAGGAAGAGAGTATGATTTTTTAATATGATAGGAGCCATTTGCCATTCTTTATTGTATAAAGTAATAATGTGGGAATCCTGCTTTTTTTTGCTGACTCTAGCTTTTAGTCCACACCAGAAATAATAGGTTTGGTTCCTTGGGATTCCACCTTCCCTCTTTGCAGCCTTCCCCAGGACCCCATTTACACCCCTGGCTTTACCTACCAACGTTAAACTGAGGTTTCCCACATATATTTTTCTAGCCCATTGGGCCCTCCACTTGTATGTTTCCCAGGGAGTTTAAACTCAGTGTATACCAAATAGAATTAAGTTTCCATCTTCTGAAATCTTTTCTGCCCTTTGTATGCAAGAACATAATATTACTCTCTACCCATCAGCTACATCTGAAATCAAGGATCACCCCAGACTCCTCCCTCACCCTCAGCTTTCACACCCAAAGGGTATCAAATCCTGTTGATTTCTCTTCCTTTAACATCTTCTATATCTACTTCCCTCCATCCCTATTGCAACTGTTCTGGTTCTGGTCTTTATTACTGTTTTCCTGGGTCACTGCTATCCTCTATTCTGATCTTCCACTTTCCAGACTCATCTGATCCTTCCCACTCCAGCCATATAACCTGTGTCCTGCACCTCTGATCTGTTTGCCCTGTCTCAGAGGTCTCGATTTCATGGTCTTGAATTTCATGTTTTTGCTTCCAGGGCTGTCTCCACCCTCACGTCCTTGCTGGTCTGTTTGGTAAGCAGTTGCTTATATTTTAGGATTCACTGCCCTTCCCGTAGACCTGCCCATCCTTTCTTATGTATGTCTTCTATAAGCGGGATGAACATACTAGCTGTGCCATATTTTATTTGACATATTTGTTTATAAACCTTTCTTGCTCGCATAGACTAGGGGCTCCTGAAAGAACTGTGACTTATTTATTGTTTTAGTCCACTGTCTAAATACAGAGCAAAGCATGCAGTGAACATTCAATAAATATTGGATGAATGTACGAATAAATATGGTCTTGGGCTTTTTCACTTACTGTGACTTGGACAAATTATTTAATCCAGCATCAGTGCTTTTTTATATTAAAAAAATATGTTTAAAACATCTAGAGCACAGATTTTTTTTCTGAGAATTAAAGTCATGTATTCATTAATTCAGTGCATGGATTAAAATACCATGATGAACAAAATCATAAATGACCCCTGCTGTCATGGAGCATAACATCTAGTTGGAGAAAATAAAATAATCATAAAAATAAATGTAAAATTAGAACTGTGATCAGTGCTTTGAAACAGAACCACATGGAGCCAGGAGAGACTATGACGGAGCTACTGACCTGGGCAGAGAAGTCAGGGAAGCCTTTCTGGAGGAAGCGATGAGTGAGTAGAGTTCTGAAGGATGAGGAGGAGCTGTCAGGTGAAGAGGTAGGAAAGTATTTTCCATGCAGGGGACATCAGAGCACAGTGCATCCAAGGAACTGAAAGAAAGCCAGGGTCCCTGGGAAGCAAGGGGTGAATGTAGAGCATGAAACAGAGGCAGGTGGAGGCTTCGCTATACAGTCCCAACTTGGCACAGGAAAGACATGATTCCTTGTCTTGACGTTCCCTCATCTTTGATTTCTAAAGACTTGGGGAAAAATGGAGGAAAAAAAGATTATTCTGTTTTGCTAAAAATGGAGTGTCAATCTCATTAGACACCTGTGCATTCTTCACAAAAAAGAGGATGTCCCCTTGGTCCTAACTCTTTAAAAAGTGCAAAGGGCTGGGATTCAGAGTCCAGCATTAAAACATCCTTTGGCTGGGTCAAAGAAGCCATCGTTGACTTTCATTTTATTCCAGAAAGATATTATTTGTAAAGAGTGCCACCAAGTTAATGGCCAAAGGGAATAAAGAGCCAGTAGTAGGTACCAGTCATAATAGAAGGACATTTAGACACAAACAAACAAACAAACAAACAAAAACACTAGGTTGGCAGAACTTAAAGGGACACACTGCTAAAAAGGGATTGGGCAGCTTTAGTAAGTACATAGTGTGCTCTATTTCTAACTAATGAGTAAATATTACTGGTAGAAGAGGAAGCGTTGAGGAGTAAAGTCTGTGGGCCATGATGAAAGACAAACATGCAGAAAAAGCAAGCAGACTCCACAGATTTTATACCTCTAAACCAGGAGAAGATGGATGAACCATCTTACCCATGATGATGACATCCAGTGCCTGCTCTCCTCTAATAACATAGCATCAGACAAAGGAGGGTGCAAGGTGATGCTCTTGTGCCGTATGGGCAGAATTCTGGTACTGAGGTTCCCCTGCCAAGGGACCATGTTTGCTCATGCTGACACATTCAGTCTTTTTGTTGCCCCATGATAAACACTTAAATGTCCTCTCCTGTCAGCAATGATAGGTGGATTATTTTTAGTTTGGGAGCTATAACTCAAATAATTTATTATTATTATAGGATACTGTGGAAGTTTCAGAGTGCCAATTAATCTCATTCCTTCCCTTCCGAGTTCTGAACTAATCCCCTCAGGTTTAAGCCTGCACGGTTGCTTTATTCTGAGTAAACCTGGGTTGGAGGACACAGCTTGGATTTACTTGGTGGTGGTAAAATGGGCTTCTTATTTCTTCTGAAAAGAATTTTCCATCTGGTCCCCAGCAAAGTCTTCTGCTGGGAGAGGGAGAGGAGCAGGTGTGTGGCTCCAAAAAAAGTTTCAGAGAGGGTGAGAGGCAGGGCCCTGAGGGCAGATCGAAGCTTGTTAGCCCCTCCCCAGGAGAGGAAGGCTCAGCCTCTTCACTGGGCAGGGGCAGAAGAAGCAGAGAGAAGGGCTAAAGGGTTCCCCTTGCCAAACACTTCCAAGACGAAGGAAGTTCTTACTTTATGGACCTTCTCAGAAATGAGGAGAACAGTGGCTCGGCAACTGATGCTTTTTCACAGCTTTATTGCCTATTTACAGAATGTATAAAATATGCATGGAAATAGAAGACCTTGATACTTGTTGTGTAAAATATAAAGTAAAAAGTGTCTTATTTTTGGTCTGGAGATGTATCCTGGTATTTTAGTTCAATGTCTGTTACTATGTGTTCTTAATCTCATTGTGCCTCAGGGTTCTCATCTGTAAAATGGAAATAATGAATAGTGCCTACCTCATGGGGCTATAAAAAATTGAGTGAGTTGATACCTATAGAGGATTTAGTGACACACAGTAAGCAGTTCATAAGTGTTAGGTGGACAGGCAGCCATTGCCACGATAGCTTTGCAGGTGGTATCTGTTTATTATTGCAACAGTTTCCCCCTGAAATGTTAATTCCGTAAAGCAATATAGAAGTGGTTACTTGGCCATCTTTGCCTCTTCAATTAATGAGAAAAAGAGGGCACTTTATCAGTAAAAAAAATTTTTTAGAGGAGGAATTTAGGATTATGCCATCCTCCTGTGGGGATATTTGTGGGTGTTTTGTGAGTTGGCTCTTGGCTGACTTTCCCATATACCTACCACTCCCCAAAGCTCAACTCTGGTGGTGATGAAGTAGTGTGACCTAATTTATCTGTGTTGATTGTGGTTTATTCAGAAGGGAAACATTAAGAATACATATATAAATATTAGATTCCAAATGAAAATACTTGAATTTCATTGACTTCATATGTTTTTATTTGAGACCTTTGGGGGGAAAAAATAAAGAATTGGACTATTACAAACTGAATTTGATCAGTGCAGAGACTGCCAAATAGCTTCTTACTCAGTCATATTTTTGGCCTGAGTTATTTGCCTAATTACTTCAGCTCTCTGTTTTGCCCATGTTGACACAGCTAAAACAGCAGGTGACCCGACTAAAACTGCAGAGGTTGAAAGAAACCAACAACCCTCCAGAGCCAATTATAATAATCTGTGTGGTGTTTCATAGATTATAAGTCACATTTATACACTTTTTATTCAGAGTTGGTTCCACATTACACCAAGCGGGATGTAGAATGCCTTGGGAGGGAGGGAATTCAGCAAATTTTAAAGTCATTTAAAAGAAACTCACATTATTTGCCATCAAACAATAAACAGCTGTGTTATCATTAACTCAGCACTTGTATTACATTTAAACTGTGCTACTTAAGGCACTTCAAGCTTTCCCTTCATTTAAGTGAAACTGGCAGTTCATTATACTCTTTTACCATATTGTGTTTACTAGCCCAAGATTTGTAAATCTGACATTCTAGTTTATGTATACAGGTTTATCCCAGGCTTTCAATAATGGAGAAATAACAGTAACTCTTCTTTATTAACACAGAGGAAAAGAAGGCATATGGATAAAAGCTTCAGATAACCTAAAATTCTCGTTTCAGTCACTATATTCCATCATCCTTTTATGACATTTCTTTCTGAAAGTGCCAAAAATGTGGTATCAGAGGATGGGCTGAATATTCACTTCTTTTTTTGTCGTGTCCTTTTCTTTCATCTTCTTTTGGGTAAGATGAGATGGTCAAAAGCAGGGTAAATGGAAGAAGAAAGAAAGTAAATGAAAAGCCAAGATAAGTCAGCCCCTAAATAACCGAGAAATGACTGCGCTCCCACCAACTTTTAACTTAATGTGCTTGTTCCTGTTAAATCTTAGATACAGAGATATGAGTCGATACCTTCAGGAGACTCTTCAGTTGCTGGAAAAACTACTCAACTATGGAAAAACTACCTTTCCTGAGACATTTAATGGCTTAATCCAAAATGAGAATTTTTTGGTTCTGGTTTATTATATTTTTTGTTGCTTTTTTTCTTTTTTGTTCTGGTTTATTTATCAGAAATTAGATTTTTGTATCAAGAGATATATAATACTTCTTCATTTTTTTTCTTGGAACCACAACAGTAAATTACATCACATAGTAATAGATTGAGTTTTCTATTAATTAGATTTAATATATCATTTTTACTATAATAAGAAATAAATGATGAGAATGTTTTTTTGTAATATAACTAACTAGACATGGTATAGTTTATAGCTAATGAGCTAAAATAACCATATATCTCATAGATTTATTCTTTATTGTCTTTGGGGCTCTTACATGAGAAGCCACTTAAAATAAAATACCTAAGGAAAGGATAATTCAATTAAAACCTAACTTATGAACTACTTTAAGATAAGGCATTATGTCCTTAATTAACAAATTTACTACTTTATTAATTTATAGCAAACCATCTGAAACTCATTACTCTGAGATTTTACTGTAACATTACTCATTAGAGAGAGAATGCAGTATGAGTTGGGCATAACTTGAACCTCATCCAAGGAAGCTCAATGAGTGTTGCACCAAAGAGCTTCATTATCAGGCTGGGCCATTTGCCTGGAGTTCATTCATGGGTATCCTAGAGACATAGCCACAGGGTTTCATATGTAATACATCTTTCCATTTTTCCTAAGCCCTAAACTTCTCTATCTTTAAAATGGAGAAAATATTCCTTTACTGACTAATAAGGATATTACTAGTGGGTTGCCCAAGTTCTTTGAAAACCTGAGATGTTAAATAATGAAGGACAAGGACTGTTTCTCAGTCTTGTTCAGCTTGGGGGATGAGTTTTTCATAGCCCAGGAGCTGAAAATGAGTGACCGAAAAGATGCACAGCCACAGTTTTATGATTTAGCATCATATTACCTAAGGAATTGGCCAGCAGCAAAAATTTCCTCTTAGTGTACTTATTTCCCCCTGTAAATCTTGGAGATGGATAGGAGGGAATTAGGTTGTCTTACAACTTAATTTGGAAAGGTGCAAACTATTATTTTAACGTCCTTTTGCTTCTTTGGTAGTACTTATATTACCTAACAGAGTGTTGAGCACAATGACAGCAGTTAAATGTACTTGTTGATAAGTTGAACAATGGAGTTGGCATATAATGGGCACATTTGTGAGTGAAAGGGATTAAGGAGGTAAAAAAAATTTGTGAGGAATAACATAACTCATTCAGGTTTAAAATCATCTCATGATCTTGTTCTAAAAGATGAACTTCATGATTCATACAGTTTAGTTTTTTAAAAGTCAATTATATGAGATAAAAACTTTAAAAAAAATCTTGTAGACAAAACATTGGTTGAGTGGCCAAAATTTTTTTGGCAATTGTGTATGTCTTCAGCTTCCAGATATAAAAAGTAATTTTGGTGCTGTTGTCTTCAAACATTCTATTTGTTCAGCTTTTACGATATTTTTTAGTCTGTGTATTATCAGAAGTAATTACAAAAAACAATAGCAAATAATAATGAATAGTTTACTTGAGCCTAAAACAAAATAGTACTTTGAAAATTTAAGTATAAACATTTCGCTTCACTGCGTTTCTTATTGTCCTGCAGTTTTAAAAGTATAACATCAAATGACCTGACAAGAATTAATTCTTGTGAGAATGTCTTGTCATGTCCACAAGAGGCATAATTGGAATTGTAAATAAGCGTTTCATTTATGATAAACATAATTGAACATGAAGCACTTCAGTGAAGATTTCACCATATGGGAGAAGTTACTCCATTCCATTGTTTATTTGAAATTTGTGATGAGAATATTCAAGTAGAAGGATAATCTTTATGACCTCTAGCAACAGTTGGGCATTTTATTATGAACTGTTTTCATGGCTGAAGATGCAGCATTCCGGTGATAATGTGCCTCACACACTGCCATGTGTATGCAGTATGTGGGCGTTTAATAAACGCTATTTGATGATAAGATTTAATTTAGGCATGACATTTGATGAATGTTTATGATTCACATCCTTCCATGGTGCTCACAGATGTACTTGGGTTTTAATTTTGTAAAAGTGAAGGAGCCGACTTAGCACCTTAAAAAGCAATGCCTGCACTTCTTGTACATAGTTCGGACTGATGGGTTTACCAGCAATTCTTATTTTTAGTCAGCCTATTTGATGAGAAGCCTGCTGAAGATCCCTGAAAAGGCCTGCAGTTTTGATGGATTTCACGGCTACAGGTGGCTCCCTGTTTCTACCCAGACATTTTGCAAATGTGAAACCAAAATATCAGTTGGGGAAAGAGAATGTAAAAGGGTCATCGTAAATCAATCAGAGTTATTAGAGACATAATTCAAAATACAGATCCCGTTGATAATGAGTGACTTTGCTGTAAGAAGGAAACCATGACATTACACAATTTTAAATAAAATATTCAAAGCTGGTAAGCCTTCTGGGAAATAAACCTAGTTTGAAAATCTAAGTCTTTATTTTCATTTTTAAATACCTGCAACTGATCTAATCACTATAAGTCCCATTAATTTTTGGTTTATAAAAATAAAGATAGATATACACATATATGCATAAAGCTTGACTATAACATTAAGGTTTTCAGTTATAAATTCAGGGAAAGAACCATAGAAGTGAGTAGAATTCTGAGAATACTGAACTGACCTTAATACAAACCTGATACATTTCCCGAGCCCAACTATGTAAACAAAAGGAAATCATGCATTAATTGTTGGAATCTCAAGTTCTGTATTGTTTTTGGCTTTTGATTTGTTTGGTCTATTGTGTTCCCTATATGTAGAGTCGAGTGCACCGGATAATCTTTTTCTTTTGACTCGGACTTTGCTCATGGCTTTACTCATTCTGTGTCTCTGCCTGGGGAGGGCGGGACCCCTGTCACCTCTTATTACCGCTCATTCATCCACCCACACACCAACTCTTCTGAGATGCTCCTCCACGTCCCACAAGTCAGAGAGGACTGCTCCCTCGTCTGCATTCCCAATAGCACGTTGTCCTTCTTGTATTTCTGTTTCATTACCTTCGGTTACAGCTGTAACCAATGTATTACAAACTCCTGGAAGGCAGCAGACTGCGTCTTACCTTGGTTTCATGAGAGTGCTTATTGATGCAGTGTGGCAGATGGGTTGGCAGTGACCACATGGTGAACCAAAGCGGACTTTTTCCCTTTCAACCAACCAAGAGGTGCCAAGGCCTTTGATGTTGTCATGGATCGTGTAGACCATTGTGTGGTAAAAAGCAAAGAGAAATAACCCATTTAATCTTCTGTTTAATTTTAATCTTAATGCAAAACAAATCTGAATGGCCAACCTTATAAGACTACATTTCCTCATTCTGCTGTCTCAGCTTTCTTCATGGTGGGATCGATTCTGCAAGGAGCATGGCTTGCTCCTTCAGGGTTCCCAGCAGAGTTCCCATCAAGTATTCTGGAATTCTAGAGGCAAAATAATTCATTGCTGGGGAAAGTGTCCATGAAAACTGTATTTACTTTATAATGAGGTTTAGTAGTGCATTTTTTCATATTCATGTTCCTAATTTACAGCCTCAGAAATGATTGCTATGTATTGGTACTGACTTTATTCGGACACCAAATCAAAAAGTGTCCTTTCCAAAGTGGATATGTTAATAATGTTTCGAAAAATTCTTTAATTATTGGAGGAGATTGCACTGCAAAATGATATGACTTCATGTAAAAAACTTTCTGGCTATCACTGATTTATTTAACATTTTCTAGATCCCCTAGAAAGAACTTCTATTTTATTATTATTATTATTATTATTATTATTATTATTATTAATTGTCTTCATCAGTTCGGGCTGCTATAATAAAATGCCATAAAATGAGTGGCTTGTAAACAACAGAAACTTACAGTTCTAGAGGCTTGAAATCAGAAATCAGGGTGCTAGCATGGTCAGGTTCCGGTAAGCGCTCTCCTCTGGGTTGCAGACCTCTTGCTGTGTCCTCACGTGGTAGAGAACAGAGGGCAGCTTCTCTTGACTCTTGGAAGGGAACTAATCCCATTCATGAAGGCTCTACTTCGTCTAATTCTAAGCCTCTCCCCAAAGCTTTACCTCCTAATACCTTCACATTAGAGGGTTAGGGTTTCAACATGCAGATTGGGGGTGGACACAAACATTCAGTCCACAACAGTAGTGAATGCCTAAAAAAGAATCAAGCAGTATAACATCATAGTTCAGAGCAACTGCTTAAAATTCAACTATCCAGGTTCAAATTTCTCTTCAGTGACTTACAGGTGACCAACTTGTCTTGATTTGTCCAAAACACTCAGAGTTTTAGCACTGAATGCACTATATCCTGGAAAATCCCTTGGTCTTGGTCACCCTAGAAATGTGATGCCTTGCTCAAGTGGCTTACTTTCTCCAATTCTCAGTTTCCTCATCTGTAAAGTGGCGATGATAATAGTGCCTACCTCAGAAGGTTGTTAAAGAGCTTAAATGAGTTAATGTATGTATAGCTATCAGCACAGTATTTAGCACACAGAAAAGTTAAATAAATTCAGCAATTGCCATAGTATTTATTAGTGTTTGTGTGTGTGTGTGTGTGTGTGTGTGTGTGTGTGTGTGTGACACACAGTGAGATACACAGAATTAAATGCAAGGAGTGGAACAGAGCCATGTTAATATATTAATAACAAAGTTCAAGGCCCTGGAATAGTCATTTCATAGCTAAGGCTCCTCTTGCTTATCCTTGAGTTATTGATGGAGTGGAAACTGAGGTGGGGGAATGAGAGCACAGATGATTAGCCCTTTAAATGCAATCCAGGACTCTGTGGTATGTGGGCAAAGACGACAAAAACAAACCAGATCAAGAGCCATGATGCATCTACATTCTTCAATAGGGCCTCACCTCAGTTATCTCTAGTTGTCCAGCCCAAGTGAGGGCAGGACAGATGATCCAAATCCTGATTTTAGTCATTGGGCCACACCACATTTTGGAAGAACTGCCATATAAGATATAGCTGCTATAAGGTCATATCTTTGTGTTACCAAAGTAAAGGGAATTCTTCAAATATTTGATGACTCCTACTTTGTAAATGTAGGCATTCGAAAAATTTTATTGAACTTTTACTAAGTGCTAAGCATTGTGCTAGGGATGCAGAAAAAATACGACCACTCTTGCCCTCAGGTATCTCCCAGGGTAGTGTGACTGTTAGACAAGGTGGACAGCCCTTCAATAACATTTGTGACGAGCTGGTTAACTGATGCGTCTGTCTTGTCACATGAAGGTGACAACCGTGGCACATTCAGGAAGATCAGTACTTCAGTAAGGGCCTATCTGGGGCTTGTAGATAGGTGTCTAGTATTTGAACCCTGATGCATGGACAAGGGTAAGAAGGACCAAGCAGTCAAAACAGAGAGAGGGGGAAAGAACTGAAAGAAGGCATCATAAAGAAACAAAACGTGGCATATTGCCTCTTCTAATCCTTTAGGTCTGAGCTGAAATGTCACCTTTTTAGAGTGGACTGACCATCTTATCTAAAGTAACTCAACCCTCCTCACTGATAACCTTTTATTTTTTCTCATATCCACTTGTTTGGTTCCTTCAGAGCATATATTATAATGGTCAGCTATTTTATTTGTCTGCTATATTAGAATATAGCCAAAGGTACTATAACAAAGAGATACAAAAACAGAATGGTTCAAATAAGCAAGTTTACTTCTCTCTTATTTAATAGTCCAGAGGCAGGTGAGCAGTCAGATAAAAGTCAGTTCCAGGAAGTCATCCAGGGCTCTCGATTCCTCCTGTCTGGTATCCCACCAACCCCTCGAGCGTTGCTGTCATCTGCATTGTTAAAGCTGGCTCAGAGACCATGTTCTGGGCTAACTCATGGGAAGGTCAGAGAAAGAGTGCAGGGCAATCAGCTTTATTAAGGACAGTATCCAGAAGCAGTACACCTCACTTTCACACATCTCTATCATGTGTTCACACCTAAGGGGACATTGGGAAGGGTATGTGATCTTCAGCTGGGTGGCCATAGGCTAAAATTCCTTGGGTTGGGGTGGGGGTGTCAATTACCAAAGGGAGGAAGAACAGGTTGGACAGTGGGGGACAGTTAACAGTCTCGGCCATGCTTGCATAATTTATTTTTGTTGTTGTTGTTTGTTTTTGCCATCCACGGGGCCAGGGACTTTATATCTGTTCATTCACTGTTATATCCCCAGAAACTGGGATAAATGCCTAGCACATAGTAGGCACTCGGTATATATTGGATGAATGCAGTTCGATAAACCCTCACGAATATCATGTTTGTTATTTCATTGATAGGTTCAGCTTATCTTCATAATTCTCATGGTATTCCCAAAGCCCTACTTTAGAATTTCCACATGTTTATGGATTGGCATAATTGAGACTTTAAGCCATTGATTGAGACCTAGCATGGTCACTGGCAGGCACAAAGCAGGTATTCAATAAAGTTTAAGTTTTCTTTCATTTCTTTTAGTCAGGAAGAAAAGATTCATGTATAGGATGTAAAAATATGTTAGGAAATAATATTGAAATTATTCATCTTGCCATTCAGAGAAAAAATCTGAAGTATTAAAGAATTTCCTTAAAGGGGTTCATTTTCAAAAACCAGGCCTCTCTGGGGTCAACTGACAAACAATGCTAACAGGCAGTAGCTAACAGGCAACTGGATAGCTCTGTTTTAATCCTTGGCTTCTTCTCAAAATATAAGAGAATCTGTGTTAATAACCTCAAGGTAAATAAAAAATTATCTATTGAATAACATACATGAGTTTGGAGCAAAAATAATAAAAACAGAAATAGAACGAAAGTTTATTGACGCTGGCCTGTTTCTGCACACTCCGGAAGGGGAAAACCTGATTCTCTGATTTCTTTCCAACGGCTGTTTTCAAGAAGCATTTATTTTGAAAACCACTTTGTGTTGAGGACCGTATTCAAATTCCAGCTGTTAATTAAATTTTTTAAAAAACAGCACTTAAATGGAATTGACTTTTGTTTGCAGATCAGTCTGTTAATTCAGTCCTTAAATAAAATGAAGTGTAATTCTTAGGAGTCATGATTAGAGGACTCTCAGCAGATACAGGAGATAATGTCTACAGATTATTTTTAGAAGTTTAAAACAAAAAACATGAAAATTTAATGCTTATATTGAATTATTGACATAGTAATTGGTTACTGGTTCCTTTTCCAGGACACATTTGGTTTTGGCTTCTGCTTTCAATTTATGAAATCTTACAAAACAAAGAAATGCAACGTCTTCTGCAAGCTCTTATTTATTTAGAGTTTTACTTAGACCTTTTTAACTGTTCACATACTAGCTTGTTTAGGGAGCCTGTTTTTGCCCTCAAACATGACAGATCCATTTCAGTCGACTCAAAAAGGATGGCTGTGAGATGGTGTTCAAAGTTTAAATGGAATATGTAGAAATTCTAATAACTCTCTGAATTTATTGGGCTGAACATCAAAGCATCAACCCTCTGCCTTTGGAAATTGATTACCTATTCTTTAGCCTACACAAATCCTCCATATCCTTGAATTGAGCTTAAATTCTTTCAGCTCTGTGAAATTTTCCTAACAGGGCACTTCTAAAGTAAAAGGACTTGCTCTGGAACCCATCTCCAGTCCCTTTGAGAGCTATTCTATCTGGAGCCTAGAACTCCAGGGTTTACTTAAATTCAAGGCCTGGTGCATGGTCACTGTATTTCATAATATCCGTGGGAAGCACTCTTTTTCTTAGTCTCTGTATTGTTGAATCCTGCCCTTTGATACATTTTTCACTTTCTTTCAGTTTGACATGCCAGAGAAGAGTATTTTACTAGGCCATTTTCAAATAACTGTGTAGTGAAGTAAAAAGACATTTATTTAACAATATTTACATTGCTGAGCCTCAGTGGTCTCATTAAAATGTTATGTACTCCAAAGATGTACATTACAGCGTTATTTATAATAACAAAAAAACTGGTGACAACATAAATGTCCAACAGAAAGAGAATGCTTAAATGAATTTTAGATTGTTCATTTTATGGAATACTGACTTTTAAAAATATAAGGTAGTTCTCTATATACCTAAGTGAAAGTATGGCTTTCATATAGTAAGTAGAGTATACATGTATACAGTACATACATACATTCACATATGTACATATGTATACATATATACAGTAAATAAACATATAGTATCTATACACATATATAGCATATAGAATATATGTGATCCTAGTATAGTGTATACAGTATATATGAATATATATATCTGGTCTAGTATATATAAATATATGTAATTATCCTATTCACATAGAAAATAATAAAATTTCTACAACTTCCCAAATAGCTATTCTTTTTCTGAGAAATTGGAATAGGGATAGGGATTCTTCTTTTTAATTTGTGTACTTCTATGTTTTAAAAAATTTTTATAGTAATCATGTATTATTACTTTATAATTAAAAAATCACACATTCATTTGACATGACTACTAAACCTGTATATTGTAGAAACTATTATTAGACTAATGGTTCAAGTCACTTCTATGCTCTAAAATAACCACTGGATCCTTGTCTCCCACCACCTCTATGAAACCCTCACACTGGCTCCATAATCCCAGCCATCCCTTCTGGCCTGAGTTCCCAGTGCTTCCCAAGCTCTCCTGTTGGAGTAGAGATATTTTTCTATTCATTACTTCGCCTTTGTCTTTAATATTATTTCTGACCCTAAAATAACTCCCTACTTCTTCCCTCCACCTAAAATCAAACCTATTTTCAAAGCCACAGTGCAAGCAACTCTTCTTCACAATAAAAACACTTCTCCAAATTCCTAGAAAAACAATGTGTTTTTGTAAAAACACATTGTATTGATCATCATATAGGTAGATTATACTAGAATGTGCAGTTGATTGAAATTTTGCATTGATGTCAGAAACGATGCATGTTTTGAATTTATTGCTTATTATTCACTGTCCTCTTTCTTCCTGGGGTTAAAAAGAAAGAAAATGGGAAGAAAAGAAATCTTGTTGTAGATTTCTGACCAAACACTCAGAGCCACTTGGATCAATACTTCCAAATTCTAGCATGTCAACTGCTGAGTTATTGTCCTGCTTTAAACACACAGTTTGCCTTGGCCCATAGATCAGATATCTCAGAGGAGCCAAATGAATGCTGCTATTGATAAAGGACATTAATCTTTATTGTCACTTTTCTTGATTAGTATGGCAATTTCTGGGGGTCATTTTCTGTATACCTAGCAGAATAAATTTTTACATATATCATGTGATTTCACTTATATGCAGAATTGAAGGAACAAAAAGAACAAACTAATCAAAAACAGACTCACAAATATAGAGGACAATCTGGTGACGGACAGAGAGGAATGGGGGTTGGGAGCAGGGAGAATGGGGTGAAGGGTTAAAGAAGCATGAATTAGTAGTTGATAAAGGGTCGCAGGGATGGAGAGCATGGCATAGGGAATGCAATTAGCATTAATACGGCTAGGTGGAGAGCCAGAGGAGAGAAAGAGCATTTGGGGGATCATTTTATAAACTATATAAATGTATAACCAATGTACTGTATACTTGAAACTAATAAAATAAAATAACATTCTAATGAGAAACCCTAACTCTAGCTTTAGCTTGATCGTGTGAATCACTCCAGACTGAGGTAAATTCTCTTTCTAGGATCTTCTTCAGTCTGTTCTGATAGATGCAGGTCTTAGACAATTATCCTGAAAATTCTTTGCATCTGATTTTAAAGTCTTTCAAATTTATGAAATATACCCAGTGCTGTGCCGAAAAGTCCATTTTGGAATTATGCAGTTATTTAGGGAAAAAACAAAAACATAAAAAACCAACTTACATCCCTACATGTTTTAGTTGCCCTCAAATGCAACTAATATACGGGGCAGCAAATATAAAAGTTCATGAGCCCCCAAAGAATGGTCATAGCCCTTGGAGTGGAGATGAGGGAGAAAACATTGAGGAGTGGGATATAGGAGGAGATTTCCTAGCAGAGGTAAGACATCATCAGAGACTTTATCTGGATTTAAGGAGAAGTGAAAGAGACTTTCAGTTGAGGGGAAGAGCTTGAGCGAAAGCATGGAAGTTGGAAATCAAATGTTTGTGGGCTTGAACAGTGTGTTTCTTTAGCAGCCTCAGAAATAAAATCGTAAAGGCAAACGAGCCCTTATTGATGAGGATCCTGAATTCTAAGACAATGGTTGGGCAAAAAGTGTTACCAAAGGCTCTGGAATAAAGAAATGACATGGTAAAAGGTAAAAGTGACGTTTTAGGGAGACAAATATGTCAGCCATGTGCAAGGTTGCACACAGAAGAGGTGAGGCTGGAAGTCAGAGAACACTTTAGGAAATTATTGTAATCATTTAAGTAGAAGGTGAGAACGGTCTAGTTTAGAAGGGCAAAGTTCATTTAAAAGGAATTATAGAGATTAGCTAGATGATTCTGTGTAGGGTAAGGGAGAAAGAACCATTAAAGTACCAACAGAAATTTATAGTACACATTTAATTTATTTATTTATTTTTGCTACTATCCGTGTATACATAGCATTGAGGAAATGTGACCAAGAACCATTGTTTTTCTTTTTGGAAATCAGACAGTAAAATTCTATCAACAATTAATCAATAGATTGAGGTAGCTCTTGCTTTTATTCCAAAAGTAATTCTTTGCGAGGTAAAGGTGTTATGGAGCTTCCTCTGTACTGAAAACATTAAGAGTAGAGTGCATCTAAATTAGTTGAATGGCTAGTGGAGATGGTTGCATAATTCTGTGAATATATCAAAACTGCTGAATTGTACACTTTAAGTGAATTTTATGGTTTGTGAATCACAAAAAGAAAGGAAGGAAGGAAGGAAGGAAGGAAGGAAAGAAGGAAGGAAGGAAGGAAGGAAGGAAGAGAAAGCAAGCAAGCAAGCAAGCAAGCAAGCAAGAAAGTTATTTTAAAAAAGCAATGAGACTCTACATAGGGTTTTAAGGACCTTTTCTTAAGATCTAAGTAAATTTTAAGTATTTACCTCCTCCTTCCCACCCCAAAAAATTGACCCCCAAAGAAAGCCATAGAATCACATTTTCACTTTTGGACAGCAGGCAAAAAATATCTTACACTTCCAAGCCCCTTAGGGCTTCTGCTCCCATTCCATCTCAGCACTCTGCCTCTTATGCTTTCCAAGGTACTGTTGGGAATTTGTCAAAGAAACTTAGATAGCAGTTTGTCTGCCAGGCCGGGTTATTTTCTCTAACAGAATTTTCAGCTAAAGTGAAAACTCTACAGGCAGTACAAGCCCCAGCTCTTCAGAGGGAGAAAGAAAACCCCAAAACTTGCCGAATCATTTTTTTAGTAAACATTAATCTTGCAATCCCAACAGCTAAATCTATTATTCAGGCAGGCAAGCTTTAAATAAGGCAGCGAGCTGGGGAAAGAAAGAATAGTTCCTCATATTCGTAACCTCCCGAGCATGTCATCAGCTTTGGCATAGAGTCTTTGCTAGAGAATGCAGTCTCATTTTTTTTTTTGTACTCTATTAACTAATCACATAGGTAAAATTTTAAAGAATGAGTGTACCTGGTTTTCTCAACACCCATTTGTCATGTTAAATCACAGGCCAGTTAATTTCAGAAGGAGAATGTTTTCTAGGTGACATAGAGGCTCCCGGAGCTTCCCTGGCATATCCATCCATCCTAGATGGCTCTATTGTCAGATGTGTCACAGCCACCACCCTGTGGGCCTGCTGATTTCTTAGCACTCAGAAAAGATGAGTGGGAGTTTCAGGGAAAGCGTCTCACAGCCTAACCTCTGTGTAGGCTACTGCCATCCATCACTCGGGCAACTCAAGGGCAGATGACTCTGGAAGAAGGGACTGCAGATTGACTTTGGGTCACTGTTTCCGATCTTTAATTCTTGAATTTTAATGTGCATCTCTCTCTTCACTCCCACTATCCTTCTAGTTTTTTTTTTTTATTTACCATGCCCCCTTTTAAAAAGTATTTCTTAATTTAATGGGACCAGTGTCATCTATGCCTGTTAGTATTGGCTCTATTCAAACAATAATTGGTGTTTTTGCTTTTTTTTTTTTTAATCCAGATATTTCTCTAATGGAGCATATCAACCTGTGTGCTAAGAAAACCTTTTGGTATAATCAGTCTGTATTTTTTTTCTTTTCTTCTCTCTTTTTTTTAAATGAATTAATTTATTTTTTATGGTGACATTGGTTAACGAAATCCAATAAGTTTCAGCTGTACATTTTAACAGTGAGGCAAATATATATATTTACATTGTGTGTTCACCTCCCATAGTTATGTTTCTTTCTGTCACCACATATTTGACCCATTTTACCCCCTTTACCTCCTTCTTCCCCCTGTTCATTTTTTGCTTTTAGGTTTATCCCACATATATGTGATATCATTCTTTCTTTATGGCATTTGCTAGGTTTCCATTTCAGAGCAGTAGGGCTTTATTGAGTTATGAAAGTGTCATCTTAAACTATGGACCCCTTATCTCTATCTTTAAGAGTCAGAATGGACTCCGTCCACTAGGGAGAAAGCTCATCTGTGTGTATTGAACACTGTAATTTTTTTCTGTGTATTGTGTTGGTAAATTCAACTTTTCATACTCGTCAGTCATTACTATGATTGTGACAGGATCTATGTCAATTGCATCGCTGGAAAGTACTTAACAAACAACCACCTGCTCATGGAGCTCTGCAGACAGCTGTGACCGTGCACATTAAGGACTTGAGCATCCAAGGCAGATCCCAAAGGACAGCATGAATGTGGATTGGCTACATTTAATTAGTTATAAAGTATCAAATTAATATAGATGATATGTTGCAAATGATGAGTGTCCTCCCTGCAAAATAGAGGTAGGAATAAAATCTATAGCTTTCATTTATTGTGTACTGTGTGTAGCATCTCATTTAATCTTCTTAATAGCCAAATAAAACAAGAACTATTATTGTTCCCATTTTAAAAACGAGTGAACTGAGGCTCTTGCCCAGAGTCTCACAACTCACAGTAGTACAGCCTGAATACAAACGTAGGCCACCAATCAGATGATCTTGACTCCGTGAGGATCAGTCAGAGTTGAGAACTAGAATTCCAGGATTGAAACTGTTCTGGGGGAAAGTCAAACCGTCTTCAGCAAGTCATCTTTGTCGTCTCATTCTTTAGGATTGCCAGAGAATTTTAAAAAATAAAACATCCTTTATGAGATTACTGAATTTCCCTAGCTTATGATTAGTATTTCTGATCTAGGACGTTGATGGCTACAAAAGCCTGATTTTACCACCACATGTGATTCAATGGCAATAGTTTGAACTTATTTTCAGCTTTCTTCCACTTAGCTTTTGACTAGAAATAGTGATCTATGGATCCTTCAGTTTTATTATAAGTACTTTCCTGAAAAGTTACTTGTAAACGAAAATTTGAAAATCAGTCTCATTTTAAATTCATCCAGGTAACTGAATTTGCTGTGCCCTCCTGTCCCAGTCACCTCCTGAGAGCCCACCTGTGAGTGCACCCACTGTGTATCTGCCACCACACGAATCAAACTTCTAGAAGGCCATGGAAACATCCAGAGAGAAAGAAGTTGGATGCTCCAAGGAATCTTTGATTATATGAAGAAAGTAGTAATTTCTAGTCTAGACAAGGAGAACACTTTTATTTAGTGAATTTGTATTTAACGACATAACAATATTGGTTCCTACCTGGGGTAACTGGCTGATCCTCTCTCTCTTGGTTCCCACATCTAGCAGCTCTGCAGGAAGCACTGACAAGAATTAATGGGCTTTCCTGAGCCTGAGGCTCAGTTCTGCTTCCCAGGCCCAGCAATCCCACAGGACTCTGCTCTCACATAATTTACCGCCTGGAAGGACTTTCTATTTTCAAAAGTTCTAACTGATAGGCACCCTGTAATGTATGTTCATTTTTAAATTCAGTAAGAAAATCTTTCAGAGTGTTTAGCTCAACTTAAGAAAAAGTGGACATGGTCACATTCAAAGTATTTAAATTATTTGTTGCTTTTCTGAGGGTTCTGACATGGTCCTATTGCAATGCGTAATTTGCAGAAGTCACTTGTTCCTCTTCCTCTAGTTGGTGATATTTGAAGAGTATGGCAAAGGGGTCCTTTGCAGTTCATGCTGGGCTCTCTGAACATGACAGAGATGGTAGGATAAGAATTTCAGGGATGGGAATTCCTCTTGATTGATTTTATTTATAAACTCTCTAATAATTTAGATGTACTCTAGATTCTATTCTCTCAGTTATTACCATACATCTGAGAAGCTCTTGTATGCTGTGGCCTCACCTTGAGGAAAATGATATTGATTGTATTTTACAGGTAAGGAAGAAGTAAAGCAAGTTCTGTCTGAATACAGTGGCAGCTGAGCAGTACAAAATTATATTAGAAATTGGAAAGGACTTCGATAGCTCATCCAACTTTCCACCAAAAGCCTGCCTTGACAGACGTTGAGCCCCTTGTCTGTTTGATTGCCCACCTGGATCAAAACACTCGTTTCTGAGATGCAGCTCTGTCTCGTTGGATAACTTAAATTCTATTCTTTCACTTGATAGATTAAAAACATTCTCTTTGTAACTTACATCAATTAGTCCTGGTTTGTTCTCAATAGCTGCATAGAATCAGTCCATTGATTGATCGATTGGTCCATTCATTTGTTTATTAATTTTGTATTGGGTGCCTAGTATGTACAATATAGTATGCAAGCCATGAGCCTCAAACTCCAGGAGCTGACAAGTTACTAGGCAATAACATGGATTTAGAGAAGTCATATGCCATACATGCCACATGAGCAGTATAATGAAGTGCTGTATAAAGAAAAGGGAGGACAATAGGAAGGGGTCAGGTCCTGAGGGGTGTGGTCAGCAAATTCATCATAAAGAAGGGGACATTTGAAGCTGCTTAACTTTAATGACTTGAGGTTAAAAGGTGGAGATTGGAAGGATAAAGTGTTGAAGTACTGATAGGTAGTTTATATTAACCAGAGCTCAGAGTTTGAATTGGAGAATGCAAGACAGGGCTCAGAAAGCTAGTGGAGTTAGTGCCTCTTTCTGCCCATAAGATTTTAGATGAGTTACTTAGGCCCTCTGTTCTTCAGTTTCTTCATCTGTAAAGTGAGGCTAATAATAGTACCAATCTCCTAAGATTGCTTTGATGATTAAATGAGTCAATATTAGTAAAAAGCTTAGAACTATGTTTAACACATAGCGAGCATTCAAATATTACTATTATAGTACTGCTACTACTTTTATTACTTTTATGAGTTCGTGTCATAATCTAGAATGCTTTGGGTGTGTGTTAAGAGCTGTGTGTGTGTGTGTGTGTGTGTGTGTGTGATGTGTTTGTACATGTGTGTGGATAGTGTGGGGTTTAATTTATAAAATAATTGTGAGAATGAGGTAAAATGCAACTGCTTAGCATATAGTACTACCTCAATAAACATTATTTTCTTCCTCTGATAGCATTTTACAGTAAGAAAAAGAATAGAAGATTTTCCTCTTCTGCTTTCTACTGATGACCTTTGGCTGGTTTAAGAATAGAATGAAGGCCAGGTGAAAATATTGAATAGACTTGAATTTGGAAACTTGTTTTGCTCTTAACACCACCAGTGGCACTAAAGAATTCTTACTGAGTCATTCTGAATATCCCTGGAAGGCAAAGGGTGCGCAGTAGATGAGTGAATGAGTGAATGAAGAGTGAGACAGAGTGAGGAGAAAACTGAAGGATTTGGGAAGAGCAGCATTAAGGTGATACCACTTGGGGATGAGCCATCAGAAAAGTAGGAGTCCCTCTCTCTGAGGACCTTTAAACAGAGAAGAGATGTTGTCCACCCAGGCGGAGCAGGAGGAAAGGGCTGAACTAGAGGGTCTCCGGAGTCTCCAAGGACAGCGCCTCTCCCAGGCCACTTTCCTGTTGTACTTACAAACCCAAATTAGCCCTGCATATCCACCTCTGCTTAAAGAGTCATGAGTAATCCAAAGAGGGCATCTGTTGAGTAACACTGAGTAAGGCCAAGTCACTGTGTATGGAGGTGGTAGATATCGAATATCAATTTTCTCATCCTCTGGGATCTGTCTCCAACTTCTCTGGGCATGATAGCTTTCGTGCCTCTATGGTCTGCTGCTGGGGAAATACCAGTGTCGTGGGCTACTGTCGGGGAGACAAGGAACATGAACATGCCATGCTGTGAGGGAACTGCGAGGTCTCAGAGGGAAAGGATGGCATGTTTCCCCGGGGCAGGCGTGGGCGGTGGGTTAGGCGGAAGGGAGAACTGAAGCCTGGAGCCCACTCACCGTCTGCTGCTGTTTTGCTTCCTAGGGGCAGCAGACGTCGCCAGTGCCACAGATCATCCCTTTTCAACAGCATCCAGAGGTGGGGAAAAAGCCTGTTACACGTCTCTGATTTCCGACATCTGTTACCCACCTCAGGAGGAGTCTACATATTTCACAGGAATTCTTCAAAAGGAAAATGGCCACGCCACCATGTCAGAGACTCCTGAGGAGCTGAGCACCCCCGGGCCCTCCTTACCAGATGTGCCTGGGACAGAGCCTCATGGCGTATTTAGCTCTGATTCTGGAATAGAGATGACTCCTGCAGAGTCCATCGAAGTGAACACGATCTTAGCAGACCCCCTGGACCAGATGAAAGCAGAAGCCTACAAATACATTGACATAACCAGGCCAGAGGAGGTGAAATATCAGGAGCAGAGTCGCCCCAAGTTGGAAGAGAAAGACTTGGATTTTAAGAATAAGGACACTGAAATTGCAATAAAAAAGGTCTGCGAGCCGGAGAAACCAGTTCCTGTGGAGGGAAAAATCCTCAAGGACCATTTATTTGAAGAATCAACATTTGCACCTTATGTAGATGATCTCTCTGAAGAGCAGCACAGGGCGCCTCTGATCACTGCCCCTGTCAAAATCACACTGACTGAGATTGCGCCTTCTGTTGAAACTGCTACCCAAGAGAAAACCCCCGAAAAGCAAGATATCTGTCTGAAACCAAGTCCTGATACAGTCCCAACTGTCACTGTCTCAGAGCCTGAGGATGACAGCCCAGGATCCGTCACTCCCCCATCTTCTGGAACAGGTAAGGAAACGGGTGTCCCTGCCTTGGAAAAACCCAGCACGTGGAAATCTGAATGTTGAAGAATGAAGATTTGCATTCAGAATACTAGAGGGTCCCCTTAAGTCTCAGCTTAACTGATTTAATTGGCACACAACTTTTCAGTCTTGTGCCCATTGTACAAAGGTTGAGATTTGGGATATTCCAAAAAACCCAAAGTCAGGTTTGCTTTGTAAAATTTATTTCTTCTATTGAGAGGAGAGGTAAGGATGACACATTGGAAACATTAAAATCCTCACGTGCGCTTACTGTTCAGAGCAGAGAAGGAGGTGCCACCTGCTTCCAGGGTAGCTTTCCTCCCGGACCCCCTGCAGGCATCATGGAGAAAGCACCACGCTGTTTTCCAGAGACCAGCTGGGTCACGTTGGGCAGGGCATTTGCACTCCTGGCCCCAATTCCAAGTCTGTACAATGAAGTGGGGGTTTTCTACAAGATCTTTGGAGGGGGCAAGGGCAGAGAAAGATAACTTAATCAAAGGGTGCTTCAACCCCATTTTTAAATCTAAGTACCATCTTTTAAAAAATCTTTTTAGTTTATTGAAGATCTGCATACAATTTTATTTTTTAAACCAAAGATTTATTTAATTAGAATTTTTAAAAGTCCGAAATTCAGTGGGCTGTAATTTTATTCAACTTGAATGTTCTAGTACTCTGACTCCAGGCAGGGTTTTAAACCACACTTAGTACATCCTCTCAAACATAAATGGGGCCTCCTCCTCTACCGGGGTGAAAGGCCAGAGTGGTAGCAGGAGCTTTCCCACCCAACCCTGTGCTATTCCCGTCCTGTGTGCAGCTCCCTCCTGTGTGCATTTTCTATCCTGTGTGCATCTCCATCCTGTGTGCATCTCTACCTGTCTTGAATGCCCATCAGGCATTAGGATGAAGAAGACAGTTGGAAGGCTTTGAATCTTCCCTTGCCTCCAGTAGCTGGCATTCTGACCCTACCTAAAAGTGATTTACGAAACTTTTTGATTTACAAAAAGTGATTTTCAGCACCTCTACTGGTTTCTTAAAATGGGTCTGAAGCCTCATGATTAGGATTGCTCTAAACCCTGATGCCGCAGTAGGTCCAAGTGTTAGAAGAGAATGACCTTAGTGGAAGTACGTCCTGCCCTGTTTCCCTAAAGATTCCCTAAAGATCACTTCCTCCCCTTCCCCAGCCTAACCTCAGACACATTCAACTATAAAGCTCCAAGGGTCTCAAAGATCCACTCCACCAAGTCCCTAATTTCCAAATTCATTTATTCACTCAACAAACGCTTTCTACACACGTTCTTTTGGCCAGGCACTCTACTAGGCATCGGTGGTGCCAAATTTAAAAAACAAACCAAAATGAGTCCCTGTCCTCCAGTGGGACATACCACACCCTGGTGTGATTGGTGTTCTGAGAGGGGGAAGCATAGAAGCTAAGGAGCATCGAAGTCCAGCTGCTCCCTCTCCAGGTGAACTGAACCTTGCAGTGGCTCTTTAAGGAGCAGGAGGAAAGGAACAGGTGAAGGGGAGGGGTGGCCTTCCAAGTCTGAGAAGGTACAAGGACATGAGGTGTGATGGCACAGAGAACTTAGCCTAAGATGTAAATGGAGATTTGGTAGTGATGACAAAGAAGGACACTGAAGCCCCAAGCAAATTAGGTGTGGCTAGTCCCAGCCTACAACTTGAGACAGGGGCATATCTGAATCTCAAAGCCTCCTTGTATTCTTTCTGGCAACGCATCATACAACCCTTATAGTATTCCATGAGAGAGAGATAGTGACACTCTGAAGATGTAAGCTACATTATCAGCTGTGTTTTATAGAGCTGCAGGGTTGTCTGGTGGTCATTCTAGAACTTCAGCTAGTTTTCAGGAAGAGTGAAATGCATCAGCACATATAGGTCCTCTTACATGGCATGTGCCTCAGGTAGAAATTACATCTTATGAGGTTGATAATAAAGACTTGTACAGGATTTATTAATTATTAGGGAATTTCTACTTTTTAGTAGCCATGACCCATTGGGGTTCTGGAGCAGCTTCAGGAGACAAAGACAGATCTGGCTCATATGATCATGGAGTTTTACGATCTTGAGTTGCCTGCTTGAGAGTTTTTCCAAATAAACATTCTAAGCAAGTTTCATTCAGGAAAAAGTCCCCTGTTCCATTACACAGCTCTCCCATGTCCAGCCCCTCTCCCTACCCTCCATATCGTAAAATCTGAGTCATATAACAACAAGTAAGAATAAAATTAACAGGAGAAATAGGCAGGGTCAGCTTCTCATTGAGGCCTTTCTCCTTATTCTTTTTATTCCCAGAGGTTGACCTAACCTCCTTTCCAACTTATGAGTCTCTGACATCATGTGACACTCTGCTCATAGACTCTGGAAAATTTGGGCTTTGTTACATCTGTTGGGTCTTGGGTCATTCTGCCATTTCCAGTGCCAACAGATAAGACAAACACCAAGAATTACAAATAATCCTACACAGAAACTGAAGGAAAGAAAAGCATTCTAAGCAAAAGGAGCTTTGTTTATCATTATTTAATAAGTGAAGAAATAATCAATTCTGGGATAATTCTAATTATGTGATTTATGAATCAGGAGAAATTCTAATTTAGAACAGTTTTAGCCACTGACCCTGAAACTTAAGCAAAGAGTCTAATATATTCTCTTTAATTCCAATAATTTTATTTTGTAACTTTCTCCAACACACGTAACTGTTTTCATCTTATTTAATAATATACCCTGAGGTCCAGAGGCAAACATTTTTACATCTTAAACACTGAAAGATTCTTCTCAGCAAAGATCAGTCGTGAATATAAGTGGAGCATTTTAGTTAAACTTGGTAACTGCCCTGATGTACTGGACTATGGCCATTGGCACCACGTTGCCTTTGACAAAAACACCCAGAGCATGTGATAGCTGCCATGGGTGTTCCCGGAGGTACTATGCTCAGAAAGGACAGTAATCGAGAGGTCTTACTAGATTTTATGCTCCGTGACAGCAGGGGTCATTTATGTTTTTGTTCATCATTATCACTGGATATACAGTGGTGAAATGCAAGATCATTGCCTGCAAGGAGCTTTAATTCTAGTAGGAAGACTTACACACAAACTATATATATATACACACACATATATATTTACATATATTTATATTTGTAATAATTATTTTATATATATGTATATAAATCAGGTAGTTATAATGGGTGTGATGAAAAATAAAGCAAGATAGAGTGTAAGAGAGTGATGGAGAGGTAGTGAGTAAAGGCTTCTCTCTGCGATGGCTTGAGCAGAGACCTGAATGGGGTGAGAGAGTAACCCATGTAGATAGCTGAGGAAGGACAGCTAACGCAGAGGCCCGGAGTTGGGAATGCCCTGTGTATTCAAATTGCAGCTAGAAGGTCAATGGAGCAGGAGTGGGGAGAAGGAAGGAAAGACTAGCAGGATTGGATTTGTGTTTTCAGATGATCCCTCTGAGTAACGAGTGGAAAATGAGCCAGGTGCAAAGGGCAGGCCTGAATAACAACGTTCTCACAGTTGGACACCGGCAACTGTAACTTGGTAAACTGGCCCATGTTCACCTTTCCTTTTATCTTTCTTAATTATATCATCATAATTAACATCAGCAGCAAACACATCTTTCCAGGTAGGGCAGTCTAACCTCCTCAGTTACTAGATTCTTTTGATTATCTTTATTTACTGTTTCTAGCTTTGCTGTGTCAGTTTTGACACATCATAACCAGTATCTTAGTTAGAGGCCCATAAGGTCTTAAATAAGAGTAGGAAAACTTCTGTTGTGTTCTAAATTATTTCCTGATTCCTCCTAGCACTTTGTTAAACTTTTAGTTTCCATTAAGAATGAAGGGCAATGTCTATAATATCTACTGAGTCTTTTTTGACTCAAAATAAGGACGGATTCTTTTTCGGTAGCACCCCACTGGCCAAGATGAAACCCATCAAGCCCCTTCCTCCCACACCCCACAGCCATCTGGTAGCATCCTTACTCCTAAGTAAATGAGGAGGTGAGCTAGTCCTCATAGGAGCTGTATTTATCTAATGCTTTCTGTGTACAGGCCTGCACTAGATCCAGGGAATATGATAGTGAACATAAATACCTTGGCTGCCCTTTGCCCTCTTGGTGCTTTCCGTCTGCGGGAGGGTGAAGAGGCAGACATTAATAAGATCATCACAAATAAATACAAACCACCCAGGTTCTCCTAGTTGGGCAGGGTGAGTGAGCAGCAGGCAGTCTCCTGGTATCGCCTGGCTGGCTTGCTCACAGGTTGGGCTGCCCAGCAGGGCCACTTGTAGCCCTCTGAGCCCAAGGTCCTGCCTACCTGCCTGCCTGCTCTGTAGTCTCCTAGGAATGTTGAAGAGGCAGGAGTTGGTCAGTCCTAGCCTTTAAATAATCAGACAGAGGCTTCTGGCATGAGAAACTGAGAGTTTGAGCCACAGAAAGGGAAGATTTCCAAAATAAGACTTTCCTTCGCTCAGAACAGCTCACTGTTCTGACTTCCATGTTTCTGGATATGGAATACGTGTTCATTTTACTCACTCAAGCTACCCATTTCTGAGTGACCTCCAACACCCCATTTTTCTCCTCACTCACCACATGGATCAGACCCCAAGCCTATGGTTTTTCTCTCTTCAGTGTCTCTCGAATATCCTCTCTTTTTCACCCCTATGACCACCACAATTCATTAGGTTGTCATAACTCCTCCTCTCAACAATTGCAGTATCCTGTTAATGGATCAGAACTCAAAAGTGATCTGGGAATTATCAGTGAACTTAGGCAAGCAGAGCAGGATCCAGATTGAAAGGGCACATTCATTCAGATTCGACAAATCTCCAGTTCTCAGTGGCTTAATATGGTTAAAGTTTCTTCTCGCTCATACTGCAGTCTCACACAGGAAGGGCAGTTCTCCTACAAGTGCTAATTCAGAGAAAAAGCCTCCTTCCATCGCTCCATTTCCCTTTCAGGCACTGTAGTGAGATATAATCCACATACTATACAGTTCGCCCATTTAAGTGGACATTTTAATAGCTCTTACTGTGTATCTGTCAGCACAGTAAATGTTAGAGCACTTTCATTATCCCCAGGAGAAACGCTGTACCCCTTAACCACCATTCCAGAGTAGTTCTCACTAACAAAAGGGCCAGAGATCACTATCTAGGATATTCTGAAATAAGGCAAGGGAAAACCAAGCTCCTGAAAAGTGTTGTCATGGTGATCCCAGGTAGTCTCATCTGAGAGACAGAAATAATAGTAAGATTGCCAGTAAGGTTTTCAGACCATCTGGATAAACATGAGGCAGAAGGAAGGCGTGCACCCAGGGGGCAGTGGGGTGGGGGAGGGGGGCACTCTCGGATTTAGTTCTTCTCAGGAGGAGGTGCAGAGAGAGAAAAGAATAGCTGTGGGCCCCACATTAGACACTCTGTGGGACAGTGCCCCATGGTCATCTGCACAGCAGGCTTGGTAGAGTGAACAAAAACTCTTATACGGCTCCACCTAGTTACAGTTTTCACTAGAAAGGGGTATAATTATTGTTTCTTGGGGTAAATGTAAAGCTCAGAAAGTGAGTAGTATATAAGGATCCAAAGTAGCTTTTCTTTTTTGTCTTATTAAAGGAAGGAACACACACAGCAATGCACATGGAATAATAGATGATTTGTTGATTGGTGGGCTACATTAGAGAGTTATATCCATCAGGTTATCTGATGAAATCTGTGAAATTGGAGAACTTTCCTGGGAGAGTAAATCATAAATTAAAACAATGACTTCTAGAATCTTTTTCATGTTGAAACAGAAAAACCAGCTGAGGTGATGCTGTTGCTAAGAAATTGCTGGGTCATTTTTTAAATAGCTGGAGTAAGATAGATAGGTAAGTAAAACACTGATTAATTGGGCCACAACAGTAATTAGCCTTTTATTTCAGGTGGCCTGTCTTCCCAGCATAACCCTGGAAATAGACTATTTTTGTGCTAATGAGATATGTGTTTCTCAAGCAAGGAGAAAACATCTCCCCTAATGAACTTTGTTTTATTTCTTCTTTCTGCCCATCTGTCTGTCCGGGTGCGTGTGCCTCTCCAACTCTTCTTTGCTCTGTGGAACGACAGAACCATCTGCTGCAGAATCCCAGGGGAAATGCAGCATCTCGGAGGATGAGCTGATCACTGCCATTAAAGAAGCAAAGGGGTTATCATACGAAACAGCCGAGAGCCCACGGCCAGCGGGCCAGGTGGCCGACAGGCCCGAGGTCAAGGCCAGGTCCGGGCTGCCGACCATCCCCAGTCCCCTGGACCACGAGGCCAGCAGCGCGGAGTCAGGGGACTCAGAGATTGAGCTCGTGTCCGAGGACCCACTGGCTACTGAGGATGCGCTTACCTCTGGCTATGTGACCTTCGGCCACGTGGGCGGCCCACCGCCCTCGCCAGCCTCACCGTCTATCCAGTACAGCATTCTGAGGGAGGAGCGCGAGGCTGAGCTGGACAGCGAGCTCATCATCGAATCATGTGACGCGTCCTCGGCCTCGGAGGAGAGCCCCAAGCGGGAGCAGGACTCACCCTCGATGAAGCCAGGCGCCCTGGACGCCATCCGGGAGGAGCCTGGCGGCAGGGCCGAGGAGCGAGCGCCTAGCAGGAGGGGCCTGGCCGAGCAGGGCCCCTTTCTCAAGTTCCCCTCGCCTGCCCCCCAAACTGGTCCTGAGCTGCCCTCTGGAGATGGAGCCCCAGCACCCGAGGAGCCAGCAGGTTGCAGAAACCTGCAGAGAGTTCCCGCGAAAGCTCCACGGCCACAAAGGTCCCTGGACTACAAGGTCCTGGCGTCGCGCCCCCTCTGCCGTTTCTCAATAAGCAAAAAGGTAAAGCTTTCCTGATTGAAGTAGATTGTCTGCTTCACGTTCTTTCCCAGGGTGTTCGGATGTGTTCAGCACAAGGGCGGTTCAGGCTCAGCTCTGTAGTCATGCCCTAGATGGTCACCAGAGAACAAGTCCAGGGGGATGGGAGGAGAGGAGACAATTCAGATTTGCAGCAGAGACTTTGGTAGCAGAACCATGTGCTCAAAGCAGTGGCTTAGGACTGGCGGGACCTGAGTATCTCCAATAATGAACGGTGCTGTGAATCTTCCATGATCTCCAGAATGGGGCAAATGTATCCTTCCTGTCATTCCAGAGCTGGGTTTCCTCTCTAGGCAAGGGATGGGTTTCGTCATTGTTGTTGTTGTTATATTCCAAGCTCATTTCCAATTTGCCACCCCATCTGTGATGTGGAGTAGCTGCAGTCTCTCCAGGTACCGGAACCTACCATTAGGCACATCCATTCTGCCAGCCAAATGTGCTTCTTAAGAGGGGCCGAGTGAATGGATCTCTGCTGCCATCATTTCTCTTACCCAAGGAACAAGGAATTTGGACCTTGATAAAGTTTTTGTGTCCCAGCTAGTTGGAAAGACAGGGACTAGTGGGTTCCAGAATCTCTCCTGTCCCTAAGTAAGACCTAAGGTGACAAATTAATTTCTAACATTACTTATAACTTAGAATGATTTTAATGTGGTCATTTTATTTTCCGTAAGAAATCTGAAGTCTTCAAATGCAAGAAAAATGGAAGTCATTATTTTATCTTCCAGACATTGTATGTATAGAGGCATTCTTCTTCCAAAATCATCTACCACATTGGATTGTATTATAGAATCCAGGAGAGGAATTAAAGTCAGGTGAATAAATTAGGCCCTGTGCAGTCTGGTTAATGGACTACATTGGATGGAGGTTGAGAACCTCTCCCCAGCTCCAGGGTGGAGAACACCCAGGTAGAATTTAAAAACAAACCTTGAACACAACTTTTTTTCAAGCTTCCCTCCCATCCATCTCCCTGCTTTTTGTTTCTTTAGAGGTATTTTGCCTTTTGGGGATAAATGATTTTGAGAGTACACCCTCCTTCCTGTGTATGTGCTAACTTCAATGATGTTAGTAGCAATTAAAGTGTTTTATGTAAAAATAGAGGGTAACATCTTTCTCATTATAGGTGAGAAGCTAGCTCTTAAATTCTTTAAAATTAACATGTTGGAATGGGGGAACCTAGAGGAATGTAATAAAAAGATAACCCTGCAGCATGGTTGGTAGTAGCTTAGACACATGGCATTATGTGGGGGCTGATATAATTGATCCTGATTTCCCAAATAACTTCCCTGTGAGTTTAAAGTGTATTTAGTGTATCCAATAGGGAGGATATTTGATGACAGATTTAACAGAGAAATGTGTATTTGTTGGATGACTATTGAAACTAATTTGGATTCTTTTGCTATCACTCTTTTTTGGGAAAGGACCCTACACCTTGCAGGGAGCCTCACAAAACAGCATTAGCACGAACAACCTGTGGCCCCCTGCCATCCTGAGGCACGTGTTTCCATTTTATCCCCTAACTATTGTCCTTGGAATAGTCACCACGTGCACAGAGCTTTTCAAATATATTCACAAAAGTAAAAACATCGAAGGCTAATAAAGAGAAAATAGAATGACCCGTTTTCCTCCCTAGTAAATTTGAGAGATGAATGCAACAGCTGATTGGCTGAGTGACCAGACATCCAATGAAGAGCTCAGGTGATAGAAAACTGCAGCTGTGCATGCAAAGGCTTCAGAGCATCTTTCATTGCCAATTCTGGTGTCATTCTAATCTCTGCACAAGTTGCCCCATATGGCTTGGACCCTCTGCTGCCAAGTTTAGAAGTCAGAGAGGAGAGAGTAGCAGTCTTTTCAAACGATTAAGGCATGCCAGGATGAATGACCTCTGTTCTCCTTCACTGAGGGATCCTTTGAAATCCAGTCTCCCACTGAAACTTACTGCTCAGCTGCATTACCTATGAAAGGAGTCTAACAGCCATTCTGGGGCACCCAAACACTGGAGGTTCTGGGCAGATGACTCAGCACTGCCGCCAGCATGTTATCTGAACTCTGAGGTTCCTTCTGGTCTCACCTGCTCCAGCTCAGCGGGTGAGAGGATCAGTGCTGCCCAGCCTCCCCCAGGCAGTTCTTAATCACTTGTCAGTGGGCAGTAGCATTATGTCAAGCTGGCCTCTTTTCAGCAGCGAGGTCAAGTCAGCTTCTGTGGTTTCCTGCTCTTGCCAGTGAAGCCACCAGCAGTATAAATGCATTCAAGTTCAGGTTTTCACAAGTATGCTTATCCCACTGGTTCCAGAGCCATACTGCTGATGCTGGGCTAAGTTTCAGAAAGGTCCAGAAATCTTTAGAATAAGGCTCGACAGATGACTGATGGCATTATAGCAGGTACTGTCAGTACTGTCAGGCTTTACTGGTGCACATGCCCTAACAAGGTTTATTTGGGGAACGTTCTCACTTTTCAGAGACCTCTCTGCTGCTGTTGTACTGGGGACAAAATGCTGTTCATCATATTCCAGTTTCCCTCCTCTGTGCACCCCTGAGCCCCTGCTACCCTGTAATTCTTCTCCCCGTACCTTCCAGATGGCCTGTTATAAACATCAGACTCTGACAGCAGGGATAAATTTTCATTGCTGAAAAGTTGGCCTTCACTGTTATGAACATCTGAGTGACAATCCAACAAAAAAAAAGTCTCAATAAAACACTAATACCCAATATATTACTGTCAGGATGGGCATGTGTCGTATTCACCAAACCTTCTTTGTAGAATCGTTTTTATTAGAGCATGTCTCAGGGTTCATCTTCTGGGAAACACTTTTTGGGAAATAGTGGTCTCTTCACACTTACTTTCATTCTCTCCATTCTGATTACCTTGCAATTAAAAAGTATGGTGCTTAGATCAGCCGTGTGTGTACCATGTGGGAGCCTGTTAGAATCTCAGGCTCCACCCAGACTTACTGAATCAGGATCTGCATTTTAACTGATCCCCTAGGATTCCTATATGCAGGTTAAAGCTTGAGAAGCAGTGTTATAGGCCAGGGGTCCCCAGTCTGTGGCCTTTGGGAACCTGGCTACACAGAAGGAGGTGACAAGCGAGCGAAGCCCCACCTGTATTTGCTGCCGCTCCCCAGAGCTAGCATCACCGCCTCAGCTTCACCTCAGATCATCAGGCATCAGATTGTCATCGGAGCTCTGGTCCCTGATGCCAAAAAGGTTGGAGACCACTGTTTTAGACTATGGCAGTCAGCTTTCACATCAGAAACCATTCTGATGAAGGTCACAAATGACAACTTTCTTCCCCAAAATGGCTTCGTTTGAGTCTCATCTTTCTATCCTCTGGTAATTTAATGTTATACTGCTGACCAGTCCTTAAAACATTAGTGAGAAAGTTATGTATGTTCATAATAATAAAAAATTTAAACTAAAAAATGGTACAAAATAAAAAATTCAAAGTTCCCCTACTCCACCATCCTGTTCCTAACTCTCAGAGATAACCATAGGCTTTTGTTTTGTTTTTGTTGTTGTTCTCGTTCCTTTCAGACATTTTCTTTAAGTATTTGGACATATACAATTTGTTAGTACACAAGTGATATCATAGTGAACAGATTATTTTGTAACTTGTCATTTAACAGTGAAATTGTAGACAATACTTGCTCATGTGGACATTGTTTTCTCCCTCGGAACTTTTTCCTCCCTTCCATCCCTGACGTTTCTACTTTTGGTTCTCCTCTTACTGTCTGACCTCTTGTACAATCTCTTTTGCTACCTTCCTTCCAGTTCCTCTGTCTCACCCTGAGTTATATCCCTATCTTTCTTCATCCCTCATTTCCTGGCTCTCACTCATGTAGGTTTTCGGTCTCTGCTGTATGTATCCTAACTCTCAAGACAAGAAGTCTTGTCTCCTGAACTCCAAGCAAGCCCATTTTCCCATTGTTCATTAGACATCTGGTAGGCACCCCCGACCCAGTTCAATACATTGATGTTATTTGTTAAATCTTCTCCTTTTCTTCCTCTGTTACCTCCCCCTACTATCCTGAAAGGATATTATTCAGGCTTGGCTTGGGTGTGAACAAGTTAGGTCTAGATCTGTGCAAAGACTCGTCAGCCTGAGACAAATTTAAAAGTACAACTGATTATAAACACTTTAGTGGAAGTCTTGTAGTAGTGTTTGGTTATAAAATTACCATCAAAATGATCTGGATATCTTAATATTTGAAAAATTATTATCCAAAGAAAGGTACGAAATGTAAAAATTCTTTTTTGGAACTCTCCAGAATGCAACCAGCTGGAGAAATATTGGTTTAAGCCAGTAGTTGCCAAGGTGTGGCCTGGGCATCAGGCTCCTCAGCCTCTCCAGGAGTACTGATTACAAACGCAGGTTTGGCTCTGTCCCTGCCCCAGAACAACAGACTCAAAATGGACCCAGGCATAAACCTGCACTTTTATAAGCATGTGGAAGAGAATTTGGGTTGTAAGCAGATGAGTTAAACGGCCCAGACCTATTGTTAACAAAAAAAAGAAAAGAAAAAAAAAGGATATCTTGTTGAGATTGCCCTAGACGTATGGTGTTTTTTAATTAGAGAGACCAAGGGGGCTCTCAGCCATTTCCATCCCTTTCTGGGCCCTGGGAGGCAGGACTGTGTACTTTCTCTCTATGGACACCAGTGCAACAGCCTGAGCATTCAGGGTGCAGCCCCTTGTGGCAAAGTAAAGTTTATCTCCTCCTTGGGGAGAATGATTTGCAGGAAGGCTACCAGATAGAGATCTTCTGGCATTTATGATATTTATATTTTACTTTTCATTATTATGCCAGATATTGCTTCTGTCCTAAAATATTTGAGAGAAGCAAAATAAGTGTGACCCATTTACTTTTCTTCTCACAATTCTAAAAATGACATTATACTCTAGTCCCATATTTATTTGCTTCCATGAGACTGAAATCATGAATCAGGCTGTGAAGACTCTGGGAGAGTCTCCTTCTTTCATGGTGCAGATTTCAGAATCAGCCTGAGGATTTATGCCCCTTCTGTTATATGGCTGCTGCCCCCATGCCAGCTTTCTGCAAGATGGGCCCAAACTGCAGATAAAGTCTGGCTTCTGTGAGCATGGATGCCATATAAATACTCAGGTGGAGACAGCGAGCCTTCCGTCTTAGACTATTCAAAGCAATTAAGCTACTTTTGTGAGACTTTGCCCAGTGACAGAAGCTACTTTCCTGGTCTAGGCATTCTAGAATGAAGCTGCCAGTAGCCAACTCACCTCACTGATTTTTCCTTTGGCGCAGTCACAAGGTTAGCATTGTCCCAGATTGCATATTGATCTTTGTTTTCCAAATGTTGGCTTCAAAACACTGGGGAAGTTTCTTCTCAGCCTTGAATAGAGTTGCTCCAACTCTTAGTGGCCCCAGCACTTATTATTTCTAGTGACAGATATTCTTGACACTCACCCCCAGGGTGTGTATATAGATCCAAAATGGTTATTGTACTCTGTGATATTTTGATGCTAATTCTTTGGGTTATAGTACACCCTACCTTCCTAATAGATTTTGTCCGGGCACAAAGTGGGGCATAAATTAGCTCCTTAGATGGATTCAACTCAACCTTGAACTTGCCTATAGAGTTCACAGATGGCAAACATTTTGGTATTTCTAAGGAATGATGACCCAATTTAGATGTTGATCCCAATTTCCTATGCAGCCCCTTTATCTCTCAAATAAATCATCTTCACTTGCTAATAGAATCACAGGGCCTTGGATGATGTAATTTACATACTAATTTACATACTTTTCAGACCCAACACTGGCTCCAGGGAATTCTCTACCCTTTTAAATGCTATCCTCACTTTCCTCTGAAGTCTGGGAAACTCACAAATATGGCCTCTGCTCTTCTGGATTCTATCTTTGCAATCCCCATAAAACACTTAAAAGTTTTACTCAGGGTTATGCCAGCAACACCAAAGCAAGACCTTACCAATTCATTCATTCATCCTTCCTTTGATTGAGCTAATATGGAGTACTATGTTCATGACACTAGAGATATAGCAGTGACCAAGGCAGACATGAATCCATCCCTCACAGGGCTTACCTTGTGGGTAGGGGAGGTGTTAAAAAATTCAAAGGAAATAAATAAAGATGTGTGAGAGAATATCTGGTGGCAGTGACTCTTAGGTAGGAAGGTCAGAGGAGGAGGAAATTTAGAAGTCAACTATGGCAAGAGATAATTAAGAAAAGTCCCAAACAATAGAAAATGCAAACACCAGAGATCAGAAAGTTCTGGGGTCATTCTAGGAAAAAAAAAGGTCTGTGAGGCTAAGAGTGTGGTAGGCAAAAGGGAGATTCGCAAGAAATGGGGTTGGAAAGTTGGCAATGCCCTTTCATGCCCAGACCAGGGTGCAGAGTCTGATCTTTATCCCAAGCATTGAAGAAGCTACTGAAAGATTTTTAAACTAGGAAGTAACATGACCTGCTTTGCATTTTTTAGATGTCATATCAGGAGCTATGGGGGGAAAGGATTGGAGGAGGACAAGCATGGAAGACGGAATACCCACCAAGAAGCTACTGAAATTGTGTAGGCATGAAATGACAGTGACCGGGGGAGGCTGGTGATGGAGATGGAGAGAAACGAGTACATTTGAGATATGTTTTGCGGATGGAGCTAATAGGACTTAACTATAGCATTGGGTTGATTGTGGGGTGACTTTATCCCCAATACCTCTCGAATTATCTTCCAGTTTCTGTCACCAAATTGATAATAAGTAGATGCAAAAATATTCACAGTGAAAAAAATAGTTGTCAAACCCTTTTTTGTGTGTTTGCTATTGGAAAGTGATCCATTTGGGTTATGATGGCACTGAAATATGCTCTCACAGTTTGAACTCTATATTTAATATATTTCCATGACTAAATATCTAAGGGTGAAATAGTCATCAGTGTGTTTAGGTGACAGTGATAGTTGGGTGGCTGAGACTGGAGGTGGAATGAAGATCAAATATGGTACCTGTGGAGATTAAAAAAGACATGTAGTGAGGTAGGCAGGGATTGTGGACAAGCAAGTTGGTTATTTAAATAGAGTTAGACACAAGTTTAGCTAGGGTCAGGAACTCACAAAAGCTTCAGAAAGTCTAAAGTACGGTTCAAAATATGAATCAGAATTATGCTAACAGGTAAAGAAAAGACAGCAGCCTGCTAAGAGCAGAGGTTCAAGTCAGAGAAAAGGTAGTTGTAAGGAAGACACTCAGATTGCATTCTGAAGCAGGAACAAGCATACCACTGGCCTAGTCACTTCGCCTCACCACTGCAGTTGACCGTTATCTTTATCTGCAATTACTCAGTGCTTCCTCAGCCAACACTGCCTCTGTAATAGTCCTTCTGAGTGTTAAATGATTTAGGCTTGAGAGGGTGGTTCTCTTCTTCCAGGTAAATACTGATCTAGGATTTTTCTCTCTCTTTGTAGAAATTGGTAAGAAGAATGGATTAGGGGCTCAGTGGAACCGTTTGGTTTTTCTAGACAGTGTGCTTGGTGGACCATCTACATCAGAAGACATTTGTTAAAATACGGGTTCCTAGGCTCACCCCAGGATCTCACAGGGAGGGGCTCAGGACTCTGCTTCATTAAGTAGCTCCCCAGTCAATCCTAGGCACACTAGAATTTGAGAATTATTATTCTAGGGACTATGTTGAGTCTGATTTTTCAAAGCCCTTACAGTAATCTTTGACAAGTTTTTCCTCTAGTGTTTCAACTTTTCCCGGGGCTGTGCAAGAATGCTGAAAGTTGTTTTTGTTTGGGCTTAGATATTAGTTAAAATGGTTCATGTGTGGGGTTTAGAATGAAATTTGTATTATTAACTCTGAGACTTCCATCTCTTCATGAGAGAAGTGGAGGGGAGATAATGTGAATATGCCCTGGCCTCACCATCTCACTCGGGAGGATGCTCCTTAGATCTCTCCACCTCACAGAGTTCCAGAACAAAGACCCCAAAAGGCCATGGTGGGGACACAGATAACTAGTCTCTTGTGTTCCCAGTAATATGGGGCAGCCTGGGTCAGAGGGGTCCTCCATAGCTTGGAAAATTCATGGGAGAGGAGAAGGCCTGAAGGTGGGATTCAGCTGTATGCTCTCAGTCACAAATGGGGAGTAGAAGCTCGATCTTATTACATAGAATCAAAATTTTTACTACCACTAATACATTATTCAGTGCAAGACTGTGTATTCTGGTAAATATAGTGTTCTGGCTTAACTCGTCCCTTCTGGCAAGTACCTCATTTTCTTACAATGAATGCTGAAATCTTGTGGGATTTCTCTACACACAGAGCACTTATAAAAGCAGAATATGTGTTCCAAAACTAATTCTTTTACTTCCAAACTCATTACTGTTTACTTCCTCCTACCGACTCCAGGAGGTTTGTTGGATTCTGCATCTAACTTTGGGAGGAAATCAATTAAAGCAGAACAGTAGCTTTTCTTATTGATTATCTACACTCACTGTTAATATCTGTTGCCATCCAGTGGTTGTGATGAAAATATCCATCCTTTCTGCTTTTTAACCTCCTCTCAAACCACCATGATTTAAAATTTATAGGTCTCCTGGGTTATGATGTAAGAAAATGTGTCTTTGAATGATTTTACAATGTCCACATGGCTGGGTCACTTATGTGGTCATCAATCATTTGAATCACCATTCATATTTTCCTTGGAAAAAGCATAAGGATAGAGGTTCCAAAAATATTCCTAAATGGCTAACTTAGTTTTTACCAGAATTAATTTTAAGCTAGCCCATTAATTTTAAGCCTGTACCCAAGCATAAGATATAATGCTATGTAGCATTTATGAACCATAGTTTTGTACTAACTAGAGTTTTTGGATCAGCACCCACATTTTAACTGAGGTCAAAGATTGAGGTAACCAGTTGTTCTAGGTGGTATTACGGGGATAGAAAAACCAGTGTTTGAAATAAGATCTCCTGACTCTCATCCAGTGTCCTTTTCCAACTAAATTGATTTCCAGGTAGTTGATTTATTTACAAGCAAACCTAAGTGCTTTACTCTGTTGCCTTAGAATTTGGAGATTTAAGATTTAATATCTTAGATATATATTTAATATCCAAAGTATATAAATAGTTTTATAATTGTACACAATATACACAGCTAGTTCAAGTGTTAACGTGGTCAATCAGCTGGAAATTCAGTCTAATCACCTGGAAAATTTAATTTGAAAAAATTTTAGGTTAGCCAACTGATGGTTGAATCGATTTTACATAGAGTTATAGTTTTCTCAAATGTCGGAAACAAAATCATAAATAACTTGATTCTAGATAATTTTGATATTAGAAAATTGACCTTATTGTCAATTTTTCCCTTTTATTTTTTTCTCTTCCCTTTGTTGGGGTCACATATTTAGGCTTTTTAAAAAGGCCTCTCATGGTTTATACATTCTGGTTCCCTTGGAGACCATATTTTCCCCTTTAGTGTGGGTAAAAAGTGCAACAGGCCTTGTCGATGGAGAAATCTCTGAGCCAAACCTAGAGGCTGAGGGCAAAGTCCTTTGTAAAGGAGATACCTTTTTGGATTTCAGCATTACTGTTTGCTCATCTGTCAAATCTGGACTGATTTGCCTCTAGGATGAGCCATAAGATCATTCCATTGAATTTAAGTTTTATCTCTCCACTATATGTAATATTTGCCCTTGTAATATATATGATACCCATTTGGTAACAGGTAAAGAAGAGTTACTCTCCCCCAAATTGATAGTTCCTCTTCTATAGTACAGAGTCATTGCCAGGAAGTGGCCGCTGAGTCAGGGACTGCGTTTCCTAGCCCTCCTTGCATGGAGGTGAATCTGTGAGCATAATTCTTATCAATGGAATGAGTTGAAGTGATGTGGGTCACATCTGGGGCAAGGTGGTGAAGATGGAATTGTGCCTTTTCCTCCTTCTAGGCTCTTGACCTAGGGGGTAACAAAGGGGAAGGAACCTCAGTCCCTAAATGACTACCTTGAGCAAAGCTGCTAGCTAACGAACACTCACATTGACCTGTGAAGCTAGTCCAAGATAAATTTCTCCCATGTTAAACCATTGAAATTTTGGAGTTATTTGTTACTGTAGTCAGCCTCATCCTCATTAATATGATAACCCATGATGTAACATAGGTTGAGAAAGAGGTTAGAATGTACGTTGGAACATATGCCCCGTAGTTGCATAATTTTATATCTTGTTTCTCCTTCTCTATACCTTCCTCCTTTGTACTTTCCTTTGCTGATGCTAATTGGCCCTACTGCTAGAACAACTGATAGGGTAGTTCTGAGCAAATTAGAAAAAGATAATTCTGTCCTCAAGACATTTTTTAAAGTAATTTTTTAATTTTTCAATTACGCTCACCAAACAATATTATATTAGTTTCAGGTGCACAACATAGTGATTAAATATTTATATAATTTATGAAGCGATCACCCTGATAAATCGAGTACCCATCTGACACCATACACAGTTATTATAGTATTATTGACTATATTCCTCATGCTATACTTTGTAATCCCAAGACGATTTTGTAACTACTGATTTGTATTTCTTAATTTCCTTCCCCTTTCTTACCCATCCGCCAACCTCCCTCCCATCTGGCAACCATCAAAGTGTTCTGTATATCTATTAGTTTATTTCTGTTTTGTTTGTTCATTCACTTTGTTCTTTAGAATCCACATATAAATTAAATCATATGATATTTGTCTCTTTTCTGTCCTCAAAACATTTTATTGCTACTTCCCAAAATATTTTCATAAACACTGAACAGATCTTTAGCCCTTTCCCATTTGCCCCAAGAATATTTGCCAGTGGCACTTGCGATTATAGCATTTACCCTGAGATAACTCACAAATTACAGTCCTAACCTAACCCCCAAAGTTTGCCATGAAATATCTTGCTTTTATTATTTTTGGATTGCTCTAATAGTCTTTGTAAACAAATGGCATTGTTCTATTTATAGCATTCTGTTTTTAGTAGTGGTATTTCCATTTACAAAATATAGTAATTCTCAATCACTGAAAATGTCAAGTCCTAGAAAATGTAGCATTCCTACATGTGATGTTAACATTGTTCTCAAACAGTTGTTAGCCGAAGATTCATCTGATGAATCTGATTCATGGATATATTTCTGTTACATTAGGATTAGAGACAAGTTCTATTTAGAAATAGCTCCAATAAGTGTTTATATTTTATTTCACATTGAAAACCAGTCAGATTTGGTTCAGCCTCAAAGAGCATGTTTAGTAAGATTAACACTGGTAGAGAGCTGTACTTTCTTTTCTAAACCGGAAATGGGTTAATAATCACAAGGTGAGTAGCTGGTGCTCGCTGGAGTTGTGCAAAGTGAGAAGTAGCTTCAGGTCCAACAGACCAGAAGCACAAGAAGTTTCTCTGAGACAGAGCACTTGGAGAACTGGAGAATTCTCTGTCTAGGGCTAGCCCCAGGCAAAACTGGAAAATACGCACAGTACCTTTGCTTGCCACCATTCATGTATCCCCAGCCTCAATGCTGTTCCTCAGCTATTCAAGACCCCCACTTTGGAGCCCACTGCTCCTGAGCTTTCCCAGTTTCCCTTTCAAAACACATATTCCCTGTTTCCTGTATCCTTGAGGTCTTCCTGCTCTCCATTTCGTAAACTATACAGGTTTGATGTGATACGCCATTATTTTTCATGTGTTAATGAACCAGTGTGTGATTCCTCCTAAATAGATCTCCAAAAGTCTCTGAAGGTCTGAAGGAATGAGGCACCTTAGGGCAAAGCTTGCGTACTGCCTTAGAGAGTAGTAACCCAAGACTCCATTCTCAGCGGTATGTGTTCTGAAACACAGATATCAGAATCTGGTATAAACCAGAATGCCAGTTTATGCATTTCCACTGGAGACGTACCAGGGGAACTCCATCCTGGTGTGGAGATCACCTCCTTGTTGCCTGGAGAGCAGAGAACTGGAGCAAGAAGAGCAGATCGTTTCATTGGAAATGCTTGTCGCACTCTGGTAGCCTGTGAACTGTTCTGTTCTCTGAGGACCGGGATTCTCACCCAGAATCATAGAGGCTTCCCTGAGCACGTGCCTGTGTGAGGTCCTTTACCTTCCATCAGCCCCTTGCTTCAACTCCCTTTTTCTATACTCTGTGTTTTTCGATGGTGTGTCCCCCCTCTTCACTGGGACAAGGAATTATGGGCCAGCTGGCTTGGATCCTGGGTCCATTGGTGTCGCTGCCTGTGTCGTTTTGGGCAAGTTAACCTGTCAGCAATCAGTTGTGTCATCTATTCAAAGGAGAGAATAGTACCTGCATGGCAGAATTCTTGTGAGGATTAATTGAGATAATTTAGATTAAGTAATTACTGTCTCATTTTATTACTATTTAAAATTCTGTGTTAATAAGAATTATTCAATGAGTTAGGGCTTTGGAAGAATCTAGTGCAGTTACTCATTTAATGCAAGAATTTTTAATGCAACATAGTCTTTCATAAAAATTCAATTAATAAGTTTACAGGTTTTCTTCATGTGTCAGGTTTGACTGTTTTCTTATAAGGACGTTAACTTGATCTCACTAGTAAGCTCTTTCCCAAGCACGTTGTGGACAGGTTGCCTCTGGGGAGGTTTCCTACAGCCAGATGACCCAATTTATCATCTTCTGTTGAATTTTTTTTTTTCCAAAACGTATATGCTTAGGCCTCAACCTAAATATACCAGAGTATAATCTTTGGGTGTAATATCCGTAGATGAACATTTTTTAGTATCCCCACGTGATTTGAAATGTCCATCCAGGCGCCAAGTTCACCCCATCTGTGGTGCATAGGCTCCTGTTAGCTTTAGTCCCATTTCTTGTGTCCCCTCTGTTAGTCAGGCCGTACTACAATAACAACCCCCCAAAGCTCAGTGGCTAAGCTCTGCGAATGTTTATTTCTAGTTCACACTAAATCTGATGCTAGTTGGTAGGGGTTCTCCTTTACCCAGTTACAAAGGGATCCAAGCTCCTTTCCTCCTGTGCCACTGAATATCAACTTATGGCTTGCCAGGGGAAGAGAGAACTGAGAGTAGAGGGGCACACTAGCTCTTCAAGGTCCCCTCCTGGAAATGAAACATGTCACTTTTGCTTATGGTCCATTGGCCAGAATTAGTAACATGACTCCCCCCTGATGCGGGGCACGCTGGAAATTTAATGACCGTCAAGTCCATATCGCAGACCTCTTGCACAATGATCTCTTGTTTGTAATCTTTGTAGCACTTATCACCACCCAATATATTATATGTGCATTTATTTGTTTATTGCTTGTCTTCACCATGTAGACTTTAAGTTCTTTAAGATCACACACTCTTTCACTGCTGTAGCTCCAGCACCCACCATGGTGCCTGGTGAGTAGTAGGGACTTAATAAACATTTGATGAATAAATAATGGTGACTCCAGATACATAGGTGAAGCCACCGAAGTATATGATGGGATTTTATTATAATTTGGTGTGTTTTATAGCTTGCATATTCTTTTCCAAGATCTCATTTAAATGTTATTGAATCCAGTGAAAGGTTAAAGAATAATAGGCCAATTAAGAAAAAAGCATTGTGTGTGGATCCCTTACTGTTAACACATGAAGAGCTTCTACCTCTTGGCTGTGTACTCCTGGAGCGATCAGCTCAGGAAAGGGCAAGTGCAGTCAGCAGAGAAAGATGCTTTCTGAGGTTCAGCTGACATAGCCAATATTAGATTTGAGTTGACAAAGCAGATGATGTCACTGTAGGCCTGTGTTAAGCCTTTCTTCGCTGAGCCTATGGAATTTGTACAGAACCAGTCTATTGAAACTTTATAACCCCTACAAAATAGGAAAACATTCTTCAGTGGTTGCTGCTTGTTATTTTGAGTACGGCAGAACCCAATTAAAAACAAGGCTTGTTATTAAGGCTGGTATAGAGAAAGGCAGTATTACATAGTGATTAAGGCATGAGCTCTGAAATAAGACAGATTTGGGTTTGAACCCTAGTCTACCACTTGCTGGCCTAAAACTTCCCAGGCCTCATCTGTAAAATGTGGCCAATAATTTCTACTCCCTAGCATTGTAATGAGATTTGCATTGAATACATTGACTAACATTTTTAAGGAGTTTAATTTAGTAGAAACCTAACACATCATAAGTGTCAGCAGTTATTATCATATTTTATGATTGGATCATGTTTTTTTGTATTAGATATGGCTATGCATCCAGGTTATAGTCAGTAATGGGGGTTACTAAGGATACGGGAGAATGTGGGCCAGCAGGGATGGGCTCTCTTGGGTGAATCAGCCCCTGGCCTTCCAAGGGTGGCTGTATGGCAGTCCTATGGAGTACAGCCATGGCCGCCTGGCCTTGCACCTAAGCTCCATCAACAGCTTGCCCTTCTGTGCACTCAGCATTCTTGTTGCCCAGGATGGAGAAGGTTATGAGTGAACTGCTTCATCACCATCCAGTGCTCGCCTGTCATAGCCTACCTCAGAAACATTATTCCCCCTCATCCACATCCAGCTCAAGACCCAACTGTGGTCTATCAGGCTAGCAGGATGGATTTCTCTCAATAAGGAAGAATGACCAGGGTGGTAGCAGCTTTAGCAGAAAGAACTCTTAGGGCTACTTTCCTTTAAAAGGGACTGAATTCATGGCAAGCTTGGAACGTTGCAGGCTCCTCTTCCCCATTTCCCTAAGTATAACTCTACCCACAAAGAAGGTGGTTCATCCCTATGATTTATTCTTATGGACAATCAGATCGTTTAGGAATATTTGAAGTAATATTTGGGGGTAAGGTTTAGCTGCATACTCTCAACAGTGATAAACATGGAATCAACCCTTTAGAGAAGATAGACAAATCCTTGAGGATTTGTTGCTTATGTAAAATGCTTCAAATGATTGTCATTTCTCTCAAAAAACTCTTCCATTTTGTTATATGCTTTCAGTTCTCCTAGGTGGGAAGTAAACTTTGGTGTGCTCTCAAATTAGGGCAGTCTCTTGTCTTCAGTCCCCTATAAGGCAGGCAGACTGATCCCAGGCCAGGGGCAGGATTTATGCAGAATTTCTATCTCTATCCAGGGATGTTTCTTATAACATCTTGCTTGTTTTGTGCATTTTGCTTCATCTTCTTTGTCCACCATTTTCATGCTTTTGAAAATAATTATGCATTAACTCCCTCCAAAAATCCATGTAAGGTATTTCGTAAGCACTGACGAGGAATTGTTATGCGTAAAATAGTTTGTATTTTAATCATCCTTTTAGGAAGACAAGGTTAGAGATGACCCTTAAGTACTTAACTCTTATCTATGATTTGAAAATGAGTACTCATGGTTCTTTTTTTTTAATTTCAAGATATTTAAGATAGATTATTATGATTATGGAAAGTTGCATACACAGATTAGAAAGAATAGTAAAATGAACTTCCAAATATATATCAACAAAATTTAACAATCATTACCAGTTTTCACATTCATTTTATCTACTCACGACATGGAACATTTTTAAATTAAGTCACAGTCAGCAAGACATTTCACTCCCTAAAGGCTTCAATATCTCTAAAAATAAAAGCATTTTCTTACATAACCACAGGACCATTATTATATCTAATAAAACAAATACTTTAACATCATCTAATGCCCAATTCTTATTAAAATTCCCTGAAGAATCCTCCATTTTTTTTCAGTTGGTCACTTTTAATTAGCCAGTGAACAAATATCTCTCAACTTCTACTTTTTCCACTATATTGACTGTAATAAGAATATGGAACAGTGGAAAGTTCCCTTGGTTTTTATAGGATGTGATGATCAGATGTATTTCCCTTTTCCTCAGCATTTTATTATGAACATCTTTAAAAATTCAGAATAGTTGAAAGAATTTTTCATTGCACATTTGTTTATGTGGTTCTAATTTTAATTCTTTCCCTGACTTCTTGGTGTGACAAACTTGGTAGTGTCTATACCTTAGATTCAATGAGAAAGTCAGTATTCTATGGCTTCTTTTTAGATGGGAGCCTTAATGTTTGCAAAGCAGATGGATAATATGCCAATTACTTTGCCTGGTTTATAAATCTTAAGAGTATCTTCTCCTCCAACTAGGTAGCTCATGCCAGCCTATAAGTATTATTAAGCCTGACTTTCAGTTGACAGCATTTGGGGGCCCATCCCCAGAGAACCAGGTGCTGCCTTGTGACAGTGGCATAACTACTGTGGGTTAAGAATGACAAGCCACCTTGTCTAATACTGAAGTAATTGGAACAAGTAGTGTGTTTACACCTTATTCAGTGTCAGTTGTATTTCAACATTATTTTAAAATATCATGCAAAGGTACTTGAAAAAGAGGAAAACAAATCTGGCTTTTAAGGCGTCTGTCTGAGGGCAGCTGCTGTTGCTATGGAGATCAGAGAAGCAGATTTTCACGGCTTTACCACACTGAGCTTGTTTTTGAACAGATTCATGATACTGTGGGCTTTTCTGCCTCCTATTCTGGCTGGTTTTGTTAGATATAACCTTGCCTGAACAATATTAGCATATTGCTTGTGCGAAGGCCCATTAGTAGCTAATGCTTGGAGTTGTTTTTAGCAGAAAGATTTAACAATACAGGATTTGTTTTTTATCTGCATGTTTTTAAATAGACTGACTCTCCTTATCAGCGTTAACGCAGAGCTCAGCCTGGAGCATAAAGAAATGCTAGTTTAATATTTTAGTGCCATCTGCTGTAAGTTTCACGGCATTCTACCCCATCTGGCTTACATGCAGCAATTCCCCCCCCTTTTTTCTTTCCAGTCTCAGTAGAACACAGCAAATCTCTTTCCAAATCTTTTATACTGATTGGCCCTGTTTCTTTCTACTGATTAGTGGATGGGACTTTTATCAGATGAATATGTTTCCTTGGCTCTACGTGTTTGTTCATTTCCTGGAGACTTCTGTTTCAGCTTAGTGGAATGTGCACATGCATGTGTGATAATTATCAAGCATATGACACATTCCTAGACTTCTCTGCTTTATCTCAAGTGAGCTTGACTTTTGGTGAGTGAACATTTGTAAATTAAGCAACATCAATAAATAAAAAGTTATGGAAACCTATTATGTGCCAGGCTCCTTCCTAGGCACAGTGACAGAGAAGGAGCGTAGAGAACAAAGCAGATGTTCTGCCCCCGTGGGGTTCAGTTAGTGGGGATGACTAACAGTATACAAGTAGATACATATTATAGTTATCACTTAGGAGCAAGTGCTGTGAATGAGAAAAATAAAGCAGGCTGAGAGGAGCTATTTTAAATAGGATGGTCAGACACATGATAGAACTAAAATACTGCAGTGGACATGTCTATTGTTTTATAGTTGCTACAAGGACAACCCTGTGCCTTGAGGCTCTTATTAAAGACAGACTAGTCTTATTGATAGCTAATTAGTTATCTTTCAACATTAACCAGATACATTATACAGATGAGAAACAAATCTGTTCATTGAAAGCTGCCAGACAGTTTTTATAATTGCCGTGGAACTGAATGAAACTTGGACTTTCCTCAGGTTGACAGTTCTGTAATTCAGCGCATGGTTAGAGCACCTGTATGTGTCTAGTTCTTTGCTGGGTTCCATGGGGAACACAGGATAATTTTAAATCAGAACCTTCTCTCCAGGAGGAGCTTTTAACTGAATACTTCACCAACCCTCAGCCTATCCAGGGGATATAATGAATGCATATAAAACATTTAAATAACAATGCCAGGTACAGTTATGATTGACTGTCACTGCAAATGTTATCAATCGTAGTGCAAAAATCATATTGGATTTTAAAGGAGAGAGAAGTATTACGATGGCCAGTGTATTTCCCTTCACCTAGTCTCTTAAAGAGCAGTTTGAACTGAACATTAAGCCCCAAGGATGTTACTAATATTCCTGTCATTAGAAACAAAGGAGATTCTGAATCAGGTGTTAGAACCATGACAACCTGTGTGAATTTGTGTGTGTATTTACTCACACATGTTCACACACATGTGCACATGCTCATCCATTCATTCATTCATTTATTCAAGAACGAAGTCTTAGGTGCCTACTACATGTGGGTGACTGGGCTGTGGCTAAGGAAGATGAGAAGAATAAGGCATAGTCCTTGCCCACGTCGGTAGGGACATACATGTAAACAAATTAGTATAATAAAATGTTATAGGAGCAATGAAAGCAATACCTGCCTAGTCCTGTCTACGTTATTGATTCAAATGAGCATTCTGACCATTCTGTGCCTATTTTCCCACGTCTTAAAAAATCTGGAGTAGAGAGAAGTATTAGCAGAATAATGATTCCTATCCCTTTCTTATTTTAAGGAGAAAGGTTGAATTATCCTGAAGTGATAATTGTTTGGCTTACTGGGAAATGAGCCACATACACAGAATGGCTTTAATAGCCTGAGTACCATTATCAGACACTGCAGTGATGGTTTACTAGTAGGAGAGATGCAAGAGGTAAGAATGTACTTGATTCTTGTTTTCCTGTTTATACAATGTACTTGGAGTTAGTGGACAACTTTAGAAACTCATTAGCCCTTTGTACTAGTCAATGTAAATGCTCACCTCAGAAGAGGCTGATAACAGAGTAGCTACAAACTGAAGAAGGTAGGTCTATACTTACTTCTAAGTATGCACAGTACTTAACCTGCCCTGTACCTGGGAACCTGTGATAACTTGCATAGAAGCAAAAGTAAAATTGAGTTTGGGAATAGGGACAGGCTGTTTCATGTCTTACTTAACCTCTACTCTCTGGTGTGCTTTTAATAAGGTTTTTCTGGGAAGAGATTTAAGTCTATCATATTACCCTTACTGTATGTAAAATTTCCATCCAGTTGAGTACCACTTTTCAAAGCCAGGAAAGTATTTGTTGAGCTAACTAAAGGCTGTAAATGCTGCTTCTCGCTGAGTGTTTATAGTGATTATCTAGCTCTGATTACCACTTCTCCCTTCCCCCAAACCAATATGCTCAGCTGGCATTAAAATGATATTTCTGTAGTCTGTGGCAGCGCCTTTGTGAGAGGTAGATTTTCTTCCTTATCACACTCTCGGGGAAAATCAGTAGAAACAGCAGTAGCAAGTCAAACTCCAAAACCAGCACTGGCTCTCTCTCCAGACACTTTACTGCCATTTCCATGTCTTCTCTTCCCAGCTCTCTCTCACTAGCTGGTAGTTTAATCATTCCTCCAATTTCCTTTACTTCTGTGCTGTCTGCTGAGGACAATACTGGATTCACTTCCCTCTATCGTGGGAATAAAAATCAGAACTAGTGTGTAGATTCTAGTGACTCTGAGCCTGTGGATCTCTGAGAGCTGACTCTTTAGGTTCCAGCAGGTTTTCAAAACTCTGTTTCTGTTTCTTCTCCTCCTGATGGCAGACCATATTGTACCCACTGTTCTTTCATTTCATGTTCACAAAACATAAGGAGTAGTTGGCCGAAAGGGAATGTTGTGTTAAATATTGGATAGGATTTCTGAGCACTCTTCCATGGCCTTCTCAATAAATCTTTGAATCTGGCAGAGATTTGATTATTCAGGGGGGTGTTCCTAAAGGGATTAGAATTCAGGGATTTTTACGCTGGGATTATGTTATAGTCTGCATATTTGTGTCTCCCCTCCCCAAATTTATGTTGGAATCTTAATCCCCACAGATGATGGTATTAGGAAGTGGGGCCATTGGGAGATGCTTAAGAAACTATTGCCTAATCCAAGGTCATAAAGATTCACTCCTATGTTTTCTTCTAAGAATTTTATAGTTTTTGCTCTTACATGTAGGTCTGTGATCTATTTTGAGTTAATTTTTGTGTTAATGGTTTGAGGTAGTGTTCTATGTTATTCTTTGTGGCATCCAGTTGTCCTGGAATCATGTGTTAAAAAGACTGTTCATTTCTCATTAAAGTGTCTTGTCATCCTAGTCAAAAAACAATTGATCATAAATTTAAGAGTCTATTTCTAGACTCTCAGTTCTATTCCATTGGTCTGTATGTATGCTGCTTTTGATTAATGTAGCTCTGTAGTAATTGAAATCTAGAAATGTAAGTCGTCTAACCTTATTTTCCTTTTTCAACATCATTTTGGCTAGTCTGGGTCCTTTGCATTTCCCTATACATTTTAGATTCAACTTGCCAGTTTCTGAAAAATAGAAATTGATAGTGATTGCTTGGACCTTGATAGGAATCCTTTGATAGGGATTGCATTGAATCTGTAGTTTAGGGAGTATTGCCATCTGAAAAATATTAAGTCTTCCAATTCATGAACGTGGAATATCTTTCCATTTATTTAAGTTTTTCTTTCAACAATGTTTTATACATATTATACGCAACTTGTACTTCTTTTATTAAATTTATTCGTAATTACTTTATTCTTTTTGATTTTATCATACCACCACCTGTTTTTTTAAAATACTATTTTATTGGACTATAGCCACACACATTTGCTCACATATTGTCTTTGGCTTTTGTGCTACAAGGGCAGAGTAGAGTAATTGCAACTGAGACAATATGTCCCACAAAATCTAAAATATTTGCTGTCTGGTCCTTTACAGAATAAGTTTGCTAATCACTATTCTAGAACATAATTTGTTTTCAGAAAACTCTGATTCTCTTCTTTTCTCCCTGCTGTCTGGTAAGATATAAGAGGAATCAGAGTCATTTTATTCAATGTTGAGAAATACAAATAACATGGGATAGGGTGAGTTTTGGAGTTATTGAGACCAGGTCCAAATCCTGGGACATCATTTTCTGTCTATTTGACGTCTCTGAAATTCTGTTTTACTTCTTTGAAATTTTAGTTTCCTTTTCTTATGAGGGAAGATGGTGACTTTTAATGTCAATAGAAGAGTCAGTGTCAAGAACGGCCCCAAACTCAGAACTTCTACCTTTCTGTTCATTTTCATTTTTACTACTTGGAAGTCAAATCTCTGACTAAGAGATATAATCTAAACGTTGCTCCTTCCCTACTTCCCCCACTAAATTCTTCCCATCAGTTTGCCAGATTTGCCTTTGTGACTTCTTTTCATACCATTTGCTTCTTCTTCATAAAAATTTAAGTGTAGGAAAATATGTTAGTTACCCAGTATTAGGTGCTATTGGGACAAGTTTGTTTTGTTTTCTTATTCTTTTATGAAAAAGATGTCACCTCTATTTCTTGGTAATGGTGTTCCAGTTTGGCTCATAAATGTGTAGAACACATTTATATTAGCCATAAGGAGATGAAGAACGCAACAGCTTGAGCCACCAACATATGTCTCCTGCAGTCTCTATTTTGTTGGTATAGATGGCAACAAGCTTCTAGCTGGAACGGATTCAAATGGTTTCCCATTGCTCCGTATTTGAATCTAGTACAGAAGGATGATGACTATACCAAATTGGATCAAAGTATTACTCAACACTCTAGTTGTATAGATAAAATGCAGACTTCCAATCATAACTTCCAATCATAATTTCTGACTGCTTCAGAAATATAAATTAAGATTATCTGGAAAACAAACTTTAATTAAATCTAGTGCTTACAAAAATAGGCCTTTCTTGGTCACAATATTTTTCTACCTTGATTCTGAATGCTTTACAAAAAAAATTAGCTGTTGTAATCTCTTAATAAAATGGCAGGCTATTATGACTGGCTATTCATGTTTTCTAGCGGGATATAATATTAGAAATGATCAAGTGTTGAGATGATGTTATCTTTTTCTGGAAATCAGGGAATATACTTTTTTTTTTTTTTTGACCTGACTCATTGAAGAGCTCGAATCAGAGAATTTCTGGGTTAGAAGGAACCAATACAAAAGACCTTATGAATATCCTCAGTGACAGGGAGCTCACCACCTTTCAAGATGACTTTTCATGTTTGGTCAGTTCAGAAATTTATCTCAAATATTGATGCTACTTCTCCACTAATCCTATTGCATCGTGTAGGGCCATAAAATAAAAAGATAGCCCCCATGTTAACCTTGAACAGTCACTTTTCTAGACCATCAATTTTCATTGCTGTCGACCAATACAGATAGCAAATCCATGTACCATTTATTCCCTTTTGTATGCCCTCTATTCTCCAAACCCCTTTTTCTGAGTGGTGTGTTCAAGCAGAACATCTTTCTGAGTAGTACATGAGCAGGATAGTACATTCTACAAAAGACTATAGCTTCCTGCACTGTGGACACCCAATTTCTACCAGTTCAAGTTATGGACACATCACTTGTTTGTCAGCTATGTCACACTGTTGACTGGTGTTGAACTGATATCATTAATGCCCATAAGTCTTTATTTATATATGCTAGTAATAAACTCCGTTTCCTTTAGCTCATATTGTTATGGTTGGCATTTTGGGTCAAAGTACCAGACCGTGCATTTTATCTCTATTAAACTTGATCTTGTTAGGTTTACCCCATTTTTCTAATCTGTCAAGATTTGGGAGGATTCTATCACTCAGCACATTTGCTATCACTGCCAACTTTTGCATTATCTATAGGTATGATTACTTGCTTCCTACATATTATTTATGAAAGGTTTGAGAGTCCAAATCCTGTGATGGCCTATTAGAAACTTCTCTCTAGATTTTTTTCTTTATTTTTTATTTTTTTAGTTAAGTATAGTTGGTATACAATCTTATATTCATTTCAGGTATACAATATAGTGATCTTACAATGTGATCACCATACCAAGGCTAGTAATCACATGTCACTGTGCAAACTTATTGCAATATTATTGACTATATTCCCCTTCGCCCTTTCACCCATTCCCTCTACCCCGTCTCCTCTGGCAACCACCAGTTTCATATCTTCTCTCCACATTTAAATTTAATTCCATAAACATTTATTCAGCATGTACTTGGTAACTACTAAACAAAATAAGATGGTAGTCTGAAGCAAATTATTACTCTATAGAGAGAGAAAGGCATCCACAGAAATAAGCATAGTATACAATAATGAGTACAAATAACAAAGATGTGAACAAGAACACAGCAGAGGAGAGGCCATTAATTACCTGGGGAGGTTAATGATGTGTACCAAAATTGAGGTGATATTTGAGCCAGGTCTTGAAAGAGGAGGTGTTTGTGAGAGGAAAGGAGAAGGAGAGTCTGATTGCCATTCATTAATCAGCATTTGTTCATAGGAAAACAAAATATTTTTCCTGAGAGTTCTTCCCTTGAGGAGCAAGTAGACCAAAAATTGAGACTCTACCACTGTAAATATTAGCCAACCTAACCTAAATTGAGAGTATCTAGTGGTTACTTCACAACACATAGCAATCACAATCTTTCCAAATGGGAAGTTCTATTTCAAAATTTCCAAGATATTGTGTTTTTCCTGTTCTTTGCCCCTTGAAGGTGGTTAGGAAGCTCTTAGAAACCAAGAATAGGAAATCTTGAAAAATTGTTTCTTGATGGCTAATCTTTATTGATCTGAATCTCTGCTTTGTGACAGACTCATCCTTAATGCAGGAAGAACTCTTGTTCAGATTAGATCCTTCAACAGCTAGGTTATAGTAGCTTCCAGCTTCTTCAACCAGTGTTTGGGACCCCTGAGACTCAACAGTGGACTCCACGCCTTCCTAGAAATTTAGAAATTTGCTGCTAACAACAAATGGATTTGTCACCAGGCCTGCCAGCCTTGACCCTACGACCAGCTCATGGAGCTGTAGTGAATAGCATTCTCCATTTAATATTTATACAAGAACAATCAATTTGTCAAAAGATTTACTCCTTTAAAAATGGAAATAAAATTAAAACAGCCTCTTTTCTTTCACAGCATGACCTGAGACTGTAAAAGTACTTGTCCTTTTATTAAGTTATGCTTCTGCCCCTTTAAGTGTTATCTTGGCCCTTGGAATGATGAGTGGCTTGGGCAGAAAGCCATCTGAAGACAACAAGGTAATTGTGCTGTGTGGGCCAAATCATTCATTTAGTCGGAAGTGTCCATTCCATTTAGCAATGATCCTGCAGCATTTAAAAGCAAAGTCATTCTACCTGCTGCCTCTGCATAAAGGCACATGTCCTCATCTGCTGCCAGGCAAGAAAATACAGGTATTAAATTGCTGTTGACAGTAGAGAAGTGGAGTTGTTTAAAACTTACCTGAATTGTTGCAAACTTAGCCGAATAGTTGTTCTAACTTCAACAAAGTCACCCGCTAAAGCTGTCTAAATCCTAGGGAAGCCAAGAATAAAATGAGGACCCTAAAAAGTAAAATTTTCATAACATTAAATTTCTGCTAGCCTTGTAGCTTTTACCATGGTTTTTAATTGCAGATTTATACCTATACTCATTCATTAATAACTGTGTCCCTGATAGAGTGTAAGCTCTAAGAGGGTATGGACCATGTTTTGTTTGTCATTGTTTATATGCTCAGTGCCCAGCACCATGTCTTCCTTGACCCAAAGGAACTCAGGATCCAATGGGAGAAAAGTAACAATTACTAGTTGCCCCTTCTACCTCTGCCTCTTGAGCCCTCAGCCTGGCGTATTTGTTCCACACAAATCGGCTTAGAACTGAATGTTTTTGGAGAGTAGCGCCACTGATAAAGACTCTTAAGACAAGATGAGTGTCAGAGAAGAATCTTCCTTGGCAGTCTCTTTCTTTGTGGTCAACTCCTATTCAAAGGTAAAAGCAGAAACAACATTGATAGACATATCTCTGGGATAAGAAATAGTAGATAAAACTTACAAGCATGTTCTCTCAATCTCCTCTTTGCCTGTCATTTAAACAATCAATAGGGAATTTTATCATGCATAGATTTATTCCTTCACTCATTCAGTAAGCATGATTAAATACCTATAATTTGCAAGCTTTATACTAAGCACCACATGGAAATAAAGAGTAAATAAAAATATGAAAAAACATACCAGCATTTCCTTTCTGGTGGTTCCCACAAGGCCAGGAGATAGTGTGTTGTGGATATCAAACTGGAAGGTGACCAGAGTTTACCTACTTAAAGGAGGCATATTGGTGACAACTGAGAGCACTTATGGGTCCTGTTTCACCACTAGCCTGCCACCATTTCGGTTAACTACTATTTTATGTAGCATCTTAATATCTGTTGGTTAGCTAGTATTTATTTATAATTTTGATATTCATGTCAATATTAATAATCACTAACAGAATGTTTACTCCATTCCAGACACTGGTCAAAGACTTTACATAATTAGCTCATTTAATCTTCAACAACCTATGTGACAGATATACTAATATTTGTCATTTTCATTTTACCAGTAAGGAAACTGAGACACAAAAAAGTTAAGTAACATTTTCAAGATCACACAGCTAGTTAGTTAATGGTGAAGTTTCAATTTGGACCCAGAGAGCCTGGCTCTGGAATCTGTGTTCCTACACACTGTGCATTACTGCTTCTTGTAAATGAGTAGAGCCTATAATCATTTTTTCTCATACTGCCCTTGTCCCATTTTGCAATCAAGGTTATACTTACAACATAATATGACATGGTTAACTTTCCCTCTTTGTCTGTTGCTAGAACAACTTGTGTAAAATAGGCATCGTCTAGTCTTTGAAAGTGTGGTAGCACTAAAATGTAAATCTGAAACCAATGGTTTGTGCGTGTGTGTGGGTGGGTGTATAGAGGAAGTCTTTGATTACCATTTCAGTTTCTTTGAAGATTATTTTCTGTGTAAGATTTTGATTCTTGATTCTTTTTTCGTACTAACTTGTACTGTTTTCCTCAAATGTATTCATTTTATTCTAGCTTGCAAATTATTGATGTATAGTTGCACATGTTATTTCATAATCTGTTATGTTTGTAGCTATTTCTTCTTTGTCATGTCATGTTTTGTTTATTCACTGCTTCTTTCTCCATCTACTGATCAGTCCTGTTCATATTATTAATCTTTTCAAAGAAGCAGCTTTTGGCTTTTATCTTCCCCATTTTTGTTGCTTTCTGCTCTATTTCATCGATTTATTTTCATACTGATGTTATTTTCCTTCTTTCTTACTTCTTTGAATTTTTCTCTGTTGCTTTTCTCCTTGAGTTAAACATATAGCTCATTTGCTTTCATTTTATTTTTGACTAATATATTTAAAACTCACAAATTTCGACATGGGTTTTCACTGTCATTCAGATCTAAGCTTTTATAATTTCCCCTATGATTATTAATTTTATTACATTTTTGTCAGTTTTGAGTGGCTATAATGTTGATTCACTGGGATTTAGTAAGGTTTTGATCATACCCTAACAAGTACTTGATTTTTGTGAATGTTTCATGTATGCTTGAAGAAAATAAAATATATATTATCTGTTGGATGTAAAGTTCTCTATTAGTTTGAGCTTATAATGATGATATTTAAATCTGATATATTTTTGCTAGTTTTTCTGCGCTTGATCTATGAGTTTCTGTGCAGGGTTTTTAAAACTTTCCAATTTTAATTTTTTTTGATTAATCTAGTTCACCCTATAGTTTGATCAATTATGCTTTATATCTTTTGAGATTCTAGCTTGGGCCCCTCATCGTAAGCCTAGGGAGTGGCAAAGAGAATGTTCCTCAGAGTGGAAAGCCTCTGCTGTTATGATTTGGGCTTGACTTTCTTTCCTGTCCCACTATCTCACTACCAACTATGCCATCCCCATCACTCAACCATGGAACCACCAAGCGACCTTGCCTTTCTGGGAACCTCTCTGTCTTTTCACCCTGCAGGAGAACAGAATGCTCTATGCCACCCTGAGAGCTGGTATTGCTGATTTTCTGCCTCCAGTTATCTAGCCCCGGGCAATAAGAGGAAAAGAAAACAGAGCAGCTCCGTTCCAGTCTCTCCTCTGTGGGTGCCCATCCTTTCCCACTTTGGATTGCTGTCTGCTGTCTATACTGAAAGCCAACCTCTCCTTTCCCCTGAAGGGCTTCCCAATTTATATATGAGTTTCTGAGATCTGTCAGTCTCCATTTCCTTTCTGTACCATCCAGGGTTGGACTTAGGGGAGGGAACCAGCAGCTGGTGTAACTTTACAATCTTACCAGGCTACTTTGTGTTGTGTCACAAGTAATTTGCGCATCCTAAAACTATAAATTGACCCATAACCTTGGGAGTCTGGCAATCAGTTTTGAATATTATGGAAGGTATAAGAATATAACAGTAATTTTCTTGAAACCTGAAGTTTTGAGGTTCTAAGACACCATATGGCATTTTCTGTTTTGTAACTGATGCACTTTAATGTCTTTGCACCATGCAAATTTTCAGAACTAGTTTCAGAAGTTTGTAATTAATGTTTCTTTAAAAAGATATTTAATTATCCTTTGTCATATGAAATATATTGTGATGAGGTGCTGACTTGAGAAGAGTGCCATTCATGTATACGTAGACACACACACACACACACACGCACATGTGTTATTTTTTTCTTGCATTCTTGAAGTATTTGTCAATCATTTACATCCATTGGGAGTGACTTCTACCTCCCTCCCACCTGTCCTGAACTGTGGTTCTCCTTGTTTTCAGATAGCAATCTGCTGCATTTAATTGTCATGTTAGCATTACCTTTATTGAGAATTGACTATGATCAGTATTTTATGGAGAAAAAAAATCCTGATTTAAAAAATAAAATGTGACTGGCCAGCTAAGGGAAAAATGCCTAGTAACAGAACACCTGAGGAAGGCAAACACAATGAAGACCCCATGGTGAAAGGTAGTATTTAGAATCAAAGTAAGGTTTCAGAACCCAAATGGTCCACTTGCTTTGAGATGCATCTTCTTAAACCAACTCAAGGTGTGGTCAAAGGTGGCAGAAACTGAAGAAATAAGTCTGGTTCTGAGCATGTTAGGATCTGGCAGAAATCATCTCTGAATGTGTTGCCATGGAGCAGGCAAACTTCCTTTTTTGGGTGAACTCACTTACCCGTTGTGGTATAGATTAGCCTTTGTTTGGACTCTCAGGGATTCTTATACTGAATGAATTTTTCTGTAGTAGCGTTGTTTGAATGCATTATAAACAAAGGTAAGGCATAGGGAGAAAAACAATTTGGGGCAGCAACATCCACGTTGAATTGGACTATTAGAGTTAAAGCGTACTTTATATAAAACAGCCCAAACCAGGAGCAACAGTCAATTAAATGAATGTAGAAATGTTCATGAATAGTCTAGTAAATTGTGCAAAAACTGATCTTTAAGGTTGTTCATTAATTTTTTACTGATCTTCTGCTTCCATTCTTGCCCCCCAAAAAAGCTGTTCTCGACATGACAGCCCCAGAAATGTGATTCCGAGGATGTCAGTGACCAGTGGAAAACCACCCACTGTCTTCTCAGTGCTCTCAGAATAAAATCTGAGCTCCTGACTGTGACTTAACACACCCTGCAGCATCTAACTTCTGCCTCACTTGCTGACCTTACTTTCTACCACTTTCCTTCTCATATACCATTTTCCAGGCACACTGGCCTTCTTCATGTTTCTCCAGCATGCCAAGTTCGTTCCTGCCTGGCTTTTCACACTAGCTGTTCTCTTTACCCAGCATCTCCTTTCCTGATATTCCTATGGCTGTTTCTATCTTGGTATTCCATTCTTAGCCTACATGACACCTCCTTAAAGAGGTCTTTTGTGACCACTAAATCTAGAGTAGCTACCATGTTAGTTGCTTGAACATTATCCTATTTTAGTTCTTTCTCTAAAGTAGATAATTTAACTTTGGAGGAGCCAGCAGGTTTCTAGCTATATAATACACATGAGTCCTGCCTCTCCATTTTAAAGAAGTGTTATAAATTTTATGCTGATACCCTGATTTTCATATAGTGGCAGAATTCTATGATACTAAAGAACATTTTTGAATCCTTAAATAGTAATGCTGTACTCTTTATTAACTTTCTTTACTTTAAAAGTGAGGAAAACCAGCATAAACATATTTTGTTACTTTCCCAATAATTGAAACTTATTTATAGCAAATCCAGGAATAGATATGTATTAATAAATCAAGAAACAGTTGCAAAATAGATAATTTGGGTAAATAACTGTCATCATATATTTTGTTGTTACACTTTTCGAATATTAGCCAAGAACCAAAATGTGATGTAACCATCATAAGTAAAAAACAGAAACACGATAGGAAGAATGGGTGGAGTAAGGAAGACTTTAAATTAAAAAAAAAAAAAAAGCTTTATTCTAATTGAAACTCATATTCCCAGTTGTATGATTGCACCATTGCAAACTAAATGTACACTCTACATATTCTGCTTAATTCATTATAAATCTTTAAATGCAGAAGCTTTCTTACCTGTGAAAGTCAATCACTACAATTATTACTTTTAAGAAACTACTCAAAACACAATACCTGATAATAAGAATGACACAAAGGCTATCAAAACACTAAGGTACTATTCATAGTGAAGGGAGTTGGCTTTAATAAAAATAGAAAACCAAGAAGAGCAAATTAGATGGGTCATCAGTTTTCTTTCATGATAGACAAAAGCCAAGAACACTTTTCTGACCAATAAGGTTAACTTCTTGAAACCAAAGAGATTAAGGAAATAAGAGAGTAATTCTAAAGCAAGTGAAAGGAGCCCTTCAAGGGAAGTGCTATTGAGCTAGAGTATCTAATCTTTCAGGAAATAGAAAAGAATAAACAGATTTGTAACTTGGCTCACCTGGTTTGAGGAACAAAGAAAGTTTTCAGATGTGGTAAAACTCATTTGTGACATTCAATCCTACAGTGAATGGATCTTAGGAAAGTATATTGGAAAGCGTTTTTGGAACCGGCCAGAGACAGAAATTCTAGTCTTACATGCTTAAAAAATTGACAGGTAAAGATTTATATTGAATCCATATCATTCCAAATCTGCAAAATATGTTTCCCATTCCAACCATATTGCAAATGTGCAATTTTTTACTTCCTCTACCCTCGGATGATTTGGAAATATTTAAATTTAAAAATAAGTCATGGCGTTAATTCATGAAAATTCATACCACCTTTGTACATTTTAAAACCAATTAATCCATGTATGTCTTCAGCAAAAAAAGTAAAGGGTGGATGCCAATTAATAATTTCCAATAGAAATAGAACTTGAGATTGAATATAAAACCCAAAGAATGCTTCAGTAAGAGAAAATGGGGTTTTCAGATTCGTATATCAACCACAGAGTAAATAACTGTCATCATATATTTTGTTGTTACACTTTTCGAATATTAGCCAAGAACCAAAATGGCACTCCCTTATCTATAACTCAAATCCCTGCTCCTTTCTTTTGTCTCTATTCTTTAATGCTGAATAACCTTACAAGTAAGATTTCTATCAGGCAAATTAATGCAGCGTGGATTAGGAATCACAGTTATTGGAAGAGGACTACAGTGGGACTAAATATATTCCCTACTCTCAGTCACTTTTCTCGTAGGATTATGTGGGAACCTGAAATCATCCACTTATATCCCAAAGCATCTTTAAGGACTGCTGAACCATGTGCCCTCTGAACACTGTTGATCTGGCTCCATGGAAGTTGTGTTTCACTCTTATGATGTTTCAAACACTACTCATTGAAAATTATGAGTTACTTTTACAGTTTTAAAGTTTCATCACTCTGATGGCGTAGCCAAAACAGTACAGTTTCAGTTGGTTCGACACACATTTATTAATTCCATACTTATGCCATGTTCTCGGGATACAAAGATCATTATGATCCATCTAGTCCCTGCCCTCTAGCAGTCCAGAGCAGTGTAAATAAGCAAAGTGTAAAAAAGGATGTGAATAAGCAAGGGCATTAAAGGTGATGGCAGTCCTTCTGTCTCTTTCTCTGGGGCAGAGATTGTCCATATGCCCAACAGCCAGCACAGGGCATGGCATGATATTAGCTGTCTAGTACATTTTGATTGAATAAATAAAATATCATGAGAGTATGTGCAAGAAATAGTGATGCCACAGAGGAAGGGAAACAAGAGGAATTGAACCATGAGCCGAGTCAAGGAAAATGTGTAGCTTGCAGAGAGATGGAGTAGACGAGAGCATTCCAGTTGAAGAGAAGAGTATGTGCGAAGTCCCAAAAGGGGGAAATAGCATGTGGGTTCGGAATCAAGATAGTTCGTTTGTGTGAAAAGTAGGATGTCAGTGGTGCAGCCATGGGAGATGTAGTAGGGCGGATGGGAAGGAGCCAGATCAGGTAGTTAGAAAGACTTCTCCGTGTGAAAGATAGATTGGCAACCGAGACGATTTTTAGAAGATCATAACAAAAATCTAGTGAATGGTGATGAGGGTCTAAACTCTAAACTAAAGCAGTAGCAGATGAGATGATGATCGAGAGCGAGGTGAGTAGCAGAAATCAATGTATGAGGATGGCATGAAGGGGACAGTGGGAGAAAGCAAAGACTCCGTGGTGAGCCTCGTGTTCTGATTTGATCGACTGTGGGAATGGGAGCACTAGTTATCAGAACACAGTGTGAAGAGAAGGTGATGCAGAAAGGATGAGTTCATAGATGCCCATGAGACATTCAGGAAGATATATTTAGTAAGCAGTTGGTGACCTGAGCCTGGAATCAGGAGCAAGATACAGACTGGAGATGGACTTGGTGGTAAAAGAGACCCCACAGAGCTAACTACCTCCTTTTTCTATGTGAGGACAGCGGAAAGGTGCCAGCTGTGAACCAGAAAGAGGGTTCTCTCCAGAATGTGACTGTGTTGGCGCCTTGAACTTGGACTTTCAGCCTCCAGAACTATAAGAAATTGCCTTTTTTATAAACTACCCAGCCTGTGGTATCTTGTTATAGCTGGCTGAATAGACTAAGATAAAAGGAGTGCACATTTTAAGGCTTCTATTGCCAAATTGCTTTTTTAGGAAGACAACATCAATTTATACTTCCATCATCTTTATATGGCAATGTCGTGAAGCATATTATAAAGTCTGTATTTGGGATTATTGGGAATTAGCACTATCCTACTTTATTGATTCAATAAATACACTGATCAGTTCAAATTAATGTAAAGGTGGCCTTATGGTAAACAATCATACTATCTCTTTTCTTATTTAACCTTTAAGCAAGAGAATCTTGAACTGTAGTTCAAAGCACACTATATTCTGTACATTTTGGGTGGTCATGAAGATTGGAAATGCTTCTCTAAAAGAAAGAAACAAAATGTTTCTCTAACTGGTATCAAGGAGAAGATGGTTGTCATTTTGTTTTTAGTAACATTAAGCAGTATTTAGTAATAATGGTTACTTTGAAGACTTTTATGGCTTATTAAAAACAAACAAAGTGTCCCATTTATTTATTAAAGAGCAAGGCTTTTAGGAGGCTGTAACCAAGGGCTATGTTACTAACCTGATTGTTCTGGAAAGAATTGGGCTCAGCTACCATGGTGATAGGTACCATGGAAATAGACACACTTTGTCAGATGTATTGTACATGCTTTTGGGGATGAGGGCAGCAGGTGCAGCCAACATTTTATTGTTGCTACATTGTAGAGATTGTCCAACATACTAAGGCTTATTTAGATCTGACCTAGATTTTTTTTAAGTTATATATATTTTTAAAAAAATAATAAAAACAACCTCTATCCTATCAGACCTAAAATGAAATGAGAGCAGTTTGCAAGGCTCATGGCCATCTTTTAAAAGAATAAGCAGCTCTGTGTGGAACCTTATATGAAAATTATGTGATGTTCCAAAGAACTGAAAATTTTGAAGTATCTGCGCCAATAGGTGCTAGGCAGTGTGGATAATTTAAATCCATAAATATATCCCAGACTTTAGCCAAGCAGTTCAGCTTCTCCTCATCGGTCAATTCAGTGTTCATTTTTAAAGTGACAATGTGAAATTAACAGTGATTACTAGTATTAGTACCTATTTTGTGCCCTGTGTTTTTTTACTGCTCAGCCCTCTTTAGCAACCCTAAAAGGTACATATGGCTGGTACTGTAAGTTGTCTATTCCATGATGAGAGAAATTAAAGCATAGAGAAGAAATAAAAACCTGATGGTCTCGACTGAGACGTTCATAAAATTTAGAGCACCAATCTCTAGCCTTATTTTATAAACATTGATGCAGTGGCAACGATAAAACCTGAGTGAAAAGGTGTGCGGGTTACCATCATGGCTCTGCTTCACAAATTATAGAGCTGAACAGAGAAGCTGTACTGTTGTTTAATTTTGGAGCTCCTACGGAACTCCTGACGCTTAAGAGGCAAGTACAGAATACTCCCCCAATTCATACCCAGGCCTCCCTAACAATTACACTAAAACGTGATACTCAATACAGTCAAGTTAGGGGTTATGTTGGCCTGTTTCCTACCTGTTTTCCTACTCTTTTCCTACTTGTTCCCAGTCCTTTTCAAGTATCGCTATCCCTCACAGTCCAATCTCACACTTTCCAAACCCAGGAAAACAGCAAGATCCAGATGTTATTCCTTCCTTGCGTTTTGGATGTACTATTGAACTCAAGAACCATACAGATGTAGATACTAAGACTTTGCACCTGTGGCTATGATGTTTCTTAACCCTCTATGTGCATAAGAATTACCTGGAGAACATATTAAAATGCAAATTCCTAGGCCCCATTCTGACCTAGTAGGCCTGGGGGAGGCTCAGGAAGCTGCATTTTAACCAGATTTTCTGATGCTTCTGAAGCAGGCGTCTGTGGGTCTCACTTGGATACTCTCGAGAAGGAATTTGTCAGTCTCATCCATACATGTGGTCCTAACCATAATGGGGACAATGGTGAGGTTAGAGAGGTGGCACTAGTGAAAAGGGATCGTGTGCCTCTGTTGTTGCAGAAAAGTTGTAAAAATCAGACGAGTAAGAAACTAAGCAGGACCTGGAGAGTTGGGGAACTCAGGTTTATTATGCCGATAAAAATTATTTGGCATGGGCTGATTGGTTAATTTGTCCTCATATGGTTATAAAGCGCAGGAGTTGTTATGGGTTGCAGACAGTTACAAAGAGTTACAAAGCGAGGGAATTGCTGGGGGGAGGGGGCGGCTACAGGCAGTTACATTTATAGCTTAGACAGAACAAGCAAAAGGGAAGATGAGTCTTTAGTTAATTTCGAGTATAGCCTATGCAGCAAGCATATCTACAGAATCAGAACAAAGAGCTGATTAGCCTTTTGAGTGAAAATTCCTCTTCGCCGTGACTGGAAACCCAGCGAGGAGCCTTCTGCCCTTGAGGTCCCAACATGTGCCATGACCCAGACTGGACCTGTCTATGTGTGAAAAAGCAACGAGCATTCAGTATCCCCAAAGGAAGAGGCACGAAGCAGAAAAACAGAGACACGGTGATGTGCAATCTGAATAATTGGCTCCTGAGTTGGTGAGAGTCATCTGTAATTGCCTAAGTGTTTAAATCAATTTTCTTCTCCCAGATATTGGAAACCAGAATGCATTAAACAAAGACTAGGCTCCAGCCTTTTACAGAAATGAAAAGTTTTGTAACTCGTGGTTTCTTTCTTGCTGTTAAAAAGGCCAGGCTAAAATAGCTAAAATAATTGAGCTGGGCCACTTAAGCATTCGCATGCAATCCTTATCCAAAACTTTGGAGAAAAGACTCCATTTCTCATTCTCTCTGTACCCGTGTGGCTGCCTAAGCTTTGGCAGTCTTCCAAATCCTCGGGGAGCCCAGAGTGGGACTGGTCCCCTTGGCTTGTTTTCCAGGGCTTATGTGATGCCCTTGTTCCCTTCTTGGCAATTCCAGCGAAACTATCTCTGGCCACAGCAGTGCTAGTCATTGTCGTAAATAACCCTGGTTAATTTATCTTTCTAGAGTGCTTAGAATAGCATTTAGATGCCAAGATACTTGGGTGGGAAAAGAATGTTATTTTTGTCAGAAATACTATTTTAGGGGATTGTTCTAACATTAAAAACGAAATGGGCCATATGGTTGTTAGGAAATTTCCTTGCAAAGCTAAAATCCACGTGACTGCCTTACATGCGTGGGGTAGTTAGTCACTTTCCCACTTTCTCTGAAGTGAGGGCGTGATTCCTGAGTTATGGCCACCTCTTGAAGCTGGAAGGATGCATGGGCCTTGCCAACTGCTTGAATTAACTCAAGAGAAACCAACATCAGCTTCATTTGCTCCATCAACCTGTGAAAGCCAGGCCTTTATCTTCCTTTGGCTGAGTAGTTATGATCACTGGCATCACCTACCTTCACAGGACCAGCTTTTTTGATAGTTTTGTTTTAGTGATTAAAAATCTCCAGTATTAATATCAATCTTTTGTTTTGTTTCATTTCCTTCTACATCATGCTCTAGCCACTTAATCAGAATTTGACCCTTTGAGCTATATTTCAAATCATAAATCTCTCTTCATGCCTCTTTAAAAAAAGTGGATTTTTTTCTTGTGTCTTTATTTATTGCTTTTATCCCCAAATTACAACTACCGTTTCCTCATTGACCAGAGCAGTGAGGTACCATTATCTCTGGTAAAAGATGTCCTGAATAACCTAGAGTGAAAATCAAATGGAAAGAGCCTTTGCCTGGTAGAAGCCGAGAAAAATCAAATTGATGTTGCTTTTTTAAATACAGAGATGTAACGACCATAAATACATCAAACCAACACAATCTAAATATTAGCACCTATGGGTATATTCTTTATGGAAGGACTCAAAGACTGGGATTCTGGAAGAAGGGGGTCATAAAGCACATCAGAAGGAGAAAGAGCAGAAGACAATCCGCACTCGGGGGATTGTGGATAGATGAGCAGTAGAGGATGGCGCATGCATAGATTTGTGGTGAGATGTGCCTTCCTAAGCATGTGATGAATCTGTTCCCAACATCTGAATTCATAGTGCCTTTCCGAAAGAATATCTTTGGGCTACCGCTCCTCTTACCTTTTAGAGAATAAGCATATCTGAACCTCATTACTTTCTATGCTGTGGTTATTTATCATGTTTCATAGATTTAAGAACTAGAAGTTTGTTATTTTTTCAGTGCTTAAAAATGACCTGAGAAGCCTTTTAAAATGCAAATTCTAGGGCCTCCTCCCCAATATTTCTGATTTGGTTAATTGGGGATGGATCCAGAAATTTTCACTTTCAATGAATATACCAAAGAGGTTTTAAAGCTGAGAAGTAAATCAACAAAGCTACAGTTCCCTACTCTTTGCTTTCTTATGCTTCCATCTTTGTACTGTCGTGCCTCCTTTCTGGCATTCTTCCAAAACATACCATGTTTGTGCATGTGTCCTTTGCCTTCAAAAGTCTTTTCTAGTCATCAGTTAGGTATCCACTTAAGCTTTCATTTCTCTCTTGGGCTTCTCACAGAATCTCATTAGTGTTTCTTTGCGTCAAACTCTGACTTATCTCTCAGGCCATAAAGCTACTATATTTAATTGAACTTGTTCCCTAATTGCTGCCACTGCAGTTACAAATGATGATGGTATTCTCAAGGTCATTTCTACACCACAGAAAAACAGTAGGATTTGCTACATACACCCTTTCTGAGGACCTTGACTTATAAATCTGTATAGTCTCTGCAAAAACTAGCTGAAATTATTCCTTCCGCTTTCCATTTGAAGAAAATTGGTCATAACTGCACATTCCAATGTTAGTTTTTTTCCTTTTAAAAAAGTTTTCCTTGATTTAGAAAATTCATTTAATGGATATTTGTAGACTAACTGCTCTCTGTCAGGCACTGTACTAGGTGCTAATGATACACTGATGAACCAGCACCGATGAAGCTTACAATCTAGTTGGAGAGCAGATGAGAAGCCGAAGGGAATTACGAATACGTACGTGGTGGCACCTAATCCAGTATTGGAGGGGCAAGGAGCTAGCAGGAGGCCTCTTGGCAAACTGAAGCTAATTAGGACTAAAGGTCTGAATGGGGGCTGAATAGACTGCCCCTAGATCATTCCTTGATGGTTGGTTTTATTTAAAACGAAACTCCAGAATTTATTTTCTTGTGATTTTTATATTGATTGTAGCATTAGAAAAATCGATAAAAATAAACCAGTTCACTGGAGACCCTGGGTGTTGGGAGTGGATCCTCTATCGTTCATACATGGCGTGACTTGGAAATAGGCTCCTTAATCTCTCCCAATCTGAGGCTTCTCCTCTGTAAAGCAGAATGAAGCATACCTAAGTCGCAGGTGAAAATTAATTGAGCGGACATATGTAAAGGCATCTAGTGCAGTGTCTGGAACATAGTAAATACTCAACAAATTTTAGTGTCCTCCTTTCTCCAACTCCTGAAGTTCTCAAATAATTATTATTTTTTTTTACTTTAGTCTCTTAGCTCCCAAATTAGTGTACTGGTTTCCTGCGGAGCACTCTGACTTTTGCCTCAAAACTTCCTGGCCTCAAGAACTTGGCATATCGGATCCCGTTTTCCCTTTTCTCTCTTCCCCACCCACTTATGCTCATACTCCATGTGCCGCTTCGTTTGTTCATCCTTCAAGACTCTGTGTAGCTATCACTTCTGCCAGGAAACCTTCCCTGCCCCTCTTCACCATGTCTTGGTTAGTGTCCCCCCTCATGTGCACCATAATTCGCTGTCCTTCCCCATTAGGCGGGGTGCCTCTCCCACCGTATGGAGATAGTGTGTGCGCTCATCTGAATGCTCCGGCAGGCTACATGGGCTCACGTGTGACTTGGTCACCTTTTACGTCCAGCACCTGGAAGACAGCCTGGCCCATGATAGGTTTCAATAAGTATTTTTGAATGAAGGAAGGAATTTATCAAATTTCCCTAGTTATGGGTGAAGACTTAGTGCGCTTATTCTAGCCTTTGGGTTTCCCATATAATTTTTTACAGATTATTTTTACTTGTCTTTTCACTCTTTGCCATTCTCTGTCTTTGAAGTCCTTCTTATTTATTTCTTTTGCTGCTTCCCTCCTTTTTGCCTAGGTATATCCTCTGTTGTTTGCATCTTTCAATTGATCATTATTCATGTTCAGTGGCTTTCTTTTTACAGTATGAAGCCATGAACGTCTTCCAGTATGCAAGATGAAGATTTTTCACTATTTTTACTACACACACATGCACACATGAGTATAATTAAAATTAGGGAAATCTGAATAAGATTGGGGGATTGAATCAATTTCCTCACCCTGGTTATGCTGTTATATTCTAGTTTTGCAAATATTACCACTGAGGAAACTGCACAAAGTATACAAGGAATGTCTTTGTATTATTTCTTACAACTGCAGATGAATCTGCAAGTGTCTCAAAAATTTCAATTTAAAAAATGAAAGTAAAATGAAACAGAAAATCAGAGCCATAAAGAAAAGTGGGTGAAGTAAATGCACTATGGCAAATGTTAGTATAGTTCTCCGGATTTTGTATTAAATTTGGCTTTGAGCTTCCTGGTTGAGCAAAATGTCAAGGCAAAAAAGATATGCTTTGTATTCATTCATTTATTCAACAAATAATTACCTGTTAAATAACTGTCATTATCTAAAAATATATAATTTGAGCAAGGTTATACCTTCCTTGATATTAATTTGGAAAATAATTTGCCACATGGCGTGACCTTTATGTGGATTATATGAAAGTCATATAATCTGCACTGACTCTGATCCAACCGAAGCAACTTAAGGGTGCTTTGCTTGCTACTGTGGAATGGCTTTTCATGTTGAGGTGCACTGTCTAATTTCACCCTCTTCTGAATTGCCCCCAGCTGCTGGTTAAGGAACACCTAGGTGCTGGCCTATTTACGTATGTGCAGTGAGCATTATCTTCTTTTTCCTGCTGATAAACCTGAGCTCAGAAGTCTAAGTGTCTGAAGTAGTGGGGCCAGTAAGTGGCAGAGCCGGACTCTTTCCACTGCCCTTGCTGCATCTCAACCAGATTAGATTCACACCCCAAAGCCCGGAGAGAAAACAAGGCTGACTTTAGAGACTCTCAACATTTGTGCTCCAGACAGATCACTTCCTAATCACAGCGACATCAAGTTATACGGTGTCCGTTTCTAGAAAGAGAAAGGCAGGAACTAGATGTCGCAAATATAATATCCGAGCTTTCTCATTTTCATTTTGTGGGCAAAACAAAACATTGAACATGTGATATCATCTCTCTTCATTGATTTCTGGATCCAAGTCCACTTCATGGGAAGGACACACTGTCCCCTACTTTGGAATTGGCTTTTTAAGGTTCAGGAGGTGTAGACCCTTTGTTTGCCTAGCATGTGCCTTCTCTGGTGCAGACGGTGGATGTTAGAAAATGTCAGTGGACGATAAAGTATCTGGATCACAGATGGAGCTCTGAAGCCAACCAAACCTAGGTCTGAACCTAACTTTGCCACTAAGGGGCTTTGGAGGTTGAGTCTGAGCCTGAGACTCTCCCACTCCCACCCCCAGTACAATGGGAGCATTAGCAGCCCTTCCTCATAAGTGTGTTGTGAGGGTTAAACTAGAGAATCTATGTAAAACACAGCCCGGCATCTGTCACTTGGATATGTTAATAAATGTATGCTAATATAGGTATTGTTCTTATTCTTTTAAGTGTGTTACTAAACTAAAGGAGTTCACCACTTAGGATGTCCTATATTCAAGAAGGAGACATGGTTGTCATTAGGTCATTTCATTTACTTGCAGCAAGTAAAGGAGACAGGATTCACATCCAAAGCTCTGTCTTTCCCAAGAAAGGCTTAGCCATTGCTTATATACACATATAACATGGTTAATTACACATTGATTTCTTCTTTGCAGTTGGCTACACTTATCTGGTTGAGTTCTCCTCAAGCTCATCCTGTTTACAGCTGTGTCTGCAAAATACATTTTAACATTTAGCAAAAATAGCATTTGGTTAAGTGCCCAGCGTTGAGACCTTGTTCCATCTTACAAGTGTGGGATGTTTTTCTCTGTTTTTTGATTTACGTATGAGTTACACGCAATCTTCATTCCATGGTATCCTACAGTTGCAAAAGGAAGAATAAGGACTTCTTTTCACAAACTCCATGGTTTGTCTTTCACTAACAGAGGTTAAAAATAGGAAGTAAGAATCCCCCTCCACAAATCTGGAATAACTATAAAAGAATGTTCAAAGAAGGAAGACTTTGACACTTGACATTTTCTCCTCTTTTCACAAGTTTGACTCTTTGGCTTGTGTCTTCGCAAGAAAAACATCTCTTAAAAACTTAATAACTTTCTCTCCCCACGTACACTTCCGTACATACCCAAGCACAGACTGAAACAGAATGTACTTCTGTAGAGTCCACTACTTAGAATGTGATGGGGTGGAGTATCTTGTGCCCATTGAGATGGTGGTGGAAACACTGCCATTAGCTCTTGTGCAAGCATAACTTGCTCAATTCGCCTGTATTTTCTTGGCAATTACATAAAAGACTTGGTTACTAACATATTGATATTGTAGGAGAATGCCAAGGAAAGCAACTTCATGACTGCAGTAAACACCTGACATGGCTCAAAATATACACGTAAAAAAATATGATATCATTTTATGATAATTGGCTGTCATTTGCTACCTTCTTTGTGCATATTAACTTGGTATATGAACACTCATTCAGCTTATACTAGCACATAGTCTTCATCTTCAAGCAAATGTGTGTGGAAAGACTGCTGTTCTCCTACTCAGGTTCTGAAACATGGTTAAAGGAGGTTGGTCAAAACCTCCAGAGTTCTTTTCACTTGGAGTTGAATGTCAGATGTCAGTTTTGCTGAATTACCTTTAATTAGTGTCACTAACCTTCAGGACTTTAAAAAACTATTCTTACTTAGAATATTAGATTAATTAAAGGAAAATAAGAATATAACTGGAACACAGGTTTATCTTTATTTTATAGTGCAAAATTAAGTTTTTGTTGAGAACACTGAAGCTAAATCAAAAAGTGGCCCTAACTATATCATTGAGCTCTGCAGACCTATGAGATGACTCATCTGTCTAGATCTCTAGTTAATCAATTTCAAAACCATTACAGTTGGGTCACTGGCAACCACAAAGTCTTTATAAGCATCTCTTAATACTTACCTCACACGAGTTTTTAGCCTGGGACTTGCACCCATAGTTATAAAAGAAGACTACCTTTCTGGTCTGAAAGTTCTAGACTCACTATAACACAGATAGCATCCTACACGTTAAAACAAGACATGAGAGGTTAAACGATTGTCAGGTTAGCTAAGGTGGAGAGAAGTTCTTTCATATTCTAAGAAGCGTACTATTCAACCGTTGTTTTTATTCCTGTGCTTCTGTGGTTGTGGCTGCAGAACTTTGCAGTGGGTTTGTTCTTGCACATATTCCCCATAATAATGGACTATTCTCATCCTTTGTCATACTTTTTCCCTAACACAAAAGCCCTCCACTGAAATTCCAAACCTTAAATAGTGAAACTCTGGTTTTGTAGATTCAGGTTGCCTCTTGCTGAGAAAAAATTTCAGCGCTGCTTCAACAGCTTTCTGGGCTTTCAGCTTCGTATTTTTAAAGATTTCCTTCTAGATATGTTATGGGTGGTTTGTAAAATTGCAACTGTTTGCAAAAATATACTGCTGTGCTATAAATGTTTAATGAGATCATTATTTTTAATCTAGTTTCTGGTCCTTGTTCTTTAATGCACGTTCAGCAGACGGAACGTTTTTTGTTTTTTTTGTTTTTTTGGTTACTATATACTAATGAGGCACTATTGCAAAATCATCCGTATCTCCCTTCTATGATGATTTATTGATAATGTTTCTTTTATATTGATGTACAAGGCAAAATTTTGAAATAGCAACCCGTTCATTTAGTTATTCTATTAGCTGTAGCTTCTGTCAAAGTGGTCAATAATGACCTTCATAAAAAATGGTTTAAAATATCTAACCCATTCATGGTGGGAAGAATGAGTAGAAAATGGATATAGAAGGTGTTGCTGTCCTCACTGGTACGTGGAGTCTGTATAATGAAGAGGGGACCAGAAAACACTATGCTAACTCTGCTACTGAACCTCAGTCAGTGATTCATCAAGCAGGAATGCTTTTAGCTGCAAGTGACAGAAAATCCAGCTTCATCAGTATGAACAATAAGGACATTGACTGTTCATTTAATAACAAGTTTAGAGGTAGAATACCAGAGACATAGGTGGCTCAACAGATCCGCAATGCTAGAGCACCAGACTCTTACAGTGATGAGGGTCTCCTCCTTATCATCACAAGATGGCTGCAACAGTTCCAACATCATGTCCTCCTAGAATGCTGGGGACAGCCAGAGTACAAAAGAGTTTTTCTTTTTTTCAACAGGGAAAAAAAATCTTTCCCAGAAGTTCTGTCTTTAGTAGACTTTCTTTTATACCTCATTGGCTAAAACCTAGTTCCATTGCCACTCCTATGTGCACAGCATTCTGGAAAAGCTATATGTTTATATCTGAGATTAGTTCGATAGACGGATGGATAGATTAGATTAGATTAGATAGATAGATAGATAGATAGATAGATAGACAGATAGACAGATGGATGGATAGGTAGATGGACAGGTAGATGGGTAGGTAGATAGGTTAGGTCAGGTAGGTAGGTAGATAGGTACATAGGTAGACAGACAGACAGACATGTCCTATAGTTATATGTTACTCTATGTTTTTTATAGGCTCCATAGTAGGAGGAAGACATGGGAGAATAGGGGTTTGAATGACTGTGGCATCTACCACAATGGGCCAACCACGTTTATAAATACATGGAGACCTCTCTGCTACAACCTCGCCTTCTAGCTTGCTCCAGATTTCCCTTTCAGGACTTTTCAGTTTCCTTAGAATAAATTTGGCCATCATTTATTTTCCTAGAAATATCAGAACATCCCTTTACCAAAAAAAAGAACAAAAATGTCATTATGTTGTTAGCTCTTCCACCCCAGCTCTCTGTCTCCCCCTCTATTTAAGATTACCAGTTAATCTTTGTAGTTTCAAAGGTATTTGGAACTACTGTTAACAGAGTTTGACCAAGACCCACATAAACCTAAACAAAGCATCTGTCTACTAAAATAAAAGATTTAAATAGGAAACAAAGTCCCTAATAAATAGATAAAACATCTGGGAACAATAGAGCATATCACCCATCATACTAAAAACTAGATTTTGAATGAGAAAAGACAAGCAACTGTTGCCAACACCAAGATAACTCTGATGTTGGAATTATCTGAAAGGGATTTTAAAGTTGCCATCATAAAAATGCTCAACACCAATTGCTAATTCTCTTGAAACAAATGAAAAAATAGAAAATCCTATTTTGAAATAAAATGGAAATAGAACTTATAAAAAAGAACCAAATGAAAACGACAGAGCTAAAAATACAGCAACGAAATTTTTTTAATTGCTGGATAGCTCAATACTAGAATGGAGATGCCAGAGGACAGAATTAGTGAACTTGAGGACAAAACAACAGAGTTCTCCTGAACAACAAAGGGAAAATATACCAAAAAAATAAAAAAAAAAATAGAGCCTCAGAGACCTGTTGAGAAATAACGAAAGATCCATGATTTGTATCATCAGAGTCCCAGAAGGAGAGGAGAGGAAGTGGGGCTCAAAGAATATTTGGAGAAATAATGGCTGAAAATAACATTTTTGATAAAAGACAAGGCTACAGATTCAAGAAGCTGAGCAAATCCCAAACAGGACAAATCTATCTATCTATCTATATCTACATATCTATCTATCTATCTATCTATCTATCTATCTATCTATCTATCTATCATCTATCTATCTGTACATTCCATCATTCCAAGGCACATCATAATTAAACCTTTGAAAACTAAAGATATAGTCTTGAAAGCAACCAGAGAGAAATGACATATTATCTATATGAGAACAGCAATTCAAATGACTGCAAATTTCTCATCTAAAACTCCAGAGGCCATAGGAGTTGGCACAATATTTTAAAGTGTTAAAAGGAAAGAACTGTCAGTGAACCTATCTTTCAGGAATTAAGAAGAAATAAAGACATTCTCAAATGAAGGAAAACTAAAAATTTGTCACTAGCTGACTTCCCTTTAAAAATTGGCTTAGAGGAAGTTCTTCAAATGAAAAAGAAATGAAAATAGAAACTTGGAGCATTAGAAAGGAAGAAAGAATCACAAAGAGCAGAAATATGAGTACAAAATAGACTACTTCTTTATGACTTTTAAAATTCCTAATTGGTGACTGGAACAAAAACAGATACACATGCTGAAGACCACAATGCTAAAGATAATAATATTTAAAAATAAGGAAGGAAAATGAAAGTGGTTTCTACACTTCACTTAAATGAGGTAAAATGTTGGCACTGGCAGACTGTTGTAAGTCATATATGTATATTGTAATACCCAGAGAAACCATTAAGAAAATTATATAAAGAGATATATTCAAAAAATGCTATAAATAAAGTAATATGGAATCCTACAAATTCTCAAGTAAGTAACTCACAGGAAAGCAAGACGAGAGAAACAGAGTAAAGGAGAACCAGAGGAAATAAAGCAGAGACAAATAATCATATGAAGACTTAAAACGTAGTAATAATTACCTTAAATATTAATGGTCTAAGTACACCAATCAAGAGGCAGAGATTGGCAGAGTGTGTAAAAACCACAATTCAACTACACACTGCTTACAAGGAATTCACTTCAAATTCAATGACGTAGGTAGGTTTAAAGGGATGGAAAAGAAATATATAAATATTAATAAAAACAGGAGTAGCTATATTAATTACTGATAAACACAGCCTTCCCTCTTTCAAACTCCATGCTTTTTATGCTATAAGCATGCAATGTTTCATGTATGCTTGAGAAAAACAAGTGGGGACCATGCTAATTCTTGTGAGTCAGCCAGTGACTGACATGTAGCAAAGAAGACACAGAAAATTAGAGCCACCCATGATCATATGGCAAGGATGTGTGAAAAACAAGTCTGAAGAACCAAACCCTAGTAAGGGGAAAAAAACCCCACAGATACAATCATGTCAGGGTTTGGTGGAAGTGTGCACAGTGCAGAAACCAATCCAAGTTATGCGCTTGGGATGTCCAGCAGGAGAAATTCTGATACATGCCATGGGAAAGACGGACCAGTAAAGGGAGAGCAATAAACTCAGGGCCAAGGAGTTCCAGAGTGAAATTTTTGGTGTGCATCAAGGACTTGCGCTGTCAGGAGAGGCACAAGGCTGGCCTGGAGGGTGCTAAGAAGCAATCCAGGCTGCCAGGTGAGGTTGCCAGGGTGCCCGTTGTAAGAGTGCCTGGCCGAGATAGCAAGCGAGGCTTGATTCCAGCTCACACTGTTCACCAAGCCTCTCGCTGAGATGCAGCACTGCGGCCATCTGGAAGGGGAATCTTATTCTAATTTTTTCTTCTATATTTTTTAATCAACATATAATTCACATACCACACCCTTTTAAAGTGTACAGTTCAGTCGTTTTTAGTGTATTTACAAAGTTGGGCAACTATCCACCACTATTTAATTTCAAAACATTTTCATGACTCCCAAAAGAAACCCTTCTCTCTCCCTCATCCTTTTCTTCTCTTTATTTTCTTAATCTTTCTTTCTTTCCTTCCTTCCTTCCTTCCTTCCTTCCTTCCTTTCCTTCCTTCCTTCCTTCCTTCCTTCCTTCCTTCCTCCCTCCCTTCCTCCCTCCCTTCCTTCCTTCCTTCCTTTCTTCCCTCCCTCCCTCCCTTTCCTTCCTTCCTCCCTTCCTTCCTTCCTTCCTTCTTCCTTCCTTCCTTCCTTCCTTCCTTCCTTCCTTCCACTTTCTTTTCAGTTCCCTTGGGTATATATCTAGGAGTAGAAATGCTGGGTCATATTGCAACTCTATGTTTAACTTCCTGAGGATTGCCAAAATGTTTTCTAAGTGGCTTCCCCACTTTACTGTTCTCACCAGCAATGTATTTTGATTCTACTTTCTCCACATCCTCACCAACACTAGTTCTTTTCTATCTTTTTAATTATATACATTGTTGTGAGTTTGAAGTAACATCTCATTGTAGCTTGATTTGCATTTACTTAATACTGGTTAGCCTCTTTCATGTGATGATTGCTGATTTGTATACTTCTTTAGAAAATGTCATTCAAATCTATTGCCCCTTTTTAAATTTGGTTGTCATTTAGTTGTTTATTTGAAAGAGTCCTTTATATGTTCTGGGTACGTGTCCCTTGTCAGATGGATGAGTTACAAACATTCTCTCCCATTCTATAGGTTGTTCTTTAACTTTCTTAATAGCTTCCTTTAATGCACAGAAGTTCTTTTCGAAGTGAAAAAAATTTTTCTTCAAAATTGATGAAGTCTAATTTATCTATTTCTTCTTTTGTTCCCTATGCTTTTGGTGCCATATCTAAGAAACATCTGCCTAATACAAGTTCATGAAGATTTATGCCTTTTCTTCTAAGAGATTTCTAGTTTTGTCTTTTACATTTAGCATTTGATTTTTTTTTTTTAGTTTATTTTTGTATGTAGTATAATTAGGAGTCCAACTTTGTTATTTTGCATATCTCACCGTCCCAGCAAAATACTGTTTTTTTGCCATTGAATAATCTCAGCATCCTTGTTAATCAATTGAATGTATATGTAAGGGTTTATTTCTTGACTTTCAATTTTATCCCATTGATCTATATGTCTAGCCTTATGCCAGTACCACATGTCTTAATTACTGGTGCTTTGTAGTAAGTTTTGAAATCAGGACATGAGAAGCCTACAACTTAGTTCTTTTTTTTTTTTCTCCAAAATTGTCTTATTATGGGTCCCTTGCATTTCTGTATGAATTTTAGGACCAAGTTGTCAATATCTGCCAAAAAAAAATCTAGCTGGGATAAATTTAGTAGGGAGATAGATTATTGAATAATATTATTAATTAATGTGACCTAATTGACACCTATAGAATATTTTCCCTTAAAACTTCAGAATATACATTCAAGTCCAGTTGACACGTGTGTCAGAATAAATCATTTCCCAGGCTCTAAGGCAAGTCTCAACAAATTTCAATAGATTAAAATTGTACACTTTGCCTAGAGAAGAATTAAACTGAAAATAAACAATAAGGTTAGAACAATCCTTAATTCTATATAGTCAGTGGGCCAAAGGAAAAAAATCACAATGACTACTGGAAAATATTTTGAACTGAACAATTTAACATTAACATAATGTATCAAAACTTGTTGGATACAACTGTAACAATGCTTACAGAGAATTTTATACTGTTAAATGAACATATTAGGAAAGCAGAAAGGCTGAAAATAATCCAAGCTTCCATTTTATGGAGCTAATAAAAGAATAGCAAAAGAAAATAAGAGTCTGCAATTAGTACATTCTCTCATTTCCTACATATTTGAAAATGCCCATATTAATTTTGCTGGGTATAGATTTCTAGGTGACTGGCTTTTTTTCCCTCACCACTTTGAGGACATTATTCCATTGTCTTCTGGCTTCTGTTAATGAAAAACTGCTGTTGGTTTAACAGTTTTCCTGAAGTGATCTGTCTTTTACTAATGCCTGCTTTTAAGATTTCTTCTTGTATTTAATGTTTTCCAGTTTCACCATGATGGGGAGCAGGGTACTAATTTCTTCTTGTCTTGCTCAAGGCTCGGATTTATGTCTTTTACCAATTCTGGAAAGTTATCGGCCAAATTTGGAAAAATTATTCAACTTCTCATGTTGCTCCTCTCCTTGCAACCCTGCAGTGTCTCACTCATTTGTGGACAGTATTACTACTCAGGCCTGTCAGGATCTGGCCCCTGCACATGTCTGTAATTAAGTTTCCATATCTGTGTGCTAGGAAAGCCTCATCGCTCAAACTGGCGATTCTCTTTCTTGTTCATAACACAGCTTAATCATCATCTACTCGGAAGACTTTCCTGAACCTCCTCTTCCCTCTAACCACTTTTTTTGTATCCAGTCTTTCAGGCTCATACATCTATCAGTTGATTGCATTTATCTATTTATATGTAAACCTCCCCCATAGGAGACTCAGGTTCCTAGTGGGCATTTCCCTTAGTTTTTACAGCGACAAGCACTAAGTATGGGCTCTGTAAATGTTTGTAGTTTGAGTGAATGCGTGACGGCATACACTGTCTACCTCATAAGGATCTAAATGTAGAACATATATATAGCATATGTATAACTGAATGTATACTACACGAGAAAACACCTGGCAAATAACAAGTGCTAATCTGTTGTTTGAATTAAAGACAGTTCAGACATTATTTTTCTACAGTGGGTTATGTACCAGACTGGTTATTCCTTTAAATTGGTTCTGTGCCTTTTCTAATTGCTATACTTCTTGGAGCTAAAAAAAAAAAAAAAAATCAAGGCATTCTATAAGAATGCTATAGATTACCAACTATTACATTCTGTCTATTCTCAGTGTATCTGTGAATGCTTTTCTCCCATGTACTATCTTAATGGCTTTCTCCTCTTCTATTAGGTGTCTGCTGTAATTCTACCTTATGAGCTAGGCCTTTGCTGACCCTCCTTATAAAACAGCAAACTTCCACCCCACCTCCATTCTCTGTCCCTTTACTTCTTTTATTGTCCCTAGTACAACTGTCCGCAAATGAAAAATATATTTACCTCTTTTATTATTATATGCCCCACATATACACAACAGCATATAAACTTTTTATATTTAGGAACTTTGCTTTATGCCTAGAACAGTGTCTAGCATACTGTTATGAGGTGCTCAGTAAATATTTATTGAATAAATGTAGCAATGTAGGTAGGTGCTTTATTCTCATCGGTGAAATCCTGGTGCTACAGGAGACAGGTACAATACAGCCACTCTGGGCATGGTAGCCTTCAACATTCATCTTGATCTGGGATGAGATTACAAAATTTAACCGTTTTGCTTTTCCTTAGAACAGACTGCCTAATGCATGATTTCATCCTGAAAACTAAAGAAATCACTTCCTCTCCTGGCAGGCACCTAAACCGAGTTCTAAACTGGCTGCACACAAAGCCCGTCTGTTCTCTCTTGGTTTAAAGACAGTGGCAGTTCCTGCCTGCATTTAGCAAGCTTTATCTTGATTTCTGTTTTCTTTCACTGCTTGAGGACAATTTACATATCTTTCTTCCCATGTTATCCTTTTGATCTTGGGAAGAGATTTTAATTACCACTGTATGGGCACTTGGGCAAAGAAATCACCTGTTTATAATGTCTATGGGAAATAAATTCTTATTCTTTCATAGCAACAAATATCTAAAGCTGTAATTCATTCGTATGCTATGAGAGAGAGGTCCAGAGATGAAAAATGACTTGCTGAAGGCCACATAACTAACTTTTGCAACACAGGTGGGTCTAACACCCACATCCTCCAATTCCCAGTCAAGGTCTTCATAGTCTTCTGATTTTCCTTTAATTAGTTCATATGCTTCCCTTACCACCTATGCATTAATCTAAAGCACCCCCCCCCATTCTTATTAGTGTGTATCTGTGGCACAAAATGTCTTACCTTCTAAATCTTCAACTATCCAACTGCTATATTGATTTTTGAGGTGCCATTAAGCTTCTCTCTCCAGACTTGGCATGACTGAAAAGAATGTGGTCTTTCAGATACACTGACATTCCAAGGTCACCTCTGTGGCAGTGAAAATGCATAACTCAGGAAGTCTGACACAGCTACCCTCCACTTAAAAGCTTACCTCTGCCTCCTCTTCCTTGTTAAGGACTTGCTGCTCTCACTTGTTGCTCAGTACTAGTTATATTAGCAACATTCACGGGCTGTGGTAACGTGGTGGACAGTGAATACTCACCACTAAAGACACCTGGGGGCACCTTCTGCACTGAAGACTGATGACAGGGACTATCACTGAACTGGCAGTGCCTCACAGTGGCCAAGGCTTCAGAGGTTTCCAACTGAAAAGTGGTCAGCAGCCCAACCTGGCAACTCCTTCCCTCCCCGTCCTTCTGAGTCCTGTTTGCAGTTCATGCAGCTGGACATCATGCAGTGAGAATTGATCATCAGGCACCAGTATTTTCGCTATTTTGCTGACTGAAATTCCCAAACATGATAACGAAAAAAAATCGGGAGGCAGGGGGTAGGGAATATAAATATTGAAATGATGTGGTCACTGTTCTTCCTTCCCATCAGTCCCGTGAGCCGTGACACCCTCCCTTTTGTAGAAGACGTCAGCAGTCCATGAGTGTCAAATTATCCTCCTGAAGTCACTCCTATTAAGCTTCCTTAAGAATAATTCCAGAGAGACTTTGCTGGTTTTTCTAGAAACTTATGTCCTAAAAAGAACCTGCATGATCCTAAAGATCATATTTTAAAGTGTATATGCTTCATAAAATGAAAGATAAATCCAGCCTACAAACATAACCTTGAGATTGCTATCCTGAGGCTCTTGTTGGCACAGGATACCCAACTGTAGATCTGGATCTCGGAAGGAAGCCTCTGGGAACTGTGGAGGAATCTTGATGGGTCCACTTCTCCAAGAGGGGGAAAGAAATCATATGCAACGGATAAGGCCATGCTCCAACAAATGAAGCAGGGACTCTTCTTTCTTCATTCCCTGTGGTCCCCAAGGCATCCTCCGTCTTCATGGTGTATCTTGCCTCCTCAGAGGTCCCCTCCACCAGGACTTCCTTTCCCAGCAGCGCCCGTTCCAGTCCTTTCTCTGTGCTATTTCTACCTTTTCCTCATCAGAAACATACCTATCCCCTGTCCGTTCTCTCAGGGCTTTGACGTATGATCTGATAAAGTATTTCGTGATAAGACTTGGTAGTAGGTCACCATCATGGTTCTGTTCCTAACATTGCATTTGCGTTGTAACTGGGGACTTCTGAATCCCTGTCTCATTGGACTTGGAAACCAACTTTATCTCCCATATCCACACCCTTCACCTCCATCGCCCTCAAAGAACCTGCTGTTGAGGCAGAATGCCTTTTGCTTTCCTAAGTTCTGTTTGGATGTCCCACAACTGGAGTGTCACTGCAGGACAAGTAACTCCATGTGCCAGAGTCCAGGGGCTTAGATCTGATGCCTACAGGCACTGCATTCTGATACTTATTTATTCATTCCACCCACAAACAGAGCTGGAGAATAAGGGCAGCAGGAGAAACACGCAAGCCCTCAGGGACTGAGCAGTAGGCTTTCTTTACAGTTATTGTGGCATGCCAACAAAGGTTTTGGATAACCGCGGAATACTCCAAAAGAGAGGGAGAAACTGGCAATTGTTTGAAGATGCCAAGCAATTAAAATAAAGTGTGGCCAGAATGTAAAGAACTGGGGAAAGAGTGAGCGATGGCGATAATTAAGGGACATTATGCTGAATGCCTGCCATTTGCACTGCCATCGACTCTGTGTTATCCAACAGGTTTCTCGGGTTTCTAAGAAATTTCTAGAATATGCACCCTGTCAGTCAGGAGCTCCCAGGAGCAGCCAATCCTGTACTCTCTCCCTGCCCTGGGCCCTTTTCTTCCTCTACTTACCCCAAACCTCCCGTACCCGGTCCGCGATTGTGCCCTCCGGGTCCGAACCGGCTTAACTGTCTCCAGGGCAGCACCCCCTGGGCGACCAAGCTATGTTCTCGCGTCTTAGCGGCGCCCGCATCCCCGTGCGCGCAGGCAGCTCCGGGGCCGCGCCGCATTGATTCGCTGCCGCGGAGACTGCGGCGCCCGCGACGCGCCCGCCCCTCGGCGCGCGCGGGCTGGTGCAGCCTCAGTCTGTCTGCAGCCGCGAGGCCACCGCGAGCCCAGCCGCTGCTGCCCGGGCGCCGACGCCTGAGTGCCGGCTCAGCAACCCCGAGGACGGCAACGGCGAGCCTCCAAAGCCCGCACGATGCAGGCCACTGCGGATTCCACCAAGATGGACTGTGTGTGGAGCAACTGGAAAAGTCAGGGTATTCTCTTTATTTCAGTAATGCATGCCTGCGGCGCACGGGAACCCTGGGACCCGGACTCGGCCATTGTGCATCATTTCACCTGTGGGACTTGTGCATGCTTTATCCCCAAGAGCTTTCCGTTGGGGGAGTAAAGTTGTTATGTCAAAAATCAAAATGGATGGTGTTTGATGTTTTTTTTTTTCTTTTTCCTTTTTTTTTTTTTTAACCTACCACCTCTACCCCTTTGTTTTCTTGTTGTAATGCTAGTATTTTAAATAATGCATCATTTGCCTCCTCCGGGAGCTCTTTTGGGATCCATTGATCATTTAGTACTTGTTTAATCTCTTCCCCCGAGTTAAAATGCTTTCTTATTGTTCCATGCATCCCACTGTATTTCATTTCTGTCTAAAGGTCTAAATCTCCCGGTAGAACCATTAACTGAGAGGGCTCTAGTACAGCCTTTTAAGAGGGACACACCCATTTTAGGGTTGCTATTTGTGGTCACACAAAGGAGACTGGAAATGCAGACTAGCTCTCCCAATCCTGAAGATATGATGGCGTAGCCACATATTAGGATGGTTCACTTGGAAATATTTCAGGGTTTTTGTTGTCTGTCATTGGGGTAACCTGTAACTACTATTTATTAATAATGGGTATCTGTGGAACAAGTGGAGGGAAATAAAAAAGCACTACTGGTTGCCCTCTGGTGTAACAGATTTATTTTGAAACAGTCCATATTAGCACTGGGTGTGGCCACCCTCCAGCCTAGCTTGGATTGCTTTTCAGCCATTTTTATTCAGCCTCATACTTCACACATCCATCTCTCCTTTGTTACATTAAGATTTTCTCCTTCGCCTAGTTCAGTTGAGATTGTAAGGAGAAAGAGATAATTTGCAAAAATGAATTATGTGTAGTAAACTTGGGTGTTTGTGAGATGAGGTGTCTTTTAATATTTAACAAATATGGTTCTGAAGAAGGCGCATTTGACTTAACCTGCAGGCTTGCAGCATCACTCAGGGGACCAAGAATACTCTGGAGCAGAAGCTGGTTTTTTTTGTTTTGTTTTGTTTTAAACCCGGCATCTTCTCTTATAATTTTACATAACAGAAAGAATAGGATACCTTTTCATCTTTAATGCCCCATGGAAATTTTCTTTGGTAACATTTTTAAGCAAAGAAAAAGTAAACATCAACCTTAGAGTTAAGAATACATTTTCTCTGCTGCTTATTTGTTGATGTCAATGACATAAAATACAATAGTCAAGTTCAAATTATGTGGATCTATTGGAAATACAGCTGTCAAAAGTAAATAAATGGACTAGTAGATTTAAAAGCAGGATCTAAGAAATGTATGGCAATTCAGAAGTATAATTTTAGAGAATGATGACAATGACATGGAATAGCATATGTTTTATACAGAAGGCAGTGTGAAAATTCTTGGTAATATTTCATTCTTGTTATGTGTTTAGATTCATCCAGTTTGATATATACACTCAACAACCACCTATGGCTTGATATAATACAAATTTAGTTGGACACAACGACATAACAAAGTTGGGTTTTAGACTGTGATTATGTGTATCTCTTTACCAAAAGTAGATACCAAAAGATGGCAGATTTTCTGTTTTATTTGCATAAATATAAGACATTTTTTCATCACATCCTATGCATTTTGGCTCAGTTGACCTTCTCACTGTGGGGTGGGGGGGGGTTAGTAAAAAAAGCAAGGACACTTATAATCACAAAATGACACAAAATGCCATTATTCATCCATGAAGACAATCATTTTCATTTTAACATACAGCTACTTGTGAAGATTATTGCAAGATCATTGAGGGTCGTTTACACTCAGTGACCTTTGGTAGCCTTCAGTACCATTGATTTCCTTTTGTCAAATAGAACAAAGCCATTATGTTGAAAATTGACTAATAAAGGTGGGTCAATTTATAGGCATGAAGGAGAAATGGTAAGAAGTAAATTATTCCTTTTTCTCCCCACTAGAACTTTTCATCTAAATTAAATCCACAATAAGACTTTTGGTTAGCATTTTTAATGTATCTTCTTTATTGTAGTTCCCTAATTATCAGAAATAGTTGTTCTTAACCCTGGCTACACATTAGTATCACATAGGGAGCTTAAGAAAACACATGATTCCTGGGGCTCTACCCCTAGAGGTTCTGAATCAATTGGGTCAAACATCAATATTTTTTTAATAAAGCTTCTCAGTTTAATACATAATCAGGGTTGAAGCCACTGGAGTGTGGTAATTCTTAGTGAGCCCAACCCTCAGACTAACAGAGCAAGGTCCAGTATGCAAATGATGAATGAGTGTGAGCTAGGAGCAGTTTCAAAGGTTATTAAAAGAAGTTCGTGTAACACTGTTGATAATATCCTCCAGAATTATAAGAGGAAAGTTTTGCTTAGAAAAAGAAAGAAAGAAAGTGAGCTTCAGGTTTCCTCCATGTTATTAAACATTGCATGGAGAAAGTACAGCCCATGGCATGTTACATGAAGACTCTACTGAATCCAATACAATATATCATAAGAACTGTACTATACATACAAAAGAATCTTACATTTATTAATAAATATGATTGCAGCTACAGACAAGAACATTTAGAGAGATTAAAGTCCACATTATACTACATCAACACAGATTCTGCTTCCAATTAAAAAAAAATGATGCTACTACCCAAAGCCCAATAAACCAGAAGCCCACTCAACTCAGTGAAAATGAAATGACTGTTGAACAATAACCTAATAAAACCTATATGTATAGTAATCCTATAGACCACAATAATACTAGTATTTATTGGATACTTTTGCTGAATACTTTACTTGCATCATTGCATATAATCCTCACAAATCATATGATGTGTAAGTTTTATTACTCCATTTTACAGGTGATGAACTGTGGCTTCCACCAAGGCAAACAGCTAGTAATGCCAGAGGCTTGAATCAAGCCTAGGCAACCTGACCCAGAGCCCCTCACTCACCACTGCTCTTACCGTCTGTTTCAATGGTAGATGGCTTTTCCTCAATAGTTCTTCTAAAAATGCAAATTATCTAGGCAATGATGATTGTGGGGAATTAATAACTCCGCACATTTACATAGTTTTCATTTTTCAAACATCTTCCCATTGGAGGTTTTCAGCTTAATATTGGACATCAAGAGGCTCAAAGAGGTTAAGTGATTTGTCCAAGGGTTCTAGATAAGTGGTAAATTGAATGGTGAAAAGTTGACTCTTGGCTTCAAATCTAGAACTCTTGTCCTAGAACTCAAGTCACCGCCTTTTTTTTACTAATGCTGAGTTACAGAAAGTAAATTCTCATTTACCCCCTCTGAGGTATTTTTCCATAGGTTCTCTCTTTACAAATAGCAAACATTACTAGCATGCCAGTGATCTTAACCAATTTATGCCATTGTTGTCATCACCATCACATTCAAGTCATCCTAAAGTCTGCATTAATATTATCTATGTGCCAGTTACTGTCCTAAGCTCTTGTGACATATCTTACTTTGATAAAGACAATTTTACAAACATAAAGGTAGACCCATATCACTTTCTATCAAAAATAGCATTTTATTTGGATTCTAACATCATTAGAATACTGTACAAATATTATAATATAATTACATTTTTAAACTCCCTCTCTTCAGATTCTAATGAGATCCAATAGGAAAATTGGCTTAGAGTATGTGGGGATTTTTTTTTTAAATGAAACAAAACTTTCATTATACAGATAATATACCAAATGCAGGTAGTTATTACTCCATTGAGAAATAAAAGTATTCTTTTTCACTATGTATTATCATTTTCATGAGAGTCTTTATAAGGGAATACTTCAAAGTCTGGGGAGCGAATAATGGCTTTATTCTTCTAAAAATGATAAACACATATTATGAAATTTTCCATTTGTGCAAAGAGGTTCAAGTAAAGACTGAAATCACCCAAACTCCTACCACTTTTAGTTAATCATGTTAATATTTTCTGAATATTGTCAGTATCTCTATAACATATAAAATAAAGCTAGAGGGCTAGATAGGCAACAAAACAGCTTTCATAAAACAAGATTGTACATATCTCAAAAACTATTTGAAACAATTTAATGGAAGAAAGTGACTTGAACTGAAAGAATTGCTGAACTTCAAATAAATGCCCATTTCTTTACGATATAAGGTATTACAAAATTTAAAGAAAAGACTATGATAAACATCAATAGGTTGGAGTAATTTCTAAATTACATGTTTTGGTTTTAGACTGTACAGATGGACTCTCTGCAGTGTCCTTTTTTTTCAAAAGGAAGATCCACCATGGGTGAGAAAGGGTGACAAAAATGCTGATCTGAATCCCCGTCTTCAAATCTATGATTTGTCTCAGATTTCCATGAATTAATATTTCTTTAATTTAAAAATAATAATACTCCCAATACTCTTTAACTAAAGCATTGTGATTACTGTTATTAAAACATTATATACTGATAGGGATTGTGGATGAAATCTTTCATCACAATCAGCAGGCCTTTCCTTCTGCATCATTTTTTAAAGATTTTTCTTTCTCTTCCCTTCTCTATGCCTTCCTTACTCCCACTTTCTTCTTACATGTGAATTATATTCTTTACTCAATTCTTTTTCATTTTTAGATAAGTTAATACATTCAAGAACAGAATCTGTGAAGTAATTGATCTGTTTTTAAAAGGCTTATAATAAAAGTCAAAAATGATTGAATCCAGCAAGCAAAAGCTAACATGATTAGATAATGTTCAGAATATTACCTATCTTTTTGGAATTGATTAAATGTACATCACCACCACATTTCCCTATTCAACCTGATCTCCTAAGCTATGTGCATATTTAACCATGTATTAATATTTACACGTTGTCACCTTTCCAGTTGTTGTGAAAGTATGCATATCCATTCAAATTAAGCTCATGATTTGAAAGCTAAGAATTTGACATTAAGAATTCTTTAAAAGCCATCTTTTGTCTAGGTGACAATTAAAAAGTACATTAAAAACCTTGATAATTGTAATTATATTCCAAATTTATAGCGTATCATTCAAATAAAATAAGAAAATTGTTAGGGATTTTAGATCTTAGAAGTGTAAAGTTCTGTTTCCTCCAAATATACCTGAGCTGTACTTTGAAGTTAAATCTGAGCAAGGTTGTCTTATCGTGTCACACAATCAAATCCTCAAACTCTTTTTTATTTCCTTTACTGCCAAAGGGAGAAAGGAATCGAAGCATTACTTACAAGTTACTTGCCCAAACTGGTGTTAATTTTGAACAAATGAGAAGTAGAAATGTAACCAGTTGTAATTGTAGAACTTACACCGCAGTTCCTCCCACTTCACCGTGGGCTTCAGATGCGGTCATACTGTATGACTTGCCTTCAGAAATATTTCATCAAGCTACAGACCAAATCTAGTTTTAATAAGACTCAGGAAGGACATCATATTTTATTGAATGGAACGGAGGTACAAAGAGAGATCATTTCTTTTCCTCGTTTTACATATTTTTAGTTGAAGAAACATTTTTGCCATTATGGTCTGGGTCAAAAATTTTAAATGTATTAATTTTTTATAAAGAACCAATAGCTGTCTACCTCCATGTTCCTTCTTTATTCCAATACAATGATAAATGTTAAGATGTGGCCCAGACTTAAGATTGTGTGGCTAATTATGACTCATGACCACCGACCACATAGTTTTGTATTTTCATCTGGCCAGAAAGCTTAAAGAAAGAAAAAGCATATAAACATTTATTAGTCAATATCTGCAAATCTTACTGGGTGCCTCTCTCAACTACCATGTGTCCAAATCCTGTCTTTCTCTCCATATGGCAGTCTCTTCCTTTGATGCCAGTTGTCCTGTGGAGACCCCTCCAAATGAGCCCATTTACAGGAGGTTTAGCAGGAGGAGCTGGCAGCAATGTCTTAAATACTGAGCCCTGCTGTTCCATGTCCTACCCAGGCCCACCCCATTGCTGTGACTATGGGCCTAAGCATCATTGTGTTCACTTTGCAGCATGGAGACCAGAATGTAGTCTTAGTGCTTAGAATTAACAAACAAATCACATTCAGCTGTTTCACAAAAGTCACAGAAACAAAAGCAGTTTTGGTGTTCAGTCCAATCTGAAGGGTAGTCATTAGAAGAATGCGTTTGCTTTTGTCTCCCGTGAAAAAAAGTACCAGAGATCATTGCTGGCTTTGGCTTTGGCAATCAAATCCATCATTTCCTGTGGTTCCACAAAAGCTCATAGAGAGTAGAGGGTCATCCATGTGGATTAAATGATGTGCTCCTCTATTTAATCTACACGGAGAACCAGGCTTAATGTATCTCCCCTTCCAAATGTCTACAGAATTATTTAAACATCTAGAAATAGGGCTGGCATTTTTCTCTTGACAGTCATGTTGGCTGCATTTAGGAGATGTGAAGGAAGGGACTGGAAAATGGAATCGCTGCAGGTGTCTTAGCAAAAGTCCTTTACAGCAATTTCCTCTCTGGGCCCAAGGTGCCTGGGGTTACCATTTAAAGTTTTAAATAACGGAAGAGACTTTTTAAGCAAAGAAACTCATGGATTCATTGACTAAAAGATGTCATCTTTGAAGGTCTCTCTGTATGTATAAAGTATTTTCGTATATCTGTTTCCATTATGTTACTCGAGTTTGATGGCAAAATGAAGGAAAGTTTAAGTAGGAAAAATCATTGCTGTTCCTTCCTGTTAATATTTTGTGATGATATTTTATCTGCTTCATGAAGACCAGAGGAACTGACTTTTCCGTTACTGCTCTGGACACTGAGTTGTAAAGAACTGAGGTTTTTCTAGACTTTTAATCGTTTTTAGAAGGTAGTTAATTATTATAGTCAATTATTGGAAACTTGATAAAAAACAAATGAAAGTCAACAACATGTCATTTTTCAACAATGCTTTTGTTAAAATGCTGATATTATCTGTGGATAGGATATTCTCACATTTTCTCACTTGGCCTTTTAAAAAGTAGCATTAACTTTTCACATAGCAAGTTAAGCAGTGTTATCCAAAATCTTGTCTGGGCCAAGATGAAATATAAATAAATACAGTTCAGAATATGGTACAATAATGCAGATACTTATGCACAATTTATTCCCATTTTATATTATCCACTTATACCACATTTCCTTTGTAAATAAAATATGAATAGCTCCACCACTGTCTTTTTGGTTCATACATTTTTAATAAACTTTATGAATACTGTAGCCACTATTGGATCATATAATCAAAGACGTTTAAAATAGTTTCTCAACCCAAAAAATTTGGACGCAGCAAAGGGCTTTTTTTTCTAGAAATTTGACATAGCATTTATTTCCATTTAGCTCTTAATTCAACCTTGGATCACTTTTATTTTTCTATTTTGCTCTTGCTTGGATTATAAAAACGAGGGTAGCACTGACTTCAGCATTTCAAATCTGCCAAATCTAGCAGTTCACTCTTGACTGAATTAATACTGTTAGCCCCAGGCAGGCTGCAGTCTGTGCCCCCACTTGTGGTTTGGGGACTAAGATGAAATCACCACGCCCAGTCCATTTGTCAAATTGATAGCACACACTGATCTCTCTTTTCAAAGCCAGTGCATTGCTCCTTGATTTTTAGCAGAGTAACATAATTTTTATAATTGGCAAAACAATTTAGTAATTTACCTACCCTAGTGAGTATGTTTAGTGAAGTGTACTCAGCTGTATAAACTCTCATCTGATCTTTCTACATAAGGAGGATATTGAAGGAAGAAAAAAGTTATCTATACCTTGTTGTTATCTATACCCAAAGACTACTGGGAGTAATTTGTTGCAGTTACAGACTTTACACACACACACACACACACACACACACACACACACACACACACACTCACTTGGATTCTAAAGGAACTTTATTCAAATATCCATTTTTCTGGATCAGATACCATAAACTTCCTACACAAGCTTACATCATTATAAGCAAAAGTAAAATGTAAAAAGTTGGCATTTACACAGCAGATTGGGAACACAGAAATTCTCTTCTCTGATCACACTTTATCACTTCCTACCCTTCCCACTGAATCATCAAAGCTTCAGTCCATTTGCTGGCACTCTGACTACACATGGCCATGGCCATTCTCCTAGGTCATCAGATTCCTGTCATTCCCAGACTGAGCCCATGGTGTTCATTTCAATTCTATCCTCTTGATTCTCGAATTTCTCTAGCCATGCCCCCTGTGCCACTTCCTAGCCCTGGCTCAGCCCCACTGCCTGTTGCTCAGAACACCCAGACTCAAACCCTGTTGACTGGATCCATTAAAGACCCTTTACTGTAACGAAACCCTCTTTACTTTCTGGCCATCCTTTTATCCATTCCTTTTTGAATCATTACTGTGCTTTTCTAGATCAGTGCTGTCCAATAAAAATATAACGAGATGTGTAAGTAGTTTAAAATTTTCTAATAGCCACATTAAAAATAAAAAGAAATAGATACAATTAATTTGGATAATATATTTTATTTATTCCAACATAACCTATTAGCCTAGCAACAAAAAATCAATATAAAAAGCATTAATGAGATGCTCTATATCCTTTTTTGGTATGCCTGAAATCCAATATGTAGTTTACACTTGTAGCACATCTCAAACGAATCCAGCCACATTTCAAGTTCTCAGTAACAACGTGTGGCTCGTCGCTACTCAATTGAACAACACAGGTCTCGACTTTTCCTAACCGCTTCAAGGCTTACCCTGTCCTCTGTCTCTGGAACACCTCAGGACTCATTTTCCAGAGAAGGTTTGTGTAGATCTACCTCCAGTCACTTTATGTTGTTCCCTTTCCGGCTCAACACATATCTGTGGCCACAGCCATACTTTCTCAGAATGTCTCTCCCTCTTTACCCATCCTTTCATTCTCCCTTCTTTGAAAAGAAAGAGCTATGACTCATCCCAACCTTTCCCCATCTTCTCTGAGGCTTTGCTCAATCAAATATCTCCTTTCCAGAATCTTCACCCCCCCTTTCCACTAACATTCCCAGGTTTTGTGCAACATAAAGGTTAACTAGTTGCTACTCCTTAAAACTGCCATTCTATTTACTATCTTTATTACTTTGAACGCCCCACCACCTACTCAACCTTTTTCAATATGGCTTCGATCCTCACTGCTGCGAACAGTCTCTGGCAGGTTAGGAGTGACCTTCAGCTCCAAATCCAGTGGTCCTTTCTCAGTTAACTTTTCCCTTGTTATGTCTTCAGCTTTCTGCACCATAGCCAACTCTTTTCTTCTGGAAAGTTTCTTTCTTCTTGGTTGCCATAACTTACACTATGTGGTACTTTCTGACATCAGACAGGACTCTTTTTATAGCTCCACTTATTCCTTTGAATCTTAAACTGTGGTTTCATCCACAGTTGCAAACCTTTGTCTCTCCTCTCTTGGAAGTTTTCCCTACTCTCATAACTTCAGTCATCATTTTCACTCAGAATACACCCAAATATAAATATTCAGCCCTTTTTACTAGAATTCAGTGCTGAATTTCCAGTTGCCTATTGTACATAATCATCTGAAAATCATTGGAATATGATATTACTGTCCATTTAACTCAAGGCTACTGTAACAAACCCTAGGGAAAAAGTTGAATTTCCAAGCTTTAAAAAATTAATATGTATTGTGTGTAATTGTCAGCCTCATCTCATCACATCAGAACCTGGAGGTTTAGAAACAAGTGTCAGTTTTTTCTCAAACCAGTTCACTCTCAGATTTCCTATTTTTTGTCAGTGATACTAATCACTCAGTCACCCAGCTTTGAAATGTTGTTTTCGCCCTTAATTAGCTCTCTCCCCTTTCTCCCACAGCTAATTAGTCACCATTCTTCTCAACTAATCCTTCATAATATTTCCCTTCATCCACTCCATCTCCTTAAAAAATTGTTCACCACATTCACAAACCAGCCCACATCCTCTTTCATCGATCCCAGTGTTAATCCCTTCCTTGAACTGAACTTTTACTGCCTCTGATACAAGATATACTGGCATTGATGCAGCATTTTTTAAGTGAATGTTGAATCTTCCCAGGTAGATTCTTAAAAGCAGGAACAAAATTTTACAATCTCTTCATTCTTGTGCTTACTAGATAAATAGATGACCAAAAATTTTTTCCTGTGGATAATGACTCATTTTTGCTTAAAGAAAAAATTTCACTTTAACTATCTAGCACTGGAAGCAGATTGAAATATAATTGGGTTGCCAGAATTAATTTTGCATGCTTTTGGGGACATTTAACATATAACCATATAATATGAGAGAAGCAACTGTTTTGGAAAAAGCTTTAAACTTAGGGTTTGAGCTTGCTTTTCCTATTAACTAGTCATTAGACAAGTTTCTCAACTTTTAACTTTCTCTCCTGTTATACAGTTGTCCCCCTTATGTATGGGGATATGTTCCTGGTGTTTGTCATTCTAGAACTGTTTAAACAGGTGTCCAGATATTCAGAAGGATTTTTTAGAGGGCACCATTTATGATAGATGTTAAGCAATTCGATTAGAGGGGATTCCGTTGAAAGTAGCAAATTCTATTTCCTCTTTGTCTTTAAGCTACTTGTAGAGTCTCCCATGCCCTTCACATTTCCGAGGTAGGTCAGTCCACTTTCCCTAGCACTAGGTGTACCCCTTTGAGCACAAATCATGTTGTCATATAATGTACAGCTGACCCTTGAGCAACGCAGGGCTTAAGGGATGCAACCCCCAAGTAGTTGAAAATCCACAAATAACTATATAGTGGGCCCTCTGCATCCGTGGATTCCCAACCAAAGATGGAAAATACAGTTGACCCTTGAACAACACAGGTTTAAACTGCTTGGGTTCACTTACTCGGATTGGGCTGGGATGAAGAGAGGCTTTGAAGCAGCAGTACTTTTCATTTGCCCTTGAAAACCTGCTTGTAGAACTGACCCCACTCAAAAGAGAAAAAGAAAATCTTTGTGTCACCCCAAAACATGCTTGTGATCCTCTTCTCTGCTTCTTATATTGCACGCGTGTTATAGAAAACAAACGAACAAAGATTTTTCCCAAGAAAATGGCTGACTACAGTAACCTTGCTGCATTCCCGTCATTGGTAGACCTGGTAGTGGTGGTAAGTGGGGAGTTGGTGGGAATAGATGACAGATGAGCTTAAAAATAAGTTCTCTTTCCAGCTTCAGATTGCTAGAATATCCTCGGCCTATTATAAACAGCCTCCCCACCCTTAAAACTCTGGTTTGCTCCCTAACCAGCCTGAGGTAAGTCTGCTGTCACGGGTCATACTTTGCTCTGCAACATTTCTTAATGTCCCCTCTACAGCATCAGGGTTGTCGTTAGGCTATGGACCTTTTCAAACTGTTCTTTCAGCTAGTTACATGCCTGTGTATGATGGAAGCAGCTCCCTGGTCTTTTCAACCTGGTCATCTTCATTGTCCTGTGAGCAAAAACTGGTAACTAATCCTGTAAACAGGTGCCTTCAGGTGCCCCACACATAAAGCTGGCAGCGTAAGTAACTGCCACTTTCATTTGGTTGTGAGATGGAAAATTTATGTCCTATTTTCTCTTTCTGGAAATGGACATAACATTCTATAAAAACATGGGTGGACCTTGGGGGCATTGTGTTAAGTGAGATAAGTCAGGTGGAGAAAGACAAATACTGTATAATCTCACTGATGTGTGGAATCTAAAAAAAAAATCCAAACTCATAAAACAGGGAGAGTAGCATGGTGATTACCAAGCGTTAGGGGTTGAGGGAAATGGGGAGATGTTGGTCAGAGGGCACAAACTTGCAGTTAGTAGATGAATAAGTTCTAGAGAGCTAGTGCACAGCATAGTGGTTATAGTCAACAATGCTACATTATATACTTTAGAGTTGCTAAGAGACTAGATCTTAAATATTCTCACTGCAAAAAAGAAACTATAATTATGTGACGTGATAGAGGTGTTAGCTAATGCTATGGTAGTAATCACATTACAATATACAAATATATCAAATCAGCACATCATACACCTTAAACTTATGCAATGTTATGTCAATTATATTGCAATTTAAAAATGTATGCCTAATTAGAGAATTAATTTATGTACATTTCTAAACAAGACTTCCGTGCTTTTTAAATAATCTGGTAACTGTACTACTCAAAATATTTCCATTTTGTATCACATTTGAATACCATGGCTTTATTCTTTTGAATTTAATTTTTTTTCTAAGTTGAAAGAGGGAAGTAACTAAATGATAAATGTGATGCAGATTTTTAAAGCTTATGTTCCAGATTTTTAAGCACAAGATTTAAGTGAACAAATCATGTACAAAGTGATTTAATCCGAATGTCAGCTCCAGGGTTCCTTGAGACAGCCCATAACTCTGCAGTTTGGGAGGCAGGCCATATTTTCAGTCAGATGCTTTGGCATTGGCCGGGACCTCCCAGGCCCGCTGCCCTGCTTCAGAAGGCACAATTTCTCCAGAACCTCTCTTTTCTCAGCAGCAGGAACATTTGTGCGACTGATGTACACATCCACAGGCCATCACTGAGACATAAAATTATCAGTAGGGCATCAAGATGCACACACTCCAAAAGAGGAAAACAGGTTCTTCACAGAGTCCTTCAGTTTTGTTTCAAAATCACATAATTTGGGCCACTGTGCAGATGGCAAAGATGTGCTCATGGCGAGATGGTCGCTGGAGATTCAGCAGCCTTTTCTTATCTATGAACTTATGAGCAGTTGGCATGGATCGAAATGATTCTTCCAAAGCAAAATGGAGTGACAGCGAGAGCCCTGGGCCTAGCCCTGTGTCCACTCACTTGCGTGAAGGCTGGCGACAGCCTGCAGCAGCCCTGGCTTTGTGAATGGGCCGCAGCAGCTCTCCCAGGGCCCCGCCGTTGCTAAGTGGTGTGCGCATTGTGTCTCCCCCTCACAGCTATTGACCTGCTGTACTGGCGGGACATCAAGCAGACTGGGATCGTGTTTGGGAGCTTCCTCCTGCTGCTCTTTTCCCTGACCCAGTTCAGCGTGGTGAGCGTCGTGGCCTACTTGGCCCTGGCCGCGCTCTCGGCCACCATCAGTTTCCGCATCTACAAGTCTGTTTTACAAGCCGTGCAGAAAACCGACGAGGGCCACCCTTTCAAGTGAGTTTCCCGGCCGGACCAGCCCTTGCCCAGCCTCTCATGGGACTGTCCCTCTGCCTCTGTTCACCCCCGCGCACTCTGGGTTATGTTTCTCTGAGAAGGGACAGGCTTCTTACAGTCGCCTTTAGCACTTACCTTTTAACATCTGGTATTTCTGTGAGTTTGTAGGACAAACTCAGTTATCTCCATTCTAACACTTATTGCTTTGAGTTTTTATATTTTAATGACTAATTAAATACTTTATATTTAATTAGTAAAATTTATATTTATAAATTTATAAAATTATACAATTTATATTAAATTTATATTTATAAATTTAAATAATTTATATAACAAATATAATATAGTTGTATTTAATATTAATATTTTATATTTATTGCTAACAGTATCATAAACCATGAAATATAAATAATATTTAATTAAAGAGTGTTTCAACAATTAATCCTCCCAACTCTGTGAAGAAGGCAGAGCATTCTAATCCCTATTTACAGGTGGAAAACTGAGGTTCTAAGAAATAAAGTGACTCATCCAAGGTCACATGGCCAGTAAGTAGCACAGAGCCAAGACTAGGGTGTTTGGCTTTTTATTTCTATGCTCTTTGGAAGGTAATACCAACGGGTCAAACTTCTGAGGGGTGCGAGGTGCTTAAACAGTCTTATAATGTTCCTTCCCCTGCATTTTTATACTAGGGAAATCTGACTGGAATGAACACTAAGAGGAGGACTTTTTTTTAAAGGCGGTATACTTAGAGAATATATGAAACGTGGCAAAGGGGGGTATCAGCACCGCCAGCTGCACGCCACCTGCCTCCACCCCAATTTATCTCCTGATTCTAGATCGTAAACCCGGGTACTTTTGGCACTGACTGTCAGAGTCGCTGCTCACCTGGTGCTGGCCCCAGAGTGCAGGCCATTCCTGTCCCCAAGGGATAGTTCTGCATCCTGGATGAGACATTCAGATGCTGCTGCATGATGGTTTCTCAGCCAGTCCCAGTAATTCCTTGGGAAAGCCTCAGACCTCCCTGGCTCACCCTCACCAGTCAGCTAAATCAGGCATCATGACACCAAGCCTCTTAAAAGGGGAAAAGATGCCTGTGTTTGGGGACCTGTTGATAAAAGGGAAAAGGCTGCATGTAGGAAGACCCTTCCCACCCTCTGGTTCCTGACTTCAGTGTCAAACTCAGTTACAGCCTGAGCATTCTTGCCCTTGGGATGTATTTGGCCTTCATCTATTGCAGAGTTAAGGGAACTTGGGGCTATACCTTGGCTACACAAGTTCCCATCCCAAAGGTGGGAAGATGGGAGAAGTGGAGACTCATTTTATCAGGGTGAATACCACACCTGCTTAGTGACCCCAGCCTGTGACCAGAGACCACACATTTAGAGTCCCGCCCTAACCCAGGCTCTGCCTTCAACCATAGGGGCAAATTAGCTCAACTACTTTGTCTTCCTTTAGGAGACTATTTTAAAATGGAGAACTTCCCTCCTGGTTGTTTTGTCACTAAAAGAAATACCTGACTCAAAATATATATTCAATCAAAAGATCCTGTCTGGACAAATCAGTACTTTTCTGTTTTTCCCTAAAGGAGAGAAAAGCCATAACATTTCAACATAAACTCCCTAAAACTCAAGCCAAGTGCTGCTTTCCTCTTTTTATCCCACTGCCCAGAGTTAGATAAACACAGTGAGAATTCTAGGGACATTCTCTGGGTCAGCAGACAACATGGGAAGGTGGACCTCTGTGGGAGACGTGGCCAAACAGCAGGATGGACTGGTTTGTATACTCTCGAGAGTCTCCTTTATCTACTCAAGAATTAAATTTAACCATTCGAACAAATGAAAAATGCAATGATTAAAAATAACCACTCTTAATAGAACCGGTGAACATTTTAATATGGCCCAGGTCACTTGAGTTTTTAGAGCTCTCTAGATAACATCTGGAAGAACTTTCCAGAATTTAAATATGAACTCTTAAAAGGTTTAGATGACAAATAATAACTGGCAGCTGGGGTTTTCAGACATTTCCACTGTTTAAAAAGATAATTTGTCCCCACTCAGCCAAGGAGAAATGAGGACTTCCACAGTTACATCGTAGGCCAGAAATTTATAGAGAATTCAGCAAATGCGCTGATTTCGGGTGACTTTTCTGGTTCCCAGCCAGTTGTTCCAGATACCATCTCACACTACGGTGCTGTCTTGGGGAGACAGAAGCAGTCACAGTGCCCCACGAGGCACCATGATTCCTGTGTTGCCCAGGGCACTGGCTGTGGGCATGTATGGTGCCCTGCAGCCCACTGGCTCACATAAACCCCCGAGGGTGACCAGGCTGTCCTGCTCAGAGTGAAAGAAGGAACACTTAGCTCTTTTGTGCTCCTCTCTGATGGCGTTCTCTGTGGGGCTGGTTTGTTGACAGGACCTACTTGGAGCTCGAGATCACCCTTTCTCAAGAGCAGATTCAGAAGTACACGGACTGCCTGCAGTTTATGTGAACAACACACTTAAAGAACTGAGGAGGCTCTTCCTCGTCCAGGACCTGGTGGATTCCTTAAAAGTATGATTGCTTAAGCTGTTCGCTTGACAGTCTTGAGTTTTGGTTTTTTTTTTTTTTGTAAAGGTATAATATAACAAACCACCACATAATGGAGAATAAAAAGCAAGTACTAATTACATTTTAGAGTCAGAAAACTTCTAGCTGGATGGTACCATGGAGCTCATCCAGTCGAATCCCCTCGTTTTACAGATGCTGAAATTGTGGCTCAGAGAGGTTAAGATACTTCCTGAGGTTGCCCAGTGAGTCACTGGCAGAAATGAGATCAAACCCAGGCCACACAGCTTCTAGTTCCATACTTTTTACAACACACCAGGTTGCTTCTCCTTACCATTTAAAATTCTCAGCAATTTCCTAAAATTAATTTTAAAATAAGACCTAGTTTGGGGAATATGAAGCACATGTGTGCTTTTTCATTGAAAAACTGCTAATACAAAAACGTCCAAGTGTCCTTACACAGTGTGGGCTGTGAGGCTGAGCCACTGAAGGGCAAAGGACCTCAGCACCTGACTGTTATTCCTGATGCTTTCATTGAACTCATGGGGTTTCTTGAAACAAGCTGTTTTGTCCACCCTAAGGTTTACATATAAAATCGAAGTCAATCAGTCACGATGCTTCAGGGCCCTGGCAAGGTCTTGTGAGTTCCCAGTGCTTCCAGAGCACTTTGTACACCCCGGGTAGGGGCCTTGCACCAGGGGGTGCTGCATAACTGTTCAAGGAAGGACAGAAGGAAAAGTGAGTTCCATGGCCTTGACCCTCAAGGTACCTTCCTGGAATACCTCTTGCCAAGTAATGACTAAAGAGATACCAGAGAGATTATAATTACTTACCATCAGGCTTAAGGTGACATTTCTATTTGTATTTATCATGTAAATACTGTAGGCTAGAGCAGGGGTCAGCACACCTTATCTGTAAAGAACCATATTTTAGGGTTTGTGGGCCACACTATCTCTGTCACAGCTCCTCAACTAAGTCATTGTTGCAGGAAAACAGTGGCAGATAATATATAAGTGAGTGGCTGTGACCGTGTGCCAGTAAAACTTAAGAACATTGAAAATTGAATTTCATATCCTTTTCCCATATCATGAAATGTTATTCTTGTTTTGATTTTATTTCACCATTTAAAAATGTAAAATCCATTAACTCGGGACCCACACGAAAACAGGCCAAGGGCCACAGTTTGCCAATCCCTGCCCTCGGTGATTATTTCATTGAGTCCTCAAGTCTTAAAACAAGGAGATCCAAAAGGTTCTAAGAAAAGCAAAGACGATCTTCTTTCAGTAATTCTGTGATCAGCTAAAAGTGCTCCTACACTTCCTATTGACATCATGATAAATTTTGCCTCAAATTCTAATCTAAAAAATGTCAATGAAATGAGACCCTTACCCATCACAGATTTAGAAGCTGTGACAATCATTTCATTTTTCAGTTTGCAGTCTTGATGTGGCTCCTGACTTACGTTGGCGCTCTCTTCAATGGCCTGACCCTGCTGCTCATGGGTAAGGACAGGAGAGCGTGTTTTGTCTTCCCTCACACACTCCATGAGCATGAAGCTTCCTAAACTGTTGGTTGCTAGCTTGTATCGATATATTCCTGGGAACATAGGCCAGGTATTCCTGAGCACATTTCCCTGACCTTATTTCAGTAAAGAGTATTATAATGAATCACACATGAATAATGAATTTCTTAGTTGAAGTTTTTTTTTTTTTTTTTCCTTCAACCACAGCGGGTTTTACTTGGCTTCTAATAATACATTTATTTACTAGGGCAGTTATGGTCAGAAATCCATTTTTATCTTGGGAGGGCACAGTCTGCCTTTATTCTAGGAATAATTAATATCTGTAAATGGCTTAGCATTTCTTTATTTTCTCTCTCTGAACTACCCTGTCATCTTTTATCTAGAATGTTAACTATAATAATTTTATATTTAGAATTATATAAACTATATAAACTATAAACCATATAAACATGTATCTATAAGCTTATTCTTAATGGTAACTCTCAGAATTTTAATACTATATTTATTTTTCATCCCAGCTGTGGTTTCTATGTTTACTCTACCTGTAGTGTATGTTAAACACCAGGTAAGTCCTATGTGATGTCAAACATTCACATTACATTTTGACCTTGTGACCTTTGGATATGCTCATGACTTCTTCCTTGTCGTAGGCACAGATTGACCAATACCTGGGACTTGTGAGGACTCACATAAATGCTGTTGTGGCAAAGTAAGTTACTTAGTGCAGGAGAGACTGTCTTAAGCAGGCATTTCAGGGGTAATGCCTTAGGTAGGGGTAATAAAAAGAATAAAACAATAGGTTGATTTATGATCATTTATTTGGGCCATATTCATGCCTTTCCCAATGATATTATTTCAAAAAATAAGTATATAAATTTTAAAACTCTCAATTAAACAAAACTTTGATTGGTTTATTTCAGGCATCATGATGAACGAGTTTTAGAATGAATGAAATTAAGTTCTATCTAGGGACTGGCTCGTGTTCAAAACCAAGATGGGTTGGGTGGAGGAAAGAAGGAAACCTGATTCAGAAAAGTGAAATTAACTTACAACAGTTTAAATGAAATAAAAACATGTTAACAAACATTTTCAATCTTTTAAACAACAAATATCACTGGTTTTAAAACCATTGAAATTACTTTGAAAACTTTAAAATTTTTTTAAATCTTTAAAACTTTTGTTAGCATTTTAAATTATACCATTTCAACTCAACAAGTGTGTGTGTGTGTTGCTTATTTAATTAATACTATGGCTTTTTAAACCTGAATCTTTGATAGACTATGGCTACTTTATACATTAGGAGATAAAGATTCCAGTTATAAGTATCCATAGCAAATATGGTCATTGAAGTTTCCTTTCTTTAATTTTTAAATTAGTGTTTTTAGCTGTGTCTCAGCCTAAAATGATAGTTTTTATGTTGTCTTTATTATTCAAGATTTTGTGTTAATCAAAAGCTGACCTAGACTTCACTTACAAATAGATGTTGGAAAAGGATTAGTCTTTGTCCTTAGGAACACCCTCTAATAATCTTAGAATATTGTGCCTGGACCTAGGTGATGGTCAGAATTAAAGGGAAGTATTTTAGACAACCAAAGATGTATAAAACAAAACAAACAAGAAAAAACTACTTTAAATTAAACTTCCTCTGCTATTAGATTTGCATATTATCAATTACATTTCTCTCCTAAAGTATACAAACATTTCGTGTTTTACTGTGTACTGTAAATATTCTTCCTCTTAAGTTCATGGTGAATTTGGATCTGTATCTGATCAACGTTTCAAAATGCCTGAAATTATCAGGACCCAGTGCAACCAATACCTAATGAAAATCAACAAATTGAGGATATTTATTCATTTGTATTAAAAATGACAGCATGGTATAGTATAAAATTTGGTAGTACCAAACTAGGGAAACTTTTAAAAATACTAATTTTCAATTTCTTACAATAGACCTATAGAATTAGAATTTCTAGGATTGGGTACGTGGAATCTATATTTTAATGAACTCTGCAGGTGACTTTTTGGCAGTGAAGACTGTATTCAGGAGCTATAGCCAAGAACACCAGAATAGGAGCTTGGAAACTGGAAGATAGAAGTTCTAGTCCTAAGTTGTCTAAAACTTAGTTTGGCGATCTTGAAAAAATCGCATCTATGAATTTTTTATTTGGCCGATTGGTTGGTTGGTTCCAAAAAGAGATATCCTATCATGTCCCAGGTACTACATGTAACAGGCAGAGAGGGTGTATAGATGAGTGAGATGATCCCACCCTAGCTGAGCTCTCGGCCTACGGTTGCAGACAAAAATGAAGAAATAACTGTAAGACAATGTAAGATTACAATTCAGTTGTATAAAATATTGAAGACATAAGGGAACAACTGTTCTTTTATAAGACACTAATCCCATTCTTGAAGGCTCCACCCTCATGCCCTAATTACCCTCCAAAGCCCTCACCTCCTAATACCAACACACTGGGGGTTACGTTTCAAATGTGACCTTTAGGGGGGAATGCAAACATTCAATCTATAGCAGCCTTGAAGGATGAGTAAACATTCATCAGGCGGATGACGAAGGGAAAGACATTGCAAAAAGAATAAATGATATAAGCAGAGGCAGAAGCATGAAAATGGAGGTAATGCTTAGAAAACACTGAGTCAGCGAGTTTTTCTAACGCTAAATGAATAGAAAGATCAACTAGAAAGTGTCTAGAGAGGCTGAGGTCAAATATTGAATGCTCAAAGGAGTTATGACTCTGACCCAACAGGAAATGACACAGAATAGAATGCAAATTCCTTACCACTGTCCACAAGTTCCTGTACCATCTGACCACTGCCTGCCTTTTAGACTTCCTCTCCCCACTCCTCAAGCACACTGGCCTCGACTCTCCTCACCTCCTAAGCCTGTCCTCACTTTAGGGCCTCTAAACTCCCTGATTCCTCTTCCGGAAACACTACGTGCCCAGATCTTTGCCTGGTGGCCCCTTCTTGTCCGACGAGCATGTCTCTCAGATCAGTGGATTTAAAGTAGGCACAGCCCACCTTCACTGCTGCTCCCTCACTGCCTAGCACACCTCCTTGTTTTGTTTTCTTTTATAGCACTTTTCACCATCTGAACTGCTCTTGTTTGTCTATTTGTTTATTTCTGGCTCCTCAACACCTGTGAGAATGACAGCTCCCTGAGAGCGGGCACCCCTTTTGTTCACTGAACTCCAGCATCTGGAAGGATGCCTGGTGCAGAGGAAGGTCTCAGTAAAAGTCTGCATGATGAGCTCCTAAAGCTCTGATCTAATAAAACAAAATGCTTTCTGTATGCACTTACCCTAAAACAATGCTGCCATACTGTGAGAATCGCAGAATTTTAGGGGCCTTGGAGATATCTAATCCAGACCCGCATTTTAAAGACGGATGCTCTACAACCAGGGAAGCTCATTAGCTCATCTGATCTGTCACACAGCTAACTAGTAAGTAGCACAGTGAGGACTAGGAGTGGTTTATTAATTCCAGTTCTGGGTAGTTTGTCTATGCGGAGGTTAACCATAGGTTCCTTTACCTAGAACCATCCTGTTTGTGCGCCTTGTCCTGGAATAGTAATAGCACCATCTTCCTCTTTTGGAAGTGTCCTAGCTTGAGTGATAAATGGTCACCTAACTGTATCACAGCAGAATCCTGGAATCCTGAAATAGATCGACATCTTCATTTACCTAAAAAGTTATAATTTAAGGAATGAGGCTTTCTTGGGTAGTTTATTATCTAATTTGCATGTTCTTATTGCTGCATGGACACTCATAAAAATTATGTATTTTGAAATATTAAGCTATTTGGTCACTTAGCTAATTAAAGCAACAACACATGCTGAAGTCATAAAATAATTTCATTAATAACACTCGTGATTTACCACCTTTTAATATTGTCTTTTTAGGATTCAGGCTAAAATCCCAGGTGCTAAAAGGCATGCTGAGTAAATCGATATCTCACCGGGACTGGACGCAAATAGGAATGTCTGCAGTGGTAACAGCTCTGTTCTTACATGTCACAGCAAATCGATTGTTTCTCCCCCAGTACCATAATCTTAGAGACAAACTTTAAAACAGCTGTTTTTACGCTGTTCCTGTACTCTTAGGATATTTGAGTCACTTGTGTCAAGCACTAAAGTATAGAGAAAAGTGTATTAGCTGTGGTTTTTAATTTTGTGTTACTAAAAAAAAAGTGCATGATGGTGAGAGCCCAAGTTATCTTCCCTTCCTCAGTGTTCTTCTCTCTGCAATGCTTCTGTAGCTTTTAATGTTCCCTGTGGCTAGGCCTTTCCTGCTGAGTGCACTGATGCAATAGTGGAAATCGCTTTTATGTCCTTGGGTTGCTGGTTGGGTTACTCTTTAATCACAATATATAGAATTGTAGACCAATGTTTTCGTGTTTTTCCAACACATACAGCGTAAAAATAAAAACAGTCGACCGTACTTATGGTAATCAGTTTTGTATAACTTAAAATAATTAAACAAATGAATAAATCCAAAACAAACATGCAGTACTTTTGTTGTGTGGGACTGACGGGCTGATTTACATGTATGGTAACTAAAAAGTACCAGCATGTTAACTTTATTAAAATTTGTATTACTTTCTCTGTAGTTCCTAATGGACTTAATTATGGACTCTGGATATTTGCACTTATGTACTTGATACTGAATGCATAAATAAATGTTACTAAATGTAAAAACTTCTCCCTCTCTTCTCGTGGTTTTACCAGAAATTGCAAAAGTTCTAAGAGACAAAATCTCCTAAGGACATGCTGGAAAGGCTGAGACCAAGTGCCCACTTTACTCCTGTCTCCATGACTACATGGTCCAAGCCCAACTGGGCACATGGCTGCTTTGAGTTATTAACAGAAATCACTGAAGAGTAGTAAAACTGGAAAACACTCTTCATATTATACTGTGTGGTTGATGCAGATATTTTGAATAGTTTAAAAAACCTGAAAGTGATATAAATCCTTCTGTAAATATATCATAATAATATGCAACACAACACTGGCATGAAACAGTTATAATCGTTATGAACTCACTCTTTTGGTAATTTTTATTGAGTACCTACTGTCTGCTGTGTACCAAGCGCTGCGATAGGAATGAATGGAGAGAGGAGAGCCGACAATTCCTGCCATCACCCAGGTAAGTCTTCCAATAATCGCTCGCGGCTTTTTGTACATGTCCAGTTGCATATTTTATTTCACCGTTCGAGTCAAAAGTCAAGGATGATGAGGTAGAAGTGGCTGAAAGTAGTAGCATGGAAAAGAATAAAAGAAGTAGGAGAAAAAGAAATAGTTATATCACAAAAGCTGCCTTTGACCAGCTTTATACATAGGTTCAATAAGCACTTACAGAAAGCACGGGGCAGCTGGACTCTGTGTCAACGGCCCAGATGGGGAGATGGGAGGTGGCTCCGTGGAAATGCTAACTAAATAAAAGGCAGTGTGAAATAAGAGCTGCAACACAAGACTAGAGCAACAGAGGTGAAATTTGGTGCTGGGTCCTGATCTGGCTTTTTCCAAGTAGAGAAAGTTCATTCCAGTATGAAAAAAGAACATGAACCAAGGTGCTAAGACATGGCATATGCAGGGAGAAATAAGCTGACCTGGGCTGTAAGGTGCTTGGGGTAGGAATGGTCATGTCAAGCAAGGTTGGAAGGCTGTGTCCAGACCACACTAGGAATAAACTTGAACTCCAAGCAGTTTGGTCTTTATTCTTTAGAGCTCAGAGAGTCACACAACACAATGAGGGCACCTGATACTGATGGTTAGAAGAATGCAGGAGGCAATTGTAACCTGACTAACAGCAAACAGGTGACAAGTGACTAGGCCTCTACCAAGGTAGCTGCAGTGAGAACAGAAAGGAAATATTCAGCCTAACATGTCAAGTACCTGCTGTGTGCAGAGGAGCAGCTAAGAGAGATGACGTGGAGGGAGATGGGACTCGGGTTGGTGATTAACTGGATGCGGAGTTTCAAGACCAAGACCGACACTTTAGGTTAGCACCTCCTGAAATACTGCACCCCAGGCAGCTCACTTACTCACTCTCGCCTCGGCTCTGTTTAAGACTAACTGATCAGGAGAACACAGTACCATTTTTGAGACTTAGAAAGCCCAGAAGAGTTGGTTTGGGGAAGGAAGATAATAAGTTTAGTTTGGTACCTGATAGTTTTTAAAAGTTACTACATACTTTTTTATGTTTGTTTTTCCATCTCCAAACATTGATAAAGTTCCTCCTAAATGGCTTTATTGTGTAGAATTAATATTCTTCTACATCTGCATTTGCAGCCTTTTCCTCCCTCCTGTTGGCCCAGAATTCTTTTCATAAGCAGCTGCTCATTAGGAGAATCTAATGAGGAATTCCATTTGCCAACAGTGGTGAAAAAAGTTTCCTGAGTAAACTCCAGCCTTACAAAATGATAGGTTTGAGCATAGAATTTTACCAAATGGAACTTGGGGCCCATAATATCCTGCTTCTACAGGGAGCATCAGTCAAGGTGATATTCAAGATGATAGATAGCACGTGAGGACACAGTGCCCTAACAAATTGCCAAAATCTGGATGAGTTAAAACAACAGAAATTAATTCTCTCACAGTTCTGGAGGCTAGAAGTCTGAAATCAAGGTGTCACCAGGACCACGCTCTTTAATAGCTTTGAGGGAGAGTCCTTCATTACCTCTTCTGGTTTCTGGTAGTTGACAGCAATCTGTGATATTCCTTGGCTTGTAGATGCATCACTCCAGACACATGGCCATTTTCTTCCTGTGTCTCTATACATCGTCTTACATATGTGTCTATATTTCCCATTTTTATGAGGATACTAGTCATATTGTATTAGGGCCCACCCTAATAATCTTATTTTAATTTGAATGCACCCAAACTTTAGCACTCTTCTGAGAGTAGAGAAGCAGGCGGGGATGTAGAAGAGCCACCACTGGCTTTATTATTAGCCAATATGGTAGTGGTTTAAGAGAGAATAAACAAGCTCTGCTGAGCCAAGCAAAAGGCCTTTTGTCTTCATTCTCCAATCTGCTTTTCTACTGTTTTATATTGGCACTATCCTCGGATTTTCAATATGATTTTTTCTTAAAAAAAAATTTTTTTTTTTAGTATGTTCGATATTATAGAATTAATTTGGCTGGCCACATTTTCTTTGATGAGTAAATTGAGATGAATTCTTTTGTGTCTTGGATCACAGTTGCCTTTTAAAAGAATTCTGCTGGAATTAGCTCTCCCTGGTTGCTAAAAGGAGATTTTCAAGTAGAGATGAAAGGACATACAGCAGTACAAGAGTACAAAGTATGAAACTCCTTAGTAAAGTAGATTTCAAGTCAAAAACTGTCTTTAGAGACAAAGGTCATTATGTAATGATAAAAGGGTCAGTTCAACAGGACAATGCAATAATTGTAAATATATATGCACCCAACATCAGAGCACCTAAATATATAAAACAAATCTTAATTAATCTGAAAGGAGAAATTGACAGCAATATAATAATTGTAGACTTAAACACCCACATTCAATAATGGCTAGACCTCCCAAACAGAAATATTGGTAAGGAGACAATGGACTTGAACAACACTATAGACTAAATAGACCTAATAGACATATACAAGACTTTTTACCAACAGTAGAAGAATACGCATTCTTCTCAAGGGCACACGAACATACTCTATGATAGATCACGATCACGAGTCTTAACAAATTTAAGAAAATAGATATTATACCATATATCTTTTCTGAGATGAAACAAGAGATGAGTAAAAGCAAGAAATGGGAAAATTCACAAATATGTGGAAACTAAATAATATACTCGTAAACAACCACTGGGTCAAAGAAGAAAACAAAAGGGAATTTAAAATGTATTTGGAGAAAAATCAAACAAAAACACAAATTACCAAAACTTATGGGATGCAGCAAAAGCAGTACTCAGGGAAGTTTACAAAGGTAAATACTACATTAAAAAAGAAGAAAGATGTCAAATAAAAACTTAACTTTATATCTCAAGGAACTAGAAAAGAAGAACAAACTAACCCAAAGTTAGTGGAAGGAAAGAAATAATAAAAAACAGCAAAAATGAATCAAATAGAGAATAGAAAAAGAATAGAAGAAAAATCGACAAAACTAAAAGTTGTTTTTTTGAAAAAAGTAAACAAAATTGACAAACCCTTAGCTAGACTAAGGAAAAAAGAGAGAAGATTCAAATAAAATCAGAAATGAAAGATGAGACATTATAACAGAAGCTTCAGAAATAAAAAGGATCATGTGACACTATTATGAACAATCATATGCAAATTGGATAACCTATAAGAAAAGCATGAATTTCTAGAAATGCAACTTTCCAAGACTAAATCAAGAAGAAATAGAAAGCTTGAACAGACCAATAACAAATAATGAGATTGAAGTAGTAATCAAAAATTTCCCCCAAAAGAAAAGCCCAGAACCAGATGGCCCCACAGATGAATTCTACCGAAACGTCAAAGAAGAATGAATACCAATCCTTCTTAACTTCTTCCAAAAAAATAGAAGTAGAGAGAATATTTCCAAACTCATTTTATGAGGCTGGCATTATCCTCATACCAAAGCCAGATAAATACACCACAAGAAAAGAAAACTGTAAGTCAATATATCTGATGAACATAGATGTAAAAATCCTCAATAAAATCTAGCAAACTGAATTCATCATCAAAAAGGTTATACACTATGACCAGTGAGATTTATCCCTAGAATACAAGCTTGGTTTAACATACACAAATCAACTAATGCGATACAGCACATTAAAATCACATGATCCTCTTAGATGCGGAAAAAACATTTGATAGAGATCAATACCTGTTCATGAGAAAAACTCTCAATAAAATATGTATAAAAGGAAATTTACATCAACATAATAAAGGCCAGTTCTGAAAAGCCCACGCTAACATCATAATCATTGAAGAAAAACGGAAAGCTTTTCCTGTAAGATCTGGTACAAGGCAAGGATGCCCACCCTTGCCATTTTTATTCGACATAACACTGAGCAATCAGACAAGAAAATAAGTAAAGGCATCCAAATCAGAAAGGAAGAAGATGACATTATCCTATATGTAGAAAACCCTAAAGATCACACATACACATACACAACTGTAAAATATAGTAAAGTTGCAGGATACAAAATCAACATACAAAAGTTGCATTTCTTTTCACCAACATTGATCTATCCAAAAAGAAAATCAGGAAAACCATCCCATTTACAACAGCATCAAAAAGAATAAAATACCTAAGAATAAATTTAACAACACAGAAGATCTGTACACTAAAAACTATGACATTGATGAAAGAAATTGAAGAAGACACAAACAGAAAGATAATTTATGTTCATGAATTAGGAGCTAATATTGTTAAAATGTTTATATAACCCAAAGTAAAATACATTCTCTATCCAAATTCTAATGGCATTTTTCACAGAAATAGAAAAACAATTCTAAAATTTGTATGGAACCACAAAGACCATGAATAGTCAAAGCAATCCAGAGAAAAAACAACAGAGTTGAAGGTATCACACTTCCTGATTTCAAATCGAATTACAGAGCTACAGTAATTAAAATAGTATGGTACTGGCATGTAAACAGACACATAGACAAAATGAAACAGAATAGAAAACCCAGAAATAAACTCAAGCATGTATAGTCTACTAATTTTTGACCAGGGCACCAAGAATTCACAATGGGAAAAAGGATAGACTCTTCAATAAATAGTGCTGGGAAAACTGGATATCCACCTACGAAAGAATGAAATTGACCCTTTATCTTATACCATATACAAAAATCAACTCAAAATAGATTAAGGATTTAAACATAAGACCCCAAACTGTACCTCCTAGGAGAAAACACAGGAAAAAGCTTGATATCAGCTTGGCATAATTTTTTGGATACGACACCAAAAGCTCAAGTAACAAAATAAAAAGAAACAAGTGTGACACAGCAATTAAAAGCTTCTGCACAAAAGGAAAGGCAACCTATGAATTGGTAGAAAATATTTCTCCCAATTCTCCTACTGGCGATGCTCACCTTACCCCTACACTAGGCAGAGCTCACAACACAAGGGAACAGAGCAGAGGTGAGTCAGGACAGGCCAGGATGACATGGAGAGGGGAGCCTAGGCCAGCCCTTCTCAGTTCCCTCTCTAATATCACTGGAACCAGAGAAAGTGGCATTATGTAGTGAGCCTTCTGATAGAACTGAAGCTTTCAGAGGACAGAGGCAGCCAGCCCTCCAAGACTGTCAGGGAGAAAGCCCAGGTAATAATCTTCTCACTGTTCTCTTAAATTATTATAAAATTATTTCAGGTCTATATTTAAAAGGTTACTTCGAAAATTCAAAATTAAATGTCCCACTGAGTTTAGTAAGGTCCCCCCTCCCCAACCAGGGCATATAAGTCACAAACTGCTAGTTTATCTGTATTTTCTTTCTGATACTCACTTATTAATCACTCAGTACAAAATAGAACCTCAGTATGTAAATTCTTATAAGGACAAATTACCCAATGAATATGATGCATCTAGTCTGAGATAACTAGAAATCAAAATAGGCAATATTGTAATTTTTCACGTCAGTCATCAAAATATCCAGAAATTCTATAGCACTAGCTCTATTCAATAATGTGCTTAAGCACTCTAAAATTAGAAGAGAGTCTACCACTCTATAATCTCTTGGTGGCAAATTAATCCAGCATTCCTTTTGGCTCAACAGAAGAGCTCATGTCTTGTCTTTGCTTCCCCTCCGTGGGAGAGAATACCCAGATGCTTGCTACCACAAAATAAATTTCCAACAGACTAAATGGACCTTTCTTCAGGGACTTTATTACGATCTGTTAACTTATTTTCATGAACCCATTCCAGTGCCAGGTTTATAGTAGAATCTTTACTGTTAAGATAAATCTTTACTGGGAAGAATAGTACTAAACCAAGAACATTCTTTCCTGGCCTTATAGAGTTTCTTCCTAGATAAAGCACATTTACTTTTTTTCCTTTTCACAAAACTTTACCTTGTTTTAAATTTTGTCCTTTAATTCCTAAATTGGTTATTATATTAAATGAATTTAGCCAATTAACTATTAAATTAGCTACTTGATTTCTTAGTTAATAAATTACATTAAGCCAATTACTTAAGGCTATTAAAGTAATCTTAGCAATACGATAGCATCACTGAGCCAGACACTATGCTGGCCTTTACAAACATTTCTAATCCTTAGAATGTCAAAAAAAAAACATGATTAATGTCTTATTTTTATTGTCCAAGTGAGAAAACTGAAACTAAAGGTGTTTAAATAATTGGCGTAAGTTTACACAACTCGTAAGTAAGGCCTCGTTTGTCTGATCTGAGGCCTGGGCTCTTTCCGCCGAGCCGTCCTGCCTTTCCTCTGTTTCTCTGTCCTTCTTACAAACTAGCTCAGAGCAATACAGCCTCAGCAAGGCTATTTGGTTACTAGGAAAGAAACCCGCTAATGAATATTAACCATAAATGGGCATTTATTGGAAGAACCTAAGGAGTCTAAGGATTTCCCTGCAGGAAATTGAGTATTTTTCCAAACACCATTTTTCTGCTTTGACCTTTGTGGTTAAAAACGGAAGTGGTTAAATTCAGCCATTTCCTAAAAACCCTGCCATGAATAAAGGCAGAAAAGACAGTGTGCAAATCTTGAAGAGCTCTAAATCCTGGCTTAATTTCATATATCCCTACATCCTGAACCAGAACACACTTCTACACGGCAACAGGAAAAGAAATAGTTGGAACCATGCATTCATCTGGCAAAACTGAGAATTGATTAATTTTGAAATCACAGTTAAATAAGTTACCATTTTTAAAATAATAAGTAATAATTCTGGTATAATAACATTCACTCAGAACCGAACTTTAACTATACACAATTTAATCTGGGGTTTCAAAATGGGCTTCAGGGTCTTATAATAGTAATGGCCAGGAAGGCCATTGTGAATGTCAGTTCTTGCCACACCAGCCTAGACGTAAGAGCAGTGTGAGTGCCTGAGAAAGTTGCCTTTTTCCTCCAGTATTTTTCTTTTTCTAATAAAGACTGAATTGCAGACATTTTGAGCTCTATATTTTTAAAAATCCTGAAAACGTGAATCTTTGCTATTATCCATTTCAACAATACCTAGGCACCTGTTGTGTACAAATTGCTGTACTGAGTGCTACAAGACATCCAGGATAAGTAAAACGCAGTCCCCTTTTGATAGAGTTCCTAGTGGTACGGAGATGAGAACAGCTAAATTCATGGAGTGCCTCATTTTGCTCCAGGCATTGTTTTAAACACTTTATGTTAATTTATTTAATTCTCATGACTACCCTACAATGAGGGCCCCATTTTATGGATGAGAAATTGAGGCATAAAGTTTACAAAGCTATTCAGTAATAAAACTATTACACAGAAATAATTATAAGATCACTCAGTCTAACATAATTACCATCTACAAGAAGTTTGAACAAAGTGCTTTGGAGGCTTTGTGGTTACTGGGATCAAGAAAATTTATGGGTGAGACAGCTTTTGAGATGGACTGACAATACAAGTGTAATTTCAATAAGCAGATAAACCACCTAAAATACAGACTTCGAACAGGTTGAATTTGATATCCTAGCAGCATAACCAGATGAGAATGTTTAGTCTACAAGATTAATACTTAGAAGAGAGTTTGGGCAGGAGATAAAACCCAAGAGTTTATTTGTGTAGCTTTGACTCTGAGGGAAGAGGTTAGAGAGCATGAAAGAAGCCAAGGACAGAGCCCAGACAGAAATGTCCGCTTTTGGCAAACAGGAGGAAAATGACAAGGAAACCAGTGAAGGAAGTGAAGAAGGAATAGCTGAAACCAATCGACGAGGTGAGTATCTCAAAAAGAGTTGGTGTTAACTTCTGTAGGAAAGGGGATGAGTTGGAATGGGCTGGAGAAAAGGCCTTAGAAGATGAGGAGGAGGCAATTTAAAATTCAGTGTGAAGGAATGCATTATAGCCAAGATATAAACCACAGTTTTAAGAATTTTGGTAATGAAGCAGAGAGGTAGGGTTGCAGAAGGGTTTAGGAAAAACATGGATTTAGTAAGAGAAAATGGCATGAGTTGTAAGGAACATGTGGAAGACACAGTGAGGGAGGAGTTAACTGAGGAAGGTCCCTGAGGGGGTAGGAAGAAATGAATTGAAAGCAGCAATGACTTACTTGTATTTTTATTTTCCAAATGAGCTCTGGAAATTCTTAATTGCATCCATGTATAAGGGAATGGTCAGTCACCCGAACCCCAGCCAGAGAGAGAGAGGACAAAGGTTTTTAATCAGATTGGAGAGTTTACCTCCTCCAGTGATTTTTAAAGAATCATCTTCAGATGAATCATCATATCTAAAACACTTTGTGAGAATAAGAATTAAATTAATTAAAATAAGAAATAAGGAAAATAAGAATATTGCTATTTTAAGATCATGAGTGTTTGAAATGTCCAAGAAAATATTAAGTGACATTAACAATCACCACTGCTACATTCTAAATGAAGATGCCAACGGAAACATCAGCGATATAATAAAATAATAATAATAATAAAATATATTCTTGATAAATATGGCATTGGCTGTCTCAGGCCTAATTTACTTTCTGATTATTCTGCAGATTCTTCCTTGAAAAAAAAAATCATGCTGGCTGTAATTGACAAGGATATTCTACTTTACCATGAAATGTTATCTTAAGCAGAAGTAAACTGAATTACCAAGCCACTGCCAGCAGGGAGCAGCTTAATCCGTTCTCCATCATTGTATTCAGCATCATAGCCTGCAGCAATAAAATTCAAATGCCTGAGTCTAGAATTCAAGGCCCTTGACACTGAAATCACAACCCAGATTTTTGGCTGAACTCTTGCTTTTCCTCTCCATGCACCCCATGTTCTACAGCCACACCAATCCTGGCTCTGCTGACATCTGATCCAACCCAGAACACTCCCCACTCCAACCCAACTTTCTTCACTGGTCTCAATAGCCACTGGCAGCTCAGGCAGAATGCCAGTGCCCCAGAGCTGGAGTCGAGACTGCTCTGCTATTGTTCAATTCTAAGGGTCAGAGTTTTCCTTAAGTTCACTGAGTTGCTCATCTCGGTATCTGGAAAATCGGATAATCATAATTATTGCCCTGAAGAGTTATGATAAAGACTAAATAAGTCATGGAAGCAGTTGCAAAAATGCACATTTTGTAAAAACACAAAATGCCTCGCTGCCCTGTAGTTAACCAGGCCAATCTAAAACCATTAGCAGTGTCTGTAAAAGTGAAGGTAATAGAAGAACCTGCCGCATAAAGCCATTGTGAAAACGAAGCTCCTCCCTTATTGCCTGCCACAGAAATTTTCAAAGGTGGTCATTATTAAGATTCCAATGGCTCACCAGAAAGGTGCAAGACCTGAACTAAAGAAATGGAAATGAAAGGAGGAAAGAACAGCTAAAGAGGTTCTCATATTTCCGGGATGGTTTAATTATTGTGGCTAAAGTTGGAGACATGGGAAGGTACCCACCCCAAGTGAGGGCCACGAGGGCCACGAGCTGGCGCACCGGCCTTGACGTCCTTGTTGCCCGTGGCAACGGCAGTCCTTCCTTGCCTCTGGCCTGGCTGGCGATGCGCAGGAGCAGCAAGATGGCACTGAGCTCCTGGTCTCCAGAGCTGGGGTTCGGTGAGAAGGTGCTGAGGACGGCCGCGACCGCGGTTTCCACCGGCCCTTCCCTAGAGTTATGCACCTTCCCCTCCACCCTGGGCTCCTCGGTCGCGGCCGAAGCGCTGGAGCAACTCTTTGTTGTGGGTGAGAGGCCCGGGGAAGCCCGAAGGGACGTCACCTCAAAAGTGGCGCCTAGGTGGCGCTCAGCGAGAACCCTCAGTAGGGTCCCTCGTCGCGGAACCCAGGGCATCCCTGGCTGGGACAGAGCCTTCTTCGGCTCCTGGAGGGAGAGAGAGGTGACGGGGTGGATGGAATTCATGGCTCAGTTCTCATGCTGCGGTGTCACTGGAGTGACTCATCCCCGTTCACACTAGGTGGTGGGGCGAATCCTGGAAAATCCTTGACTCTAGCCACTGCCATTTACCAGCCATTGGAGTATCTGCCTACATTTAGATTATGCATTCAATTTCAGCTTGGTCCTTCTTGCCTTTTCTTTGCAAGTTAAATTCTTCCAACATTATGCCATGGCAAACCGGAGAATTTAACAGGCAAACAAGAAAGAGGACGTTGAAGAAGCTCTTGTTACATTAGGCAAGGAAAATTAGATAGAGAAGGATGTTTATGAAATGCAAATGGACAATAACCTTGGACGGAGTCCGTTTAAAATACTTCAGTTAGAAAGCTGAACCTCTAATCAAGTCACTTAAGCTTATAGTTCAGGAAAGGGTATGTCTTGTTCAGCTCACAAACCATTTCTGCCAAACAACAAAGCATTTCCTTGCTTTACTCTGATCATCTCATTGTTTCAAGACAATCATATCGGTATCTATCATAATGTTACTCAGTTTAGCATAGTTTCTTTTTTCCTTCTTAGATGAACTAATGTAACTTTACAATTCTTCTGAAAAGTTTGGATGAGTATTTTCATTAAAGACGTTAACTACCGAAGAGACCTGAAATGTGGCCATCTGGCTCGGCGTGTCCATTCGACCCAAGTACTTAGGCATAAATGCTTTTTTTTGCTAATGATTCCTGGACCCTCAGAGAGTTTTCCATAGGAAAAAAAAAAAACTTCATTAAGCCTCTTACCCTAAATGTGAGTTATAAAATATGTCGCTCTCCAGCCCATTTGCAAGTGGGAACAAACTCATGCTCATTCATTCCGTGGAAGAAAGGAAAGCAAATAGCAGGCAATGTCTGTCCCTCCTTAACACACACTTGCTTACAAACTCAGTAACTGATTTTCACTTGGTTTGAGAGCTTAGTTCATTGAGAGAATCCAAGTTCCCAAAAACTGAGGGCAGGAATTGCTATTTACTCTTCTGAGAGGTGAATATTGCCATTAAAGAGCATAGACCCTGGAGCCGTGCCACTTACATTTGAACCCAGACTCTATCAGTGATGGGCTTTGTGACCTTGAACATACGACCTCAAAGTCTTTGATTTCTCACCTACAATATAGGAATCGTAATAAGATGATAAGAATCGACTTAGATAATATATGTTAAATATTAAGTACCTCAGACTCTCCCCACACATGAGGATGCAGGCCCCGAATCCATTTAGTCTGCCCCATGCAGTGCTGACAGACCAAGGTGAGTAGAGCTTCATCTGTTCTCTCGGCTCTTCCTTTTATCCTTTCGTTTTATTTCTTTTCCCCCATTCTATGTCTGTCTTCATTACCTTTGCCAATTTCCTAAGCCTCTCTTCTCATGTGCTTTCCACTCACAGTGTGTGGGAGAAAAGGAGACGTCTGGAAAGTATATCAGTGGGAAAAGGCTTAGAAACTCTGTCTACCTCACACTGGCCAGTTTTACAAATATTCGATCTCATCCCATGATTAAAATTTTGGCACAGAAATAAAGGGACATAATAATTTTTATATAGTTAATGAAATGTGTGGTTTTGGGCAAGATACTATATTTAGGATATATCTATATAAACATACACAAAAACATTATTCAACAACTTATGTTATATTTATTTTTTATTTTTATATTTTTTCCTTTCATAAATATTTGTTTAATTTTTTGTCCTAGCCTATACGCATCCCTCGTTCTACCACGAGAGATGCAAAGATGGACTCTTAAGATGAGGTTTTCTCAAGGAGCATAAAATACATACTTAACCAGAGTACTGTGAAATAGAATATAAGAAATACAGAAGAGGTTCATATAAAGTGCTATAGAAATTCAGAGATAGAAGATATAATTTTCAGCTTACAAAGACATTTGAGCTAGATCTTAAAGGGTTAACTAGGATTTGGATAGACAAATAAGAGATCTTAATTTTCTGATGGTTTTTTTTTTTTAGAACAATCACTGCAAGGTGACTATTTTAAATGCAATGAAGAAGCTAGGACCTTTCTTAAAGACATTGCTGTGGCTGTCAAGAAATTGGTATTGTATCATCTGTAAGAGCTATTTTTTTCAATCTTCCACTTATTTCCTTATTAAACTTAATTTAGCACCAACTCTGCTCGAGGTATTTCAGTAGATGAATAGGGAAAATATTTACTCTGAATAAAAGAAAAAAAATGTTCCTCCTATTTTCTAAGCACCGGATTGCTCAACAGTGGACTGTTTGCCCAATTTTCCACACAGAACACTGAATTAAGACCTGTGCTATGATGAGGGCAAGCCAGGTAGGAAGGAGTGGTGCTGGTGATAACAGAGCTCAGTGAAGGGGTTGGCCAAATGGGCAGAAGCTTGGGACACCGTTATGTAAGCATCACTTAAAACAAACAACCTCTGAAATAAGTTTCATGTATGGTGCCAATAACTTAGTTCTCTATGTACAATTTCTTATATAACTGCTAAAAGATTTTAGCATTTATTTCACTGAAGTAGACTGTGCTGTTCAGCAAAAGCAAACAGAACTTCTTTCAGGTATACTAACTTGACCCCCAAAACAAACATTTAAAGAATTTCCTTTTGAAGTTTCACAAACATTTCTCTGGTCCTGGATGACGTTTACAATGCCTCCTTGGCAGGGTCAGAATGGTGAAGTCTCTTCATTTGTTTAAAAAATATTGAATAAGAATCTACTACATATCAAATATCTAAAAATATAGAAATATGGCTGTAAAGTAAATAAGTTTGGGTCTACAGACTGCTGATAAAAATTAATCTCCTTACTTTATATTTTTATGGAATTGTGTAGTTGTGTTTGTATGTTACAGAATTATACTTTCTAATCACACTTACTTGAATACATGTGCTTAGTTTGTGTATATTACACTGCACTGTGGTCTTGTGAAAGCCTTTTCTTGTGCTTTGTTTTTAGTTATGTTTTTCTCCAGGAATTGAAGGGATCAAAACGTTTCTTGTGGCTTAATCAAGTATCTAGCATGTCTCAATTTAAAATCTGAGCTGTGACATCTCTTTAATAGAGATAAATCTCTCCATTTTTTAAAATAAAAAATTATCATTATTATAAAAGCACTACATGTTTATTCTGGAAAACTTAGAAAAAAATAAACAAGTAAATTGAAGAAAGTAAAAACCACAATGACCCCACGACCATTAAATAATCACAACTGACTGACAAATGGCTTTCCTATTTTCAGGATATAGATGATGCCTGTATTGAGTTTTATTTTTTATAGAAAAGTAATCATACTATATACACAATTACATAATCTTCTTTTCATTAATCATAAAATATAATGGTACTTCTCGGTCATAAAGTAACTATCACCATTACAACCATTTATTTAAAAGATAATTTATCTATTTTTTCCACTAACAGATATTTGAATATTTTTCATTTTTCAAACAGCCCCACCAAAAATAATAAATTAATAATAATAATAATAACAGTCCCACCCGACTCTTTGTTTGGATTTGTAAGTATGTATAAGACAACCATTATTGTCTTTATACCTATGCATATTTTTATAGGCATTTTCTATTTTTTGACTAAGTTGCTTTCTCTCTCAATGTTACCCTTTTTGTTGGAGACGTTGCTTTTAAATTGATTGAAACTACAAATACGAAACACATGCATACTGGGAAAGATGATTTCTGAGTCGAAGAAAATCATCAGAAATTAAAAGATAAGCTAACAATGACACTTTAAAAACTGATTTTAGAGTACAGTTACTTTTTCTACTTTCTGTTCCAAATTAAAATAGCAGCAGAAGGTGTTTAATGAAAATCAAATTTTGGTCTTCGAAACATTTATAGGCATTATTAGGAGATAAACCTTAGTGTTTTAATGTCTTAACTTTTTAAAATATGTAATTTAAATTTTTAGGAAGAAATGAGAAAAGACACAATTGATCTCCTGGAAATTGAAAGCATGGAACTCAGCAGACTATATTTTCTGTTGGAAACTCTTCCCTATAACATTAGAACAGAATTAGAAGGTACTTTGAGATTAATAACTATAGAAATTTAGTTTCTCTTATAGAAAAATAGAACCAAATACTTGTAAGAGGTGAGTTTAATTTATGATTAAATAGATTAGTTTAGTTCTTTCATGTCAAAACATAGCTAGAAAGAGTACACAACACACAGTGAGATCCATAATAATTTTTTTCCTGACATTTTCAGTGGAAACAGTGTATATATAACTTAAATTTATGTAATTTAGTTTCTAAATAGACTAATGGTATATTAAGTCAGTCCATTCCAAAGAAATATTTACCCTTTTAAATTAGGCAGCTTGATGCCCAAACCACCGTTCTACTTTCCATCTCTCTATGCGTTTGGCTACCATAGGTACCACCTGTAACAGATTATACAATATTTGTTTTTTGTGACTGGTTTATTTCACTTGGCATAATGTCTTCATGCTTCATTCTAGTGGTAGCATGGGTCAGAATCTCCTTCCTTCTTAAGACTGATCAATATTCCATTTTGTGTGTGTGTGTGTGTATGTATATATGTATACATACACACCATGTTTTATTTATCCATTCATCTACTGATGGACCTTTGGGTCGTTTCCTTTGGCTATTGTGAATAATACCGTTATAAACATGGCACACAAATATCTATTTGAGTTGCTGCTTCCAATTCTTTTGGGTATATATGCAGAAGGGAATTTGCTGGATTGTATGGTAATATGGTCATTTTATATTTAATTTCTTGAGAAACCACGAAACTGTTTTCCACACTGATTGCACCTTTTTACATTCCCACCCACAATGCACAAAGGTTCCAACTTCTCTGTACCATTGCCAACACATTATTTTCTCTTTTTGTTTTTAAATAATAGCCATTCTAATGGATGTGAAGTGATATCTCATGGTGATTTTCATTTGCATTTCCCTAATGATTGGTAATGTTGAGCATCTTTTCATGTGCTTATTGGCCATTAGTATATCTGTCTTGCAGAAATGTCTGTTTGGGTCCTTTGCCCATCTCTTAATCAGGTTATTTGTTTTATTGTTATTGGGTTATAGGCATTCTTTATATCTCTGGAGGTTAACCCCATGTCAGATATATAATTTGCAAACATTTTGTCCCATTCCATGGGCTGCCTTTTCACTCTGTTGATAGTGATTTTGATGCATGAAAGTTTTAAATTTTGATGTAGCCCAGTTTATTTTTTTCACTGTTGCCTGTACTTTCAATGTCATGTTCAAGAAATCATCGCTTGACGCCTTCCCCATATGTTTTCTTCTAAGAGTTTTATAGTTTTAGCTCCTACATTTAGGTCTTTGATCCATTTTGAGTTAAATTTTGTGTTTGGTACAGGGTAAGGGTCCAACACTATTTCCTCAGCTGCCAGGAGGGTCGGCTGAGGCACACAGCTCAGTTCCTCTGCAAGAATTGCCCTTGACAAAAGAGAAAGGCTTCGCTCCAGGTTAAAGTCCCTCCCCAGGTGTGCCGATTGGTCACTGTGAGGGTACAAGGCCTACCTCCCTTGACTTGATGGAGAGCAACTCCAAAGTGTCATCACAGCTCGAAAGTGCATCACCACTTAATCTCTCCTTCTGCTCACCCTTGTTTTCCTTATTTCCTCAGAGGAGACGCGCCTGAGAGCACTACCCAGCGAATTTCCTACACACAAATTTTGGAACCTGTTTCCCTGGGAGCCCGACCTAAAATCGTGGTCTAAATAATTTTTTTTACAAAACACTTTTAAGTAGATGTTTCAGTTATCCACTTACTACCTTGCAGCTCCAAATCTACCTTTATTGTCTGCTCTGTCATAAGGGAGCTGGACCCTGTAAATTTCAGCTGGCACAATGTTAAGCTTTGTTAGTAGAAAACACTGGAGGGGGATTGGAGGAAGAAGAGGCTGTCTTCCTGGTTCCAGGGTGCTCAGCTTGGCAGACTCTTGCAGGGCGTGCAGCTTCTCCATGCCAGGCTCCTGCAGCATGCAGCCCTCCGAAGTAACCAGTAGCTTTCTCGAGTAGCCGTTGGGCAATTTCATGGTAGATTGCTACCAGTGAGGCACCTCCCCGTGAACAGCTTCCCCAGCACCCTTGGGTGGTTTCACAGTGAGTTCTAAAGCATGGCACCTCTTTTGGACTGGTTTCCCAACACCCCAGAAGCTAGATTTCCAGCAAGTTTGCCAGCTCAGCATTTCACAAACTTCTTTTCCATCCAGTGAGCCACAGCCTCCTCTAATGAGGTCTAGATCGCACGTGTGCGGATGCTGCTTTCTCAAGGGCACTCTGTCTCTGCCCTAGGAATAGTGGCTGCCCCTTATGCCTGCTATTCCCGAATTCTTTAGAGTTCTCTTTACTTTCTTACCATCATTCCTTCATCACTCTAACCCTCTGTTAGAGTTAATAATTCTTTATATTAAAATTTCCTGATCAATTTCCTATTAAATTTCTATGACCTAAGTAGACTTTCAGTGATGCAGTTTTAAAACAATACGCATAGTGTGAGTCTAGTTAGGCAGGGAAAATACAACAAACTATACATACAGAGAGAAAATAACACTTAGAAGAAATCTGTGTGCCTGTGGTAGAATTAAGAGTGTTTTTGTTTCATTCTCTTTGTTTGTTTGTTTGTTTTTTTCTAGGTTGGGTTTCTTTTATAGCCAGAGAAAATATTTTAGCAAATCAAAACCACAATGAGATACCACCTCACACCTGTTAGAAAGGCTATCATCAATAGGACAAGTAAACAAGGTGTTGGAGAGGTTATGGGGAAAAGGAACCCTCACACACTGCTAGTGGGAATGCAAATTGGTACAGCCACTATTGGAAAACAGTAGGGCAGTTTCCTCAAAAATTACCATGTGACCCAACTATCTCTCTTCTGGTATCTACTCAGAAAATTTTAAAATATTTATCTGTAAAGATATATACACCTTGCTGTTTATTGCAGCATTATTCACGGTGGCCAAGACGTGGAAACAACCAAAGTGTCCTTCAATAGATGATTGGACAAAGAAGATGTGGTACATATGTACAATGGAATATTACTCAGCCATAAGAAAAGATGAAATACTGCCATTTGCCACATGGACGGACCTTGAGATTATCATGCTAAGCTAAATAAGTCAGACAGAAAAAGTTGAGAACCATATGATTTCACTCACATGTGTGAGAAAAAGCTGAAATCAACAAATGAACAAGACAAACAAAAATTCGTAGATACAGACAACAGTTTAGTGGTTACCAGAGGGAAAGGAAGAAGGGGAGGAGGTAGATAAGGGTAAAGCGGGTCAATATATGGTGACAGAAGGAGATTTGATTTTGGGCAATGAATACACAGTGCAATATACAGACGATATATTATTATTGAATTGTATACTTGAAACCTATATAATTTTATTAACCAATGTCACTCCAATAAATTTTATTTTAAAAAAGGAAAAATATTTTAGAAGGAAAAACATTACATACGAGCTTATAAGATTCTTGATACATGTGGAATACTTAACCAAGTAAATTTATGAATAAAGCTTTGCTACTCAAAAACGGTTCTTGAATCATCAGCATCACCTGAAAGCTTGTTACAAAATGTGGAATCTCTAGGCTCATCTTATACCTACTATATTAGAATCTCTATTTCAGCAAGATCCCCAAATGACATACATGCATTTTTGAGACAGAAATTTCAAGAAGCCCTTTGACAATGAGCAATTTAACTAGTTGCCTAAAAAAGTAACCCAGCTCTCTCAGGGAAGGTACCAGTTCATTTCTAGGAAATTTGATGGGTAGAAATGGGTCATCCAGTACTTTTATAAACAGCAACGTTCAAAAATTAGTATATTTTTACCATCTGCTATCATGCACTGAACTACTCCTCTGAAGTCTTATGTGATTACACTGATTTGTTATTTATAGGTGAATAATTAGTTCTTTAACACACTGGGTTCCCCAGAAAGCAGAGCCAAAGGCAATGGCTTTTGCATGCTTAATTTTATTAGGGAATATAAGGAGTGGGGTGGAATAAGGAGACCAAAGCAGGGAGAAGGTAGGGCTAATATGGGGTGCAATATGACTGCCGCCAAATGCAACTAATGAAGTATGAGAGCATGCCCCCAAGACAAAGTTACCTCTTCTTAGGACCATCCAGGCACTTGCTTCTGCCTATCATTGGTTTGAGGGTTTCCCCACCTCCCCCACTTTAGGTTACACATGCATGAGTGTGGGTGTCCAAGGAAATCCCATGGTAAAGGAAACAGAGAAGTCTTAAGCAGGAGGTGAGAAGTGAATAGAAAAGGCAGGAATCAGGTGCTGTCACACTGCTCCAGTCTGAAGTTGCTCAGAGCCCATAAAAAGCTGGTCGCCATAGCAGAAGCTGAAATAAGGGAAATAATTGATAGATAAGGTCACAAGGGTTTGAAGGGGTAAGAGGTGTCTGATACAGGAATTTAATTAAAAGAATTTTTCAAAGAATAACAATTTGTTCATGATTTGAAAAGTCAGTATCTACGATTGCACTGCTTCTCAAATGACTTAAACATTTCCACTTACTTTTAAGAATGTGTCAGAGATGCTCGCAGATTAAATCTTTTTGAGATAAATCAATTACGAATGAAAATTACAAGGATGAATAATGAAATCGAGCTTCTGAAGAAGACAATACTTGATCTGAAAAAATGTAATAAATCTCTGGGGTAGGTACTCCTTTTTTATTCAGTACCTGAGGCAAATGGGGTCTGGGGCTGGAGTGAGAAAATTGCCCTGAGGGTTTGCCATCTGGCCTAATTAGTGCAGGGTAAGTTAAGAGATGAAGATCACTTGTAGAAGATAACCTGGGCTGATGTGAGGTGTGTGATGGCTGTAGAGAGCTGGGAAGGAGAGCAGAAAATCTTCAACCACTGCAACAGGAGACCTGTAAAATTCCTGAAGCAATCCAGCAGGAGGAATTAGGTGGAGACATCAGAGTCCAGGGACGCCTTTCCTGAAGTAAGCTCTCGGAACATCTGTTCTGGGAGATTTCCATGAAAAAAGAAAGTTCACCATCACATAAGTTGAGAAATATTGCATACTCTAACCCCTGTTGGGGATTCACAATGCAGAGTTGTACGGGTCCATGTTAGCTGCAATCTCCAGAGACTGCTTTATAAATTAGACTATCAATTTCTAAGCAAATAAGATATACCAGGACTGGAATACTCATTTCAGACGGCCAGCATCATCACATCTTTACAGACCAGTGATTCTCGAACTTCATTGCATCAGAATCACCTGGAGTGATTGTGAAAACACAAATTATCAGGGACACCCTTGGTTAAATTATCTGATTTGGTAGCTCTAGAGGTGAGGGTGAGAACTTGCATTTCTAACAAGTTCCCAGGTATGGCTGTTGCTGCTGGTAGGTCCTGGCCACACTTTGAGAACCACTGATCTAGAGAAATCTTTATGGAAAGGCAAATCACAGACATAAGGCGGGTTGCTTGATAACCTAGCTTCATCAAGCTATAATCACTGTTGCACCCATTTTTCAAAAAATGCTGCATGTGAAGGTACCACACTCTCACATGTGGTCCTCTTTTGACAGTCCTCAAAAACTGAATACAAGAAAGCTTTTGAATGTAATTTCCTTAGGTTGCTGTGTGCTGTCTTCTCATCCCATCCCAGTATACATAATTTGGGTTTTTGATTTGACAAATTTTGTTTCACTTTCCCTCCCTGAGGCTACTCGTCCTTAGGTTGATTCATTCTTAGAAGGCTTCCTCTATTAGGCCCAAAATGACCCATTATCTGACCCCCTCTAGCCTAGGCTTCTTTTTATTGCATTTCTGTGGTGGATCTGACTTCTGGAAATTGAACTTACCAACAACCTGTTTCTATTTTCCTGAACCTTTGCACGCAGTCTCCTGAAGTAATGTCTTTAGTACTGGGGACTAGGAAAAGGAAAAAGAAATTTATATTGCAGGAGCTTTTTAAAAAAGAAACTGATACCAACTATCCCTCCTCCAAATTTTTTATTGTTAGCCCTAAGGTAAATGTTTCTTGCAGTCTTAAGGTCTTCCTCCAGTAGATGTAACCAATTGATGGGTGATATTAATGTCCCCTCTTAAACTCAGATTTGGCTGTAACTGAGAGAACATAAGAGGGTTCAAATTAAGTTTCAAGTATCCTCTGAACAGCAAAGATGGACCCAGCCCTCTCCTCCCCTAACTCTTGTCCATCAGAGGAAGGCTAGCTTCTCCTGGGCCCTGCCTGCCGAGTGATGGCATCAAAAAGATGGCTGGAAGGGTGGTGGGATGTTTATCTTTCTTTGGCTTACCGCCATATCTCTGGATGCTAAGATAGATATGGCAATGCTACATAACAAACCATTTGTCTGGCCAGATTTCATTTACCAGTTCAAAAGTGTTTTTGAATCATTGTATTCTTTAAACCAAAATATCCCATAGTTACTACCTGGTATATTGGGGGGAGGGGAGTGAGGCAGGACCACATGACATTTTTACAGTGGTAAACATTGACAAGGTTGACGCTTGTCTTGTGTCCTCATCTCAATCAAGTTTAGGCAATCACTAATATAAATACAACTCTGAAATCAGTATCCTTTACAATTTCCCTCTTTGTGGTGGCTCGTCTCACCAAACTTTAAATTCCTTTCTTAAAAGCCATACTTTTCATGCGATGATTTTTTTTTTTCTCCTAGTGAAGAGCAAGAGGAGCTGGTGAAGCAGCATGAAAAGGTTGTCCTGTCACTCAACCACACAATGGAAGAAAAAGCCAGTACCACTATTTACATCAATGAGACTTATACCAAAATAAATGTGGAGAGAGAAGAAATAAGATTGCAAGAAAAATGTGTTCAAGATATAGAGGAGCAAATAGAAAAAGAAAGAGAAGAATATTTGAAAAGAAAACATAAGTTGAATGAAGAGGTAGGTGGCACGATTTATTTTTTATAATAAAGAATTGTACAGAATCTTGGACAGGAAATGGGAAATCATTTACTTGTCCTCAAGGCCAGCCAGTGCTCCCATGGTATCTTCTGTGAACACTGAGATGGGAATAAAGCAGAGACTCAAGGACACTGGAGTCTTTGGGAAGACATTTGATTTTACAGCAGCATCTCAGTTCATGAGAAAGAATAAGAGTGACAAGATTTGTAACATTAGGCGTCCCCTTGTTCATACGCAACCTTACAGGGAAAAGGAATTTGCCTCCATGTTATCTGGTTGCCTGCAACAGTTCTGAGGCCATGTGTCTCTGGACAGGACCAGGGAGTTCAGCCCTGCCCGAGCTTGCTGCTCCCACTGAGTGAATCTCAGGGAAGCAGCCAGCAGAGGGGCTGGGCAGAGCCAAAGGCCCTAAGAGAACAGAGCCTTTTGAGGTCACCGATTTTGTGAGCGGAGTAGAGGGAATGATGACTACATCTTGCTGTCTGCTGGGCTATGTTAATTAAAATTCACCATCAGAATAGTTTACCTTTGGTTCTTCTTTGTTCTGCTTCCCGTTGCCCCAGGAGAGGCAGGGCTGTCTCCATATTCGCAGTGCCCTGTATCAGTTTTCTTTCTCCCCCTCTAGTGGGGGCCTACCTCATGATGAAAATTGCTGTTGGGCCCCTGATGTCTTATCCGTGATGGGAGTTGCCATGACCTCCGTTTGTAAATGCAGAAAATTGAACTTGAGCTCACAACACTGCTATATTAAAAAAAAAATTATTATATTGCTTTTCTTGAGTCTTCATTAAAAATTTAGAGGAATACAATCAGGCAGTGACCAACATTTGGTTCATATGGTGATTGATTCCATGATAAGACTTGAGCTATTAAAAAATTCCATTCAGGTCTAAGCTACTTTATCCTTCGAAGCACCTTCATCTTCTGGAATAGTTCTACACTAAAACTATTATTTTTATTGTATACGGATAGCTCAGCCTTAGTCAGCCTTGGAACAGGTGCTTTGTAAAGCAACTGGCCAGTTGTTCTTTGGGCCATCTGTAGCCACTAAACTGAATTGGTAAAAGCCCAGCTCCCCAGAGGGGCTGGATGAAGGGAGGTTGAAGCCAGCTGCAGTGCTGGAATCAGCTAAAATGTGTGTCTCAAAAACAGAGAGGGACACACATCACTGGGCAAGACTTCACTCGGTTTTACTGTTATCACAAAGAAAGGGAAATTTCAGAACAGCAAGAGCCAAAAGGCATTTTGCTGTTTTCCTGCCCTTTTAACAACGAGCCTGAGCAGCACGCGGATCGCCCCTCTGTCTCTGGCCCTCTTCTGAATGCACGACTCCATTCTCTCTGCGCGGCCCAGACCCCCAAGCTGGAGCCGCTCACTTCAATCACGGGGCTCCAAAGTGGGGTATGTCGGCCTGGGCACCGCTGGGGGTGGGGCGAGGAGTGCGGAGCCTGTCCCTTGTCCTTTCTTCCCCTGGGACCTCTATGGTCAGTCAGCAGTGGCACTGGGTCTGCGCTTTGCCCACCAGAAGGAAGGCTCCGCGGGCCAGGGATTCTGTCTGTGTCCTTCATGGCTGTGTCCCAGCACCAGGGACGGTGCCTGGGGTACCTCACACACGGCGGGGACGCTATAGTATCGATTCAATGAATGAACGAGTTTCTAACTTCACTTTAAGTCCTATGGGGAAGTTTTCCCCCCTTTCTATTATTATTTTTATGTGTATATATATATATAGTTAAAATGCAAGAAAGGAAGCTCAGAAGGGCTTCAAACGGAATTTGCAAACATAATGGGTTCCTCCATGTGTGATTAGTCTATCTCAGGGTCCACAGACTTTTTCTGAAAGGGGCCAGATAGTAAAGATTTAGGGCTTTGTGGGCCATACGGTCTTTATTACAACTACTCAACTCTGACATTTTAGCATGACAGAAGCCATAAATACTACTTAAATGAATGAGAGCAGTTTTACAAAAACAAGTGGTGGCTGGATTTGGCCCTCAGGTAATACTTTGTTTACCTTTGGTTTACCTCCCTGGGAAAGTGCACCAGTAGGAATTCCCGATGCAGGGCAGTGTCGGGACAAGTTAATTCAGTGGCTCATCCTTCCTCTCCTCTTTTATCTGAAGCCTGGTTTTCCTCATGGTCACAAGGTGGCTACTAATAATGACAACTGGACTCTATGCTTCCTTATTCAAGTAAAAAGAGGAAAACCCGTCTTAACCAAAGACCATAAGTCTTCTTGCTGTGTCTGATCCAGCCCAGTTAAGACAGCACCCATCCTGGGAACAGTAATGGATCCTAAAGGAATGTTGTGTGCCAGTGGGCTAGACCAACGGAAGTGGATATGAAGGAGTAAACCACCAATGTCCGCTAAAGGCACAATAGGCTGTGGTAACAGCCTGTTAATTCTCTTTACTTCCTTAGAGAGAGGAAAAACTATTACAAGTATTAGAGAGTCTTCAAACCCTTGAGATCTCCCCTAATACAAAACAAAACGCTTTTTGCTAATACTATTTCTGTAGTTGCAAGACCTTGGGAGAAGGCTTAGGCCAAAGCATGAACACGGAATTCCAATTTTCAGCAAAAGTATTAATTACAAAGTTTTATTCAATTGTGCTCTGGTGCAGAGATCATTGATTATGATCACATTCATTCAGAGCAGCCACTTTCGGTGACTTGGCTGGTGGTTTTGATAGAAAGCCACTCAAACATATGTTATTATAACTCTTTAATACACAGTTGAATATGCTTTTTCAGACCTTGCTACTCCGTCAGTTACCTTTTCTTGATAATTCATTTTGCCAGACAGATTCATTGATATGTTCGATAAGCAGGTGACTTACTCCATTAGGGTCTGACAAGTGATCTGAATGTTTGATTTTGGTAAAATGGTAAGAAGTTGTCCAGGATTGTAAGCAGCCCTATTGTCAATATTTTGTTTACTCTGCTGTTGGTCTGTCTTATTTCCCATTAAATAACGTGGAATTAGGTTTCATTCCTTCCTTTGACTCTCCTAATCTGTGTAGCACATTGTAAATCCGGTAACTACTGCTATGATGCTTTACTAGTAAATTACTACAATGGCTATTGCTTCTATAATTTGCTATAAATGATCATTGTTTTGTTGCTCTTATAAATTTGCTTTTTTAACATTTTATAATGTTCCTTGTGGTTCGCTAATTTTTCTGTGATTCTATAAAACAGGCAAACCCTGATTTATTTATTTTTTATTTTTTGATGTATTTAGATTAAATATATAGTACGCTTAGATTGAATTTGAATTAGGTTGACAAAATACAAAAATATTTTTTAAGCTTTGTTGTCCTCATGTTTTTTTGTTTGTTTGTCACTACAGATTAATGAATATAAAAATCTCTGTAAGATTAAGAGACAGGACACTCATAAGAAGAAGAAAGAATTGGATAAATTAAGTCACAAAGTGACAAAAATTAAAGAAACAGTCACTACCAGCACAGTGGTAAGAAAGAATAAACTATGTTTTGTAAGCCTGACCCAGGCACCTCAATATATAACCTAAACATAACTGATAGTGGACGTTTTTTTAAAAAAGGAATTGATTTTAATTCATCTTCATGCCATTCTGGAAAAATATTTTTGGCATGTTAACATTTTCTGATACTTTACTTAAAGCATTATAGTGCAATTACATTTTCTTCTTTAGGAGTATGGTAGAAAGAAGGAAGCTTTGCATGCCAAATTGCATTTGATGGGTCAAAATACTATAAAAGATGATTTTTAAAAGATGCACAGAGAACCAACCAATGCATACAGAACCATATGATGCACAGAACATTTCTTTGATATTGCTTTGTTTTACATAACAAAATGAATAACCATGAGAAGATTCCTTAATTCTGAATGTGTGATAATAAAATAGAATTTAGGCTCTCCATTTATATCGGGTGGAAGGAGATTAATATGGAAAGGGGACTATTTGTCAATTTGAATTCAAAAATACTTCAGAACTCTTCAAGAAAACCAAAGCTTTTGGAGGTGACTATAATCGAGGAGGTTAATGTTAATGGCACTTCTATGTTAGTTAAAATGGAAAGGCCTGTTACTCTTCTATCACAATTAGTTAAATTACTGAGTCTTTATTTCTTTTATCTGTATTGAGGAAGACATGTAAAACTATTTGAGGCAACAGTAATACTGAAGCATCATACTTCTTAACAGAATACTCAGCTAATTTCATTATGCTTTTTATAGGGTGGTTCTGATCATCTTAGACTATATCGGTTATGATATCCAATTACCAAACGTTAATAAAATTAAAACTTTCCACCAAATAGGTGCATTTTAAAGAGATCATTATCTGTTTTTTTTTAAATACTAACATAATAAGGAAGCATATGTCAGTCTGGGCTCAAAGGAGAACACAGAGGTTGTAAAATAGATTTTATGTGTGGGTCCAAGTTCGTATCTCCAGTTTGGGCCTTATCAATTATAAGCCGAGTGCCCTCTTTCAGCCCTAGCTTGGGAAAATGAAGTACCTTCCTTAACCTGTACTCCAAAGATCTCTAAAGCCAAATTAGACAAGGCCTGAAGGTGTCATTTTCCACCTTCCCCCATCTAGCCTGCAGCTAGTTAATTCCCACCCCATTTTACAGTGGAGAATAGCATTTAAAGCAGAAGCTTGAGTGTCTCAGAGACCTGGGTTCAAATATTGGCTCTACCAGCAGGAAGTTTTCTCGCCTATAAAATGCGGTAACATTATTGCCTACTTCAAAGGGCTTTTGTGGAGGTCAAAAGAGGCCATGCCTGTAAGGCTTTCAGCTGAGTGCTTTCTAATTGGTGAAGTCTGTTGTTGTTGTTATTGCCTGAGATTAGGAAACATTGTGACTGTGGACTGAGACAATAGGGAATTTCAAATTAATCTTCGTATGGTACCTTTAGTTTAGAAAACTCTGCAGCCAGGTCAAGCTGATGTCATGTTGGCAGAAAAAGATAATAGTGTGTGATTCTCAAGATGGCCTACATGTCCAGGGCAGGCAGGACTGAAGGCGAGCAGTAACCAACGTCAGAGCTGACAGCCTTTAGCCATTAGTCACTAATCCTGATGACTGGCCAGAGTCCTTCAGACATTCTGCTAATTTTTCATGGCAGTTCTTCTAGGATTTCAGACCCCTGTTACTCTGTAGCTAGTAATGGCTGAGAAGTTGAGTCACATGAGTGCTTTAAAGAAAGAAATAGTTTAGGGGGAGCTATCACCCACCTGTCTCACCTGGAGTGGTGGAGAGAACCTCTATGCTGTCCGCAGGTGTTTCTCTGCTCCATGTTGATGTGCAGGGTTCAATGGCTTTAACTAATCTGTCCATGGTAACTCTGCCAGAAGGAGGGGAATTAGACCAGTCGCATTCTCCCTCACGAGCCAAAATGCAGACCCAAGCTTGCATAAGTTTGCTTCCTGCATTGTAAAAATATCTATTTCACTATGAATTTTCTTCATCCATGTTGATTTTTTAAAAAATAATGCTAACATATTTTCAGTGTTTATTGTTTCATTTCCAAACCTCTGATTAAGAGTTAAGAAAGAAAAATTCTTTTCAGCATGAACATAGCTATCCATTAAAGTAAAAGACCCAATTTGTTTTGACTTTTTTATAATGATCATTTCTAATATCCTGGAATAATATTTTGAAGGTGAGCATGAAAATATAGGTTTGTTTATTTTTTTAAATGATAGTCAAAATGAATTCATGTCTTGAAAGTTGTTCTTAGAGTTTTCACATCCTGTTATATTTGATTGTTCTTCCTTCTCAATTTTTTTCCTGATAATTTCAGAATTATTTTTAGCCAAATTTGTGTTTTGAAGAAACAGTTATAATGATTGCTTTTTATTTTAATTAAAGGACACTTAGTGTAAAAGTTGAGTGAGTGATGCATGAGTATTTAGTGAATTGAACTGCTGTCATGAATCATTTGATGATGATTGAATGCCATAATTCTTTAAAATTTTCAATAGGTTCTTAGTGATCACAATTTAGAGATAGCACGACTACAGGCATCAATAAGACGATGGGAAAAACAGATCGAAGATACAAAGAACTCCTGTAGTATCCTGGAGGATAAGATGTAAGTATGCTACCTTATTTTTACTGAAACATTTCTAGACTTCATGTTCCTTTCACTTAAAAAACATTTTTAGATGAAAATTATAATCTTCTAGTTTACTAAAACATGTGATTGTCAACTTTATAGAAGCACCTCTTCATTTTGAAATTAACTGGTCTTTCAGATGATTAAGGGAAAATATTGGGGATGATGCAATCAGTTTAGGAATAGGAAGGTACTCTTTGGAATGCATTAACCTCACTTGGGTTCCTGACCCCCTGCAAATGATTATGCCCCTGGGGAAGGCATTAGGAGACCTGTTACAGTTGTTCTTCGTTAAGGGGGACTTGCAAAACTATTGAGAGAACATAGGAAAGCCTTGGGAAAAAACTTTTACCTGTAGGATTAGAACCAGAAACCTAAGGAACTCTTCTGGTCTATCCCAAGGCCCACAATCTCTGTTTCCTTTTGCAAAGGTGTTTTATTCCTCTCTTTTTATCTACATTTTGTGTTCTTTTCTTGGTGAGCTCATGGCTAAGCATGGCCATTATAAACCCTCTTGAATTTACCTGCCACAGATCCATCTATCTTTAGAGATTGACCAACAGTCTCTCTCTCAGGAGAATTCCCAGATTTCCCATTAGAAGCTGTTTGGCTCACCTCTGGACAAGAAGGTGGGGTCTTGTAATACAAATAAATATAGCTCCTGGTCCTACCCAAGGGTTCCCTGACAGTTTAAAAGACAAATTGTGAATCGAGCAGATTCCACAAAAGGCAAGTTAACATCACATGTGGCATCCTGTCATAATATGGCTCATTTCTACACACAACGGTTTGAATGGATTATGATTAAAATGACATCTTCTAAAAGAGCAATTGCATAGTGCCAGCATCATCAGTCCATAAAATAGGCAGTAATCTTTGCACTTAATACCAGATTTAGTAGGAAAATTCAAGTGTTGCTACAATTAAAATTCAGAATAGAAAATCTTTTCCTTTGAAAGTGATTCAATAATTTTAGTTTACACATGTTTTAAAGAAAAACTAAGCAAAGAATCATAGTAGAAGATATAGATTGGCTCTTAAATTATTTCTAGGAGTTATGGTTAGAAACCTTGCTACATTGATAAAGTTTTATTTATAAGCAGTCTCCAGTATTAGCTAACTTCTTTTAAATATATATTCAAGAAGAAAATGGAGATTTTTAGATCTTTAATTTTTAATGGCTCATTTTTTCCTCCAGTCTCAGCTTTTCAAGTGTTTTCATTCATGTGGAATCTCACTGAGGAAAAGTGCTTTTCATTAATTTAGTGATTGAGGATATAGGTTACCCTCATTTTTATTAATAAAACTTTACTTTTTCCTTTTTATTGCTTGGCAAATTAAAAAAAATTCTCTGTACTCTTTTTATTTTCTCACTTAGTTCATTTTCTCTGTGGAGGTGGGGAGAGGCAGCCTAGTTCTTGCTTGGTGGATGTGAAGAATCAAACAGTGTCATTTTATAAGATTCTTTAAGAATTATTTAAGAAATTAAAATAATTTACACAACTTATCTTTCAATTAACTTATAATCTTCACCCCATACAATCTTTAACTTACAAGCTTAGTATCTACTTTGATGTCAAAATATTGAGGAAAAACAAAAATCACTCAATCACGAGTTTAAATTCTATATGTAGACAGTTAAGAGTAACTCAAATGCTCTACAAGTCCACAGGATGTATTGATAGTTTAATCCTTGTTCTTTATTCTTATTGATAGCCAGCATGATGCATTTGCAGAATAAAGGCAAATTGGTACCCACCTTATGTAATCTAGCCACTGTCTACCTCTCCAGTCTTCTCACATTGCTCTCTTTGTAAAATGCACGAAGCTTGTTACCACCTCAGGATATCATCACTTGCTGTTCCTTCTACATGAAAAGCTCTTCCCTCAGATATCACATATCTGGCTCTTTCTCATTGTTCAGGTCTTTCACAAGTCGTTCCAAGAGTTCTTTCCTAACCTCCGTTGTCTAACGTAGCATCCTTCCTCTCAGGACTTCTTTATCTTTTATCCTACTTTGTGTTCTTTGGAGCACTTGCCACTATCTGATATATATCACTTATTTATTTTTTTGATACCTTGCTTATATTCTGACTACTAGAATGTAATTTTTATGAAAGTAGGGACTTTGCCTGTGCTGTATCTCTAGTACCTGTAACACCTGTGAATTGTAGGTGTTCAATAATGCTTCTTAAATGATTGACTAAGATAACAAAACATTAATGTATCAGTTCAAAACAGCAAAATCTTTTGTCTATTTTAATGAATATATAAATGAATATGTTACATAGGGAGATGAGGCTTTGCTGGAAAATGTGTCTTAATATGTTTGGCTTCCTTTGTTCATAGACATTTTTTTAAGAGTAACAGGGAAAAACTGGATGAGGTATCAAATTTTGAAAAAGAAGAATTATTACGGAAGATAAAAGAGGTAGGAAAACATAAATGATGATTTTTAGATTGTAATTATATTTTATTTGTAGTTAATATTTTAAATATATGTGAGAAATGTGGAATTTTTCTAAAGTAGATTTTTCATTAACTAATAATAATCATGATCATTCACAGTAATTAATAAAGATTTTATTCCTTCCCAAAGCACTTTCAATATATAAAAGAACAAAGTTGTCCACGTGGAGATGAATCACTTTTTTTTTGGTAACTTTTCATGTGGGTATGGTTATTTTACATTAGGTTGGTTATTATGGTTATTTTACATCATGACTAATGGACATTTTTCAGGTCAGTTATTAGAAAAATTAGAACCTTATTGTGTGGCAGCTGTGAAGTGTAGCAACACATATTACACTTAATAATGTTAGTGAAATATTTGAGTTAAATTTAGCCTGCAGGAGAATTATCTAGACATTTCAGAACTTAGTTTAAAAGGAATATGATATTTTAACCAATTTCCCATTTGCCACAAGAGTACTTGGCCACGGCACCTGTGGTGCAAGGTTTACCCGGAGATAACTCGCAGATTACAGTCCTAAGCTTACCCCCAAAGTTTGCCACAAAATATCTCGCTTTTATTATTAATTTTGCTTCACTCTAGTGTATCAATAGTCTTTGGGAACAAATAACACCATTCTGTTTATAACATCCTGATTTTTTTTATTGTTATTACTTATTATTATTACTTATGCCTATAGCACCTGGTTTCCTAGGTGGGCTCCCATCCAAGTACTAATCAGGCCCAACCCTGCTTAGCTTCATGAGATCAGACATCAGGCTTGTTCAGGGTGGCATGACTATAGACTATAGACTGCATGTAGCTCCACTGGGGTGCGAACCCAAGACCTTCATGAATATAAAGCAGACGTGCTAACCACTACACTATGGGACCGCACCCTAACATTCTGTTTTCAGTTGTGGTATTTCCATTTACAAAATATAGTTATTCTCTGTATTTGATGCTGAAAATGTCAAATATTGGAAAACGCAGCATTCTTAGGTGTGATGTTAACATCGTTCTTGAACAGTTGTTAGCCAAAGGTTCATTTAATGAATCAATTTATGTATACATTTCTGTTACATTAGGATTAGAGACAAGTTCTATTATAAATAACTCCAAGAAAAGTTTTTATATTTTATTTTCACGTTGAAAACCAGTCAGATTTGCTTCAGCCTCAGAGTGTGTTTATGTAAAATTAAATTAATGCTGGCGGCAAGCTACACTTTTTTTTTCTAAACAGGAAAGGAGTTATGTAAACTAAGATTTATTCACAAGATACTCTACAAAGCATTTATTATGATAGTTGAACAATTAGAAGAAAATACAATTAAAGTTTAACAGAAAGACCTTAATTAAATAGGTAATAGTTCATAATATATTATTGGTCGACAAATAAAGAACTGCGCACATAATATGACCTTATTTATTTACACACACACACACACACACACACACACACACACACACACACCACACACTAGTATCACTGAAATTCTTCTCCCCCTTGCACTGAAGGTAAATGTTCTTGGCATCTCCTCTCGCTCCCATCCATATATACATATTTATTTACAATAGTCCAGGACCTGTAGTGTCAGGAACCCCCTGCCTACATTCTCTACCTCTGTTTTGTCCCTAGGTCAACCAGAGTGTAAAATTTATTTCTTTCACTAGTTTCTAAAAGAAACACTTTGCTGGAAATTTGAGTCAACATAGGAGGAATCTCATTGTAGAGCGTAAAGCCATCTTGTTTTACTCCTGCAGTTCCTTGTTCACCCCTTTGCTCTAGGATTCGCCATCACCCCATAGCCAAATTCTCGTCCCTTTGTTACAAAGAGTTTTGTTCTCCCGCTTGAAGCCTGCACCCAGACCCTGAGGCAAGGACATCAAAGGCAGTTCTCTCCTGGAAGTATAATTAGTACCAGTTAAATTCTTTCCATTTTCAGTTGTGAACTCTCTGCATTAGGGATGGCTTCCCTCTGGGCTAGACCTCCACTGATTCTTTTTTTAAAATATTTTTTTATTTTTCAATTATAGTTGGCATACAATATTATATTAGTTTCAGGTGTGCAATATAATGATTAGACATATATATATAACTTAGAAAGTGATCACCCTCATAAATTTAGTACCCATCTGACACCATACGTAGTTATTATAATATCATTGACTATATTCCTTATGCTATACTTTACATCCCCATGACTATTTTGTAACTACCAATTTGTACTTCTTAACCCCTTCTCCTTTTTCAGCCATGTTCCCAACCCCACACCCATCTGGCAGTTCTCAGTGTTCTCTGTATCTATGAGTTGATTTCTGTTTTGTTTATTTTGTTCTGTAGATTCCACATCTAAGTGAAATCATATGGCATTTGTCTTTGTCTGTCTGACTTACTCCACGCAGCACAATACTGTCTAGGTCTATCCATGTTGTTGCAGATGGCAGGATTTCATTCATTCATTCATTTAAATGGCTGAGTAATAGTCCATTGTATATGTGTATCACCTCTTTATTTATTCATCCATTGATGGACACCAGGTGGCCTCCATATCTTCTTGGCTATTGTAAGTAATGCTGCAATGAACATATAGATGCGCATGTCCCTTCAAGGTAGTATTTTAGGTTTCTTCAATAAATATCCAGAAGTGGGATTACTGGGTCCTTCTTTGTCTCATGTTATAGCCCTTGTTTCAAAGTCTATTTTGTCTGATATAAATATTGCTACCCCAGGTTTTTTGTTTGTTTGTTTCCACTTTCGTGATAAATCTTTTTCTATTCCTTTACTTTCAGTCTGTGTATCTTTTGATCTGAAGTGAGTCTCTTTTAGGCAGCATATGTAAGGACCTTGCTTTTTTATCCATTCAGCCACCCTATCTTTTGAGTGGAACATTTAATTCTTTTTAATTTAAGAACTTGTTGATAGATACATAGTTATTGCCATTTATTGTTCATATTTATGGTACATTTTTTTTCTTCTTGAAGAAGTCCCCTCAACATTTCCTGCAATACTGGCTTGTTGGTAAGGAATTCCTTAAGCTTATTCTTGTCTGGGAAGTTCTTTATCCATCCTTCAATTCTAAATTGTGTAATTTTTGTTGTGTAATCTTTGTTGTAGGTCCTTGCTTTTCTTCACTTAGAATATTTTGTGCCAATCTCTTCTGACCTGCAAAGTTTCTGTAGAGAAATTGGCCGATAGCCTTGTGAGAGCTCTCTTGTAGGTAACTAATTACTTTTCTTTTGCTGCTTTTCAGATTCTCTCTTTATCTTTAACCTTTGGCATTTTAATTATGATGTGTCTTGGTGTAAGACTCTTTGGGTTCATCTCGTTTGGGACTCTGTGCTTCTGGGGGTTGTATGTCTAATTCCTTTACCAGGTTAGGGAAGTTTTCTGTCACTATTTATTCAAAGGTTTTCAATTCCTTGCTGTCTCTCTTCTCCTTCTGGAACCTCTATGATGTGAATGTTGTTAAACTTGATGTTGTCCCAGAGGCTCCTTAAACTATTCTCATTTTCTTGCATTCTTTTTTCTTGTTTGTATTCTAACTGGGTGTCCTCTGCTACCCCATCCTCTAAATCGCTGATTCGATCCTCCTCTTCATCCACTCTGTTGATTCCCTTTAATGGACTCTTCATCTCAGATATTGTATTCATTTCTTACTGGTTCCCTTTTCCATCTCCATTTTAATATTTTCTATCTCTCTGTCTTAGAGTTCTCATTGAGTTCATCTTCTCTTCTCATAAGTTCAGTGAACATCCTTTTAACTAGTGTGTTGAACTCTGCATATGATGGATTGTTCGTCTCCATTTTATTTAGTTCTTTTTCTGGAGCTTTGTTCTGTCTTTCATGTGGGACATGTTTCTTTGTCTCCCCATTTTGGCTACCTCTCTGTGTTTGTTTCTGTGTATTAGGCAGGGCTACTAAGTCTCCCAGTCTTAGTAGAGTGGGCATCTTATGGCACCCAGTGGCACAGTCTTCCCTGGTCACCTGAACCAAATCCTCAAGGTGTATCCCTTGTGTGGGTTTTGAGTCCTCCTCCTGTAGTTGAGCCATGATTGCTGTTTGCATGTTGAAGGGAGGAGTTGACTTTTGGGTTGATTGGTTATGAGAATTGGCTGGTGAGGGGCCTACCTTACGGAGCAGGACTCACTTTAGCAGGGCTCTTGTGCCTGTCCAATCATTCTTTATTACTGTATTATTTCTTCAACATTTAAAATTTCTTTTTCATCTAGATAGGGTGGCGATTCTCAGCCAGAAGTTTATTTTGAACTATTGAACCCATCATGCATAGTAAATTTATATTTTTTACCTCATTCGAAGCAATTCAATAGAGACATCTAAGTACCATGTTCTTGTCTCCTTCAGGAAAGTAATGGGTACTCTTTTGTTGTTGTTGTTCTAGAATAGAAATATTTAATAAGAAGCAAGTATAATACCCAATGAGTTTTTGAGCAAGAGTTCCTGTTGATGTTATACTTTATTTCCCCATTGTAGTTTATCTTCTTGGAAAAAAAGATATACAATTCTTGCTGAATGATCTCAGTTTGCTAATCCCAATCCTTATTTCAATAACAAATATTTCTCTGTGGTTTTGCATCAGTTTTTACAACCGTTCTACACTTTTGTCATAATTTATAGAAGAGGCCCCAAAGTGTAAAATTGCATATTTGATATAGAATTAGATCACTCAACATTTATGGTATTGTCATTGTGTGCTAAGCAATGTGCTCAGTGTCCTAGAGAGCTGCTACCTGACCCTGACTCCCCTTAAAGGAACTGTGAAGCAAGTCCTCTACATCAATTCCTTTGTTTTTTTTTTCTAGATGGCTGAAAAACTACACAAAACTAATTTAGAGAACAAAGAACTACAAGATAAATTGAATACTATTACCAGACAATATATGATTTTCATGCAAGAGGAGGATAAAATTTTTTTGCAGAAAAGGAAAATTCATGATGAGTATGTTTCTTTTCATGATCCATATATGAACCAACATGTCATAGTTAATGGAGGTATTTCCTTGCTATCAAAGTGATGATTCTCCACTTAAGCTTATCCTAGGTGTAAAATCTACTGACAATGACAAAATATTCTTTACCCAATGATAAATAAGCACACTCTTAATCTGCCTCTATAATAGTAAGCAATGCTTTCTTCATACAGAGCAGATCAAATCTATAAATACTGAATGCATTCTTTTTACTTCTAAATCAGATTCTTGAAGGAATAATTGTTTTTACCCTACAAGATGATCTCGAGAAACTATGAGATCTACCTTCATCAGAAACTGACTCTGCACCTGTATTCCCTATTTCAGAGAAGGCTTTGGTCATTGACACAATCCTCCCACCTAGAGACTGTGAACTTATTTAAGGAAATCCCTCTCTTTCACTACTCATGGACTCCATCCAAGCACCACAACTTGTCAATTGTACCTCCCAAATATTTTTCAAATATATCCTATCCTCCTCTCCAACTTCATTCTTTTCACCTCTTTCAAGCCTTTTGGGTTTGGCTTGCCCCTTAAAAATTCTTCCCACTTTATGCTTTATCACCTCTATCTCATCTACCTTCCTTCTACCAGAATGATCCTTCTGAAACATCCTTCTGATGTTGTTCCTTTTCATCAGTCACTGCATTATAATCGACTGGGTCCAAATCCCTTTGTCCCACTGATCTATGAACAGATCAAGGCAGTTGCTGTCCTAGTGCTATATCCCCAAGATCTTGTACATTGCTCAACAGGTTGTGGACATTTACCAATGTTTTCTTAATAAATATTACAGAATAACATCTTGCAAGCATAATTATGTAAGTAATAATCACTTGAAGTTAAATCAATGGAAGTGTAATTACAATGTCTGGACCTGCTTGTATGAAGCTGAGTTCATGCTCATTGTTGTTACAATTAAGCTGCAGGAAGTTGTTGGAATCATTTTATCTCATCCAATCGAACAGCCTACGGAGAACAATACTGTTAATAGTCTTCAGGCAAAAACTTTTCTCAGATCCATACTAAGTCAGTTATTAGTTTGAAACATAAAATGTGCTGACATACAATTGTAACACTAAAATGTTTACTACCTTTATTGGGTTTTGTCTTCTTCAGCTTGAGATGCCATAACAAAATACCATAAACTGGGTGGTTTAAACAACAGAAATTTATTTCTCATAGTTCTGGAGGTGAGATACTTGAGATCAGGATGCCAGCATGGTCAGATTCTGGTGAGAGCCCAATTCCTGGCTTGAAGATGGCCACCTTCTCACTGCGTTCTCTCGTGGTAGAGAGAAAGCAGACACACCGGTGTCTCTTCTTATGAGGACACTAATCTCTTCATGAGGGTCCCACCTTATGACCTCATCGAAACCTAGTTTGTTCCCAAGGGCCCCATCTTTAATACCACCACTATTGGTGGGTGGGGCTCCAACATGTGAATTTGTGGAGGACACAATTTAGTCCATAACAGTTTTGAAGAAGACAAGACACTCAGAGTAGTTTCTGTTGCAGGTATGTTCCTGTCAATGTCTGGAAATGTGAACAAAACCATAAACTTCCCACTAGTCTTTCTGCAAGTTACGGAAAACATAACCACTTTTTGTCAAATGCCTTTGGGTACTACCCAGTGGCGTGAGCACTTTACACCTTGTTTAATTTTGACACTTGATGAGATGGGTGTTGTAATCCCCATTTTGTGGATGGGGAAACACAAGCTCATTCTCAGGTAAAGTTTCTTTGCAAGGTCACATTCCTAGGAAGAAGTAGAACCAGTACTCAAACTTGATCTGATTGAACTCCTTTACCTTTCACAAAAGAATATGGCAGAATTGATAATTAGGAGAGGGATGGAGCACTGTGGAGCTACTCTTGTTGTTCCATGGTTACTTTTGTAATTAATGTTCTTTTTGGCTTAGGAATTTTCATAAATTTAGATTTACCCACCACAAGCAAGAAGACTTTGCTTCTATTTTTACTAATTCATTGGATAAATAGTCCATAAACTGAATTTTTGAAACTATTGTTAAAATTTTTATTTGTGAAGTCATGTTTTCTTATGCTGAAGAGTTAAAAATAACTACTTCAACCTTTAATGTATGACAACTGTTTTTTTCCTATGGTAGAAATCAGAAACAAATGACATTTATTGCTCAGAAAGAAAACTTTCTATCACAAAGAAAAGTGGACATCAAAAATATGGAAGAAGGACTTGTCGCACTTAATCAACTTTATCGGTATGTTTGTTGCCTTTGACCTTTTTAAGCTTCATTTGTCTCTGCATTTATTTTTTAATAAATGGTAACAATAAATCTATGTCAATTTCTAATATACTATAACAAAGGAGATTTATAATGAGCTCCCTTTGTTTTACAGTCCAGAAAAGTCATTATCATTGAATCTCTCATTTAAAGGATAAGCAAGTTCTGAGTGCTATACCAATTGTGAGACATGAGGAATGACCAGTTAATGGTCTAGTGATAAGAAAGTGCCTGAACATTATTACAACACTGACCGCCACTATTATGTTCATTTCTGCCATTCTAAATCACTTTAATTTTAATTTTTCTGATTAAAAAAAGCAATGCCTATATCTGATTTTAAAATTCAAATATGGAAATGGATAACTTAGGGTAAAGTTACTCTCTAATCTCTCCATCTCTCCACAGTGATAATTACTGTTAACAGTTTGCTATATATGCTTTTTAGTATATATACTTGACTATATGTGTGTGGTATGTATCCAGAACTTGGATTGTACTCTTCCATAACAGGATTTTTTTCCATTACAATTATATTTGGGTAACTTACATCATGTTATATGTCAGTTATATCTCAGTAAAGCTGAAAAAAAATATGCCTAGGACAATAATAAAACAAATATGTTAGATAAAATAGTAACATTTGGAGAAATTAATGGAAAATATATGAGAATTTTTTGTACTCATTTTTATACTTACCTGTTGAGTTTGAAGCTATTTCAAAATAAAAAAAAAATTGTATATATATATTGTATCTCTTTCCTCATTTTTTCCCTCTAACTGCATAGTATCCTTTTGCAGATTATACTGTATTTTATTTAACCAATACTCTATTGATGGACATTTGGGTTTTTCTGTTTCCTATATTACAAACATTTTTCAAAGGTAACCTCATTAAATACATCTCTGTCCACCTACATGACTGTCTCTTTACAATAAAGTCCTACAAATTGAATTACTGGGCCAAAGAGTGTTGCCTGTTTTTCTTTTTTATAATTATCAAAATGTCCTACCTAAATATTCTACTGTTTTACACTCTCACTAACACAAGGCATAAAGCAATTCATACTTTAGTTGGGCAGATGAGCAAGACTAACACACATGCAATAACTAATGAACCTTGTATGACTGAAGAATAGAGTATGAATTATTTTTTAAAAAATCAAAGAAAGAGGAAAGAAAGTGAAGTCAAGGAGTTCTTTGTTGTATAAGGATTTAAAACTTTAGAAAGTCAGATTTTTTGTTTCTTATCAAATGGGGTAATAATGTCACCCCAATAATAAACAAGGAAATAAATAATATGAATGCAGAAGAATGAAGAGACCAACATATAGAAAACTAAGATGGGTGGTGATGAGTATTTGACTCACAGAAATCTAGAATGTGGCTGGAAGTGTAGCTTTTTCTTTGCTTGTCCATATATTGTTAAATAATATATTTAAACATCTATTTCTCATCATGTTAGCTTCAGAAAGGAAACTATAAACTTTTTTTCTATAAAAACAAGAAAATAGAACTGGGTTGATTGGGGTTTTAATTTCCTTGTGATTAATGCAAATTTATAATCAATTATAGTGTCATAATTACTCTGGTTACCAGGAAACTCAGAGTCAGATTTGTGGCCCAATATTGACATCCATTTAGGATTTTTTATGTTACTGTTGCTCTATTTTAAACTAGTTCAACTCTTTTGTAGATTAAATTAAATATGTAAACAAATAAAATCAATAAGGTTGAGGCAGAGTGTGAAGAACACTGTAGTTCCAGGGGAGGAAATTAGGTTTATTTACGTAGAAAATTGAGAGCCCATACTATGATCTCAGACAGAGGGGGAAAAAAAAAACCCACAAGCACAATCGTGTTTCTGGTTCATTTAACAACATTTTATATTCTAAGTTTCATTTATGAATATTTCTACTTCTCAAAATATATACTGTCACATTTTGTTTATGTGGCCTTCAATTTGTCTCTGTTCATGAGGCATTTAATAGGAAAAAAAGGAATAAAAATAATAAAGGCTTCTAATATCTATATAAGTCTTGACATTTTCATACATTTTCGTCACCTTAATTACTATTTCCCCTAGTTCAAGAACCTCTCTGTTCGCTTTCTGTATTATACGCTGTGTCAAATCATAACTCAATTTAGAATCCAGAGTTCCTCCTCAATTTGTTGACAATGTGTCACAGCGTTATTGCATTCACATCCTTCGTATGCAACAAGTCTGCCTTGATCACAAGAGTCCTGACTTGCAGTTCCTTTCCTCCGTGTCTTTGCAAATGATGACATCCTTTCCTTGGTGGAATTACATCTCCATTCTGACAATCTGTATTCTTCCTTTTATTAAACATTAACCTCCAATAACCTTTCCTCATCTGCCGCATCAGAATCTATTCTTCTCTATCCTTGTATATACACCTCAATACTTGCAAAATCAGTTTGCGCTTTCCCCAAATTGTAATTGCCTTCTTATTAACCTGTCATTAAAATCTTTACTTGTTTCACAAGTTTTGTTTTGCTTCCCAATTAAGCAGTAGCCTTATTGTGCATAAGAATTATACATAAGGTCTTTTATATATTCTAACAGCTCTCACAAATGCAAAATCCAATATATTTTTTCCTACTTTTAGAGCAACAATGGAAGTCTATCGGAAACAAATTAGAATCCTGAATGATAACCTAGAGAGAGAACATCAGAGAAGGTAAAGAAAAATGTTCCTTTGTGTTACAAAAGATGTATGTGATCTGAATGAACAGTGCCTCAAAGAAGGGAGTCGGGGGGGAAATCAAAGTACTTGTTAGTTGCTAGAGTCCAAGAAACTGATTTTCCTAAGTTAATTGCATGAGTGCTCTTTGACGCAGATGTGTTAGTTTGATTTTTTTTGAGGGGGGGTGGGTGTAGGATGGGGTGGGTGGCAGGAATTGAATAGAACCAGAGTTTTCCACTTCAAATGAATGAAGTCACCAAAAAGCAAAATTGCCAGGATTTGTGCCGTGCCCCTTGCTCATCCAAGTTTCCGTGTAAATCAGTAGGGAAGGTAACATGCAGGGACAGTAAAGAATTGTTAAGAATACAGGTTTGGGGGATGGACTACTTTGTTCTGTCTCTTACTGGCTCTGTGACCAAGGCTCATGATTCAATTATCTTTGCTCCCATCCTTATAGAGAGGGGAATAATAGTATCATCTACCTTGTAAGTTTGCTGTGAATGGTAAATGAAATGATCCATGTGAAGTATTTTGATCAGCACCTGGCACCTAGGTGCCAGGTGCTGATCTTGGGAAAACTTATTCTGTTTTATTGTTAGGAAAACTTAGCTCTGTTTTATTGTTGTTGTCATCACTGTTATTAATATTATTTATGAAACTACAATTACACATGTTCAGCCTTCTCCAGTTATGTAGATTTTTAATGTTGTGGTTAAGAGAAAAATTTGAGAACCCAGAAGCTTGAAATCTCTTACTAGCACTTTGGGTAGTTTGGTTAATCCCATTTCTATTTCTCCCTGGGCCTCTTCTTTTTCCTCCTGCCCCTGAACCTTTCCCATTTCTATTCTTTACCTAAAGGAGGCAAACTGCAAAGTATGGTTTGTCCACTGTCTTACTGAATGTGCCAACGTAACTTCTTGCTTTGAAGCAACTTGCAGAGATGACATTGAGGCAGTTAACATTTTGTGTTATTTTTTTAGCTAATGTGCATAGTTTGCATCACTAGTATAATTGTAGTAGAATTTGTTTCATTTTGAATTCCTTCATCTTTTCTGTACACTATTATGTCAATTTAATGCTAATTCTCTTGTTCTAATCTGTAGCGTAATAATCCAGTGGAAACTAATTTTGTTTGCAAAAAAAAACATGCACGTTGGACAGCCAAGATAAAAGCTGAATTACAAGAATATATAGATAAAATTATGGCTACAGAATTGAGACGCACTGAATTATTACAAGAGGTAAGGGAATTCAATAGACTTGCTATTTGTTCCCTATATTGCATTATCAATAATTTTCCTTCAATGTTGAATTTAATCAAAAGGTATGTTTCTGTCTGCTGACTTCATGTTAGGATGAATTATGTAACTTTCTTAAAAAATTTATCCATTTACTGTGTATTAAATATAGGAATTTAGCAAATGAAGGAGCAGTTCTCTCCAGAATATGCTTTTAAAGCCTGTAACCAGAAAACTTGATAGTTTTTTGAGCATCGATCTCTAAAAATAAAGAGGCCAAGCATCATTTATTTAGCTTCTATATTTTCCCTCTGCCCACTCTCCATCCTCCACTGCTCCCATTCTCCATTTCCTCATGTCACTTCCAGACATTGTTTGGCACAGAAATTAATCTCCGGAGAGCAAACAAACAAACAAAAACAAAAACAAAAAAAAACAAACAAAAAAACCCCTCTCTCAGTGGTTCCTGAGAAATAATGACCTGAAAGGAGAGCCAAATCTCATGCAAAGAGATATCGATCTACTCGGCTGCTACAAGACAAATAACAAGTCCTCTTTTTTTTAATTTCCTAATTAGACCAAATCTAGAGAAAAAGAGATCAATGAATACTTGGCAGAGATTGAAAAAATTACAACAGAATTAAAACAAGAGGAGGAGAAATTTGTCATCAAAGAAAAAAAGTTAATTGCAGAATTGACCAATATGAGGTAATGGATACACTTATTTTTAGTTTATTTAACACATCACTAAGAATAATCTTAGACAGCTATACGTAGGGGAGGGAGTATATTTCATGCTATTTTAATCAGTTGGGTTTTTTTTTAGTTAAAAAATTATACACTCCAAGTTTCATAGACGTACTGGCAGAAATCCATGGAGACAGGTGGAGTGGTGCAGGATGCCACGCCCAGCTGGCATGAGAGGGGCTGGGACGATGACCAAAGGGGAAGGGAGACCCATGAGGCGGGCCAGCCTCAGAAATCCTCCTCAGAGAGAGGGCGTTGCGCCGACTTGGACACTGACGGGAGCTGACATGGGAGAGAACAGGGCATGGGTGCTGGGGGAGGTGGCCCAAGAGGGCATTGAAATGACCCGGGAGCCCCGGAGGTGTCGTGTCCTGGAAACACAACAGAAAACACGCGTTTTCAAGGGAATGGCATTTACCCTTTCCTCCTTGACAATCATCATCGGTAATGCTGGGCACATCGGAATCCCATTTTCTGCCTTTGGTTTAGTGGCGCGAGGAGCCCCAAAGAGAGTAGAAGCAACTTCAGATTTGGGTTTAGGGATCAATATGGTACTCTTGGTGGAATCGTTCTTCTCATCAGTTGCAGGATCTCTAAACTGACACACTCATGGGAAGGGAAAGCACAAGCATGAGGTTCAATAGTGAGAAGTCCCACCACCGTGGGCCCCTGACACATAGATTCTGTCTAAGGAAAACAGCGCTGAATATCAGTGACTGGTTTAAACTGTAAACTTCCAGATCTTGACAGGTATTGCCTCCCAGATAGTGCCATGACTAAGTCCTCTATAGACTCGGCACCACTGCTGGGGGCCTCCACTCCGATTCTCAATCAGAGCTCACAGCAGGCGTCTACGTCATTATGATTTAGCACTGACATATGGAGCATGGTTGGATTGCTGGGTCCAACAGCCCTGTATCTGGCGGGCTTCAGTAGGAGAAACAGAGCCCCCAGAAAGGGGCTTTTTTAGAGGATTTGACCTTCTGAAGTTGTGGGAGCTGATGACACCGTCTCCTGAGGCTCTCAGCTTTGCATGTGGAGCTGGGGCCTAAAGGCAGCCAGGAGGCAGTTGGGAAAGAAAGACGAAAGGAAGCAGAGAAAGGCAAGGTCGAACTGCGAGTCAGAGGATGAGCTGGAACTCACGAGTGTGGGGTGGCACCTGCATCCAGCATTGGTCTCTCTCTTCTCCAAGTCTCTGACTCCAAGCAGTTGCCGCAGAAGCTGCGTCACTGAGTGGGTCATCACTGAGCTAAGTTTGCATGCGGCTCAGGAATCAGGAAAGCAGACGACGGAGGATTTGAAGGAACCGAAGAAGCTGCGGGCCTGACCAGCTGCCTCACTCCAATAAGCTGAGCCAGAAGACAAACATTGGCTTGCCTGAGCTGCAGCAGTGCCCGGTACCCAAATCCTCTCTCAAAGCGTAAAACAAGAGCATGGTCTCTGTCAGGGGAAGCCTGGTGGTCTAAGCCACATGCAGACAAGGGGAATGAGTTAAAGCCCTGGCATATCTCCTTATCCCCCAGGCTATTCTTTTTTAGAGGATATAATATAGATAACTCACTATTGAGTTTTTTAAATGCAGTCTGGAGAAATTTATTCCTGATTCTGCTTTGTGATATTTTTAAATTATGGTGTTTTATGTGTGTTTTTCTTTGAATATTTATTTATAAGGATTCTAATGGCAATTTGGAAGGAGTCATATCTGGCCACTGTGGTAAATAGGGCAAGAGCAAGCTGCTCTATCAGTGGGATGCCAAAATACAGTGAACACAAGCAAGTTGTGTCTAAAGGGTTAGCAATCCTCTCTCCTTTACTGGGAAATTGACCTTGGCTTAACATTTTGGTTTTTCCTCTAGTAGCCAGATAAAGGTGTATTATCAGGTGACATCGTTTTGTATAGAATGACCTTTGACTGGTATGTTGCATCTTGACCGGGAGAATAACTGGTGGGAGACCAGAATACAGGGATTTCCTGGGTTTGGAGCCTGCTTTAAGTGGGCACATCCCTTGCAGGATCCTAGAAGATATGCACAAAGAGATGCTGGTTCCTATTTGAACAAGGGGCTTCTAAGCCAGGAAGGCTATCACACCCACCCCTGTGGGTGTCTTTCTCCTGCATATGAGTTAGCTCTTTGGTGGAGTCAAAGGGCATCAGCCTCTGGCCAACTGTTTTAGGACACCTCCCGCCGGGGAAGCATGCCTGGTGGTGCTCTGCTAGCACTCAAGTATTTCTTCAAATTATGTGCAGACAACTTGGATAAAAATTAAAATTAAAACTTAATGTTTTTAAGAGTGAACTGGGTCAAGTATGGCCTATTTAAATCTTAAGAGTCCGCGTACATAGCTGAGAAGCCCCACTGATTTGGTCGTGACAGCAAGAGACACTTATTTTTCTTTCTCGGGATAGGCAATCCCAGGCTGGGAGGGCAGCTCTGCCCTCCTCAGCATGAGGCTAACACCTGCAAGTCGAAGTGGTGGCTTCCATTTGCATCCTCTTCCAGCTGGGGGCAGGAGGAAAGGGCCAAGGGAACACATAACCCTTCTCATTGCAGGGGCAAGACCTAGACGTAGCACATACCATTCTGCTCACAAATTGGTTGGTCTCACTCACCTGCAAGGGAAACGGAGAAATACCCTAGCTGGCAGCCTTACGTTCAGCTGAAGCTCAGGAATCCTGATATTCAAGGATGGGAGAATAGATAGTAAATGTTAGCTGGCTGTCTCTGCCTTCGTCATTGTTTTAAACCTATCTTGACTTTCTGCAAGAGATCCAACTATTATTCCATTTGAAACTAAATAAAACCTGAGTTTGAGTAATTAAGCAGGCAACTTCGTGTTTTGCTCTGGGCACTTCTTACCCATTGGTTATAGTATTATATCCAATTACTGTTATCCCTCTCCCCATTTCTTACTTAGATGCACATTTCTCAGAATTTGTGTATATTATGTTTTGCTATCTGTGGGTATTTTTTTTCCAAAAAATATGATCAAACGAGAAATTTCCTCAAATGATTTTGGGGTACATATGTGAAAGCATTAATAGAATCATAGCAATAGAGCAATAGAACTGAGCAACTCCTTGGAAAGCTATTGAACCTCATCTTAACTTTATAGATTGCCAGAGAGTCAATGAGTCAGACAGCAAATATTTTTTAAATATCTAGTATGTTCCTGGTACCTTTGCTATATGCCTCAGGGTACCAAGACAGAACTCTCCCCCTTGAATAACTTATATTCTACTCTGGAGTAAATTCTCTAAAATCATACCTCACATTTAGCTTTACTTTCTCTGAAGGAAAAATTCGTTAAGGAAACAGAAAGTACCAAAGGAAAGGAAGATGAACTATTTGAGTGTCTTCCACAACTTCAGATGGCAGAAGAAGAGTATACGAGCAAAAGCAAAAGGGTCCAAGAGCTCAATGATATTCTCACAGGTACATATGAAGTACTTACTAATTGACCTCAAGCCCAGGTAAGGATTACACTGTTGTCTTCGAACACGAGACAGGTCAGCAATCAAAGCAATTGGCATTCCTCCAATTTTCCCTATCACTTTGACTCTCTATTCTCTCATTTTTGTCTCATCTACTAATTTCCTCTCCTCCACATTACAGAATCTTGCTGCTGTCAAATTTTTCCTTTTCTATTTTAAAGACTGTTTAACATTAAGAATTAGTAGCAACTATATTATATGGTTTCTCTCTGGACTTGGTAAAGGTAGAACCAACTTCTTTATTTAGTACCATGTGGAGATTTTTTCCTGTGTCTTACCATGAATTTGCCAATTATATCTCAGACCCAGCTATGACTTTGATCAAGTAGGTACCCCTCAAATTTTTTCCACTAACCTACCTGAGGCAGAAATAAATTAGAGCTTGTCTCAGATCTGGGGGCTTTGTAGAGAATGTAAATGTGTCTGAAAGTGTGTATGCTCTGCATCTTATTACATGGCATAACTATGTGTGTGTTTAATATAAAAAATCATTTTCTCCACACACACAGAAGATTGAATTGGTCATCTAACGCAGCACCCCCAAATTTACAGATCTAGGATCGTCCCTAGAGGTATGAGTCTTGTCTTGCATTTGGGGAGTATAAGGATCATTATCCAAGGAGTCCCTACAGGTTGTTTAGCAGGACAGCTTTCAGAACATCTATCTTCTCAATGGCGGAGGAAGCACCATGAGGATTGAAAGGCTAGAACCAAAATTAAAGAAAGAAGTGGAATGGGAGCAAAAAAATGTGCACTAGAACAGGAATGATCTGCTGGCGAGATGAATATGGGGATGGAAATTAAGACAGTCCGTGTCAAAAAGGGACAGTCATATGGAAACCCAATATGTTCACATTTGAAATAAACAAAGATTTTAAATAAATAGTTATTGCCAAGAGGGAGATTTTTAAGAACATAAGACTATTATAAGAATAAATGCCTGGGTAATTGGTCTGGTTCCCATTCTTCAGCTGATTTTCCACTTCTTATCAGGTTTTCATTTAGTTAGCTCAAGTGGGTTTTCTTGGTATTTTACCACTTTTACCACGACTCATGAAAAATATGTACTCCGTTCCCAGTTTTCTATTTTTTTATCATTTCCTCTGATCCATCCTTACACTAAGTAGAGGTTGTAAGAAACACGGTACGAAAGTAAGCAGTATATTGCAACTACTGATTCTCTTAAGGTAAAGAAAAGAGAAAATACTGACGAAGTAGAGGAAAGAAGGGAAGGCAGGAGAAAGGAAGGAAAGGGGCCATAAGAGCAACGTGCTTCAGAGAATAGGAAAATATACGTCAGCAGCCAGCAGTGAGGCTTACACAGGATGGAACATTAGGACTCAGGGCCCATAAGGATCCTGTGACTTTCGGTTAAATATGATGGATAAATCATGGGCATCTATCTTTTCTCCTTGATGAAACTTCATGTAATGTGTGTAAAATATATATATTTTTAAAGATATAAACCCACAAGTACAGGAGACTGGCAGAGAAGACATTGACAGATAATAAATATCAACAAGATTTTGGAAGGTGTAATTGGATAGAAGGATTAGCAGAGAGAGAAATATGAATAGCAAATGCCTGTAAAGAAGCACACCATGAAGGCAAGAAGTTCCTTCCACAGGACCTGGGAAATCTTGGCTAGTGGAGGACCCTGATACCGTGAAGGCTGATAGGAGTCATAGGACTGAAGATTGGTTGAAAGTCTTTCTGATGAGCAGTTAGCCTTCCAGGTCAAATGTCCTCTTCTGAGTAGCTAAGTGACTATTCCTCCCCAATGTTGGTAGAGAAATTGGACCAGAGGGTTGATATCTGTAGGATATCGGATATCACTGAGGGCAGAAGACAGATGTCGTACTGAGACCCCTTTCTACTCACTGCTCAGCTTGCTGAAGGCTCCCAGCCAGTTGTGTTATATGACTCTTCTGTAATCCCTTCCCCACCACAAAGAAGGAGATGGTTAGATTCTTCGCTAAAGAAACTGAAGTTTCAGAGAAAAGCCCCACAGTATCTAACATCTGAGGGTCTCCCAACAAAAATGGCTGGTCCCTCCATGATCACCGTATAGAGAAGTTTATCCAGGAAACAAACCTTTCAGTGCCTCATTTTTAAATAAGATTAGACAGTCAAAAATTACCAGACATCTCAGGAGAAACTCCAATGTGACACTAACAGACAGAGAAACAGAACCTGGTGGCAACACAGATAACACAAAGCACATTAGAACATATTCTTAGAGAATATAGTCTCTATAGTTTACAGAGAATATATTTCACAGCTATAGTCATAGAGAAGTAAAAGGAGATAATGCACTTGTGGAAAAAAAAGAATAGGATGCTTAAAATAAAGAATGTAGAATAAGAAAGAGCTCTTGGAAATGAAAAGTATAATAACTAAAAATTTTAGACTCAATAAGAGGATTATAAGAAAAGTTAAAGAAATCTCTCAGAAAATAAGGAGAAGAGAAACAGGATAAAAGGGTTAAAAAAAATCCGACTATTCTGAGATGTCAAATATCTCACAGGAAGTCTGGAAAAAGAGAACGGAAATACATGGAAAAGATAAAGTTATTAAAGATAATGCAAAAATATTTCTCAGAACTGGAAAATATGTTTTCAATTTCAAAGGACCCATCAAATCTCCAGTACAATACATGAAAAAAAAAAGAACACTAAGCCACATCACTGTGGGATTTTAGGAGAAAAAAGAGAAAGAGATCCTAAAGGCTCCTGGAGAGAAAAAACAGATCTCATACAAAAGATTAGGAATAAGATTGTTTCAGATTTCTTCACTGCAATATGCTACCAGAAGTTAGAGGATGTTGCCTTTAAAATTCTGGGAGAAATTAATTTCCAGCCTTAAACACCCATCCAAATTATAAGTCAAGTATAAATATAGAATAGAGACATATTGAGATATACAGGATCTGAAAATACCTCATTTACTCTGTCTCAGGAAACTACTACAAAATTTGCTTCAACAGACAAAGTGAATAAATCAAGAAAAAGAGGAAGATATAAGGTTCAGCAAATAGGAGGTCCAACATGAGATGCAAAGGCAAGTCCCAGAAGATTAGCTCTGCATCAGGCCTAAAGAAAAACAAGTACAGAAAGTAGTGGGGAGGGAAGAGAAATGGAACTGATAGGTTACCTCAGGTGTTTGACCATGTGGGAAGTAATATTCAGAAAGATTTTATAATTCTGGTATAGGTTTCGATAGGAACTATGATATGTACATGGAAAACTAAGCAAATAAAAATAAAGTGAGGCAATTTTTAACTCCAGAAAACAAAAAAAATTATACAAGAAAGGAAATATAATCATACTACACTGTTTGTCTCATAAGTGAATGGTATCAACATTGTCATAGTGATCTGAACAGTTAAATTTCATTGAAATGACAACCATAACTTTATGGGGAGGTTACAAGCAGAAAATGTGGAGGTTGTGGGTGTGGGCTGGGGATTCGGGGATGGGGGTAAGCATGCTGTGCCCTCCTCTACTATTTTAGGAAGTAGAAATTGTCTAAAGATGACACATCAAGAAATAACCGTATAAGCATTTTTAAAGAAAATGAAAGACGAAAAAACTAAAATAAGTTAAAAATGATTGATTTTAAGGAGGCAAACCCGGGGGTGGGTATGCGGCATTGGGGAGCAGTTGACTGCTGGTTTTTGTTCTAAGCCTTATAGTAGTATTTACTTTGAAAACCAGGCGAACGTCTCATTTTGATTAATGTGTATTTTAAACTAAAGAACATTGTGTGGAGTTATTTTTCTCTCTCTTTCTCTTTTTTTTATAGCACTAAAGCAGGATCAGAATTTACTGAACAGTCTCATTTTTCAAAAGACAAAAGACTTTTCCAGATACTTCAACGGCGTGGTAAAGAGCTGACGCATTCCTTCTCCTTTCTTTTATTAGAACGCTGGTGCACAAGGACGGTAATACTTACCTGGCACCATTGGAGATTTCAGAAAACCCACATTTATTAAACTTACCCTTTTATTACTGATGTTTTGAAATTTTAGTCACAACATACACACACATATACACACATGTATACATATACACATACATATATACATGTATATGTGTGTGTATATATGTACATATAAACACTGAGAGAGAAAGAGAGACCCTAGGAGCAACTAACATGTAACCGTGGGAATATTATAGCTCAGTTCCCTTATTTATAAGGTAGAGATTGAATTATGTTTTCTAAGGTTCTTTTTAGATCTGTTATTCTGGTATTTCTATGAAGACAAAGATAAGTGGTCAGAGGTTGCAGGGTGGAGAGGGAGTGGATGAAATGGGAGCAGATAAAGAAATGTTTACTGCCTTTTAAAATATATAATTAATAGTTAGTGATTAACATCTGTGGACTTGGTTAGTTAAAAATGGGAACATTCTATTCTTTGACATCACAAGTAACTTTTAACATGTGGGTATAGAGAAATCTGAAGGGGAAAATCACAAGTAATGTACTATATATACAATTCTATTTCTTAATAAGGTGCTGCTAGTGATGATTATACAACGAATAAAGATTATATGTTTTATAACAGTATAAAAACTAAGAAGTAAATAGAGATTCAGTAAACAGTAGAAAATCCTGAAAAATCAATAAAGTAATACTCCTTTACTTTGAAAAATATTAAATCCTCTCCGAAAAGCCTCAATACATTTCACTCTCCTCTTCTCCATTTTTGCCAGACGATCGTTTATATATCAATGTATATTCTATTTTGCAAAGCTGTCTTAACAACTTAACTTGGGGTCCATGTACCTGAGTCCATGAATAAATTTCCATGAATCAGGTTTTGACTTTAATATAAAGTTTTTCTAAGGGAAAGTATCCGTAGCCTCTGCTGATGGTTCAGGAATTAATTAGGACCCCTCTCTGAATGTGGGTCCTAATATATTGGTGGGCAATTTAATATTTTGGTGCCCCGCTTGTTAAACTCTGTGAGATAACTGTGGGTTTTATGCTTGAGCAGGATAAACTGAAAGAGGAATTAAAAGGATTACGAGATCAAGAAAGCCATAAAATGAAAATTCATTTTGAAATTCTAAAGAACTTAGAAAATGAAATCTATGTACACGACCTGAAAGCAGAAGCTTTACTTCTCGAAAATAAAAGGTTGAAAGAAGTAAGTTCAAGAGCACTTCAATTTGCAGTGATTTTGGTTGATTGCCTAACCTATAATAGTTATGAGCAAAAAGGAGAGAATAACTCTTAAAAGTTTTTAAATGAAGCATAAGTACATGCAGAAACTCATATATGCCTAAACCATAAGTGTACAGCTTAATGAACACACCTGGGTAATGGGCACCCCGATCAAGAGACAAAGTGTTAATGATATTTAGATATCTCCTATGTCCCTTCCTGTCACTAACTTCGCCGCAAGGGCAACACCATACTACTAACACCATAGACTAGTTTTGCCTACTTTTGCATATTATGTATCTGGACTGATACAATACATACTCTTTCGCTCAACACGGTTTGTCAGGTTCATCCTTATTGTTGCATGCAGTCCCATGTCTAATCATTCTCATAATTCTGTATAGAACTCTATTGTATGACTACAGTACAATTTATTTATGTACTCTATTGTTGATGGGGGTTTAGGGAGTTTCTAGTGGGCTATTTTATTACAAACAGTGTTGCTGTGAACACTCCAGGACATGCTTTTTAGTGGACATATGTACATATTTCTGTTGGGTACACACTCAGGTGGAATCACAGAGCCATAGAGATATGTAGGGTCCACTCGAGTGCACAGTGCCCGTCTCCCAAAAAAGTTGCAATAATGGCCACTCCAGCAGTAGCATATGAGAGCACCAATTCTTCCATGTTCTCTCTGAAACTTGGTCTTTTTTCAATTTAATCATTCTGAAGGGTGTACAATGGTGTCCCATCGTGGTTTTTATTTGAATTTCCCAGATGATTAACGAAGCACCTGTCCATATGTTGTTGGCCACTTGTATACTCTCTTTGTGAAGCTCTTGTTCAAGTCTCTTGCTCATTTAAAAAATCAGTCTGCTTTGGATTGATCATGTCATTTTTTTCAGTAAACCATAATGACCTTCACGTCAGAATCTGTATCAGTGTATTCCAAGTGTTTTGCACAATCCTTCATATGTAAGAAGGATTCAGTCTTATTTGATCTTCACAATAACCTTATAATGTGGATAATACAGTCTCTCCCTTTTATAGATAAAAAAATTGAGGCTCTACATTTTTTAGAATATTTTAATAGCTGGAAAAATGAAAGCAGTCCTACAGCATTAAGACTCTAAGTAAGGGGCAAATCCCTTTACCTCTCTGGGTCATTGTTGTCACTAGTTAAATGGTGACAGTTTTTCCACCAATAGCATAAGTTTTTTGGTAGAGTTAAAATGGCATAAGAAGTACTAATGAACTTTGAAAAGGTAAATGTGCCACACAATGCCTGGGGACCATCATCAATAACCCCCACACATGCAATACATGTTCATTCTTCTGGCCCTTGAAACAAACCTGTAAGGAATTACATCCACCCATGGAAATATTCCACTATACCGTCTTCCTGTCGAGATGATGTAGATTGTTTATTAAAATAATTGAAATTTTATTGCTATCTTGGTAATGAGTGAGCAAATGAATGACTACGTGAAAGACCTATTCTAAAAGTCCTGCTTTTAGATTCAGTGTCCAATCTAGTTATCCCTGGATGACCCTGTGCTGTTGTTTTGTTCACTCCCCACTTTCTGTTTTGCTGATTACATCCATTCATTCCACAAACATTTTAAGCACCCACTGAGTCCCAAACCCTGGGGAAGATGCAGTGAATACAGAGATGAATAAGATGCTGAACCAAACCCTTAGGAAGCTCACCATCTCTGACTGAGGAGTGGGCGTATAAATAAATAATTACAATTCAATGTGTTAACACTTATGAGAGTTATGAGAGGCCAGCTGTATGGACAAGTCTACAAAAGTGGTCCATGTTCAAAGAGGGGCAGGAATGATGACTTGGACTTGGATTAAGGTGGCTTTCACTTTGATTTACAACAAAACCTGCCAATAAACCATAAAAAGCCTGATACAAGTTCAAGACTGCATGAGCAGACCCTATACCATGTGCATGGAACATAAATAGTCCCATGTCTACTCCTTCTATGGTACTGGCTGCCATTTCTTAGACTTTTATCAGTAGTTTCTAGTATCTAACTATTTCTCCCTTAAAACTGGGCCAGTGCAAATTTATGTCCCCAAGCCCATACTTTCAGAGTTCCCAGGGGCTTAGGTGGTCAGAAAGCCATGACTGCAGTACCCAACCCACTACTACCACCATCACCCAACCCAATGAAACATTCGACTTGAGTGAGCAGTTCTGTGGGGTCTCCTGACTCGATGAATCCTCCCTCGGAGATCTTATGCCCAACTCCTCCAGTCCGGCAGAATTGCTGCCTTGTGACACTCCTTGCGTACACATTTTGTTATAAAGAACATTTTTGTGTATTTGGACACAACGCATTAGGCAAAGCATTTTTTATTTTCTTTTTGTGGAAAATTATATTCAGAATGCCATGTCTATTTGGGTGCTGAAGTGCTTACCTAGAAAGCAGGATCCTTTATCTCCCTCACCAGAATGTAAGCTTGACAAAGGTTCTGTTCACCGTTACCCTTGCACCTAGAATAGTCAGTGGCACAGAAGAGGAATCAATAAATGTTTGCTGAATGACTGCATGGATAACTAATCTACAGTAACTAAACTTCTTAAAGCAATTACATGCCTTTAATTTCCAGTACATTGCATATCTGAAGAAAAGGATTGAGCACTACAAACAGGGAGAAGAAGACTTCACACACATCTCAAGTAACCTGTCTTGGAATCTGATAGCTCAACAGAGTAAGTAATGTGTCATACAAAAAATAAAGTTTTGTTTCGTTTAAATCATTTTAAATCAAATGCTACTGATTTGCATACAATAAAATGCACATGTCTTAAATTCAGTGAGTTTTGGCAAGTGTGCATACCATGGTAACCTCTTACCACCACAAGCAAGATACAGAACATTTTCATCCCTGAAAAATTTATCTTGTGTCCTTTTGTAATTGGGTCTCACTCCACCTCTAGTTTTTGGAAACCATTGATCTGCTTCCCATCACTAAGGATTGGATATAAATGGAATGGTAGTGTATGCACACTTGTACCTGGCTTCATTCACTCAGCTAACTGTTTTGTAAGATCCATCCAACTTGTTGCATGTGCCATTGACTAGTTCCTTTTTGTAGCTGTATAATAGTAGTCTACTACATCTTTTGTTTATTCATGCACCAGCTGTAGTACATTTGAATTGTTTCCAGTTTGGGGTTGCTGTATTTACAAGTGTTTTTTGTGAATGTTTGTTTTTATTTTTATTTTTATTTTTGGTAAATACTGAGGAGTGGAATTGCTGGGTTCTAAGGTTAGTTTGCCAAAGAGGTTCTACAAATTTATCATTCCGCTAGCTACGGGATTCTCTGCATTTTCACCCACACTTCAAATTGTCAAAACACTTCAAAGTGTTAATATTTTAGCCATTTTAATAGGCGTGTAATGGTATTTCATTGTGGTTTTAATTTGTATTTCCCTAATGACTAAGGTTGTCAAATATATTTTCATATGCCTTTTGGCCACTCATATGTCATATTTGTGAAGTGTCTTGACCCAATTATCTATTGCAGCATAACAAATATTACAAATCATTTACTTTGCTCACAAATTGGCAATTTGGTCAGAGCTTGGTGGAGACAACTCACATCTGCTCCACATGATGTCAGCTGGGGCAACTTGATGTCTGAGGGGTAATTCAGTAGCTGGGGACTGGAATCATCTTAAGACTTACATGCATGTCTGATGTCCTACTCTCTGCTTGTTTGCAGTGAGAGAGCAAGTCCAGCCAGTTCTGTCATTTTGAAAGTAGAAATTTGTAAATAAAAACAATTTTTGAAAAAACAAATAGCATTACTTTTATGAAAATGTTCAAATTGTTTCAGTAAACTTTGCATTTTGAAAATCTTTATTTTAGCACAATATTTGCATTTGTGGGCTGACTTTCAGATCACCATAAAGGTGAGTTTTTTTGTGTTATCTCCCTATCATATTTCTAAAAATATTTACCTAATAAGTGTGTGCATGTGTGTGTGTGTGTGTGTGTGTGTGTGTGTGTGTATACCCACAAAGGACAGGATTATTGGGGAATGACAGAGCTACTGTGACCATCACATACTAAAATGTATCCTTTGTGCCAAGTATCACTATGAAATCTTAATTTGGAGAGAAACTTCCCACACTACCACTTCAGTTAAAGTGGATGCTACTTTTTTTTTTTTTTAAAGCTCAAATTGAACACATTGTTTTAGGACAAAGTTGTCAGTTCTGAACTCCATCTATCCTCTACGTTTTACCAGCCATGCAGTATCTCCACTCCTTCCACTTTACAGACAGGGAGCTGGAGTTTAAATCCTGGCTCTGCCACTTTCTAAGTATTTAAAGTTTGATATGATCCTTGTTAAACTCTTAAAACACTGGTTAAGGGAAGTGTGAGTAGTGCCTCTCTCAGATGAAGCTACTGAGATTCAGAGAATTCAAGTAACTTGCCCAAGACCAAACAGTTAATAAACTAGTGGGGACGTAGATCCAGCCTGACTCCAAAATTCTTTCTCTTAAAACATTAAGCCAACCTGAGTCTTCTTGGCAGTTTTGTGCTGCTCTGAAAGTGAGCTGGCTTTTTATGCTACCACCACCGCTGTCTGATCCAGTTAAAAATTTGAGTTCACTCATAGATACAAGGGAACACTAGTGGTTGGGGATGTGGGGTGGTGGTGCAGGTCCGGGGTGTGAAACAGGTGATATTTGTCAAAAAGTACAAACTTCATTATAAAATAAGTCATGGTGATGTAGGGCATGGCAATTATAGTTAATAATACTGTATCGCATATTTTAGAAAGTTGCTAAAAGAGTAAATCTCAAAAGTTCTCATCACAAGAAAAGATTTTATAACTATGTGGTGATATGTTAAACTAGACTTATTATGGTAATCATTTTACAATATATACAAATATTGGATTATTATGTTCTACCCCTGAAATTAATATGTTGTCAATTATATCTCAAAAAAAGAATATTAACCTTTGAAAAATAATTAAGTTTAGCGAGATTTAATCCATTAAATCTTCTCATTTACCAATCTATTTTTCTGGGATCTTTTATAGAACTTTGTGAATGTGCAGTGTACACCCATTTATTTTGCATGCCTAATACCAATTTTGCATATACATTTTTGTCTTGGATATGATTCACTCAATCGAATATGGTTTTTATTTATTTTGTTGCAATTTATAATCACACACCCAAAATGTTATTTTTATTTTTAGAATTTGATATGTGACGGTGAAGGGACTTTGAAAGAAATAAAAAATCTAACAGACAAGCTATGTGAAAGAGATGAAAAAATTGAGCATATCAGCAACTGGCTACAAGAGAATCTTGACGAGCTGCGTCTTCTTACGGAACACGGATTAGCTGTGGACCTTCCTCGTAAGTAGCATCTCAAGAGCTTGGGTATCAAAGAACTTCCTGCTCTTTCACTGTAGCTGTGGACATCAACAGAGGACCCCCTTCCCCCAAAAAGAGTGCCTACTAAATGATTTCGTTATCCCCTGTAATTCATCCCTAAATCATGTCACAGACATTGAGCTGAACACTGATTCTCATTTGTTGGATCAGTCTCCCTTCTACCTGAGTTTTCTAAGTAACTAAATCTTATTTTCCTGATTTTAAAAAACTCTTATTTTAAACATTTTTCAAAGAAGTCTTTTAAAGTTGCTTTATGTACTCCTTGTCTTCTTAAAACAGAAGATACTGAGCATCATTTTATCTTTTCTTCCCAAGGTGAGTTTAGTATTAAAAACAAGCAATTATTACCTTCTCTGAAAATCTAATGATGCCTCTGAGGCTTCTGAGATGTTCATTCAACCTATATAACAGGGCTGCCTTGTGAGCAAGCAGCCTGGTCTCTCCAGAGGAACATCAACTTCATCCTTAATCCCTACTCTGTCATGTTAGACAGGGCTGCAGGGCTCTGTTCAGATTAGTGCTGCAGTGAGAAATGGAGGCGAGCCCTTGCCCAGGTATTGCCCAGGGGTCCCAAGGTGGAATCCCTTGATAAGGTGGGATAGTGGAGATAGAGAAGGCTGGGGAGAGATGGAGTGGTGAAATTAAAACAATATTGTTGAGCAAGTGTATGAGCTTATTGGAGGTTATTAAAGTTTACTTTTAAAGAGCATATCATTACATCAGTAATTGTAAAGGTGAGCTTTAGAAAGCGAAATGAGATAAAATAAAAATCAAATGTGATAAAGTGATCGAATTAATTGGTTAAAACAATGTTCTGAGGATATTGCTGACAGCAGAAATAATGTTTTTTCCAGCCAATGAAGAATTTTGTGCATAAACCTTCTTATCAGCCAAAAAGCTATTTCGGTCGGCCCTCTGGTGCCAGGTGATACTTATTATGTATAATGCATAATAGGTCCCAGTGGGCCTTGCTTCATTTCGCATTCTCTTTGCTAGGCCAGGCTATCCCTGCAACTGTAGATGAGGCAGTATTTTAAGAGCAAAATCATCTCTAAATGTTAATTGCATTTTTTCACATGTGCAAATCTTCCATTTATTGTCTGAAACCTGATGGAATCCTTGCATTGGAGCAAATTTAAACAAACTATATTGAAAAGCTAAGCCCACTGAATAACTAATATCATATTCCCCTTTTCATGTATTTTGAAGACTGTCTCGTTGACTGACAACCTATGGACAGTGTAGAATTGCAGTGTGGAGATAAAGGACAACCACCCAAATGGGAACAAGCAGAGTCATAAAGCTTGGTATAGCAAGGGAGACAGGGTTACCATTACTTGCATTTGGCAGAGATTCAAAGGCGGGCAGGGTAGTGGAAAAGTTTCATTGTGAAAAAAGAAAAGAGAAGCCTTCAGGTGCACATTGATTGGAGGTTGTCGGCCTGGGGAAGCTGGCAACAGGCTAACTAGAAGCAAGACATTCTCAGTGATCCATTAGTGAGAGTATTTGGCTTTCTCTGGTTGGTCCTGAGTTAGAAGAGTCAAAAAGTAGGGACGATGTCAGCCATTGACCAAGTAATGACTCTTCTGGGCCAGTTGCAGAGGTTGTGGGTCAGAGTTCTGTTACGTAGGGTCTGGCCACTGTCAGTCTGAATATTCAGTCTCTCAGCAGGGCTTTCAATTTTTACTTCTATTTTCAATTTAAGGTAACACATTCAGAATAGAGTAACAGTTGCTTTGAATGAAAATAAGCCTCCCAAAATTAAATAATAGGACACAAAATAGTGTGCGCCATTCATTTTATTCCATCTAAACGGTACAGTCATGTAATTAAAATTTGAGTTCATTTGATAGGCAATCAGTATAAGTAAATATTTGACTCTTAATGAAACTGCACTTGTTCCAGATCACTCGAACAAGTTCCAGTTCATATTTATTTGGAAATGTTGCACATGTGAAAAGTATAAACACACACACACACACACACACGCACACACATACCTGTATATCTCTATATCCAGCATCAAGCACTGTTAAATATTAACATTTTTCAAATTTCTATGTCCATAAGTAAGTTTCTATTGAAACATGGCTGTGCTTATTCATTTATATATTACATATGGCTGATTTTGTGCTACAGTGGCAGAGTAGCTGTGACAGAGACTGTGTGCCTCTCAAAGCCTAAAATATTTAATCTGTGACCCTTTGGAGAAAATGTTTGCCAGCCTCTGAACTAGGGTGTTGATACTGACATCATATTCTCCCTTGGTCACTCATGGGGTGGATGAACTTTGTTGGCAGTATGGCAAAGTCTAAGGATCATATACACTGAGCCAAATAAGAGAATAAGGGATGACTTCTTTGTTCTAGGCCACATAATGATGAATGAGCTCTGTTACTCTATTACTGTAACTTGGACAAAATAAAAATGTTCCCCTCCCGTCATTTAAAATGAAAAGAATGTCACTTAATGCTATATATACATATTCTTACTGAAAATATATTTTCAGTCAATAAATTATTGGTTGGAAGAATTTCAATTAAAAATCAGTACCATTTTCAACCACTGAAATGTTTTAAATTGAACATACTGATAAATTGAAATTCCTCTTGATTTTAGGTCCCACCCATGTCTCACTATTAACTCTAAACTGTAATCAACAAGCAATTATTGGATGCCTATTTTGTGCCAAGTATTATATTAGGCTCGGGGATTACAATAGTGAATGAAAACAGATCTAGTCCCTGCTCAAATGGAAATCACAGGTACAGAGGTTGGCAAACTTTAAAGGGCCAGATATTTTTCGTTTTGCAAGCCACAAATGGTGTTTGTAGCAACCACTCAACTCTGCCATGGTAGCAGAATTGCCCACTCCTGGTGTGGTGGGACAATCAGGTATTATGTAAGTGTATGGAAAATGTCAAGTGTCATAAGTATACTGAAGGTGGGGCATAAGAACTTAAGGACCTCAGAAGGAGACTTGACTTAGTTAAGGAATCAGAGGGGTCTCTGAAGAACTAGAAACGGAGCTGAGATCTGAAGGATGATTTCTGCTTCCCTAGCTCTACTTATGTCTGCTCCTGGAGCCCTGGCACCATATGGGCTTTGGCAGACAGTGGACCTGGGCTCAAATCTCAGCTTCGCTTCTTACCTATCATTTAACTTCCACTCCTCAGTTTCCCTGGTTGTAAAATTCAGGTAACTGACAGCGGTAACAAAGCATTAGACCTATATTAGGCACTCAGATCCCTAAAATCTACCACCCTCCTGAGATGTTAAAGGTCAGCCTTGGCCATCTCTGAGCCACCTGTAATCACTTAGCTTTGAACGTCCCTGTTGATGGCTTCTCTCACAGGTGGACTTTCTAAAGAAGCCCTTGCTCTCTTTCAGCTCAACAGCCCTTTCCTGTCCTCTTCTGGACACACTCTGTCATTGCAGCTACGTAGGTCCTGGCCCCGTCCTTCAGGATCACCGCACTAGCTTCATTAACGTGTTGGCACCAGAGCAAATGCTGCTGTTAGAAGTTGAATGAAATCCAGTCCCTGAACCTCAAAGTGCACATGATGGGAGAAAGGGACAAGTGAGATGATTAGAATCCAGTGGATTCCAGGGGCTATGAGAGGGTAAAGAGGGACCTCTAAGTCTTTGGGGTGTTGGAAATACAGGGATGTCTGCCCAAAGGAGCAGCAGACATGGCCTGGCCAGGAAGTGCAAGAGATGGCTGAGTGGAGATCTGCCAAGGGTACCAACAGACAAGAGCGGAGGACTGGCTTGTCACAACGTGAAATGCCAGACGTCATCCCAAAAGCTCAGGTCAGGACTTTTTGCCTTAATAGTCTTTCTTGGACACAAAAGGCAAATGAGTTGATTCTTAGTGTATACCTAAACCAAATAGTAACCGAGCACAAATGTTTAAAGAAGTATTAAAAAGAATTGTTTTAAAATTCCAAAAATTATATACCAAATACTATAATTTATATACTATACCAATTTATATACTATAAGTTAGGTTACCAATAAACGATTTGTGTACTAACCAAATGTCTTAACTGGATAAATGCTCTACAAGACTTTTTTAGGCCAAGAGATACTATGAAAGATCAAATAATTCATATAACTGTTAGTTATTTTTGTTATTGTGATGGAAAAAGACGATACAATTATCTGTATTTTGTTCATTTAATTCTGAAAAAAAAAAAAGTAGTTATAATTCAAGCACTCAAACATTAGAATCACCTGGAGAAGGTTTTAAATATTCTTCTGTTTGGCCTCTACACCATGATGTCTGGATGTGGTTTTAGAAATCTGTCCAGCTAGCTCCGATGTGCAATAGTACAAACCAATGGTTTTAGACAAATATGTAACAATGTAACTTAAATTTATCAATTGACCCAATTTAATCAAGCTATTTTGACTTTTAAGTTGCCTGCCTATCCAGCACTGGTTAGCAAAATAATTACTAGAGCAGTGAGAGTTATAATGCACAAGGACCATGTCAAAACTTAACAAAGTGAAGCTAGAACACGGTAGTTTTTGTACATTTTTAATAACCACATTTTAACAAATTATTTAGTAACATTAGCAGTTGCTATGATTGTTCTAGTTTTGTTAAGAAAGCAAATTAAAAATGCAGATATTTAAAGTATTCCTGAAATTCTTTGCATTTAAGGACTTGTTATCATAATTATTTGTATGATTTCTTCTTTACATTATACATTTTTCTGCTAAAATAGGACATCAGAAGAGAAGATAACTGTTAAAATGGCTCTAAATATAGTCGAACAAGATAGTCCTGGTAATCGGTTCCATGACCCCCCAGACTCCCCTTTCCAACTGAGGATTCTTTGGACAACTTAGAACTTTAATAGACACTAATACCCATCCAAAGCTGTGTGAAATGCATATAGAATTTTTACATTTTATTTTTATTCCTACAGAAATGAACAAACACAAACGTATCAAAAAAGCCCATTTCCCAATGGTTGGAAATACTATGAAAAACGCAGTAGCAAAGAAAAACTGACAAAATAACTTCAAGGATACAACTGCTGTGAATCCAAAAGGCATAAACAAAACTACAGAAAAAGTGAGTACTTTCATAATTTGCAACTGTCAATGAGGTCTTAAAGTTTGAGATTTAATAAACTCACACAACCCCACCAATAGCAGAAACAATTCTAAACAATATCAAATGGAAAAACATGGTCAGATTACCAGGTTAAGTGCTAAGTCTCATTTTGTTCCCATGGGTGCAAACATTAAGTCTCTTGATGTCTTCAGAGAATAAAAACTGACAAGCACCTATCAACAACCAACCACAGGAAAACTGTTTATATGCAGTGTATATTGTATTTTGTTAAATCTAAGAAGCCACCAATAATAAGATGCAGCCTAATTCAGAGATGTCACAATGTGAAAAACAATGTGTCCCAGAGTCAAGTGTGGCATGTGTACGTATCCTTAAAAAATGAGATGTAAGGGAAAGGGAACATGTAAGTGCATGCATTTATTCATTTGGGAAAAAGACACTAATCTTACTATTTTGCATTCCCACAATTAGTGTGGCAAAATACAAGCGTCAGAACATTTGAGACTTTTTGAAGTTAAGCTTTTAATTACTGTTTTTCTTTATAGGAACAGGAATAATCTGAAGATATCGTAAACCAAATTACCTGTAAAGAGAAAATCTGTTATATAAATTATGCTCTATTTTTGTAATAGATTAAAATACTATATTGGTGAAAATAAACAGATAACAAAAACCAACATACTTTATTTCCATGTTTGCTAAAAGACCCCACAAGTATGTATGTCTTTATCATTCATTCGACTGGAAAAACAAATTGAAAAACAACAGGCATGCACAACTGTTCCAATGCTAAGGATTTCAAGTTATACTTGTTAAAGATTTTCTTAACAAAAAGTAAAACAACACATTGCTAAGTACACAGAAACATGATTTTGTTCTAAAGAATAACTAAACTGTTGCAAGAGGCAAGTGCTTCCTAATAGACCGAATAGTGTCATATAATAGTGTGCTCTAAGTGTATAGTGTATTAAACTATGCAACAGAGTAGTATAGTATTTTGCCTTTTCCAAGTCTAACCATCAAGTCCCTTAAGCCAAAAACAAAAATGAAGTCACCAAAAACATTAACATATATTGACAATGTTATTTCCATGGGTGACAGAAAAGTACTAAAACTTTTTTTTATTTCTTTACTTTTTTATTAAGAATACTTCAAAAAAAAAAAAAGGAATACTTCTTAGGTTTGGGGGTTTTTTTTGTTTTGTTTTTTTTGGTGTTTTAATGTCCATTGGCTCCTTCTGAGAGTATCCGTGAAGGTTCAGTAAATTTCGCAGTGAACAAATAAAAAAGGGCCGGTGTGGGTACCAAAGCCAAAAGGGGTAAATCTTGCTCTAGTTTATCCACTCTGGAAATGGAGATTATTCCATAGGCATGAAGTAACCAGTGGCTGAAGAGGACAATGAGTCTTTTCTTCCTGACCAGGAGATCATAGCAATTCTACATAATTTTATAAAAGAGAGAAAAGAGAAAAACAGATTATCTGGCTGAATCAGCTAGAGTTTATTACATTTTATTTAAAATGTGTTATTTGTTTTCATATAAAATCATACTCTCAGAATCGTGGAATGTTTGAGCTAAAAGGGACCTAAGACATCACCCACTCTAGCCACTACACTTACAAAAGAGGAAACTGAGGCTTCCTGCCATCACATCGTATAAGCACTCAGAGGCAGCAACCAGGTCAGGAGCCCATGTTTCTAAGTTAGTTTACACCACCATCCAAGGCTGGAAAGAATATGGTTTCTTCTGAAAGATATGACTAGGAGGGAAACTCCACATTCCTGCCCTGATCACTGCAACTGAGTCTATAGGTGAGAAACCAACACCCAAATTCTTTAACCTCTAGCATTCCTGGAGTGTACTGCCTGGATAATTAGAAATGAGCAAAATCATGTGACTACTCTGATTTCCTTTTAATCTTTATTTTAATTCAGCTTTACGATATACAGAAATTACAAGGACCAAATTATTTATTATAAAATAACTGAATGTGCTAATAAACACACTAAAATGTAATTTGCAATAAGTTAGTTACCAGTTTTCTCTTACTAAATGGCTCATCAACTCACCTAAAGCTAGACTATCTGTTCCTGATTCAGGTCCTTATTTCATGAATGTTTTATATAGGAGAGATTCCCAGGGGCAGAGAAACAAGTTTCAATGTAACATAACTACTATATACAGTAGTTATGGGTAATGAAAATTCAAAATCTTCATTTTATTCAAGGACTGAATCATGTCCCCCCTCAAATCTTTACCTAGGGTTGATAAACAGGCCCAAACTAATCTGCTTATCTTCTTTAATTAAACATACTACAATGATGATTAAAGATTACAAAGGAGAATGGGGATAGTATACAAATGGAAACATCTGAATAATCACCATAAAAATATTGTCTTGTTTCTCTACTATTCTACCTAAAAGTCATTCCCTCTCACTCTTTCACTGATGTAATAGAAAAACAGAGCACCAACAGCAAACACTCCAGCACTCCAAAATAGTAACAACTTACTTGCTCTGGGTTGAGCTGTATTTATGTTAAGAATCATGAGAAAGTGCATCAGCTGTAGTGGGCAGTTGAAGACAGTACATAGGCGCTGGATTAGCAAGCACAGGATGGAAGGGTACTACGGCACTTTTATTCCTTAGAGTTTAGCCTCAAAATCAAGAGATCTACCTAACAGTGGCCTTCCGCTGAAATACTAAAAATGCCGTATGATTTCACTTATATGTGAAAGCTCAAGAACAACATAAACAAACAAACAAAACAGAAACAGACTCATAGATACAGAGAACGGACTGGTAGTTGCCATATGGGAAGGGGTTTGAGGGCTGGGTGAGGAAGGGATTAAGAAGCACAAATGAACAGTTATGACACAGACACAAGATGTAAAGAACACGTAGGGAATATCGTCAATAATAGTTGTAATAACTATGTATGGTGCTAGGTGGGTACTAGACTTACTGGGGGGAAAACTTCATAATTATATAACTGTCTAACCACTATGCTGTATACCTGAAACTAATATAAAATAATATTGTCAACTGTAGTTGAAAAATAAATAAATAGAGGAACAAAATGGATATCGCAAAACAAACAGTATCAGAACCAATGTTACTAGTAATGTTATTTCCAAATCATCAAAATATTACAGATATTAGAGGGCAAAGAGAAACATCCATAAGCAAGAAAAGAAAACTGGGGACAAAACACAGAAGGGTCTGGAATGTATGATGTAATTGTTGATGACAGTGTTGCCACTGTAAAATAAAGAGTAACATTAGTTCTATATATGATAAAGCATGTTTTTGCTTCCCTCAAAGTAGTGTTAAGTTTCAACCTTTCAATAATTCAGTATGTTCCATGTGAGTAAATTACGGGAAATAATTTTATTCTCCAACATGCTAGACAGTTAAGCCTGAGTACTTCACTAATTTTGCAAGCAAATACAGTCCAGTATACAATCTTTTATAAACATAACCAAATGTTGAGTGACATCAATTAGCCAAAGATTACTAAAATGACCAGCTGTACAATGTCATATCATATGCACTATTTTCCTAGTCAATTGTCAAATCTATAAAAAAAAAAATTTTTAACAAAGGAAAAGAAGATTTCCTACCTCTATTTCAGAAGCTGACATGTACACAGCCAGAGTAACCAACGATAATACTAATATAATGTATGGGAAGGCATAATCTGAAAAATAAACATCAGTATAATGTTAAAAATTAAATACATTTGCTGAATAAACCATCAAAAAAAATCAAACAATATAACTTCCCCCAAGGTCGAAAACATTCTCCACCAGTCCTGTGAGAGACTTAAGCCCTAATGCCCTAAATGGAGGGGTCAGCAAGCTTTTTATGTAAAAGGCTGGAAAGTAAATATTCTTGGCTTTGTAGGCCATACAGTCTCTGTACCAATCACCCAACTCCACAGTTGTGGGAGCAAGGCAGCCAGACAATACATAAATGAATGGGCATGGCCATGTTCCAATAAAACTTTAGGAACAATAAAATCCGAATTCCATGTAATTTTACATGTCAAGAAATATTACTCTTCTTTTGTTCCCCAACTATTTAAAAATGTAAAACTATCCTTGTTCCAGCTTCGAAGATCCCTGCCTTAAGGCATTCATTGAATGTAAAGAAGTAACTTCTCTCCTATGCATTTAGATACTAGTTATGTACCAAATTTGGAAGAAATTAGAAAATAATTACTCAAATAACTTTCTGTGGTATGTTGAACTTCAGTTGGGAAAGGCTATAGGAGTAATTTAGCTTTAATTATTCTTTAGGAAAGCTTATATATCAATAAACCTCAAAGGATAAATAGATCATTCAGTACTTTTAATGTCTAAAATTCTATAAATTTCTACAGTAGTCTCCCCTTATTCACATGGGATACATTCCAAGACCCCCAGTGGATGCCTGAAGCCATGGATAGCACCAAACTCTATATACACTATTTTTTTTCCCTTTACCTACACACCTATGATAAAGTTTAATTTATAAATTAAGAAAAGTAAGAGATTAACATATAATAACTAATAAAATAAAACAATTATAACAATATATTATAATAAAAGTTATGTGAATAGCTTTGGGGCCATTATTAAAGTGAAATAAGGGTTACGTGAGCACAAGCACTGTGATATTGCCAACGGCTGATCTGATAATTGAGCTAAGTGACTAACGGAGGGCAGCATATACAGTAACTGTGGATACGCTAGACAAGGGGACGATTCACGTCCCGGGAGGGATGGTGCAGGAAGGCACGAGGTCTCCTCGCAGTACTCAGAACAGCACTCAATTTAAAATGTATGAACTGTTTAACACTTTCGGACCACGGTTGACCTCAGGTAACTGAAACCACAGAAAGTGACACTGTGGAGAAGGGGGGACACTACTGTACTTCAAATACAGGACAGTAATACTACTTTAAGCAAATTATTTTGCTTACAAAATACCACCTTTCTCTTAAACGTATAGCACACTAAAACAGATGGGCAATTTGAGAAAAAAAATATCCTGAATCATTTTTCATACAATTATTTTAAAACAGTTCAATTCAGTTTATGAAACCACTAATCATTCTACATTGCAGTGAAATCCATCTGGAACAATTTCAAATGTTTCAGGATGCAGAGAACAGAAACCGAATTATCTATAAAGTCCTGATTCCAACTTACTGTATCAAAAAGGTTTTCATAAAGGAACTAGAAATCTAGGACTTAAATTAATGGTAAATAGTATTCATTATCATATTTTATATGTAAAAACCAGATTTTGTTTTTAATTTATACGGGCTTTAAAATCTTCTTATTTAGGTTATAAGCTTCAAATACAAAGTATTCTCTACATAGAAATCAGTTTTGATTAGTGCCACTGATTTCTTGAGAATTTCTATTCCATTCCAAGAAACCCTGATTTTTTTATAAGGCTTATTATATGTTTTAGCAAAAATATATACTATGGTTTATTTTCAAGGATTAAAAAAAACTATTTTTTAAAAAGCTCCAAAATTATACTCAGAAAAAATACTATCACATATAATAATAAATGAACTCATCGAACTTACATAAAAGGCCTCCGCCAACTGCCTGAAGCACGGTTAAAATCGGGAAGAAGTAAAGTGCAGCATAAATACTTTTAAATCGATCGGACTTCCCCAGCCCACAGGCAATCTTCTTCACCAGGAGTGGCCGAAGCAGCATCATTAATACCAAGCAGAATGCGTAATAGATAAATACAATGGTGTAGCTTTAAAATAAAATAATTGTATTAGCAGAAATGTTTTAAAATATTTTATCATTGATCATTAATTTAAATTAAAGATCCTATAAAAGTTTTTAAGAGTATGTTAAGTCTACCCATTGAATATTCATATTGGTGGAAGGTTGGCCAAAAAGACTCGTACACCACTGGAAAGGGCATGTTGGTTCCTCTCCAGGAGGCAGTTTGGAAATGTGGATCCAAAATCCTAAAAATGGTTATATCCTTTGATCCAGCAATTTTACTTGCAAAAATTTATCAAAGGGAGATAATTAGGGATACACAAAAAACTTTGTGAACAAGGTTTTTATTAGCTCACATAATAAAATTCAGGAAGAAAATAAATATGCAGCAATAGAAAACTGGTTAAATTTTATATTACATTGAAGTTGGAATATTATACAGCCATTATTTCATTAATTGAGGCTGAGTGTATAATTCTATGAAATAAAAAAAGCTTTATCGGCCTTTTACACATAAATGTTCATCATATATACAAAGACAGAGACACAGAAAATAATATCTATACACGGAACAAATAATTTGTAGGCCTTAAAGGTAGGAAGATGTAAAAGATTTTCATACCTTTATATTTGGGTCTTATTTTTTGAAAATTACCTTCTTTATATATGTGCATGTGTATTTTTAATGCTTAGTGCTATTAAGAACTTGCTTAAAAAGGATGATTTCATTGGCATATTATGTAATGAAAACTTGCTATTAACTATGAGAACATAAATATCAGACTCTTCTATTAAACCTTTACCAAGAAAAAACCATCAAATGAACACCAATTAACAGAAATTCTAAAAATGAAGTAGTCTGGGATATTACACAGAATCGTATGACTTTGATATTTTTAAAACATTCTGATGGAAATTACAAACATTTACTTGGGGGAAAAAAGAAAGAAAGAACATTACCCAACCACTTGAATAATCATTCCAGCTACTATTAGGTGTTTCCTATATATAAGGCATTGCACTGTACCTGATATGTGCACATTTATTTAATCCTCACAATTACCTTATAAGGGATCATCATTCCCATTTTATCCTGGAAAAACTGAGTTACAAGAGGCGCTGACTATGTTCACGTTAACACAACAACTGGCAGACCTGGGATTCAAACTCGAGCTGGTCTTTAGCTCTAAAGCCCAAACTCTTTGCTGTATGTCAGATATTGCTTCTCTGCTGCATATCAAAAAGGTTTTCCTTATAACATATGTGGCTTATTTTATAAGTGTTTATATACACTTTCTAAACACCAACACAAAAATACTTTCACTTCTATTATACCAAGATGTATTTCTACTTCCTCCTATCAGACTATGTATCCCTTAAGAAAATTATTTCTATAATCTTCCCCAGTACGTAGAAGCCATTTTATAATGCTCGATATGTTGAAATAAGTAAAATCCATGATTATCATTTTTGAAAAAATGATCTCAAGTCTAAATACTTACAGTGGATAGACAGCTTCATGAGTACAGTGCACTGTGGTAATATAGTCTGGACTTGGGTTGTAAAGCATTGTGTACCAATCAGAAAGCATCAATACTCGACATGAACGGATATAAAGAACACCAACTGGATCACTCACAAGTAAGGTGATGATAGCTGCCATACTGCATTCAAATAATGCAGTGATGTGTTGGAAAAGTGCACTGGAACTAGTAAAACAAAAGAAGCACAATTACCAAAAACATTTTAGTGCTAAATGGCTTTAATAAAACCTGGATATGATTCAAGATACGGATTCTAAAAAAAAATTTTTAACTGGTAAATCCTGAAAATAAAAATCTAAACAGGTAAGAAAAAACAAACCTATATGAAAACAACTTAAGAGTTTAACCTTGTTTACAAAAAAGGGATACACATCCCAGATAATGCTGTGCCAACAGTATCCAAATGTGTAGAAGAGCAGAAACTAGATCCACATTTATCTTCAGTATCTTGTCAAACTGTTATCAAAACTTATTAATTTATACATCCGTGATATTAAAATTTAATGGCGATAGGTGGAATTAGAGGGAAAAAGTTATCTATAAAGGTTCCTTAAGGAGGCGACAGTGAAAAAAAGGTTGAGAAACACTCCTATACCCTAAAATGTTCTCTTTCTTTGAAGTTTTTCAGATTCCACCAGGCACAATTTATCTCTTCCATTCTTTGTGATTCCAGAGCATTTTGTTTATAATTCTTTTATATACTTTCTGTTTATACATTTTTAAGACTGATTTATATTACAATTAGTTGGATATACATTTGTCTTCTCTACAAGACTATGGCTCTAAACCATGTCAGTTATTTTTGTATCTCCTCCCCTGATCTTCTAAACATAAAACACAGTGCTGAATCAATGTTTGTTGATGTAATGTGTTAGTATAAGGTTTCATAATTAGGTTGCAGCTATATCATTTTAACATTATAACAGATTAGTAGTATTAAATTACAAAATATTTGCTCTAGAACAGTAAACTGTAATCATAAGCAATTCTTTGTAGAAAACCAATAATGATTATAATTGATACAATTTAAAAATTCATTCTTTCAAGATCATTTAGAATAAAACAAATACAGTATACTTCCCTTACTAATTACTGAAGCACGCCCTATCATTAAATTTTCTTGCCACAGTCAAAAGTAATCAGAATATAAAGCAAAAACAGGTGTACCATTTTTAAAACAGCAGAAGTATAATTACTTAATAATGTCTTCTAAATGATAATTATTTCAATATCATTCCATCCAGATACATTCATAGAAAGTGCTAACCTCTTTTTCCCTGAGTACCACTCAATGAAGAACCAATGTAAAACAAGAGGAAGCATAGCCATAAATCCAAGATAGAGCCAATCATAAAGTTCTGGAGACTCTGTGCAAGGCTGACAATATTTCTGTGCATTTGTTCTCTGTCCTCTTGGACATACCTACAATATGTAAAAAAATATTTTATGTACAGATATTATTTTAGAATATTAACACCCTCCCCCCAAAAAATCATTCTATAAGATATCTCATTTGAGTTTAAACATGTTTACATGTGTGTCTTTTAGAAATAAAAAAACAAAAACATAAGTAAAATAAAAAAAAAACATTGCTTTTGCCTATATCTGTAAAATGCTCTTAAAGGATTTTACTAATTTTACTGAAACAGTAATTTTTAATGAAAAACCTAATTATTAATATCAAGTAAAAATAATTGCAAAGTGTTCTACATTTATGTTAAATCCAAGTCATTGTACATTATTAATAAAAATAATTAGAAATTACTATAAAATTATAAAATATTTTAATAATTGCTATCTGTGACTGTCAAGAAAGATTATAGACAATCAATATGACAACAAAGATTTTATTAATGCTTCCATATTCTTTTATAAATTAATGAGCAGATTGAAGAAAAAAGATATTCTACATGTGAATATACTTCAAAAGTCAAAAGGTTTTACAAGTGAAATAACACACAACATTAAGACTTACCCCACATTCTCCATATATTTCAGTTGAGCCATTTTTAAATAGTAGGGTCTTCCCACAGTAAAGTCCAAGGCATGCTGGTTGAATATCGACAGCTTTTTAAAAACAAATGCCAGTACAGTAATATCTTTTGTGATTTAAAAAAATTATGCAATAGTTGAATACTTGAAACACTGTTTCAAGTAAAAGATGGTATGCATTATAATGACAAGTCTTAATGCATTCATTTTAAAAATTAAATTTCTCCTGTTATACTGTGACACTGCAGAAAGTTACACTGGAACCTCGTTGCTCACACCGTTCCTTATGATTAAGGTCCTTAGCCAGCAGAGTGGGGTCTATCCCCTGGACTCAAAGCCTAATCTGGCATGACTCCGATGGCTCCAGCCACTTTCCTTGATTAGATGGTCTAGACCTCTGAAATTCCATTGTTAATTTTAATAACAGAATTCATAGATAATTACTTTTCATTTTTCTCAGTCAGGATATTATGTGATACACACACAGGCACATCTATTATCACTTTTCATAATATAACACCAGAAGGGCAGAAAGAACATAATTTCAGAATAAAGGGAAAACTTTTGAGTAAATAAATTCACCTTTATAAAAAGCTTATTACATTGTACTACTTTCTGCCATTTTTGCCAAGGACAGGTGAAAATTTCATCAAATTCCATCATCCTTGCTCTCAAGTGTCAATGGGCCACTGACCAGTATTTGGAAACCACTGCCTTTGAAACAACTCCCTTGATCTTAAGTCTCAAAGAAAACAAAAAGCAGCTCTTCTTTACCAGAAAAATTCAGGGCCTGCAGATTCTTTGATTTCTGTGAAGGAGGATTTTTTTCATCAGTGACATGTTACCCTTCATTCACTGATTCATTCGTTCAGTAAACACGCATTAAAGTGTCAGATTCCACTAGTTAGGGACCACTAAAGAGCCACAGAGGAACATTACAGAGTCCTTGCTCTCAAGAAATTTACAGCCTAGTGTGGAATAAATCCAAAAGAACTGTGGTCAACTATGAATTAATTTAAAAATTACATATTTTGTGATTATTCTTGAACAATCATTTCCCAAATTCTTCATGACTTAACAATCTAGAGACTGCCTGGTCCACAACACCCTTTCTCCTTCGAATTCGAGGAGACTTTTGATTTCTTTCTCCTTGTGCTGCTGAGAAAAAACAGAAACAGCACTGACTAAAATGCTTCATTTAATATGTTCGTTTTCATTAAATTTCTGAATTTTTAATAAACCCAGGGGCTTCTTTACCTTACTTGCCACTTAGTTTTAAACCAACTGTAATCACAATGTTCTAAATTAACAGATGGAATGAATTGCTCAGATTTTTTGAGAAGGCATAGTTAAAGAATTGGAAGCTTTTTTTTCTGTACGGGCTTTGCACCTATTAGATGCTTAATAAATACATCTGAATGTAAATAAGGTAAAGTTTCTTAAAACCCAAGGCCTGAAAACCAGTATGATAAACTGAAAGCAATAGTTTATCATCCACCAAACAAAATCCTGACTCCCAGTGCCCCTTCGCTTTCCTCTTTCATTTCCTTTAGTAAAACAGGCCTAAAATTTTGGCTTTTTTTTTTTTGCAACCATCTTGCCCCTTTATGAAGGGCCCTATCAACTATGTTAGATGCTGAAGCAGGAGACAATAGTTATGCGGCAATTAGCTTCTGCTTCCCTTACTGTATTTCTGCACTCAAAAATGTGAAGTCAGCCCTCATGAATGTTAAACAAAGGTACTGAACAAAGAGAGTGACATTTCGAACAAAACAACAAAGGCCTGGCCTTTTCCCCAGCACGTAGCTGTCCTCCCTCTGCAGCTAGTCAGGAACCAAAACTATCCAGATCCCGGGAAGAGTCTGCAGGAGGCCTGGCAGGAGGATGGGTGGGAGGAAGGGGCGGGGATGAGCCTCTATTTAGAGGCCGCCCCGCCCGGGCTGAGCCCAGAAGCTAGAGGCAGAGGGACGAAAAGGGGACTAAGACAAACGCTTTGCTGGACCTCGGTGACCACTCACCCATTGGCCGTTCTTAAGTTCCCCTGGAGAAGATCCAGGATCAGCAGATCCAGCCGCAGAGCCCGGACATCCGGGCCACAGCCACCTCAGCGGCTCCGCCTCCTGGTAACCCGGGCGACCACGCCAAAGCCCCGCCCCTGACTCCCGCTTCCTTGTCTAGACCCGAGACCCCGCCCCCTGAGTGAGGCCAAGCGTCTTGCTCTTCTCACGTCGAGTACAGACAGGCCCGGGGCTTGAAGCCGGCGTGGCGGGTGGGTGGTCGAGTTCCTCGATGCAGACAGTGGAGAGCACGCAGCCAGAGCCCTGGCTGCCACCCCACGACCCAGGGACGCCGGCGCTGTCAGTGGTGGACATGCACACTGGTGGCGAGCCCCTGCGCATCGTTCTGGCAGGGTGTCCCGAGGTGGTCGGCTCCACGCTGCTGGCCAAGCGGCGCTTCATGCGCCAGCACCTTGATCACGTGCGGCGACGGCTTATGTTCGAGCCCCGGGGCCACCGGGACATGTACGGGGCCGTGCTGGTGCGGAGCGAGCTGCCTGACGCGCACCTGGGCGTCCTGTTCCTGCACAACGAGGGCTATAGCTCCATGTGCGGCCACGCGGTGCTGGCGCTGGGCCGCTTCGCGCTCGACTTCGGGCTCGTGCCCGCGCCCTCGGCCGGCGCCCGCGAGGCCCGCGTGAACATCCACTGCCCATGCGGGCTGGTGGCCGCCTTCGTGGAGTGCGAAGGCGGCCGCAGTCGCGGTCCCGTGCGCTTCCATAGCGTCCCGGCCTTCGCGCTGGCCACAGGTAACCAATTGGTGGGACCCTCCCAGTCGCGGGCGGGGCAGCAGCCGAAGACAGAACTAACTACACTAACTCTCTGGGCTGAAAGCCACGCTACGCAAGTAACGCACCCCCACAGCCTTTGCAGTTAATAAAAAGGTAATTCTAAATCACTGCGGATGTGTGCCAGCATCTTAGCCCTGAGGAGTTGTGCGGTGCATGCAAGTCTATTATGCTGCAGGTCTATCCTCCTGTGGTCTTGGAAGAGCCCTTAGAAGTGAAGAATTCCGCGTTTCTCTTGTTCCGCGTCTCATTCCCCACTTGGCAAGCATTCATAGGGATTTTACAGTTGAATAAAACAAAGTCCACTAGGGTCAGGGAAAGAGTAAAGAACAGCCAGAGTTACAGGCTGGCTCAGAATACATGTAAAATTGTCGGGAAGTAATCTCCTGAGAATTTACAAAACACAAGTTACTAAAATTCATCTGTAAAAAGTGCTTCCCCACTTCTTGGGGAAGAATTAAATGAGAATGAACTAAGTAGTTTATAAATCGTGAAGATAACAAAGTTGCTGCTCTTATTTTTTAACACAGGGACAGACATTGCGTGGGCTCAAATCCTGACACCCCCGTAAAGCTGTGCAACCTTAGTCAATTTACTTAACCTCTCTGTTCCTATGCTTCATTTGTCGACTCATTTTTCTTGTGAAAATTAAAAAGAATATGTAAGGCACTACTTATATATACACATATACATATGTATGTATGTGTGTGCGTATATATAATGTTCCTATGGACAGACTACAGAATATATAGGGTTGCTAGTTAGAATTCTTTAGGTAATGCTGAGCCTTCTAAAGGTTTTGGGCGGCTCCCTAGTATAGAGCCTGTATGTCATGAAAAACAGCTGTCTATAACTATTATCCTTACATAAAGGGAGATTCCTCTAAAGAGCTGAATTCTATCAGTGAGGTTGCTTTAGTAGTCCTGACTGGAATTGAACTGGGAGCTAATTTAGTCCAGCCATGACTAGGGTTAGCATGTCATTTTTTTTTTTTTGAGTCTTCAAACCATGCAAATCATTCTGTTAGTTTGATTTTGATCCTCCTCAAGGATCTGGATTCCAGATTAGCCTGATTGTGAATGATGCCATAATGACCCAGGCATATGTCAGTCTTAGAGCAACCTCAGGCAGCTGAAACACTCAAGCTGATGAAGAATGCCACTTGGGAAATTGGTGCCACTCTCTCATTAAGGAGAGAATGACGTCACGTCTGCAATTGGGAGGACACTAGAGGGAGACAGGAGTTTATGTTTAGGATTGCATCTCAAAAACCTCAACAGTTTAACTAGCTGGACTACCTAGGCCACCCCAGCAGCAAATGGGAAGCACTCTATATTTTGTGGGAAATGACAGCTGGCAGCAGGATCACCAACTACCTCAATTCAGGCTGATTAGGACAGGTGAGCCAACCCGGCAAGCACAGTAGTTCCTGAAAGCATCACCGCATGACTGGACAATAATCAGTGGGCATTAATGCTCACTTTGAGTCACTAAGAAAATGAAATCCTAAATTCTCTACTTGGGAAATGCAAAAAAGACAGACTGACAGTGTTCAACCAAGATCACTGCTCTGTCCCTCTCTATCTTGGTAACCTGGCGAATTCTATTTCTCACTGTCATGTCTGTAAAATGAAAATGACAACAGTCCCCACCTCGAGGATTGTTGAGTCCATTTGCATTCCACCTGCTAAAATGAAAACTCTTGAGTTTTGGTCATTATATTCAAATGCCAGAACAGTAGGTAGTCAATATTCATTGAATGAGTAACTTAAATGAAATTTGAAAAAGAATATGCTGATGGACAAATGTAAGTATCTTGTCCTCTTAAGAGTCCTATTCTCACTGAAAATTAAACTTTTAGCTTTAATGTTAACATTGCATTCTTAATCTATGTCAAGCACCCCCCACCCCCGTCCCCGCACCCCTTTCCCCTTCTCCCCACTTTATCACATGGAATTCTCAAAAGAACGCTTTTGGGAGGGAATAGCCCATTTTACACATGAGAACACCAAAAAAAGACTCACTTGGCTTCACTCTCCAGCAGTCCCTCATTTCCATATAATTCCTCATTTTCCTTTCATTAAACATACTTTTCATGTTGCATCAGCAGCCAGATAAAGACCTTTTTCATTCAGTTTTACTGTTAAGTTTGACAGGCATGTTTTACTCTTCTGATGATAAATTTGCTGTGTTTTTATACATCACATGTAAAAAAAAAGTCTGTGGGCTAGCCTGTAACTGAGAGCATACTGGTTGGTTCCTTTGTATGACTATAAATTCAGGAATGCAATAAATATTTTATTTTTCACAATTTAATCTCTGAATTTGAGACCTACTCTGTCCTATTGGTTGGCTTAGCCTGATCCCTCCATGTGCTACCCCTTTTCTTGGCATATATGTGAGCAAAGTTTTCTGAAAAGAGCCAAGGCCTTGAGGAGAACCTTTTGGTCCTCAGCTTACACAGGTAACCAGCGAAACACTGTCTGCCCTGTTCATGTGGCCTCTGCTCCTGCCCCATTGCTGCCTCTGTCCCACCCCAAAGACTCTCGTGGTGCTGTGGGGAAGTCAACACAGGTCCTCTGCACTCAGGACCTTCAGGCTTTCCTCAGTCCAGAGGAAATTTCTCTATTGACCAGGAGCATCTCTTTGGGATGCTCCTTTGCCAACAAATCTCTCCTGTGAGATCTTAGATTTTCCATAAAACCTGCTTTTTCCCCTGCCACATGCCTCTCCCCAGAGGCTGTAATTGCCAAGCCCACTTGAATCGGGGAGGAGAAAGAGGAAAATTTGAGGAGGGGGAAACAGGTTTAATGTTTCAAAATATCATCTAGCCCCATTCATTTGGAAATACCAGTTTAGAATTTCGAACTGATCTTCAAGTGAAACTCTGGATTTGTCAAGGCCTTAGAATACTCAAAAACCCTGACACAAATGATATCATAAAGGTCAGTGATTCCACAATGGTTTTATTCTGAGTATTTGCCTACAGGATACTTTCATGAGATGAAAATACATAATAAGCATTTGTATATAACATACATGAAAAAAATTTTTTTTTCGTTTTGTTTTGACATTGCACTTGAAAAAAAAACAATTTGTGAATAGGAATTTGAAAACTTCACTACTTTAAACCATTCCTAGTAGCATGAGAGGGGACCGACATTTTCCTTCATAGTTTTCACATGTTGATGTCCCAGGGGTTTCCTTCTCTCTGCCTCTATGCTATTTTCTAGAAAAGATCATCAGAATACTTAACAAATATGTATGTATGATTTAGGGAAAACATGGTAACGATATGTTCATTAACTTATGCAAACATCAAGTTAAAGATAGAAAGATGCCCTTAGCTAAAGGTCTATTATTCTTTACCTGATGCCTACTCATTTTAAAGATGAATTTTTGTTTCCTTCCTTTTCATTATAGGAAGAAATATCCCCCAAATACACATATTAAAAATTCTATGAACTTTATTGCTAAAATACTAAAACAAATTTATTTAACACATCTTTTTCAGATCTCTCAGTGGATGTTCCTGGTCATGAAAAGTTGGTGGTGGACATTGCATATGGTGGTGCATTTTATGCATTTGTTAGTGCTGAAAAGTTAGGACTTGATGTTGGTTCTGCAAAGACAAGGGACCTTGTGGATGCAGCGACTGCAGTGACGAAAGCAGTGATAGCTCAGGTCAGTACAGTTGCTGCCACTGTGACAAATGCCTTCCTCTGTGGCATGGAGGGAATATAAATTACACATCTATACAGAAAATTAAATATCTATATATTTAACTTATTAGTAATACTAAGAATAGGGTTTGAATTTTAGGCTCTAGAGCAAGACTGCCAGTGAGTTCTAGCTTTGCCACTTGTAACTTTTGTAACTTTGAACAAATTGCATAACCTCCATGTACCTGTTTTCCTTATCTATAAAATGGAAATTATGAAATACCTGCTTCACAGAGTATTAGAAGAATGAAATAAGTCAATACAGATCAAAGACTTAGAATAATGCCTAGCTCATAATAAATATTCAATAATGATAACTATTACTAACTTTAATAATATATATATACTAATATAATTTGTGGTTATTTAAGCATATAGTAAAGGTATCATATAACATTCTATTAATTCGAAATGCATATGCCTTGCTATATGTAGTCATTCTACAAAATTTGAAAATAATGAATGTAAAATATAGCTTACAAAATGGATTTCATGAAATCTGATTAGACTTTCTCTTATTTCACAGAGAACAATAATTCCTAATTAGTGATTTTTCCCCTATATTGCTACAAAGTTAGTTAAATAACTACTCAAGTAACCCTAGTTTTGGCTTGAGAAAACTATTCTGGTAAAATCAATTTAGATAATACATAAGTCTAGAATATTCTTTCATTTCTAGCACCAGTCTGCCATTTTACCTTGAAATTGGGACCTATAAATAAAACTCATATATAGTATTTGAATGTTTTAGCGAATGAAAATTTAATTATCATTCTAAGTAAAAAATTACTTGTGAAAATGTGTCTAGTATACTTTTACTAATAATTATTTAATGGGCCTAATTAACAACTGATGTTTTAATTTAACATAATTTATAACTTAACAAAATGAAAAAGTATATTTTTGTTCTAAATTATCATTTTTCCAGTACTGTCAATACCAATATGTAGAGTTATTTTAGCATAGTAACTTCTGGAGCTCTGAATTTACATCAATTTTCTGTTTCATTAAGCAGACAGCTAATAGTTTGAGTTAACAATTTGGCATAAAATAATTTCGCCTTACCTTCAATGAAATCAAGAGGAAAAGGCATAGTTTTCTTAACAGAAAGAGTAATTTTGAACTTTTCATTGAAGTTTAAACTTTTCGCCAAGGTCACAAAGGGTGGTCTTTGCAGGAGAAGAGATTCTGAGAAAAATATGAGAAAAAGTTCTATTAGGGATGAATCAGGCAGCAGAACTATGTTGTGAATTCCTGACCATCCATACTGGTGATGTAGATTTAGGGAAAGGCTGTGGAGTGGGAAGTAAAGTTAATATAACATAAATTCATCTTCATTCATTCACTTTTAAACAAACATTTACTTACCAAGAACTTACAGTACACAAGACACTATGCTAGATGCTGGAGACCCAAAGGAAGAACAAAGCCCACCTTCAAAGAGCTTGGTCTAGTGGGGAAAGCACACCTGTGAACAGTGTGATGTTGAAATGGTGCTGGAGTGGAGGCGGGGCATAGGGGCTTTAAGAGGACGAAGAACAAAGTCAGTATGCAGGCCTCTTTAACTTGGTTATAGATAGACACTGGATTTTAAGGATCCAATTCTATTCCTTTGCTTTAAAGAACAGATAAGTGGTAGTGAAATGTACTAACTGTAAGGATACACGTGGAAGTAAGATTATAGTAATCTCGGTCAAACTATCAGACATTATAGAAATCCAGGAAAAACTAAACAACCAGACCTCTGAGAACAGGAAACATTTCACATTTAGGCCTACGCTTTCCATTGATGTGGTTTAGCCTCACTATCAGTGCCTGCTTTTCTCTATGTCTGCTGCTTTTCATGATAACAATTACCTTCATTCTTTATGTTTTTTTGTTCATCCAATAGTTTCTCTTACCTAATCGTTTCTGTATTCTTATAACTTTTGCTTGCTCATGGCCTCTCACTGTCCTTGTGTCTATCAATGGTATTAACTTCAGCTCTAGATACTGATTGATTTTTCCACATTATCCCCCAAGCTCCTCAGAGTGAGGATATAACTGCTTTATCTCCTCCTGTTTGAGCAGCCATGTCCAACCTGTGGACTGACCGTCCTGGAGTCAGTGATTCAAAGAGTGTGTGGGTTTGAGTATGTGTGTATTAAATAGTACTATTCCTTTTGTAGAGGCTATGTGCAGAGCAACCTCCTTAAAAAGGACTCAAAGTATGGTAAGAATCATAGCTTCCAGTCAAACTATGTTTATTCATCTAGACAAAGACATAATTTCTAGTATTTAGTGCCTTGATCCAAAAGGTATTTTAAAAATGATAAAGATAGAAGTTATACTGAGTACCCTATATATGTTATTTTAAAGATAAAGTTTAATCAAAATATTTATTTTACATGTGGTTGATAATTTTTTGTCATTTGTAGTTTAAAATTACTCATCCTGATAGTGAAGACCTTGGCTTTCTATATGGAACTATATTAACAGATGGAAAAGATGCTTATAGTGAAGAACCAACCATCAACATCTGTGTGTTTGCAGATGAACAGGTATTAAAGCTGCAATTTTTAGACACAAAAGCCTGGTAATATGGAACTAGAACACTGTGAACACTCTCATCTTCATTTATTCTGGAGCAGGTTGACAGAAGTCCTACTGGCTCAGGAGTGACAGCCCGAATTGCCTTACAGTATCACAAAGGGCTTCTAGAACTGAACCAGACAAGAGCCTTCAAAAGCAGTACAACTGGCTCAGTATTCACAGGGAAGGCTGTGAGGGTGAGTGACATCCTTAGCTTCTCGCTTGTAAATGTGTTACTTTTGAAATGAAGAGGTATGAGTTGGGTGTTAGGTAAGTTTCTTTACTCAGCTCTCAGAAGAGAATTTTAAAACAGGCCTATAAAACTTCTGTTCAGCCAGGATATTAGTTCTCAGTGTGTTATTAATTATACTTGCCAGGACATTTTCAATTTCACCAGTTTCCTACCCTCTCAATCAGGGCTCTTGCAGGCTCTCTGATAGTACCTTCTCCATCTCTTTCCCTGCCCTAGCTTCCTTTTCCTATCCTTCCATTTAGGGGTCCCCAGTATTTTATCCTTAACTTCCTTCTCTCTTACCTGCAAGTTGTCGCCAGTGGGCAATTTCATTCACTTCTGAAGCTTCAGCTCTCAACCATCCACTGATGATGAGTCTAACACTTATAGTCCCAATTGTCTACTTAAACTCATCACTAAATGATTGTTCCAGAGATATCTCTAACTCAACTTATTAAAAAGTCCTCTCTCCCTCCCTCTCTCCCTTCCTTCCCAAATGCCTCTCCTGCCTCATTCCCCATCATGATTAATTGGTAGCACCAGCTTCGCTTCCAAGCTAGAAGCTATGGTCATATTAAACTTATTCCTATTCCTCACTTTCCGTATATATCAGTGCCTAGGCCTGTCAATTCTACCTCTGAAGTATCTCTATGTTTTTTCTCTACCCTCACTAAAAACTATACTAGTGGCTCTAGATTCAATCAATGGATTAAGGCTACCTCTTAACAGGGTTCTGAGTGTCTAGTCTCTCTCTCTCAAATTTGTCCCCTACTTTACAACTAAACTTACCTAAAACACAAATCTGATCAGGTTGCTCTCCTTAAAAACCTTTCATTGCCTATTGGATTAACTCTTGGGTTTTCTTTAAAATGATAAATATCAAGAATATGACTTTTAGGCCAGATATAATGTGAGTGCAGTAGTTTGATATTATACTCCTTTCATTTTCTTTTCTCAGGAAGCAAAATGTGGTGATTTTAATGCTGTTATAGTGGAAGTATCTGGACGAGCCCATTACACAGGTACAGCAAGTTTTATAGTAGAAGACGATGACCCACTGAGGGATGGCTTTCTTCTCAAGTGACTTCTGTGATTTTTAAGGGCTTTTTTTTTTTTAAAACAATAATTATTTTTAGGTAATTTTTCTATAAATTATGTGGAAACCTTTATCTGAATTGTACATATAAGCTAACTTCTGTTCTTTCTAAAATGGTACACTGTGGCTAAATATAAAGTCATTATACCTCATATTTGCACATACATATATATACATTATAAATCTCACTATGTCTAGTATATACAATGCCAAAAATTCAGAATATTTTTCTAGTTATTAACATATCAGGTAAAATTAAAGCCTTAGTTCTTATTTTAAAATACTACTCTATGATAATTGCTACAATATTTTGTTTTAAATGTTCTTTGAATAACAGCTTGAATTGTAGCTCTCACAATAATGACTCTTACAAGTTCATTATTTTAGTCTTCTAGTTTTTGAGTAAAATAATGCCCTCTCTCTAAGCAAGTTGTAAAGAGATGAATTATTATAAGGTACTCAACACTCAGCAGACATAGCCTGGGGCCAGCTTTTCTGGGTAGATGCTGTAAGGTGCTGCCAGGATGTTGTCTGTGCTACAAAGCCCACCTCCTACCCCAGGTACCTGAAACTGATATGAGAAGACCAACTTACAGTAAGGCTTTTGATATATCTTTAAGGCTCTTAAGAAAGGGATTGTGTATTGCATTACTGAAATATAGGTACACAATAGAAATCAATCAGTGAATCACTGCAGTGGGATGAGCCTCATACTCTACCATGTAGTCATGCCAGGTAGATTTAAAACATGAGAGAAATATATATTGGCATTCTTGCTAGTTAATTGTGAACCTGTTAAAAATAAATTTGATCATTATCAGTCATTATAAAATGAAGTATTAAAAAATTATTCAATGTGTGATGTTCATATTCAGTACTTTTGTGAGGTAAGAAGTAATAAGATTTGTTTTCTGAACATACAGAACTGAACTAATTAATTCATTTTAACTGGCTTTGTCATTCAGCAGGTCTGCATAGACCCAGTTATTAGGTCTGTGACTGAATTACCTTACCAAAATAAAGGTATAAAATTAATATTCTGGATTTCCCTAGTAATTACACAAACACTAACATTTTCCACTCATTCTCTATATAGTCCTCTGGTAAACAAATCATTTCCCTCCAAAAATAACGCTATCACTAACAATATGACCAAGAGACTTGCAGTTCTTCTTTCAGAGATAAAAACAGAGCCACTATTTTCTCTCCAAATTTCAAGCCACATTGATTTGAAGATACATACTTTTAAAGTTATATTTTATAGCATTTTGCCACACATATATCTTCTACTTTAATGAAGTACACTACAGAATGTGTATTATCCCATGGCAACCAAGAATAAGAAGTATTTCGTCACTGATTGTTTAGAATTGCCAGTACATGATAATATAATAAAAAAGCAGACTGACTTGTAGTCAATTTTATTGTTTTAAAATTGTCTACAGACAGTGCACCCCTTACCAACTATTCCAGGGCAAACCTTTCTCTCTGCCCTTCCCAGGTGTGCTACTCTTTTTATCCCCTTTATATATATGAGAGAAACGCAAGTCAGACATATTAAATAACTCTTTTAAGGTCACATTAAAGGCTGTAAATCTAGTACTTTTGGCTCCAAGTCCTGTATTTTCCTCCTTCCTCCACTTCTAAGATCAAGGACAGACAGAGCTGCGTTCTAAGATACATATTTTTTTAAAATGGTACATCTTCTTTAAAAAAAAAAAAAAAAAATTGCCTAAATCTTCCTGAATTCTAATCCAAACAGAGAAACTCTTGCAATAATGTTCATTCCTTCTGTACTCTGCCCCATCTCTCTTAGGAGTCAACACTAGGGAATTAACTCCTCCTCTCACTCCATGTGTTTAATCAGTCACAAAGCCTTTTTTCCATCTTCTAAAATTGCTCACATTTATCCCTTTCCATCTTTGATAAGGGTTTTGCTTCATCAATTAACCTCTTTCAATCGACCTCCTTCTGCTCACTGGTTCTTTCCTCTAAATATTGACATGAGTTCATCGTAAACAAAATGACAGAAACATCCTGCTTCTACCTTCCCACTCTAGCTTGCTGTTACCCTATTTCCTTCCTTTTATAGTCAGGCTTCTGGATTCCTGTCTCTGCTCATTGGGTACATTTCTCATCTTGCTTTTGATATTTAACTATTGCAATCTGGTTGCTACCTCATTACTCATTGGAAACTATGCTTGATCTGTCAAATCTATACTTGGTCACCCAGAGTTTATACAATCCATGGCGGACACTGCTGCTTGCTCTGGCAGGCAAGTATGGTACATTTTAGAGGCAGAACCTCCATTCCCTTTGTGCTGAGCTCAGCCATAGAGCCACTCACTGAGGCTCTCAAAGCCAATTATATTAGTACTCAGTTCCCATTAGTACTCACGCAGGTCCTACAATTGTGTGGGCCAAATCCATTTCCTCTTCTTCATCATGAACTTGCAATACATTTTGTCCCAAGTCCCCAGACTCATAAAGGTTGTGGCACCCTTCTGTTCTGGGGATCTTAAAATGTGAATTCTCTCTTATTAATGGTTTGGGGCATTTCAAGCCCCTCGGTGATGTTTGATGCTGGTGGTAGGACTACCGTTTGAGGAGAAAACTTCTTAACTAATCTATTTTAACTACCCATTTGGACCCAGGTGTTAAGGTGAGTCTCTACTCCCTGGCAACTTCTTTTATCTTAATACATGAAAGCCTGTTAGCTCCCACCTGGAGGAAAAGGCTGGCTGTTAGACTATCGTTTTGCAATTTGAACTCTCCTGTTCCTCAGTAAATTCCTTTTTGCCTAAGTGAGACAGTGCTGTGTTTGTATTTTTAAATCCAAAGTCCCTAATCCATATACTACCTTTTTACAATTTCTTCTCCTCTTCACTATAATGCTTATTTCAGTCTCTTTCATTTTTCCCTGTGCTATTACAATGTTTCTTAACTGTTCAACTGTCTCTCAGTTGCCAGATTCTCCTACCATCACTCAAAATTAATTTTTTGTGTGTATCTAGCAGTTTTCCAGAGTGTTAAGTGCTAGAGATCTAAAACAAACAAAAACAGAAACAACAAACGAAAAACGCCAAAGTTCTTGGCTTCACAGAGTCTATGGTTTACAGTGGGAGGCAAATAATGCTTAATCACAAAAAAATAATAATTATGGACAGTGGTGTGTTCTACAAGCCAAGGAAGCTTCCCTGAAAAACTAACATTCGTGTGAGATGGTGATGTGAGCGAATTGGGGAGTGGGTGAGTTTTTCAGACAGAGGGGATAGCAAGTGCAAATGCCCTAAGATGGAAGGTTTCAGGAACTTGCACAAGGCCAGTGTAACTGGAATGGAGCACAAAAGAAAGAAAATGGACCCAAAATGAGACTAGAGAGGAAGCGTGACAAATCATGTAGTGCCTTGTAGGAAACATTAAGGATTGGGGTCCTATTCTAAATTAAATGGAGAAAGCCATTCGAAGAATTTAAATAAGTGAATGGCATGATCAAATTTATTTTATTTTAAAGAGCCTTCTACCTATAGTATAGAGAAGGGGCTAGATGTGGGAAGACCCAATCAAGAGGTCAGACAGTAGCCAAAGAAGAGAGGCTGAGAGCTAAGATTCAGATGGAGGATAAAGTAATAAAAGTAAATGGATACAAAGATATTTAAACAAGTAAAATTTCAGGTCTTGGCGATTGGACATGGGCTAGTTGTGAATTTAGAAGAATTTATCTAAAAAGAATCCTGTTTTGGCTTGTAAAGCTAGATGGAAAAGTGGTCATTTTCTGACTGCGTTGTCCTGTTCAGAATCACCTATGGGGTTTAGATTCAATGGGCCCATCTCGGTAATACTGGCAGTCAGCCAGTGAATCTGCATTTAAAACAACAGTGTACTCTAAGTGTGGTCCTCCTACCACAACATTACCATCGGGAATTGTTAGAAATGCAAATTCTAGGACAGGACCCAGACCTACTGAATCTGAAACTCTGGGATGGGCCCCTGTCACTTGTGTTTTTAGCAAGCCCTTTAGGTGACTGTTGCACGCTCAAGTTTGAGAACCTGGTTTAAATTATTCTGTCCTCAAGTTTCAGATGGCTGGATTTGGATAGTTTTTTTAGGTCAGTTGTTGATTCCTCTCCTACCCGCATATGCCAGAAACACCCACAGGGAGCAAAGCATCCCCCACAAAGGCCTCCCTGTAGGGCATTTGTATCCAACGAGGAGAGGATATGAATGAACCCTTGCCAAATTTGGTCTTTTATTTCCAGTCCCGCTTTTTTCTGGCCAAGCAGTGGTCCCTGAGGAGGTCGACTTGGCCCTCTCTGGATCCCAGACCCCCCTGGCTGGGTACTCGGGAGGGGAGAGGAGAGGGGTGATGTTGTACGCTGGCTTTTCGGAAGGTACTTGGCTGGCGTCCCGCCCCGCGCTCCTGCGTAAACACGCGGTTCCCTCGGCAACGCCTGGAACCCACGTCAAAGGTTCCGCCAGGTCCGGGGCGACAGCCACCCCTCCGGCCGTGCCCGTCTCTCGGCAGCGGCCTCTCGTCCAGGCTGCGGGCCACTCTCCGGCTTGAGGCCGCCTCCCCTGGTGCGGGATGAGCAGACCCGCGGGGCCCCATGGAGGACCAGCCGCCGCCGGGCCGCCGCCAGTGAGCTTGGCCTTGCCGGGCAGCCCGCACCCGGGCTCCCCCTCCGCAGCCGCCACGCCTGGCGGGACTTCCCCTGCGGTGACGGCGGCGGCGGTGCTCTCCTTCAGCACCGTGGCTCCCGCGGCGGCCGCGGCGCTGGGGAACCAGAGCGACGCGAGCGGAGGCGACAGCACTGGCGCCTGGGCTGGCGGCGGCCTCGGCCCGCACGGGGCTGCGGGGAGGCGGAGAGGCCACCGCTGGGCCCCGAGGCCGCTCCGCTGCTGTCGCACGGGGCGGCTGTGGCGGCCCAGGCGCTCGTCCTCCTGCTCATTTTCCTGCTGTCTAGCCTGGGCAACTGCGCGGTGATGGGGGTGATCGTGAAGCACCGGCAGCTCCGCACCGTCACCAACGCCTTCATCCTGTCCCTGTCCCTGTCGGATCTGCTCACGGCGCTGCTCTGCCTGCCCGCCGCCTTCCTGGACCTCTTCACGCCCCGCGGGGACCCGCCGCCCGCCGCCGCCGCCGCCGCCGCCGCCGCCGCGGGGCCTTGGCGCGGATTTTGTGCCGCCAGCCGCTTCTTCAGCTCGTGCTTCGGCATCGTGTCCACGCTTAGCGTGGCGCTCATCTCGCTGGACCGTTACTGCGCCATCGTGCGGCCGCCCCGGGAGAAGATCGGTCGCCGCCGTGCGCTGCAGCTGCTGGCGGGCGCCTGGCTGTGGCCCTGGGCTTTCCTGCCCTGGACCTACTCCACGCGCCTCTGGAGCCCCCGGCGGCGCAGAGTTTCCACGGCTGCCTGTACCGGACGTCCCCCGACCCTGAACAGCTGGGCGCGGCCTACAGCGTGGGACTGGTGGTGGCCTGCTACCTGCTGCCCTTCCTGCTCATGTGCTTCTGCCACTACCACATCTGCCGGGCGGTGCGCCTGTCCGACGTGCGCGTGCGGCCCATGACCACCTACGCGCGCGTGCTGCGCTTCTTCAGCGAGGTGCGCACCGCCACCACCGTGCTCATTATGATTGTCTTCGTCATCTGCTGCTGGGGCCCTACTGCTTCCTGGTGCTGTTGGCCGCCGCCCGGCAGGCCCAGGCCACGCAGGCTCCCTCGCTTCTCAACGTGGTGGCGCTCTGGCTGACCTGGGCCAATGGGGCCATCAACCCTGTCATCTATGCCATTCGCAATCCCAACATTTCAATGCTCCTAGGGCGCAGCCGGGAAGAGGGTTACCGGACTAGGAATGTGGACGCTTTCCTGCCCAACCAGGGCCCGGGCATGCAGGCCAGAACGCGCAGTCGCCTTCGAAACCGCTATACCAACCGGCTGGGGACCTGCGGCAGGTTGCCTTCTTCCAATCCGAGCGGGTTGGGAGGGGACATGGCCTTATGGGCTCACAAAAATCCAGTTGTACTTTTCTGCCGAGAAGGGCCACCAGAGCTGGTGACAGGAATGGCCAAACAGCCTAAATCCGAAGCCAGGGATACTAGCCTCTAAGAGGGGTTGAAATGCACAGGTTGTGAAGGCAAATTTTTACCCCCTTCGTTTAATGATACAGGGTTCCGGGGAGAATCGTGTATTTCATAAAGCCAAACATTTAAAAAAGGAGACAGGGGGAAGGCACACTATGTTCCCCAAACAACATACGAGGCAATGTCCCCTTCTTCAAAAGTGCCAAAATGAATGTAAAATGCAAAAATTAAAACAATCTCAAACCACACAACCCAAGCATTGTGCCAAAAATGACTAAAATAAAATTCACGATTACCGAAAAGCTCATATTACAGGAATGACACTGTGAAATAAAGAAACAAAATCATTGAATGCAATCAGTATTTGTTCAAATACAGAGAGTTTCAGGAAAGAATCTCGAAGACTCTCAGAATTAATTACTTGAAGGTCCCTCTAAATCACCAGCATTCAACAGAACTTCACATTTCTAGAACTTGCACCTCTGACACATGCTTTGGGTGCTTAGGTTGGGAGCGAAAATTCTTATCTTTACACACTTTGGTGCACTTCCTCCACACTCTAACCTTCTCAAAATCTTTGCAGCAAATTTAAAATTCATATCCCATTTAAAACCATTTTAGGATTTTGAAAATGTGTTTTATTACCAAGTCCAACCATCTGGAATATGAAAATAAATATGGCTGTTTGAAAAAGCATTCTAAGGTTATACTTAAAAATTAATGTTTTTCATCCCAACCCCAAAATTATCTGCCTTGGCAAGCTTTAGGCTTAACCCTTACTCTAACCAGCTTCTTTTGTTTCTAATAATTTTGAGTATGCCACTCTCAGAATGCTTTCATGTTTTTAAAAAATAACTTTCATTAAAAAATAACTTTGTCTTTTGAGGTAAATTGATTTTTGGATGCAGACAAAAATGTAATTTGAAGTCGAGTTGATTGAATCAGGTGAGTAATGGTAACTTTTAAAGTATATACTAAAGTGAGAGCTCTATAAAGTAACAAGATTTTACTTTACTATGTGGTTTTTAACTAACTAAAGATGTTTCCTAAGAAGAATTCTAAAAATATTTTAAGAAGTGGCCTTATTCTTGGAATAAGCATAGAGTTTTCCAAGAGGATTATCTCTCCTATATTTGGCAGTTTGGTTACATATGCTTTTAAAAAAGGATCATTGCTTTGTAGACATGATTTACCTTAAAAAAAAATGTAGTCTTTATTAGAAAGGGAGAAAACATATGGAATTATTATATGTAATAGGGTATTAATAAGGCAAGTCAGAGAGGTACTTCAAGCTTGAAATATCCTTAGAAATGTGTAAAACAAAGATGCTTTAAAAAAGAATTTAAAAGCACAAGTCAGGATTCCTGTATGTATAATTTCTCATTAAAGGGCACTATACACAGAATCATTTACTCAGAATTTTATGAGTGTTTTTCTGTTTTCCCCTTTCTTTTCTTTCTTCCACCTTGCCTCTCTTGTCTTCAATATTTCACAGCCTTAATTATTTTAAATTAGATATGAAACAACAGCTATCATATAAAAGTTTCAGTATGAAATCACCCCTCTTTTTCTTGTGTTTAGGATATTATTGTATTCAAATTTTTGTATGATAGGTGGGTGTATGTCATTTTGTAATCAAAGATAGAAATACCTGATTTGTGTCAGAACTAAAGAAGTTTTCATTTTTCCTCTCAAGACATCATCACAATCAGAAGTTTATAAATTATCTGTGTATATCTTATTACACTCAATGTAGTACAGAGTAGATGAGGTAATCTCTCCTCTTCAGTACTTGTTATAAAACATGCAGACTTAATGGAGCCAAACAAACGTTTAACCCATTTCCCCTTCGCCCAGAAAAGAATCTCTGACAGCGCTAGCGGTGGCGGCTTTGACCCTGAGATAACTTGCGGGTCCTAACCTTACCCCCAAAGTTCGCCATGAAATATCTCACTTGTATTATTATGTTTTCATTGCTTTAGTATATTGATAGTCTTTGGAAACAAATGACACCATTCTGTTTATAGCATTCTGTTTTCAGTAGTGGTATTTCCATTTACAAAATACAGTAAATTTCAATTGCTAAAAATGTCAATTTCTAGAAAATGTAACATTCTGCGTGTGATGTTAATCTAACAGTTGTTGGCTGAAGACTCATTTGGTGAATCTGATTTATGTATATATTTCTGTTACTTTAGGATTAGAGACAAGTTCTATTTAGAAATAATTCCAAGAAAAGTTTTTATATTTTATTTTCACATTGAAAACCAGTCAGATTTGCTTCAGCCTCAAAGAACGTGTTTATGTAAAATTAAATTAATGCTGGCAGCAAGCTGCACTTTTTTTTCTAAACAGGAAATGAGTTAACAGTTATCTACAGTATTTGCCTATTAAAGGCAAAACAGTTGAGTATTTTTTGGCATTGTGAAAAGGAAGTCATGTCTGGGATTAGGAAGACATGATGAAGTTTTCCAATTACGAAAGGTATTAGAGAATAGGAATTCAGCAACTGTGAATGAAGGGCAAAAAAGTTAGAGATCTTTGGGGAAGAAGGCAAGCATGCTGCAAAATAGGTGTTGCCTGGGACAAAGAATTGAAGGAAGGTATTTAATAAACATGTTTAATAAATAAACATGACTTGGACTAAACCTGCCTGGTGAGCAAAAGGAACATCTGAGAGATTCAAAGTGATGAGTGCTGGCATGAATGACTTTAAGGCAGAAAAGAAATTCCTACCCTAACTCTTGGCAGGAAGTAGTAGAAAGTTTTAGAAAAGATCTGGCTTGGGGAAGAGGCCACTCTGATAATGGCTCTGAGAGTTATGGTAGGAAAGGATAGGAGAAGACAAAGAGAAAGTTGTTAATGAATAATTCTGAGTGTTGTGTCTATTTGTTTAATTCAAAGTATACAACCAGTCAGTGATAGAACTAGGATTTGAACCACAGTCTTTCTGGCTTCAGGGCTCTATTTTCCCTTATCTAATCCTATGTTGTCCCCACAAAGGTCAATGGATAGGGAAGCTAAGGCCGAGAAATTGTGGTACTGTCATCATCATCATCATCATCATCATCATCATCATCACCATCATCATCATCATCTACTGGTTTTGTTTCCTTTTTTACATAGGGCAACTTTCCGGGTACTAAGGCTACTAAAAAGTAGAAATCACAGTAGCTTGCTTTAAGAAGGCTTATAGCTTAATTGAGAACCTTGTACTTTATAAAAATTGCTCATAATCAGGACTGTGGGGATGAAAAGGTACAACATTTTCAGAAGTGGTTATCAAAGGAGATGGATTTGGAAGCAAAAGACATGTAGATAAAGGCCATCTACCAATCTGGTTCAGTTGTAAATACTTAGAGGGAAAAATTAATGCCTCGAATAAAAGAAAGAATGACTCTCCAATAAATATGAAGCTTAGGCCTTTCCTCATGCTGTACATGATTTTAGAGACTTTGTGGGAAAAGGGGAAAGAAGCTATGAAATATTGGGAAGTATTGAATATGGCATAATACCTAAAGGCCAGAATGTAATCCTTCATATCTCATTCTGCTCTAGCTTGAGTACTTCATTTGTATTACAATAACAGCAACAAGTTATACTCAGCATGGTATATACATCAGATGATTTAATCCTCAACCCTCTGAGGGAGATATTATTGTCATCACTACCTCCATTTTATAGATGAGAAAACTGAGGCATAGAGGTACTATGTGATTTGCCTAAGGTCACAGAGCAAGTAGGTGCTAACGTGAGATTTGTACCTAGCAGATTGGTGCCAGAAGTCCTGTCTTAACCACTGCGTTGTACTGCCTCTCTTCATTTGTAAAAGGCAATGGGAAATCTGGAAAAGAGCCAGAGAAGATAAAAACAATAACCAAAGGAATGGGAAAATACATATCACAAAATTTAAAAGAAAGGATTTGTTTAATTTGGAGAACAGTTACATAAGATGTGTGTTTAAAAAATATATGAAGAGATTCATATCAATTTTTATAGCTATAATCCCAGCCCTGGATGACCTCAATTATCTGTCTTCTCTATTCATGCTCCAGGGCAGCCGAGTAGAGCTGGAGAAAAATTGCAGAGTCAGATCAATTAGTATCTGCATAGCCTCACCTGGGCCCTCCACCTTGCCAAACAATCTTAACCCTTTACTTGTTAGCTCACCTTTTCTGCCCCTTTTAGTAACCCTTCAAACTTTCTCTACTCAAACTTTTAACTGACCCTCCCCTTTTGGAAGATAACCTTCACTCCTACTTCACCAAGAAAATAGAAGACATTATATATATATATTCTCATATTTTAGCCACCAAAGGTAACAAACAAAATGGATTTATTCTAGTTCTCAGCTTTATCTTTCCAATAATATAGAAAGTGGTCCTCCAGCCTCAGGAACCTCATGTTGTCAATTATTTCCTTTCCCAGTATCCTTAACCTTTCCAGCTGAACCAAATCCCTCCCATGAGCACTTAAGCAGGCTCCAAGCTCTCACAAGGGGAAAAAGGCCTCTCCTATGCCTTCATCCCCTTTCTTTCCCTCAGCTCCCTCCTTTCAGCTAACCTTGTCAAAAGATTTGCTTGCATGTTTACAGCTGATATAAAGCCTAGTCCACAATGTTTGTAGTGCAAGAAAGTAATTTTTATGCAACTCAATTTTCCCTCACTCCTCTATTCTGCCAGATGGCAGAAACTTAAGACAGCAGTATTCAGGTTCTAGGGGCTTATTTAGCACCTAGACATTGGTGAGCATCAGTCGTCAGTGTTCAACCCTCTGTACAGGCATCCGCTGAGGCATCCATCAATCTCTCTTTAGTCAGCTTGCTGTGTGATTATCCCTACTCAGTCAGTCCAAGAGAACCCAGCTCTAGCATTAGACCACTTTAGATTATACGTACAGAATGGCATTGAGGAGCTCTGTGTATCCTCTCCCTAGTGAAATAAGTATAACTAGTGAAAATTATTTAAAAAGCAACTATTAGGAAATTGTCCTAAGAGCATAAAGCAAATGAAGACACATTTACTTGAGAGAGTCTATTACAACTCGGTGAGAACGGCAAGAATCTGTGGAATTTTATAACCCATTTCTTCTTGCTGCTCCTAGCTCATGTGACAGAAACTCCACTTCAGGCAAGTACAGCCAAGAGTATAGGCTCCCTCTTTCTCCCACTCCCAGCTAAGGACTGTGGGATCTTCCTGGGAGGAGTAGGTCATGAGAACGTCTCAAGGTGATTGCAGCCAAGAGGTTGGGAATTTTCTTCTAGCTAACCTGCATTCATAGGACAGATGCTTAACCTCGGTATAGCATGCTGAGAATATACTAAATATATACTATATACTTCTTTTTTAGGGCATAATGTTCATTTCCAAGGTAAAGTCTTTCTGTTGTATTAAAGGAAGGCCTGAGATGCTCGATGAAATCTCTCTGTCCTGGCTGGCTTCTAAATCCATCATCGTCCAGTCCAGTGTAATTTTAGCTTTCTTTGTTCATCTCCTCGTACTATAGAAACCCTTCTCTCCTAGGCCTCATGGCAATCTGTTCTATACATGTACAGCTCAGCTCTGTTCCAAAGATCTATGGGAGAACCCCCATGTAGACTTCTGTCTCTATCACATAACTCCCTTTTCTCTGGTACACTGGTCCACAAACTTCAATCACTTCAGCTGCCTTGAACTCTGATCTCTACATTCTCAGCTTGGCAAGACCAAGCACCATTCTGGACCTGGGCTCCACCTCCTAATGTCTAAGTTTAAAAAATAGCCCTAGGCAGAAGGATGAGTAATTTATATAATGCATATGCATATAAAGCACTTAGTATGATGTCTGCACCGAGTAATGTGAGCAATAAATGCTGGTTTTTATTATGAAATTTTTATTTATTGATATGAAATATATCAATAAATACATATGTATAGTATCTTATTAAAGAAAAAGTCCATTATAAAATAGTATATTTAGAGTGATCTCATTTTGGGAGAACAAATTTGCACTGAAATAAATCTGAAAGGGTATTATTATTATTATTAATATTATTACTACCAAATAATATTTTCACCAAACTGTATAATTATAGGTGCTTTTTAGTTGTTAATAATTTATCCCATATTTTTTATAATAAGCAGATGTTACTTTAAAAAAACAAATGATAAAGATAAACCACAAAATAGCATCTTCAAGGCTCTGTGTGGGGGGAGTGATGGATACGTTTCTCCACTTCTGCTCTGGACAGAGTGCAATCACCTGTGTATTTACTGCAATGGGCCTTCTGCTTTTATAGACTTGTCGGCTGGAGATACTGCCTTTTCTGCCCGGTAGCCTCTCAGTGAGGCCTCAGTTACTGGCCCGGGCCCCTGAAAATATACCACCATAGGAACGCTTCTGCATTGTGTAACTACATAGTTAAAAAGAAAAGAAAAGAAAAATCTTGGAAAAAATTTAGCTAGGCGATAAGCCAGACTTATAGTTCACTTTGAATTATATTGTTATATTATGATCAATGTAATATGCCAAAGATTTGGATATTTTTACATTCAATACCCTGTTATATCCTCTGTAAATGTGAATGGAGGAATAGAAGATAATCTTATATTACTATTCTCTTGGTCCTGACTGTTTCGCCTTCAGCACAAGGCACCAGATTCTAACCATTGTTATCACGTTCATTCACAAGGTTGAGCTGGTTAATCTGGATAGCTAGCATCTTTCTCTCAAAGCATTGGACTTTGTCGAATAAGGCTATCTTCCCTATCAGAGGAATATATATGCTCTCTGGTGAAAAGTAGAGAAACATCTCCACTAGATTAAGACAAAACATGTATTTGTCAAATTTAATGTTTTCCTGTTACTCGGACCAGTTTAAAAGTAAATAATTTTCAGTCAGCATGTTCTCTCTCCAAAGAAACTAACAATTGAACTGGAAAAAAAAAATTAACCCTGTTTTACCTTCATGTACAAAGACTACACACAAATTAAAGAGAGATGGCACAGAGTTCACCACTACTCATGTGCCTGCTGACTTCTGGATGTCGGAGTCCACAGGCAAGTCCATATTTTCTTGATAGCACACTACATATATTCCCATTATGATGGGGGGGCGAGGAGATTCAAACAACATTTTACCTGTGATTTGAAAGCCTGAAATACTATTAATTCCCCACAAGGAGGCTCCATTACCAAGTACAACAATTTTCAAAAAGGGAAAAGTATTAACCATTTTAAAAGCCACGCATCATGGTGCATTAAACTTTCATAATTTTTAAATGCTTTGACATTCTTGATTACAGTTTGGTTCTCACTATCATATAAAAAGTAATGTATCATCTTAGTGCTTTTCAAAGCCAAGGCAAATGTATCATATTTAAATCCATAATTTAAATAAAGCTGAGTATACAGAACAAGACAGAGGTTCTTTATTGGAGAGAGAAAAGGTGGGATATTTATAATTATAATAAAAAGAAATTTTAAAGAAATTTCCTTATGCTTCAGTTATTACATTTGATCCAAGAGTTGTCACATTAGATTCAACTTTGGTTTTATAAGTCAAATAAGAAAGAAGATTAACTTTTGGCTTAAATTCTTTCCCTTTATAAGACAAATCATTATTACCTATTTAGTAGTTCTTTGCCTAATCAATAACACATCTGGTCATGCCTATTTTAACATCATTCTTTAAAATGAAAGTAGTGAATACTCTTATTGGATGATGTAAGATCTTAAAATATTGATAATGATATTTCTAAGTAGCTATAAATTTGTTTGAAGTATTTAAACAAGAAATATAGACTAAATGCATAATAAATAATTTACATAATTAAGATCTTCTTTAACAAATAATATGTTGTTAAAACTGTATGTTGTTAAAACTTTTTCTTTTGCCTCCTCAATCCTCTGAAAAAATAACTTAAAATAAATATTACCAGTGCAATAAGTGTTCAGTTAACTTTGTGTTTAAATCATTTATTTCATACTATATGATGTACGTATACAATATATCAGAGTGACTGAGAAATAAGGCAAATTTCTTTATGTGGATAATAGAATTAGGTTTGTAATTTGGGAGTTTTAGTCTTCTGAGACTTTATTCCAAAACAGGCATTCTAAACAATTCCTCGTTAGAGAGTAGAATTTTAGATAGAGCTACACATTTATTGAGTGCTTCCATTAGGTACTGTGCTTATATTATTTCATTTATTTCATATCTGTGGGCTAGATATTACTATTTGTAATCTGTAGATGAATGGACTGAGACTCAAAGAAATAACTTGTTCAAGATCACATAGCCAGCTAACCCACAACCGGTATTGAAAGTACTGGTATTGGAGCCCCAGCAGGGGTGGATGGGGAGAGAGCTGGGAGTCTGAGAAGAAGGAGGAGGTGGGGTGAAATGCAATGAGGGTAGGGTCTTGTCTGGGAGCTCATGAAAGGAGTGATTTATATTACTTATCATTCCTCCCTTGTCTTCGTTAGGCCCTCTGCAGCCAAATAGGTCTTTTTTTCCAGTCAGTTGATTTTAAGCATCAATATTATGTTTGAAATGTAAGAGTGAAATTGGCTTCCTATGATAACCTTTTAAATGATTATTGAGCACCTGGGCTCCTAAATGTCCACTTATTTGTCCGAAAGGTCTGGACTGTGCCCCCCTGGCCCTGCTAGTAGAGTAGACCTGGTGGCCGTGTCTCGGGGCAGCCTGGGCCAAGTGGTCAGGATTGCAGACTCACTGATGCCCTCTGTATACCTGGAGGGGCGTGGTTGCCCTGGGGATGCTTGGGCTGCCTGAACAACTTTACATCAGAGTCAAGAGTGGATTTTGTTTTAAATCAGTAATTAAGACAGATAAGGACAAAAAATCTGAAATTAAACAAAGAATGTTGGATTTAGCATGAAGTGGATAACCAGCCTACCAAAAAAAAAAAAAATCAAATATATTCTTGCGTACCAAAGTGTTTAGGTCAAAAACAGAGGTGAACTTGAGGTCAATGCTGTCAAGTAAGTTCTATTCCAGATTGGTTCTTTGTCTTTGGTGCTAAAAATACTAATTAACTTTGTGTATCTACAACTTACCTTTAAATTATCAAACTGCAGGTACGATAAACGAAATAATTATCAACCAGTATGGCATAGACACAGATGTCATCTATACACCTTTAAAAGATTTTTTTTAAACATGCATCTTGGCTGAAAAATATATACTCCAGTTATGCGGAAACTAGTAGCTAGTTAGCATAGACTGAAACTTTCCCTTTGACTCACGAAAAATTAAGCTACTCCTTTGGAAGAAGAAGTTAGTATGGGAAAAGGGGAGAGGATATTCCTTTTGAACAGAACCTCCACTTTTGAAGAACTCCTGAACATTTCTAAAACACTGTGTTGGCATTCTGGTTGTTGGAAAGATGTTAAGGGTGCAATTAGAAAACAAATGTCAGTTTGCTTAGTCTACATTGAAATATCAGCAGTCATACTGTGAGACACACGGAGAAAGCGGTCAAAGGGTGGAGACTCTTTAAGTGCTGGCTTCCCCAGATGGGAGAACCTGATTATGCTTTTGGAAAGAAAGAATAGGCTTGGTTCCATGTGATCTACTGGGCATTTTTTCAGTATTCTCCTGCCTAATTTGACAGTAAAGGAACAAGTACAGCACCTGGCCTGAGGTGGTCATAGTGAACAGGGATTTAGTTCGAAAAGTAATGAGGGCCTGGGTCACCTGACCAGAGAAACCACCTAGTCTAGCAAAAGCTCTAGCCAAAGGTGAGGAGAATTTAGGCTGGATACTAGGGAAGGGAGATGTTGCATATTAGTGACAGTCCTGAGATCAACTGCAGTCACGGCGATTATATGTCATCCCACTAACTTCTCCTGTGAATTTCCTGAGGAAGAGGCCAATAATCCTGAGGAAGTTGTATGCAGATGGAATAAATGATTTATACAAAGAAAGTGAATCATGGTAGTGCAAAGGGCGAACTGTAGTGGATGCTGTGATATATTAACCAGCCGGCAGAAGTACTACCTATTGATGGCTTATAGCTAATCCCTCCCCAAGAATTGCCCTCAGATACAAGGAATTATTTTACTCAAGGTTATGCCCATTCCCCAGGAGCTGGCCATATCCAATGACTAGTCAAGGTGGGAATACAAAAATCCAGTCCTCTTACCTTAATGTGGGACAGCTCTGAAGGGCCATCTCAGCTTCCAAGCTCTTATGAGATCTGCTGAGGTGTTTCTTGCAATTTCATCACAGTTCACCTTCTTTTCCTCCTTCCTTAATCCCTTGTAATTTTTATTCTTGAGACTACTCTACAATAAACTTCTTGTATAAAAATTTCTTTTTTGGAAATCTGATGTAAGAGCATTTCCTATTAACTATTCTAAACATATGTGGAAAAGTGTATGTTTGTGATACATTTTATCAAAAATATGCCAGAAATTTGCTGTGCTTGAGTTTATGTTAACGAATTTAGCAAACCTCAGTAAAACAAATGTAAAGACTTAGCAACAGAATAATATTTAGTAATTAGTTCTAAATAATTGGACAGGCATTCTAAACAAGCTATTTTAAGGCTATGCTTTATTTTTAGGTAATTAATATATGTTCAGCCAAATTAAATAAACTGCTTAAGTTCTTTTCATAACATTTGAGGTTAATAAAATAAACAGTGATGATAAGCCTTCACTTTTCATGTTTTTAGTTTATCAAAAAAAAATTTTAACTAAGCTTTGTAGTCATGAACACATTTTTAAGCCTAAGGTTTATTATTTTTCAACTTTATGCTTTCAATAGTTTGGTTTAATTTGTCTAATATAACAAGTTTCAGAATTTATTAAAAATTATTTTATTGAAATTTTATTTCTCTAAATGAGAAATTCTGCATTAGATGTCTTGAAAAGTTCATTTTACAACCTCACTGATGTTAATGAGGCCTGAGGGATAGTAAATGATTATAACTTTTAAACTTTTTCATCATCCTGAAAAGATCCCCATATCCACTAGTAGAGTAGGTAGCTCCCCATTCCCTTCTCCTCCCATCCCCTAGCAACCACTAGCTGCCAGTCCCTGGCAACTTCTACTTTCTCTGTCTATGACTTGGTCTATTGTAGACATTCTGCATAAATGGAAACATATAATATGTGCTTTTTTGTGACTGGTTTCTTCCACTTAGCACATCAACAAATCTTGTTTTCAAGGTTTATCCATATTGTAGCATGTATCAGTACTCATTCTTTTTACTGCTTTATTCTTTTTTTTTTTGGCTGAATAATATTCCATTGTATGGATGTCATTTATGAATATGTCAAATGTATATGTTGTTTATTCATTTATCAGTTAATGAGTAGGTTGTTTTGTGTTATTTCCACTTTTTGGCTACTATGTGTAGTACTGCTATGAACATAAGTTTTGTGTGGACATATGGTTTCATTTCTCTTGGGTATATTCCTTGTAGTAAAATGTTGGGTCACATGGTAACTATGTTTAACATTTTGAGGAACTGCCAAACTTTCACAAAGTTGGCTGCCCCATTTTATATTTCCATGAACAGCACATGTGTGTTTCAATTTCTCCACATTCTCACCAAACTTGTTATGGATTATTGTTTTGTTTTGTTTTTAAGATTAGCCACTCTAATAGGTGTGAAGTTGTATCTCATGGTAGTTTTGATTTGCATTTCCTTAACAACTAATAAATGTCCTGTGGAAAATAGTGAAGAAAAATATGGATGTTTAACTTGGGGAGAAAGTAAGATTTTGGCAGGAGGGCCTGATAGATGTCTTTAAGCTATCTGTTAGAACAGAGGCACAATGAACAAAGAGTTGATGTTAAGTAGAGACAGCGTTTAGCTCTAATTAAAGACAGACAGAATTTAGCTCGATGTAAGTGAAATGTGTACTGCTGCATAGGTTGAACATGGAGGGAGTAGGTTCCCATTTTCTAGGGATGTTCAAGTAGATGCTGTAGAAAGATTCTGTAGGGCTACTCCGATGTGCTCTGGTTTATAAACTTGTGAGATGAATTAATAAAGTATACCATGACTATTTTTTAAGCCATACATATATAAGCAAGAACATTATTTCTAATCAAGTCATTCACGTATTAATAGTACTCTGGAAAACAGAGTCTTACACTAGTTGGAGCCTTTGGGTTGCAGAGTATATTGGAACAACAGAACTCTTCAGAAGCCCCTGTATTAGGTGATTGCTACTCCACCTGGATTAGTCATGCTAGAAGCCACCAGAAAACCTCTTTGTTTACTCCTGAGGATCACAACGTCTTTTCTACATACTCCCAAACCACTGTTTAATAATGTCCTAAAGAATCTTTCTAGAGCGGGATGTCACAATCTGAGATTCGCCTTTTTGAAAATCAGAATCTTCATTGTTCTGACACACATCTGCTATAAATAAAGGGAATAATTTAATTCCTATTATAGATATATGTAGAGTATATATACATATATATTTGTATATATGTGTATACATACATATCTGAGTAATTACCCATTGAACGAAGAAATTGTGATGATTTAATGGTGAAGGGAGTGATGTCACAGACCATAAAGCTGCCTCCAAAATATGAAGCAAAGAAATAATAGAGAAATGCATGGACAGCTCTAAATTATTTTGTTGTAATTTACTCGACTCCTGGTTTTCCAAAATGGAAATCAGAAAGGGAACATATTGAGTTCAACTCTTACCAAGGCGAAGACTAATGATAGAAATCCTTACAATTTTTTTAAAAGAATTCCTAATATGGACTTGTTTACTAGCAGAGTTCAAAAAAGTTAATTATCACAGATGATCCAACCTTGCAATGGGAGTTGACTGCTTTTTTGGTAAGCTTTCAAGTATACAGTCTATATATAGTTTATAAGAACAAAATCTTGCCTTTAAAATAATATTTCAATAAAATAAAAAAAAGAGAGCATAAGCTCTTGCTTCCTTTATTTCTTTCTCTGTCGTTTCTCCTCTTTTACTTTAACAATTGTATGGTATATATATATATATATATATATACTAATTTCCTGTTGCTGCTGTAACAAATTACCAGAAACTTAGAGGCTTAAGACAACACACATTTATTCTTTTCTTATACTTGGGAGTTCAGAAGTCTGAAATGAGTCTTACAGGGTTGAAATCAAGGTGACGGCAGGGCTGATTCCTTTCGGAGTCTTCAGACAGAATCCATTCCTTGTCTCTTCCTGCTTCTAGAGGTTTCCTGAGTTCCTTGACTTAGGGCCACACAATTCCAATCTCTGCTTCCATCATGACATTGCCCTCTCTCCCTGACCTCTTTCCTCCCTTTTTGTAAAGACCGTGTGATCAGACCCACCCGGATAATCCAGTATTGTCTCTTCATTTCAAAATCCTTAAAGTTAGTCACATCTGCAAAGTCTCCTTTGCCATGAAAGGTAACAGATTCATAGGTTCCAGGGATTAGGACATGTACCTCTGTGGAGGACCACAATTCAGCCTACCACAGAATAGAATAAGTATTTTTTAAATAATACAACCTAAACCATTATTTTTTTTAAGTTAGGTAGGTATATACCACCAACCAACCAGTCAACTAATCATCTCTTTTTGATACTATTTATCTCTTGCTTATTTTCATTGCCCCATCGCCTAAATTCCTACCCAGTTAAGAGAAGAAATTAACTTAAAACCCCCGCAGGTGCATTTTCAGCTCTGAATCCTGTGTTGATTCATGGTATCTATACTCAAAGTAAGTGCTTTTGACTTCATTGGAAAGGAGGAAAGTTGAGCTTAAACTGGTGCCTGGCATCTGTCTGAGAGGGCATCATGACCACCTCCAAAATGATATATGGTTCACTCTGCACAGGATAAAACCACAGACATGTGACATCCAAGTCATAGCTGTATGGAGTTACTCAAAATCATAGACATAGTATTTAGAGAGATGAACTTTTTTAGTAGTTTAAAAAATTTTTACTAAACTTTATTGTAAGAAAATTATAGATTCCCGTGCAGTTGTATGACATAATAGAGAAACCCCATGTACCTTTTACCCAGTTTTTCCCAACAGCAACATCTTGCAAAACTACAGAACAGTATAATCAGACTTATGATGCTGATACAAACAAGATACAGGACATTTTCATCGCCATCGGAATCCCTTATTCTGCCCTTTTGTAGCCACATCCATTCCCTTCCCACAGCCTTAGCTCCTGGAAAACCACTATCTGTAATCCGTTTCTACAATTTTGTCATTTTAATAATATTATATAAATAGAATCAAACAGTATGTAACCTTTTAGAATTGGCTTTCTTCAGACAGCACAATTCTCTAGAGATTGATCCAGGTTGCGTATGTTAATAATTCGTTCATTTTTATCGCTGAGTACTATTCTGCAGTGTGGATGTACCACAGCTTGGTTAACCATTCCTTTGTTGAAAGACATCTTGGTTGTTTCATTTGGGGACTTTTACAAATAGAGTTGATATGAATATTCATGTACAGGCTTTTACATTGTCATTTCTCTGGAATAAATGCCCAGGGGTACAATTGTAGAGTAATCGCATGTTTAGTTTTTAAAGAAACTGCCATTATTTTAGAGTAGCTACACCATTTTATATTTCCATCAGGAATGTATGTGTGATTCTTGTTTCTTCCTATCCTGACCAGTATTTGGTATTGTCAGTCTTCTTAAATTTTATTTATTCTGATAGGTATGTAGTGATATCTCATTTTGGTTTTAATCTGAATTTCCCTCTTGGCTAATGATGGTGAACAACTTTGCATATGCTTATTTGCTTATTTCAAATGCTATTTCCAGAGCACCCTTGGTGTCACTATGAGGTGGACATGACAGTCCAGAGAGCCTCTGCTTCTGCCAAAACTGCTCCATTATTATTTTCTTTCACCTATTTTACATATTGGGCTTCTAAGTAAGATTTCATTTAAATAAGGTTTCCTTTGCTAAAGGAAAAAAAAAGTGTGAAATCAACTTACTTCATCTATTTTACAGGTTATTGTGTAGGAAGTAAATTCCCAGAATCCTAGACAAAAACTAAATTTGTAATTAGAAATAAATACATTAAAATATATTTATGTAAAAATATATTCAAAAGCATTACTTAAACCAATATGTGCTCCTTTTTAAATTTGTTATTTCTTTACAGCAAATGACTTCACGATGACCTTAATTTTAAAAAATGAAAATTATATCTCTCACAATTTAAAAATGGCTAAAACATCTCTCATCGATAGTCTGTAACAGTTTCCTTTCATGCAGGAGCAGCATATCAGTTATCCTTCTACAGGTCTGGCAGGAGGGAAACTGTGTGGAAGAATAAAAAGTAAGTAAAGGCTCTCGTTAACTTGGTTGTAATACCTTAGATATGAATATAATATACTTGTAACATCTAACGATGATGATGAGCCCATGCAAAATGCTTGTATACAGTCTGATTTTGTGATGCTACAGATTAGTTATTAGAAAATAAACCATTCTCAGGGAACATAGTCACACTGTAATCTTGTATTCTTTGGGAGGAAAGTTCCCCTAGAGACACCAGCGTTTTTAGCCTCTTCTTCCCATACTTAGGCCCTCTTGCTTTTTCATTAAGGAGAGACGTTTTATGAGCAAGGCCAAAAAACTTGTCGCATTAAAAACAAAAAAAAAAACAACAACAAAACAAAAAAACCCCCAAACCCCACAATATCCCTACTACACTTTTCCTAATAATTTCCACAGCCCAGTGGTGGGAGTATCAAGTCAGTGCTCCTTAAGGAGAGACACAAGAGAGCATTATGTAGCCAGGCTGATGCTAACTTGCCAGTAACTCAGTTTGCCTTGACGAGGCCATCTGAGGTGACAGCCTGCAGCCGGACATGAGCCAGTGTGAGCTGCATCCTCCCAGAGGACAGAAAGACAGAGGTCACTCCATCCCAGCTCTCAGGGAGCAGCATGACCTCCCCACCCACTGTGTGAGCCAACTGGGGCCCTGGGCTGACCATCCACGTGCATGCAAACAGCCCTCCGGAGGAACACAAACCAGGGAAGAACATTTTTCTCCCATGTTATCATCCATCCCAGTTCTTCCGTTGGGAAATCTGTGAAAAGTGAAGGATCAGTCTGGCAAAAAAAAAAAAAAAAAAAAAAAAAAAAAAAAAAAAAAAAAAAAATTAAAACAAAATATATTCGTGTGTCTTCATTTCACACATGTATCTTCCTCAAATACTGTGATCCCCATGGCTATATGTGAGGGCTTCAGACATGGTGGTCAGAAGCTCTCTGGAGAAGTTCCATGCTGTTGGCCTGAGTGTGGTTTTCTTTTTCTCTGTGTGTGGTAGAATGAATTAGTGGGGGACAGGGAGGTAATCTCTTTTAGAATAATATATTTTATGATCCCATTGGCCTCAAGTTCGAAAGCACAAGTAAATATTTAGAAGGAGTGTTTGCATCAAGGTAGAACAGAGGCCTGCTAGCTGACTGGGCCCTGGGGAAGAACTGGTGCTACCTCAGCTCATGCTTCACTGGATTCCCCTCTCCAGGTCCAGTCAGGAAGGCAGAAACAGGGTGCCGGCCAATTTCATTTTTCCCATAAAAACTTAATGGCATTCCCACCAAACTCACTCTAACACCAGCCAGAGGATCAGGGCTGGCAAAGCATTCGCTCATTTTTCTTAGAATAAGAAGAAGGCCCAAGTGCCTAAGAAAATCTGAGACTTGAACCTATCCTCAAATAATTATAGAATTAAGACAATTATAGTATCCATCTGGTTCTGGCCCTTCCAAAATAAACGTGGTTGTGAGTTTTAGCAGAAGAGCACTGTTATTCTAAAGCAGTAAGTATACTATCAAGTTGTGTCCTGGACTCAAAATAATCTATAGGTACCAACAACAACCAGAGGAGGGAGACACTTTGAAAGCATGATTAAAAACTGGGGTTGGGCTTTTACAAATATCTCATTTAATCTTCATAACCACTTATCAAGAAGATACTATTCTAAGCCCCAGTTTATATATGGGAGCTGAGGGGTGATAAGGTTAAATAACTTTCCCAAAGTCACACAGACTGCAAGATGAAATGCTGGGAATTAAACAGTTTGGCCCAGTGCTCTTATGCTTAACCACTCAGCAATACTACCTAGAAGACCCACCACAAAGTGCTATAGGGACTCGTGGGGGAGGCACTTATAGACTGGGGACTGAGAGAGTTCTCCTGGGAGCCAAAACCTTTGCTCAGTCCTGAGGGCAGTGAAGGAGTTAGATAGGGGAAGAAGGGTAAGGGGTGGAAAATGGGAAGCTTAATCCAGAAAGGGAAATGAGATGTACAAATACACAGAGGCAAGGAAACAGGGCAAGGTTAAGGATCTTTGAATTTTGGCGAACCGAGCAAGGGGGTCGCAAGCAGAAATAGACCTAAGAATTAATATGGGAGAGCTTTCTGAGTCATGTGAAAGAGAATTTGATTTTGAAGGTTAAGAGAAGCCAATAAAGAATTTTAAGCAGAGATCAGGGTGACAAATTTTGCGTTTTGGAAAGATCACTCTGTATAGGGAATCAGTGGCAAGAAATTAGGGCCCAGGATGTGGCAGTAGAGTCGAATGTGAGACTGGAAGGCTAGTTAGGAGATAGTGCCTTGGTCTAGTAAAAAATGCCAAGGATATAGACGAAGAGTGTGGCAATGGGGATGGAGAGGAGAGAATTGGCTTGAGAGATGTTAAGGGAAGTGGTAGGAGGCTGATGACTGATTGAATGTGGAGAGTAAGGGACAGGGAGTGTCAATGATAAAATAATTTTTATGCATTTCATCCGTACATGATGGTGGTATTCACTGAGCTGGAGAAAGCAGGGTGGAAGAATGGGACAGGGCTGGGAGGGACAAGAAAGATAATGAGAGCAATTTAGAACACACTGAGTTTGAAGTAACTGTGGGGCATCCATATAATCTGGCAGGGGCGTGGTTAAATGAGTCTAGAGCTCAAAAGGGAAGCTTGTGTTGGGGGAAATGAGCTATTGAATCCTCCCGTGGTATTCGAGGTTATGGGGTTGGGCCAATTTTTATCTCTTGCTCCAGCTCCACTCTCTAATGCTCACTTTCAGATGCTGGAGCTGGGACTCTGCAAACCACATTTCTGCTTTGCCAATTGCCTCCTCCTTAGGCTCTGCCCATCGAGGGAGGCTGCAGAGCTGGAAAGGGAGAGGGGTGTGAGCCCCCTGCAGCCTCGCTTCTTCACTCCAGCCGCTGCAGCCGATTCCAGTAGCAGCTGTTGGGTCCAGTGTGCAGTTTTCCTAACACTTGCTGAAACAACTTCCTCTTACCCCACTGAGAGACACCAGTAATGCCCAGCTACGCCCCTTCCCTGAGGCCTGGGTCCCACCCCTTAGGAACACTTCTTTCTCTAAATTCTAGTTTCAATAATTCCGACCTCTTCCTTTGCTCCTTTAGCCCAAGAGGTGGAGTTGCTTTCTGAGGGTGCTACCTCTTCCACCCTTTCAATTACCTAGTTAACAACTTTATGCCTAGTTAAATTGTGTTAATTTCCCATGGTTAAAGCAGTTACTTTAACTATTGTAGGGTGAAAATGGACACCCAAGGAAAGTATAGAGGGTAATGATGAAAGAAGAGCATTTTGAAAAGGGCCACCTACATTTAAGGGCTATCAGGGAGGAGTGGACCAGGGAGGCACTGGGGAATCCAGAAGAGTCTGCATCTGCTAACAGAAAGACTCAACCAAGAAGAACAGAGAGAACAGTCAGACCAGAGCGACAATTATTAGTGGAGAAAGATTCCTAAGAAGTGGTAGGAGTAACCTTGTTCCTTGAAATGAAAGGAAATGAGTGACGGTGAGTGAGGAGTACATAAGCCTTCTAGTGGAAGGTCATCTACTGAGAGTCTAGGATGTGGGGATGTGATGTCCTCCGAGAGAGGAGGGGGCTTGAGATAATTGCCTCTGAGGAGGATGGAATCCAAGGTTGGCCAAGGGCATACTGTGGGACAGTGCTGAAGGTCAGGGGGAGGAGAACAGTTAGAGAACTTGAATTTGAGGTGGTTTCAGTTCACCGAACTGAGTGTGTTCTTTGCCTGTTTTATGCTTTTAGGGCATAGCAGCATAAATCAGACAATGGGATTAATCCAGGGAAGGAGTTTGCTAGCGCTCAAAATAAATGTGGATATCAGCAAGAGAAGGATTAACCATGGAGGACCTCAGGCCTATGTTGGTTAGAAAGTGAAGTGAAATTTATGGGGGGTGATGTACAGAAACAAACACACAACTCTGTGTCAGCTCATGAGGGTGTGCATAGAGTTTAAATCTCTTCTTTAATTAAAGGCATAGTTTTTCAAATGTGCTCTGGTCAGAGAGAAAAAAATTCTCATAGTGACTGGACACTAGTTTTAATCTTAATAAAATGTGGTGGCTCATCCTTAGGTCCAACTAATTTACAAATTACCCTTGTCAAATGGCTTATAAATCTACATATGTAAATTCCTCAACTGTTTTTGAGAAGGTAATGGATAAAAAGCTTAGAAAACTTTAGAAGTCTTCAAATATGAAGAATCAGAGAGATTATTGTAATGAGGCAGTTCTGCTTGAATCCTATTTTACTTTAAATTTTCTTAGGGCTGAGATCAAGCCTGATAAACACTTTAACTTAGGCAAATAATGATGGTAATAAAATATTATGCCACTGCAAAATACATTAAGTGCCCAAGCTTCCTAACTTTTCCAATTATTTTCTTGTAAATGCATTTCTATGGGGGTAATTTCCCCTTAGGATGGAACATAATTTTAAAAACTTGTATCCACTGCAGCCCCATAAATTACTGTTTCCCTTAATGTTGACAAGTCATGATTTATTTTAGTAAAATCTCAAACTTCACTAGGCATACTTTACTGTGAATGTACTTCCCTGGGGCTCACAAGACTTTTTTACATATCATTTGTGGGAAGCAAAAAAGCCATTAAATTCATAAATTAATTTACACACAAATTCTTAGTTTACTATAATTTGTTATCTATTTTGTACAAAATGGCTGTAATATTTGCATAATCCATAAGGAACTGAAATACACAACTATTAGTATTTTTAGAATAAAGCTTTATCATTGCTAAATATCTTCAAATTCTGCTTTTTCAGTTTTGCAATTCTGATTATGAAAAGGCATTTATTAATGTTATATCTGAGACTTACCTTTTCATTAATGTGGAATTTATTTTAATCCTTATCTCATCACAGATTTATCTAAGAAATACATAAGAAAAATGGTTAAGCTGAAATAAGAGCAGTTTAATTTAATCACAGAGGAATTTGAAAATAAAATATATCCAGAAAAATGTATGGACTAGTAAATGTAGCATAAAATGGAGAAATGTTAAATGGTTTAAGGGGGGGGGTGGCGGGGAAAAGGTCCACCATCCTGAATTACAGCTACTCTATCACATGAAGTGTCAGAATTGTAGTATTGGGGGCCATGGTGGCAAACATTGTAAAAATCTTCATAAGTCCAACAAAAAAGAAGTTACTTAGTAGAGAAAGCACTCAAGTCAGACAAATATTGGTTCAAAGTCTAGCTCAGGCACTTACCAGATTTTGTCTGAAAAATGGAGATTAAGTAATTCCCTGTCAAGGTCCTTGTGAGAAATTGTTGTGATTACAGGTGTTAAGTGCTGGCACCTGGGGAGGTTGATGCACAGTGGTCTCCTGCTTTGACAGTCCCTGACTTCCTCTAGCTTCAGGTTCTGACCTCCCAAATGACCATCTGGGGAGACATCAAGTAAGATTTTGCTAGAACGTAAAGGGCAGATGCCACCAACAGGCCATCATCCTTTGACTGATTATAAACTTTAAAATATGGAACTGTTTGTACTTTGAACACCTGGTGTAAAATGTGTGATAGAGAAAACAAGTTTGTTCCAGAAGTTGTCTTCATTAAAGAAGAACAAGACAGTAATGGCACCATAATTCCTGTATCAATGCCTTGCTATAAAAATCCCCAAGCATCATAACTTAATTTGGAAACATGACTGAAAGCACAGTCTCAAGAAGCAGTTGGAATAATCAATAAAGTTGGAATGATTAACACAGTTATTTGAAGCACGCAAGAGCAAATTCTCTTGTCAGAAAAGCCTGGCTTAATAACTCCTTTGCTATTACATCTGATTATCCCAGGACTGGTAGTATGATTATTTCATTTGACTGTTTATCAGGTCTATCAAAAAAATCACAGTTGTGCACCACTGGCTCGGGAAAGATGCCCCGTGGCCTTCTCCACACCAGCTGTTTATTTCTCTGTTTCTCATCAACTTGAGACTGAAGTACATGACAGTTTGTGAAGGATCTTCTTATGAGTAAACTTGGTGGGCGCACATCAATCTCTCCTCAGTTCTTGTTTCTCTTCTTTATGTCAATCTTGACTCCCCTGTGAAGATCTGTATCACCCACACCCTCACTCCCACCAATAGCTCTTGGCAGGTAGCTCCAGAATGTCTAGCCTGGACTTCTTATCTGTGCTCCAGTCCCCATTTCCCCTTGTCTGCTAGACATCTTCACACTAGTGCCTCATAGGTACCTTAAACTCCTCAGAGCCAAAGCTGATCTCATTATCTTTCCTCCTAACTCAATTTTTCTATTTTATGATATTCCTATATTTCCTCAGAGATAGAGGCTCAAAAGATTTGGATTCTCTTGTAAAGTTCTCAAAATTTAAGCAGTTGCTGTGTTTCTATATAGTCTACCTTTATAAAGCCTTTCAAATTGACTCCTCACTTAAATTTCTTGTCTCAGGTTCTCATACCTTGCCTTAGGACTACTGCAAAAGCCTTCCTAAGAATAGCCAGTTTTCTCCCATTCTATATACTCATGGCCAAGCACAGCTCTAATGATGCTCCAAAATCTTTGCAATTCCTTCTTGCTTGGGGAATCTAAGTTCTAACTTCTCATCCCACATCAAAGCTCTCTGCATTATGGGTGCAACCTACTTTCTGCTCTTTTATATTTGCCTATATGCCAACCAAACTACTTGAACATTTAAAATATATTGTATCATATATTTAATCCTTACAACATATAATAGTATTATTTTGCCCATTTTACAAATGAAGAAACAGAGTCTTTGAAAATTCAGGGAAGTCATCCAAAGTCTTATGATTAGTAAGTAGCATTGAGAAAATTTAAATCTGAATTCCCTAAATAAACCCTATGCTTTCTTGCTTACCTGCCTTCTTTCCTGTATTTTCCTTAGAAAGAGTAAGCCAATTCTGCAATGTCTTCTCCACATACATTTGCACATCAAAATCTTACTCATCCTCAAAAACACACATCAAATGCCACTTCTTCCTTGAGGTTTTTCCTGATTTCCTCAACTGGTCACCAGTGCTTTGTCCTTCATCTTAACGGCCACACACGAATACATGCCCGGCATTAGTGTTTGGTGAGCTTTTTAGTCTCATCCTCATCACTGGGACTGTGGGTTATTAAGGACAGTGGCCATAGGTTAGTCATGTTTTTACCCCCTGCACTGAACACAAATCTGGGCATGTTCTAGATGTTCAATGAATTGTCCAATAAATAATGAGGAAAAATGCAACACTCGTGTTGGCAAAATAATGGCAGGAATTCCCTACAGTGTAGTCTGTGAGTCCTTCCTGGAAATTGTGGTCTTCTTTCCAGCAGCTAAGCCATTATATATGACACGAAGGCGGAGAGGGTGTCTTACTGAAAGGCTGACTCTGACATTAATCGCCTGATTTTTGTGGATTGTACATCTGAATAACATAGATGTTTTCTAAGATGACTAGTACACATAGTTGCTGACCAACTGATTCTTCTTCTATAAGTCAGAGGTGAGGTATCACCAGTTCTTGTTTTGTGCAAGAAATCATGTAGGGATATTGGCAACACAATGGACTCTTTTCTAAGTCCATGAAAGCAACAGTAACTAATTATGTTGTCTGCTTGACACCTTCACCGTAGTGTCTCACAGGTACCTTGAACTGTGTTTATCAGTAATGGAACATGGAGTTTCATAACATTAAAAAGCAGTCAAAATGATATGATCCAGTCATTCCACTCCATATGAAATATATAAAAGCACCTGTCTATACAAAAATTTATGCAGCATTATTCATAATAGCCAAAAATTGGAAACAACCCAATGCCCATTAACTGATGAATGGATAAACAAAAGTGCTATATCTCTATAATTGAGTACTATTCAGCAATAAAAAGAAATGAAATGACGATAATACACAACATGAATGAACTGTGAAAATATTATGTTAGGTAAAAGAAGCCAGTCACAAAAGACCATATATTATATAATACATTTATAGGAAATGTCTAGAATTAGGCAAACCTAAAGACACAGAAAATAGATTAATGGTTGCCAAGGGCTAGAGAAGAAAAAAAATAGGGGAAAATGGAGAGTGACTGTTAATCGGTATGGAGAGTCTTTTTGGAGTGATGAAAAAGTTCTAAAATTATGGTGATGATTGCATAATTTGTGAATATACTAAAATCCAGTGAATTGTAAACTTCAAGTGAATGAATTGTATGGTATGTGAATTATATCTCAATATAATTATTTTATATTGTTATTTTAGTTCTTTTTTTTTTTTTTTTTTTTAGGTGAGGCAACCCTTGATTGACCTCACAGATTGCAAGGACCTTATCAGTTTACAATCCCATATTTCTTTACTTTTTTAAATTTTTTTACACCTGCAGCACCTGGTCTTCCTAGGTGGCCTCCCATTCAAGTACTAACCAGGCCAGCCCTGCTTAGCTTCTGAGATCAGACAGGAGCAGGCTTGTTCAGGGTGGCAGGGCTGTAGACTAAAGCTGTTATTTTAAAAAGCAGTCAAATGGCATCAAGAATTCTTACAAGATGAAGAAATAAGCTAGTCAATGGTTACATAAGCCAATAAAAATTCTTTTTGAAAGAGGAAATTTAATATTTGAATAGGTACCTATCAAACTTTCTCTTTCTTAAAACATATTTTAAGAAAGCAGGAGAGATTAAAAGAAAAAGGTATTTGGTTCTTTTCTCAGTCCCCTATACATTTTACTTTAATTGAAGATTATACTTTGGTTAGGTCACTCAGGAAATACTTTTTAAAAAATTGTTTTACTCTTCCATATCTCCAAAAGGTAAAAATAAATATTTTATAATTTGGATAATAGGAAACTTTTATTTTTAGGTTTGCTATTACTTTTAGAAGGCATTTAACACAAATGAGCATTTTTACCCAGCTAGATACATGTTTTAACATAAACAGGTTTAAACTTATCTAAGCCCATTTACAACATGGAGACTATTTTTTAAAAAGCAGCTGTAGTGTTAATGACTGTTATGCACTCCTGGCCAGCTGGGACTTGACAGAACACTGGACCACAGAAACCCTATAAGTGAATAACATGGGAAACAGCATATCAATAGGAAAAATATCAGTTATCTGCCAAAACACACAGATTTCAGTCTGACCACACAGAGAGGAGTAGGCACGCTGTCAGGATTTCTGACAAGCTGAATGAACCTTGGACACAGAGACAGTAATAAAGATATTATATTCTCTGGGGCAGATGTGAGGGGCTAGCTTAAACCACATCTCTTACTTTGGTTACTTTCCAGCTCTGCAGAAGTGGAAAGTGGGGCTTGGGAATGTTGATTCCATGAGAGTGAGATGGACTTTGGCTCTCGTGCTGGGCTCCCTGTGCTCTTAAAAGCCAAAATATAGGAAAGGGGTTGGCTGGTTTTGGCAGGGACCATTCATTTGCTTCAGAGATATTATGAGTCCGGGGAGCCTGGAGAACCCTGCTGACCGATGTGCACTAAGCGGAGTGGCTTGGTCCTGCTCTGCCATCCTGAGGATGGTGCATGTGGCTGCTTGAGTTTCTCCTAACAACCTTATTTATATTTCAGTCCCACTGAAATTCTCATCATTTCCAAACATGCTTCATTTGATATGCCTGTGTTTTGGTACATACTAATCCCTTGAGTCAGAATTTGTCTCTTCTTCATCTAGAAACCTCCTACTCATCTTTTCAAACTCACCTTTTCTCTGCAAGCCTCCCCAGCTCCCTCAGGCAAAATTAGTCATTTCCACCCCTGTCCTCCTAAAGCTGTCTCCATCGCAGTCCTTAAACAGTGTAGGATTCTCCCTCCCTGGTTAGTAAGTGTCTCAAATATAAAGATTACATCTATATTTTAAAATCTCTAGTACTGTGTCTGGCATATAGAAAGTACTTAAAAAATGTTTGTGGAATTCCATGAGATGGAGATCCTGATATGTGGCCTGAGAGTACAGAGAGATAAGTAAGCCAGCTGCCTGGCCTAGAAGGAGCAATAAGAATGTGTGTGTTGTGTGTGTGTGTTGTGTGTGTGTGTGTTGTGTGTGTGTGTGTGTGTGTGAGAGAGAGAGAGAGAGAGAGAGAGAGAGAGAGAGAGAGATTAACATTAAGTAAGAGATTATTAAGCTGCATAGCTAAGTCAAGAGACTGTCTCTAATGGAAGTATTCCAGGCACTGAGGGCAGAGAGATTTGTTCAAATCATACTGTAATGGGCGTGTTAGTTTGCTAGTGTTGCCACAACAAAATGCTACAGACTGGGTGGCTTAAACAACAAAATTTATTTTCTCATGATGCTGGAGGCTGAGATCCAGGTGTGGGCAGGGCTAGTTTTACTGTGAGACCTCTCCTTGGCTTCTAGGAAGCTGTCTTCTCCCTCCGTCTTCACATGTGTCTGTGCCCTCATATCCTCTTCATGTAAGGACACTAATCATATTGGATTGGGGCCCAGCCTAGTGACTTCCTTTAACCTTAATTACCTCTTTCAAGACCTTATGTACAAATACAGTGAAATTCTGAGGTATTGGGAATTAAGACTTTAACATACGAATTTTGAAGGGACTCAATTCAGCCCATAACAGTGGGCAAACTATCTACTTTCCCTGAAGTTAAATCTTGCCTTGTACATCAGTTCTGCAGATTCTTTACCTTCCTTGAATTTGATCTTCAGATCTAAGTAATGTGGACAGAGCCCCTTTAAGCTCACATCGGGATGATAATTGGAACTGGCACATGTGGAGCCTGGATGCTAACGCAGATAATCTAGTTTGTCTCAGTACTGACAAGAGTCGCCTAGCCTGGGGCCCCTTTTCACAGGATGTCAAAAGGTCTGTGGTCCCTGACTGCATACTGCAGACTTTATTTCATGGGCTGCTTTTATACCACAAACAAATGTGCCATCAAAAGTTTAACAGTTAGGTATCCAAGAGAGGTCCTAGGCCACCAATGTTGGACTCACATGGGTTTCTTAAAAAATTTTTTTTTCCTATGCCTACCTAATGCTGACAGAATCAGGATCTTTGGGTAGATCTAGAAATCTGAGTTTTGATTTCTGCTTTATGTAATTCTTATCCAAACTAACATGTGCAGACCACTGATTTAGTAACTTTGCCTGGAAATATAGAAGACACAGTGTCAGGTGAGTGGTTCTGCCTAGACTGGGGCCTCCTTATCCACTCAACCTTCTCATGGGTGTGGTTCACTAAGAATCAGAGAGACTAAGATAGTCAAGAAGTCCAACTATCCTGGATCCAGCTCCTGATTCACACACACTCCAGGGCTCTGCCCACAACTCTGATTTTTCTTCCCTATCACTTTGTTCTTTGAAATCACAGCACAGTCCCTAATTTTAAAAAAGTGCCTACAAATTTTCTAACCCTGGTATTAGTCAATGTTGATGATGGCGTGGTTAGTAGAAGGGAACTCTCACACCCAGTGCTGGAAGTTATAAACTGGTGCCATCCTTTCCAGAGGGCATTTTGGCAATCTGTAATGGGAAATTATAAATTCTGTTTCCAGAAATGAACACCAAGGGAGACATGGTTCTGTTAAAGACTTATATTCAAAATTGTTATCAGAGCTTTGTTTATAATAAGTGACAGATATTCAACAAATAGGGAACTTGTCAAATACATAAAATTCAGATATTAAGTAGTCATTAAAAATTCTGTCATCACGAAATACCCAACAGAATGTATTTGATTAAGTGTTTTAAAAAGTAATGTGAAAATCTCTCTGTAACAATTTCAATCCCCCAACACACAATTTTTTTTCATCTCTATCTGAAGAGAAATTTATCTAGTTGTTAAAAATGATTATCTTTAGATCAGGGATTTCCACGGAGAGAGAAAAGAGGAGGATCCCTAAGGAAGCCTTCCCCCAAACCTTCAGTAAACTCTCAACAATTTCTTGCCTTCCTCTTTACTTGAGCTGAAATCAGGCAGCTTGAGCAGATAGAAACTTGGATTTGGGGTGAGGTGGAAATTAGCAATTAGAAACCAAAACATTTTGGTTCTCAAAGCTCAGCGTGTTAAAGGATCCCCTGGGGACCTGGTTATAATGCAGATTCCTTGGCCCCACTTCTAGAAATTTCTTTCTGTGTGAGACATGGGGTTTAGTAATCTTCATTTTAATCAGCCCTGAGGTAATTTTGTTTTAGGTGACCCGAGAGTAGCAGCCCCTGGGGGAAGTGCAAGCCGGAAAGCGAACCCCAGGGAGACAGAGAAGAAGAAAGCCTTGGGAAGCTGGGTTGAGAGGCTAAAAAAGACCTGTCAAATTTTAACATTGTTTCAGACTTTTACACATAAACTAGAACCGTTTTCTAGAATACTAGGACTATTTAATAGAATACTAGCACTATCAGAACAGTCTGAAAGCCCTTTGTAGGCTGACCTTGAGGGTGTAGCTATCTTCTTTAATGCAATTTCCAGTGGAATATGTTTCAAGTTAAAAACGAATTTCCATCTGAACATTTGGAATTCAGTTCGTTCCTATCCTGACTGTTACTATCCCCTGCCATTGGAAAACCACCTCAACCCTGATGTAACTATTCAGATGCCCTTCAATTTTTTCACATTGATTTTAGTTCATTTAACAAAATAGAAAGAAAGAAAGAAGATAAACCCATTTTTGAGGAAAAAAGGACGGATATCCACTGTTAAGTGTAAGATTACATTCAATCTCTAACCAAAAAGCTACAGTCAGATTTGAGACTCCCTTCTTTTTCCTCAAAGATCTTTAGTTTCTTGCCTTTTTGGAAAGGGATAGTATGAGGAATAGGGAACAAAGCTTAAAAGTTCTGGTCGGCTTCTTTAGATTTAGGGTTGAATTCAGAATGCTCCGTTAACATTTTATAAATTTCAAGTTCAATAATTCTAAAGAATAAATTATTGAACAATTTTTTTTGACAGGCATAGAGTAGAAAATAATAAAAACTTCCATACTGAATATGTTCACAAGCAAATGTGCCATTGTACATTTACAATTTGGTGACAATAATACGTTGTTTAAAGGAAAGTTCAGACGTGATTTGGAACCAGGTTTGAAAAGTTGTCAACAGATTTGAAAAGTTGGGATGGCAGTTATTTCCACGTCTGCCTTGACTGGGTACGAATAGTGGTGAGATTAAAGAGGGTCCTAAGGTGCCACCCTCTCCTCACATTTGAGTTATTTGCAAAATAAATGAATATAACCCCAAGAGCTGCACTAGATGGTTAGTTTGAGCTACCAAAGACTGAGGATACTTGGATTGGATTGGTGATGTTTCAACCTGTAATAACAAAATTCTTATTTATAGCAAACAGAGCCCCTTGGCTTAAGCAGAAGAGGAGACCTGGTACTTTGCTTGTCTGGCCTCTCAGTCCCTTGAAGACTCTAGATTAGATTTGCAACAATTAGTATTCTTCAGATCCAAGCAATAGAACTGACTTTGGCCAGTTTTTAGAATCTCTGTGAAAGCTGAAGAACTAAGCTTCAGAAAGGACTGGAACCAGGAAGCTTCTTGAGCTGGGTAGCAAGAATGATGAGCTGTCACTTCAGGGATTGTCTTTGGAACTGTCACCATTGGGGCCACTGGAGTTTGTTGTTGCTCCAAGGTCAGGGGGGAGGGAGAGTGATAAAGTCATTGCAGAAGTGTAGTTAGCATTTTCCTTGGTCCTTCCTCAAAGAAGGCAGTGAAGAATCACAGTTCTTGAGATTTAATAGTTTTAGTAAGAGTATATTTTAGAAAGACAAAGAATGCCCCAAGGAGGCACCCGGTCCCAGCTGAGAGCTGTAACAGAATGCTTAGATAACAACTATAACAACAAGAGGGCAAAAAGAAGGGCCCAGAAGTGAAAATATCTGCCTTATATTTGGGCCATGATGGGGTGGTTCCAAAGGCATTCCTCGGTGATTGGCAAGTGAGATCATTTTGATTGACACCTGGCTGCTATTTAACTTTGCCTAGTGTGCATGTGCTTACCCAGAATACACTCTATTATAATTAGATTCATGAACTTCCAGGCATAAACATAGTATTATAATGATCTTCTACTCAGGCATCTGTAGCCAGATTAGGTCAGCTAAAACCATGACCCTCCTTTCCTTTGTCTCTGCAGATGCAAGAGAGATTAACTAACAATAGGGCGTTCTTTGGGCAGTCTCTAGGCTGGGCCCTTATTCCTTTGTTCCCCCTGTTGCTCATGTCTGACTAGCTACCTAACAGAACCAGACTTAATATTCCTCAGCTCTGACTGCCTTGCTTGGTCATAGGTACATCACTTGATCTGGTGGGGTGGGGATGGGAACATTCTGATTGACCATCTAGTGGGAGAATATGGTTAGCTGAAGAAGGTAGTTGGTGGGAAACTGAAACACATGTTCACTAGAGTCCTTTCCAATCCCCTTCAGTCCCTTCATTCTGTTACTACTGTTATGTTATGAGAAAATTCCCAGTTGCAAGCTCGAACCAAAATGGCTCCAGAGAGCTAGCCACAGGCTCTCTTCTACCTTCAAGTTTAAATCTCAGAATAGCAGTGTCAATATAGAAGTAAAAATAAATAAAATAAAATAGGGGGATAATGGCAGTGTCTTTTGCATGTCTTTTGTATTGAATTTTTGTTAAGGACTGTTTGTCAGATTGTGGTTGAATTTTGTGTAATCTTTGATAAATTTAAAAATTTTCCTGAACCTCAGTTTCCTCATCGGTAAAGTGTAAGTCATTGGGGTTTTATTGGGTTCTTTTATGGAAAATGCTTATTACAGTGCCTGAGCTTAATAAATGATAGTTGTTATTATTCTAAAGGGAATTTCCTCTCTAATATTAACTATGGAAATTTATATGGTCATATTTTAATGAGTTCATTTTCATAAATATATTAAACCTGTGCTTGAAAAAAAAGCCACATGCTAACCTGACAAGCTCAGGAGAGGCCAGCATGCCAGACCCTACAAACTTAGAGACTGAAAGTAACCACATGGAATGGTTTGAACATAAAAATTTCTAACCAAAAGCAGGTCATGGCGGGTGGTCACATCCTGGGCCTGTAGCTTTTTTGAGGAATGTCAGTCTTTAAGTGAGCCATAGAACCCCTCATGGTTACCTTGTCCCCTGCATACCATCTCTGTGTGCTGTAAATATTCATTATTAACCCTCTTGTGCCCACTAATATAAAAGAAGTATTATGTGTCCCTCCATTTTACTTTTTATCCAATCCCAGAGATTTCCTTGCTTTGCTTTCTCCTGCCCCTTTAATCTACCACCAATGAACCGTCCTTACGTGTCTCCTCCTTTGATTCTCATATACAAAATAAGCTGCAAAACTGCCATTCTCTGGAGCATTTCTTAATCCGTTGAGATTTTGCTTCCTGGCAATTGTTGTCAGTTTGGCTCAAATAAGCTCATTAAAATCCTCTACAGCTGTGCAAGTTTCTTACGTTGACAAAGCTGAGACATGGCGAACAGATAGATGTTCTTAGGTTCTCAACAATCAAAACCAGGGACTAACAGGACGAATGTTGGCAGCTCATCCAAGCTGCAGGTTCGTGTTCCATAAACAAAAAACATATCATGGGGAAGCAACTGGGGCAACAGATGGTCACTACGAAGATTTACCCTGGCTTTTCCTGAAAAGGTTTCCTCTGTAGTGACTTCCACATAATGTCAGGGATACCATATTTCTGTAGAATTTTGGTACAATCGAAATCTGTGCACCCTCTGTCCTTTGGCAAACTGGAACTGTTGCTATGACTCTTTGGTACATCATCATGATGACGAAAGTACAAATGAGTTTCAGGCCAAAAGTGCGTACTGGGAATTGTGAAACCACATGCTTCCGGAAGCAAAGTAGGATTTTAAAACAAAGAGGGACGAAGTCTGGGGAGAAAATTTCACTCACTTAGTTCATCATGGGCACCTTATTATGAATGGGAAATGGAGAAAGGAACTGTTTCTAATGCAGATTTACAAATTATCCTGGTGTGACCAGAATTATGTATGAGAGGGAAAGATTCCTTGCCCCTTTGTTGAACAAACTTCCTTCCTCTGGAGATTGTGGATTGGGAAGTTTAGCCTTTCCTCCCTGAAACAAATGCCAGTGTTCAAAAACTCAGCGTCAATCCTCTAGGATTCCCCGATCTTATTATTTCTAAAACTAATGAACTAAATGCCTTTGTTGGCCACCTAACTTTTTAATAATCACCATGCTGCCTACTTGAGTTCTCAAAAGAAAAGAGTGAGTCACACTTCTAGATTTTACTTTGAGAGATATATAAACACATGAAATACTAAGACCAAGAATCAGCACAGAAAGAAACTTCATTTCTGTGGCTTACAGGCTCAGTGGGGATGGGCAGCTTTGCGAACTTTGCTGCACACTTGGCAAATCCCTTGTTCAGCTGGAGGAGATTTCAATCAGCAAGCTTATCTGTGTCTAACGGAACAGTGTCCAAATTTGTCACTAGGCCATGTTTGAAGGCAGTTTGTTGAAATCATTTCGGATGCAGGAAATCCTGTGTTTACTACCTAGGAAATACTACATAAAGATTTGGATATTTCCCCCTTATAATGCTCTTTCGAATTAAATTTGGCAACAGGACCACTGCCGATGAAGAAGAATGTTGTTCAGGAAATGACAATACAGTGATAGCCCATCATACACAATGGGCCTTATTTCTTTGTTCCCATCCTGGTTTTCAAAGTTAGTTGACAGAATCCCTTCCTTTAGGGAATCCAGTCATTCACAGGTTCATGTCTCATGTCCCTGATGCCTTCAGAGAGGTATTGCCATCTCCCTGAAAATGTCTAACAGGACGTATGAGAGAAATGCCTTGAAAATATTGGACTCATCTGTAGATGCTGGAGGATAATATATAAAGAGACCATGAGATTCTTGAGGTTTCAGGTAATATAAATCAACTAAGTGGCCCTTTCTAAAGTCACCACCTTAAGCAATAATGTCTATACTTGTAACTTAAGAGCTTCCTTTAGTCAAAAGGTCAGGGGCTGCAGACAAAATTTGAAGGACATTACACAGCATGACAAAGATGTGTGGCAGTCTGTTTAAAGGAAACGACACCAATAGCTGATATTGATGAACACTTAGAAGAAGAGTGAGCAGATGTAGAGCGTAATTAGAATGTATCTGGCTCTGTCCAAGAACCAAAGCTCATGGAGTATGTATTATCATCTCGTTGGAAAGGCTATAACTAGAGTGGAAAAGGGTTCCTCCTTTAAATTAACTTAGTTGTGAGATATTCCTTTAGATTACTTGGTTTATTTTACTTTTTTTTTTTTTTGGTTGTTTTCTCACTTTTAGGTTAAACATTTAGTTCATTTTTAAACATTTCTCTTTTTTAAGAAATGAAGATATTAAACATTCCTTTGCCTTTGAGTACAGTTTGACTGTATTCTATGTGTAGTGGCTGTCTTTTTATGTAATGATTTTACATTTATTATTTTACAAATGAGAGTTGCCAGATTTAGCAAATTAGAATATGATATTCCCAATTAATTTTAATTTCAGATAAACAAGAGATAAATTTTTAGTGTAAGTATGTCCAAATATTGCATGGGACATACTTATACTAAAAAATGATTTATTATCTGAAATTATAATTTAACTGGGTGTCATATATTTTATCTGGCAACTCTATTAGTTTGGGTTAACTTTTGACCCAATATATCTTGGCACATTTCCCCTAAGAGATTGTAATATTTTGTGTTTAAACTTTTAACATTAATTCTGTTCTTTTTGTGTATGTATGGCTTCAATTTGGGACTGTAACCTTAGGCAAATGGGTCTCAACTAGGGGCGATTTTACCCCTCAGGGAACATTAGGCAAAGCCTGGAGATATTTTTGGTTGTTACAATGTTGGGAGGCATGCTAACAAGTAGAGGTTAGGGTTGCTGCTAAATATCCTAAAATGCACAGGACAGCCCCAAGAACAAAGAACTATTTGGCACAAAAATGTAATAATTGCTGTTGAAAAACACTGTCGTAAACATTTGAAAAGAGAGATTCATCGTTTCAAATATATCTTTAAAAAATATATCTGTTAAATAAACCTCATCGATTGTATTATTCATGTCTCTCTCTCTTTTTTTTTTTTTGCATATTTGATCTATCAAAGAAGAGGGTGATGTATTGAAGTCATTCCTTCAATTTAACATTTATTGCAGTCCCCCAGTATATCAGAACTTGTTCTAGGTGCTGGAAATACTCAGTGAACAAAACGAACATCTCTAACTTCATGGAAGTTTTATTCTAATGAGTGGAGTAAGATTAGGAGACATAATAAACAAATGATATGCAAAATACGTGGTGATAAGGTTATGAAGAAAAATAGAGCAGAGAATAGGGATGGGTGCTGGGATGGCTGTGGGTTGTAATTATAAACTGAGTGGCAAGGAAGTCTTTAACTGAGAAGGTTACATTCGGAGAATGATCTGGAGGAGATGGCAGAGAAAGGGAAGCGATATCTAAGGGAAGAGTGTTTTAGGCAAAGGAAACGAAAGTACAAAGACTGATGGTTGGTGTGATCATGAAAGAAGAGAAAGCAAGTGCAGCCGGAGCAAAGGAAGGAAGAAGGAAAGTAGTGAGGACACAGTCAGGAGGGGGATGGTCCTGGGCTGGTGTCCAGATCATTTAGGGTCTAGAGAGCCATTGTGAAAACTGTCACATTTACTTTAAGTGAGAAAGGAAGCCTCCAGAGAGTTTATGCAGAGGAGTGACATGCTTTTAAATACATTTGAAAGCATCACTTTAGCTGCTGTGATGAGAATAGATCACGGTGGAAAAGGCTGGAGCAAAGAGACAGTTAGGAGGCTATTGCCACAATCCAGAAGAGAGATGATGGTGCTAAGTCCAGGATGATAACAGTGGCGATAGCGAAAATTGACTGAATTCATTAGGCACACTTACACATTCCTGGTGGGAATGCAAAATGGTACAGTCCCTGTCAGGGTAATTTAGTGATATTTAACAAAATGACCTATATGTCTACACTTTGACACGGCAACCCTACTTCTAGAAATTTATATTGGACATACACCTCTAACAATAATACACAGAGATGCACAAGGTTATTCATTGCAATGTTATTTGTAATTAGAAAATTTGGAGGATTGGTTGAATAACCTATATATTCACACACAATGGAGTACTATCATGCTCTAAAAAAGAATGAGGTTGAAGATCTATATGAATTAATAGGGGATGACTTCCAACAAATATTAAGTATAAAAGGCTCACTGCAAAAGAACATATGTAGTATGCTACCTTTTGTGCAAAAAAGAAGAAAAGTAACTATACATATATCTATTTATTGTTACAAAAGTAAGATAAAGCAGAAAACGTTAAAGTTGGATACCTACAAGATAAGGTGGGGTAAAAGGGACATAGGAGAGGGTGACACCTCTATGAATATACTTTTTTATATAGTTTTGACTTTGAAAGTATGTTAGTAGTCTACATATGCAAAAAAAACAATAAATGATAAGGGGACAAAACCTAATTAAAACTGAAAGAAAAGGGAAACAAATGAATCTAAGTGTATTTCAAACGATTATTATAACCATACCAAAGGAGGAAAACAAAAAGAAGACAGGCTCAATCCAAGTAATTTATGAACACAGGTTTTGATTATATTCTTTAGTCTGGAATAGAGTGGGATATGGGAGGGGAAGTAGAGAGGGAAGAAATACAAATTCTACACTTTCTAGTAGGGTAGTTTTTTTTTTTTTTGTAGTGTTCTGTAAGAAACAATTCTGAAACCCTTTTAGATTCATTATAGGATTGAGCAAAAGCATAAATGTGTTATATGCTTGGGAATTAGAGTTTTTACTACAGAAGAAGGGACATACAAATACGGAACAGGGGAAGGCAAGGAGGACCCTGTCGGGATGGATTAGAATTTAAGGTATTGGTGCGAAGTTTTCATTTCTAAAACATGTGTATGTATATATGTATGTGTGTTCTATGTATACACACATGTATATATCTCCTCACTGTCTGTGAAATGGGTCAAAAAGCAAATCTAATCTCAGGTCTCTTATACCATTTCCTATAAAAAGTATCAGAGTTTCTTGGAAAAATGGCCATTCCAAGGCTGACAGTGTAGGTACAAGATAAACTTAGAACTATTTGTTATGCCAGAAAGTTAGGAAATGCTTTTTTTTTTTTTTTTTTTTAAAAGGACATATTACAGGGTCACAGGAGCAAACTGGGGGAGAGGCTTTCTCTGCTCAAATCTAGAATAATTTGAGCATAGAAGAATTAAGTTAAATAATGGATTATAAGCCACTGAAAAAAATAGGAATTCATGAGCCCGTACTGATTAGAGATAAATAACAATGGAAGAGGCAGGAGAGCTTTTGCTTAGAACAGAATGCCGAGGCCAACTGGTAAATGTGGAGGGAATGTTGGAACTGAACTATATCATCATTTTGCAACCATTATCATAAATATTGGTTCAGCCAAGAATCATTGATGAATGCTAAATCTAGGGGGAAATTTTGATGAGGAGCAGACAGCTTATTCATTGCAAGAGAGAAAAAACCCTGAAACTATACAGAAAAGAAACTGAATGACACCTTGACTGAGTGATGAAAATTTATGTTACCTGTGATTGACAGACAAACATTGTGTGATTCCCTGATACTACCTATGTTGTCTTCCAGAAAAAATGTATAGCCTCAATCTAACAAAAAGGAACATCCGACAAGAACAACACAAAGAAAATTACAGTTGAAGAAAAAAAAGGTGAGTGAAGAGGACTTGTATTCTTTGGCTTATGGCACCCTTCCTTCTTCAGAGCCAGCAATCACATTCCTCCAGCCTCTGCTTCTATTCTCACACCTTCTCTGATTCCAACCCTTCTGCCTCACTCTTATAAGGACCCTTGTGATTACATAGGACGCACTTGGATGATCTGGGAAAATCTCCTTGTTTCAAGATCCTTAACTTAATCGAAGTCTTCTTTGCCATGTAAGGTAACATATTTACAAATTCTGGGGATTAAAGCATGAACATCTTTGGCAGGCCATTAGTCTGCCTATTATAGGAACATTCTTCAAAAATGTCAATGTCATAAAAGACAAAATGGGCTAAAGAGTTTAAGAGGCTAAAGAGATATGACAACTAAGTACAACACCTGATCTTGGACTAGATGCTTTTCTGAAGGAAGGAAATGCAAAAAGGACATTTATTATTATCTCAACTGACAAATTAGAACATGTATAGTTGATTAGATAGAAATATCAATATAAATTTATAAAGTTTATAAATGTACCGAATTTATATTAGTAAAGCCCTATTCTTAGGAAATGCGTATTAGGAATTAAGGGCCATGATGTATACAACTTAACTCTAAGGGTTGAAAAAAAAAAGATTATGTGTACACTCACACACAGACAAAGAGAGAGCAAGAGAATAAATGATTAAGCAAATGGGACAAAATGTTAACAATAAGTGAGTTGGGGAAAAGGGCATATAGGGTATTCCCTATACTATTTTATTTTTACAAATTTTCTTAAGTTTGAAATTATTTCCAAGTAAAAAGTTTTAAAAAAATCAGCTATCAGACCTGTCACTTAGTCCCAAACTTCTGACAACATCCCTGATGTGATGGATGGTCATCGGTCCCTGGGCATCCAGGTGAGGGGTTTGACTGTCTCTGAGGATGAGCATGCTCATGTGGCACGTGCCCAGCTGCTGATTGTCAAAGGAGTCTGAAAATTCTCCACAGGTTAAGAAACATGAATTCAGTTTGTTGGTGACTTTCACCCATTGGCTATAGTCTTGCCTTCTGGTAAAATACAGAATAAGCCTTTTCCCTCTTCAAATATTTGAGATTGGCTATCATATCTCCTTTATAATTTGTTTTGCAGCTTAAGGTTTCGTATTAGTGAATGCTTCTGAGTCAGTTTTTAAAACTCATTGCCAGGGTGTATTTTCGTGCGTCGGCGTTGCTATTAAAATGCAGTGTCCCTGAACACATAGCGCTCTGGGGAGAGAAGGGTGGGCCTATCTATTCAGTTCGATTTGTTCCTGCCTTGGCTTCCAACCAAACTCTTCCTGGGTCACCACAGCCTCTACAGAGAAAAGCCATATTAATGATATACATTGATCTTATGACTAAATCAATGCTTGCGGTTTTGGTGCAGCCCTGATGGGGCTCTGAGGATCCGTGTTACCACAATCACCTGGTAAAAGGAAGTACTGAAATGAGCTCCTTTTTTGCTGAAATGGAGTCTGCTCTCAGCAATAGCCCTTCTACTTTTCCTCTTTTCAGCCAGGGTGCAGGCTGGGCTTCTTGGCTGTGGCTGAAAAATAGTGCAATCAAGAGAGTTTGTTTAATTCTAGTTAGTAAGTTGGCTGCAGTGACTCCCTGGCATCTGGGTCCTGGGAGCCTCAGAGACGGGACTGCTACATCCTGCAATGGGAAGTTTTACAATGGTTCTGCCTGGCTTGCAAAAAAAGGAAATTAAGGTGTTTAGTAGACTCACCTGCGGTCATGACTTCATGTTTGCTAATGGTAATAGACAACTCTGGAACTTAAGAGATATTAGGTTCTACTGTGTTTGCTTACTAAGCTTATCTGGAGCTTGGAAGCAGTCTTCTGTGGGAGTACTGTTTTAATGACTATATGGCTTTATTTAGGATTTCATCAGGGTCACCTTTGCCACATTCTAGTAAAGTTCAATGCCAGTTGACCTCGAAGCATCATTTCACCCAGACTGTTTGGTAGAGGCTCCTTTTCCATCTCATTTAATCCTTTAGCAGGCTCACTGACCTGGTGCCCAGTGTGTCTCTGCGAGAGTGAAAAGACAACTTTTAGTGTTAAACTCACCAGCCCATAAATTGATATGTCAGGTGTCACTAAACAGCTGCTGCATTTCAGGGCCAAGTATCTCATATTCGAAGGTAGCAGGAGAGGGACTGTTTTCTGCAAGTCTTTTTAGGAGAATCCTAATAAGCCTTTATAATGTGAGATGAAGCTGGTTTTGAGGAAAAAAAGACAGGAAGGGAGTGAGAAAGGACAGTTCTTCTTGTGAGTCTTTTAATGACAGTCAGTTTGCAGAAACTAGCTTCAACTGGAAACTGTGAAGGCTTATAATCTGAACTAAGTATGGTTAGCTCACTAGTGACCAACCCTTCCTTTATTTCTGCCTCTCTTCCCAGCTTCTAAAGTAGAGTTAAGGAATGGACAGCATGGTCCTGTTGGCCTAAGAGTTAATCAGGAGGTTTTAGAGACTGGGCTGAAGTCTCAAAGGGTGGGGGTCTGAATAGAAGTCTAAGGAAGTGTAATGAGAAGCTACCCCGTGGGGCTGTTTCTTGAAGATATACTTAGATCTGAATAAACAGGGGAAGTCAAGGGGCACAATAAGGTATCAAAGGGAGTTTGGCTGGGGGAGGGCAAGTGCGAGGGAGTAGGACAACTTAACCTGATTTGGTAGGGAGGTGTCTTGGCCAAGCAGCTGGCAGCTCCTTTTCTCTCCTGTGCTGCTTTCCTTAGTCATTGCTCAGCAGCACAATCACCTCCTCTTCAGGCACCCCTTCTCATCTCAGAACAGTTAGATGGTCACCAAATCTTAGTAGACAAAGTTTCTCTGCACTGGAGGCTGGGGATGGGGTAAGGACACTAGCAAGAAATGCTCACCATCATATGGGGGGCTGCAGATTCCTTTGCTACAGAAATGTCCCCATATGACCATAAAGGGTGTAAATCACATAGAAGATTGTACTGAAGACCAGTATCGCACTGTTTCTTCCTTCTCTCAGTGAAAGAAACCACAGGCAGAGAAGCAAAGGGAACAAATATTTTATTTAAATGACATGGTAAAATTGATACCCCTCTCCCATGAAAAACAAAAACACATCAAGGTTTGATAAGAATCTCCTTTGTCAAAAATCTCTAGTGTGCAATCTAGTGTTCATGTTGTTAGTTTGATACCATGGAAACACACTGTTGATTATAGTAGACAAAAGCATGTCAGGGAAGGAACCAAAGAATAGATTTGATGTTTTCTCCACAAGATCGATGAAAAATAATTTTGTCTTTGCTATGGAAAATGCAAAATTCCTTAAAGAAACTCCTTTCTCTAGGGGTTCCAAACTTTAAGAATTTATAGATTTTAAGCCATTTGTTAATTATGAACTCAACAGGTTTTTAAACTTCAGTAGAGTTCATATTAATAGGGGAAATGGGGATATAGAGACTTAAACCAACATATAGACCATTTAGAGAAAATGGGCACTTAACATAGTGTTGGTCTATAAATGACCCCAATTCAAGAATCCCTACAACCTTGACTTTAAATTTCTCTGCACAGTCCAATGTAGAGAAACTGAACTTCTCAAAGCTAATGTTTATGGAACTGAACGGTACCAAGTAACTCTTAAACCTTGGGAGTTCTTTAAGTTTTCTACTTGATAGAAAAAATGTTATTTAAAGAAAAAAATCTGAAAAAATTTCTCTTTTCAGAACTCAGTCTTTTGAATAATTGTGTCCAAACTAGTTTAATAAAGATTATCTTTATTTTGTCTCACAAAAAAATGAGGTTGATACCGAAAGAAGTTTTAGGATCGAATAGATTCACCACTTGACAAAAGCATATTTTTCCCAGTGATGATTTCTGGGGGGAACCAAAGACATAAAAATAAGTGTAATGACATGAAAGTTTCATATTTCCCCCTATTTCTATCAATACCTCAAGGGCAACTGATGTATCTAGGTGGTTCTGGACAAAGCTCCACACTCAGATGTACATATAGGCAATAGTACATTCCGTTTGTGAGATGGAATATAAAACTTGTCCAACATATAGAAGGCTCTCTCCTATCTGATTGAGAACAAAGCAGCCCTTGGATACCATGCAGTATCAAGTGACTGGATGAAAAACAAGATGGTTGACGAGAACATTGAGTCCATTCTAAAAATCAAAAGTACTTCAGTCCTCTATGAACCACTGGGACAATTTGTTTTCAGCTTGACTTCAAATTGGGTGGAGGAAAGCCAGGCAGCCAAAATTATGTAGAGCTGAAGAAAGTCCCAATTTTCAGAGAATAAAATACACCTTTTCCTCTGTATAGGTGACACTTCCCCATATTGATCTATACCACAAATTAATTTTTAAAAAGGAAATGCTTCAAAATGAAAAAGATTTTGATTCCAGGGATGTGGGTCTTTTCAATACTCTCAGTTGAATAATTTCATCAGTAGCCCCTCCAATGAACTGTATAACCCATAGAGTTACACAAAGAGGTTATGGAAAGAGTTATAGAAAGAGGAATGATATGTAGTCTGGGGACATATTGAATAAGCCACAGCAGAAAACTATACCCTTCTAGGTCCAGGATGTACAAGTTAAATAATATGTATATATTTCTGACTTAGTAAACAATTCGCAATATTTAAATTTAATGGTGGAAAGTGCAAGGAAACTTGATAATGCTATTTATAACTCAATAGAAAGCATATACATACACTCAATGAATTCATCTCTTTATTGCATATTGCTATTTAAAAAAAAATGTACAATCTCATAACACATACAACATTTTTTTTCTTGGTACTATAACAACAGTCTTGCACCTAAAGACTAAGTGGTTCCAACTGCTAAGCTAATAAGATACAAGACATATAATTAAGTTTACAAATTATAATGCTTTTTCTTTTTGGCATTAATTTAAAAAAACAAACAAAAAAATTTAAAACACGCACCCAAGAGAGAAAAGTGGCTACTTATACCAGCACCAATCTAAAAAGTAGATTTTTTTCAACAATGGCACATAGAATTACCTGCACACAGCTTTTGGGGAAAGAAACCAAAAATGGAAATGGCAAAGATGGCCTACCAGGATGGCCATATCAAAATTAAGATGATTAAAAAGGGGCAAGAGGGACATGATACACAAACTTGCTCCTTTATGTGACTCTCCATTCACTTGTCCATTCCTTAAACTGTAAAACAAAGCCATTTTCAAAATAGTTCCAAAATTGAGCCAGACTAAATTTCTCCAGCTATAAATAGAAAAGAATATACATAGAGGCACTTTAGTTAAGGAATAGACAAATCCATCAGCATAGCCCACCCCTCCTCATCTCTAAGCCTTGTTTGAGCGAAGTCTCCATCTGTACCTTTAATGTGGTGTATTTGCAGACCGTGGTGACCAAGGGTTGGGGGAGCGCAACCTCTGCTGTGCATTTATGACTGTTCAATCTGCTAGTCATTTACTTCCATATAATGTGTAGAAAGTCACTAAGTTTTGCAATGAGGGGGAAAATGTAAAACCACAGCTCTTGACAACTCTTAGAGCACTATTTCACAGCTTTCACATAGCACAGAGACCTTGCCATCTGCACTAAGCATTATAGTTTATACAAATTATTTTTAAATAGCACGATTCCTGTACAGCGCACATATTGGTATTCTACTCACCCCTTAATGTCCCCATTAGAACGTGAGCTCTTTAGGGGCAGGGGTTCTGTCTTGCTTACCATTGTAGCCCTACTATGCCTGATACATAGTAGGTGTTTAATAAATATTTGTTAATTGACTGAAAAACTCAATTCAATGAGTAAATAATGTTCTAGTGCAACAGGACAAACTACTCTCTCCACAGGAAACCTAACCACAACAGGATCAATGGAAATAAAAGAGAGAACCTTAGTCCCCCTCCCCCACTACAAATAAATAAAGCAAAGCAAAAAAAAAAAAAAAAAAAAAAAAAGAAAAAGAAAAGAAAAAAAAAAGTAACAGTCCTCTTTACATATAACTTAAGAATATTAAGAGTTGGTAGGTTAATGGTAAGCATCTATATCTTATTTTCTAATGTTCATTGTTTTTATTCATTTCTCCCTGAGAGCTTTATCTTTTGGACTGAAAATTTACAGGTAGTTTTACTGACACACAATTTAAAATGACAACATATAAACAGGAAACCACTTGAAACATACTTGGAGATAAATAGATCTTGGCATCTCTGTTGGTATTGTTGACATTTTGTGCATTTACTAAGTGTCCTTTAGTCCAGACCTATATTTACAGAAGACGCAGCTTGTCCTATAAAACAGAAAATAGAAAATACCAAAAAAAAAAAAAAAAGGCACCCCATAAAAATTTTTTAAAAATAATTTTATCCCTTCAGAGAATTCTTCCTTTTAGGTCTTGAGTAGGAAATTTTATTTTTAAAGTTTATATATCTATATTGTTAGAACGAGCACATTCTGGCAATCTTGTTTTTTAACAAGATCATAGATTGTATTTAGATAAATAGTGTTCTTTCAAAAAGCAATGTGAAGAAATCATCAAGAGCGCTTGGCAGAAAACTCGATGAAATTAGGGGAAAAAAAATTGATGTCAAGTTTTAAATATATAAAAAAATTCTGATTGAGAGTCTACATAATTTAGATTGTGTGCAAGATGTTCTCAATAAACATTAACAGACCAAATCCCCACATCAATGTCAGAAATTCTAAGCTGGTCCTATCAGTTACTGATGAACCAGCATCACATTGTCGACTATCAAAAACCACTTTAAATCTATATTTTTCCAACACCAGTTCCACCAATGAAAATAATTTCAAAGTATACGAAGCTTGGAAACCACAAAATATTTCTCAAGCTTTTTTTTTTCTTTTGTTTCTTGTTTTCACTTAGAGAATGTCTGTCATCTCTTTCAGGAGATACTATTGTGCTTTTGAACAGTCATGGTGTTCAGGGGAAGAAAATGAGCCACACTAAATATGAATGTATACACAAAGGGTTTCTGAGCACATACATTAACAAAGGTTGCTTTTTTAAAACCCATACAGATATGTCTCCAGACAACACTCAGACTTCTTCTATGTACATTTTTTTTAGTATACATATACACATACATTTACATACACACACATTCACACATTCACTCACGGATGAAGGAAGAAATTGCCACTGTTTGGATTGCAAGGCAGTGTAATGAAAAGTTCTAGTCACTTCAAAGGGCTGCTAGTGAGCTTTCTAAAAAAGTATTCAAGGAAAATTAGAAATTAAGTTTCGTGACTGGTCTCTCTCGGCTGCTGTCCGTCATCTGGTTGGTAATGCGTTTGCGATTCCGTTTCAGTTTAGAAAGGTCTTTTCAAATACTTCTCCTGAGCGTAAAGCTGAAACCAGGTCATCAAACTCTCCACCTTCTTCACTATTCTCTTTCGCTTTCCTCATTTTACGCTCCCTTTCACGTTGTTCTTTGAGCTACAAATAGAAAGCAACATCTTAGAGAACTGTCAAGGTGTTGTATTCTGTTTTCAGTGGCGATGGACTCCGTGAAACATGACAAGATTTCAGTCATGCCACACCGTGTTCGTCTATAGCTGCGAACCTCCTTGATGACACAAGAAAAGGGACACTGGGCTAAGAGGTCTCATTGTAGAAGCAGTGAATAATGAAATAAAGTCACCACTGCTTTGTGATTAGACTCTCACCATGCAGGAGCTAGGTAAACCTCATGACACTCTAGTTTAAAAAAGAGCAACTTCCGGTCAAGATGGCATAGTAGTAGGTAGACACTATGCTTGCCTTCTCTCATGGCTACATCAAAATTACAATGAAACTACAGTAGAAGCACCACTGGGAATCACCCGAGGTCTGGTGGAACAGAAGTCCTACAACTAGGGACACAGGAAACAACCTTGAGACTACCAGCCTATGGTGGTTCATAATAGGGAGGTATATCTTGGCTGTGGAGGTTCCCTGGAGGAGCGAGGGGTCCTGGCCTCACACTGGGCACTCCATTCCAGGGTTCCAGGGCTGAGAAGAGAAGTCCCTATGACTTCCGGCTGTGAAAACCAGTGGAGATTGTGGCTGAGTGAGACGGAGGGCTGTGGGAATCGCAGATGTTCCTCTTAAAGGGCCTATGCACAAAATTACTCACTGACCTGACAGACTCACTCATTCTGAGCTCCAGAGCTGGGGCTGCTGCTTGAAAACTGCCAGGGACATACAAGGAGGAAGGTGAATTGTCTGGCCACGGGGTGAGGGCTGGAGGGGCAGCTGTATCGCAGACAGAAGTGCTGGTGGAATCCATTGATCCTTTATTGAGCCCTCCCCACTTCCTAGTGTGCAGACGTCGGCACCATCATATCTGAATCTCCATCAGTCTAGCTAACACAGGTTGCCTGGTACAGGTGATTTCCCGAGACTCTGCCCCTCCCAACTTGTAGGGTTACTCAAGCCGCCTCCAGTGGCTTTTCCATACAAATGGCATGTCTTGGCTCATTCTGTAGACTTTCCTGAAATTTTTTCAATGTTCATAAAACCCAAACAAGCAGTACCAGTACCACTTGCTGAGCAGCCCCAAGTGCGGCACTAGCAGCAGCTGGCCTCGGTTCCCAGCTTGGTCTTTTGAGGCACCTCTAAGCCCAGCACAGGTGGCAGCCATCTGTAGATTCCTTGGTGACTCTCGCCAGGTGGCCCTGGACAGTGCACAGGCTGAACAGTGCACAGGCTACTGCAGAGCTCCTCCCAGGGCCGGAGCACCACACAGGGCTGCACTGAAGGACGACACACTGGAGGGGCAGACGGGGCAGGCACCTAGCCCTGCTAAAGTGAATCCTGCTCCATAAGGTAGGCCCCTCACCAGCCAGTTCTTACAACCAATCAGCCCAAGGGTCAATCCCTCCCATCAACACGCAAACAGCAACCATGGTTCAACTACAACAGGAGGACATACTTAACCCATACGAGGGACACACCTGGAGCGCCCGGCTCAAGTAGCCAGGGAAAACTGTGCCACTGAGCCCCACAGGATGCCTATCACATAAGGCCACTCTACTAAGACTGGGAGACTTAGTAGCCCTACCTAATACATAGAAACAAACACAGGGAGGCAGCCAAAATGGGGAGACAAAGACACATGTCCCACGTGAAAGAACAGAACAAAGCTCCAGAAAAAGAACTAAACGAAGACAATCTACCAGACAATCTACCAGATGCAGGATTCAAAACTAGTTAGAAGGATGCTCACTGAACTTACAGGAAGAGTAGATGAACTCAGTGAGAACTTTAACAAAGAGACAGAAAACATAAAAATGGAGATGAAAAACATATAAGGGAACCAGTCAGAAATGAAGACTATAATATCTGAGATGAAAAACATATAAGGGAACCAGTCAGAAACGAAGACTATAATATCTGAGATTTCCCATTAGAGGGAATCAACAGTAGATTACATGAAGCAAAGGACTGAATCAGAAATTTAGAAGATAAGGTAGTAGAAAACACCCAGTCAGAACAGCAACAAGAAAAATGAGTTTAAAAAAATGAGGATAGTTTAAGGGGCCTCTGGGACAACATGAAAAGTATAGCATTTGCATCCTAAGGGTACCAGAAGGAGGAGGGAGCAAGGAATTGAAAACCCATTTAAAGAAATAATGACAGAAAACTTCCCTAACCTGGCAAAGGAAATGGATATACAAGCCCAGGAAGCATAGAGAGTCCCAAACAAAATAAACCCAAATAGTCCATACTGAGACACATCATAATTCAAATGCCAAAGGATAAACACAAAGAGACAATCTTAAAAACGGCAAGAGGAAAGCAATTAGTTGCCTACAAGAGAATTCCCATAAGACTGGTTGCTGATTTCACAACAGAAACTTTGCAGGCCAGAGGAATTGGCATGAAATATTTGGAGTGATGAAAGCAAGGACCTACAGCCAAGATTACTCTACCCAGCAAAGCTATCATTTAGAATCGAAGGAGTGATAAAAAACTTTGCAGACAAGAAAAAGGTAAAAGAGTTCAACACCCCCAAGCCAGTATTACATGAAATATTGGAGAGACTTCTTTAAGAAGAAGAAAAAAATATGAATAATGAAGTGGCAGTACCTATATATCTATCAATAATTACTTCAAATGTAAATCGATTAAATGCTCCAATCAAAAGATAGGGTGGCTGAACGGATAAGAAAACAAGATGCTTACATATGCTGCATACAAGAGACTCGCTTTGGATCAAAAGACAAACACAGACTGAAAAAGAAGATATTTCATAAAAATGGAAACAAAACTAAAAAAAAAAAAAACAACCCTGGGGTAGTAATACTTATATCAGACAAAATAGACTTAAAACAAAGGCTATAACAGGAGACAAAGAAGGACCCAATAATTCCACTTCTGGGTACTTATCTGAAGAAACCTAAAATTCTACCTTGAAGGAACATGTGCATCTATATGTTCCTTGAAGCATTACTTAGAACAGCCAAGATATGGAGGCAACCTGGGTGTCCATCAATGGATGAATGAATAAAGAGGAGGTGGTACATATATACAATGGAATATTACTCAGCCATAAAATAATAATAATAAAAAGAATGAAATCTTGCCATCTGCAATAACATGGATGGACCTAGAGGGTGTTGTGTTGAGTGGAGTAAGTCAGACAGAGAAAGACAAATGCCATATGATTTTACTTACATGTGGAATCGAACAAAATAAACAGAAACAAACTCATAGATATAGAGAACATTTTGAAGCCTCCCAATGGGAGGGGGTTAAGGGATGGGTGAAAAAGGGAAGGGATTAAAAAGTACAAATTGGTAGTTAAAAACAGTCATGCAGATATAAAATATAGCATAAGGAATATAGGCATTAATGCTGTAATAACTCTGTATAGTGTCAGATGGGTACTAGACTTACCAGGGTGATCACGTCATAAGTTACTTAAATGTCTAATCACTATGTTCCCTACCTGAAACTAATATAATATTGTATGCCAACTATAAATAAAAAAATTAAAAAAATATTTTAAAAAAAGAGCAACTGAAGCAATTTGTATTTCTATAATGGAACAAAAAGTTACCACTATTAAATAGACCCCAAACATTAGTTTCTTTGATGGTATATAAAGAGCAAAGCAAATACTCATCAGTCCACTCCTTTTATTAAAGGGTTAGCTTTATCTATTGTGGATGCCTAGAACTTGCCATATATGAGTTATATAATTAAAAGGCAAATAATGTACAAGTGGTGATTGTGTATTTGTTTCAGGGAAGAGAGAGTAGAAAATTTAGATAATTCAGAGAAACAAAAAGTGGGAAAAAATCATCTTTAATCCTACTATCAAAAGATAACCATTGTGAACTTTTTTGGCAAAAACCCTACCACCATTATTATATATATTAATACTTATTTTACAAAAAAAAGAGATTTCATGTAGAAATCATTTTTCACGCTTTCTCGCATTATTAAATAATTTTTGAAGACATGACTTTTAAGGGTTACATAAATATTCCATTATTTAGCTATTACATCATTTAGAGCCAATGCCTATCTGGTAAACATGTAGACTGTTACCCAGTTGGGGAAAGATTGCTGCTCTCTTCTGCAGATTTATGATGATTTCTTTAGACTAATTTCTAAGAAATGGGATTTCAGATAAAAAAATTTGGAGATCCGTTTTTTGGGCTTTGGATATGCCAAACTGCCTATGGCAAACTTTATACCAATTTAAACTCCCAGCAGCACTAGAGAGAGTGCTTTGACGCCCTCCTTCTTGCCAACATACCAAAGTGCTGTTTAAAAACCCACAGTTGCAGCAACAGAACTTGTGGGAGGTGGACTCGCCTGGTGATCATTCTCTTACCTGAGCTTCCATGCGAGCTCGGCGCTCTTCCTCTTCCTTCTTCTTCCTCATGTTTTCATTTTCTTGTTTGGCTTCTGACACAGCTTGAAGAAACTGATCAAAAATGCCAAAGAACTCATCCGGCTGTATTTTGCCAGCTTCTTCCCCAAAGTGTTTCACTGCTTTGGTAAACTGGAAAAAAAAAATAAAAAGAGGTTTTAAGAAGTTCAGTGTTCTATGAGGATTCCATAATCAAATATAAACCTCACTAGATGGACTCAAGCTCAAGTTGAGTCAATATAACTTGCTGGATTTTAGTGAGCCTATAGTAATCTTTAGCTGCTAGATATGTCTATTGGTCATTTCTAAAGTAAAAAATTTAATACTCCTCAACTTTTGAAACCATTTATTCTTGTCTGCCTCATTTGAGCTTAACATCTATGATTACCTCCTATGACATTTTATTAACTAAACAGTAGTAAAAACAAAAAAGCAAAATATTGTAGGGCAGAACATTTAAGACATAAAACTAATAGCAAACTCAGCAGGGGTAGGGAAACTTGTACTTTTAACTTTTCTTTGAAGTAGTTTAATATCATTTATTGGTGCCATATGGTTCATATCAAAAGCAAATGGGATTCAGTGCTTCTTAGATGCTCTTTCTAATCATAAACAATGCTGGTACTGTTATATTTCCTGGGCCTCAATTAGGAAACAATAACTGATTATGGAAGCATTAATGCAACCCACAACATGTGACTGAGAACATAATTTTATTCCAAATTCTTTGTTTTAGAACTCCTTTCAATGCAAATCTTTTAAAAATGGCTAAAATGCAAAATATTATGGGGGAATTTTAAAGAATTCAATAAAAATATTTTTATGTAACAAAATAGTATTTTCAGTCTTTTTAGTTTTAACTGCTTCTAATTTTAGTCCTTCTGGTAGTTATCTTTATAACTTGAGATCACATGCCTTCAGGAGTCTTAGCATTATTTTGACTCTCCAAATAATGTTCAATGTTGGTCAAATTGTTAGAATGTTTCTTCCTTCTGTAGGATCTAGGGCTGTTCCTCCTAAGCTACTAAGGATGGTGTTTCTAGCTTCAAAGTCCAATTCCCTCTGCCTAATTAACTACTTAATCATTTCTGGATCTTTAATAATTTTCTTCATATCTAGACCATGAAATGTCTATGCAGTATGCCCCCAATCCAAGAGTTTCTGACTGCTTTTATTTTTCTTGAATTACTTGTCTTTATTATATTAAGGTGTCCTAATATTTCAGTGATACTATCTACCTAAAGGAAATGTTTTCAATATTTATTCTCTTGTATTTTTTGTCCCCATCCCCCATTTTATTGAGATATAATTACATTCAGCACTTAAGATGTATAGCATAATGACCTGATTTATATATATCATGAAATGATTATCACAAGTTTAGTTAATTAATAGCCATGTCGTATAGATTTAAAAAGGAAAAAGATTTGTTTTCCCTTGAATGAGAATTCTTAGGCCTACTCTCTTAATGCCTTTTCAAGTACAGCATACGGCATGGTTAACTCTAGTCATCACTTGTACGTTACATCCCAGCACTTCTTTATAACTGGAAAGTTGTACCATGATTCCCTCCTTTCAATTCCCCCTCAATCTTGATTCTTAAATACACATTTTTGATTGTTTTATATATATGCATGTATATATATATGACATTTTATAAATACTATTTCATATCTTTAAATTTATAATACAAATGTTCTTTTTACCATTTTTTTTTCCCCTCACTGAATTGTTCTCAACATTTTACTTATTTGGAAATATTCTGTTAGAAACCAGAGCTCTTTAGCAAAGAACACAACATTCTTCACATGCCACATACAGTGCTCTAGCTTATTCCATGGTTTTAAAACCTAATTTTTAAAAGTTCTGGAATGAACAAAACAGCAATAGATAGCCTACAATTGAGTTTCTAAAACATTCAAGTTCATGCACTTCAAGCCATCCTGAATGATCTTTTTATCTAGGAATTCTAGTTGCCGATGAAGTCATGTATATTTTAGTCTTAGAAATCTGAAGAAAACTAGTTCCAGATTAAAGTTCCCACGCTAAAATAAAGGGAAAAAGAGTAGGTTTTGTGTGTGTGGGGTGTGTGTGTGTGTGTGTGTGTGTGTGTGTGTATTTAAATAAAATCTTAACTACCCGGTTGATACTTGCAAAAACATCAGAGCCCTTGATGGAGTAGGTACCATATTACATGGTTTGGGGTGAGGGTCCCTTCTTTCATAAAGTGAGGTATATACAAGACACGGCTGGAAGCGATGCCAGTGGAGGCTGCTGACACAGCTGACTGATTGCAATCATGGGAGAGCAGAGACTGGACCTCTAACAGGAGTTGTATATTGCCTTTCCATTTATTTAGTGGTGTTGGGAGTAGGGTTTAAGGTTGAGACTAGCTAATGTACCTTAACACAGTCTACGTCTGAACTTTAACCAGTATGTGTGTACACTTACAGAAACAATTCACATCTATCACCGAACACATGACCACAGAAAAAGGGCATCCAGTACTCAAAGGAAAGGTTGAATTTAAAGTAAAAGTTGTGGCAACTGAGAGATGGGACGTATGGAAGTACTTAGTAGGGCAGGGCGAGAGCTTAACATTAAGAAGGGGGATGAGGGAGAATGAGAGAATGTGTTCATATATATGTAATGAATGTGTATATATTTTGGAAGTGGAAATAATGAGAGCAATGGTGGAGGCAGGGAGAGAGGGAGTAGGGGCAGGAGAATTGAAAGATCTTGGTTATTAGCCAACAAAAACTATTCCTTTATAGAAAAACAAAGTTTCGAAAGAGTAAAAATCATAAAAAGAAATGTCTTCTATTCCTACTGTGATGAAGCTGTGAATTAAAGTGCATCTCATTTAATATGAGATTTTAAGAGGGAGTATCCTGTTCTCCCGACTTTCTATCTCAGGAGAGCATATTACTTACAGCTACTGAGGTACAAGGTCCCACCTGCTCTCACCTCTGGTTTTCACAATCTACTCTTTTCTGATTTTCTGAGACAAGTACTTTGATCCACTACCAACTATGAGAAAATTGTCAGAGCATTTACTGGTTATATACCATTCAGATACTTCATAGTCTTGCTAACCTAAAGGCAACATAGGCCATCTAGACAAAAAGGGTCTGTTTCAATTGAACACAGTCCTAGGAATGAAAATATAGTACAATATCTGAAAGTACCGGCCTGGCAGACAATACTCAGTGTGCAAGGGGAAACGTACCAGGTCTTTCGCTTCTGCTAGAAGATCTTCAACATCAGAGAAGCTGAAGCTGGCTACTGTGATGAACTGGCTGACAACAGACACAAACTTATCTCCGGGCTGCGGGGGCTGAGACTTCTGATATTCCAGCTCCTTAAACACAGAAAATGAATGACGTCAGTGAAGGCTTCACGTACAGGCATACCTTGCCTCATTTTCACACTAAAATTTAATAAGTCAGAGTGGCAAACACATAGAAACCTGCTCTGAAACATGTTGTGATGCTCTAGCTCCACCAGTCCTTCTTCTCACCATATTAGAGCCATGTCCATGTGGACACACATATTTGTAAATAGCAATTTAACCAATCATCTGAGTACTTTATCAGTGTGTTTTCTTATGCTGGCTTTAACATAAGCGTATTAGTATTTGGATAAAATGAATAGAAATTAAACAAATCATGGAAAGTAAATTGGATTTAAAGGGTGTGCGACTGAAAGCAAGAGAATTTCATTGTTGATATTCTGTGCTTAGAATTCTGGTTCCTTGATTTTTCCTTCTTTCCCTCTCAGCCAAGTCTATTTACATCCTAAACCATGATATCTGGGTCAGTAGGATTGCAACTGTAGCGTTTGACACCATAATCAACTACCATTTTTCTTCTTGTCCATACCATTTAGTTCTTGTTAACAGGCAGGTAGGAGTATTAGTATCTTGTTAACTATCCATATTCTTCATACACACAGGTTATTCATATCTAATTTTTTTCCAAATCTAATTTTAATAATTAATTTCAGCCATTGCCAGATGCGCTTTATTTAATCTCACAACACTTCCATGAGTGAGGCATTATCCCCACTGTACAGGCACGTAAATTGAGGTTTAGAGGGTTTAAAGTATAATTTGCTCGAAGTCAAGTAACTAATACATGACAGAGCCAGAATGTGAACTCAGGTCTGCCTGACTCCAGAGTCCCAGTAACAATTATGCTGTGTCCAACTGTCTCAATCTGGATCTCTCTCTCTTTTCTTTCGTACCTGCTTTGGTAGAGGTACCAAGCAGGAATGTAGAGTCCACAGGCTCTGGTTGCTGTATCAGTTTCACCACTGATTTAGTTTTTACCCGTACCAAGTAGCTTGGGCCTGAGTTTCTTCATTTGTAAAAGAAGGGCAATATCCACATCACTATGAGAATCAAATGAAATGACAGAAGTGGAAACTTATAAATTATGGAGTTTTCTTTGACTGAAAGAAATTGCCACGACTCTAGTACTTTGGCCTGGAAAGTGGGCATGGTGCATGTGTGAGACACAAAGACATGAAAGCAATTTTAAAGTGCTTCATTAATGTATAATTTCATAAGAAGTCCATCTTTGATCTCTTCAAACAATCTAATAAATTTGGGCAAATCACAATCAGAAAACATGAATATTTAGACAAGCCAAGGTCTTCCTCCTGATGTTTCCTTCCTGTGCTATATCTTGACATTTAAGCTGCCAGGGGAGGGGAGGCTTCTGTAGCTCCTTCCCTATGAAGAACGTGTTATAGCATATGTGACTCAGGGGCTGGAGATTTCAGCAAAACTACCTTTAATAAACCCAACACTCAAAACTTCCTTGGGCTCCCTTTTCTCATGCTTTGCTGCAAACTAGTTCAGATGCAAGGATCAGAACACCCATTATTAGGCGTTAGGGCTGTCATAACTGCCATGCTCTCCTTAAGAAAGCCTTCTACAGGGAGGAAATAAAAGTAAGCCTCGTCCCAAACTGCTCTTCGTCAGTTTGGCCTCTGAGAGCTGAGGACCGTCCTACGTGCTCACTCAGTCTCTTGGCTCACTGGGGCTGGGAGAAAAAGATTCTCTCAATTAGCTCATCTTTTCTTTTTAAAAAGCATCACTACCCCCTCCCCTTACCCAGGGGAAAAAAGAAAACCTTAGTGCTCCTTAATTTGTTAAAAACAAACAGAAAAGATTAGACATTATAACTTTAATTTTTACTAGAGGTATGTGTTTAATGAAGTTGACTACTTCGTATGGCATAGTTTTGTGATTTAAAAAAGGAAGGTCTTCATGGCATTACTGATAAATGATTTGAAAAATACTTAAGAAAAGGGCACATTTCCAAGCTGCTTGTGAATCAGACTCCTTTACCAAGTACCACACCAGAGCAATGTCACTCTCCTGAGCTAGGTTTCTCAAACCCTGACCCGTCTCCTCACTGGTGGCAGTATTTGGGCAGTACCCACATGGCACTGTGCCATCCCAGTCATGTTTAATTCCACAGACTCCTTGGCCTCCAGCAGTCTGACCTGCTTTCCTTCAGCGGAGGCCTGGGCCCCAGTTGTCTGTATACCTGGGACAACCTCTCTTCTATGCACCTCAGTTTACTCACCTTCTTTCTCAGCCATAGATCAAAGTTCATCTCCTCCAGAAGAGGAGCTTCCTCTAACACATGCCAGTCATATCACAAGCCTCAGACTAACCTAAATTCAACCTCCCCCCGCCCCTCCCCCAGGCAACTTTGTTTATCTGGGTGTGGCTGGGCTAAGTGAATATTTGTTAGACTGATTGCTCTAGGCCATTGCAACACCTGTAAGGCAAGGCTTCTGAATCTTAGTGACCCCTTGCCTTGAGAACAGACTGTACACCAAGTGTCTGCTCAATAAATAGTCCCCTTTGGGCGACTCAAAGACAACGAAGAAGTTCCACTGCTCTATGATGTCTAGAGAGCAGACATCATTTATTAATAGAACGTGAACACCAAGAGGATCCATGAAGATTATCTAACCCAAGCATTTTAACAGTCCTGCCTCACAAGCAGGAAATTGCTGGAACTCTAGGTCCAATTTCCCAGCTCCTGCGGCAGTGACACTTCCATGACATCTTCCTGCTGACAGTTGAGTTGCCTGGCTAAATGCAACCTGCCTTTGCTTCTTTGTTTGTTTTTTTAAATCAATAAATGTTTATCCAGGAATACTACATGCCTAGGCAGCCAGCAACTCACTGCTGGACGTCACCAGCACTAGAGATAGTGCTGGGAATTAGAACAAGAAACAAATACTCACCATCTCTACTGCTTTCAGGCCACTTCTCAAGGTACTTATTTCTTTGTCCAGTTCAGTCATGCTGTTGTAAACAGCAACATTTTAGTAACCAACATGTGACTTATGGGTATTAAATATATGATGAATTTAATATTGCACGCTTGGAAGTCCAACTGGTTTGTTTTAAATGTTTAAAATTCCCTTCAATGTTGAGATCTCATAGAAAGACAACAACATTTTAAACTTATGGAATTTAGGTATGGAATTATGTTTTTTATTTTCTACTGACAGCAGGTATATTTTATAGGTTAAAATCAGAATAAAAATATCTTTCTATCTGTACAAATATATTTCATGTTTCAATCTCACAAAAATCTCACATAAGTAAACTACTATATGTGGAAATAAATATCTTGCCAGGTGTCGCTCCCTTTGAATAAATAAAAGAAACAGGCTTATTCATAATCATATTCATATTGTGTTTTTCATAATTATTGTATTGCTTTTCATGAAAGCTCTGGTAATATAAAAATTACAAGGTAATCACTTAAATTTCAATCGACTATGGATTTTCTTAAAGCTGTACTAACTAGTTTCTCTTTTCCTTTTTTTTTTTTTTAAACAGAAAGTTTCCTGGGCTTCTTCCATGATGCTTTCTATTTGATGACTTTTAAACAATTTCATTCTTGCAGATAATTCACATGTAAACAAATTCACAAGTACTTCATTTACTTTAACATTTTATGTCTCACATGGTACATTTTTACCAAACTCTAAAAACAGAAAGAAAAATTAGCCTACTTATCATGTTTTTCAAATTTACTCTAAAAGATGCAGTTAATATGTTTATATGTAAAATATAAATATATATATATATTATATATATTTTACATATATCTATGTACTTTTTTTTTTTTTTACAGTCAAGAAGAAGGAGAACAGCAAGAAAAATTGCCTGCTCCTGTCTCTGAAAACTGCTGTGAAGTTTGTGATGAGTTTGGCAGCTTTCCATTTTTTATTTTTAGTTTCTTCATTTGCATAGAGACTGCTTTTCATTAAAAGGCTGCCTTGGTTTCTGGGAGTGTGTGCACATGTGAAAATTACTAGCTACTTCCTGACATGAGGTCTTCTATTTGTTTAATCATCTATCTTCATTTAACTAAGGGTCCTCCTACCTGTATTTTAATAGAACTGCCTTTGAAAAGTGCTAGTGAAACCACCTTCCTTAATTCATAATATGTGCTCTGAATAAACTCATAGTCAGGTTGTTGTGGAAGTTAGATATTACATGCAGGAGTATGCAGAAGGAGCTAGAACAAATACATGTATTCAAAACCGTGTAACACATTTGGATAAGATTTGGATAAGAGTCAAACTTTATTTCATATACTAGTATTCAGGGGAAGCAAACAGAAGGACCCTTTTCATGCAAAGCTAACTATCTCAATGGCTAAAGCACAGTCCAAATGATTTTAAAAAATGAAAGCAATTCACTGTAGTACTTACTTTACTTTTGCTGCTTGAGGAATGTCTCGCAGTTCTTCATTTAGGTTGAGAACCTTAGGGTATTTATTTTCCACAATAGTTATGAGATAGTGCAAAAGTGTAATGTTCCTACAGTTAAAGAAGGAAAGAGTATTAACCATCGTTAATATCTGCATATGATTTGTATATTCAAGTGGTTGAACCCATTAGAGTGCTACATTCCTGCATTAATTTCAAAATTTGGAGGTTCCTATAAGGCAAGGATTCTCAAGAGAAGGGGAGAATCTACATGGAATTTACATAAATATATGTCAAAAAGAAAGCATAGATCTTCTAAAAGGGGAGTTGAGGGGATAATATTACTTCTTTGGCCCATAACGAGCATCCTTCAAAATCTGGGTAATGCGATGGGTGATGGAAATGAACCTGGACCATTGCCGATGCAGACATACTGTCACAGTGCATCCATCCAGAGAAGAGGTGTGCCCTGAGAATGCATGACAAGTGGGGTGGGGTGGGGTGGGGACTGAGGGATGTTTAAGCCATTAAGGGAGCACAGCTATTTTCAATTCTAAAAATAACAGAGCAGCAACTCACTGATGACAATTATTGATAATTCTCATTTAGGTTTCTTTCAACTCTGTAACTATTTTCCTCTCTGACTCATTTGTTTTGTTAGCTCTGTTCCCTTCTGACTCATTTGTTTTGCCATTGCGGCCCAGGGTGCTCGGAAAGTTAGAAAGCGCCCCCCCCCCCCCCCATTTTAGGGCTTGGCCTGGAAGTGAGCCAGGTCTGTGCCATCACGAATATGATATCCTTGCTGCCAAGAATCCACTTCCTAAAATTAGCACCACTTCAGCGCCTAACTGCATAACCCATCTCCCTCTTTGGTGGCGACAGGGCTGAACCCTGACTGACCTGGGTTGAAAAGGTGGGCGTTTGATAACACTATCTGTCAGGCAAAGCTGTGGTAGTTTGGTCCTGTTGTCCCATGAGTAATGCACATTATAATCATCTGGACCCCAGATGCCTGGGCCAAACTGAGATTCATGTAATTGCAAGGAAGGGATAGGTGTGGATATTTTTTTAAAACTCTCCAGTGATTCAAACAGCCAGGATCAAGAACCACTAGTCTATTGAAAGTTATCATAACCAGGAAGACACAGTGCATTCTTTAAAAACATTTCCATGATTTTTACACAGTTTGCTAATGCACAATGCTAAGTCATAACACAGTCCCACCCTCCTCCAGCTAAAATGAGCAGGCTGTCAAACAATTTTCTTTTCCATAACAATGAAAACCATTTCTGGTCACCCTAGCAGCTTCAGTGAGTCAGTGTAATCTTATTCCTGAGTCAACTGGCCCACACATAAAAAAAAAAAAAAATTAAAATCACTTATTTATCTTATTCTCAATAATTAGAAAAGTAATTGTTCAGCACAGCAGAATAGTGGCTAAAAATTCTGGCCACTGATATCGCAGATGTTTAGTTGTATCATTGCACTTCAATCTTGCCGTTCACGAAATCTACGTGGCTGCCCATGTGCCTGCTGCATGAGGGGACAAAGTCCCAACTACCATCAAAGAAAGAGCAATGCTACTTTCCTTCATTATTTCAGAGAAATGCCTTGTGATTTAGAGGAATTAAATTTAGTTAACCATAAATCTTTCTTAATGAAGAAAGACGTAAAACCAGATCAGAGCTTGCACATGTTTGCTATCCAAACAATACCTCATTTGACTGAACATAAGCTCTTGAAGAACGAAAAACAACTATGGCACTCATTTGATTATTCTCTTGTCATTACCAGAAACAAGCCTTTAATGTTGACTGTCCCACCCTTATGCAGCGTGGTTTGATTCTGTAAAAAGGTAGCTGTTCGTATATGCAAGTAAGATGCTGTAAAGTTTACTATGATCTCCAAATAAGATCCATTTTTTGGTAAGTGTAAAACACCAGTAAGGCCAAATACCCTGCTTGTTATGACCTTAGGCAAGTTAAATGAGCCACTTGACCCTGCCTCAGTTTCTTAATCTGACAACAGGTGATACAGCCTGTATACTTCACAGGCGTTTTTGATAATCAAATGTAAAAGTGCTCTAAAAAGGAACAAATGCTTACATTAAAAATAAGACGGCAGTGACAGAACACAGCAGCCGTTGTTCATCTATCGCTACGTGATACACTAATAAAGTTTAGCTCTACAATTTAACGCATTGCTTATTTCTTACAGGATGGGTTCAGGGTGGCCAATTACATACACTGTGCCTCGGTAACCCCATAGAAAATACAGAGTAAAAAGCCTTATTAGTTAGGAATAATTAGGGTGACAACCTATATTTAAAAAAAGGAATTCGGGTACAGAGAAGTTTATCCTAGAAACAATTGTGCATAGTCCTTTGAAGTCAGTGAGAGCTTTATGGAAATTCGGTTCTCAGGGAAACTAGAGTTAATATGCCTAATGACCCTACGTGCTATGACACCAGAGCATTTTCACCACTCGGTGTCTCTAACAAGAATCTGTTCACCTAATACGCACTTTCTAGGAAGCATTTTAATGAGTCTTGGGATGAGCAGCTGAATACCAACAGCCAAAATACATTCACACATCATTTTTTTCACATAGCTGCTAGCTTCAATGTATAAAGGAAAACATAACCTAAAAACCCCACAAACTCCAGATTCTACCGTCAGCTGCTAGGTGTTTTTCCTTTCAGCGGAACGCGGTTGGTTCTCTGTGGTGGGTTGTGATGGAGGAGTTCTTGAGCAGGCTACCATAGTGCTGGTAGGGTTCTGTTTCTTGATCCAGGGACCAGTGATACTGATGTGTTCAATTTGTGAAAATACATCAAAATATACATTTATAATTTGTGAACTAGTCTTTAGTTCTAAAGACTAAAATAAAAAAAAATTATCCAAGAAAACCCCCCAAACCAAAGGCTTGGATGAGATGATATTCCTGTGGCCTAAAAATGGGTGAAGGACAACTGGCCCAACGGGAACCTGGGGATAATCATGGTGTGAGAGAGGTGAGAGAGGAGTGAGAAAGGTAAGGGCAGAGCAGACACTGCAGTGCCATGGAGGCCGGGGAGGACCAGAGGGGGACAAATTTAAGCCCTGACTAAGCACCTGGATTCTCCAAGTGTTGGAAGATCCCATACTTACTTGTCAATACTGGATTTGGTATCAGCAATCTTATTTAGGCTGGATATCTTGAATCCATAGGCATTGCCTCTTTGGCCTTTATTCATGTAATTTCCAAATGCCAAAACCACTTCCAACAACTGCTTCAGGGCACCACTCCTAAACACTTCTTCTGAGCCAGAACGAATTGCTTCAAACAAAACATACAAAAACACAACTATTACAACCAAGACTTTTCATGGTAAGTCCACACACCCGATAGCATCCACTGAAGGTGCAAGATTGGACTGAATGAACAGGAGCACTTTCAAAACACCTGAACTAGAGGAGGACAGGGAGAGCCAGCTAAAGTTGTGTAGGAGACCTACTGGCAGCCACACAATTCCATCCTTTCAGCCTGTTTCTTGGCTGATTCATCAACTGAATGTACTTAGGAATACACAGAACAGTAAGTACATTTCCCACATTCCTTTGCAAATACTTTCTGTCTGGTATGAGTCAGATCAACAGGATTACTGATCAATTCCATTGATAGAAAAACTGGTCAGATGTGTTACAGGTTACAGCTGCAGGCATCATCAAGGATCAGGGTTCAAGCAGGATCTCAAGTCCAGACTACATTCTGGGGCTGTATTGCCTTGACCTCATTTCAAACACTTATCAATGTAATAGCCTCAAATCAAACCATATAACAGCCTCAAATCTTCCCTTAGAAAAATCTAGTAAGTCCCTGTTGCAAGAAAGCTAAGTACAGGTTTAATGCTAGTAGCAGTCAAATAAACTCCTCCCCAACACCCATGTGGTCAAAAGCCCAATCTTGTGGGGGAACCCAGGAGGTATGCTGTGACAACCAGAACCCAGGCCAGGCTAGTAAGCCAAGTGCCCACTTTAAGTAATTATCCATCAGAATTCCAAAAGACTTGAGGAAAAACAAAAATCACCAAAGGAATTTCGTTTACTATATGCACTTGGATTGCACTTGTATATGGGCACTTAAGACAAACATCATTTCCAATCTGGGTGTCTTGACTTTACCTTCTACTTTAGGTTTAACTTCTGCCACGCGCTCTGCAAACTTCTTTTTGAAGTACAGTGACTGTAATCTTTGCTGATAATGATTAATTCTGTAAGAGCAAACATAAACTAATGAGCATTGAACATAAGTCTATGTTCACTCAGTGGATACAGAGGTGGAGGTACCTCAGAGTGCTCCCCCACCCCCAAACACACACACACACGCACGCACACGCACACACGTGCATGTACACACTTTCTCTTCTGGACAGCAGCACAGGGCACAGGCCATCTTCGCCTGGAGGATGCTAAAAGAAAGTGAGAGCTGGCTGCTGTTGATTAAAGCCCTCTTCTCTTCCTCAGAGTCCCAGCAGCTCTTGTAAACAGGGAAGGGATAAAAAAAGAATGTAAATAAAAAGACTCCCCATTCTGCTGCAAGTAAAGGGCTCTTCCCTATACTTCACCCGGGCTTTTTAACTTTTCACAAAGTTTGCCTTTGGCAAAACTGTATAGGAAAACTATCTCCAGCATTCTCTCCTCATGTCATCCTCTCCTCACATCCCCAAACCTTCCTCCTCCTTCCACAGTTAGCTCCCTCCGGGCTGGCAAGCTCTGCCTTCCAAGATGGCTGCTAGAGATAACAAACTGGCCTCTCTGGTAATCACCATGATTAGCTGCTCTGCGTTGCTGAGGGGGTGAGAGTGGGTGTTCTTGCCCTGGCCTTCTGGAATCATTGCCTAACCTGCTCTCTGGTGAAAAATTTAGTCCAGTAAAACCAGGGATCAGCCACTCCTCCAAAACTGTACCATATAATCAGACAGGACTGGGTTTGCAGCCCAGGTTCTCCTGTTATTAGGTGACCCTGAACATACCTTAACCTTTCCATTAGATGGAAGAGAATAGTTCCCTACCTCACACCCTTTTGGCAGGGCTGACAGGAGGATTAAGTGAGAGGATGAATGCAAGGATCTGGACAATTACTAAGTGGCAGCTACTGCAGGTGGCCATCTGGTTTGTCTACATAAAGGTTGCTGGGTACACCTGTCAAAATTTCAAAACCATCCTTGTCTTATTGTAGTAGGCAAGATGAGATAGAACCACAATAAAAATAAGTCTGGGGAAGCCAGAAAAGAGTGAGAGGCATGTTTCACCTTGGCTACACCTGTTAGCCTTTGGGACTTGAGAGGTATTCAGCCCTGGGGTTGACTGAGAGTTTCAGGACCACTGGTCCTTCTCTAATAAAGAATCAAGTCACTAGGCCTGGGATGGCAAAGAGACTCAGCTCACACGCCAAACTCAGTTAAGGAGGAGTGGCTGTCTTAGGGACTTACGGAGAAGGGCTGAGAAAGTTTGCCAAGTTCTATGGGAAGAATGCCATGATTGATTAGTGCTGTCTGCATGGGTCATGATTTGATATCCAGACCGTGGCTGTTCAGTTACATGGCCTCCAGGTTGCCACTGCAGCCTGTTCATTTTTTTTTTTTTCCTGTTTTATGACAACCTTGGGATGCTGAGGTCCTAGGAGGAGTGAGATGTAATCCCAAGAAATCAAGGTGGTGAGCAGAATGATACTGACTGGAACCAGGAAAAGTTATGACTTGATGAGGTCAAAGCCGTGGGCCAAAAGGACCAGAAATACAGATAATTGTGAAGAAATCCCCACCCTGGCTTACCCAGTTAAAAAAACAAATTCCACACAACTCAGACTTGAGAAGATTTTGGAGTTCAAAAAGGCTTCAAGTTAAACCAGGTTAATTTACCCAAACATTTTAACATGACTCAAAAGTTTAATTTCCTTAGAAAGGTAAGAGGCATCTTTAGTTTTTAAGCATTTTTAAACTTACCGGCTCATCTCAAAAAGGAATCTATCAGCTTTGGCCATCCGATCCAGCTCATGTTTATGTTCTTCCAACAGGTCAATGTCACCTTTTTCAGGAACAAATTTCAAGAGCTAAAAAGTACACGCATATATTAAAATCGAGGCTTATAATGTATATTTCTGCAATAGTTTTTCACTCTTTCTGTTAATTTGTTCCAAGATGAAATTTTAACTTCTGTTTAAGTTCTACTCTTAGGTGATTGTTAAGACACAATAGAAATGATTAAATCTGTCCATTTTCACTTGATAGTAGTTACTTTGGTGTAAGATTTATTCCTGGCATCTTTCTGTTCTATGCTGCCTCTCAAATCAGAATTGTGGCTGTTCCTTACTAGGACCACTTTGCATAGATCATTAGAGGGACCTTGGAGGTTCAATCCTCTCATTAGGAGATACTACAACGTAGGCCCAGAGAGCTTAACAACTCACCAAGGGTTATAAAGTCAGTGTTTGTCATCATCAGAAATAGAACCTATGTCTCTTGACTCCCGTGCTCTGCTTTTTTTTTCTATTACATCATGCTGGAATGAGTTATTCTATGTGTATTTTCCACTCGGTTTGCTTTTTTCTCTGGCTTATCTAATTCCATTTCTTTTTTTTGCTCCATGTAGAGTTTGATGAGAGGAATGCAATGGGATTTGAAGTTTTTAATGCCACATTTTATTTTGAAGGAAGAAATGACCATGGAATGTGGAAAAAGTAGCAAAAATATTTAAAGTTGAAAAAATACTTTTGTGTCTTGATTTCCTGTAAAGATACAAATATGTGTATGTATATGTACAGGCCTGTATGCCATTTTCTAGATCAAATGCCCATGGACATTTAAAAAAAATTATACTGGCCCTCTGGACCCCAAGATCCTCCCTATAACTTGATGCTGGCTGGTCCATTTAGATTTTCAAATGTTTGTTGGATTTAACTAAGGGGTCTCAGAAAAGGCAGCCGGTCTGGGTGCCACCAGAGTGAAAAAGAACTGGAACTACAGGGAAGGAAGTGAATGGTGTGAGGTTGAAAATATATTCCAGGCAGAGTACATATTACGTGCTGAGGGCTGAAAAGGGCCGCACAGCACTGATGCAGGTGGAAGAGCCGCTGTAATGGCAGTGGGAGACGGAAGCGCTGGTCAAGGTCAAGGTCAAGGCAAAGGCTTACTATAAATTCAGTCTTTATTTTGAGGGTACTGGGATATAACTTAGACTTGTAAATAGAGGAATGAATTTGCATTCTAAAAAGGTTACTGTGCCTGCAAAATGAAGAAAGAATTAGAAGAGACTGAAAGTATTATGAGGTTGTGATTAGACGGTGGATGCAGTAATCTAGTTGAGAAATGACAGTGGCCTAGATTGGGTAGAGGTGAGATTCTAGAGCTATTTAGAGGGTTTGAATAGAACTGGCCTGGCTTGTTGATGGATGAATTATGGTAGATGAGGGTCTACCAAAAGGATGAGGCCCTGGCTTTTGGCTTAGGCAACAATGTACGTGGAGTATAACAAGGAACCTAGGAAGAGAAAGTTGGTGGATGGTGGGTGGAAATCCTGGCAAGAGAACCACATAGTGATTTCTAGTAGGCATGTAGATAAATGGGCCTGAAACCCTAACAGGATCTTTTGGAAGACAAAGCAGAGTTTTGGTTATAACATGCATAGATGTGACTGGGGCAACCTGGAGCCACCAAGAGAAAAAAGAAAAGCAGGGCTCAAGAGAAGCTAGCATTTCAGGGATGAGGACAAGAAGAAGAGGAACCTTTCACAAGGCCAGAGGAAGAAGACATTTCATCAGGGAGTAAGTGGCCATTAGTGTCACACACCACCAAGAAATCAAGGAAGATGAAGACTATGACATGCTCCCTGACTCTGGCAACAAGGAATTTGTGTGTACTTAGTGAGAACAGCTTTAGGGAGGTGAAGATGACAGACTGCAGTGAGTTGAAGAATGAACAGGAGGCAAGAGGGGACTAGTTTCCAAGAACTTTAGCTGTGTTAAGAAAAAAAAGAGAGAGAGAGGATAGCAGTTAGATGGGAGTGTGAGGTTTTAAGAGATATGTGTGTGAAAAGCTGAGACTTAAGTTACATGCAAAGAGGGAGAGGTGAAAGATCTGGAGGAGAGGAGAGAGATCTGGCTGGGTCTCTGAACATAAGGGAGGGATGGGCCAGGGACGGCTCTTTCCAAAAGGGGTGGAAGACGGGGAGGGATGGAAGTAGATGCCAGGGAGTTCATGGGTCTAGTGTCCTGGTAGCTTCTGGTCATCGACATTCCCATGTCCAAATAGTGACACTGGACAAGACAAGAACCTTCTTTTTCCTTCTCAGTACAAAGAGGGAAGGCAGTAGGCAAGGGGAAGGGAAGAGGAAGAGAGAGGAGAAAGCTTGTTTTTTCCCCCCTTAGTTTGGATTTTTCCTATTGGACAAGGAAATTCAGTTCTAGCCTCAGGTATCGCTCCCAACCAGTTGTGCCGAGCCCACAGGCCCCTGTTCAGGATAACACAACCACTAAGCTCTCTTTCATTACATGTAAGAACGCAGCAAGAGGCACATGCTAATGGCTTAATCCTTCTCAAAGCAGAATTGAGTAACGGACTGTGCGTGAAGAGGAAAGAATAGGAGAAAGATATACATTGCAAGAAAGAATGTATTGATCTCAACTGAGTTCTGAGCGCAGCAGCTAAAAGCAGCAGGAAAGCGGGAATGAATATGGCTCAAATGCAAACCATAGACAGGAGTAAGGAGAGGCTGGCTTCTTCAGTGCTTGTCTGGGAAGAGTCTATGAAGGAAAGGGCAACAAGAGGAGTGGTAGACTTCAGAGGAAAAGAAGAGCATGAGAGATGAGCAGAGCATGAGACACACAAAATTATCAGGACAGACCAGGTCAAGAGTATCCTTGTTGGCCAGATTCTGCTTCAGTAGACTGATTTTCTTACTTTATTTATTTGAAGTACATTCTATTTGCACAGCAAGCCCTTTTGGCAGGATTTTGAAATCCTTTCCCTCAAGGAGGAATTTTACTGGATGCAATTTCACAGTAAACAGATCTTGTGGAATTTTAAACATATGACCTTGTCAATAGGGGCTGAAGGCCTAAGGACTAAAGCAGCTTTCTGCACACCTCTTCACTATGGATGAGCAACTTCTGATGCAGACAGCTGCAGTAAAGGGTCACCTGGGGGCCAAGGGGGGACAGAGGGTAGCTGGGCTGCACAGTCTCGGGGCAGAGACTGCTTTGACCGGTATACAGAGAGTGGGGAGACTGTGTGGAGAAGCTATGAAATGCTCTAAGAAATGAACTTTAGGTTTAGGAATTACTTTTAAACTACTCATACACAGAGCATCCTAAGAATCTTATATATACAGTCATCAACTTTTTATAACTAAATCAGACCTTCAAAGGGTAGCGTGAAAAGCTTTTCCGCTGCTAGGTGTGAGGATTTTCACCTAGGACAACTGCAGTGGCTTCAGGGAGGGCAGGACCATTGGGGCGTGGTGACATCGCACACATCACTCCTCCCTGCTTTGTGCTTGAGGCCTTCTAGGAAACCAGTGAGAACCATGGAACATGTACACGCATACAAACAGGCGTGCCTGCCACCTGGAGCAGCCTCGCTACCCAGGATTTCGCAGTGCGAAATATCCTCTTCCTCTGCTCTTGGGAGCTGAGCGTGTCTACAGATGTGACTGCAAGTTCAGCTTGGAATCATGATTACTTGTGTCCACGGTCAACCATAAATGGACCTGGCTCTCACAAACGTGGACCACTTGACCAAAATCACTCAAAATATGATTCTGTCCCAAAGATAATGAGAAAATCAGACAGAACAATCTTAGAACATTCTAAGACTATTTTCACAAAGCAAAGGACGATTTAGGCCCAATCAAGAGACAGGTGATAATCCCTAGAATATCTGCTAGTTAACAACACTGCCATTTGGGGGATGACTGAACAAAGCTGCTGAACAACACACAACATAGTTGGAGTGGCTACACAGAGCATGTTATGGAAATACTGCATGAAGAGAGAGAGGCTAGGTATCACATTTGACTTGTTGCCTGACATAGATGACACAAATTATCTCCAAATATCACAGACAAGAATGTGCTGACTGCGTGTAAGTCCATCTCATACTTGCTAGCCCCAACATTTTGACACAAGATGAGGAAATCATCTACCGGCAACAACCGGATTTTCTCAATATCTCACTCCCTGCTGAAAGTCAGTTGTCACTTGTGCTCTAAGATATGTCTGGCAGCTCACCTGTTCCAACATGTCCTTGGGCAGATCTTCCTGCTCGTCCATTGTTAGAATTGCCCGTTTGATTTCATCATTGGATAATTTCAACCTAGAGAAAAAACATTTTATTTTGTTGTTAACAATATTGGCTTGGGTATTAAAATTTAAAGTATAATCATTCATTCTGCTATCCTAGCTGCTGATTTTCAATTACTGTTTTGCTCAAAATCTCTCAGTGAAAGCTTATTTCCTGATAATACTGCACCTAAAAGTAGGATTTTGAAACTGCTTTAACATTCTTTCAGGGCTTTGTAATGCTCTGCTGACACAGAGAACAAAGCTGTTATGTTCTTTTGTTTAGTTTCTTTAAGCAAGAGATTGGAAGATGAGAAATGGGGACAACACCCATACTAATACACCCATGAATTGCAGGTGACAGAGGAGAACTAAATCCTTAATTTTTTTATATATCAGAAGTGTCTAAAGTTTGGTGACATGTTTAAGAAGGTCAGAATCTATGTTAAAAAATCGAGCACTAGTTAATACACAAACTAAAATGTACAAGCACTTCATAGTTAAAGAGTTCTCACATATGTTATTTTATCTGAACTTTAAAATAACTGTGATGGTCAGTTTTTTAAATAGAGGAAGAAACTGAGGCTCAAAATGGCTAAGTGATTTGCTCAAGGTTAAACATGTAGAAAGTGGCAGTACCTAACACAAACCCAAGATCCTTGAGTGCTAATCCCAAATTCTTTATATAAATATTGCTTATATAATTAATATCTCATAGGGAAGGATTTAAGCAAAAACACAAATCTGTTTCCTGTCTACCATACATTTATACGATTTACTAATTTAATTAAGGATTTTTGTCTTGATCATGTCAGGAATGAAATTAAAACATGCCTGCAAAAATGTATTTTTAGTATATACAACAAATAGTCTTAATTAGGGCAAAAAAGGTTTAATCAGATTATCAGCTGTAATAATAGAGTCATTTTTTTTTTATTTGTAAGCATTAGACCCAGACTTTAAAAATCTTACTTCCTTACAAGCTATACTTATGTGGCATATTAACATTATTTGATCTGTTCTTCTAGTCTGTGATTTTCAAGAAGAATAACATTTAGGACTGGAGACAGAGACATAAACACACAAATACGGAGCAAGACCTACAGCTCTCACACGTACTGTTTGAGAGAAGGGGCCTTGGCGTCAGACAGGCTGGGCCCCAGTCCTGACTCTGACACTTCTGGTCAGTGTGACCCCAGAAAAAATTTTTTTAAGCCTTAGTTTCCTCATCTTTGAAATAGGGATAATAATAAATTTAAAAAAAAAAAAAGAATTTTGTGTGTGTGTGTAAAGTGAAATAATGCATATAAGTATTTAGCATAGTGCCTGGCCATAGAAAGGGCTCGATAAACTGTATGATTACTCTACAAGGAAGACTTCTCTACATCAGAAAAAAAAAAAAGCAGTAGTATTCATGTAACCTTAATATTCTCGTGCAGTTATTTGATCATTAAAGAGCACTGACTAGGGTTATTATGAACACTTCTCAAAGCACTCTCAGACCTATTATTTCACCAGTTCCCTCTCTGCATACAACACCTATTAGGCCTGGGAGTATTAAAAAAGAATTAGAAGATGTGGTGTTTATTTTAAAGGTGGTCCCAGTGTTTGGGAGAATTGAATGATAAGCTGAAACACTCAAGACACACTGGCATGTACAGCACACAGGGTTGCCCGTGCTCTCACAGATACGCGAGGGCTGGCTGAGGGCAGGGGCGGGCATGAAGGTCACGGAAGGGCCAAAGAATGCTGGAGGGGCACTTGGACAAGACACAGCCCACTCTGGACACCTTTGGCTTGTCCTTGTCTCTGAATTTTGACAAGACCTTGTTAAAACCATCCATCCTACCATTTACGTTGCATACTGTTTTGTGTGCTAATAAGTAGGACAGGAAAGGAACGAATTTGGGAATCCTAGTGTATTAATATCATTCTCTTTTGTTTTGTGTTTTACAGCCAGATAGAGCATCTAGGCAATAGGCCCAATTGTCCATGTTCTAAAATAAAGCCCATTTTATCGCCCTGTCCGAGATGCAGTGCCATCATCACTCCTGCACTGTGGACAGTAACCCTGGACCTGGGCAGACTTCTCCAGATTATTGTAGTCATTTTGGCAACAATCACTGTCTCAGGAATATGTTCACAAACATCAGATGGAAAAGCTCAAACATAAATGGAACGATTTAGCCAAGCTGGCATGAGTGAAATGCAAGACGGGGAAACTGTATTCTAGCATCAAGGTCTCCACTGTCCAGGCCCTGGGACCTATATTCTAAGACACTGAAGGCTCTCGAGTCAGTTAAAGGCAAACACCACAGCACAGCCAGGCAAGGCAAACGAGGAGGAACAAACAGTAGGGAAGGTTGAAACTGCCGCTAATGAAAACCAACTGACTGTGGAAAAATCTATAGTCATCATGAGAAAAGCTCCACTTATAAGAAAAAAATAAATTAGGTCTGTGTCCTTTTCACACTGAGTTGAAGAAACTACTTTATGGTGCAGTTCTGCTGAGTCCTTCTGTTTTGCATTTGAAAGAAAAGGAGTTGAAAATCAGAGCGAGAACAATACTTCAAGTATCAGATTTGCATTTCATTAGCTCCCCATATGGAGTGCAGAACTTCTTGCTTTGAAACTGTATATATTTATGCTCCTCAAAGCCCCCCAGAGGCTGTCTGGACTAAACACTAGCTCTAATTCATAACAATTTTGGTTTCTCTTAGTGTGACTCACAAAGAGACTTGAGACTTTAATGGACAGTACTTAAGAAAATCTACCTGTCAACATACTGCCTTGCACGTGGCCTGTTAGAGCAGACAATGAAACTACCTTTGGGGAAAGAGGAGACTGGTACGCTGCCCAGCGGGATGGATGGTTCCATAGGTTGCTGAGTTCTTAGTATCATCTGTCGCCCACAGAATGAGCTGCTAATCTCTGTAACTTAATGACCCTACCAGTTCTAACCTTTTAATTGCTTTTAAAGCTTGGCAGTGTCTGGTATACTGGAGGGTGGCACCTTTTGAGACGTCCACTTCAACTTTCTTTACAAGGCAGGAAACAAACTGGCCATTTAAAAACAGTATTTAACTCTACCTTGCTCTACAAAAGTATTTCAAAAATTTGCCAAGAGAATTGGAGTAATTACAATAAGTTAGGGATGGATGGCTAGATTGGTCTTAGCTCTGCTTCAGTGGATTTAAGCCAAATCCTCCTACTTTAAAGTAGCTTTTTGTGGTTTACTGTACCCTGGCTGCCATGTTAAGTGAGCATCTGGAAAAAAAGAATAGCAGAACACCATAAAAGTATATTTTAGGTGGGTTCATTTTGTAATATTAACCCACTTCCAAGTTTCTTTTTGTTTTTTTTTTTTTTTTCTTTTTAAGAGAGAGGTTTGTGTTTCCGGGAATAAAGCGGAGTGAATTTTAAATTGCCACATGTCACCTTTAGACATGCAGTAGAGATGTTGTTCAATCCACCTAGGGCCTTGCCACTCTGCTCAAGTCATGAAAAGCAGGGTCCCTGGAGGCCTGGAGCTTCTAATTCACCTTCAGTCACTCTCTTTCTGGAAGCTGCAAGTGAACCTGGCCACTCATGCTGTGAGCAAACAAAAAGGGCCTACACCTCCTCCCCTGTGTGGCCCCTGAGACAGGGGCTTTCCTACTAGATGCCTGCTCAGCTCCAGGTGAGGCTATGGCAGGTGTCTCTGACCAAAGGGTCCACTAACTTTTGCAGTATGTGGGAAAGAAAGAACTTTAAGTAACCAAACATGACAGACATATGTGCTTATCAAATGCCCCCAAGGAACATGCCACAAGCTTTCCCTGCCGTGGAATTTGGTGTAATGACTGCCTTGCTGGGAATTAAGTTCCTGGTCAGCAATATAAGAAACAGAGAGGGTTGCCACCCTTTAGGAATAAAAAAAAGCAGAAAAGAAGAAGATAGTAAGTGTGGAAAGGTAAGAAATCTTGAAATGTTTTTTATTTTAGTCCCCCCACACAAAATCAGTCTCCAAGTCCTATTGAGGGTTTCTTTGTCTCTCTCAACTCTGTCCCTCATCAGGTCTCCTGGACAACAGAAAAAGCCTCCTACCTGATGGCTGCCTTTGCTTCCAGTTCTTGACTCCTTCAAACCTATGGCAAACCCTTGAGAGAATAAACTTGGAACTTAGAGACATACAGTGCTCTCCAGAACAAACTGCACCAATTTCTGATCTCATGGGCACATAAGCAGGCATTCTGCCAGGTGTAATTCTCACAAGCCTACTGCAAGGCTACCACTTTCGTTATCTCCAATTTATAGATGAGAAGAGTATGGCTCAATCCTGGGCTGACTCATGCCCTTCTAAAGGTACTGGGCATGGATCACAGGCTCTCTTCCTGGTCTCATTCAGTCCAAGTGATAACTGATAGCTGCAATTACAGGGCTCTCTTTATTAGCTATGTTTATACCCCTCCAGTGACTTTCCTCCTGCCACACATCTCCTTGGAACTGTCTCGTCCCCCTTGCCCACAGAACTGTTATCGTCCTTTTGAGGCTCACTTTCCTGGTCAACCGTGAGGTGTCACTCTCACTTGGCTGAGCTCCCATCTCCTTCCAGTGAGACCAGTCTAAGCCCTGAATTATTGTTCACAAGTCATCTCACCTGTGTCATCTTTCTTCTCCAATCAGCCATGAGCTTCCAAAGGCAGCAGTGCTATCTTAAGTCTGGGTATATCCTGTGGCACCCAGCCTACGGCCAGGCAAATAAATGCTCCAAAGTGGAACTCTTTAAGAAAAAAGTATCAAACATGCTCTCAAACATCTCTTCCCTCCTTTAAGTCCCTAGCTCCTTTAGTGGGTAATAATGTATTACCAACGAAAATGGGAAAATGAAAGTAAGGTAAACTTCTGACTGGTTAAAAAAATTATATAAAAAACAAATTTAAATCAAACCTCCTTAATTTCTTTTACTTTTACCGCAGTACATGTAACAAGTCCTGTGCTTTCTTCAATGAGAAAGAACTATTGATCACTGAGCAGAAAAGCATGTGCTAACGAATCCTCTGTGGGAGAGAACGTTTTAGAACAGGATCAGTTAATGCCCAATTACCAGAAGTCAATTGAGACTCAAAATTACTTTGCTATGCACATATCCTTTTAAACTATGCACATTGTAACAACACTTATTCATTAAAGCGGATTTTAATAGATAATCTAACAGATAGTAGGCAAATCCTTAAAACTGTCTTCTAGAGAGAGTTTAGACACATTCAAGTTCTAAGCCACTTTCGGCTCTGACACTTCTGAGGTAACAAGGGACTCACATACCACGAATATGAACTGATTCCTTCAATTAAGGGATAGGGAATTTGCCAGAAAGAGATGTAACTTTATCTACAGATGTAACTGGTGTACTTACCCTGTTTGGCACCTAGTACTGAGAATAATCTGTCCCTGAGGAACTGGGTCATGGTTTTTACTCCTCTGAGCATTTAAATTCTATAGAAATTCAGAGTGAGAACTGTTCTTCTAGAGTGCAAAAGCACAAAATATAGGAAGAAATTCTGGGATTAAAAAAAAAAACTTTCTCCAAATTTTCATTTAATTTCACTATTAAAAATGTTATTTGTGAAAAGAAATGGTAACAAAACAGATTGTATACACTATAGAAGAAAAATAAGCAGAACTTCAAACTACTTTCAACAGTGTCTTCCTGAGCATGTGTTCAGGGAGCAACAGGAACCAGCCATTTACATAGCTTCCATTCTTCCAGAGGCAGAAATGAAATGCTAACAGGATGGTTCATGTTACCTTACTAGTATTAAAATTCAGGGATCTCACTAAACCTCAATTTCTTTTCACCAAAAGAAACACTTACTCCCTAAAGTAATATATCTGGCTAACAATCAAGCTCCCAGGCTGAAAACCAAGCAGCAGTTCTTTGTGTTAAAAGAAACTCACTCTAAGACTATCTAAAAACTAAGAACTACTACTTTCCCTCTCTACTCTCCCTGAAAGAGAAGTCACCTTACACCAGCCTCAATGCACATATCACATTCTTTCCAGCATGTAACCAATGTGACTTAACGCTTAAAGCCTCAAAGTTCATGATTCTTTACATCTTCATTCACCTCACAAGCATCAATCATCTCTGCCCAATGTTAAAATCCCTTTTGAAGACACCAAGAAACTAGATTCAGAAAAGCTACTTGAAATGCCCGAGATGACCTGACACACTGCCTGAAGCTACCATCAGATTCCAGGCTCCCACATTTCCAAGGCTGTGATGGTTCACTAATTATGAAAAAGATTTCTGAACAGTGCTAAAATGGATTAATTAGCATTTCATTGAGGTTTGAGATTTACATATCCTTTTAGTCATAAACAGGTTCAGAAAACGCATGAAATCATACAAGCTTGAAGTATAAAAAGGTGATTTTAGAAGGCAAAATTAAAAAAGAGAGGCTTCCTTGTTGGTTCTGACAGTGTTACTCAACAGCCAAAATATTTCTGAAGCCAAAACCTGTAAGTAAGAGTAAAGTCCATTTTACAGGCGCTTGGGTTGGGGGTGGGGGGTGGGAAAGATGGAGAACACACACAAACGTTGATTTGGGGTATTCTGCTTTCTAAATTTAGGAGTCTGTAGAAATTAAACTCTAAGAAAACAGGCAACCGGCTAATATTTCTCTAGGGAAAGAAAGCACCAACAGTTGTCCTCACCTTAGACAGAAGAGAGTCCAAAACATTGTACCTCAGTAGAGTCCAGTTAAAAGAAAAACAAACATGTGTTTTGAAACCATATGCTAGAGAAGTTGGTCCTTCCAGAAATGTTTATTTAGGGTCAACAATACCTTGAGAGAAGGATGTTGCAATTCTGAGCTCTCCGACCGTCAATCACCGACAGCTCTTTGACTTTAAGTTTGGAACTCAGTGTGTCATCAATGGCATCTGCTTCTTTCTATAAAGAGTATGAAAGAAATCCATCACAGTCAAGCGGGAAACATTCCAACTTCGGACACATACTTTTCCTTTTCTTTTCTGTTCACACACATACACACACACACACACACGCGCGTGCGCACACACACACTGCTGTGATGGTTGTTGGGGGGAGTGTCGGGAGGAGGTGGAATTGAAACAAAGACTAAAATCTAGTTGACAAAGGGAAATAATAAGAAAAGCTGACCACCCACATTTGAAAACGCATTATTTGGAAGAACAAAGTGCTTCTAAGTTGAAGATGCTAAGCGTGCATAAATTATCAGTGAGTGGTGACCTCCTTTTGTCTCCCAAATCCCTATGGACAGCAGACAGAAGAACTGTCACTAGGAATCAAGCTCAGCTGAGGCCTGCCATTGCTGGTCCAGCCATTTGCAGGGCACATTTACCCCAGAATTATTTGCCTCCTGAGCACTCAAAAAGCAGAACAATAAAGACTCCCAAATGTCTGCATGTGCAACAGGAAGCTCCCAAGCCCAGAGGGTACCTTGTATTACCGTGGAGCCTGATGGACAACTTGCAGGAGGTAGTTCAAGGTATTAGTTCAGTTACTTGAGTTAACAATGAAACACTACTAGCATACTTTGCTGCTGTACAGAAAGCTGTAAGCAATGACAGCCAGTCATAATTTATGGTGAGAAAGGCATAAAACAATTAAATATATAAGACTGTATGAGTAAAATGGGCATTAGGTGAAAACAGACTAACTTGATAAATAGCAAGTTTGATTTCAGTAGAAGTCAGAATCAATTTAAAAAATGGATCACAGCTTTAAAACATAAGGACACCAAAGAGCTCTGGAACTGTGTAACAGTTTAGGAAACAAAGACAATATGGAGTTTATCATAAGGAGCATCACGTGATCAAACTTTAACTGTCTCTTGAGCTGAGATTTCAGGCATACCTCTAAATATTCAGTTAAGGGTTGAAACCCATTGTGGAATTACCTAAGGATTACATTACACTATTTAAAACAACAAACAACAAACAAACAAACAAGCAAAAGAAAACAGGATAACCAAGACATTTCGAGCTGAGAGTGAGCCAAGGAGTTTACAGTAAGCAAGGTTTAGGTAGTCGCTCACTTACCTGCTTGGAGTTACTGTTCACAAAGAAATCCTACAGCCATGGCAGAGGCATGGAAAAGGCAAATCAAATACATGCAGTTCAGAAGTCACAGCAAATGAAGGAAAGTCAAGGAAATCAGAGACATAGGGGAAGAGATGATTTATGCCTGTAGGAGCGGCCATGAGAGTTCATGGAGATGAGAGCCTGGCTGAAAAGATAGGTAGCAGCGTGGGACCGAGTAGCCAGGTAGAGAGAGAAGACAGCCTGTGCTGTACCTAGTTTTCACTGTTGGCAAATCAAATTTAGAAGAGGACTTAAAACACCACACAAAGACTCGGGTTGGGAAAGGAACAAATCTTCTTTGCAGGACCACTGTGCTCCATTTGCTCAACATGACAATTTTCACTTGAAGCAGAAAAATATCAACAATATCAACAATTCCATCAACTGGAGGAGGTTTTCCCATTGTCATGTACTACCAGTAATATGCATATTCCCCTGATTTCTTGTGTCATAAGGAAGGATTATTAAAAGACAAAAGACTAATTCAACAACATAGGTCAGTAATATTCACACTCAGTACCCCTCCAGTGTCTAAACAATGCCCGTTGGTGCTACAGGTAGATATCAGGAAAAACCAGAAGTGGAATTACAGAGACAACAGGAGATTCATGTGGTGTGCGGCCATTGCAGGCCCTGTTCCAGATGCCTCAGGGCTGTTTCTAGCATATAAAAGTCAAAAGCCTCTTTTTGAAATAGTCTATAGAAAAGACTTGGAGTAAAGGAGAAAAAGAGAAAGTAGTAACTGATACATATAAGAAAGCTACAGCTTTCTTTGTGTACTTTTGCCATAATGGAATGAATACAGCTTCGGTGTGCAAAACACACCCCAGCTTTCAGGCCAAGGGCTTGCACACCATCATTTGCTCAGCAAATTCCTGAAGGCCTCCTTGGTCCTAGCAGCACTGCCAAGGCCAACTTTACACAGATGAGCTGTTTCATTTCATCCTTCTGGTGGGAAACAAAATGTGTCCTCCCCTGGCTCCACCCATACAAGGCAGAACTGTTTTTCTAGAATGGTGTTTCAAAACCATATGGCGTTGATAACCATAAGAAACCTTTCTTCTCCTCTGATGTCACAGTTCTCTTTTGTCCTTGTAATTGTCAAATTTTCTACTTGGAAACTCCACAGGACCCTTTCTCAGTAAAAGCGGTTTCTCCTTTCAAGGACAGAAAAAACTATGATAAAGTGAACTCCATGAGGTCCTACCCTACTTGTCTCTCTTAAAGAGACAAGTTGCTAGTTGAATTTAGATCTGGCTCTCACTGTCTGGCCTTCAAAAAAGAAATTTCTATGAAGTTCTCTGGCATCTCATTTTCTATAAGTTCCCATCATCAGGAAATAGAGATTTCTGACTTCTACTCTAGTGGGCTATACAAGCCAACAACTATCAATAACCAGGTGTGTGGATTGGCACTCAGTCTATCCATAAAATGGGGTGGACAACTGGATTATTATTGTGACGATTAAATGTGATAATGCATGCAAAACATTTTGTCCAGTACTGGACATATGGTTATAAGCTCAATATGGTAGTGGAAGCTACCATACAACATAATCATCTTTCAAGCTGATGATCAAGTCTTTTTTGCTCCTACTGTCATGCTTACCCCTGAGATGAAGAACAATGGGTCAAGATCTTCCATTTGTAACCAGTGGCAGCAATATGTGTAACAGTTAATAGCTAAGTGATGTATCTTATCTTTCCAGAGGTGAGGATGAAGGATGCCATAGGAGAATTTGGTTGTTAGCTTTTCATTACCCTTCTTTAAGAGTCCTTTAATCATAACATTTTAAGTAAAATCACAAAGTTTATTAGATGGGGCATGATAAATATAATAATGCTTCCAGGACTATTTCAAATAAGTTAATGTTCTTTTTGAAACCTAAATTCTTTACTATTCAACTTAGGCGAAACATGATAGAACTGTCTATATTTTGGCTCCACCTAACAGGATGTCTGATTTTTCCAGATGATTTTTCATTTAGGGTTTTGGGCTTGGAATATAAATAGGAAACTGGGACTTGCACTTTCAGGAACTGGTGCTGGTAGATTCCTATAGATACTGTTCCACAATAAAATAATGACAACACTTCATAGATAATAATAACCCTTACATAAATAGTATTTGATCTTTTTGAGGTTGAGATCCTTTTGTAAATCTGATAAAAGCTGGGGATCCATCTCCAGAAAAATGCTTATACTAATATTTATATAAAACCCTGTGTTTGATTAACTCTCACCATGGAGTCCAGTTATAGAACCTCTATCTTACACCTTAGTCCTAAGAAAAACCATCATTTACAATCTCCTCTTTGGCTTTCATGTGCCAAAGGACCAAGCTAAGGACGAAGATTACTGAAATGAATACTCTAAATCATGTAAGTTTTCAATGTGGAAACTAGATACACAGAATAATGAAAAATCTAAAGGAATTAAAGAGAAATTCTCTGATCGTTTACAAAAATTAGAAGATATCACTGAATGTTCCAAAAGGGACCCCAAGAATGGTTTGTGTATTACATATTAGCAGGAGAGATCAGATTGTGGAGTCTGTGATAGCAGTTATCCTTTGTTTCCTAAATCAGAGCAGAGAGCTTTGAAAGGACATTCTGTGTGCTAATCATAGGACCTGTAAAGAAGGAGTGTCCTCAGGCAAAGAGTGGGGAGGAGGAATGGAGACAGTGAGCTGTTAATTTATTACTATATAGATATGACACTCTAGGTAAATGTCAAGTTCATTCCCTCTGACCAACTGCCTGGATAGGGAGAATGAATTTATAAGTCTCAAGATAAAAATTTCCCATAAAACCAAGAAAATATTGTTTAATTGTATCAGAAATAGTATTACTATGAAATGAACTACATTCAGTAATAAAGTTAGTCTTTCGTGGCTGGTCTGGAAATCATGTATAATATAGTTTTAATGCTAAAAAGAGGTTTTGAGATTCAAGAAATTGACTTTCAAATGAACTTTTGGAATGTGAACAAGGGAATGACTGCACGTTATTAAATTCCATTTCATGTGGCACATAAGCGTACATAATCGGCTCTGTACACCTTTGATTTCTACACTGAAAAAACATCCCGAATAAGAATGGCCTTGTTCTTAAAGCCGGAGTTAAAGAAAATCCTTTACAAAGCCTGATTTTCAAAATGAATAAAAACCATGGCATAAGAACAAAGTAAGCCTGAGAATGATACCCTTGAACACCTGAATATGCCACCTGTTCGGGCACTGAATACATGGTAAGACATGATTTTATTATCTGTGAAACAGGAAAAATACTTACTTCGTAGAACTGGCACGAGGATTAAACTAAAAAAATAAGTATAAGAGCTCCTTGAGAACTAATTTTAGGTTTGATGAGACTGGGAACTGTGTATACTGTAATCAATACTGAAACTGATTACCCATTTTGATTATCATCTTTTAGTCTACCTTATGGCTATTTACACATTTTCCTCATCTCTACGTTTATACCATAAGTTGCAATGTAGGTCTGTGCAACAGTTTAATACATTTGCATCATCTGAAGTACTTTATATACAAAGCTGACAGTATAGATACTTGTTTTTTAATCATACGTTTCTCAAATCAACTGAGCTAATCTTGTGTGTGTACATATATTTACATAAAATCTCTTCTATGTGTCATTAATCCGTGGCTTCACCTAAACTTTACTAATCTGATATTTGAAATTAAAAAAAAAAAATAAAAAAAAATCTTACTCTGTGTAGTGTTCCTGTTGCTGCACACAGATAATGGCATGCATGTGTGCCTTTGCCTCTCAGAAATTTACTTGGCCAAACAATTGGCCGGAGTTCAGAGAGTTTGACCATGGTTTTATACCTCTGGAGGGAAGAAGGGGAGATACCATAGAAAAAAATAGGTTCCTAGTATTCATTTGGGAGTGGACCACAGAGCAGTTTAAGTGTGATGATAATTCTACAGTGCATTGCCAAAATTAAATGAAAATGCACATGTTTTTGACCTTGTCATCAGTTATGAGACTAGGAGACATTCAATGACAGGCACCCCATTTCCTTTCTCTATCCTACATATTCCTACTAGAATGTCTGTATCTTTCAGTTTTCTGTCTCTCAGCATTCAGTAAATTCAATTAAATGGATCAAATTTCCTTCAATTGGGCAATATATTTATATAAAAGTTGTCATCTCAAATTCTTGCACCAAGATGGGAAGAAATATACTTGAATCAAGTTGAGCAGGTGTGTTGAAATTTTTCTCCAGGAAGTGCTATTGAAAATGTCACAAATGATTCCACTTACCAGTTGACTTAGTGTTAAGTACAACTGAAATATTCTGGTCTATCCTGACTGGAATGACTACTGATTACTTAAATAGTGATTGGTTGCTAGGAGACCATTACCCAATTGCCAGGCTTTCTGCAACCCTGTCTCCCAGAGCTTTTGAGAACTGTCCACATATTTGTCCCAGAGCATTTTGGCAGCATCCTTTTTGCACCTTCTGCTGAAAGCCAGTTAATTATGAGTCTTGTAAAGTTGGGTCTTTCAACCACCTGCCTTCAATAATAAATGCTACCCACATGCTCAGACATGAAGAGCATCATTTGGAATAACTGCTGTTTCTCTTTCTTTAATTTACTTCATCTTTGGCAACCGAAATGGACTAGTATTAGTGGCTGAAACTGAGGTAGGAGATCAATGAGACATGTAGCAAGGTCAGAAGATTATTTGAATTTACTAGGAAATTTGCTAAAATGTCCTAAGACTTCATGTCGAGGCCCAGAGGACACCATCCTGGGACAGCAGAGAGAGAGAAGAGGCCATTGCAGCAAATTAGGAATGCATCTGGTCTGAGCACCTATTGTGTGAAAGCTCTAAACACACCCTTTCTTTGTTCTTTAAACAATAAAGTATCTTGCTTCCTACGGGCAATGTCTTTCTGTCTTGTTCTTCATGTTCCTTTAATGGTATGTACAACATTACACAAATTTACTTTCACACTTATAGGTGGTGGCTCCAGCGGAGGGCTCCTGTTTTAGGGTCATTCTGCCATGGTAGGCAACCATTTGTACTTTTGTGCTTTTCTAAAATGGAATAAAATGCCCTGCAGAGAAGCTTTCCCTCTAAGTGAAAATCTTCTGGTTAAAGGAATACTATTTTTTCTTTTCAATTTCCAATGTATCAAAGGCCATTTTGAAAATAAAACTCTTCATCTGTTATTTCTCCCCCAGCCTCAGTCCATCGTCTTCTTTAGTGCTTGGCAGTTCTGTTTTGAGGCTCTTTCTTAGGAACCAGGCCAAGCAGAATAGGAAGTCTGCAGCTTGTCTGAGGATGCCCCACCCAGGGCATGATTCACGCCAGAGTCAAGGTCCTACCAACAGAGCCCAAACAAAGTCCCTGTGCAGATCCCCCACATCCATGTGCTTCTAAGACATGCTCCCCTCTCCTTATTCCTCTCCCACAGTCATCCTTAACAATCTTCCTTCTCACACTCTGGGACTCAATTTTTCCCTTTCCAGGTCTCTGATTGACTATTTGGGATCCCACTCCACCTTTTCCTTGTTCTTCTGAAACTCTGAACCTAGCCACCCTACTGACCTCTTCTGGTCCACCCTTAAGTGGCTCTACTAAGATGCCCCTTGAGGAGCGAGAGGTACCATACAGATGTGACCAGGGCTCACGATGTGACATCGACTGCTTGCCACGTCAGCAAGCACCAAATGGCATGTTTTGGCTATTACGAAAGCGTTGCTCACTTTCAGAAGCTTCTCTGGTCCTATTTGTATCACTGCCATCTGTGCACTTGCTCAGCTTTACCAGCCCACTTTTGGGTCGATCATGTTCATGACAAACAGTAAAAACTCTCTAGATTCTGGCTAGCTGACAAATTATATATACATATTTAAATATGTATATTATGTATGTGTGTATGCATATATATGTATGTATATATGTATGTGTATATATGTATATATATGCATACACACATAAATATATATATACACACATACACACACATATATATAAAAGTCAGATAAACCAAAATGACTTCAGAAATTAATACCATGAGGTGAGGATACAAGTTAGGTAATTCTCCTACTAACATTTTCTCCTGGTGACCCATTTTGACCAAACATAAGTGATAATAATATACAGAACTTCCACCAATGGAGACAAAGTCTTGAACATACATGAGGCTATGAAGCTTCCTAACAAGGAGCTTATTATATATATCTTTGACATGTTTACATACACACACAGGCATCTGAACACATGCGTGGACAAATACACCATGATGCTTTGCAGGAGCATGCCAGGGTAGACCAAACAGTCTAGAACTAAGATGGTTATGGCAGATGGCTCAGGGATCATGCATAAGGACATGTTTTTCTTTTTATAGCATCTAAAGGGCACATGTTGTTACCTGCTGTCTTTGGTAGGCAGAGAAAGTTCGTTCCAGATCTTCCAGATCTAGAATTTTGAAGACTTTTGTATCATCAATTTCGGTCCATACTGTTCCTTCCAGTTTGTTCTGCAAACATCAAGTTAATATTGCTAGAATTTATAGTTATACACAAAAAGAACAGATGTATTTTTTTTTAAATGCTGCTATCTCCAATTTTTCATTCTACCAGATATTCAAAATGAGCTGGCTTCAAACAACGTGTCATTTTTTTCAGAAGCTTTATCATTTAAATATCTGAGCTGGTGAGAACCCTGAGTCCATACCAGAAAATGAAATCACTTAACAGCCAGGGCAGCTCCCCCTTCCTGTGACAGCACAGTGAGCTGCTAACGCCATCCACTGGAGGGGAAATTGGAACAAATGACTTACCTCGGGCAGCTTAGACCAGTTGAAGGATTTCAGGGCGTTGTGGGCTGAGGAATGTTTTTTCTTCTTGAGTGCCAGGCCCAGTGGAGCACCAGGAGGTGGCATAATTCCTCCTAAAGGTGGAGGCCCGGCGGCGGAGGCGGACCACCCGGAGGGAGGGAGGGGGCGGAGGAGGAAGCATTCCTCCTGGTAAGAAGTAGGGGCGGGCGGACGATAGCAAGGTCCACAAAGAGACCCTGGCACTGAGGAAGGAGAGGACCCCCCGGGGCTCCAGGCGAAGGTCCACCTGGGACCGAAGCACAGACAGCCCTCTGAAAAGATAAGCATAAGAAAAGAGAAGATCAATGGAAGGAATAAATTCACTGGATGATTTTGAGAGTCTGAAACTTTGCCTAAAATGTACATTACAGAAAAATTCACACTTCTGAGAATGTACGTTTAAAGGGGCAGTAAGTCAAACAGACCATCTAGGCCTTCAGGGGCTCTGCTGGGTCAGTTTTTTGCATTTGGATTATTTGCAAAGCGTTCACATGTCTCTCACTTCTTGTACCATCCTACAGTTTGGTTTTCATGGAATTAGTTTTCATTTTAAGACGCTAATGTGATTTCCCCTGATCTTATTAGAGGATCTGCATTAAAAAATGCACACCTCTGTGTCTTCTGCCTAACCTGCATGATCACAGAGGGAGCAAGCCCCGCAACCACTGTCATAAAGCATGGGACGCTTCAGGCTTTATTCCCCTGGTCAGGAGCTGTCTACTTAAGAATGAGGGGCTCCGGGATAAGTGGGGGCAAAGACAAGGCGGTTGCTGTGCTGGGTCCTCACCCTGCTGAGCTCGTGGAGCTGGGCAGTGAGATCTGCCACCTGCTGTTTGACTTGCTTATGCTCTGTGGTCTCCTTTTCAAGTTTCTCTTTCATTTTATTCAGGGTCTGCATCATCTCCTCCTTCTCTTGGGTCTTGGCGTCACATTCTCTCTCTTTCTTTTCCAATTTCTGTTGTAGCTCATTGTGCTCTGTGCCATGAAAACAACCAGACATGAAAACCGGGGACTCTTCAAAGCTAAAGCATTTCCTCTGAAAAGAAAACTGAGGCTTGTGAGCCTCTTTATTGGTAAATATTCTTCTTCTCTACCAAAGGGAGTGACTGTCAGGCTCTCCGGTGTTCGTACTTGGGGGGTGGGAGGCTTCGGATGAACAACTTATTAACTACAACATTTTGTAAGAGATGGAAAAAGAGATCTTAGAGTCACAGTTTCTAAAGATGGAACATAAGTGTGAGCAACTACTTGTAGAGGAGAATGGTGCCTATTTGGAACAAAATTCAGAATTCTGCCATAGATTTAGCCCTTTAGCTATATTAGGGCAAATGAACATGAAATGGGCTTCCCTGCCACCCCCCTCCCCCACTCCAAATTAGAAATGAGAAGAAGTCCAGTGTTTATTAGCTAGGTTTGCTGGCTTGTGCCCAACTAGCAGAGAGGCTGAAAGGCAGGATCTTGTGCTGTGAGGAAATGTGCTGCCAGATCCAGCTTAGTTCCAATGCAGAGTTATTTTTCCCATTTCTCCCTCAGAAGGTTACTTGTACTTGAAGAATTTTATGCTTCTAGCAAAAAATTCTTAAAACTTGTGAAAGCAAATGCTATCTTAGCATTAAATATCTCCAGGGCAGGAGTACGGGCTGAGCATGAGACTCATGATAATATGGGGAGAAAAATATTAGCTCTCAACTTCCTCAATCCTGCTATAACGCAACGAGGCATCCAATTTAGCATAATGCTTATTTACATTGCCAATATGCCTGTTGACTCTAGCACTGACGAGTGTGATGAGCTTTGGAAAAGAGGAATAATGAAGTTTAGGCTGCAGATCTGTATTTCAAATACTTGGCCCCAATTCCTATTCTTTTTATATCGACAAACACACTGGAGATATAACCCACTGGGGCAGAGCTACACAGAGTCGGTCTGTATGCCTGAATTTAATAACACATTTAAAGTTCTGCTTTCTCTGTCTCTTACTTTCTCTCTTTGGAGTCTTCCAAAATCAGAGTTTGCAGAGAAGGGTTCAAGACACTAAAATCCTGGAGTTTCCCAGCCCTGGTATTAGGGTGACCATTAACCCACTTTTACCACTAATACCATTCTGTACAGTCAGAGACATATCTAAAAACCACTTCACTGTATCTCATTTTCCTTCTTTTAGCTCCATTTCATTCCTCTTTGACAGCTGTAAGACCTGACTTCTTAGCACCAGTCCTCAGCTCATGACAAATCTGGCCGTGCCTCAGAACCACCTGAGAGACTTTAACATTCCGGACCCCCAGATCTCATTCCAGGAAGTCTCTTCTGTAGGGTGGGGCGGGGCTTAGGGACCTGTGGTTATCAAAGGTTCTGTAGACGATTCTGATGTAATGCTAGGTTTGGGAAGCTCTCCATAAATGGCAGCCATTTATCATTCCATTTGCTCGGCTTTTATTCAGCCCTTATTGGCTGTGTTGCACTAAAGAGAATTCTCCCCAGATATTCTCCACCTTTCAGGTCCATAGAATCTCCTATCTCCTCACAGCCTCCACCCTCTGACTAATTCATTGACATTTGCCCTCTTTAATACAACTTTGCTTCCGAAAAGAATTAATTTTAACTATTACATCTCCTTTTTTTTTTTGCACTTTACCCTTGACTTCACTTTAAAGCATCCTGTTCTTCCTACTGACCTTGGCCATTTTGTCTTGTACCACCTCAGGTACCTCAATCCCACACAGTCCCTATCGTTTATTGCACAATTAGCATGTGTCAGAAGTTATGCTAAAAGCCTTATATTTCTTTTGTCATTTAACCTTTACAACAACCTGTGACGGGTTTAGTCTTCATTTTACAGAGGAGGAGACTGGAGGAGAAGTGAACATGACTTAACCAACCCACACAGTCAGTGAGAGTCAGAGCTGGGACTCCGACTCAGAGCCCAGCACAGGTGCCTGACAGTGCAGGCACTCAGTAATTATCGGCTGAATGAATGGCTGAAGGACTCTAAAGCTTATGTCCTAAATTCTTTTCTCAACTTGCACACATAAGTCTCTGTCCTCTAAGGGTATATCCCTAAAATACTACTCATTGATCATTTTCTCTTTGCTATAATCCTCTTTATCCTAGCTTTTAGTCAGTGTTTCAATTCTTCCTATAGCAGTTTCTCAAATTTACTTATAAAAATGTATGCAGCCTTACTTTTTAAAGAGCCATCTGAATTCAAATGAAGAACTTGTAATATTATAGTACTTCACATTTGGCATTCTCCAGTATCAGTGATGGCCCTGCTTTTTGGCTCAATGAGAAAGGACGAATGTGACAAGAGGAAAGGAAATGCTTCAGCATCTTTTGGAACTTCTTTCAACACAATAAATATCAGGGTGAATACTTTTGTATTTCGCTGGCTGTGACTGAATAACTTGGACAAGGAATAGGAAGTCAGTTATCCAGCATTATGAAAGGGTATGAGTTGCTGGGGTATGATTGTTTCTCAAAAACGTCAATTTTAATTTGCTAATATTTTGACGGGGGAGAAAGTTACATATATTCTATGAGTGGCTGGCACAGTGATGGGCATAAACTACCCTCCTGTCATATCAAAGATACATCCAAATGCTCACCAATAGCTGGCCTATTAATGTTTCATAACACATGTATCTACAACTGTTAGTGAGTTCTGCTTGATTTCTCTTTTTATGACTGGTGCCAAATTAAGGTCATGTGAAGAAGTGGGCTGTTGAGATCAAGTGGCCTGTGTTTCTTTTTTTAAATTCTGGGTAATCCCTGGTGTTCCTTATTACATTTCTTAAAACCCAGTGTGCTTTAAAGAGCAGTTATAGAGTGGGGGGTGGGTTGAGATGATTGGTTGTTAAGAAAATTGAATTAATGAATACTGAACAGCAAAAGCTACAAGTTTTTCCAAAAACATTACATAAAATATTTGCATAAGATATTTGAGAATCGGTATGACAATCGAAATAGCTTCATTCAAAAAAACCAGTGCAAAATGCCCTTAAGACATGGAAATAGATTATTTGATGCTCTAGATTCAATAAAATGCATCAAATTTCTAAAATATATAGATAATAGAGATAGTTGCTCAATCAATAATGTGGCCTCTTCTTTTGTTAGGGTCTCACCACTTACCTTTTCTCATTTTTTCTGCTTGTTCTTTCCACTGCTTAACTTCATTTTCATTTACCAACCTGTATAACAGTAAAAGAGCATTCATTAAAAAAATATCAAAGGCCCATTGCTGAACACATGCTCTCTAGGTACAGAAATCATCTACTGCAGAGAAAACTCTCAGCATGCTTGAAACCCGTTTAAACCCAGATGTTACTCAGGCATATTAACATGTGTATCTATAGGAAATCACATTTGACCTCTGGAACATTTCAGTTCTTCCAGCTACTATTCTGAAGTAGGATAAAATAAATGTCTTACATTGTTCACTATTATCTTACAGGTAAAAATAAAAAATAAGAAAACTTACACATTCGTACGACATTCTTAATATTAAAGTTTTCCAAAGGTGTGGAGTCGGGGTCCTGTCCTTTGTCATTTTGGATAACTATTTGTTGTATAATTCTATCTAGCAGTAGCCAGTACTGAACAGTGTTGCCACTTCTCTTGTCTAAAAAAAGAAAAAGATGGTGGAAAAATATTTCAAATTATTTCTAAACTAGGATGAAATCTTTCAACAGTGGCACCTAAAGAACTAGCCAAAGAACCAGAGGGATGTTTACAATATCTGCACCAACACTTCCCAAAGTGTCTGGAATTCTAACATGCAATGATCATCTATTTGATTGAGAGGCACTTTCTACCCTTTTCTAAATGTGTTGCAAGCCATACATGTTTATTTTTAAAATCAAAGTAAGTTACAATTCATTTCTTTGTGAGAACTTAACGATATCCCCTAGGCTGTGTTCAGTCACACTGGGCTGTCACAAAACCAAGGTTTGGAGTCCCAACCTAGTGTACACCCAACCTGATCAGCACTGTTCAGATGATGTGGTCCGAACATTCAAAAATAAGCATCATAAACATACTCACAAGGCATTTGGAGGCAGTGGTGCAGGATGGACATGAAGTGAGGGTAAGCTTCACTATGGGTCAGCCTCTTCCTGGTCAGCTCAAACATCTGAGTTGCACTTTTTGTGTCTATGTGAACCTATTTCATATGAAAAAGGAATCTAAGTCAAACACCCAAGTTCCCTAACCTCCACAATGCGAGGTAAGCAAATCAAAGGCAAACAGAAGCTCATCCTGACACACAGGTAGTAAAACAGAACTTTAATTTTGCTCTTAGGTTACACTTGTCCATGTTGACTCTATGACACACATTACAACAGGGAAATTCTATGAGCTGATGAGTCAAGTCAGAATAATTGTAAGCATACGTACCAGTTCAAATCTTTTGGCAAATTCTAGTTCATCTTCATTTCGGAGCATTTCAAAAAAATCTAAATGCCTAAAAGACAGTTAAAGAGAAGCTATTAAAAGTAGAACATTCTACAAACATAGTCACATAAGAATTAGGACATTAACACGAAAGCCTAGGATACGAATTCGAGTCTAATGCCAAAACCCACACCCACATCACTTCTCTATGCAATGTTGTTGCGTCTTTCATCAAGAAAGTTTTAATATAAAAAACATCAGGAGCTGAACTAATATTCTGCTGCAAGCTCCACATGTTACAGACAGATCACAAGTAGTTCACAGACTAGCATGACACGCATGGAAAAAGCATGAACTATCTCAGATCGTAACAGTCTGACTTACCTGTCTAATGTTGAATTTTCATGTTCCCTTAGTTTATCTATAACCGGTTGAATTCCTAACATCAGAAATTCATAGCGAAGATGAAGTCTAAAGTCCAAACTTTCCTGAAAGTAAAAGGGTGATAAAGTAGATATTTATGCTCTGTAGACTACATAGTCAGTAATCTTTTTTAAAAAAATTATTTTTTAACAATTTATGTTTTAAGTTGTAGTACAGAAGGTTCTTACCACTCCTGCGCCTTGACTTAGCACTGCATTGATGAAGGACATGATGGCAGTCTTGAGACTCACTTCATCTCGATACCGACCTGTGCTTTTATCCAAGTCATTAATTAATGTCTACCAAGGATACAAACATAAAAACAAAGGATTGAATCATTACTAACTTTATACTCATTCTATTAATTTTTTTATACTCAGGAGTTAATTTTAAAAACCTTGTGTTTAGTCAAAATTATATTGATCCATAAAAAAAAAAAAACCCTTTTTTTTTAAGGTTAGGCCTAAAAGCTCTACTTTCAAAATTCTTAATATCAAATATATTCATATATGCATGTATACAAAATACAAAAGATTGTGCTTCATTAACTCTGCATACTTTTTATATTTGAGTATAAATATGGTGATATAATCTTACTGTTTATATTGATCCGAAATCAAGAATGGCTACCTGTAAAATTTTCAGGGAACACCCATTTAGCGGATTCAAAAGATTGCACTTTATAGAATATGTAGGAAGCACGGCCACATTGCAATCGAGTTCAGTAAATCCAAACCCCAGATTGATCAACTACAGAAAATATACTCTACTCTGTGGTACTAAAACCTAAGAGGAAGGAAGTGCTTGAAGTTGCAATGTGAGTAATCACTCCAGGAGGAAATCTCAAGTTCTGTTGCCACTCAAGGCCAAGAAAGGCACCTGTCAGAGGGGTGAATGAAGAAGTGGTGAGGGAGCAACGCCCACCTGAAAGCGGGTTCTTTCGCTGGCATACTTCTGGTAGTGCAGCATGGCCTGCAGAACCTTCTTGTGGCCCCCGGGAACCAGGCACACGGCGCCCAAGATTTCCAGCACAGCCACCTTTGTTTTAATATTCTCTGTGCTCAGACTCTGAGCAATTACATTAATACTCTCAGAATGAGCCAGGACGTGAGCCCGACCTTGAGAGTTGTTCATTAGTGCTTTTATACATCCTATGAGAGAGGTATGTATTCGAGACTCTGAGGTCTCATAGTCCATGGTCTTTAGGAAGTTGAGAATACATGACAGGCCATCCAAGTCAATGAATCTGGTTACAAACCTGTCAGGAAGAGAAGGTTAAAATATATCAGACTAAAGTCTCTCTGGAATTTTGTACTAGTCCTTAATGGAAAAGTCTGCAGAAGCAGAAGAAAGGAAGAAGATGTAAGTTCTAAAGCACCCAAAGGCTTACACTGATGAAGTCTTCGCAATTCCTGGCCTCTTTCTTGGCACAGATCCAATGGTCAGGTCTAACCAGAAATGTGAAAAAAAATCTCTATTTGCGGTAAACAGCTCTCAACTGACACATAGAACCAATTAACAGATCATATAACACAGAACAGCAGGAACAGGAAGGCACTTGGAACATCTGTCTTAGGTAAGTCATTTGCTGATCTGTTTAACTGTAGCATCTGCCCCATGCACCTGTATGTGCTGACTGCTGACCAGGTGGGCCCCGCATCAATGAAGCCAGAAAGCAACCTGAAACTCCAGGACATCTGCTTATCCAACAGACGATAACCTGTATCTCTAAGGTGTAGCAAAATCCTTCTTTTGTATGACATGCTGCATGGAATTCCTACATAAATAAAAGCCATACTTTATCATCATGTTAATTTTACTGATATTTAGAGCACTTATTTACTGTAAAGTCAGTCAATGAGAATAATTCACAATGTGCATCTGCACGTTAACATTAAGCCTCTGAAAAGTTCAGAAACAACATAACCTGTTTATCTGACTACTCCAGAATTTTCCAAACTTATTTAGTGAGTATGCAGAACACACACCTAGTTAGGATAGATAAGAAAACCTCTGTCATACAAGTGCATAGGATTTCTGGTGAATCAATAGGTTTTTCTTAGTTAGCATTTTATAGTCAAAAAAAGGAAGGAGATTTTTATTTTCTAGGCTTTTCACCCAACCATATGACCCAGATATAGCCAAGCTGGTTAAACCAGTTGGTTTCATTCATAGCACTTGTGCAAATAAAAGGTACTTGTAAGACCAACATTCCACTAAACCTTAGAGGTATTAATAGAAAATGAAGATGTGGGAGGCACAAAGTGGAAACTGATTGCCCATCCTCTTTTAAACAAGTTTTATTCAGATATAACTCACATGCCATAAAATTCGCACTTTTAAATGCACAATTCAGTGATTTTTAATCTATCTGCAGAACTGTGCAACCATTGCCACTATGTGATTTTAGAACACTTTATCAATTTAATCATCCCCAAAGACTATTTCCTCCTCTCTTTCAACCCAGGTGGCCACTAATCTCTCTGTCTCTATGGATTTGCCTTTTCTGGATATTTCATATGATTTCACTTATAAGGTCCTTTGTGTCTGGCTTCTTTCATTTCACATATTTTCAAGGCTTATCCGTGATAGAGCATGTATCAGTACTTCATTCTTTATAACGGACAAATGACACTTCACTGTACGGATATATCACATTTTATTTATCCATTCATCAGTTGATAGAATTTGGGTTGTTTCCATGTTTTTGGCTATTATGCACACAAGTTTTTTGGAGGATGTGCTTTCATTTCTCTTGGCTGTACGTCAAGGAGCAGAACTGTTGGGTCAGATGGCAACACTGTGTTTACCATTCTGAGCAACTGCCCAACTGGTTCCCAATGAGGCTACGCCATTTTACATCCCCACCAGTGATGAATGAGGGCTGCGATTTCTGCACACCAACACTTGTTAGTTTCTGTCTTTTTCTTGTTTTGTTTTAACCATCTTAATGGCTGTCTGTATGTCTTTTACTTGAAGAAAATCAATTTATTGAATGTTTAATGATTAATGTATTTCATCCATGGTTCAATTGCATGCTTTTAAGAGTTCCTCAAAAATTGGGAGGAAAGAGGATAGAAGAGAGAAAGAAAAAAGAAAGAAAGAAAGCAAAACGAAAGAGACGAATAGACATGCTACCCAGGAAAAAATTACCTCATTGGTTTTGTCCTTAGTGCCGTCTTCAAACTCCTATAGTTTTACTTCTCTCTTCTTTCTTCTTCTTTCTCTAAGGCCAGCAGAGATTTTCTCTATGCAAAGAAAAAGTTATTTCTTCCAATTCTATGTTTTAATTACAGTATAAGTCAAGACAAACCCTCAGATTACATGCTTCTACCACTTTTAATGCAAATAAATAATAAATCAATAACCAAGATTTGCTACGAGCTAAAATGTAGAGCACTAAGAATTTCACAAATTTGTTATCTCTACTTAAAGTCAGTTGTTTCAAATTTTAAATCAAGCTTTAAGGAAATGTTTAGAAATCTTAGAAGAGGTTAAGGTGTTGAAACATATGACTAACTAGTCAATAAGTGTACTCTGATGAAGATATAACTATTTGTATTTGATAGAAGGAAGACTGAACCTGTAGCTATTATAACATTCTGGCAATTAGTTAGTAACATTACCACACTATCAATCAGAGGTGGGCAGCAATCCTCCCACCTTCTCTCTCTCATTCCTCAGCTGAGAAGTACTATAAATTAATTTTTAAAAGGAACAATTAAATTGGACCTGATACTAAGATGGACAATTCCTTCAGAGTAACCACTTAAGTTTTAGAAATGATTCAACATCATTTAGAAATCAGAATACAAAGAATGTGTGTATGAGTGTGTGTTTGTGTGTGTGTGTGTTTGTGTGCACGCACATGCATGTACTCTCCCTTCCCAGGGATCTGCTAGAGCAGTGCTCCAAAAACTCTAATGTGGATATGAATCACCTGGGCATCTTGTTAAAATTTAGCAGCTTCTGATTTGGTATGTCTGTGGTGAAGCCTAAGATGCTGCATTTCTGACTAGTTTCCATGCAACACCAATGCTGCCAGTCAGTGAACCTCACTCTGAAGAACAAGGCTCTAAAGAAGCAGATCTCAGTTGATATTATTAAGTCATGAATGCTAGGAAGGCTTATAGACTTATTAAAATGTCTTTTCCATTCCTTTTACCCCATGATAATAGCTGTACTAAAAGTATCCCTACTCTTATGGTCCCAGGTGCCTCTACCCATGGAACCACCGGTCCCTTGCCTTTCTCCTACCTGAACACACCCTTGTCTAGTCTCAGTCTTTTTACCTGTCACCAATTCTCATAAAATGTATGGTTGGGGAACAGACCGGCATTGAAAAAATAATGTTTCGTTCTTATCTATGTGTCGAAATAATCCAGTCTCTCCCCTTCTTTCAGGACCACAAATTATCGAGGGAGCATTTTACTTAATTTTTTTTTCAAATAAATTATATCAGCATTAAGATGTTAACTGAAGCCTAAATTTGCTCACAATTGGGTGAGTAAAGCCTAAAGCAAACCAATATATCAGTATCATTCACAACAACTGAACTAAAAACCAGTAAAGTCTTGTTTTTTAAGTTTATGTTACTGTTTCTGCTAAGGCTGTCCTCTTACTAGTGATGTGCCTGGGCAGCTGTCACCAGAGCATGGTAGGGGAAGAAGCTGTTGGCAGAAACAGCCAATGAATTCCTTCACAACTCTGTGAGACCCATCCCCTGGAAAATTCAGCACAAATCCAGCCAAGTACGTTTAATCTCCTATGGCACAGCTGAACTCTACACTCTTAAGCAATCACTTCAAATCTGCAGATTTTTTATGACTATCACTCCTTGTTCCTAAACTTAATTGCAGAAAACTATCCCCAAAGACTACATGCATTTCTTATTGTGATTCGCTAAGTAAAGATGCACATATTTATCCTCTTAACAGTGTCAGAGAGGGGGAACATCTGAACAAATACAGACGGCATTAGCAGAGTCGGGAGATTCACGAAAAGTCAAGAAAATTTGAATTTTCCTTCTCAATATTTTCCTCTCAAAACAGAAGACAATATACTCTTTTTTGTGCATGATACGATGAGATTTGAATCTAAGATTGTGTTTATTGTATTCAGAAGACCGAGGATACACAGATAAACCTAATATTCTAATACGACTTTTTAAAATAAAATCATTTATAGAAAGTCTCAAGTGTCTAAGCTTCACATTGAGAAGGCTTAATCTGCAACTTTTTGTAGAAAAGGGAGCTATGCCTTTATTTATGAAGGTGGCTGCTATAGCAAACATCCCATATGTACCTTGGTGTACACGAGCCAGGCCTGTGATGGCCTCTTTAGGTGCTCTGTGCACTTACTAAATCCCCGCTCAAGTGAAACGAGGGCAGAAGACAAAGTGCATCCTGACAGAGGCTCTGCTGGTCCAAGAGAAGGCGCAAAGGAGGCACGGAAATCATCCCTGGCTGGGAGTCAGGAACCAAGCTCCTGTTTGAAACCTTTCACTGGTATGAAATCAGTAAGCCGGCAGGCTAAGCACACTGAACTTCACCTCACATCTCTCCTCCTGAGAGCATACAGGGAAGCCACATACAAGGAAGGCCCAGGTCCTTCTCAGCCCGTTGGACGGCTAACCATTCTGTTTTTCACTCTTTAAAAGACAACAGACCATTCAGGGGCCCTTTAAGGAACAAAGCATTCTTGTTATGAGGCTTACGTAAAGTAACTGAACTTGTTCCACAAACGGCGCACGGACCAGTAAGTGCTGCAGACCTCGACCTCGACCGTTCCGCAGACTCTCAAGGAAACCGATGCCTGACCCACCTCAGAGAGGCTGGGAGGCGGGGCTGGAGGTGGATTACCAGGCTCTTTTACAGGTTTTTAACCCAAGTCGTGAGCGCCAAATTGGAAAAGAGTTTTTGAGCTCAGACTAATAGGTTTAAATTCCAGCTCTACCACTTCTGAATTAGATGACCTTGGGCAAAGTAACCCCTCTCTGAGTCTCAGACTCTTTATCTATAAATAACACTTATGGCATAGGATGCTTGTAAGGATTTAAAATGACATGTAAAGTGCCTGTTGTACTGCTTGTCACATGATGCACACTCAATAGCAGTAGTTACTACTGATGAACAAAGGATGATGACAATGTAGATAAATGCCCCTTCAACAGTTTCCTAAGCAGAGAGCCAGAGCCTAGCTGCCAGGCCATAAAAGGACTTGGAGAAATTGTGTGCCTTTTCAGTCCCTAGGGACAATGTCTTAGGATTTCTGCTGTGTGTTGTCAGGAATTCTCCAATACAGTTATAGGAGAGATTAGCCAGAACTATGGGAGGAGGCAGTGGCAACAAATCTGGTGTGAGACACAGAAAATTCAGCCGAGTTTCTGGTCTCATCAGGCCTCCTTAATTCACGAACAGTTAATGCCTTTTACCTTTAACCCTGCAAAGATGCTGGCTCAGTCCTTAAAGGAACATTAGAAGCTCGGGTAAGTGTTTAGCACATAAAGAATAGCAAAGTGTCTGAGAATTTACTAGCTTTGGGATTCTCTTGGAAAGGACTTTGGATTAGGGAGCAAATATAATTCAAATGTAGACGGTCATGATTACGGCAACGGGCTATCCAAGACGCTGATGAAGGAGAAAGGGGGCCCTAGGAGTGCCACTCACAGGCACGTCATGGACCCTAGTGCAGGACAGGAATTGGTCGGCTCTGGATAAGGTATGGAATCAGTCACTAAAGGACAAATGAACCTAACTGCCCCAAAATCTGAAGAAAGGGAAAATGCGTAATGTTTAGTACTTCTCCATTTATAGAAGTAAATTCATTAACAAAGAAGCAACTGCCCTTGTTAGAACCTCACACAATGCCAACTTAATGAGAAAGAGAGACAGTCTGCCTGGCAGCTCCTCCTTTCCCCTAAGGCGGGAACAAGAATTCAGAAAATAACCTTTACATGCAGGAAATGTAAATGGCTCTAAATTCTTTTTGCTTAGGCGAGTGCACAGAAAATCCCTGAGGGTCATCATCAGCCTCGCGTTCTGCTAACATATTCATATGAATGTTGAACGTGTCCTTTCCTCATCTTGGCTGCTGCATAGGATGCCTTGTATAAGGAGGATCTGGTGGTTATTTTCTGCTCTTTTCTGCTGTGCTTTTAGACTAGAAACTTTCAAGACAAAACCCTCTATAATTTATACAGCCCTGTTCACATTTACCAGGCTGTTTATTATTCATTGTATGACAGCAGAAGAAGCATTTTTAAAGAAAAAGCTAGAAAAGAGGACATTCCTAAAAGTCAAAGCCTCTGAAAGTTCAGCAAGAGTGTGAAAGATTCACACATTCTAGTCAGTTTTTAACTTTTGCGGCAGCAGCCAGCAGCAGCAGCAGCAGCAGCAAAATGTTTGCTTTAAGTGATACGAAATTAATTCTCCACAAGGACTCTGGGGAAGGCAAGAAAGAAGGAGGGAGAGATAAGTATTATGGAGTTATCATCTGCATGGATAGTATAAACGCAAAGTTGAATCTAACAAATCGACTCTTAAAATCATGCATGCGCCCACTGAGGCAGAGACAGTTCTACTGTGGGCAACTTCTAATGCTTATCAGCAGAAACAGGGTTTAAGCTACTAAGGCTCAGAGGCTGATGATTTGTTTTCTACTGCATATTTTAGCTGGGATCAAGATGTGCCCCTCAAGCTGTTCTGAACACTGACATCACAGAGATAGCCATGTTAGCAGAATGCATAATTTAGACGTCGAGAATGCATTTTAAGCAATCACTGCACCAAAAATTCATATACCAAAGATGTCCCAAGGACATCTCAGTATTGTTGTTATTATTATTATGTCTCTTCATTAAACCACTTATACCATGAACTCCTTTTGTTATTTATAGAAGTAAAAGAGTAGTTTGGTGCCTGGGAAAATCAAGAAGCCAGGAACTAAGCAAGTCCTCGGTAAGAAAGATAACGGGAGGAGAACAATGAAGAAATGGTTTTACTGCACTATTTTTAAATGGCAATAACTTTGAGAATTGTGCTGCCATAACTAAATTCCAGATGATTGGTAAGAGCAATTGCAAATTACAGTTGAACATAAGCCAGATTTAAGATTATAGTTCCTCTTATAACATTAAACTCACTTATACTTTAGTGTGTGCTGATTTTATTTAAAACATACTGGAAAAAAAGCACTTTGCCAAGTACACTCCTGCCTGCATCTCCCCCTTTCCCAACAGGGGACATTTGGAATGGAGTTTGGAAAGACAATGACATTTGGTAGTTCTTACTCAAGTGAATTTATTGTGCAACTGTATGCTTTGTACTAGACTTCATTTTAAACTGTCATAGAACAGTAAGTATACCTACAGCAGCCATGGAATTCAGCTGATCGATGTAGAATTCAGGCCAGCTTGTTGCTCCCTTGTTTTCTTCCTGCTCCTGAAGAGAGAAAAACACAGGTGAAAAACCATCGGATGCATACACACAATGGCCTTCTGACTTCCAGAGCATCCAGACAATGGCCCACACAAACTGTTACAAGACACCGAGATAGAAAATATTTGTCTGTAAATGTTGGCTTTAAATCAGGCTGTCCACTAGACAAGGGTGGTCTCCCCGACCCAGTTTCCACAGAGAATACGGAAGTCATTTAAATGGGAACTTAGCCACATCATGGTGTGAAGTCATTTTCCTTCAGGGCCACAACAACATTGGGCAGGGCACTGTGGTTGTCACAAGAACAAAGGATGTGAAAGTCCCGTGTCACACTGAGGACAGCACTGCTGGACTATTCGTCTGGATGAAATCCACAAGAGATGAAAAGCTGTCTTAAAAAATGACCACAGGATTCGTCCAGTTGTTAACTAGACTTTTTTCCGTTATTCAGACGCCAGCAGACAGTAAAAATTTTGAAGGGTTTCATTTGATGTGACCAAAACGAGGTACTGCTTCAGATGAGGAGGGAGAAGAAAGCATGACATCGAATGGAAGGTAGTCAAATGAACCACATTAGTCTCAGGCCCATCCTTCATGCTGGAACAGATTTTTGAGTTTGGATGGAAAATGTAATCCGTCTGAGCTGAAGAGAACCGAAACCCAAGGAATTCAGGAACTCACTCCTAAACTGCTCCAGCCAGTCTTGCATCTTACAAACCGGGGTAACTTATACCCAGCACCAGAGCCCCTCGGGCTTATGTGGGTAGGACATCTGTGCCAGTCTGAACCCATACCTCTAACATCAATAAAACTCAGGCAACGCCATCAGAGCCCCCATCAAAAGATAGCATTGTGGTCAGGGATTTCCACGCATGCTTGTAAACGGATGCGCTGTAAGTCACTTGTGTGATCAAACAAACTCAGCTATTTTCGAGCTTCATATTCAGAGAGCACTTAGTACCATCGATATCCTTGTCCCCTTAGAGAAGATGCTAGACAGGTACACACAGCTGCTACGGGACAGTAAAGTAGTGATTACCTATTTCCTGGTGTCAGAATTCCAATCCCTGGGAGAACAGTTTCTAAGTGGGGCTTTTAATCAGTCCTATATTTACCTCAAAAAACAAAACAAAAAAAAAAAAAAAAACCCCAACACTTTCACTAAGCAAATCTTTCTAGGAAGGTCTACTTGGGAAAGATAAAAGAAACTTAATTTCTAAACTATTCTTCAAGTGGTCACAAAAAAAGGGGGCAAAGTAACTATTGCTTACAGTGCCTTAAAAGCTGGCAGTAACTGATATGTGAACTTAGGCAGTTGCATGAATTTCATTTGAACTGAACAAGCCAGATGATGGGGACAAAGGCTGAAGCAGCGGCTTTGAAGTTGGGCTGGATTACACTTCCATGGTTTTTAAAAGCTTAGGAAATCTGATGAGTTTTAACATGTTAATAAACTAGCTACAATGGTGGTATAAATGCTGCCCCCTTCTCTCCTCTTAAAATGGAGTATTAAAGTTAGCAAAACCTCACTGTTACCAATGTATCCAGCAAGCCAAAATCCATAATGGTATTCCATGGTATTTGAACCTATAAAATGAAATAGAAGGTGCCAGATCTTTCCCTTCCCCAAACTAGGGCAAATTTCCAAAACTACAACAAAAATCACACCCCATGTCTGGGGTCCCATGAGAGCTTTTCTGTTGTAAGCTTAATAGTCATGGTTATGGAACAGAGATCATTTTAGAAATTGAATATTAGTATATATGAAGAAATTTTTACACTTTGGAAATGCTTTAATAATGTAAACAGTTTAAGAATAGATCTAGACACTGTAGTCAAAATAAAGGGAAGAAAGACTCATTTTTATTTCACATGCCTCAGTACTGAGAAAATCAAATGAGCGTATGTGAAAGCTTCTTGTAAATGTACTGTTATCACTACATGCCTGGGGGGTGATCCTTACAGTTCTTCATTTTAGCGATGCATCTCCAGTTTCCCCTGTGTCCTTTCGGTCCTTCTATACGGGTATGTGCTACAGTCGCCAAGTGAAACTCCCATCTGTGAATCGACTCTCTCCTACCCTGTGTGGCCACTACAGAAGCACAGGATAGAAGGAGATGAATGCAGTTGTTCCCTGGAAGTCCCCTAAGCAGCCCGGACACTGAGGCAGGTCAAAGGGAGACACTCTCCTGAAAAGTCCATGAAAGAAACCACTGATGGAAGCGCAACATGAATAACATTCCTGGAAGGCAACTGGGTCCTGTATATTACCAGATGCTAACAGGTATTACTCTTTGAACCATCTGACTCAATTCTATTTATTTTTTCTGGAGAAACAAGTGGAAAGATATACAAGATTGTATAAACCGTATTAGTTATAATGGAAGCAACAGCAATATCCGACACGTGTATAGCTTACTACGTGTCAAACACTGTTCTAAGCATTGTGCTCTGCATTTGCTCTACCCTACGAGGTAGGTGCCGTTATAATATTCATTTTACTAAAAAGGAAAAAAGAAGCAGAGAAGAGAGGTGAGCTGCCAAAGGTCATCCTGCTGAAAATTCAGAGTCAGCTGAAAAAAAAATCATTTCAACTTCTATGATTAGACCTCAGATGAGTCACAAGCAGTAAACATTAAGTGCAAAGTGGGCCTTTCACTCTAAACCATTTCACATTATATAAGAAACTCAAACACGGCTAATGGCCAAAAATGAGTTTGCCTTTCCCTAAACGCTTATTGCTATTTTTGTTGTATTTAACATTTCTGAATATTATTTTAAGGCCTGATGTCTTTCCTGGGTTACCTCTGATCCTCCTCTCTCTAGACTTGTTCTATGGGAACTCTTCTGACCATCTATCAATGGCCCCCCATCTTTATAATCTTAAGAAACGTTTTCCTAACCTGTTCTATTCTGTTCTATACCTCAGGCCAAAAGCCAAATTCATGGGGATTTCTCAAGAGCACTTGGAGATGAGCAGATAGCACTGAGCAGCTCTGGACACTGAAACCATAAATAAATCCCTCCCCAGACCATACATTCCTAACCCTATTTTTGGTTACCTCCTTTAGCAATTCCATTAGAACTTTTCTCTAGTAAAGAAGAATATTGCCTTCATTCTATTTTTTTAAGAAAGTCGTTTTTTCCTCTCTTTTAAAACAGATTGTGGTTAACAATGACACTTAGTGAAGGTTGCCCCATGGGAATATAGATTTTAGCAATTACGTTAAATGTGATTTTATTCTACCTACAGAATGGATAATTCATATTAAAATCTAGTTTTGTTTCCTCTTGAAAATGTAATAACCATCTAAGTTTATATATCTATGTTCAGAAGGTCTATTAAATCATTACTGAACTGATATAAATATTTTAAACTTTCCATTGATAATGGGTTTTTGAGAATATTTGCAAACATAAATGATTTCCAGAGAGATGGTACAGTAGAATGATGACCAGACAGGCCATATGAAGATGAGATTCTAGAACTTACCTTTTGGTTTACTTAATTAGCATTTTTCAGTAAGTTTGAATTCATCTGGGCTTCATTTTTCTCCTCTACAAAATCAGAGGGTGAAGCCAATTGTTTCTAAAGTCCCTACAAGCTCCAAGATTCTATATAGTTCTAATAATGAGATGTCATGAAAATACAGTGTTTACTGTACTTAGATGGCTCAATCTCTAAAATGAAATTTTTTATTTTTAATTGATGTTGTTCAGCGACTCAGAAAACTCTTAACTTGCAATAGCTACCTTACTTTATAAGGCATCTGGAGGGGGAAAAAATCTCAACATTGTTTTATTATTTCTCTAATCCAGCTCATCTTGTTTCCCTAGTAGGCTGATAGTCATCAATAAGAGCATACTCATGAACAAAATTTCCTGCTGGATGGACACTCTGATAATTTGCCTTTGCTTTTAGCCTACATTGACTCCCGTTTTAGCCTCTGGTTGTCCACTTTGTTCCATTTTCTCAAATTCCAACAAAACAAAACAAAAACCCCTTTTCTAGGGAACTTGTAGAGTACAAAGACTTTCAAGAATACTGATCCTTTTCTTTTTTTCTTAAATCAGGTTTTAAACAACCAACTCATTTAGAAGATATAGAAATACATAGTCTTCCTAACCTCACTTCATTTCCAATTGGCACATTCTTCATTCCAAATCTCTGGCAGTGGCTCGTAAAAAATGTCCAAGAGATCCTCCCCTTTCCTCTGCATTTATTTTTCTCAATTTCATTTTGCCCAGAAGAATAAATTTTGCATTATTTCCTTCTTTGCACTGTTTCTGAGGCAAACATTCATAGCTGTATCCCAGACTTCTGTCTCTCACTTCATTATCATCTCTCTCTACCAGCCCAAGTGGACTACGTGCCACTTCTACCACCACCAACAGACATGCATTTGAACCCTCAGTCACATGTTACCTCAAGTGGCTTATAGGCAGGTAAGTTAAGTAACCTCTCTGTGTGACTCAGTTTGAGTTTTCCTTATGTGTAAAATGGGTGTCTACCTCACAGGAACATTGTAAGGATTTAAAAAGCTAATAAAAGTAAAGAAAGCACTGGGAACAGTATAAACAGAGCATGCTCAATAAATGTCAGCTAGGTTGATAATGATGCTATTTCAGAATCTCCAACTATGATCACTCTAAGTCCTTGTAACTAAGACTGTAAAAATTGGAGAATCCAGTTAGAGGTATATTTGGCAATAATTGTTCAAATTTAAAACACACCCAGCCTTTGATCCTGTAAGTCTACTTTCAGGAATTTACCCCATAATTATATATTCACATTGCATAGATACATATTACAAAGATTTTTATTCACTGCAGTGAATGTTTGAATTAGTAAATAATAAAGTTAATAAATACATGCAAAGGGGGATGGTTGAATAAATGACTTTGTAGCAATAACAAAGAATGAAGTAGAGTTATGTAATGATATTAAAAATGACCAAATATATTATTGAGGGACTGTTTCAGATTCTGTAACGTGAACTGCATCCAGATCCTAACATTTGGGATGTCTCTGTTCTCTACTCCCGGGACTCCCCTTGGCTCCCCACAGCATATACTTAAAAACATTTCTCTGTCTTCTCTCAGTGGCTTTTCTATTTCTAAAACACACTGTAACCCTAATGTCAACTGTCTGTTCAGAGAAAGAAACTGTATGATTTGGACTAAGATTGACGTACCCAAAACATGCTGAAATTTTCTAAATTTCAACACTTAAGAATTTGTGTGGCAAACAATTTCTTGGTAGTAGCTAAAGACTTTCAGTGATATAAGTGGGACTCAAAATACAGTTTAAAAATTAAGGCTTTAAGAAAAAATTCTTTTGAAATTTCATAGGCTCATTTTTAAGAATATGAAGAACTGATAGTTTTTCTTCAGTTTAAGATGCTTTTAGTAAGGCCCAAAATAGGCTGTGCAAAGGTCAATTAATTGTAAAGGACACGCTCTACGGTTGTTCACAAGACCACAAATCACAGACTGAAGCAAAAAGCACTTGGCCAACTAAAGCCATAAGTCTCCTTGTGCACTTTTACATACCCATGAGATTCTTAGACAATAAATACTTGTTAGAAAAGACAAGAGATACTTTTTCCCTGTCTGGATTGGCTAACAATCCTCTAGCAATGTGTAATAGTACTATCAACCCCCAAAAGTAGAGACATATTAAGGTTCAAACAAATGAATTTCAACAGCAGAGAGGTCTTACTTCATTATGGTAGTATGAAGTAAGTTGCATTCCGATAATTTGCATTATAGGACAAAGGCAGCGAACTATTAGTAACAACAAAACAAAACAAAAACCTGTTCATTTATAAAGAAAATGCTGTTAGAAACCATGTTAACTGTGATCGTATGTATGATCAAGATATTCTATCCCTTGTTAATAATCAAAATAGTCACCTGTTACATTAAATTGTCATTACTATTGCGGATTTCATGGGTCCACCCTCATATGCTAATAAATTCATTCTGTGCCTAGAATTTTCACAGAATTCTGCACAGAAAGATTAACATATTTTATTCTCTTAGGTATTTATCCATGATGTGTGTGGCATTTAACACACTTAAGGGAATCATGGGAAACAGGAGTCAATGTGGGTGAAACTGGATCCGAGGACCGAGGAAGGAGGCAAGCAGGTTCGATGGAAGATGGCAGGTTTGGTAGATGGCCTTGCTAATTACTTGCTAGTTATTTCTGGTAACTTTCTCCTCTGCTTCAGTAATAGTGTAATCAGCACCTTCTCAAAAGAAGGCCATGATGAAGTGTGGCACACCCTAGAAACCAGGGTAGGCAAATTTTTCTGTAAAGGCCCAGATAATAAATATTTTAGGTTTGCAGACTGCACAGCCAGATGCAACTACTCAACTCTGCTACTGTACAGCGCAAAAGCAGCTACAGATAACACTTAAAAGAATGACCACTGCCACGTTTCAACAGCACTTTATAAAAACAGGTGACTGGCCAGTTTGTCAACCTGTGCTAGAATCTAAAGGGTGGCTCTCAAGAGGGCAAGAGTACATAAAAATTCTAACTTGATTACCAATGACTCTTCTCTTCTCGAAGCTACCCCCATCTCCAGTAAACCCCAGCTATAAGCTAGGATAAGCTCATATTAAGTTTTTGGAATTTGCCCAGTAACCTGCACTTTTTCTAGAAGCAGCAGGACCTACCATGCCTGTAAAGTCTATCTTTTTATGAAGCTCACAACTCCCTGAAAGTAGTTAAAATAGCACAGCGTCATTTGGTTCTTTAAATCCCCAACAGTGTCTATCTTGTTCATTTTTCATTGAGAAGGGAAGAATCAGCAGATCCACCATCCTGGAATCCCGAGACTGCTGCTTTACTCAGTTTTTCCAGTGTCTACCTCTAAACCCTAACAGTGGGCTGAACCTATATTCTACATACAAAGCTTGCCAAAGGGTGCCAGTTGGTTTCAAAAAATAATGCCTACGTTGTCACACTTCAAGACAGTCATGTAGTTCCTGGGACTGGTAATCTGGTTGCATTTTTTGGCCACTGCCACAATTACACATCAGTGTATCTGCTGCCAAAATCCGGTTGGGCCCACACAGATCAGCAGCTTCTTCTTCTGCTAGGAAATCCAACACCTCCTCCTAAGTCATTTTCTGGAAAGAATGGAGGCTGACTTGCAATAACAATGATTTTCACATTTAATATTTAGAATCATGGAAGAAAAGCAAGCCTCTGTCCCACTTTTTTCTAATGCTACAAAACATCTGTATGCTTTTAAAGAAAGCCATCACATAATTATGTAGCTAGGTTTTTGACCCTAGAGACACCCTAGTCCAAGTTTCCCCTCCCAGGGGTCCTTTATATAAGGTCACCAGCAGGTGATTGATCATATGCTCTCTGAGAGAAGGCTTCAAAAGGGTCCACATCATTTGCAACCAGTACTCTCACTAATGGCTAGAAAATTTACCTCATACAGAATTGACAGATGTCTCCTTGTAACTTCAGGCACTTGTTGGCCTTAGTTTTACCCTTAGAACTGCATGGAATACGTCTAATTTCTCCCATGAACAATAACCCAGCAAATATTTAAACAATTTCAATAAAGCTATATGCCTCCCAAAGTCTTCTCTCTACCAAGCCAAAAATTCTCCACTGGCTGTATAGCACAAGTTTATCTTCCTCAATTCTAAATAAATCTCCAATTTTCCATAAGTTCATCACACCCTCATGTCCACTCTTCACAAAACTAACTCAACAAATATATCTTAAGTCTTATGAAATGGTTCTTCTCACATGCTCGTCAGTGATGTATAACTCTAGACAGTCTCTCCTGAGAGGGCATCTGGAAGATTTCTGACCAAAATGTGTCCCCAAGAAGAAACAAAACAAGTTCTTGCTCTCCTGATGGTCCATAGCTAATAACATTTATGATATAGAATAAAAGATATATGTTATACAAAGCAGAGGTAAACATGTATAATCCTTGTTTTATTTTCATATTTTAGCAAAGTTGGCCATAAACTAAATAGTAAAATTGCTTTTCTTACTGTAAGATTGAGGATACTTTATCTCTGAAACATAAATATAAGTTCACAGAACAGAAAATGGATGAACAGGAACTGGGCTCATTAGCTACCAAGAATCTTTGTAAGACGTTCAAGCCCCTTTTAGAACACTGTTTTTTAGGTGTCTGTTACCCTTGGAGCCTCTACTCCTCTCCGGTACATTTTTATCCCTTCAAACATTATAGGAACTTCTTCCATGAATATGTGTGAAGCCTGGCACCTCCTCTGACCCCCTGAACCCTGCTCCTTCCCCTTCTTTGGTCTAATCAGGTGTAAAAGAATCAGAAGAATAGACATACAACACACATTTTCCCACAGAGAGTCTCCTGTTATCACGTCATGTGCTCCAGCCTAAAATATTATTAAAGATCTCAAATAATTTATAATGTTAGTCCCTTCTTTATCAATTCTCTAAGTTAAAAATTCTATATAGATAGGGAATAATTTTTTCAAAGGTAAAATCATGGCATGTACTGATGTCAAAGATTTTAATGAACTCATTAATAAATGAGGGAACTGGTAAAATGTTGCAATAGGTTCAAAAGAGAATTTAAGGGGCAAAGACATATTTAAGCATTTATTTACTAATAGATACAAAATTGATCAACAAAAATCAACTGCATTAGACAATTTGCATTTTAATGGATAAGAATTATTTGCACTGCTATCAGTTTCTTAAAGCAATGTTCAGATTTGTTAAATAACTCTGATAATAAAGGGTGGAGCTCACTCCGCAGAGTGTTACAGACAGAACATTCAATAAACCTTCTTTTCCCATTTCGATATTAACTACGGTATAGCAGAATAAGAGATGCATGATTAGTACCTCCTGACTGAAGAAGACACAATCCATAAAGGTGTCATGTGGGAGACAAACTGTATGACTAACATACTGCTCCAGGCTCCTCACACCTAAGTTACCCCAAATGCTCAGACTTGCCCAAAGCTCTTGCTTAAGAACACCTACCCTAACGGGATCACTTCAGGTCAATTCCACCCTTTTCCGTTGCCTTATCTAGGCTGTGTGGTATGGTTTCTATTCTGGCATCACTAAGTCTCTGACTTGAAACACAGAGACTATCCCACTATCCCCCTTCCTCACAGAGCTATACCTGGTCCTCTGTCCTCTCCAGTAATTTGTTAGCAAATTATTGTGAGAGTACTTCTAAGACTTCTTGTACTGTGGAAGGGAAGGGAATAATAAATAAAATAAAAATCAAGTGTAAGCATTCCTTGACACATTTCCTTGATAGCACAAAATGTTACGTTATTTTCTGATTGTTACAAACTTTATTTACCTTTGTTAAAAATCATCAAAAATTTCTGAATTACCTGAAATGAAATACAGCACATCAACAATCAGACTTGCACTACTTGTTAATCAGCTACCATTTTTTGTTCTCCCTCAAATCACATACTCCAGAAAAGCAAGAGTGACACTTTAAAGACATCCAGCCTCTCAACGGGGAACAACAGCAACGGAACAAAGAGTAACTATGACTTCAAGAGTAAAGAAACCAACTGCATTTCTGAAACAGCTCAGGGGCCCAGTCTGTTCCAACACTCTTCTTTCCTGAAAAAGCCTCGGCTGACTTTACAGATTTGAAATCTTACAAGTCATATGCTACAGGATCCTAGGGGAAAAATGTATTTCATATGTGCTGATATATCTAAGAATATAGCCACAACCTTTACCTAGAACTAAAAACTAAGACTTTACAGTCCATTTCCCAAACTACGAGACATTTATTTTATTTATTTTAACAAGTCATTTCTTTGGCAAAGCACTTCACAGCATGGAATATGACTGGAGCCTAAAAAATCTCAATCAGTATAACTTCAACATCTGAAGCCAATTTTAGATGACAATTCCCTCTCATTTTCATGGCAAAAAAGAAACATTCTCCAATTATTATTTTCAGAAATGATATAAGCCCACATTCCCCTGTTGCCTATGACACAAAGGTATACAGTGACATAAAACAAATTACTTCTATGTAGCTTGTTAAAAGTCTTTTACCCACATGTCACCACGGAGTGCTACAGACCCAGATACAATTTAGTCCAGCTGGTTGGTAAATTTACATGTTTGGACACACATCACTAAACCCTTATGCAGTGTGGAAATCCAATCAGTGGTGTCAATGGCCTTTGTTGCCTCACATCTTGCTACCAGATTTGCTGCTACCAGACTAGCTTTTCAGAATGTCATAAAGTAGGTTTTGATGTTCTGTAACCTGCTCTTGGGAAAACAATCAAAGTGTGTTTACGGTTTGCAATATAATGCTTAACATGAGGCTATAAAGAGAGGACTTTGGGAAACAGTAATTAAACTAAGAAGAGAATCAGGGGAAACGGCAGGCCCACAAAGGCTTGTTCCATTCATGGAAACATTCTCAGGATGACAGTGAAAATGCTGCAACAGAGCTAACTGTCCCCTAGAAGGAGAGTCATAACCACATTTCTGATTTTAAGCCATCGCCAACTGTATGGCATAATGCTGAATTAATGACAGCATTTTGAGCAAAAGAAATCTAAAAGAAAAGCATCTGTTGCAAGATGTCATTGTCTCAGAAATGTCTAAATGTGAGGACATGGGGAAGTACATCTTAGAAACAGAAAACATGCTCTTCCTTACATCAGAGGGTGGATAAAAGAATACCATCTTAAGACTGCTTCAGTCAAATGTTCTGTACTGCATTGAAGAACAACTACAGAATTTAAGACACTGTAATTTAAAGTTGGTGGTATTCTTCTGTAGACTTTCTACTGTAAAATGTTTCTAGTTCCACAAATCACTAGGTTCCTGAAGTATATGGAATTTGAAGAGCCCCAAATTAGAAGTATTAGTGGCACATTCTAACTTATCCTGGAAGCTCAAAGCTTCTTACTTCACAAGGAAAGTGAAGCTCTGAACTGCACCAAGGATAACAAGGATTCAATAGTACTAGATGTGCTAGAGCTATTAGCGAAGAGAATAAATATATACATAGGAAAAACTAAGAAAAAGTGGTTTTGTTCTTCTTAGACTGCTCTTCCAAAGTGCGAACTTCCTTCCATTGATGTCTTTCATAAACCTGTCTCCTGGAGATAGTGAAGTCAGGCAGGCTTGGGACATTCTTTCTATGAAAGCAGATGCCATAGCACTTAGTCCACAGAGAACCAGGAAGAGACCCAGAAGGAAAAAAGCATGAAATATGATACTTATGTCCAACTATAATCTAGGGGCAAGAGGTGCCCTCGAGGGTAAGGATGGCAAATATCTGCTACATATGACATATTTTCCTATCATGTGTCATGGCAGACATAGCTAATCGGTTACCACACTATTCCTACTAAACCCATTCATAACCTCTGAGTGCTGCTCAAATTGTTCAGAGTTAGTAACCAAGATGAAGCATTTTGCCAACTCTGCTTAAGGTCATTCATAGTGCACTCAGTTAACCAGGGAAGGAAGCCGCAGTCCTAAGGAATACTGAAAAAGGGATGTGCCTTGTTCTGGAATGTCTCCTGTGCTGTATGTCCATCAGAAGTCCATTGGGCTGGTGATAACCAGAATGGGCAGCTAGTTCTGGATTCTCAGATGAGACCTAGTAATATCCCTTGCCATCCTGACACCCCTCACTCAATGTGCAATTAATTGTATACCTGCAGATTGCAGAATTCTGGAAGTGAAATGCTTCAACACACAGAGGCAAGGGGCTCGAAGGACTTCACATAGTCGCATTTAGAACCTCAGTTCCACAACAGCACTGTTGACAAGAACGCTACAGAAAAGACTGAAAACTCCAAGAGAGTCATGTACTCCTAACTCTGCAACTGACACATGATGGAATTTGTCCCATATTCGAGCTATCAAAAGGGAGCTATTGGAAGAAACCTGCTTAAGAATTAAGGTTGGGAAGCCAAAGTGGCTGCTCTGCAGCAGCTGAGAACCACTGCCTTCCCGCGGCTCACACGCAGACCAGAGCTCCCAGTCTCTTCCAGGAGTGTTCCCCCTATAGTGCAGCACCAATGTGGACATGAGTGACAAGCACAAAGTGCTCGAGGTGCTTCTCTAGCTCTCATTCCAAAGAAGAAAAGAGCTCCACAGGACACACAACCCCACACTCCCCCATGACACCACGGCAACTGGTTTGTCTAACTAAGATATCTTTTTCTCTTCTCTCAGCTGTATACTGCTCACTTATTTTTATTGTGTTTGAATGATTATAGGTGAATGCGAGCACATGGTCATTCTCTCCCACTCTCTTCCAGCCTGGTGTTCCCGAATTACATAGAAAGCAAAGCCCCGAATAAGGGATTACTCACCAAGGAAATGCAAGTATGAGGAAGCACCAAAGAAATATGGTATCCGCAAAGCAGATGCATATTCAGTTTTTATAATGCTGCAAAGAACGAAGCATTTATAGACTGAAGAATCAACAATTCCCAAACCTATAAACTGACTTGTACATAGAAACCAGCTCAAAATTTAGGCATGGGAAATAGTCAGCAAGTTATACATCTCAATTTCTTAAGATGCAAAGAAATTAAGGAGTGGAAGAAAAGAGAGAGGCTTTCACAGTTTTTATAAGGAGATGTTCAAGATAAAGATGTGCTGGTTAGAGGAGAAGAAAGAAACCAATTGTGTGATTCCTGGCCACAGCCGACCTGCTTGTTTGTGCAGCCGTGCTGCATCTGCACCTGCACTGTAGTCACCCATCAGGGAAGTGGCCAATGCCTCAGAGGAACTTCCTGTGTTTGGCGAGGGCATATATCAGTCAAGAGCTTGCCGGAGATGGAAATACAGTTTGTCTGGGTCTGGAGCTGAGGGTGTAAAGAGGTCTGAAGGAGAGGAAGAGTGAACTACACAAGAGCAGTTTCCTTTGCAGTCAAACCAAACAAACATAATGCTGAGTGAATTGTCCATTTTTATGTACTTCTAACATTTTGTACTTTTGTATGGCTTGATGAGTATTTGAATAGAATGCTTTTCCTTTTCTAAACCTTGGGTTATTCTTTTGCAAATGAATGTTTTCCATTCCAGTAATTTTACTTCAATTTGATTTGCTAAGACACATGGGGGGAAATGGAAGAGCTTTAATGACGGTTTCTTATACCTGAAACAGTCAAACTTAGGTAAAGTGATTGATGCAGGCAACGAAAAACTAGTTCCTCAGAAGATCAGTACATCATTCGCTGCAGGTATAAACTCTTACAACCACTTTGGAGAACAATTAAAGGTGAAAATGTTCATAATGACCCAGTAATTACATGTCTAGGTGTCCATCTTAGAGAAATTCTTGAACGGATGCACAAGGATCTTCATTGCACTAATTTTTTTTTTAAACACCGAAAAACTGGAAATAAGCATTATCCAAAGGGGATAAAAATCATTAAACTGCGGCATATCCATATAATGGAACATTTCAGCACAGTTAAAGTGAAGAAATACTATACATTGTTCATCAATCTGAACATATAGTAGAGTAAGGTTATAAATAGATGCGTGAGGAAAAGAAACACATGTTACCTTTAGAACAGAAGTCACCACTGGGATCCAACTATATTTATAATATTTTATTTTATTTTTTTAAAATCCAAGGTGAGTATGATAAAATGTTAGTATTTATTAAACATGGTGTTTATAATATTCTGTACTTTTTTTGGTATATTTTAAAATTGCACAAAATAAAATAATCAACCAGGAAAGAATAGTTTATCACATGACTTGAGGGGAAGTTATCAGAGGTTTCTTAATTTTCTATTTCAGAGATTTCACAGAGCACCAATTTACTGGAACCCAGAATGTCTGCTCTAGTAATTAGGTTTACGACTTCTATCAATAACAGTATTTGCAATTGTGCTGAAACATTCTTTTATTATCTCAACACAGTTTTGTTTTGTTAGCTTAACTTCGGAAATTACACAGCTAGAACTATTGAATTATAATGCTGTGACTCTGAATGAATTTTGTTGCTGAACAGGGCACTTGTAAAGCTGGCTCACTTCAATCTAAGTTACTTATTTGTGAAAAATGACTCATTTAATAGAAACTCTTAGTATTGTGTTCTTTCACTTGCAGTACCTCAAGCCTCAAAAACAGTATTCTACAGAACTAGAAGGGAATACCCAAAGAGAAGGTGCCCTAAATTGTCCATAATATTTTAGATTTGGTCATTTCCCTGAGTACAAAAGAGGAAAGACGTGTGTTTTGGTTCATTCAATGGGCAAGTTTTCTTACGCTTCTTCATTACTGAAGCTGGGCACCTAGTAAAAGTCAACATTTATGATAACACAAACTATGAGCTCAGGACCATTCTGGACTCTAAAAAGCAGGGGTGACAGCAGGCACTGCTGAAGTGACAGAATTGGTAATATAGGAAGGAAAAAGATGTCCAAAATTAAGCTACTTAGTGGGGAAAGACCAATGAGGAACATGCTTCCTGTGGGTTTCTGGGCAGAAAACTGAGAAAATCTCATCAGGGTCAAGATAACCATGTTTTTATGGCCACTGTCTAAATAGATACATAATATTGAAAAACTCTAGGTAATTTACAGATTCACCTTTGTTTTAATCCCCCCCAGGGAAGAGTAAAAAGAGAGAGAAGTTAGGGGGAATGGGTCCCTGAGCTAGACAAAGAAAAAAAGTGCCAGGGTTGTCTTGACAACACGAGCCCTGGTTGCATTTAAAATAATATTTATTTTTCCTCCTAATTTCAATAGAAGTATGTGGTGGCTTTTCCATGGTCAAGGTGGCTAGACTGAATGACACTCTTTCAGGTTTCCAGGTAAGTGAGACGTGAGAGAGACTCTTGGGAGACGTGGACGGTGGAAGTGAAGCCACCGCCATTTCGTAGTCATACAAGGCGCAGCCCACTCCCTGCCGGCTCAGCTCACTGGTGTGGAAGAGCAGGCAGGTCTGCAACTGCTCCCTCCACCTTCCGCTGGATCTTCCTTTGGCTTTTAGTTTTCTCCCTTTTACTGGTTCCCACTCCAAAATCTTGACACATATCAAAGCGGGCACAAAAAATCCAAAGCTCATTCCAATGTATATTCAAACAACTACTGTAAAAAAAGAAGAGCGTATCTAACGCCTCCTCCCTCTTAAATCTTCCAGGTCAAATGCCCGACCATGGCTTCCTGCCCCAGCCTACCCACTGTAGCTTCTCATTAGGATACTGGGAACAACTAGAGGATTAACATACATCTCTCAGTTTTCTGAGCTGGTTCGTTTGACTGTTGTGTGGAAAACTGATGGTTTCCTCTTGTCTTTAATTCCACTACTTTAGCATATGTTCCTTTAAATCCGTGTTTTGATCAAACCACTCCCTCCCTGCTCTCCAAACACAGGAGGGCCTCAACTCTCAAGGATCCCAAAGCACTGCATCTCATGACCATACACAATACAACTTTAACCTCTCTGTGTGTGTGGTGAAAGGAGATTCCTTTCTGGGGAGAGGGGCGGGAAAGTGATCTCTTTAGAATATGCAAACCAAATAAAGGGACTGAATAAAAAGTATCAGCTGAATTTTCAGTCGCTTTTCCTAGATGTCTTCAAAATCAGTACGTTGCACAAATGACAACAGCTGAGCTGAAGCCAGCTTAGGCAAGAGTCTCGAATGATTTAATTACAGTCAAACAACCTCAGCAGCAGAGTTAAAATTCACCTTCTCCAAAGTCAACACGAAGAGATGCAGAAGTGTAACGTGAAGGCCACAATGCCATGTGCTTCGGCTTTGGCTTTAGAGATCGGAAGTGGAAGGAGGAAAAATTAGGCACGGTTGTCCAATCCTGATCTTCGCCTCAAATAGCTGATGGCACTACAGCTAACAGTGTCTAGCCCCATTCACTTACTTTGCAAACTCTGACGTCCCAGGGGGGGAGAGAAAGTGTTTCTGGGTATTTACAAGGACTTGGGAAGTGACGGGCCCAGCAGCCCTGCTCCCGTGAGGAGCCGTAGCTGAGCCCCGCGGTGCTGTCGCCATCGCCGTACGCACGCCGGCCGGCTTTCCCTCCTCCGAAGGCCTCGTCCTTACTTTTCCCAGGGTTTAAAAAATCATGTTAACAATAAGCAAATACAGCAGGGCCAGATGCCTTTCGTGGTCAGATGGTTCATTGTTTAAAAAGCTTCAGTTTAAAATCCAAAAGATTGTTAACAGATGCAGTTTCTGGCTGGAGACTGGGAAAAACCTCACTTAAACAAAAGAGCATGTTGTGATTGGAACTAAAAAGGGAATTACCTTTAAAGATAAGAACCACAAACATTTCCTATTTGAAAATACCCCCAACTCCACCAACAGGACTTGTTTTTGGACCTTTCATGAAAGTTAAAAAATTTGACGGTGGGTTGCTATGTATGGCAAACCATGGCTGACAAACCAGTCCAGTCATTTTTACAGATTTGTTTGGATTTTCAACAAGGCCACAACATCCATCTTTACTCTCCCCCAGATTACTCAATTAGGCAAAATTCCAATTAGTTTCTTTCCAATCTTTTAGCCTCAGAAATACTTTTGCTGCTTTCATTTTGGCTCTGGAAAGAGGTTTTCAACCAGAGACTTAGATAGAGAAGTTTGAGAAATGAACACAGAGCGTGATAAGCAGAGAGCCACTGCGGGGACTCCAGTCACTATTGGATGGAAAAGAGCCACTTGGCTGAGAAAGACCTGGCCCCATCTCATTTCCCAGTCTTGTGTACTTTTAAACAGAAAGCCTGCCTTTCACCAACTCATGTGGCCGTTTCTGCTGGCTCCGTGGGCCTTTACACTGTGTGAGAATTCCTGTAGTGTTCGAAGTTCGAATCTTGGAAGATGGAAAATCTGAAGGAACCATGGGTATGTGGCTTTCCCTCAGCCTTGGGTTTGGCTTGCGGGTGACAAGCCTAATTTGAAAAGGCCACACAAGAGATGGTCCAAGGAAAATCATCTGTTGTCCTCATTAGGGATGACCACTACTGGCTCATCCTGAGATGGGCACCCTGTCCTTAGGAGACCACATTCTTGGAAGAGAGGTAAACATCATGCCCTTTCCATACTTAAACTGTTCTTAGGCTCCCCTGTCCATTTTATTAAGTGCTCAATAGGGTCAGTTGCAGACCAAAGGTATAGTATAGTTTTAACAGTCTGAGAAGTTCTAATCAAGAAAATCCTTAAGTTAAGGAACACTACTGTCCATTTTAAAGTGAGGTAGATCCTTAAGCCCACAGGACTCCCCAAAGGGTAGAAATGGCTCTCCCATTCTGCCACGCCACTGCTAAGTCACATAAGGAATCCAAGCTGCTGGAATGAAGCTAGAAGGGAGAACTGTATGCTCAAAGATCTGCGCAATCTGGCCAGGTACTCGGCAGGAAGGGTCCATCCATCAAGAAATGGGACTCTGAGCCAGTGGCCACATCCATATCCATCCTCCTCCAACAGCCAGCCCCACCACGCACACGGAAGACAAAGTTTGCAAGGGGATTCGATAGGCCTGGACATTGAAAAATGAGCAGCAGCTGCAGGCCCAAGGCCATTACTATTCTCCAGGGGTTGCCTTTTCTAATCTAAGGGGCAGCAGTTTCCATGATTAACTTTCAATGGCTGTCAAGGGTGTAATCAAATCTGGGAAAGAAGGAAGCTTTCCCCTCGGTAAGCTGCTCCCTTTTCCCTGCCCTTTCCTTTCCTCCAGCGCATATTCTCAATCCCTGCTTCCTAATTCTGAGGGAAAAGCCTGCACTCAGATGAGCCAAAACAGACAATGTCCTCTGCGTACACAAGCACCTGAGGTTTTTCCTTCTCAGTTCTGGGGCGGGTCTGTAAGACGGCTCCGTGAAATGTCCCCTTGTTTCTAAAGACCTTACAATACCATCACTTTCAGAACAGAGCACATTTTATTTTCATTTAAAAACTTTTTCCCAAGTGTATTTTATCTGTTTCCTGGGCCAGGACAACCAGTTCAAGAAAAGAGAGGTTTTCTGGTTGGTAAGATGAATACATGAGAAAGAGGAGAAGAGGACATATTCATTCACACACATGTCTTGCTGGTTATGGCTGGATTAGAAACCCCAAGGCTCCGACTTGGGCCTACGTGATAGCGGCTGGGAGACAACAGCTAGACACGACTCTCAGCAAAGGCCCCCGGAGCCAAACCCCACACGTGGTTTTATTGACTGTAACTGCTCAGGTAGAAAATTTAACGTGCTTTAGCTTTTTGACAGTTCATTATAACAGTAACGACAACTTAGTGGTTCACTCATCAGACATTCATGTCAAACATCAGAAGCTGGTGTTACAGAGATGAGTAAGACATGGCTCCGCACCACCAGAGCCGTGAAGTTTGGTTGAAGAGGGACACGCAGAGGCTCACACAGGAGAGATGCTCCTGGGAAGGTGGCATGCCAATTACACACGGCATCAAAGAGAGGACAGAGGTGCTGAGAGCCCCCCAAATGCATACAAGTCGCCTGAGAAAAGGTCTTCCTGACTGATACTGTCTTTAAAAGATTGCTAGTTTGTTCTTATTTCCCTTCAACAAGAGTAATCAGAGTGTCCACTGCCTGCTGGAGAGAGGCAGCATTTTTCCTATGTGCAAACCCTGTCCTTCTTGTCCCATCTTGTTTCAAGTCTCTACTGGAACAGAAGGAAAGTGGCTAAAGACAGCCACAAACAGGATCGGTTCCAAAAATGGGATGCGAACAGTCTAAGAATTTGCCACAGGGTTTAAAGATGGCAGGGTGAACTTGATTGCAGGGGATACAGTCCAGGGGTGATGCCTAATGCCATGGACACTAGGGAATAACAGTTCTAGCGTTTAGTGGCCCTGATATCCATTCTCTCCTTCTATGGAGGTGATAGAACCCCCAATTTTTAAGTGGGGGTGACTACCCAGAAAAAAGACAGCCTTCCTTGCAGTGAGGTGTGGCCATTTGTTCACAGCGGGATGTGAGAGGGAATTGTGTGTATAACTCCCAGGACATGTCCCTAGGAGTGGAGATAAGGAAATTTGGTCTTTTTCTCGCTCCTGCAGCCTTAGTTTGAAATGTGAGCTGGCTGGAGAGCCAGCTCAGACCAGGAAGACACGGCCTCAGAGATGGTGAAATGGAAAGTTGTTAGAAGGTCGTCACAGAGGACTGTGGCCCCACAATACTAGTCCTAACCTACCTATAAATACATTTTTACGTAAAAAGTGGGGAAAAACTTTGAACACTGTGAAAACCAGTGCCATTTTGGGTCTTGGTTGCACAGGTTTGTGAACAACGGTTACTGGAACAGGGCGGAGGGGTGGTGTCCAGGACAGTGTCAACAAAGACAACATTCAGGAACGGCGCTTTGCCGCATGTAGCACTGAGGCCACGGCAGGACACGGTCAGTCTGTCTGTATGTTAGAAAGTGCTGACCAACTTCTCGCGGTGAAATGGGAGAGCCAGTTAACCACACACACAAGGGATATCTTACCTTTTTCTTGCTGCAGTATATTTGCCATTTTTTCTCAGCTGGGAGTGCAAACATGGCTTCCCTGTGTTTGTCCGTGAGGTCGAGCTCATCCTGAGAAGAAAAATAATAATTAGTATTTCGTAGATTATTTGTTATTCCTACAGGGGAAGGTATCAGCATTATCAGGGATAGAAAAAGCAAACAAACAAAAAACAAAACACCAAGCTGAATTTAAACGAACTCAGAAAAGACCAAGAAGCTAAGTTAAGGTGTATGTTATCATCATTCAGAAAGCTTGTCCCTAGCACCCAGCATAGAGCACACAACAGAAGCATGAGGCCCTGTGTCTACTAAAGGGTGTGGGGAAGTGGCCTGAGCACAGACGGAATTATCCAGAGCCACCGTGTACTGCTACAGAGGGTCCACTGAGCAGTTGAGGCCATCAAAGCTCCAGCGTTTGGAAAGATTCACTGTATTACACACCGAGGTTTGCCGGGGATGGCTCCACAAACACTGAACATCAGGCTGGGCCTTGAAGAACTTGGACATCATGAGAGGAAGGGAGGATCAGAACCTAAGGCCTAGATGTGGTAACGGACTCAGTGAGTTTAGGGAACAAGGACCAGTTTGGCTGAAGCACTGGGATTATGCAAAGAATTGTCACATAAAAGGTTTGAGAGGTGGGGAGTGACCAGTTTGTGGAGAGTCTTAAATGCCAGACTAAGGAGTTAATTCTCTTGTCCAAGGAGAGCCAATAAATATCCTGAGCAAGGGAGTGACATGTTCATCATCATAAACTCCACTAATTTAGTACTTTATGTGCCAAGCATGCTGTAGACATTTTCTCATTTAGTTTTCACCTCAAGTGTAAGAGTCCCACTCATTATTACATCCTTGTTGTAATAACAATCCCTGTTTAATACAGCTGGGGCATTGAGGTGGAAGACTGGGGAACTTGCTCAAGGCCCCATACCTGGTAAGTGACAGGTTGGGTTTTCAGCCCAGGGCGGTCTGACTCCAGAGACCAGACTCTTGGCCTCTCAGATCAGTGTCTGGAAACATCAATTTTACAGTGGTGTGTGGCTTAGATTGGACACTAAGGGGAGGCAATTTATAAACACCCATAACTAATGAATAACAACAATGGGGTAATGAATATAAAGATGCTTAGAGGAAAGTTCTTGGCATTTAATAACTGAATCCATGGTCAGAAGTATTATTGGTATTGAGCATCTGGGCCATTTTTATTCCTATAGGAGAAGTTATCTAGTTGAAGGTGGTAGGTTGGTGGGTGTAAGACATATAAAAAGGTGCTATAAATTAATATACAATAAAGGTTAGATGCCCAGGGAGTATAAACAAGTCCCCTCTCTAAATGCCTTCGGTGTATATCTGCAATTCTGCCACTCGTGGATACTAACTTCACATCTCATACTCTTACCGCCATTCAGTCATCAAGGTCCTATTATTTCTTCCTTGAAAAGTCTCATGATTTTCCTTTTGTCTCATTCCCAGTGAAACCACCCAAACTTATGCCTTAGCAACCTCTCCCTTGGCTTTTTCAAACACCTGCCCACTGTTCCTCCTTGCTCTTCAATCCTCCCTACAGCACGGCCAGAATTCAGTAAGGCATTGAAGTCTCAAACCTGAGGCAGCTTCGGGATCCCCTGCAGTGGTCCCCTACCTTTTTAGGCACCAGGGACTGATGCTCCTCTGAGAATCTAATGAATGATCTGAGGAGGAGCTGAGGTGGTGAGGCTAGTACTGCAGAGCGGCTGCAAATACAGACGAAGCTTCTCACTCACCCTCCGCTCACCCCCTGCTCTGTAGCCCAGTTGCTAATAGGCCAGGGATAGGTACTAGTCAGTAGCCTGGGGACTGGGGACCCCTGACCTAGAGGACTCCTTAAATCACTGACCATTCAGGGTTTAGGACTGAGCAGGTGGGAGGAAGTACAAGAATTTGCATTTCTAATAAGCTTCCAAGAATGGCTGATGCTGCTGGTCCTGGGACCATACTTTAAAACCACTGAGCACCTGTGCTGTTCTGAGTTCCCAGTTCAAAAAACTTCATGAGTTTCACAATGTCTACGAAATGAATTATACATTCCTCAGCCTGCCTTTGAGGTCTGCCATGTATAACCCCAACTTACTTCGCCAGGCTGGCTTCTAGTTATCCCCGATGGCTAGTCTCATTAATGCCTACACCTCAGGCCTAGCCACTCAGGGCCTGATACATGTTGGCTTCCCAGGGAGGTTCTTAATCTAGTTAAACCTCCACTTCCTCATCTCCATGATGGGCATATCATTTCTCTTGCAGGGATGTTGTAAGGATTAACAATCTGTAGTACTGCCTGGCCGGGGTGGCAGTGGAGGTGGGCAGGCAACTGTACAGTTGTTATTTTTCTCAACATTTAAACACAAATCTCCTTTTAAGAACAAGGTAAACAGTTAAGCCACTAAAATATACACCCACACACTATTACGTTCTAACCACAAAAAGCTAGTTAAGAATTTCAACAATGAACAACAGAGAAAGAATGAAAGACAGTTACAAAAACTCCACTATGAGGGAACATGTTAAAAATGTTAAAATTTTGGCATGCAACTATTACATATGTGAAGTAATTATTTTTCTTCCTTTCTTCCTTTTTTAATTTCCTGTAAGTCACACCTGCTTTCACCTATTGATGAATGGAGAAAATAATGGTTACATAAATCACTTCCCAACAATTAGAGGGCTTTGTGTGTGAGCAGGGAGGGGTGGTCAGGTTAGTTATTCAAACAGCTGGAAACATGGTGCTTAGTTTGGAGAAAAGGTTTGTGATTTGTAAGAAGGAGAACAATGTTATTAGTGTTGCATCTTTTATTACACTATGGCACTGTATTTTTGCTAACTGAGCTGAGGTGTGAAGAAACTTATAAATCCTAAAACCTAGAAATTCATAGCAAAGGATAATAATATTACCATATTTTGCTGTTACAAGCAGAAAACTTCTGCTTCTGCCAAGACACAGAAATGACCAATTTTGAATTGAGAGAACACAGTTGAACTAGGACTTAGGGTCAGATGATTTCATGCAAAAAGATAATTTCCATAAAATAAAATTAAAAATACAAATGCTGTAGAGTCTCTGAATATAATTTTAGATTACAATTTAAAAATGGGAAGAAATTAATGGATACTGATAATAGGTAACAGCTAGCAATTACTGAGCACATTCGTGTGTGCTTAGTATTAGTGTTTCATATGAATTAATTCAGTTTATCCTCATAATAACCTATAAAGTGGGTAATATTTCCCCATTTTCTAGGAAACTGAACTCATAGAAATTAAATAGCTTGCTCAAGCTGTTTAACAAAGACAAAGGAGGCACTTGAGCCTAGACTGCTAGGTTACAGAGTCTGCATTCTTAACCACAGACTGTTCATTCTACTGATTATTCAGTAGGTAGATAGAATCATGACACCGATGCAAATATGAAAATGCATCCATATGCTGCACTCACATCCTAATGAGCATCTGTTAGCAGAAAGATGAGAATTTTTGTTGTCAGACATCCCTGAGTTCCAGGTCTGGCTCTTACAGGTTACACAATCTTAAACAAGTGACTTAACCCTTGAACTTCAATTTCTTCATCTGAAAAATCAGAGTGATAATATATATCTAATAGAGTTATCTCAAGAATTCATTCACGCAACCAAAAAATTTTTTTGAGTGACCACTAATGCCAGGCGTGCTAGGTACAGGGGACAAAAAGCTATCACAGAGTTCATATTCTTGAGAAGGCAGAAGGGAAAATAAATAACCACAAGATGATCACATAGGAAGCTAAGCTCTGAGGACTAACTTGTTGGGGAAAGGTGGGGAAAGGTGGGGAAGTGAAGTGAAGTGATCTGGGAGATGAAAGGAATTAAATAGGTAAAAAGCACTGCTGGTAGTAAACAGCAGTCCTGTAGGCCACTGTGAACTTTGGTCTTTAGAGGTCACTGGAAGATTCTAGCAAAAGAGCGACATAGATTAAATTAGATAATAATTGGGAGTGCCTAGGCACAATGCCCAGAGTGTAATAAGACCCCCGCCCTTCCATTCCAAAAGCATCTCTGCTCTGACTCATTCTATTTTAATAACATGGCTGAATCAAGCATGCAAGACTCTGAAAAGATTATCATAGCCTTAGAGATCAATCAACACTTACTCGCTGTCCTACCCATTCCAGGACCATGGCCAGACATTATAAAGAACACAAAGATGAGTAACAGACCCTGATTTCATGGAATTTAGCATCTACTTAGGAATAGAAGATGATAGAGGCATCAATGGTTCCCTTTCTTTTCAGGATGAAGTCCAAATTCTTTAGATGGTTGATCGAGGCCCTTCATCATATGGCCTTGTGGACTTGGCTGACCTCACCTCCTTCTCTTCCTCCAGCAGCTACATCTTAGCACTTCTGAAACTCTTGTACATACTGTTCCCTTTTCTCAGAGAGCCCTTCCCACCATGCCTAAGGATCAACCTTGTTCATCTAAGCTGTTACAAGGCATCAGTTATTCCCTCCAAGAAGCCTATCCTTATGGGCATTTATCAAGTCGCTACAGTTACGTTATTGGCATGTCTGACTCCCGTTCTAGACTTGTTTTCAGAGGGCAATAACTAAATTTGTTCTATTAATCTTTGCTTTAATTGCCAGTCCCCAAAATGGTATTTAAGCCAGATTTTAAACACCTCCCCCGCCTGAAAAAAAAAATAAAAGTAAGGCGAGGAAAGGTGGGCAAGCTGAAAGGGAGGGAGAAGAGAGGATTATTGTAGGATATAATGGTGATCAATGCATTTCGAAGATTAAAATTAATTTCTTTCACTTCTATTTTGTGATAAAATGTGCATACAATGAAACTTACCGATCTTAAGTATACAGTTTTGGGTTTGCCAAAGGTATATACTTAAATGGTTGCAGCACTGTACCCCTTAGAAAATAGTTGAACTATTTTATTCTTCCCGATCCAGTTACTGCACATGCTCACCAAATTTGGTGCTGCCTTTTTAATTTTAGGTTTATGTGAAGTGGTATCTCAATGTAGTTTTTTTAGGTTTGATTCATTTTCCTGATGATAACATGCTGAATACACAATTTGATGTGTTAATTAGCCATTCATACTTGTTTTTGTGTGTGAAGTATTAAGTTTTTTTGCCCATCTTTGTTGAGTTGCCACTCTATTATTCATCAAAATAAGTTCTTTACATATTCCGGAAACATGTCTTTTGTCATAGATATGTAGGCTATTATTTCTCCTAACCTGTGGTTCACCTTTTCATTTTGTTAACAGTCTATTTTCATCTCTAGATTTTTTTTTCTTTTTTTTTGCTGAAGTCTAATTTATTAATACTTTTTCTTTCAGAGACAACTCTTTTTGTCTTTTCTCAGAAATCTTTCCAACTTGCAGGTCAAAAAAGTACTATATGGTTTCTTATGAAAGCTGTCTAGTTTTAGTTTTAGCTTCTATGTTTGAATCTATACTACATCTCATAGACCCCGCTCCTGGGGTTTTTCTTTTGTTACAAAATAGTTGGATTGCCTTTGCCTTCTCTCCCAGTTACCTGCACTCATTTAGATAGACTAAGCAAGGAATGGAATAAAAACACAGTTGATGGAAGGAAGAAAAAGAATGGAACATAAACGAATTTGAAAAGCATCTTAACAGAATTTCTTTAAGCTCTGAAATTATTTCGAAGTAGTATAACAGGAGTTCTCATTTGATATTGAATTCAAACTGAAAAAGGCAACTGTGAAAAACAAAAAATTGAGATCACTGCAACTCAGATAGCATCTTTTTACATGAAGTTTTTAGAAAAAAAAAAATCTACAGAGGCAGAAAGCAGAACGGTGGTTGCCTGGGGCAGGAGGCAGGAGCAGGCCCTGGCTGCAACCAGGCACGTGAGGAGACAGGGCGATGGGAATGTTCTCAAAGTGGACTACAGCGATGGCTGCACGACTGTACAAATCTACTAAAATGCACTGAACTGCACACTTACAACGGGTGAATTTTATAGCACGTAAATTATATCTCAATAAAGCTCCTCTTAAAAAAAATTTTAAAAAGTAAGCCTGATTGTTGGAGCCCAGGATCAGAATTGAGAAAATATTGCCTTCTGTACCTAGTAAAAAAATAAAATTCTGGTTGAACAGTAGATTAGATAAACCAAGGAGTTATTCTAGAAAAAACTGACTGAAAAGAAATGTTAAGAAGAAAAGGGAAAGAAAAACTGTGGAGTCCTTTAGAGTAAGTAGCTCAATCTGGGAAATGTTTAATTTCAGGTACATTTATTGTTTGGAACCAAATAACTTCCATGAAATATTCTATCTTTTCCTTGAAAATTACACAGATTCTATTGCCATGCATTCCATTTAGGCCAAGAGATAGGCAATGTTTCCCCCAAAGTCCCTTAATATTAAATGAAGTGATATGCTAATATTAACAATAAGCCCTTAAAGAGCCTTTTCTGTGTTATTTTTTTCCCCCTCTAGTGATTGTGTTACAAAAGTGTGGTTAGCTACTCTATGAGTTAATAGACAAGTTTTCTACTGATTAACAAACCACAGTAATTAGTCTAATACCAGGAATCCAGGAAGCATCTGGCTGCTTTCAGATCGCCTTACCTTTTTTTTTCTTTTTCTTTTTCTTTTCTTTCTTTTTTTTTTTTTTACAATCAGGCTGCATCAGATATTGTTTTGGGGACTGACAATTAATGTAGAGTTAAACAACAAATTTTGTTTCTGCCACTACACCTTAGACTTGGATGGCCTAGCTCCAATTACTGGACATAGATTTTTTTTTTCCATATTTTTCTTATTTGGATGCTTTTAAAAGTTAATTATAGAAAATGACTTAGCAAGTGATGAAAGGAGAACTATCTGTACCAAGCATCATCCCTCTCCACAGAAAGCTCAAGGTTCTTGAAAATCAACAAACAAAATCCTAAAGGCTTTTATTCTTGGAGGAATAAAAAGATTATTTTTATATTTTTACAAAATTATAATATCTTGGAGAAAAGATATATATATTATACATTTAAGAAGAAAGGACCTCTGAGAGAAGCCCAGCTGTCAGAACTAAAGTTCTAAACTTCATCCATAACAAAGCACATTATTAAGCCCTGCTTCTAAGAGAGTCTGTACAAAGGAATCTCACCAGGCCTATGCTCTAGAGTAAGCAGTCAGCTCTACAGAAATATACAGAAATCAGAAAACAATTGGCATAGTATAAATAAATCTAAGGAAACGGACTGATTTGTTAGATAAAGCAAGGGAACGAATTTTGAAATAATATACAATAAGGGTCATATATGAGTTGAAAAAGCTCTTTCAGAGCTATGAGCTAAATGAAAATATGGGTTTATTTACAAAACCTTCAAAGCAACATTGAAAGCGTTCATTCTTTGATAATCTACCAAATCAATAGATTTCAGTGTGCCAACAAGTAAGTTTCCAGCTAACAAGAGAAATCTGTAATAAAGAAATTCAGGATTTCTATTTCTAATGAGTTAAGCTAACTCTTTACATCCATACTAATATATATTCACATGCGTGGAGAGCATGGGCGGGTAGGACTTATAATTAATGCTGGGGGAATGGAGAATAAGAAAATGGGGAGGAGAAGCCAAGACATGTCCTTGGGGTCACTGTGACAATCAACATTCATTGTATTGTGTATGTTTGTGTTTTGGTTTGTTTAGGGTTTGGGATTTTTTTGTTTTTGTTTGTTTGTTTGTTTGTTTTGTGGGGTGTTTTTGTTTTTTACTTTTTAATAATTCTTGACAAGATAACTACCCATCTGACTCAATGTATACAGAGCTCACAGAGCTCACAGAGCTTCTAACCATATTATTACTCAAGCAATGCTAATTTTTCTCTTTCAAACTAAATACACTAGGTATTTATCCACAGCAAACAGATTCAATTCACCCATCCTAACTCCACCCACCAAAGGCTTCCCACATGCACCCAGCAGACAGCGACCTCGAGTTCACCTCAAGTGCGCCTGACCTTTGCAGAGCCTTCTCTGGATGTAACCCTCTCCTCTCATCCCACAGCTCGACACTCCCGGAAATAAGTCAGACCTGGGAAGGGCAAGAGACCTGACCTTATGTTATATGACATGGTGATGAGAATACCATCACAGGTGACAGGCTAGACAATGCAGATGGAACAGTGAAGGGTAACACATTGGCAGAAAAAAAATTACACTCTTATAAATATATAGAGAATGTGTACTATTAGGCTATGAAAATTCATTATATGTATGAACATCCAGCCCCACCACAACAAATGAGCATCACATCCAGGAGTCATGAATGGCCAACACAGCTCTTAAAATTTAACCACAGTGACCCTGAAAACAGTATTTTATTTTCATAGTGGTGGTCTGAAATCTGAATGTGAGATAAGGTTTTCATCAGTTTAAATAGAGGTGCATTCGGTGAATTATTACCTACCTGCTCCTAACCAGTCAGTTAAGCCATAAATGGAAAAGAACAGACCTTTAAATTTCTAAAGGGATATGTACACACATAAAAAAAAAGCTTGAAGGTTTTCAGCCTGTAAGACTTCTGTCAACATCCTTAGTCATTACACAGAATACCACAGCATGACTCACCACCACCTACACAATAATGTTCTGTCTGATAGATGTATCTTCTTTCGATATATAAAAATAAGAGTGAGAAATCCCGCAAGGACTAATATAAGTAATTTTTAGTTTCTTGCTACCAATGGTTGAATATTTATACTATATCCCTTCCTCCCTTTAATAGGAGGCCATGAGAACTATATCAAAGTATACTGCTAACCCTATAGGCTTCTTATTTAGCTTCTTTGTGTTATTTCAACCAGAATCTCACTAGAGTAACTTTAACTTTTAATTAGTCTGCATCACCAGGAGTTTTCCAGCAATTTAAAATAAATAACTCGGTTCTAAATATGTTAAAATCATCTCCTAACATCCATCCAACCACCCAAATTTCTAGTTTTTACAGCTACAATCTAGCACAACTTCTGTTGACAAGGCTTAGCCGAGAGAATTTCTAAGTAGTGTTTTCCTAAACGAATGAAGGGACTTTGTCTCCTGGGACACAAAACCAGCTATAGTGACAGTTGAAAGAGGCACCGGTGGTCAACTGTGAAGCCAAGTTCCACACGTGTCCCTCTGCCTCGACGACACCAGACTTCTCTTGCCAGCCTCTCTATACCTGCTTAGCATGCCCTTCAGAGACTTGTTTGGCAGCTCAGATGACACTTTTAAGTTTTTTTTTTACATACAATTTTAAATTTTAATTAGGTCAAGATACCTGGAACAATGAGTCTCTTCACACATGGCCTCTATTTATCTATTTTACCATGTAATAATAGTAGAGAGGCTATTAAATATAGAAAAAAATTTCTTACACATTTATCACCCTTAGCCTTTTAATTTGCTACCTTTCATGATAGCCACTTTGGTGGTCCACAGTAGCTGACCTCTGAATGAAAAATACGAGAAAAGAGAATGCCAACAGGTGATGGGGTGCAGGAAGAGTGCAAAAATTAGCAAAGATCAGCCCAAATCTAACATTACTACTTCGAAAATAATTCAAGATATGAACCAAGCTACTGAAGGATTCAGCATTCATTCATTCACGTATGCATTCATACATGTAAGCATTCACTCAGATACTTACTGAACATCTCATGTGTTATCTTTCAGTAATGAGTTATTCACCCACACCATTAGCATTTACTGAGCACCTACTTTGGGCCAGGCACTGCTCCAGGCCCTGGGAATCCTGCGTGTGAATATATATATATAGTGTATATATATTACATATATATGTGTGTGTGTTTGTATATATAGTTCTCCATCCACAAGCCAGAAAATCATAACTAAAAGATATAGCTGGTACTGTCAAGAAACAGTTTTAAATTCCAGAGGCATTCTGGGAATTGACAGTTGGGGAGGGGAGGATTCTAAGCATAGCAAATAAAAAAGTATTTGAGGATAGTTTAGAACTAGAATATACCATCCACATATTGAGCATTTACCCCTACAGGCCATATGACATATATTTTGTAAAAAAAATGGTGTTTGGATGATTTCCCAGTGCATCAAATATATATTCTCATGTGCAATTATTTGCTCAAACTACCAGTGTTCCAGCCATTACTGAAACACATTTTCAAAATTACACTTGAAAGCTTACCTAAACCACACCACTTATAGAGATCAAATTATTCTCCCAGTCTTTTAATATCTATACTGGTTTATACTGGGACATATAGAGACTTGAAAAGTCAGTACAGTGTGTTGACTTTGTGTACTTTGCACATGTAGCCTAAGGATTAAGTTAAGTAACCAGATTTCAAATTGCAACTGAAAGCTAAGTAAGTGCATACTACTCAGAGTCACTTTAGGACTCATAGTAATGAAAATTATCAAGGTCAAGGGGATGCAACCATTTCCTTAATAACATTAAGTTCAGAGACAGTTTTACAGTATTTGTATTAAAAAAAAGAAAGATTCTATATTTCTTGCCTCCATCTGTCCACGCTCCCTCCCCCCCATTTCGATTGCTGGAATCTAAATTAAGAAGCACCCAGAAATAAATGTATTGATTGATAATAAAATATCTAATATGAGGTCAAAATCTAAATTTAACAGCCTGTAGAAAAGGACATTTGAAATGATCTTGGTGAGATAAAACATAAATTTAGAATTAGAGGGAATAAAATGGTTTTGTGGGTTTACCTTAAGCTTTACTGGATTTGTTTAGTGAATCAGAGAACAAGAAGGAAATTTAAGAGGCCATGTTGACCACCTTATTGTCTCTAAGCAGAGAGGGCTTCAACCAGTACAACAAAATGTATACTGTCCACTGGAATGAAGATCTACTGCCAACTTGAATTTGATAAGTAATGCAACGTTCTGTTCAAAAGTACAACAGATATAAGTAAGCAAAACCACCTACATCAACATCACCCTGAATCACAGTCATCAGTTGTTCTCAGAGCCAAAATTATTTATTCATACATTTCTGGGTTTGTAGTCATCTTTAAATTGACTGTATATTGGCACTAGTTTAATCTACTCTTCAGGAATTTTAGCTCTGAACACATTTAAACCTCTATGTACATTCCCACTTCCCTTTGTGATGTACTGCATGTTCTCATACTGTTTAAAACATTTTTCTATTAACTCACCAAACTGATTTATCCAAAAATGCCACAGTGTCAAGGGAAGACCTACTCAATATTTGTTTTTCTTCTTTGTCAACTAATCATGTCCTTTAGCTAAATAGCATTTTCTCTTTTGACCTTCCTAGGTTTCTCAAGTTAAAAGAATTTTTAACCTCATGGAAATAAACAATTTTAATATCAATCCCTTCATTAGGCTCTGATTTTTGGCTTCCAAACAACTTAATACTTTGAGACTGTTCTAGATATGTCTTTGAAGTCTTTATACAGTCTGATTTCCTCTGCTTAATTATTGAGCAATCCTTTACACTCTAATTAAGAAACAACAGATTAAAACTATGACTGCTTACAACCAGTTTTTTTCTCTTCAATCAGGTTAAAATTAAATGTTCCTGCTACTCAAATCTTTTCATCTTTCTTAGATACAGGGAATTGAATAATTTCTGTAAGAAACTTTGTATTTTTACATGGTCTTAATGTAAAAGGCAAGTTTTAAAACTAAAGAGATAAAAAGTATTGAGACTTTTCATCAATTCTGGTAATAATGGAATAAGTTTACTATTAAAAAGAGCTTAAAATAGCTCTAGCAATAAAAAAAAAAAATTATGTTGACAGCCTGAGAAGATGGGTAAGAATTCGCATTGGCTAGTAAAGAACAAAATTTATACACTGGTAAATCTGTAAGACTAACTTGGATTCCTATAGCTCCTTTCATTCCAAAGTGACTTCATATTGAAAAATGAAGAGATTACTGATGTAGATTCCCAAGGGAATTCATTTGGCACAGCTTACCTTGCCTGTGAATTCATCCAACTCTGATATATCAAATAAATTCTCTCATTCCTGTTATCTTCATTTCTCAAATTCTAGGCTGGTGACTAATGTTAAGAATGTCCTCAGTACTTAATAAAACTGATCTGTGGTACGTAATTATCTTTATAAAGATACAAATCTTCCCATCATCCTATGGTATCCACCATCACTACCTTCTTCATTGAGATTTTAACTTTCATTGACAATTCTCAATAGTATAAATGGTGATTTCATGATGAGTAATGAATTTCTCAGTTTCTTTAAAATATTTTATGTTTCCTGGAAGGCACAGCACTAGACCCATTGGCCAAATAAATGGAAAACTAAGCAATGGGTTTGAAAAAAAATTAACCAGAAAACAGTATAAAATAGAATTGGGAATATTTCAGTTTAGGAAAAACCTGAGTACACACTGCATATTATTTCCAACTGACTATAAATTCACAGTGATGTACGTACTATATTAGAAATGGAGCTTTCCTCTGATCAGTCTGTAAAACTGATTCCAGGTACACAAATAATATGTGTCCTAAAATATGCTTCAAAAATAATAACCAGACTCATCTTAAACCTGGTTTCCCACCTAAAATCTCACCCACAAAAAGCAGTTGGACATTTTGCATGTTTCACACGCAAGAGAGCTCAGGAAACCTGAGAGGAAATATCAATTCCATTATCACTATTCCTATAAAATATTCTATAGGAAACCCTTAGCCCGTCAACTCTCGGTGTATGTAGGAGTCTATGCATTCATTGGGTAGAAAAGCGGAAGGGGACTCTTAGTAGTTTTATTTCAAAATTAAAGGAGCCAGAAAAGAGATGCATTGTAACAAGAAGGCACTTCACCTCGGCAGTTGGAATCAAAGGAAAACATACTCCGCATCTACCCAGGGAGACATAGAGCACTTTTTGCTAAACTTGCCAAAACGTCACAGGGACTGCAATTATTTTTGCAACTATAATCAAATAGCAAGATACTTTGATGTGCGTTGGTATATTTAATTCACTGAGAAATCCTGTGAAAAAGCAGGGGTACTTTTCTCTGGTTCAAATAAGAATCCGAAACACGTAATTTAACTAAGAATATAAAAATCCGCATCTCCTTTTCTAGGCTTGCCTCTCAGAACCCCCAATGCTCCAGCCTCCCATTTCATGCTACACCTACGCTGAACTCTCAGTTCCTTAGGCCTTCTACACTGTCTCTCTCACTCCCAGCCCTTACACATGATGGTCTCACTGTCTGTGAAACTCTTCTCTCCTCTTTGCCTGGATAATCCCTTCTTGTTTTTCATGTTTACATTAAATGTCACTTCCTCCAGGAAGCCTTCCAAGATCCTTCTATACTAGATTAGGCACCTATGGGGCTTGGGAGCAGGCTTCAGTAAGTAGCACTCTCCTTTCCCAGAAAGTTTAGAATTATCTGAGAGCTAAGCTATGCAATCAACAAATGGAAATCAAAATACTTTCCTTTTTAGTCATGAAAGCTGAATTGGAAAGCCCAGCTTTCATCTGCAGACAAGCAGGCTTGCTGAGATTTCAGTGCTGAATTAGACACTTACCCACCAGTCATAGAAATGGCTGAACTCCCCAAAGGGGGTCATTCCTATGAAATGTATAGGACCAAAGGTCACAGAATATGTGTTTTTTTGAAAGCGGGTTAACTTGCAAAGAAATAGAGACAGGGAGAGAGATTGAGCTATGCGTATTCCAAAGAGGATGAAATTGAAGCTGGGAATGTTACTCCCCCCCCACCCCCTCACCCCCTGTAAGAGAGCTATGGGTGATAGAAACAGAACGAGTGAGGGGAGGAATAAAAGTTCTTCTCCAACAAAATATAATGCTTGAGCAGCCCCTCTCATGGCAGTTGGTCACGTTGGCTAAGATTGTATGTTTAGTTATCTCTGTCCCTTGCTAGACCTTCAGCCTGTCAAAGTCATTAAAGACCACTTCCATTTTACTAACCAGTTACCTCAGGGCCTGGCACAGAGTAGGCACTTAGCACACACACATCATAAGAATTAGTCTGTTGATTAATAATCTCTTCTGTTCATCCCCAAAGAAGTTTTCTATTGCTAACACTGAATTGAAAAAAGTCACTTGTGCAAGGACAGTATATAGAGTTGCCTAAGACTCTTCAAAAGGTTGGTGGGGATACTCTAAGACCTTTGAAGCCTGTAGCAAAAACAAGATTTAGCTAAATCTTACTTTATGGGAATAGTGCTGGATCTCAGATTGGTTATGTTCTTGATTAGTGGCAGAGACAGAGGATAAAGCAGAAGTGAACAACAGGTGAGGCAGGGATGGTAATCCAGAAAAAAAGAATTGATGTGCAAAGGCATAAAATATATGGTCAGCAGAGTTTACACAAACTCACAACAGTTGGCAAATATGTGGAAAAACTAGAACCCTCATACACTGTTGGTGGGAATGTAAAATGGTGCAGCTGCTTTGGAAAACTAGCCTGGCAGTTTCTCAAAAGTTAAACACAATATCACCATATGACCCAAATATCCCACTCATAGGCATATATCCATGAGAACTAAAAATATATTTCCATGCAAAGCTTTTATAGCAGCATTAGTCATAATAAAGACTAGCAACAACCTAAATGTCCATCAATGACAAATGGATAAGTAAAATGTGGCGTGTCCACACAATGGAATATTATTTGGCAATATAAAGAAATGAAGTACTGATATATGCTACAACATGGATGAACCCTGAAAACCCTTATGCTAAGTAAAAGAAGCCAGTCACAAAAGGCCACATGTTATATGATTTCATTTATATGAAATGCTCAGAATAGGCAAATTCACAGAAACAGAGAGTAGACTAGTGGTTGCCAGAGGATGGCAGGGTAGGGGAGAAATGGGGAGTGATGGTGAACAGGTAAAGGGAGTTGCTCTAGGGGTGCTGAAAATGTTCTAAAACTTACTGTACTGATGGTTGCACAATTCTGTGACTATACTAAAAGCCATTAAATTGTACACTTTAAATAGATGAATTGCATGGTATGTAAATTGTATCTCAATGAAGTTGTTATAAAAAAAAAAAAAATAGGCAGGGTGTGGGACTGAGACCTCCGGAAACCACTGCTTCCTGAAATTGGATTGACTCTCATTCTGTTGCCTGTAGCAGGGAACCTGCTAGAAAACAAGGTGCTCCTTGCTTCCCACCTTCTTTAAAGATTCACGGGGCTGACCTTCCATACAGGCTTGCTTTATTTATGAGATGATAAGGTTGCAGTAAGCTATTCTGAAAGCAACCTATTTGGTATCACTTTTAAAAACACCAAATGAGTTACTCATCGACAAGGCCAAGGAAATTAGTTTATAGCAACCGTTCTGATGAGATGCTTTCCAACAGATACAGAGGTAAAATGGCCTGCGACCTGGGACCCACACAGGCTCTCATAGCAGGCAGATTAGCTTTCAAGAAAACGAAAAGCCTGGGATATCTGCTTAGGGTGTAGTGCCCAGAAAAATGCATGTCTTATTCTCTCCCATCTCTCTAGGATGCAGGGTGTAAAGCACCTACTGGGTGCTGGCCTTTTAAAAGAAGTTAGCTGCTTTAATCTTCATACGAACCCTTATCAGAAAGGAGGTATTATCTCCATTTTATAAACAAGAAAATAAACTCAAATTCCAACAGAAATCATCTTAAAGGAAGTTAGCCTACTTGCAGAGTGGTTTGACTCCAGGGGCCATGCACTCTCTGCCTCCCCACGTGGCCGCCCTCTCCTGTGCACGGGCAGAAGCACAACTGCTTCTGTGACTACTCAAGAGAACTCAGGGCAGAGGATTCCAGTGGCTCTGAGTTCACTTCCCCTGCCCCAGGACACCCTTGGCAGTTGGATAGATTTGCGGTCAAAGTCCCTAAAGCCAGAAGTAGACAAAAATCCATCAGTCACTAACCAGGACAGATACAAACCTCAAGATAATTTGTTTTCCAATGGTTTCAGCTTAAAGTTCTGGTTTGGCATTGGCTTTTTAACAACTAACAGCTGTAGGCAATTTTCACACAGAATAAAGACATCAGTAAGGCAGAAAGTGGAATTTTCTCCCTTATGAATACAGAACAATGAGCTGTCTTCAAGATGTACATGGAGCTGCCACCACCCAGGCTCTGGCTTAGGTCTCATTTGGGAGGATGACAGAATACGACTGAAAGGACAGTGGATGTGAATGCTGTGAGGGAGGGTACTCAGCTCTGCCCACAGCTTCACAACCACCAAAGAGGTCTTTATCGATCAGTAACATCTGTCTCCTTGGGTTGACTTTTGGTTTTAAAAGGCTTTAAGTGGGAAATAAAACCAAGCCTGTCAATACATTATGACTGCCCTTCTTGGTAGCCATCATGGCGGATGATTCACTGCTCCTCCCCCGTGAGAAAACTGTGTGCCCTCCACCCACACCATTGACATTAGGCTTGGTCATGCGATTTATGGGATCAGTCTCTAAGAAGGATGATACATCCCTGCCCTGTGAACTCAGGAGTGGCCATGTGATTTACTTTGGCCAAAGAAATGCGGGCACAAGTGACATGTGTCATTTCCAAGCATACGCTTAGGGCCTGCCAGGAATTCACCATGTCTCTCATTCCTCTTCCACTAGGGTTGGGTCTTGGATAGATGAGAGAGAGGAGCAGAACCCCAGCTGACCTACATTCGTGACATCTGCCACCAAAGTTCTTCTATCACGGGAAAATCATACACTTTTTCCATACTTATCCAGATAATAAAGTCAGAGCAGTAAGTTGAACCCAGGTAAATGCCCTTTAAACTATACCATAATATCCTCTGAAACAGATTGGAAAGAAACACTACTTCAGTTGAAGGGAGCCCTTACATGAGTCCTATACCAGATACAGCTCTCACTTTGGTAATAGTGGGATCTAAAATATGATAGTAATCTATAAAAGGTTTCCCACAAGAGTTATTATTGCAATCCTATCATTAGGCTAAAATAATTATACTTTACTTAAGTAATGATGTCTTTCATCAAAGGATCAAGGACAAGAAGGGGAGTATGACTAATTTTTAAAAAGCCATTAATACTATACACTGGGAGTGGGGATGAAGGAAGCACTGGGGACTCCCAGGAGGTGCGAAGCAGATAAGGGAATTATTTATGCACATGAGTACAGACTCAGGTGGTGATGGGGAGGAATCAGAAAGGGTTACTTAGGATGCAGCACTGCCACGCATTTGAAGACCTATAGGTCTCAAACCTTTCACTTAAAAGTAAAGCACCAGCAAAGCCTTTTGATGTAGAGATGCTACCTTCTTCCTTCTCTCTTTCTTCACAGGCTCAGTGCTGACCAGGGGGGCTACACGCATAAGGGACAGACGGGGGCCATGTTACTGAAGTGGGGGAAGCCCATGGCTAACTAAACCAAACCATCCACATTCTCTCTTCTCCCTCCCGACTTACCACAAGTTCACTGAACATGACGTCCAGCTCCTCCACAGGGGGCATGGGTAATGCTGGCTCCATGGTCTGAAGTGCAAAGTTGCTATCATTTCGCAGCCGATATGTGATTTCTGGGTGATCGTTATTTCGAAAACAGCAAAAGATGAATGAAATCCCCCGTCCACCTCTCTTCCTTGGGGCCATGGCTGAATTCTGTACTATTTCTTGAGTGACTAAACTCTGCAAAAAAAGGACACGGCATGGTTAAGAGTCCAAAGTGAATTTAAAAATTTTGTTTAAGTCAGACCAATCCAAGGAAGAGCCCCCTGCACTGGAGGCAATGACAGTGCCTTCCAGGAGCGTAGAGCTAACAACCCCAAGAGAGTTTGAGTCCAGATGAGCAGAGAGCACATGTCCTTCTATTTACCTGTTGAAACCTATGACTGCCTGTAGGAAATATATGACCACCTACTGTTTGTATGACCAAACAGTACAATTCCGGTCAGTCCACACCACAGCATACGCTGCCATTGCATTGGGCTACTGGCCCTTCCTTGTACATCACACACTCTTTTGTGCCAAACCATTTTGTTTTTGTTACTCCCCTTATAAGAATGACTTTTTGTTCTTGACCCCAGGAGATCTCTTATTCATCCTTTACAATTTAGTGCTAACTTCCCCTTCTTTACCTTCCCCAAGTAGAATAACACATGTGCTAAAGCATATCTATCCATTCCAGCTCATGTCACATTCTAAGTTCTTTAGGAGTGTGTCTTCCTGTTAGACTGTGACAACTCAAAATGGGGGGAGGGGGAGGGAAGGCACTATGTATTAAGCATCTTGGGGTCTTAGTGCCAGAAAGATAGGAGGCATTCAGTTAATATTTATTGTGTTGAATAACTTAAACAAAGGAAGAACAACTTAACATGAGCTGGAAAGGCCAGAGATTTTCAAACAGAAAAGATCAAATGAATGCACTACTAGGGAGACAGTTAAATAAATTATAATATATTTGCATAATAGAATACTATGCACTCATTAAAATGAAGAGGCATCTATGTTAGAGATGGAAAAATGTTCAAGATATTATCACATCTATACTATATACTACAAGATTGCACATTTTAAAGCATCTATGAATGTTAAGAAAGCATTAATAGCAATAACCTCCAAAATAAATTTAAGGAATTAGAAAATTATTCCTTTTTCACTTTATACCCTTTGAGTCTGAATTTTTACCATAATAATACATTTTTAATGATTGAACATTTTTTTAAGTTACAACTATGTGTATTGGCTTGGAAAATTTCTAAGTTATACTGTCAAGTGAAAAAAGCAAGTCAAAGAATAATGTGTATTACATGATGCCATAATGTGCTTTAAAAACAATTTCATACAAAAACCCCCACTAAATTTACATGTAAATGCATAGCCAAAAAGCTTAGAAAGATACAAAGCAAAATCCTAACTCAGAGAGAAAGGGGACTGGGAAACAGCACACAAAGGAAACATTTTTTTGTTTTTTTATATATGTATAATGAGACCATATTCATGTAAAACTTTTGTAGATTTTCGATTTTTAACAAGAGACAGAGTTGGGGGAAAAAGGTGGGATGAGAACTGGCCTTTCATGAGTTGTAAGGGCAGAGGAGAAATGCATCTGTGAAGGAAAGATGACAGGCACAAAGGTGTGTAGAGTCAGACAGACTGGAGAGGAACACTAGTATGGAGAAACTGCAGCCCAGGTGGAGGACTCTGGATTTATCCCACGAGCGCCTGGGAGCCGGGCAGGGGAAAGGAAGGGGGAGAGACAGAGTGCCAGAGAGAGACACAGAGAGAGAGAGTGCACACACTAGTGAGCAAGTGAGCAGATGTGGTTGGGCCTTGACAGCTCTCACTTTTTAGAGCTGTAGCAGGTGACCTTGCTGAAGAAGCTACAATGAATGCTGAGCACCCTCACAGAGAGTAGACTGCAGATCACCAGACAGTGCAATTAATGTCACTATCCTGAGATCCCAGCATGTCCTGAGAGATAGGGCTAACACTACTACAGGCAGTTCCTAAAAAGGAAGGCAAGGCCTAAGGGGGCATGCAGAAACCTGCACTGTCCTAGAACTGATTTCAGGGCTCCTACAAATAAACAGCAACAGAGTGAGTGGTGGCATCTGCTGAATGAAAACCAATGGGTGGAAGCTATAAGGAGAGACATAAGGAAGAACTTTCTGATGTCTGTGACTAGGATAGGATGAAAGTGAGAAGTCCTTGGCTCTGTTGTCTTTAGACTAGACGTACCTGTTAGAAATGCCTAAGGTGTAAGATACCCCAAACTACTAGATGAGAGATGGGGGAAAGATCAGAGATTTTCAGTAGGTACTGATTTGAGCTTCTCACTCCAGCTTCAATTCCAACAGTTCTGCTTTTATCCATTTTGGATGTTAAATTTTTATGTATCGAACTTATTTTATAAAAACTTCTGTGGCTCACTGAAATTATAAGAATATGCAAAGGCCATCCAACAGCCTCCGAGGGCCTCCACGATGTGGCCCCTGCCTGCTTTGCCTCCTCACCATGGAGCACTCTTTGTATGAGTTACTGCATTTCAACTACTCTGGCCATGCTGGCTCCTACCTCAGGGCCATTGCATCAGCTATGACCTTGACTGGCATGTTCTGGTTCTCATCTGTGCACGGCTGTGTCTTCCTCATCATTATGACCTCAACATGAACTTCACTTTCTCAGAGAAGCCATCACCAGCTACCTATCTGCAGTAGTCCTCTTTGAATGCACCAGACACTCTCTATCCCATCACCCTGTGTGATTTTCTCCACAGCACCTACCACTATTTAATTTATCCTATTCTGTTATTTCATGGCGGAGGGGCCTTGCCTATATTGTTCTCTATGTCCCCAGCACATGATAGTATATGGGACAAATGTACTAACCTACTCAATTGAATGTGGTCTGGGCCCTCTTAGCACATTGTGACCCCATGATGCACAGTCAACAATTAGAGGAATTTGTGGTCCAGGTCTTCCCCCACTGAAGAGTCAACTCCTTGAGGAAAAGTGCCCACAGCATGTGCTGATTCTGCCTCACACATATAACCAAAGTATCTGGGAAGTGAACAGAGAGAGCGATTGCTTTATTTTTTTCATTTTCCAAGTTATTTCACTTAAATCTAAGTTATATTACATTCTGACTATTGAGGAAGAGTACAGAGGGAATGTTAAGGTCTAAATCCTAAGCATTTTTTCAGTCTTAAAAAAAAATGCCAGTGGTTGTATAAACCAAAGAATATGAGCCTCTTGGTTAGTTTCTAAGATGGGTAATAAGACACAAGCTCTATTACATTTAAGAAACTAATTGAAATCATTTTAATAAAGATAAAATATTGCCTTTGACAGGTAGTTTGTTTAAAGCCCAAAGACCAAGTCTGATGCTGGTTCCTCTGTGAAGCCCCAAATACAAGGTCTTCTATTAAACCAACCCTTAAATGGTAGGTGATGCAAAGCTTTGAGATTTCCAACAAGCAACCATTTTTAATACATGTATTTGGAACTCGACTGTTGAGAGCCTAGTTCCCAGCTATAGATCAAAACAGGAAGCAGGAGTAATCATCCACCCCACTCAACTGCTCAGTGGCAGTTGACGCTGCTGGCCAGTTCTCCTCAACGGTTCTAGTGCTTCACTAACAAGGAGTCCCAGGAACTGCTGTGTATATGATTTTAGTAAGCACAACACACCCATCACATCATTCCATCATCCCCATTCACAGATGACACTTAAGTAGGCATTTGGGAGAGAGCGGAACAATTAGGAAGAGAAAAATTTGAGAGAGATTTGATATCCTGGTGAAGACAAAGAGATGTTTATTTGGAAAAGTCTAATTGGTTGGGAGTGGGGCATGGAAGCTTGGCAGAGTTCAGGAAACCTGCTTGCTTAATCTGGCTGGAATTCAGTTCCCACCCTCTCCAACCTCAAGGTCACGACCTTAGTCCAGCCTATCCTCATCTCCTATCTGAGTGACTACAACAACTTCTTAAGACTTCTCCCTGACTACTGATTTCCCGGCTAGGGGTTGGCAAACCTTTTCTGTAAAACAAGGCCAGATAGTAAATATTTTAGGCTTTATGGGCCTCTATCACAATTACTGAACCCTACCATTTCATCATGAAAGCAGCCACAGACATCTGAGAATATGGGCATGCCTGTGTGCCAATAAAACTTTATTTTTGGACACTGAAATCTGAATTTCATATAATGTCATGTCATAAAATATTGTTCTTTTTTTTTGATTTGCTGTACCATTTAAAAATGTGAAAACCATTCTTAGCTAGTCATGCACCATACAAAAACAGGCGGTGTGTCCATGCAGTTGCCAAAGCTGCCCTCCTTCATCCATTTGAGTCAAATGTCTATCAAACACCAATTATGTGTCAAACACTGTGCCTAGGCACAGAAGGGAAGAGGGAAGAAAATGAAACCATGTAACTTCAGAGAGCTTATTTGCTTTGGAGAAAGCAGGAAAAAAATCCAGTAAACTAAAGTATCGATTTTTGGTTAGTGTTACAAGGGACCCAAGAGGAAAGCGAAAGAAAATGGAGATGAAGGTGGTGGGAACAGACGGCTACGTTAGAGAGTGTGATCAGGCAAGGCCTCTCCAGAGAGGGGCGTTTAAATTGAGCCCTGCAAAGGATCGGGGAAGAGGATGCCAGGCAGAGGAGTATGTACAGAAGCCCGAAGCAGGTGGAGAACTTGGCATGTCTGAGTCAGAAAAGGAAGAGCAGTGAGGCTGGAGCAGTGAGTAAAAGGAGTGTTAAGAGAGAAGAGGCTGAAGAGGGCAGGGGTCCAGACCCCAGGGCCTCATACACTGGAGTGAGGAGTCTGGGATTTATTCTCAGCACATCATAAATCTGATTGTGTCACTCAGCTCTGCAGCGTCTCCTGGATACAGTCCAACTTTCCAGCCTGGACCACAAGGCCCTCCATGGCCTGGCCCCTACCTACTTTATTTTTCACCCTTGTCTCCCAACATCCTGAGCACTGTGTGTCTACATGCTGCCCACTCCCCACCCCCCAACACGTGCGCATGCAATCAACAGATCTTGAAAGGAACCACATTTCTGAGCTCACACTTCTGCAGTCCCCTCAGCTTAGGATGCTCTATTACTTCTTTACTTGACCATCTTCCACTCACCATTCAAGACCCACACAATTACCAATGTTTTTATAAATCTTTAAGTTTCCCCAGAGATGGCCACACATTTATTTCCATACTCCTAGCACCATATACATAGTTGAATGTTTGTTTGCTTAAATTCATGCCTGTTTCCCCACCTATGAGATCCTCAAGACAGGGACCAAGTTTCGTTCAGTCCCTGGCACACAATATATTCTAATAAACGTTTGCTGAATGTGAAGACATAAATGCCTAAGTGAACAGATGATCTCATCTCTGAACTTCAGGGCTGTGTGACTGGGTGTTCTTCCCACAGTTGCCTGTAGATCTGTTTTTCACAACTGCCAAAACATTTGAAGCCAATCAGATCACCAAGTGCTCTTTAGCCACTTGTCAAGATTTTCAATGCTGACAGTAGCTTCACAAATAGACTTCATCCTCGGGGTATTTGCAGCTTCCCACCAACAAGGAAGTTCTTTTTGGCAGAACTAACTGGTGCTTGTTTTTCCACCCATCCTCAAGCAAGCTCCTGTGGAAACAGACCCATTGGTAGAATCTCTGAGAAATTTCACAAGTCCTTACATTCAGTGAACATTTTGCCCAAGGCATACTCACTTACGCAGCTACCATAGCTCAGCCTCTTCAATCACTAGGCCAGACAAACACAGTGCTAGGTGCTAGAGAAACAGCAGAAGAAGATCCACAGATCAGGGAGATCGAAGCCTTGTGGGGACACTTAGGGAGCAGTGAAGTTGGTCCTTCTGTTCTGTGAAGAGGGAATACAGTGACTACACCCAGGGGCCTATGTTTGCACTCCTGGTCTCTTTTTAGTCAGATCGGACTGAGAGAAAGGACTAATTCCACCATGACAGCTGGGCCCTCAACCAGAACACATCTTCTAATCTCAGCTTCTGGCATGGTTGCAGAGGGGAAAAAGTCACTTCTGGGACATCCAAAATGCAGTCCATCTATAGCATTACAGATGACTATTGCTATGCCATGCACAAGGAAGCAATTAAAAAGCTACTTAAGATTCTGGAGCAGGTGCATTTTGCTTAGCAAAGAATAAGAAATTTAATCCATCTGTGGCCTAGCTCGAAGTCAGAGTCATTTGTACTGTCTAACAAAACAAACAAGACTCTCAATGTGGTAACAGTCAAAAAATGAGGGCCAAATTTTAAGGAATGTAGATGACAATGATCACGATAATGAAAAACATTGAAGAACAACTCATATAGTCCACAAGGAAATTCCTTAGCATTTCCCTTTGAGAATGCCAAGTCACAATACATATGTGCTATGTACAGTCTGTTCCCACAAAGCAGCATACGATCAGTACCAAATATATGGGGGGAAGCTTGAAGGCTGTGTTGATAAGATAGATTTGCACTGATACATACATCATTTAAATGGATTCATCAGGGACTTCTGCCACACGTTTATAAGATGGCTGTCCAGGCAGATGGATATGCTGACTGGCTAAGTTACCAAAGTTCCTCTAACCAGGGGAAACAACTTAGATGCTGAAGAAAGGGAGAGGAGAGTTCTCCCCAGCTCCCACCTTAGTTCAACAACTGTGTTTCTGGAAATAATTGCAGAAGTACAGTAGGAGCCAGAGAGGTCATGCCCCACTTTAATTATTTTAATCAAGAGAGACAGTATTTCACATTTAATTCTCCAATTATAATTTCAACACTAAAATACTGTCATTGTTTCTTTATTAAAAATGGTTTCTGGAGTTACTGAAACAATGTCACAGACATAAAAAGTGGGACTTGAAAGAAAATTTATGCCATTCAAGCAACTATAATGGTTGGGGGAACCCTTAATTCTAACTGCCATACCTATTGTCTTCAGAGCTGCAGTTTATCCCACATTTTCACATTTTGCATTTTCCCAAAGGGCCTGGACATGCAATTTGGGTTTCAACAACATGATAATGTTAACCCAAATTCTCTTATCAAGAAGAATGTGAAAGAAAAAAATTGCTTTGCTTCTTTCCTTGGCCATCTCTCCTCTCCCCTTGCACATTCCTCATGTCTGGTTTCACTTCCCAAGTATACTAGATGCCAAATACTATTTGGAGCTTTAAAAAAAATCATGGGATACAGTTTAAAGGTTGTAGGAGAAACATTTGAAAGGGGATGTGTTTTCCCCACAAGTTTCAACATCCTGGCCATCAGGAAACGGAAAGGGCGTTTCCCAGTAAGTGTGTCCAGTGGAGGGACAGCCCTCCCACACACTTGGTCCCCAAAGGATGGGCACTTCTTGTAATGGCTCCTGGAAATTCACCCAGCACTCAGTCCTCTCAGTCTGGTGACTTTTCTGATGCAGGAGGAAAATGATGTAGGCACTCCATCATCAAGGGGGAAACCAAAACCCAAGCATTCAAAAAATCCACTGGCGCCCTGCAAACATTTTGCTCCACGCCTAAAGCAGAGCAGCAAAAGCAAAGCACACTCCCTTCTCTGCGTCTGCCCTGCATCAGCGTTGGCGGTGGGCGTGCAAAGCGGAAGCCAGAATCAGTCCCCTTCCTTTCCCACTTCCTCCCTAGATAAGGGAGGAAGGAGCCCAAGTGAAGTCCACGTGCACCCTCAAGCCAGACCAAGCCTCAACAGCAGCGCGTAATTAACAGTATTCCTCCAAGCCCAAGTCCTACACTCCTGCCAGAAAACACCCTCCCCCCCTCATGTCAAGCACAAAGAAGGGAACCTCCAGGTTTCACCCTAAGAAGCTGGCAACCACTGTGCTGTCATGACTCAATACTCTAACCACGGGTTTAGGGCACAAATCCCGAAAGCCAATAACACAGTTCTCGAGTTAGAAAGTTTGTGCTGTTCACGTGACAGAAACCAGTCTGGAAGCCAGGACATCTCGTCTCAATCATCTGGGAGAAGAGCCAAACCAAAAGTGTCACTGGAGCTCCCCATCAAAGAAAGCACAGCCTGGCCAGAGAGCCTGTGCCCTTGGGCCTGCTGACCTGTTGCTAGTCTGTGCGTTAAGCCAACAAACAAATTTAAGCTGAAGCTAAAAGAAATGCAGATCGTATTCCCCTTTTGGGTTCCTATGTTCGCTGTCACTACCGGATCCACTCATTGTACAAAGACAAATTTAAAGAGGGGGGGGGTGTTAGTACAAACAAAGGAAGCTAGGACTCAGTGGCCTACGTCAGTCACATCAAAGCTCTCACTCTTCCAAGAGGCCAAGTTTTGTTCTTTAACAAGCTTATAAAAAAAAAATTTTTAATACAAATATTAAAAAGAATGCAACTTTTCAATGGACTAGTGGTTACCAGAGAGGAGGGAGGAAGGGAAGAAAGAAAAAAAGGAAGAAAAATAAAGAAAAAGAAAAATAAATAAAAGGTAAATAGATGATAGAAAGAAAGAAAGAAAAAAAAGAAAAGAAAAGAAAAGAAAAGAAAAAAGAGAGAAAAGAAAAGAAAAGAAAAGAAAAGAAAAGAAAAGAAAAGAAAAGAAAAGAAAAGAAAAGAAAAGAAAAGAAAAGAAAAGCAGGGAGGGAGGAAGGAAGGAAGGAAGGAAGGAAGGAAGGAAGGAAGGAAGGAAGGAAGGAAGAAGGAAGAATGCAACTTTCTTGAATCACTTGCCAGGCCTTTCAGAAAAGATATGAGAGAGTAAGACATCATAGTCACCAGAAGTGACTATGTCTTGTGTATTGCAAGACACCAGCAATCACCTGTACCCTATATGCTCCGGCCCTTTGCTGATCCCACTAAAATAACCCCTAAAGTCAGAATCTTCACCACTACAGGTAAATGTGGTGCCTCTTAAAATGTCTCCCCACCGCAACCATTATACTGTAGGTATTTTAGGTTTCAGACCTTCCCCAAGAAGCAGAAAACCTTTTGGTACCATCCATACAGAAAATGCAAATGATAGTAAAAGACATTACCTAAAAAGAAATATATCATTAGGTGTTTGGGGGAAACTTCTCACAACTGAAATAATTTTGGCAAATCTTGAGAGAGAAGAGGTTGAACATTTATATGTTTAGTTTGAACAACTATGTTTTCTAGACCTTCAAGCAAAGTTTAGCAGGGATTAGGGAAGCTAAACTAGAGGTCCTCTGGACCAAGGACTCAGAGGCCATCCTTACAATCAGTCCCTCTCCCCAGACAGGCCAGAAGACATGGACCTCTGGAAAAGGGGTTACTGCCACCGACCCTCACGGCCTCCAAACCAGAGACTGCTCAATCTTATTCCTTCTTAAATATTATTACTGCGTTTTATCACCAAGGCATTTTATCGCCAAGTAGATACAATTTTTATTTCTACACAGGCCTCTATGAAAAATAATGTCTATTGGCATTATAGGGAAACTCCAGTTATCTGGACTGAAAATAAAGATATTAAAGCTTGCCTAGAGGGCTTTATATGTTCACGTTTTCTGAAAGTGGATTTTAAAACTCACTAATGTGTTCCTCTTTTCATGTTCTTCTTACTACTTTTATGCCAAGATCACTTTAATACAATTGCAACAGCAAAAAATGAAACACCATGTAGAACAAAAGTTCTTGATTGAAATTAGCCTCACTCCGGTAACTGTTAAGAGTCCTCCATCTTTCTCACAGCCGATGTGTGTGCTCTTCGGTTAGGGAAAAACTGATGAACAGAGACACAATATGATGATATAGGTAGCCATGGTTCCAACACCAGCTCATCCACTTCTTCCATGGAGTATCGAGTAACTTAGAAAAGACTTCAGCATTCTAAAGTCCTCTATAACTGATGGGTTTTAAGTGGGCATCACAAAAGGAAGGGAGAGAGACATTAAAAAGTTGGAGGGAGGATTTATATTCGATAACTACTGTTGGATGGAAATATGTTAACCAGATTCCTTTCTCTGACATTCCTGTGTGTATCAGCAGAACAAATTCCTGGAATGAGGCTGGTTTAATCTCTACAGGGCAGTTGTCATCACTAAATCAAGGGCTCTGCAGGTTAGTGAGCTTATCTGTAAACTGTGGGAAATTCTCTGAAGTGGTTGGGGGCAGTGTGGCAAAAGGCATTAAAAAAAATCTCAGCTTTCTTGTACATTGTGAAGCATTCAACAGGTTTAGTATTTCAGTCCAACCACTTATATGAAAACTACCATATAGCACACCCAGCTTAGTCACTGCAAGGATGCCGATATTTGCTACATGGACCCCCCCCCCCTTCACATTGTCCTCAGTCACTGATCTCACCTACTGATTAGTCTATTTCCACATCTGAAGGCATCTTGTCTGCCCAGGAAAGTAACTGCAAATTGGTCACCAAGATAGAAAACCTACTGCAAGCACCCAGGGCCTCTGGCTTTCACACTTTTGCCTCAGAAAGATCATTCTGAATACATGTAGTCACAGCCACCATTTGCCATTACTAATGTTAAAAAAAAAAAAAACAAAACAAAAAAAAAAACACTTGTTTATAGAAAGCTAAATGCATGGTGAGTCCTGAGTTTAAAATTATAGTGTGGTGAGTTGTTTACAACATCCTGAGTCTCTCCACCAAGCCTGCTGCTCGAAAGGGCTCATTTTGGGCAAGGCCAGCACCACACCTATGCTCGGGCTGCTCCGTAATGAGTCCTGCTCACAACGAGTCATGGAGAAGCCACCCAGAAACAATAAGGACGGATGATGGGGAGTCACATTATGAAAACTGAAACTCCCTTCGAAGGAAGCACTCTGCCCTTCATAAAAATACTACCTACAAATTTTACACAAACTTCAAGAGTGGTTTATGGAAAGATGGTAGTAAAAGCTTCAGTCGAATGCACGTTCTGGTGTAGAAATAAGGCAGTAAAGAGGCACTCCGGCCTCCACCTGTTTCAGGTGTTGTGTGGCTCTAGTAGCTGTTGCTCTTCAGTGTGAACTGCCTCACCCCTTCGTGAGAGACGCACACACCCACTGATGATTAGAAGTGAAGGCATCACTTTGTCATGTCAGCCTATAAAACTAATTTCCAAAGACACAGCACTAAAAAGACCTAGAGAAATAAGGCTTTGACTTGGTATTTCCCCAGTTTCCCTTCATGCTGGGAACCTCCATAAGCACTTAAATATGCAACCCACCAAAATCAGAACAAACTTTTTTTTTAACTGGGGGAGAGGGTCAAGGGGGCCAGCCCTCAACACCACAATGTGCCATCTAATAACATGTAGATGGGCAAGTCAATTGTATCACCTCAGGAGGTGCGATTTGGCATTGGCTACTGTTATCTTTAATATACTACCCCTTTGAGCCGCAGATAAGAACTCCTAGATTCCATGTTTAGGGATTAACCTACAGGTATAGTCATACATGGGCACAAAGATATCTTAACAAGGGTGTTCACTACACCACTGTAATAGAAAAAAAATGAGATTAATTATTTGTAATAGAGAATCACCTAAGTATCCCTCAATAAAGGAATGTTTCAATAATGTTGCTACACCGATAGTATGAAATACTAGTTCTCATATCCCAATGCTCAGACTTTCCTCCATGCCAATTATATCAGAATCTCTGCTACTGGGGCCTAGGCATGGGAATTTTTCCAAACTTCACAGGTGATTTCATGTGCAGACAAGTATAAGAACAGAATCCTATGCCCAGGTTCAAAGAATGTGCTAGATCCACGGATATTGACATGAAAAGATCTAACATATTCATAGGGGGAAAAAAAGAAAGAAATCAAGTTGCCTATCAATACATATGTATCACCATTTATGTTAAAACTAAAACAAGACTATATTTGTAGCTACTACCACACACACACACACCTCTATTTATGTGAGTGCATAGACATCTACCAGGAATTGGAAATAGTAACTATAAAGCTGCTAAAGTATTTAACCAAATGCTTGGCACATGAAAGATGCTCAATAAATGGCAGCTATTATTTCCATGTGCGTCTAAGTTTTTGGAGCCTATAAGAATAGTTTCACATGGATAATGAATGCTCATAAGTGCATCATGCAGATGTCAGTATTCTATTGAAAGGAGAAAGTTTGCAAGCCTCCTCAAAAACTCCATTAAAAAACTGTAAGAATATACCTGAAAACTCGTTAGCCATTTTATTGATTCTTTTATTTAAAATTACTTTGTGCACACTTGAAATCCCATGCCCCAAAATGCATCTGGCTTCATTGTCAATATTACATTGATTTTTAGAGCCACTCAAACAACCCATTTAAAAGTTGTTTTATGTCAGCCAACAAATCTAAACACTTGAATGTAATGCTAGATGCGATCTGGATGAACACAGAAAAGTACTCCCAGGCTGCAGGCACCAGCTATAGGGATAACAACAGGACAAACTTTTTAAAAAAACGTTTTCTTTTGTTTTAAATTCTACATGTCCCAAGAGGCAATTATTGGAGAATTTCCAGTTTACGAAAGCCATTATGTTGGAAGTTCTTCAAATGGTCACAGGGCCAGTTAGAAGAGAAGTTGGGAAGTTCTATTATATTTTCCTTCCCCCACCCCTCCCGGCTCTGTTTCAATTATACTTCTATTGTGGATCAGAAATCATAAAAGCATCACAGATATAGTCCACAACAGGAGACTTAAGGATGCTCATACATGAATGAAAATTAGTACTTGGTACATTTTTAAGATGCAATAAAATATATTTTAATATTGTATTTTTATAAAAGTGGATTCAGTACAATTTTCAAAATTCTTCCTTACTTTTAGGTACTTTCTAAAAAAAGTATGCATAACCCATATTTACTTGAGCACCGTTTGTTTGGCTACAAAAACTTTAAAGTTGGTTTCCAGCAATTTTCTCTTATGTACAAGCTCTTGAGGTTTTATTTTTAAAAGGTGAAATGTTAGGGGTCCTCTTTGTCAATCAATAAAAAAAGTCATCACACTGCTTATAGAACTAAATGAAAACATCATGATCATGTGAATTTATAAGAGGCAAGGGATAGTCTTTCCGGGACCAAGTTATCAACCTTTTTTATAAAATTGAGGTTTGAATGCTGACAATAGTTCTGTAAGATTCTAATTATTTCCTGGCCACACTTCCCAAAAGTTTATGTAATTGAAACTTGATTCCTTTGAATATCACTAAACATTCACTACAAATAGCTAGAAAGGAAATCGATTCTGAAAATTTCAAAATGATTACCAGTACACTGATATCAATTGCAGTGAAATAAAGTTACCATTACTTTGAAAGTAAATGCTCATTCAAAAAGGAAAAGTAAAATGGTCTTGTCTGGGATCATTATAAGATACTAGAACATAAGTACAAACAGCTCATAGGACAATGATGAGCAGGTCTGAACAAATAAATGGTCTAGCATCAGTCAACTGGACACGCCTATCGAGCTTTGGGGAAGTACGGAAGACAGCAGGAACTTGTTCTGATACCAGCAGAATTACTAAGCAACTTCGGCAATTGCATTCCAAGTCACTTTCAGAAATTCCAGATGGCGTAGGAAGAACTGGATAATGATGCCATTTCTGGGAGTTAAGAAGCCAAACAAAGGTAGAGTCTTGAAGAAGTACAAAGTCCAGGCATGTGCTCTCAGGAAAAGTGTTTTCCTTTTTAATATGCACTGCAAAACTACTTAACTGTATGTAATAAAAGCAATGCATAAACCTTGAGGATGGGGAAGAGATAGAGGAAATTTTAAAAGATAGCGGGCATCGCCAAAGGCAAGAGAATACATATGTTAAACAGGTAAATTAGTGAATATATATCATTTCTTTTCATTAAACAAAGCTAATATTCAACCAAAATAAAAATTACCAGCAGCTACTATAAAGAGTGTGTTTATTCACTGGAGATTTTTATGTGATAAATACCTTTGGGAAGTTACTCATATAGCTTACAAACAATTCTGAAATGTCAGGAGCCGAGTAGTGAAGAATGATCTTTACTGAATTTTAATTACTACACATGGATTATTACACTCTTGATTTAAATATGGGCCAAAAAATAAAAAGTCATTCCACAGTCAGCAAAAGGGAAATGTGAAGGAAGCTGATACTGCCCACTATCCCCACTCCACCCCAATTCTATAATTTTCTATATAATTAAGTGAGAGCAGTAATCGCTCTATTGAGCAATTCAAGAAGACTAGACACTAAAGAAACTGCCTCTCTTGCAAAATTTGTTCACAATGTGATAACAAGCTGTTTTAATTGTTATTTGGACCCATTTACCAAGCCTAGAGTAGTGAGAGGTTAATATTTGGACTTCATAGTCCCAGGAATATTATTAAACCATCAAAAGTCATCAGGTGGCTAAACATGGGAAGTTATCAATATAGGACTGGTTAAATGACTTAGGCACCTCTGTATAATACTACATAGCCATTAAAAAGAACAAGGCACTTTTCTGATGTTAAGGGGTCTAAAGTATATTAAATAAAAAGTCCACGTTACATAATAAACATGGTATATCATAAATGTAAAGAGGATACTTATTTAAATATGCAAAGAAATTGTCTAGCATGTGATAAAATAGATACAAAAATCCATTAGGAATAGCTTTCTTCTAGGGAATAAAATGGAGATTGAAGAAGGAAGGGAACTTATTTGTATTTTTATTTATCTTCTAATTTTTTTTTAACATGGGTTTAGACTACATTTTTTTTTTGCCTTGATTATCAAGCTGTCTCTGAAAGTTTAGAGAGATTTAGCAATATTTGTTTGTAAACTAGTCTTTTTAAAAAATTAAATAACTTTTGTTTATCAAGCCTCTTCGACATTCAGATACTTTCAATGTGCTTTATATCCATTTGTTATCTCGATTAATCAAAGAGATAAGCGGATGGTTTCCTTAAATGTCTCATTTTTGTCCTCGGGGAAAAAATAACACAGTCCACTGTCAATGAATATCTGATTTGACTTTGCTTCACAGAATGCTTTCACTTCTTCACTTTTCCATGTCACCACACCCAACCCTACAATTGCTAGATCTTAAAATGAAAACAATCTGTTCAACTGTAAAGCAACAATATGAGCAATGACTTTTTTCTTTTAAACTTATAATTTAGAATGGGGTTGGGGTGGAAAGGAGAAAAAAGAAAGGATACCAAACCATTTGCTAAAGACAATACCCAATTCCATCTCATCACCATAGCAACAGAATGCATAGCTGCTCACTCACTTTCCCCCAAACAGTACAATTCAGAATCCCCTTAAATCCCGAGGGTTTTTTTTTTCTTTTTCTTTTTTTTTTTTGCTACAGCTGTAAATATTGCTCTTTATCTTCAGAACATCCACTCTCTAGGTGGCAGCTCCAGGAACATTATATAAAAGACTAGAAGTGTTTAATTAAGGAATTTTTTGTTTTGTCCTAGTATAAATACCAAAGTCTTCCTTCCCAAAGCCAGATTCTAAAGCTATTGAAATAGTAGTAAAATGTATCCTGTTACATTCACAGCTTCTGACCCAATCTTAAATAAGCAAGCAAATACAGTAATGGAAAGTATAAATTACAAAAGGGCATCAAATGGAAGCATAACAGCTGAACACAAAAGATGAAGGCAAATGTTGGTAACTATTTTTCAAAGAAAGACAAGAAAATTAATACCAAAATAAGAAGTGGTGTAACACTAAAAGACACCTCAAAAAATACCAAAATAAGAAGTGGTGTAACACTAAAAGACACCTCAAAATAACAAAATCAAGAAAGTTAGGCATTTCAAGGAAGCATTCAATCTACCACTTAAGACATGATCAAAAAGTGCTTAATTCTTATGATTTCTTTGTATATACCCTCACCCTTCCCTGTGCCCCACATCTCTCTTTTTTTAACTCCTAAAATTTTCATTTACCTTACAGGTACCACTTTCCATGCCACATGAAAATAATCAACCAGGACATCTGTTTTCATTAGGTCTCTCTCCTATTCATCAGCAGTACACAGAGCTGTGACAAATGTGCTTGCTAACCTGGCTACTGGCTCCTTCACGGTTACTGCTCTTACCAACACCGCCTACCTCGCTGGGTGGTGGCACATGAAAGGTAAAAGACAGTCCCTTTGTGGAAAAACATGCTGGTTCACAACTATACCTGCTCATACTGGAAAAGCAACCAGGACAGAGATGTCCACAGATAATGAAGCTACACACGCACGTGCACACATGCATGCACATGTGCACACACTGCTTTTTCCTCATAGGTACAACTTAAGGCAGCCAAGAATCACCCCCTCCTCACACACAAACACACAAATCCCAAATCCACAATTCTGTGTGTGTGCTAATTTATACACTTTTATTCACCCACTCACTCATGGACCTAGTGCCCACGCCCCTGTTCAGTGTTGGGGTACAAGGATGAAGAAAACAGTCGTGGACCTTGCTCTCACAGAGCTAGTTCACAGGCACGTGAGCCCCTGGCTTCTCAAACCATCTCAGTGTTCCAGATTCTATCTTGCTCTGTGGGAGACAGGCAGAAAGTGGGTGGGAATAGATTTCAGGCAGTTCCCAGACCCACTGCAGTAGTTTAAAGTCACATACAACCAAAATGCACCAAAGAAGTGTGCGTACACACGCACAGTGACACACATAAACACACAGAGTGAAATTTGAAAGTACACTTCTCTGTCTTTGGGACCTCTGATCACCACCTCTAGTGGTCATGTCTCTTACCTATTTGTCTCCCTCACACACCTTTGGGAACTACTTCATCTGCTCTGTCCAATTCTAATGGAGCAGTCAAACCAAGTGGTCCTGCCTCTCCGTCCTTAGAGGTGGACACATGGCATTAGCCTGGCTAATCAAGGCACTCTATTCCCTAGACAGAGCAACTGATCTAGGGTTGAGTACACTACACAGAGACCAGAGGTCTTTATATGAATGGATAATGCAGATGAGAGGGCTGCTCTCCTTTACTTAGAATCATGAGATAAAGGGCCACATACACCTGGAATTTACTGTAGCTGCCTTTTCCACCACATGTTGGAAACTGCCCAAGAATGAAGCCAGCGCAGACAAAAGCAGACAAAAGCAAAACTGAGAGATGCGGCAAGGGGGATGAGGAGATGAGAAGGTTTCCATGACATCCTTTAACTACTAAAACCAGCTGAGCCTCAAGTCAAATGTCCCTTGAACTTCCCAATGCATGATTCAGTGAACTTTTTCTGCCTCAGGCCAATTTAAGTGGGACTTCTGTCCCTTAACAATGCAAAAGCCCCTGGTTCATGCTCCACTTGACTCTATATACCAAACCCCTTAAACCACAATTACATCTTTTAAGCTACTGTATTATTATTTTTCTAAGAATCGACCTAATAGTCAACCATAAAATCAAGCCATAAATCCAAACACAAATGTCTCATTTTAGAGAAGGCTCTAAAGATTTTGCTGCTCACAAATCAATATGAATAATGTAACACCTCTTTTCTTAAAGGACTCCTTTTTTTGGAAAAAAATTTTGCCAGATTGACTTTCTAGGAATCTTAAATAAGCCTATGGGGACTTATTCCTTGAAGCTTATAAATAACACAAGGTTCAGTATGTGTGGTGCTGTAAAGATATAGTTAGTAGAATATAAAAGTCATTATCATGGCTAAGCAGAGAGTACTCAGAAATAACCACCACCATATAAGTACTGCGTGCTAACCGATTGTGCCACATGGACACAGACAGTAGTCTATTGGTTACCAGAGGGTGGAGGGAGGGGGAAGGGGGAGGAAGATGGGGTAAAGGGGTCAAATATGTGTGACAGAAAGAAATCTAATATGGGAGTGAACACACAGTGTAAATATATATATGCCTTACTGTTAAAGTGTACAGCTGAAACTTATTGGAGTTCGTTAACCAATGTCACCATAAAATAATAAATAAATAAAATAAAATAATAAAATAGTAAAATAAATAAATAAAATAAAAAGTAAAATAAAATAAAAAGTAAAATGAAATGAAATGAAATGAAATGAAATAAAATATAAAATAAAATAGAAATAACCACCACCAGGACCTCTTTCTCAAAGATAGGCCACAATCCAAAAGTTTAGCCATTCATTTCCACCTGTCTCCAGAAGTAGTTTGAGAGAGAGAAACTGTGTGGCAAGAGAAGGAATATAACAAAAGTGGTGGTGGAGAGTAGCAAACAAGGCAAAATTTAAGAAAACTATCAAGAATGTGAAAATTCGACCATGAAGCCTATAAAAGAAAGTGTCACAGGCAAAGGTATCAAACTAATCGGGGAAGGTAAGAAAGAAGGGGAAAGAGAAACTGAAATATGCAAGTGTGTGATGAATAAAATTTAGTGTTTTGCTCTGGGCATAAAATTCATTACCTACATCTATCTCTTTTTCCATCAAGGAAAAGAACTAGCATGGCAATAAGAAAACTATGTTCAACTAACCGGGCATTATTATCCTTTTTTTCAGGACTTGGGTATAACAGGTAAAACAGGTAGAACTTGAGGCCTCTATTTGGGTAATAGCCAACTGTCCTAATTATAGGTAGGATTACTTTTTTATACAACTACAAAAAAAAAAAAAAAAGCAAGTGTTAAAACCATAGGCTGTCACCTTATTTCATAACATGTAATAGTATACTCCCTCTATAAGGTAAATTGTTTTTCTAAGTACTCGCAATGCACTGTATCATTTGATTTCCCCCAAGAGAGGAAGAGAGGCACAGGCAGTCAGATATTGTTTTTATTTTGACTTTATAAATGAGAAACTGTCTTTGGGTACTGAAGTGACCTCCATAACGTCAAACCACTCCTAAGAAGCAGAATAAAAGGACTTGAATTCAGGTCATCCTTTTAATAGTATTCTGCCAGACTACCTGTCCTAGGCTCTGATGGAAGAAACATCATTTAAATTACATCTGAAATAAATGATTACTGGGTGTCATCAACACATACGATGTTTTAGAAGGCAATACATATACTTCCAGGAGGTGTCTATAACAGCAAAAATCATGTAAATGTAGATATTCCAGTGTTTTATTGGGCCAATTACAGCTTTACTCATTCTTCCATTCATCTAAACATCAAATAAGCAGCTCTATGTCAGGGGGTTATATGTGAAGAATTAGGAATACAAAATAGAACAAGCCATACTCTGTGTCTTTCAGAAATTAAGTAGATAAAAGGGAGAGGCCGACCTACAGATGTGCTCTGAGAGCAGAGAAGGAGGAACTAACCAAATTCAAGACGGCCTTGATAGGGTAGGGAAAAATAAGAGAAATCACACTTGGTTCCAGGCACTTCAGAGCTTATAGTCTAACAGAGAAGAAACTCATGAACACAGCAAATTACAGAGTGACAGATATAAATGCCACAAAAGAGGTATTAAGTACTATAAGGGTTCAGAGGACATAAAGGGCACTTCCAATTAGGATGACCTCAGGAATTTTTTGAAAAAGATGAAATATGAATGGGCTTTTAGAGAACTGTTATATCTTAGTAGAGCCAAAAGAAGGGGCTACAGCCTACAAAAGCCAGCTGTCTTCTCCCTGTACAGACACAGCCTGAGAGATTCTGGGTTCCATTTGGGTCTGTGACAGCCATGCAGCTGGGGACAGGGGTGCTGCTGGACTCCCTTGAATTTTCATTCACAAGGTCATAAAGACACCTAATAAAACAAACAAAACTGATGAAAGGCATCCAAAACACTCATCTTAGTAGGACTTGAGCCATTATGTTAAGGACATGAATCGTTTGTGCCTCCAATATGTCTTTCTAAATAAATAGCCTTCGTAACCAATGACAATAAAGACTGCCACGCAAAGAACACATATCCTACTCTTCGAATTACCAATTACATCCTCACAAGTCTTCCTAACAGACCATTTAGTTTGGAAGGAAAAGCAACTTATGAATATATCATCTAAAAGCATGCTAATAGCTTCAAAGGGATATATGGGCTTCATTAATATTCCCATTTCCAGCAAAACTGAAGCTGGCATATGTGCTCAACCAAAAATCATCACAAATTATAAAAAAGACTTGAGAGATGAACTTCATTTTACAGATACTGAGGCTATGATATTAAATGACTTCCTCATGGTCACATACAAATTTGGAGATTCAGCAATTAAATAAGATGCAAAGAACGATTCTAAATGGATTCTTGATAACTGGGAAGTCTAACCTAGCAAAATGAATCTCAAAACCCTACATGAATGCATTTTTTTTTTTACCACAATTAAAAGCAAATTGATTGGTAGATAAACAAACAAACAACACCTATGGGAATATTTTTGGTTTATAATGATGCTGTTTTTGGAACACTGTTTGGAATCTCATCAAGATTTTAACAAGAAAAATGGAAACCCAACTCCAGCGGCAAACTATGTGGCTTATGATCTGTGAATCTGTGATCCCTCAAACAACTGAAAGAGCTAGTTCAGAGAGCCTTCCCACTGACCAGCTGGTTTCTGCTTTAGGAGGAGTGTGGGAAGAAGGGAGAAGGTCCAGGGACTAACAGTTTTCTTGGCTACCAGGAAGCTCAGACACCTGGTAGTTTCTTACTATAGACAACAGGGCCTGTGATCAATCCTGGTACAAAGCATTTTATAAATTCAAGTTTTCAAAAGTGTGCCCAATGACATACAGGCATCCTCGACTTTATTCTTCCTTTAGAAGTAAAAGAACGTAAAGTGCTCCATAATTTCAGATATTTCCATTTCCTAAATTTGCTACATTAGGCTAAATGAAATCCTTTGTTGGTTTAGCTTGGCCAGGGGTGGTCAAAATAAACTTTTTCACCGTTCAAGACTTATAAATATTTCTCCTGATATTTCTACTACAATGCTAGATCAGTACTTAATTTTTCTGTTATAGTAGTCTCTAATATGTAACCCACCAACTGGGGGATGTCTCTCTTTTGGAATCCTTCTATCATGCAACAAATAATTTTCGCTACACATTTTCTTCTAGCAGAACAAAAATAGATATTCATATTCTCCTAGTTGTGAACCAAACGAAATGAGCCTCCAATTAAGATAGCTACTTTTCAACTCCCACACTCTTTCACTTATATTTAAGATTGCATGTTAAAAATGATGCACTCTACATGAGGGGTGGGCAAACTACAGCCCATAGGCCAAGTGTGGCACCCCTCCCCTCACCAACAATTTTTGTAAGTAAAGTATTTTTCTATTGGATCACAGCCACACCCACATTGACAGACCACGTATGGCTGCTTTCTGAGTCATTGCTACAGAGATAGTTTGGCCCCTCAAACCTAAAACGTTTATGATCTACTAACACCTTATAAAAAAAAGTATGCTGACTCCTGGTCTACATAAAGTACATGAAATGAGAAGTTTGGGGATGTTTTTAGAAACACATTTAAAACAAGTTAATTCATTCATTTAACAAACATATCTTTGACCACCTTTGGGAACTGTTCTAGGTGCTGTAGACTCATCAATGAGCCAGAAAGATGAGACCCTCATCTTCACGGAGATCATATTCTAAGGAGAGGAGACAGACAAGCATAATTACTCTAATTTCAAATAGATGAAACAGGATATTTAGAGAGTGGCCAAGGATTCTGAAGGGGTAATGATTCAGTTTAGAAAATGCAAATTCATGAAGATAGCAGCTGAGAAGATACCATTGAACTGATTTTTGAATGATGAGAAGAAGCCAGCCATGCAAAAATCTAAAGAAAGATTGTCCCAGGCAGGGAGCATAGCAAAGGCTCGAGGGGAGGAAAAGCCAGGCCTGATCAAGAAACAAAAAAGTGACTAATGTACCTGAAGCACAGTGGACAAGGGAAATAGGCCCGAGGCAAGGTCAAAGAGGTCAACAAGGGCCAGACCGTGTGTGTGATGAGTAATAAACAGAATCATCAGTCTAATAAATTTCCATCTTCAGATCCTTAGCTACTAAAAAATACTATTAGATAGAAACCTAATCATAGTGTAAGGATTGCTTTGACAACTTCATTTTGCCACAACTTCTTCCTTTTGATCTACTGAAAATTACCTGAAGTTTCAAACGCCTAGCTCAAGAAAGAACACTTTGTTTGAGACCATTTCTGCTAAGGATGCAATTATCCACTCGCCACACCCTTCAAAAAAGACTGACTGTTCTTCTCATTGTAAGAGACTGACCATTTCAAATGGGATTTTTTTCTTTTAGAAAGGGAATTTCCCGTTATTAAGCATAATTAAATCTATTAAGTCTACTAGGCTATTCATTGGATAAAGTGAGGTCTGTCTCCTCACCACCACCCCTGTATACCAGCTGTGTGCATGTCCCACCAGAAATCTTTCCAAAGTAGTTGACTGGTTTGGACAAAATGCAATATTCCTTGAAAGCCTGTAAAGATGTACCATATGGCTTCATTTACCATATCCAAACTAAATAAAGGATTGAGTTTCAATATGTTGGTGAATAGCCACCATATCAATTCTCCTTTGTTAATGCCCTTTCTTCTCCAATTTTTTAGAGGATTTATGAACCTGAAAGGGCAACTTTCCATTTTGATCCAAGAATAAAAGAAGTCAAGGGCATTCGGAAGGTCGGAAGAAAGGCCAAGACAAAGGAGCTCTGATAAAACCATGACTCTCAGTGAACAATATATATTTAGGAGGAAAGAGCAGTTATGAGATATTCTGGAGGGATGACATCCAACTGGACATCACTAAGACGTGACAACGCACGGATCTGCAGAACAAGCTTTCACGATGAACACTGTGTGGGAGGACAAGTATAGGTGTTTATAAGCAGACACAAACAGGCTATAGAAAAACAACTTTGAGAAATATGCTGACATGTGAACCTTCAAGCAGCAGCACTGCTAGAGAAAAGCCAGTGCACGACCGCCCCAAATTAACTTGCAATCAGTTTCCTCCCCTGTGAAGTAGGATAAAATACTATCAACCCTCAGGTCAGTGGACGCTTTACTAAGTGCTCAATAACTAGTATATTTATCAACTGTACCAATCACTTCACATGTCCTACCTTACTGAATCCTCATTGAACTCCAAAGCAGGTTCTTTTGTGCCCTACTTACGATTGATTAGAAACAAAGGTCAAAAGGATTACAGAACTTGCCTAAAGATAAAGTAAATGTTCAAAGTCTATATACTATTAAACAGAAATTGCATGTTGGTAGTTCACCGACATACTTTCTTAGACCGACTCAGTGTTGATTAATAATTAGTAACAGCTAATGTTTTTTAAGCACTTACTATTATGCCAGGCACTAAGTTCTCCTAAGGGACTATCTCATCAAGTTCTACTTAAAGGCTTATGACACATTTTTTTTTTACTGGCATTGTTTTACAGTGAAGATCTGAGGCTCAAGGATTAAGTACACTGCCCAGAGCTACACAGCTAATGAACCGTGCAGCTGAGATTTGAACCCTGGCTCTCTTGACTCCAGAGCCAAAATCATAACCCCTAGACCAAACGGTCTCTTTAAAAAATAATAATGTTTAAGAATATAGTTTTATTAATTTCCAAACACTCGGACATTCTATTAACAAAGGACTTTCATTCCTAACCAGCACTAATTTGGTGCACAGTTTGCCATGGTGCCACCATTGCCTACTCTTTCTCCAACACCACGGCTAGGAGTTAGTTGCCATTTTTTATCAACATTGCTTATACTTTTATTTTTCCTTCTAGAAGAATCAAGAGGAAGGTAAAATAATTATTGGGCGTGCATTTTATCGAAAGTGGGAAAATAGAAGACAGTGTGCCACATGTCCAAAGAAAAATGGGAGACACGTGGAAATTAATATCTTCGTGTGTTTAATATGCTCAGTTACATTACTTAGCTGCTAGAAACATTTGAATTTGATCCATCTTAACCTACATCACTGTAAGCAGCAAAAGACATATTGGCAGCAAGTGTACATATGTTCAACAGAGAAGACTTAATTCTGACAACAGGATGATGGAAGGAGTCCCATATGCCACAGAATGTTTCTTAAGTTCACACAACTTCGAAGTCTCCAGTCAATTTAATTAATATCTGTTTCATTTTTTAAGTGTTTAATTTGCTTGAACAGAAAGAAACCCAGGCCCAGAAGAGGCTCCATGTTACCCTATAGAATACTACTGCCTCCCTGGGGATCCCCCATTTGTAAAAGAGGCCTCTAAGCCACCACTACCAGCACCCCAACTGCTCAGCTGTGATGTTTGCTTCTGATTACATAGTCTCTGTGCTATTCCAATCAGACTTCCAGCTGATAAAGGCTACATGAGTCTAGTTCCACTACTGCCTCCTGTGGGGACCTATCTGTAAGGAAATGATAAGAGGCCTACCTGGATACTTACTGTTTCCCAGAGAAATAATGGATTTGTCATGTGATTTGCCTCATATGGTTGAAATTCCATTTGCAAGGGGAAGAGAGTTAACGATGGGCTTTAAACTTAAAATCAACTAAGGTCTATACCAATAAGTTGCCAGCAAAATTTATCCCATCACACAGTATTCCATTATCTCCAACATTCTACTAAAATGGGTGGTGGGGGAAGAAACTTATTTGGCCTTCGTTTCAACATAGTAAACTATTTATAGGCAGGAAAATAGCCATGGCCACCAATAAGATGGAAACCAACATTCGGACCCACTGGCTTCTCTGAAGGATCTCAGTGCTTGCTAAATAAGAACAGAAGCTGACCCACATAGTGGGGTTAAGCCTCCTTCCTCTGAATTTCAAATAGGAAGTTTTAATCAAGCAGATTCTATACAAACTTATTTACTCTTAACAAGTTTTTAGAACGTAGGAATACACTGCTGACCACCCGTTACAAAGTAAACAAGTGGAGAAATCTTTCTACTATATTTACTTCAAAACTGAGAGCAGAATGAATACAAAAAGGGCTAGGACAGATGACAAGTAATTGTGGGTCTTCCTTTTAATCTTATTTGTATGCATTTTATTCTTGGTTTTACCTCCCTTTAAGAGTCGTATGAAGTGAGTTTGTAAACCAAACTCACAAAAACCCAAAAGTTAAATGATACACTGGTATCAGGAAGATCTCCTCCAAACGTAATGGAAAACAAAATACAAAAAGCATCCTCCATTCAATGAAAACCAAGAGTGTCTTTGATAAATATGCTAACACGTCAGGATAGGCAAAAAGTACACTGAGGTAACCCCATGAGAGGAATCTTCCAAATCAGCCCACTAAATGCTTCTTAGTTTCAATACTAGCTTGCTAATCAGAGCTATATATAAATATATGTATGAATATATATGTATGAATATATAAATATTCATACAAAATTATTAGACTACTTCTTTAACATTTCCTAAATGTAATTAAAAAAAAAAAAACAGTGGAAAACTAAGGTGTTTTAGAACTCAGGGGGATAAAATGGAGAGTATTCATTCCACCGATGAACTGCCACTAGTTGAAACCAGAGGTAAATATAAAACAAGTAACCTTTTAATCTACAACACTTGGGAGAAGGGCAAAGGAAAAAGGCGAAGACGACACAATTTATTCCTATTACAAACTGCCATGTGTACTGAGTGTGCTGGCCTCAAGGTGGTTGTGGGTAAAGGGAAGAATAAGGAAAAGCCATTAAGCAGTACACATAAATATGACCCTGGCCCTGGGGGAAAAAATCTGAGTAATGAAGCCCAAATATAGGAGTGCAATCTAAAAATACCCCTTCTGCTTCTACAGAGGTATTTTCCTTTTAGCATTCATTCGAAACGTGTGGGAAGACGAAACAGTTTGAGTTAAATAAATTTCCAGATATCATCAAGTCAAATGATGCTCTAAACCATTTTAAACCAACAGTAAAAATGCAATTTTCTCTTCCTTTAATTTTCTAAGTAAAGTTGTGGGTAGAAGGACAAAGAACAATACTGAGTAAGAATGAAATTTCTAAATTTTATGAAAAGCTGATAGTATCTCTAGGTAAAACATCTTCATATCTAACTTATGTCATGGGAAACCATTAGATCCTTGGAACTGTGTCAGTGAGAATTACCATAATATTCTTTTTCCATAAAGAAAGATGAATAGAGAATGACAGAAGACATTGTGATTATAAGTTCCTATCATGCCACAAATTTAAAAGATTTCAGTCTTACAGCCTTGGATTCCATCCTCACTCTTAAGAGTAAAAAAAAAAAAAAAAGTGGTTAAAAAAAAAAACATTTTATGAGTTAAAATGTTGTAATTCCAGCACTTCTTCAAAAAAATATTTAAGGGGTATCTATCAGTAGCCAGCTCCTATGTTCCCAGCTGAGGTAAAACTTTTCCCTAAGGTCAGGCAGAAAAAAGACAGCCTTACTTCATTTTTCCACACTATTTAAAATTATATAACTGCAATGGTACTACAAAAAAAAAAAAAAAAAGAAAAAAGAAAATAATGGAGTACCAAACGATCCCATTTCACTACATAAGAGCCGAAAAGGGCCATCTGGAGATGTCCTTTGGGTCACGCAGAAGCAACAGTGCTTCCGTATGAGAAAAAGCAATAGTTTGGTGGTGATGACTGAGCATAAGAAGTGGGCTTCACTGTGACAGCCTGCCTTTGAGCAGTGAGTACCACCCTTTCGAGAGTCCTGGGTTTGCACGTGGCTGCCCAGCAGTGATGCTATGACAGTAAATAAGATCCCATCCTCATCCTCAAAAAGAGTCAAGTTTAGTGGAACAACTCACAGTGTGAACAGTGAGTACCAGATCTGGTCTGGGACTTCATACTGGGAAAAGTGGCACAAGTATAAAGTTGCAGATTCCCAATCCACAGAATCCAGGTCTGCATGTGAATCCCCCATGTTTCTCCACACTTTATGCAGTATAGGATGAATGTGACAGAGATGTTCCATGTTGGAACAAATTAAACTTGCCAATCACACTTTGGATACCTGGCCATCCCAAACAAGTCCCTCGGGACCTTCACACAAACAGATCTCACAATCTCGTGGCCAGCTGTCTCAGTTAAACAGTGTAAGAGTACAGGAAGGTGACCAAAGAGGTCATCTGTAATGGAGAACAGAGACTTCCCCCCTCCTCCCTGAAAGCATGTTTTCAGGAGTGAGGGACAGAAGGAAAGAAATGAAAGGTAAACCAATCTTTCCTGCTCACATGTAAACCCATTTCTGTACAGTGGTTCACTTTCTGAAACCACCAATGGTATTTGTAGGGGAGTCTATAAAAAGAATCAGAAGCCGAAATTAGAACAAAAGAGAATTACTTTGAAGGGATAACGTATATTAATTAGTTTGACTATGGAGAAAAACATGAATATTTTGACTCAAAACAGTGGTTTATTCCATAGACCTATTTTGGGCACTTTCATTAAAGTACAGAAGTGGGAAAATAATCTAACAGAAACACAGCCAGAGATGTGGAAAGGCAGAAACCATAACCTTACATAACTCCAGGGGCACCATTCACACTGTACCTTCTGGACTGGATTTGGCAGTGTCAGTCTATGAAGACACATGCTGGCCTTTAAAATGATAGAGGATACTATTGAATAGCATGGCCCATTCCTAGATTCTAAGGAAAGGGCCACTATATTGTATTTTCAGGAAAAGTGCCTCTCATTCAATGAAGATCCTTCCCTCTTTGATCTTTCTCAACTTCTATTTCTCTTGATAATAAAAAGGAAAGGGAGGTTTAACCTGTGCTGGTAGGTCCATGGACAGAAGCATGTCACATTGCTGCCAGTTTGAGAGAACTAAGAATCCTGTTGATCTATTGATGTTTTTGCCTGTCTAGCATACTGATTTTACAGGGAATGACCCACCCTATTCCTTGTGTTCTTGGTGTCCCAGCCCCCACCTCTCAACCCTGCCAAAAATGTGCCAGTGTGCTGAGCAAAGATCAAGGACAGGACAAGCAGACTTTCTCCCTGAAAGTCTAAATCTCCAGCTTTCCTTGCAGGCAAAAAGGCTATCCCCATATACTTCTGGTAAATTCTTTTTTGTTGTCATTTTTGCTTAAGTTTATTTTATCTTGCTTGCAATCAGCTTTTCATGAAGCCCCTGACCCTCCTAAAGCCAAAGCCAAAGCAAAGACTTCAAAGGCAAGAAAGCAGTGCAGCCACAAAAAAAAAAAAAAAGAAAAGAAAAGAAAAAGAAAAGAAACACATCACCCACCTTCTGATGGCCCAAGACACTGAGGCTCTAAAGGCGACCCAAATATCCCCAGAAGAGTGCCCCCTGAGAAACAAGCTTGACTACTATGTTATCATCAAATTCCCCCTGACTACTGAGTCAACCTTGAAGACTATAGAAGACAATCATACACTTGTGTTCACTGTGGATGTCAAGGCAATAAGCATCAGATCAAAAAGGCTGTGAAGAAGCTCTATGACACTGATGTGGCCAAAGTCAACACCCTGATCAGGACCGATGGAGAGAAGTTCGGTTGGCTCCTGACTGATGCTTTGGATGTCGCCAACAAAATTGGGATCATCTAAACTGAGTCAAGCTGGCTAATTCTAAATAAAAAATTTTCACTGTAAAAGATAAATAAATAAATAATTCTGATGCACCAACTAAAAGGGAAAGAGCAAAGAAATAGTCACTTTAGTGCTACTTGGTGCCTTCCCTATGATCTTACAGAGGTAAGTCAGCCCAGACAACACCATACCAAGGAAGCAGGCATCAATTCAATACTCCTCTACCAAGCTAAATGGCCCAGTGGACAGTCTACCAAATGGACTCCAGTGAAAAATATCCCACGCTCTGTTCTCGAACTACTTGAAATAGTAAGAGATGCCAAGTTGACCATTCACATGAAAAAAAAAAAAAAATTCAACAAGCAACTAAAATACATTTTCACATACATTTCATTAGATTCCTTGAAGCTGTTCTTAGTTTCCCCAATGCCATAAGGTTTGAGTTTCTTGACACATGAATAAGAGGGTTCAATCGGTAAAAATATCAATCCCTAGATATACATAGGCAATTTATTATTTTTTAATGCCAAGATCATAGATTTTATAGAACTGTGCAGAAAAGATTTCATATACCATTTCTCTTTTGATCTTTACAAGCCACCTTTCTAAGTAGGCAGGAAGGCCAGGTGCCATAATACTCATTTTCTAAAAGGAGAAATCAGATCAAACCTTGCCCAGAATCACAGAGCCTAGTAGCGGCAATGTTGGCCCAAGGAGAGGCTCAAATCAAGATCTCTGACTGTCAACCTCTGCATGCTACTGTACCAACCTGACAAATCCAGAATCCTAGAACCGCATTTATCTAGTCCCAGGGATGCACCCTACCTAACGTTAGAAATGGAGCTAAACAAATCTGTGGGGTAAGGTAAGAGGGGAAGCAAAGGCAAAGAAAGAGGATGCCCAAGTTCTGCTTTGTGTCAGAGGGGAAAACAGTTCCATCAGTGTTGCTTCACTAACCACATTTATTTTCTGGCTTCATCATGAGAGCTATTAATTATGATTAATAGATTTATAATAAGTATTGTTGGAAGCAATAATGAGTGTGGTTAATGAGGAATCTACGTAATAAGCCAGTTTACTGTTCAAAACTAGGCAAACTTATTTTTAATATACAATATTCAATTTTAGCACTTTTAAATGTTAACAAAAATTTTTTAAAAACTGAGCATGTTTTCCCTAGAGTTAATCAATTAGCCAATTATAGGTTAAGTACTTATAGGTTAAGCATAGGTAATAAAGTAAAATACTTATCTTTGTCTTTTAGAAGCTTAAAATTTACTTAAGTTTCATGGCATCTAGAGAATAGTCATCAATTCTCTGACTTCTATGGCTCTCTTCCTCAGATCAATCTATATCTCCTGCCAGAAACTTCTGGTAAAATAAATTCTCAGGAGGAGACACCTTGAAACTTGGGGCAAATGCTTACAATCAAGAACCAAAGCCAAGGCAATATTTTCATTATGATTCAGTGATTGACAATGGATGCTATTCTGAAAAATCTGTGTTTTCAAAATAAACAACTCCATCCATAGCAGAAGCTACTCTTGGGTTCAAACTGAATCTATAGCTAGCACCCAGACAGGCAAATGGAGCAAGATGTTGGACCACAGTTAAAAATGAATAAATGCATGGCTTGATGCAGTATCACAGTATACTAGAAAAACAGGATCTTGAGCAAAAGGCTCTCAGGTACATAGGGGCTGAATGAATTAGAACACATGATGGCCAAGTTCATTTTCAAAACAAACACATTTGCACTAAGCTATAACTATATCTAAGATCCAATTGTGGAGAATAGAAATTCCAGTTTTCTAGACTTTACCCTGGGTTTTCCTCTTGGAGGACAGAGTATTGTATAACAGTCTATGTTATACAAATTGAGCATGGGCTAAAAAAAAAAAAAAGCCATGAATTATAAGCAGATGTGAAACATAACAACAGAGTAAAAAATATGAATGATCCTTCATGAAGGAAAGAATATAAAAGCCCTTCTTGAAGCGCTGTAACAAGAATAAAAAGTGCTCGTGTTCATCCCAGAAGACAGCAGAGAACAAGAACCAGTATACTCAACCACAGTACACCAATGATCTCCCCCTGAGTTTATGGCAAGAACTGGCTAGTTGTTATAGAGTAAGTTTTTCCAGCTCCCAGGAAAATATAATTTTTAAAAAAGAAAAAAAAATCCTCATACAACCTCACCCACAAGGTTTCTGAAAATAGGCTGGTGATGAGGTAGGTGGTAGTGGTTGGTAGGAGTTAAAATCCTCTTCATGTGCTTGGCCTAAGTTTGGAGAGGAATTCAGACTTAATCTTGATATAGATACTATCACCCAAATACAAACATTAGGAAGAATACGCAGTTATATATTCTCAAGCTACTGAGAATTATTCAAGTTAATGGAAATTAAAGAAAGAATACTCACATTGACTAGTAAAAATCAGTTACTTGCCACTCCCCTATCCATTTACTAGAACCTTCCTAGAGAGCTAATACGCTGTGTGTCTATGTTATATGGTTTGTATGCAGCCTCGAACCTTGGATATCAGTCACACAAAACCATTAACGACTTAATAGTCACATGTAGAAGGCTGAAGAAGGGGAAGATTTGTGCTCAATTCTTCTGTTTACAAATTAGTAACTTGCAAATTCAAATTTCAAGGTGGATAAACATAGCAAATATACCGTCTTAAAAATATCGTCAAAGAGCTAGAAGTCAATAGATATACATTTAAACTACAGTAAAAAACAAAACAAAAACAACAACAACAACAACAACAACAAAAAACGTTGCCCAGAAAAAAATACAGCATAAATGGCACATCTACTTACTTTTCTCATTTCAGTCTAGGGACAGGTAGCAGCAATTTTCCAGCACCTGAATTTACCTAAGCAAAGTTTTCCTTTGCTGTGATTCGCATTTTCCTTGGATCTTCTGGTGTAGAGAAAAGTCTACCATCAGCCAACTTTCTGTTACGATGGACATGTTCTATCTCTGTGCTGTCCAACGGAGTTGCCACTAGCCATGTGTGGATAATGAAGGTCTGAAACGTGGCTTGTATGACTGAGGAACTGAATTTTTAATTTGAATTTATTATAATTTAAATAGCTAGTCACTACCATATTTGACAGCATAGGACATGTTTCACTTAGAAGAAAAAATTGCAGACTTCTACTTAGAGCTCCAGTTACAAACCCAACGATATAATCAGAAATCCATCAAAGGTGAAAATGTCAGAGAAAAAAGGATGATTTTATGAGATAAGTTGTAATGTAGATAAATCCACTCACAGTACTCAAGTTGAAGGTAGGTGTATGAAGTGTTACAGTGGATAAATCCTCACTGCCTTAAAAATCAGATGCAGGGGCTGGCCCTGAGTCCAGGTAGTGCATACGGGCTGCCTCTCTGAGTTACAGTGGTCAGTAACAAAAAAGGCGCATATACAGCTAAGAGCCAGTTTTCCACTCCCCACTTATATGAGAACCAGACTCTTTCTGAGAGATCTTTTTCTCCCAAGACTAGGTCAATCACAATACCAGTTGAAAAAATGTACATTGAAGATCTGTTTAAAAAAATTAAAAACTGCTGCAAACTTCTATTTTGAAGGTATTATGAATTCTCAATCCAATCAAAGCATGGCTGGGCCACAAATAAGTCAAAAGAAATACATATGTACTGTATATATTTTGACTTCAATTCTTTATAGTTCCAATTGACGTCATTAAGTCAAATACATAATTATGGCAGAAATTACATAGTGGTTTAGCCAACAGAAAAACGATCAGCTGTTACTCTAATCTTACAGTATTCTAATTCTTCATAGTAATATGAAATTGACCCTTAAAACTGATGTACTCAAAATCTTTTTTTTTTTTTTTTTGCCTAATCTACGAAATATAGGCTTAATAAAATGGGTAGGCAATTTGCATGGGTGTAATAAACAGGCAACTGTCCCAAACCACACACCCACACATATGTATACATACATACCCCAACTTCATTTTAAGAGAAACAAGGTATTAATTTGACAGAGATAACACAGGACATTGAAAAAACTATGCCTGAATGGGCAGTTTTTAATAGAGAGGAGATAGGATTATGAGGTCCTCTCCTGATTTGAGGTAGACATCTCAGGGAAGTCAGAGGAGGTATGACTAGACACTGCTCAATAAGATCAGCTAAAACAGTGCTGGAGAAGGCCATTCATCTTCTAGACCCCACATGTGCACAGTGAACACCATCTACAAGGAGCATGATAGAGGTTCACACTGGGCATATGAATAAAAATCTGCAGGGAATCTATCCTTGCAATTATCATTCATAAAGTTCTGTTCTGCAAGAATTAAAATGGGGAGAATGTGAGAAAGGCGATCATAAGAGGCGGGCTTTTTCTGTGATATTGTGGTTTGAGGAGGCAAAATATTCTGATTGCTTACTGCCAATATATGACCCAAAGTAACCATAGTGGCCAGAACACAGTAGGAGTTGTGATATTTATGTAAGAGAACTAAGAAATGACATTTCTTGGTGTTCCTTTTTCTGCTTACTCCCCAAGTCAGCCACCCAGAGCAAAGGAGCTAGGATCTTGTCTTTGGCTTGTGTACTGGGCCATTTTCAGGGTCTCCAGACTTGCCTGTTCACTGCTGTAGTGGATTATAAAAGGCCTTGTTATTCAAGCTCAGACAGGGCAAATTCAAACACCATTGCCTGATGCAGGCCTTTCACAACCCTCAGAGGCTATAAAGCCTGCAGGAAGCATGGTCTGCGGCAGGCCTGCCAACCTCCCGAGCCAGCTGACCAGCACTGGTCACCGTTTCTTTTCCAAACACTGACTGAACAAACCTTGATTCAGCTCTTAAGTTACGCTCTGGTGGAGAACAGCACAGAGGAAACACCAAGAGAATGATGTTAGAGAAATTAATCTGGGCATAAACCAAGTACATGTTCCCGTGGAATTATTAATAACTCAGGGGTCCTTATGTTTGTGTGAACCCTCCATGTCTAGCTGAGAAAAAGACATATTTCTTTTTTCCTCCTCAGGGAGAATAAAAGGAGGAAAGCAAAATTCCTGGTAATGTCATATCCAGTCAAACAGGAAGGTTTGTAGGCTCAGGGCTGAAAGGTTTCCAGAGTTATACTAAGCCAATCAAAAAATAATTTATTTGATTTTCATTTGTTTCATTTCCTTCAAATTATCATACAAGCTCCCGGCTCCCACATCTACCAAGACAAGAGTAAACATTTCATAAACACAACAAAAACAGTGTTTAAGAAACACCTGAGATATGAATAAATCAAAAACACTCACTCATTTCTGGTGGGAATATAAAATAGCACAGCCACTTTGGAAAAGTTTGGCAGTTCTTCAAATGTTAGACATAGTCACATATGACCCAGCAATTCCATACTTAGGTATTTACCCCAGAGAATTGAAAACTTATGTTCACACAAAAACTTATACATGAATGTTGACAGCAGTATTATTCATAATAACCAAAGAATGGAAACAAACAAAATGTCCATGAATAAAGAAAATGTGGTATATCCATAAAATGGAATATTATTTGGCAACAAAAAAGAATTAAGTACTGATACATGCTATGCCATGGATGAACTTTTGAAAACATACTAAATGAAAGAAGCCAGTCACAAAAGACCACATATTGTATGACTCCATTTATAGTCAATGTCCAGAACAGACCAATCTATACAAACAGAAAGCGGAGTGATGGTTGCCAAGGATGGAGATGAGGCTGAGGTGGGGAGGATCGGGTATACAGATGACTGCAAATGCCTATGGGGTTCCTTTTTGTAAAGTTGAAAATGTTCTATGATTAGATTATGGTGATAACTGTACAATCCTGTACAGAGGTTGTACAAACCAGTGAACTGCGAAAAAACAGTTAACTCTACTCTAAAATTGGTGACTTCTGTATGTGAAATATATCTCAACAAAGCTGAGGAAAGAAAAATGAAAGGGAAGGAGGGAATTCGGACCTGAAATGTCTCACCTAGAATAGAAATTTTTCTTCTCAGGGTATTCTTAAAAATTTTTTTATTTTGTAATAACTATACTCATAAGAAATTAAAAAAAAAAAAAACCTACCAAAAAGTCCCCTGCATTCCCTCCTGGCGATAGCTACATAACTATGGTACACTATCAAATCAGGAAACTGATACGGACAATTACAGTTAACCAGACAACAGCTACAGATCTTACTCAGATTTCCCATGATGCCTTTTTAAAACAGCTCCTGTAATCTTTGAGGTTACACTCCTACTCTTTTTACCTGAAACAGCAGTCACTCTGGCTGTGATTATAGCAAATTAATCAATAATTCTAGTGACATAGATACGAGTGATAGACATTTTAATACCTTGCAGTTCTGCATTTGCCGTGGGAAGAAATTAAGTTACCATTAGTAAAATGTCCACTAAAGCTCATTGTTACATATATTTTTAAGAGCCTTTCAAACTCATGTTATTCACCAAGCTTCTCCCCAAGAAGGGAAGTTGGTGGTGGGTCTTTCTCTAGAGCAATGTTTGATGTGCTATGACAACTAAAGCTGTCATACAGAAACTTTTCTTAGGTGGACAAAGAACTTGCAATTAGCCATGCTAGTTGATTCTGCAAGAAAACAGACTAGTAGAGGGCTGATGGATAAAAGGAAAATACCTTCTATTAAAGATAGTAGATAGCTTTTTAATTCCCATGTGGGAAATGACAAAAAATTTCTGCTCAAGTGAAATCTTTCACTAAGTTCCTGAACCCCCTTTACATCTCAGCTTTACGACTTAGAAGCAAAAATTACTGCTCAATGGTCTAATAATCAGATTTCTGAGGTAAGGCTCTCCTACGTTCTTTTTTAGTTTCTTTCATTTCTTGACGTTTCGCTCTTCTGCTTTAGTAATTAGTGAGGAGGGCCAGAGAAAGTCATTTCAGTTTCTCATCATCATATGAGAAACAATATATGGGAAAAGGAGGAAAGGAGGCTGCAGTTCTTGGCTGAAGTGAAGCATCTGGCTTTACCGCAGTTAACAGAAAAGCATTTCCACGTGAGAGGAGATGACTTTCCTGAGGAGGGTGAGGAAGCAAGCAGCCTGTCAGGGGCCCGCAGCAGTCAGCACCTCCTCCACCCTGGCGACCAGGAAGACTCTGAACAGGAAACACTTTAACACCCCCCACACACCCAGGTATGGAGCTCAGATGTACATGATATCCTCTGCAAACTGTCACCAGACACAAGGATCATCTATTGCCCCCAAATACCCAAGGTAAACTGAGGTAAGCTAGTTCTAGAATCACAGAGAGTATCAGAGGGACATTTGGCTTCAAGCTAAAACCCCAAACAGAAAAAGGTAGCCCAGACCAGGGCATGTTAACATCAATTTGGCTGACATCTTGGTGGCATGTTGATGTAATAATGGCAGTAGGTGATCACTGTAGATAAATGAGCCCTGTGGTTGTCCTTCGGTAGATGACAAAATCCAGGAAAGAGACTGAATATGCTGCTTGGACAGTGGTCAAAATTAGGACAAGGTAAAGCATCCCCACAAATACGACAGGAAAGGGGCACAGCACTGGGGGCGGGGGGGGGGCGGGAGGGGAGGAAACTGTCTTCTGCCCAAAGCATCACTCTTTACGGTTTTAAAAGAAAAAAATTAAAAAGTTACACTATCCCTCCACTCACCCCAAATAGTGAGAGTAGCTCACACAGAGCCAAACAAAACAAACATTTACAAATATGTACACACATAACCTTTTATTGAAGGGTGGAAATAGACTGGAATCTCCTGGTATTACAAGGTAAACAATTTTTCTTTCCCTATAAGTGTGTGCTGCGCTCTTAGCTGACAATGTCAGTTTACATCCTCCACTGGTCCTGCAAAGAGAGGCTCAGGTAGGGGGATGAAGAGTGGCCTGTAAACTGGCAATTGGGAGTCTTCATCCTGGCTCCACTGTTAACTAACAGGGTAATCCTGAAACACTGCAAAATGGGAAGGTGGGATTAGCAGTGGTTTTCAATATTTTTAAAACTATTCAACCCTTTATCCAAATGAAATCTCATGGAGAACCCCAATATATAGAAAAGTTTGAAGCAGACAGGTTAGTAAAAGCTAGAAAGGGTGTGGGGCAAGGGACGGGGTGTCCTGACGTGCCCTCTGGAAATGGGACTCCATAGCACATAGTATGAAAACCACTGAGATCTCTTAAAACACAAACTCCATCCTACTTTAAAAAAAATTTAAACTGAAACCAAGAAAAAAAGAAAGTGGTATAGAGTAATGGTTTCTAACTCTTGGTAGGTAGGGAAGGAGGAGGGGTGGGTGGTGGGAAAATATTACAAGAGGCCTTTCATAAGCATGTAAAATGTCTCACACACATATGTACGCTCATTTTTCTAAATGAATTTATATGCTGTGATTAGTAAAATGAAATCATTTAAGTGTCATAGAATTCATGGTCATATGGGAATCTACAGTTTCTTTTTAAATTAAAAAGGAATCATCACATTGGGAACCACTGCTGAAGAGAAAGCAACAATATTCCACTGGAATTACACAATATAAGTAAACCTCCTTAACAGAATTTACAGGAGCCTTTTTTATTTTAAAGATTCTACTACCACAATGTCAAACTAGTTAGATGTCTTTATCGATTAGCTGCGACTATTAGAATGTTGCTTTAGAAGGATTCTGAGGCCCGTCCAGGCTGGGTAGGAAAGAAATATCACATTAGATAAATAAACAGTGGATAGACAATGTCTGCCATGGCTGTGGACGGAATAGGAAGTTGGGGAAGGGATATGTGTATCTAACATCCAGGGCTGTCAGATAATCATCTAAATGTAATGGTTACTGGAGACCTAAGTTCCAACTCTGATTCTGTCATTATACTAAATTTAGTACTAGGAAATCATTCATTCCAGTTTCAATTTTGCCAGGTCTGGAAAGAAGGCACCCTGACTTTTGATGCAGAATAGTCAAAGTCAACTCAGACAGTGAATACGACACTCCTTAAAAGCCACTGGAAACAACAAAACTATCACAGAACTGGTGAGCTAATCCAAACCTTCCATTTTAAATGTGAAGAGATTGTTGGCCAAAGTCACACAAGTAGATAGCAGGCTAAAGAATGTGCATTCCCCCACTGAAATTTTCTACATCATGAGCCATAATATGTGGTGTGAAACTTTGAGTTAATTACTTGTTGTAGTTCTCCTTAAGACAATTCATAATATAAGGGCCTTTGGTTTGATACTATAAAAAATATCTCGCTTCAGAAAAATTCATGCCTCTCAACTAAATGACTATACTAAATAAATTGTAGCATGATTGTTATAAAATAAACCTATTATTTTGTCGCTTTTAAGCTTATGTATTAAAATGTTTCTCCAAAACAACAAAACAAGATATACATTTGAGGCTCTTAGTAAACATAAACCAAATAATACTTGCCAATCTCAGTAGAAAATTAATGATATCCTACAAACTGTCAAGGTTTGATCCACTTATGACCAGTTCATTTAAAAATCAAAACCTACAAAAAGAAAATTTTTAAATATTAATTCATAAGTCATATAGTCTACCTAAAACTTTTATAATAAGAATTATCCAGGGATGGCAGAATAAAAAAAAAATGACTGAGCAGTGTTTTGTATTTCTCAAATCAACTTTTTTTGGTAAATTCAAAAACATGGAATTCCTTACTGTTAACAAAAGTATGTTTGAATACTTTTAGCTCAGAACTTTACCAGCAACAGAATAAGACTTTATAATCTCTATTCCATTTTGTATTAAAGATATTTCACAAGATTTTGCCATTGCAAGTCAAGAAAACATTATAGAAAATTAAGATAAAACATCTCATGGTCCATTTTACATTGGAGGTGTCATTTGTCTACAGAATGTGTGAGAGAAGCATCTGATTCTTAGAAAGGCATTTGGTACTCTTAGAATTTCTGCTTCATCAGTCAATTTTACAATGAGTCAAACCACTTGTGATCTGAATGGTGCCTAGGAACTAACAAATTGGCTGGGGAGAAATATCCATTCTTCAGGACTAGGAAGATGTGAATTGATGTTTCAGGAAGGAGAGTGCAAAAGAGACCTTCTCGTCAAGGATCTTGGTCCTTACTCCAGAGAATCCTCTAATGACCTCTACACCACTGGGTCAAACCATATCTCCCAAACAAATGTACAGAGACTATGTGCCAACACATGCCTTGCCAGAAAGCTCCATAGGATGTGCTGTGCGTTTTGTTACTTAAATGAAGACAGACAGATGCAGTGCCTCAAAACACAGTGCCAGAAAAAAAAGAAGTGAACAAAACCATGATAATACTGAATAACTAATCTTCTCTAAAATGTGCTCGGAAATATTGCATTGTATTTTATTACTGAGTTACCATAATCATCTAAAATTAGTTTTAAAACACGAGTGTCACTCTATGCTTAAAAGATGAGTATTTTCTCTGTTTAAATTAGAACCAACCTAAAGCACTTAAGGTAGGAGAAAAACCCATTCCCCCACAATATTGACTTCTGATATACTGACAACATGAAGACAATCAATCTGACTGTGAGCACAGCATTTTTCCAATATCAGGTGCTACACAGGCAATGCTTTAAATATTTTACCTAAGCATTTGAGTATGTTTTATAACACCATTTATAAACAAAAAGTACTGGGTATAACATTTCTTTTATCATATAAACCATTCTAATATAAACTTCTGCCTCCCTCCTCATAATATTTATATTATTTCATTGTTCTACCTCCTATTCTCCCAAACATGTTCAATCCAATGGAAAATCTACATATCATCTGTCAGTTCTGCCTTCAGAAAGGCCTTCTCCGTAGCAATCTCACTGACAGCAGAAAAAACACATACAGTGGAAAAACCACTAAGGCAAACTCCAGGAAATGCAAATCGGCCATAAAATGACAAGAGCTGACCTAAGGTTTCACTCTAGATAATGAGGAAAGGGCTTGTTAAGTTAATTAATTTTGCAAATCTGCAACCAGAGACCCTTAATCACAGAGAAATATTTTTGGTCATTTTAAATACGCCTGGAGGTCTCATAAGTTTCCTTCTAATGGGTTCCGTGATGTTTACTGCATCTATGAAAAGTTCTAGTACATTCACATTTGCATTATTAATTAATCTCTTTCAGGGTCTGTTCAAAATACTGAGATTTAAATAGAGAAATGGGCAAACAGGCTGCTTGAGAAAGGAAAAATACAAATAGCCTAGAGAAAAAAGATCTGTTTAACAATTTTTTAAAATGCAAATTAAAATACAATGTGATAGCATTTGCCACTGGCTGAATCACAGATAATTTTAAGATAATACTCAGCACAGACATGGGTTAAATGAAAGATGCTTTAATATCCTTATTCAGTGTCAACTAGCAAAACCTTTCTTGAGGACAATTTGGCAGTACTTAACAAAAAGCTTTAAAATTATACACCTTTTGACCCATTTATTTCTAAGAATATATCCTAAGAAAATGATCTGAAACACACACACAAAAATGTTCATAATAGCTTTTTAATGGAAAAAAACATTGGGAAAATGATTACCCTACGGCACATAAAATGGAAATAAATGCTGCCATCTAAGTAGTTTGTTAAGAATTTTAATAACCTTACATCCATTAGGATGGCTACTATAATAATAATAAAAAAACAGAAATAACAAATATTGGTGAGGATGTTGGCGAGGAAAACAGAACATAACAAATGTTGATGGGAATGTAAAATCATACAGCTGCTGAGGAAAATAGTATGGCAGTTTCTCAAGATATTAAAAATAGAACTACCATATGATCCAGTCTCTGGATATATCTCTACCATATATAGTTGCATGTTCATAGTTGCATTATTCACAGTAGCCAAGGGATGGAAGCAACCCAAATGTCCATCAAAGAGTGAACAGATAAATAAAGTGTGGTATATACATACGATTGAATACTATGCAGCTTTAAAAAGGAAGGAAACCCTGTCACACACTACGAAATGGATGGATCTTGAGGACCTTATCTAAGTGAAATAAGCCAGTCATAAAAGGACAAATATTATATGATTCTACTTATATAAGGTATCTAAAGTAGTGAAATTCATAGAGAAAGTAGAATGGTAGTTACCAGGCGCTAGAGATAGAGAGCAAAAGGGATTTATTTAAGGTATAGAATTTCACTTCTGCAAGTGAAAAGGTTCTGGAGATCTGTTTTAGTATACTTAGAAATGGTTAAGGTGGTAAATTTTATGTTTTTAAAGACAATATAAAAAAGTTTTAATGACTCAAAATATACTTATGACATTTAGTTGAAAGAAGGAAGTAAAAGAATGTAGATAACATATAATTTAAAAATTTTTTAAGCTTCAAGAAGATATTTTCCCACAATGTTAACATTTTTTACCTCCTTGGTAAGATTTTTCTCTATTTCCTTATACTTTTTTTCATTTTTTCAGAGTAACCTGTATTAATTTTATAATCAACAAAAATAAAATGTTTCTGACTTAATAGTTTCAGAATAGCCTTAAAAATTCCTCATTCTGAGCAAGACATTGGTCAGAGAAGTACTACTTTTAGGGAAAAACCAAAGATTTAGAAATGGGCAAAAGGGATTCTGGGTATCTTTTCAGTGGAGTGCTACTTGTGGTCTAGCGGATCCTCCAGGGATTACCTTTTGAGTTTATCTTTCTTTTAATCAGGCTAATGATTCTTAAAGTATGGTTTGGGAAGGCTGGGGAGCCCTGGAGCACCTCAGACCTTGTCAAGGTGTTTATGAGTTCAAAGCTATTTTCATGATAACATTAATGCTATTTGCCATATTCTCTCATTCTCTCAGCAAGTGTACAGTGGAATTTTTCAAAAGTTTCAATACCGATGATGAAATCATTCCTCAGATATTTACATGAAATGGGTTTCATTATTTTCCCTTTTTTATAAATGAAAGAATTAATGGTCTTAAAGTTTCTCAAATTCTGATTTCTAACATGATTAATACATTACACAAAACAAATCTATTTCGGGGCCTTCATTATTTTACTGGATTAAAGTGTTCTGAAACACACACAAAAGAACAATTGAGAAAGTGCTGGGCCAGACTATTTTACAGCTCTATAAGGGTAGGAATTAACTTATCCAAAACACAAAGCAATATAATGGTTCTTTCCTACAGCAAAGCAAATAGATTTTGTGTGTAGAGATACAATTGGTTAGAAAAGAAAACATTACATTTTATAGCCCTTTTGTGTATTAACCAAGTTTGTATCTACTAGTAAATTTATTTCAACATTTCTGATTGTGGATGGATGGCTGAATGGATAGATGGATGGATGGCCAGATGGGTGGAAATATATCTGTTCTTCAAATTCTCCTTTGAAGTGGTCTTAACACCTTACTAGTTCTTTCACTAATTAATAAGTTAAATCACTGATGTGTTTATTTTATAATTTTGAGAATCTTATTTTTAAACTCTTTGAAAATTATTCTTTAGTATCAACTATCTACAAACAGATCAGTTTCTGCATTCTGGCCATAACGTTAATAAAAAGAGAGCACTCTATAGTTAATAACTTTCTAAAACAGAAAGCACCAGGCCCAGATAGGTTTACTGACAAATTCCACCAAATATTTAAGGAAAAAATTATACCAATGCTTTACCATCTCTTTTAGAGGATCTAAGCAGAAAGGATACTTCCTAACTCATTCTATGAGGCCAGCATTATGCCAATAGCAAAATCGACGAAGATATTATAAGAAGACTACAGACCAATCTCTCTCATGAGCGTAGGCGCAAAAATCCTCAACAAAATATTATCGAATTGAATTCAACAATGTTTAAAAAGAATTATAAACCACGATCAAGTGGGATTTACCCTAGGTAAGCAAATCATATCATAGCAATAATTGCAGAAAAAGTATGACAAAATCTTATACCCGTTGATGATAAAAACTCTCTTGTAAACTAGGGCTAAAGCAGAAATTTCTTAACTTGATAAAAACTATCCATCAGAAAACTAGGTTGCAGGATATAAGATTAATAATAAAAGTCAACTGGTTTCCTACATACAGTAAACAGATGGAATTTGAAATTTAAAAAATACCATTTACATTAGTGCCCCCTAAAATAAAATACTTAGGTATAAATCTAAGCAATATCTAGATGAGAAAAACTACGAAATTCTGATGAATGAAATCAAAGCACTAAATAAATGGAGAGAATTCCACGTTCATGGATAACAAGGCCGAATATTTTCAAGATGTCAGCTCTTTCCAAATTGCCACACCCATTTGTTTCCATATTGTCTATGGCTGCTTTTCCTCCAATGGCAGAATTGAATAGCTGACAAGGACAGCTTGGCCCATAAGGCCTAAAATATTTTCTATCTGGCCCTTTATAGAAAAAGCTCTGTATCCCCTATTCTAAGTTATTATGCTCTTAATTAAGTTTTATTTATCTCAATCTAATGCTACTTTTTCCTCCAAAACAAAATTTTAAATAGATAACCTCTTCGGCTTTCTTTCAATGACAGTCGTATCAAATTGTTCTCTTAAACCAATTTTAAGGGTTGCATTTTTTAAATAGAAAACTCATATGATAAAAGATTTAAAATATACATCATGTACTTTGAGGACAAAGGACATGTCTTTGAGGAGCCTACCAAAATGAAATAACTAGCAAAGCCCTATTACAAAAAAAACACAATTATTTCATGATCTTTGCGATTTAAAAAATCTGGTCATTTTCCAAGACTCAAAACTAAAACATCTTCCTCCTTAAGAATTTTTTTTTTCCTTTTATGGAAGCTAAAACCCAATTTAACAAAAACAGTTAACCCAAAGAACTAAACATATCCAAGTATCACTTAATGAATCTATCTATATGTTGTATATTTTCTATAAGAATTTAAACTGCGCTAATTCACACACTCTAAGTGTATAACACTTAGACTGCTCTTAATAACAGAAATCTGAAAAACATAAAATCCTTGCTCTGCTCCCAAGTGTTTTTCTAAATCTCTCTACACACATGGATCTAGTAAATTATATCTACACATTCTGTTTACCAAATAAACTTTGTTATCCATAGTGATCAGACAAGTCCATCGCATTATTTTTATCTTAACTAATTTATAGGAAACAGACACGGAGAGACGTTGTATCTTGAGATCCAGGCTGTGGGAAATTTTATAAAACAAATACCCCAGTTCTCCTCACAAGTAATTTGCAAGGAAAAATACTGCACGGATTTAGAGAGGCTGAAAGGAAATATCAAAACTGCAACATATAAATACCTTATTGAAATCCTGAGTTGAACAAACTTATTTTAAAAGTGGAAGGTAATCTGAAAACTGATGAAATGTTTGGTAATTTTAAGGAAATTATATAAATGATTATACGTATGATAATGGTATTTTAGTTATGTTATTAAAGAGTCTTAATTTTTGGAAATAAATACTAAAATGTTTACAGAGAAAATTATAAGAGATCTGGAATGATTTAAAATAATCCCAGAGTTGATGGAAAGTAGCTGGGGGTAGAAATGAAAGATTAATTATGAATTGATAATTGTTGAAGTTGTGGGTCTATGAAGGATTCTCATACTAGCTACATTAGTAATTCTACCTGTATGTCTGTAGGAAATTTCCCATAATAAAGCTTTCTTTTTTTTTTTTTAAATAATAAAGCTTTAAAAAAATCATTTCACTCTACTTGAAACAAGAAAAATAAGGATGGAAAGCAGTAAGTCTGAGGGGGAAACATTTTAGGAATTTGAGGGGGGTCCTGAAAAACATTTGTAAGCTGTCATTCATTTTTGAATTTTGGATTTTCATCTTCATAATATACAGCCTAGTGGCATAATTTCTGTTACCTGGTATCATAGGCAGAACTTTAAATGACCCCCTCCAGTATCTTTTGAGAGGGAACAGAACCTATGAATATGATATCACATTCATAATTATGTTATATGGTCAAGGGAGATTACCCTGGGTGGGCCTGACCTAATGAGGTGAGGCCATAAAATTAGCCTTTTCTCTGGCTGATAAAGAAATAGAAAATCAGAGAAATGTATTCCAGCTAGCCTGAAAGAAAGTACACATTCACATGTGAACTGAAGATGTGGACCAAGTGGCATTACATGTGGGTGGCCTCTAGGAAATAAAAGCAGTCCCTGGCCAATAGCTAGCAGTCCTCAGTCCTATAGTCACAAGGAAATACATTTTTCCAACATCCAGTGAGCTTGGAAAAACCCTAGCCCCAGATGAGAACTATGGCCTTGGCTGACACATGAGTTTTAGCCTGGTGAGCTCCTGAGCAGAGAATCTAGCCCCAGCATGCACAGACTTCTGACCTGGTGGAGTTTTAAGCTTCTAAATTTGTGGAAATTCATTATGCAGCAATAAAACTAATATGCCTAGATAAGCATCTTATACTTGAATAGTACTGCAGTACCTCAAAGCCTACCTCTGCACATGAGTTTATGATCCCACTGGCATCAAGTGAGTACCTAAACATTCAGCAATTTAACTTCTTATGTGGTGTTTCTCAAAGGATTATGAATCCAAATTTGAGAAACTTTGAGCTACATAATCCCTTATAAATGAAATATTTCTTTTCTAACACACACAGTTAGCTTTATAGGCAAGATCACATACTTGAGTGCTTTTTACAGTGTAAAGGCTTATATAGCAGAAAAATCATGCAAAATAATCAAATGGAATAAGTTTAGAGCAAAATGTGCTAAGCCAAACATATCTCCAAAACCTTAACTTATCATCACAGCAGGTTTAAAATAATGCAAAGTTCTCCACCTTTAACACCCTAGCTCACAATTAGGAAATGTAAGAAAAATATGAGCCGGATCCCATTACAATAAAAATTTATTTATAACAAAGTATCCTATGTCCAGGTGGTCCATAAATATTATGGAATTATCACAACTATCTTTATCCATGATATACATCTATTTATTTAGAGGAAAACGAGATATTCATGAAAGAAACAGAAGTTATAGATATTATCCTTAAAGTCTAACATTACGTCAAACTTAGTCTGATTCTTTTTAGCCTTGCTTTAAAAAAAAAAAAAAAGAGCAACAGCTTTATTGAGACATAATTCACAAACCGTAAAACTCATCCATGAAAATATCCAGTCGAATGGGTGTCACAGCAGTCCCTCTTTATTCGCGGTTTCGCTTTCCGTGATTTCAGTGACTAGAAGTCAACCACGGTCTGAAAATATTAAATATCTCCAACCATCAACATCATCTGCTCCTGACATTCAACCATGAACATGGCTCCGATGATGATCGAGGATCACCCAAAGCAGAAGATCCTCCTCCTGACACATGGGCAGGCAGCCAATCGTAGCCTAAGGCTACATCACAGTGCCTACTCATTCCCCTCCCTTCATCTTATCACTAGGCACTTTGTCATCTCATGTGGTCAAAACGGGTGAGTACAGCAGAGTAAGATATTTTGAGAGGGAGAGAGAATGCATTCACATAACTTTTATTACAATATATATTTTTATAAATGTTTTATTTTATTGTTAGTTATTATTATAGTTAATCTCTCACTGTGTCTAAATTATAAATTAAACTTTACCATAGGTACGCATGTACAGGAAAAAACACAGTATGCATAGGGTTCAGAACTATCCATGGTTTCAGGCATCCTCTGGGGGACTTGGAACGTACCCCACCCCCTCCACAGACAACAGGGGACAACTGTATACCTACAAACCACGTAATCATTACCACTAATTTTAGAACATTTTCATTAACTTTAAAAAGAAATCCTGTATTATCTTTCTTTTTAACTGTCATTTTTTCTTTAATACTGTGTCCTACTGACAAATTTTTTTCTAGTACTAGAAATAATGGCCATCTGAGACTCAAAATCAGCATTTAGGGAAGAATTGAGTTAAAACCAATGGTAGGAAATAGAATAAAATGTCCCCTTTCCATTAGATTTTACTTAGTATTTCAGATTCAGATTTCTATCAAGCATAGTAGAGGCAAAGAAATAACTAAATTTTAGGGAAAATATTACACTTGATCTATAGGCATTATAAATACGGGGAAAACCGTGATTTGGGAGTGTAGAGTTTTGCTCCCCATAACTAATGCTGTGAACATTCCTTCGAAAACATGTATATGATCCAAATAAGCAAAACATGAAACTACTTGCTAGTGAAAGCAATGGATCTTCCATTGGTAACACTCTTCACCTACTGCATTTTTATTTCAGAAGCTGGAGACAAGGATGATCTGGGCTTTATTTAAGTAAAACAAGAATTCTGTATTCCAAAGAAAAAAATCTGAGATTTAAAACAGCATTCTGAAATGTTCATGTCCAACATTTAAACATTTTTTACATGCCAGAATGAAGGAATGAATGATGTTTTAAGATATCACATCCATGGTTTATGAGATAGTCCATTAAAATGCCCAGTATAAAACTCTCCTCTAAAACTTAGTTATTGCCTTGCCTCTGCTATGCTTCATAGAAATCTGGATCTTAAATACTAAATAAAATCTAACTGAAAGGAGACATTTTATTTCCCACCATTGGTTATAACTCTGAGACTCTGTAGTCCTTCACCGTGGTGCAGAGGCCAAAGAAAAAAAATTTCAACAAACAAATCTATCTTAAGTTTATAAAGCCAGAAGGAAAAGCCTATGGGAAACTCCCTAGTTAAATTAACTCTGAAATGTCCAGATCCTTCCTAGAATCTAGATTTCTCTAGAATAGAAGCCAGTAAGAGCATTTAATACTACTCTCCCACCCACTTTAAATCCAGGTCAGCATAGTGTTGGCCATTTGTGATTGGGTGGTTTCTGTTCTCTTATCTTTTAAACAATAGGTTAACATGCAAATTGAATCCTTTCTTCCAGGGAAGCATCTTGAAAAGAAGATAATCACTACAAGTTTTTCAGTAAAGACTGCAAAATATAACACTTCAAGATTATTAGAAGCATTATGTTCCATGTATGAGATAATGTACACCATACATCATGTAAAAGACCAATCATTTTCAAATTCAAAGTTCTAGGTAAGTAAAAAAAAAATTCACACCAAAATGGATTAAAAAAATTTTTTTAAACAAAGCTGAACATTTAACCAGCCAGCCATCTGGGCCCACCCCACATCTGCAACTATAACCACTCTCCCAAACTCAAGACCATTTGCTCTTCCCACTAGTTTTCAGTCCTGGCTAAATATCAGAATTACCTGGAGAGCTTTAAGAATCCTAGAGATTGGGCCCAAACCCCAGATCTACTGAATCAAAATCGCTAGGCATCTTTTTTAAATCCACCATGGAAAATTCTAATGCCCATCCAGGTGCAGAACCAACACACAGCCTTCGGGAAGAGGCCCGGATCCCTTCGGAAGTCCCACCTATGCCTCTGAGAAGGACTTGAGTTTACCTTTAACTGAAAGGGTGTGCTTCCCTCCGCATTATCTTTGCATTGGTTGCATTAGTTGCTCAAGAACTGAGCTTGGGTTGGTTAATTAAAACTTTTCCCAATTCTCCCTGTGTACAAGGAAAATCTTATCAATGTTTTTTTTGAGGGCAAGGCAAGTTTAGTGTTGCCACAGCTCAAGTTTTAGAGTCATGTTTTAAAGACATTCTTCTTTAAGGGTGAAGGGAAAAAATGGAATGTCACTCTGTTAATCCTTTTCAAGGCCCTTCCCACACTATTTGAGATAAACTTCCATGCTTAAAGGCTGAAGCCCCATCCCCCCCCCTTTTTAGAAGTGTTTTGGCCTTTGGCAATCGTGACAGAGATGACCTTTTCTTTCCCCAAAGCCACATCTTCCTTACCCACAAATAACATTACTGATCTAGCAAGGCATGCCATGGGCTTCAAAGTTGTTTACCTACTAGTTCTGGTGGGCTTGCCCTGACCCAGCATCAGTGTCTCACAGAATCCCCTGTTGTGACCAAGGACATGTCCTTAAAATGTGGCTGGCCTCCCAGGCAGTGGTCATGGAAGAATGGAGAAGTGACCCCCAAAGGGCTTAATCTACTGACCTTTACTTTGCTCTAACCAACTGCCCAAATAAATAAAAACAGCAGGGTAGCTCAGTTTCCCAGAAGAATTCCAATTTATCCCTAAGTATCCAAGTTTGGTTCCAACGTTTAAAGTTCTCAGGCCTTCCAAAATCTGTCAACTGGCTTTCAACTGAAGCTGATTTTGCACACGACGCCTCTACCCACCCAGGGGACATTTGACAATGTCTGGAGACATTTTTGATTGTTACAACTGGGAGAAAAGTTGTTACTGGCATCTAGTGGGTAGAGGCCAAGGATGCTGCTAAACATCTTATAGTGCACAGCACAACCCTCCACAATAAAAGATCATCCAGTCTAAAATGCCAACTGTGCCGAAATTGAGAGATCCTGGATTGGGTCATTTGCCAGCCCACATTGCTTGATAAATGTTTGAAGAGACTCTCATTGTAATTTAATTTAGTTTAAAATAGGGATCACATACTCAAATACCTTCAAGGGCCAAGGAGTTAAAGAAATATCACATTAACAAAATGACTATTTATGAGCCACTAGGGTATAGAGAGGTCTGTGACAAATAAGAGTATAAATGCTCACTAAAATCATTCACTTTTAAAAATAAAATTGTGCTGGACAAACAAAATGTGACAACTGGCTACATCCACCTTATGTACCTCTGGTGGTCAAACTCTGGTTTAAAGAGAATACCAATTAAACAACTAAATGATCACCCAAAGACACCATCTAGCCTCATCCCTTATATCTTATGGAACTTTCTGATCCTCAGGACTGGAGAATGTGACTAGAAGCTGTTCGGTTAAGAACAGACTAAGGATCAGGTCTTGAGGGTTAAGCTACAGCCAGGAATAGGTCTCAGGTTCCCTATTCTAGGGAAACCCAGTGGATATTACACCAACATTACATAGTGCCACATACATGAGGCCATTATTTTAAGATGATGCCTTTCTCATGAGATTTTAGAATTTTCACATTGTTTCACAGATGAGGAAACAGAGACCCAGGATGTTTAAAGGACTTGCCAAGATAGCCCAAATCTGAATCCAAAATCAATTGGTATTTCTTTTTCCTCTGTGCAATTGCAAAGCAGCAACCAAAAGGTGAAAGGATTTCATTCAAAGCGTCAAACATTCATGACTAAAGTCTCTACCGACATAAATAAGTTATATGTGGATGTTAAATTTAAACCTACTCAACATCATCCTCTTTCCTCCTCAGAAAAGCCATTATTAACACGCTTGCCTCAAGTCACTGTTTTAAGATCTCTTCCATATAACGGAAGAATTCAAAGTAGGTTAAATATCTCCAGTCCTCCTTTCAGATCAGGCTGAAGGGAGGAAAGCCAAGTCAGCAGGAACACAAGAAGGAAGTGCCATCTGAATATCCCCACGTGTATGCATGCTTTCTGTTGGAGGCATTCCTGGCCTGAAGAGACAGTATAAACAAAGACAAAGCAGAGGGAAACAAATGATAAGACAAGTGAAACCCAATAACTCCCTCCGTCCTCCCTTCCACCTATTCCCCCAACTTGTTCCATCTGAAAAACAGTAGCAGCTCCAGAGAATTAAAATGTTAGCTGTCTCCTCTGCTGCCACACTACTCCCATCCTAAGTTAGCAGGCTGAGGGGGAAGATGTGCTTCTTTGTAAGGTCGATGATTATGGCTTCCTGTATGTGGAACCTGACAGCCTGGGGACAACAGTCTCCTCTGCCCACAGGGAGGCCAGAACATGCAAGGAAGCAGTTCACTGGTCCTCCAGACTCAAATTACAATCCAAGGAGTATAGTAAGAAAAGGTGGAGTATGGAAGAAAGGAAGCTTCAGTCACAGCCTGAAAAGAAATTGGGTCAACTAAAAATAACATTTTTTACATTTTAAATCAATCGCTTAGCAGAAACTGTCGTAGGCAAGGCAGTCTCTTGCCACAGTTCCTGGAACTTTAGTAGCTGGAAGTGTCACCTACTCACAGAATGCAAGCCCTAAATGGGTCATAGAGGTTTTCCAGTCCAATCCTATCTCTATTCTTGATTTTAAAAATACAAAAATATAATAATGGGCCATTAGTTTAACCTCCTGAAAACATGATGCAATCCCAGCCATCAGCTTCAGCTCCAGCACAATTCTGACTTCAGTTCGAATCACCACTGAGGGCTGGGGGCAGCGGGCTGAACCTCTAAAGCAATCATGATTGCTGCACCCAAGCAGAATAGGAAACAAACAAATGTCATTGTTATTTCCTTTGCCACGCATCATCCTAGATCAAATAACCACTAATATGGGGAAACTGAAAATGCTTTTTTAAAAAATCCTAAATAATTTACTTGAACAGAACCATAGGATACTTTCTGTATTCACAATTTCACCAACTTTCAAGCATAAAGTAGAGAATGCAGCAAAGTCTTTCAAATGGTTTAACTTTTTACAATAAATTTTATAATTAATTCTCAGGATTTAGGAGGGCCACAAGTCTAACCTTGTCACAGAACTGCAGGTTCTAACTTAACCTGTGTCTAGACATTTCACTGCTCGGTTCTACCAAATCTCTATGAAACAATCCAGATTTACACCTAGACACACATGAACAACTTGACTCACCTGGTGAACGATGTTGACCACCATCCTACAGTCAGTCTTCTGCTAGGGCATGAATCTGCCGCAGCCTTGTGAAAGGAAAGTGAAGCCCAGAAGTGCCACCAAAACACACACTAATGACTTCGGTCACACCTCCAAGAAAGGTGTGCAAAGACCACAGCTATGGGACTTTGGTAAAGTTTAGGAAGCTTTCCCTAGTCTTGACCTATTCTTCACAGGTGGAGGAGGACACCTGTCAGGAGCATATAGTTCCTTTGCAAACTGCTGGCAAAGACTTACCCCATGGGGTATGAAAATATTAAGAACTGCCACCTCCATCAGTTTATTTTATAATATAGCACCATCTCTGCCCCTACTGGTGATGATTATGTACTGATATATCCACAGTGTACCATTTAGTCTCTTTTGTGACCAAGAGCATGAGTTAAAAAAAAAAAAAAGTTGACTAGGATTACAGTTCATGGCTCTAAAATAAGGCAAAACAAACCCATGCCCTTGACCTGGTTTGTACGTCACTAACAAACTAAGCTTAGCCAACAAGCCAGAAAAGAAGAACCCATCTCAAAAACAAAAGATGGGCATCTGTATTACCCAGACAATGCCCAATGCTGGGATCTGGGCTATCTACTTTTGGAAGTCTAAATTCAGAAAGTCCATCAGATGGGCAACATTTGCCAATCTCAGAGATTTTTTTTTTTTCCCAGAAATGAAAAGAACAAAGACCAGTTTAATAGGTGACCCTAATTGTGTACCTGGCAGAAACACAAGTAACCTTCAGCTCCAATCCTGGTGCAATTTATAGAACAGAATGAGCTCAGGTTGTTACTAAAGGTGAATGACATACTTAAGAAGTATAACAAGATGAATGAAAAAATAAAAAGCTTCTGCAATCAATGTTTGTTGAATGAATATTATATTTGAGTAGCCTAATGACTAACAAGGCTTTTGTTTCTATTTTCCTTCCCTGGCAATACACTTTTAGTGCACAACTTTCCCATTATTTCTCTAAATGACACAGTTTTTGTTTTAGTCAATTGTCTTCATTAAATATTGTCAAAATGACACAATATCCAATTTTTTAAGCCAAAAGGAAAAGATCTATTGTAAGTCAGGAAATCGTACTAACTACTTGCTTCCCTAATTTTCCATATTTAATTCACAATCATGGCTGTGATTTAAAAGAATTGCAATTGTATATTTGCCACCAAATTTGCTCCACTGTAAAAATAAATAAAAGCCTTTCTTCTGAGGTGGGGGGAAAAAAAGCTTATTTTAATATCTAAGAATAACCAATATTAGAATACATGTTTGACTACTGCTCAAGTTTTCATTATTTTCTTTTCAAAAGAGCTCTTTCAATTTATGTTAAATGACGACAGGGAGGAGGGAAGCTAAGGAGTTATGGGAGTCTTAACTCTCAAGGCATGCTCTGTGGTCCTGTTCTGGATAAGAAGGGCTTTCTTCAGATAAGGGATTCAGCCTACTGAAAAGTTATCTCAGTTAACAAATAGAGTCTAATGCTGGACAGGCTCCAAATCGATTTGGAATGTAAGAGCATTTCTTTTTTCAAATAATTTGCCTATCATTCACATAGCAAAAAGAAGGCAGTTCAAAAGTTTTATCATTCAAATAAACAGATGTAACATTTTTAATTTTATGCAACATTTTCTACTCTAGAAAATCAGACTATGAGAAACCATTAAGTGTAGAAGCATTTTTACTCTCAGTCAACCCACCACCTATTGACGCAGCACTGTTTCAGATACAAAGGAACTGTGGTCCCCCAACCAGATGAGACAAAATACAATATATAGGAAAACTAGAGGCAAGGCAAGAGTGTGGGGTGTAAAGAACTAGACTGCTTGGGTCCCTAACCTTGTCTGCTACCTACCAGCTGTGTGACCTGAGCTAGACAAGTTCTTTAACTTCTTCTTGCCTCAGTTTCTTCACCTGTAAAATGGTGATAATAGTACCTACTTTATACAATTATGGTGAGGGAGCAATGTAAAGTATTATGAAGGGCTCGGCAAAAAGTGAGCACCTCACATACCTTGACTACTAGCATCACATGAACTGTAGGTGCTAAGTTGTGTGGTCAGGCTCAGGGTTCTAACAAGGAAGGAGAAGAGGGTGTAGTGAAAGCTGAAGGATGGGCAGGGAAGGCTTCCTGGAAGCTGTGGCATTCAAGGAGGATCTGAAAGCACAAGGAGAATTTAAATACTCAGAAGAGTGAACATTCCAGTTGAGGGGAACCATTACTGTAGAAGTTCATAAAATAGAGATAAAAACCAGGTGAGCTTAAAAGTCAACAAGGAAAATAAGCCCACCTAAGCACTGCTGAGGATGTATTTGGTAATATCCCAGTTTAATGGGCGGGGGCGGGGATGGGGAGGATTCTCTATGTTTGTTGTGGTGCTGCTAGGATTTATCAATTAACTCGGTTTTAGACTTGTGTGCTTTGAATGCAAACTCACTCTGAAAGGCTTGGTTCTCTGTTCCTGGAATAGTAGAAGGGATGACAAAAAATAAAAAGGTAGACTTTTTGTTTGTTTTGTTTTGCCATAGAACTAGTCTGCTGGAGTAGAATGTAGGTCACCAAAATCAATTTGCATCTCGTCTTCATCTGTCCCTCTTTCAGTGGGGGTACTAAGTGGTGACTTGAAGGAAGGTTGTGGGGAAGACAGGTCAGATCCATCCTTCAATTCCAATTTCTATCAGCAGCTCTCAGTCACTTTAAGCACAATCTACATAAAAAGACAGCATTCTGTCTTTTTGCTAAAGTGAATGTAACTTCAAGAAAGGTATCCTCAGCTCTGGCCTGCCCCACCCTGCCCTAACAACATACAGAAGCTGCCCTCCTTACCTATTTTTAAGTTACTTGTGCTATCATTTGCCTCTAAACTGAGTTTATCGGTTCATTCAGAACTGATGCTGTGATTGTTTAAGATACGTATTCATCTAGAAGATTCCCTCTACTACCAACTGTAATGTCAAAATAAGAGACAGTAGTCCACAATCCTTGTCCAAAGAAAAAAAATTACAACGTAGAATTTCCATTTTGACTGGTGCCCTTCTAGATGTTAAACAGGTTGCTAAATTAAATTGGCAAAGTTGCTTTGTTTCCTGCAATATAAGGATAGACTTAACTCTTAGAAATACCAAGAGCATGGCACAAAGCCAGAGAGGGTCCCACAGAAGTTACAAGCTCTGTGATTATTTCCTGAAGCAAACATCTAAGACTCTCAGTGGTACCAAGCTTTGTTGGAAAAGCTTGTTTCCCCTGATCCAACAGCTGTAACTTTTTAAGTGATTTCACAAAACTCAAGATTCTCAAGCAAAGCCACCCCCCCCAAATATTTACAATAAAACACTTCCAATCTTAACCATATTTTGTTTGTAAACACCTTATGTGTTCTGATGACCATGCTACCAACACCAAAAACATCCTTCTAAATAAAGTAGCTCAAATAAACCACCCTGTACACACACACACACACACACACACACACACACACACACACACACACTTAACACCCAGAATGTGTCTACAAAGGAAGAAAGCCAGGATTCAAATTCCTTGGCACCTACTCACTGAGCTCCTGTAAGCACCACCCAAGGACATGACCCACCACACCCTCATTACTATCACACCTCCTCACTAATTTATACTTCTGAAAACCCACAGAACCTGACTTACTGGATGGTAACAGAATGTTACAAATATTGGACAAATGTTTCCTACCCTGCTCCTCTCTCACATCAGCCAGCCCAGGACAACTGACTCTGTCTATGTCCCCTCTTCTACCCAAATGGTGCCATAGGAGCCATTGGTGGCCTGGCTAAAGGCTCTAGGTATCTTTGTCCTGGTCTCTTTTCCTATTCTTCTGTCATATACCTCCTGGGAAAGTTATCTGGGTCACGGAGGGTACAATGAAGAGAAACGTAGAAATGTCTAGCTTGGGATAGTAAGAATTGTCTATGTTGGTGAATGTGTTCCAAAAGCAAATAATTATGAAAAGCCTCTATTGGAGGGCCTTTTACACTTCATCACATGCTACATAGTTTTGGGGTTATGCTGATGAAAATGCTTAACAGAAAGCTAAGAGGAATATTACAATTGATGACAGAACTATCAATGGAAAGAATATAGATTTGGGATCTCCAATCATGGCTTTACTACTTAATCCTGATTCAACAAATATTTATTAAATACCACATAGCCAAACACTTCTTTAAATGCTAAGGACACATGGATAGATAAGACGAAGACCCCTTAGGAAAGTGGGATAAAAACTCTCTACATTGGAACTGGTGACAGAATTACAGGAAGACAAAAAGTAAACAGATAATTAAAAGATATTTTTTCCAGTCAATAAGCTCTAGGACAAAAATAAGGAGTGACAACTTCTGATCCCACTTCCTCGTGGGGATGTAAACCACCTACTTAAAATGAGATGATGAATGTTAACTCCCTGGCACACAGCATCCCCAAGCATTCACTTGCACACAAATGCACAGAAATAAATGACCACAGATACACCCCACCACCCCTTAATGGCAATATCTGTGATAATCAATCTTAGTATGAAATGAAAGCAGAAGAGAAACAAAAATATTTATGTAATTTAATTACACTTAATGCAATTAAGTTACAAATAAATGAATTCATCAAGACTCTGTAAAAGGGCAAAATCTAAACAATTAATTCTAAAAGGACAAATGAAAGTCCAGATACTGGTTAATGATAGTAATATTAGAACATTATAAATAGTAACATGTCTGCCTTGCCCACTTTGATGACTGCCATGAAGAGCCATATTATTTTTCCATACAAGTGAGGCTCTGTGTCTGTAGCTGGGTTTATACTCTCATCTTCGGATACCTTTGAGAAAAATCAAAAACAATGACAAAGTCCTTAGAGTCACAGAATTTTATACCTCGAATCAACTTGAGGAAATCCTCTGTACCCTTCTCCCCCATCATGGATGCCTGAGGTCCCCAGAGGTAAAGGGTTAACCCCAGAGGGGGATAGCCAGTAATGACAGAGCCAGTCAAGGACCCAGGCTTCCTAGATCCCAGCCCACCAGGCTTCACTCTCAAGGGCCTGCATCCTGCAGGGAGGCTTTTAGATTTTATCAGAGCCACAAGGAATGGCAGTGAATTCAATTTGTTATTACCTATCCCTAAAAACTTCCAGTAAGTTGCACCTACGGCAAATTAAGGACCTTTTTACTCGTGGCCAGGGAGCTCTCTTCAAGCAGAACTGAGAAATCCCTTGAGAAAGCTGCCTCCAACACTATAATACATATTACTAGGTTAAATGGTGCAGCTAGACTGAAAGAGGAACGACATCTTTCCATTATAATTTTCATAGTTTGCCTTAGGAAAGGGGCTCCAAACAATTATCTCTAGGGAGGGAGGTGGAAAGACGAGGTATGCGTGCTCAAGGGAAAGGGGCTAAGAACTGTGTCCAGGCTATTTACATGGAGAGAGCCCCAGGGCTGTGAAACCAGCGAGCCGAGCCGGAGAAAGCAGCTGGGCCCAGGGCGAGCACTTGACCACACCCCCTTGCCACGCCCTCCCAGCTGCCCACAGAGCCACATCGAATTGAAACAGCAATGAGAGCAGTTAAGATTCCGACGACAGGAGTCGCCATGGCAACGGGCTTCATCCTGCAGACAAATTCCGCTTCAATTCACTAGGTCCTTCTCCGGGCTCGAGAAACTACCAGCTTAATGGGAGCAAAACGGTCATGGGTGGCATTTTCTCTTGATGCTCACCTGGTGGAGATGGGGGGCGTGGGGCGGGGTTGGAAGAAATGGAACATGGGTATTTATTCCTGGGCCTCCTAATATATTTTATGAAGTCAAGAGACAGAACAGCCCAACCTCAGGCCGTGAGCAACTTGAGAACAGAGCCATTAGCAGGGTTTGATGAATGAGTGAGTAAAGGAAAGAACAAGGGTGCTAGGGACTGGGAAATCCAGAGGACTTTATGGAGTTCTCGGGCCTCGTGCACGTCTCCAATCCGAGGGCAAGCGGATCGCAAGCAGTTGGATTTTCCGCACCAGCTGGGAAACCCCGATTACCCAGCCCTCCTGCTCCACAGCAAGCCTTAAACACACACACACACACACACACACACACACACACACACACACACACACACACTCCCCCCCCCCTCCAGCTTTACCATCTCCCAGCTCAGGGCTCCGGGCTGACGCTTCGCCCAGCTCAGGTGCTCTTTGTCGAACGAGCAATCAGTGCAGGGGGGACCAAGATACTCCCTCCCGGGAGGGGCTGGGGGCTGGAGCGTTCTGCAGCTCCCTGAACCCTGTCCGCAGGCGGCGCCGCCTCCCCTCGCCGCTGTCTGCCAACACCCCTTACTCCTTCCTCAACGCGGGTTTCCCCTCCTCTCTCTCTTTTAAATCCTTTAGCTTACAACTTTGCCTGTGACTGCTCCATCCCATTCGAATAAGGTTTGAAGTGAGTGTGCCAGGGATGGTGGGGGTTCTGCTCAGACTCCCTCCTTCCCTGTCGCCACCTCCGATTCCACCAAGCCTGCCTGCCTTAGGATTCTCCCTCTCGGAGCCTCCCCCGCCAGCAGCTCCTGACAGCAGCAATGCCCACAACCGAGGCCACGACCCCCAGTATCCCAGCCCCGGGGTGCCTGCAGCAGGGCGGCTGTACCTGGTACCCTGCCGGCTCTCTTGGCATCCGAGCGCCTCTGTAAGAAAGGAAGGAGGGACCCCCAACCTGGGGGGCTCCTTCCTCCGGGTTCGCTTTAGTTTGCTCCGCGCTTGCAGCCATTTTCCCAAATCCCGTTTGGCAGCCAGGAACTGTCTATGTCCTGTTTCCACCCAGCCCTAACCTGAAGGACCAGTTTAATATTTACCTACTGGCCCGGGAGCTTCGGCGAGGCATCAGGAGGGCGCGACGCGAACCCAGCGCCGGGCCCGAAGAAGCGCGCCCACCCCCGCGCCACCGCGCGGTGCCACTTAATGAATGAGTGCGGCAGGCGAGGCGGCGTGTCCCCCTTACCTGAGGAGCCCCTGCATGCTGAAAAGGCGGCTCTGCGCTCCGGGTACAATGGGATCCGGTTAAACAGTTTCCTTTACAGCCGCTCGTAGGTTACCAGCTCGCAGGTGACATCACCCTCTCCTCCGCTGATAGGATACAATGTGGCGCCCACTGCGCATGGACTCCCTAGCGGGGCCCGCAGACTCCTGGTAATTGTAGTCCCAAATCCACAAACAGAGCCTAGGTAGCTACGCTACTGGGGTTAGCACAACTACACTTCCCGACTCACTCCTCGGCCTCTTTGTCCCCGCCCCCTCGTCCCGCCCCCGCCGGGACCCGCCCCCTCCCCGCCCTACAGCCTTGCAGTGGTAGCGGTGGTCTTTTGGAAGCTAAGCTGCGGACTGCGCGGGCGAAGGGGTGGCGGGGGAGGGCTGCGGTCGTACTCTTTGACTTGACCTCTACTCGTCCCGGTGCGGGATCTGAAGGCCCTGAAGGGTCTGGAGCTAGTGGGCGCCGGCCAGGAAGCTCTCTGACCAGCCCTGCTCTGTTGGCCCCAGCTGGAAAGAGAAGATTAAGCCTTTCACTGCCTTCCCTACGCGTAGCAACTAATTAATAGGTCGCACGGGTTTCTGGGTTAAAAGCGGTCCTGGAATTTCCCCAATGCCGGAGGATGAAGCGAAGCCGACCCCGAAGGAGAGAAATCCCCATGTGCCCCACTTGGTACAATTCACCTTTCTGTCTTTTCTTTCCTTCTCCCATTGAACGGAGTTCGCGAGAAACGGCTTAGTTGGCTGAGCTGACAGAATAACGGAGGCTGTCACTAATAAAAAACGCAGTGTAATAGACAAGACAGTCTCTGCAGCCCTTCCTCAGGGAGCCTGCTGCTGCTGCAGAGATAGTACTATCCCGCAGCCATGCTTTTGTTCTTCCTGCAGCGGACTTCCCGCTCTGGTGGCTCTCAACTCCCAGGAAGACATCTTTTTCTAAAAAAAGTTTTAACGACATATTTATGTACACATGTACTTTTAAATCCATAACACTCTCCCCTCATATTCCATACCTTCTTTTCAGACATTTTTTAAATGACCTAAACTAAATAACACCCTGCTGTTCAAGAATTGCCGTGGTCTTAACATACCTAAATGTTATTTAAAGGTAAGCAAAAGATGTGTATCAGAATTCTGAACCTTTCAGGAAGATTTTACTTTTAATATGTAAAATTTTTCCCTGGCATTTTTATTGTTCGATGAATACCAAGTATTGTGAAAAAAAAAATCACATTGAGAGCAAATCTCAAGGTGTCTTTTTAAATGAAAAAAAAATTCAATACATCTAGTTATTTCAGTGGTAGAAGTCGAGTACATTATAATAGCATTTGATGTTACAATCACATATACGGATCAGCTCACACCCCTATTTCTGCTAGCAAAATCTCTAGAAGAATGTACCACTTGTGAAAAGGTCACAATTAAAATGTTAAACAATTCTCCACTTAATTGTTGATAGAAGTTTTCTTATCACTCTTATTTTCTCTTTTTTTGTGGAACAATAACTTGGGTTCAAGAGAAAAATATTCATAGGACTAGTTGAGAATTTCAGGGGAGGGGAAAATGCTTTGTTCTGCTGAAAGAGATATTTTAATGCTAAATTTTGATTTCTTTTAACAAGCCTATTTTTTATATACCAGACACATTTTTATTCACTGAACATAACTTTGAGTGTTGCTCTCCTGTTCTGAGCTATTTCATCCATTCCAAATATTGTCTTTAATGGAACCCAGACAAAACAAATTTTTCATTGGCCATCAGATGAAGAGTACAATAAATGATATTCTGGCTAATGGGTAGGCTCAATTTATTGCAGCCCATTGTGAAAAAATATTCAGAAAGAAACTTGACCTGTGATGGTTCTAAAAGGTCTCCTAGTTTTATAACTGTAAAGTTTTTAGATGGAAATATAATCAGTGAGCTTGAAATTTATTGAGTCAAATTAGATATGGAGATTCTCCATAAAGTAGGGCTTATCCTTATAGATAAAAGCATATTTTTGAGGCACACTCTGAGGAATAACTTTATAGGACAAATTACCTTATAGCAAGTTCTCTTGGGTTTTTAGCAGTGAAGGAGAAGATGGAGTCTGCCTGGAAAAAAATTTTTTTCTCTTTAGTAATTAATATTACAGGGATGTGTCATGTTACATAGCTCATTTCCATGTATGAAGAACATCATACATAGTAGAATATAAACACAGGAATGTATGGGTATGCATGTGTGATCTATATTAAATAGCTATAAATATAGATAATAAATATTGAAAGCAAGGCATTGTGTTTGGAAGCATTTTGCTAGAAGTGTGATGGATTTGAACTGATCCCTGCACACTATTTCACTTGTAACCAGGGGAAACAAAGATGGCTCTTCAACATCACGAATGCAGTCTTGTAGACCTGGGTCCAGAAGAAGCTTAATTTCTATGGAGACAGAAGAGAACTCTCTCGCTCTTGCTCCCATTGTGTGTTTATATTTAATTCTTTCTAGGTAACTAAGTAGTCTCATAAGCTATCAAAAATACCCACTCTGTCTAGCTTATTTTATATTCTCAAAGAGCGTCTTTACTTTTTTCTTTTCTTTTTAAATGATTGCTGCTGTTCAGAATGATTTTATATGAAAGGCCTTCTCTTGTCCCATCATCATTGCCTATTAATTAGGAACCTGTGGGCCCACTGAGGACATATTTAATTGACTTCTGCAGGTAGAGGAGGAGAAAAGATGTCATGGGGTATTTTGCTGATTTGAAATAATCTCTCAGTTCTGGTTATAAGGTTTTACTCTGGCTGTTGGGTTTTAGATAAAGGAAGAAATGAAATATCAACAGAGAAAGAATTTTAAGTTTGTAGCCTTGCACGTGTTTTCACACAATAGCTTGGTGTTTTGCAACAGTTGAGGTGGTGTGCTTGAGCCCAGCTTTGGGATCATGCCAATTTTTTTACCATTTTTGATCAATGTGACTTTGCTTATTCTCTCTGAGCCTCAATTTCCTTATATTAAAAATGGCTCTAGTAATAAAACCTTCAGAAGGATTTTGAGGATTAAATTAGATGAAACATATAAAAACACTTCAAATGGGAAAGAAGTATACAAATGCTAAATTTTGTTATCACTTGCAATTTTTCCCTAAAGATTATCTCAGAAATGTCAACTTTAATTATGAAACAAGTTAATAAACACCTATTCAAATTTTTAAAAAATCTTATTCTTATGAAACTTTAAGATATTATATGGTATACGTATATCATCTCACAATTTGTAGTAGGCAAAAGGTACTTTGAAGAAAAAAATGAGAAATCCAAGTTGAACAGTACTAGTTATTGACTTGTTTTCAGATCCACACCCATCCTTCTGCAGTGCCTCAAGCTGTCCTTAGCATCTCAGGTGGTCTTACCTCCGTTCCTCAGCATAGAGAAGACTGCTGGGAGATTGGAGGCAGGAGGAAGGGAGAAGCTGGGGCATTTTCCACCACCTCAATTGCACTGGGTGCTGTTTCTGACAGCATCAGCAGCATTTCCTCTGTTGGACAGGTCTGTTGTGGTTCCATCATCTTCCAGATCACTCCAGCCTCTGTTATACTTTCTCCCTTTGTCCCTGCAGCCTAAGGATGGAGGTCATGTCCTGCTGTTGCTAATCTCTCACTGCATGTTTGTCTTCTCAGACCTTCTATCACCATTGAGATCAATTCCAGATTATCTGTTTTAAATACTCAGAGCGTTTTTTGTTTTCATGGTGGAATGTTTAGCTGATGCACTCATGTCTTAGTTCAAGTTCTTTTAGGGGCAGGCAACAGAAATTTTCCATGTCCAATTTGTACAAAATAAAACAAAAGTAATAGGACTTATTTTAAAAATTTAGCAACCAAGGCTCCACCTAAGAACAGGAACCAGACCAGCTCTTTGGAACCTAAACAGTGGTGGTTTTTGGACCTTCCCTCCAGAGCATTACTTAATAGCCTTCCGTCTCTGTGTCTGTGTCTACATATGGTGTCAGAAGAGTGCTAGACTTATCAGGGTGACCACTTCGTAAGGTATACAAATATCTACCATTAGGGTGTTCTCTGGGCGTCTCTAGGCTGAGCCCCTTTCCTTTGTTCCCCTTTTCGCTCATGACTGACTAGCTACCTAACATAATCACTATATTGTACACCCAACACCAATATAACATCATATGTCAACCATAATTAAAAAATAAATTTAAATAGGTTTTCTGAGAAAAGCTGATTGCCCTATCTTAGAGTAACTATCCCTGACTAATTATCCATAGTAGTGGTTCTTAAAGTATGGGTGCCAGACCAACAGCATCAATATCACCTGGGAACTTGTTTGAAATGCAAACGCTTGAACCTCACCCATGGGCCTACTGGAAAGGAAACTGTAGGGCCAGGTCCCACAGTCTGTGTTTTAACAAGTCCTATAGTTGATTGTGACACATGAAGGTTCTTGAACCACTCGTCTGTAGCAAAGATTACAAGATTGTATGGCTCAGATACGATCACTCAGTACCTATCCTTGTGTGGGAGTCTTTCCAGAGAGGAAAAAGTATTGTGAATTTGGCAGCCACTCCCAAGAAGCGTCTGGTAAAGCTGGTAAATCTATCGGGGTCTTAACAGTAAATGGGTTCTTCCCGAGGGAGAGGACTTCGTAGCATTCTGAGCCAATCAATTTAGTCACATACATTCTAAAGCAGTATAACAGCTGATTAGGAGATAGATATCGGATCTAAAAACTGAAGATAACAATCTAAAACTTGTCAAGAATGATAGAAACAGAAAATGCAGAGTGCTTCCTGCATGGCATGGCAGCCTCGATGCTGACTGTTTCTGGTATTGAAGACTGAAGGCTTGCCTCCAGGTACACAATCCTGTCACTCTTAATCAAGAATTGCCAGATGAAGACTCTTCCGACCTTCCATTGGTAAAAATTCTCTGGCCATACATTTTAGACAAACTACCCCATAAGCTTTCAAAATATCCCCTACTGAGTGTGTCATACAATTTTCATTTTCTTTTTCTCTTTAAATGTCAAATCTCTGTATGGGCTCTTTAATCCTAAATGGGCAGTCCACGTGTGGCAAAACCTTGTCTACAAGTAAAAAAAACGGTCTGGGCATTCCATGTTGAGAAAGACTTCTGTTTACATTTTCTGTAACTTTCCTCATTGGGAACTATCCTGGCAGATATATTCTCCTTTGTAGCTGAAATATTACAGCATGTAGGATTTATGTAAGAGCCTTGTTTCACAGCAGGTTGCGTTAGCACTTAGACGCTGGATTTGGAGATTAGGGACAACTAGTCCTGCATTACATGAGAACCTTGTGATGTGGAATTTCTCATGGAAAGCCACACTTCAATACAATATGTCATGGCATATTATCTTTGTGGGAGTATTTTCTCTTCACCAAACTGTGATTGTAACCTTTTCTCTTGGGTTGTCTGTGCCCTCTCCCTGTGTCTCAAGCTCTTAAAATAATATTTTGGGTTGTCAGAAGACTAGCCACCCAATTAAGTGGAAAAGGAGATATTGGAATGCTTTATTCTGGCTTTGCTTTCCTACAAGTGACAGGTTTTCTTCTCTGGGATTTATGTTATTGTTTTAGGAAATTATACTCATTTGAATCTAAACATAGTTAAAGCAAGTAAAATATAAACCCGTTACTTTTCACTCATATGGAACAGTGATTCTAACTTTTTACTCATGTGGAACAATGATTCTAAATAACAGAGCCATCTCCCTCTTGACTTATGCATGTATATTAACTGTGCTGGAAGCTATATCACCTCAGGCTGTACGCACTAGAATTTGCAAGTTGAGTAGCGTTGAGTACGGTCAACACTAGGATGGGAATGTCCAAAGAAAATCCAAGTGTATCTAAGATGAATATATGATTTTAAATAAGTTTGCTTGTGTCGCTACTACTCTGATAGCAGATCCCTACAGCCATCATTTCAGGAAGAATGTTCACTCTGCACATCCCTACTTGAGACATAAAGATAAGAGTCCCCTGCTCAAGGCAGACCTACGTAAGTGGTATGCTGGAGCCCCATGGCACTGCTTCACAAAATCTCACTCTTAGATTTTAGAAATTTGGGAGCCAGTTATTAAACACAGTTAATATTGAAAATTAAATTATATAAATGTACAGCTAAATAAGTTAAAACAAAAGTGATAACTACTTAAAACTCACTACTTGTTAATTGTTACTACATTTTACTGTTATCTATGATCTTTGATTCCACCTGACTAGGGATGGAAACTATGTTGTGGTTTACTGCTGCACATCACTTCCCAATTCCATAGTCAGAGAATCATATTGGCAGCTCAAAATCAGTCATGGTGAGAGTACTTGCACCATGGAAATCTGCAAATGCTACAGATTAGGGCGTCCTGCACAATCGAGTTGTTAAACATGCTGTCATCCTCCATCTCCCGCATTTGTAATAGAAGAGAACAACCCTCCTCTAACCGTTCTGCAAGGCTCTGTGTTTTTCTCTTGTGACATCATTCTGCTGTTGGGCTCTGGAAATGGAGAACATGTATCATTTTACTCAATTTGGGCAGAAGTGTGGCATCAGATTCAGAGCAGAGAAGAGCCTTATTTGGTTGAGGGTGGTGAGCATTGTCCCTCAAACAGTAAAGAAGAACTTGAGTTGGGGATAAGTTTAGCCAGGGTAGTGGTTTTGATCCAGGAAAAGAAGGAAGTCAGCGTGGGGCTGCTGTTAAGTATCAGATGGAATGCAGAGAGAATTCTGGAATGACTGCACCGGCGCTTAGGCTACGAGTACACCGCAGCTTAGAACAGGGCCTCACAAATGCCGTTCTTTAACGCATTTCCACAAGTCTGCAAAATAATGATAAAAATGCTCTTAAAAAGACAATGTGGAGAATTTTTAATGAAATGAAATTTTTTTTTCATAAAAAGGATGATTCTTTTTTCTGGAATCAGGTTAATCATCTCAAAAGTAATAAAGACAACTTTATTAGAGGCATAAAGCTATTATTTAAAGTATATTTATGGGTAAGTTATACTGAAGAACAATTTTGTTCCAAGAGTCCGTTTTATGCCCATTTCACCTGCTCGCATTAGAGAATACTTGTTTTTTTCTTTTTTTAAAAAAAGATTAATGTTATAAATGGTGATCAGTTTCCCAGGCTAGACCAAAAGAGCAAATACATCTCAGAATAGTTAGTCATAGCATTAGTCTTGTTAGCTTGAAGTCTGAATGATAGGGGAAGGTGGCAGTCTTTGCAGGAAAAAGGAGGCCAGAAGAGAGGAGAGCTTTTCCTTCTTCTGAGCCAGTGGATGGATGGTGCTCTAGAAGAATCTAAACTGGTAAAGTATGTCGTCATCCATCCATTCACCTCACTTCATGCCTTACTCTCAGTGTCTGGTATCCTTCTCACCAGGCTCCCATTCACTCACGGCATTTTGTGTTCTCCACCATGGTACCTTCAAAGGTCTCTCTGAATTCCTAAAGTGCTCCAAGTTCCAAAAATTTCTTGCCCCCTCCTCCCGTCAGTCACAGCCCTTCCATCTGCTTTTCCAACACAGACGGTTTCAGGTGTCATTAAACAAGTTTGCACAAACATGTGAATAACTGATAGTCCTTACTTTTCTAGAATCACTTGAATTTTTAGGAAGGAATCTTGAAAATATAAGTTATCCCTAATTGGCAGTTTATTGTGACATTAAAAAAAAACTAACAAACAATACAAAAAACCAAGAAGGGTAGGAATTGAGAGTATTGGAATAGTAAGGAATGGGGCGGGTCCCACAAAAGCACATTGCAAGCAAGTTGCATAATCCTTTAAAATGTGTCTGTGAGTTTCACAAACTCCTCCCTCTGACCCACAGATTTTCCTGATCTGGCCAAAGCTGGATTTTAGTTAATCCTTGTTTTGGTCATTGCTCACTGGTACAAGCAGCCCCAGAATAACAAATATTTGAAAATTAAACATTGCAATCCTGTAAATGTTTTCAGATTCATACTTGAAAATGTCCATATTTCCCATGAGGGGTTTTATGGAAATGGTGGAGCTTCCAGCCATGGAGGGGAATGGTATGAGGTGAGGTGTGTGAGCAAGTGTGTGTGTGTGTGTGTGTGTGTGTGTGTGTGTGTGTGTGTGTCTGTCTGTCTGTCTGTCTGTGCGTCTGTGTATGTGCATGCACTGGAGTAGGATGCAGATGTATGCATGCTTTCACAATATCATTTTGTAAGAGCTCAGTGTGGAATTAAACACACAAAGAGCTGCAACTGATTCTAGTTTTGCCTAGTTTAAGAGACATGCCTTAGCTCTAAAATCTAAACTCAAATCCAAAATTCCTTTTGTCCAGCTATTCTCTTCTCACACTAAGGTTTTCCTGATATGATTACTAACTGTATATTCTATTTACAATTCTAACCTCATTGTTTCCTTTTTTCCTAGTCACGCCTCTATGCTTTGCACAAAACAAGTGTCTCCTGGTGCTTGAATTGCCTTTTGATCTATTGTTCAGAGTTAATCAGAACTCTCTATTATCATCTCTCCATCAGCCTTTACTCATTAGCAATAAATATTCACCAATTGGCTGTTGATGCTCATCTATACACCCAAACACTAATGAACCACCTCAAGACCATTAATGAACAACCGTTTGGCATAAACAGAAGGAAGCTTGCAGGAATGGTTAATCACTGTGGGTCGCCTTTATCTTGCATTCACAGTGGGTGAGGAGCCATGTAAAACAGAGAAAGCAACATGGTTCCTGACATGGAGGAATTGAGAGATTAAAAAATAAAAGCAAGAGTGCAACTCTTATTTCATCACAGGGAACTTCACCAGAAAAAGGGGGAGAAACTTCAGCGATTTGAGTGAAGGTCAGATTCCAGAGAGAGGCATTTTTCAAATGGAAACTGTGCTTCTGTTTAGGCTAGGTTGAAAGGCAATAGACTACCTGTCACTTATATGTCCTGCTTCCCTTGCTGTTCTCGAGTACTGTGGTCTGACAGAAATATATTACGAGCCACACATGTATTTTAAGATGTTCTAGAAAAAAATACAAAGAAACAGGTGAAATCAATTTTAATAATATATTTTATTTAACCAAATATATCCAAAATATCTTGTTACCATTTAATCAAGTAAAAATTAACGAGTTTACATTCTCGTTCTCACATTGTCTTCAACATCCGTGTGTATTCTACACTTATAGCACATCTCATTTCAGACTAGCCACGTTTCAAGTGCTCAATAACCACACCTGGCCAGTGGCCACATACAGGACAGCGTAGGTCTAGAATATTCCACTCTAGGAGGTGTCCCATGTGTACTGAGGCTCACAGTTAGTGAGGCGGAGGTACTTGGCTTTCTTGTTCTGTCTCCACCTCCTATAGTCAGAAATTATTGGAAGCAGGGAAGGTGTAGGGTAAATCATTTTTAAAGTTTTCCAAGGAGCAGTTTAGCAATGCTTGTTATCATCCTGAGATACATAGGAATGGAAGAGGGTCCTTTGTCAAAAGCAGACTTCCTTTGTGATGTGCCAGGAACATTCCCTGCATCCTAGGGAGTTTGATGTTATCTCCTTCCCTGCTCATCACCTATGTGATAGGCCTGGCTCTGGGCTTTTTGCACAGTCTCCTCTGTGGTTTGAATCCATAGGAATTCCCTGACTCATGCTCTTCCCTATCTGGGACTACCTAAAGATAATTCACTCTGGAAGCATTTCCTTCTGTCTCTGGTCCTCTTTGAAATGCCAAGGCTTTGCCCAAGACAGAATGTCACTGATAACAATAGTCTCCACCTCTTTGGTGTTTGGACTTCTCAAAGCAAGCTGAAGAGTGCTATTACATGTTATCCTCAATCTGGCAGGACTGGCACTTTGATGAAGAATCCAAATTTCTGGGATATCACAGTGATTTGGAGGGTTAATCTCCAGCAAAGACTTTCAAATTTTAGCTTACATAAGAAACTTTGAGGATTTTTGTTACCGCTGATGCTAGGGCCTCTGGCCTGGAGGCTTTAGGCCTTGAGCGGAGCTTCATTTTTAACAAACATTCCAAGTAATTCTAAGTCAGGTGCCTTGGCTCTCTGCAGTTTAGAAATATTAGTGGGTACCAGAACTCAGGTTCCTGTACATGGAGCTCATGGCTCTGTGTCCTTAGCTGTCCTGCATTAGGAGGTAACATAGTAAAATCACTTGCATTTTCATATGAAATTATATTTCAAATCCTCTTTGCCCGTCATAAAGTTTCCCTTAGCAGCATGAAATTCTGAGTGTTGGTTTTGGGAAAAGGAACTGTTAGACAGTTTTTAAGAAAAAGATACTAAAAGGGATGTATGTAAGCTAAATAAAAATCAAATAGGGTGATAGTGGGTTTGCCATAACTTTCTTACCTTTGCTAGACTTTTTTAAAAATCAATTTTATTACTTATTTTATTACTTTATTATTTAAACTATTAATTAAATAATAAAATTTAATCAGTAAGGCTCTCTTTAGATAGATGAGAAAATAGGGATAAGTGGAAAGAAAGTTACCTGTAGATTCATCATTTGGAAATATTAGCTTCTTTTTAACAAAATGGATTCCTAACATATTCTGTTTGTCCCTGCCTTTTAAAAAATCTTATACTTCATTGTAAGTTTAAACATGTCTTTATTCATTATTATTGTGTTTAATGATAGTTTCTTCTATGGCATAGCACAATTTCATCAAGTTTCTATGTTGGAATTTTAAAAGCACTTTTTCAATAAATTTTCTTTTTTCAGAGCAGTTTTATAAATTGAGAGGAAGATGCACATTTTCCATACATCCCCTGCTTCCACACATGCATAGCTTCCCCCATTATCAACATTCCTCCCCAGAGTTGCACATTTGCTGCTACTGAGGAACCGACATTGACACACCATGATCACCGAAGTCCACAGTTTACATTAGGATTTACATTTGGTGCTGTAAACATAATGACATGTATCCACTGTAACAGTATCATACAGAGTAATTTCACTGTCCTAAAAATCCTCTGTATCCTCCTAGTCATCTCTCTCTCCCTCAGTCCCTAGGAGCCACTGATCTTTTACTATCTCCATAGTTTTAATTTTCTAGACCGTCATATAATTGGAATCATACACTATGTAGCTTCAGAGATATTCTTTTGTTTCTTCCTCCTCCTCCCTCCCCCACTCCCCCCATCCTTCTCCTTCTTTTTAACAAAACTATGGTAAAAGTGCTTATGTATTTTTTTTTTTAGGAAAATCTTGAATTTTTAATAAATAAAAATATCAAAAGCAGAAACTAAGATCCATTTTCCACTGATCAGAATTAACTACGATTAATGTTTCAACACATCATTTCCCAGCCTTTCCATGTCTATAAATATTCAGAGTATACAAATATTCTTCTGTTAAAAAAAAATGAGACTGTTCCAAATAAAAATTCCCTTTGGCTACCACCACCTTCCAATCTGAGGCCTTCCTTCCTCTGCAGAGCAAATAACTATGATGACTTTGGTACATATTACAATATATAACATACATGATACATGTATCAAAACATTTATTAACATGTTATTACATAAATAATTTATTCAGCCTATATCATTCTACAGTTTGATTTTCTCATTCAGCAATATGTTTTTGACATCTATTGCCATGTAGTTACATATAATTTTTCCTCGTATTATGAGTTTACTATCTCTTATTTATCTGCTCCTACATAAGGAAATTTAGGCTGTTCCCTTCTTTTTTTTTTTTCTTGTCTATTACGAGTAATTTGTGAACATGCATGTCCTATGTACCTCTCCTTGTGGATGTGTATCTTTTTCTCTAGGTTGGATACTAAAAAATATAATCATTGGATCACAAAGTAAGCATAGTATTTTTAAAAATAGGGTATCAAATTCGTCTCCCAAAGTAGGTATATCAAATTAGCTTCCTACCAGCAATACCTATCTGTATTTTCAGAACCTTAACCATGCTTGATATTGGAAGAAAAAATTTTAATTTGCACAGTCTCATGGATATACGATAACATATTCTTTTAATTTGGGTTTCTTAGATTAGTAGCGAGGTTAAGCATCTTTTTCAATGTTTGTTAACTAAACATACACTGATGTACAATTATCTAATTATATTCTCATTAAAAAATTCTATCTGGTTAAAGGCTATATTTTTAGACCTTTCAGAACACATTTTTAAATTTCCATCTAAAAATTTTATAACTATTTATATTCTTGTTGAAACCATGATAATATATCCATTCCCACACTATCACAAAACTCTGGATTATTCATTTTAATCTTGCCTATCAGAAAAGCAAAGAGTGTACCTTGTTTTAATTTTTAATTTCTTTGATTAGTGGGCAAAGTTAAATATATATGTTCATATTATATGTTCATATTTCTTCTTTTATAGATAGCAGTTTATGACTTTAGCCAACTTTTATATTGGGGTATTCTTTATCTTATTAACCCATTGTCATATAATCTACAAATATCTTCCCAGTTTCACATCTCTTTTAACTTTGTTGATAGTAATTTAGCTATTGTGGGGAGGGGGTGGTCAATGGGGTAAAGGGGTCAAATATGTGGTGACAGAAAGAAATCTAATAATGGAAGATGAACACACCATGTAAATAAATATATATGCCTTACTGTTAAAATGTACAGCTGAAACTTACCAGATTTCGTTAACCAATGTCACCATAAAAAATAATAATAAATTAAAAAAATAATAATAATTTAGCTATTGCACATATTCTTTAAATTTTAAGTATTTAAATATTAACATATTTCCATTATATTTTCTGCCTTCTCTTTTAAATAATAACTTGTATTTCTTATCTCAAAATGCATGTTCATTATGAAAAATTGTTGAAATACAAATTAAAAGAAGTAAAACCCATGTAATTTATCACCTATATATAATTATTAATATTTTGAAGTATATCCCTCCAGATTATTTCAATGCATATTTATGCAATTTAAAAAATGGAATCATAGAATATACACTGTAATTTTAAAAATTTTAATAACATTAAATGTTCTTATGAATCATCAGTTATAACGCTATTTAGTATTACATTTGAGGATGTACCATCATTTGCTTAGCCAATCTCCTATTTTTGAATACAGTATTTAGGTTGTTTCCAAATATGATTACTTTCGAAAGAGAATCTATCTGGTTCCTTCATGAGAGAAACAATCCTTCATACACAGCTCCTTTCCAAGGGGGGGAAAATGTGCTCTTTCAAGAAATATCCATTTACTCTAGGATTGAACGTTTGCATCATCTTGACATACAGGATTGTTACTCATTCTCCCCTCTAGGTGAGGCTTGCTCCTGGAGGTCCTAACCAGTAAGGTCAATGTTTGGGCCCGTACTATTTCCTCCACCCTTTCTAACCTTTAGCTAACAGAGCCATGGTAGTCTGTCTGAACGACACCCTGCAGAAGTGTGCACTGCCAATCCCCGCAGCCATAGTGGTGGCCCTGCTCAGGCCAAACCGCACTCTTATTTAAAACAGGTGCGCTTTGTGACGGAGCCTTTGATTCCGGAGTAACGTTCTAGGCCAGCGGTTCTCCTACTTCAGCACACACTGGATCACCTGAAGGTGTGCTTGTTAAAATACAGATTGCTGGGCCCCTCTCCTATAATTACTGATTCAGTGGGTCTGAGAGCGGACCTGAGAATTTGCTTTTCTGACAAGTTTCCGGGTGATGGATGGCTGTTGGTTTGGGGACCACACTTTGAGAACGAGTTTTAGGTTCTCTCCCTCTAGATCATCACATTGCAGTCACTTCCCAACTTAAGCCCCTTTTATGGCTTTCTCCTGTCTACTGGACAAAGTCCAGATCGCTTGGCAAGCCACATAAGTCTTTTATAATCTGGCCTTGAGCTGCTTCCTCTCCAGGCTCACTCTTCACACTTAGCCCAGCTCTCTGCCCCAGGAAGCTGACCCTTATGGACTATGTCAACAGGTTCTGTGTTCTGTGCCTTCTGGGTCAGCCGACAGAAGCCTGGAGAGTGGGAAGAGGAGAAGTCACAGTGTTTTCTCCCTTTGTTTTGGACTTCTTTCCTTCAAGGTTTGGCAAAGGCCGCATTCCTCTACCTGAAGTCCAAATCAGCTGGGTTCCTTCCTGTAGCTATAGCTCTCACTGAGTTCTGGTCATTGTCCCCTCCATTAGATGCCCTAATGACTTCCTGATGCTGGTCCCTGAGTGTCACCATTCTTTTTGTGTTCCTTTAACTCTGGCCACTCCTCTGTGAACAATCTCTTCATCACATTCTCCTTACCCTCTTTCGATCACTTCTCTTTCCTGCTGAGACTGACTGATTCAAACCTTCATTTTATTTTCCAGTGTCATTTCCCACTAACCTCTTCCTAGACATGCACTGGCCACACATTTCTCAAATACAATCCCTAGCTTTCCCTCTGGCTGAAAAGTCCTTTCACATTTCTCTATGCGGCGAACTACTCCTCATCCTTTAATCCATAGACCAAATGTCATTTTCTTCATAAAGCTTTCCCCTTCTCATTTAAACTTACTCCATGTTTCTGGGACTTTTAAAAAATATATAGCTATGTTAAGTTGTATTTCACATACCATAAAATTCACTAATTTAAAGTGTCGAGTTCAGTGGTTTTTAGAATATTCCCCGAGTTATATACCACTGCAATATGATTTTAGAACATTTCATCAACCCTAAAAGAAACCCTATACCCATTAGCAGTCTACTTTCTACTTTTTTCTCTATGATTTTGCCTATTCTGGACATTTCACATAAATGAAATCATATAATATGTGATATTTTGTGACTGGCTTCTTTCACTTAGTATAATGTTTTTAAGGTTTATTTATGTTGTAACATCTATATCAGTACGTCATTCCTTTTTATGGTCAAATAATATTCCACTACATGAATATGCCACATTTTGTTTTCCATTCATCAGTTGATGGACATTTGGATTGTTTCCACTTTTTAGTTATTATGAACAATGCTGGTATAAACATTCATGTACAAGTTTCTATATGGACAAAGATTTTCAGTTCTCTTGGGTATATACTTAGGAGTAGAATTTCTGAGTTGTATAGTAACTCTATGTTTAATATTTTGAGGAACTATAAAAGTGTTTTCCTAAATGGCTACTCCATTTTATATTCCCACCAACAGTGTATGAAGGTTCAAATTTTTCTACATCCTCCCCAACAGTTGTTATTACCTGACTTTTTAATTATACTATCCTAGTTTGTGTGGTGAAGTATCAAATTGTGATTTTGATTTGCATTTTCCTAATGACGAAACAAGTTGAATATCTTTTCATGTGCTTATTAGCCATTTGTATATCTTCTTTGGAGAAATGTCTATTTATGAGTATATATATATATATATTATATATATATATTATATATATATATATGCTAGATACAAGTCTCCCACAAGAGATATGATTTATAAGTATTTGCTTCCATTTTGTGTGTTCTCTTCTCCCTTTCTTGGTGGTGTTTTTTGTAGCACATAAGTTTTTAAAGATTTTGATAAAGTCCACTTTTCTATTTTTTCCTTTGGTTGGTTGTACTTTTGCTATTGTATCTAAGAAAGCATTGCTTAATCCAGGTAACAAAGATTTGTTCCTACATTTTCTTCTGAGTTTTATAGTTTGCTCTTGCAGTTAGATCTTTGATCCATTTTCAGTTTATTTCTCTATGGTGAAAGGTAGAGGTCCAACTTAATTCCTTTATATGTAAATATCCAGTTGTCTCAGTATCATTTGTTTAAAAGACTATTCTTTCTCCCCATTGAATTGTCTTGGCACCCTTCCTAAAAATTAGTTGAATATAAAGGTGAGGGCTTCTGGGACTTTTAATATATAACTTTACTATGCACTTTCCATATTGACTTAATTTAATAGAATGTAAGCTTCCTGGTGTAGGAATTAACCATGTCTGATGATTGTGTAGTAGAGGTGTGAAAAAAATAGAAACTAGAATGTAATAAGAAAGAGGTAATGGAGAATTCACCTAATTAACAAGTTTAATAATGGCCAGCCCACTTTCTGTGAAGACAAAAATCAATTTTATCAGAGGAGGTTTGGATACTTGATTAAGATGAGATCATGGGTGTTTATGAAATAGCACTGGTTACCTATTTAATCAAAGTGGCAACAAGGCATCTAAAAATAAACATAACTGGTAGAAAGTAGGGAAGGGTAAAGAAGTACAAATTACTAGTCGATAGAGGGTCGGGGATGGGGAGCGCAGCATAGAGAATGCAGACAGCAGTAAGGTAATGGTTATGTGTAGAGCCAGAGGGAAGATAGAGTAATCAGTAGGCTAGTTTCATAAACTATTAAATGTCTAACCAATGTAGTGTATACTTGAAACTAATAAAAAAAAAGTTGGAAAGTACTCTAATAAAAATAATTTATGAAATATAAAAAACATAAAAACAACACAATTATAAAGAACCACAGCTCTATCATAAATGAGGGACCCTTTTTTTTTTCTTAATGAAGTCAATATAGAGCACAGTTTTTCTGATAAGGCACAGAATTTTTGCTACCTGGGTAGATTTCACTTAAAGAATAACCCTTTATGTTGTAGGCAAAGGCATTAACCAGCAAACAAAACAAAACAAAAAGCAAGGCCATCAAAACTGAGCAAATATTACTAAGATTTTTAACACATTTCATACCTTCTTGTCAGACTGAGGTATTAAAAACTAAGGCGCCAAATTCACTTTTTACATTTCGTTCTTCAAATTCATTCCAGCATTCTTTTCCTAAATGTGTACTACTTAAGAATTATTTTCTGAACCAATTGTAATATCCTACTGGTTCCTCATTATGAGTGAGTTATATAAAACTTTTCACATATGTTTATTTTATTTGTATAAAAGTCATTATTTTATCCTCTTGCAAAAATTATCTTTGACAGATGAGACATTAGAAACATAGCCTTACCACTTTTCCCCACATCATTTTGTGACCAACAGCACTCACAGGATGGGAACAGCAGTTTTCCTCTCTAAACTGCAAAATAGTAATTAAATCCTTTAATTCTTCTCAGCACTCCCTCATCCTTAGGTTATCATCAGTTATTTCAAAGTCAGCTATTTTGGGTATTAGAAATAATTCTAGTATTTAGAATTTTCGGGAGGAAATAAAACTCTATAACGTAGTAGGTTTCAGCTTTGTTCATCTTGAAAGTCAGAATATTTTATCTTTTAACACCTTAGTTTTTTTTCTCTATGTCTCAACTGCCTTGATCTTACTTTCAAGATGGTGTTTTCCCTAATCTCAACAATGATACTAATACTGATTTTGAAAAAAGAGTTCTCCTTGAATTATTGTACACGTTTTTTATTTATTCATTTATTGTTTTCGTTTAGGGTTCAAGCTTTTATTTTCTTGTTAGAAGGTTTCCTCAGTGAATGGCAATCCCAGGCCTCTCACATTTAAGAGTGGGTAACTGAAAAGTGCCTTGGAAGCTTTAGGTGTGTTGCATTTACCTGGCACTTCTTCTCTCACCACTCCCCACCTTTCTAATACACCCTCCCCACTCACCCCTACTCTCAATCTGGTGGCCTCCCTCTTTTCTTTCAAGATTCAACCCAAGTATTTCAAAAACCCTTTTCTGAAAGTGGATTTGGTGCCCCATCCTGCCCAGGACTTTCCCTTAGCTCTAGAACAAAGGTCCCCAATCCGTGAGCCCTGCACCAGTACCTGCCCATGGCCTGTTGGGAAGCAGGAGGTGAGCAGCTTGCAAACAGTGAACAGCAAGGGAAGCTTCACCTGTATTTGCAGCTGCTCCCCAGTGCTAGCATCACAACCTCAGCTCCACCTCAGATCATCAGGCATTAGAGTCTCAAAGGAGCACCGGTCCCTGGTGCCAAAAAGGCTGGGGACTGCTGCTCTGTAACGCCCCACATAGATTGCAAACAAGTCTGGCTCCTGCTCCTGGCACAGTCACATACAGCAAGTTTTTGTGGAAAGAACAAATATACAAATGCCCACCTCCAACATGCACTTTATATACATTACTTATTTTAATCCTCATAATGACTCTATGCCATTCTGCTTTTTTCATTTTTTTTAAGAATTGGAAAACCAACAACTGATAAATTGCTGAGCAAATGAAGGTATTGAAGAACAGCCTTCCTATTGCTGTGTACGTTTAAAGCAGAGAAATAAATGGCAAGAGAGAAAGATTGATGAGGGAGAGAAAAGTCCCAACATGTACCTGGCACTGTGCTAATTGGCACTTGGTATTTATTTCTCAAAACAATCCACTGATTTATAGATGAGAAGTTGAAGCTCAGAGAGATGAAGTAATTTGCTCAAGATCACACATCTGTGTTTGAAATCGAGTCTCTCTGGTCCCCCTAAGCCTATGCTCTTGGGTTTCTCTGGGGGATGAAGACAGGTAGGGTGTTGGCTTTGGTGGGACTTTTGGTACACTGATGGGATGAGGCCCTCCCCATCCCACTCAGCTCCCTTATGTCTCCCTTGAATGTGTGAACTTCTCAGGGCATAATGTCTTATAAATGTCCACTATGTAATTATCAGCACAATTCTTAGCTATAGCAATCATTAAGACATACCCTTCTTTTGCAAATGGCTGTATGACATGACATCTGTCCCTTTGCCTTAAGAAATCACATTGTATTTGTTGGCCCACTGACCAAAATAAAAAAGAATTCCAACAGCTGTACCTCTTTAACCGATGCTATTTTTCCTTTGGGCTTAGCGCTAAAGACTGATAAGAAACAGAACGGGACTCCTAGTTCCCTCTCCTCGCCCACCCCTCACATGGACACTGACCATGGAACTAAACTAATAAATGAGCTTTTCAGGCTTAAATATGCGGCACTTCACACATGCAGGAAAGTTATAGAACTCTTTTCCACAAGCCATCTCTCCACTTAGCAATGTCAGAGATGTGACTAAACCCAAGGGCTTGAGGAAATGAAGCATTTGTGTTATTGCTCATAATTATATATATATATATAAAATCTCCAGATCATTGCATTTAGTTCCAACCTCATTTGGGTAGGTCCAAGGCCAGATTACACAATTCTAACCTTCATTAGCAAAACAATATTGTGTATTTTTTTCACATCTGATTATAAACTCACATTCATCATAAACTTTCTTCATGTTTCTCAAGTCATGAATCATTTAACCTTTCCCTCAAGCATGAGACACGGCTTTATTTTTGTGCTTCTTAAGAGAATTCTTTCAATGGAGTAAGTTATAAAAGCTAAAGTGTATTCCTTCTCTTTGTAGTTTGTGGATCTGATCCACCATAAAGCATCCTGACTACATAAAAAAAAAAAGCAACTGTGTCAAAAGCAAGTATTATTAATGTAATACTTCCCCTGGGCACACTTGCTAACCAAAATAATAAGCTTCCTTTAAAGAAATGCTTGGGAATTATTAGTTTGTCATTCCGTTAAGGGTTTATATGTGTAAAAATATCCCAATCAAGGTTAATGTGCCCTGCACAGTAATATCGTCTGTAGTCTTCCAAAAGGGATAATTTGGGGTCTGAATTTCCCTTGTTTGGGAAATGGCCTAATTTTTCTTTATTACTGGAACACCAGAAAAGTGTTTTTTTAGCATGCTGGGCCGGTCTTGGATACAATTGTCAATATCCCTCATAGTGAAAATATAAATGCCCAAATAGAATTGTTTTTTATTAATCACTTTTATTTTCACCACATGTTTAAGCACATTGCTCATATCTGCTAACAAATAGATGCAATAAACCAAAATGTATTTAAATCCAAATAAAAAATCACTAGTCTAATATGTTTTTCACAAATGCTCAGAGTATTCTTCTAGCTTAGCTTCTCTTTTCCCCTTTGCTCTATCCCTCTTTCTTTGCTTTGAATTTGACCCTTGAAAAATCATCTGTCCTTTTTCAGTCTCACATTGGAAGAAGCCATACACCCACCCTACCCCCTGTCTAAGTGAGGTTACGGTGAGTTTGTGGCCGGGCAACGCAGGGCCTGACCCCAGCTATGCTCCTGGAGGGGGCTGGACGAGCACTGCTCACAACAATGCGACAGCTGTCTCAGAACAGCCTCTGTCTTTCCCAGCGGAACACACAGGGGGCTGAGTCTCACTAACTGCCCTGAACATCCATATTTTTTTGCCTATGAAGCGCAGGTGGCCCTAATGCAGTCTGTGTCTACAACTCCCTTTTCCCCTGCCATACTCAAGCAGTAAGTTAGTCACTTGAGGCTTTGGAGGTGAAATGTGATGCAAAAGGGCAGGGAAATCGTAGACTTGGAACAAAGCCATACGAGAGCTGTCACATCAGCCTAGGACTTTGATTGTGTGCGTTTGCGTCTTAAATGCTAGTTACTATAGCTACCGTGAGCAATAGATATAAAGGTGATAATGGAACCAGGCAGTGGTTTTTCAGGAACATTGTATATTACATTTCCTTTTTGAGCTTTTCTTGCACTGAATGTTAAATCAAGGATACTTACTGTAAGTAATGATTAAATGGGAATTGAAAATGATTCGTGGCTAGCCACCTGACATTGGTCATCTGTAACCCTAGAGTAAGATTTTCAGTACTCTAGTTTTCTGCCAGATGTAGAAGCGTGCGTGTTGTAGGGTTAATCAGGAAGAAAGTCTCAGAAACCCATGTAAGACTTATTAGTAGTGTTTTTATTCTGATTTAAATGCTCAATGTCAGATTATCCTGTTAAATTTAGTTTGAATAAACAATTGATCACAATTCCCCTTCTCTCTGCTCTTTTTAAATGATTAGATGAGCATATCATTAGACATTGCAAAGATTCAAGTGTAAGAACCATAATCTCACAAAGAAGCAAAAAAGACTCTATAAAAGCTGAAGACCAACCTGCACAACTTTCTGGTATTTCTCTGGTTTATAATGTATTTTCTCTTCAGTGGGCTGCATATTGTCTAAATATCATTACAATGTCTTAATTTCCCTTTCACTGAATTATTCAGTTCTATAGTCAGAGGTAAAATTTTGCTTCATTTAAGCCTAAACTGCAAAACCAAACAATACAGACTTATGAAAGATCTCCTCAAACTTAACCAAGAAGCAAAAAGCTACACAGCTTCTCTGCTCCTGATGGAAATGATTACCAATTCAAGGTTACCCACAGAGAAGCCTCTCTCCATGATGCATGGAAAAGTTTCCAGAACATAATCTAATAATAGCAAAATAAATAGAAATACTAAATAAATACTCCAACAAACTCATAGCTCACACCACTAATGGCAATCCAGACTGCTGACAGTGTGCGGGTTTTTCCCATGACCCGGAGCATGTACGAGGTACGCACCCAGTCTCGGCGATATCATACTGAGGCGTGGATTGTCATCGTGCTTTTCCGTGTAGAAAGAGTGATGTACAGTAAAGACAACAGGCTTGCCCAAGGTTATATCACACAGAGCTGAGTTTATTATGGACGCAAGCATCCTAGCATCCAGTTGAGACATGGTCTTCTAATTCACTGCCTCTTCTAGCACATAAATTCTTTTTTATGCTTTCTTTATATCCCACTGAGCCTAGTGTGATGATCAGAAAATAATTATTTTAATAATAACTTTAAAAATGTTTGTCACTGATGTGGATTGATTATAGAAAAACAAAAACTATATTCAAGACAAAAGAAGAAAGTAAAAACCAGCTGTAATTCTATCACTCACATTTTAGTGCATATCCATAGTATAAAAATAATACATAAATATGCAATTTTATTTTTTAACAAAATGGGGTGGTGTAACACATAATTTTATAATATTTTGGCATGTGTAGATTACTAATACATAAATACGTTAATAAAAATAGTTCTACAACTTAATTTTTAATGGCTAGTGTACTATTATATAGAATTTCATAATTGTTAACTAATTCCTTATTGATTGGACTTTAAGGTTGTTTCTACTTGTTAATGAATTATTGTTTTACAAAGTAGAAACACTGAAAAGTACTGGGGTGAACATTTGTAATGTTTGCACCAACCTTAATCACAAATACTTAATTATTGATTGATTAGTATTAGTTTCATGAAGACTTTTAAGCCCAGAAACTTATAGATCATGTGCGCCATAAAGGCATATTCTTTCTGCAAGATTTATATCCTGCCTCCCTATGGCATCAAACAAATAGTAATCTGTTGAAAGCAACCTTGAACTTTGCAGTCATTTCTACTTTGAGAGTATAGGCAGGCAGGATTTTAGCACTAGGGAAAGAGGAGGGATGAAGAGTTGAAAGCTCTGACTAAATTAAAAAAAAAAATCTTCATTAATGGAAGAGTTCAGTTTCATCCCATATAAAGAATTCTGAATAGAAATGTTCTCTAAATGTCAAAGTAATAGAAAATACTACCCGTGCAAAGGGACAAATTGTGGGGAATAAACTGTGAAGGTCAGATTATCTTCTAAGAAGCCACATGGAGAAAGAAAACTCCTGATGACAGAATCCCATCAAACCAGCAGATCAGCCTTGAAATATGAACTTGCAGGGGATATCATGAATCCTTCTAAGAACTGCAAATCTCCTTGATCTTTCTGCCTGTAGTGTTTTGGAGATGTTTACAGTAGAACTGTAACTTAAGACTTGCCTTTTAGGAAAAGAATAACTGGTAATCCGATCCTAGAAAGCTTTCTGCACTGGGTTTTTTAAATAGTTAGCTAAGCCAGTGGAAGGCTTTCCCTCCCACCATGCTCCGGGGAAGGGAAGAGAGATGGAAACTAACATGCATTCAGTTGCTTCTATGATCCGGATGCTACGGTAAATACTCCACATGCATCTCAGTGCTTCTTCCCAATAACCTCGTGAGTGACTCATTATTACTCCATTTTATGTAAGAGGAAAACAGAGATTCAGAGAGATTAAGAAATTTACCACAAACCATATAGTTGGTTAATGGCAAAGACTGAATTGGAACACGGTTCTGCCAAACAGCAAATCACATTTTTTTTTTTTTTCCTACCGCACTTATGTATTTAAAACATCTTCCCCACGTCTTGCCCAGATCTTGGTAATTCTTCTTTGCCATAAAGCACATGCTTTGGCCAGCCAGGCAAGGTGACTTTGTAAGCTGGGATCCTCCTTCCACGTGGTGACAGCCCTCAGAATACAGACAGGAAGTAATCTCTAGCTTGAAAAAAACACTACCTACTTCAGATGCCTCCAAATTCGGAGGGGCTCATGAGCCTGTGTACTTTGTAAGTTGCACTCATGTAGGAGCCTCTAAACTGGTGCTGTTGAAGGTTGTCTTTGCTGCTCATCTGAGGTGAGGCCTGATGGCATATCAGCTCTTCTTCACTAACGTGGTAGGGACATAAGGCCATATTTTCAACTTTGTACTTGTAGAAAGAGGCTTGGAGGTGACCACATGTTGAGGAAAACATTTACGAAACTCTGATTAAAAAAACTTCCAAATAGCTCAATATTATCTCAGCATCACTGGGATTTCAGTAACTCAATTGAGTATTATTGCTTTGAATTATTATTATGCCTAATTGGAATAATTATTATTAGGAAGAATAATAATTCAAAGCAATAATAACACTTAGCTTTCGTTGAGCGCTCACATTTTCAGGTACTAGGTAAGCATTTTATACATATTCTGACACCAGCTGGTGTACTGCAGTTCAACTCTGGCACTGACGCCTTGAAGTGAGCACAGACCCCACCAGTTAAGGGCTTGGTCCTCCACAAACTGCCCTTGCTTTGAATGGCAGCCAAACTTGGGGGGTCTCTAGGCCACCTGAATGATTGGCTACAAATTTGGGGGGTACACACACCTCTGCAGGTTTGACAATTTACTAGAACGATTCACAGAATTCAGGGAAACACTATACTTCTTATAAAAGTTTTATTATAAAGTACCCAAATCAGGGCCAATCAAATGAGGAGACACTTGGGCAAGGTCTGGAAGGGTGCCACACAGCTTCTCTGCCTTCGTGGAAGCAGAGTGTGCCATCTTTCTGGTGTCAGTGTGTTCACCAACCAGCAGGCTCCACTGAGCACAGGCGTCCAGAGTTTTTATCAGGATTTTATTACATATTGGATCGCTGGCCACAAGATTGAATCCATCTCCAGCCTCCAACCCCTGCACCTAAAGTCAGGAGTTTGGGCTGATATCACATGGCCCAAAGCCCCAACCTTCTAATCACATGGTCGGTCTTTCTGGTAACCAGCCCCCATCCTGAGCCATCTCTGTCTCATTAGCACAAACTCAGGGGTGATCCAAGGAGCTCATGAATAACAAAGACACTTGGGAAACTACAAGTGTTTTAGAAGCTCCCTGCCAGAAACCCAGGATAAAGAACAGAAACATTCTTTATTATCTAACAACACACATTTTTTAAAAATTTGCCCCTCATAACATTTCTATGAGGTAAGAATTATCACCAATTTATAGGTAAAAAAGAGAATGTTTAGAAGAGCTACATACCTAGTCCACAATAGAGCCAGGATTCAAACTCAGGCCTCCCTGGCCTCAAAGACTACTGTTGATTTACCTTAATCATGAAGTAGTATTGCTTTCTGTGTAAACCCCTAATAATAACTCATAAGAATATTTGTATATGAGTGTATGTGCACACACACACACACACACACGCACACACACACTCATATTCTGAAGTTAGTCATTTAACTACAATGGGAAATTCTAATTGAACGCCCATATCCATTCCCCTCTGAGCAGGAGAGGCCCCTGAGTCTTCGATTTCCCCAGACTCCTTTGCATCTAGCTATGAGGATATGTAACATATACAATTTCTGAGGCATGTTCTTGAGAAAGAGGTTGGCTGCCCTCTACTTTCTCATTTCCTGCTTCTTAGGGCTGGACCATGGTCTGGTGCTAGTAAGCCACCACCGGTCATGTGGAAGAGAGCAACACTTTCACAGGAGGCAGGGCAACAAAATCAAAGCAACCTAGCTCCCTGTGGGATCTCAAAACAGAGCCATCTACCCTCCTCCAGAATGCTCATCTACCTCTGTGTAGTAATGTGTGAAAGAAAGAAACTCCTGTCTTACTTAAGATGCTGTATTGTTGAGTCTCTTTGTGGTAATATCTTGATCTATATTCTAATCATCACAACTACTAGTACAAAGGTTTTTCTGCAGACTTCTAATATTGCATAGTAATGGGAAGAGTGTCACTAGTTAGCTTGCTTTTAAATGTTATTCCTTATTCAGCATTTGCATTGGGCTTTTCCTACTTGTAGGCCCTCAAGTGCTTAGTTGTGAATTCCCCTTGATCTTTCTCTCCTTTTATCAGCTTGAAATGCTTTTGCATTGAATTGGTTGTGTGCATGCTGAAACTTATTCTTCCTTCTTCACAAATGCATTCTGCTGTTAAATGGCAGTTGTATTTTTTCCTATTGTGAAGCACTATTGATAAATCTCAAAATGGTGGAGGAAAATGTCATAAACTTTCCTTCCCACAGTAATTCAGAATTGCACTCAATAGGCTGCCTTGCAAAATGTGATTTGTGCAGTTATTGCTTGTATCATGGCACTGTCCCTAAACCGAGCTTGTGTTGAGCCAGTTAGGTGGGTTTTGGTCTTGGAAGTTTGACTAGAATCAGTATCCTGGACCTTTGCTTAAATTTCTTCTCTATAGGCTCAGATATATATTTAAAAATAGAACTTAATACAATGTCTCTCATTGGGAAAGAAATGAGAAATGCAAAGAACAATAGTTTGTAATTTCTACACTTGTAAAATCTGCAATATTACAAAACATACTACTTTGGCCTCTCAAAACTCAACTTTATGTTCTTTTAGAGCATCACATCAAAAACAATTACTAACAACATGCTATGGGGCTGTTTCTGACTTGTGTTCAGTGAAAAATTGACACACATTTTCAAAGCTGACTCCTGCTTCCCAAAAAATCTTTTAAGAAAGATTTTTTATGTATAACTGAAACTTAGAGAGGGGTGTGGTTATTTATGTAGTTTGGGATTTCCAAATTACCTGTAGTATCTAAAAACAGAAAGATTATTCTGTGTAAAGAGAAGACAAAATAAACTAAAAACCAAAGTTTTCTTCTTACATGCTATTTGAGTGTCAGAAGAAACACATCATGGTAGCAGATAGAAAGAATAATTCTTTCTGAGGTCTATGTATAAGATAATCAAAGCATAGCCATAATTATATTTGAAAGGCTGAGAGTAACTAGTTATAGAAAAGTGGTTTGGAATGTGGTTTGGAATAGAGGCAAATAAAACAGGAAAATGGGGAGGCATCCTTTCAAAGATGGGGTACCCTATTGTTCCTCTTGTCTTTCTGTCATGGAGAAGAAGACAACCATGTTGAGGGCCACTGAGAACCCTATTTCACTATTTTTCTTTCCACATTTTATCTAACATATCCTTCTTTTATAATGTAACATTAATGTGAGCTACTTTAATCAGCTGAATTTTTTAAATTCCTAACTAAAGAAAAAACTGTGGAGTAGAGAAAATGAGAAGGGCAACATTTTATATCTTTTATTTTACAAGGTACTTGGTGAAAGGGTGTGAACCCTAAGTGGTATTTTAACGGGAGGCTTTGCACATCAGAGGACAATTTGGGAAGCTCAGCATAGAGAATGTTGTAAAGATGGCAGGTGTGAGATCAAAAGGGAACAAGAAGACAACAAAGAGAAGCTTCCTCTTACTCAAGTAAAATTTGCTAGGTCTCTAGTGGTGTTAGAGGTTCAAAATCCCTCGCTTTGCCTGTTACTATAAAATATCTTTACCCTAGCATCAGCTAAAGAACGTACCTGTAAGTACATAGAGAAAAAGTCAAAAAAGTGTTTATTTTTTGAATTATGAAAACAGGATTAAAAATGGATTAATAGAATATTGGTTTGCTATGGGTTAGTTGTTGTTGGTATTAGAAATTAAAGTTTGCTGAATTTAAAAAAATTGAAAAAGCATCTCTCCTTTAAACTTAGTGTAATTATGGTGGGTTCATCCCCAGGCAGTGGATAAATGAAATGAATAACATCATGATTTGACTGAAATGTCCAGGAAATATCATTATCAAATATCACATCAAATCAGATTTAGGCTTAATCTATTTAAATAATGGCTTTAATTCTTCCTTTACTTTAAATGACAAAATGAGATCAGTTATTCTGTCAGCTCATGCATTGTTTTGGAGTTTCTGTACATTATTCAATTACAAATAACTAGTAGGCATCTGTGCTTATAAACTCCTCTATCATTCCAACATACAATGTGAAAATCTGATATAAGTTTTATGTACTTATAAGAACAATTTGAAAAAATGATCATCTATCTCTCTGTCGGTTATAATCTCAGCCTTGGGCAAGAATATAATCAACATCATCAAATATTTATTCAGTACTCACAAGAGTGCTGTTTCAGCCTGCTCTCTTTTGTAATCGAATAGAGTTGAAACTTCAATCCTTTACAGAAAATTGTAAGATTTCATTTGTGACCTGGCTTTAAAAATTAGTATTTTTACATACATATGTCTATTGTATAACTCACTTATACTGGAGCCAAACCCTCAAAATTTAAATCCTTAAAAGCACCAAGAAGAAGTTAGTCTTGCTCTTTTAAAGTAAATATCGAGTGAATGAGAACTTTCAAACTATGACTTTAGTTTTGAGTTTTTGGAGTAGAGCGGGGATGAGTGTTCGAGCTCGTGGGAAGCAGTTATGGTTCTGTAAAGCCTATCTCTACTATCAGTTTTATACATATACATATAATATATACATTTATTTTCTACATACATATTTAATTTTTTCTGTTACAAATACGTTATCGCATTTTTAATTTGGGGGATAGTCTTGAGTCCTGCAATAAATTGTTTTATTCTTATCTTCATCAGTCATATGTAATTACATATCTTTACTAGGCTAAGTGAAATCCCCAAATTTGGGTCTTTTCTTTATAAGAAGAGTTTATTTTGGTGCTATTTTTTCCTCTCTGGTTGTGTGATCTACACATTGGTTTAGCCATGATAACATGGGGCCAACCTGAAAGGGAAGAGGTCCTAAAATGAGATCTACCTCCAGAAGTAGTGCCAATACTGAGAGGCAGACCCTACAGCAGGGGCTGGCAGGAAATTCAAGGAAGCAGAATACATAAACTAGAGTAGTGATCCATACTTGAATGTTCATAAAAACTACTATGACAGCTTGTTAGAAACATGAAATCTTGGACCCACCGCTAGAGGTTCTGATTCAGTGGGGTTGGGTGGGCCAAAATAAAAGATTTTTTAAACAATCCTCTTGAGTGATTTTACTGCGGGTGATCTGTGGACCACACTTTGAGAGACACTGATCAAATGGGTTGCAAAAGCGGTAACAGATGATAGTCAGGGATGGCAGTTGGCAACAGCAATGTTGCGTCCTGGGAGTAAGATGTCGTGGAAGATGGATGGCTGAGGAATTAAGATACAGAAAATATTCTGAGAAATGAACTGGCAACTGGTGGCAACAGGAAAGTCCCAAAGATTCCATCTCCCGGGCTGAGACAAGTCTCTAGCCTTTAGAAGAAGGACTGTTAAGAACAAGGCAGTGCTGTATCCAGGAGGACAAGGGCTCAGGCCCAGGCAACAAGGCACTCACCTGACCCAGAGTGTCATGGGGAGACCTGGACTTGATGTGACCTGTTATGGGTTGAAATGTATTCCTCAAAAAAAGAAATGTTGAAGTTTTAGTCCTCAGTACCTCAAAATGAGATTTTTTTTGGGGGGGGGGTCGGGATAGGAAGGAATAAGTTCTTTCTACAGAGGTGATCAAGTTAAAATGAGATTGTTAGGGTGGGCTTTAATCCAATCTAACTGGTATTCTTGTAAAAGGGAAATTTGGATCCAGAGACAGGGAAGATAATGTGAAGACACATTGGGAGAAGACGACCGACTGACTGACCATGTGACTGGAGCCAGTGAATCTAAAAGCCAAAGATTGCTCACAAATGCCAGAAGCTAGAAGAGTAAAGGAAGGATTCCCTGTTAGAGGCTTCAAAGGAAGCATGGTCCTGCCAACACCTTAATTTCCAACTTCTAGCCTTGAGAACTGTGAGATAATAAATTTCTGTTGTTTTAATCCATCCAGTTTATTGTACTTTGTTACAGCAGCCCTAATAATACGAATAGTAATAAAACTAATACAATTCTCATACTTTTTCCCCTCCCTATTGCCACTGCCCTGGTTCCAGCCACATGACCATCTATAGCCTGGATGAAGTCCTCTTCACCAGCTTTGCTTCTCTTCCCTCCATCCTCTACCCTGTGGTCCTTCTAAACACAAACTATCCAGTTCATTTGTTTGCTTCCAACATGTTGGCTTCCCATTTCTTTTTGGATGGAGTCCAAACCCCATGGCTTATAGCTCTCTTTCATCTGGCCCTTCCCACTTCCCCATTCTCATATCTCATGATTTTCCCTGTTTCCCTTACCCTTCAACCACTCATATTCTACACTCCAAAACTAACAGTTCTTAGACGTTTCTTCTGGTCTTTGTAGATATTGAATCCTCTGCTTAGGACTCTTTCCCCTGCCTCTTTTGCTGCCTAAGTCATATCATGCTTTAGGTCTCATCTTGGATGTCATTTTGATAACACTTGGTTGGGTTCAATGTCCTTCTTGAGTGTCCATAGCTCCAGTTAGTGTCCCCATCAGAGCACTTGTAATTCTGGGTTGTCACTGACTTCTTACTGTTGGTGCTTGACCCATTGAATGTAAGTTCTGTGAGGGCAGGGATCAGGCAGGTGGTGGCTACAGAATTTCCTCAGGAGAGGATTAGAGTAGCAATCTGTTTATAAGAATGGGTAGGAATTTATATGGAGTGTGGGGGCAGCTAATGGAGATTGTGGAGAACCTAAAACTAGTCCATATATGGCTTTTTTGCAGGCATTATGCACATAATAGGCACTTAAAAATGTTGAGTAAGTAAATGACTAACTGAATATGGGGAGTTCAGTGATCAGTTCTTGTCCCAAGGTCAGAGTCAGGTGCACTGTATCTCAAGTGGAACTAGAATATCTTAAAATCCTTCCTTCCTAGGGTCAGAATTGGTTGTCAATGGCCCAAGCTGTCGGAATAGAAGAGATGCAGAGACTGAGAGTCGGGCTTAACTCCATTCTGGGAAAGGCTGACTAGTTATTTGTCATCAGTTCCTCTGGCCTGGTCCTTCCTGCTGCTTATCGAAAGAGCAGCTCTCATTATCAATTCTTCACCAGCTGCTTCCTTCTTTTGCAGCAAAATAAAAAGGCATCATTTCTTCAAGATTGATGGTTTACATAAGAATGATTTTATTGATCTCTTAAGATGCCACAGAGCAGTCACCCTCTTATGTGCTTATTGAATGATCATGGCCCTTCAGGATCTCATGAAATGGTATCTTTTTAGGGAATGGTAATGGCTGCATTAAAAAGAGACATTAAAATCAAAAGGGTTAGGAAGGGAGCAAAAACATAACTGAATGTCAGACAGTGAAGGTAAACTCTGGAGGAAGAATTTATACTAAGCTTGAAGAGACCTAGGACGAATCCTGACAATTTCATTGTTAAATGGCCAATACCTATTAATTGAGTACCTTTAAGGAGTACCTTCTAGAAACTAAAGAAGATATGGAAAGGATGTGAAAACTTCCATAAATGCACTGTATGCATTAATGGAGTATATACAAAAGGAAAATTTGTGTGTAGCTAACATTGCATATATATATATATATATCTGGGAGAGGACTAAAGCAGAAGAAGAGTCCAACAGCCATGTAACATTGTAAGTTCTTGGACTTTATCTTTTTCAATGGAATCGTAAGCTATACTCTAGGCTAAGGAAGCAAACGGGTTTCATTTCAAGTACCAACTAAGAAGGACAATAGCTCAGAATAATAGTAGTTGGTTTGAGAATTCTGAGAGTACATCTAGACTCACTGAGAAAACAGACCATGATTGATCAGTGGTGTCTGCCAATGAATGGGGTACAGGAGGGGGAACAAAGGTACCATATATTTGCATAAATTATCCATCCTGTTCTAGATCATTGGCAGATAACTGAGTCCTCTGGGGTTTTCAGTTTCTACTTCCTTCTTAACTATAAGCTGGAAGTTTACTCTTCTAGACATTCTTTTGATAAGATGGTAGACTATGTCTTCTAAGTTGAAAAATAAGAGATTAAATTAAAAATGCACAGATACTTATCCTATTTCAATATGATTGCTCATTAATAATCAAAGAATTAAAACAAGTAAAATACTCTTTTAAAGACCTATTAAATATTGAAGATGAGAGAAAAAAATTCGGAGAAATGTACATACTCATATAATACTAAATGAAGTGTAATTTAGTATAACCTTTCTAGAAGGGCAATGGGAATATATAAGAGCCCAGAATTTATATTCTTTTACTCAGTAATTTTAATACCCCAGATTTACTTCAATCCTATTATCAATTAGCTACAAGAATCCATATTTAAAGGTATTCAGTGCAGCATGTTTTTAATGCCAAAAAGTTTAAAATAACCTAAATATTTAATGAGATGAGGTTGATTAAATAAATAACGTTAAGTGCATTCAATAGAATATTATGGGAGCCATCAAATGTCTCAAAGATTATCCAAAAATATTGATAGCGCTTATTCAGTGAAAAACACACGCTATAAAGCACAATACGCAGTATGATTATAACTTATTAAAATGTATTTTTTTCTTTAATAGTGTGCATGTTAGTAGTGTGTCACAGCATACATACACACACAAGACTGAAAGGAAATACAGTGAATATTGACAGTGATGATTTCGATATTTATGGGTAAATTTCTATTATTTTTGTTTTTTCCGTACTTCCCAACATTTTCCACACTGAAATGTAAAACAAGGAAAGAAGGTAATTGCCTCTTAAAAATTCACCCATGCTCTTAAGTTATCTCTGTGTGGTCTAGGCTTTGCATCTCCAGCTAGGACTAAATAAAATTCTTTATCATAGTTTGTTACTTTAGCATGTATTGTACAAAGCATGCTACAAATAATCTCCCCTACTTTCCACCTATTTATATGGATAAAGAGACTGAAACATTGGAGGTAAAGAGTGAGAATAAATAATTAGGATAAAGTCAGTCTGCAAGTCATTGGCAAGACCTTAAAGAAAATTCAAGACTCCGGTTTCTGAGTTCCAGACTTAAACCCCTCTACCACACTCTGTTCTATTGTTCAAGCCCATTTGGCTGTCACATGTCCCCTAATCAGTTAGGATTCATTCTTTGCAGAATTAGATTGTGAATGAAAAGTTTTGTTTTTTTTTTCTTTTGTCTCAGCTGCTGTTGTTGAAATTTTCCTCCTCTGAGGCCTCCAACCTAAATGACTTTCTCACTTCAAACAGCCCCTCTTGTTTTCTGTGACTACAGGATGTTTGCAGCTGGACATACTTCACGTAGCCATTCTTTCCCAGTCAATATCAATGCTGACTTTGTTAACATGCTAATTTTGACTATCATAGATTATTTATCATCGGCATTTGTAATTTCGAGGTAATAGATACTTCCAGCTGTAGATTTTGTAAGATTACCAATTACTACAAACAAAATGGCAAAACAAAGACTTTTTAAAAAATCTGAACAATACAATTAATTCTATCAAATTGGTAGAGCTGGTTGTGGATATAAAGGCAGCCTATTTCTGGTAACAAAGGAGAGAATAGTCCTGGAAACACAGAAATCTGTCCATTCTTTTCTGATTTAATTTCTGACTTGCCCATACTCAAGCTGTTTCCCCCCCCCCTCACTTTCTCAGAGACTCAGTGTCTTAACTGTAAAACTGAATAATTTATGCCTTTCACATAAAACACAGGGTTGGGTTAGATGGCCCACTCAAAGTGGAGATTAGTTCAAAGTGACACAAATACCTTACAAGTTCCATTAGCTTCTTAAAGAAGTATATCAAATAGTAAGATTACTTTGATATTTGATTAAAGTTAATACCAATATACCTTACATTGGTATAGGACTTGTTTATGAAGTAATACAGTAAAGTGAAAATGTATTCTCAGTTAAATCAGTCAAATATTAACATTTAAGTATTCGATATATAAAATAACATTATTGAATATAAACATTGTATATATAGTTTATGTGTACTTGAATAATCTATTAAAATAGTATAATATAAAATAAAAATAAAGTTTTCTTTAATGTACAAAATTTGAGATGAGAATCCTTATATTAAAAATTTATCGCACATGACATAATTTCAAAACTGGTGAGCTCAGTGGATCATTGATGCTGTTGTCTGGCATGTGATAGCTTCATTTTAGCCATTTAGGTAAAAAGAAATACATGCTCTCCCTCATTAGGTCTAGTCCTGAATAATATGTCTTGAAATAAATGTGAGCACTGAATTAATCAAAGTCTCTGGGCTTCTATCTTTTGTACAACATGCTTCTGTTCCTTACATAAAAATAATTATGGGATGTTGAGCATTTATTATCTTGAAGGACTCTTACTTTGACTTTGAATTTAAATAAAAAATTAAGTCAAGCAGTGTCAGTATTTCAAATCCAGTTAAACACGTAGTTCAGAATTTGCAGAAGCACTAAATGCCAGGACTATGCTTTTTTAAAGCCACAGTAAGTCCTACCACCTTCTTCCATCAGGAAAGAAGCTTATTCCTAATCCCAAAAAGGCTCTGATGACTCTAAAATGACATTGACCTCCACTGCTTGATTCACCCTGTGCTAATAGCTTTTTAATGACTAATCCAGAGATCTATATTTGGACCTCTTTTGCTTGGTTTCCCTGTATCATTTCCTTCTTGAAACCTCTTCCTTTGCTTTTGGAACACAGCTCTCTACTAATCTAGTATTCATACTCTGTTCCTGGGAGTCTTCTGCTTGTTCCTTCTTTCCTGCCAAAGCCTTAAAATGCTGGTGTTGCACAAGGTTCCAGCTATTGGTCTTTTTTTCTTCTAACCCTATAAACTCTCCCTGAGTGATTCTCCATGTTCCCTTGACTTTAACCTCTATCCATATGGTCATGCCTCTTACCTATAACTATCTTTAGCTCTGCACACCTAATTGAATAACCTCAGGGAGCCAAATCAAATTCATTATCCCCACTGTCCTCACCAACTTGTTCTTGGCTTTTTTATCTTCCTACATTTCTTCTCCCATCAATGCCATCACCCCGTCTCCAAGCTAAAAGACAGGTTATCCTCAATAACTCCTTCTTCTTCATCCCTCACTATCCAACTTCTCACCTGCTGTTACTAATTTCACTATAAAACTACATATTGAGTTTTGTTCCTCTTCTCCATCATCACTGCTACTGCCTAAAGGGAGGTCTTTTTCATGTTTTGCTCAGCCACCTGCAATAGCATCCTAAACTGAACTGTGTCCCTGCTATCAGTCTCTTTCTTCACATAGGCCATCCTCCACTCCACTGCCAGAGTGAGCTTCCTAAAACACAAGTATCATGCTTTAAAACTTCCATGGGCTCCCTGATCAATAGAAGTGTTGAATGAATGAATAATGGATTTCTTTTACAGCAAGTTGATATTGCATGGTGACGAACAGCCCAGATTCAGGAGTCAGGCATATTTTGACCCAGGAGTTTCTTGTTTATTATCTGAGTAATCTTGAGCAATGTCTCTAAGCTTTAGTGTAGACATCTGTAAAAACAGAACAAAAATAGCACCTACTTCATAAGTTATTGGGGGGTTAAATGAAGTAATGCATAGTGTCAGGTTTATAGTAAGTGCTTTGTAATGGCAGCCATAATAGTTATTATTAGACTTTTAGACATAGGGAACTCAGATGTTTTACTTAGTACTTTTCGTGAATTCCAATATGATTAAGATCGAACCATAAAATATTTGAATTTACCATTATTTCTCCTCTACTTTATGACCCTAGTGACTATGCATAATACTTTTTTTCTGATAATTATTCATGGGTAGAGTTTTTATGTAATGTAGTTTGTTTCATACAAAGTGATTTCATTACTACTATGCTTTTTCCTGATTTTTAAGTGGACATGTATCTAATGTTTAAAAACTTTTATTTAGGTAATAAATCAGATTCTGGATTCTTTCTTTGGCTGAATTTTGTAACAAAATGAATTTTTAAAACTTAAGTGGTTAATATACTCTATTGTCTTGCATAGACATAAATGAGCAATACACCCATATTTTAAGGCAAGTATTTCTAAAATTTTCTAGCAGAAATGCTTTAAATATATATTTTATGTGTTACTTTAAAATGGTTTCTCCCATGACCAAATTGATTCAAACCTCTGTGTATTTTATTTGTAAAGCAACATCCATAAAATCAGGAAAGATATTATCAAAAGCTCCTCTTCCCTGTAATATATAACTTATTGCAACTAAAAGGTAGGGAAATTTCAGAGCTGGTAAATTGATAGCTCCCCTTTCATGTTAGGGAAAAATTAAGGAGAAGGTCAAGAGGTGGCTCAATATGTCATACCAGTTTGTACCTTAATTTCCTAAAGAGCTGATTATGCAAGAAAAGCCAGGTGAAGCAAAAAGGCATTTTACAAGGTTCACTGGCATGATATATATTTGATTTGCTCTGGATTTGCCATATAGATGTTTAATGTTATCTATTTATACAAAGAAAAATAATTAAGTTTTCCAAGTGTTTACCAATTATGTAGAGTTTTATCTAGACTTGTTATTTAGAAATGAGAGTCTGTTTTCTCTTTGGTTACATCCAGTTTATCAGTTTACCAATGTTGCCATTCTTAGGGTGGGGGTAGGGGGGCAGAGAATGAAAGGGGAAAACTTTGTACACCTTGCTTTGCAGAGGTGTTTAAGCAATAACCTGTAGGTCCATCTTTGGAAGCCACACCCACTGAGTAGTCTTCTCTAGTGAGGCTGCATGGGATTGTGGGAAAGGATACTAGATTCTGAGTTCAAGTCCTGCTCTACCCCTTATCGTGTAATTTTGGGCAAACCACTTCCCATCTCTGAGCTACATTTTTTTCTTGTCCCAGCCTATTTGTAGGATTTTGATGCCTACTTTCCCAAGGCCATTTTTCAAACACCTTTTCAGAAAATTTCTCTCTTTATTCCTATATTCTCCTCCACCTTTCTCCCTTCCTCCTTCCCTCTCTCCCTCTTTTCCTCCCTGCCTTCCACCTTTTTTCCTTTTTGTTCCTTTTTAATTCTCTTTCTCATCTTGGCCTCTCTCTTTTTTAAATGTTGTAAAGAAACAACCCTTATTATCAGCTGTTTGGATAAACAATTATGAGGATGCAGTTCTGTGTTTACACTAGATAGCTAACTTGTAGAGTTTTAGTTGACACACCACCTAAGCAAATAAGTTTCAGAAGTAAAAGATAATTTCCAAATGAATAAAATTAATTGGAAGCTGTGATGGTGTTGGCAGCATAAGTACTCATTCTGTCTATTCAGTCACAATATGTACTCACTTCCAAAAGGTTGATCAAGATTAGAAATATTTATTCAGTTATAAACTTTAAAAGCATTTAGCTATTTCTCAGAAGGTTACTAATACTTATTGAGACACTAGCTCATCTTTCTTTCCTCTCCTCCTAAATACATTTCTTGTACATAGCTCTGCAGTCAAAAATCATTCTGAATATCCCAAGCCTGGACTCTAGAGCTATAGATCACCACCTGAACATAATTCTCAAGTCTCTGGGTGCCGCTCTTGCATATTCCAGCCCTACATTACTTTGGCCTTTTCTTTGATGTCCAGAAGTTGGTGTTCCCACATGTACTTCCTCAGTGAGTCCTTGTTTTCCCTTTTGGAGAGAGATTTCTTAATGTAGACAATTACTTTTTTTTTTTCAGTAATTTTTATTCATAAGATATTGTAAGGCACCTGTAGTTCTGGCATTATCTTTTGATGAACTTAAATTAGATTTATACATTGGTAGAGCTAGAGGGATCTTAAGAGACCCCCTGATCCAGCCCATGACCCTTTAGCAGCTGTCATAGCCTTTTCCCTGTGGGGCAAATTAGATGATTTATTTGTGTTTACTGCACCTGAGCAGCATGAATTTAGTGTAAAAAAAGTCTAGACTAGTTTAAGATGAGATGGACTTTGGTTAAAGAAAAGGCCATACTCTTTACGTCAAAGGAAATGGATGTTGGGAGTAGGTGAGCATATATCACAGAGTCTGAACAAGTTTCCCCAGAGTAGACTGGAATTCCAGTGGTTCATGATCCTGTCAAAATCAAGTGCTAGAGAGAAATGGGCTCCAGATTTTCCTCCACTGCAAGTGAAACTTGCAGATGCTAGTCAGTGCTAAAACGAGAAAAATTAGGACCTTCATTTTCTCTCACATAAATTATTATTCAGGAAGGAAAATAAATATTATCGATCATTGGGTTACAACTTCAAAAGGAACAGGTGTTCTGTGGAGAAATCAATTTGGTTTTGTGTGGAAAAACAGACCATCCTGGGAGTGATGGTGATAATACCTATTAAGTCACATGGTAAAAGAGAGCAAATTCGTTAGCCATATGGGATCAGTCAAGGGAATCTGATTGTTTTGTAAAGGTCTTGGTGTCAATCCAGGACTATTTGATAGGTCTCTGGTACCTGAGGCTGAGGTCTTTTATGAGTTTCCTGCACATTTACCATCTGCTTGAGCCTGTGTTTTGGAGTTAATTTATTTCACATGTTGTTAGACCTGTAGGAAACCTTAGAGATCATCTGGCCTCCTGGTGGCCAATTCATGTGCTTTCAGCGGCCAGGTACTAATGTAGATGTGTTTGCTGCTGAGTGTGGGTGAGACAGTGTAATGGGAACTAGGCTAGACCAGAGAGTGGAGCACACACATACGCACAAAAATTATGTCAATAAAAATATGTATGGAGCCAGATTTGACCCAGAAACCACACTTCACAACTGCTAAGTCTCTAATCTCCTTATTTGGTAGAGAGAAAAACTGAGACCACCCGTATGAAGGCAAAGCTGAATCAGAGTCTCTATCTCCCCACCTAGAAGTTTGGGTGAATGTGTTCCTATATGTGCAAGACACAGTCATGAGAGCATATTATCACCAAAAAATGGCATCACTTGGTGTGGCTATAATGCCGGCTTCAGAGAGAGAAGAAGGACAGTGATAGGAGATAGGGCTAGGCACGGAGTCAGTGGCTGGACCATGAAGAGCCTTCTCTGCCCCTCCAATGAGTTTGGACTCAATCTCGGAAAAACGAAACACAAAACAGAAACTTGAGGAGCTACTAAATTATGGTAGGGCAATAATTCTTAAGAGGATGCTGCAAGGAGAACCTCCTTCAGCGTTGGAGACCCCCATAAAGTGTATCAGGCAAAGCTGCACTCAGGCCAGGCCGATAGGCCAGTTTTCAGAGGTGTTCTCTGTTCTTCACAGACTTTGCTCAGCCCGCAGGCCAGTGCACAACTCAGCTCGCTCTTATGGGAACTGAGTCAGACACTGAACCCATCCCCTGAGTAATCTCTCTTATTAATAAGGTTGGGCAGAAGTGTTGCTGAGGGATGAGAATATTAACAATCATAGCCAATAGTCTTAAACTAGAAGAAGACAACTTCAAAGATTCGTTGGTCTTGAAGAGGTGATCTGTTAAATAATCTATTGACCAGAGATAAAAATCCTCCTAAATTCATTTCCTAAAGCCCTCACTATTCGAAGTCTTCCTTCTGCCCCCATTCAAAATAATGTGCTCTTTTTAGCAATTGCTGTATTTACTCTAAGGAGAACTATAAAAGTAAGTGTACAGAAAATGGCAAGTCTGAATTGTATACGGAAATCCCAACTTTCACTTCTTATTTGGTGTTGCCATCTTACAGTTTGGATGTCAAGAAACGGTGGCTCATGGTGAAATGGTCGAAGGGCCCCAGCGGCTCAGTTGTCGGTGCTGGGATAGCCCTTCTCGTCATGGGTTTCCTCCTGCCGTGCTCACAGTGTGTTTGTCTCTTTGTTCTTCATCCACTGTGGGAAGATCTGGAATAATGGGGGAAATGCTCATAACCCCTATGCGCAGCTTCACATGACATGATTGGCCTTTGGAAACTTAAATATTTAATTAGTGTCCAAGAAATGACAAACATTTTGGGGCCATCATTTACAAGAAAATACAGCTTTATGAGAGATGACAGATTATTTTTTCCTTCTCTATAAAAATGTATGGCGAGAATGAAAATATACTCTAAATTTGCTTAATCCAAAACCTGCCATTGGCACTCTTTCTACATGGGACATGTTATTTGACTTTATTGAGATGTCTTATCTAATAATCTCTATATTATTCCTACTTGTGAGGCCCTGTGACTTTACTTCTTTCCCTGAGCTGGTTCATATTTTACTGACTAACATTTGAATCTCTCCCTTGCTAATTCCGTTGCCAGTCTGTCTTTGGTTGCACACAAATAGATAAGCAGTTGTTAACTGGGGCTACGTATCACTGTGGAACTTCCTCTAAATAGGAGGGGTATACAGTCAGGTTTACAGAGTGAGAACTCTGGGATATAGTCTATGCATGTATGTGAGTGCTTCCAGAAAATTCCAGTGTGATTCTGATACAAACCCTGGTTAAGGACCTCTCCTACAAAACCCTATGCTGGTTAACCTAGCTATGTATCTTCTCTGTAACTGCTTTGGGCAGCTGAGAAGTGCTGGGAAAATATCACATAACACACTGATCATTACCACTACAATTTCGTGATCACCAGTCTCAACTGGGCACTCAACACCGCTCATGCATCCTGCCAAATTTCAGTCGACTGACTCACCTACTCTTCATAATCACCATTTCACAGCTTCCACACTCTTTGGCTTCTCTTCTCATTTTTCCTCCGTTTTAACACATGATTTTTGCCTCCGATGTGGGAGATTTACAATTTATTTGCACTAAAATTTATAAACCTAGTAGTATCTACACCTATTCACTTTCTCTCCCTCTTGTTGCAGTGGAGGAGGAATCTCCTCTCGTACATAAAGCTAATCCTTTCACCTCCTCTGAACCCATTCCTCCGCACCTGCCCTAATAGGCAGGAGGCAGAATTTAATAGACATACTTTTTACTAGTCACTTACATTTCATATTTTACACAATTGGCTGCTCCGAACTTCTTGAGCTACTCTTTCCCCTTCACTTTTGTGATCTACTACACACTCTCTTGGTTTCATTTGTACTTCACTTTCCCTCCCCCAAATCTTCTTTACTAGTTTCTTCTACCTAACCTTTAAATGTTGAACTTTCTCAGGGCTGTGCTCTATCATTTTACGTTCCACTCATCATTTTTCTCAAATCTCCATCTTTGTATTGTATTGTGTGTATGTGTGTACACACATGTGTTTGTTCAGTTATAGAAACTTAAGTGTGCAAAAATGTAACTTTGGTTTTTTTTAACATTTCTCATGCTTTCATTTCTGCCGATGGTGGTAACTCAATGACTTTGATTCAGGGTTTCTCATCCTTAATACTATTCACTTTTGGACTACATAATTCTTTGTCAGGAGGGCTGTTCTGTGCACTGTAGGATGTTCAGCAGCCTCCCTGGCCTCTGCCCACCAGTTGCTAGTAGCCACCTCCCCTCCTGCCTTGTACCAACCAAACTGTGTTTCCAGCCTTTTTCAGATGTCCCTGGAGGGACAAAATTGCCTCCCTTTAAGAACCACTGCCTTCAGCTTCAGTCCAGTCCCTTTGGGGCACATAGTCATTTCCTGTTTCATCTCTTCTCTCTTTTCCTTCCCACCTCCTAGGCACGGTCAGAGGTCCTGGGGGATTAGTAAAAATCTTGGCATTGAGAGAGAATCCTTTGGGTTGCAATCACTTTTCCGCTGGCATCCACTGTTGATGTAACTCAAAGCCAGTTCTCACAACAGGCTCGCCTCAGGGCCCTTGCTCTGCTGGGTCCAGCCTTCTCTCCTGTTGTGGTTTCTGACTTAACTCTGGCTGATGACTGCTGAGCTTCTGAAACTCAGCAACATTTTCCCATCCCATTTCCAGCTCTGGCTGCCCACCCTGCAGCCTCTACTGTGGGAATCTTTCTCTTTCCTCTGAAATCCAGCACTGTGGTTCTCTCTGTGCTCACTCAAGTCTCTCACCATTTTGGGGTCTCCGTCAAGCACTCTAGGTATGGGAAACTCAAGGTGGCTTCTGTTTCAGGTGGGTCTGCTTCATATCCTCTCTCTATTGTGCACCTGCTCTGTCCCTTCCATGCTACTGTGGCTACTCATGTTGGCGTGGAGTACCCTGGAAGACCATTTCCTCCTGGCGTTCCAGACAGGACCCAGGGCACAAGTTACTCTTCCTGTCTTGTTTTCCCGTGTCTTTGTGTGTGCATGTGTATGTGTGGGGTGGGTGGGGGGGTTCCATCACCCCTTCCCTCCTAAGGGTTTGTACCTAAAGACCCTTTTACAAAGAGTCACATCATTAATTTCATTTCCATCTTTTCACTTTCCTGTGTCTCTCCAACTCCCTCCCTTAAGTATCTCTTGTGCTTCAGGAAACCAACTTTTGCAATTAGATACTGGATTTTATCATATAAGTACTATGTTCTGAGCACTTTATGTTTTTTTCGTTCTGGAGCTTAAGAAACCTTTGTTTTCTCTTTGAATCTATCTCTGCCATAGGTTTAAGAACCTAGTTTAGAGTTCGATATAGGCTTTGTGAGGCTGCTATTTTCTTTTGTTCTTCCTGGGATAATAGTCATCCTCCCTCTTCCAGGGCAATTAAGGCTCAGTCTTAAGGTTCAGTATAAACAATAGAAGGACTAGAGAATAAAAAGAAATTTCCAAGAAGGAAAGAGAAAAAAAATATCATTCCTATGGCATATGTCTGATTATTTAACTTTTGTGCTTTACTTTGCAAAAGGCTTTTTTACAGGGCTCATCAAACATTCATTTCCAACAGAGCTTCATCTCCTTGGAGGCAGAGGGTGATGCTACCTGTTGCTGGCCTTGAATGGGTGTTGGAGATACTGGACCACAAAGAGCTAACTGCTATCCCCTTCTTTCAAACTTAGGAGTGGGTCATAAAACAGTTTGAGTCACCAGAAATCAGCTTTAAGAGTGACTGCTGGGTGTAGGACCTTCAGTCTGTGTGGACATAACCAATAAAAATTTTGAAGGGAGTGTAAAGGGTATATATATGTACTTAAAAAGTCATTGGCAATGCCTGATTGTTTAACTGCCAGTAACGGTCATTCATTTTTTCCCTATAATTCTATTCAGCTTCATTTTGAACTGATTCAAATAGGAAGCCAACATGATGTCTACCAAAAATCATTTTAATCTCCAAGTTCCATAAAACAATATAAGACGTTCATATAACTCATTTTCCTGGAATGAATGTTGTAGCAGTGAAAGTGCTTCCAATTTTATTTTTAGAAACTGGTTCATGCATTTTACATTGAATTAAGCCTAGTTCCTTCTGTGACAGTTGGGGAGTTGTTTTCTATCTCTGCCAGTGGGGAACGAATAATTTGTTTCTGATCTACATTTTTGCTTTGAAGAAACCATTGACTCCATTAATAAAACAAATGCTTTTTTTGTTTCCTTGAGAAGCCACAACCTGCACAGTGTCTGCTTGACAACCTGAGACAAAATGAATTGTGATAAAGTAGATTTTACATTATAATGAGTCAACTTGACACGAGAGCCAAGGGATTGGTTCTGAAGAGTGACAATTACTTTTAACACATTCCAGAGCCACAAATGCTTCATAGCTCCTGCCTGCAAGTGCTTCTGCACAGAATTTTCAAGCCGTTGCTGATCCATATGCAACCTTTCAAGATAATCAATACCTTGGCTGATTCCTAAACCTCAAAATTACTGCCGACAGATGAAAGCATAATTTAGAGAAGAAATTCCCATAAAACACACAGATAAAATATAAGTTGAAAATGATGTATAATTACTGGTACATTACTGATCATTACTGGTGCATGAAGAGTTTGCTCTGATTAAAGCGATCATAAATCTTCAAGAAATTAAGTAATTCTTAAAAGGCAAGGTGATGGTTAACAATAGATTTCTGTGTCCCACTAGGAAAAACTAAAAAGTACATTTATGTGGGAAGTAATTTTTTAGTTTCTCGAAAGACAGGATAAACACTGACTATCATTTTTGCTTTGAATATAGAGATCAAATAACAAGTAAATCTTTGGTAAACCCTTTGCAGTCTGGACTTGGCTCAGAAAAAACAGAAAGGAGAATTCAGAAAAGCCACAAGGATGAGAGCCATGGGCTGATCGCTGACAAACTGCTAAAGAGGTTTATGTGAAAACCCAACCGCTTGTATTAACTGATTAAACCTCAGCATGTGCTACTGATAGATCATTTATGTTCTGCTTGGTGACTTATTTAAAATAATTATTGTTTTTAGGTTTGTATTTATTATTTTCCCCAACTTTTTACTTTGAAAACTTTCAAACCTACAGAAATGTTGAAAAAACAGTAGCATAAACACCCTTATGACCTTCGCCTAAACTGTTAACATTTTATCACATTTCGTGATAAATTTGTGTACTTTTTGCGTATATCTACCCCTACCATTGCAAGTAAGTTACAGCAGTCTATATCTCCTAAGAGCAAGGACATTCTCCCACAGAAACGCAATACTATTATCACACCAGGAAATTTAACATGGTTATAAAAATATCTGATTACACAGAACGTACATTTCCCAAACAGTTTTCAAAACTACCTTTACAGCAATTTTTTTCTGAACTAGGTCCAATCAAGAATCATGTATTGTGTTTGGTTGTACTTTGTCTCCTTAAACTTAGAACAATGGTCAGCAAACAGTTTCTATGAAAGATTAGATAAACAAAATATTTATATTTAATAAAAACAAGATATTAAAATACAATAATAATATACAATGGACCTTTGAACAATGTGGGGGTTAGGGGTGCTGAAGCCCCACGCAGTTGAAAATCCGTGTACAACTTTAGACTCCACAAAAATTTAACTACTAATAGCCTACTGTTGACTGGAAGCCTTACTGATAATATAAACAGTTGATTAGCACATCTTTTGTATGTTATATGAATTCTTACAATAAAATAATCTGGAGAAAAGGAAATGTTATTAAGAAAAGCATTGTAGTAACTATATATGGTATCGGATGGATACTAGACTTATTGGGGTCATCCATTCATAAGGTATATAAATGTCTAATCATTGCATTGTACACCTGACAATTTTGTATATGAATTATAATTAAAAATAAATTTTAAAAAAATTGTAAAGGAAATTATAAGGAAGAGTAAATACATTTATAGTGTTTTAAAAAATCCACATATAAGTGGATCCATGCAGTTCAAAGCCATGTTGTTCAAGGGCCAACTGTAAATATAAGTATTTTACAGCTTTGCAGGTCATACTTTCTTTTTTGCAACTACTCAACTCTGTCATTGCAGCCTAAAAACAGCCATAGATACTGTGTAAAGAAATGGATGTGGCTGTATTAATAAAACTTTCTTTAGGGATGCTGAAATTTGAAACACATAATATTCATATACCAAAAAATATTACTTTTCTTCTTTTTTAAAAAAATCATTTAAAAATATAAAAATCATTCATAGCTCACAAGTCATAAAAATAGTAGGTGGCAGAATTTGGCCCACTAACCATGATTTGCTGACCCCATACCAGAACAATCCTCCGCTTTTTTTTTTTAAGTGAAATTTTTATTGAAGTATATGGAAATATATATAATTTTAATTGGATCCCTTGATGAATTTTTACAAAACGAACACATTCATGTAATACAACTCGATAAGAAATAACTATGACTTTATTTTATTAAAAAACAACAACATTTATTCGTGTCACATATGTTGACTCACAGATGGTTAGCACCATGTCTGTGTGGGCAACTATAGAATGCTTCTAGAAGTGGACTCAGCTGTTATCAAAGAGTCCCTCCCCTCTGTCTACACAGCAAGAAGATCTGCACTGATTCAAATGTTTCAGTCTTGGCAATTAGCCTGCCTGTTGGGCCAGTTCAGCTAATCCTCGATTTTGGGGCTGTTTCAGAGGGTATGACAGCTCCTGCAGATTCTACTGTTTCACCTGCCTTATTCTAGCTCTATACATCACCTCAGAGGGCGCCCAGGCAGGAAAGTACTATTTTAAGAATGAGTGTAAGGTAGAGATCAGCATGGCCCACAGTCTGTCAGGTCTGGGCTAAGTGAAGTTCAACTTTATCAGCAAATCTGCTGTGAAGATTTGGAATCATGAAGAAGTCTGGTTGGAGGGAAGCCATCATTCCTGAAGGGTAACTGGCTGCTGAGACCACTTAAGGCAGTTATTGTGTCTTGTTCGCTGCATCTTATTTGCCACAGGGTGCAAAATTTCTTGGCTTTGTAAAAACAGAACTTGGAAAGGCTCCTTGTATTTCATAATAGCATAATAGCATAACAGACATAAAGACATGGGAACGGTCATGAGTGACTCACGAGATCTCCTCCTGAAACAGAAACAAGCTTCCTCACGAGTTCCCTCTGGTGGGTCCCAGATCTCTTATTTACTCTGGGCATCTGGCATTCTGTTTACAATATTTCTAGGGATTATTCCAAGGGTGAAGTGGGGGGTTAATGCATTCTTTCAGGACACAGAGCCAAACACTGGGTCTCAGCTTCTCTGAGGATGCAAGAATTGTGTTTAGGACACACATCTTAATCCGAGAGACGTACAAGCAAATAAACGATGGTACGGTCTTGAGCCTCTGCACATGAGCTCAGTTACTTATTTTTCAGGGGCAAATTTGTTTGCAGAAGCTTCATCCCAAGGCAAAGTCCACTGCAGAACTTTAATACTCTCCTAGGGGATATTCCACCAACTGTTCAAAGACTACATTCGAGGAGGGGCCTGACGCCAACACTAAAAAATTGAACAGACTAAGGGGCCAGTTTCACTACTGGGGTCTCGAGCCCTGTCTTTTTTCTTCCCTCAGACCAAATTTTATGTTAATCTCCAGCACCTCCTTCCTCCCCACCACCTGCCCCACAAGCTATTTTCACTTGCTGAAGGTGTTTAATTATTAGCTCTTTTATCAAATATGTTTTTTTTTCTATATTCACATTTCAAATAATAAAGTGACACAATTAATCTAAACAACATGGCAGAGAATCCCTAGTAGAGAAAACAAACCAATCAGACATTATGTCATTAGGGAATTTCAGGCTGGAAAGAGAAAAAGATGTGATGAATCCTAGTAGTTTATCTATTTAATTTGATTTATCATGATGCAGCTTGAGAAGATGATGGGCTTTCTTCTTTTTATTTACAATAGGACAAGGTTGTCAGTTGTTAAGTAAATCCTTCTCTGGCTTCCCCATTTAGCTTGTGTTTCCAGTTCAAAGCATCATAAATAACCAATGAAGAAAAACACTGTCTAAACATTAAGAGGTGATTTTCATAAACGTTCACATTAAAAATGCATGATTTGTATGAAGATTTAATTTTAGCCATAATGTATTTTCTGTATTTTGCTGCAGTCATATTTTTCTTTGCGTCGTCTGTCTTAGCTATTTAATTTTGAAGCCCACTAAAGTTGAAAAATGGGCCTTTATAGAGCAGGTGCATATGGCGTTAGTGGGTCAGTGTCTGACCTGGCATTTCTTCCTCTGTAGCATTAGTCATTGTGTTCTTCGCAATGAGCGTTAACTAGCAAAAACAATCTCAAACTTGAGAGGTGGTGGAGAGAAGAGGGGGAAGAAGATGTTCAGTGTTGGTAGGAAGGTCGACTGTATTATTTCTTTTGTCTGTAAATGAGGCAAAATAAACTAACACTCAAATAACTGATCACTCCTTCTACCCCAGCTATGTGAATTCTACATTTACGCAAAGGTGTGCCAGAGACACTCACTGAGATTAATGAGCTTTCTGAGTCATAGACACAGTGTTCATACAGTGACTTTCATTAAGACCAAGTAAGAGCCTTAGCATGATAGAGAAAAAGACCTTGAACAGGCATAATAACTACTAGTATTGTTGTTATTGTTTGGCAAACTTGAGGGGCTTCTGGTTAATTATTATTCTTTGTCATAACAAAATGTTAGTAAAGATTTTGAAATGTAATTTGTTAAATGGTTAAAAAATGGTTAAAGTTGGAAATAAAAGCAACATAAGCCATTTTTTTTTGTTTTGAAGATCTTGGCTACTGAACTTCTGTTAAGTGTGGGTAGGCTGCTGAGGTTTTTGTGGGAAATAACACGCCGGCCTTGGGAAGTCAGGCGTCTTGGAGCTGGGAGCTATTTGGCTGTCTGGGAAGAAGGGCTGAGGCATGTGCCCTTTATTTCCACTGGTAAGGTGCTACTTCGAGAGTTTCTCTGCCTCCAGCACCAAAAATGTAAAGGGCTGAGATATTTTCAGTCAAACAAGTGAAAGTGGTAAAGAAAACATGGCCATGATAGGCTAAGGATGAAGAAAGCAACCCGTTTAATGTCTGAGGAGGAAAGATCTAGGAGCACCTAAGTTAGAAAATTGAAATTTCTTTCAAGGAGAGATTCTGATGATTTTATGAATATAATTCTTCTTCCAAAGCATATTCCAAATTTATTAAGGGTCAACTCTCTTCGCTTACCTATGTCTTCCACATAGAACTTCAGACAGGGTAACTTCCATAACGGTGATTCAGTATATGTCTATTGACTCATATTATACTTTACAAATATTATTCTTATTGTACTTTGTATCAGTGTATATTTTGAGTATTATTATTATGGTGAACTTTGAGGTAAAATGAAGTCACATTCTTTTCTGTGAAGAATACATATAAATTAAGTATAGAACAGGTCAAGAAATAGCCTCCCTTACTTTCTATTCTTAGATTCAAGGTCCTTGCTGATCTGAGATGTTTGGAGCAGCAATACTGCCATCTCCTGGTAGATACATATCATCTTTTTTCACATACATACACATAGGTGTTTCGGTCAGCAAAGATCTAATTTGCTTTGAAATTTTGTAAATTTTAAATCAAGTCTAAATAACATCTTAGATAAGATAGATGAAGATCAAAGACCCAGAAATAAGGTCCTGGTTGTACTTTTGTTGGAGAGGGATATGATTTTAACATCAAAAGAAACCTTACCCCAGGCTCACTGTAATGTCAGCCAGCCTTAAGACCCACTACCTTGTTAAGTAAGGTATTCTAACGTGACCAAGGCTGTTCTGGCATTAGGGCTAGTAATGATGGGAGTGGGTGGAGGGAAATTACTGTGAAAGATTCACAGACGAATTGTATGAATCGTGAAAAACAGTGGGTAAGCAAGCTGGTCAGACAGCCAGCCTAAGTGGTATACAGGTCAACAGGATGTTCTACTCCACATTTTCAAACCTAGGAGCTCACCTTATTTGAGGCTAAATGTTTGCAGCTATTGTTACTTGAGTAGTTCCCTAGAAACTCATGTAGACTGACAGTTTTCTTAGAGGTGGTCATACGGGAGATGGGCATCAGTAAGAATTAGTTGCATGAATAAATGAATGTGAACATATTTTTGCTTTTATTATTCATATCTAAAATACTCTGTTGGGACTGATGCTGAAGAGTAAATATTTTTCCTAATCTTTCTTACCGATTCCCCAATCCAAACCCAATGGCAATTGGTTATATAAAAAAGAAAATGATCATTGATCTATCCTATTCATTTCTCTTTTACTTGATCCAAGTAAGAAAACATGAAAGGCATTAGAATAAGCAGACAAAATTAATACTTTTTCAAGGGAATTTTGTAACCACTAGGGATTGTCTGACTATAGTAATATGAACCTTTGTCTTTGACCGGTTTATTTTATAATTCTGGAGAGTACAAAGTTAACTCGTAGAAAACTGAGAGCAATGCAAATATTTCAATAGACAGACAAATAAATTCTGTTCAGTAAAGGGTTAATTGACTTTCTCCTCACTTCTCCAAAAAAGCATTAGTTTTGTTTCCATTTGCAAATTCATTCCAGGATTCCTGATTTACAAATGCCTTTGCTTTCTGGCTTCTCCTTTGAACTGGCCATTAATGGAGTCTTACTCTCTCAATCACCAAGTAATTGTACTCTTATCTATTTAACGGAATTTCCTGTTGCGTTTTTTGAGGCCTTCATTTTACCAGTTCCCTCACTTAATTAATGAGTTAAATGAAAGATTTGACACATGTTTGTTTTATATTTGTATGAGAGTCATGATTGTGCTTTCTCTTAAAGTTACTTTAACATTTGATATTATAAGCCGATTTGAAGGAGGATTCTGAGGCCACTAGTAATCCAAAGTTTAATTTCCTTGCTCTCCTGAAAGCAAAGGATGTGACTGAGTGACTGAGACTATATGACAACAAAGGTGGACTGTCCACCTCCCAATGCGGCTTCCCCTGTTGAGTGGCACGATACTCGCTCTAGTGATCCTGCCTCTGTGTGAACCCATGGCTGGAAACTCCTCTGATAAAATACCATCACAACCCGCTGCACAGTCTTTGCACTGTCCTTGGGTTTGCAGCCTTGGGTGAGTTTCACTAGATATCTGGCTTTGGTATCGGTCAGCTCTACTTCAAATTCTAGCTTTCCCATGCACTAGCTGTGGAAGTTATGAATTGTTTCTGGTTTACTTGTCTATAAAGTAAGTCTGTTGTAAAGAGTGAATGAAATAATATACATTGTACCTGGCACACGAGTGCTTCATAAATTTTACAAATTATTGTGACATGGAAAGAAAATCATAGACTGAGACCTGGAAGTCCTGCTTTCGACATTGGCCCTGCTGAATTGTAGCTATATGGTACCACCATGAGAGTGATGTGTGAAGGTCACAGTTAACCCAGGCAGGAATACACCCATGTGGGTCTGCATCAGGCCCGAAGGATCTAGCTAGGATCAGGCAATTTCTTAGGGAAAGTAGACCAGGCCTTAACATTTCAATTAATTGATTGTGGGGCAAGTCCAAGGAGTCCCAGGGTAGGGACCTGAGGTCAACATGTGGTGAGTAGCATGTGGTTGTCAATGACAATGGTCGTGTACCAACTGCTATGAAAAGATTTCAATATTTAATAACTGGTATGGCCCTGCTGAGTAAAAATCAGCCCCAAGAGAGGGTAGACAAGCTGGAGTTGGGGAATATCTTGCCAGACATCCCTAGATATCCTGTAGGGATGGCCATAGGCAACCAGACGATCAAATAAAGTACTCCTTTGCTCTCCTGATGGATTCTATGTGTTAATGACGCAGATAATACGGATAATTTCTTCAGTAATGGGCCGTTCTACCACTCTACCCATCTAATACAAGTTTCACCTGACAGCAGATATCACTATTGAACCAGAGCAGCAATAAAAGACAGGCTTCTTAAATATTACGGCAGCACAGTCACTCTTTAGAGATGCCTCAAAGGTGACAGTAGTATAAGCTACATCTATTCACTCCCTCTTAACCAATAATTTCTACACAATAGGAAGAGATGACTCTGAAATTTGCGCAGAAAAAGGAATTCTGACACCAGTGAAACAACGTAGCTTAATTTTAGTTATAAAAAACTATATATATATATATATATATATATATATATATATTTTTTTTTTTTTTTTTTTTTTTTTAAAAAAAGATTTTAAAGATCATGTGTTTTGGTCACTTTGCTGTGTTATTGATGTTTAACTTCAAATATCCAGTAGAGGGCATGAAAGATATCGTTTGGTTCACTCTATTAAAGACAGGATTTGAACACCAAAAATGAAAAAGCAAATGGATTGTATATTGCAGCTTTCACACAGGGAACAAAAATAACCTTTAAACATCAACCTGAACTATATTACAACATTTGCTTTGTCTTATTTCCTACCTATATCCTTAATTTAAAATAAAATACTTGTCTCCTAGATTAGATATCCTGTTACATTTATAAAACACATAAAATTATTAAATAAGATGACTTACTACTTTAAGTTAAGTGATTTGTATTCAGATCTATTCGAGACAAACCTGAAAACTATATGAAACCTGAGTACGTGATTACACAGTAACCACAATAAGCAAAGTACCACCTTCTGGTGGAAACTCTTCTTTAGAATACTACATTTTCAGGATCCTCAGCATCCTATTCATGCTTCAGATCTAAAACCAGGCTTTGTCAGCAGCCCAAAAACCTTCCCCACAGCCTTGTGCTGAACCTGACTGAGGATGAGGTTAGCACCTTTCTCACTTTCTCGGATGTTGGTGGGAAACACAAGAAAAGCACACAACGGTACTACTGTTCAATGAGTGCCTGCAATGTGCAGACACTATACTAGGCACTTAGAAAATAACTTTAATCTTTATAAAAACCCTGAGAAGCTGACTTTATTATTTCAATTTTGTTGAAGCTCAGAGAGGCTGCAAATTTCACAGCACTTCTCTGCTTGGCAGCCTTTATTATTTCTCATAAAATTCTTGGGAATAGACAAGGAGCCTTATGAATAAACAAGGAGCTAGAATCTTTGATTTAGGTCATGAAGTAATCAATCTGATCACTTCTACATTTAGAAATTTTGGATATTATCTTTTCTTTTATATTTTTCATAGCCAAATCCTGCATCTATCTGGTTGATAATAATGTGTGCTTTAAAAATTTTTTACATTATTTTTCATTTTCCCTCCTGTTTAGCTTCTTGCTAGCTCTTCAAATTAATTCGCACTCTTGCATTTATAAAACTGTAATCTGTTCTAGAGTGGCAACCTTGTCTTATATCATTGTCTTTATAGCTTGGGGTTCCAATGTTTCTCATATGAGATTTAAGGAACACCTGCATTAAAATGCTTTGAAGAGTTTGTTTAAAATAGAGAGTATTGGACCACAACAAAGATTAGTTGAATGAGAGTGTCTTGGGTTGCGGCCCAAGAATCTGCATCTTCACATCCTTACCATATATTTCTCAGACACACTAAAAACTGATGCACTGGTGTAGACAGTGAGAGCGACTGTTGTAAGGCAGCACTTAGTAAGCTGGAATTGTCAATGACACACTCATCTCCAGTGACTTTCTTATTTGCTCCTTCTCGGTCACCCTCTCCCACAGTCATGCATTTGCCTACGAGACTCTGTTTGGGTTACCTCACTCCTGACTACCTTCTCACCTGCATCTTGCAGCTCTCCCCCCCCTTTTTTTTTTTTTGCTCCAATCTTGTTGAACATCTTTTAGTACCTTGAAGTCATGTTGCTCCCCAGCTCAAGGCAACACTCAGGGGAACACATGCATTCTCTCTGCCTGAAACACTTCTTCCTCCCAACACTAGAATCCCTACCTTCTGCTTACTCATCCATGGTTTTAGCTTAAGCAATGTTGTCTTGGGAATGCCTTCACTGACGTAAATGACAAGGTGAGGTCTCCCTGCTTCACATTCTCAAAGCAATGGACATTTTTCCATTGTGACATATCTCACTCACAATTTTCATGAAAGATGTCAATGGTATGGTGGCTAGTATCCAATATACTCAGAAAATATCTTTCAGTGAACAAATGAATTGATGAATCAGTGGAGACTCTGAAGTGACAGGAGAAAAATAAAATTCATTATTTTTTCACATTAATATAATCTATCAACTTTATGAAGATTTTACTAGTTTTACATGCACTTATTCGTATGTGTATATGTTTAGTTCTATGCAATTTTATGTGGCCACTGTTAGTCAAGATACAGAATAATTCCATCAAAAGAATTCTTCATGTCATCCTTTCATAGCCACAATTATTTTTCTTCCTCACTCCTTTCTAACCATTGCTCACCACTAATCAGGTCTCCATCTCTGTTATTTTGTTATTTCAACAATGCTATATTAATGATACCATACAGTATGCAAACTCTTGAGACTGACTTCTTTTACACAACAAAATTTTCTTGAAATCCACCAAAGTTATTACATTTATCAGTAGTTTATTTTTTAAATTGCTGAGTAGTATTCCACGGTATAGATGTACCACAGTTTGCTTAACTTTTCCTCTGTTGGAGAAAAGGCATTTGGTTTGTTTCTATGTTTTGGTTATTATGAATAAAACTGCTATGAACATTCATGTACAGGTCTGGTGTGAAGCTAAATTTTACTTTCTCTGAGACAACTGCCTAGAAGTAAATATGCTGAATCATATGGCAAGCACATATTCAGTTTTTTAAGAAACTATTTTATTACAGATATGGGCTAAATATTTTGCTTAATCTTGCTAGTATTTGTGTTCTATAAAAATAAAATTGTATTGTACATAGTCTTCTTGAACTTACTTTTTCAGTCAGTATTTGATTCTCAGGATTTCTCCATGCTATTGCATATAGCTGTAGATCATTCATTTTTCATTGCTATATAAATATTTTATTTTGTGGCAACGTCACATTATCCAATCAATGGTGTAATGAGTTGCACCATTTTGTAAACAAAATGCATCATTTTTATGAATAAACTTTTCATGTGCAAAAGTTTTTTTGGATATATTCCTCAGGGTTGCTGAGTGGTAAGGAATTTGAATGTTCAGCTTCTAGATGAAGGACTGTATTTGTTTCCTAAGGTTGCTATAAAAAAAATGACCACAAATTTATGGGCTTAATACAGCAGGAATTTATTCTCTCACAGTTTTGGAGGCCAGAAGTCTGAATCAAGGTGTCAGCAGGGTTGGTTTCCTTCAGAAGCTCTGAGGAAAAAAATCTGTTCCCTGCCTCTCTCTCAGCTTCTGATGGTTGCCAGCAGTCCTTGGTGTTCCTTGGCTCATAGACACTTCACTCCAATCTCTGCCTCCATCTTCATATGCATGTCGGGAATTCTTTACAGAACAAAACCCTAGAGGTGGTGGAAAGGATATGATCTAGAAACAGGTAAGTGGGGACACTTTGCCCAGTGTACTGTGATTTACAAAATATTCTCATGATCTCTCATAACCCTCAAATCAATCTCATGCAAAGAGTATGATCTTTACTTCTATGATTGAAATCTAGAAAATTTCCGGAGCTAAGGTTGAATCTCAGGTTGTCAGAGCCTAAATCTAAAGAGGTTTTTTTTTTTTTTTCCAAGCCTTGAGTTGGATAACTTCCATGCACATGAAACTTAAACCTGTCCTGCTTGGTTACCATATGGATATTTTGATGCCTGAAATATCTGGTAATATTAACTGTATAAAATAGACTTTGCTCACTTCCTTCCTAGGGTTATAAATCTAATACTCTTTTGATTCTGTTTGCTGACGATTCTGAAAGCAACTGTACTAAGCTCAGTTAAAACTGAAAATGGCAGGGACTTGAAACAGAGCATCCCAGGGATAACACAGAGCTTCGGAGAGCTGAGCTTTCCTGCTGGAAAAAGGCCTTGCTTTTCTCAGATTTTCCATGGATGGTACTTCTAAATTTCATCACCAAGTACTTAATTGACCTCATAGCTATTGCCAGCCGTGTGATTCATCTCGTACTTCCTGAATTGTGTAGCCAGGGAGGTGAGGAGCAACTCAACTGCCAACTTTGAAGGATTTCTCAAGTGTCCTCCAAAACAACAGCAGTCTTTAAATGATCAGATTCCACTGGTGCACTGAATTTCTGCCACTGCTACTTCAAATATATTATTTCTGAATATTTCTTTTTTGCAAAAGACTGTAGATTACAGCATATCATTTCAAATATTCAAATTTCAAATAAAGGTAACAAAATATTTAAACATGTCTGAAGTCTTTATAGGAAATCTTTCTGGTTTCTTCTACTTTAGAAATATCTAACTGTCTATTGTGATGATAAAACACAAGAAGTATTAGAAGAAGCACATGATCAGGTGTTTTTGTTTTTGTTTTTTAATCTAGTTTTGGGTCTAGGCATTTATTGCTTTGAACAAAAAGAATAACTGAAAAGGACACTCTGTTCACTTATTTACTTTTACTTGACAGAAAGCAGAGAAACTTCAGTTAATAGAGCTTATAAGATGTTTTCTTAGGAACAACTAAATTTTTTATATTGTTAACCATGTTGTCAAATGGGCTAAAGTCCTGGGACAGGGTCTTCCCCCCGCCACTCCCTTTTGTTTTCTGCTCTCTGTTATAATTTTCTTAGCACTTCTACATTTTTACTTCATTGTGGCTTGGAAGGGACAAAAAAACCAAAGCTTGCGCTTAGTTTACCTTAAACCCGGTTTACTTTTTGTTTTTAAAATTTTAAATGACATATTTATACTTTTGTTTTTTTAGTCTCATCAATTTAGTCAATATTTCAAGCCATCTCTATACGAATGGGATGTTAGCTATCCCTACCGTCCTTGGCTTTATTTCCCTCCTTAAGTTGTGGGTGTTTGAGGGAGTGGCTGGAGGAGTAAATAACTTTAGTTTTGAACTTGAGTTTAAGTTACCTGTGAGCTATGCAGGGGAGATACTTAGTCACCAGCCTTTAGAGAAGAGGTCTGGCCTAGAGATATAATTTTGATTGTCAACAATAAATAATTATTGAAGCCATGGGGGTGGGTGAAAATTGAGAAGAGAACAATGAGCAGACCCTAGAGGAAATTTAAAGATTAAAGTCAAGTCAGTGAGTCAGAAACAATGAGAATGGTTGCAAATAATTAGACCAACCCAGATTGGTTCAAACAACAAAAAGGTTTGAGATGACAAAATCCCATGACAATGTGGGCTTCAGAATGGATTCGATTCAGCAGTTTAATCATGCCATCAAGTTCTCAATTTCTTTCTATCTCTGGGCACTGCCCTATGTGGTGTTAGCTTCCTTCTAAGGCTGATTCCTGTATGTAGTTGCAGGATGGCTATCTATAGTTTCCAGGGATAACTACTTCCTTTCCTGAGAAAGGAGAATGGGTCTGTTTTTTCTCAGAGGAGGACGAGGCTTTTCCTTCTGAAGTCCCTATTAAAAGTGTCCCTTTCATTGACTAGAATGAGGTCACATGCCCATCTCTGACCCCAAATTTGGTAAGCTTTGGAATGGAATTAACCTGAACCATGTACAACCCACACTTGTTTTGAGAGTGAAGTCAAGACCTTCATTGCTCCTTGGCTGTGAGTCTGAGGCTCAAATACCTGGGCAACCATGATTTAGCTATCAAAATAAAGGAGGTTGGATATTGAGGAGGCAGTCATAATGCCCACTACAACCAATCAATGAAACAGACTCGAAGATGGCTTGGGGATTACAGAGGAAACAAGGTGAGGTCAATGTCATCTTTGTGTTTCAGGGTGGAAGCGATGGCCTGCTGGGATACTGCTGAAAGATCAAGTAAGATGACAAGAGAAAGGGAAAACTCTCCGGTGAGATTAATAAGGGGCAGTTACAGGGGCAGATAGAGAGACGAAAAGATAGTAGGTAGTCAAGGAGTAAAGGGAGGTGAAGAAATGGAGGCAGAGAGTACATACATCTTTTTTGAAAATAGAGTAATAGAGGCATAATGTGGAATGGAGGAAGCGTTTCTGTCTGCTGGTTTATGCTTGTTTTCAAGCTGACAGACGCTAGCATATTTAAATGCTTGCTAAAATGGTCTGTTATAGAGGGAGAGGCTTTATGTGAGTGAGACAACATACTTCACCATACTAGAATATGCCACGTTGCTGGATCAGTATCCCTTGATATTTTGTCTACAGATTCCATCATGACAGCAAATGTCTTTAGTCATAGGAAAGATATAAGTTTGACAGGTGTGTGAAGAGTTCAGGAATCCCATGTGTACTGTGACACATAAGGAGACAAACATGAGGGAATTATTCGGCATGATCTCTAAGATTCCGTTCAGCTGTAAAGATGGTATGTACGATGATTTCTTTATATCAATCTGTTGGAGTTTGACTGAATCACGCTCTTCTCTCAAGTTGCAGACTGAGAAATAGATGTAGAAATACAAAACCAAAATAATAGCTTGATTCCTGGTAAAGCTGGACTGGAGAATGTAGCTTGGACTTGGGCCCGAGAGACTTTTCTCAGTTCTTATGCCTTGAATTGCATTTATCAATGTCGTCCTGGCAAAGCAAGCATTGGGCAAGCCATTTCCTAGCAGGCTTACAGCATGTAGGAGAGGTGAGCAGAGGCAGCTGGAGAGAGGCATCTTTCTAGAGACAGGAGGCCAGAGAGAAAGAGAGAGGCCACATATGGGCAGTGGTTACTGACACATTGACCCTTGCTGACGCTGGGAAGGTCTGCTCACTGGTTTAGGTCACTCTTCCTCCCTAGGGAGATGAATAGAGGAAAGGAAGGTTTCTTTCCAATACCACCAGTTTAGTGGAAGTGTCTCTTTTATCATATGAGGCAGGAACTTGGAGAAAATAAATGTTTTTTCCTTTATGATATATAGAGTAACAACTGAAAATAAATAGTTTTCAATTATATCTATGAAGTTATACATATACAGAAAGAGAGACAAGCGTTAACATGGAAAAAAAGTTTCTTGAATGATGACAGAGTTCCAAGAATATTTTTCCATAGTTTTCCAAATGTGCCATTTGTAACTTGGATTCAAGTCAAAATTATGAGGTTTCTAAGCAACACAACCAGAGACATTAAACAGGGCTTGCATTATTTTAAAATAAATGAAAATAAACAGATCCCCTGTACCTTAGCCCTACCCAGGTCAGTCGATCTCATTTAAGTGACCTACTTTGGTGCTGTTAACAGCTGCAACAAGTATGGTAAAAAGCCAGGCTGCAAAACAGTGAGAAAAATGCAATGTGCGTGTTCAGTCATAGCTTTCTGGCCTCCACCTCTCTTACACTGTTAAGCTGACATCTTTGCTTCTTCTGGTTCTGAGACTTTAGTAGGGGACGCTGGAAAGCAACTAGTTAAATGGCCCATTAACAACAGCAGCTGCCTCCGAAAATTAGGAATGTTGCCCAGGCCCTGACTTGCTCATAGAAGTAGGCAGGCACTTTCATGGTGACAACTGAGGGATGTCAGGGGAGTACCATTTTCCCTTTGGACTTCTTCCCTATTGAGATTTCTAAAAGTCCACCCTTGGATGCTTAATGGAATAGAAGTGAGGTTAAAACATTGCTTGAGGAATGCTAGTTTAAATTTGAATTTATTACGTGGGAGAAGTTACGCATCAGTTTGGTAACAATGTCTAAAACCTTAGTGTGAATTGGCTTTTGCAAACCTATTTCACATGATAACTAGCTGAGGGCAAGCTCCTTCCTCTAAGAAAGCAGAGGGACAACATGCATTTTGCATGGCTGGTGCTCGGAGTGGCTGAGGGGAATGCAAAGCAAGGTTGAGGGATGACAGCCCTGAGGAAAACCAAGAGATGAAGGAAACGTGCTGACTGAGGAGATAGGAGGACATCAGTGACCACTTCCACTTTTTGCCACCTCTGTAAGGTTAGCTATGCTCCCCCAAAACACCTAGAAGACACCATGCCCACCCATGTCAGAGATGGACAACTGGTGACTGTTTTATCTACCAGCAGCAGCCACCACGCCTACTGTAGTGCTGACCTCCATACTGTTCAGAGGCTCAGACTGGACATGCACACGCACATATGCACACACATTGGCATGCAAAACACACACAACCACACACACACACACACACACACACCAACAACTATGAAAATAAGTTAAATAGAAATGACAATGATCCCAATTTAAGTCTTAGTATAGAATAGAAGCTCCCTAGAGTACCAAGTGGCAAATATGCTAACAGATGGAGACGAATTGATTTTGGAAGCAAAAATATAAATAATTCTTCTTTACTAAAATCAATGCGTGCTCCTCTCCTGGTACTCTCTTCCGCCACAGCTAAGCTACCCCCTTTATCTTGCTCTGTAAAGCGCTGCCACATGGGGAGAACAAAGAAGACTAAAGAACTGGGAAACTCGAGTGAACTGGCGCTCAAGTAATCAGAGTTCCCACTTAAAAAGATAATTTTCTGTAGTTTCTGAAAATAAGAACAAAGGAACCACTGACACATGGATTTGGGCATTAAAGATATTTCCAGGGCAAGTAAAACCTCTTGGAGGGAATTAGTTAATGACTTTGCCGCATATATATCCGAGTGCTGCCTTTGGGAGGCTTGAACTCCCTTCTTCATTAGCACTCCCTGAGAGAACGTGAGAGAACATTCTCGGCTCTGAGGAGAAGGGGCGGAAGCAGCAGGGCCAGACTAATCCCTTCAGTGCCCTTAAACACGACCCAGACGCAGTGCGAGTTTTAGAATTATTGTTATTTAAAAACGGAATTGAATTATATTAAATTTCTTTATATATGATTATATACATATGATATAATACTCCTTCTAATTAAAAAGGAAGTTAATTTTTTAAATCATGTTCTGCTTACTGAGGCAGGAAAATGGGCTCACTGAATCGAATGATTTTATAAGGCATTCTCTGGTTTCTTATATGAAGCTATTTTATATTTATATATATACATGTGTATATGTGTGTGTATATATGTGTGTATATATACATATATACGTGTGTGTGTGTGTGTGTGTGGCATTCTCTAACCAATGCTGAGATAACCAAGATATTCTATTTTTCAAGCACTTCAGCTAATTGTGGTTTTATTGCACAAATTAAATACAATATTTTCTTCATTCAGTTTGGCACTGTTGCAACAAATATACATTTTATTCATTTCTAGGATATTGGGGAGTCTCGGGAGACTGAGCAGCAGGCTGCAGAGAGAAAATCTGTGGTGTTGAATTTCGATGTGTCACTTAATTTTCTGAGTTATTTAATTTCATCTCTCAAACAGGCAAATCATCACTCTTTTTGGATAACTCAGGCAGGAAATCAAATCTCTTTGCCTCAATTCAGTTTGTATTTTCCTCATTTTAATTATCTGAGTCACAAGGAGCCCTGCTCCAGACCAGCCCCTGTTGCAGTATTTAATTAACAAGGGCCTCGACGAGGAAGGTCCTAGCTGTGCTGCAGTGTTTTCTATCACATTCTAAGTTCCCCAGAGGGCACAGATCAGATTGGAACCCAACATTTGGGGTTAATTTCCAACTCTTTCAATTTTGACAGCTTTTACATTTAATTATTTATCCCTACGGTGCCTTAGGAAAGCAGAAAGAGGTCCTATAGCCACTGGCAGAAATTGTGGAAGCTTAATTTATTGAAGTGTTTATTTATGTTCTCCCTGAATTTTACCTTCTTCCCAATAGGCTAAGATTTTCCTGGACCTACTGGAAGTCTACCTCGGGTGTCGTTGTAGTAGGAAAAGCACAAGCACTAGAAACTTTTCTTAACTTTCACAAAACTTCAAGCCCATTGGTCTGACGATGCTGAGTATCCAAAGAGGGGAAGAGAGAAAGAAGGTTCTGGAGAGAGCAAGCAGGAGACAACAGGACAATTACCAGAGATTGAGAAGGGAGAAAGTGATGGGGGTCCTGCACATTCCTCTGTGCCCACCTGTGAGATATTCTTGAAAGGGAATCGACATCTGGCTTCCAAGAAGTGGTCCAGGGAAGTGGCCACACATCGGGATGGTTGCATGGTGCACCTGAGGAGGCGGCTCCAGATGGTGAACCAAGATTTAAAGGTTGTGGAGAAGGTACAGAGAGAGGGATCTCCCTGCAGGTCCCCTTTCCCTTTTGGACCTGGCTCTTATCGCCTACTCTACTCCCATTCTGGGCAGAGCCTTCCACTTACTGAAATCTTACTCTGTCTGTAAAGCCAAGTCTGAGTCTTTTCTGCTAAGGCTGTTCCATTTACTCTGGTCCACTTATTGTGCTCATCGTCAGAACTACTCCCACCTTACAGATTGCTCCATACAAGGAAGCAGTTGACAATTGTTCTAAAGTCTTGCTGCATTCATTCATTCCACAGATACCGAATTCCTGTTATGTGTGCCAGGCTCTGTTCTAGGCACCGGGAGGGTACTGTGTACAAAGGAGGACCCTGCCCTCAAAGCCCTCACATTCTAGTGGGGAGGAGACAGGATTATAGCTCCTGCTCTTTAATGTGTGTGAGGCTCTTGTCTCAATCTAATTATAGGTTATGAGAAGGGAAGAGTTGCAGAATACTTGTGTGGGCATTTTACATTACAGAAAGTTTCCTACTAAGTAAATAAAGCTAGGATTGACTTCCCATCCCCCAAATCAATTGATTGAGGGTATGTACAGAAAGAATGAGATTTTATCCTTTTTTTGGAAAGCTGACCCAGAACAAATTGCATCCTTCAGTCACAAGCACATACCAGATGAAAGAACCCTGGAAGAATGACAAAGATAATTGTTTTATGTCAAGTCCACTCCAGCTTTATTTAGTAAGTGGTGTTTTACAGCCACATTTTGGGGTCCTTGAGCTTCCTTTGGCTATATGGAGATTCAACCACTTTAGAGAATTCATAGGACCCTTATTTTTTCAGAGTGTTTCCTGTCAGGTGTTTTCAGTTTTTCTTGGGGAAGTGATCATTTACTTGAAGAGGTACACTTTCCAAGTTTTGTTTCTCAAGTTATAGATATACTTGAAAATTTTGTCCCTTGATAGGGACAAAAATGGAGGGAGGGTGTTCCATTTAAGTAGGATGAATGATAAGGCTGATACAGTAGATATGGCAGAGCCCAGGAAATGCCGGCTTTTTTAGAATGTGCCATTCCTGTCCTGGCATAACAATGCTAGGTTTTCTTGGGAGAGATTGTCACTCATCTGTTTCTGCTTGGTGGCATGATGATTTCATAATCTTTGTAGACTTCCCACAGATGCTGTTCCTGTGTCAGCCAAAGCCATCATTTAAGTTTACTTTGCAAATGACTGAGAACTAATTTCCAAAAATTGAACTAGACAGTAAAAATTAGAACAAGAACATATTGTTTTTAGTTAATAAAAATAGCCTGAATCACAGATCACAGAGATAAATTAAGTTATTATTTGGAGACTTACAATATGATACAAACACATTTTATTTGCTTGGGGAAAAGAGTAGTAAAGAGAAAATCTTGTATTGCTATATAATTTTTTGTTTCTAGGAAACGCTGGATTTCAACCATGTTGGGATTGCTAACATCTTACAAGTAAGGTGAAATCCAAGAAGGTCTTCCTGTCTCCAAACCGTATTATAAACCAGTTATTACTATATGCTGCCAATGCATGTTCTCACAGCTAAGGACTTAGCTAGTAAAACAATCAGGTAGGCAAACCATCAAATTCAATTGTGACATCGTACAATGGTTGTCTGAAGAAGGCATAGGATTGAAGTGTATAGACTCAATGGTTTCTATGTTCTTTAATTCTTATAGATACACTAAGAATTTATAAGAATTAAGTGATGAGGACTTAAAATCTTCTGAGGTAACCAAAAAGACCATGCAAACAAGAGTGCCACTTTCTATCCTAATACCCAAGGTAAAATGCAGAGCATTACGATTTGTCTGAAATGATCTGCTTAGTTTGTATATTGGACTGTGATTCCATATCCTGTGCTGTGGCTCTAAGTTCTAAAGTATAATTGAATTAAACTTGTATATACCATGTTAATAATTATAGGAAATATGCTTTGTTACAAATTGTGATAAAAATGAGACCATAATGTACCACATATTATTCCTAAAAGTCTCTGCATGATTAGGATACATTAAGAAGAGGAACTAGAGGAATTTGTTGCATTGCCATTTCTTTCCAGAAATGTAGAACAAGGCAGGTGACCCCATAAGTCACTGGGTACTGGGTGCTGACTTTCAGGATAACATATCTCTGTTTAAATCCTAGGCTCCCACAAGTGTAACATGACGATGTTTATTTTAGTAAGCCTCTGTGCTCCAAATAAAGCTTCCGTAGACTAACTGACTTCTGCCAATGGGACAGCACAGAACTGTTATCTAATATGATAAGATTTGCTAATTAGCCCATAAATATGCCGGATGAAATAAAGCCTCTGCTGAACGGGATGAAAAAAAAATATGCAAAGGAAATATGCTGCTGGCTTCATTACCAGGTTCAGGTTCATAAATAAACCAAATGGAAATTTTAAGACCTTTTTTAAAGTTAAATTGTCTGTGTTCTTCAGGTGGGCACGTGGATCCTTTGAGGGCAACCAGCCCTCAGTTCCTTTTTCAGTGAACCAAATTTTTGTTTGATATCAGCCTGTGGTTGGTTGGTGTGTTGCCCCTGGTTTTAAACTTACAGGTTTTCTGAAATGATTCAGGGGCCCCTTGACTTGAGAGTAGGGATGAACGAAAGTTTAGGAGGAAACCCCTGCTTGCTTTCAATCAGAGCAGCTTTCACTTTTTCATATTGGAGTTCTATGAAAGGTTTTCTTGTGGGGCCTGGAGGGGGGTGATTTTCACTGCTTAGATATGTACTTGAAAACCGTTCCTAGAGATCATTGTTCTAAAAAAAACCTATGTAGTTAAAGTGAGCCATCATAAAACATATTCTCAAATGGGAGTTAACACTTCTTAAGGCCTATGGAGATGAGCCAAAGTTAGCAATATGCAAAACCAAGAGTCGAAAAGCTAGGTAGATCTGAATGACAAAGGCAGCAATGGGAAAGCAGAATATTGGTGGGGAAACTTTCCCTCATGTGATAAAAGTCCACACTGAGTTTTTGTTAGCTCCCAGAGCACATCTACACTGAAAACTGGCAATGCTAATCTTGCTTGAATGTCATATTTGAAGAGGTGACTGCCTCTGGACGGTGAGTTGCTTGAAATCAGCAAAACTTAATATAGAACCCAAAGCATTCCTTGTGGCTAAGTCCACCATCAGGTTTAGGCCAGAATACAATTTATTCGACCTGCAGATTACATCCAAGAAGTATTTCTTTTTGGAAGGGTTTTGTCTTAATGAAAGGAAATATCAATCTGTATGCTTTGTTTTCAGAATTAAAAGGAGTAAGTTTGGAACTGAAAAAGACACTTTAAAAATAGATTTCTAGCTATTTTTATGGGTATAACCCATAAACTGCTAGACCATACTTTTACTTTTTAAGTCAAAACTAAAGTAACATCTTTGTCCATTGAGAGGTAAAAGGTACATCCCCCTTTGATCTCTTCCTACAAAGGAGAATGTTAAATGTTTTACAAATAAACTTGTCCATTAAACTCCTTTATGGGAACATATTCTAAGAAATATCTAGAGATTAAAAAAAGATTTATGCACAAAAATGTTTCAGCTTTATTTTTAATGAAGAAAATAGAAAACTACTTAAATAGCCAGTAAAAGGAATTTAATTAAGTAAATTATGATACATTCACATACTGGAATGTTATGTAGCCCTCTGATGCCAAACTTTTGAAGACAAATGATTTTAGAAAATTCTGATATAAATGTTAATAAGTGTACACTAAATATAGGTATAGAGTTAATTGAGTACAAATGTTAAGTAAATTGAATTTAGTCCCTATATGTTTAAAAATGTATAGACATAAGCATGAAATAACAAGGAAATTTATTTAAATATGAACAGAATTTGGATCTGTATGCTGGAATTAATAATAATTTATATCTTATTTCCCTCTAGACTTTATTGCATTTTTTATTAAGAGACTGCATTATTTTTAGAATCTAAGAAAGCTAATTATGTAGCAAGGTACTTGTACAGACAGAAGTTGACATACTTTTTTTCTGTGAGAAAATATCTGGGTAAAAGGAACTTGGAGTCACGAGGGAGGACCTGAGTAATTTGCCTGAGAATTCCCAGAGCACCAGGAGGAAGAGAGATCTAGATTTCAGTCCTGTCTTCGTGCAGTATTCAAATCAACTGAAACTGTTGGGTGGGCTAGATAGCTCTCTCTACGACCCAATGACAGGAGAGGAGAATAAACTCTTCTTGCATAATCATCAGGAGGATAAAAAGAGGCAGCACACAATGGTTGTCAAAGAGGATGATGTCTGGGGTGAAGACAGGAATGTGTCTTGCCCTATAGGACACTTCCAGGTCTGACCTGGTGCTTTAGCACAGAAATTACATCTCAGGGATATTCGCTATTATCCCCAATGGGCTCTCTCTGCTAAGGAGAGGTATTCTTTGAGAAGGGGAGATATAGATTCAAACCATTTAGCTGAAACCCTAAAAAGAGATGTAAATTTATTTTGTACCTCCAAGATGATAAAATAGGACCTAGCAGTTGTCATTTTCAAAAAGAAAAAGGATAAACTTAGCTAAGAACACATACAAGTGCTATAAAATTAGATGAAATGATATAATAAAAGTCAAGAATGATTAAGATTAGAAAAAATCATCAATAATTATAAAAATAAAATAACTGGATTAAAAATATTTTGATTATATGAATAGTAATAAAAATAGCTTAAGGAATATTCCAGATAAATATTGTTAATATTTTGTTATTTATTCTTTGAGATTCTCCATAAAAGTGGTATAACATAGCTGTTTGTAATTTGTCTAACTTAAAATTTTACCACATGTATATTTGTACATCAACAAATATAGATCTACATTATCTCTTTTAATGTTGTATAGGACTCCATTTTATGGTGTAGTGACAGTTTGTAACATTCTGGTTGTGGTGACCTAATTTTAACATTCTGATTGTTGGGATTATGATGGTGAGTGAGATTCTGTTTGTAAGTGGAAACTTTCTACAGATGTTTTTCCTCCTCTTGTAAAAATACAACCGGGGCCATGCTCATATTCAGATTTAAGATAATAGTTCTCATGAATTAAAAGAAAATTTTGTGAAGGTCAGCAGGACCTAGGCAGAAGTACATTCTGATTTATTAGGCTTGTCTCTTTATGGCAGATTAAGCAGTTGGGCCCATGTTAGTTTGAACTACTCCTCTCTTCCTGAGTCTTCAAGTACAATATATATCAAAGAGAGATACTGCCCCTGTTCCTTCTGATGTAATTGCCTTGATCTGGGATAAAAAGCTATCTATTCTGGTGGAGACAAATCTCGACACACACTATAAATGCTGTGAGCTCTGAATACACTGGAGTTGTTACAGTGGGTTTCACCTCTATCTTAACTGGATAAAATCCTACCTAACTTTTCTTTCTGGATCATTTTAAGTTGGAAAACCTGTGGACTTATGTAGATGATCTATGACCCAAAAGGAGTAAAACGCATCCATTCTGAGGGAAAACATATCTGTACCCATGAAAGTCTTTCACTAGGACAAGGGTGAAAGGTTTGGGGCAGGATGTCACTGACAGTAGCTATGGCTTTTATTTTGTTCTTACATCCAATAATTAGAATCAGTTTTCTTTTTAAAAATATGGTAGTAAGGAGATTAAAAAATTTGAACTGTTCGGGGGGGTCTAAAGAAAATTAAAAGAGACCGGATATATAATAATTTATTCAGACAATTTTTTATAGATAAATATTTAATTTATTTCTTGCTCTTTTTGTTACTTGGTTTGCAAGCATTCTTGTCTATATATCTTGTCACATTTATTTGCTTATACACTTATAATTATTGCCTTAAAATGTAATTGTTGAATACAAATTCGTAAAACCTTAAAGTTTTTGATAGATATTGTTAAGTTGCCCTCCAAAGAGATAATTTATATTTTTACAAAAATATTTGAGAATAGTTGTTTTCTTAATATTGTCCCCAAAGCTATGTACTATCATTACGTTAAACAAAAATGTACATCTGAAATGTGAAAAATGGCACAACATCGTTTTATTTTTAGATTACTCCTGATAACAATGACTAATCATCAATATTACCACTGTTTCTTTAGGACTTACTTTGTGGCCAACCACTATAATAATCACATATTTTATTTTCTTCTCAGAATAGTGCAGTGAGGTAGGTCTTGTTAAATCACATATTCATTGGTCATTTCAACTTTTTTGTGTGTGAATTTCTGTTCATGTCTTGTCTCTCTCTCTCTCTTTTTTTTTTTTTTGGTGTGAAGTTACATCTTGAACATTAAGGAAATCAACCTTTTCTTTATGATATCCTTTTCTGGGAATATGTATTTATTGGCATTTCTGTTATTCAAAAGTAATGAAAAAAATCTTGACATTGAATATAAATAGTATTAAATGGTAAGATATAATAAACATTTTACACTATAGTTTATCTTAACCACTGCCTTTATCTTTTTCTTTTCTAAGACTGTCTATGAGATCTGGTTACAAAAACATGGGTACCATGCTCTTAGACCTGAGTTAGACAGATGACAGGAAGCTCTTCACTGACAGTGTACAGTAAAGGTTTTTAAAGACCTGTTACTTTAGAGATTGACATAAGCAATATAGCAATGAAAATTCTGCTTTGTTGCCATTGTTAGACACAGTCACTTGGAGCCAACACCAAAACATACTTATTGATGCATTTAAAAACAAATGTAAATATACAATCAGCACAATTTTTATATCTTCCTGTTCTATTTTACATATCCACATCTCTTCCCAAGTCTTACATAGATTTACACATTTTAAAAAGTCTGCTGAACATTCCACTTGCTAATCAATGCGTTACTGATTAGGCTATTTTAATTTGTCATTATTATTAACAATAATGACTCCTGGTGAGACCACCTCTTCCTAAGCTTGGCTCATCAAGTCAGAGGTACTTTTTAAACACCCTAGGCTTTCTGTCATGATTGCAGAAATGCCATATCCTAGGAGAAAAATTAAAAACAGAGCAAGATCGAACAAAGGACAAAATGAACTCTCAATAGGATCAAGGTAATCTGTTGGTATTCTAGCTGCCTGCCAAATAAAACAAAACCTTCTAAGGAAAATAACATCATCTAGAGTCTACAATTTTCACACACAATGGCCAGTATACAATTATATTCAGGAATATGGATAAAAAGTAGAAACAATTGACTGGAAGCTAAGTGAAACTATTAGAAAGAGACTCACCATAATTTAGTCTGGAGTTATCTAAAAACTTTAAAATAAATATTATTACTAGTTTAAGAAACTCTAGAAAAGGATAGAAAATTTTAGTAAATGTCAGAATGACTTTCATCAATAAATCAAGAAACAAGTTTTGGTGAGAATGTGGAGAAAAGGGAACCCTGGTATACTGTTGGTGTGATTGCAAATTAGTGCAAGCCACTATGGAAAACAGTTTGGAGGTTCCTCAAAAAATTAAAAATAGAACTGTGACCCAGAAATTTTGTTTCTGGGTATTTATTTGAATAAATTAAAAACACTAATTAGTAAAGATATATGCACTCTTACATTCCCTGCAGTGCTATTTATAATAGCCAAGATACAGAGGCAACCTAGATGTCCATCAATGGATAAAGAACAAAGAAGTGGTACATATATACAATGGAATAGTACTCAGCCATAAACAAGAACAAAAATCTTGCCATCTGCAGCAATATGTATGGACCTGGAGGGTATTAAGCTAAGTAAGTCAGAGAAAGACAAATACCATGTGATCTCACTTATACGTGAAATTGAAAGAGCAAAAAATGAACAAACAAAACAGAGACAGACTCATAGAAACAGAGAACATTTTGATGGTTGCTAGATAGGAGTGGGGTTTGGAGGCTTAGTGAAGATGGTGAAGGGTATAAGAGGTACAATTTGCTAGTTGCAAAATGGTTATGGGGATATGAAGTACAGCATAGGGAATATAGTCAATCATATTGTAGAGTGTGAGAAATGACTCACAGCCCAGGACGAATACTTGTAAAATCCTTTCAGCTCTAATGTTTACCAATTGCTGATTAAGTTCCCAGAAAGGACATGTATGAACATCTGTGTTTTTTGTTTTTTTAATCACTAGGTCCTAGAAATGAAATAATATCTATTTGCCCTTTTATTACAAAAATAACAGTAAAAAGAGAATATGGTATATGTGGTACAAATGGTATGGAGTGGGGAGTAAAGGCAATTACGCTGAAGAATGTCTTGTATTAGTCCTCCACCAATGCCAACATTTTGGCAAAATCTTGCCGACAGTCATTTTGCTGAACAATATTTTTGGGGGGATTGGTACATCTGGATTCATCCTGTGAGCCCACCCTGTCATTTAAGGATGGGCTAGTTTTGCTTTGTCTCTGCAATTTTTCACCATCTCTGGCAGCGCCGCTGGGTCTGCTACGTCCATACAAACCCAGGTCAGATATGGAAACTACCATGGCTCTCTGCTCATTTGTGAAGAACTCATTTCTCTCTAGAATTTAGCTCATCCAGATCTCTTGCATTCATTGCTTTTTGCTAGAACCATGGAAAAAAATATGATTTGTTTTGTTTTCACTTTTGTATTTACTATAGAATAGAAAATCTTTCTTATCCTCTTAATTTTCTAACCGAAACTGGGACTTAATAGATGTTATATTAGAAATTTGGAGAATATTGGATAAGGGGCTCCAAGTAATGTGCCATTTTAAATTGGAAAACAAATGAAGCCTCTTTGCCATTCTTCTCAGCCAATAAAATTATGTGGTCTTTTTAAAAGTTAAGTTAAGGTAATTTATGCCACAGATTTACATTTTATTCTCCTTCCCCTTGTTCTAATATAATGTTAAATGCAGTTAAATGTGTTCTTTCCCTGAATAGCCATTAGCGTATCCTATGCTCCTTGGCAAGTCATCATTGAAAGATTTGTTTTCTTTATTAGAAAAATCCCAGAAAGCAACCAAAGTTGATGTGATTATTTACATTTGATATACAGTATTAATTTTAAGGATATTTGAGAGAAAAATAGCATGAAGATTGAAAGAATGGAGTCAATGTTTAGTCTCAAAATAGTGTGAGATGGGATTATGGGTATCTTTTGTTTGTGTTTCTTATTATTATTTCGAATTGCTTTTTATAACAAAAAGTTAGAAAAAAATATGGCATGTTTGTAGCCATAAAGAACAAACCAGTGAAAGAGTAGGAATATATATTCATGGATGGCCACATCATTTTTTAAAACAAAATTTGAGTTTTAAAGTCTTTTATATTTTATGTTAGTTAATTTTTTAAATTCCTAACAGCAATGAAAGCAAAAAAAAAAAAAAACCACATTAACATATGTCCCAAAGGTTTATGACACATCTAGATACCAATCTATCCTGTGAGATGTTCAGTCAGCTCTGCTCATTTTTATAGTTTTCAAATCATGCACAGAAATAGAGTTTCTTACTTTTCATGTAATAGATATGTTACAAAAATTTGATATAAACTAAATTTTGTAAGTATAATCTCATATTCTCATTGAATATGAAACTGATTTCAGAATTAACACTTTTTAATTTCCAGTTGGTTTTTAATAATAAGTGATTAGACTCTAAATGTAGACTTTTTTATGGGTTTATACTAATGTGGTATAGTTATGAGGGACAAGAGAAGATCAGAGACAAAAGTCATCTTCCAATAATTTAGATGTGATTACTTTTTGTCTTTAGGTATAAATACCATTCAGAATTATTTATGAATTTACACAGCATTAATAATATTTTGGTATACCTTTGGTCTTAATTGTATTGCTCTTCTGTTTAATTTGTTTTCAAACATTTTGGAAAAAACTGAAACAAAGCTCACTTGCAAAATGCTATGTAAAACAAAAAGAATATTGCCTACAAAAAGTCCTTTATAATTCTGGCCTTCTCTGAGTGAACAATCAAAAAGAGAATCTCAAACTTCTTTTTTTAATAGTGAGACAAGATGATGCAAAAGACAATAACATGTTTTCTTTATTAACCTGCCATATGAGTCACATTCATAGCAAAATTTTATAATTTATATTGTATTATGAATTATAATAACTAAATGCAAACCTCAACTGTCTTAACTGAACCTTTCATTTTCAAAACTTTTCATTGTGTAATATTTGATATGTTCAAAATAATTTATGCAATCACATAAATTAAAACAAGTTATACAACTATACAACTTGTGAAATAGAATTCATGACAATACAATTGAAAGTATCTGTTTCATCCTCATTCTCTTAGCTTTCCAAAGGCAGCAGCTATACCCATCCAGGTCTTTAGTGCATAGTTACCAACTTATTTTTTAAAGTAGTTAGTTACCCAGTTTCTGCTCATACCAGAAGTGCATTTGAGTGCCCATTATTACGTATTTTTATTTTAACCTGAGATTGTCAGATTTAAAATTTTTGCACATATAATGGGTATAAAATGCTATTTCATTATAGGTTTTTTTTTTTTTTTTTTTTTGGTTTATTCCTCATTACTATGAGGCTGAATACCTTGTTTTTCTGGCCCTTCTGGTTTTTTTTCTGTGAATTACTTCTTCATGATTTTTACCTATTTTTTCTAATGGGTTATGTGTCTTTTGTTTATTAATTTGTAGAAATTATTTTTTAAATAAATTCTGAATACAAATCCATTTTCAATTATATTTATTCTAGATATCACATTCACTTTGCAGCTCATCTTTTCACTCTTTGTGGTACCTTATGATAAACAGAACCTTTTAGGTATAATGTAGTTCATCTTTTCTTTTATAATCACCAATTTTTCCATATTGTTTTAGAAATCCTTCCATACCCCAAAGTGAGAAAAATATTTTCTGATTAATGTACATAGTCAAATTAATTGAGGACCTAACATGAGATAGTGACTGCCTAAGTACTGTGAGGGATATAAATGGAGATGTAGTCACTGTCTTAATGGTAATTAAACATTCACTAATATAAATATTAAAATAACAAATGCCTGTTGTGTGCCAGTCACTGCGGCAAATGTTTTGAAGAACTAAAATGTACTGAGCATATGCTAAATACTTTACATTCATCATTTGATCTAATCCTCATTATAACCTTGGCAGTAGGTAAATAATACCCATTTACAGGGGAAGCAGCAGATCTATGAAAATTTGTCCAAGTCGTTCAACAATTTAGATGCTGAACATAGTCTATTTTAAGCTGATAACAACTTAACGTCAATCATTCACAAAAATTCTATACTTTTACTCCTTCCAACACACTTTGTTATTGATGTCACGATTTACATCTTTCCATTGTCTATTCATTAACACATTTTTTTTTAATAAAGATTCACACTACTTGGATTAAAAATTACAATGCTACAGCAACAACAACAACAAAAAACCCAGTGTAGTCTCACGTAAGGATAGACATACAGACTGACAGAAGAGGAATGAAGCCATATGTTTATGGTCAATTGGTTTTTTAAAATGGTTAATTGAAAAAACTTAATAGATTATTTTTTAGAGCAGTTTTAAGTTTAGAGAAAAATTAGCAAAGAGCACAGAGTACAGAGAGAGTCCAGGTACCCCCTATATTACTTCACAGTTTCCCCTATGATTAACATTTTGCATTAGTGTGGCATGATTATTACAATTGATGAATCAATATTGATATTTATCATTAACTAAAGTCCATTGTTTATTTTAGGTCTCACTATTTGTGTTGTACATTCTGTGGTGGTCAGTTGATTTTTGACAATGGTGCCAAGACACTCAATAGAGAAAGAATAGTCTTTTCAATGAATGGTGCTGGATTAACTGGATATCTACATGCAAAAGAATGCATTTGGATCCCTACCTGATAACACATACAAAAACTAACTCAACATGGATCAAAGATATAAATGTGAGCTCAAATTAAAAACTTTTAGAAGAAAACATTTGGGTGAGTCATTGTGAACCTAATTAAACAATATTTATTAGATATGATACCTAAAGCACAAGTAGCCAAAGAAAAATAGATAAATTGAACTTCATCAAAGATAAAACCTCTTATGAGTCAAAATACACTATACAAAAACGAAAAGGACAATACACAGAATGGGAGGCAGTATTAGTAAATAATATCTAATATAGGTCTAGTATCTAGAATATATAAAAAAATTTTATGATTCCATAATAAAAAGACAAATAACCTTATTTTAAAATGAGCAAAAAATTTGAATAGACATTTCCCCAAAGAAGACACATAAACCATCAGTAAACATATGAAAACATGCTAAACATCATTAGTAATTTGGAAAAATTAAATCGAAACTTCAATAAGTATCACATTACACATACTAGGATGGCAATAATAGCAATCATAATAAGAGGATAATAATAAATGTTGGCAAGGATGTGGAGAATTGGAATACTCTTACCTTGCTGGTGGGACAGTAAAATGGTGCAGTGGCTGCTATGAAAACAGTTGCTCAAAATGCTGAATGTAGAGTTACCATATGACCCAGCAGTTCCACTCCTAGATATACCCAAGAAAAATAAAAACATTTGTCCACACAAAAACTTGTAAATAAATGTTCATAGCAACATCATTCATAATATTATTTAAAAAGTGGAAACAACCCAAATGCCCATCAACTAATGAATGGACTAAATGTAATATATATTTATACAATGGACTTTCAATTCCTTATCAAATAAATGCTATATTTTTATTGCGCAATATTTTTATTCAAGCCACCCAGCTCCGTGAATATACATCTGTATAAATTATTGTTTAATTATGGTGAAATAACATATGTCACTAACTGTAGGACATTAATCTCACTAAATTAACCAGGAGTAGAAAGTTTCTCACTTCCCCAAAAGTGATTGAATTTATTTCTATAATGAATTACGATTATACAGAACTTTAAATTCCATTAAGAATATATATTTAGCATATTTATTTTTATTGAACCATTGGAGAAATCATAAATCAGAACATTTGTTTCATCTATATTTGAAATAAATCTAGTGTTATGTCAGACTTTGCCAGCAATTTAAAAGTAAAACGATTAATTCAGTGAAATTGGAATAATAATAGTCTATTAAAAAGGAGTTTGAAGTGTTTGCAAAAAAATCTCAATGTTAAGCTAGTATCAAAGCCAACAGGGTAGATATCTGCTAACCAGAACATACTAAATGACACAATATTTAGAAAGTTTTAAATAGCACACTAAGAGGCTTACTTTTGGTAATATTCACAGACAAGCAGAGACTATGAAGGAATGAAAATGCAAACCAGCAGTAGCACTGCCTCAACATGTACCATCAAGAGCTAAGAGGTCATCAACAGAAGTAACACTGACAAAACAAAATACCCCGATGGGAACTCTCCAAAATCATAGTCAGAGATATTAAAAATGAATATAATAATATTCTTGGGAGAATAGCTAAAGCCGGGTATCTAAATGAAGAGTGCTTCTGATAAATGGAACAATATATTTTGAAAATAAAGATTAGTAATATAATAATAATAATAATAATAATAATAATAATAATAATAATAGATGCCTTGAATAGAGGTGGATTTCTAAAAGAGTGGGTACCCCAGAGTTGCTAAACAGCATTGGACATTCCAATAAGGGCTACGTCAGCACGAGGTATTCAGTTTTGAGGGATTTGAAACCATCTACATATCAATATTTTTCTTTGCTATTTTTTCAGTCTTAACACCAAAGACCGTTTCCAAGTGATTATAAAATGGTTTGGGACATCTAAATTATAAATTCCAAAGCGATGACTTTGAGAAGTTATGAATACCAAATTGGTTAAGTTTGAAAACAAAAATTTGGGGCAGTTTTTAGTGAATATCACCCTCAGACCCAGGGAGATTCCTTAATTAGTATACCAAATGGACCTTTTCAATTGGTTTAATAACTACTTCTCTTTCAATACATAGGCAAAAACTAATGTTTTGCATGTCTTCTGACATTAGATATAATAAATTATAATGCTTATAAATATTAATTCATTTGGAATTGCTCATTAATTATAAACATTTGAAAATATTTTATGTAAATGACTATAGCTTCTAGGTTGGTTACTGTATTAGTCAGAATTTTATCAGAATATATGTATATATGCACATATATGTATATGCATATATATGAATATATGTATCTGCATATATGCATGTATGCATATATATGCATATATGCAGATACATATAAATGTGTGTGTATATGTGTGTGTGTGTGTGTGTGTGTATCCTTACAGATGATACCTGACTTACAGCAATTTGACTTACAATATTTTGACTTTACCATTTTTCCAATGTTATGATAGTGCAGAAGTGATACATTTAGTATAAGCTAGCTAGGCTAAGCTATGATATTTGGTATGTTATGTGTATTAAATGCATTTTTGACTTTACTAAGACATAACCCCATTGTAAGTCAAGGAGCATCTGCACATATAAGGAGATTTATTATAAGGAATTGACTCACATGATTACGGAGGCTAAGAAGTCTCGTGATTTGCCATCTGCAAGCTGGAGACCCAGGAGAGCCAGTGAGTGGTACAGTTCTGGTCTGAGTCCAAAAGGTCTGAGAACCTGGAGAGCCAATGTTCCAGACCTAAAACAGTCAAACAGACAGAGTAAGTTCTCCCTTACTCTGCCTTTTGTTCTATTCAAGCCCTCAACAAATTGAGTAAGGCCCACATTGGAGAGAGCAAGCTACTTTACTCAGTCCACCAATTCAAATATTAATCTTATTTAGAAACACCCTTACACATACTAAATCCATGTACCCTGGGTCCTAGTCAAGTTGACACATAAATTAACCATGATAATTTTCCTCAGAAAATGACCTACCAGAAGGTCAATTCATTTCTTATAAACCCTTAACTGAAATAATTGAAATAATAAAGTTATATAGAAGCCTCTGTTAGTCATATAGGGGAACGTACTTATATGCTTTATGAGCTAAATATAATTATTACCTTCATTTTACTGAGTGGAAGTCGAGGGTTAAGTAGCTTGCCCAAGGTTACCCAGCTAGTAAATGGCAAGGTTGTGGTTCAGACTCCAGTCTATTTAACATAAGAGGCACTACCCTTAGCCAGATCACTCTCACTGTAATGTGGAAAGCACATTTGAGGGGTTGTGGGCTGTGTACCAGAGGCAGAAAGACAATTACAAGCCCATGACAGTGTGGATGAAGATCTTGGAATAATTTTAGTGCTTTTATGAAGAATAAAAAAGACTCGTGGCCAATACATGTGCATGTGTGTGTGTGTAGGTACATATGCTGTTCAGTTACTGCTGTTCTTTATATGTATTTATATAAAAAATTTGTATATATAAATGTATATATACATTTATACACACACATTTTGTGTGTTGGGGGAAAAGTAGGAAGGGTGTATATGAAAGAATGCAAGGAGTCAAGGGTGACTGAGGTTTCTAGCTTAGATATGTTCCATTCCAACTACCCACATTATTACAGTTGATCCTCACATATGTAATAGTGATAATAGCAGATGACATTTGCCCAGAATAGGAGACATAAAAGGTTTTGAAATGAGTGTCTTTCATGGGTTCACAGGAACCATACATGGTGCAATTACGAGAAGCAGTGGTCTTAGTCCTGACGGATCTTTCTTTCTAGCCCAAGCTGGTAGAAAGATATTGGCTCTTGCCAAGCTGCTATCATCAACATATGAGTTGATGAGGTTGTAACAGAGGGAAACATGAAGGGATGAAGTGTAAGAAGTACCCCCCTCATTTATGATCTCTGGGCATATATGGCTAGGAACCAGAGGAGAGAAAACATTGTGCCTACTGATATTTGCCATTCCTGTAATAAATTTTGATTGAAAAGTTCATTAATTTTATTTTAAGATGTTCATTAATTGTTACCAATTTGATATAACAAAAAACTTTGTTGTCTTTCTAAAAAAAGCATACTCTCATTATTGGGAGTATTAAATCATTGAGAGACACTGAAGTCAGCTAAGTCCCGTTAGTCAAATACAAGACCCGCACTGCTCAAAGTGCTCTGGGTGGAGTATCTTCTTCTAATTTCTTAGACATTATCTTCAATCATGCCTTTAGTTTTTGAGGTGTGTTGACTTGTCAACAAAGGCTTGCCAATACCTCAGAGAAACTACTAGAATGGAAAACTGAGTTAAAGAAGAGAGTTCTTAAAGTAAAGATGAGCACTTCCTTGGATAAATGTCCTAAGTGTAATTGTAGAATCACAGAGCTGTGTGCCTAGGGCATTTAAATGGGCAATAGGCGTGGGCCCCTTCTATCTTGGGAAGTTCTTGGATTTAAAAAATGATTTTTAAAAAAATGACAAAACAGTTACAATTCTTGAAATACAGCATGTATACATTTAATAAATTAATATTTTAATGCAGAAATATAGTGTAATGCTTTTTAGAAGATAATTAAAACATTTGCAAAGTTATATATTCATAATGCATGATGGTGTTGGAATTTCATTTAATGTGATACAAGAATAGAATTGTATAATGAAAGTCATCATCTTTCAATGTGTTCAGTACACCCCATGTAAGATCCACGTTTGAGGCTCTTCACATGTGTGGGCCTCAAACAAAGGGTATCTCAGGTCCCCATTAGGAGCAGATGGGCCCAACTCACTGGACTCTAGAAACTACGTCACACAAGACCTCAGACTTAGTTGGCAAATGATGACACTGCTTCTGAGACTCTCCTGTTTCTTCCCACCAATTCTCCTCTAAGAAATATTTCTCGATGGAATATTTTGAGTGTTTATGACTTAGGAAGTTATATGACAGCTCCTTGTGGGAATGACCCAAAGCGCTTTATTCTTCAAAGGAATTCTTTTTGATCCCAGAACACAATCCTTGGTGCAGAACCTCTACAACAGTGCTGGCTGGGTTCTGGAGGCACACCAATTTGGGTTCCACTTCTGCCCTGCCATGACTATTTAAGTGACCTTGAAAAATTACCAACCACTCTGAGCTTTCATCTCACCTCTAATATGGGGACAATAATAGTCCCTGTTTCACAGAGTGGTCCGAAGATTAAAATGAGTTGCTGCAAGTAAAGCATTAGTGTGGCACTAGTGTGCTGCCTGACATCTATCTGGCCAGCACTCAAGAAATGTTAGCCACAGTTACTGCTGTTCTTTCCCCACAGTTATGCTCGAATTTCCCAAGCCATGGGGTTCTACGTAGAAGATACGAAAACATTCAAAGCAAAACTTTTACTATTTTTGTATATTTTTAAGTATTTTAGATGTTTTCCTTATTTTAAAGAGGGTCAAAGGCATGAATTGCTGTGGTGAAATGTCAGTCTTTATGTAGTACTGAACTCAGCCTCCAGATGTCAGTATGAACTCATCTGATGAAGGCAGTTGTGCTCAAACAGCAGGAAGGTTACATGCCTCTCTACTCATCTACATTAAATAGCGTTACAAATGTACAATAACCATTCTTTGATTTTAGAAAGGTAATCAATAGACTGGCTTTTTTTTTGACTTCAGAAGACATTGCACCATAAAACTAGTAATGAAAAATATGCAAGTGCCTGAATCTGGAAGTACCATTGTGGAAAAGTTGGACACCTTAACCACAAAAAAAAAGAAAGAAAGAAGACAGAAGAAAGAAAAAAGAAAGAAAGAAAGGAGGGAAGGAAGGAAGGAAGGAAGGAAGGAAGGAAGAAAGAAAAAGAAAAAAGAAGAAGGGTTATATTCGACTTTTGCTCTTGGAAAAAAATTGGTTTTTACATGATTGTGATATGAAGTCTGTGGGTTTTCAAATTAGTCAAGAGAATCAGAGGCCACATCTAACATTTTCTGTATTCTGCAGCTATGCAGTACACATTTAGAACTGTTTCACTAGAAAAGTAAATTGAATAAAAAAATTGTTCCACACCTATGAAAACCATGTAAAATCGAATTACTCTATAATGTGGTCCAGATTTATTATGGCGCTTGCTACAGAAATCTCAAAGAGAAGTTTGCTCCTAGAAGACACTGCTACCCATTTTAGTCATTTGACAAATATTTACTGAGCACCTACTGTGTTTCAAGCAAATTTTAGATGTTGGGAATACAGTTGTGAACAAAGCAAACAAAATCCCCTTCTTTCCTCAAGGGGTTTGCAGTTAAGGAAAAAAACAGACAATAAACACGATAAATAATTAAACAGCAAAATAAAATAACATAGTAGAAAATAATCATTTCTACAGTCAAAAAAAAAAAAAGAAGAAGAAGAGAAAGGAAACATTTAAAATACAGTGGTTTATATGGCCCACACGGAAAAGGTGACATGTAAGTAAAACCTTGAGGGAGTGAGGGAGCAAGCCAGCAGTGTATCTGGAGGAAGAGCACCCCAGACCCAGGGGCCAACAAAGGCTTCAGGGATAGTAAGGAGGCTAGGGCGGCAGAAACAGAATGGGGTGGGGCTCCTGGGGATTTGGGGTAGAATAGTGACGTGATCTGACGTATGTTTTAATGGACTTCTCTGGTTGCTCTGCAAGAATAGACAAAGTGTGGAAAGGATAGAAACCAGTTAGGAAGCTTTTATGTTGCTCTAAGTTAGAGACATGGTGGTTTAGAGGAAGACTTCAGGTAGAGTGACTGAAGGTTAATGTTCAAACTAAGATTCCTGGATGCTTCTGTGCCTGGAAAGGTCTACTATGTTATGGATGAAGCTGTTTTAAATTATAAAGTCCACTCTAACAATTAATCAACCAACAACAAATGAGCCCCATAATCATTTTATGCTAATGGATAGCTTGGGAGCAGATTATGGTTGAAGTTCACAGAAAATAAACCTTTTATTTTATAATAATGTGAAAAGAAGGGTCAGAAAATATGTCAGCATGAAATATACATGGAGCATAGTGATTTTTATGGGAGACAAATGCAAGGTTTCTTCTGACCCTGGCAAAAATACTGCAATTATAGTTCATTCAAAATAAATAATTTTCTATCTTCTCTTAAATCCTAGTTTTAAAAAAATACCACACTTATCTCAGAAATATCAATTTTGTATGTATTTTTTTTAATTAATAGACTTTTTAAAAAGAGCAGTTTTAGGTTTATAGAAAAGTGGAGCAGAAAATTCAGAGAATTCCCACATACCCCTCTTCCTCAGTGGTGGCTGTTTATGTCAGCTTGGCTGCATCTTCTGAACTTTTTAACATTTTAATAAGAATTTTGTACCATTTATTCTATATAAAAATATGTAACTAAGAAAAAAAAAGATAAACAGAGGGTTCTAATAGCAATGTCCAAGTCTTCCTCTCATAGAACTGGTAGTAATTCTTAACCAGTGTGCTTAAAGAGGTTTTGAAGAATAGATTTTAATCATTTGTCCTATAATTTTTCATTTTCTGCCTATATTTGTGAGGGTCTTATTTATACACTATTGGTAGTAGAATGAACACCTTAAGTATTTTTGTATTTATTCATTTAGCATTTTAGTCCTAGTACATTCTAGATACTGTACTTGTGTGTTTCTGACTTCTCATCCTCAGTCCCAAACAGTAGTAGTAGATTAACTAAGTTGCAGAAAGGCAGTTAGGTAAATTCCTGCATAGTGAACCATCTTCAACTTTGTGAATGAGGAAAACATTTTAGAAGATGGCAGTGCAACAAGCTAGGAACCTGGTAGCTGTATTATTATCTTCCCTGATTTATAGTGTTGAGAATGTCATGTGAGAAATATTGTGTTTTGTCTCAGAGGGAAGTCGATTTCTTCACTGCCTTACTCATAAAAACCTTCTTCTTATGCTTTGCAAACATTATTTATGTAAGTTGTTTTCTGTGCTTATTAAAATTTCCTGCTGTTTAAATCTCATCAGTTTGCACAAAATTTAAGAAAGTACCACAAATCTCATTAATCAATTTATGTTATATGTTAATGCAATATATTTTAAAATAAAAATTATGCAAAAAATATAATGAACAAAATGTCAATTTTAAAATAAAAGCACGATCAGTATTATTGATTTTTCCAGTATTATTGATTCTTTAGCTGTCAATATGGCTTGGAATGGCACTCTTACTAATCATGCCTTTATTTAAAATTTTGATATTTCTAATAAGTATTACTTTAAGGGCACATGTCCCCTTAAAGTTTGTATCCAAGGTGATGAATGAGTATGTCACTCATATCATAGTCCCAGTCCTCTTTTACTACAGTGTATACAACACGCTGATTCACGGAATTCTATACTGTGATTTGACCCAATTCGGATCAGGTTTTCCCAGGCATTTCCAACTCACTAAACTTACCTTTCTTTGGCTTTAAGATAATACTCTTTTTAGGTAAACTAGATTGATTTAAAAAAGGGGGGGTGGGGAAAGGGAGGCCATCAGCAGACAAAAGATTTAAACAAATTTCTGGAAGACAGAAAGTAAATAGAGGAGTGATGTCTGATGGAGTGGCTAGAAGAAGCCTGAGCCTAGCACATGAAGATGGTCATGGCATCAGCTTCAAAAAGACTCAAGGCTGGGAAACCCCAGGGAGAGAGGATGATGTGGAACTAAAAACACAGGTATTCACTAAAAGTCTATATACAGAACTGCTAATACACCCATGTCTTCTCCAATCTCACACCTTATAGTCACTATATTTCCCAAGTCCCAAACAGGAGAATATTTCTCTGAAGAAACTCACTGTCCCAGAAGCAAAGTCTTCTACATTTTGGCATATGGAGTCCTCCTGGCATAATAGCCAGATCTCCTTCTGGTCATCTAAAAGCAAAACTCACCAGCTACTATAGCATTATCCATGCACATATTCAAATATTATTGAACTTCTTAAGATCATAACACTGTTGAGGCTAGTCTTTGAAATGAGAGGCCAAAATAAACAAGCAGTAAACACAAGAGTCTGAAGGAAATAAAGATGGCTTATGGAACAGAGAAGAACCTAATTAGTCTCCTGAGAGATCGTCATAAAAATATTTCTTCCTGAAAATAAGAACTGGATGATAGGAAAAACAAATAATCAGCACATTTTTTAAAAAGCCTTTGGACTTGAAAACTATTATCTCCAAACCAAAAAAATTAATAAAGGATTGAAAGATACAGCCAAGAAAGTATTTCATAAAGTAGAGAAAAAAAGACAAAAATTCACTTTTTTTTTTTTTTTTTTTTTTGGACAGAGAGAAAATATGAGATCTAGAGCAGGGGTCTCCAACCCCCGGGGCCATCGACTGATACTGCTCAGTGGCCTGTTAGGAACAGGGCCGCACGGAGGTGAGCAGCAGGCAAGCGAGGGAAGCTTTATCTGTATTTGCAGCCGCTCCCCAGCGCTAGCATCACCACCTCAGCTCCACCTCAGACCATCAGGCATTAGAGTCTCATAAAAGCACGGGTCCCTGGTGCCAAAAAGGTTGAGAACTGCTGGTCTAGGGTGTCTACCTAGGAAGCCTATCATCCCAGTAATGAGAGTTCCAATAAGAAAAAATAGCAGAGCAGGGTTTCTCAGAGATGAATGAGACCGCTCTCCATATTAAAAGTATCATTGAGGGCCTCGAACAGTGAATAAATGAAAGTCCCATATATTGGATCATTAGTGTGAAATTTCAGGGGGGGGGGAAGCCCTAAAATTGGTTGCTAGAAGGATATGTAGTAATACTATCAAAGTTGTGAGAAAAGCAATCATTTTCAACTTCAACTCCAAGATTCCAGTGTCTGTCATATATGGCCCAGAGCCCTGAGGAGATCTATGTGTATTTACACTTGTAGAAGCAGCTGCCTTCGATGACATAAGAATAGAATGACTGATGAATGGTGCCAAATCCACAAGTCTAAGCTTAGTGAGTCTGCAGGGCACTATTTCTTCCTACATTAAAAAAATGGGCACCAAGGGAAAAACACTTGAGAGTAACATTAGCAACCACTTTATAAGTATTTATTCTTAAGGCCAGTCCTTCAAAGACACTGAATTCGTTTTAGACATTATGTCTACATTTAAGTAGCTGTTTGTAGGAGAACAAATGGTGCTACTCTAAGTGCTGGCTTTGTGGACTAACCAGCTAGGATTTCACTGGGCATGAGAAAATGAAAACCCAGATTTACACGTGATTCAGTTAATTGGGAATTCTTTAATAAAATGAAATCATAACAAGATTTTAAAAATTAAAGTAGCAAGCATAAAACATACATCTACTCAAACGTACTGCTCGAGAAGGGATTGGGCATTGGTTTTCTATACCTTCTGGGCCCATGAAGAAAAGATGGCTAGAACAGAGCCAGAAGTACAGTTTCTGTCTGAAGGTTTACAATACTCCTGGAGGCCTCAGCTTCAGTGTGAGACCCCAGAGTCCTTGCAGTGAAACTCTGCCTTGAGCAAACCATGATATAGGAAGTCTGTGAAGGAACTGGGATGCTCCTTGGTGGTGGTAAGGAAGGATGGTGGTGGTAGCGGGTGGAGGTGGGTGGTGGTGAGGAGGGATAAGTCCCAGCATCTGTACTTTGGTTCTTTTTTTATTGCTAACTAAGATAGTCTTGACCTTTTATGTTTTTTATACTTTCTATTTCTCCTCTGGTTTTAATTATTTTATTATTGTTATACCATTTTATATGATTTTTACTACATTTACCTGAACATTTTAAGTTGAAGTATGTTCTCTTAGCTGTTTTAGTCTGTAGTTTTAAAACATGGATGTCCTATTTACCATTCAAAAGTACAAAGCAACATCTCTTCTGCCAATGTTCTGATCAAACTGTTGGAGGCCCTGTGTCAGTAGTGGTTAAAATGGGTCCCTTTCTTCCCTAGGGTCACCCTTCTGGAGGTAATCCCCTGAAATCTTTGGGGAGCATTTCTGGTCCAAAGGACTATTCTTGGTTCTTCTTGCTCTGCCCCTGGAAATAGACATGTCCTCCCTGTAAGGCTACAGGATATTGCACTAAACACTAGAAGGTGGTTCTTTGAAATTATACCAAAGCTATACTCAGAGAAGCAAAGCAGATCTTTCTGATTCCTGTTAAATCATTCATATCACTGTCAAAGTAACCTCAGTTGCGTTCCTGCTCTGTTCACTGCCACAGGCCCCTGTGTGAATTCCTGCCTGAGCTGTAGTGGATCATCAAAGCTCATTGGTGAATGGACCTCATGCCTCTACCTCCGCACGCTCAGGACAATGGGGTGATCCAGAGTGAATCTGGCTTGGTCTCTAATGTTACAGTTTTTCCTGTTCACTTATCCAGATTATTTCTCTCAGGAAGATGGAATTAGGACAAGGTCCTCTGTTGCATGTGGTGAGAAAAGATAAAAGAGAGAGCAATCTGGATGATATTTGGTCATGTCTACCACAAAGAGCTTTACAAATACACAATAAAGAGCCCTGGACTTGAAAGAAAATGAGAATAGTGTCGTTTATTTAACTGGGAGAAAAAAACCACAAATTTTAAGAAACATTTGACTGATAATTACAAATAATGTGTACAAGTCCAAAAGAATAAAAATGTATCACTTTCTTACACCATATACAAGAATAAACTCAAAATGGATTAAAGACTTCAATGTAAGACCTGAAACTAGAAGAAAACATAGGCAGTAAATTCTTTGATGCTGTTCTTAGTAATGTATTTTTGGATATGTATTCTTGGACAAGAGAATAAAAAGAAAAAATAAACGAATGAACTATATAAAACTAAGAGTTTTTGTGCAGTAAAGGAAACCCATCAACAAAGTGAAAAGATAACCTACTAAATGGGAGAAGATGTTCACTAATGATATATTAGACAAGCAGTTAATATGCAAAATATGTAAGGAACTCAGACACCTAACACCAAAAAAACCTCGAAACAATCTAACTACAAAATGGGCAGAGGACTTGAAATGACAGTTCTCTAAAGAGGACATATGGATGGTCAGTAGACATATAAAACATGTTCAACATCACTAATCATCAGGGAAATGCAAATTAAAACCACAATGAGATATCACTTCACACCTGTCAGGATGACTATCATCAAGAAATCAGCAAACAAGTGTTGGTGAGGGTGTGGAGAAAAGGGAATCCCATTCTTGGTGGGGTTGTAAATTGGTGCAGCCACTATGGAAAACTATGAAAATTCATCAAAAAATTTAAGGTAGAACTACCATATGACCCAGTAATCCCACTTTTGGGTATTTATCTAAAGAAATCTAAAACACTGATTCAAAAAGATATATGCACCCTATGTTCATTGCAGCATTATTTACAATAGCCAAACTATGGAAGCAACCTAAGTGTTCATCAATAGACAAATGGATAAAGAAGAACTGGTACATATATACAATGGAATATTACTCAGCCATGAAATCTTGCCATTTGTGAAAACATGAATGGACCTTAAGGGTATTAGGCCAAGTGAAACAAGTCAGACAGAGAAAGATAAACACCATATGATTTTACTTGTATGTGAAATCTAAAAAACAAAATAAATAAACAAACAAAACAGAAACCAACTCAGATACAGAGAACATTTTGATGGTTGCCAGATAGGAGTGGGGCGGGGGGATGGGTGAAAAGGGAAAAGGAATTAAAATGTACAAATTGCCAGTTATAAAAACAGTCAAGAGGATGTAAAGCACAGCATAGGGAATATAGTCAACAATATTATAATAGCTATGTATGGTGTTAGATAGTACTAGATTTGTCTGAGTGATTACTTTGTAAGTTATGTAAATGTTGAATCACTATTGTACACCTGAAACTAATATAATATATTGTATGTCAACTGTAATTGAAAAATATTTTAAATCGTAGACACAGAAAGTAGAGGGTAGTTTTTAGGAGCTAAGAGTTGGGGAGAAAGGAGAATCATTATTTAATGGTATAAAGTTTCAGTTTTGCGAGATGAAAAGAGTTCTAGAAATGGATGGTGGTGATGGTTGCACAACTATATGAATATACTTAATACCACTGAACTGTACACTTAAAAATAGTTAAGATGATAAATTTTGTTATCTATATTTTACTACGTTAAGATGAAAAAAAGAAATCATATGTACAAGAAATAGAACCAAATGATATAGCTCCATAGTTTTTTTTACATGCATATTTCTACCTTTACTGAAAGTTTTCAGAATAAGCTTCTATTATATACAAACACTAATGTGGATCCAAACACAAGGTGAGGCTGATGTGGGGATGGTGGACAAGTAGCGATTTGCATTATTTTCTTAAATTATTTTTTTATGACAATAAAAACTAAATAAATTTTGATGCGGAAATGCAACTCACATAAGAGGTTTATGGAGAAACATTTGTGTTTCTGTTTCTCCTTCCCATTCTGACTTTTGAAAGGGCGCTGTGGAAACACTCTGCAGTTCGGATGGGGAAAACCTGCTAAGCATTATTGATATTTGGCATTTGAGTTCTTTTCTTCTTCAACTTTTATTTCAGTTGTGACCTTATTTAGCTTTGATTCCATGTTATAAAATAGGTTGGTTATCAAATCCAGACCAGACCATGGAGTTTCCAAATTAATAATAAGATTGAGTAAGCGATGTTCTCATTTTCTTTCATAGGATTTGAAACTAAAGACAGGAGCAAATAACATGCAAATAATCAGATACTGAATTTTCTTCATAATATTTTCTTTTCATTAATTAATAGGAAAAAAATGCCTCCTTTCATCCTGAAGACAAATTAGAATGAAAATAAAGCATATCTGAAATTATCATTGCTTTCAAGGAATGATAAATTACAATTTAAATTACAAGCATTCAGATTCTATTTTTTAGAGCACAGCTGGAGGTTGAAAATTTTTCTTCCCCTTTGAAAATTATCCTTTTGAATAGCAATAGGTATAATATTTTGCTATCAGGTAATTTATTTATCATTGCTACCACTGGCAAACCTTTAAAATGAAGGAAGGAAAAGATAAATATGTAATACAAAATTATTTTAAAAGGAATTCAGATTTTGTTAACAAACATGAGGTACATTTCATTATGCCATTTGTCTATATTTCTGAGTTTAAAATTCTATAAACACATTGCTTTTGTCATGAAAAATATTGGAAGAACAATTTGAAAAAAGAAATCACTTATAATTCAATTGTCCTAATGTGGCAATTTCTACAACTTTTCAGTCCCTTCAGTTCTTGTCACTTATTTTTCATGATTGAAATCTAGTTCAGAAAAGTGACCAGAGACAAATAATACAATAAATATATTGTGATTTATCATAAGAATGCAATTTAACTGTGCTTATTAGAGCATGCAATAACAAGAAATATTTTAAATTATCAGAAATTAAATTATTCAATATTTATCTATAATTTTATAAATTAATCAACAAAGATTTATTAAGCATAATTATCAGATAATAAACTGAATAAGTATAATTGAAAGGCTAGCTCACTTTTGGTTTCAAATGATATTTGATTAATTATCTCTGGCACAGCTTTTTCCAAACACTGCCTCCTAAAACACTTGTGTATGCACACACAGATATGCATGTGCATGCACACACACACACCAATCAAAGCAAAATATACTTAAGACTAGGAGTCCCAACTATTGCTGTAATCTGAATGTATATTTTACTAACTAAAAAGAAAGTGAAGGGAGTTTCTGATTTAGTATGTAGAAAGACACACGAGATTGTCCTATCCACACTGACAAAGAAAAAAATCTAGATAAGCTACAAAATCATAGTTTCATTTAAAAAAAAAAATCAAAGAGCTGAGGACATGAAAAAGAACCCTGAATGAACTAAATTTTACAAAAGGACAAGCCCTTCCTAGGATAGAAGATACTCCTGGCTGCTTTCTTTCCTATAAAATGATACCCACTGTGATGCACAGGTAAGATGGTTACCAGAAGCAGGGCAGGAGAATGCAGGGTACTTGCCTGAAGCACAACAGCATTCATTGCAATGAAGTCAGTGGCTGACAATGGGGAGAAGCTAGGATCCGGAGAGTAAAGAGAACACTCTAGGAACCCAAAACGCTGTGGCCAGGTTGCAAACTAGAGAAAGATCCCCCATGATTGTCTAGAACATCACTGGGTCTCAGTTCCCATGCCTTCCTGAAGGGTATGTCTTGATTCCTCCCTCGAAATATTTCAAACCAGTGATGAACTAAATCTAAGTAGAGCTGTGACAAAGCCCAGACTCAGATCATCTGAAGATTCAATAGTTCACCTCATCGCCGTGCCACCTGCTCATATTAGTAACCTGGAAGAAGAAAGGAGTATGTCTTTTCTGAAGGTACACATTATTCTCTGTAGCCTCCATTGTTCTTTTACACACAGGCTGGCACAAAATAAAAACATAGATAAAGGAGGAACAAAATGTAATACATGATCAAAAGAAAATACAGTTAATAGTCTTAGAGATGAAAAAATACTAGAATTATCAGAGACATTTAAAATTACTATGTCAAATATGGTAAAGGAGATAGTGGATACAATGGATAACATGTAGAAAAAGTTGGGGGTAAATTTCAGCAGAGAGATGGAAATGAATGGCAAGTAAATGGAAACACTAGAAAATACAGAATTGGAGTGAAAAAACTATTTTATAATTATTATGTTTTTAAATATAATATGGAAAGAAAGATGAAAAGATGAAAGATTTCACCAGAGGATTGGTATCTTCCAAAAGGGCAGCATGTTAAATTGACACTTTATAACTAAAAAAATATTAACTTTAAGAATTTATTAAATGGATTTAAAAGTACATTACATATATCATAAATTAGAATTCATAAACTAAAAGATAGATCGACAGAAAATACCCTAGGTGAAGTCATAGAAAAAAATGGAAAGCACAGAAAGCACATTAGAACATGTGAAACCCAGTGAGGAGGCCTTACAGTCATGTAATTGGAGTCCCGGAAGCAGAAGAGGGAGAACATGGAATAATCAGGATTTAAATAGATAGTAAAGAATTTTTCAAAACAAACAAAAGATTTCAATTCCTCAATTCAATAATCTTGGTGATCCCCAAGCAGAATCAATACACAGCAAACCACACCGAAGTAGATAATAGTTGAAAACTGCTGAAAATCAAAGACAAGGATGAAAGCTTAAAAGCATGTAGGATGGGGGAGGGTAGGGAGGGAGGCTCCTTACTTCAAGGACCAACTATAAGACTAACAGATGACTTAACATCAAAATTATTGGAAGCAATGGAATAGCATCTCTAAATTATTGTAAAACAGAGAACTGCCAGTAGAATTCCATGTCCAAAATAATTTATGAGCTATTTTAAGTGCGATTCACAGATATTTATGAAAACACTTAATGTCTGTATGACTCTATTCTTCTCCTTTTTCATCTTTGTTTTAGGGAGGAATTTGAAAAACTTTTAGGAAAGTTACATAAAGTCCATGATAGAGGATTAATCACTTAAGCCTGGTGTTTTGATTATATATGCATTTTGCTTATCATGTGTGATCTAGTATAAAAGGAATGATTCTGTAACTAAATGCATAGTCAGTGATAACTGAGAGGAGAGGAAGGTGAATGAATTAGTTTATTTATACAAAGGGGATTTATTTTAAAAAGCCTGACCTTTATCTTATCTCTAAGAAATCTGTTAACATTTCTAGTTGAGCCTTTATTTTCCATCTCTTTCAATCTGTTGCTGTGATAGTGAAACTTATTTCAAGATTGTTAAGACTCACCTATTACATAGTCTCCTAAACCAATAGCACTTACAGTGTAAATGGATAAGTAAGCCTAGTTCTCTAATGACATGAAAATTATTGTGGTAATGCCAGAAACAAAAATGATCCAATTATAATGAAAAATTAGCTCCTTCAAAGATAAACATTTTTCTAAAATATATTAGAAAAAGAGATACAATGTTAACAGCTATATCATAAGCCAGCAGCATTCAAAAACTATTGTTTGCTCCACTAGTTTAGTGACCATATCTGCTCCATTATTGCTCAAAGGCTTAGAGCCCTATAAAGGGATCCTTCCTTTGAATAACCCTGTCTCTGGGAGTGTGTCCAGGCTCTCTTGCTCTACCTCCTGTCATCCTTTGTTCTTTAATCTCTTTTCTTCTCTCCTGTTCTTTCTTCTCTATTCTCTGAATCTAGACCTTGATTTAAGATTAATTTCCATTTATTAACATTTCCTCCTAATATTGCCCTTGCCTCGATATCAGTGTACAGTTCCTCACTGCTCTGGGCTTTGCCCACACACTCCTAGCCTACCCCAGGACAATCAATCTGGACACAGCCCCAAGCCTTCCTGCCTGTTTGTACAATAAGGTAAGTTAGACAACTGCCAGCTGAATGACCAAGGCACTAATTGGCATCAATAAATATATAATTTATTGTTTTAAAGTCTTACAGAAAAAAATTATATTTACATTTTCAAACAAAATAAAGATATTCATTCTATAATTTCTTATTTATCAGTTATTTTGTATCATATGATTCCAGATCTCTACTCATTATAAAGTCATCATTTATCATTCATCTAGTATCTTTTGCCCTGACTGCTGGCCAGAATTATATGAGATGTAAGGCAAATAAAAGAAAAAAAAAACATTTATTATACCTTCATTAAATTCTGATAGCAAATAAACATTTAGAAAATTTGTTTATCATTGATGTATGTAAATATATTTACTTATATTTAAATATAATTTACTTCATACCACTAAGGACGGTGAATTCTAAGCACTACAATAACAAGGGTGATTATTTAAAATACTATTGTACAAAGAGATTTGTATTTTGATAACGAATTCGTTACAGAGAGTATATTAGATCCTGAGGCATACTGTGTTTTCTTTTGTGGCAATACAATATTATAATTTAATGGCAGAGCAAGTCCTACAGTAACCGTAGACCTCCAAAAGGAACACAAGGAAACAACAAAGGACGTGGTGCCTATACTGTGAAGGGCTCTGGCCCGAATTGAAGACTAGAATCTCATCCATGCTTAGTGGGAGGCTCACCTTGCCCACCCGCTCCCTCAGGCTCTCTGAAGGGGAATCATTCTCTACATTCCTTTATAGAAAATGAAATATCTTCTTGAAGAATGTCTACAACTTACTAATAAATTCTGAATCATTTTAATAAAGAACTGTATTTCTAATTTTCTGAAAAAGGATAAAACCTGTGCTAATTACTGAGTTGACCACATGTGATGCAACTTGATATGTGGACAAATCCTTGGCCCTGACATCTCTGGGGTTAGTGCCAGCACTGCCACTAATTCTCTAGGTAATCTTGGGCAAGTCACATAGCCTTTATGAGATGTGTTTCTGTTCTATAAATTAAAGGAGTTGACTAAATGATTTCTGAGAACACTTAGTTCATACACAATTCACCACTATTCATAAGTTAAATGATTAGAGGTAATTACTTAAGAGGAAATAGATGGTCTCTTAAATACTGTTTTTTCTCACTATTGTTTTATAACACAGAATAATTTGTTTTTTCTACTCCCACAAACTTCATTTAACATGAATTTAATAAGTATTTATAAAGTGTCATATGCCTAGTTGATCTATGCTTGTGACTTCACATAATATACATTTGAAAAAAATAAAACTTGTCTGTTAGATTGTGTGTGTGTGTGTGTGACAGAGACAGAGAGACACACACAGAGACACAGAGAGACTCACACACACACACACACACACACACACACACACACACACACAGAAAGAACTTACCTCTTTACTCCCTTATGTTCAAGGTAGTTTCTAAGTTTTTCAAATGGCAGAGAAACTAATTTACTAATATGTTTAGAATATGAAAGTTAGAGGGATCCCAGTTGCAGCAAAGATAACAAAGAACATCTGTCCAATAGCAGTCCTAGGAAAAAATGTCCCCTAACCTGATAGAAAAAAAGATAAATGCAATGACTCTCAATATGACAACTGGTATAATTTGCACATTTAACATTGGGCTTTGGGGTAAATTTTCAGTCATTGCTATTCACACATAGCACATATTAAACAAACAAACAAACAAACAAAACACGATGACTTAGTTAGATCTTAAGAAATAAAGTTTTTCACATCATAATTTTGAATTTTAAAAAATCGAATCAACATAAATGTTCAACATGTATATGGTGGTATACTGATATAATAAAATATTGTGATATTTTTGAGAATTATAGGACATTTATATGACATAGAAAGGTACTAATGAAAGACATTAAATATCGTGCTGAGAAAGCAGTCTAAAACTGTATACTGCCATTATAGATATAAAAACTTTCTATGCCAAAAGGTTAACAGTTATCATGTGTGGAGCTTTGAGATTATGCTTAGCTGTTTAAAAAACGTGTTGTTTTATGTTTTCTAAGTTTTTTACATGTAGCACATTTTACCCCAATTAAGTAAGAAAGTTAATAGTATCAGGCCAAGAATCAACTAATTTGAAGAATGCATGCTAGAGTTTATGCTCTTGGACCTCATCAGATTCCCTGGACCCTTCTGGTACACCTCCCCCCAGATGCCTTGAGTATTGGCTGCTGAGGCAGTTCCATTTTTCTCTTGAGAACAGCTATTAGCCCAGGACCTGTCTCATCTGGGAGGTTTGCCCACACCTATACAAACAGCTGACTGACACAGAGATATAAAAGGCCAGACCCTATCTACAGGGCGAGACCAATGTTGTGGAGCAATTCTTGTTTCAGAGCTACCCTGTTGAGTTAGATTTATGTATGTGGTTATATAGACATTTGTTAATTTATCAATTTTAAATTTTAGATCATATTTTTGATTGATATTTTTGATATAAAAGAGAGGGATTCAAGTCCTGTACATGATCTTTTTCATTCTCCTCTCCAGGTTTAATATTTATATTACTATTTTTCATTCTTCTGCATTTACCTTTGTACTTTTAAACAATATTCTTAAACTTCTGTTTAAATTTTCTTTATAAATTCTTGATTCCTGATATTGTACGATGAAAGTATTTAATCCCCCTATTATTTTCTTCCTCTCTCCTTCGCTCATTCCACATTCTGATTTCTTTTTTATATCATCCTATATGATAACATTTATACTCTGTTTTGCAACTATAATCTACCCCTTTTAGGAGCCCTTTATTCAAAGAATTTATTTTGGGGGACCTCACTCATGGGCCCCTTTTTCCATCTCAAGAGTTGGTAATGCAGCTTTCTGGGAAGTAGAAGAGAGAATTAAGTCTCATTTGACTTATTTGGGAATATATTTCTACATTTGAAACACTTTTTGTTGAAATGGAGTGGGAAAATTCCTGGTTCAGAGACCATTGTCTTAAGCCAAGATTTTAAGGGATCAAGTGTAGGGAAAAAGAAAAATCGGCCTTTTCAGGCGGCCAAAATATTGCCAGTCTCCCTCCTTCTTCTTAATATCTTAGTAGACTTAGTTCTGGGAAGGTTGCTGCTGCTTAAACTAACAACTTTATTTCATTAACTCTAAGATACCATATAAAGATATGGACAGTATGTATATAGTACCTCATGCAAAAAATTTATAAAATATTTAACATCCTAAGTGGGAAAAGAAAATCATAATACCTACTTATTGTGGATACAACAATTACAGAACATATTAACATTTCTAAAAGTCAAAGAGAGAGCATTAGTCTTATTTCCTGTGGAAGGTATTCCTAGTATTATAAGAAATCATCATCTACAAATTAAATTTTTAAAAAGTTTGGAGTGATGTAATTTATATTTCTTTAAGTCAAACAATAAAGAAAATTAGTTTCGTTTAGGTGGATTAAAACCAAACCCATATTTAAGGAGCAAAATTGGAAATTTTCCTTAGGATCAAGTGAAATAGAAATGTTTGTGATAATAATTTATTATGGAGAACCTCATTTGTTTTAGTGGTGTCAGCTCTCTTAGAAGTTTGAGATAAATTGAATATATGGCTATAATAACATTTTTAAGGAAATTTGTGTGAGTGATGTGTATAGATTTAGCACAGAGATTAGAATGGTGATAAAGGTCTACTATTTTGAAATAATTAGCAAATCTGGGTCAAAGATAACTGCAGAGAGACTTCTAGTTTAAGCAAATAAATCATGAGATGGAAAAAAGATATAAGGGCACAGTAACTTTATCACATCATTGGAAAGTAGGGAAGGAATTAATGAAAGAATTAGCAATTTTGGGAAAGTCTGAAATATATAGAATTCTGTTGATGAAAGAACCTCAGACAAATAACTTCACAATCTAAACAGTAATAGTAATGACCTGTTAGAGATGCCAGTGTTATTCCCTAAACACCCCCAAGAAACTTCAAATATAGAGTTAGGAAGAAAGGAAAATGGGAGTGGAAAGTGATACAATGAGGAGAATAATTAAAACATTTTTTTCTACACTCCTGATTCTTTATAGAACGCTAGAATGAATTTGATACTGATCTGTCATACCAGACATGAATAGCACAGGTATAAGAAAGAAAGGAAGGAGAGAAGGAAAGAAGGGAGGAAGGAAGGGAGGAAGGGAGGAAGGGAGGAAGGGAGGAAGGGAGGAAAGGAGGAAAGGTAGGAGGGAGGAAAGGAATTATAGAGTACCTATAAATATAGAATACAGCTTCTATGTGCTCAAGGACAAGGCCATTAAGAAGTCTGTCATTCAAAACATAGAGGCAGTAGACCCTGAGGGACATTTCCGAAGTGAGTGTCTTCGACGCCTGTGTGCTTCCCAAGCTGTATGTGAAACTACATTACGGTGTGAGTCCTGCCGTTCACGGCAAGGTAGTCAGGAGTCGCCTCTGTGAAGCTGGGAAGGACCCAACACCCTCGTCCCGATTTAGACCTGCAGGTGCTGCCCCATGACCTCCACCAAAGCCCACTTAGGGGGCTAACTCTCAAGAACTATTCTCTGGGAAAAATAAAATGGAAATTATACTTAACAAATTATTAAGTTAAATCTAGCAGAGTTTTAAAGGATACATTATGATTAAGGGAATGCAATAAACATTTAACAATAGGAAGTCACTAGAAATACAATAAAGATGAGAAACATATCTTAATCACTTCAGTACAAAATAGATAAAATGAAATAATGTTAGGGAAATAATTTTAGGGAAATATTTGTAAGCAGGAAATAGGAACGAAACATTTTAATTTGATACAGAGTAACTGTTAAAAAAACCCCAGGGACTTCATGCTGAATAGTGAAACATTAGTGGTGTTCTAATTAAAATTAATAGTAGGCGTCACAGGAAAATCTAACAGCAGAGCTACCTAAAGACTTTAAATATTAGGTAATCAGACTGATTTTAAAATGTTTAAAATGTGTAACAAAACAAAAGAGATTTGAGACATTCAAGAATACAATATTAACTAGAAAGATGGCAAAAATTTAAATATAAAATAGAGCTTTTAGAAAAGAAAAATGTAATCTTTGAAATAAAAATTCAAAACATCAGATAAGATGGACCAAAAAGAAAATAAGTAAATGAAAGATATAACTTAAGTGCTCAAAATACACCAAAAAAGGCAAAATAGTAGAGAATATAAAAGAAGGGCTAAGAATATACAGAGGATAGAAATAATAGGTCAACTCTATAACCCTTTAACCCTTATTAAGAATTAATGGCTTAACATTTCCCAGAATTGGTAAGAGAAATATAAAGATTCATAAAGCAAACCACAAGCAAAATAAAAACAAAAATCACATCTAGTCTGTTGAATTCAAATAGTAAAATAACAGAGATCAAGAGACGTTTGTAAAATCAAAAAAGGTCTCTGATGCCAGAGAGAAAAAATAAATTACCTATAAATGATAGGCAATTAAATAAACAGAAAACTTCTTGAAAGCAGCTAAAAAAAGCCAAAAATGTCTTTCAATTTCTGAAAGAAAGCAATTGTCAACCTAGAATTGCATATTCTGCTAAAATAATTTTCAAGAAAGATGAGATGAATATATTTTTTTTTAATTTTTAATTCTTTTTTTCTTTCTTTTTAAAATTTACTTATTTTTAATTGAAGAAATTATTTTAATTTTTCCCCCCATCTACCTCCTGCCTTCCCCCTCCCCCTCCCTTTTGGTAAGAACTAGTCTATAGTCCATGTCTGTGAGTCTCTGTTTGTTCGTCCTGTTCATTTGTTGCTTTTAGGTTTATATCTCACATATAAGTGATATCCTGTGATTTTCAACTTTTTCTGTCTGGCTTATTTTGCTTAGCATGATTATCTCAAGGTTCATCCACATGAGACGAATATATTTTTAGACTAAAACAAAACACTCAAAAAAAGAGTGTTATCACTAGCAGACTCTCATGAGAGAAATTTATTACAGATATATTTCACAGGAAGAAAAATTATCCCTGAAACTCTGAGATGAAGAAAGAATGAATAAAGAAATCAATCAAATATGAGTAAATCAAAACAAAAACTAAGCATATAGTGTAAGAGTGTTAAAAATGAGGTTGAACAAAAACACTCTTCGATGACATGTTAGGTGGTGGCAGGGGTGATGATAATCAGAGGTAAAACACCCAAGAGCCAGGATGCTGCTTCCAGCGATGATGGTGAAACTCAGTCCAAAATTATCCTCCCACAGAAAACAACTAAAAAGGTGGACAAGTATAGGAGACAACTGTTTCTAGACATTGGGCACGAGGAAATGCAGAACTATAATCACTGAGAGAAGGAAAATAAATGAGGTCAGTACTACCAGTGCCCAGGCTGTTTGGAGGTAATTTCTAGACTGTGGCATAGGGAAGGCACCCAGAAAGACAGTCAGGGGATTTTGCTGAGTTGAGGAGACAGGTTGGAGTTCAGTAAAGGTGAGGTGGCAACAATTTGTGGGCAGAGTTCCACAGAAAAGGAAACGACACAGAGAAGGAATCACAGAAATCTGCAGAGGTCTCTGAGTCTGGCTGAATGACATGCTGCACATGAAAAGGGTGAAATTTTATGAGGCTGGTCAAGAACAGTTTCCTGAGTGTACCAGACAGACTTTCAAAGTGGCCCTCACAGTCTGCAGTTCATGCCCTTGTGTGACTCCCTTTCTCTGAATACGGGTGGAACCTGTGACTTATTTCTAGTGACATAGAATATATCAAAGGTGACAGGGTGTACATGGTTGCTTGTAAGTGATAAGATTATATAAGATTGTAGTGCTGATCTTGCTAGAGTCCCTGCCTTGCTGGCTTTGAAGAAGGAGGCTGCCATGTTGTGAACTGCCTATGGAATGTGCTATGTGGTTGGCCTCTGACAGACAGCCAGTGTGACACTGGGGTCCTTGGTCTGATAACCTAAAGGAACCGAATGTTGCTAAAAGCTGTATGACTTTATAAGCAGATTTTTCCTCATTTGAGCCTCTGATGAGACCACAGAATTGTCTGATACCTTGGCTGCAATCTTGCAGAGGACCTAGCTAAGCTGTGCTTGGACTCTTGACCTCCAGAAACTGAGATAATGTGTTTTAAGCTACAAAGTTTGTGGTAATGTTGTTATGCAGCAACAGCTAGCTAACTAACATATTGGGAAAAAATAATTACTGTGCCCTGTAAGCGGAACAATTCCTACAGCTCTCACAGGTTAGGAACTGTTTGAGTTTTCTCAGGTAGAGTGAAGAAACCACATTATATGTTCATTAAATTTAGTAGAAAACCCAAAAAGGCCTTTACCGAGAATTGTAGCAAAATTCACCCTGGAAAAAAAGGCTGCTTTAAGACTGAAAAAAGCTTAAAACAAATCTTAAAAGAATTAATGTTTAAGCAACTTATTTAATTGCCTGTCAGAGAAAGTCCAAGGAATTTAAAGGAATATAATAAAGCCAAGTACCCTGAAACAATTCACAGTGTTCATCATCCAAGTTTAAAAAATTAATAGACATACAAAGAATAAAAAATAATGTAACCCATTACAAGGAGAAAAGTAAATAAAAAGAAAAAGATCCATTAATAACAATTCTATTAAAATTATGGAATTAACAGACAAGGACTTTGAAAGGGCTATTATAAATATGCTCAAAGATATAAAAAAAAATGTCATAATGAGGAAAGAAATGGGATATTTAGGAAGTAACCAAATAAAAATTCTAGAAATGAAAAATACATTATCAGAAAAAGACATTTCACTAGATGGGATCATCAGTAGAAGATTAATAAACTTAAAGATATAGCAGTCTATTTTGTCCAAATTAAAGTACACAGAGGAAAAATAAGACTGAAAAAAAAATCTGAAACCAAATATGTGTGTTTGGAGAAAGGGTAAGAACAATGGCATTTTAAGGAATCCTAACTCTCCACTCAAGGTTTTGCAGTATAAAACTATAGATTACTGATAAAGGACATTATAAGCCTGTCCAGATGAGTTTATCACCACACCACAGTTCTGTATGGAACCCTTAGGATGGCTAGTTCTACCCATGGTTACCTCCCCCTTATTGCACCCCTCCAGTCAGCTGTCGACCAGATCCTTCACCTGGTGCTTCACAGTCATAGTGCACCTAACCCCCTCCCAATCTGTGATATTTTTGCCATGATTCCATTCAGGTCGACCATCCTGTTCTATCAGTCCCTGTGCTGATCCCTTTCCTGGCAATGAGGTGACTTCCATCCCGTGGTTAGGGAACCTTTTTATATTTGCCCTGTCAGATGACTTGCTGTCACCTGCATTGCGATGCTGGGATGCACTGAAGAGTAATGTGAGTCGGCTTGTCGCAGATGGACGTTTGCGGATACTTTGTGTGCCAAGCAACAAGTTGTAACTCTAGGGAGGAAAAACAACAAGGCTATGCTTTTTACTTCATAATAGTAAGAAGAAGAAAAAAGGGGAAGGGGAAGATAAGTAGAAGGGGAAGAAGAAGAGGAGAAAAGGAAGCTTTGTTGATGCTTGCTATGTGCCAGGTACTGTTTTAAATATTTATCATAATGAAACTTCTCTGAGTCATCAAAACACCCTATAAAGTAATTTTACGTCCTCTGTTTTATAGATGAAGAAACTGAAGCTTACAGACACTAAAAAATTTGACCAAGATCACACAGATATTGTGGCCTTTATAAGATTGAAATGAGATTGAAACTAATGTCTAATTAGTCCCAAACTTATATGTGCCCTTCACTGCTATTCACTCATTTATGAATAAATATTAATTGAGTCTCTAAGCACTAAGGACATAACAGGGTGACAAAACAGACAAAAATTCCTGCCCTCAGGGAGCTTACACTCTAGGAGGGGATTAAACTACTAAACAAATGGATGGGTAAGACATTCAGAACATCAGGTGATGAAGAGCGCCCTGAGCAGAGCAGAATCAAAAAGCGAGATAGAGGTGTGGGGCTGGGACTGCTATTTTAAATGGAGCAATGGGAGAATAGCTCAGTGACAGGAAAAAGGTTGAACAAAGACCTAAAGGACTAAGGAGGAAGCGATGAGAATCTGGGGATAAGCTTTCCAGGCTGTGGCAGTGCCAAGTACAGAAAGACCCTGAAGTATTTTCAATTCATTTTGACCTGAGTGAAGAACAAGGAAGCCAGAGCAGCTGGGGCACATTTAGTGGGGGAAAGAGTGAGTTCTCCTAAAAATGGGGATGTGGTTGCCACGGAGAGAGAGCATGGGGGCTGTCTGATCAAAAACATCATGCAGCACATGTGAAGGAAATTCACAAGAGAAATAAATGTTTTGTAATTACCTCTAAGGAGTCGAACTGGGGATAGGGAGGAAGAACAGGATGGAACTTATGCTTTTCATTTAATACACTTCTCTACTTGCTATTTTTATAAAAGGATGTGTCTCAATTTTAAAACGTAATTAAATAAAGGAACGAATAGCCATGTAATTGTGCCTGAGTACATGCACAAGAATGTTACTGCTTCCCTGTTCATAACAATAATCAGGAGAGAAATGCTTTTAAATACCGGACTATCCTACAAGAAAATATGAAGATAAGGATAATGTTGAATGATAAAGTAGGTCTACAGGTTGACTTGAAAAGAGGTGTATGATCTAGGACTCAAATATTGGAGTATGAAGATCATCTAATAGATGTAATTGAATAAATGTGCCAAGAAGTTGTTTATCAAGTAGTAGCAAAAAAACAATGAAAACTATCTGTTTAAAATTATAGAATTGGCTAAAAAAAATTATGGAGCATTCAAATGTTAGACTATTAGTCTTTAAAATTATTGTGTAGATGTATGTTTAGCATAAAAATACATGCAATGCATATTTTAAATTGATAAAAAGCAAGGTGTAAGGTTTTAAGATTTTAGACATGGAACAATTCCATTTTTTTATGAAAGATATTCAAATATAAGCTTCGTGAAAGGAAAAACTTTTCTTTTAGTGCTATATTCCCTATACTTGGTTCCTAGGGCATGGCCCATGCACAAGAAATAACTGTTGAAATAGTGAAACAATGAGGAAAAAGGTACATCTACATATGAAAATGTAAAACCTAGAGGACCTATTAAAATATGTTAATGGCACTTATCTTTAGGTAACAAAATTTAAATGGCTTTTATTTCTCGTCATATTTATCATTATCTACTAACTTAAAATTCATCTAAATCATATAAGAAAAATATTACTTTCTCTTAATATTTATTTAAAGGCTTATAAATGTCAATACATTTCAAGGCTAATTGTTTAGAAAATATCTATTATTGGGAATAACAATAATTCATTATTACCTAGCTCAGGACTCAAACAGAGGGTTGGCATACACTCAGCAGGACCATTGGCTTTTTCTGGATAGAAATGGCAATTCTTGCAAGTGGCCGATAAAGGGATACTGAACAAATAAAAGTTAAAAACAAAGCAGAGCTTCTAAGTCTAAAGAGTTTACAGGGTGCCGCTGGATTCTAAAAGGCACAGAAAGGCCCAACCATCTGGGAATTTGAATTGTGCCTACTCTAGATTTATTTTTAGAATATGCAGTGCAAATTGGGCAGCTGCTTTTGTGGACTACCCAGCGTGGGTGTGATTTGCTCATGATTCAGTCAATTATGCATTTTTCTCTTGAAAAATGATGCGTCATTAAAATAGCAAAAACAAAATTTGGACTTGTTGGTCTGCCTGAGCCGGAATAAGGCAGCGACTTTGCATTTCCACTGTGGCCAGAAAGGAACAGTTGGTACTGGGCCAAAATTAGTTGGCAGTTTGTTTAACAGAAGGTTAAAAAAAATACCTGGAAATACCTACCTTCAGCATGAGGCTATAGACACTCTTACATTTCAAAATTACGGAAGAAATTTAAGAAGAGGTTTGCTGGCCTTCTGTAACTGCCACAACCCGAAGAGCTATAAACTAGTCATATAAGAAACCCCATGCTTTCTGAAGCTGTTTCTTATATTTATTTCATCTTGTTTTAAGCATGTGCATTTAATTGGATTTGTTCTATCACTATTTGATCTTTTTATCCTTCTGTTATTTTCTTTTATTCTTTACTCATGTACTTGTTGGTATTGTTTACCCTGTTTATTTTCTTCCTCTACCTTCTGGCTTTTATTGCCTTATTTACCTATTATATTTATTCTTTATATCATTTTATTTAAAAAATATTTTATATTACCACACCATTTTAATATATCCTCTTAGATAACTTTATCCCTCTGCTGTATAAAAATGCATTTACTACATCTTGTTTTATCAGCATGCTGTATGGTCACATTTTTTTTAAAAAAAAAATCCCATCAAACCACTTGAATCCCACCTGGGCCTTCCCTCCCGTGATATCCAAAAGTGCTGGGAATGCTTTATCTCACCCAGGAGGTTGGTCCCTGAATCATTGCTATGTTCATCCAGAGTGCTCTACAGCTACCAGGCTGGGACTCGCAATTTACAATGTTATGGTTCTTTAAATACACAAATGTGTCATCTGAAGAACCAGCTCAAGTCCTAGCATTAACATCACCCAGGAGGACTTGTGCAGACAATGTTTATTGCTGACCCAATGGCCATTCCCCTTTCCTGACTCTTGCTGGTATGCATTCCTGACCAACGGAGATGCATGGGAAGTACATCCATAGTATGGAGAACTGCATGGGGGGAAAATTTTTTTTCTTATGTTGAATGAAATCATGCCTTCATGTGATGCCAAAACTACTGCAGCCATTATGAGACAATGCGGGAAGAAATTAGCAACAAACTGAGGTTGGTGAGGGGGAAAGATGGGAAGATACCAGGGTTCATCAATGCACTGGTTGCTGAACCGAACCTGGAATTCCTTTGCCTTTGGACTTCTTATGGATAATAATAAATATCTCTATTATTTAATTAATCGTACTTATTACTAAATTATTATCCTTATTACTAAATAAATCAATTTTACATGAGTATTGTGCCGCTTATAGCCAAAAGCATTCTAATTGGGACAAAATGTCCCTGTATGAAGGTCCATAAAGCATCCTAACTGGAACATACTGTCATTATGTAAAGGTCCAGAATGGCAAGTGCACCCCATTGGCTTCATCTCTTTTCTTCCCTCATGGTGATTTCTTTCATAGATCTTAATTGTGTTTCACCGTTATGTAATTAAAGCCACCATAATTCTCCCTGACAAGTTTCAGTAACTCTGCATTATTGATAAAAGGAGTCAGATTTTGTTCCTTGCCGCATCAAATATTTGGGCTATTTATGCAAATTTGCCTACAAATTCCTAAGCAGCTGTCAAGTTCATCATATCAAATTTTCTTAAAGAAAAAAAAGTCAAGTTCCTTCTCATTCTACACCTGCTTTATAATAACTTTCTTCATAATTACAGAGCAAAGTATATTCATATAAAGAACTGGAAAATGCTAGAAGATAAAAAGAAGAAAATTTTAATCTACTATCTAGAAATATGTTCAGTCAACATTTCAGTATATTCTTTTGAATCTTGTACAATGAAGTCATATGCATGTATAATTTTGTATCCTGGCTTATTCACTTAACATGTTTCCAATCTCACATTGCTATTCTTCAAAGCATGATATTTAAAGGTTAAAAATAACCTATTATGAAGATGTACCAAATGTATTTAATTATTACATTATATAGAAATCTAATATAAGGTTAAAACTGTGTGTTCTGAAGTAAAAATCCCAACTTCACTTTTTGTTAGATGTCTGACCTTGGATAAGGTATACGTTCTCTTGCAGTCTTGGTTTCCTGATATGTTAGATGTTAGATGACACCTACCTCCCAGGCTTGTGAGAAACGATATGAGGGCTTAAAACACGATCTGGCACAAAGTTATTACTCAATAAATTATTATAAAAATTGGGGATTATTTTCCATTTTCTCAAATATAAATAAAATTCATGTCTTAAAACATCATTGGACATAAATTGTTTTTGATGTCCCTGGTCACTGAGAATCATTTCCTAGGAAGGGAATTCCTGATAAATGTCTATTTGTTTTTATATTTTATCGGAGTTTTATAAAAACAAAAATGCAGGAAATTCAGGTGCCAAAAGGCAATTGTGAGAAGAATATATATTCCCTGAACAAAATGAATATTTCCATTTGAGTTAGTCTTCCAGTCCCCCTCCCAACATTATAGGGTAGATACATCCATTTCCTCCAAAGTTGGGCATCTTGCTCTGACATCGAAGTAATTCAGTTCACTCACAAGGGGGTCAAACTAACTACTAAAGTGATAACAGGTGTCTTCCGGGGCACTTAGATGACCTACTAGAATAATATTTTCTTTATCCATTATGGATTCTCACTTTCCTTTTTGAAAAGTGATCTAAACAAAAATCTAGGATATTTTCTCCATACAATTTTTAAAAACTCATGGGAGCACAAGAAACAGGTAAAGGAATCCTTCCTGAAGGGAGCCTCCTTGCAGCCCCCAAGTATAATTTTAATTAAGTAGTTTAATTAACTACTCACTTAAGTAATTAATCACCAACCAATTGTCAATTTTTTAAATTTATTTTTTTAGGTGAGGCGACCCTTGGTTGACCTCACAGATTGCAAGGACCTTGTCAGTTTACAATCCCTTAATTAATTAATTAGTTTACACCTACAGCACCTGGTCTTCCTAGATGGTCTCCCATCCAAGTACTAATCAGGCCCGACCCTGCTTAGCTTCTGAGATCAGACAGGATTGGGCTTGTTCAGGATAGCATGGTATAGACCAGTTTTCAATTTTTTAGATACACTGTCATTATCCTATGTTCTGATTGAAGTTAGTATATGTATAGCTTCCTGCTTGCCGCCACTTCAAAGAAAGGCCACAGCATATGTCTTTAATTTTTAGTTACTAATCCTAGAATTCTCTATCCATCATGGCAAAAAGAAAGTAATGAAAGAAATAATGCATCTTCTGTTTTTAACTCAGTCGGGAAATCCTTTCACCTGATCAACTTCTCCTACTTAATTCTTTGAGTCTTTAAGTTTAATATAAGAGTTATTTTGGATTAAATTACCTAAGAGTCATTAAGAAGTATTTCCCTGACTGCCAGCAGTTTTCAGTCTGAATACTGTGACAGATTTATATCTTTAAAAACCCCTACTTTGTTAAAGGACACTAGAGAATTTACATCTCTGGTGCTTTTGCTGCCCTCCTGTGGCTGTCTTGGATCCTAACAACCTATACAGTCATTGTCCAGCTGCCTGGTCTCACCCTGCCAGCTGCTTTCTCTGTTGTTCAGCCTCCTCCTTACTCTCCTCTATGTTATCGGAGGAACTTCAGCCCATCAATGACTCATCCAGAGTCACGGCTCCATTTTGACCCCAAGACGGCAATATTATCTTCTGCTAGTCTCTATCTCCCTTCCCTCATTGGTTCTCCCGTGTGTGACAACATGCTCTCTTCTTCTTTGATGGGGAGTATACATTCTTAGTAATAGTGCATCCCGTTAAATGATCATTCGTTTAAAAATGATTCTCAATCTTTGCTTATAATTTGACCCTACATTAGCCAGATGATCAGGCTATGCACATCTAGTGGCTGTTCACTGTGTATTTTATAGACATTTCTGGGTCTACTCAATCTAGAGAGGCCTTTTTCCAGGAGCCTTTTTCCTGTTTTTCTCTCTCCTCACCATCCCATCAAATATGCCTTTTTCCATTTCAGAGAGCCTTGCAAAGATTTTATCTCCACTCTGAGGAAGATTTCTAATTCAGAGTCATTTGCCAAAATGAAATGCTTGATGAACTTTATGGGAAATTCATCATTTAGCTTTTCCTGGCACTTTCTGAACGTTTTTGAAAATCATTTCCCCTCCTCTCCTGATGGAAACAGACTTGTAAAATTAAAATCTAAAAATATTTACAAGTGAATAAAAGAGAAACACAAAATTAAAAATAAGTTAATAAATGGGGTGACCCCAAGATCTCAGGTTAAGGACAGTTACCTACTCATTGTCTCCTAACTAAACACACCAGTACTAAAAATGAAGGTAAAAGATGTTAGTACTGGATATATGACACTATACTAACAATTTTGCAATTAAAATGAATACTCAACTCTGGTATTCTCTACCTTTGTGAGCAGATCACTGATCCTATCAATGCCTCAGTTCACTCATCTTTAAAATGGAGATAATAACACCTATTTTGCAGGGTGGTTGTAATAAACTGATGTCGTAGTTTTACAAACCGTAAATCAAGATACCAATATAAAGTGTTATTATTTATTCTTTATCCTGTAGGTGATAAAATTAAAAGGAAACAATACAGAACAGCTGACCAACAAAAATACTTCTCGAATAGGTCTACTGTAAAAATTAAGCAACTGAGAGCTGATAATTCATAAAAATAAACTTTATTTTGAAGGTAGTTTTCCCTATTTACCTATATAAACATTTGTAGTATACACGATTTATGGTTTATTTCATTAAACGAAACCTCCAAGGACAGATAGATGTTAGGCTGAAATTCATACAGCAATTAAGTTAAATTTTTGAGAGAAAATAGGATAATGCCTTGTTAGATATTGTCACAAGTGACTCTGGCTAGGCTCTGAGTCCAGTTCATTTTAAGGCACAAGAATGACTTGAAACAGTCAAAATGCTCACTTTACTAGAGAAAATACGGCCTAAAATGCAAAAGCATCATCTTGGAATTACAAACTCTTCTACCTGACTTGCAATGCACACTCGGAAAGGCTGTCCCCCGGAGGAGGCTAGACTCCATTTTTGCTGCTTCGAGGAGCCACCTTGTTTGGTCTATCTTCATTCTACACAACTGCGGACTTTTGCCTACTCCTTTGGGTCTTAGGAAGTCTTAACTGTCATTTAAGAGTTCAATTCTATAATGGTTTAATTTAAACACTGTGGTTATTTTTGGCACAGCAGCCTAGTCCAGATAATTTTTTAAAAGAAGGAGAACCCCCTTTAAAACCAATCCCCATGTGGAATTCCAATTTGTAAAATAGTTCAAAGGAAGCTGCTGCAGTTGAAATAGGCATTGGGGGAGTGTCTAGATTTCTTAGATCCTCCTTCATCTTCTCTCTCCAATCATCTGGCAGTGGCTCCCAAGCCACCTTCAGGGATCTTTAAGAACCTAGGAAACACAGGTTGAAACATTGGTCTATGCCAATCTGATCATTGATTTTCTAAATAAGAAATTAGGATAAACTCTAAATAACTGAAGTCACCATGGGAGAAACCAAATCAATCACTAGAAAGAATGCCTGAGAAAGGGAATGAGAGAATTACCAGAGTGATAGTGTTCTGTATCTGGACAGGGGTGTGAGTTATACAGATGTAAACATTTGTCAAAACTAAACTGTACACTTAGGATCCATAATCTCACCTTGTATGCCTTGTAAAATAACTGAGGGCTAGAGGCAGGCTGAATCCATTTAGTTTCCAGACAAATATGACTCACATTCACTTAACTAAAAAGATGCTCTGTAACTCCAGTGGGTTTCACCTACAAAGATCAAGCTCATGTTTATGGGGCACCACCTATTTTGGGCTAGTTAATACTACAATTCCAAATCAAATAATATGGTTCAGTGGTTGCAATGTGTACCATTGTTTAATCTCTAATCTTACTTATCTTTGATCAAGATAAAGAGAAGTGTAACCACCTCTATTAAACTGATTAATACTTTGCATCATAATATGGCAATGAGTAATACTGTAACACCTTAGAGATCATTCTCAGAAAAAAAGTGATTCCATAAAAACAGGTGATTTTCAGGTCAAATAGAAGTGTTAATTTTTGAATGGTACTAAGAAGAATCTCATTCCAAAACTGTGGAGATGATAGATGATAGATAGATAGATAGATAGATAGATAGATAGATAGATAGATAGATAATAGATATATAGATAGATTCTTATATATCTTTGTGAATCTGATGAAATAAAAACTTTTCCTCTCATATTCTCTCTCTCTCTCTCTCTCTCTCTCTCTCTCTCTCTCTCTCTCTCTCTCTCCCTCCCTCCCTCCCTCCCAAATGTTGGGTACATTTCAGAAACTTATATTCCTGGAAGCCTATCCATGAATTCCAGGTAAAGAATTCTTTCTCTGAATATTTTCTCAGCTTCAGAAAGTCTCATTTGAGAATGGTCACTATAGTGTGGTAGAATAATCAAAAAATTGTCCAGGGGCAACAATTTGATGCTCTATTCCTGAGTAGGTTTTTTTTTTTTTATTGCCAAGAAATTTATTTTCTCCAAATTAGCTCATGTTTATTAAAAGAATATCTAAGATATGTGCAGCATTGTTTGATTTTCAAAGCATTGGCATATAACGCCATATGACTTACATTGGGGCTTTTACATAATAGCCATCTATTGAATTAAGTTTTAAACTCATATGATCTTCCCAATGATTCTAGAAGGTTTCAATTCAACTTCATTGGTGGATAGAAAGTACAGAGATATCTAAGATGAGTTGGCTAGTCAACACAAGACTGAAAAGGAGACTTTGAATCTTTGGCAACAGCCCCCTTTGGCTTTGTTGCTAACCAAATGTTTTAAATAAATAAATGCCAAAATAATTAATAGAATAGTTATCATTTGTTGAGGAGTTCCAATAATTAAGCTAAGAATTGCTCAAAAAATCTATTTTAAACCATGAATTTGAAGTCAGAATTTTAAATGTGGATTTAAAATGAATGATGAAGTTTAAAAAATAATGCGGACATATTCTTCATCATCTGGTGATTGCCGTAACACTGACTATTGCTCCTTCATTTTAGTGTTCAAGCTTGCATTTATGCCTGCCATTGTGTTCACGCCTTGTGAAAGCCAAATAATTTCATGGCATCCCACATAAAGAAAGGTTTCTGGCTGTTCATATGGAGAAACTTAATGAGAGATCTGTGTTACAAGAACATAGTAGTTTGACAAATGTGCTCAATAAATGCTCCTTGTTGATTGAATACTTAATTTTGAAAATAATATTTAACGTTTCTTCCAGAATGCCAATTTAGCAGGAAATGATATAATAAGTATAAAGAAATTCTTTTTCCACTCCCAGAAATAAATGGATCGAGTTCCCATTTAATGCAGATTTCAACTGCCTAAAAATACTAGCCTTAATGCTAATCTTTATTAATTAATTAAAATTAGCATGTAAGAATTTCTTGCTGGCAGAATTTTGATAAATCATAAGGTCTGACTAACTTGAACTATCAAACAAACCCTCAGAGTTCTGCATTTCATTTTACACAGCATATTTATGCAAGGAAGCTTTTTCTGCCTTGGAAATGGTGAAGACAAAATGCTGAAAGTTATATAACCTGACGTGAAGGCTCATCATTTTAATATCATATTCAACATTAGTGATTTAGTGTCAGTAAACATTACCTGTCATGTTAAATGAGTACTATTAACTTATATTGCTTTTATGTAATTCCTGTGCTTGCTTTGATTTTAAAATATTTATTATTGCATAAGGCCAGCAATTATAAAAAACTTATTTCTAGTTTTAAGTTAATATGTTTGAATAATATTATGATAACATTTTTAAATCAAAATTGGGGAGGTCTGTCAGTATATATTTTCTTTAAAGGGTATGTACATATTACTCAAGTCTGAAAAACACTGGTCCTGATTAGTGTTGTTTAATTTTCTCAGTATTCTTGACACACGTTTTTACCACTTAATTACTCAGTTTTTCAAGCTTATTCATAAGGATGCCTTGACAAAATTGTCAAGTACCTTGATGAAATCAATATATTTTTGATGATTTTGGACATTTTTGGTACAGCTTTGGCATTCATGTGGTCTATTCATTTAGTGATGCTATAAAAAAAATAATAAACTTTGGAATAAGTTCTGGGGTCACTTGATCTATCCGGAGACTCAGTAAAAGCCATATTTGTTTCATCTGATCCACTCTGAAGCCTGTTCTTCACTGTAGAGAAGACAGAAGCCAAAAACGAGATTTAAGTAGCTTTCCTATCACATGGCAACTTCTGGGACTATAAGAGCGCTTCGCTAGAGCTTGGACAGGAAAGAACTCTAAGAGACAAAGACGACTCCAACACTGGGATGCGGTTTCCATCTCTTTCATTCTCTCCTATTTTTGGTAGAAGGTGTGATGTTGCCTGTGCTATAGCCCATGATGCGCCTGTATCTCAATTATCAACGGCAAGTTGCGTGGCATTTTGCCTTTTTCCGGAATGTGGTCACTCCTACCCATTCTAGGTCCTGAGGCAAGGATTCTATTGCAGGTTCAGACTCCAATCCCTGCCAATCTCTGGGCACAGACCACACAGACATGTAATCTCCTGTTTCTGGTCTCCTTTGAGGCTGTAGGTAATACTTAGCAGTACTCATGGCTGTACATTCTAACTGACCCATTGACTCTAATTCTGCCCAGCTCCGATCCCAGCCTGTGCTGTCCTGTGGCTACTCTAAACTGTAGAACTAACAGAATTCTCATGCAATTTTATCTTTATAAGCTCCAAGGGCTGTAAGGGTTAGGACCTTGTTTCTTTGGTTCAGAGCATCTAGCTCCGTATATAGCTGGCATTCAATAAATACTTAGTAAATGATTGAATGAATAAATGAATGCATGCTTTGAAACATGCCTAACCTACCAATTAAATAGAGATCTGAAACATTTGTGTTTCTGCTTCAGAAACACAAATGATTTTTCAAAAATTCCAGATTATTTCATTTGTGTGGTCTTCAAATCCAGCAGCTTTTTCCTTGTGGTCATTGTGACCTTTATGGGACTCAAACCAAAGGCCCTCCTCACACCTTTCCCGATCATGGGGAGGAGGAGAAGCAATATTCCCAGGGACCAGAAGTCAGCTTTCGCTTTCTTCTACAAGGTTAGGAGAGAGAATTCTAGCTGCCCAAACAGTGGAAGTAGACGCCTTTCCTTTACCTCAAGAAATGGAAGATGTTTTTCTTTATTCCACTTAGAAGTCCAGACGTCCAAAATGAACATGAAATAGGATTTAAAACGTCAGTGTCCAGGAAAAATTCTGTGGTTATAGTAACTATCTTGCTTGCTCTCACTCTCTACTTCAGCAGAAATACCCTGGGTCACACCTGAGTCAAACGTATCCATCTATCCAAGTGATCTTAATTATGCCTTTGCATTTAAAATGTACCAGTAATATTGCTCATTTTAATTCTCATTTCAAATAAATTTCCCAGAATGAAAGGCTGTGATTGTGATCTAACTCTCAAATTTCTACAAGAAAGTCAGATTACGCTCCAGGAATCTGATCTGTGGGATCTTCTCACATCCGAAAGCATTTATTTCTTGCTACAAAAAGTTACACTGTCATTTAGTAGGGGCATATTTGAGAAGAGGTAGCCTTAATGTAAATTGAATGATTACTAACACCCAGGCAACATTTCATTTTAAAAATTTCAGTAACCCATTATGTGCCAGTTATGGCAGATTACATTTTCAAAAAGACCACAGCAATAGTCCTGGGCCCACATGCCACTTTTCCTCAGACAGTGGAGTCTATTTTTCCTCTCCTTGAAATTGAGTTGACCATGCTGACTGTCTGCTTAGACAAATAGAATATAATGGAAGCAACACTTCCCACTTCCAAGACAAGTCATACAAGTGCCATCTGGCTGTCTCTCTTGGGATGTTCGCTCTTAGAATCCAAGGATAATGTGAGGAAACCCCGTCATGGAGAGAAGCCACGTGTAGGTGTGCTGACTAACTGTTCAGCTAAGTTCTCAACTGGGAGCAGCATCACCACCAGACCTATAAGTGAGTGAGCCTTGAGGTAATTCCAGGCTCCACATTCAAGCTGTCCCAGCAGAAGCTGTGTGCAGCAGGAATGAGCTAATCCCGCCATGCCCTATCACAGAGCTTCAGCTCTGTGAGCACAATAGTTACTGCGGTTACTTTAGGCTGCTAGGTTTGGGGTTGTTTGCTGTGCAAAAATAGACAATCAGAATAGGCAAATACAATGTTATCTTATTCAATCCTCATGACCACTGAGAAGTAGGTATGATTTACTTTATATTGCCAATGACTAAGCTCTGGAAATACATTAGTGAACATGACAGGCACGGTTCTGCCTTCACTAAGCTTACAGGGCAGAGTGACTGTGTTCCTTCCCTTTAGAACCATAAACCATAAGCCATTGGTAGAGCTGCTGACGCTTCATTATACCTATGAGAACAAAGATCAGGCCTTTCCCCAGATGTTGTCTTCCTCATAATATTCTACAGCAGGAATACACCAAATCATGTATTTCTCTTGGCTTCAGATGCAGTGTGTGTGTGTGTGTGTGTGTGTGTGTGTGTGTGTGTGTGTGAGAGAGAGAGAGAGAGAGAGAGAGAGAGAGAGAGAGAGAGAAAGAGAGAGAGAGAATTAGTCATGTTCTTACATTAGAATTTTATAGACTGAGTCTTAAACTATGATGGTTGGCTTTCTGTTTTTCATTTGATCGATTTAAAGATTTTTTCCTAGACTTTCTTATTATTCAAGCAATATATGTTTATTGAAGAAAAATTAGAAATTACAATAAATCAAAAGTAAACTTATCCAAAAATGCCAATATAAACAGATAACCTCTATTTAACATTTCAGGAATTTGCTATGCCTTTATGTGTATAACTTCTTCCATCCCTACTCTTGTTGCCCCACCATAAATTTGGATGGCTATATCATATCCATTCCAGTGTGCTTCCTTCAAGCAGTCATACTCACAGTGCTCCAGGCTCCATATCCAAGTGAGCCCCATCTCACATTTAATTAACACACTAGCTCCTAAACCCACTAAATCTACTAAACAGCCTGCATCCTGTCCTGTTTTTCTGGGATGTGTATTTTCTGAATAATTATGCTGTTAATTTCTCCATCTTACCTTTAATGTGTATCTTTCAATCTTTAGGTATTACCTTGGCTCCTACCTACTATCCTTGCAATGCATGGAAATCCAACTTGACTAATAGCCCTGCCAGCTTGACCTGATCCTGAGGCCCATTCCACCCAGGCAGTATCATCCACCTAACCACCTCCCCCTGCCCCCCCCAGCCCTGCAGGGGCAATCTGTCTGTCAAGTTCATTCAACCAACTTTTAGCACTAAGGAAGAAGGCAAAGTAAAGTAACACATATTAATCGAATGTCAGAATATTGCTGAGGACACAGTAGACTAAACTTTTATAATTTCTTGCATTTCAACCCCATTCACATTGACACTACAAGTAGAATGACGGATACTTGAAATCAATGCAAGTAATATCAACTTGGCTTTGAAATGCATGGTAAGTCTAGAGAGGAGAGGACTTCCTTCAAATATTTGTTATATTCCTTCACTTTAGGAAAGTAGGAAAATTCAACTAAATATAGAGTATCTTTAATGTTTTAGGACTCCTCAACATTTTGGCTTATATATGTTCCCGTATATTTATAATTATCTCAGATATCTAGGGTTATTAACAGATTGGCTGTGACTTGGAAACCTTGGCTATGGAAGTTGTACTTCACCCATTAGCAAAATGTCACTTTTTTTCAAATGGCAACCTCTGAATCCTCGTTTTAGCTGATTGTGGCAATCTGGGTTCTGTTATTTAAGAGAGATAAGATGACAGACTGGGTTGGTTTCCACTATCTCAGAATAGCAGCCTAAAGTATTTGGAAAATGTGAACACAAAAATATTTAGAGCTTTGGAGAGTGTAGGTTATATGCTGTCTGGAAGAAAAAGAGCAGATCATCACCTAAACAATTTGATATGGGGATTTGTCTCCTGCAACAAGCAGACTATAATAGTTGAAAGAGTCTGTTGCCATTTACCATAAGACTGTGGACTTACTCATATTTCTAGCATATCTCATTTATTTTTAGCTTCATGTTTAATTTTAGTTAGTAACAGTGAATCTGGGTGCCAACCTGTTTTTAGCAAATACTGTCCAGATCGACCAGTGATTTCAGTCGTTTGTTCATGGCCATGTAGTGATACAAAACAAGAAAAGTAATGAAGAAGGAGCTTTCAGTGAGAGAATGCTTAGAAAGTTTTCAAAGAGTAGAGTTCAGCTTCAACTGAATTTCAATTTATTGTGCCTCTTTTAAATTCTCTCACAATATTTATGGCTGAACAAATGATCCTAGAAAAGCAGTTACTTTGGATTATCTTTCTCATCACATGGAGGGGTATTTTTAATAGCCATATTTTACAATCTTTATTTCTAAAAAGACAGAATTCTATTTTCAATGACTGAACACTGCTCTGCTCCTAAGAGACAGTTTTCCCTTAGAAGTCAATGCAGATAGCAAACATCAGACCTTAGCAGATTCTTTAGCAAAGATCTGTCCTCAGGAAGCCTGGATTAGTTAAGTTTCCCATGCTAGAATTTCCTGAGCAATTAAATCTGCATTACTGAATGTAGAAGCTACATTCTGAGGCACCCATTCGGTCCATCCCCCACATGATATTCTGCATTTAAATAAGACCACCCAAATGGATTAGAAATGTGACTGGCCATCATCAGCATGGTTGAAAATATAAAGCCAAAAACTAAATGGCCCAAGAGATATCCATGTTTATAGGATCTGTTTCCTCATGGTGTTACATGTGCATAAATAAAAGTACTAAAGAAAGGAACAGAAAGCCAGATTCAACAGCTGGGAAAATGTACGACAAATCTACAGTCCATTCACCTAATTTCATTCCCAATATTTGCACCACCAATTTCAGCTCCATTGTCTTATGAAAGACAGTCCTTTATCTTGCTCTGAAATATTAACTCACATTTGGGGAAAATAGGCAGTGAGGTTGCAGGAAGTTACAACATTTAAACAAAGGGAAGCCAATACATATTTTTTTTTAAATCTGAATGGGCAATTTAATGTCACTGAGAAAAAAGAATTTCCTTTCTTTCTCCTTTCCTTAACTTTGACCATCAAGGAAACTTAGAAATGCTATTATAATTATAGCTTACATTTCAATGTTTCTTGATACCCTAGAGTATATAAAAAAATGAAAAGGTAATGTTTTACCTTGAAAGACTGAAATGGAAAAACCTTCTGCTCATGGGATCTTTATGGAACGTAGTGATTTGTGTGATTGCAATCACAGAGCTGCTAAAATAGCATTTGAATTCTCCAATGTCTTCCTTCTGTCAAAAGGAACAATTCCCTTATACTACCTTTATAGCCCGGAATTGCTATCTGCTTTCCAAAAAGAGCTCTAAATGGCTATTAAGCAACCAGTAACTTTGCCTAAATGTAGAACAATTAGAACCATTTTCAAACTTTTGAAAGATTATTCTAACTTCCCTTTTGCCAAAACTAGATGGGATCAAGAAAATAAGCAGCTTAGAGAGGAATAAGACTGATATGTTTGGTGGAAGTCTCCTTAGAGCCGTAAACAAGTCAACACTATGTTTGAAAGTAAAATATGTCTGCACCTTTGGGGCAATTTTTGAATTTGGAGAAAATGGGATGCCATAATCACAGAACATCTCTCCCATTAAAAAAAAAAAACCCTCAGGTGCAGAGTTGAACTAACCTTATTTGTCTACATAGGTACCTGCGTTATGGCCCATCATTTTTTAAAAAGCATCTCTACTTGATTCCTTCTCCCTACTTCCGTTCTCTACACTACAGCCCCCTTCTACGATGTGCTTGATATGTGTCCATATGTATGAATAGTTATAAATATATGTCGTGTATGTTTGCGTGTTAACTCACGCAGTGGCATTGTGCGATAAATGCTCTTTTGTTTTGTACATTTGGGACAACATTATGCTTTTAAGATCTACCCCCATTACTCTATGTTTTTTAAATGCATTGTTTCTGACTACTACATAGTAGTCCATGGCGTGCATTCACCACTTTCCCTCTCTTATTCTCCAGTATGGACACTTAGTTAGCCTCCAACTCCACCACCACATTAAAAAAACAAAAACAAAAACAAAAACAAAACAAAACCCTGTGATAAATATTCTCGTACAGTTTTCCATGAATCTGAAAAGAGTTTCTCTGGAGTATGATCCAAGAGTAGGATTTCATGGTCATATGTGTATACTTAATTTTATTATGTACCCTAGGACCTTCTCTCTCTAAAACAGCCAGGACAGTTTGCTCTTCTACCAATAGTACATGGGACTTTTTGTTTCTTCACATTCTCATTAACATTTCATAATATATTTCTTTCTAATTTTTGGTAATTTAATGGGAATAAAGTGGTATCTTACTGTCTTAAAAGTGTTGATTTTGCTGTATACTTTGGGGAGGAGGTTGAGTACATTCTGTTTGTTTGAGTATAGATATCTGATATCAGGTAGGAGCACGCCGTCGCTGCGAATTTTGAGAACGGGGAAGAGAGTGTGCATGGATGTTGAGGTAAAGGGGGTGTTGAACACAGATGCTGCAGATGCTCAGCGTACTCTGTTTTGTCAGTTCTCCCAATGACTCTGCAAAGGATACATAACTTTTAATAACCCTGCTCTGCTCAAAATAGTTAGAAGTGATTCTGTTGTTGGCAACTGAAAAGGCTGGCCTACACAGCAATTGGTAGCATAAGTGGTTGAAAACCCTCAAGGAATAAAATGGGAATCCAGGATTGGCTACCCAGATATGTTAAGTTTGAAAGCAGTAAGGATCTGGTTCCCATTATAAGACATGTCACTGCAGGATTTTATCTGTGGACTTGAATTTTCCACCCACATACAATTTGGAATAGATTTGATGAAAGCCTAAAAAAATACTCTTGGATTTTTATTAAAATCATATTGATTTATAGAGTGGTTTTGTGATAATTGAAATCATTATAATTTTATTGTCTATCAGTGAACATGGTGCAGCTCTCTAATTATTTGGGCTCTCTTTTATGTCCTATAATAGCATTTTAAAAATTTCTTCATAAAAGTTTTGTGAATTCTTGTTAGACTATTTCCATTTCTGGATGGTGTCCATTTCTTCTCTAGTCTAATAACAATCCTGCTTGAGAACTAGAAAATTATGAATTACATTTTAATGTTAACCATGGTTACCACACTATATGGCCACTACCAAATAGAAGGAAAATGACAGAAGGAAAAAATTAAATTGTTTATTATGGATAAATATATCATTTACAGATTTTTTAAGGCTCTTGTGGCTGATGGCTGCATTTCTGATGCATTTCCTCGTTGGTTGCTGCTGGTGTAAAGAAATAGTAGGGTTAAGGAAACCTGCTGCACTGTCTTATTGGTCCTTTCAGTTTCTCATTTGACTAAGCTTTTAAAAAACGTAGATATTATCATTTTCAATACCAGCTGTTTACTTTCGTCCCTTCTAATCTTTAACCTCTTATTTATTTTATTGTTTTATTTCACTGACCAGGAAGACTTGAACACCATGTTGAACAGGATCAATGATAGAATTACACACAGAAAAAAAGGATCCCAGAAAAGATCCAGCTGACAGAATTCAGTGACTCTTTCAGTGAGTTGTGTAGCTTTTAACTCAACCAGTAAGTAAGTGTACCTACCAGTTGACTTGAAACCAGGACCGAACATATCTGTCCTTGACCGGAAAAAGAAAATATAGTCAGTCTAGTGTACATTTTAGCATATGCAGTGATCAGAGAACTCTCCTGGGAAAGAGAGCCAATTAATTTATTCTGTTTAATACAGGATATTCCAATATATTTGACCATGGAACTCTTTTTGAGTGGCACCTATTAAAATAGAGATTTCAAAAATGCCATTATAAGGAAACTTATCTCAATTTGTGTGCATTCAAATTCACTTGGAAGATGCAATCTGCTTGTAATGCTGTATATGTAGCTGAGTTTACACAGATATAGTTCCAGTTGGTCCTCAATACCTTTGTGTGCAGGTAGAGACATATACCCCCCATTAATTAGAAACTGTTATTCTTAATGTGGTATTTATTGAATCTCATGCTGAGATAAATATTTTTTGTTTATGCAATTTCCCAGGACTAATTGCTAAGTTTTTAGAACAGCCTTTCGCTAAGCTTTAATGAGCACAATTAAATGAACCACTAAGAAAAAACAAATTATCAATTCAGCCACCTATTGTGAATTCGTTCATCTTGAAGTACCTGATGTAAATGCAAGATCATAGGCCTTTCTCACAAGATTTCTAGAGGCAAGATTATCTAGGTAATTTCTCCTGTTTCCCTTCAGGCTTTCCTTGAAATTTCCCAAGAGTAGAAGGTGGCTTTAGAAATGTAACATCAGGTTTATCTCTACATCAATAATAAAATTCCTGTTACATTAATGCTCATATATGTTTCTTTAGTTGTGAAACATTGCATCTGAATTTTTTGAAAAATTCTAAGAAGTAATTAAGAATAATTTTCCTTTCATAAAAGAATTTCCAATAAGAGTATTGAATGACATACTATTTCTTTTTTAAAAAATTTTTTTATCATATAATTGACATTGGACATTTTCTTAAGTGATGGAAACACTTCTTGGAAGTAAACCCAGAGAATGTTAATTTTTAAATTTCATAGATCTGTATTCATATGTTATTGATGAACTCCAATATTCTTCCTCCTTTTGTATGTATATTTAGGGCAAATGCCCAATGGTTGATCAAAAATAGAAATACAAATTCAGTTTTATAAGGAACATAACGAGTTGTCTCCACAATACTATGTAATTGCTAGTAATTATAAAAATATTTCCTAACTAAGATAAGTTTCTTTATAATTTTACATGCAAATTCATTGAATAGAATACAGTGATTCTTAAAGAACAGGCACCATCTAATAATGTACCAATTCTTACTTAATTAACTGACTACATTGCTAAAGAAGTAAGTGCATTAGTGTAAAATATGATATTAGTAAGTAGATAAAAGCAGGAAAAAGATAAAACACCAAATAGACAAAGTTTCAAAATGTCAAACTGTCATTTTCAATGATATTCCTAATTGGCATATTTCTTGGTAGTTCTTTACAACCATGCTCAGCACACTGTATAAAGTGTCATTTTACCATGCTAATTAACTGTCTTGATTTCTTTGACTAACACTGTGCTTTGGATTATGCGAAATAATAAAAAGAGAAGAAAGACAAAAATCTAAATGAAGAGAGACAAAGAAAAAGCCAACACCCCACGTTGACCTAAGCAACAGTTTTTGTATTAAAATAAAAATGACATAATTTTTATTTCTGATGTTGGATTGTTATGTGGAAAGTGTAATTACTTTTTTTTGGCTAGACCAAAAATAGAGAAAATGAGCTTTAATTGTGTATAAAAGAACAAGTTAGAGTTTAGTTCAATTCATTGGAACATTTCATATTCACTTCATATTCCTTCATTCATTTAATCCAGGGATTTGCAAACTACAGCTCATGGGTAGGACACCAGCTTTTACAAATAAAGTTTTACTGGAATAAAACTACACCTATTCATTTGCATATTTTCTATGGCTGTTTTCATACTAAAACAGCAGAGTTGTGTAGTTGTAACAGAGACTTTATGGCCCACAAAGCCTAAAATAGTTACTGCTGGGCCCTTTACAGAAAAAGTTTGTTGACTGCTGATTTAATCAGGCTTTCAGTCATTTGTTATCATTTAACGAGTGTTTTGCAGAGCATAAAGGCATTGGTCTCAGTGCTAAGAATAAAGCAACTGAACACAGCTGTAGTCTCTGTCCTGTGGAGCTTATATTCTAGTGGAGGAGACAGGTAAACAGCAACGACACCAACAGTGTGATCAAGTTTAGAATAGGGAAAATACAGCAGATTATGGGAACACAGATCAAAGGCACCAAACCTAGACTGAAGGGGGTATAGTAAGGGTGATCCTGGGGGAAAATGATGTCAAAACTGAAATCTGAAGGATGAGTGGGAGTCAAGAACAAATATAAGACCTGGGGAGAAGAAAGAAGGAAGGAGTCTGGGGTAGGGTGGGTGTTGTAAGGAGAAAGACACATGCTGACTCCCAGGATAAAAGAAAGTGTGGCGCTGGGGATGTCCAGTTTGGTCAGAGCAAAGACTTCTAGGGAGAAGTGACAGAAAGCTAGAAAAGCAAGCAGGACCTGATTATGATGAGCCTTATAAGGAGTTTATTCTAAGAAAAATGGAAAACTATTGAAGTATTTAAATTATGGGAGAAATACAATCATTTTTGTATTGAAAAATGATTACTTAGACTTCAGTATAGATCTTTGAGGGGAGAAAGGCTAGTGTCAGAAATAATAATTAAGGAACTATTATGAAGATGTAATTCCCAGCTATGGCCAAGAGAGGAGATTGGCAAATCTTCTCCCTGAAAAGTAATTATAAAGCTGACAAAACTGACAAAAATCATCATTGCAACAGTTTGGAAATGAACAAAAAGCATGTAATAATCTGAGAAGCGTTTATGTTTGCAAAGCCACTTTACTCAGGTATGAACACTGAGGGGAATCTGTGGCGTTCTGGACTTCGGCTGCTCACATTCCTCCCTCAGCTAAGTTGAGAAGAAGATTTTCCAGGGCCACAAGAAGCAGGTCACAAGAACCAACAACTTCTCTAACTAGCGCAGGGGCTCACTCAGTTTGGTATGGTGGGGAAAGCCCACACCCCCAGTGTTGTTGGTAGAAGTGACAATCACAGAAGTGGCTGGGTAGGGAAGGCCCACAACTCCACCGGTCTGCAGTTGTAGTCATTGTTGGAGAAGGCATGTTTCTTGCTTGACTGTGTGCATGTGCAGCAGATACTGGAGAAAACTCAAACCAGTTATACTGCCTGGCCAACCTTGAAGCTGAACACACGTGCATAGGAAACACAAAATGGCCCGGCAGAGAGTAAAAGCCTGAGCATGCTTGAAAATGGCGTAAACTTGAATGCTGCCTCCCTGAACCCACATACATATTATTAGCAGAGAACAGAAGCCTTACTGGCTTCAAGTGGTTGAGTACAAACTCTATCCAGTCAATATCTGATCAAAGCAATGCAGATACAGGAGTGACTTCAAGAAAGCAAGAGAAAAATAAACACAAAAATATTAAAAAACAAAAACAAAAATGAACAAAAAACACTACACAGAGACAGTGGCATTAGCAAACCACAGAGGAGACAGATTTCACAGATCTTGCCCAGGGAAATTCCTAAACAAAGAAATAAACAAATAAATAAAATTGCAGCAATAGTAAACTGTAGGGGAAGAAAAATGAGAATTCAGACTTTATGATTTATCTAAAATGTTTAGTTTCAGAAAAAAAGTACAAGATACATAAAGAAACAGGAAAGTATGACCAATGCTCAGGAAATAAAAACTCATTACATGTAATTGAGTTATGTGCTTCAGCAGTTCACATCCTCTAAGAAGCAGACCAAGATGAGAGAGAGTACACATGCAAGAGATTCACTGGGGGAAAGGCTTGTGAAGGATGAAAAGAGAAGGGAATAGAAATAGGTAGAGAGAGCCTTCGGAGCACAATGTAGGTCTGAGGCCTCATAAATGAGAAAGGAAAAGGAAGGATTGTGTAGGAAGACCCTTAATTGCAGGGCAGTTCTGAGGAAGTCTCAGCTATACCAGAAAGTCTTGAAGCAAAGTTACCTAGTAGAGGAGTCCAGCCTGGGCAGGCTCAGATCTGGTACCCACACTACACTTAGTTATTAGCTGGGAACAACCTATGGGCAACCTATGGGTCTAAGTGTGAATGGGAACATTTGAAAGGCAGCAGCTTAAACAAAAAATCTTCTGTTCTTTCATAATACATCCATTCCTGCATGCTCCTTCCTCCAGCTGCTTCATTCTGCTTTGCTCTCCACTTCTGCTTGCCAGAATAACTCAAGCTTTTACACTTCACTTGGCAACGGCCATCACTTTCTCTAGCCTTCTAAGAGCCACCCTCACAGTGAGTTTGGCTGATCCCCCGGGGCTCAGCAGAGTATTAAGTTATGTGTCCCGAGAGAGAGAGCCCCAAAGTCAATGAACTCTTGCTTAGTCCATTCTTTTGTCCCAACCATTTTGGTCAAGCACCCTCAAAATCCAATGCCAGGGGCCATCCCTTCATTTGTAATGGTACATGCAAGCTAATCCTTGTAACTCTTCTAGAGTATAATTTCTTTCCTCCTTTCTCAGGCCCTACACACCCCAGCCAGCTCATGGGGAGATTTAACCCTAGCTATCTCTCCAGTGGCCAGGAGATGTGGTGGGAGCTCCTGAGGGGAGCACCTATGGCCTTGCAGGTGATAGGTGTCTGCAGCAACTTCCAGCGGGAGGAGTGATTGCTCTCTGCTGGGTAAGGGTGGGCCACTTCTGCAAGCCCTAAGCTCGGGTGTCAGGTTTTCCCTGACTTTAGGGTGAGAGACCTGTCTTGCCTGAGCAGTTAAACATCTCTGGAACTCTGCGGCTCTATCAGAGTTTCTCTTCCATTTCAGAAGATAAAGATCTTTTAAGCTGTCAAGAGGCCTTCTCCCTCTCATTCTTAGCCTCTAATGGTTTTTAAACTGCCCTCAATTTCTCACTATTCCATTGTAGGATGTCAGTATAGTATATAATATTAAGGTGACTTCCTGCTATCTTTCACATGCCAGAATCATTGCACTATCAAGAGCATTTCTCACCACTAAGACATTTTTCAAGGTCACCTTTGGGAAAATCTTCAGCAACTGGGCTCTTACCTTGTGCCAGAGACTATATCATGCCTTCCACGTTCCACCCCGGAAAGGGTCCTCTGTGCTGCTAGACAGTGAGTGAGCTAGTCCCAAATCCCATCTTACTATCGGCTTTCTCAGTCCCCACTCTTGGTCAGTTTATGTCAGTTTAGGCCCCCCAAGAAACAGATACTAAGATGTATTACCCATGTAAGAGATATCTTGGGGGAAGGATAAAAGAAAGGGAGCAGAGTAGGTACGAAGAGCCTTCAGACTGCAAGGCAGGTACAGGTCTGATTCTTGCAAAAGAGACAGGAGAGAAAGGATTGAGTAGGAAGAGGCTCAGAGCTCAGCACGGTTCAGAGAAAGTCTTGGCTGGCTAATGGAGAGCCCCAGGAAAAGGGTCCTACCTCAGGCAGGCATGGCCCAACCTGAGTACACACCTGAGTACTCAGTTATTGGCTGGGAGCAGCCCAGAAAGGCATGGCTTGGGTTTGAGTGCTATGTGGCTCTAAGGTGAGGAAGCTGGAAGCTGTTGGTCAACTGTGACCTGTAGCAGTTTTCCTGAATGACAATGTGAATAGGGCAGTTCCATCACCACTACATGTGTCCTCTGCCAGTGTTTCTGAGGATCCTCAGACCAGGGTGTTTGCATTCAAATGTCTTCTCTTGTTTTGAATTCCTACTCCTAGTACTCTGTCTCCTCTAGTATTCTTACCAGCACTTCTGGCTGCCTCAATGCCCTCTTGGCAACTATGCCCCAAATCTGAAGAAAGATCTCCACTTCATTCCCCAAAGCAGCACTATCATAGTGCTATCATAAGTGTCTGATGTATGATAGATTTGGTGATAAGGGGGAGAATTCTAAGAGAGAGGAATGAATAACTTAAACGTTAATTTTAGATGTCATCTTGCCAAACGTCCACACTGGCCCTTCTCTGCCACAAGAAATCTCTTACTAGCTTTTTCTTCCAAAAATTTTAATAACGAATTATTAAAAACTCAATCTCGGATTAAACATTATAATGAACCTAATGCAAAGATACAAAAAAAAAATACCCTGGCCACAGCCTTTTCTATGCAATTCTTTATCAAGTACATTTTCCAATCTTTTTGGCATTTTCATCTTTGAAGGTAGGAAATGTTCAGTAATGTCAAATGCACATAAAAAGGTTACATATCAATTTATGAACAGACGTAGGCATGCAGCCAACATGTATAAAAGGAAATGTTTTAAGAAGCTGATTCTTTGATGTGTAGGTTCTTTTATAAGAATTTCCTTTATCTCTCTCATACTAAAAAGAAAGTAAGAGCCTAGTTCAAAACACAATCAGTCTTTCATGGTAAGGACAATGGATGGAAGCAATTTGAAGCAAATGCCCTTTGATTAAATAAATGACTATTTGACTTAACAAATAATCAACATCAAAATAAAAGTCTAGATCTTTTCAAGTTCACATGGGTATGGTTTATTTTAGCAGAATTAAAATGGTATATGCACTCTGAACCCTGTAGCTTAAATATTTTAAAAAGATTACTTGGAAACAATTTTAAAATAACCCAACTTCATTCATGCACCAAAGCATGAAAAATTGAAAGCAAATCAAGATCCCAGAATATATATCTGCCTTTTAGCACCACCTTGTACCTGTGCTTTGATTCTTAAAGTGCCCTTGCCTTTGTTTACTTTGAAGTCACTTTTCATAGGGGGAGGTATGTGTTGCAATGTACAGAGAAGCGGGAAATGAACCATGGAAGAAAAATCTATTAGTGCCAAACTCAACGAAAGGAATGGCTTCACCACTGCATGTTTGTTCCTTTTCCTAAAAATTTTCTCTGTTCCAAATGATGCCATATGATTACCCCAATTTTGAATCAGACCATCCTGCACTTGTACTAGTTTATCATTATAAAGAATTTTTTTTTTTACTTACAAGTTTCCAAGAGAAACAACCCTTTCACATGTGTCTGCTGCTAGGATGCCCCAGCAATGGCAGCTATGTTCATGCATCAGGGAACTGGTTGCTCTTCTACTGACAATGCCAGCTGGCCCTTGCTTCAGCCATAGCTGTCCTTTTACAAGTCAAGAGTTTTGTTTTTCTTCCCATGATTGGGACAAGGTATTCTCCTTAGTGAGTCAGAGATCCTTTCTCATCAAACACAAAGCACAAAAATACGAAACTAATAGCTCTGCACCCTAGCTTAACTCTAATTACGCAGTTCTCTAAGTAGGCTTTAGCTGAGAAAAAAAAAAAAACTCTCTGTGCACTATATATGCTTATAATCCACTTGTCTTTTGCTTATGGCAAAAAAAGGGAGATTTCTTAAATGATTAAAGTTATTCAATTAGCCTAAACTATTCACAACCACCCAGAACCTCAGAATGTGATCTTATTGGAAAAAACACTACATGTACGGTAATGGACAGAAACTAGATTTTTGGGGTGTGCATGAAGTGGTACATAAAGTTGCTGATTTATAAAGCTGTACACCTGAAACATATAATGTTATAAACCAATGTTACCTCAATAAAAAGTAAGTTAAAAAAAAAAAGACTTTGCAGATGTGATTAAGGAGAGAGCTTGAGGTCATCCTGAAATAGAGAGGGCCCTAAATTCAATGCTGAGAGCCTTTGTAAGAGACAAAACGAAGACATAGACTCATAGAAAGAAAGCCATGTGACGATGAGGGCAGAAATCAGAGTGATGCACCTGTAAGCCAAGGAACACTAAGGATTGCCTGCAGCCACCAGAACTTGGAGCGTGGCATGGCACAAGTTCTTCCTCAGAGCCTCTAGAGGGAACCAAACCCGATGACACCTTCATTTCAGATTGGTGGCCTCCAGAACAGCGGGAGGATAAACTTCCATTGTTTTAGGTCAACACGTTTGTGTTAATTTTTTATGGTAGCCCTAAGAAACTAATGCAGTATATAATTATTCATTCACAGATATATACACACTGTTGTTATTATCATGTTGGAAAGTTTCCATAAGGATCACTGGTTCTCAATGGAGGCTGTACTGCCCTATAAAGAAATATATAAGGTGGCTTGGGTTTCAAATAATTGGAGAATGCTACAGATGTTGAGTGGGCAATGTTCATACCAGTCTTACACAATGAGAATTTGTTCAGACTTCTTCATGACTTCTGAATATCTCAGTAGACATATATGTAGGTGAAAACCCATTTATAATTATTTGAAGTAAGGACCTTATGTTGTTTTACATGTGAACATAAAGTATTTTTGCATAGTTTAATATGTATATGTTTCCTGAATTTTTAAGAAATACAATTCCTGTAAAGTGAGGGAAGTTTGCATTTTCTTTCACTTGGAATCATATCAATGCAACTGTGTCAGTCTGCATTCGTATCTGTTGCCTTGAAGCATATGACAGTGTTCTTTCACCTGTTAATTTAATGTGCCTAAACATTATATAATCAGGGTTCTCTTGATTAATATGAAGAAATTTATCATAAGGAATTGGCTCATGTGATTGTGGAGGTTGACAAGTCCCAAGATCTGCCAGGCAAGTAGCAGGCTGGGACCCAGGAGGGCCAATGTTATAGTTCCAGTTTGAATGCCATCAGGCTTGGGACCCAGGAGGAGCTGATGTTTCAGGTCAAGTTCCAAAGCAGGAAAAAAAAACAATGTCCCAGTCTGAAGGCAGTCAGGCTGGAAAAATTACTTCTTATTCAGGTGAGACTCAGCCTATTTGTTCTTGTCAGACCTTCAACTGATTGGATGAGGCCCACCGCATTAGTGAAGGTATTTGGTCAAACATTATTCTGGATGTGTCTGTGAAGGGTTTAGGGTGAGATTAACATTTAAATCAGTAGATTAAGTAAAGCAAATTGCCTTCTCTAATGCTACCCCAAACAAGCCTGATCCTGTCTGATTCTTGGAAGCTAAGCAGGGTTGGGCCTGCTTAGTACTTGGATGGGAGACCACCTAGGAAGACCAGGTGCTATAGGCATAAAAAAAAAAAAATAAGGGATTGTAAACTAACAAGGTCCTTGCAATCTGTGAGGTCAACCAGGGTTGTCTTGCCTAAAAACAAAACAAACAAACAAATATTCCTTATGAAGAAAAGTCACTGGTAGAGAAGCACTAATCTGGATGTGCTGCTTTCTACTGTGATGGCTTAATGATCTTCCACAAACAGATGTACAATGATATATTTAACTAATTTGTATTTTGGTTGTTTGGTTTTTTTCTTTTTTTTCCTTTTCCTTTTTTATTATTACCAAAAAATTATGGAAAACACCCTCCTATATATGTCTTTCTACATTTTAAATATTTCCACACAACAGATTCCTCAAAATAGAATTCATCAGAAGAGTATGCACATTTAAAATGGCGATAGATACTATAGCAGTGGGGTTCAAGATTAGAATTTTCTTATATGGAAATTATATACCAAAGACTATAAAAGAGATGTAAGTAGAGTTGCTTTTGAAACAAAGGTGGGAATCTGAAAATAAGGAAAAGAAGATGCAATAGAATTGATGGAGTACTTGAAGCAATTATTATGTTTCAATATGTGTGATTGGCTGATCTGCATGGATTAGTTCTCCACATTCCAAGGAGCTTTGATATGTTCATGGAATACAAGAGGAAAATTGAGTTATAGGAATGAAACTCAGGGTCATGTGTTTATATAGAGAGATAACAATAACAACAATCACAGCCAACACACTATTATTTCACACTTATTTTTTATTTATTATTAGATTTCCATCTCAGCTGTATCACTATCTGTGTAAACTTGAGCAAGTCCCTTAGCTTCTCTTGACCTTACTTTCTTTAATCCACAAGGCTACTACTGTGCATTTCAGTTCCGGAAACTGTGTCATGAAAAATGACATTGTCCTCCCATCTTAAAGAAGGATGCGCAGTAGTGAATATGCCAGTTAGAAAGAGTGCACACCTACCCTGCAAACCACCCTCACCCCTGCCACATGCAGCCCTGTTTAATCCACTTAATGAGGTAAGGCTGCTGGCAAAAGACAGGGCCATCCCTTGAGTCAAGAGAACGCAGAAAACTGCCTTTCTGCTTGAAACTAGAGAAAAGGAGAAAACAGGAAAAATGATGTCTCGACAAATTATCCTGTCACACAAGCATGCTTGTAACTGAAGAATTCTAAGCAGCATAACTACAAAAAACCTTGCTCGAATTGTATGGTATTCTGTTTCCCTTAAGATACGAGATGAGAAACATTTTTTTTTTAATCCACAAATGATTCTTTAAAGTAGATCTTTTTATCTTTTTTTTTCTTGGCTAAAGTGGGGAATAAGCTCGTTTTTGTTAACAAATATAGATAATTAACATAACCTGTACCAATGACTATAAAACAGATGTAAATAGAAGTTTGTTCATTGAGAAGTTTCGGGGACATGTAAAAGTACCCAGAAAATTCCCATAGGCTATTGCTATCAAATGAATCAGGATGGCTTCTTCAGCAGTTGAATATCGCCCTATATAACACTTTTCTTCTCTAAATGAAGGCCTTGTTTTATAACTGGACTGGATGCTTCTGATTTTATTGGAACTATACTAAGAAGCTGGTTTGCTGTGAATTCCTGCCTTGTGGCTAACGGTACACAACGTCAGTCCAGTGCCTGAGCGGCTGCTAGGTCTCACACACCCACGTCCCAGGTGGCATTAAATGTTCTCAAATAGGCTGCTTTGAAATTCTAGTTTTTAAAGCATGCTTTTCAGAACAGCAAAGCACACAGGACTGTGTGCATATTTACTACACTTTACGTATCTCGAGTATAAAAGCTGTATTGAACATTTATGAGGGTTCCTCTCTGAAAAAATTACAGATCATAATAGAAAGTATGTTTTTGCATTTTTCCTCAAAACCTCAGACTCCAATAGACTGAGGGCTTGATGGAGCCAAGAAATAAAAAAAAAAAAGGGAGCTGGTTACCACAACATGTAGTTTTCCTGGCACAAATAAATCTGTTGTACTCACTCAGGCTTTGAGGCAAAGAAACAAAAGAAATGGAACAGTTCCAGACCCCTTTGCCCACATCGGCCCATCCTCCCATTCGTTCTCTCCACAGAGAGCAAGTGAGGGGAGGCAGAGAAGCAGGTGGTGCCCATGAGCCCTGAAAAATGGAATAAAGTGGAATGCTGGGAGCTCTTTTCATCTTTTCTTATTACATATCTGGTACATTTTCCTTGGCTTTCAAATATTAAAATGATTGTACATTGTTCAAACAGCAAAGGTCTAATTATAAGTGGCCTCCAATTATTTGCATTAAATTGACTTGTTTCCAAGGTAATCTAGAAACAAATGTTCACTACATTTAGTGTTTGGAAAGTATATTAAATACAATTGATTTCCACCCAACTGCCTATTTCTAATAATCAGGATTCTCCCTCTCCCTGCCCCCCAAAAGACTCTTTTTTTTTGTAAAGAAAAATCAATGGAGGGAATTAGTTACAATCATGACAGAAGAGCTAGAAGCCAAACAGAGATAGTGAAGCAACCCAGAGATGAACAACATCAGTGAGAGCCGAAAGCAGGTCGTGAGATTTCCAGAACAGTCCCTGCATGGCAGTTGGTACCACAGCAGACCTGTCTTGTGGGAGCTGAGCCACAGGGCAGATGCAGCCATGCTGGAGAAACCACTCAAAGCAGACAGCTGTCCTGGGTGCTCCCGTCCTCACGTACCTCCTAACTTCTCACCAGCACCTTACATTACCCAAAGCCAGAAGCCAGCTGACACAGGAGTCCAGAAATCACAGTGCAGGCAGGGGTCAGCCCCATTGCCACACAGTGCAGAGCAAGAGATAGGAAATGAATATGAGGGTACAACGAGATCATGTTTTCCTTGACCATTGTCTGATTTCTCAAAGCTAAAGAAAAAAATTTGTCTGATACGAAATCTCTAGCTCATTGGATAATGGGGAAGATTAGGTTCTGAAGGCTGCAGCAGCCAAAGAAATTCCCTAACCCATTACCTGCTAACTCAGTACCGCTCGCTTACAGTATCATCAGTTGCTATAGTTCTCCCAGAAGAGGCTCTGTCCAATGGGACCATCGCCAACCGATCCAGTGGACTGGTGCCCTTTCCCTGATTTTCTTGACATCATTTCAGCATTTTCTCATACTTGCACAGAAACTATCATACAGCATTTCATGAGCTGTCATGGGGAAAAATAGCTGTGGGATGAGTCCACAGCTGACAGACTGCTTTTGCCACATGTCTTCCAGAGCTTTGAGGTATGGGGAGAAAACGTAACATGAATATGTGGTGAGTTATATCTCTTGAAAAATTCTGGGAAGTAACTAAAGTAAAAACACCTTTCTTTTATATTTTTCTTCTCCCTTTTAAAGAGAAAGGATGTACCTAGGGGAAATATTTGGGCTAGCTAAGGGTGGGGAATAAGGGCAGGGCAGCAGAAAACAGCTGGAACATATCTATAATGGGAGTGGACAAAAACGTTCTTTCTGTGCCTTCAGTGAATTGTTACTGTGAGAAAGCCAAAATAGCAACTTCTTTATCACCAAAACAAGTCTCCCCGAGGCCGGTTCCCAGCTTCTCATGACTACCCAGGACACCTCCCAGCTGTTCCACATTGCTCAGCTCTCCTCCCCTGACCGGAGCCTCAGATCACAATGGAAGCTGCCATGTCTAAGGCACCTTCATATCACATGCGATGGAAGGGCATAGCAGGTCTGGGCAAGTCTTGTGGAGATAAGAAACCATACTGGTCAACGTGGATTCAAACAGGTTTCAAATGTGGATTTAATATAACTGAGCACTGGCTGTGTGCCTAGCTCTCTGTTATATTATTGAATCTTCATAACACCCTATCTGGTCACCATTCTTATTTTTCCCATTTCACAGAGGGGGGGTCCTGAGGCTTTGAGGTTGAGTTGTTTGTCCAGGATCACACAGCTAGTAAGTGGCAGATTTGAGACTCAAACCTAGGTCTGTCTCCTCCATGTCCAAAGCTCCCCATCACTGTGCTATTCTGTGTATCAGCTCTAAGGAAAACTCAGTGGACAGTTTGTGCGTTCAGTGCTAAGCAGCTTTGTAAACATTTACTGACCTCCTCACCCATGATTTAGGAAGAGACAGTAAAACAGAACCATTACTTGTTTGTCCTCTCTGTAATATGTGAACACAATTGAGGAGTGAACTGCTACCTATTTAGTTTCAATGATTGAGTTATATGAGAATCTGCTGATGTTCTAGAAGCTTCTATGTTTTGAATCTCTCCAGCTACCCAACCCCTAGAAAACAAATGCTCCATTTCCACAACTGTTCTTCCCAACCTTCTCAGCTGGGATCACCAAAGATTGGGATCCGGAGGCCCAGAAGCTGGCCAGTTCTGGAGTGACTCCCAACCTCATCTTCAGGGAAGGCCACTTATTGGCATTTTGCCCAAGATCGATTGTATCTGTGATGAGTGCCAGTCATTCAAGCACCCACCTAGTTCTACTCTTCTCCAGGCCCTGGACTTTGCCCTTATCTCTGCTGCATTGCCAGAGTTCAGATGAATCACCTCTATACTGTAGACTCTTCTTGGAACTTGACCCTGTAAGAATCCCTTGAATTCTAACAACATGTATCGAAGTATAACACACAGGATGACAAATACGGGGCATACATACTGCCACTTCCCTTTCCTGCACCCACAGTTAGGTGATCTTTGAACTTACTGTCTAAGCCAGGACCCTTTGGGAGTGAAAAGGAGGACTAAGTTACATGGAGAAAACGGGTCTCTGCGGCTGACACTGCTCATCGATCCTGCCCTTCGGACCCTGATCCCAGCAGCCCCTCAGAGACGAAATCTGTGCAATCATATAATTGGCACCTTAGGGCACTTACTGCTCACATTTATGTGCACATAACTTATTTCACTTGTTTTCAGCATAAATTTGAATGTTTGCTTTGCGAATTTCCAGATGAGAAGAAAATTACTCTTTAAATAAAAGGAACACATCATCTCTGCTCATGAACAGACATTATAATAATCTAGTTGTGAAGAAAAGAAAACATTAAGTAAATAAATCAGCGTATAAAATAAATGGACTTTATAAATGCAAATTTTCTGTTCCATGAATGAATTTCCCTGTGTGAGCAAGAAGACCACATAGCAATTTGTGAGGCCAGTTAGGCTTGAACTTAAACATTCCATTGGGTTTCACTTGGAGTCGATGTAAAATATAGCCCAGATTTTAGAGTCAAAAAGTCCTGGACTCAAGTCTTGAAACTGCACTTACTCGCTGTGTGAAGATAACAATAATAGAAAATATGTGCCAAAGGAGAGGTAATTACGCTTTAAAAATAGAGGGAAAAAAGAGAATAATTCTGTTTATAGGTGTCTGCCTTATTGTGCTCCTTTGTATAATTTCTTCCTAAAAATATTTAGTTAAAAAAATCACGAAGAAGTACAAAGAAGGAAACAAAAATGATACACAATCCTAATGCCCAGCTTACCATTGCTATTTAAAAACAGTAAGAGAATATGGTTACATGATTAGAAAGTTTGAATATACAGAAAGATATAAAATAAATAAAAGTCTCTTTCTCCTCCCCCAGGATCATTCTTTGAAGTACTGACCTTTAATATTTTCTTGTATATTCTTGAGTATTTACCTGCATGTACACATTCTGTACCTTATTTTTTCCCCGTTAATAGTGTATCTTGGAGTTTTTCCATTTTAACAAATACAAATCTTTACTCTTCTACAAAGAGTAAAATAGTTATCACAGGTATTTAAATTTATTTAACAGCCTTTTTATTTATTTGCTTTTGCTGCTATAAGCAATACTGTGGTGCACATTTGAGCCTTTGTAAATGTATATAACTTAACCTCAGATGTTTAGTAAGAGTGAAAACATAAATATGTTACAGATATTTGTGCTTTGTCTCCAGAGTTCATTCATCACTTCCCATTGTCCATTTTTACCAGCTTCTCCTTCTTTCTAGTTTCTTGTATCCTTTATCATCTGACTTTTGGCAGTCCATCTTCTGTGGTTTGCCTTTTCCCCTTGATGAATAAACTTCCTTTGGATTTGCTCTCCTGGCCTTGATCTTAGCATCCTCCCAAGACTCACCTGTCAACATCTGCCCTCTGATTCCACAACCTTCAAATGAGATTAAGAAGCACTCTTCTTGGAACTTTGTGATATTGTGATTTATAGTAAGAAACACATATTTGATATCCTTCCCTGGTTCTAGCATGGAGCTCCTAAAACCTTTGGAACATCCCAAGTTATGAGAGCAATAACGTTGCCTTTTGTTATGTTAATGATGTAACTTTTGGAGAGACCCTAGATCACCTAAGGATGATCAAACATGTAATTAGAGGTTTGGAATTTCCAGTCCCACCCCAACACTTAGGAAGAGAGGATAGAGATTAAGTTCAATTGCCATAGCCAATTATTTAATCAATCATAACTATGTAATGACGCCTCCATAAAACCCCCAAAAGGGTTCGGAGAGCTTCTGGGTTGATGAACACGTGGAGCTGCTTAGAGGTGGCATCCGGCAGAGGTCACGGAAGCCTTTTATCCCTTCCCACATTCTTTGCCTTATGCATCTCTTCCATCTGGCTGTTCCTGAGTTACATATTTTTTATAATAAACTGGTAAGCTAGTAAGTAAACTTTTTCTTTGAGTTCCGTGAGGTACCCTAGCAATGAATCAAACCCAAGAAGGGGTCTGTTGGAATCTCCCCTCTATAGCTGGTTCGTCAGGAGCACTGGTGATAACCTGAATTTGTGACGGGCATTTGTGTTGCAGGGAAGCAGTCTTATAGAACTGAGTCCATAATCCCCAGGCTATCTCCAGGTAGGTAGTCATAATTGAGCTGAATCGTAAGACACCCAGCTGATGTCAGAGAATTACTTGGTTGTATGGGGAACCTCATCCCCCTCCCCCAACACACGCGCATGAATTTGGGTGAACAGAATCATTAGCACTTAAACCTCACCAAAACTCCTTTCAGGAGAATGGGAATTTGACAGGAATGTTTTCAAGAGTCAGATTCTAGGTGGCCCTTAAATAACAGAGGGGATTTTTAAAGGCAGGACAAAGTCCTCAGGGGAGAACTAAACAATTTCTCCAGATACTTCACAACTCTACAGAAATCAATTATTCTATGAAAAAAAGTCAACTAGTTTAGCAAGATTCCTCTTAGCACCACATTGGTACCTGGAGGCCTGTTTCATGTGCATTAAATTGTAGTGCATATTCTCAAGCCAGACACACTGTCTGCAAGATTATTGAGAACCCACAACATGCTGTAATGACCCAGAAGCAAAGGCCTAGAGGCACTGGCGAGGAGCTTGTGTAGAGCTGATTACATGGCAAGATTCAGATTCAGGGTTAAAGATTTTATAAAGAATTATGATTCTCCATGATGAATGAAGAAAGCTAGAGCAAAACCACCCAGACAAAAAAGAGAGGGTCTTAAAGACTTGACAACAGTGGCAATTCTGCCTGCCAACACTGTAGAATAATTTATGAACCACACAGCAATTCAGAGCAGTTTCATTACTGAATGACAATTACGAATGACAAACGCGTACTTGGAAATGTTACTATTTCTGCAATAACATAATGATATCAAACTAACAAATTCCGGTTTATTCCTAGATCTTAGGGTTTAAGGAGACAAATCGATTAAATATGCATAGGTACAACTCCTACTTGTTGGAGACCTCAATGCTCTATAAAGACCTGAGTCAGAACCTCCTATATTTTGGAAAAATGTAGAATCTACCTGTCTGAGGATGAACTGGTCTGATTTTCACATTGACCTAGTGTGATAGGAAGAACAATGGCCTCCAAAGATGTTCAGGCCCAAATCGCAAGACCTGTGACTATGTTACCTTACATGGCAAAAGGGCCTTTACAGATTGTCTTGGATTATCCCCATGCGCCCTATGTAATCCAAGGGTCCTTAAGAGAAAGAACGAAGTGAGAGTGTCAGAGTCAGAGAAGGAGATGCGACGAAGACAGAAGCAGAAGTTGGAATGACTTGAATAAAGAGCTAAGAGCCAAGGAATGCAGATGGTTTCTAGAAATTGGGGGGGGGGGGAGGGGAAAGGCAAGGAAATGGATTCTCCCCTCGAGCCTGAGCAAGAGTACACTCCTGCCAACAACTTGATTTTAGCCCAGTGAAACCTGTTTTGGACTTCTGACCTCCAGATTTGTAAGAAAATAAATATTTTAAGACATTAAATTTGTGGTGATTTGTTACAGCAGCAATATATACCTAAGACACCTAATATTTTTTGTTATTGTTTTCTTCGCTTCTTTACCTCATAAATTCAGAGAGCCCAGCAGCCAAGTCCTGTACTGAAGGGAATTCAACAAAGCCTATTTAAGAAAGCATGAGAAAGATGTCACATGGATCCAAATGTCACATAGATCCAGGAAAAACAAGGAATGATACTGTAAATTCTATGCCATATTAGCTTAGAACATCTTTGGTTAGTTGCTAATTCAATTTACTTAAATATTTTCAGCGTCTCCTACAGATTCATATTAAATATATTAAATTTACCACAGCCCCCTCAGCAAGGCTCTCTTCAGAGAAATCTCTTCCATACATTTCATGGAACTCTGAATACTTGAAAAGCAATAAGTTGACATTTTTAGGATTTCAAAAACTTATTTAGATGTGATAGATTCTTTTGGGGATTCTCCTCTAGTATCCCTGATAATCTCCACCTCTTTGGAAATTGCCCCTTGATCCATAGGCCCAAAGTTTAGTCCTGCTTTTTAGCCAGTGTGAACTGGAGCAAGAAAGGGCCGAGAGAAACTCCTGACCCAAGCCAAACCAATGATTTCTCTTGGGAATCTAGAATTTGAACTGTGCGATTCAGAGTGTGGGAATTGGAAACAGAGTTACTTTAGTGTCAGAAATGTATAGAGAAGGTCCATAAGCTCCATAGCTAACTGCGAAGGCTTCCTAAACCTGGTTGTTAAATTATTCCTTGGATTCCAAAAGATACTCTATGTGGCAGAATGACTTGTGTAAATAGCAGCAATTCTCACCCCTCCCTGTACCACACTCTTTCTAGTGTGATTTGCAGTTCCTCTCAGAGTGGAATATATTTACCTGTCCCTTGAATCTGGAATGGCCTGTGACTTGCACTGAATAATGGAATGTGATGAAAATCATGTACAAGCTTCCATGCTTTCTCAGTGTCTTTCTCGCTCCCCTCTCCACCCCTCTTCCCTGCTTCCTGTGAGAACAAGCTCAGCGTAGCCTTCAGGGTAAATAGAGACAAGTCACACACTCTATACCTTAGTTCTAGCCAAGAGCCAGTTAGTCACCAAGCATGTGAGTGAAGCATTGAGGCTATCCTTGACCTGCCAGGCCCCGTTTGACCTGCCAGCTGATCACAAATTTATGAGCAAATCCAGGAAAGATCAGTCAAGCCTGGCTCTCAAACAGGAGACCCATTCATCTGACTCATAGATCTATAAGTAATAATATGTTCATTGTTTTAAATCAGAGTTTGGATGATCTATTGTGAAGCAATGCCTAATTGATAAACTCTAATTTGTGTTTGCCTGTTTCTTCTCTTATTTAATATTTGTAGAGCACCTAATAAATACTAGATAAGTTCCTATGCTAGAATATGACATTACTCTGACATTACTGTAAGAGAAAGTCCCACTCTAATAAAGCTTCCATTCTAGTGAGCATTGTGGGGGAGGTGAGGAGATAGACAATAAACAAGTAAGAGAGTAAATAGTGTAACAAATGGAAAGCAATAAAATAGGATTAGGAAAATAAGAAGTATTGTCAGAAAAAGAAATTGGTATCTTATAAAGAATGTAGAGGGAGGGTATCTCTCTAAGATGACACGAGACCTGAAGGTATTGAGTGAATAAGCCATGCAAATATCTGAAGAAAAGGCATTCTAGTAGAAGCAACAGCAAGTGCAAAGGGCCTGAGGCAGGAGTGAGCTAGGCATGTTTGTGAAACCAGAGGTAAGTTTTTCTGGAGCAGAAAGAGAAGGGAAAGCAGAGCTAAAGGGAGAGGTCAGAGCAGTGGCTGAGGTCAGACTATGAGAAACTTGTGAATGATGATAAGGACTTTGGATTTTGCTCTGAGCGAGCTGGAAGCAATTAAGGAGCTCTGATCGCTATAGTTAAATGAAAGATATCACATTTTAGAATGTTCATCCTGACTATTATACAAATAAGCTCTAGATGGGCAAGAAGAGATGCCAGTTAGAAAGCAGGGGCAATAATCAGGTGAAGTTGATGGTGATTTGGACCAACACAGTAACAGAAAAGTAAGCAGATTCTGGATATATTCCTACAGGAGTGATCACAGAATTTGCTAACATTTCGATATGGGTGTGAATAAATGAGGGGTAATGAATCACTATAAGGTTTTGGCCTGATAAGTGGAGGGATTGAGTAGTTATTAGTGGAACTGGTGGGGAAGGAGAGGATTTAGGAAAATCAGGACTTTGGTTTTGGCCATGCTAGCCTTGAGAGTGTTTTCAGAGGGCCACAAGGATAACATCAATAGATAGCTGGCTAAGCAGCTGAAGTCAGAGCTCCAAAAGGGAGACATGAATTTGAGAGTCATCTGCATATTGTTGGACTTGAAAGGCTCTGAGTCTGAGAAAAATCCTCCAGGGAACATTTTTAGAGAGAAGTAGCCCGGGGCCCCTAATGATTCTATCCAGGGAGATAGGAAGAACCAGCAAAAGAGTTGAGAAGGGAGGTCAGCAAGGAGAACCAAAAGGATTTCTGCCAATAAATTCCTCTCTTTTCTCTCTAACCTAGCTGTTATGCATGTAATGGGATAACACGTGGAGATTTCAGACAGAGGTTTTCCTTTCTGAAAATTATCCCCGTTGCCCTGCGGTTCTCCACACACTGGACACAGGGCATCCGATGTTGGCTGCATGACGAGGGAAGGTAGAAACAGAGACAAAGACTTCCACTGACTTGCTAAGTGATTTTTCAAAAAGTCACGGCAGGCATAATGGTCTAAAACCAAAGCATTTTTGATGTGTGAGAGCCAAGAGTATGAAAGAGAAGAGGTTTTGTTTTGATTTCTAAAAGGGCTTGAGTGGGAGAGTGAGCCACAGCCTGAGGTGGAGCATAGCCATGCAGGAAATAATACAGGATAGGGATGAACAGCAGTTTCTTGCCTCACAAAAGGAAGATTCCTCACGGGCAGGAAGGAGGCTGGAGAGAGGAATCAGGAGCATCGAGACGCCTTGTGAGAAGCCTTCCCAGCCTGCCCTTCGTCTGCTGTCTATCCCCACCTACAAGCCAGGGAGGAAACCCCTGCTGGGAGGGACAGACCAAGACCCCCAGGAAGGTTTGAAAACCCCTCAGCTAAAGGGCTTGCTCCCTACATGCGATCTGGAGTGCTGAAGGAACAAACGTGCAGTGGGTCTCATACCAATTCATTCAGCTTCCTTATGTGTAAGACAAAGATAACAATACCCTTTCTCCTATGTTTCTTTTAAGAATTAGTGACAATTTCCATAAGCTACCCAAATCTTTAGTGCAATGGATTTTGTGTTGGGGTTTGGGGAAAAAAAATGTGATTAAACAAATCTACTCTAAGCTATGGATGGTTCATGTTCCGTTAATCTTCACAGAGGTATTTGCACTTTTAAGTGGAAAAGAGTTCTAATATAATTAAATATATAAATAAGGGATTTTCAGTAATTCTTTTAATAATGAAGTCAACTAAAATTCAAAGTATTATAAGGGAAGATAGTTTGAAATGGGATGACCATCCTTTAAGCAATGTGGATATACCTGTCCGAGCTAGCTTAGTATCTTCTCTCTTAAGATTACTTGGGGCTGCACATATGAGAAAAGCCCTAACAGGCTTAAGCAAGATAGAAGTTAATCTGTCTCATATACATAAAAAGAATCTAGACTTAGCAGTCTAAGACAGGTATGGCTATTTCCCAAAGTTGCTCAAGATTCACAGCTCTTTTGATGTCTTACGGAGTGTTCTTGTCCTCATGGTTCAATATGGCTGGTAAAGCACCAGCCATCACACCCACATTCTGGGCATCATGATAGAACAATGGCCAAAAAAACAAACAAAAACAAAAAAAACCCAAAAAACAAAAAAACAAAGCAAAACAAAACTTCCTGGCAGCCACATGTAATTTCACTTCCATTTATAGGCTAAAATAAAGTCATGTGACCATACCTAGCTACAAAGAAGGCTGAGAAATATTCTTTACCTGAGTCTTGCCTTCCAAATAAGTTTAGCGTTCTAGTACCAAAAATGAGGAAAGAACATATGTTAAAAATAAGCAACCAGCAGTCTTTCTCACAGCAATATTGAGTTAGTTATTCAGCTCTTGTCTCTCAGTTGCAGTTTCTCCTTTCCACACTCTGCTTTATGATGTTGGGGATGGAGATACATTGCCAGGGGACCTGGAGGGAGACCAGAAGACCTGTAGAAGAAGGATGCTGCCCCTGTCCCCGTCACTCAGCTCTGCTTCTTCACCCTGACATTGACAGTTCTTTCCCAGAGCAGCGGTTGATCCCAGTCTGCAGGGTTTTCAGCACTTACAGACTAGCCTCACCTCTCCCTATTTCGGATACACCAGCACCAGGCCAGCTGAATTGTGCCCATTCAAAATTCATATGTTGATACCCTAACTCCCTAATATGACTGTATTTGAAGATTGGGCTTTTAGGAGGCAATTGAATTTAAATGAGAGCATAAGGGTAAGGCTCTAACCCTAATATCCCTCTCTGTCTCTCTCTGTCTCTCTCTGTCTCTGTCTCTCTGTCTCTCTCCCTCTCCCTCCCTCCCTCCTTCCCTTTCTCACTACTGGTTGGTACCCAGGAAAGATCATGTGAGCACACAGGGAGAAGGCAGCTATCTGCAAGCCAGGAAGAGAGTTCTCATCAGAAATATACTATGCTGTCACCTTGATCTCGAGATGCTGGCCTCCAGAACTGTGAGAAAATAAATTTCTAAGTCATTCATCTGTGATATCTTGTCATGCCAGCCTGAGCAGACCACACAAAATCCTTCTCAGAGGTCTGATTGTTCAGCCCCACAGGATCATTTCTCCGACCCCTGCCTTTTGCTCCCCCAGACCCAGAGGCAGTAGCTGTTTTCATCAGTTGCCATCCGTTTGATAACTCGTGTTCATTTATGTCTTTTCCTTTCTTCAACATCTAGTCACTTCTTCATATTAAAGTTTTTTGTTTTTTGTTTTGTTTTGTTTCTGTTAAAATAAGTGATTGTGGTTTCTGACTCCTAACTGGCCCCTGACTGCTACAATACAAACAGCTCCAAGATACTCCAGCTGTGGCTACAGATATTTGAACAGAAGTGTCAGCAGCACATTTCCCAACCTTCATCTGCCCCCAGACACATCTCTGCTAAATCCCATTTCATACCTCTGCTCATTTCTGGTCTCCATTTTTGTCCCTTAATGGTCCTGTATCTAGAGTCTTCCTCTCTCTTTACACCGGATGACATACCTGGGTTTTGATTCAACTTGCTCCGTAAAACACAAATTCCCACATCCTTGCTTCAGAACTGAGCTGCACTGCTTCCCTAAGTCTGAGCCAAGTATTTCATGTTTTTCTGGATGGGATAAGGGTCATAATCCAAAATCTCACACCCAAACCAACTCCCTTAATCAAGCTGTTATTTATTTCAAAGTTTTAGAACTTTCTATTTTTGTGGCCTGCAAGTTCTTGAAATAATTCCAATTTGATCTCCTGAATGCAACAAAGGGAATTCGATGGAGTAGGTGGGGGAACTTATGTAAGAAAACTAATTATTTTGTTAGGAAGGTAGGCATTTTAGGTTGGGGGCATCTTGAAACAACTTTGCACTTAGCCGTGCATTTAAAAAAATAATTTCCTGGCAATACTTCATCTTTACACATTTTCAGGTTGCTTTTACAGACTGAAGTTTTAATTTTTCTGCCTTGCCTTTTTAATGCTATATTTGAATTTTGCGTGTTTTTGTGTATTAGAAGCAATGAAACAATAAAAACTTTTTAGAGCTTAATCTTTTTTTTCACAACTGTTCCCCTTTCTATTACTTCCATTTCTCTTTGGATATCTGGTTTACTTTAATAGACTTTCTTTTACCTATCACCATAAATTCCACAATTACTGAAAATTGCTGGGGAACAAATAAATGTAAAGCACTCTCAAAGCACCCTCTTACTGAGTTATCTTGTACAAGATAATAACATTTTTTAGGCCTAATTTATGTCAAGAATCTTGTTTGCCTGAAGAATACTTCTTGTAAACATGTTTTTATAGCCTTAGGCACAGTGAGGAGGGAGGCTGGAGAACCATTCACTGATTCAAATTCCCTCGCTTTCTCTCTGGCTAAAGAAAATGAAAATCCTCATCTATGTTCTAACATGAAGAGCTAAATTGCAATAATCAGACATTTTCTAAATACCTTGAAAGCCTCAGGACTAATAATGATCACATTGATTCACATAGTAATGATTGTAGCCTCTGCCAATTTCTGTTTTTCCTAGTTCCTCGCCAACCATGGCATTCATGCCTAAGGGAGCTGAATTTTTTAAACTGAAGAATGAAACATACTACATATCAGTATAAATTTCCTCCTGTATACATATGAGGGCAATAAGGAAATAACAGTGGACAGGACTGCCCCAGGAAATGGTACATGGCTGCTATGTCCATACCAGATGAGCAAAATATTGCAGACAAACCAGCAGAGGCTTTGCAGAAGCTTCATCTAACATTAAACATACAAAAGTCTCGTGCTTCTTTGGTAAGGGCTAGAAAGCAAACATCTTCGGTTTTGTGGGCCACAAGATCTCTGTTTCAACTCAGCTGTTGTGGCACAAAGTCACAGACAGTAAGTAAACAAACCAGCTAACTGCATTCAGTAACACTTGTTTTCAAAACAGACAGAGGGCCATTTTGGCCCATGGCTCCTAGTTTGCCAACCCCTGCTCTAGAATATCCAAGAATACACTTTTATATGAAAACAAACATGCCATCAAACAAACAAAACAAAACAAAACAACTATACTCTGATATCCCAGTATCCCACATAATTACCTACACATGTTATACCTGTAAAAACATATGCGAAATGTTGTCCTTTTTCTTTCAGCTTCCTGAATTGAGGCAATGAATTTTTATGCCCACAGACACAGGCATTTAGTGCCATTTTGTCATTTCCTATTTACTAGGGTTTTATATCAAGGCAAGCAAGACATTGTAACTAACAGGATCATTTATAGGCAAGGCCTGGGTTCTAACTTAACCTCTTCTAAAAGGGTAATTGTAAGAGCATTCCAGGACATTACAAACCAAATAACCCAACCAGGACAGGTGAAGGCTAATGCCTCTAATGGTACTCAGGAAAATCAATCAGCCAAGACAAACAGAGAAGACTGTCAGTATTTCATTGACGAACTAGTGGGTGGTTTATAGAAAGAAATGAATGCGGGTGAAGGAAATACTTGGAAGGGCAATAGAGGATGAAATTCTTTCTAAACCCTTGAGGCAAAGGGTCAAGTTCAGGGTTGAAGTTAATGGGGTTGATAGGAAAGAGGCTTCATCTAATAATCCAGTTCTTATGGGATTTTGTTTTTGGTAAATCACCAAGTTTTGAAAACCTGATCTTAAATAACTGTGCTTGAAGTCTTCAGAGTGGGGAAAATAATATTAATAGTTAATATTTGAGTATTTACTGTGTTCTAGTTTTATGTATTATCACATTTAGTATTTATTATTATTATACTCAATTTATAGGTGAGGAAACAGGCTCAGAATGGTTAAGTAATTTGCCCAAGGACACACAGCTATTAAGAGGCAGGGCTAGAATTTATAAGTAGGTCTATCTGACTTGGAAGCTTATGTTCTCAATCTTCACATTATACCATTATTTTGTCTCATTTCTTGTTGATAGTTAAATCCTCAGGTCACAAAGAATTTTGAAAGTAATTTTTAAATATATGGTAAACTAAATTCTAACTCTCATGTTTCGAAGACACCCAAGATAAAATTTTTCACCCACTCAGTTTTGCATGAAGTTCTATTACCGAGAGAGGACCACATCTTATATTTGGAAACTTTTATGCTCGGCGAGGAAAAGAAAGGAAAGAGATGTTAAGAGGATGGATTTAGTAAGTTTAATTTTTAACTTTAGTAAATATTTAATTAATTTGCTTCCATGAAGATTTCGACAAAATATTTTAGGGCCACCACACTGATGGAATTAAAATATAAAATGATAATTTATATAAGTTGCCTGATGGTGGAAAGAGAGTCTCAGTCAGGCACAAATAGTGAACAATCTGAAAAATGAGTGTGTGTGTGTGTGTGTGTGTGTGTGTGTGTACATACACATATATATACATATACATATATATATATATCATAAAAGAGTATTCTGATTATTATACCCAGCTAGTTTCTTGAAGGAGCATTCATCATCTTAATCTGGCATTATTTTTTCCTTTCTGCTACCTAATATGCATCTTACAAGTCCTAACCTTGCAAATTCAAGAAACTTTTCCATTGATATGGGGGTTACATTACCTCATTCTTTGAGATGGTTTTCATCTTTGAGATATAATACAGCCTGCTATTCTTCTTTATCATAGAATTTGACATGTTTATGTAACACTGAGCTTGAGATTTGTCCCCCCCACCCACCCCCTAATTTGGTCGTCATTATTCTATCTTATAGGTTTGGTCCGTGGAGTCCACCCTTCTCTCTTCCCCACTGCCTTCCCTCTCTGTCTCTGTAGAACATTACGAAGCTAGAGAGCAGGGAGCAGAGAGCCTTAGGAAGATTGTTTGTTACATACTAGTTAAAACATGCGGACTTTATTTATTTATTTTATTTTGGACTGAAGAAAGTCAAATAAAGGAAGTCTGAGATAAAACAGTGCCTTCTGGGACCTTGGCTTCAGCTGCCTCTCCTTGTTTTAATGAGATCATTTTTAGTTCTGAGGTTTTTGCCTCCAGAAAACCATCCAGAGCTGAGCTGATTTTGAAATATTAGGCACATTCCAGGACCCAAGACCCCAAGGAGTTAAATTGTCTGCAGATCATTTAGACCACCCACCTGCAATAGATGCACGGTCTGTCCAAACTCCACAGAAATGCAACAGCATACCGTATCTCACTATCTTTCCAGACAGTACCCAGGAGGCTTGACTCCTTTTCAGAATTGCTGAGCTAGCCAGGAATTTTACTTCTCTGGCTCAGTGTCACTTGCAGGTGGGAGGGAAAGGGAACTGAAGACACAAATTCCATTGCTAGTGAACAAATGCTGGACCCAGGAGATTAGCCTATCTAAAACTGGGAAGGAAATTTGGGGCTTCATATGCTCATGCACTGTGCTTCTATTCAAATCTCTTTTTTTCCCCAACACAACAGTTCCCATAAAAAGCATTTCCTTTCCAGTAGCATAATCAAACATGAACTAAGAAAACTTCCATGTTGAAATTACTTTCAGATCTTGTTTATGGATTATGCAAGCAAAACATTTATATTCAAATCCATTTTTTAAAAGAAAAATTGATCCTTCTAAATGACTTGGCTGTCCAAAAAAGAAGCAGATCTGCTCTTAAAAATTTGGCACTACTAGTGTCACTGAAAAGAAGAAAGGTTGTGAAAGTGTGGTAGGCAGAAATTTAAGAATGACCCCTAAAGATCCTCACTTTTATAAAATTTTCTCCCCTGAGAATATGATGGGATATCACTTCTGTGATTATGTCATGATACATGACAAAAGGGATTTTGCAGATGTAATTAAGGTTACTAATTGTTTGACCTTAAAATAAAGATCACTTGAGTGGACAAGGTCTAATTACATGATCCCTTTGAAAGCAGAGAATATTCTCTGACTGGTGTCAGAAGAGCGTCAGAGAGATTCCCAGAGTAAGAATGACTGGACACGACATTGCTCATTTGAAGATGAAAGGACCACATGATAAGGAATGAGTCCAGCCTCTAAAATGTGAGAGTGGCCCCCAGCTGGCAGCCAGCAATGAACCAGATTCTCTAACAGCCAGAATAAGCTTGGAGCTGATTCTTCCCCCTGAGCTTCCTGATAAATACTCAGCCAAGCCCACAAGGACTTCTGACCTACGAAACAGTGAGCTAATAACTGGGTTTTGCGTTTAGGCCACTAAGTTTGTGGTAATTTGTCTTGCAACAATGGAAAACTAATAATGAATGAGACAAAGGGCATCTTTGAAGGTGAGGAAAAGCCTCAAAGGCATTCAGAGTAATAAGTGCATCCCTGGAACAGCATCCTCCATACAGGGAGGAGATGACTAGAACTGGGAATGATGTTTGGACAGATGTTTAAATTCTGAGGTCATTCTTAGTATGTCATTTTACAGCCATGTTCCATTTGCTGTTTTGGAATTTGCTCCTTGGATTCCACTCCTCCACTCCAAACTCATCCTGGGAGGAGGGCAAGGAGACTGGCGAACCTCTCTGACTGGGCTGGTGTCACGTGGTAGCAGCACATCGAGTGCATTTTATCCTTTGTGTCCCTTGTGTGCCCCTGTGCTTTTCAGGGCTATGAGACTGAACTTTCTTGGATACCTGTTCTTGCCACCCTCGTCTGTCCTGACTGGCTCCTCCAGCCCCACTAAACATGCTGCCCAACCCCTTTTCTCTCCTGCTCAAGAAGGTGGAAACCGGGTATGATTCAGAGAGGTCTTTATGAGATAACTTGGAAGGGTGTTACTGGTATTCCCAGGGGGAGCTGAGATCCATAACTGGGGGCTCAAAGAGAAGAACAACAGGACCTATAATCAGCAGCCAAAAAGCAGAAGCTAGCAAAATAGACAGTCACAGGAAATGCTGGTGAAAGGTAAATATAGACCGGCCCAACTTCATTTTCTCGGGAAGAATCACACTGTCTTGAGTCCTTTTAAAAGATTAGATATATACCTATTGGATATGGCACTTTGATCCCATTTATCACTTTGAAATCTCATCCATTTAAATTTTAGTCCTCTTTTTTTTTTTCTAGTCTTATTATGCTAACTTCTTTGAAGCACCTACACTGTCACTCTCTCCCTACTTCTTGAAACTTCTCTCTTAGCTTTCCTGATACTATCCTCCCCTGTCTTTCCTGTTACATCTCTGGATTTTTCTTCTCCCCTTTTTTGAGATTCTCTGTCTCTGCTCAACCAAGATGCAGTGTCCAAGAGATTGTTTATGTTCATCTCTAGAGCTCCAGACATAGGAATGGATTAGGAATAGACATTTAGGAGTAACCAGCATATATGGGTATTAAAATCAAGCCATAGGAGTAAATAAAATACTCTAGAATGAATGAAGAGAGTAAGAAGCTGGACAGTGCAATTTGGATGTCCCATCAGTACCTCTGACTCAACATGTCTGTTCCCCAAACCATGTTTTCTGTCCTTGGTCTTTTGTCTGGTTTAATACTATCATCATACACCAAACGTTAACTAAAAATTTACCTATTGTGAATGTCAAATTCCATTCTCACACCTTGAGACCCAAGTTATATAGGTTAATAATAGTTAACATTTAATGAGGAACAGTCCACCAATTATTCTTTAGCTTTAAGCAAAAGAAATAAAGACAGCAAGGAAAAAAAGTTTCAGAATATCGTTAGAGATGTAGGCGAGCCATGTTTCCTTGATCAAATCTATATGCCAACGGGTACAGAGCTCTCACGGGGAAAACTGCTTTAGACCAGGAACAGCCTGGCACTGACAGTATAATCTTTTTCTCAAAATTCTTTCAACCTAGTCATAGAAGCTCATGTTTTTTCCTAAACTGTAAAAGCTTAGCCCTTGGCTGAGTCAGAGCTGGGATCCTGGCATTTTTTTACCTGAATGGCCAACTCCCTAACAGCTTTAGCTTCCTAGCAAGGTGCCAGGATTTCTTGGAACAAATAACCCACAGACGGGCTTCCCCCACCATTCCAGGTCCACTTGTGCTTATTTCTATCTTTCACACAAGCCAGGAAGACAGTTTACACACACCTCTTGTTACTATTGCATTTAATTATAATATAATCCTACATATGCAAACATGAAAACAGCAATCATGTTTTATTCCAAGTTCTAATTGCATGTAGCAATCATGTGCTTTCACTAAATTATTTCCATCAAGCCTACATAGTGCTGTTATTTCTAGCATGCCAAAAGGCTCACCTGCAGCCTCCCACCCACATCAGAAAAGCCAATCTGAGTTGCATATACTTGCTCTGCAGTTTCATGTAGTGGTCCTCCCCCATAAAACCACACACACACACACACACACACACACACACACACACACACTTTTTTATATGTCCAATGTGTGTGAGTTCTCCTGCTCTGCTTTTTTTTTTTTTCTATCAGCGTCACAGACCTTGAGATATTGAGTGTGCACTCACCACACCCCTTCTTTCTTTTGTGTATAGAAACACTCACAGCTGGGCTTTCTCCTTAACCATTTCCTGTTCCTCCTGTTTTAACACGTTAATCTCTGTTCCTCATAGGCAAAGCCAATATCGATCTTTCTTCTCTAATAACACTTTTAACTAGTCTTATTAGTATCAACCAATAGTCAATATTTCCTATTTCCTAACACCATCCTCCTCCCCCGCCCTCCCAAAAAATACTGAATAAAAAAGAGAAGAATGTCCTTTTTTCTGTTCATCTGAACCTCGGTTTTCACTCTAGGAGTTGTGCATTCTTTGCCTTATTCTCTCTCAACTCCTTTTCTACATCACATCATTGGAAATGAGCCTATAAATTAGTTAAGTCATGTATAAAAAAATGAAAACTCGAGAGAGAAAATATGAGATAGGTGGTGAATTACTAAGCACTGGGAGCAGCAAACGTTTGGATTTTTGCTTCTGCTCTTCAAAGTTTTGTGCTATAGGGTACATTCCAAGCTAGGCCTCGAGCCATTACCAGAACAGGCACCTCAGGAGGTTTTTCTTTTACTTTCCTCCAAAGATGTTATCAATCAAGCTTTCCCAAAGGCTCATGGGTTATTAGGAAAGCAAAAGGGAGGATCGGTGTCTCAGAGGCAGGATGGCCATCTGCTGCAGGAAGCAGGAGTGAAACTGGGAAGATTCGGCCTTGTGCTGCGTCTCTGTGTTTGAGGAAAAGCCTGAGAGAGCTCTAAGGACTTGAAAACAACCAGCGCGGCTTGACTGTTTAAAAAAGAAATCCTGCAGCATTCCAGAAACATGAAGACAAGCTCAGCACTGTGCAGCTAAAGGAGGGCACTCCTCTGGGACTAGTTCACGGAATTGAAATGACTTTTTAAGAAGTGGCTGTCTGAGTGAGAACAATCAGGGACTTTCTTTTTTTTTTTTCTTTTTTCTTTTTTCTTTTTTAGGGCTTAGCTTGCAGCTCACTAGTCATAAATGCAAAGGTTGAATATAAAATGAAACAGAAAACAATAAATATGTTTTTCAACTCTCCCCTTGCGTCCAGCTGCCAATCTGCCTAGTCTGGGTGGGGATTCTCATTCTAAAGTTAACAGAGTGATGGGTTGTGTGTTGTTGCTGTTGATTTTTATTCGTGTTGCATTTGAGCAATTTCAGGTGTGAAAGGCTTTGGCGTTTAACAGAAAGGATAACAAATTGTGGTCAGAGTTTGGAATTATAAACTCACTTCTACCATTCAACAGATTCAAAAAGCTACACAGCCTCTCTTAGCCCTAGTTTCCTGATTCATAAAGTGAAAAAATAACAATTCTACTTCAAGACTGGTTTCTTACTGTTATTTGGATTCTATTTAAATGTTATATCACCCACTTCCAATTCCTTCCCAAAACTGCTTTTTTGGTTTGTTGCCTATGTCCCCAATGACAGTATAAGAACTATGAGGGTAAGAAGGCTTTGTTTTTGTTGATTCATTCAACACATTTTTTTTTAGTGGCTTCTGGGTTCGGACACTGTTTAGTGCACTGGGTGTGCATCAGTAAAGTAAGGAGATTAAGACCTTGTTTTCTAATAGAGAAGTCAGGCCTTGAACTAGTAAGTAAATAACTTAAAATATGTCCAGGGGCAATAGGTGCTTTGAAGAAGAATAAAGAGAGCTAAGCAATAAAATGGATCATTGGTGTGTGTGTGTGGGGGGGGTAGTTATACAGGGTGATCAGGGAAGCCCTGCGTGTACCACATTTTGACAGGGACTTGGAGAAAGTGAAGGCACGAGACCTGCAAATGCCTGGAGCTGGTGTGTTCCAGAAGGTGGGAGCTCTAGGGACAGAAGTTCTGCTTGGTTGTTCCAAGAACAGCAAGAACAGTGTGGCAGGAGAGGGGAAGGGAGGGGCACGGTACGAAGAAATGACAAGGAAGCCCAGCTCACAGAAGAACGTGTTATTCACAGTAAAGACTTTTGATTTTAGTCTGAGGGAGATGGGAAAATGGGCTGGTTTGGGGCAAAGGCATGACTTCTGTTTTATGAGGCTCACTATGGCAGGTATGTAGAAAATAGATGGAAGAAGGGCTTGAGTGGAAGCCAGCGTGACCTGTGAAGGATATAATGATGATCCAGCTGAGAAATAAAGGTGCTCTGAAAGACAGTAGTGAGAAGGGCTTTGATTCCAGGTAGTTTTTTAAGGTGGAGACTACAGGATTTCATGACAGTGTAATTTGGGGCAGGGGGAAAGGAGAGGGAGAGAGAAGAATTGAGAATGTCTCCCAGGTTTTGACTTGAATAATTGAAACATAGATGGGGAGCTTAGGAGAGGAGAAGGTTAATATGAGAAGGGTGGAGGCAGAGATGAGGCATTTGCTTTTAGACATACTACTTAATTTTGAGATACCTGTTAGAAATCCAGGTGGAAATGTTGAATAAGTTAGATATACTGACTCAGAAGTTCAAGGAAAATATGGAGTCTGGAGATATAAACATGGACAAATCAGCAAATAGATAAAATGTAAAATCATCTCTTTCACCATTGTTATCTTTGGTGCCCAACACAATATGGTCACTCAATAAAATTTGTCGAATGAATGAATGTATGTTATAATGATCAAATAAGATAACAGGTATGAAATTATTTTTAAACAATAAATCTCTTTGCAAATAAAAGATTATATACAATATTATAGTATTATGATTATCTTACAAACAGAAAACTATAAATGAGCAATAAAAATTTAGCTAAAGTACAACTAGAAATCTTGCCTCTAATAGAAATAAAGTCCAGGTGACTTTTTCCTCCTCCCTGCTTTGACATTTAAAGTTGATAGTGTCTAACACTGTAACTAAGGGCAATAAAGCACCATAAAAAAAACCACTAAAATATAGTGAAATATAGCATTATTTTTTCTAATAATGGCTCTTCAAATTGTCAAAAAAGATTGTCACAGCAATGTTTCAACCTATTTTAGAAGCAGTACTTTTTCAACAGATAATTCTAAAACCATATGAGTTCCATATGTACTTTCCCACTCCACATCACTCCACATAACTCTAAATTTAATAGGAATTATTTTGCATTAAATAAAAAATAGTTTTGACTACCATCTATTTGCCTTTTAATTCACAGCCTGATATTTTCATTTTAAAAGGATTGTTTCATGAATCTTAATGGGCAGACTATTACTTTGGGTCTTAAGCAACCAGCCCAGTAAAATTCTAAGTACTTTATCTTTTAACATATGATACAAATTGGAGGTCACAAGTTATATTTCCTATACTGGTTATGAAAATATAAAAAAATTAAGAGTTTTCTTTCTATGAAAGCTGAGCATTGTGATATGAAGATTTAAAGTTTTTCCAGACCAAGAGAAGGAATAAGGGGTAGATGGATGGATGAGTGGATGAATGGTTAGATGAATGGATGATGGATAGAAAGAAGTGAGGGTTGGGAGAAACAGAGGCAGACAGACATGAGAAAATAAATAGGAAAATGAAATATTCTGATTTTGACATGGGGCCAAAAGAATTCAATAGTGTAAGGATAGTCTTTTTAACAGTTGACTGGTACAACTGATTTCCCTAATAGAAAAAATGATGCTTACATCACATGATATACAAAAATTAACTTAAAAAGGATCGTAGATGAGTTATAACTAAATCTATAAAATGTCTAGAAGAAAACCTAGGAGAAAAACATTTTGATTTTGATTTAGAAAAAGAATTCTTAGGATGCAAAAAGCCTAAGTCGCAAAAAGAAAAATAAATTATATGTTAAACTTCATCAAATTGGAAATACTTTTCTTTTGAAAATCACTTGTTAGAAATTGAAAAATTACACCAAAGACTGGGAGAAAATACTTTCAAAACATATACTGGATAAAAGACCTTTTTTTAAAAGAATATATAAACAAATCTTAAAACTCAAGAATTTTAAAAACAGGCAAAAGATTTGAACATACACTTCAACAAAGATGATGCAAGAATCACAAATAAGCTTGTGAGAAGATGCAACATCCAACATCAACAGTCCTCATGGTGATGATGGCTACATGTCTTTGTATATTTGTTAAAACTCATAGCATTACCCACTTAAAACTGGTGAATTTTATTGTATGTTATTTATACTTCTATATAGCTGTCTAAAAATATTCATTTCATGGGATTAAAGCATATTAGACCATCTACAAGAAAGGATCTGTAACAAGAAGGCAAGTTAATAGAATTTATTCAAACTGAAGCACAAAGAAAATAAAATTTTAAGAAATAAAAAAAGCCTCAATGACTTATCAGCCAGTAGCAAGCTATCTAGCACAGATGTACTCAGAAAAAAAAGAAAGAATGAATACGGCAGATACAAATATTTGAACAAATATCAGTCAAAAATTTTCTAAATTTAATTAAAAGAATCAATCGACCAATCTAATCAGCTTAGCAAACCCCAAGCAGATAAATGTGAAGAAAACCAAAACGAAATACATCATAATCATCTGCTGAAACCCAAAGATAAAAGGAGCCAGAAGAAAAAAAGGCATAATACATACAGAGGAACATTGAGTGACTACCGACTTATTAGATAGAACACAGCCCAAAGAGTTAAACTTTCAAGTGCTTAAAGAAAAATCTGCAAGCAAGAATTATATATGCAATGGACATGTTCTTCAGAAATGAAGGCAAACTAAAGACATTTCTGGATAAATGAAAGCAGAGAGAACATGTTGCTAGTAAACCCATACCATAAGAAATGCTAAAAAGAAATTATTCAGGGTGGAAAGAAATGACACCAGATTTATAGAAAGACTATTACACACCAAATATACATGGCTAAGTATAAAGATTATTTTCAATTAAATTATTTAAAAGATAGTTGACTATGTAAAGCAAAATAATAACAATGTGACATTACATTATAACAATGTAATATATGTAGAGAGTTAAATGTACAGCATCATAGCACAAAGACAAGAGGGGAGTAAATGGAGTAAGGGTGAATATTGTAATCCCTAGAGCAACCATTAAAAAATAAGATTACAAAAGTCATAGTTAAAAATCCAATAAAAGAGATAGAATGCAATAATAAATACTATTTTATTAATCCAAAAAAGGAAGGAAAAAAGGAATAAAGAACAGAGTAGATAAACAGAAAGCAAATAGACTTAAAGTCACTCATATCAATAATTATATTCAATGTAAATAGACTAAACACTCCAAGACAGAGCTTATCTTTCTAGATAAAAAAATAAAGTCCAAATACACATTGTGTACAAATGATATACTTTAAATACAAAGGCACAGATAAACCCCCAGCAAGGAAAGGAGAGAAAACACAAGCTGCAGATATCCGGAATGACAAAAGAGACATCTCTGTAGATCTGATGCGTTGGTTATGTTGTATTGAAGGCTTCCATCATACCCCAGCTGGTGGCTAAATGTTTATTCAAAATAATGACCAATAGTTACCATAAGCCATGGCTTGTGCTAAACAGTTTATGCACATCCTTTTAATTAGTCCTCCCACAACCCTGTCGTATAGACAGATGTATTTTTGTTCATATTTTCTAGATGAGAAAATTGAGTCTTATAAAGTGTCATTGACTTGCCTAAGTTCACACAGCCTGTTAGTAGCAGAACCACTTACTTATTGGATTCTTATCTTGAGAATATCTCTAGCCTCATAACTATCTCATTAGAATGAATCTAAATGCATAGATTATATTTTAAAGGAAGAACTGGAGTTTTTTTTTTAACTGAAACAATTTTATAGCCTGAAGGTCTTAAAGGAAGAATGGAAAAGCTACACACTGAATTGCTGCCACTGTTGCCATGGAAACCTGAAAAGAGATTACATACACATCAGTTTTACAACTCCATCTTTTAATAGGTAAAGAACATAACCATAGGCTTCTGACTCCTCGTGGAAAATTCCCTGAGAAATCCATCTAATCAAAAATCTCCTCAGTATTTTTTCTAATAAAAAATTTCCAATTCACACAGTAAGTCGAACTTTGCCAAAAGGGGTGGGTAATGAATGATTCTCTTTTCTGGAAGTACTGTCCATCTTATGACTATTGAGAAGTGGACTGACTACTACTACTACTACTACTACTACTACTACTACTACTACTACTATTACTACTACTAGAAGTGAGCCAAGACAATAATAACAATGATGATAATAATGATGATGATGAAAAGCAAGAGGCTATAACACTTTGGATGCATATTTTCTAAGAGCCAGATCAAGAGGTGCTGGAGATGGGCACTGACTTATGGAGTGGCAAATGTGACTGAGATGAAGAGGCAACCATAAATTTGTCTCTCCCCTGACAATGGAGGCAGCATCCTCCACTGCAAGCAAAATAAAACACTCTTTGGCAGTACAAAACTAACTCTGTTGAGTAGGTCTCTGTGTGGAGGTATAGACACTGTTGAATGAAAGTCAGCTGTCACAGTAAGATAAAATTCTGAAAATGAGTAAGGCATGTCTGTTTACAAAAAAAGTGATGTCCTTTCTTATCTAAATTTAGGCCCTTTAATATGCCTCTCTGAAAGCTGATTTGAAAAGTCAGAAAATTGGAGCAAGAACAGTAAGTACAGAAAAGTAAGACATGATTTGCCATTTTTTTCCTATGGTATTTGACTCTGATTTAGACAGTAGAAATGATTTAGTAAATGTCTTTATTAAGATTTGGTTTGGTTGCAAATGGCAGAAAGCACAAAGTAGCAATGGTTTAAACAACATAGAATTTGATTCCTCACTCATTTAAAAGTCTGTATAGGTCATCTAGGGCTGATACGGCAGCCCCACAATCATTAGAGACCCCCAATTTGTTGTTCAACAATTCTCAGCATGTGACTTCCAACTCACACTCCAAGATAGCTATTCACACTGAAGCCCACATATTCACAACAGAGCCAGCAGGAAGGAAAAAGGAATGAAGAATGGCACTCCCTATCCCTTTAAGGATACTGCTCTCTGGTTTCATACATGTCTACTTACATGCCATTGGCCATGTGACACATGACTTGGTCTACCCGTGTGTGCCACAGACAAGCAGGACCTCACGTGTTGTATAGAAATCGCTAAAGAAGAAGGAGAAGAGTTGTTCCTTGCAAGGTCCAGGGGGCCATAGGACTCAGGTTTGACCGATATATTGATTTATTCATATATTTGTTCAAGACAATTATTAGTCACATGTTGTGTGTCAGGCTCGGTGTTAGACTCTGGAAATAAGAAAGGCAATAGTAACACAGAAGTAAACAAGTCATTTCAACACAAGATGTCAGGGATTTTATAAAGGTAAAAAAGTGGCTAACTTTGTTGCATTGCAAGAAGAACTTTCGAGGACAATTCCACAGAAGAAATGCTGTATAAGGCAAGTCTTTTAAAATATGGCTTTGCCAACTAAACCGGTAGAGAAGAGCTGGCAGGGGACGGGCGTGGGGAGGCAAAAGTCAGTGGAGAGTGTTGGGAGGTCGGGAGGGCATTCTAGGCAGACAGAGGAACAGATGCAAATGTGACAAAATATAGGAAAGTATGGCTTGCTAGGGAGCTCTGTGCAGCTCCACGGGACTTGGAATAGGGACGAGGACGTGGGAAGGGAGCCAGGGACGAGTGGTGGATGGCACTGACACGTAGACAGGTTGGAGAGCTTATACTGCACACCATTCTTCACTCAGTGGGAAGCCCCTGGAGAATCACCATGAGTTTGTGGTTTGAATAATTACTAGGGGTGGGCAGTAGGGGGAGGGTGTAGAAATGTGGAAGGTGAATGGGAGATGGGCATAATTGGAAGCAGGAAGGCTGTTCGTTTACCAAGCATTTCCTAAGTGTCAAGTCTATGCCAGGCACTGTGGTAAGTGCTGATACCAAACGGAGTGCTACAGACAGAACTCTGAAGGACCCACAGCGGAGGGAGAGATATGGCCCAGTGTTAACAGTGCTCTACAACATATGTGACCACTGGAAGGCAGAGGATGATCTGCAAGGACAGTGAAGAATGTGCCTAACCTCCCGGGATGGGCCAGAAAACTGCAGAGAGCAACCCTGAGTTTGTGGAAGCTGAACAGAAGTTTGACAGGTGGTCAAGGGCTAGAAAGAGCATTCCTGGAAGAGTATACGGTACCTACAAATATAAAGAGGAAAAACTGTATTCAAGTGGAGGGAGGTAGGAAATTAGACCCAGATCAGGATAGAAACAGCTGGAGTCATATGATCACACCTGGTAAGAAGTTATGTTATGGCAAATGTCTAGGCAGGAGGAGATAAAAGCCGGATTTAGAATGAGTGGAAAGGGTATCACTGGGCTACAGATCTCCCAATTGCTCCCCTATCCACCCCACACCTCCGCTCTGCTCCATTGCCTGGACAGCATCTATTGATTGAATGCAAAGTTGGTTCTCTTATCCCCTGGCGTCCACTTGGGTTGGGCCAATGGAGGATAATAGAAGGAATTAATGGGGAGGAGGACTTAAGAGAGTGAGGGCAGGTAGTTCTTTATTCTCCCAGTTCCCTGCCTGTGGAGTAACCCAGGGCTGTTTTCGTGCTCCTGTTCTGTGGTCCAAACTCCTCAGAGCTCTCTGGCTTTCCCTCTCTCCTCTAACACTCTGGCTTTCTCTTCTCCTGGTTCCCAGAACCACTCCCTGCCCTTCCCCATTCGGGCGTGGGAGTGGCAACTACAACCCACCCACATCCTACAGAGTATTACACTATCCTTGTGGTTTCCTTACACTATGCCTTTTGTAAATAGTCCCTTTATTAAATTCTCAAATTATGCAATAAGTGTGCCGACTGTTTCCTGCTGGGATCCTGACTAATACAATCACTAAACACCGCCCTTACTTAAACTCCCGTTTCTTCACAACTCTTAGGAATTTTCTTTGTAAACTGGAGCCCCCAATTTTCCGGGAGGAATGATCAAAACCCCAAGATGGTTCATAGCTCTTACAGCTTTTGGTTAGTACATCAAAGGTCACAATCAGGTAGGTTCAGAAGAATTCAGATGAATAAAACTAAATTCTTGCTACCAACCAGTTCACAAATTAGTGGGGGAGATAAACGTGTATGTTTGACAGTAAGACCTACCAAAGGAATCTTTGGCATACATCCTGAGCATGGCATAGTTGAAGCAAATAATACAGAGTGAATTAATATTTCCATGGGGAGTTATTGGTCAAAGGGTACAAACTTCCAGTTGTAAGATTAACAAGTTCTGGGGATCTAATGTACGGCATGGTGATTATAGCTGATAATACTATACTGTAGACTTGAATGTGGCTAGAAGGGTGGATCTTAAATATTCTCCTCACAAAAAAGAAATGGTAATTATGTGACATAGTGGTAATTTTATAATATAGAAGTGAACCAAATCAACACTTCGGACACCTCAGATTTACACAATGCTACATGTCAATTATATCTCAGTAAAATTGGGGTGGGGGAAGACTGCCAAAGGGAAAGTAAACTAGTTTAGAGATAAGAAAATGAGGTTCAGGGGTGCGTTAGTGTTTGTGTAAGGCTGCACAGCTGGTCCATGTGAGAGGCAGTATTTGAACTCAGTGCCAGATTTGTTGCCTTCTGCTACCTATTCTGCTGTTCAAGAACAGTAGTAAACCCGCTTGTTACACCCCATCTCTCTCCCATGCTGGAATTATATACTTCAGAAGCTGCTTAATAAATGCCTGTTCAATAAATTATTTTTAAAAAATCATTATTTGCAATTCCCAAGTCCAGGGAGAGAGAATCTGATTGTCCATCTAAAATGGATGTTCAGTTCTAATCCAGTCAGGGTGGTTCACAGTACAAACTTGGCAGTCTGCAACTCAGTACTCTGAGGAGAGAGGGACTTTCTAGAGAAAGGTACCTTTATAGGAGGAGCAGACATCCCTAACAGCACCCATCACATGGTAGGCCATGGTTAGTTTGCCTTCAAATGAATAATTTCATAAGGCAGACTGAGATGTCCAAAAAAAGACGGATTTAAAGTCCATCTTAACCTAAAAGCAACAAACAAACAAGACAAACAGAGACTCATGGGCATAGACAACAGACTAGTGGTTACTAGAGGGTGGGGAGGATGGGGAGAGGGGAGGAATATGGGGTAAAAGGAGTCAAACATGTGGTGACAGAAAGAAATCTAACTATGGGTGGTGAACACACAATGCAATATATATGCCTTCCTGTTGAACTGTACACCTGAAACACTGGATTTCCAATGGTACCTAATAAAATAAATTTTTAAAAATAAAATAAAGTCCATCTTGTCATAAGGTATGTAGTGCTTTTATTTTTTTAAGAGAGGGAATAATAGCATATATTTACAGCTCAATTTTCTATTATTCTAGTTGTAGTCAAATTAGACATTCCTTAGTTCCATAGTGATTTTTCAGGGGAGGGTGTCTGTCACACCTGCCACACAGCTGGGTCCAAAGACTGCCTGCATGTGCCAGGATTAGTTTCCATGCCAACCAGTCTAGGAGTGTTTCTACCCTATCTACCCACTCCAGGACAGACGTTAATGGAACGGGCATATATGAGGAAGAGTAAGAGACAGCTTGAATAAGTGTGTGCAATTATTTTTATAACGCTGTGGTTCTGCCTTATTCCTATGCTAGCTAGTCCCCTTTGTAACATAATAGAAGACAGGTTACAATGTCTTTCCTCCTAAGTGCTCCAAGTGCTTTCAAATATGCTACCACATTATCCTCACAGCATCCCTAAGAGATAAGAAAGGTCTTATTTTGCGGGCTGAGAAACTAAGGCACAGAATGGTGAAATGCCCATCTTTCACTCCAGGATGAGGCGTTAGGGTGGAATTCAAGAATCCTACCTGTAAAATCTGCATTTTCACTATATTTTTCTGCTTCCCTCTCTCCTCCATCACCTTTAAGCTCCAGAGCAAATGAATTCAATACAATTTTGATTAAATATTGTCCTTATTTTATTTTGTTAATGATAAAAATAGCAAAAATGGTGAAAGAGGTTACTGGGGAAGGAAATTGGGTAAACTATTAAGGAAAAAGGCAGGTGACTACAATGACTGGGAAACAGGAAAGCAAGCATATGCGTTTAACTTACATTAAAATATTTCATCTAATTTTCTTTCAAGGAAAAGGAACAACAACCCAGCTGTTGAATAGAAGAAAGTTAATCCCCTACAGGAGGCATATTTGTGACTCAGGGAAATAATAATATGACATCAAAGATAACCAAGATTAACAAGAGACACCTTAGACAGTGAGAGGGAAACTCAGGAAGATGTGTCCAAAAAAAAAAAAAAAAAAGAGAGAGAGAAAGTTAAAAAATTATCAGCCCACATTGCATTTTTCCTGGAGATTCTGCCTGTGGAAAGAAAAGAGACCATCTCAGGTGGAGGAGGCCAGGAGCAGAAAATGGGAGGAGATAAAAACATGGTTTGTGAGATGGAGGCTGAGGACACAGTAAACCCTATCAGAGTGCTGACTCCATTGTTTTAAAGATCCTGAGATTAATCTCGCCTCATCACTCCACACAAAAAGCTACAGCCAAAAATGACCGCACTCTAACCAGTGAATGCAGAAATGCCAGAACGTAATTTTATGCCCCTCACATTTGTCTAAAGCAATAATAAATCACTTCAAAAACACTCCGAAGTCAACAGCCAGTGACATGCTAGTGTCTGGTGCTTTTTGAACCCAGAGCTATGAGTATCCAGAATACTTATTCTAAATATAGCTATAGCTATAGCTATAGATATAGATATAGATATAGATATAGATGATATAGATATATAGACATATATATATATACATGTACACACACATACATACACACGTTTATATTTGTTTCTTTCCTCTCTTATTCCCTTATCATGCAACAAAAGATATATTGACTTGATATCACAGTATTTAAGTATTGTTAATTTTTCCTTTATAGGATGTCAAGGAAAAAAGGTAAATATAACTCAAGGACTTTACCTCCCCTTCTGGAAAGGGATTAGCATTATTTTCAGTTGTGTGTGGTATAGTTGTAGCAAATGTGGTGGAATTATAACCTTGTCATTGTCTTTATTAGGAGATTAAGTATGATTTACAGTGATGTGTATGCATGGTAAGTTGACAAGGAGTGGACTTATGATGGTTAATTATATATGTCAACTTGACTGGCCCACCAGATCCCCAGGTATCTGTTAAAACACTATTTGGTGTATTTGTCAGGCTGCTTTCAGAAGAGATTAGCATTTGAATTGGTGGACTGAGTAAAGCAGATTACTCTCCTCAGCGTGGCTGGGAGTCATCTGTCCCACTGAGGGCAGGATGAGGGAGTGTTGGTCTCTGACTTCTCAGAGCCAGGCAGTGGCAACTCCCACGTCACTACACCCTATGTCCAGAATCTTATTTAAGAGTAAAATATTGGCCCTGGACTCATGAAACCTCTTCGCCCCTCTCCAGAGCACCATCCCTGTGATTTCTATCACCTGTTTGCCTTAGGGCAACAAGCCCAGATGGACTCCCTATCTCCTTCATCCCCAATAAGGGGAGTAGGGCTCTGGAGTGAGACTTAAGAGGTTTAAATCCTGGCCCACAGTGAGCATTTTGCTGACCAGCAACACTTGTAATGAGTGAACATAGGCAGTATTACTTCTCCTGACTTTCAGCGTTCCTATCTATAAAATATGAATGCTAACATTACCAACCTCATAGGGCTATTAATGAGGATTAAATAAGACAATCCACATATAGTTTTAGTCTAGTGCCTAGAACATAGTCAGCAGTCAATAACAATTTATCAAAACAATTCCCAAGAAATCTTCTCAATGAGAAGCAGACAGGCCTTTGCTCATCAGACAGGCCTTTCTGTCATGCTCAAAGAGAGTAAACATAGAAGAGGGCAAGAAAAAACTAAAACTCTAAAATGATGAGGCTGTGAAAGTGGCCAGTCAGGAGAAGCCAATTAACTGGTTGCCCAAAGCACACATTAAGGGTCTTTCTGGACAGAATGGAACACAGTGTGTATAAAACAGTTAAATGGGCACAGTTTAAGCTACTTAGGGCTAATCTAAGAAGGGACATATTAAGTATATTCATAAAAATAGACAGACTTTGGAAAATATACTTAATTAAATGAAAGATTGAAAAGTAGACTTTTCCCAAGCTCATTAGACTGGCAAGTCAAAGCTCCCTTAACAAATTTAGTGTTGTTTTTATAAGGTAGAAAGATTGGGAGACCGAATCAACTCAATACGTTAGCAGTAAATCTACGCCATGGGCCAGACCTCAAGCAGAGCTAATACATTCTAGGTGGTGAAAAAGCAAATTCTATACGAGAATTCAAGAGACACAAGCAACATGCTTAAAGCATTCTAAATGTATTAAAAAAATATATTTATTTTTTGCTGCTTTCAGTACATTGCTTGGAGCAAGAATGATCTCTTATGTCCCTGGTTCACACTGCCTTTTTTTTTTTTTTTTAACATGATGCCCTTTACTTGTCACACAAAAGTACTTCACATCTGCCATAAACACAGACACTCCCCGTGCAGCGTAATGATAAACTAGCTATTACAAAGAGCTTAGAAATGAGACAGAGTGTTTCTACATCTCTAACCCAAGTTATTTTCTGTGGCTTAACATATTTTCAATAGCAGTTCAACCACATGCTTAACTCTAACATAGGATTCCTTTCACCAGCTATGGAAAAAAATAATCAAAGAGACTATTGCTTCTGTGAAAGTTCTTGTACATGACTCCAGGGGAATTATCCTTGCCCTCATTCCAACATGCTTTATGAGGTTGCCCCAACCTGGCTGCATGAAACCCCCAAACGTACGACTTTGTGTGCACCACAGTCATGGAGGTTGGAAGAGCCCCAAGAGTCTCAGAAACACAAGAAAGAATGCTTTAAAGTCCAAGACCATTAATAACCATGCAGAACACCTAACCAGGTGAAGCATTTTCCCTCCATGGTCTGCATTATCACAGTTCCTTTCAAAGTACCATTTCTAGCAACTGTGATGTCCTCCATCCTTTAGACCCTCTGAACATCCCTAGAGCTTCTACCTGGATCATGGAGCTTCTGGCCAAGACAGCATGACAAAATGCCAGCAGGGCCTGTCACAGGAAATGGCCTGCATTCACTTCTGGCTCAGCCTACTGCTTCTCCACTGCGGAATTAAAAGTTTGGGTGTAAGGCAGACTGAACCAGGTTTGAAGTCCAGCTCTAACTCTCGCTAGCCCTGAGAGCTTGGGCAAATTATTTCATTTTTCTGAGCCTCAGTACCACATCTCTCAATTGAAGATAATAATACAACTACTTCTTTGAGTTTCAGGGAAATTTCAAGGAAATAATTTATGCAAAGAGGTCAATTAGCAGCCCATACATAACTGTTGTCATAGATTACAATTTTGGAGGCACAGCCTCTGACCTCCTTCTCAATTATTCTTTCATTCATTAAATAATTGTCGATTCAACTCGGGCATTAAGAAACCATCCACAGAACCCCATCAGCTGTGTGAGAGCCCTAAGATGCAAACAACATGCAAATATCCAAATTCAAGGAAACTAATGCAGTTAAAGAAACCCACCTCCTTCTAGTTCCAGATTATTTGTTATTGACCCCTAAGAGATTTCCACCAGACTGCTGGGCTCAGTCATGTGAAAACCCAGCAAGAAAGGCAATCAGCAATTTATATAAAAAGATAAATTATCAATAAATGCATCAAAAAGTTTAATTTTACTAATGATTAAAAGAATTTAACCCAATGATACCATTCTACATATACAAAGTATAAACAGTCTTAACTGATAATATTCAACGTCATCAGAAGCAGTATGAGATACTGATGAGCATGTAAACTTCTAGAGAATATTTTTATTAATATGTATTAAGATTCTCCCCCCAAAAAGTTTATATGTTCTGACTCAATAATTACACTTCTGGAAATTTTTTAAAAATTGTGTTTAAAACTTCTAAATATGTAAAGAAATTTATTAAAAGGAAATGTGATATAATGTTAACATTAAATACCTGTAATAAAGGAAGTACAATCATGTTTATTTTATTTTCATGTTTATTTTCTGTAATAAACAACTATTCCTCTTATGATCAGATGTGTGTGTGTGTGTGTGTGTGTGTGTGTCCAAATTTCTCAGAGCCTTACTTTCTATGGATTTATTTACCTTTGATGGTAGCCTTCTAAAGAAACAAATCCTCATCCCCAAAGAATAACTCTTTTCTAAAGTCTCTAGTACTAAGTCTATGCTGCCAGGCAGAAAAGACACTTGGGGTAGTCAGCCTCATCCTTCTTCACCCCTCCCTGCTCAAAGCACAGTAGGTGGGAGGGGAGCCTTATAAGTGGCCCTAGGCTCAAAGACTGACAAGAAAGTGACAAAGTAGCAGACAGGCCAAGCAGGTACAGCCATCATTATGAGACCAGGCTCTGGTCAGCAGGCTGTCGCTGAGTCAGCTGCAAGAACAATGATTTATTTCTGTATAATCACTAAGCTGCAGTTATGCAATTGCTCCACATTTGCTGTAAATATGGAGGGGTGCAGAGCCTGAGAATATTTTCAAAGTAGACTTTTTCAGGGACGACCTGATCTCAGAGGAGAAGGCATGGCAGAACAAGTATGGTCCTTTCAAGTTATCCCTTGGCTAACTTCCAGCCCTGGCCCAGGGTGTGAAGGACAAGAGTAGATACATATTATACTGAAATTCATGGCTTCTGAAGGCACATTCTAACAACTTCGTGAAATTATAGTATTGCTAATTGCTATTATTAGCACTCAGAGTATTCTCTCGTTCTGGAGCATCTTGCCAAGAATAATTAGTAATTTTTCACATCACTCTGAAGAGGAAGGTCAGCATTATTAGTATCACTATCCTCTGAAATACACAAGAATATTATGAAAGCTGATGACACAGCAGTCACTGGCAAAGCCAAAAGTCAACTTATTTTCTGGCTCATTGATTAATAGAAGTTTCATAGAATATAAAAGTTCCTTACTAGAAGGGGAAAGATGCATTTTTAGATGTAAGGTAAATCAGTTGGTTGTAATTTGCTCTCATCTCAAACAGAAAATACTGTGTATTCTTTTAATTAAGTAAAATAATCATACTTAGTCACAATAAGTATCTTCCTTCTCTGGCTTTCCTAAAGGGCTTGGCCTCTGAATTTTAGTTTCTTCAGATTACTTGTGTCCATGGCTCTTTCTGGCTTTTGTGTTAGTCATCCATTGCTACGTAACAAATTACCCCCCAAATTTAACAGGTTAAGACAACAAACATTTATTATCTCACATACTTCCCGAGAGTCAGAAGGGGGTGGTCCTGGCTAAAGATCTCTTACAAGGGTGCAGCCAAGCTCTCAGTGGCAGCTGTGGACCTCAGTACTTTGATAGCGTGACTAATGCTATGGATGAAGTTCTCAGTTTGATGTTGGCCATTGACAAAGGTCTTGGTCCTTGCCCTGTGGGCTTCTTCATCGGGCTGCTCAAGACATGACATCTGGCCTCCCCAGAATGAATGACCCAAAACACAGCAAAATTGCAAGACAGCAACCAAAATGGAAGTCCCACGGTCTACAATAACGTATTCTTGAAAGTAACATACCATTGCATCTGCCATGTTCTTTTGGTTATGGAGACCAACCCCAGTAAAGTGTGGAAGGTAACCTTACATGGCATGAACATTAAGAGGAAAGAATTGCTGAGGGCCATTTTGGATGCTGCCCACCACAACTTTTAAAGAAAGTGTGATTTGTTTGTTTATCCAATGATTTTTCTCTTGTTTCAGTGGCAGTAAGATCTTTCACATTCTCCTACATCCTAACCCCAGCAGGATGATATCCAAGGAAATGCACTTAAAGTACAATCTTCCAAAATAACTATGTCTTAACTTAAAAAAATTTTTTTTAATTCAAATAAATTTTTGATCTTTTACACTAGCTTTACTGGCCATAAGACAGTGGATCTGTCATGCTGACATCATTAGAATTTTTGATATATTTTTCTTGAATTGGATTTCTAAGAGGAAATAGTAACATTATTCTAATAGTTAAAGCCATTTGTAAGACTAGAATGGCAATTAAATACAGCAATTAAGACTCAGATTCAAATCACGCTGGCCTGTATGCAAATCCTAGTTCTGCCCCTCACTAGTTATTTGACTTTGGACAAACTGAACATCACAGTGTCAGTTTCCTCATCTATAAAATGACCAAATAATAGCAACTTCTGAACTTTGTTGCATGAAAATCATGCAAGTCCTTAGCCAAGTGCGGTCACTATTAATAACGAAGTTTTTGTGTTTCTGCCCTGTACTCACGTGGGTGAAGAGTTTTTAGAAAGTTTTTTCCAACCTCATTCACTCCTCCCTCTTTTTCCATTTTAAAGAAGTTTAGTCCTTTTTGCCTTTTTATAGAGCAGAAGTTTCATAAGATATTTTTGAGTTTTAATTTTGAAAGTCTGTGAGCAGCAAGGAAAAGTGGTGACTAGGTGTTTTATTTAATTTTAAAAATTAATGTCAAAAATCTGTCAGACAGAGTCAGGCATTTCGAAGCCAGACTGTTGTGGACTTTGAAGTTTGCTCCCCTACCTTTCCCTTCCTCTGTGCTCCACCCCCAAAAGTGAGCACATAATGCCCTGAATTGAGATGGCAGCTTTCATGTGTAGAGCTAAGACGTGGAGGTCCCAGGAGAGGTGAGGGGGCTGCAGTGTAATCAGAGGCATCTTTTTGTTCCCAACTGCACCGACTCTCTGCTCGTCTTGAGCAAGGCCATTATTCTCAGCTTGTGATGCATGAGTGCACAGCAGGCCCAGCTGACTGTGCACGTCCCATTAGTATTCTGTACGTTCCATCGGCTAAATTTGCCATTTCATTTAGAATGCTCCTGATTGCATATTTTTAAAATTCCCGACCTCCTCAGAGAAATGGATGCCACTATTAGTGATCTGACAGGCAGCCAAGCGCTCAGTGATGCATTTGTCATCAGACTAAGGGGAAAGTTATTAAAACACTTGGTTGTCAACCATGAATTTGGTCAGAATCATTTAAGCTATAAAGTCCTTTTACATGCAAGAGCTAAAAATACGTAAATAAATTGAAAAAGAATTGTGGAGAGAAAAAACAATTAAAAAATTTAGAATTTACTAAAAGACTTTCTTTTGTAATTATGTCCAAATAAAAGCAGACATTTTTTCAGGCTACAAAATCATTTTTGATCATTGAAATTGATTTACTTTCAAGGCATATTCAGCACCACTACTTTGCAAACCTCAGAAATACATTTTTTAAAGTCTGTTCCTTTAAAAAGATAATTGATATTTCTATTTAGTTATACTTTTCTCAATATTTCTTGGATGCAATGGGCCAGAAGACATCTGAATTGCTACCTCACAAGAGAAAGAAATAAGGAGCAGTTTTTTGGGCTGTGAAAGGGCTGTACAATTTGTACTCCTATCAGAAGAGCTACTAAAAAATGGAAAGTTATGATTTTTGCTCCTTAGAAAAACCTTATGAGCAGTAATCAAAGCCTATGAAACCTCCTCAGTGGTTAACAGAGTCTACTTCATCAGATAATTCCACTGGGGATAGAGTTGCCCAAGGACATGCTTCATACAAAATGCATTATAAATTGAAATTCAGCTGCGGAAAATGACTGAACTAGAAAGGCCGAACAGTAAAATGTATCCGTGAGAATCTGTCCTGAGAACATGTTGGCCTTTATCATTGTCAAATCCCCAGGAACCATAAGCAAACAAGAGGCAGATTGATGTGCCCCATTCAGGACAAATCCATAGATAGAACATTCCAGACAGATAGGCAGTGGAAGGCTTCACTCCTGGAGGCTTCAGCAGTGGGCTGTGCATTACAGCTCCCCAACGCAAGTCAGCATGATTGAGGACCACAGTTCATGCATGTGTCAACTTGTACTAAGCCCCTCTTCCCTGTTTGCACTAAGAGAATTACTCACATATGAGACTAGATATTATTAGCCCGAGGAAGGAGCAGCCAACAGAAAATGTACTGAAAGTACTTCGATTTTCAAGGCATCCTGTGAGGCCATATATTAGTTTCCTAAGGCTTTTGGAACAAAGTATTACAAACCAGATGGCTCAAAACAATAATAAAAAAAAATTCTCGGTTCTAGAGGCTAGACGTCTGAAATCAAGGTGTTGGCAGAGTCTTCATCTCTCTGAAATTTTTAAGGGAGAATCCTTCCTTACCACTTAAAGCTTCTGATATTTGCCAGTAATTCTTGGCGTTCATTAGCTTAGAGATGCTCACTCCACCCTCTGCCTCCTCAGTTATGTGGCTTTTGTCTCTCTGTGTGTCTTTGTCTTCCCATGGTATTTTCTTTTCTTATAAGGACACCAATCACACAGGGCTAGGGCCCAACCTATGATCTCTTTTTAATTTGATTATGTCTGCTAATCCAATTTCCAAATAAAGCGACATTCTCAGCACCCGTGGTCAGGAAGTCAACTTATCTTTTAAGAGACACTATTCAACCCAAAACAGACCAGTTTGGATGAAGATGCTGAAGCAATTCATCTAGATGAATAGGATGCAAACATGAGAGAATTGGTTACAGAAGACAAAGGAAGAGATTGATAAAAGAGGATGGCCAACAGTAGTGGATCGATCCAATTAATACATCAACTAAAATAAAGACTAAGTATCCATTGGATTTATTAGTAAGAAGGTTTATATTTATAGACTGGTGAGGGCTAGAACCCCATTGCAGCAGGTACCAGAGAGAGCAGCAAATACAGACATGAAGACCACGAGGGCAGGCAAGTCTCTCAAGACATTTAGCTGTGTGGAGGTGAAAGACAAGACAGCTATTGGAGGGAACACTGTGATTCTAAGCAAGGCCTTGGTGGGAGCATCTAACATTTACTGGTGCTTCTCCAACTGAATGGCCACTAGGTCATATACCTGCCATGGATGAGAACACTAAACCCTAGCATCTTCAAACTGGTGGCAAAGATTATATGTGAGAGGGTGTTGCTCACTGCTTACAATGAGATGGGCAAGTGTGTGAAGAGGTGGTTTGAATTGGGAGGGTGCTGTTAAACACGCTGTAGTGAGAAGAGTGCTTTCCTCTATGAAGTGTCATGGAAACTGACTCCTGGCAGCTAGGTTTGGCTGAGTTCATGATACCTGCTTGCATCAAAGACCTAATAAACTCTCTTGTGGTTTGTAAGTCCTTTTCCTTTACCACCTATATCAGAGTTCTCCAGAGAAACAGAACCAAGGATATGAATATATATATACATATATATATACATATATGTGTGTGTGCACATGTGTACACACACACACACATATACATAAAAGTGATTTATTTCAAGGAATAGGCTCACAGAATTGTGAGGGCTGACAAGTTTGAAATCTGTAGGACAGGCAAGGCAGGCTGGAAACTCAGGCAAGGAGCTGACGCTGCAGTCTTGAGACAGAATTTCTTCTTTCCTCAGAAATCTCAGTTTTTGTTTTTAAAGCCTTAAACTGATTTCATAAGGCCCCACTCATATAGTGAGAATAATCCCCTTTACCTAAAGTCAGCTGGTTATAGATATTAAATACATCTAGAAACACCTTCCCAACAACATCTAGATTCATATTTGACTAAATAACTAGGGACTGTAGCCCAGCCAAGTTGACACATGAAACTAACCCTCACATCCTCTTCTCCTAAAGAACTCTGAGAGGCCACAGCAATCAGGTAAATGTCTAATTTGCAGAGACAGGCTTGGATTTAGGCATTTATAGAATACTATGGTAAGTGGAGTTAGTAGCCACAAATAAAACTATTTAAGACAATTGGTTCACAGACTTATAGATGCTTACGTTCTTTCTCAAAGCAAAATCCGAACCATGATATGCTTTGCTTATTCGTGGTATAAAGACACCAGACCGAGCCTGTGGCAAATAGCTCATTATCTTACGGTGATACTACCGATTGCTATCTGGAGGTGTCATTAACCTCCTTTCTCCTTAAGGAGAATTTAATACAAGGCAGCTCTGTCTCTCTGTCTCTCTTACCATTCAATGGAGCATTTAATTATCAAAGGTTCAAAAGCATCTTGTTAGAATGTTGCTGCGCAGTGTGGACTCAGAGGAAATTATGAAGGACAACTCGAGTATAATTTCCTGAAAGAAAAATCTGTCAACAAAAAAAATTAGAGCATAGAGATGACAGCTTCAGAATTATAACATCTCTATTTCTGTATTTCTATTACAGAAAACTCTATTAAGATAACTTATAAGAGGAAAAACATCCAAATAAAGCAAGAGTGTTTTTCACATATGCATACAGAGCATTTTAAAGTGTTACCAAAGGTGTTTGCTTGAGAATGGCATATACTGATATTAGCCTTTAACATTTTAGTTCAGGTCATGTATCAAAAGAATGCAGTAGAGGGTGAAACACACACACAAAAGTGAGCTTCTCTAAACTCCCACAATTAAATGAGGCTTATGATTCTTTATTCCCTAATCATATTCCTTCCACTCAAAGATGATTTTATTACAGCTTCTCTAGAGAAGATTTTTTTTTGAAATTGAAATGACATAATAGGCCAGCAGAAAGATAGAAAACTCACCATTAAATATATAAAGGTATTGTTTTTAACTCTTCCTTCCAAGACAAAACCAGCTCACCTTCATATAAAACTTTGACAGGTTTGTGCAGTGGCTAAAACAATATGGCAAGCCATTTAACATGTGTAATAGGAAAGAAATCCTGGCACCACCTTTCCTGTTTATATTCCCCATCTCCAACCTGCATATATGATTAGAAGATGTCACTCAATTACATTTTAATTCTTCTGCCAGCTGTGTTCATTATAAAATTTCAGAAGTGTTCAGGGAAGGATAATTTATTAAATAGATGTTGAATTTGCCATTAGAAATTGACAAGTATCCAGCAATATATTTTATTCTCACTCAGAGATCATTTATTTCAAAATATTGTGGTTTTGATAAGTGAACCATGTTTGGGTCTTTTGTATCTCATAGAGAATATAGCAATTCCTTCTTACAGTGATTTAAATGCTTTTATTATTAAGTCCTATCAAGAAAAAAAAGTGTCGGTTATATTAGTAAAGGGGATTATTTTTTATTACATAAATATTTTATGACATCTATTTTCCATTCCTTGCCCTGACACTTTATTACCACTGACTCTTATTAATTCCATACTTGATATAAATTAAATGTGAGATTTGGACACGTGTGGTTGCAGGGCCTTGAGGGCATAGAATCTCTTCTCTAAGATTACAATTACTTAACTTCTCCTCGGATTAATTTGCCTAACCACAGTCCCTGAGCTATGCAAGAAAGAGATCATTTGGAAACGTAGCAGCAGGCTTCAGATGTGATAACTTATAACCTCCTATTTATGCAGTTCATGGGAACTCAAAGACAGAGTTCGCCAGGAGACATTTTATAAGGGGCTTGGGAAACAGAATGTAGTTAGACTCTTCGTTGGTCAGAGGCTGATGCTGTTGTCTGGGGACTTCATTACTCGCTGGCACCTCTGGGTGAGGCTAGACTAGGCTTGGGAAGGTGCAGAGGCTCACCCACACCGTGGTCACCCCTTGTTAGCACCTTCGTGAAATGCGGTCATGGCAACTGGAACAAGCGTTGCTTCCTCTGGGACGCGTGCAGGCTGTGCCATGCTCAGTTATTATCACAAAATTGATCAGACTGTTGTGATTTTTCCAAGGTTCTCCCCTAGAGGAAGGATAAACCAAGGTAGAAATGCTTAAGTGAACGGAATATGATTAGGAACAATGAAGGTAACAGAGAAATACGGTAAAGGGAAATGACGCTGGAAAAATAAGCTAGGTCTGATGTCAAAAAGACTTAGGAAGCGAAAGAATGTGGATATTTTCTGCAGGCCAGAGATTCTTAAGTGGTTTACAAACCCCTTTTTAAAGGAAAGAATTATTCTTGGTCTAGTGTTAACTTAAATCATGAGATATAGACACATATACATACACACACGTAGACACACATACACACATATATTTACACATATGTGTATATGTGTGTCTATGTGTGTCTATATATATATGCATAAGTGTATGTGTATAAGTATCTCCCACTTGTGTTATGCGTCCTTCAAACTGGCACAAGCTCTCGGTTTTGGATAATCTTCATTCTGGGTTCCGGGCTGAAGAAACCCTTCCTTTCTGGGATATTGCTAGGCTCGTGCCAGAAAGAAAAAAGGGAAAGGATCGAACATGCGATGACTCTGAAAGCTTCGCCTCGAAAGGGGCTCATATCACTCACATTTTATTTACAAACCAAGCAGCACAGCCCAAACTAAAGTCAAGCGATTAGCAGTACAGTTTTCTCACAAAGAGAGACCCAGTAGGGAGAGACACCACCCATGATGAGGAAATTGTTACAAGTTGCTACGGCTTGTTTTTGGTTTGTTTTTGTTGTTGCGGCTGCTCATGTTTGTGATTTAGTTAGGCACCTCGGATCTGAGATGTACATGGTGTCCAAATTCTCCCCCTGTTTTTCTCTGTTGGAGACACTGTCCTGAAAACCTGCCCTCAAATAATTTACTAACAGAATTTGGCCTTCAAATGGATCATCATTACAAATCAAGCCCACTTCTGTTCATTTTTTTTATTAACTCATGACATTGAAAGTCATGCAACTTGGCTCCAACAAGATCATAAATACATCTGCAACGCAGACAGTGAAATTTTACAACAATAATAAGACAGTCATTTAGATGATCCCGAATATACTTATTTTTAAAGATTTTTTTCATTGACATTAATATGAAAGATCAAGAAAACTCCTAGACAACATAAGTATGACCTCCCTCTTCCCACAAGAATGTTATTCAGGGATCTGAGGACACTGACCTAGGTAAAAAGAAGTCATTGAAGAATTTAATGCCATGGACTTTTAAATAAAATTTATTTTTGAGAAAGATTGTGCTTAAAGAACCCAGTGGGCACCAGTTTGGAAGCACAATAGATTAAGGAAAAGTGAAGGCCTGAACATAAAGGTGGTATAAATAAAATGAAATGACAAAAACTAAATGTTTAACACACCAGCTTAAAATCAAGAGAAGAAAACTTTGAAGAAGCAGGGAGCATGGAAGGGAGGAAAAACTAGCCTAGTTTCTGGTACCTAAAACTTACATGCCAGGCTCCTAAAGTGAAAGAAACTTATCACTCATAATTATCTCGGTATATAATTGAACACAAAAGTTAGAAAGAACACTGCACAGAGTTAAAAGTTCTGAATTCCAGTTCCAGTTTTGCTACTTCCTAGCTATGTCACTTGGGGAAACAATAATCTAAGTTTATAAAAAATAAAAAATAAAAAAAGATTCCTAAGCAGTCCTGCCTATTTCACAAATGTTTTAGACACCAAAACAAGATGAAATACATAAAAGCAGTGTTAAATTTAATTCATCAGGTACTTACTAGGTATCTATTATATTTAGGGAGGAACTTGGTAATTTGTAAAGTGCTATAGAAATAAAAGTTACCGTTTAGGGACTGATGTAAGTTTTATCTCCTGTCCCTTCTTTTCCTGGAGCCTGGGCCACCCAGTAATAAAGTAAATGGATGGAAAGTTTTGTATGGAACCCAAGTCTGAGCAGGAGCCAGACACTCTTTTAGCATACTAAGGTATAGCATTAGCTAGAACAGAACTTTTATATACAAGTGATCTGATTTTCCTTTAGAGATTCTGTTCTTCCCTATTCTCTGGGCTTCCTCTTGGCTCTGTCAAGCCTCATGGCAGAGAATGACCAACCATACAAGAAGCTGTGACAGGGGAGAATAGAAAAACTTCAAGGGAAGAAAACTGGCCACAAGGCCAAGGGACTGACCTGAGGAGGCAGAAGAGGAAGGAGAGAAAGGATCGAAAGGGGATGTGGCCTGCTACTGAGGAGAACAGCCACCTGAGGCATCTGAAGTGTCCATGAGCAGAGGCCCCAGACCTGTGGACAACACATACAGACAAGTCAGTGAGAGAAGGGACTCTGCACTGGTTGGATAACATTGCTAGGACCTGAGGGAAAGAATTGCCTGAACTTTTGGGGGGGGGCGAGGGGGGGAGGGGGGAGCGGGCAGGACATGTGTGCATTTACTCAGCTGAGGGGAAGCTTTGCCCATTTTCTTTATACCTCCTCATCCCAATCACCATCAGATGACTGGATTCTAAGAGTAGAAAAGGCCAAGAAGCAGATAAGTCACGTGGGATTAATCACTGGCTGACCAGTAAAAAGTTCTTTTGACCTCACTCTCTCCCACCAAGACAAGGAACATAGTGTCTGTCTTATACTATCATTCCAAACCCACCTCTCTGCTGTAGCATGGTAGACTGTCTTCCAGGAAAGTTCGGAATCACTAAATATTGACACAAACAAAGAATAAAGTACTTCTTGTGAAAAGGCTTATCTTAGAATAGCATGATGATTTGTCACTGACACGTTTTATATTCTACATTTTGATTCCTGACTTTTCTGAAGTTTTTCTTTTCTGAGACTTTTAAACCAAAAAAAAAAAAAAGTGTGGGTTCTTAGTTAGTAAGCCTTGTTAAAGGAAGTATTAGAAGGAACTGTGGTTAAGCTACTGGTCTTCCATCTCACAGAGGGCAATTCAGCTGCATACAAGGACACATTGTAGATTTAAAGTAAATCAGATTCAGCAATCTTTTAAAGGTGAGTTTGAAATCTGCAGTTGTAGCCAGGGAACTAAAACACTGGAGAATATTGAGGCAGACTCAGAAATCATAATATTTATCAAAAAGCTTATGTCACCTTGACCTTTCAGTCCAGGAGGTCATATAATATTATTTTTGAGCAAGAGAGAATGTTGTTCAATATCAGAAATGAAACACTAGCATGGTTATACTACTTTGCAGGAGTTTGTCAAATATTATTATAATTACATTGTTCTCCTGGAATGTTAAGACCATTCTTCCTTTCCTTAGTCAACTCACAGAACTATTTCCTTCATCAGTAACTTCCAAGGCCTCAAGACACTTCCTCAAATTCCTTGGGTCCCAGTTTCTCACTCTAGAAACAGAAGAACAAAGCTTCTGATTACTATCTGTAATGGCTCAGAAACACCTGTGATCTCACAAATGCTTGACATCCCTATGAGGTCTGTAACTGGCAAATAGTTATCATCCCTTCTCTAAAAGAGAAGATTAAATTCAGAGAAGTCGAGTGTGTTGCCAAAAATAACGGAGCAGTTATTGAATGAGATGCGAGCAGTTCTAGTTGTTATGGTTCCCAAAATGGTATTTTATCTACTGAGATAATCACATCTCTAGCATGGAACTATAATTTTAAAAGATCAGATGCTACCACAGTGAATGGAGGTAATTCTAAGAGTGATCAATCTTCAAGTTGGTGGATTTTAAACAAACCAGCAATATTTTGGATACTGAAAGAGATATGAAAAAAAAAAATAAGTGAATCCAATAAATTTAACCAGAGTGAAACTGTGGATTAAATAATGTGGCTCTCAATGTAATGCGCATATATATATTACTTCCTGCTCATGTGTCTTCTGAAAAATTTGTGGATGTAATTTTTTAAATTTTATAAATCAAGTTTTATTTTAAATATACAAAGGTAACTCACTATTGAAGAAAGGAAGCCCATGTAAATCTTTCACACACGTATATCCTTGTTGGTAACTTGAATAATCACTCTCTCTTTGGGGGTTTTAAAGTCTCAGATTCAGTATTTTTGTGTTTCCTGATAACAGAGCTTGTCCAGAATTTGGATTAATAGGCAAATATTATTTTGGAACAATTCACTTTCGACAGATATACGAAGAGCTGAATATATTCATGAAAGCTTTTATTTGTACTGTAGGCAACAGTATGAGAGTAGCAATTGATACCAAGGCAATCTTCTTTTTTCTTCTAAATAAAATCTCATAAACATATTTTTAAACTATGCCCATCTGCTCCCGTGGCCTTAAATTGTTAGATACATCTTATACACATGAGTTGGCTTTCAGCTAGAGTTATCTTTTTCACAGATATCTGTCTAATTGGTAGCAGCTGTTAATCAGGCACATTGTCACAAATCCCGTAGTGTAGCATTCATCCTAAAGGTTTGTGGTTTTTTACATCTTAAAAGGAAGCCATATGCCTTAGGCAGCATGGAATGGAGTAAATTTCAAGTAATTATATTGAGTTGATGTAATTTGGCCTGAAATATCTGATTCGAATGTTTATGTTGATCAAACTCCCTGGGAAACTGTCAGGTTTTATCAACACTTTATGCCATTCTCACGTAACCTAAGAGAAAATGTCTCTTTAGAGCTCTGGTTATAGGCCCTGGGAGCAGGGAATTGGAAGGCAGCATGCTGTAAGTGGAAGCTTTGGCTCCAGCTAACTGCAGCTTGAATCCGTGTTCTATTATTAATTCTTTAAATTACTCAGACCAGGCTGATGCTCTAAGACACCCAGACCCACAGGCCCCTATGTCCTCTAAGTCCCCAATATCCTTCAATCTCTGAGGCCAGATTGAAACTACTTCAAGTTCATGGAGTCAAGATATCTACCCTTTCATTCCAGTGCTCACATTCCAACAAGAGACTGTCAGGATTAAACCCTTTCATACTTCTCATCCCTGTTCTTGGCGACTCCAAAGTCTAAGCTTCCTGCTTCTTTAATCTATTCTCTAGACATTACCACACCATAATACTCTGTCCTTCCTTATCTTCAAATCAATATTTAACCTCTTCTTCCCTTGAACTCATTGAGTCCCCACTCTAGTATCAGACTGTTTCCTACAACCTCAACCTCCCCTATAAGGACTTCCTCCACTTCCCTGCATTAATTGAAAACTGGCTCTTCTCAAGGATACCACCTCTGTATAGTTCCCAAATAAGGCTCCTTATTATCTTATATACCAACCACCTAGGTTTGGTGGTATGCTTTTGGTTCCCCAAAGCCATGTCTCACTTTAAGCCCCTGCGACAGATAGCATTTTCCAAAGATAGCTGTAGAATATCCCCCACTCCTATGGGACCTTGGCTCATGGACAGAACTCCTTCATCCTCAGCAAATGCACTTGCATCTGCATCATCTTCCTTCCTTCTGATGGAGAAGGAGGCATCCCTCCTTCTAAGGACAACTCTTCTCCTTTTATTTTGGAGTTCTTGTAACCATTCTCTTCCCATGCCTGCATTTTTGGCTATCCCTGCAAATAGATCCTTCCAAATACTAATAGTATTTAAATATTCTCATGTTTTTTCCGATTACAAAAAGTTGCTTGATGGCCTTACCTCATAGATATCCTCCCTTCATAGCTATGCTTGTCACGAGTTATTTATCCTTATTTCTTCCATTTCTCCACTTCTCCTCACTTCTCAGCCTGCCCCATTTGGTTTCTGTCCTACCATTGCACCAAAATAACACTTACTGAGGTCAACATAGACCTCCGGAGTATTCATTTTAGTGCATATTTTAGTGCATATTTTAAATCTATGTTTAAAATGTTACCAGAACTAGAGATACAGTTTAGGACTGAAAAGAAAAAAGTGTGACTAAAACTCATTTAAGGGAGAATCTGAATCTGAGCAAGAAGAGATGGAGAGAGGAAGACATAGAACACGAGGCAAGAACCTCAGAGAATGCTAATACATCAGGAAATAAGAGAAAGAAGTCTAAAGAAGACTAAGAAGGCACTGTTATGAGGTAAGAAGAGAACTAGTGGAAAGCAGTACTATGGAAGTGAAGGGAAGCAAGAATTCCAAGTGGACAATAATAATACCGTGTGTTATTGCTCATACATGTACAAGTAGCGTTCGCGTATGACTGAGATTGAAAGTATCCACTGGGTTCAGGAATTGGGAGGTCAATGGTGACCTAAGTGCTCTAGGATAATGCAGCAAAAGCCTAATTAAAGAGAGTAGGAAAGGAGACCCTCTTTTAAGAAGCTTGCATATAAAAGAAAAGAGAGAGAACAGGCATCAACTAGAATTTTCTCTGTACCTGTTTCCATTCTGTTACACAGAGACAGTAACCTTGCAGAGTTGTTGTGAAGACTAAATTAGATGAGAAATCAAAGGTTTATGGTAAGCGGCATATGCTCTAAAAATAACTATTATTATTAGAAGATGAACACGAGAAATGAGCATATTTCTAGCCTGGCAGGAAGACATTAATGGGGAGGGGATATAAGAGAAAAGTGATAAAGAAAGGTCCTGTGGCTGGACTAACCAAGATTAAGCAGTTAGGTGGAGAAGCTAGCCTTGACCAGGAAAAAGGAAATCTCCTGGTCCCAGACTGGACAGGAGGGAGCCACAGTGTTGATATAGAAGCTTGCCTCTAGGGGGAGAATAGTTCTGGACCTGATGGAGTCTGTGACTGACCTTGATTTATCAGGAAAGTATGCGGGGAGATGACCTGCTGATAACTATGTGTGGAGGGTAGGATAAAGGGCGGGGGCAGTATAGAGTGGTTGCCAAATGGAACAGGAGAGAGTGCTGACCAAAGACAGTTTAAGTAGATGAGCATTGCTGAGGGCCTAACTGAAACTGGAAACCATAGATGGAGAGTGGCCACCTCCTGTTTGGCTGTGTGCTTTGCTCTCATTGGTCTGGGTTGATCTATGCATTGACCATCGCCCATCATGAAAATGTAGGCCCCCTGAGAGAAGGATCTGTGTTGATCGTGTTCATCACTACATCAGTGATTGGTGCAGAGTAGATGCTCAATAAAAAGTTGTTAAGAGAATAAATTAATTAATGGGTACAGAAATGCAAAAGGAAAGTCACAAACATGAGTTGTGCTGTGTAGAATGGAAGAATTAGAATGGGAAAAAAATTGAGGGAATATACAAAAAAATATGGGAATCACATAAGTGAATCAGACTTGGGATTGGGAACCAAAGGAAGCCACAAGAAAACTGCTAAATTGAGAGAGAATGGGAATTTCTCATAAGGTCAGAGAGGAAGTCAAAAGGAAGATTTATGAATCAAAAGGGAGTTTCAGTGGAATAAGAGACCACAAGAGATCTGATTGGCTTTTTAAACACCAATGAAGCTAGTACTGGAGATGACAAATTTAGGATATGTTCATGGGTTTGAAAAATTAAAAAGGAATGGAGACAGAAATCATGTAGCTGAAGGTCAAGGAACTGTGAGATCAAAGTAAAGTTTTTATTTTTCTAGCTTTAGGACTGTGACACAGACTGAAAAGAAATGATACTGGAATATCTCTCCTCCCAGGGTTATTTGTGCATTTCCTATCTTCCTGGAAGGTAGAGACTGTGCCATATTCATTTTAGCACAATGGTTTGCACATAGATAGAACTTTGTTGAAGTGAATAAAAGATAAGGGAGAATTGCCTACTTCCTTTCACTCATACACAGCATTAAGCCAGCACTGTCAATCAAAAATAACTCAATGAAAATCTGTCCAGTTTATGTTCCAACGGAGACCAGCCAAATGTTAAAGAAAATAGGAGATTAGCAATTAATTTAGCAGTAGAGATGATGTCAATGACAGATTGCTTCAAATGTCAGTTAAATGATTTCTCCCTTTAAATGACTCTTAAACATAAAACAAATTCAAAATTTACAGTTTGCAAAAATCTAATCAAGAAGACATATCTGGCATAAGTTTTCGCAATTATCCAAGTGCCCAGCCAATTGGTCAGCATGACTCACCCTCCCTGTGGCTCAGTTTTCTCATTTGCAAAGCAGGGATAATAACCGTACCCTCCCTCTAGGATGTTTGGATGATTAAATGATATGATATTTATAAAGACCTTGACACAGAGCCTAGCATATTGTAAATATTTAAGAAACTAGAGTTCTAGCTAAAGTTACCCAGAACTTCTACCCTACCTCCCAGTCATCTACAGGAAAAGCAGCTAAAAAAATAACTCTGGCCTTCTGGTTCAAGATGGAGTACAGAAAATATGTATCAACTCTCCCTCTCAAATCTTACTGAGTCAGAGTAAAGCAGTATAAAGAGAAATTCTTTTACAAAAGCCCCAAGAATGGGAAGGGTATTTGTTTGCTAGGGCTGCTATAACAAAACAGCAGAGACTGAATGGCTTAAACAACAGAAATGTATTTTCTCACAGTTCTGGAAGCTAGAAGTTCAAGATTATGGTGTCAGTAGGCTTGGTTTCTTCTGAGAGCCTCTCTTTTTGGCTTGTGGATAATCTTTTTATTCTTGAGCCTTCACATTGTCTTTCTTCAGCATCTCTCATTGTCTAAATTTCCTCTTCTTCTAAAGACATCAGTCATATAAGATGAGGGCCACTTAATAACTTCACTTAATCTTGATTACTTCTTTGAAGACCTTATCCCCAAATATAGTCACATTCTGAGGTACTAGGGGCTAGGACAGCAACATATAAATGTGGGGAGGACACAATTCAGCCCATAAAAGGAACATAGGCATGAAGCAAGAAAAAAATCTAGATGAATTTTTTGGGAAAAAAAAAAATTGGAAACCAATTCATGGATAGAGTGGAGATGGGCACTGGTCAGAGAGAATGACTCGAGAGGACTCGGAGATATTCATGGAGGAGGAAATTAAACAAAAACAGAATGAAAGAGAGGTAAAAATCAAGGAAACTTTTTTAAAGAAAAAAGTAAGAAATGAAGGAAACCACCAGGACAGTCAATAGTGTTTTAGTAGGTGAAGAGGATAATGAAAATTAGAAATTCAGATTTACTAGGTAACAACAAATAGCAATTATTGTGATACCACCACTATAATTACACCTTCAGATATCAAATTTTCCACATAAAGACTAAAGATTAACCCTCTCTTCTCTTAGATCTATCCCAAAATGTGGGCCATACTTGAAGATCTAGCTTAGTGTAATGCTCCAACATCCCAGACTTGACTTGCCCCCCATAAGCAATTGGTAGGAGTCTTGAAATGTGACCATATTGAAGCCTTTACAACACCAATAATAAACATTTATTGAGTATGTCTAATGTGTCAGGTACTGGTCTACATTTACTAACTCATTAAATCCTCACCACCACTTACGGGGCCAATGCTATTGCCACTCCCATTGTATAAAAGTGCACACAGAGACCCTGAGAGGTGAATTGCCTGCTTAGGGCACTCAGGTAGTAGACAGCAGTGCTGGGGCATCTGACCCATGCTCTCAACCTCAACTTACTTCTCCAGCATCCCTGGAGCCCCAGGATGCCTTGCTCTTTGCCCCCCATCAATGCAATAGGGGCCAAAGAAGACAGGTATTAGAAAACCTGCATCCACATGGAATTACAGAAAGGTGATTCATAGTGTTGAAATCCCAATAGCAACTAACATTTTATGACCTCTTCTTGTGGGCCATGTGCTGTACCAGGCATTTTATCTTATTTAATTCACACAACCACAATGAGGGAGGAACTATTAGCGTGACCTTTTTACAGATGAGGAACTTGAAGCTCAGTAGATTAAGGAACATGGCCACGGCCACACGAGAGGTAAGGCTGGAATTTCACCCCAGATCTGTCAAATTCATAACCCTGCCCTCTCAGCCAATGATTTTTACTTGATTCTGTGCTTGACTATAATTTTGTGCAGTCCTATAATTTTATGGACATGGATCAAGATGTAAAGGCACAGTGATGCACTGCTTCAAGATTCAAAATGAAAGCCAAAACTAATTTGACAGCTTGGAGTGATACACCAAAAGAAGGGAATGGAGATGTCAAGCCACGCACATGGAGCCTCAAGAAGGCTAATGAAATGCAGTCAATCTGAGACAAAGACAAGGAGACTGCAGTGGAAGGTGTGGGAAGAGATACAGTCCTAAGCTGCAAAGTAAAACCAGAGATCCAATAGCCCGCCCAGTGAGGCAGTAGAGCACACTTCTCAGAACTCTGGGCACAAAGAGGCTAGAGAACATATCGCATGAGAAAAGTCCATGGAAATGGAGAGTTTGGCATAGAGGGGGAAATTAAGTAAGTAAACAAAAAAACAGAGGGATCACAAGAGCTGGTTTTTAAAAATTTGGAAGATCAGCTATTACACATAAGTGGAATTAGTTCCAGGGAGGTGACTTAGGATCAACAAATATATTTTAAAGCAATTCAAAGGAGGAGGCAAATTTGGTTGAGCAGAAGAAAGACCCTGTAAATAAAATTGTTCATATTGGGAACTGTAGTTGTATGTTTCCTCCTCACCTGGAGTAAGTATTCAGCCACAGGCTTCCTGACCACCTGCCAGGAATGACAGAGAGGCCAGTGAATGTGTGCATTGGGTCTGGGATCAAAGGAAGACCATCTGCTTTAAGTTTACTTTTAACTCTACACCTCTATGATTCCATGAAATGAGCACCAGCAACTATAGATGGGAGGTAAGGGAAAGGAGGCAGGACATCCTAAAGGGGAAACGCACAGAAGACAAGAAAAGTAAAAATGAGAAGCTTCGTTTCTTCAATCCTACTCACTACTGGATTTCCCCAGTGTTTTCTGAGAAAGAAATTTAGTGTTGCTTTCTCTTTCTAGGAATTGCATTTCTGCCTAACAAGTTGTCAACCTGACTATTACATTGTGAATATGTTACTACTTATGTTGAGAAGTATAGGTACACTTTGATGAATGCCAGTATGAATGGAATGTATTGGCCTCCCAAAAAAGCTTCAGACTGCTGGGAGAAATAGAGTCTCAGAGAAGGTGGGTGGCTGCTGGAGATTTGGAAAAAAAATAAAACACCTTCAAAATCCCTGGGATCTGGCCTTTGGACATTTCTCAAAATTATACCTTTGAGATGTAAGGAATATGTCAGGGGGTTAGTTTGTTCACTTTCAATGACTACAATAAAAAATTAAGACAATGCATTTCTTTATTGAAAGTAATTTGCATATTATTGTCTGGTATTCTGGATACTACCCTGACAGGCAGAAACCAACCTCATGTGTAAAGTGTGGTTGCATACACACCCAGAACGCTTTCCACATTGGGGACACATGTGATATTGTGCTCTGCCTGGTAGTAACTACAATCTGTTTCTTAAGGTTTGTCTGGGTGGGCAGCTCAGTCTCTATGCTTTGGTGGGTATATATTTTCTTTTGTTCAATGTGTGCCACATAGTTCTAATTAAGCACGGCAATTAGGCTACAAAACAAAAGTTCCTGCAAATGTTTATACCATATGACCATGCCGAAGTGTATTTTTATTACAATTTCTTTTGCCTTCTTTTGTGGTTTTGGAATCACAGCTTTGCCACTAAATAATTATCTCAGAAGTCCTATTGTAATCAGCCTTCCTTCTTTGTCTGGATCAGGGGAAATTAATTATACCAAGTATGGTTCTAATTCCAGTCAACTTGTATGTCAGAAAGCTATTGCTATGATCTCACTTCATGATAAATGGAAAGTAAAAGGATGCCAGTAAAAGTGGCACTCAAATTTGATGGTTATGGCAATGCACCCCCCCATCCCAGGTTTATTGGCCATGAAATAAATGAGAACGTACAGCTGTAGAGCAGATTAAATATATATATATGTTAAGTACTTCAGTGCTTGGCACATAACACACTCAATAAAAGGTTTATTGTTAAAACCAACAACTGGGTTAAGTGTCCTCATTTTACATATTCGTAGACTCGATCTCTATCATCCAGCTCATAACACTAATGCATTTTGCTCTGTTTCCTTATGTCTCACCACACAACTAGACTCCATGTCTATATCTTAAGCACATGAATCAATGTAATTCGTTAAATTACAAAATGTAGAATTTAGCCTTTGGACATTTAACTTAATAGTTCTGCTGCCATCAAACTCCACTGGTTACCAAAAGATTAGTATTTTTCTCTTGATCACATTTTCTAGTCTTTTATCTAGAAACATCAAAGTTTCTAGAAAGCACTTGGATATACTTGAATTTTTGGAACTCTCACATATATTAATGAATTAAAGGTCCAATGGTGATTATTCTGCAAAGTATGACATATATGGCAGTTGACCATGTACATTGAGACAATGATTATGTCAAACCACTGAACCAGAGTACAAAAACTTTAAAAGAGATTTTTCCTTCGTGATCAGATCTGGGGAGTCCATGGAGACAAATTTCAGAAAATCCATAGAGTCTGAAAAACCACTCATAAGGAAACTAAGCACAAAGTCAAAAATTCCTCAACTTTATCTAGGCATCATAGATAACTCGATGGCAAAATAAATAAATTTCTCTATTAAAGTACCATTCTTAGAGTATTAGAATACTCAAGTGTATCTGGAAAATCCTTGGTAACTCTACCCTTTGCTAAGCCTAAAACTCTTTTGGCCTTCCCAAAAGCAGTGTAGAAAGCAAGTGTCATTCATCAGAGAGGATAAAGGTTGCAGAGCTTTATTAGATCTGATAGAGAAGAGTAAAATTTTATAAAATGTGGCAGATTCAGTATGCAATGGTGCTGAAGTAGGTCGGGGGAGAAAGAACCACAAAAAATCCTGGTATACCAATAAAACCTCTAATTCCACTTTCACCATTAGCTCACATGCCATTAAAGAATTCTAAAGAAGTGTATATTTTCTCCAGGTAGAAGGGTTTTGACCCAAATTCTTGGGCCAACGGTTTCTCTTTGACTTCAAATAAATACCATTGCCTGTTCTTGATAATAATACCATGGTTTCTACCGTACCACTCTCAGTCTTGCTTTAGGAGAAAGAGATCAGATCCTACATGCTCAGTACTTTACCAAGTCCTGATTCATGAATAGAACCAGGCAGGAAGAATTTTAGCCCTTTGTGGACTAACATAAATGTATCACGAACATCAAAAATATGTTTAAATTGAAAGTACTCATAACATTTTTTTAAATCAAAATATCTGTATAATTTATATTCAGTTAGTTGTGTGTTTTTAATTGCCTGTCACAAAGAGAAGATTGTATTCTCAAAATGTAATTTCCAGAGGATTACAAAGCGTGGCAAGATGCCAGTCACTGAGTCGGTTTCCCGGTAACCAGTAGCAGGCTCAAGATTTTACATGGAAAATTATGCTTCCCAAGGCCAGTCACTTGCCCTACAGAAAGCCTGCCTTCCCCATACAGCATGCACCAGGTGTGCTCTGCTTTGTTCAACATATGTGTGTTGAGTATTCACCATATCCTTGAGCCTGCACTAGGCAATGGATGCACAGTTGTGACCAAGCCTCAGGGATCTCACAACCCAAGACATGAGACAAGCAAACCAAATATAATTGCGGTGCAGAGCAGTTAGGACACTGGTAGAAGACAAAAGCACTGAAATAATGTGAAAATTAGTACCTACGAAACAGCAGAGGGTTAACTGATTCAGCGAGTGAACTTTAATAGATGGCCAAAAATGAATGCGGTTGCTGTCTAAAAGGTGTTGGAATGTACCTGTTTATCAAGATCTTCATAATAATCCATTATTCTCAGAGATACAGACACACACACACACACACACGCACACACGCACACACGCACGCACGCAGCTTAAATGATAGTCATATGAGGTAGCTGAAAGAGCCCAGGATTTGGAATTAAATGGGGGCTCCAATCTGGGCTCCATTGCTTGCCACCTGGATGGCCTTGAGCAATTTAAATAACCACTGGTTCTCTGTTTCCTCATTGGTGAAGAATGATACCTATTTTATAATTCTGTTATGAAGCTTAGAAAAAATATGCCCTAAACCAGATAGATACAAAAAGTCATTTTCAATACTTTTTAACTCTTTTCCTTAATTTTTAACTCTTTTGAACTGTTAGATAGGAATAGACAAACAAATGTCTTATAACTATTCTAAATTGAGGACATTTCCCCCTCAGATTTATAACTTTTCTATAAAGTAGGCATTATAACACAATGGTCAATAGCAAAGGCTCATGAGTCCAACTGATCTGGATTCAAATTCAAGCTCAATTTCTTCTTACAACATGTCAATAAGCATAGTTTGTGAATAGTTGGAAACTTGCTTTCTTTTTTTTGTAAAATGGGGCAAATAATAGCACCTAGTTTATAAGGTTTGATAAGGATAAAATAAAAAAATGCGAGTAGAGCGCTGAGCTCAGTGCCTAGCTCACGGTAATTGCTTAATAGCCATACACTAATAATAATAATTATGATAAATAATAGTGATGATGAAAGCACAAACTATATGGAGCATCAGCCTAAAACATTAATGCTGTTGACTTTCTATCCTTCAGCACTTTCATCTGGGTCTATTATAGCACTCCTTATTGTGGTAAATTATTTAGTTATTTATACTTTTCTTTTTTTTATAGCTACACCACACTTCACATTGACTTCTAATTGCCTTCGCTTTTCGTGAAGGTGCCAAAGACCTATGGTCATAACCTAATGTTGCACGACCATTGGCTACAGACCTATTTGGGAGGCAAGTATACCAGGGAGGCTAGGAAAACACTACTTCTTACTGGCAGCATTAACTCAATAAACCTCCCAGGGGAGCAATAAAAAAGCAGTAGCAGCAGTCTTAATGAGGACATGCTCAGAGCACAGTGAAATCTTATAATGTGCTCAGTGCCTTGTGGAATCTGTAGGAATTTGATTTAGCAACATTAGATTTCAGTTTCTCAAAATATTAGCAAAACGATTTAGAGAGCAATAATTGTCTCTTCGTTTAGCTGATGACAATGCAAATTACAAGTGTTGTTATGGCATTGTTTATAATTTAGAGATGTTACCACAAGAATCTGCCTTTCAGCTGTTGGCAGATGTGAGTGGCTTTTGCCTTTGTTAATACAATATTATGCCACATTTTTCCTTAAGTCCTTTAAATCAGAATGTTATACACATTGGCACAAAGGAGAAGCCTATTTATGCAGAACAATTTTAAAGGCAACTTCTACTCTATCTTGTGACATTTCAAATGAATCTTCATCTCTTTCATTCCAAAAATCATAATGGTGCCCACATTTGCTCTCCACTAAACCTAAAGCCCCAAATACTGCATCACCTACTGCCCTCTGAATTGGAATGACCAAGAAAAAGAAGTATGAGAAATGTGTTAGGCACTTCCAGAACTCCCAGATTCCACTTCTCAGAAATTGTTATCCTTGGAGTTAGAAGCAATAATAGAAATGATACACTCAAGCGGTGTTGTGATAGGCAACACCAAGGGGCAGCTGGGAGAGGATGCAGAGAAAGGAGAAGTTTAGGTTGATCTCAGTAATTGTGACCAGATGAAAGAACCCTTACCAGCTATTTCAAAGGCACCAAGATTAATTTGAAAAAAAAAAAAATCATGATAGAAATGAGTTGAATATATCCTAATTGGGGACTAACTTAGGGGGAATTTTCAAAGTCATTATCTGTCAAGTAAAAAAGTCTCCAACAGAGTCACTTGAACATAGAAATGAATCACTCAGCATGTGGGTCTATCAAGTGAGTTAATAGGCAAAAAAAGAAAAACACTGCATAGAAGTACATCATCTAATTGAGAGTTACACTCAGCAATTTACTTTTTCAGAATATAACTATGGGACTTAAACCTAAAAAGTCATCTCCTCTGAGCAGCCAAATTAATTAGATGTGTGACCCAAAGTATCTATACCCTGAGCAGGTTCCATAACCTCTCTGTGCCTCAGTTTCCTCAGCTGTTAATGAAGATACAAACATAATGCACATAGTAAAAGTGCTCAATAAATGTTTTTATTGTTAATTTTATTGTTATCATTTTTATTATTGTTGTTAGTATTGCTATATCTACTAACCCTACAAATTTAGCCATACAAAGGCTTCTTGGGCTCTGTTGAACTTTTTCACTCATTTCTAACAAGTGTACCGATAGCTAGTTTCTCAGTTATGGCAAAAAAATACCAGTTGTCTACTAGTAACAACTCTCCCCTCTTGGTTTTCCTCACTACCCACCCCTTCTCATTGTTCTTGCAGGTTCTTTCACTTCTTCCTCATCTCTTAAGATAAGGATGCCCCAGCGCTCAGATCTTAGTTCTATTCATCGCCATTAAGACCTTGGAGATCTCTCATCCAGCCTCATGGCTGGAAACACCATTTATTATCTATATTCTGACAACTCCCAATTTCTATCTCTGATGTATCTCAAGCACCTAAAAAACTGTTTGGCATAGGATAGGTCCTAAATAAAAAATTGTTAAATGAATAAGTGATTAATAAAGCCCCAATTTACTGGAACTCACAGACACTCAGAATAAAGACTATATTTTCAGCCTCCCTTGCACTTAAATATAGCACATTGGAAGGACAAAAGGCCACTGGAGTAGACATATGTGTGATAGCAAACACTAATAATGGCATTCTTTAAACTCAACCACCTTAGTTTTCACCTCACCCTATGGAAATCAGACAGAAGAACACATTTAGCATAGGGGCAATTTCACACACCTCAATAAGGAAAATCATCAATACTGATAATCATGATATTGAGTTATCAATACATCAAGATAAATTCTCTTTGCCAAAAATACGTTTACATTTATTAAGGTGTGTGTGAGTGGATGTGTGTGCATGCGTGTGTATCTTCATTTGGAAATCTAGCATTTCCATTAATGTCAGATAAAATGGATAGTGTTAAACTTTTTCCTCTTTTTGCTAGATGCAATATAAATAAGCCACTAACTGTAAATTCTCTTACAAAGTATTGGAATACTTAGTAAAGAAAGAAAAGCATTGAGGGACTGAGAGATGTATTGATCTCAGATGGTATTGTATTTTATTCATTCAATAAATAATGAGCAATGCGCAAGGCCCTGTGTTAGGTGCTATAGGGTTTATAAAACTTGTGCAAGGTGGAAGCCCATGTTCTTATGGAAGTTATGATCTAGGAAGAAAATAAGATGTTCCCACAGAAGACAATTTGAGATAGGATACATTAGGTGTCTTGGAGGAGGAAATAGAAAAGATCCATAAAAGAGAGACAGTTGTGGTGAGGAAGCCTCAATCCTGCACTTAATTAATTAATGTTCCAACATCCCATCAACATTCCACAGGAGTTTAGAGTTGTTTCATCTTAAGATGTTCTCCAGAAGAAAAATTCTGCCTCTCAAAATTTCCCTTCCTTGTTGCTAACACATGATTTAATCTATTCCCCCTCCCCTGTTTCCTTTATCCCAATTACATTGTCCATTTGTCCCTGAATGCTGATTCATGAATAAGTTATAACAGGTAAGAGTTACAGATAACCCACTTTGTGCCAAGCGCTGCTCTAAGAACTCTACATAGTATTAACTCACTTAATCCTCAGAACAACACTGTGTGATGGGTACTATTATTACACTCATTTTTATTCAAGAGGAAACCAAATCACAAAATGGTTTAATAAATGTCCCAAGGTTACTGAGAGTAAATGGTAGAACATAGATAAAATTTTAACTATTAGAAGTCAAACTGAAAAAAAAAATGCAGACAATGTGTGTGGCTTTCTGATAAATACTATATATATAATCTTTAAAATATAAACTATATGTCAAAAGATAATTGTGTATGAAAATATATATACAATTTAAAGAACTGTCTTGTGTGCTGAGATTATGCTCAAATATCTAAATTTTTTATGAATGATAGGAAGTTACACAGTCATCACTTATTTAAACAGGCCCATAAAATTCTTCATCCACTGAGCTCTCCCTCCTGCTTTAGGAGCAAACCCTGCCCTCGGTTTGTACCCCCATATCCTCATCTCCATCCAGCCTCTAATCCAAGTCCTTTTCCTCATTGCTCTCTCTCCCCACTAGCCTTTTCATGTTAGCATGTTAAAGCCCATTATACCACCATCATAACCCACGTTTCCCTCCACTCCTCACCATGGTGGAAACAGACTCCCTTCAGTCAAGCCACTTCCATGAGTGAGCACACTTCATGCTTCCCACAGCTCCTCAAATGGTGGTTCTGCTGTCATTGGACAGCCTCTCCTACTCATTCTTCATCAATCCTGATTGCCCTCACGTGCTTACTTCAGGTGCTTTCTCACCTTCCTCAATGACTTTACCACTGGTAGGAATGCACCTGTCCCAGCCAACCTCTGCTATCATCATCAGCACCCAGGATGATAACCTTTGTAACATCCAGGCAATAAACAATCTCCTCAGCTCCAGGAACATTCAGTACCATTTCACTTTGCTCAGCCTTGGCCACATGCATGTCCTCTGTTGAAGACAAGGAAAGGAAAAAGAAAAATCGATTGGATTTGGTAGCTAATGTATCAATGGTGATCTTCCAGAGAGCAGCTACAGTAAAGATGTGGAACAAAACCCAGGCTACAGGAGGTTAAGAGGTGAGTGGGTGGCAAGAAAGTAGAGGTCACCATTGCTCAAGAAACTTCCCTCCTTGGAATTCATTTGATGCTGTGACCCAACCCCTCTTTTTAAACCCCCATTCCCTTAGCTACACTGACGCTTATCTGATTTTCCTTTTACATCTCTGACAGCTCATTCTCTGCTTTCTTGCAATATACAAAACATTTCTTGAACTGTAATTACGAATCAGGCAGTTTTCCAGGCTCTTAGGACACCAAAGACATAGCTCCTAACTTCAAAGTTTGTTCACAGTCTTGAGAGGGTAACTGTTATGTATTTGACTTATTTAGCTCATTATACCCAAGTGAAATGAATAAAAAGAACTATTACCTCTATCATAGGACAGGAATGAGCGTCAAACAATCTGCCTAAAGGAGGTGATGCTGCCCTGAGTCTTGATGACAACTAGCATGACGCAGTAATAAACGGTTAGGGAGATGTCATTGCCCCAGGGTGCAGCACAAGCAAAGGCACAAAAGCATACTCTATTTGAGTATGGTAAATGGTTTTGTATGGTTGAAGCGAACTATGAGAGAGTGGTAAAAAAAATACCATTGGGAAGGAGGTGAACAGGGGCCAAATTGTATAGGGGCTTAAAGGGGATGCCAATAGTTTGGATTTTCCCTTGCCAAGAATAATTACAGAAAGATATCAAGCAAGACAGTAACACCCTAAGAGCTGTGTTTTAGAATGACACTTCTGCAGAGGGTGTGGAAGATGAGTAGAAAAAAAGAATGCAGAAATACATCCCAGTTGGTTCTAGAACTCATAATCCCTAGGCCTGAGTTTCAGCTTGATTTCCTTCATAACCTATTTAAATGAGAACCAGGTACTTGTCCTGAAAACGGAGAGAGAAAAAATAACACACAAGTCACCTAGAGGTACAATCGGTGGGACTTAAGGACCAATTAAATATGGAAATTTAGAGAAAATAAAGAGTAAAAACTAATTTAAGTTTTTAAATCTAGGCTACTAGTTGAATAATTATATCAATAGTCAAAAGTTAGAGGTGATTTCTGGCTTTCCTCCCATCTTCCACTTCAAAAGTTTTTTCTTCAGTCTTCTTTTAATTTTCTAAACTCTTTTGCATGACATTTTCATATCCTCCAATTGTTCAACCGCCATATGGATGATGCCCAAATATTTCTTTTCAGTCAGTGTCTCTAATGTGTTCCAGACATACTTTTTCAATTTGCCTTCTACAGATCTTTGGCTGGTTATCTCACTATGATCACAAATTAGTAGTCTGATGTGAAACTATCCTCTCCTTACCTCCAATCAAACCATCTTTTCCTTCAGGCTTCCCTTTCATGTGGTTAATATCTTTCACACAGTCACAAACCTCTCAGTGATCCACCCCCACAGCCAGTTTGCTGCTACAGCATGTGGAGTATGCCCATTAACTCCTTGACATCTCTCCCCTCCATTCCCTCCACTCCGTCCATCCAGCAAGCTCTTTACTAAACAAATCCCTACCTTCATTTCACCCCCTGGACACATGTTCACTAACACATGCTGAAGTCATTATTCTTAAAGCCCAGTTTTACTCTGCCACTCCCCAGTGCAACAGTCTTCCGTGGGATGCTGACAATGTTCCCAACCCAGCACAGACATTTTCACATTTTATCATCTTAAGGGACTCCCAAGGCAGCAAGAAAGTAGCAGTTCAGCGAAGCATCAGTTGCAGCTCTCTTGGGCAAGAGCTGCTTTTCACTTAATCTGTTATTGCCTATAACACATAGAGCATGCCCAAGATTGTAGGATGATGCGTTTTCTAATTTTAGAAGAAAAATAAACAATTTCAAACATGGCTCTCTAAAATGTCTAGTACTGAAACAAAATTTTCTATTTGAATAATTTTTTTTCTTGATTTTTAAAATGGATCAACAGCAATATCCCACTTGTATCTACACATTAAATTCCATTTCTGAGGTTATGTTTCCTGAATAGGAGAGATTAGAAAAATTGCAGTAATTGGCGATTATGGGAAACATTTGTAAACTAGAGGCAGTGGGTCGGGTTATTTTCTCTGACACAATATACCAATAGCTCGGTCTCATTAGCAGACTTCTGAGTTCATAACTAAGTCCAGGTTTGCTCACCTTCACAAAGATAACACAGACATTCCCTCTGTGCCACAGGCTGCAGTTTCACAGTGCTCCATGGTGAGCGAGATATAGGTCACCAGTAGAAAGTAATTGGATTTCAACACAGGAAGCCCAAAGTGCCACTTTGGAAAGGTAACCTCTTGTTATGTCCAATCGTGCCTCTGATTCTATTGGCATTCTTTCCCCTTAGGGAGCTCTCCCAGGCTCTACTTAAAACCAAGTAGACCCAGGAATGAGAGAAAAGGAGATTCCTTTCCAGCTGCTTTAGCAGCTCCATTCTCACCAGCCACAGATCCAGGACCAGAGAGTTCCCTGGGCTTGGAAATGGTCAGCCAAAGCCTCAGTGAGCAGTCAGGAAGAGCTAAGACTCAACTGCTATGGAGATCAGCACAAATGGGGCCCTGCCTAAAGAGGAAGGACCTCAGGATGACAATGTGACACCTGTGACTTGGTCTTCCTGGGCCCTGAGTGGGAACAGCTGACTTCAGTGTTCGCCGAGAACACAAGAGACAACTCTAATGAAGCACCAGGCTAGTGGGCAAGCCCCATCGGGATTTCTGCTTTGGCTCCCTGGGCCATAGGGTAGTTTAATAACAGGAAAGATAATAAGATTCCAGTTAACTAACATTTTAGGGTCAATTCCAGTTTTATTTTAAAGAGACTTTAAAAAAATACAAGAATAGTACATGTTCATTGTAGAAAATACATAATAAAAGATAAAAATTAAAAATTTACTCATGATCCCAAGACCCAGAGACATCTACTGTTAGTAATGACCAGAATGTTTTTTCATAGAGTATATATGTGTGCCTATATGTGTTTGTATGTTTTGCATATACATTTTTTCTTTTCATTTTTCTTTTCTTCTCCACCATCCTAAAATGGGATCACACTGTACCCGCTGCCATGTAGCCTGCTTATTTTACTTAACAGTATATCGTAGACATTTTCTCATGTCATTAAAAGTTCTCCAATGTTAATTTTTGTGAATGTTTAGTATTCAAGAACAAATTTAGTTTTTCAAACTAAATTTGCATCAATCTAAGCTGTCGTGTTATTTGCAAGCCATTCAGAGGACAGAAGAAATAGACTGGCCAGGCGTTGCTTCAGTTTCATAGCCCTGATATTTGGGATAGATACTGCTAAACACCAGTTCATAATTCTGTGCTTTTGACAGCTTCTTATCCAAAGCCTAAAGTCATCAGAGATATTTCATGTCAAGAAAATGGTAATGATACTGTATAACATTTTTGTATAGCCATCATATTAGGTACTGTGCTGAGCAATTCCCATGCATTATCTCATCTAATTTCATCAACACCCTTTAATGTAAGACTGTTTCTTTCCTGATTCTCCCATTTGGAAACTGAGACTTTGTGACAGACCTATGGTTCAACCTTACTTAATCAAAAGAATTCAGTGTGCATAATTTGCTCAGGCCTTCCCAATAATAATTTCTACTCTCTAAGAAATAAAAAAGTGACTTACACTGCAATTAACTCCTTATCCCATCACACAATCACTGTTTATTCAACAAGTCATAAAGTGGGAGCAACTTGCATAATCCTTTACTTCTGTTAGCAAATGAGGTCTTTAATCTTGTGTTTTGGGGAAAATAATGGGAAAAACTAAAATCTTTTGTTCAAAGTGACTTCCAAGATTCAAAAATACAGTCTCATAGGTAAAATTTGTCTTAGGATGATCTCCTTCACAACCTCATACTACCATTTAGTAAGAGGGCCCCTCTCACATTTGTCCCCAAGTTCAGCACAGGCACCAAGGGCAGCCTCTGTGTGGCAGGTAATTTACAGACAATGGCTGGATGGCTTTCATTATTAGATGTTGTCTGCTTAAAGGACGATCTTCTAAGTACTACAGAGAAATCTTACTTCTCTGAAGTAAAAGTTACTAATTTTATATTTCTGAAAACATAACTCAACATTTGCTTCAAATTATGATTATTTTTTTCTTCTCCTGAAAGATGCAGCATAAATTAGGACATAGATTATCAGATCAAATAGCAGTCGGTAATCCATAAATAATCTCTCTGACTTCATGGCAATCAGGAAAACAGTGGGAAACAAAAGGTTTAAGATGAAAGTGGCAACCTATTAGCATTCAGAGAGAAATGATTTCTCTCATCACCTTTCCTGGAAGATGCTGTTGCTGTGGCAACTCATCCCTGCATCCATCCTATATCCAATTGCTGAGATGACAAGGAAGTTGGTCAGGCTGAGGGAAGGTCATTCACACTATCCCTTTTAAGTGACAGCCAATAAGATCTGTAAGGGAGATTCCTTAAACAAAGCCAGCACTTTCCACTATGGTGAAATAGTGCTTGACTAAGCTTCCCTAATTTGGTTCTTTGGTTAACCCTTAAGAGTTCTTTAACTTAATTGAACTAGTTAATGTTTTACTTAACAATCATACGCGATAGGGACAACATTTTAATATTCTTTTGTCCATATATTGCTAGGTACAGCATGTTTGTGAGGTAGACATGTTCCAAGGGACACAAAATTCTCTGGGCAGAGACGTTCTGCAGCTGGGCTGATGAAGGGGGTAGGACCGCAGCTGTCTCCTCCCACTCCGGCAGTCAGCTTCAGGCTGAGGCTGAAAGGCTGACCATGGGGCTGTTTTCTTACATTTTAATCCTCTGTCAGAAACCCAACCGGACTCTCAACAAGCCCTGAACATCCACTTGAATCACAGATGAGGGTACTTATACTTTTCGTGAGTAGCGTGCTAAAGGATCACCCACAGGCTATATTTCAGTTTGTCTGAGCACGCGAATGTTTCTCGGGTAGAAACAAAGCAGTGCACCCAAACTTATTTCATTAGATTTCCTGCATGAAACCCAAAAGAATCTTGGGCGACTATTTTAGATGATTTTGGAGCACCTCAATGTCGCCATGTTCTTCATTACACCTGTTGTAAAAACGGAAGACTTACATTCAACATCCTGCTTAAATAATAAATGCAGAGCTCTTAAAAGTTGCATGTGAGCTGGAAACCGACTGTTCTCCAGGGAACATTCTCATTCATCAGCAAGTAATTTCCATTCATGACTCGTGCTGTGGTAGGCTTACAAAGAAGAATGACGAGGAAGTACATTTTCAAAATTATTTAATCCTCAAATGCTTAGTGATAGCTCTGTGCCTTCCGTTCCAGGAACTCACATCAGTTCCCTCCCTCTCAGTCATGACTTGATAAATCTAAACACCTTTTCCGGGATTTCACAGCCGATATCCCCGGTCAGTTGCATGCCCAAATTAAAACATGCTCCCACCTTTGCCCATCTGTGAGGGAAACTCTCTTTGGCTATTTTGGGAACTTGGTGGCAGAAGAGAGAGCAAGCAGTAGCAGTAACAGGTGCCTTTGGGCTAATAGCTATCAGCTAGGGAGCGTCTCTCATGTGATTTGTCACTTCATTGATGAAGCACATTCAAAGGGCAAATTGTGACCTACAAAAGAATTATAATAAAGCAATGTTAATTATAGCTAATATTTGTTGAGCAGATACCAAATGCCATTTAATATAATTTGCATGCATTGTCTCATTTGGTCTTCCCAGACACTCTACAAGTTATGTCTATGTGATTTTTGCCATCATTCTAAGGTTTAGAGAAGTTCAGTAACTTTCCTCAAGTTACATGACCTAGAGACAGAGAAGCCCTGGTCCTATTACGGCCAAAACCTAATGTCACCTTTATCTAATCCCAATGCATTTGCTATTTTTCAGAAGCCCTGAGACATAATAGTAAATTCACCCTTCCCCTACTCTGGGTTAAGGTCACAGTCATAATCCATTCTTTCCATAAGGCCCAGCTCTTTGGTGCTCAAGAAATAGGATTGGTGCTCAAGAAATTTTTGCTGATTGGGAAAAACACTTTTGATTCCAGACTGAGAAACCTTTCAGTCTTTAAAGATCCACCTTTGGCCATTTCAGAAGCCTCTGAAACATCACAGTCCTACATCTTTTGCCTGAGATCTTGAGATCTTGCCTGTTTCCCTGACTTGCCACATTATTTTTCTCTACTGGATTCACAGTGTAGATTTTAGAATTCCTTTTGTAACAGATGATACTAAAGAATCAACATGCATGTTGTCTTATTCTTTAAACCAACATGGGTCAGCCCTAGGCAGTTCTAGAAGAATAATGATTTGTTTTTCAAGATTAAATAAAATTATAAATATTTGAAAATGAAAACTGCCTGATGCAGATGTATGTGGCAAGGTTCCAGCCTTCTGTAAGAGAGGTTTTGAGTAATTTCTACAGGTTTGCAATGCCTCATTTCACATCCTAGAGAGCAGAACAAGTGCCTGTTCATCATCGCAGGAAGGCCTTCCGGCCCGGGGCTGCCATTCCTCTCTCAGCTAATGACAGACACTCTCACATATCAAGCCACAGCAGAGTAAGCAGTACGAAGGTAATTGATCACTGAGTACACAGGACAGGACTATTGATGTTCGCTTTTTTTTTTTAGTTTTGAAATTTAAGATATTATATATATATAATAAAAAATGTACTTGGCTATTGTAGAAAATTTGAAAAATACAGATAAACCGAAAGAAAATTTAAAACATTTATAATTCGATTTAGTGTATGCTTTTCTGGAATTTTTCTATTTTTATTTTTAAAGAAAAATGGATTATACTACACCTACTATTTTTGATAAGTCTAATATGTTATGAGCACCTTCATGTAACAATATTCAATTTGCTTTTATTTTAGTGGTGATATAGTCCATCATATAGGATTAAACCATAATTAATCTAACCAAATCTCTGTTGTTGAACCTTGAGTTGCTGGTATAAATAATACTTTATTGACCATCTTTGAATATAAGTTTTCACATACTTATTATTTACTTAAGATACATTTCTGGAAGTGGGATTACTGGAAATAAGGATATATAAGAGTCTAAGCCTTTTGATACATAATTTCAAAATGCTTTTCAGAACATTTAAATCAATTTACTCTTTTACTAATAGTGATAGAGAGTATCTTTTTTTTTTTTAATTAAATTGTACATCCCTGAGACAAATATAAATGTCCTTTGGTAGCCCGTATCACTGCTTTGCCCTAGTAACATCAGTAAGCACAATTACAGACAGGGAAAATGAGCTCGTGATGACTACACTGTGTATAACATTCTGCTATTTTTCAAACTAGGTGGATGTTGGATCCAGCATACATTACCCTGTCACACATTCCCCCAGGGACTGCCCAGTCCCAGCACAGTCACAGAAGGGGACTCCAAACAGAGCTAGTCTGTCTGCAATCACTCATCCTGAGATAGTGAACTTGTGGGCAAAGGTGGGTTACCGTCAAAAGTGGAGTTCTATTCTCAAAGGTTTTGTGAGCCAAGTTTATAGCATGGGCCATTCCAGGTTCATGGAAGAATTGTGGAAGTTATCAGATTCCTTCAGAAGCTACTCCAGACTCGGGAGAACAGGTTCCCCTGCCACCCGGAGATCCTCTAAGCCAGGCACATTAGCTGAGACTGGTGCCCCAGAGCCCTGTGAAGCCAGAGCAGCCCATTCCTATTTTCCTGTCAAGGTCTTTCCTCTTCAGCAAAGATCACTGTCCTTACACTGGATGGAGCAGATTCTCCTGATGTGTATAAGATAGAGATAACGTATGAGGAGTCCACATGCAAGCATACCTTCCTTCATAATTAAACTTCAAACTCTTTTTGGATGATATTTCTATAGTGAATTATAAATTATACAACTTATCCTCATTCACTCATTCATAAAATAATTACTCTGTGCAATAGAAAATACTGTTAAGTGTATGGCCCCCAGATTAGACTGCCTGGGTTCAAATCCCAGCTCCAGCTCTTATTACGTGATCTTCCACAAACCACTTTTCCCTCTGTGCTTCAGTTTTCTCACATATAAAATGGGGATAATACATTAGAGGATATCCATGATGCTTTAATGATATACTTATTCATCTAATTTATTACTTAGAACTTATTCACATAAAAAATGTCTACAATCTAAGGGCTCGATGAAGGCCAGCTATTATTATTATTCCCCTGTATTCGGCACTGAATGGAAAACGGAGACATGACACATTCTTTGGTTTCCAAAGGCTCCTCATTTAATAAAGAAGGAAAATATGTAAACAAATTTACATATTTGTTAACTGCTTGAGGATGCTGGAGACAGCTTAAGTATTCTTCTGGGAATTTGAGCCTTCATGGTAAGTTGGAATTTGTCAAACAGAAAAGGGGAGGAAAAGCATTGGGGGCACAATCTCATGAGCAAATTCATGGCAAGGAGTAAGGCAGGAGAGAACACTAGGTCAGGCCCACAGTAACTTGGTTTGGTAATGGCAGTGAGGGGAGAAGAGGCAGGGATGTTGCCAGAGATTGATTTGTAAAGTAGCTTATATTTTATGCTTACAAATTTGCACTCTCTCCTGTAAAATCACCCTTTCTCTCAACCCCGAACCTTGGAAGGGCACACCAAGGGGCACTTCCAGCCTGAGAAGCACACTTACTCAACAATGAGTACAACAGCCTACTCCATTATTTTTCTGTTCAAAAGAACTCGATGCTATGGAGTGGACAGTAAAATGTGCGTGACTTTTCAAGGGATTTGAAAAAATTTAGAACTGAGAGTGGAATTAGTATAGTCTATTTCCAGGCCCCCAAAGCAGGCAATTATTCCTCCTCTGCCAGTCAGGTCCACCAGAGGAAAACTGGGAAAAGATGGCTTGTTGGAGGAAAGCAGAAGAAACTTCTGCGTCGTGTCTTTTTCAAAGACAGCTTTAGATACGTATTAGAGAACCATGGAAAGATTTGATAAAGGGGAGTTTACACATAGATTTATCTTGAGAAGGGTCACTCTGGCTCTAAAATAGTAATAACAAGCAGCAGCAGCAGCAGCAGCTTGAGGCAAAAAGGCCAATGAAGCGGTTATTTCCATAACTCACACCCAACATAGTCTTCGCCCCCTTTTGTTATTCTCAAATAAATTTCACTTCTCTTGTATAATATTTATTTATGTTGATGTCTGAACTCCTCACTAAACTACAAACCCCGTAAGTAAATTGTATGGGTTATTTATTGCTACATCCTCAGTGTCTAGTACTAAACCCGGCATATATTAGCTACTCAATAAGTGATTGTTAAATTAATGTACGAACAAATAGAACTAAGTGGAAATTGCTACAAAATTATTTTAATAGACCTAATACTTACCTCTGGAACAGTCTAAAAAGATAGATGTCTGGTTACTTTGATGATTTGAAGTTCCTTTATATTCCTGGAATTTAAATTCAGGAAATGATACTTTTGAGTTTATTACAGTTTTATGAATCCTATTTGCTGGCTCTAAATTTATTATCCTTTTTATAGATAAAAGGTGAGAAGCTCAGAGAGAGAGAGAGGTTAGATACCTTGCCAGGGTGCCACGGTCTAAGGGAGAAAGAACTTCATCCTGGGCCTGGCTAGACCAAGCCTGTTCTCTTACTCACTGTGTTAGATTTTAGATTCAATGGGCCAACTAGAGAAAGCTTTGCAGAAGTCATGATCTGGTTCCAAAAAGGAAGGTAAACTTCCATATATTTGACATAGGAAATGGGATATTCCAATTCCAGAGGAAAAAATGAACAGAGTCCACTGTCTGAAGAATTCCTAGTACCCTGGAAGAAGAGTAAGTAAACCAATATGTCTTAGTTATATAGAACTTGGAGAGAAAAGAAAGTTAAAAGTGGGAAATCTAATTAGAAACCTGGGTTAGAGCCAGGTGGTGTCAGGCCACTGCAGTCCAGGGAGAGAAGTGAGCCACTGCAGGTTCTAAGCAGGGAGAGGGCATGGCCTGAGATGAATAACATGTGTATTGTTTGAGGCCTGAGCTTTTAAAGGTAACTTTGGAAAAGGCAAGTCCTTTGCTTACAGTTTCCATACCTTTAAAAGATCAGTATATTAAATTTAGTTTCAGTCCTCAGCTTGCTAGGAAAGTAGCCTAGTTAGTTATCACAACTTTACTGAAAATATTTCTTATGGCAGGTTTTATATTCTCAACTTTAAGTCCAGCAGTATAAAAAAATAGAATCGCTTTTCTCTGCTGCTTTCTCTGCTTCTGGCTTTTGTGAACCTCACATTGACTTCAGGCCAAGTCTTCTGCTAGTTCATGAAATCATACCCTGGATGGGTGTATCGTTTATTGCCTCATGATAAAGCCAGAAAAAGGTGCATCTGGCCTTCTTGGTTTCTAGCCATCATTAGGTTCATCTTGGCCCAGGAGTCACAATTTGTAGTGGATGTTACTGAGAAGGTCTGAAGCTTGCTTCTGGTTCTCTAGGTCTTACAGAGTTAAGTGGAACGATGTGGGTGATAGATATTTGGCTCCTTTTCTTCCTCTCTCCCCTTTCCCTTAATGTTAGATGTTCATCAAAGTTGCCTGGAAAGAGGTTGCAAGCCAAAAATAGCACACAGTGGGTGAGGTCTGGAACACAGAACCCCAGGGCGGCAACAGCCACCACCCCATTCCAGCCCTGAAGATTCCGACACTCACATTCCCACGTTCCTGCATATATGATACAGTTGTGTCTTAAACATCAAATGTAAGCTATGGAAACAATATAGAAACTACTCCTTGTGTATTCTAAAACATGCTAATTGAAACCAGACTTCGGATCCTCATTTCTTCTGAGTCCAGGTGAAAGTTGCTTATCCTTAGAAAGAAATGAATGTGAGCAAAGTGTTTTTCTTGGACTCAGAAAATATTGCTCAGAATCAGCTACATCATGTCAGTCCATCTGAATCCCCTTATGCCCCCATACCTATGTATTTTCTCTCCCCTTTTCACAGATTTCTCATCCCTCATCACACTGACTGCCCCATCCCATCCCCACTCCCAACAGTGTGACCTACAGGAACACACCAGCGTGATTTCTCAGTGGGCAGGGCTTTCGATAATTAAAACTGTTTAGGTTGGAGCTGTGGCCTGACTTTGTCAAAAGCCATATGGTTCTGAGACAAACTGAGGAGCAGAGAGCACAGCCCAGATCTGCAAGATCTGTGACTAAACAAAGCTGTGAGCTTAATGAGGAAAGAAGAGATTAAGAGAGTTCTGGCTTTTTTTTTGTTTGTTTCTTTTTTTGGCAAAAGTCCAGTTGAACACAGGAATGCCCTAAGGCAAAGCCACTCACCCTACGATAAATTAATAAAACAGCTTATTGATTCCGCTTTGTCTCAACACAGTAGACTGAAGGTGCTTCTCAACTTCCAGGAAATAAGTGCTCCCAGGGCTCCCAATTTCACACCTAGACATACGTCCAGTCTCCAGGGATCACACAGGATGAAGTGCTCTTCCTGTGTCTCTTTCTCAGTGCTGTATTAAACTGGTAACATGTAGCATTTATAGCAAAGTTCTCCTTCTTTGGTAAAAGAATTTTATAAACCCTCCCCAGAAGAGCGGTCAATATATCAGTGGGTTAGTCAATATAATATTACATCAAGAAAAAAAAAAAAGAGAGAGCTATATAGCTGGAAATAAACAAGAAGAGAAATATTCTGTTTCTCCTTAAAATTTTCCTGAGTGAAAAAGTAAAATATTTCTTCCACCAGTTAATATCTACAAAAATTATTCACTCTCCTTACTCCAATCATCATAATCAAAATATGATTATTCAAATTGAATCTATTTAAATACTTTTGACTGAGTTAGTCTTCTATGATAATTTTGAAATATTCTATTTCTATCTTTAAAAATACTTTAATGACTCTGAAATACAGAGAAAGTGAAAAATTAGTTGTATTTAGTAATAAAAAGTTGATTGCCTTCATCTCAAAGCAAAGCAAATAGAGCCTAATAGTTTTAAATGGTCCTCAATAGACCACCACACTGGAAAGAATCAGAAATGGATATTTGTATATGGGATAAGTTTATTATATAGATTGTCACATATATAAAGAAGTCAGGAAGCGTGAACTGACCTATTTTGGTAAGGGCATGAAGTGGAAAATAATTTACATAAGATATGCTAATATAAGACTCAAAGCATCAGTCAACACCAGCCAACAAAGAGGGAGAGGGAGAGAGTGATAGTATAAGCATGCTTGGAACAAAAGTTACAAATACCTGAGTGAGAAAGTAGGAACTTCAGAGACAGCCATAGAAAAAAAGACTGTGGAAGTTCAGATGGGCTGAATATTATTGCCTTTCCCCCAATCCCCTCGGGGATCTGGAAAGCATCTTCAGCCAGAAGAAGGGATGGGAACTCCGAAGGGAAGAAATTGGATAAAGTTGACAACTGAGGTAAGGGTGAGGAAGGGTAGAAACAAAGAAGGGCGGGAAGGCCCAGCGAGAGAAGCCAAACAGAACAGTCTAGTCTGCCAATTTTGTCTTCCATTCAGGCTTCAGCAGAAGATAAGAAAGCTAAGCTACACCAGTGTAGGGAGGAGAGCAGGAAGGCCTTTCAGGGAGATTTGTGGTGTGGATTCACTCAACACTGATGAGAGCAGCTTCCCAGAAAGAGATAGTGAGGCAGAAACTCTGGTTATTAATGGAATCAGGATGAACTCGAGTGGTGTCATCTGTAATCGTTTAAATTCCAGGAAATGGAAGAGCTTCAAATCATCAACACAACTAGATTATTGAAAGCCTATTTCAGAGAAAAAGACTAGGTCTACAAAAATAATTTTGTGGCAATTCTGCTTAGCAGGCCAAGGCTAAAGTTTCAGTTCTCCAAAAATGACAATGAAAGAAAGCAATTTGTGCTCAGGTGAAAAGGTCATTGTGATGTTTTAACAATTGTGGGAAAAGTAGCAACAATTGAAATTTATATGTGAAGAATATATATGAGAAAGAATTATAGTTAGACCGGTGGGGTTAAATCTCCATGATGTACTTTTCAATTAGAGATAAGAAAGGTATGCTGAGACAGCCAAAGGCATGAATGAATGGAGATGGGTGGATGAATAGGTAATTGATTAAGAGATAGGTCAATGTGCAGAAAACCTCTTAGGTATTTTAAGAGAATAAGTCCCTAGTTTTGCAGCCTTTTAAAAACAGAATTTTATACAATTTTGTAATGACAAAACTAAAATACATTTTTGCAAACAGTCAAATTTACATCAAAATGAGAAGAGACCTACACGGCTGGGCCAGTGAACATGAATGAACAACTGAGCCAGTAACAACTGCCAAGATGAATTTAGAGAAGGCTCCAGAGGCTGTAAACAAAGGAGCCAGAGGGAAGAGGTTTTTAGAAGAAAATGATGGGAGGAAAAAGGAAGTGAATGTGGGATTTAAGAGTGAGAATGGAGGGGTCAGAGAGTGAAACAGGTGGAATAATAAAGAGAAAATAAAACTAGCAGAAATTAGAGGTCAGAAAACAACAAGGAGACACATAGAATGGACATAGTAGAAGTAAAAATTTTTTATTTGAGGAACGTGCCAGAATGTAGGCCAGAAAGCTCTGGTTGCCAACCTCCCTGTGCAGCCTTTGCATGTGCTGATGTGCTGATCCACCAGCTCCAGGGTCTGGCTTTCAGCCTTGCAGGCTCAAAAGCTGGATTTTATCAGCACTGGGACTGGGTCCAGAGCTCACAGTGTCGCCGTAGACACTTGTAAGGGCACACTTCTCCACAAGCAGTCTCCAGAGGAAAGCAAATAACACTTAAAAATCACTTGATAAAGATGCCATTGGCACAAGAGAAGTCTTAAATAGAGATGGAAAGCTTACACTACAGAGAACATGGGTTTATCACTTGCTAGTTATATGGCATGTGATTTAATCTCCTGTTTCTGAATTTCTCATATCTAAAGTGGAACATTCCAGTTATCTATTCCTATGTAACAAATCACCCTAAAATTTAGTGGCTTAAGACAGCAGTCACTTTTTTTTTTTTTTTTTTTTTTTTTTTTTTTTTTTTTTTTTTTTTTGCTCTCATATGTGCCATTTGGGCAGGACTTGCCAGGGGCAGCTTGAATATGCTCCCCATGGCTGAGATGCCCAATGTGAGGTTGGAGGATCCATTTATAAGATGGCAAGCTGGGAATGACTGTTGCCAGGACTATGGGCCGGGGTTTGAGTTCCTCAGTGTGTGACTTTCCATGGGTTTCTGGGGCTTCCTCAAACTGTGGTGGCTGGATTTCAAAAGCAAGCGTCCCTAGGGACAGAAAGTAAAGGCTGTCAGTTTCAAGGCTTGTGCTGAGACTGGTGCATGCCATATTCTATTGATCCAGCAGCCATAGTGCACAGATTCAAAAGGAGAGGACATAGGTCCATACATGCCTCTCAAGGGGGAACATGTCAAAGAATTGTGGGGTCATATTTTAAAACTAAAAGAATCTGCCCACTGGCCACAAATTATTTACATTCCTCCCACATGCAAAATACACTCACCCTCCCAAGACCCCATTACAGCATCAAGCTTTTGTCTTGTTTTGTTTTGTACTGTATCTATCTCCTTAGGCCAAGTTGGTGAGGATTCTACTAGAATAATTCTCTTAAAAACTTTGTGGGTTTTGTATAAATCATATTGGGGCCATTCTATTAGACAAAAACTACAACCACAAGTCTTTTTGAAGTCCTTCTCTACTTGAGCTCCCTGTGAGACCAGTGTAAGAAACATCCTCAAGACACTTAGAAGTTTTGGTTTTTACTGAGGAGCATGTAAGAGCCATCCCTTTAGATCCTTGGAGGACCTTTAGTCTGTCTGGAAAGTTCTACTGGGTGCTGCCTGAGGTCTTCTGAAAATTTTAACAAGGTTATGAGGGTTCCATCCTGGATTTGATCTTTGGCCCGGGGCCCTTTCTCAGTTCGAGATTATATGCTCTCTGGAGAAGCTAGGAGAAAAATAGCTTCCCCCAGCTCCATATCCCCCTCCCAAATCCAGCAAGTCCTGGCTTTTTTATATGTAGTGGTTTGTCCTTCAGCGCTTCTATCACCTCTCATTTTTTAACATAGACCACAAGAAGAATCCAGGCAGTACTTCCACCTCTACATAACAAGGGTCCTGTTCTTCCAGCTTCCAAAACATTTTCCTTAATTTCCTTTTTGCCTTCACCAGCAGCTTCCTCCAGGCCCTACAGGCTTCTCTGCTAACACTCTCCTAAAGGCCTAGCCACCTTCTAACCTCCACCTGGTCTCAAACCAATTCCACATGTTTTAAGTTTTTTATATACAGTGTCCCACCTCCAGGTACCAAAACAGCTTGATTTCTTACAAATCAGTTTGTAATTAACTCCATTAATAACTACATTTTTATAGAGTTGTTGTGAGGGTCAGCTCAGTTAATGCCTATAATGTGTTGATGGTACATCATAAGGACTCAGTAAAGGTTTTCGGTTATTTAAATGCTTATAATGTACATTTAATGTATTGCTTAAGAAAATTCAATACTGCTATAGGAGACAAGGAAACATATAGATGCATGTAACTCATAAGATGTATTAAGCACGTCTATGTATATTAGTAATCTAGATTACATATTTAGACACAGAAAACATAAGTAGAGCATAAGGAGTGTTCAATAGATAAAAAGAAAAAATAGAATGAAAAAAAGAATGATAAAAAGATATAGGATAAAAAAGATAGATAAAAAAGGATGGAAAAAACAAGTAATACTAATATTTGTGACACACTAAAACATGAGATATATAAGACTCTCAGTTCATGAGGGCTGTTTTTGACCACCCACTGGCGACATCCATTCTGGCCCCTCATGTCCTCTGCCCAGAGTAGCTCAGTAGGCTAATCGACAAGCTACAGTTGTGTCCCTCTAATAACACAAGTGTTTGTCATTGAGCCCAGACAACTTCTGTGTGAGTGGACCTCTTTACTCAAACTCAACTCTGGTCCTTGTAACCACATCATTAGAGGGGAAGGCAGAGAGGTAGTGCGGCAGACAGTCATGCGACTATTGTATAACTCAGGAATCTGGTGGCGTGGTCTTTCTACCACCCTCACACCATATTTAAACATGTTAATTATTCCATTTCTTTTCCCTTGTGTTGTGGGTTAAATTGTGTTCCCCAAAAAAGATAGGTTGAAGTCTTAAATGTATGTACCTGTGACTGTGACTCCTTTTTGGAAGCAGGGTCTTTGCGGATGCAATCATATTAAGATGAAGTCATACTGTATTAAAGTGGGCCCTAAATATAACCACTAGCACTAATGTCCTTATAAGAAGATACACAGATGAACACACACACACACACACACACACACACACACACACACACACACAGCATTCCACATGTGGATAGAGGCAGAGATGGGAGTGATGTATTTACAAGACAAGGAACACCAAGGATTCCCAGGAACCACCAGAAGCTAGAAAAAGGCAAGGAAGTATCCTCCTCTTGAGCCTTCAGGAAGCAAGGCACTGCCAATATCTTAATTTCAGACTTTTACCCTCCAGAACTGTGAGAGAATAAATGTCTGTGGTTTAAAACCAACCAGTTATTACAGCAGCCCTAGGATACTAAGATATCTTGTTACTTGCTGTTTTAAATTGATCCATAAACATAAATCAGGTTACTAGATTGTCTTCTTTGTTCTGTGAGCCTTTCTGTTCTGTTACCCCCGGTGCCACTGTGTGGTAGTGACACAGGTGTTCCCACTGCCTCCCACCTGCCAAGTCAGTTACAGTCACATTGCCTTGGATAGCACCTGGAGGGGCACTGCCGATATCTGTTCCTGGAGTTTTCATGTTCTGTACTCTAGGTGACTGGTTTTCAACTTTCGGTATCACCTGGACAGCTCATTTATTTTATTTTTTTGTTTTTATGTAAATAGTTGAGCTAAAACACTGTGTACTTTAAGGTGCACAGTGTGTTCATTTATGTATGTATTGTGAAATAATTACCACTTGAGAGTTAACATCTTTATCGTTTCACATAATTACCATTTCTTTTTCAAAGTGAGAACATTGAAGAGCTACACTCTTCTCAACTTTCAAGTATATAACAGAGTACTGTTAACTATAAGTACCATGCTGTACATTAGGTCCCCAGAGCTTCTTCATCTTATAAAACTGAAAGTCTGTGCCCTTTGACCAACATCTCTCCATTTCCTCCACTTCTCAACCCCTGGTAAACACCATTCTACTCTGCTTCTGTGAATTTTGCTCTTTTAGAGTCCACATATAAGTGAGATCGTACAGTATTTGTTTTCCTCTGTCTGATATATTTCACTTAACATCATGCCTTCAAGATTCATCGGTGTTGTCACAAAGAGCAGGATTTCTTTCTTTCTCATGGCTCAATAATATCTCATTGTATATATACCATATCTTTTTATCCATTGCCAGATATTTCCATATCTTGACCATTATAAATACTGCTGCAATGGACATGGGGTACAGATATCTCTTCAAGATCCTGATGTCATTTCATTTGGATATAGGCCCAAAAGTGGGATTGCTAGATCGTATAGTAGTTCTATTTTTAATTTTTTGAGAAAACCCATACTGTTTTCAATAGAAATTGTACCAATTTATATTCCCACCAATGGTGCGCAAGGGTTCCCTTTTCTTGGAAAGCTTATTTAATTGTAGATTTCCTTCCCCCAAACCCTCACACATATTAAGGTTCAGACACAGTAGCAGTTGAAGACATTACTGGTACTCACCCACATATCCAATTCTCCCCTCCTTTCTGGTATAATAGGAATACTGCACTTAAACTCCTCTGGAGCTGGGTAGGGCTACATGCCTAGTATAGACAATAAAGTGCCATCAGAAGTGACATGTGCCACTCATTAAGGTGGAAGTAGAGAGAAAGCCCAATGTATTTCTCTATTCACTCTTCTTCCCCTTCTGCCACAAATGTGGAGTCCTCATTTGACAGGAAGGGACTCCATGATTAAACCTGGACTGATGAGTCACTGATTGGAGGCAGGCTGTTCTGGAGAGCTGCCAGACATGTCTCTGAATTTGGGTGAGCAAGGCAAGGAGTAAACTTTTGTTGTATTAAACCATGACTGTTTGGGTTGTTTGTTAATGCAGCAGAACATACCCAATTCTGACTAGTAGATCTGAAATAAATACCTCGAGGCTGGCTTTTTCTGACTTTTAGGTCCATGAACCTCATTTGAGAAACATTTTCTTAATCTAACCATTCACCATCTTCTATTCATGGTCTTTTCTCAAACAGGGAACAAACACAGTTCAAGCACTCTCTTATAATTCTCTTAGAATCACACTACACCAGCTTTCCTTCACTTCCTTTAGACCATTTCCATACACGTTTTGGTTGTTCTCCAAAGTGTGTATTTATGGTCTCTCTGTTCACTCAATTGTTTAAAGATTTTGGTAAGTTTCTCTTCATCTGATTATGATTTCATTAGGAATACATTACTGCTACTACCATATAGGGCAAAAAAAAAAATGTCCACAAAGGAGAAAATGGAGAAGAAATAAAGAAAGCATCCAGAGAACGATATAGAAGGACAAATGCAGAAAAAAATTATGTGATCATAATAGATAGAAAGGAGTAAAATATAAACATTTACAAGAATAGCTCTTGTGTTGTACTCATATCACATAATAATGATAACAGTAATAATCATAATAAATAAGGTGGGCAAGAAAAAGCTTTTGGAGGTGATGAATATGTTTATGGCATAGATTGGTGATGGTTTTATGAGTGCATACTTACCTTCAAACTCCTCAAGTTGTGTGGATTAAATATGTACAGCTTTTCGTATGTGAATACCTCAATAAAACTTTTTTTTTCTTAAGAGGTAAAGTAAAACTTGTTGAGTAAAAGGTAACAAGCAACCTAAAGGAACAAAAATAGAAGAGTCTAACTAATTACATTTCAGTTACAGGATGTAAATCCAGAAGGCCATTAGTAATAAATAATCACGAGTAGACTAATGACCACAGCTGCCACTTATAGAGCATCTGCCCTACCCAGGCAAGGTGCTGTGCATTTTTTTTTCCATTTCCTCTCAGCCTTAGAACAACCACAGGGTAAATTTTCTTACCACTAAGATGAGAAAATGGGCTGGAAGACATTCAGTAGTTTATTCAGGATCACATAAGGTAGTAAATGACAGAGCCAGGTTCAAAACCATTTCTGCCTGACTCCAAAGCTTTGATCTTTTCCAAGAGGTCAAATGGCTTCCCAAGAACATAAATGTTATGATGAAAAAGCAAGGCTAAAACCTACGTAAGAGAAGGTATTGTCAATGAAAGGCCCAGCAAAGGAGTGGCATCATTCTAGTCAATATAGAAAGAGAATGAGACCAGAGGGTAGGACTCCTACTTTCTCTTTCCCTCTTTTTAAACAAACGATCTGGAAGCTTGAAAGATAAGCTTTGTGTGGGAATATGCACGCTCATCAGGATGAACAGGGAAGGGAAAGCTGAAAGAGTACCAGCTCTCATTTCCTGCACATAATACTAAGTGGCAGCAGCAAGAAGGAATTTCAAATGAGATTTTGGAAAAAGTGATGACATTGGAAGTAAATCAAAGTTACCCCTAATCCAAACATTTAGAATCCCTCAATAAGAACAGATAACTTAAAGGTTACTTATTTAGCACACATGCTAACAGTCGCACATAAAGGCATTGGGCCAAGGGAGCTTAAGAGCTATGAAAAGAATAAAGCCTCTTTATTAATGATAAGGAAATAACTGAAAATAATTTATCAAAATGAGGGATATTTTACAGAGGTATATGGCAGACAATCAAATTATCTTCAAACAAGAATAAATAAATATGTAAGAGGAATGATCAAGTTGATGAAAGCCCTCCTGGCTTTGGAAAGGATAAGAGAATGGCAGGACATGTTTAAAAAATGATACAAAGAAAACTCAAAGGAAGGAAGAAAGCCAAAGTCTTTTAAAAAACAAATAAATGCTCCCAGCTGTGGGAATGGCTAATGAAATGCAAAGAAAAAAAAAAAAAGGAAAAGGATGAAAGCTGAAGCCAAAAAAACAAATAAATGACCAAATGAGAAATGTTTGCTGCAAAGTCAACACAATGAGAGAAGAAAAAGGAGATCAAGAAAGAGTGAAATTTCTTCTCATGAACATTTCAGCGTGCAAAAAGCAGAGACAGTGGTGATGGCTTAAAGGAGAGGCAAGAAAGGGCAGAAGTTAGGAGACTGGGTTTAAATGTTAGACGTACGGGGTTCTAGACCCAGTACCACATCTTAGGCATTAGTGCATCTTTGTTTTGTTTTGCTTTTAAGGCAACTTTTCTAACCTCTCTGTTCCTCATTTCTCTCTACGTGTAAAATTGGAGAAAAGGGAGTTGTTATACTTATATTACCTTCTCTAACCAGGGCTGTTATGAAGAGTAAAATGAGATAATGTCTATGAAGCTTTTAACATGGGGCCTGGCTCATGGAGAAGAGTTAGTAAATGTGCATGATGATGATTAATTTTTTATGATACCTTAAAAGATTAAAACCAGCAAATAGAACGGAAAGAGAAACTACAGATAGTACATAGAATGCCTCTGAGAAATTATTCCAAAGGCAAAAAAAAAAAAAAATGCACAGAGACATGAAATAATGTTTGAGAATCAATAAAGGCAAGGACAGTTCTCAAATTATTTAATAAAAATAACTCAAAATGTTAGCTGCACTGCAAATTGTTGAAGAGAAAGGACTCCTGGGTCTAGCAGACTCACTGCTGGGTTCTTATAAGACAGCTGAGAATGTCCAGGATCCTGCCTTCGATGAGCTCCACGATGAAATAACGAGGGTTAACAACAGGTGCTTGAAGAAAGAGGAAACACGTTAACAATTTGGGTCACATCCTATGTGCCCATCAATAAAGTATATTAGTTAAATAAATTATGGTACATCTATATCCTGAGTGATGGCTAAAAAGGATGTAGTGCTTCTATATGTGCTGACATGGAGAAACCCTTTCTATTGTGTTTAGTGATAAGTGCAGAACACTGTGTATTAAATTGCGCTATTTTGTGAGAATATTTTATATGATTATAGGTTCATAAAAGAACCAGATACACAAGAGTCTTGGAAATGGGGCTGGGGTATGGGAGGGACTTTTCTTTTTATGTTATTTACCCAGAGGAAGGCAAATGGTACACTAGTTAATGACTCAGGGTCTGCAAGTCTATCACTGAAGTAACCTTGGGCTACTTAAGTAATCTTGGCTAGTTACTCAACTTCCTGTGCCTAGTTTACCTGTCTGTAAAATTAGAATACTAGCCTGATAAAACTGTCATGATGATGAAAAGAGATCATGAACATTTCATTCAAATAACACTCGGAACGGGGCCTTGCACCTACAACTCTCCATTGCTGTCAGCTGTTAGTATTATTATTACACCTCTGTGATGTTTACAATCATTTTACCACAACACAAGTCACTTCTGTAAGTCTCTAAAAAGTCTTAATGAGGATAATAGAGAAAACTAATAAGGTTATAAAAATAAAGAGGAGTTTTATGGCCATTCTTGAATACTTGTTCCTCTGGGAGAGCATCAGCATCATTTTAAGTTTTCCTCAAAAATCTTGTATTTTAATTGGCACTGTATTAAATTTATGGATTTATTGAGAGAGAAAAGACAGTTTCAGACTGCTGAGCCTTTATGTCCACCAGGTTCAATGCATGTCTTTAAGTTTTTTCTTATCTTCTCAGTATAATTAAAAATTTTTTCTTTATATGAGTCTGCACATTTTTGTTAAGTTTGTTCCAAATTCCTTTTTATTAATATTGTAAATGAGATCTTTTCCTTCATTATATCATATATTATTTGATCTTGTTTATATATAGGAAAGCTATAAGGAGGAGGAGCCCTACCAGATAATAAATAATATAATTAAAAACAGTTCAGTGCTGAAGAGGAAATGAGAAGATCAAAGAACAGAATAGAGAACCCAGAAATAGACTCTGATTCACATGAGAATTTAGAATGTTTAAATCAAAATGGAAAAATCAATTAATCTATAAATTAGTGTGAAAACCTGCTAACCATTTAGAAAAAGATAAGCATCTTCCTCAATGTTCACACCAAGTAAATCCAATTAATCAGAGATTTTTTTAACCAAAACTATAAAATCAGATTAGCCAGTGATTTTTAAAGAAGAAAACTATTATAAGAATAAAAGAAAATGTAAATGAATTTAATTATAATCTTAGAATAAGAAATGCTTTTTAGGCAACATATATAAAACCTAGCTCAAAAGAAATTAAAATGTTTACATGGTGAAATTTATCCAAACATTTGGGAAAAAATATAAATAGAGTCAAATGATGCTAAACTAGAACATATTTGCAACATATATTAAAAGGGCCAATTTCCTTCATTTACAAAGATATCATATGAATCAATTAGGAAAAAATAACTGACAATTCAAATGAAAAATAAAATAAATGAAGGCAATCAGATCATGAACGCAGTTGGTAGAAATGAAGTTCTACCATTCAATAAATATCAGGAGTAAATGCAGGGGCAGAAGTCCCAACAATCAGGCAGGACACCTCAGGGAGGCCAGAGAGGAGAGAGAGCCAGACGTCTTACCCAGCCAGATATTGAGCATGGATTGTTCATGGACCATGCAAGTCTGTAACTAGAAGCCACACTTTTCTGTGCTTTGTTTTCTAGGATGATCATTTTGAATGGCTTTTATATCAGCATGGTATAGTTAAGTCGAACTCACCTGAATGAGTTAGGTGTGACAAATGGAGAATTACTTTACTGTTCGGAATGACTATTTAGTTGTGTGCTTTCAAGTTTCAACTTTAAGGAAAAAAGAAATGTTTATTGGTGTAGTTGCTGCTTTAACCTGATCAAATTCCTTTCTGTACCCTTCTGTTTGCAAGTGCTCTCTATCTCATGCTCGGAAATGTCACGCTAACAGCTTTGTAATGTAACACATTCTGAGTAGCGTCTCTGCTGCAGTTCAGTTATTCTCTCTGAAACCTCTTAAGGTTCTTGGTCCCCATTCCTGGGTCTAATACTTTCTTTTAAGTCTAGGCTGCTTCTCTTATTACTATGTACAGGATTTTCCATTTATTTCCTGGATCCTTTGCCTTCGTATAACACTTCGGTACATTTGTCACAATAACCTTTTCACATGTGACCCTGTTTTATACTTAAAATCTTTCTCCGTAGGGGACCACCACCTTCTTTCTCCCTTTCTTTGATTATGGAAGCTTATTCTCCATTATAGACTACATTGCGTCTTCTTAAAGTTTAGACTTGAAAGCACAAAACTGTAAAATAAGTCCTAAAGTAAAGTAATTGTTCTGGCGTTCTTTGTTCTCTGTGAAACATACTTCCTGATATTCTGGCTCTTCTCTCCAAGGCTAATGGGCTGAGTGCCTCTGTCACCAGCTCCTTGGGAGTCAACATCCAGGAGCAGCTCAGTTTAAATGTATTTAAAATAAAATATCTAAAATAGAAGAATTTTCCTACAGGGATCCTTTTATTTCTCATAGTAAAGAAAGTGATTTTCACCATGCAAATACTAAGAAACCCGAAATTCAAAATAACCTAAGGATTATTAATATCCACATCAGCCACCATGTTGGTAACTATATAAATGTAATGAAACATGTATGTATATATACCCACACACATATCTATGTACATGTCAGATAGTACACAAATATATATTTTATAAATTTTATAAATAGAATTATACACCTATACATTTGTATGTGGTAGTAGTATACATGCACACATATTATAACACCTGACACTTATGGAACGTTTAGTCTGTGATGGATGCTCTCAAGCACTTAATATATATAGTCTTACTTAATCCTTATAATTACTTTATTAGATTCAAACTATTATATCTGTGGTTGATTAAAAAGGGCCACAGACTACTAATTGGTATAGCCACTATGGAAAACAGTATGAAGGTTCCTCAAAAAACTAAGAATTGATCTACCATATAATCCAGCAATCCTCTACTGAGTATTTACCCCCAAAGACTTAAAAACCCATATCCGAAAAGATATTTGCACACTGATGTTCATAGCAGCATTATTTACAATGGCCAGGACATGGAAGCAACCGAAGTGTCCTATGATATAGATGATTGGCTAAAGAAGCTGCGGTATATATATACAATGGAATATTACTCACCCATTAGAAGAGATGAAATACTGTCATTTGCAACAACATGGATGGACCTCGAGATAATCATGCTAAGTGAAATAAGCCAGACAGAAAAACGTTGAAAATCACATGATAGCACTTATATGTGGGATATAAACCTAAAAGTAACAAATGAGCAGGACAAAGAAACAGAGACTCATGAATATGGACTATAGACTAATGGTTACCAGAGGGTAGGAGGTGTGGGAGGAGGGGGGAAGTAGACTGGGTAAAGAGGGTCAAATATAGGGTTTAGGGGGAGGGTGAAGTGGGTAAAGAGGATCAAATCTACGGTAGCTGAAGGAAACTGAACTTTGGGTCGTAAACACACAACAGAATATACAGATGTCAAATGATAATGTACACCTGAAAATTATATAACTGTATTAAACAATGTTGCCCCAATTAACGTAATTTTAAAAAAATGCTCAAAAAAATAAAAAATAAAAAGGGCCAAAAACTCTTTGACGCTTCTCCCATTGAGGGTAAGGTGGAAGTACCCTCCCTTGAATCTGGGCAGGCTCTGTGACTGCTTTGGCCAGTAGTTTGTGGGGGAAGTAATGTGGTTCCAGACCCAAATCTCAAGAGCTGCCCTTTCCCGCCTCTTGTACCCTCACTTGCAGAGCCCTGGGCTGCCATTGTAAGAAACCCAACTACTCTGCAGAAGACACCACTTGGAGAGTCTCAATGTCCATTCGAAGAAGGAAAGTAGCACAGCTGAGCGCAGTCCCAGCCTGTCCCATCAAGGTGCCAGACTAGAAGGGAATTCTTCTTGGACCATCTAGACCAGAGCAGCTGCCAGGTGAATGCCACTAAATGACACAGTAAATGCCACATAGGGCAGAAGAATTGCTAGTAGAGTCCTGCCTGCATTTCTGACTGATAAAATCATGAGCTTTAATAAAATGGTCATTGCTCTAGGCCACTAAATGTTGGGGTAGTTTCTTATACAGCAATAGATACAGATACAGAAGCAAAATCACAGTATGTGAAGTAGCATGTTCTGAATCACGTGACTAATTAACAGTGCAGCTGAGATACCAACTCAGGCAGCCTATTTCAAAAGCCACTTATAGCCACTCTAGTGAATTATTTTAAAATATAATTAACTTTTGGAGATAAGGCCCATATATATATATATGTATATATTGAGTCTTCTTAGCACCTACTCTAATTCTTATCTAATGAAGAATTTGTGCCAAGACATATATTCTCTCTGAATTCAGTTATCTCTTTGTGCTTATTTTCACATCCTTCTGAGTTTTAAGATGTGATGAAATTTATCCACCACAGATTTTGCCTGTGTTTTATTTTAACACAGTAGGATACAGATTCTCATTTCTCTTCTGCCTTTAGCATAGATTATATCGGCAGAGCTGCTTAATGCCAAAAGGACAGGCTAGTTCTGAGATTCAGAAAGTTGATTTCTATGGTATTAAAGGTGGCTTAGTAATTTTCCAAGGAGACAGAGACTCTGGGGGCTTGGTGGTTTCCCTGATAAGCTATCATCCCATCTATTTTATATTAGAATGCATTGTTTGCTGAAAAGGGGGTAGGGGTGGGCCAGAGGAGACTTGAAACCAGCTTCTTGACAGGCAAATAGATCTGTACCTGCAGCCATTCTGGAGCCAAAAGGTCAGGGGTCGAGGACCCAGAGGTACTGATGAAATCAAGGAACTTCAGCTAATTAAACACTTCAGCAATATGCACGATGGTGTAGACACTATTGTTCCCAAGACAGAATAAATAACAAACACAATGTCTGACATCAAGGAAAGCAGGTTCTCTGTGCAGGTGCTAGCCTTCATTTGTTGGACATTTTCACAACAAATAGGGACAATGAACAAAGCTTAGAGTTATTTTTTTGGTGCCACTTCCAAAGCATTTTGATTTCAGCCTCCCAGAGACTAACGCCATTGAGAAAAAAAGCACAACAGTGATAGGCACACAGTTATCAATGTTTTCTAGAACTTAAAACATAAAAGAGGCAAATAAGAGTTAGAAACTTCCAGTTACATCACAGGGATGTAATGTATAACACAGGGAATATAGTTGATAATACTGTAGTAAATTGGTATAGTGATAGATGGTTACTAGATATGTGATCATAAGGTATATACACATAGAATCACTACGTTATATATCTGAAACTAATATAGTACTGTATGTCAACTATGCTTTAATTAAAAAACCCATAAAGTTAGCAAATAAGCACAAAACACTCCAAAATATATTAATTTATTATTCTTGTTAAATTTGGCTTTCTGAGTTACACTCTAGAATGTAGCATAAAAACGTTGTAATTCAGAGACTTTAGAGATCGACCAGCCAATGATTCTTCCAATGAAAGTAAAATCACAACATAAAACAATGGTTCCATGTACCAGGTGCTGTTTTAAGCATTTTACATTGATTCACACATTTATCTCACAACCACACTATGAGATGAATATTATTATTGTGACCTTTATAGATGAGGAAACTGAGGCTTAGAGAGATTCAGTAACTTGCCCAAAATCACACAGATAGGAAGTGAGGGGAGTTTGGGATTAAACTTTAGTGGACAGATTTCTACACTCTTCCCTCTCCCTAATTTAGAAATCAGAACAGCTCTAATTTTATTTTTTTATATAAAAAAAGATTAAAAAATATATTTATTTGTCAATTATACTTCAATAAAACTGAAAAAAATCAAACATATCCAACTGAGCAACATGCTACAAACTACTTGACCACTCCTCCTCAAAATGTCAAGATTATCAAAAATGAGGAAATGTCTGAGAAACTGCACAGTCAGGAGGAGCCTTAAGGAGGTATGACGACTACATGCATTATGGCATTCTAGATGGGATCTTGGAACCAAAAAAAGGACATTAGAGAAAAATGAAGGTAATCTGAATGATAATGATATCAGTTCATTAATTGTGACAAACATACCCTACCAATACAAAATATTAAAAATAGAAGAAAGTTGTGTTGTATATGGGAACTCTCTCTACTATCTTCATAATTTTTTCAGTAAATCTTAAACCATTCCAAAATAAATTTTAATTTTTTTTTAAAAAATGTATGGTTGATTTTTTAAAATTGCTATTTGATAATAATCACTGATTTAATCTAACTACCGCTTAAATATGTGAAACAAAAGCAGTCTCCAGCAGTTTCTGGACCCGCCCATAGAGGAATAGGGCTGTGCTGGCTTCAGAACCAGAGCTCAGAGCTCCGGCCTGGAGCACAGACTTAGGTTTCTTCCAGTATGTTCAGCTGCTCATGACTGACCAATTGCGTTGAATATTATTACTCTTTTCTTTCTTTCATATTATCTCTCTCTTTATGTGGAAAGATACCACTGGAGAGGAAAAGTAGTTTTATTTTAACCTGCTCTCACTTCTAAAAAGGAGACTTCATGAGAACGTTATTACCACAACCAGTCTAGGACCAGGAGAAATTAGGCATATATAAATCTTTATGCTACTTATAGGACAACAGTAATTTTAAAATTATACTATTTGCCATAAATAGAGCAAACTATAAAGAAATAAAAGCCTCATAATGTTATCAAATTCTCACTTAAAACACCTGCTAAAGACTCTGAATCTGAGGCCTGCTCTCTTAATAAAGAAAGGAGGTTATACGAAGATGTTAAAGACACATTAACAGCAAACTGAAACTTTCTCCCTTTCTTAATAACTAAATAATAGTAATTATTTTTTCTTTCAGCAACCAAGCCAATCATATTTCTTTCATCTTTCCTTCCAATCTTACAAAGCAATGGCTGCTGTTCCTAACAGGTTCAGCAGGCTTCCAAGGATAAATTATGATGGAGAAAAAAAAAATCACCCCTTAGTCTTCTTCAAAATGCCAGAGCAAACAAGTGACTAGGAAGAAAAGAGAGAAAATACAAATGAGGGTTATGTTGTTAGAATAAAAAATACATTAAATGTCTCACAATAACTGTAAACCCAATCCCTAAGAAGCTGTTCAAATCTAAATTGTGAAATGAATGTTGCTTTGCATTTCTCTACGATTGTGCCAAAATCTAGCTTAGCATGCACAGTGGGTACCACCACAACCAGCCCAAATCTACATCCAGAATGTTGGACAGCTGACAAGAGCTGACTGGGATCTCAGGTTCAAACAGTTCTTTTTTTCTTTCTTTCTTTCTTTCTTTCTTTCTTTTCTTTCTTTCTTTCTTTTTTAATGACAACTCACAGCTAAAAGAATTAGGTCTGCAGGAAGATGCTACCGGACTTGATTCCAGTAGGCACTGATCCTCCAGGTCTACTCCAGGCCTTTGTATAACCGGGTAAAGACCAGCACTACAGCATGTGGACAGAGGAGGTTCTAGGCAAAGGCAGTAAAATACACACATATGTCTGCACACGAGGTAAAATAATGATAAGAAGACTTTCTACCAAGGATACATAAACTATTCAGCCTCTGCTCTGAAGTTTATAAGCCAGGTCGTAAAAGAGAGAAATTCCGCACTGATTTTTTAAGCTTTGGTCTTGGTAAAACATATTTCAGACTATGGTACCAAGTGTGCACATCTGTGAAAAAGAAAAATAACACAGTTGACCAAAAACTGAGTGTGGAATTCACTTTATCAGCATTTTTAAACACAACTCTTAAAATAATATCTAAATACAGGCTTTCCGTGCCAAAGTGGAGACAGATGTGCTTTAATATAATATCCTGATGTTTGTCTATTTCCCGATGACCCTCAGACTTCTAGGGTGGGCTTCTATTTTCTCTTTTGAAGCAGATGTTAATAAACGTCTGTTCCCAAAACCAAAAATCTTGATCTACTGGGAACCCAACCAGCTTTTTGCTCCTTCTCTCAAATTTACGTCAGCCCGACCCCATTCTTTGTTAGCAACAATGACTATGCACTATAGTCAGAAAATAAAGTAGAAATTCTTTGATAATTCAAGATAAAAGCTTTCATTTCCATCATTCAAAAGGCACTAACCTGAACACAGTGCCAGAGACAACTCAAGAAAAGTATAATTTTTCCTTTTGTCTTCCTGGAAACTGGATATTCGAAAAATACCATTTTAAACAAACATGTATAATAACTATGCTAACCAAATGTTGCCTAGCAAAAAGCCTATTAAAGCATTCATCAATAAGAATGGCTTGAAGCTTCTGCAAAAGTGTTGTTAGCCTCCACAGGACACTAAAATGGCAGTTTGTTTCTAAATTACTATTTCTTACATGCTTGAAAACAGTTTGGCTCTCGTCAAGAGGCAATCATTTTCCTTTGGAACTTTGTTTATAGTCTCGTTAACAGGCTTTTATTTTCCCCCAAACAATTTCTACAAAAAAGCCAACTTCATGACCCCTATACAAATATCACAAATTCTAATTACTCAATTACAAATCAAGACAATTTTACTCTAATGTCTTTATAATGCCTTCTTAGAAAATTATTAATAAATCAAATCCTTTTTAAAAAATGCATCGGGGGTTCATTAAAAAAACTTTGAGCAATCCATGAATCTTTGGCAATGCAGATAATCAGGTTCTAATGGACTTGTTTTGTAAGTTCAGACCTTTAGCAATGGATGATTTTTAAAAGGGCATGGCTATAATTTCTGCTCATCAAGATATATCCTACTTCTTTTTTCTTTTTAAAGTATACTTTATGAATAGAAAAAAATACTTTGCAAACGTTAAATATTAGAACATTACAAAGAGATAATCATGAGAAATAGTTTTTTAAGTTATTATTTTGAAAAAATTAAAATTGTTTTGCTTTAGTCCATTAACTGTTATTAGAAAGAAGAACTATAGATTGCTATTCTTAAAGGTTAGCTTTATGCCTTTTTTTAAAAAAAAAAAAATTACCAAACTAGGAGTGCCATAAATCTTGGCCCTTTATTTAACCAAGTTTTTTGTACTTCTTTAAAAAAAACTAAAAACTAATTCAGAAGTCAAAAAAGAGTAAAATATTGCTAACTAGAACTATGATAGGGAGAAAATATCATCTTATGGGTAAAAACAAATTCATGGGTTCCTTAAAATATTAGAACAAAGAATTACATGACCTATCAATTCTTTTTCTATACATATCCAAAAGAGCTGAAAGCAGGGACTTGAACAGATTTTTGTGTACCAATGTTCACAGCAGCATTATTCAAAATAGTCAAATGGGAGAAATAACCCAAATGTCCACTGACAGATGAATGGATTTTAAAAATGTGGTATATACATTTTCACATTCTGACACATGTTACAACATGGATGAACCTTAAGGAAATGCTGGGTGAAATAAGTCAGACACAAAATGACAAATACTATATGACTACACTTATATGAAGTACCTAAGTAGTCAAATTCATAGAGACAGAAAGCAGATTAGTGGTTGCCAGGGGCTAGAAGGAGGAGGGACCAGGGACTTACTGTTTAATGGGCATGGAGTTTCAGTGTTTCAAGATGAAAAATGTTCAGAAGATAGATGGTGATGATGGCTGCCTAACAATGTGAATGTATTTAGAGCCATTGAACTGAACACTTAAAAATGGCTGAAAAGGTAAATTTTGTGTTATATATAGTTAACCACAATGAAAAAAAATGTGACATTTTTCAACTGTGATGATAATCAGTAACTTTTAAATAAGAATTGGATATCAAGGAATTGGATACCAAAAAGTGTGCCAAGTGATCAGGACAGCATCCCAGCAAAGTGTCAGCTCTCAACAGACCTCTCCTGACATCCAAGACGCAAGCACTGCCTTGTGAAGCTAGACTAGGACACACAGGAAATGGGCTTATTTTATATTTCATCATGCTCTACTGCTTTCCAGAATGCCATTCCATAAATGATTACTTCTTGGTAGTATTAGAATAAACTTCATGTATTCACTGTTTTTGTTTTCTGTTTTACTACAATATTATTTTTAAAAAGAAAGAAAGAAAGTGGAAAAGAAAGCCCTCTGAGGGAGAACAAGCAATGAGGAGCTTAGAAGATCAAGGATTGAACATTTTTTACAGAAATGAAAGTTGACTCAGAGGAGAAACTGATTTTAATAAAATACGAGAAGTAATTGCCAGGTGAGAAAAAGGAACTAACACATACATGTAAAAAGCAGACAAGAGACAAGATCATCTGCATATTTATTTCCAAAAACACAGCACATGTTTACTTAATGCTGCATAAGAAATCTTAATCAAGAAACTTAAATTCTGTGAAAAAGAAAAATGCCAGGTCATTATATTCTCATATACAAAAAATACAAGAAACTTATTAAGCTGAATATGCAGATTAAGTTGAAAATGTTACCTAATCCTCTCCAATTAAATATGAAGAATGTTTTTCATAAACATAATATCAATTGATCAATATTAAATTTAATCAACAAAAAATAAGTCGAAAGGCAGTGTAGCACAAAGATTTTTAAATGTACTAACACTGTGATTTTGCAAAGTATCTAGAGGCTATTGGGATATTTTGAAAAAAATAATCTTTAGTCCAAAAAAAAATACTACGTAGTTGAAAACAGAGAAAGATAACTGCAGTAGATGCTGATTTTAAACCCCCAGTGAGAGAGAGGAATGAGCTAGCTACATAGATGGTATAGGTCTCATGATGCTATGTGAATGGACGTAGCCCATCACATGGAATCAAAAAGTCCCAAATTATATGAAGAGCGATCTCAAGCCAATCAGCACAAAAAAACCCCCTAAAAATCTGTACTTGGTGATTGCATTAGTCCCATATTGATGAGAACCACCTAAGAAATCCTAGCTTTTAATAAATATATCAGAAAATAGGAATGACAGCAAATACACACAATACAAATAAGTACATATATGAAATGAATGACAACATTTTTTAAAAAGCTTATCCACTAGGCTCAGTCACTTTAAAATCTGTATTTAAAAATAAAATTGAAGTGTAATTTGAAGTATATCGTACTTAGAAAAGCTGTGGTTAGAAAAATTGCAACAATAAAAAATTCTCAGTTTTAAGGTTCAAAAGTACATCACTGGAAAGAAATCATAGTCACTATAAAAGCATCAATTTTTAAAGAATTACCTAATTTTTTAATTTGGCAGAGAAATATATGAATGTTTGTCATTTGCAAATTCTTAATTAAAGGGAACTGTGTGGCTCACATATTTTTTGAAAAGCATAAAAATGGAAACTATAATCTTCAAAATTTTATGCCAATTGCAATTGTTAATTTAAAGCAATTACTTTGAAGAAAAGTAATTTTAAAATCTCAAGCAATAGCAAAGAAATATCAAGCATTTATTAAAAGAAATTGTTCCAGACAAAATACCATAGCTACCGTTGGCTGTGGTATTTTGAAGTTTGTTTAGGAAATAACACTGAATTATATGGGGGAGGATATTGATAAAGCATCTGATATAGCATTTAATAAAATGTTATCTGAAGCAAATTTAAATTAGCTTGAAAATAAACATTGTCAAATAAATTAAATACTGGCTAAACTACTTTAAACAAAGGAAATGGATAAATGGCCCAGTATCCAATTGAGAGAAGATATTTGGCAGAAGGTCTATTCTCTCTGGTCTCAATAAAAATTTTATTAATGACTTGGAATGGAGAATGAGCATTAGGTTATCAATATTAGTAGTTTTATTTTAAATAGGCAAAGGTTGTGCTCAAATATACAAAGATCTGAAAGAACTGAATCTACAGCCAGAAAATAAACTAGAATCATCTTAGAAAAATGCAAGCTACCATAGCATGAGAAGGAATTTGAAAGTAATTTAATTACATGAGAGAACATGGCAATTGGTAATTCCAAAAAGACTCTATAAAAAATAGTAGACAGAATATTAAGTAACCATTTAAAGAATAATAGGAAATAAAAGCAGTCCAAAGTCCTCCAAGTGCTGTGTCCACTTCCTACTCATGGCTATCTGTTGTAAGTAGATGGCAATGATTAGATAGGGCGAGACTTAACAACACAGCCTGACCCCTCCCAACACAGGCAGTGAAAAAAGAAATGATAAAATATGCAGCAGAATCCCACGGTTGCTGAACCCTGACTCACACCAACATCTGATGTTTTTGCTTTAATTGAGGCTAGAAAGAAAGAAACGAAGCCTATTGCTACTGATGACAATCAATCCAGTGAGAAGGGGGTGATGCAGCACCAGACTGGGCATCAGCAAATCTTCCACTGACCTGCCTTCATTTCCTCCTCTGTATAGCAAAGAGATTGAACTCCCAATGTCCTTCCAGCCCTAAGTCTACATGGTGGTTGCTGAAGTGTTCAGAAAGTAAGTTATATTTAGAATGAAGAGAATGTGGTAAATTCGTAGAATATGTCCCTCTGATAGGAGAGACTAGATATATAAAAGGAAAAAAAAAATTTAAACTCTTTGGGTTCTTATTAATAATTAATATGTATTGTTTCCTTTTCTAGGCACTGGGCTAAGTACATTTACATGGATAATCTCATTTAACGCTTAGAAGAATTCTTCAGCGGAGGTATGATTATTTACTCCTTTTCATAGACAATCCAACTGAGCCTCAGAGAGGTTGCACAACTAAGGAATGGTTACATTTCATGACAAAGTAATCACTAGTCACTGGTAAGTCAAGAAAATGAAGGACAATGGTATTCAATAAAACGTGTTGAACGAATTACAACCGGTGTGCTGTGGTGCCACTGTTCTATGGGAGACAACGAGGGAAACGGCACGACATCTGTGGACTGCTCAGCACCGGGCTCAGCACCAGGCCCTTCACAAATATTCCATTTGATCCTCATAATGCGAACTCTGAGATAGATGTTCTTGCCCTCATTTGATAAGGTGAGCAAACAGAAGCCAACTTCTAATGCTCTTTCTCCACCTGGGAAGCTGCTCCCAGAAATATGGCAAGGGTGTGGGACGAGGTCTGGGGCTGAGGGGAGAAGAGACTCCAACCAGGGAGAAACCTGCGAGGAGGTTCTGCAGTATCCCAGTTCCTGGGTCTCAGTAAGGAGACCCGAGGTAGACGTGAATCGCTTTTTAGCTTGACAGGCTTCAACTCCTACTGTATTCCATTTCAAACCCCAACCTCCCTTTCTGGAGAGCCTCCATTTGTATGGTCTTCGTGAGAAAGAAAACTGCCACCGATTGCCACTCACCATGGCTACCAGCAAGGCCTGACTTTCCTCTTCCCCCAGCCCTGTACAACTTTCTTGGGAAGGCCCTTGAGTTAGGCTAAGCCAAGTGAACATTCACTCCCAGAACTCTGGATCCAGAGTGTGTGAGGACAGGATGAGATGTTTGGGGGTCACACTTTTCACAGCGGGGTAGGCACTGTGCAGAGCAGCCAGTCCATGTAGGGGACCCGAGATGGGGTAATTCTGATTCCTGGTCTTAAGGAGACTTTGGTTGCTTCCCATTCTTCTTGTTCTTCAGCATCCCACTGATTTTGTGAGCCCCAAATATTCTTCCAACAAATCCTCTTTTTGTTTAAAACAGAGCTGGTTTCTGCTGCTTACACTCAAGAAGCCTAAATGGTATAGGCTGCGGGTAAAACAGTAAAGGAAAGTATTCACAGAAGATTTAAAATTCATTCTTAATCTATGACCATGCTACCCTGACCAAACTCGATCCTGTCTGATTTCAGAAGCTAAGCAGGGTCAGGCCTGGCTAGTACTTGGATGGGAGACCACCCAGGAAGACAAGGTGCTGCAGGCTTTAAATACATACATACATACATACATACATACATACATACATACATACATACATACGGGATGGTAAGTTGACAAGGTCCTTGCAATCTGTGAGGTCAACCAAGGGTTGACTCACCTAAAAAGAAATGATTTTTGTCAGACCACTCTCTCAAATGATAGCATCTGTCCTCCAGCTTCCCAGGCACTGAAGAATCACTGCCTGATCTATGGCTGAATGTTTGTCACAATTCATATCCTCACCCCCAAATTCCTCGAATCCTTCCTCTCAGTCCCACTCTTTGCACAAAGAGTGTATAAAGGCACAGCATGACAATCAAGTTCTGCTGTTTGTGCTGTCATTTTAATATTTGAATGTCTCCTTGAAAAGAAACCCTTTAGTGACAAGGTAATAAAAATGAATGTTTCAATTCCTGTTGTAGGTATTACATGTACTAATACAAAAGATAATGCTTTTAAAATAAGCTCCATAATTGTCCCATATGAAAAGTGTTTGCTCACCAGTGAGTTAAGTCATTAAGTTCCCCCTCTTTCCTTCTACACAGACTCTCTCTCTCTCTCTGTCTGTCTCTCTGTGTCTGTCTGTCTGTCTGTCTGTCTGTCTCTCTCTCTCTCTCTCACACACACACACACACACACACACACACACACACACACACATCCATACAAAACACATCTTGCATTATTTTTCACTCAAAAGAGATCAAAAGAGAAAAGCAAAGCTACACTTTATGCTAACAGTAAAAATAGTTTCCTACGGGATGAAAAAAAAAGCTCATTTAAAGGTTCACATTCTGAGATTCTCTTATCTACATGTTGGAAGACAACCCTCCTCAGGCTATTCTGAACTTTTGTTGACAGCGGCCTCCCACCTAAGTGGAGAAGCTGGAAAGAAGTTCTAAAGTAAAGGGCAATTGAGGTCCTCTGGGAGCAGATGAGGTCAGAACTCTGAGGCAGATCCCAAAGAGAGTGGGAAGAAGTCGGAGGGATGCCCCATGCAACCTCTGGCGGAGGGGCTCAGGAGGGAACATGCCCCAAGCCCCCACAATCGGGCAGCCATCTGCTGTAGCCGCCCACAGGTAAGGTGATGCTAATATTCATATGTGACTAAGAGAGGAGACAAGGGTGGGAAGAAGAGTTCCAGGAAAGAAGCAATCTGCAGGAGAATATTCCCTGAACATATGTGGAATAAGATATATGACACGATTTCTTCCAAATGTCTTATTCCTAAGAAGGATGTTAGAGCATGAGCCCATGAAGAGTTATCAGTGGATTTTCTCTGACTGATTTCCTATGGGTTCTAATATTTCCATGGAAAAAATGCTTATAGAAACCAGAATGGAAATAGCCTGCATGTATTACTAACACGCCACTATACTTTTTTGAATCTTTTATCTTCTACAAACAAAAACCGGTGCATTGGAAAAAATAATAATAACTCTTAATTGTCTTATTTTCACTAAGCACATTTTTGCCCTCATTCTGTCTGGCTGCAAGCCAAGATCTTTGCAAACTACTTCACTAACATTCATTTTCATAACACTTATTATAAGTACTGTATGGTAGGTAGTCCCTTGAAAATATTATTTAGCTCAAAGTTAGTAGGAAGTTCTCCTGCCCTTTGGAGACCCAGGAAAAAATTAGCTTAAATCTCCAAATTCACAACACGGGCAGCCCATATTTCACTCCCAAGATTTCCACGAAGCCTGGTAAGGGCCTAAGTCTTGTGTGGGCCCCCTGCTGCTGCAGGCTGGCTACGTGCTGTTCTACCTCTACGTGAATCCCAGGTCTTCCTTTGGCCCACTCACAGCAGGAACGCATCACCATCACCTTCTGTGCTGAAAGGTGTTGAGGGGGAGATGGAGGGGGACATCTCCACCTCAGAATTCAAATGGAAACTTTGGGGTTACAGTTTTTAAGTGAGCTTCAGCCCCTCCATCCTCAGGGGCCCAGAGGCCCTTCACACCACAATTCCAGTCTGCAGACCTGTCCACTTTGTGCACTCCTTCCCCAGCTCATTTCTCTCTTGCCTTCTTTGATGAAACATCAGCCCCAGCTGCTCCCCATTCTTGCATCTCCTCTTTTCTCCACCATGGTTAGTATCAATAGCACGGTGCCTTTTCCTGACGAGGAAAGTTACCTTGTGAAGAGGACTTTGGGTGACAACCATTAAGATGAAATTTAGTTTCCCTTATCACAGGAAAGAAACGAGGGCTAAAGTATTAGAAAAAAGAAGGGGAGCTGATGGCAGAGAGTGGGGGAACTTCTGCTTGCCATCCTTGAGGTAAACTAGAGTGTAGCCTGTACTCTCAAGGGGCCCAATCAACCAGGGTGAAATGACTTTAAATGAAACTCAGATCCTCAAGCTTCTCACTGAGTTAGACTGACCAATCCAAAGCTATAATCTTGTGCCCAAAGGCTGTGCTGTGGACGCATTTTTTATTTTGTATGTTAGAGACAAGAGTCCCAGATCTTTTTCTCTACCTATTTTAATCTACTATTTTCTGTGCAGTTGAGACAAGTTGTTGCTCTCTTAATAATAAGAACCTACTGTTGTAAATGTCCTGAAGAATAATTTTGAAAAGTACTAGGCATTATGGAAAAAGGTTTATCGAAAACTGGAAAGGTGATAAGTATCTGTTGAAAGAGAGAGAGACAGAAATAGAGAATAGAGTGAGGGAGGAAGAAGGGGAGGAAGCAGGAGGGAGGGAAGAGGGAGGGAGGGAGAGAGACAGACAGACAGACAGAGACAGAGAGACAGAGACAAGGCGAGAAAAAAAAAAAAACACTTCAACAGAAGATAATGCCCTTAAAAACAATAGCACCCAAGCTTCAAATAACAGTACACTGCCTTCTAATTTCAATTTGATGTATGCCGAATTCTTTCTTTTCCAATGCCAAATCCTGAATGAACATGCAATGAAAATTACTGCCTGAAAACATGGTGATAGCATTTAATCCTCTGGCAATACATTAGAAAGACTTTCAGCTTTAAACCATGGACTGCCGCACTGCAGCTTTGCTCATGAAATTATTTATTCATGCCTTGGTTTCTAAAGTCCTTTATATGCTTTCTATCAGCCAATAATGAGCCGGAGCACTTATGTTCTCAGCCTGACAAATTCCACATTATGAGACTGGAAGTTCAATGCCTGGCAAGGAGTTGCTGCTTGGAGGGAGACGGGCCATCTACTTGAGAGGGTTTCCGCATCAGGAAGCTGCGGACCCTGGCAGTTTGCGGCACCTCGGTGATCAGAGGGATGCTATGCAGGGAGGCGTGGAGTGAAAGGTGATGAGAGAGGAAGGAGATATTGAAGCACTTAGAAGCTTCTGGCAACTGGTCCCAAATGTCTAGGATGGTGTGCGCAGAAAGGGAGAAGAGAACTTAAAGGACACGGGATATATCTCTTCATAAACCAACCGTCAGTGATCATTAATTAGTGCAATATGTGCAACGACAACAGGGCTGACTTCCCTTTTGTGAAGATGAAAAATGTGGGGAGAGGATATTGATTTGCTGGGCAAATTAAAAGTAGAAGCAGATTACAAAGGAAAAGTTTTATGCTTAAGGGACTAAATTGATTTGAAGCATTTTAATACATATTTATTTATATGTAATTTATCGCCACAGTCAGGATAGAAGCTTTTGAAGATCACTCCAATCCACTCATTAAAGTAGGATTGCTAGTATAAATTCTTGAGTAGGTTAAACCTTCCCTGACTTTTCTGACTTGGTCAATTCTTGCTATTAAGAATTCCCATACTACTATAGAACCTTTCTTTCTTAGCATTTATCAGAGTTAACAATTTTACTTAAGTTCGTGTATATATGGGTTTTTTTCCCCCACTAGTACTACAGAGAGCCTAACACTTCCTACTGAAAAAAAAATACTATGAATGCAATAAAATTAAATGTTTTAAATATTTTAATTAAGACTTTCTATTAAATATTGGTTATAATAAAATGACAGAAAAAGCTGTAGTAAATCACCAAAATAATAATGACATTAGTGAAATAAAAAATATATGTTATTCTGGTAAATTATCTACAATCATGAAGAATGTTAAGATCCCTTTGCTTTTATTAATGTTAAAATAATTTTTAAAATTAGTAAAGCTCAAATATCCCTAACAGAGTCACTAGGTAAATGTAAAGACCCTAAAGTATAATCCAATGAGCTAAATTTTCATTAGAATTAAACCAATCTTGAAATCTTTGATCTTTGTTGCCCAAGAAAATGTACTGCTTTTCTCTTTCTTGATCGTTTTGTGCAAATAGATCATCTTTCCACCATTCAGTACCTCCAGTCTCCTGTAGATTGTTTTTGCTTCAGCTCAATGGCCTTCTTTCTGCTCTCTGACGTTCAAGCCTGGTCCCACCTCAGACCGTTGGCACTTGCCGTCTCCAAACTTTTGCAGGGCATGTTACTTCTCTTTCTTCTGTTAAGTCTGGGAAGCCTTTTCTGACCATGCTAATAATGATAACCACTCCCATTTACTCTCTAGCTCATTACCTTGCTGCATTTGCTTACTGGCAATTATCCCTATCTAAATTTATCTTATTTGTGGGCTCTTGGTTTCTAGGCCTATTTTAGGTCTCCCCAGAAGAATGCAAGGTCCTTGAAAGCAGGGAACTATATCTGTAATTTCATCTCTATAGCCACAATGCCTAGCATGGTACCTGATACAGTAAGCATTTTATCAATATTTACTGAATGAATGAATGAATGAATGAACAGAAAGACAGGTGAGGGAGTAAGTTAACCATCTTTGCTACATAATATCCAAAGAGTTCGATAACATATTCTTAGATGAGGTAAAATAATAATAGTATGTAACCTGGCTGTTAAATGCCTAATGTCAACTGAATCATCCAGCTGTCTGAACATCTAACAGCTTAGGTCAGCATGTCCAGTGAACTTCAGTATGTACACACATTTCTTTATTTGGTTCTGACAACTATCCCATAAGTAGGCAGGGCAATGACAGAGGCAGGATCGCTTATGTTTTTACTCATGAAAAAACTAAGTTCAGAGAGCTTATATCATTTCCCAAGTCATGCACGTAATAGGCAACAGGACTGGGTCTCCAGCCCAGTCTTTGTACCTTTCCTGCTACACCATCAGTGTCTGTTTTGTTTTCAAACAGATCTTCATTTATTTAGTTATTCTTTTAAGAAGCCTATATAGGGCACCTACTATTGATAGTGAAGGACTCTCGAGAACTATTTAGCAATAAAGAGGTACAGATAACAATTTTCCTCCTGGAAGATTAAAATGCACAAATAGCTCACCAACCTGAAAGATATTTGAGTTAAATGTCTAATTCTCAGGAAAACTCAGTTTTATAAAGGTAGGAAAAACTTCTGGCTTATACAATAGTGGGATGGACCTCCAGAAAGATGATTCTGTAGCTCTTTCTAAAAGGATGATAGGATTTCAACAGGAGAAAAGAAGAGAAAAGACATTTTCAAAACAAACAAACAAACAAACAAACAAAAATAAAATAAGAAAACGTGACAGTTTTAGAAACTAGTAAGCAGTTAATTGAAGGAAGTGTTTAAATGGAGGGAAAACACTGGAGGTAGACTGGAACTGATGTTAAATGACAATTGCCATTTGGTGCTTTTAACATATCAGAATGGGTTCTTTTGAGTCCTGTAAAATGCCAAGCCAGTTGCCATAGAAATACAGTAACCATATGCAATAAAGGAAGACAGAAACCACCACCACCCACACCCCAAACCCCCCTAAAACCAGCTGATAGTGGGGGCAAGAGTATGGTATCCTGAAGCCCAAAGGTTAAAATTAAGAGTTTTGTGGCTAAATTTATTCATTTTTAAAGTTTGAAATTTATGAATTAAATGCTGGTATGGAATGTCTACTTATGGTGGAATATTCTTTTGTACCAAGAGAATCTTAATTTATGTTCCATGAAAGTAGAAAATCAAAGAAATATTTAAATTTGCTTGAAGAAAAAAAGGAATTGTTTTCATGATTATTATTTCATTAGTAAGACGCTATAGCTGTATATCTAAATAGATATATAGAGGTACTGAGACACCACAGACATATCACTTACACACACGCACACACACACACAAATACACAAATACACACACACACGCACACCATGGCACCACTACTTTCTCTGGTATGTGAAAAGACAGTTTAGGCCTTGACAGCATTTTCCTTATATCTTTTCGATACATTCAAATTCACTCCTTAAAACAGAATCTAACCATTTTAATAGCAAAAGTTGAGTTAATTTGTAGTTCATTTGTGTTATAGCAGAACGTTTGCAAGGTGATGTAGGAGATGGTGGTGAGAGCTTTTTAATCTTAGAGAGGTGGCTCCCAAAGGGCGTAGGTCTCACGCATTTTCATAGGCGACACCACATTTGCATCCACATTTGGTGCTTGTTAAATGTCAAGGATGAGATTATTTGATTCTGGATAAAATTTTCTTATTATTATGCTTATCAAGAGTGTAGACTCTAAAGTGAGAAGGAAATGAATTTAAATCTCAGGTCTGCCCCATACTGCATGATTTGGGGAAATAATAATTGCCTGCATCATTAGATTGCTGTCAGGATGAACTAAAATAAAATCCATGTACAGTGTCTGGCACACTATCTCATACATATATACATTAATAATAAATAATAATAATAATAATAATAATAATAACCTTAAAAACAGCAATGATGATCACTTTTGAGTACTTGATATGTCCCAGTTACCTTAAATACATTATTTCTAATTTCCACAAAAACTCTGTAGGTTAGATAATGTTATTCTATTTTACAAATGAAAAAAAAAGACACTGAAACTTACAGGGATTAATAAACTTACCAAAATCACTCCAATGAATGGAGGAACTGAAATTGGACCTATACTTGACCCACTTTGTTCTTTTTTTGTTTACTCTGCTGTCTTTATAATACCATGAAGTACCTCAGATGCCTCAGTAAGGCTTTCTTTCCTTCTGTTTCAATAATGCCCTCATAAAATACTATGACATTAAATATAGTTCAAATAACGTACCACTTACTGAATGAAACATAAGAGATCTAACAAAGGAATTAAGTAAGAGAATGCTATGCAAAATAAAACATGCGCAAGTAAGCAGAGAAAAATTAATTCCTCACTGATGGACCATCTGACAGTCATTTATACCTGATATGGTATAAATTAATAAAAAAATGGACCCCCAGTTATATTATAGTTAAATTATTAGTATGCTACTATCATCATCACTATATAAGCAATATTGTCCCCATTTGACCAAGCCAAGATGAATTAATTACTCAATATTCATCATTGGTAAGGAAAAAGACCTCTATGTAAATTTAAATACATTATCAAATGCCAAAATAACAAGTCTGAAAAGAGAGAAGAAGGAATATAACTCTCTTTTTGATTCTTTACAAAAGGGAATCAAGACTATGTAATCTTCACTTCGTTGCAATTAACTCTAGGTTAATTGAAACCCAAAATAAAAATTTTGTGGGAGGCATAATTCATTCCAATAGAGCCTACTTCATTTACTATGTTATTTGGGGACTAATTGGACAGGACCTCCCTGGATGGCACCGTGATCTGGTGGTTAAGAAGACAGAACTGGGTTCCCACTGCATTTTACTGTTTACTATCTGTGTTAGACTATGAACATTAACTAACTTTTTAAGCTTTAGTTTTGTTTTGTTTTGTTTTTTAATTTGTGTGAAAACGATGATAAAAGTACCTATCTCATGGAGTTGTAAGAATTAGGAAAGAGACTACATGTGAAGCTCTTATTTCATTGTCGGGCCAGTAAATATTAGTGGTTTCTTTTTTTACTACAGAAAAGTAGAATGATAAATAGCAGAAAGCATAATGAGGTTTGGATTCAGGCAGACCTCAGGTGTTATGTACAAGGCTTCTTTCAATTACTTAGTATTTACGGATCTAAGCAAACACAGAACTGTCTTCCAGGAAGGGAATTTTGGAGAGGTTGGGTTCTTTAATGGAGGGAGTTAAAAGGGTAAAGCCAGGGAGAATCTTGGAAAGAGGAAGTAGATTTTTTTCCAGGAAAACCATGATAATACATAAATTGTCATAGTAGATCTTAAATCCTGGCAAAATATTCAATATATGAACAGGAATAAAAACTTCTCCTGAAAGTGACATAGACCAGAAAGCTGGCAGAAAGAAAAGAGATTTTTGATTCATACAGCTAGTGTGTGTGATTGAGAATCACATTCAACTGTATAAATTGTTGATATACTATAATGTGCTCTATAATTACAATAAGCCTAGAAAGAATACATGTCAAAAACTAGAAAGAATCAGAGATCTTACTCTACTTGCAAGAGAGCAAGTTATCCTACCACAGTTTTGTAGATGCTGGTAGAAGACACAAGACTCCTAGGTCAGAGCTGAAGGACAGTTTATTACTCCCAGCACTAGCAGTAGCCAGAGTACTGGCATTCATTTGTGCCAGTTCCTTAGGCCTCAATTCCCAATTCTTAGGCTATGTGGAAAGGGGATACTAACACTCGTGCACATAATAGGTTGCATTATGAGAGGGGAATCCTGAGCTAAGGGAATCCAAATCTTTCACAATGGATCGTAGAAGCATGTGGGCCTTTTCTCCAGGAGCAGACACAATCTTTATTATAGACAATAAGATTACCTGTGCTTTGCCCAATAGAGAGACACTGTCTTTCTGGCTGATCACTCTACAAACATCCTCAGAAAGATTGTATGGAAGTGTACCTGTTCCAGTGCCTCTGCTCATAAGATGCAGAACTACGAGGGACCCATGGAGAATTGTTGCCCAACGATGCAGCAAAGATGATGTATATAAAAGCTTCTCGAGTCATTCTTTTTTGGGAAAGAAGATGCCACTCAGAAAAATCCCCTTAAAACTATGAAACGTGTGTAACAGGGCTTCGTTTTCCCCACCTTAAGCTCCCATTGCCTAAAGCTAAGCTGATCACTGTAGAAGCCAGCACTAACAGTTTACTTAATGACAGCTTTGCCAAGCCAGAGAACACCCCTTTTCATCTGCCAGCTGGTTTGGGGCCTGATGCTCTGCATCCTCACGGATGCCTCGATTGTGTTCTTGTAATGGGTGAGTGATACCCTGGAAAATAAAAAATGATGTTATTTCTTTTTACATGAACCTGTTCTCTGTTGCCACACTGTAAAAAATTGGAAGATGGCTTATTTCAAACTCTCTATGGCATCATTGCTGTGGGAGAAGCACAGTGTCACAGTTCTGACTGGGAGTCTCCATGCGGAACCCTCTGGTATGACTCCTGGGGCTGGCAGCAGGAACTCAGAAGAGGCAAATCTCTTCAACCTGCCCTGCAGCTTGTTCCTTGGAAGTAGAAGTTTGCCAGCCAGGAATGGTCTGGGGCTCTTTTCCAGGGATCTCCTTTCACCATTAGATTTCTCGGTCCTTCCCATGAATAGACATTCTTAGAAAACATCAGACATCAAACAAATTTTATCTTAGTGTAGTATAAGGTTTGGAGAGTAGAGACTTGAGTTTTCAGCCCATTCTTCTAATGAGAAATAAGTCACTGTTTCCAATTAAGAATAATCATAGCAAATGCTTGCATAGCAATTGCCAGGTGCCAGGCACTGTTCTAAATGCTTGGCATATAGTTGTCCATTCAATCAAGGATATTATCCTCATAAAAAAATGAAGAATTTGAGGTACAGAAATATTATATAACTCCAAAGTCACACAAATAATAAGTGATAGAGCTAGGATTTGAACCCAGGCAGTCTAGTGACAGAGTCTGGGCTTTTAGCCACTAACCGAGACAGCTTGTGGGATAAGAGTGTTACCCACAAAGACAGCTGACTCCACCATAGATGTGGAACTCAAATAGTGCTTATTGATAAATTAATGGCTTTTTGATGTGACAGTAGGGAGCAAAATTGAGTTTAGAATGGATGAAAGCTAACTCCAGCTAAAAGACAAAAATAGCAACTGTTCTTTCAACCCAGATATAAGGCAACAAAAGTCACCCAACACAAGTGATTCGCACAAAGACCCCTTTAATAAACCATTATAAGATACAGCTGAGTTTTGTTTTTTCTAATATTTTAAACTATATTCCCTAAAATAATGACGAATTACATCTTCATCATGTACATGCTAATTAAAGCCCAAAGCTCATAAATCATCCTCACGAGGCCAGAATGCCATATTGCACCTGGCACGTTCCCTTTCGATGGGACAGCTGCTGTGTACCCATCATTCTTGCTTCAAAGACAGAACGCCACTCATCTCTCAGAAATTATTTGGAAAGAACTGTCCCAGATGCAGGTTTCAGAGATTATCAAATACTGCTGAAATTACCTCATTTTTGCAGCATATTTACCAATTTTCAATTGTATTTTCCTGTTTCCTTGGAATGATGATCTAAAAACCCTTCTTTGCCACATTCATGCCTATGCTCATCAATATCCAGAGTTAGGAAGTGACTTAAGGAAAGCAATTGAAAGCTATTATTTCTAATACTTATGTATTGTGTCATATACACAGTGGGCAAGCCCCTCGGAGTGTTTACTGTCCCCAAAAATAGTAGTTTCTGGTTCCATTTATCATCAGTAGTCCATTCAGCACTTGTCTGGCAGAGAATGGATTCTCTTGATTGCCCAGACTGTGCCATCACCTCCTACACACACACACACACACACACACACACACACACACACACACACACACACACAATCACAGAAATCAAAAGGGCCTTACAGATCATTCAATTTACACTGTTCGTTGTACAGATGAAAAAATTGAGGTCCAGAGATATTTTCATGTCTAGTTAGTCATTGTATTAAACTCTTAAGCTACAAGCAACAAAACTTCATCTTAGGCAACTTTAAGCAAAAGGAATAATTACTATAGGGCTATGAGAGTGAACTCAAGGACAGAAATATAGGCAGACATGGGAACCAGATAGAACTAAGGATTCAAGCCCTGTCTGCAGCCTCAATTTCTCTTTCCTCTACTCCTGCTACTCTATTGTACTTTTCTCTCAACCTGCTTCCTTGACTTCCCCAAATAAAGTCCAAAGATTCCAGGGAATAAACTCATTGACCCAGCCTGGCTCAGATGACCAACCACCCACAACCCAGGAACGTGATCACATTGTCAGGACTGCTTCCCCTGCAACAATGTGATTGGGAGAAAATTCCCAGAAAGTGGGTAAGGAACATGAATTCCATATGAAGCTGGAACTTAAATTTCTTCACTCTTGAGTTGCCTTTTCTCGTTCATCTCTCAGCCCATTGTTTGTAAATTAATCACTTAAACATATGCAGAATTTCTGTCCACAATATGCTCATTCACAACTATTATTTGAGGGTCTCCCATATATATTCTATGTGCTTAACTGAATAGTCGCATTGAATCTTCACAATAGCTTGGCAAAATAGGTAATATTAAGCCTATTTTGCAGATCCAAAAATTGAGTCTCAGACAGACAGGGTGAATAATAGCCAAAATCCAGCAACTAAGAGTTGAAAGGAAGAAGATGAGAATGGGCACATAAAAGAGTACAGTAGTAGAGGGGGAAAAAAACGAAGTCTCAGCGCTAAACTTGAAGAGAAGAAATGTGTATTTGGAGGCAAAACATAAGTTTACTGATTCATATAAAAAAGAAAAAATGTGAACTTCTTTTAAGAACCCACAGCAATCCAACCTTATAAAATTTAAAGTGTATTCATTAGTCAAGGATCTCAGGCCCAAAAATATCAATCTCATTACCAGTTATTCCATTACTTATAATTGACTCCATGGCAAGAAGATCTACAACTATAATGATTATTATAATCAAAATTAGAAAGTCAGAAGTCAACCGGCTATGTTTGCTTTTACACACACTTGGCATGCAGATTAACTAAGCAAGTTAGTCCAAAAACATGTGTAAGGGCCAGTGCACTGCAGCCCACCCGTCCTGGAGACAGGTGAAGTTTTAAAGGTGTACCATCGCTAGATGTGGCAACACTGCGACCAGGCCTGTGATGGAATAAAGGCCACTCCAGTCCCTAGGGAACCATGTGCTCCTCAGTGGCATTCCCAGGGCACTCAACAGAGCCGTAACTCTCAACACCCATGAGGCTATTTACCAAATGGGGCTAAAAGGAGATTAAGAATCCAATTCAGGTACACTGCACGATATCTCATGTCCAGCAGCAACCTGGAGAAACAGATATTCTCATCTCCATTTTACAGATGAAAAGCCTGAGGCTCAGAGAACTTACATCATTTGCTTGAGGTCACAGAGGCAGAAATAGCAGAGCTGAATGCAAACACACATCTGTCAGATTCCACAGGCGCTCTCTGGGGGACTGTCTCTACCAGCCACAGGACTATTTGGCCTCAGCCTCACCTGTCTGCATACACTTCATCCCAAGCTAGGGTGGGGTGAAGGAGGGTCTCCGCATGGCCCCCTCATCCTGCTCTCAGTGGGCAGGGGGCGGAGAGAGGAAGAACAAAACAAACAGAACTCTCTAGAAAACTACTTCCTTGCCCTCCAAGACCAATCCTCTGTTCTCAGTCTTATATTAATCACTTCTTATCTTCAATGCCCAAAGCAGAACCAGCTCCTCCCTTCATGCCCCTACCTTTTGCCCGTATGTAAAATACATATTCCTCACTTTTCCTCTTTGCGTTTTTGTGTTGTCTCTCTCATCCCTCGTTCAACTTGAGCCTGGTTCTCTTCTCCACTATTTCTCACCCATCCTTTTGATGATGAGACGGAAGCGACCACAGCAGAGTGACTGCACTCTTTCTGACTTACCATACCCATCCTCTGCCCTTTAATACCTGCTCTTTCCTTCCCTTTTGCTTCCCAGTTCTCTTTCATTTCTTTGGTTCTTTTATTTTCTTTACTTCAGCTCTTCAGCTTTTCCCCATTTTCTTGCCACAGTGATCCCCTTGCTGTGCTTACTTTAGGGCTCCTCCTACCTTCCAACTCCCACCTCCCAGCTACCCCCCCCCGCCCAGCCTCTGTTCATCCTGGGTCCTCACCATTTATACTCTTACCCCCACCCAGGGTTCTGACCCCACCCTTGCCTCAGTCTAGCCCACATGAAGGTTGGTGCCTACGAATGCTCTGTGGAACATGAACAAAATCAACGAAAGAAAAATGGAACAGGAAGACATAATTATTTATCTATGCAAATATAATCCAGAAACACAAATGTGTGCCTTTTCAAAAATCAGCTTTTAAAATTAACAAAAGTATTGAATATCATGACACTTTCATTTCCAAACTGTCATGCCTTCAAAAAAGAAATACAAAATATTAAAATTACATTGTCTCTCTTTGCCTGTGAATTGTGGGCATGCTTTCCACCAAAAAAAAAAAAAAAGAAAGAAAAATCTAGTAATTCTAATTCTCCAACAGTTTCCTTTTTGAATGGCCTATATTCCTTATATTTCAAATCTATAATCACACTGCTTTACTTTTTAAATCAATGTCTGAGTAAAAAAAAAAAAATTATTGTATTCAGAAGAAGCAGCAATGAGGGAGAGGAAGGAAATCTGATGCCCCAACTTTTCAGATAAAGTTCTGTTTTATAGGAGACTGCACTGTAAGAGATCTCTCCATTTTAAGTGGTGCTGATACATGAAAAACCTGGGCTCCCTAAGTAAATGAGTCATTTTGTCATTCTTCACCATATAAGATTTTCTCACATGCACACACAAAAAGTCTTTAAAAGTTTGCAACCTTAAAGAGTTAAGGCAGTATTAAATTTATCATATATTCATTTGTATGCAACTTCTCTGGCCTGGAACAGCTCCTCTGTAAGAGGTATACCGATAAGTAAAGCATAAGCCGAGAAACTCAAACCACTGATTCCTATGGAAGACAAAGTAAAAATTGTAAGCTTCTCGGAAGAACCCACAAGCAACACCAGCCTTGTAAAGAGTGGAATTTAAAGGGTGTTGTTCAATATTCCTAGTCTCCCAAATATCAATTACATCACCATTCATTTCACCATTAGTTTTAGCCTAGACACACCAACAAACACAATTCCTTAGGTCCTCAGTTTTTAAGCTTTTTTTATATTACAAAACTCTTTAAGATTCTGAGTTTTAAAATTCCCCTAAAATATGTTAATTCAGTGTACTAGCGATACACCAAATTTTGCCTAATTGTTTAGGGGTAGCTCAGTCCCCTTGCCTTAAGCTAAGGCCTTAATTGTCACTTGGCAACTTGAACTGACAGCTAGTTAGAAATAAAAATAGAACAGAAGGCAGAGCCTAAAGCCATGGCATCAAATGAGAGGAAAGGGTCCCATGGATCAACAAATTCTTTACAATATTAGAGACCACCAACCCAAACTAGAAGGACCTGTCCTGAAAGCTCTAGAAATTATGGATTTCTGAAGGTAGCTAGAGTTAAGTGTCGTCTGAGAGAAAAAGCTTACACGATGTTCAAGTGAGTGGAGATCAACTCCACAAATATCCTTTAAGATAAAACTCTGCCATCTCATTACTATTTCTCAAATTATACATTCTCAGACAATGAATATCCAAGATGTGGCCAGAGCTGTTTAGAAACACTTTACAGCATGTGAACATAATTTCATACTGCATTATAAAGAATCCTTACGAAATTACATGATGCATCTTTCTGAACCTCAATTCACTCCACTAAAACAAAAGTCCTCTGAAACCTATCGGTAAACTCTGATTATTTTGGCTTTCTTATACAAAGCCTTCAGAAATTAAGAATATTCTTTAAGACTACATCAAACGGCCAAAATAGAGAGTGCCCAATTTAAACAAGGGGAGTTTTGTCATTAAATGACTGACTTAGCCAAGCATAACATTCTTTCATCACTTTCTTTCTTACCCAGTATTTTTCTGTCTTAAAAATATTATGTCTCCTAAAGTTCTCTCCAGTTTGTCTTTCCAGTGAATCCACTTAAGTCACAAAAGCTACTCCTTGAAAATAAACTTCATTAGACAACAGGCTTTTGGAAAGCTGCTCAAATTTTAGGCTTCAGCTCTATTTTAAGACAGAAACTATTTTCATTCTTGATTTTGGTTAAGATCAAGGTGAGGGTTCACTTGGGAAATGCAGAAGGCTTTCTTCAGGACCTCAGCTCAGCCTTTCTGGCAAAGGATTCAGAATACATGGACTAAGGATGTGACCACCCACGATGGACCACCTAATGCACATGTAAGAGAAGGGCAAAAGTATATTGTCCATTCATTTAGGAATAGTCCAGTGGAACTCAGACTCCCCAGGAATCCTGTTTGGACAAATATGGTCCAATATATCAGCATTCATCTCCCAGTTATGCTGACTCTAGTCCTATGCGCTAATAAGAAATTCCCAGCTGCCTGAAGAGTGCTCCCCATCCATGTATTTCTAAGAGTCTCCAGAGGGTGTATCACATGTGCTGACTCCCACAGCACCCATGCTGCATGGCTGGGTGCTGTGCTGCAGGAGGTGCAGCAGGCCTCTGCTAGTGGCCATCTGGCAGACCTGGCAGACTGAGGTCTCCTATTGCCCACAGTTGCTTTAGGCACTGAAGTCCTCCTGTGGAAGAGAGGAGGCTCCCTCCTTCAGTGTTATATTGTGATAAATCGCTCCCTAATCCGTGTGTCACCGAGCCCCAGTGTGTCACAGAGCATCACAGCATGGTTTTTACTTACGCTGTCTCTCTCTTCTCAGCCCAGATGTGCTTTAGGAGCTGGGCTGCGATTCAAGTCTTTTAACAGCTCCAGGACTGGGCTGTCTTTTTTTCTCCTTCTCTCTGATGAGTAAGCCTTTGATATAAAAGCCTACCCCAGCCTCCGAGGCTGTTTCTCACAAGTTCTCCTCAGCCCCCTGCAAACAGTCATCAGGTCACCCAACCTGCTGTGAATTCAGCTGAGCCCCACCTGAGGTCCTCTGTTCAGAACCTACCAAGGCCCCGAACATTCCCTTGGAGGTGACCAGACACTATCTTTAAAACAAAATCATCTTGATGAGAGCAGCTAACATGTACCATGTCATAAAGAATAAAGAAAACTTGATTCATGAGACAGAAGACCACCCAGGGAAAGCAAAAAAGGAAAGGCAAAGAGACCAGAAAAGGAAAAATATAAGAAGGAAATGTAAAATAGTGGTTTGTAGCATAGGGCTTCCCAGTGAGGTGGCTGACAAGGGTCAAAAGCAGCTTTTCATTCCTGCAATGATAAGATGGTCATTCCCAGTTGACCAGGCCCCAGGCTTCACTCCAAAGTACTTTGCTTGAAGGGTGCATAAATATGATGTGACTTGCTTGTTACTGTAATCCAGGAAAGTCAGGAGAGGAATAATGACAGGGTAAGGAAAATTCATTATGCTATTTACCCCCTCAGACTGAAAGCCCTGGCTATTTGATTTTGCTGATCCTCACAGGCTGCCATGTGTGGTACTGGGGATGGCTGTAGCCTGTCAGCATTTGGATGTTTCTGCAGGTTTAATTATTCCCTGGTAATAACTTCTCCCCATTTCTATGAAGAACAGATGATCAACGATACAGCCGAGGGTCCTGCATACTATGTAGCAGAAAGATCCAGCTTTTTCCAAACATAGTTTATGAATGTCATATCCACATTTTAACGTACTCACTGTAAAGCTTCAATATCAATAACAAGTCTTTCCACTATAGATATTTAAATAAATGCTTTCCATGTGAAGCAGGAGTAATTATTATCAATATTTGGGTGAACCAGAATACCGGTGACAGCTCCAACAGCTGCATTCAGCTTTGGCTCAGTAACAAAACACAGAAAGCTCCCCCGTGAGAAACAAGGCTGGGTTTGATGAATTCCACTCAGTTCTTCAGTTACAGATTACTAAAAGATGAATTATAAAATTGGCAAAATAATGGCCATGCACATTCTTTCTGGCCAGCATCATCCCCAAGACTCCGATAGTCACAGAAGAATCTTTAAATCAGAGGACAATTCAGGTCTAACGCAGACAGACAGTGTTTGTAAAGCTGCCATGCACCATTAGTACATGCACTTCCCTGAGCGATTGTTCAATTACTTACCACAGACAGCCACATGCGGTTGCTAACGGGACAAAGACAGCCCGAGATGACATAAGGGTCTGAGCACTGCTTTTTTTCTAGTCCATGGATAGGAATCAGGAGATAGAGGCAAGTAGACAATGCTTTCAGAAGATATTTACCCAGCAACTCTGACCAAGGAAAGAGTACTACAAATTTTTCTAATCAGACAAAGGGTTTGGGTTCATGTTCACGTGGATTCTAGGTGGAAGTCAGCAAAATATGCTGAATTTATTAGGATGATGAATATTTTCAGTGCAACACAGTGAATACAAATTGCCTTTCAGATTTCCTGTTTTAGTCAGGGTTCTCCAGAGAAACAAAACCAATAAGACACACACACACACACACACACACACACACACACACACACACACAGATCCATAGATAGATAAATAGATATAGGTTTATATAGGTACTATATATACTATATATTATGCATTATATAATATATAGATGTAATATACATAGATTATATATAATTACACATTATATATAATCATATCACAAAATTATAATTGTATACAATGTATTATACATTTTGATATATGCCATATAATATATAGATACCATATATAAAGGTAGATAGATATAGATAAGTACAATATCTATCTACCTATCAAGAGAGATATATTGATTTTTAGGAATTGGCTCATGTAATTATGGGCCTAGCAAATCTGCAATCTGTAGGGGAGGCAAGCAAGCAGAATATTCAGGTAAAAGTTGATGTTTTAATCTTGAGTCTGAAATCTTCAGGGCAGCCAACAGGCAGGAGATTTGGGCAGGGTATCTATGTTGTAGTCTTAAAGCAAACTTCAACTGATTCGGTGAAGTGCACCCACATCATGTAGGGTAGTCTGCTTTATTCAAAGTCTGCTGATCATAAATATTAATTATATCTCAAAACTGTCTTTGCAACAACATCTAGACTGGTGTTTGACTGAAAATCTGAACACCATAATCTACACAAGTTGACACATAAAGTTAACCAGCACATTCCTTTTTTCCAAAATATAATGGCTGAATATAGAATATGCATATTATGAGGGTTCTCAGCATTCCATGTATCTGGCTGAGTATGGCTTATACCTCCTGCTTCACACTCACATACAACATCTTCCAGGACATGAAGAAGGCAGCCATCCTTCAGATGGATCCAGGAAGAATATGTGTGCACAGCACTTCAGTGAGCTGAAGTGATGGCTGGTGGCTGCCTCTCTTTACCCTCCCCTTCTAGGTTGACCTTCCTCTAGCACACCTGGGGAGGAGGTAACTTTGACTCACTTTGCTGTCCACCTATCATTTGATCCTCTCATTGGTCTCAAAGCTACCTTGGGCCTCCATCTGTGTTGCTTTCTGGAACCCTTCTAAAGGTTAGGAACATGGTTCTTCCTTAATATGAGGCTGGCCTGGGCAGAGAGGGCCAACAAGAGAGGCGTTCAGTGCTCCTTTCTTTAGTTCTTCATATAACACACCACCAGACTACGTGGATGCAACAGACTTTGGTAAAGGTTGGCAATAGCTAGAGGACACTACAACATAGGAATAAATTAATGTTAAACACTAAACATAATTGTTCAAGGTCTACAGAAACTTACCAAGGTAAACCCTTCTTAGGATATAGCTCAATTCCAAGTTTCAATTATCTGTCTTAAAGTCCATCTTTCCCTTACCCATTGGAAGGAGAGCTACTTCTTCAATCCTTCACAAAGTGAATCTCCACTCCCTCTCTAGGACCAATCCACTGTCCTACCCAGAAAATCTGTGGGCTTCCACAGTCCCCAGCAATACCTTTATAAATTGTGATTATTCATCAAAGATGTGCTTTGAATAATCCAGTTTGGGCTTTGGTATTTCAAATACAGTCCCCCATAGAAATCTTACCATAGTGTGAGTGATCTGAAAGTAATATGTCCCCAGATTCTTCCTTTTATTCTAGGATAGATGACTCTCAACAAAACATGCCTGCACGATGCAGACATACACAACCCCAAAACAAAAATAATTCTCTAAAGCAGTGCAGTCCAAAATTATATGAACAAAAAAATATATATTTTCTTCAAAGAAACAAAAAATCTGCCAAGCTTTTTCTAGCCCACAACAGAAAGAGTATTTTATGATATTGAGCACAGTGATTTTGGTTTCCTTTTCATCAACTCTCTGTTCCTGATGACTCCTGGGAGCCCAGCTAGGTCTGGGCATTGGAACACATCAGAGGGCCTTGCCTAAAAGCTGAATTTCTTCCCTCTGAATCATACCCTAAGACAATTCTTTCCAAACTTGTGTTTGGGAAGTCATATTATGATAAACTCACACAGTACAATTACATAAGTGGACTGGGCAACTTATGGCAAGAGGCTGTCTTAGGCCCCTCTGGCCTTCCAGAGCAGGAAAGGAAGCAGTATCTTGGCACATACCTACTCTGTACACTGCACCCCAGGGAGCCCCAGCACACCTGCAAGGAAGCTCTGTCCATGCTATGTGCTTCTCCCTTTAGCCAGACCAAATTTTTAGGCAGAACATCACTTCCCAATATCATTTAAAGTGGCAGGAGAACAACATAAAGATAAATTCTCTCACCATCGTAAGTAAAGCCTCAAGAGCTAGGCTAAGAAGGTAGGACGTGGTTTATCAGACACATCTGTAATAACTGGCCTTCAAAACTCAAAGAGCCTTTCTCTCTAACCTCAGTTGTAATTATTCCCAAATTGAGAATCTGTGGTCTGAAAAAGTTAACTGGAAATCTTGCTTACTCTTTTTATAGAGAAAAAAAAAGTTCTCATAACCTAGAAAATCTCCCCTTTTTTCCATCTAAAAAGGTAAAGAAAAACCAAGATAGAATTATAGTCACAACTTTCTTGATAAACATGAAAATTTTTACTATGTAAGAGTATTCGTATTCAAATCCTAGTTTGTTGATTGTTATTGAACAATAACGAGAGTGTCTTTCATATTTTCCCTTGTATCCCAGTTCCCAGAAGAATGTTTGGCACACAGTAAGTGTTCAATAAATATTTATTGAAACAAATAGAAGCAGTAGATAACTTTTAGCAAACTCATCCAAAATTTAGGGAATTGAAATTCATTCCACTTGTCAATTACAGTTTAAGGAGATTATCTAGCAGGAGGCCACTTCCTTGAAATAAGATTTCAGAAAATCCATCTGTTAACTAATGATACAGATATTAAGAAATGAGAAGATGCTAACAAAATTGCTAAATCCAACCTCCTGCCAGTCTAGAGAAGCAGTTGAAGTGCCATTATCTGCTTACACTGCAGGACAAGAGTCCTTCAAGTCCTTCTGTTCTCCACCTTCAGAATCTGTCGAGAAAGCAGATACCCCCACCATGAGGCAAACAGATCCTCATGCTGTTTAGACTATGATATCCTGCTGGTTGAATTCTTCTCTGAGCATTCAGAATGTCTCTAGATATATTCACTGTTTTCCTGATGCAAATCTATAGTTGATACAACTCAAATGGTTGAGTTGGAATAAACACGAGCTCAGTTAAAAATTCATTGGGATAATTTTTTGGTCTTAATATTTAGAGCCGAAGTTTCTATCTTTAATAACCTTGACAAAAGAAATGGTTAGGAAAATACACAGTACATACAAGCAAATACATTAATAAGATTATAGGAGACCACCATGTTAATCCTACTTGTGAGAACTAAATCTTTAAAGACTTTTACAGTGGTTATTTGCACATAAAATGATCTAGGCTTTTTAAAACTGAGTCATATATATTAAAGTACACAACCTGAATTTCTCCACCAATGTTTTATTTGCATTGTTTTTTAAATATTTCACCATATCACTTTTATAGTAGCTTAACTTAATAGTCTAAATTAGTGATTGTTTCCTATTGAAACAGTGGGTTAAGTGAGCTTATTAACACACAAAAAAAGTATTGCTTAACCAAATAAATACGGATTTAAAAAAATAGAATGCTCCCCCATAAAATATACAACTCTTACAATCACCTATTTTTTTTTTTTTTTTGCCTTCTCTCCTTGATTATGACCAATACTTCATAATGGAAACACCTGACTGGGTTATACAATGAAGAGAAGGCAAAAATGAAGGAAATTTCTTTTCTCATTACATGTATTCCAATATTGTCCAGTTTATCAGCTGTTTACTTTGTGGAATTTAGATCCTAAATCACAAGATCACAGAAAAGAGAATGAGAACCAGACCCTATCTCTGTCAGCAGAGACAAATGGGCTTCTATCTTGGTCTTAGATTCCCTAGAAGATATTTTCTGTAATGTTAGTTACCATTTATTTTACACAGACTTAATAAACATCTTCCCTGCGTAAGTTCATACTTCTTACTCTGCTTCTAAAAATGTTTTTTTCTTATTTGGTGACAAGTTAGAAGACACCTAATGAACCACTTCCTGAGTTACTCATTTCTAAATTTACATTTTCAAGAAGCATTTATTGTGTCACCTGCTAAGCATTGGGCCTTTAAAGAAAATAAGGCTCAAGAACTCACAATCTAGGGAAGGAAACAGACCTGTAATAAATCAAGTTAATGCCACTTTATCAGGGATACAAGAGAGGTAGTGACAAAGTAGGACCAACCAACTCTGTCTAGGTGCTGAGGAACGCTCATCTGGTTCTCTTAAGATGAGGAGATATTCTCTGAAGAGAATAGGAGAGAAAAGCATCCCAGATAGCAGCATGGCTGTGCACGGTGAGGGGAAGCCAGTGGGCAAATGATGCATAGGTCATCAGCAGAAAGCAATGCCAGGGGGATGGGTAAGTGCTGGAAAGCCGAATTAAAAAAGAAATCATGAAAGATCTTGTATGCCCAAGGTACTTCTGATCATTTTACTCTATTTTTAAGTCATAGAAAGCTTCAATAAATTGATGAATACCATGCCTCTCTCTCCCTAGAAAACACACATTTCATATACAATGGCCACACTCTGCTCCAGCCTATCCACTGCTCAAGCACGCCATCCTTTGCTGTTTCATGTTCCTTGCCTATTCGGATTTTTGAATCCAAAGATCAGGATCCCCATTCAGACCTTAGCACAGGAAATTGAATATGAGCTGGAGAGTCCCAAGAGACTGTCTTCACAGCTTGGACTCTGGTCTTCCTTCCCCTTGCCAGTCCTAAGCCTCCCAATGAAATCTGCCTTTCCCACATTTTCCTATTCACTCCCACAGCTATGCCACGGAGAAGTCTTCAAATTTTGAAAAGTCTCTTTCGGAGGGAAGATGTCTTTTCACCCTTCCTCCTTTATTTTCAACTTTAGTTAGTAACAACCACACCCACCAAATTTGATCACTCCCATCCAACACAGCCTAAGCTATAACTCTGACTTTATTTAGAGCCACTCTTCTTTTGTGCCATCTACTATTAGCTTCTACATGTAAAGATGGGCATGCTAAAAATATCTATAACTTTAACCTTTCTTCTTTCGTCTTATTTTTCTATTTTTCTTAATTTCCATTGCCCTTTTCTGGATCTTTTACGAGTTCTCAAGAATCTTTTAAATAAAGGATTGTAAGATTAAAAGGTGATCCAGACTGAAGGTAATGAGTAATTAGTTCTCACAATTCGATGTACTATGCATACATCCCACATCACACTATCCTGCCTAAGACCAGAGTCTGGTTGCAATTTAAATATAACTTACAGCCCATGACATTTTTTTCCAAACCTCTCAACCCATGATAAATATATCAATAGATAGTTGTGTTCCTGTGGCAGAACAACAAATCTTGGGGCCCTGTGGGGAAGTTAGGAAGTGGACATTCTCTGTGGTCTCTAATCTGCTTGGCTATATACTGCTTCAAAAACCTCACAGAAATTCCATGGAATAAGTATGGATATCTGTTGAAATAAATCACTACCTTTTCAAGGTGAAAAGTGTCCAATGTAGTCAACATGCCACCAAGAGGATGGTGATCTCTTCAAATGAGAGCCTCTGCTTCTGGCAGCTGGGTATGTGCTGAGGCAGTAGCTAGAACCACTGTGGTGAGTGGGAGCCCTCACCATTGAGCCAATGCATAGCCTTCATCTTGGCCACCATGACTGCTCTATTCAAGGCTTATTAGACATTTCCCTCATCATTGCCTTTCAAGGCCACCACTGTGTAGTGTGACTAACGTTCATTTCCCCCCTGCACTCTCTTCCTGAGTTAATCCATTTGTGAACCAAGCTTAGAATTTTTCCTTTTCTGTCAGCAGGTCATAAGAGATTTCCCCTATATGTCCTTAGGTGTAAACTGAGGGAGAGGTGCTGGATGACATCATAGGGAATTCTGAAGTTGGGTGTAATTCAAAATTATTCCAAATTGAAGTGAGGGGTCCAGATCTTTATATCCCTGTGTAGACAATTTTGGGATAGTAACTGCCCTGGGAAGGAGGTGTGGCTCTCTTCTTGGATGAGGTAACTCTCCTCAGCCAAAATGTTCTTAGGGCCAAGGCTGAGAAACTCTGAGCTAGAGCAATATACCTAACCACTTAGTTTTCACAGCTGTAAAAATGGGGTCATTTATTTATTGTACGGCTAGTTTATATGGGGTGTCACAAGTAAAACAAAATCTCTGTCCTCATGGAGGTTACATTCCAGTAAGAGTAATAATTACCAACTACTTCATAAGGTTATAAAGCTTAAATAAATGTAAAGCACTTAGAACAGTACTTGGCACATGAAAAGGGCTCTTTTAAAGCAATTATGGCATTGCTTATTACATAGTATATGCTCATTAAAAAGCAATTAATAGTACTACTAAACATAGATGAGTCACTATTTCTTAGCAAAAAAAAAAATTGCTCCCTGAGTATCTTGTCTCCTGTGCTTGACAATTGTTCTCAACTTCCTGTGGGGACCTATTCCAACCTTCACAGGGGTGATAAGCCCCACGTTAAAGAAGGCAATTACTAGGTCTAAGTGGTACCATGTTGTTTTGTTTTGTTTTGTTTTGTTTCTGAACAAGAAATAGTTTCCTAATGGTCTCAAACAGGAACAAAGAAAGGAGGATAAAACTACTCAAGGGGAAAAATTACTTGGCAACGACAGGCTAACAGCATCTCATACTTGAATTCCAGATTAATGATACCCATGCAGAAAGTTCAACACCCATCTAATCAAAAGAGTTGTAACAAGAGCAAAATTATTTCACTCCTTTGCACAGATGTCCACCAAAAGTTCAGATGGCAGGCACCATTTTGAACTAGGCATTCATCAGTTGATCCTTGGTTATACATTCTCATAAGGGATTTGTTTTGCTCTGAAGGCACAACCGTCTCTGGCTCATGAGTAAGAGAGCTCTAAACATTTCGTTCTGTGAACTCTTCCTCGATTCAAGGAAGAGGCTGACTAGAGAGTCAAATCATGCATCCCAAAAAACAGAAGCTTTGCCTCTACACAGAAAAAGCTCTGACTTTTTCACCTGGATAACTTCAAAACCTCTCTCTTAGACTGCTTACTAGAGAATTTGGGGAGGATGAGTTACTACTAAGAAGAGAATTGTCAAACAAAAACAGCTTGTATGTGTTCCTTGTGTTTCTGTCAATATGAGGCTGTATCTAAAATTTGTTGAGGTATTGATAAAAAGAATGGCCTCATTAGAGGAAGGAGAATGCAGAGCTAATTTTTCTCCAATAGAACAGAGCTGATTAAATCAGTATTGAACTTTGGGCAGGGGGGTAAATTCCGAAATTACAGAGACTCAGCATTGAAATGATGTTCTTCTATTTATATTTCTCATGGAATTATTTCTAGGAATAAAAAATGGATCCCCCTCCTATATTTGCCAAAGATGAAAGTGAGAATATTAAGAAGATTTCTGTGTTTAATAAGGATTTGAGTTGATTGGTGTTCTTTCCAACTGTGACCCTAAGTTGAATCCAGAATGTAGAAGATTTGCATCATTGACAGAGATGAAAATGAACAATGGGCACAATGGAAAATAAGAAGTTCTGTGGATGTTTAGGAACACGATCTGTTTCATCATGACTAATGAGTTGCAATTTCTATCTTCTCTTTAGGGCATTAAAAAAAAAACAGGGCTTCTGCCAGATTTAAACAAGAATTATGATAACGATCCACTCCCTCTCCCAGGCGATAGGTATGTTTTATTACCTATAGTCAGTTCTCATACTTGATTGTCCCATGATACAATCTTAATTCTTTTGTTTTAAGATCCAAGAATAAAATTCTGTTCAAATGAAAAAATAAAAGCTGTTCTTCTTTTTCTCTCTTAATTTTAAAAACTTTTCATTGTACTTGAAATAAGAACCTTCATCCTCTTCCCTTTGCAACACAACTTTAATTTATAAATGTCAGAGATTTGTAATTCTGTTATCTGAAAAATTCTATGCTAGAAATTAGTCTTTATTTTGTTTTTGCTTAAATAGCACAGTTTCTGCAATTAACTTCATCCTTCCTTAGAGGTATGTACGTTAACATAGCTCAAGGCCATGCTCCTTAACTATGTCTCCTCAAGAGATTTGGCTAAAGCTATTTATATAATTTAAAATGCTTTAGAGTATTTCCTGAAATTGCAAATTTCAGTGATAAATTCTTCTACCCTAGAACTAGCAATTTTTACAGATATGAATATGTGAGTACGGTTTAAATGGACTCTTGACAAAGGTTTTTGAAGACATGCTTCTTTGACAAAACATACAAATGACAGATACCCTTTCAATTCTGGGACCAAACTTCTGGTCTTCCAGTGTTTGTGAACGGCGCAATCAGAGATATATTGAAAGTTAGCTTCTGGAAAAAGGCACCTTCTGGTTGATAGTCTACCTTCCTTTTCATGAGAAGTGTCAGAAAAAATAACACACTGCACCAAAAACTTAGTTCTGAGAAATCTAGCTGACAGACTCAAGACTGGATGTTTTAGCAAGTGTCAGCCTCTTTCCCTGTTGATACTACCTAGAATTAAGGTGTGTGTGTTTTTTTAAAATAATTCAGAAAAATTGTTGCAATATGAATGGTTAAGAAAATTTCACCATAGTTTTCTTTAGTTATGTTCTCTAGGACATAGTATATATGCAATATGTGACACAAAAGTGAGACAAACATGCAATGTAAAACAGAATATTATCTCCGTCTCTTCAGTTCTCATATCACTTTCCACACGCATCTGTTATGGCACACATAGTGTAACATTTGTCTACATTATATTTCCATTAGATTTAGCTCAGGGAGAACAGAGAGCAAGCTCGGTCTTTATTTTCCTAAGACCTAGTTCTTAGTAGGTGTTCAAATATTTAGTAAATAAACAAATTTGATTGACAAGGGCTATTATTGATTGTTATTGCACAAATGGAAACTGTAACTATGAAAAAACAACTTAAATCAGTTTTCAGTCTCACCTTAGGAAAAATTATGTCACTTATTGATAAGACTAATCTGTTAATAAGCTGGTTGAATATTTAATGATTATTCTGATATACAAAGCCCAGATACTCTAGAAAGCAGAGCCCAAGATAAAGCTTTAAGGTATTAACACTTTATTTGGGATATGCAAGCCAAGGGCAGTCGGGGGGTGGGGAGGGGTGGGGAATGAGTCCAGGAACAATACACTACAACGTGATGCACTTTGCTACCTCCCTTCACCCCACCACTCCTGCACATGACCCAAGAAGAGACTCAGCAGGTCACTTAGCAATCATGTTCACATGGCACATGGGACTTCTTCAAAAGGTCTGTAATTAGGAACCGTACTCCAGATAAGTCCCATGAGAGATGGCGTGGAGGGGGAATTTATCTGCCCAGCCTCTCCTCATCTCCCATTTCTCACTGGTCAAGGCTCATCCTGGGGGGAGCTAACACCCACTCATTTCTTGGTTGCATCATCCAGCCTTTCAGGAGTCCATCAACACTCCAGATCTCAGACCTGCAGAGCAGTGTTTCATCCAAGTCCAATAATGAAAGGACAATCAGGTGAGGGTGGGGCATCAACCAAGAAAAAGACAGCATTCATGGAAATCTGAGAAGACACAGAAGGCTTATGCCTCAATGCAGTTGATTAAACCTTATTCAGGATGAAGAACTTAAAATTCACTTTCTCCCTGGGGTCCAGGGATTGCTAAGGCATATGAAAAAGAGATTCCATTATTAAAAAAAGACTCCCAAGACTCTTTGCCTTGGCTTTGCATATTCTGTGGAAATGGCTTTGGTCCAAGACACATAGTCTCCTTGTACCTTATCTTGAAGAACCCTGGGCACTAATCCAAGCTACTATTTTCCTATGTCTCCCAAAAGCTAAGTTGCTGTGTATAGGCTGAGGAGAGCTCTTCAGTGGATTATTTAGCTTGGTTTGTTTTCAACAAATCTTATCAAGCTTACTATTTGCAAAACTATATCAGGCAATTTGTCTTACGACCTGTGTGTCGTCATTCTTTCACCTTTGGTCTCTTAGCTAATTCATCTATTATTGTTAATTATTTCAATTAGCCCTATCTAACTCCAGATAAACTAAGCCAGGTAAGAGTTAGTAGCCTGTCTCTTAAAATTGGTAGATGATCACAGCTCTTAAATTATCTCCTGGAATCTGTTCTACTGAAATAAACTTGAACACCTAAGAACTAGAGGCTGCCCGAATGTCTAGGGGCATTTCTAACAGGGTTTCTAACTTTTCTAACAGCATAAACTACATTCACCAAATCTTTCCAGGCTTTGGTCTTCTTTGACAATCAAATTCATTACTCATTAGCTACTTTGTGGAACAACACCACCTGCAAATTCTGCCACTCATTTGAAAGGTTAAATGTTGAGACCCACCCATCCAAGTCAAATTTTGCCCCCAGATCCAATTATACACAATGAGATATTGGTAGAGATCACCAGAATTTTGCCAAGGGTTACAAGTATAACCCTTGCCCTAGAGCAATTACCCACCTCAGAAAATTTAGATTAAGAAAACATTTTTGTGTATCAAATCCATTTGGCAATAAAAGTGTAAGAAGATGGAGTGTTTTCTAGTTAAAGCTAAATAAACTGGAGCAGTGCATTGAACTAAGGCCTTGAGGAAAAGAAAGACTGCCAGATCCCTTGTGTAAAGGAGTAACTCCATCCCTGAGTTCTCACTCTGTGAAGACATTTTTTTTGGCATCAGGCTCACTTTTGATCCATTAGCCTTCATCCGTTTGAAGAGCTCATGACATCACCTGTGCATGCTCACAGTACTAAAGGTTTCTTTTTGTAGAACACTCAGCCATGTAGAGTCATTTATCAAAAGCAGCTGGCTTCATTCTACACCCTGATTTCGTCTGCACTGTGCCTAAGAGTTCTGCAATCACCCCAAGACTGACTTATTAAATTTCTGCTGAAATCTCTGCTGGGATGAGTGATTGATAGCCAAAGCTTTCTTCCATGACCCATTTTCCCCAGTAGCCCCTCCTTCTAAAACAGTAACTCTTTCTATTCAGCTCAACTGTTCCCAAAAGTTTGTGTCCATCTTAGTGGAACAAAGAGGATTGTGATGAGACAAACACAAGATATGGCCTTCAGTGCCAACTTCATTGCAGCTGTGGAATTATGGTCTTAGACAACATAATGCAATTTCACAGGCTATGGTAGAACTTGTAGGACTGAAATCCAGCTGATATAAACTAATACAGTCATATGGTTGTCAAAATATTGAAATACTTTTATATTGGTAAGTAGCTATTGCGCCAAGCTCCCCACTGCATGTCTCCAACACTCCAGTGATGCTGGCCCTCTTCCAGGATCTTTTATCTTTCCACCATTCAGTAACTAAAGTAGTAAATCTAGTGCAGTACTCGGCTCCAGCATTCAAGCTGGCATCAATTCTGATCTGTCTTGACCTATCTGTGCCTGAGCTATACCAGTTGGTCAATCATTTGAACAGCACCCCTGAGAACAGGTACTTGGAAGCAATAGCCAGAAAACAGTGGGGCAAAGAAGAATATTGAGAACAATTGAAATGATCATTTCGAATTGATTTACTTTCCTTCTAAACATCTGTTGTTAATTTCTCTTGTCACTTAGGTGAACACCAGGGACTCTTTCTCCAGCTGTCATTTTGGCCCAGTCCTTATTTTCACAGTGCCTATTGTGATTTCAATTGGTTTCTCAAAGCAATTTGTATGTTAACCATTCTTTGAAAACAGTTAAATAAGAACAAAGCTCTCTCTGCATTGATGTAATAACTTTTTAAAAAACTGCCAATAAAAAGACTTCTGCTAGGAATATCGAATATGGGCAAAACTTTGAAAAGCAATATTTGAGCTTGAAAAAAAAAGTAATGTGAAAGAAAATCTGAAAAGTCTTCTCATAACTTAGGCTGCGGATAGAAGACATGGAGAAAACTAAGGTTTGTTGGCCTTCACTAAGTAAGCAAGGCTAGAGAGGAAGACTAGTTTGGGACAATTGGTATAGGGAGGTGGCAGCGGAGAGGGAGAGAAGTGGATGAATTCAAGATTTGGAGGAAGAATTGACAGAACCTATTAACAAACAGTTTGTAAGAAGTGAAATATTAATATTAATATTCTAGGACATTCTTAATGTAGAATTGCTATTTTCCTGTTTGGGCACATTGTTATTTTCTCCTGCCCTTTTCCAGAGTTTAATCCAACTGAAGAGAGAATTATTCTCAATTATTCTGTATTCTTAGTCCGTTACACCACTGAATATAAGTAGTCTTTTTAATTGGAGTTCTTAAAACAACCATCTATTGTCTTAGTACCTAAATTCCACACTCACCTCAGTTTTTATTCTCCATACAGTATTAACACAGTATTTACTTTCTTATATTGTATTTCTTCCTCAGAAGGACAACACCCAGTAAATGACTTTGCTGCCACAGTCAACCGCAATGCCAGCCAAGCAGAAGTGGCTGGGATTCATTTTGACATCTATTAAGCAGCTGAGCAGCTCGTGATTAAAGCCAGGTTGGTGCTGGCTACACCCTGGGAAGGTCTGTTCTCATCATGTATAACCCAAGCTGTGGGCTTGCAAGGGCTGCATTTCAGAGCTCAGATCACCAGAACTCCGAAGGAAGGCCCCAGTGAGCCTAAACCTAATGAGGAATTTGAACCCTGAAAAAAGATAAAAAAGCATGAAACTGGGTTCTCCTCATAGAGCCTGGAATGAGATGATTAATCCATGCCTCCTAAGTGAAAGTAATCAAGCAAAATTGAGCTGCCACTGAATTCTCTAGCCTCAGTATTTTTGCAGTAATTAACATGTGTCCCTATGACTCAGGACTAGTTCCTTTTCACTGAGCAAGGAGTAACGCCTCTCTTTTTTATATTACTTTTACCCAGTGGAGATTTAATCATAATCAGCAATGTATTTCCAGGTTATGCCATGATATGAACAATTTCTGATCCCATCAGCTGTCACAAAGCTATAAGAAGAACATTGTTTTACAAATTCTTATTCATATAGAGTTTTGAGCACACTACATGTAATAGAGTTTTGCACTGCTGCAAAATTTAGTTTTTCCCCCCATAATTAGTAACCTCAAGGGATATTTAACAAGAATTAGATAGCCTGAGGCTTCTATACTTTTGGAATATGTCATCTGTTTTTTTCTTCCTAGAAAAATAAATTACCAATTGGCAATCATCTATAAAACTAAACTATTTGCAAGTTCTATTCCCCTGAAATTCTCAAGTCTATAATATACTTTTTAATCATTAAAGACATGAAATAATCAACTTTTTCTAAATGTTTTCTTCCTTCTATTTTATATGGAATTTCAATTTTCAATCCCAAGATTTAATTTAGGTATTTATATTTCACTAAATGAATTCAGAAACCCAAAGGTAAAAGATATGTTTAAATATATATAACAACATAAGTATTTCCACAACCACTTGATTCTTATCAGTCCCTTTTCTCCTCTTTCATTTACTCCCACACAACAATTCCTACACAAATCTCTCAATTCAGGAAAGTTGGCAATTTCTAACACTGAAGTATCTCCGAACATGTATTAATCGATAGTTGGTTCAAAAGAAAATGCCACAAAGTCATACACTGTGTAAGTAATTAAAGAATCAAAATGAGAATTCAGATCTGAAATGATCTGAGTCTCTAAAATTACCTTTCTAGTTGGTGCAAGAATTATTCCCATGTGGATGTCTTAGTCATCAATTATTTCAGCATAGGTTTATTCAGTATCACAAAATTATTTGTGCACTTACTGTATACACTAGTGAGGCCTCGTTCTTAAAAATGAAGATAAGTGAACACTATTATTTTATAAAGATAATGTTTGCTGTGTTTGGCCCAGAAGAAGTGCCAAATAAAAACTAACAATGAATGACAATGTTGACAGCAATGGTGGACAATAGCAATGCAAATAATAAATATTATTTTGCTAACCTCAATTTGCTCATGATCTAGCAGGGCAGACAGATATGTGGCTACAACAGGAGTATAAATACAGAAATAATATATCCTGGATTTTCCAGGATAACCCAGATTTCAAAATATTCTGTCCCATTGACAGACTTTGAGTTTAATGTATCTCATTATCTTATTTATCAAATATAGTTTCTATGGCTATAATAAAAATACAATTGAAACAACAAAAGAAAATTTAAGAGGACTAAAAACTCTTGCTTTTAATTAATGTTCAGTTTTGTTGAAGAGGTTTATGCATATGAAACTATTACAAAAGCAAGATAAAACAGCATATATAACCATGCTTAGACCAGACAATAAGTGCTAAAAGAAATATAAAAATTAGGAGAAACTTTAATGAGAAAGTGGACATTATGAAGAAACTTGAACTTGAGTACAAACTTAAAAATGGGTAGGAATTTCATAGTAAGAGACAAGGTTACAAGGAAGAGGCTGAACATAATTACTTTGAAGAGAATAGTAAGGCACAAATCTAATTTCAGATTCTAAAATTGTTTCCTCAAAGATTAAAAAAAAAACAAATGTGTTGAGTTTAGTGAGGGGAAACATCTCTGCTGTGGATAAAGTGATCAAGAAAAATGTGTTCAGATAATATGTTTCCTAAAGCAGCTTGAGTGAAGGAATTCACTGGCTCCTGGATAGCTTAGTGGAAACTGAGGGCATAAAAATATTTATTTAGCTGCAAATCCCTTTGCATTTATTTAGTATTTTCATCTCTGCAAAATCCTTGCTGTATGGTCTCACTTGAGTCTCACATGTGACTGCAACTAGTGACTGAATAGAAAACAAGCTCCCTTTCTAGTCCCGGGCTGTGTCTGCGGTTCAGGTCCACAGTCCTCAAACACTGGCGAAGTAATCCGCGTCTCCACTTTGCTGAGTATGAAAGCACTGCTAACGGAATTGGGCCCCTTGGAAAGGTAAACTCTGCCTTGATTCAGGAAACACATTTGGTGAATGTTATATAATTACTGACTAATTAATTGGTTTCCTTCTTAAGTTTTGGATCTGATTTGAGACCACATGGAAGCTCAATAAGAGCTCCCACAGCATGGATTCCCTCATGTCCTGAGTAGTAGGTTCTCGGAGTATCCAGAGAAAAAGGAGTGCGAAGCATTAAGGCCTTTTATTGTCCAATAATGTAAAATAGTAAAAGCTGTCTTTTTACTATGGAAATAGATGTACTGTAAATATATGCAGCTTTCCAAGAACATATCCTCCTGTTCTCACTTATTGGAAATGTAGAAAGCTCCCCTTCTACCAGGGTTAAGAAATGTTTGTAAATGATGCATGTCAAGAAAATTTACAGTATCCCCAGTTGCTCCTTAGTATTTTAGCCTGTAGTAGCTACTCTTGGCAAACCAAGAAGTCTGGCTTTAAGTGAAGTTAACAGCACCACGTGGACCCAACAGAGCCCTCGTGACCATAAGACTATGCCTTTTCCCATCTGGCAGAAAATAACATCTTGGATCTAAAGACTATCTTGACTTTGTTCTCTCCAAGTACATTTACAGTTAAGGCATTGACTTTTTCTGTAAATCCTTCCAACTCCTTCATCACTTCTTTCCAGAAAGGTAACTTAAACACGTATAAGTTAAGCAATTTGCCCTAAATCAGCTGGGGAGTCAAGATTTGACTAAAATAGTCATTGTTGGGAGCCATAGAGAATAAAACTCAGAATACATGAATTTTAAATAGCTATAGAAGCAAACTCCTTATGAACAGTTTACAAGGATATTGGTCCTGAAAGCGTGGAAATCAGCAAATACCTTCAGGAAAATAGCTGAAATATATTCAATAGATAATAAAAAAAAAAAACGTGAAACTTTTCTAGCACAGGACAAGGATGGCTTTGGTGGAAAATTTGTAAAGGCAATGCAATGCTGAGAAATTCGTCATGTTTATCAAGCTCTCTTGAAGGAGAAATGACCCTAATATGAAAAAATTATCCCTCAGAAATTACCTCTTTTATTACTATCATTCTGTTTTGACCAAGTGACATTTAGACCTCTAGCTTAGGTAACTTAAACACTTAAACACTTAAATACTCACCAGAAGGAAGACCCCTAAAACGATACGTGACTACAGAGAGTTATTCTGACAGATGTTATTCATACTATAATCTAATACATAGGAATTCTGGTTTAGAGATCAATGCCTTGTGAGTTTTATTAACAAAACTATTTCCCGCCAGTTGGTCATCTCTGTGTAATTAACAAAATTAAGTTTCTGAACCCATGAAGTTGAGGACCAGTTCATCAGATGTGATGCCCTCTCCAAGGTACTGATTCCCCTGGGGTCCTGCCTATGGCTGCCAGACAGCCTCTCTCTGGTTCTGTTCTTACCTGTGTATCTGTGATCCTATGCTCTAGTTCAGTGCATCTTCAAAGTTTAATGTGCTTTTAAATCACCTGGGAGGTCTTTTAAAATGTAAACCTCTAGAGATGCTTAACAAGTCAAGCAGATGCACTGTTTTTTTGCTGCACAGAATCTAAAATTGTTCATTTCTTCATCCGTGAAATAAAGAGTTTCGATGAGCTCTTGATTGTAAGTAGGCTTGTTCTCTTGAACCATTTATGAGAGATTGCTATGGTAGTACTATCTTGGGAAGCTGTCTCAGGAAAGAGTGGTTGGTTAGTAATGTCTGCCATGTGTTTAAAATGGAAAAAAAAAACATGGCAGGCATGTCATATATTAAAAATGTTATATAGATAATCTCTAAACTTCCTGGCTTTCCATAATTCTTGGAATTCGAAGCAGTATTTAGACATCTTGGGAAAGAAAATTTTCTTCAAGAAATGAAAATAAGCCATCTAGAATCCCAGTAGTCAACATTTGTGAGTGTGTTTGTATATGTGTATAAAAGAAACAGATGTTAAGCACAGACTTTTGAAAGTTCAGATTTTCTCTTGGGAAGTTCGAAAAATAACACATACCCCTGACTCACTGCCTCTGCCAGAGTGGTACTACAGCTTTGCCTGAGTAAAACGGTTGTGTCTTTCACACTGCTGGAGTTTCCAAGAGCTGTTCGTTAAACAAGTTAGTTAAATTCAATGAGACATGGAAAACATACATGTAAAATAGAAGAATCTGTGAATAGGTGGAAAGAAGTTCCTCTTTTCTTTTTGAACCCCTTTTGTTCTTATTCAATTAAATTTAATACATACTAAGATCCAGTAGAAACAAATGACCTAAATGTCTAATAGTATCATTATATCCATTTGATAGACTGTTATCTAGACTTTAAAATTGTTTATGAAAAATCTATAGTAACAATGTGGAATACTCATGTCCTAAAGGAAGAGGAAAACAAGATGGATTTTTTACAACTATTAAAATATGTGCATAGGGAAGGAGGGAAATGAATGCAAATTGCTTTAAAAGATTAACTATTGTTTTTGAAGAATAAGTCCACAAGTACAATGTTTCTTAATTTTCCAAGTTTGCCACAATAAGCATGTTTCTGTATTGCTTTTAAAATGAAATAAATTAGAAAGAAAAACTTACTATGTTTGATTTAAATAAATGTTTGCCTTGTTAGGCATAAAAGTGATTTAACAATATTAAGTCTAACTGGAAGTGTAGAGTCACCTATGATATCATCACTTGGAGACATGGTCATTTTACTTTCAGGGTATTATAAATATATTTTGAAGTTAGAAATTAAAAAGTGATTATACCTTCTAAGGAGGAAAGTGTCTGTGGCTGAAGTGTTAGGTTGTAAAACTCAAAGGAAGTTAGAAGTGCTTGTAATTAGGAAAAAAGTTACATTAACTTAAACTCATCTTCATAATAAGCTCAGGACTTCAAAAAATAAATCAAGGAATGTAATAATAGCCAGAAGACTATGTCCCTTTCTGACTGGAAAATAATTGCTGCAAGGGATTCAAACTAGGGTAATTCTATAAATTATATCTTTTTTTTTCTTTTTTTAGTTTTAGGGAAGCTGCATGGAACAAAAAGCCAGCTTTCCCTATGCATGAAAAGATACATATATAATAAAAATATAAATAACAATTACCAAATATTTTCCTATTTATAAAGCACTTCAGTTGATTGTAACATTCTTCTCAACAACCCTAGCAGGTAGATATAGTTACGCCCACTTTACAGATATCTATACTGAGTCTCAGAGATATCAATTGATTAATCCAAGATCGCACAGTTAGAATGAGGTTCAAATCCAAGTCCTTAGAATGCAAATTCTCAAGTATTTCCTCCATTGCCACTTGTGGAAAACCAAATGTTCTGAAGTAAAACTCTACCCTGTCGTCAAGAGACTCCTGGTTAAAGCACTCAGATTCTCAAAGTAACATAGATGCTTATCAGAATCATTTGGAGGGGCTTTTTTAAAGTGGTACACCACACCCTACAAGGTTCTCTTATACCTTCCTGAGGCATCATGTTCCCTTCTCCCGGAGAGAATCACACCTTCGTTGCACACCAGCATTACTGATGTGTGCTGATGTGTACTGATACTGTGTTCTGCCATTCATTTGTGTTGCAACAGGAAAAAAGTTTACAAACTATTGTTTGGGTAGAAGAAAAACTTTAGGGACTATAAAGCTTAGTGTGGCTAAGAGTTATAAAGGTTTTAGAGCCCTAGACAGAGCCTGGATGCATCAAGAAAGATTCTAAAATTAGGTGACTTTTTTTTAAAGAAGAGTCAAAATTCACTAGTGAGATGCAGAGTGCTGGCTCTTCTCCATTTGTGTACCAGCCCAGGCCCATATTCTGTGCTTCTCTCACCACCTGTGTCTCCAGGGCACTGACACTTGCAGATAGTATTATCTAGGTTCATTGGGGCCTGGCACCGCCACTGGAAGATCACAGCAGGAAATTAGAGGGTGGGAAAAGAAACGAGGGTATTTCTTCCCCGCTTGCTCCTGCTCAGCCCCATGGTTCTAACAGTGGCTCAGTCCTTTCTGACTACAGCTCCTGTCGGGCAGTTCCTCTTCCATAGCCTGAGTTCTCCATGGACCCCAGAAATACCATTCCTTCTCTCTTCCCTTCAGTCCCAGGAGACAGTTTCTCATTGTTTCTGGTCCCTGGGTACTTCTATATTCTTTCTTGATCCCCTTAACCCTGTCCACAGCTATATGAATTGTCCCTGCATAATTTCAACTGAGTATGCCCAAGAATTAATAGGTAGGGATTGAAATAAAAATTTGTGGTTATGCCTAGTTATGCATATTTTTTGAATCCTGTTCAAAATTATGCTTAAATGTTATGCTACAGTGATTCATTGACATTAATGCATTTATAATCTAATAAAGAATATGCTTATATTTTATAATATGTAATTTAACCTAAATAATCACTGTTGTCCTATGTGGCTCAGTCTCAACCGGGAGATACATTCAAGGGTAACACAAATCTGACTTTACAAACTTTGGATAACATTATAGATATTTGCTGTATATAGAGATAATCTCTAACCTTTGGACAATATTGTAGATATATGCTGTATATTTTTTAAATAGGTCATCCAGGGGTCTTATACAAGATATCAATAAGAAAGTTTCCCAGAAATTATTCAGACCATAGTCTTTCTCCCCCAAATTCCATGCCCAACATAATGCTAAACTTCTTGCTGTTCTCTCTCATTTTTGAGGTTATCTCCCCACAATTCCACTCTCTGTTCAGTTCCTCCACTTGCTTGTGATCCCTTTTCCTAGCTTCCTAGCCAGGTGTGACCATCAAAACTGATCCACTCCCTGGCCACCTGGATGGAGAACTCACTGTGTAAACCCATGTCACCAGGTGCTCCCTCAGTCCTCCGAGAAGGAAGCATGCAGCCTTCTGGGATTTCTTCTGATTTTGTTTTTCATTAGCAATTTCATGGATAATTTCTGATAAATAAAATTCTTCCTTTTGCTTTGGTAAGAAACATGTTATATACTCAGTTATCCTCACTTAAGGGAGAAAACCTTGCCCTTTGGACCTTCAGTCCATAGTCTAAACAACATGGAGCCACCTGAATGCAAACATACTATCCCCAGGAATGAATGAATTATATTCCTTAGGGAGAGGCCCCCAAAACTGAAGACCGCAAAAATCTCACCAATGGAAAAAACACATTGATGAATAACTTCAGACTCAATATTTATATTTTAAAGAATAGTTTTTTCCACTAAGAAAAAAGATCAAAAATTTTTTCCTTTCTAGAAGAAGCAGTTGTAAACATTTTTTGAAGGGACAGAAAGCAACTCACTAGATCAAGAAAATATGGTAAGTCTGTGGCCAAATCTATGACAAAAAAGCTAAAAAGAATATTGAAGTTATTCAGGGCTCTCTATAAGAAATCAAGACTGCAAGTTCATTAAGTTCTATACATTTATCTCAAAAAATTCAGTTCTCTTGCATGGAATCTGGAATAATTATACAAATTATAGTCTCTAGCCAAGAATAATCCCATCAATTTTCAGAGTCATTGACACCACACAAAGCAAAAGGAAAGAAAAACTAAAGTAAAACTCATGAATTACACATACTTTTTCTCAAGTTTTAAGCCCCCCTTTGAACTTGTACCAGATGCCCTAGTATTGCTTGCCAAGGGCAAGCCCAACAACCAAAAGAGTGGAGGTATGGATGAGAACTCCAGGCCACAGGTACCAAGCCAGCTTGCCCAGGAATCACTCACATAGGACCAACTGATAAGAAAAATTACTCTTTTTTTTATTCTGAGTCGACTTAAAATTCTGGCACATCTTCCCTTGTCTACTCAATGACAGGTCTAAGAAAAAATGGACCATCAAGTTACAGAGGTCTACTACTGTCCTAGCCTGTTCAGACAGCTATAACAAAATACCACAGACTTCAAAGCTTATGAACAGCAGAAATTAATTGCTCACAGATCTGGAGGCTTTGTAAGTCTGAGATCAGGTTGCCAGCATAGTCAGGTTATGATGACCCTCTTCCTGGTCTCAGACTTCTCATCATATCCCCACACAGTGAAAATAGTGAGGGATTCCTAGCCTTTGTGGGGCCTCTTTTATAAGGTCACTCATCCCATTCATGAGGGCTTCTGCCTCATGGCCTACTCACTTCACAAAGGCCCTGCTTTTTTGTACCATTACATTGGGTGTTAGGATTCCAACATGTGTATTTGGGGGATAGAGGAACACAAACATCAGACCATAGCAACTACTATAATCCTGAATAAGTCACAGAGAATTCACCTTATGCAAGCAGCTGTACCAAGAGGCTACCTCTCAGTGACTCATTGTGCTAAGAATCTCCAGCAAATATCACAGAGGAGGCCACCCACAGCTCACATCTTCAGCATCTATAATACTTCTCATGTAGGAGAACCCTATAAATGGGAACACCTTGCCCTTTTCAATTCCCCAGGACTTTGAGGGAGGAATACAAAGAAAAGATAATATTAAAAGTGATGGGGTTAGGGTTGCCAATAATGAACAACCCCAAAAGATTGACAGTAAGATCTCTTATCAGACTAAGGGAGAGGTCTTCACCACAGGTGACACTCACCTTCTCATTGAGAAATCCAAGAAAGCATGGAAGTGGAGTAGGGCTGAGGTGTCCTTCTAAATGGGCCTTTGAATGGTTCTCCAGCTAGAACCTCACATTGGCAGGAAAGCACAGTGGCAGGGAGACTGGGATGAGTGCTTAGGAGCCTGGTCTCTGGCCTCAGAATATCTCAGGCTTGAATCCCAGCTCCCTCCTTGTATTACATCCTTTCCTCCCTAGTTTCAGTTGTTTCATCAGCAAAAAGAGGTCATTGTGAGGATTAAATGAAATAAATCATATAAAGTTGTTAGCACAGTGCTAGGCACAGTGCTAATAAGTGCTCAGTAGATGGGTGACTCTAGCATCATGACCCACGTGTTCACTTACACTTTTCTCTCTCCCTTTTTATATTTGAAAGTTTCTCTCCAGAAACTTTTCTTAGGCTCTGAAAGAGCTGCACTGAGAGAATCCTATCCTTTCTTCTCCAAAGCTAGTTTACTATTGATGTTGGCTACAAAAGCAATGATTGGACACCCTCCCCCCACTTTCTCCTCCAAGCCACCTCCCCTTATCCCTCACATGACTAACCAAAGTCAGACCCAGCTGGAAAACTAGGTAAAATGTAAAATCCATGAAGTCAGCTGTTTTCAATTACGAACATAATACAATAATCATATCCACAAACTCCTTTGTAGGGAGCAATGAACTGAAGGATAAAATTGCATGTAAAAATATTACAGCATGCAACAATTAGAATAAACTGTTATGCTCCACTTTTACAAAAAGAAAAAAAAAAAACAAGAAAAGGGGGGAAAATATATGCTCCAACCATAAGAATTGTGGCACAACTGAACTAGCACTAGATGGAATGGAATTCTGATATGCCAGTGTATGGCTTGTTTGGAAAACTGAGCACCATTCTGCAAACCAGGACCAGCTGAAAGATTCAATCTAAAACAGATCTGGCCATGGAAAGGGAAAATTTTTAACTACCTCAAACTGGCTTTGTCAGCCTGGCCTTGGACCAACAAAAGACACACAGTGGACCCTTCAGTTTCAGCCTTTTTTTTTTTTTTTTTTTTAACTAAGTTAACCTTTCAGGGGCCTAAATACCAGAGATCAGCACAAAACATAAAGTTTGTGGTCCTGGGTTCTCTAGCTTTGCAGTTAGTTTAGCACAACCTAAAAGGAGTATCCTTCAAGCAGGAGCTGAGCTTTGGCACCAGGCTAACGTGGGATTGGATCCTGGTTGTGTCATGTGGCCCTGGTCAGTTTATTTCACTTTCCTGTTTCTAAGCTTCCTCGTCTCTAAACATAGTGATGTGAGGATTAAATGACTTACTGCACATAAAATAGTTCTTGGCATTAGTAAGCACTCAATAAATGTTAGCTAGTATTATTTTAATTCTTTGCTCTTATTGGTCTCATGATTTCAAAGTTTTTTAAAAATTATTCATAAAGACTAGAAAAAATACAGTGTTTGAGAGTTGGCCTCATTTAAAGTTCAAGGCCTTGAATCTGAACATGGTCTCTGGACACAGAAGGAGCACTAGTTTGTGATTAACGACCCTCCAAATGCCTCCACAAATCCAGTATTTGCACTACAAAGGCCAAAAGAGGGCCAAAGTCAAAGGTTCTTAGGGAATGAAAAGTTTCCTCCTTGTGTTCTCAGGAGTGCTGGCCAAGCTTGTTTCAGAGCATTCTCCTTGTCCTCTGAACTTGCGGTTGTTTTTAGACATTGTTCTGTTCTAAAGCATCAGGGTATTTTTTTATACCATACTGCAAATGGTAAAAAATTATTCACAGCCAAATTATAATCAGAAGCAACCAGTAGAAATTCAAGGATGTGCTCACAGCCAAATTGCTTCATTTTCACTTATTTTCTGATGGAAAATTACCAGCACTCTTGGGATTTATGGAAGCAGTCAGCAAAATGTGTTATAAACACCCACTTCAAAGAGGCCCCAGAGAGCCTGACAGCAAAATTTCTCACTCTGATAATCTCCTCCATGCCAGTTCTGAGTAATAGTGGAGTCACTCTGAGTTAGAAGCTATTTTCTATCTCCCCAAAGCTCAGATGGTAGGGTAACATGGAGATGTGCCTAGAATGTTTCACATAGAGTCTATGTCAATTATTTTGAGGCTCTGGATAAATGCAACGACTATTTCATAAGCTTACATAAAGCACTGGGGTAGTGGGAAGGATACAAAATGCCCAAAGTTTCCTGTCTTCAAGAAATTTGCACTCCAATGTGAAAAAAATAATCATCTCTTCCTAGACAACCATTTAAGCAAATTGCTAAACATTCAAGGTTTGCTTCACCTTTGTTCTTCCACTGGTATCTCTTAATCTTATACTCTCATCTGCTCACGAACTCTTTTTCCTTTAGCCACCATCTTGTAGTCTCTGGTCTCTGTACTCTCTACCTTGTCCTGAAGACTCTGCTTCTTACTTCTCTATTGTTCAGGCTTTACCATGGTTCCAGAAGCACCTGGAGCTGCACAAAGCAAAATCATGAATACTGTGTATGAGAAAAGCTGACGAGGATATTCCCAGGTGCCTCTCAACTCTGTTAGGAGCTCTTTTTAGGGTTAGGGGTCTTGGTCTTGTCTACCTGTGTGCCTTAGGAAAGATGCAAGTGGGCTAAGCTAAGAACAGGAATAAAGAAAGGAAGGAAAAAAGGAGGATTATGCTGTCACTATCAGGTCCTCAGGATCTCTAAAGACTCCAGATAAAAAGAGATGCACAGAGATGTTGGAAAGAGGAGAGAAGCAACACCCACAGCCATCCAAGGCCTTGGGTGCTGAGCTGTGATATCCATTTGACAAGCAGAGGGGTGTTCTAATCACCAAGTTCTGCCTACCACTTTCTCCAGTCTACACTGACCAATATCATGCTCAAATGAACCAACCCAATCACCTATGTTATATGCTGCCCTAACTGGTGATGTTTTCCTGGCAAGCTATACCATTTTCCTCTCATAGAAATTCATGAGCCAGTAAGAATCTACGAAGATCCAGAAACTGTAGTCAAAACCAGGGATCCTCTAGGTAAGGCGGCTCCCACAATAGTGACTTGAACTAGGATGGTGGTGTGAGATATGAACAGTTGAAAGATATACCTTGGATGTTGATCAACAGGACTTACAATTGGATTGGATATGAGGACTAATACCCTGAAAGCATCAAGAATGTCTCTCAGGTTCCTGAGGTTTGGTAAGTGGGTGGGTATCATGGTCATTGACTAAGGTAGAGAAGAATGAGGGAGGACCACTTAAGACATATTAAATTTGGGAAACCTATTAGGTATCCAAGTGGTTATGTCAAGTTGATATTAGGATATATGGTTCTGGGTCTCAGGAGAGGAATCTTTCTCTAAATCTATCTTCCAAATTACTGTTCAAACAAGATGTAGTCAGGGCTGTCAGGGCCTGAGGATCATTGCATTCTCTGAGAAAAGGAACCATAATGAAATGTCAGCACATCCACATCAAAGCATCCAGAGATGGCAACCATTCTTCATTTTACTTTTTATGCATTATTTTAGAAAACATGCACTATATTCTGGAACTATACAAAGTTTCTGGACAAGAGTGTTGAGTAAAACAGATACAGTTCTTGCCCTCATAGAACTTAGATCTCATAAAATAAAAAGTCTAATTTTTTAAAATAAAAAAAATAAATGAAAGAATAAAACAGAGCACAGGTTCAGAAGTCAAACAGACCTAGAGTCAATTCCTGATACACCTGTTCATTAGCTGTGAGACTTTGACAGTCTTCTTAACATCTCTGAGAATTTGTTTCTTCATCTGTCAATGAGATAATTCTTACTTTACAGCTGTGAAATTACATGAAATAATCATGTGTGGTATTTAGTATAGTGTCTGGTACCTAGTCAGCAACTGATAGATGTCAGCCAATATTTCAGGTGCTGTAGAAATCATGGGAAGATTGTGTTCCTAAAAGAACATTTGGGAGGGTCTGAACGGGAAGGAGCAGGACAGGTCTAGGAATGAGCTGTGGCAGAAAGGCTAGATTGTACACTCAGCACAGTGGAAAGTCTTGAAATAGATTTGCGTAGGAGCTAGAACTCTCCCTCATGGGCCCTTCCTCGCCTCATTCCTCACCTCCACCTGTATTTATGTGTCCAGCACACACAGGGATAGGCCATTCTTCCAGGCAATTTATTTCCAATCTGTGAAAACTCTGCACTTTAAGGAGTGATGACAGGATGTGAAGGAGGTTAAAACGGGAGCTGAAAGCATCTGCTTTGTTAAATGGACTATTGTCTTTTCACCATTCCCTTTCAACATTGACTGTTTAGGAGGCAGATTTGTCATGCATAATGCCAGTGTAAACAGTGCTGGAAGAATTCAAGAGCAACTTGTGCTGTGGAGAAGTGAAGAAGCCTTTTTTTCCAGGCCTCCACAGACATTGTTTTCCTAGCTCTACAGCCTGGGAGGAGAATAAAGCTTCCCCTTAACACACACACACACACACACACAACACACACACACACACACACATGTCAGAGAGGCCCGGGCTCCAGACACTAATGTCAACACCTCTGGGGAATCTTCTTTCATCGCTGCCCTGACTTGGCACTGTGAGATGGTCCATCACCTCCCTCTCCCCGTCCCCTCTGCTCTTCTGACTTCTCTAGGGAAGGCCAGACAGCCCTCACTCCTCTCTGTTTCAAGCCCTCAACAAAATCAAGTCACAGAAATCACATTCATTTCGACAAGAGCTCACGGTAGAGGATTAGCAATGGGAAACTGAAAGCCCAGCGTCAAGCTGAGGTGGTCGATAGAGCAAAGTTTTTTTCTTTACTCCCCAGCTTTATTGAGGCATAACTGACAAACAAAACCATAAGATATTTAAAGTATACAACATGATGATTTGGTATACATTGTATAAGAATTCCTACCATTGAATTAATTAATACATTCATCACCTCACATATTTTATTTACCTATCGTGAGTGTGTGAGAATATTTAAGGTCTACTCTCTTGGAAAATTTAAATTACACAATACAGTTTATCAAAGATAGTCACCATGTTATACATTAGATACTCAGAACTTATTCATTTTATAACTGAAAATTTATACTTTTACCAACTTCTCCCCAGTTCTCCCACCCCACCCACAGCCCCAGCCATTATTTTCTATGATTTTTTTCCTCAGATTCCACATATGATACCATCCAGTGTTTGCCTTTCTCTGTCTAGATTATTTTATCTAGCAAATGCTCTCTAGTTTCATCCACATTGTCTCAAAGAATAGAATTTCCTTCTTTTTTAAGACAATAATATCCATTGTGTGTGTGTCTCTTCAATTTGCTTTATCCATTCATCCATCAATGACACTTGGTTGTTTCCATACCTTGCAATTGTGAATAATGCTACTATGAACATGGGGTGCAGATATCTCTTTGAGATGATTTCATTTCCTTTAGATATATACCCAGACGTAGAATTGCTAAACCATATATGGTAGTTCGGTTTTTAATCCCTTGAGCAACTACCATGCTCTTCTGTCCTATTTCTAACATTTAGAAAGTGTGCACCTTAGAAGAGGGCTGGGTTTCAGAAAACTTGAACAGCACAAATACAAGAAATATCTGATATGTCAAGAAAATATATAATTCCAAACCATATGAGAAAACATGTACAAGTGTTTAACTGCCGTGGGCACACAGTAAGAAAAAAAAATGTAAGGATAATTGGAAAAAATCAGAGCCCACTTTTCTAATTTGAGATTTTTAACCCAGAACAATAACAGAAGCCTGTTTCTATAATTCCAATTTTGCATTACTTTCTACTGGACACTGTGTCAAGACTTTGTAAGTGAGAAATAAAAATTGTTTACAAGATCGCATTGTTTAATGGAAAGTTCCAGTTAACTTAGGAGAAAATGGGTATTAAGCCTCGAGATGACAGAAGGGTTATTTTTAAGTGATGTATCCCTGACTCTCAGTTCATAGACTAGGGATATCATTGCTGCTTTAAGCACAAAATCTTATTTGGGACAAATATTTTCAAAAAGCTTTCAAAAGAAAGGAAGGCTTGTCATTCCTAAGTCTATCCCTAAGTAAATGCAAGTGGCTCTCTATTGCAATAATGTAAATAAATATCCACTTTATTTATTCTTCAAATTTCCTGGGAACTATAGGATCCACACACTAGGAAAACAAATCAATGAGGGCACTTTGATGACAGAGGTCCCAGCATTCAGATCTCTTCTGTGTACATGGAGCCGAGGAATGTTCCAGGCACAACTGAAGGGATCCTGCTACTTGAGGAACCAAAGTCTCGGCTGGGCTGGATAAAGAAAAGAACAAAATGCTATGGGGAAGGTTAGGATGGTGATAAGACAGCCCCTGGACCAAGGCACCTCAAGCCCTGGGCAATAAGGACTCTTCTATAATCACACCCTATCCAGACTCATGTCACCCATGTTGGATGGGAGAGAAGATTGGAGCATGCACCCGTGGCAGGAGTAGTATGATACCTGGTGTCACAGGGGAGGCTCTGTAGATGAAATAATACTCCTATTTCTGTCTCATTCACTTTGGACAAGTTTCAGAGACTTCAAGGGATAAACAACTAGTAGTGAGATATATCTTTCCCATTCATTTTCCATTCAGAATTCATGGGCAATTGGTCTCTGTCTCCCTCTGCATCATCTGACAAAACTCCCAATGATTCCTCTAAATATCCACACAGCTTACTCCCTCACTTCCTCCAAATCTCTGCTCAAATATCACCTTATCTATATTAAATAATATAATAGCACTATTGTTTCCTGTCCCCTTTTCTTGCTTTACTCTCCTTTGTAGCATGTATCACCCTCTGACTTGTACTGATCTGTTTATAGAGCATCTCTTTCCCCTTATTGGATTATAAGTGCCATAAGAAAAAGGACGTGATCTGTTATTTTGTAGGTATAACCTACTACCTAAAGCAATGCTTACCATACAATAGACATTCAATTTAAGTGTTTGTTAAGTGAATGAGGCATTGGTATAAAATATTGAGAACTCCCCTCCACTGAGATGAAAAAGATAAATAAGAGCATTATGCTGTCATGGGTGGATGCTCTCTCAGTGGCATTTTCCATGGAAAGTCAGATGATTATGTAAAATGTGGAGAAAGACAACAATTTTCAAGATGCCATGAAGTCTCTCTCCCCAACTCCTCTGCCTTGAATCCAAAGGAAGGATTTAAAGGAGAATGAGGTTTCTACAGTTCTTTGTACAGACAGGTATGCCTGAAAATACTGTTCTATTACCATTTTGCAGACCCTAAAGTACCTCCAGCTGGCATCCTGGGAAGCACCTGCTACATTTATAGTGATTAATGGTAAATGTGTTTATACAGGTCAATAAACAATTCTATTATAATGCTCTAAATGACCACAATGTGAAATACTCCACAAAGGGATGGAGTCCATTAACAGGCTCAGTCATTCTGAGAATCTCCAGAAGTGGCTTGGATTCCACAGAGTGGCTCGAGGTCAAAGGTTCTGTGGCTTCCGGAGCCAGAGTCTTAACTCAAAGAGCTACTTCTGCCTCCTTCTGTGAAAGAGGAATCAGGATGATAATTCTGGTTGATGATGATATCTCGAAGGGGCTGTAAACCGACCAAACCACGTCCTAGGATTAAATCAACAGAACTGCAGGAACGGAGAGGGGAGGACTACTGACTTATACACTCTGTGGAATCAAACTAAACCTAATCCTCGGGCACACTGGGACCTCAAGACACTGGTTCAACTTGAGAAAGGAAATCACTAGAAAAAACTGAGACAGGCCCATTAAATGACGTTTGTAAAAAAAGAAAAGGCATACACTTCAATGACATTCATCATTTCTGAATCCAGTAAGGACTAATAAACACGCCTCCCCTACACTTCTTATCACTTAGCACCTTTAGCACATTACAAAGCAAAGCCTTTTGTACTTTGGAGACATAGACCCTCCCTCCTGCAGGAATGTCAAATGTATTACTAAGCAATGTTCAGCGTATAAGGAGCTTTCCTATCCTGGTAAAATCAAACAAATATCTAATACAGATTTAATTCATTATTACAGACTTTAATTCATTAATGATCTACTGATTAATGATCTAGGAATCTATTTCCAAACTCTCTAAAAACATTTCCTCTATATTTTTTTTTTAAAGATTGCCAGATACCAGAGGCTACACTGTATATTTAATCTAGTGGCTTCAGAAAGACTGCTTTCATACACTCATTCTTCCGCACGTGTTTGCTGCGTGTAGTCCACGCACGCAGCTCCTTCAGAACCAAGGCTCTCTTTTCTTGAGCTGCTCAAAGGATTCTGGTACTGCAGACTCATAGCTAAATTCCTCCCAGGGTTGCTCTAGATGCCACCTAAGGTGATGCCCCTTCCTGAACAGCTCACATCCAGCGATTGGTAGACACTGGGGACAGAGGCCTGACCCTCTGCCTCAGTGAGGAACAAAAGCAAAGGACAGTTGCATCTCCAGAGCTCCTCATGGACCAGTTGGGGCTTCTGAATAGCTCAGTTCTCCTCTGCCCAGTTCTGCTCCCCTCCCTCCTTTCTAAGCGCGGTTCTCTGTCTGTTTCCCAGGGAACCCCACCTAAGAAATCAAGTAACCATAATCTTCCAGTTTCGAGGCTAACTTCTGAGAATATAAGATGAGTAAAACAAGGTCCTGTCCCTGTCTCAAGTTAACTCACAGGCTGAAACACCGAAACAGCACAAAAACACATGTGCTATAGAAAAATAGGGGCAGCACGTAGCGGCGCTTTTAAAAAAAGTGTCCACAGGACCCGTGACGCCTGGACTCATTCTTGACAGAATGAAGAAAGTGGTGAGCGGAGCAACTCTCCTAGGCAAATGCAATAACATTTGTTAAGTTTAAAAAAAGGCTTGAAAGACCCTGGTTTGCTTCATGTTACAGTAAATCTGTCAGTGTGGCTGAAACCCAGGGTGAAGCAAGAGAGGAGATAGGAAGTGTCAGAACTGAAGCTCAGAAAACAGGATGAGGTCATGTGATGAGGGAACAATAAACTTAAAAGCTTGGATTCCGGGGTCAGGCTGCCTGCTGTTGATTATTGATACTACAACTTAACAGCTATGTGACTACAGGTGAATGGCTTAACCTCTCTTAAGTCTCAGTTTCCTCATCTAAAAGTGAATATAAAACTACGACCTACCCCGTAGATAGTGCTGAGAAATTAAATGCAATAATGCACATAAAGCGCTTAGTACAAAACTGGGATCAGCATGGGCATTCAAAAAAACTGTTAGCTATTATAGGCTTTCTCGTACAGATGGTGAAGAATTATCAAATAATCATAAACAGAGTTGTGCTTTTAAAAATAGCTCTGAAGAGGTGTTTCCTGTCAGAAAAAAATTTAAAGAGTTTGGGAGATAAATTTACATATACATGAGGCTTGAAATCAAGAGCCTGGAGCTTGAAGCATAGATAGCGCATACAGAGGAAAGAAAGGGCCTGCGGAAGGGGCAGCCTGAGCAGCAGGAAAAACACGACAGAAATCAGAGTCAGGCAGGCTGCTGGGAAAGCCAAGAGGCCTGCAAGGAGGATTAGAGTCCCATTCTGAATATTTCAGACCAGGCTAGAAGGAAAAGCTCCAAGAACGAAGTAAATGACAATCCAAGTACTGCCATAAAACATGTAATGCAAATATTCCTAAAAACTGATATGTTTACTGATTCCACTCATCCAAAGACTACATCCCCAAGATTCTATATTTATGAAACCCTATTCCTAAAAACACATCCCTTACTCATTTCCTAAGATATACCTTCCTCCCACAGAAAAGTGTTACAATGGAAATTCTCATACCAGATGAATTTAAGGCAAGTACCTATGTGCTCCAATCTGCTTCTAGAAAATAAAAATTAAAGTCAAAAGGCAGGCCAGGAATATTGATCAATCTAGTCTCAGAATTTAGAACAACAAAGGTACATATTTAACGTTATTAAAAACCATTATGCAATACAACTGTCCATCCACCAGAATAGCTAAAATTTAAAAGACTGACAACACCAAATGTTGGCAAGGACTCAGAGCAACCAGAGCTCTCAGACATGGTTGGTGGAGTATAAATACTAAAATCACTTTGGAAAATATATCTGGCAGTTTCTTATAAAATCAAATCTATGCGTACTCTTTATAAGCTAAGAATTTCAAATCTAGATACTTAACAACAAGACACACGAAAGCATATGTCCACGACATGACTTGAACAAGAGTATTCACAGCATCTTTTTTGGAATGCTACCCAAAAACTGGAAACCAGGCTCAAAAATGAGAAAATGGAAGAACATGCTGGAACATTTATACAGTGAAATCCTACTCGGCAACAAAGAACAAACTATTGTTACAGACAAACAACACAGAAGAACCTCTAACCATTATGCTGAGTGAAAGAGACTTTACACAAAGAAAGCATAGTATATGAGTCTATTTATATGAAACCCTAGAAAGGCAACCCTAATCTATAGGGGAAATAATCAGAACTCCTTGGTCTGACAGAGTAGAGGCAGGTGGTAACTATGCAGGAATATGAGGAAACTTTCTGGGTGATGCCAATGCTTTATCTATCTTGATAGGGGTTGAAGTCACACAGATCTATGCATTTGTCAACTCAATAAACATACTCTAAAGATATGTACATTTCATTGTAAGTTTTACATTAAAAAATACTTTATATATCTAATATGGAAGTACCTAAATATATAAAGCAAATATTTTTTTAAAGAAAGAAAAAAGGCAAACAAATACTGAAGTCTAGTTACTTGTATACATAACAAAGTAGTTAGGAGGAAGGGTACAGACGTCTGCAATTTACTCAAAAATGTGTCAAAATAAGATGGATAGATATATGATAAAGCAAATATCTTAATATGTTAGTAGGGGAACGTAGGTGTAGGTTTACAGGTGTTCACTGTAAAACTCTTTCCACTTCAATGCATGCTTAGAAATTTTCATTAAAAAGTACTGGAAAAAAGAAAGAAGGCTCAGTTGCCGTAGCCTGTTTAGCTGGGTGGGTCAGAGGCTGGACAAGTGAAGGTCCTGATGGAAGCTGGGGCCAGGGGCAGGGGGATGGCGGGGTGCGTGGCAGGAAGGGGAAAAGAATATGTCAGTACAGGTTTTCTCTTTCTCGTCCAATCAGGTATTTGGCAGACCAAATAAATAAAATCCAATTGCTGAATATTCTGTGACTGACTGTGCTTCCCCATCAGCATCAAAATTTGGACCTAGCAGACAGTCTCTGTGCAGCTCAAATAAATAAATTAGCCAGCAGGTCAGCAGGTCTCATTGTAGTTTGGTCTTTGCAGGGTGAGCAGTAAGTGGTCTACATATGCAGAGCAGAGGGGGTCTGGTGGGGGTCTTCCTCCTTCCTGTGGCACAGACAGGCAATGCCACTGTGAAAATAAACAAACAGTCTGTGGGGATGTGGCCTGTTTAGCCAGTGCCTGGGCTAAGCCCCTGCCCTATGATCCTGTGATGTTTGTGGAGCCTGTGCTGCTGTCTAGCAACGGCGTCTATTCTTCTATCCCATGGTGCAAGTGGATACAGCTGTCTTTGGCTGATTTACAGGAGGAAGTCACCAGTAGGAGCCCCGGGAGGCTCTCACAGCCAACATCTTCATTTCCACTTCCCAGTTCATAGTAGACATGGGAACTCCAGTAGTGGTGTTCAGAAGACTGGCAACGTCCCCAAAGAAGCCCCAAAGGAGCCCCAAGAAGCCCCCACAGGAGCCCCCAAAGGAGCCCCTGAAGGCTGCCAGACCGGTCATTTCTCTCAGCTGACTGGATTTAGATCCTGTTTGCCATGTACACTTTCCAGACACTTCTAGGCTTTTTCAAGGGAAGGTGTAGGGGTAGAGCCTGGGATAAAAAATAGAAATATTCTTCTTCAGTTTATTCAAGTAACACTCTTACACATTTCTGTGTTTTACTGAGATCGGCCAGACTTTAGAAACACACATCCGTAGAGTATCTGTCTTCCCAACTGCGGTGGCCACATAGAGCGCCCCTCCCAGCCAGTATTCTACGCAGTGCTTGCCATGGCCCGCAGGATAAGTGGCGTCATCTCCAGTTTATTGATGGGGAAACCGATGCCCAGAGTAAGGGATCTTCACAGAAAGCTGTAGAACTTTCTGTCTGACTCCAAGCCAGTCGTACTAAGAGAGATTACCCGCACTCAGTCTGGGAGACATTTGCCATTTTTCTCCCACAATGTGTATTTTGTACCCATGTTAAAAGCCAGTAGAGTATGTCCTCACTATCAAACAAGCTCAGTGAGTTTTCTCTCTCAGGCAGAGCTTGAAGAGCCAGCAACTTTAACAGCAATGATGTGGCAGGCTGTAGAGAAATAAATACTTGTGAAATCAAGGGCCTATTTCTTTATTCTACCCAGTGTATTTATTTTCTCAGACATATCTTGATTCATCAGAATCTTCAGGAAAGCAGAATGTGTGTGCGCATGCATCCACACAACCCAGGATAACTCTGGGTGTAGTGAAATATTACCCACCTGGGGTGTCTTCCATGTACTCAATCCCAGCTCCACCATTTACATAGTTCTTAGCATTCTCCCCACTTTCCAATAGCACCCAAGGAATACATAAAAAAGACCCCTCCAACTTGCCCACCACAAACCACTCTCAGACCCCTGTAACCTCTGTCATCTTTCACGAACTACGCACACTGTCTAAAACACAGAGAACGCTGGCCATGACTAATGAAAAGATGGAAAGAACATCATTTTTTACACCTCCATGATTTCAGCAGCGTTCTGAACATAAATTAAATATAAAAATACTGATTACACTCAAGGCCATTGCAACGTATAAAGCAAGCCTAAATTGTGAGTCAGTGGCAGTTAATCTCCCAATTTTGCCCCATCCCAAGGCCCTCAATGTGTCCTTAATCACCACCACCCCACTACTATTACTCAAACCCCAAGACAAATACAAGGCCAGCTGTGTCTAAGTCATGAACCTCTAGGGGATAAGCAGCTCTCCAGGGCTTCCTTGAACACAAAATAAGGAGATTATATTGCTTTAATCTTTTCATATATAATTTATAACCTTAACATATAATTTAATTCTTATCAGTACCCTGCAAGGAAGATATTATGATCATTTCACAGATCAAGAACCTGAGAAGGCCAGAGAAGTGAAGTAAAACATCCAGCAGCAAGCAATGCCAAGATTCACACCAGGGTCTGCCTCTCTTCTAAACAAATGCAGTAACCACAGTGTAACGCTGCCATAACCGGAGCTCATCACTGCCATGCTGTACTTCTTCCCAGAGATTTCCTTCTCTGGTCTGCTTCATGTGGGCGTTAGATGGAGAATGTGGGAGGGGCTAAAAGGACAGGCAGGTGATAAGCATGTCTCTGCAACAGACAGGGGCCAGAGGTGACTGCTAGGCTTGCAGGGATACAGCAAAAGAAGAATCTGTAAGTTAGCACAGATTTCATTGTGATGACCTGGGATACGGTGTCTCATTTCCTCAATAAAAATCTTATCTCGGCGCAAAGCGGTAAATCCCTACCAACAGGAACACTCTGATTGGCAGCCCCCAAGCTCTTCATCTAGCCCACATATGTAATTTCTTGGGTCTTTTAATTGAATTAAATTTCAACTTTCAAATATGAGATTTCACATTGAAATTCTAACTTCCAATTTATCTTAAGAAATCAGAAGATTCAACAAGACAGGACTCACGTTCCCAGGTGGTCACATTCAACTGAAATGACAGTCATGGCTGCCGGCCAGTGCCTACATTCTCCAGTTTGCCAAAGTTACCACCACTCTTTAGTGTTTCCTAGACATTCAGCCCCCTTCATTTCTTTACTTGTTCTGGGAGCTTTTGAATCGGCAACTTCTACATATACCAAGAAGCATACATTCATTCAACAAGCATTTTAGCCTCCTTTGCCTGCAAGGCATAAGGATATAAAAGATATAGGAAGTGTAATATGGCTCCCGCTTCCCCGAGAGTACTATCCAGGGGGAGAGGGGACATGCCCACTATAATATTAGCTCCATGGGGCCAGGAACTATGCCGTGTTAATTCACAGTTGTCCCCACCAACTAGAAAGTACCTGGCATCCAGGTGCCCAATATATATTGTCGAATGGAAGAAAGGAAAGATCAAAGGAAAGAGAGAAGGAGGAAAGTGTCGGGAGCCACACAAAGACAAAAAGATGGCCACGGTTCATGAGGTTCCTGCTTCACTTCCTGGAGATTAGCTGCAAGCCCGCGCGCGCCAACAAGAAGCCCGCGCGCGCCAAAAGATACTCTTCTCTCCCCTCCTTCCCCATTATCATATACCAATCAGAATGTAGCTTATTGCCACCCCTGCTACGCGGCCAATCCCCTGCCTACATGTATCCTATAGCCCACTCCGCCCCTGAACACCAGTGTATATATACCCCTGTCTCACAATAAAATTTGAAGGCTTGATCAGAGTATTGTCTTGCCTTCGCTCTTCTCTCGCCCCCATTTTCTTTCAGGTCGGATCCTCCTCGTCCCCACAAATAACTAGGTCCCGCGGGTCGGGACAAGTGGCGCCCAACGTGGGGCTCGAGGCTCGGATCCTTCACAGGCGGACCCCCGAGTAAGATATCGTCTGGCCAGACCCCTTTTTTGATGATGCAATAGGAGACGCCTTTCGCCGCTCACGGAGGTCGTCGTCCCTGGTGAGTATCGGCCGCCTTACAAGAAAATGGGAACTAGATTAAGTAAAGAAGCGGTCTTCATAAGAGACCTAAAAAGTTCACTTAGGGAGAGAGGAGTTCGAGTTAAAAAGAAAGACTTGGTAAAGTTTTTTATTTTTGTTGATGAAGTCTGTCCGTGGTTTATTGTTAATGGCCCCGAAATTCACCCTAAAAAATGGCAGAAAGTAGGTAGAGATTTAAATGATTATCTTATCAAAAACGGTCCCGATTCTGTTCCTGTTTCGGTATTTTCTTACTGGGGTCTTATCAGAGATATTGTTGAAACTACTGACCCTGATAAACGCCAACTCTTGTCAGTAGCAGAATATTGCCTTCGCCCTCTATCTCGGGCAGCCTCAAGGTCGTCTCTTTCGGGCGATCCCCCTGCTCCAAAATCAGCTAAGTCCCCCTCCCCCAGCCCGACGCCATCTTTGCTCAATGCCCTCCCTGATGCCCCTCCCAAATGTTGCATTTATCCGCCTCTCCCTCGAGATTCGGACCTTGTTGATACACAAAAGGTTTTTCCGGTCCTGTCCAAGGGCCAAAATGGCGAGCCTTTGGATCCGGGAGACGCGGCCGAACTAGAAGGCGAAGCGGCCAGGTATCACAACCCAGATTGGCCCCTTGCCGCCCCGTCGCTTAATCTCCCTTCTTACACTCCCCCTATTCGGCCTCCCAATGTTTGCGCCCCGCCTTTTTGCCCCCGTCGGCCCCCCCACTGCCCCTTCCGGCTCCCGGTCCTGTTAGCCCCCCTACCGGTACTGAAGACCTCATAGCGCAGATAGTAGAACAAAGAATAACCCGCCATCTCCAAAAATTGGTTGTTTCCCAACCTTCGCAAAAGGGTCCCTCTAGAAAACCGCTTATAACCACAAAACCTAAAAAACTGCTCTTTCCTGTTCTTACCCGGGCCTCCGCCCGCTCTGACCCCGCCTCCACAACACATAGTCCGGAGGAGGGTGATATCGAGAGCGGTGGCGAAGATGCCCCTGCAGCCCCGGAAATAGAAAGTGAGAGGGAGGAGCAGACTGAGCCGGAGCCGGCCGAGCCTGCTGATAGCCCTAGAGAATTTTATAAAATCCATTTCAAAAGCTTAAAAGAGCTGAACGCGGCCGTTAAAGCTTATGGCCCCAATGCCCCTTTTACTCTTTCTGTTCTTGATTCGCTGTCTCGAGGAGGACATTTACTTCCAAGTGAATGGCTGCGTATAGTCCAGGCTGTGCTTACCCGTGGTCAGTTTTTAACTTGGAAGGCAGATTTTGCTGACCGCTGCCAGACCATCGCTGCTGCCAATGTAAAGGACCCTCATTCCCCAACAGCATCCTGGACTTTTGATAAGCTTACGGGACAGGGCAGATAATATCTCTGAAACTAGGCAGCAGCGCCTCCCCCTTGGTCTTTTATCTCAAGTGAAAGATGCGGCCTTGGGCGCTTGGATTTCACTCCCTGCTTCCGGGACTGCTAATACTCCCCTAACTAAGATTACTCAAGGCTCGCAAGAAGATTACAGTGAATTTGTTAGCAGGCTGTTAGAGGCCGCCGAAAGAACTTGGTTCCGAGGCTGCCAATGATAAGATTGTAAAACAGTTGGCCTATGAAAACGCCAATTCGGCATGTCGAGCAGTCCTCCGAGGTAAGACTCGGGACAAAACTCTTGATGAAATGCTGAGAATGTGTAGAGATGTTGATCCTTTTACATCTAAAGTTCAAGCCCTTTTAGCTGTAGGTGCCGCTGTTCAGACTCCCCCGGCTTCTTATCCTCCTCCCTTCCCCAGGGGCGCATCGCCTATGCGTAACTGCTTTAAATGTGGACAGCCAGGCCATTTCGCTCGCCAATGCCCTACCACGGCTCCTCCTCCTAGAGTTGGGTCAATCCCCGGCATTTGCCCTCGCTGCCATAAGGGGCGGCACTGGGCCAAAGAGTGCCGTAGCAATCCAACAAATCCTTTTTACAGCACCACAAATCCTTTCACCCCCCCCTTTCAGGGAAACGGGCTGAGGGGCCAGCCCCGGGCCCCCCAGCCAATTCCATTCCAGCCGGCCTCGGGGAACAGCCAAGCTGTAGCACTCCCGCCCTCTATCGGGCCACACCCGGGAGTGCAGGACTTGACCTCTGTGCCTCCTCCTCAACAATATTAACACCTGAAGAGGGAGTTACAATTATTTCTACAGGAATTTATGGCCCACCTCCAAAAGATACCTATTTTCTAATTTTAGGGCGAGCTTCCACCACGATAAACGGCCTTATTGTCCACCCTTCCTTAGTTGACAATGACTATACTGGAGAAATAAAAATTCTTGCTAGTGCCCCTCAGTGCCCTGTCAGTATTATGAAAGGCCAGCGCCTTGCGCAGGCGCTCCCCCTCCCTTTAAGTACATCTTACCCTGCTATCCATAAAAAGCGAGGCCCCTCTACCCCAGGTTCTTCAGACTTATATTGGGTCCAGGCTATTACTAAAGAACGCCCTACCCTTAAACTTAAGATCCAAGGAAAATTATTTGGAGGGATTTTAGATTCGGGGGCCGACTCTACGGTCATATCTCAGGCTTCATGGCCCCCCAGCTGGCCCTTACACGCCTCCTTGACCCATTTGCAAGGAATTGGGCAGTCAAGAAACACTTTACAAAGTTCACAGTTATTGAACTGGGAAGATGAAGTAGGAAATACCGGATTCATTCAGCCTTTCGTAGTTCCTGGGTTGCCGGTAAATCTTTGGGGAAGAGATATCCTTTCCCAAATGAAGGTCATCATGTGTAGCCCTAATGAAGTTGTAGCACAGCAGATGCTTTCACAAGGTTACCTCCCTGGTCAAGGGTTGGGCAAACTAAAACAGGGAGATCCCAGCCCAATACTGGCTACGCCTAAGACAGACCGCTCAGGTTTAGGGTTTGAAAAACATTTTTTGTAAGGGCCGTTGCTCCTCCTGCACTCCAAGCAGACAAGATTACTTGGAAAAGTGATGTTCCTGTCTGGATCGATCAATGGCCCCTTACTACTACAAAATTAAATGCAGCCATAGAGTTAGTGCAGGAACAGCTGGCTGCTGGACATATTGAACCTTCTACATCCCCTTGGAACACTCCAATCTTTGTAATCCAAAAGAAATCAGGCAAATGGCGGCTCTTACAAGACCTCAGGGCGGTCAATAAGACTATGGTCCCTATGGGCGCATTACAACCTGGAATTCCCTCTCCAATAGCCATCCCTAAAGGGTATGTCAAATTAGTTATTGATCTAAAAGATTGCTTTTTCTCCATACCTTTACATCCTGATGATTGCAAACGTTTTGCCTTTAGTTTACCCATTACCAATTGTGTAGGGCCTTCTCCTCGGTTTCAATGGGAGAGTCCTCCCCACAAGGAATGGCCCAACCAGCCTACTTCTTTGCAAAAAATTTGTAGCCCAGACTATAGACCCTTTAGGTTGCTCTTTCCCCACTTTGTATATTATCCATTATATGGATGATATTCTTCTTGCCGGTCCTGACCAGCAACAGCTCTATGCGGCCAGTCAGCAACTAGTCACTGCCCTCCGAGATCGAGGACTACACATTTCCCCAGAAAAAGTCCAGGTCCACCCCCCTCAACTATTTTTAGGCTTTGAATTATTTTCTAATAAAATCCTCACTCAAAAAATTCAGCTAAAGAGAAGCTCCTTAAACACTCTTAATGATTTTCAGCGTCTGCTAGGAGACATCAATTGGCTTAGACCTTATTTAAAACTGACCACCGGAGAGTTAAAGCCCTTGTTTGATGTCCTACGCGGAGATCCTGATCCCTCCTCCCCCCGCTCGCTTTCACCAGAAGCACAAAGGGCGTTAACCATTGTAGAGCGGGCTATTTCTGAACAGACCATTAGCTACTTCTCTCCACATTTAAGTTTGTGGCTGCTCATTTTTCCCACTCCCTTCTCCCCTACAGGAGTCCTTTGGCAAAACCATCCACTATTTTGGGTTCATTTGCCAGCCTCCCCCCTAGAGTCTTAGCTACCTATCCTCAATTAGTTGCTGCCCTCTTACGTTTAGGCCGAGAGGCAGCCCTCAAGTTGTTCGGGAGAGACCCTGAAGTTATAACCCCCCATAACAACACGGTCTCAGTTACAATGGCTTATTCAACATGATGATGATTGGGCAATCAGCTGCACCTCCTTCCAGGGGACAATAGACAATCATTACCCTGCGGACAGATTAGTCCAGTTCCTTCAAAAGACCCCGGTTGTCTTTCCCAAAAGGACTAAAACCACACCAATTGCTGGGGCCGTAATGGTGTTCTCTGATGGGTCCTCCTCCGGTATAGCCGCTTTCAGCATTAATGGGCAGATTACTCGAATACAGACAGACCTCTCCTCTGCACAGCTTGTTGAATTAACTGCAATAATCAAGGTTTTTGAGCTTTTAATAGATGCCCCCTTTAACCTTTACACTGATAGTGCCTATGTAGCCACCTCTGTTCCCCTATTAGAGACAGTGCCTTACATACGTCCCTCTACAAATGCTTCCCCCCTATTCGCAAAATTACAAAAACTAATTCTAAACCGCGGTGCCCCTTTTTTCATCGGGCACATACGCGCTCACTCTGGCCTTCCGGGGCCGCTTGCCAAAGGCAATGACAGGGTTGATCTGGCAACTCAATTAGTAGCCTCTGTCACGTCAGACTCACCCTTGGTTGCAGCCCAACGGGCTCATGAACTACATCATCTCAATGCTCACACTCTTAGACTCAAATTTTCAATCACCCGAGAACAGGCCCGCCAAATAGTTCGGCAATGTCAAGGATGCCTAACTCTCCTCCCAGAGCCTCATACCGGAATCAACCCCCGGGGGTTCCCAGGAGAGATATGGCAAATGGATGTCACTCATTACCCTCCCTTTGGTAAATTAAAATATATTCATGTGTCTATTGACACCTGCAGTGGTTTTCTATGTGCATCCTTGCAAACGGGAGAGGCAACTAAAAACGTTATTACCCATGTTCTCTCATGCCTGGCATATCTGCCACAACCTAAAGTTTTAAAAACTGACAATGGCCCTGGATACGCCAGCTCTAGCTTTAAACAGTTCTGTGCACAGTTAGGTATTAAGCACATAACGGGAATTCCTTATAATCCCCAAGGCCAAGGTATTGTTGAAAGAGCCCACTTAACTCTTAAAAACATGTTATTCAAACTTCAGTCGGGGGGAGAAGCACTCTACCCGAAAACAGGTAATGCAAAGACACTCCTAAATCATGCACTATTTGTTCTCAATTTTCTTACCCATGACTCCGCGGGTAAAACCGCTGCTGATCGCCTTTGGCATCCCTCCACGGCAGATAACTATGCACAGGCTATGTGGAAAGATCCGATGACCAACACATGGCACGGGCCTGACCCTGTACTCATATGGGGGAAAGGACATGCTTGTATATATGATGCTAAGGTACAAAATGCCCGATGGCTCCCAGATAGACTCATTAAACCCCTAGACACAAATAAAAGCAAAAACAATAATAATTCCAATCCAGGGCATATTAACCCCTGAGAAGCCTTCCCTTTTTGTTTATTTTCAGGAGGCAAAAATGAAGACATGCACGCTACTGATCCTCGTCATGGCCCTTCGCCCCGTTTGGACCCATCAAATTCTCAATTTCACCTGGACAGTCACCAATGAAGCAGGAGACGTCGCCTTCAATTTCTCCACATTAGCAAGTACCCCCCCTTGGCCCGTTCTTACCCCTGATCTCTGTGATCTGGCTGCCGGAGCTTCCGCGGCCTGGGGACTCCCAGACTTTACCTCCCCCTTCCCAAGCCCCCCCCTTGACAATACTCCCACTCACTCTACCGTTCCCCTGGGTGTAATACCGCCGTAAAAGAACCTATCTCAGAGAAGCAGAGTTTTATGTTTGCCCTGGAGCTCATAGAGATCGAACCCTTAACTATAAATGTGGATACAGAGACTCCTATTTCTGTGGCTCCTGGGGGTGTGAGACCACGGGAGACGCTAGTTGGAAGCCTAGCTCCACTTGGGATTATATAACTGTAAGTAGGACTTGGAATCCCAAGCGTAACTCAACCGTACCCCGAATGTCAAAACACCCAATCCACAGGGGACGATGTACACCGCTCTCCATTGCCTTTACTGACAAGGGAAAAAGGGCCCCTATTGATGGATGGCTCAGGGGACATGAATGGGGGCTAAGGCTTTATATTCAGGAACTGACCCTGGGCTCACTTTTAAATCAAATTACTTCGATCCATTCCAAACGCCAACAAGCACGTTATCCTTGGCCCTATTGCCCCTAAGACAAAAGACCCAAAACCTTCTAACCCTTCCCCCCTGTCTGCTAGTACTGTTTTCCAGGCTTTGCTCCCCCCGGTTTTACCCTCTACAGGCGAAATCCTTAAAGGCCTGGCTAATGTGACTGCAGAATCCCTTAACTCCACTGGATATAGCGAGTGCTGGTTATGTTTCTCCCCCGTTCCCCCGTTTTACGAAGGGATAGCAGTTTTAGTCAATACCTCAGCAGACCTCATACTTACCAATGACTCCAGCAAGACTCGCTGGTCAGATCCCTTCCGTTTTTCAGAGACCTCTCCGGGTCTCACGTTGGCTCAGCTTTCGGGAATAGGCCTCTGTATACATAGCCCCCTCTTGCGTCTACCCCCTCAGCTAGTACCCATTTGTAACAGCTCCTTCTCACCCCCGCTGTCCTATGAATTTCTTGTCGCGCCCAACGGTACTTATTTTGCTTGCTCCTTTGGCATAACGCCCTCCGTTAACCCGCGCTTACTAATATCTAACAATGAATATTGTGTTTTAGTCATGCTCATGCCCAAAATTTCCATACATCCCACCGAAGACCTCCTTCCATATTACTCGGGCTCTGCTCGTACTAAGCGTGAGCCGGTAACCGCCATTACCTTATCTGTATTATTAGGATTGGGAGCAGCTGGGGCCGGAACAGGCATTGCCTCCATAATTACTTCTAAACAACAATATTATGCTCTTAGTCAGGCTATTGATAAAGACATACAAAATCTGCAAGAGGGTTTAGACAGCCTGAAGGAATCTGTTGTCTCTCTCTCAGAGGTAGTGCTCCAAAATCGCCGAGGGTTAGACCTCCTCTTCTTGAAAGAAGGAGGCCTCTGCGCTGCTCTTAAAGAAGAATGTTGCTTTTATAAAGACAAAACAGGATTAGTACAAGATAGCATCGATAAAGTTAAGAAAAACCTAGAGGCCAGGCAAAAACAAAGAGAAAAAGATGAGGCCTGGTACAAAAACTGGACCTCTGCCACCCCTTGGCTAACTACTCTGATCCCCGCCATCCTTGGACCCTTGGCAGGATTCTTCCTTTTAGTGTCTCTTGGCCCCTGGGCCTTAAGAAAACTGACAGTTTTTATTCGAGAGCAGGTTGACCAGCTCGTCAAGCCAGCGGTTGCTGTTCATTATCACAGACTTACAGCCTGTGATGAAGAGTCTTGCATCGAGCCAACCAATGCTCCAGGTCTCCGGTTCTCAACTTTACAGGCGCCTCGACCGTGGTACCATCGATTTTGGCCGTACTTAATATGGCTCATATGCTGGTCCGCCAGAACCAGGCATACCCCTAAGTATATGAGGGTATGGGCATCGAGATGAGTGCGAGACAAAGTACGCAAGGGAGGGTTCTTCCTAGAACCTCTCTGGTCCTCCCTGAGAATACGCCTGGCTTGCATAGAGGTTGGTATCCATATGTACATAAAGCCTTGATATGTTAAGATCAATTTGGCTTTCAGCTCTGCCTCTCCTCCCCAAAAGATACCGAGAGCATTTGCAGGATGTTACCCTGCTGGAGGAGCCAGGCCTCTATTCCCTCACTCGATTAAGGCCCACCTTTCTAAAATAAATAGAAAGGGAGGAGATGTCGGGAGCCACACAAAGACAAAAAGATGGCCACGGTTCATGAGGTTCCTGCTTCACTTCCTGGAGATTAGCTGCAAGCCCGCGCGCGCCAACAAAGAAAGCCCGCGCGCGCCAAAAGATACTCTTCTCTCTCTCCTCCTTCCCCATTATCATATACCAATTAGAATGTAGCTTATTGCCACCCCTGCTACGCGGCCAATCCCCTGCCTACATGTATCCTATAGCCCACTCGCGCCCTGAACACCAGTGTATATATACCCCTGTCTCACAATAAAATTTGAAGGCTTGATCAGAGTATTGTCTTGCCTTCGCTCTTCTCTCGCCCCCATTTTCTTTCAGGTCGGATCCTCCTCGTCCCCACAAATAACTAGGTCCCGCGGGTCGGGACAGGAAAGGAGGAAGGGAGAGAGAGAGGGAGGGAACAAAGGAAGGGGGCAGGCTGCTTCGGTCCTTTTTAAAACATTAAGCAAAAAATGAGAGTTTGACAGGCAGGGCAGCCAATGATTAAGGCTACAGAGAAGAAATGACACCAAGTGCTTTGGAAACACACAGCAAAAATATTTATATGCGCATGACCAGGGAAGGACTTTCAGAAGAGTAGAGGTTTGTTAGGTGTTTAGAAACATTCCTGATATATAGATATTTCTCCCTCTTTAAAACCTGGATTGACTTGCTGAGATTGTTTCATCTTAGGAGAGAAGCCCCAGGCCTAAATCACAGACAGGCTGCCCTTGTCAGAACAGACTCTGGCTGACGGGAACATTGGATCAGACCCCAGGCTGCCATTCCCATGGGTCACAGGGGCAGCCAGGCCACGAGCTACACAGTGGTAGTTTGTGCAAAGAAGTCCACATGGTCCCATGGAACTGTGTGGAAGGAGGAGGGAGGAGCTACCTTTATTTCAAAGTGGGGCTGTGCAGAAGCTCCCAATTTAGTACAGTGAAGTGCACTGAGCCCAGACTTCTGATTGTTCAATGGGCAATTATCCTGTTTACCCCGAGCCATTCAATGACTGACATGGCCCTCTAGCCACCTCCTCCCTCCAGCCTGGCCCGCTGCAGCTTTCTCTCACAGGGCCTCACTCTCTCTCCCCAAGGTAGGAGAATATCAGTCTGTTCAATCTCTGAGATTCTGATTCAACTCCAGCAACACACCGGGCTTTCCTGAGGCCTCCTGGTAAGAAGACACTACTTATCTCCATTAACCTCTGACCCAGCTAAGATGAAACAGCTCCCATCTGTGGGCCTGAGTGCCCTCGCCCCTGAACTAAAGCTAAATAAAATGTGGGGGTGGGGGCAGGGACCTAGAGCAGCCCCAGACTTGCTGCTTCCATTCCCAGGGAATAGCTGCCTCTTCCTTCCTGGGTATATACAGCCTACAGCCTGTTAATAGATGATGCCTGGGGAACCCCTCCAGGTGGCATCTTGGTTAAGAACTACATCTGGAGGAAGCAGTGCCTCCTAGGAAGATGGAAGGGCCATAAACCCTCAAAGACTGTCCATTTGATTTATGTGATAATAATGCAACTGTTAATCTCAAAAGGCAAAGCCATTCATCCAAAATTCCGACCTCCTGGGTCCCCTGACTTACTGAGAACAGTCACCTCTCACTGACTGCTCCTGTGGGTCAGGCATTTTACATGCATATCCATTTAATCTTACCACAAGCCAGAAAGCTGTGTACTGTTGGGATCCTCAGTTTACAGATAAGGAAACAAAAACTCAGGCAGATCAAGTGACCTGCCCAAAGTCACAGGTTGACTATGTTGAGTTGTTCACTGGCGTGAGTGGCCCAGCTGAGAGTATATCTCACGTCTGACTCCAAAGCATGTGTTTTTCACTCCTGTTCCACACTCTCGCAACAGTCCCATTGGAAGGTACCTATTTAGAAAATCAACTCAGTTCATCCTGAGGCTACAAATGGTACTGCTCTTGGTTTTATTCAAATCTTAATTTATTGGGCAGCAGAAGAGTGAATGGTGTATTATCTGCCTTCTAAGGACTATAGTTCATTCCAGTTAATGTTAGATGCCTACTATGTGCCTGGCCATATTAACCAATGTATTGCCAACTGTAAATACTACAGGAGGCATCACTAAGTGTTAGGCAAATGAAAATGCGTTTGCATCTTTCTCTGGAATGTATGGATTTTAATTCCCATAAACAATAATTCTCTTTGAAGATGATAAGCAGTGGTAATCACTATGAATTTAAATTAATTTAAATAAAGAGAAATCAACTGCTTTTTTTTTTTATGGTCTGCTGATTAGTACAGTTGACCAATCAATGGAGTCAAAACGAAAGCAAGCAGCCAATTCAGGTGGTAGGACAGACACTTGAGACCATAAAAGAAGTCTTTGTAAAAGAGGGTAATTAGATAAGTGTTGTGAGGGCTACATGAAGAATCCCCCAGGAGCAGACTGTGTCTTATTTGTTCTTATATTCCTAACCCCTCATACATAATATGTGCAGAATGAATGAGCCAGTGCATGAATGAATGATTTACAGGCTTTTCCTCGCAGAGATGTCTCCTGGGATGCACCACAGTTGGGGTTGTTAGAGGGGGAGGTGTTGTATCAACTGCACAGCACATAGCAATCTTAAATGCATTCATAAGGGTTTAGATAAACTTTGAGGGCTTTCTTTATTGATTTATGTTCTCTCACTTAATAAAATGTGCCTGTAAAATCTATGCTGTTGTGCACATCTTACAGTGAGAAAACTGTGATTCATTGAGTTTAAGTGACTTACCAAAACACACAGAGCAAAAGGCAGTGAAGCCCTAATCCAGACAAAGATGTCTGGCCTCTTAGCACACTCCCTTTCCTCCACCTCACTTTGAAAGTGTCTGTGTTTCCTTCTGGGAAGGACACCTCAGTGTATCTCTAACTCTTGGGGGAAAAGATAAATGGCAAAAAAGAAAAAAACTTTGCAAAGAAAAGAACTATAACCACTTAAAATGAAAGCACAGACAATTTGTGTCTAAACTGGAAGTTCCTAACCTTTTTATTTTGAACATTTCAAACCAACAGCGAGAGGGCTAGGCACAGACTTGTTCTACAGTTCTTCCCATAGAAGAAATAAATGTAAAAATAAATTCAAAGTGGGAATTATGGCTATTTGTCACCAAATATAAGTTTCTTTTTGTTTTCAAAGAAGTGAGGAGTATTAAGACAGTACTGATGGGGAAAATAGTTGAAATAACATTGTTTAAAAAGGTTTTTGTGATTTTCTTTAAATTCAGATGAATCACACCATCTTTAAACTCCTTGTTCAAGCTACTCTAAATTGGATATAAAATCAAGCAAGTTTGAATTGCTAGTTTTGCACATAAATTAACAAAAATATTTTATTGTGTGCATTTGACTGCCTGATGCCTAGTTTACTGACTGTATAATTTGTTTGCAAAAACCTCCAAGGTCCAATGCAAGTGGAGGTTAAATTTGGCCTATAATTGAGCTTCGCCAAAAACTTAATTCTTCTCAGATGGGATGGGATAAAGGGGGTGCCCAAGAACGGGTGGCAGAGTTTCCTAAAAATCTTTCCATGTGCATAAATTTTTTCCAGCCTGTCTTCCTTTCCGAACCATTTTCTACACTTTCCAGGTGGAACAAATGTAGAAGAGGAAAATGCAGGCATCGCGACTCCTGACTGAGAGTCAGCTCCTTCACCTTCTGCTGTTTGATTCTCCTGTCGTGGACATATTTGCTGGGCTTGAAATGGACATACATGGTCTGGCCATGAAAAACAAAGTTAAGACTATTCCAGAAAATCTAGGACATATGTTCTTCAGAGCTGGAGCAACAAATGACTGTGTACACAGTCGTAGCCTAATAAATGTCTTCATTGAAAATCATGACAGCATCCTAAAAGGCATTTTGAGTTTTCTTCAAAAATCTTATCCACAGCTAGGTTTTTTCTAAATCATAAATTCTTTCAGGATCCAAGACCATGCCAATTTGCTATGTGCCTTTACCCCATCCAGGTACTTCAGTATCACACTTTTCTGTTTAAGATGAAAACTAAATTTAAAACCAAAACCTGAGATCACTCACTTAAATTCTGGGAACTTTAAAATATGATTAAAGATGTAATATGTTCTTTTCCACTTGAAAAATAAATACAGCTGACCTTTAAACGACATGGGGAATAAGGGTGCTGACCCCCTGTACAGTCAAAAACCATGTATAACTTTTGACTCTCCAAAAACTTAACTACTAATAGCCTACTGTTGACTAGGAGCCTTATCAATAACATAAACAGTCAATTCATACATGCTTTGTATGTTATGTGTGTTTTATACTATGTTCTTACAATAAAGTAAGCTAGAAGAAAAAATGTTTTTAAAATGACAAGGAAGAGAAAATACATTTACAGTATTTATTGAAAGAAAATACACAAGTGGATCTGTGCAGTTCAAACTCATGTTGTTCAAGGGTCCACTGTAAGTAGTTTGATAAATAAAGTGCTACTCCAAACATATCACAACAGTAGAATGCTCCCAGTGAAGTATTAACTGTTGGTTTGTTTAGATAAGAAATACATCTAGTTGAAATCAAGCTGCAATTATTGGACTTCAAAGGAAAATAATTTGGCTCCACAATGTAGGTTCTAATCTCACATCAAAAGCAGTTGTATCATAGTCAGCTTATGAAAAGAAAACAATCCTTTTCAACCAATATGAAGCATGGGAAAACAAGGATAATATTTCTTGAAAATTTCAGAGAAATAGTGAAACATAGCATTTCAGAATTTTTTGTTTTTTAATGTAAGCTGCCTAGAGACAGTATATTTCATGAAATAAGAACAGGTATGAAACCCAAAGGGGTTCATTTGTTTTCATTTTTAAGACTTTGAGAAAAGTATATTAATAAGAGAAATTATCAGAGGTAAGCGCTGCCCTAGTTACTTAGGGATGGGGATATAGGGAACATGAAGAAGTGTAAAATTCTAAAATTAACCCAACAATTCCAATTCCAAAGTAGAACATCACTCCTCAGAATTTAATGGGAAATCTGATAAATGCAGATTCTAGCTCAGTAGCTCTGGAGGGGCCTGAAAGTCTGCATTTCCAACAGGCTTCCAGATGATGCTGATGCGGCTGGTCTGTGGACCACATTTTGAGCAGCAAGGATGTAGAACTTTTGACCTCTGAATCTCACACATCCATCACTCCTTGACAAAAGCCAGCAGCCTAACTAGATAAAATGTGGCACAGTGTGTAGCCCTGAAGGGGGTAAGGGGTATTTTTGTGTTTCATGTGTTAAATGACCTCCCATAGAGCCAACACAACAATATAAAGCAAAACAAAACCAGAATTTCAATGGCAAAGATCAGCTCATTAGGAGCATATCACCAGAAAGATTTAGATAAAAGGCAACTGAAGTAGGGTGAAGAGTGTCCTAGGGCTTTTTCCTGCATTCTTTGATTCCCCTGGAAAGTTTGGTGAAGAAGCACAAAGAGAGGGCAGTCGAACCGTTGGTGGCCAAAGTCATTATCAGCTCTGACTTTCAGAGATTGAAAAATGGATGGAACTTTACACAACAAACAACTGACTTAGAGGTACTTAGCATACTGAGTGAAAACTGGGAATGAAGTGAGGAATTATAGTTATTATAGAGCTGAAAGTGATGTTTTAATATCCTCGTCCTTAACCTTACCCAGTCTCCTCACCTGCATAACGGAAGAAATAGTAACACATCTTTCCCAGGATTATTGTGAAAATTAAAATGAGTTCTATTAAAGAAGTTGAAACAATTCCTAACCCATAGCAAGTACTACCCATTATTATTATTATTAAGTTTACGTTACATTGATTAGGAATATCCAGGAATCTAGTTCCAACACAGAATTGTCATCAGCTATGAAAATGTTTGGGGCCTCACTAGGAGAGCCATCCATTGAAAATAGTATATTAATATAAAACTGGTGATAATCACTGAGCAAATAGATACTACTTTTCAGGGACAGACATTTATGGGGGGAAACTATTAGAACCTAATTCCTCACTTAACACAGAAATAATAAAATGAAAAAGGTCATCTGAAAAGAAGATATTAGGCCTTGATGACTTTAAAGAAAATAGATGACTTTCAACCTTCAATGGAGACTATTATTCTTACTCTAAGAACAATAAACTTTTTTAATAAGCCATTAAAAATCAATATTTTATTGCTGATGCAATATAAAAAAACGCAATAAAATAATACTTCCCCAACAACCCCAGCTAAAGCCAACACCAGCTAATGCTAAGAGTCAAAACCTAGCATGGCTTTGCCATGGCGTGGTAATATTTGATTTTTCAGGAGAACAACTGTATGTTAAATAAGGAAGATATTGACATCATTTTACTATAGAAGGTTCTCACAGACATTTGCCTTGGTCATTATAACTCTGAGCTCCAACTTTTGGAAGAGTCATTGATCGAAACAATGCATTCTTGCCTCTGGGAGAACTCATTACTAATGAGGAGTAAGATCTGGAAAGTGAGTTTGTCATAAAGGAAAACTGGGCTGAGTCTGGGAAACTTTGGAGACCCACTAGAATGTACCTCAGTAAGGGCAGGAGTTTTGTCTGGTTGGATCACCAAGGGGGCCACAGCTGCTGAGAGAGTGAATGAATGAATGAGCTTAGCTATGTAAATCTGTCCACTGCTCTCATTGGCCAAATAGGGAGCTAGAACTGAAAACAATACTTCTCCATTAACATTCATTAACATCCTTCTACCATTACTTTCCAGGATTCTATGATTGCTGCTCTGTATAGAAGGAACTTCATTGGATATATTTTTATGGAGCTTAAATAAATATTATATCACTCTAGAGATTGGCTCCCTGTACACGATACAGGCAAGATAAACAGTACCAGTCTCTATTCTAACCACTCTCCACAGAAAAGAGATATTCAGATCTATTTTTAGGCTGGACAAGCGGGAGCCTCCTGTCTCCTGGGCATTCTATGCTAATTTGTTCTTGAGTGTACAACATGCTCAGCTGACTTTCAGAACAGGCTTGGAATTTTCAAAACCTTGAGCATCTTTTTCTCCAGGCCAAAAGCTAAAATTTTAATACAAGCAATTTCCCAAAGGGTGCTCCTCGGCTGAGCAGCCTAAGACTGCGCCCCAATAGTCATGGAATCTCCCCATGCACACATTACTCCTGTATCCAGTTCCAGTAAGCTTTCCCCAACCACTCTGACCAGTCATGTCCCCACTTCATGAACACTCATACCCTGTACCTTTCTCCCACACAGCACTTTATCCCAAAAGAAATTTTGTGATTTGGTCATTATTTAATTACACTAGACTCCAGTTTCCTGGGCCCACAATCCGTGTCTGCTATTGTTTATTGCTGTCTCCCTAGCATTTAGCACAGTATCTGGCATTTACTTGTCTCCGAACAAATACTGAATGAATGGATGAAAGATTTAAGTGGTCAGCTTTAGTAGGAAGAAAATGAGAAATTCCTAGAGCATCCAAAGACTCCTCCAAATTTTAATGCCATGAACAAAGCCTTGTAGATTCTATACAGAACACTAATACAAGAAAAGTAGTTTCTAAGTCAATTTAACATCCTCAACTACCCAATTGAACTATAATCCCAGTCTACAACCATGCTACCCTGAACAAGCCCAATCCTGTCTAATCTCAGAAGCTAAGCAGGGTTGGGCCAGGTTTGTACTTGGATGGGAGACCACCTAGGAAGACCAGGTGCTGCAGGCATAAAATATAAAAAAATAATAAGGGATTGTAAACTGACAAATTCCTTGCAATCTGTGAGGTCAACTAAAGGATGCCTCACCTAAAAGAAGAAAAAAGAAAAAAAGAAATATAATCCCAAATACCACATACCCTGCCAGTGTAACAGTAAGAACATATGCTCCAGATCTTTTTGGATATAAGCTCAAACTTTAGCTTTTGACCTCCTGTAATCTTGGAGAAATTACTGAAGCCTCAATTTTGTCATCTGTAAAATAAGACTTGTTCATAGGACTGTTGGAAAGATGGAATGAGACTACACTAGAGGGGCTTAACAAAGTGTGGGGCATATGATGAGTGTCCAGAAAATGTTAACCTTCCTTAAACATCATTTATTGTGCCCTGAAATAGACTGTGGTGTTTGTGTGACCAGCAGGAAACATTCAAAAACAACGATTCTTAAATATTTTCAATGATGACTATTTCTACACCAGTTTATCACATCTGGATCTTGTCGTTTGGGTTTTGATAATCCTGCAATTATGCTAGGAGCCTCTTGGATGACATATTATAAATAAATCATTAGCTTACACCAGGAAGAGAAACCAAGAAATTGTAAGAGGAGGTATGAGACCCTAGCCAGGGGCCATCTGAGCATTCCAGTCCTTAAGCACCAATGAACAGAGTGAGATGATCTGATCAGGAGGTCAGGAGGGCACTTACCTTTACTTTGACTTTCTCAGCAGGCCCTGGGGCCCCCACAGATACTTCCCTCCTGATAACTACCTCCTAGCACTCATTTGCCTTAGTTTCGGGTACAATGTGACAGTTCAAACCAGATCCAGTCTCTATTGACTAGAACACAGCCCCGTGTGAGAGTGGCAAGATTAGTAAACTTCAAAAGGTTAGGAGAACTCGATAAGCCAAGGACAGGGGTGGGAATATTTATTTAAAAGCTTACAGTGCCTGAAATATTCCATCTGAGCTCCCTCGCCCCCCACCTTCCTTCCCCTTAACCTTTCTGTGACCCTCTCTTAGCTCTTAAAGCTTCTTGCCTTGGGTCAGCTGCATTCCCAACCACAGTACCATTTTTTTCTTTTTTTTCCTTTTTTTTTTTTTTTTTTTTTTTTTTTTTGCATAGTTAAGGTTCCAGAGACACATCCCTCTCTTTGGGGTCCCTTGAGGGTTTAAAAAAAAAAAAAAAAGGAGATCAACATTTACATTGGTAAATACACTCAGCTGTGGGGAGGGTTTAATCTTTTTTACAACCCTTGCTGCAGCTGTGCTGTCTGCTTTACTCCCCCCCCCCCGCCACCCCCTACCCCACCACTGGCCCTCTGCCTTCCTGGAAATAGCTCTCCTGAAAGAGTGCTGGGACACATGATTTCAGCCTCACTAAATATAGTTAAACAGAGATCACAGACGATGCCATTACCAGATGGGATAACTTCAGTGGGGTTCATGGATCCAGGAAAAGAGAGCGAGGAGGGACATAAGGAACCTCGTGAAAACTAAGCCATATGAAATGAGCCTATCTACTCAGGGAGGGGCATTCAGATAAAGGGAAGTTTCTTTGGTGGGGGCTATGAAGAGGGGAAATAGTCTTTCCTGGCACTCTCTGAAAATCCTAAACTAATCTCCTACATCATTTCCCCCATCTCCTTTTTATCAATTTTTCAAGAATACGTGGTAAATAAAGGATGAATCAGCCCAAAGTTCCTGGGCAACAATTCAGGTCCAACTGGCCCCCCTCACAAGCAGAAAGAAGAAAACAAGAACAAGGGAGAAAAAAGGTTTGTTTAAGAAAAAAATTCTTAAAAATACAACCTTAAAGTCATTCAGAGGTCTGCTTTAAATATGCTTTTGGAAGAAAGGAAAGCTAGCAGTATAAAAACAAATTTTCTTTCACAAATCTTAGAGGTGGCTCTCACAACATCCAGCATAGAATTTCGCATTATTACCATTTCAAACTCCACACGCTCCCTTTAGCTTCTGCATCATGACCTGCATTTTTCCATTGTAATAGCAAGCTCTGGTTTACGGTGTTACTCTTAAGGGGTCCCCAAATAGATTCATGACCGAAAAAAGAACCCAAGTACCATGTGAAGATAAGTAGTGGCATATTTAAGTAATATAAATTATAGCAGACTATAGACTATTATTACAGACTACATGTTTCAACATGGATAAATCCCTAAAACAATGTTGAACAAAATAAGCAAAGGATGAGAATCACACAGTCTGGTACTATTTATAGAAAGTTTAAAAATATGCAAAACTTGACTATGTACTATTTATGGATAAGTACAGATGTTCACAGATACATATGTAAAGTATAAAACATGCAAAAAAAAATTATGAGTGCCACATTTAGAGTAGTGGTTTCCTCAGGGGAAGAAGGCAGGGAGAGGAATGCTCAGGGCCTTTCTACTGTACCTGCTTTACTTTTAAAGTGATGTGAAACAGATATGCCAAAAAACATAATAAGCTCCAATGAGGAACGGTGTTCATTACTGGTTTTTAGTGCTTTGCTGCATGCTGAAAATACTTCATCGTAAAAATGTGAAGAATCTCAGAGAAGAGACTTTATATGCAAGCCAGTGTACAACTTTGGACACTCACTGAATTTCATCATAGGGCTCCCCACACTTCCTGGAATATCTGGAATGACTTCAGACAGGGCCTCTGGGGGTCCAAGAGATGCTATCTCCAACTAAGCACAATCCTAACCAGCATTTGGTGAGAAGTGTCGGGGCCAGACACCTTTTTTAAAGCTCTTGTGAAATCATTTCACCCAGAGGATTTACGGGAAAAAAAAGCAGGCATTACTTATCTAAAAGCTTCCCTTAGGAATTCTTATGAGGAAATGGAATTTAACAAGCCTCCTTCAGACTAAAACATGGATACTTGCCAGCCTGGTCTTTAATTGTCAGTTCCACTGCTGGGAGAGATGACATCTGGTTCTCTGTCCAGCTCTGATGCTAGTGAGCTATGTCATGTTGGGGAAGACCTTTGACCTCTCCAGGCCTCAGTTACATCATCTGGGCCTATAAAGACCTATAAAGTCTGAACCTGAAAAGTCTATGGTTCTAATCCAAGAATTAAGAAGACAAGGCAGATGTGGATAGGCAGTAAACACTACCTCCCAATCATAATTTATTCTAGGGGTGCTGGTAAACCTGTACCAAGCCCTAGCCCCCAAATACATACCCTATCTCCTCAGAAGGCTTCTTTAACTCAAATTCCCGCAAAAGAAATCACTTCACATTAAGTGCATTAAAATGTAAATGACACCCAGGACCATAATTACACTCTAGCCTCAGCAACATACAGATTCTCTTAATTCACACATAACCACTTTTAATAGAGATAAGAAAACAAAATAACATGATTCTTAAGTGGGAAACTTATGCAACTAAGGGAAGATAAAAGGAGAGTCAAGGGGACTGAAAAATCCTTTGTCTTACTTTGTCATTTGGCTTAAAGCTAATTCTCTTCACAATCTCATGGGTTTTAATAGCGCAAAGATCGACATGTGGCTGAAAACAAGCAACTGAGGTGGACAAGACTGTTATCACATACAAACCATTTTTCTTTCCAAACCTTCCTGCCCCGGGCAAGCTGAAATGGAACTGTGCAAGCCAGGAAAGATGATTTGTGTCAATCAACATGTGCAGCCCTTGGCACCATAAGTGATCAACGAATTATAGTAATGATGAAAATGATGACAAGAACCGACCGAATCAAGAAACGATCTGAGGTCACTCCAAAACATTGCATAGAAAACTCTCGTGCAACCTGACAGGCGCACCACTGGGCTTTCATTATTCATGATATTTTCAATAGTTAAAACTGTTTTTACCATGAAACCAATTTCTTTCTCTGCCCAAAGTGCTGTGTTCATAAGGATTTTCTGAACAAACATAATCCTCCTTGTCACTTTTCTAAAGGGGTCTTTGAATGAATCCATAAGAGAAACAAAAGCAGAGAGGCATTCTCTAAATTTCATCCCACTGATATATTAGCCCTACCTATAAGTAGAAAGTAAGATAAGGGAATGAATGAACGGGTATTTCCACATATTAGGTGAATTAAATGGACACTTTAAATAGGAAAACAGAGCTCTTGTAGGCCTTCTATCTTGTTAGGGAACTCACTTTCTTACATGATAAATTTTTTAAGACAAACATTTTCTTTTATCTTCCTAGGACTGTACCTTATAAAAGAAGTTGTCTTACATATATTCCTTACAAAAATCTCAAAAAGAAGGTGTTTTCTCAATTATTTTCATTTGACTACAAAGTACTGTGCGGGAAAGGCACAAAAGCCTTAAAACAATCTGCACCCATGATTGTTTGAGGTACTTAAAGATAGATGTCAGTATGGAATCAGTAAAAAAGGAAACAAAAGAAATGTAACCCAAATTAAGTCCTTTTCACATTTTGACATTACCACCTGCACAAGAGAAATCTGCAGCCTCCTCTATGACTGTGTGTCATCTGGTCACCATTAGAGGTCAGTACAATTGAAAGTTCATTACCAGGCACTAAGAAGCCTACTAAATCATCTAGGAGAAGAGAACTGTCAGGGCTGAGAACATCACCATGAAAGAACTGTGTTCCCTGTAATCAAGTGGGTAGTGTGTGATCCTCAAGCCCAAATTTTCTTCTTTTAAGTTCTGTTAGTTTTTAAACCACAAATATATTAATAGACCCTAAGTAACATCCACTATGAGATTATAAAACTTAAAAAATTTCTAGTTTTACTATTTTAAGTCAATAATTAGTGTCTGTGTATATGAAATTACATTTGAGTGTATGTGTGATACTAGCAGTAGATATTTTATGTGTGATTAGAACTTCTTCAGTCCAGCTTTTAACTAATAACAGGGCAGCAGAAAGTAAAACTAGACTGGTGAGTCACTAATCCAAAATTCTTGAAGACAGAAAAGGCAAGAAAACAAAAAATGAATGGCCCATATATAACCCACATCCTATTCCTTTCGGATGATATTTAAGCTTGGGTAAATATTTTAGATAAAACTCTGACCTTGACCACTTTAAGCAATATTCAGAAAAAATAGATACATGTATAAAGCTGGAAGTAATGATTGTTATGAAACAGAAGCTGGTTAAGATGAGATGCAATAAAGTGAGGAAAACACTGAGACTTAACAAAGGGTGCTAAGAGCAGGAAAAGTGAATCACAAGGGATGCCTAGAAAAGAACAGCTTGAGAAAAGAAGGATGAGGAAGATTAATTCAGTTAGTGAAAGAAATTGAAGTTTGGGCAAAGAATGGTGTATCTAAGGAATGATTCCAAATGTTTTGGAATCTAGAATCCCAGAAATTAAGCAATTAAGGTGCCTGTGGAAATCAGTTTTGACTTGACCTCATGAGTTCTTTCTGAAATGTATCAAGAAAATGCGTTCTCTTCAAGGAAGGGAATCCATTCCATGAATGAAGTGGGGGGTATGTGTGTGGGGTGAAGTCATAAGCTCTATCACCATGAGATGTCCCCATGTGATATTTTGAGGCTTTGTCTCTTGCCCTGGGAATCCTTGCACTATGAAAAAGTCCATTTTTCATTGTAAATATCTGGCTGGTGAATGACGTGCTGATGTGGCACCAGCTTTTTTCTTACTCATCTGGAAAAAGGGTATTTGATCCAAAAATCTCCTGTGGCAAGAGGATTCTCATCCCTCCCTTTTGAGCTGGTCAAATCACGAAAGCTGTAATGTTGCCTTGATTTAGATGAAAGGAATATATCTGCTTCTTCCACCATACTCTACGCAGCACGAGGTCAGTTCCAGACTATCTCTGAAAACTGTAACACTGATTACTATTGGGCGTTAAAAAGTTTTAGTTTTTTTTTCTTGTTTTTCACTTTTGGAGTCAAATACATATTTTTCACAGCTTGATAGAGAAAGGGAGACATGATGCTCCCAAGTTAAATGAATACAATGTTTAAGTTATAAGTTATATTTTTTCTTATCATTTTGTGTATTATTTAATCATGATTTCTTAATGTCTTACATTTTTTCATAGTTCAACCTCTGCCATGAATCATCATCTCAGCTCACAACTTGGGATAGGAAGAAAAATTAAATGCATAGGCTTGGAAGTCAGGTAAATTTCTGTTAAAATCTACCTTCTGCCACCTATTAGTAATTTGACCTTTGGCACGTTAATTAACCTCTCTTAGGGTAAGAGTATCTACTTCACATGGTTGTTGTCAAGATTAAAATAAAGAAAACAATTGAAAGCATTTAGCATAAAGTCTGGTGCACAGTAAATACTCAGTAAATGATGTTTTAAAATATTCTTTCTAGCTTTCATAGTTAATCAGAATGGGAAAATTTTTAAAGTCTAATACTAAGTGTTTACAAGAATGTGTAGCAACAGGACCTCCCATATCTTACTATAGGGAATGTGTGGCATATTAAAGATGGCAGCCCAAATTATTGCAATCTATTGTATTTACTCCCAAAAGACTGAGGAGTCTATATTCTGGGCAGGCTCTGTGACTACTTTGACCAATGGCATGTGGCAGAAATGATGTTAGGCAAATTTTTAGGTTCAGGCCTTAAGAGACTGGCAGCTGCCACTTCCAAACCCTTGGGATATTTGTTTTTGGGACCCTGAGCCACCATATAAGAAGCACACTAGCCTGAGGCCACCATTCTTTGAGAACACCAAGTCATATGAAAATGCCTGGGATGATGAGATACCATGTGGAAAGAGACCAGAGATACACATACATGAGTAAAAAAGCCGTCCTAGGGGTGAACCCTCCAGCTCCAGCAGCCTCAGCTTACACTACATGGATTAGAGACAAATTGCTTAGCCAAAGTCTTCCCAAATTCTTGACCATAAAATCACAAGCAAGATAAAATTGTTGTTTTAAGCCACTCAACTTGAGGTAGATTGCTACATAGTATGAGATACCAGCTCAGAATGAAATTGATAAAATCACTTTGGAAAACCACTTGACATCATTGTGTAAAGTTGAAATTACATATACTTGTTGCCCAGTGATTCTAATTCTATAGAATCTCTTGTACGCATATACCATGAAATAGAAATGAATATATTAATAACAAGTGATCGTAATAGGAAAAAAAAAGTAGAAAACAACTCAAATGTCCACTAAGAGTAGAACAAATAAATATGCATGGTATATGCCCACAGGAAGATACTATAGCAGAGAAAAAGTAATAAAATACAGCTGCATGCATGCATCAACATGGACGACTCTTAAAACTTAATATTGAGAAAAAAGATAATATTAAGAGAATAAAGCATGTAATAGAAGAAAATGTACAGTATTATTCCATTTATACAGAGGTCAATAAAAACACAAAACAAATGATATCATGTGTTTGTATAATAAAAATGTTGTAAGCAAAGGAATAACATAAAATTCAGAATAGTGGTTACTTCTGTGAGGGAAAGTGATGAATGCGGTCAGTTTCAAAGACATAAGCGATGTTCTGTTTTATTAATCAGGTGAAGGTGGGAGGAGAGGTGATTTATGATCATTCTTTAAACCAGAAGTTGGTGAACTTTTCTTGTAAAGGGCAAGATAGTCAATAGGGCCACACACAATTTTTCTCATATCTTCTTTGGTTTTTTTCATAATTCTTTACAAATAAAAACCATTTTTAGCTCATGGGCCCCACAAAAAGAGGCTACAGGCAAAATTTGGTCCATAAGCCATAGTTTGCTAAGTCCTGCTTCAAACTGTTTATATAGGTTATACTGTCTTTTGTGTACATGACATACTTTTCTCCTACAAAAAAAAATGAAAAATTAATGAAACAGAAAAATGATGGCCACAAATTATTAATATATATTACCTACTATCTCTTTACAGAGAAAATAGACATATTCTTCCTAACCCAAACCAAAAACCCATTCAGTAAGCCTTCAGTCTGTTGACAGCTTCTCTGTACCATTACTCCACCATTTCTGTTTCTAAAGGTGAAAAGCCAATGAAATGTTCCATTACTCTTGTCCACTAAAGACTTTAAGCAGATTCTAAACATCAAAGTCAAAATGGTCGTAGTAGTTCAGACTGTTGTTTGGGCAGAAGAGTAGGAAAATCACAGATAAAATTCTAATGTAGCCAAATGATAATGATCATTGAATTCTATCATCCAATGAGTACCTGCTTTCAATTCAAAGCGAACATTTCCTAACTATGTGCCAAGCACTGATCTCACACTGAAAATGAAATTTCATTTCATTTCTCACAATGATCCCACATGGTGGGTCCTACTATGAACTTTATTAAGAACCTGTTTTTACCATGGTGGCAACCAAGGCACTAAGAGATTAAGTCATATGCTCAGAGCCACATAGCTGGGAAGTGATGAAGCCTGTATCTGCAGCCAGGCCGTTGGATCCTGAGCCCACACTCAGCCATGACACTGTTCTAACTGTTAAATATATTTGTCTCCTGGCCACAGATGAAGTGGTATTTTTATCCCCATTCTACAGAGAAAGAATCTGTGTTTGCACCTGGCCTTGGTCCAAGAAGCTGAGCTGCAGGCTGGGACCAGAATTGATGCTGCTTGTGCTGGGGACACCCTACTTTGACTTAAGGAGAATTTTACAAGTCTCAGCTTGTCAGTGATGGGCAAAGAGCTGCTACGAAAAAAAAACAGATGAAATGAGAAATGAGACTTGTACCCATGTGTCTCCACAGTGCAAGCAGCAATCCTTCATCAAGACTATATTTAAATAATTACACTCCATCTCCAAGGGCCAAAACTTGGTCTTTGAGGGGAGTGGGCATGGCGTGAAGGTTTTTGCTGAGATTAGGAGGAAATCTTGGTAGCTATGAAGTAGAAATATAATCAGCCCTAATTAGACCAGAGCCAGAAGGCAGAATGGACATTATCATTTATTCATCAAACATTTTAAAGCACTCACTATGTGCCAAAACCTATGGCAGATGCTGGGATACAATGGCAAACGTGCCATGGTCCCACTCCAAGGATCTGGGATGTCTTCCTGGGCCTCAGTAGGATGCGTGTTTAAAAGAACACAAATGAAAGGACACCAGTTCTTCAAACGGAGGCGGGAGAATGGTAGAGGTCTGATATCCCTGGGGTCCACTCTGCCGGCCATACTGACACCCCCACCATGTAGCTGGAGCAGAAGGCAGAACCACACCCAGCTCTGATGAACTTTCCCTACAGAATTCTCTCTTGGCAAGGGTTTACAACAATTGCCTTTTCTCCTGAGGCCTGGGGTGGGGTTGGGGTAAGGCAGAGGAAGTAAGGTGGTTGTCAGGAAAACAGACCCTCTGGGGTGCACTTTCAGGACCTGAGTAATTCAAAAGTTTCCCTTTGGTACCTCAAGCTCAGGTTACATAAGAAAAGCACATCTGCTCCAAATCATGATTCCTTTCGCCTACACCCAGACTAGGCAAACCCTTCAAATTATAATGATCGTGAAAGAGGGCTGAGTGTGTTTTTATTTTTGCTATATGGATGTTGTGGAGGAAGCAAGAGGAGAAAGGCAGTGCAAAAAGCCCTCCCCAGGGAGAATTCTGAATAATTTTGTTCGAGATTCCCTTTTTCCACCAGGTATTTCTATGCAGGGAAAATGTATTTCTATACTAAAGAAATCTGGGGACCACGAGCTTCAAAGAAGGCCCTGATGAAAGGACTAATGTATAATCAGCAGGCATAACAAGACGCTATCATGCTCCCACCAGCTCGAGTTATTGGGTAGAAATGTCCCAGAGAGCATGTGTGACAAAAGGCACTGAAGTTGCTAACTTGTAGGTTCCAAATGTATTTGCATACTGATGCCGCTTTTGGAGCCAGCTGCTAGCTGGTAGCTCCTCCTCTCCCCAGCTGCTCTGCACAGCACAGAGCCTAAATATCACTCAATTTGACACCCCCCCCCAAAAAAAAGCCTCTGATGTGATAAGAAACCTCCCCCTTTTCCTAATGACAGCAGAGAATATCCCCCAAATGAGTAGCCCAAACTGGCCAGAAATTCCTCCGTAAAGACTGCTCCCATTGCAACACAGAACAACATTTCAAAAGAAGCCCTTTATTGCAGAATCCCACCCAGGCCTGTCTACTCGTTTGGGCTTTAGGCCCCCTTTCAAGCAGTCAATATAATGATACTCTGCTAAGGGAAAGGCACTATGCGTTAGTCAGTGGCTACACTTCAACTAGGTATCAGAATCAGTCGTGGAGTTTATAATGCACATGCCCATGCTATACCCCAGACCTTCCAAACCAGAATTTCAAAAAGTGAGGCCCATCAATTTGTATTTTTTAGAGCTCCATATGTTGATAGCAACAGCTAAGGATTAATTCAAAGAACCTTTGTGCCTCCTCCTTACACTCCTTGAAGCCTGTTTCTCAAGAGTCTAACAGCTCAAAGGATCTAAAACTAATTCATATTCAGGTTGGATGAGTAATAAGCTTAAACATATAGGTTCCTACATTTTAACTGAACTCTACTCTCAAGGAAAGAAACTCTGTTCTCAAGGAACCCTCTAAGAATGGAAACTCAGGTCGAGTTTTAGGGTTCATGGAAATTGTTTTGATAAGGACATAGATATAGCATATACACATGCAAGATACAATCCAACTATCCTAATTTTAAATATATTGTCCCGAAGTACACCAATAAGCATTCACATCTTAAAATCCATGGGTCCTGGGAATAGAGAATGTGCGTTTACCATGTCCATATGTAGCCTCTATTTGCTTAAGGTCCCCCAACAGTATTTTTTTTTACTGTGATCAAGACCACAACTAAAACGAATAAAGAAAAACAAAATAAAAACATAAAACGGTGGAATAAAAAGATTGACTTGTTTTTTTCCAATGAAGCTCAGTCATGAATTAGGTAATGTAATTTGAAAAGTAATGCAAATTAATTCTTCAAGATGACTCTATGAAATAGTTTATGGAACCTCCATTAGTAGGGGAAGAAGCTAGGAGAAGCAAGAAACATTTGGGGGTAGTGATAAAGGTAAAGTGCTGGGCATCTGAGCCAGAAAGTCTGAAAGGGGCAAAAGGATAGGAGCAGAGGAGGAATGATGATGCCTAGGGAAGATCTTCCTACTACACATTCTTCACTGCCAATGTCATGGCCAGAATAAAAAAAAAAAAAAAGCAATACTCATTCATTTCATTTTTAGCCTGAGCTTTGTTCCACTACAGTCTGCTGTGTGGGCAAAGCTACAGAGCTCTGGGCAGCTGGAGGCCTGTAAGAGGAGACTCCTGCTGAGCAGTCTGCTCAGAAACACAAAGATATCAACATGTACCCTCTTCCAGGTCTCAGATACGTGATGGGGAGAATAGAAGGCCCCTAAGGGAAATGATGAGCCAGTAAATGGAGATGTGATACATTATAGCCTCGTTAGCAAGATTTACAAAAATCAGCTGGGTCCAATTAAGAATAATTAAAATTCTCCCACTCCCTTGCATAGGAAGATGGGGGAAAGTCTTATATAAGATGGGAAAAGGAGGAAGTGACTGAAGGCTAGAGAGAGCTGGGAAGAAAGAAACAAGAGAAGAAGATGACATGGAATAAACCAAAGAGAAAGAAGGTTAGGGACCAAAATACAAGGCATTCATTCAACAAATATTTCAACAAATGCTAAATGCCTTCTTCTGTTCTTAAGTTCCAGAATCCTCATCTGATGTAGTCCAGATGCTAAGCTATCCCAAGTATGGTATAAATCTTTGATTTCACCAGTTTTCCCATTAACACACCCTGTGTGTTAATATCCATGACTATTCCAATTTCCACGTTTTTGCTCATTTCACCTGAAATACTCTCCCCCTTTTCCCTTCACCAATTTAAATTCTAACCATTCTCCAAAGCCTAAAGTCGCACCTTCCTATGAAGGCCCGGCCTCGTGTCTTCATGACATCCCCTTAGCTTATGTTGCATTCCACACAAACACTTGACATTTTTGTTTTGAATTTTTCTCTTATTTTTAACTGGAATAACAATGAGTCCAGAGAAGTTGATGAATTAGGTGGAGACTCGATTTAGAATTAGAATGAAGAACTCTTTTACCTATAAAATAATTATATATTATCATTAGGATAAGTTTTACTATTTTAACAGTCAATTGAGAATCTAACCACTACTTATAGAAAACATATTTTTAGTTCCTACCAGCCTACAAATAATCTTTTAGAACAAAAGGTGTTTATAAGTTGAATATTGCTTCTGTGAGGCAAAAATAAAAAGAGTGATTAAAGAAGTATAAAAAATAAGTGTAGGGAACTGAGTAACAACTGCCTTGGGGGAAAAATTGGCAAGATCAAGATTTTTTTAATTTACAATTAAAATATAAAGCTCCTGTACTTCTTGCTCTTACAGATAGTCACATTTGGTTATAAAAACTTCTACCTCCTCTTCTACATATGACTCTTAATAGTTTAAGATTAATTTTTTTGTTTGTTTGTTAACCTAAATTTATTTAACCAGCACAAGGAAAGTTATTCTGTGGAACAATAACATTTAATAGAAATACAGGAACTAGTAACATGAGTAGGAGTCTTCTTCATAACACATATGATGACCTTTCCTCAGGAGACACACAGTGGACTGACTGATCAAGTGAGACCCTTCCAGTTTTGGGAGCTTCCTTCACGGGACTCTGGGCTGACGTAGAACCTGTTCGGCAGTTTCTGAAAGTGCCTTGATGCCGCCGCCAAATCTGCTCTCCATCAGCAGCACATTCACTCCTGCCTTTTGCTTGGAACCGTATCTTCTATTGTTTCCTGTAACTGAGCCTAGACCTTGCCAGGAGCACTCCTTGATTCATGGCACTTGGCTGGAAGTAAGAGTAAAACCCAAATAAGTATAGGCTGCACTCTGAGGTAGGAATAAACATCGGACTCATAATAGTTGAGTGTTTACTAAGGTTTTCATTAAAATATCACATTCTTTCATATACTTAGCTTATAAGAGGCCAACTTTTTCCTTCAAATCACAGTACTGTAGTTATACATGGATTCTCAACTGTGCAGGAAGTCGGCACACCTAACCCCTGCATTGTCCGAGGGTCAACAGTATGTGTTTTAATGTGAGAGAGGTGTTACTTCAGATTGTTTAGACAGAAACACTACACTCATAATTTAATGGACTTGTTTATGGAACGAGATAAAGTATTTCTGATTTGAATTAAACACACTAAAACAGGTCATTTGTGACTTGAGTAACAGCCTTGGGATCAGGTGGGCCCCAGCTGTCAATGGCAAAGACTGTCCTCATGCATCCAGCCTTTGTAGCTCAAAATGTAAACATGAAGAATCCTTCTCCATCAGCTACTACTAGGCTCCTTTTCCTTCGAAAAACAGAAAGCCACTCAGAGGGACTTTGCTAACCCAGGCTTTTGGTTAAGGTTAATATACTAGCTTCCTTGCCCCACCCCCACCCCCCAAATATATAACTTTGGGCAAAACATTAAACTTCTAAGCCTTGGTTTGCTCATCTGTAAAATGGCCACAATAATTACATTTTCTTTACAAGATTTCTATGAGGATTTAATTAGATTGTGCTTGTAAGATACTGTGACTGTAGTGAAGAAAGAGAGCGTGGCATGGTGCTGGCTGTTGGGTGATGCTAATGTCCTTAAGCACAGAGAAAACTAGTCATCTACCTTACTCCACTGGCCCAGTCACACAGCTTTACTCACCCCACCTCCAAAGACCCTAAATGCTAACAAAATATGGACAGAAGCACTCCATCATTTATTGTAGTTTGTAGGCTCACTATTCTACTTCCTTTACACTCTCAGTAGGCTCATATACTGTATAACAAGACCCAAATCAGATGAATGGCATACTGTCTAAATTGATGACTATCTTGGCTAATTGTTTTCTTCTAGTTTCTCCACTAGCTGTCAGAAGAAATGAAAGTGAGGAGAAAGGGTGGGACAAGGGGGTGAGAAAAGGAGGAAGGCAGAAGAATGGAGGAAGAAATGGAGAGGAGAGGAGGAAGCCTAAAGGCAGTTCCTTGGCAAGGCTCAAGGAGGTTCTCAGAACAGACCATGCAAAGAAACTCTTAAATCTTATAGCTGAAAAAATCACTAGTCACATTTGAATTCCTTTGTCTTTAGGCAAGACTATGTCTAACTCTGACCATTCACAACCAATGGGTGGTCTTTCACAGACCTTAAGGATCCCTTAAGGAAGAGTTAAAGCCAGCAATTCTATTTCCCCTACTAATTCACACTTCACTCCAACCTAATAGTTCTAGCTCTCAACTTAAATATGCAATGGCATGCCTTTATTTCAAATATCCATGGGCCACTGAATGGTATCCACTATATGGGAAGAAGCCAGAGGAAAAAGTAAGAAAGCTGGTTCCTTCCTTCTGTCTGATTGAAAATATACAGACCATTGGCCACTGGCCCATGGATATTTGAAAAAAGAAAGTGCTCGAAAGATTGGTGTTTCCCATAGAAGGCCCCAGGAAACAGAAAGGTAACTATCAAAAAGGGAAAAGTAGCCTCACCTTTCAAAAAGGAGGTCAATAGATCTACATATTCCCCTTACTAACTCAAACATTTTCTAACCATTCCACAAGCAAAAGTGAAAACAAATCTTCTTTTCTCCCCTGTGATATTTTGTCCCTGGGAGGCTGAGAAAACGGCAACACTGAGTGTCTGAAATTTTGGTGAGAGCAGATGATAAATCTGTGACTGGTCCTATGACGTTGAAGTAGGAGGCTGAGCTACATAATAAGAGTTGTCAATTGTGGTGATTGAGTCTGAAGAACCCCTGCTTCTGATTCTACCCATATCACCATCCCAGCCCTCATTTTGTCAGAACTTCTGTGGTAGATGCTTTACTGATCTCCTTCCATCCAAATCAGTCCCTGCCAGCTCCAGAAAACATTGGCTTTGGTCCAAAAGTAAACAACTCTCTGACTCATTTAAACTATCAAAACATCTGTCTGACAAGGCCTCTTTGAAAACATTGCCAAATTTTCCATATTGCCTTATTTGCCCACCACCATAACACACTGAGCACTCACCCTCAAGATTATTCACATTTCTCATGAGATCTCAGAAAGAACAGATCTGTTGCATGCTATGAATTAAACTAGACTTGTTCTTAAGTAAAAAAAATCCAACTCCTGAAAGATCAACTGGCCTTATCTTTTAAAATTGACCATTTCTATACCCTGCAGCTCAGCACTCCCAGATATAGACCCAAGAGAAACATTTACACATATTTACTGGGAGATAACACTCACAGCATTAAACAGTGTAATAATATAAAACTGGAAATAACCGAATACCTATCAACAATAGGATGAAGAAATAAATGGTAATGTATTAATGTAATATAATATTATAAAGCAGAGAAAATAAACTATGGCTATGTTCAACAATACAAAAAAATTTCGGTATCATAATGTTGAATGAAGAAGGCAAATTCCAAAACTTCATATAGTATGGTATGCTTTTTATAAAGTTTAAACATGATTAAAACTAAACCATACATGTCATCAACAAAAAATATTAAGTGAATAAGTGAGGGAAAAAGACAGAATAAGAAAGAGCAATTGAGTTGAAAGTTCTGATTATGCTCTAGTTCAGGCATAGGTGAGGGTTTCTCAGGAGTTCATGGTATCAGTCAATTTTTAAAAGGGCCATGCATACATAAATAATTATAATATGCAAAGTAAATAATAAGCAAGCAATTACTACACAAGTATTCACTGAGCTTTTGTATTGAATATAATCTAACAATAACATCTTTGTAACCGTAGGAGAGAAGTTAGAAGTCTCTGTAGGTGGCTTCCTTGCTGTTTCCCTCCCTGGCATGCTCAGAATTCATTCTTTACAATAAAATCAAGCTACCATTCAGGATAATATTACACACAGGGGCAAGGGGGTGGGGGGTGGGGGGTGGAGAGGGAAAGTCACAATAGTTCATGATTTTTTTATTCATTTGCCATTTTTTCAATGACAATCTTATCAGCCTCCAACACAGAAAAGTAGAGAATTGGTCACTCTATCACTATCATGTGTATTTTGCTGGTCTTGAGCAATGCTGAAACAAGTTTAACAGAACCCAATTATCGCTCCAGTAAACCCATCTTCTTGCTTTTTGCAGCAAATAAAATTAGCTACTGTACCTGACTGATGAGCCACTGGGGCTACCCAAGACATGAGGAGGGCTGTTCGTAGTTGGCCTGGTTGGCAAAACCTAGCATTGTAAGAGCAGGGTGAGCTAAGCCAGGAGGGAGCTAGGTGGTAGCTGTGAAGTACCTCCTCTAAGAAAGGCTCACTCAGCCCCCACGTCACCCAGAACTGCCCTTGCACCTCCCCTGCTGTTATTCCATCTCAGAGGTCAGAAAGCTCACTAATACCCGTACAGTATTATGGAGGGAATTGCTTATGAATAGTTCTGTTTAATTAAGCATTTTCAAATCACTCAAGGAAAACAAATGATTATTACTAAAATAATTGTCTGATTTAGGGCTGTTGGGTCTATTGCCTTCTGTGTGAAAAATGATCAACTGAACTATTTCTTGTTCCATTTTAGGTGGGGTAGGGGAATGGAAATTCTTGTACTCACGTCGCCTCTGCACTGAATATAATTTGTCTCTGCTGTTTAGGAGCTGATTTTCTGTTCAGAAACCTGAGATCTTCTCTCAGTTCATCCTCACATGGATAATATAAGCACCATTAGCAAACCACATTACCAGTGGCAATACTTACTATTTTAGAGTAAAGAAACCCTACTAGAAAAGTGAGCTTTCTGGAATTCTGTGATTAATAAGAAATGGGCTCAAATCCTGGTTGCCCAGTCCTAAGAACTCCCTTCTCTGCCTTCACTTCATCTGCAAAACAATGATGTGCTACCTGCTCATCAAGATACTATAATTTAATGATAACTGTCACCTAGAATTCCAATTGCAAACTCAGATGACACATCTGTAACCTCACCGTGAACTACTAAGTCCTTGTCATTTACTATGCATAGAAATCATTTCAAGCCACTTCTCTGAGGAAGACAAATACAGTAAATGAGACTATGTTCTTAGCCCTGAACTATGAAAAGTTCTTACCAACCTTCCTGAGTTCTTTATAAGGTATCCATTCGTAGTCACGGCGGCCCTCGAGTTTTGGATTGATACCTTGTTATAAACGCCCAGATAAGTGTGACACACCTCTGGATATCTCCCACTCTTCCAGGAGGGGAGGTAAATAACTGTACAAATGACCTCTCTGGATCATATGACATAATTGTAAAAAGAAGAGACCGAGAAAGATTTCCAGTAGGATCCCTAAGAATGAACTCCAAACAAGAGACTTTGCCAGACCAAAAGTGGCCTCAGAAGCTGGCTAGATTCAAAACTTGCGGGTTAGCTATCTTAACTTTGCCTTGGCCTTGAATCAACCCGATGGTGAGGCCACACCACGGTAGCAGTGTCCGGGGCATGAAAGGTGAGGTAATGATGTAATTGTGCCAGAGTGAGAGGTCTTGACACAGGCTTGGTACCTTTGGACAAGGTGGGCCCTGGTGTGCATTCTTCATGGGGCCTTTACACCCTCTCCTGGGATGAGAAAGTAGGGGGCAGGCCTGCGCATCAGCTCTGTCCTCTCCATTTTAGCATTCCTTCCTCCCATCTAGGGTTTCCTATAGTATATCCTTATCCCACAATGTCTCCTTCCTCCCCAAAGGACACCCAGCTCACACACCACATAAGAATCTCAACTTTGCTTAGCCAAAACCATTGCCTCTGCTCAAAGGAGAAAAGAACAGGGAGGCATTTTGGTTGTCTTGGCAGGGGACATTAGATTTTGCACTGGAGGCCATTTTTATCTGTTCTGCCACTACGTAAAGCCTTATTTCGTGCCAGGAAAAGAATCTAGCTCGCCTTTGGACAAGAGAGATCCCTAAGCCACAGACCCACAAATGGAGTTCTACACTGTTCCAAAGCAGTACCCAAGAAACAAACTCCACTCAGGTATGCTGTGCCTCGCTTCCTACCTCTACCCCTGACTCCTTGAGGGTGCCAAAATCAGTTGCAGGTGACACCAGTATGAACTGTCCTCAGGCTTATCTCCCCTAAAATCTGGCGGTTGAAAAAAAGATAATCCAAGGGTATCTTCTGTTTTTTGAAAGTAAAAGATTGGTTGATTGGAGTTTTTATTATTTACCACCCACCAAGCAGGCTTTCCAAAAGCTCCATTAACAAGCCACAGTGTGGAATGTGGCTGGAAAAGAACAAATTAATCAAGGCTAGCAGAAACCTGCTTGATTAATGATGGATCAGCAAGTTTTCCAGAAATACATCAGACTGGCATAATCAATACAATAGCCAAAAGCAGAAAACCATTGCAGTACTAAATATATTTTCTGAAACAAGATTTCTGAGAGCTAACTTTGTTTTGATCCTTTCTGAATTGCCTCATACTTACCACAGCTTTTATGGCTCCATTTAAACATAAATCAGTCACACTGGATGCTAGTCACAACTCAGCCTGTGTTCTCAAGCATGCTAGGTGCCTGATGCTATGGTGCAAATAAAATAAAACCCTGAGATCCACTCCCTTTACCCTACTCTGAGTGTGGAGAAAATCAGGATCTCATTCTTTTGTTTGATGCCTCCCATAAGCAATTCCATATATTCTCTTATGTCTCAAACATCATGTAGGATATTAAATGAAATTGCTTCTGAAATTTAAACATCTATTTCTCAAGTCACTGTTCAAATTTAGCTTTTGCTTATGAGTAACATACCCACAAGTTGGGTCTGTTGGTCTTTAGATCACCAAATGAGAATCTGTCTTGATACATTAACCCCCACCCTGAGTTAGTGGAACATTTACCCAGCCTTAGAAGGCTGAAAAGAATTTCACCTTCAGTTTTGAAGGCAATGGTATAAAATGTGAAAGGGAATGGACAACATTTCCTCTGTGCCTGTTAAGACATTAAAAAATATACAGTAAAATGGCTGTGTGTGTGTGTGTTTTGTTTTGTTTTGTTTTTACAAATGTACAGTCTCCCTGTCTGGCACAACACAGACAAGGGGAAATGTGGCATACTTATTTCTGCCCCCTGTAAATCCTTTATTTCTTTCCTGAAAATATCCAATGGCATACCAGCCATGACCAGTGTCTGATGTGTGTGTATAATTTCATGTTGATGGTATTAAGGATTGAAGCATCCCTAAATCCACCTCACAGGAAGCCAGTCCATAGCTGCTAATATTAGATTACACTCTAATTATTCATTCTATATCCCTCTTCACACCATTATTCCAAGACCAACAGATCAGGGTTTTTCACTGAATACCCATAATATCATTCTTGAGTACTCTAGAGCTGCATTTGTGTGTCCCTCTGGACAGAGAGATTAATCACAGGACAAAAAGGAAACACACACTCTGCTCAATATCACATTAGCATGCCTCTTCCAATTTTGGTCACAAAAAGTCATTTCCCAGTTGTCCACATGAATAGACCCTTTACCACTTATCAACATGGATGAAGCCCAAACCACCCACTTAATGCAAAAGAGTAAAAGTGAATTGTCCTTTCTTAAAAAATAAAAGCAGATAGTAGACCACCTCTGCCTTTTTTTCTTTGTAAAAGCAGCTGCTTCTATAGCTTTACCTTATCTCCTAGAATTTACTGCCAGCCTACCTACATCAAAACCAAACAGGAAACTGCCCATGAAAGCAAGAAACTGAAGTTTATGATGCAAGGGAAATGTTTTTACAGAAAGGCAATGAAGCAATGAATGACCCAGGAATACAGCAACACCCTACCCTCCTTCTCCCTGGAAAAGTGTTACAGCTCAAATCCGAGGGGGAAACTCCTGATGGGAGAGAGTAGCTACCCGACCTGGTGCGGGAGCCAGCAGGGAAAAAACAGCAGGACGACCTAGAGGAATTATGGGAAAGAAGGGTGGCTAAGCCATCGCCGAAAATGTTTATTTGACTATTTAAAAAATTACCTGCAATCAGAGGTACACCCTCTGATTTCAAATAAAGCTGGATGATGGGCTATTAAATTACTTGTTTTGCTACCTGTAATGTAAACACTCTGGCACATCAGTGACGATCTGGTAAATATTTTACATCTAGCTGTTAGGTTGGGCTCCCAATCAACCATCACGTGTCATTCAGTTAGGTACTCAATAACTACTTTTCAATTGTGATAGCTAATGTTTATTGAGCTCCTGTTATATTCCAGATCCCCTTCTAAGCACTTTTAAACTCCTTTTGTAATCATCATCGAACAACTCCATAAGGTAGATTGAATTTACTTGTGATGGTTAATTTTATGTCAACTTGTTTGGCTATGAGGCACCCAGATTAGTTGTTTCTGGGTGTGTCTGTGAGAGTGTTTCTGGATGAAGTTACCATTTGAACTGGCGACTCAGTAAAGTAAATTACCCTCCTCATTGAAGGTGGTCATCATCTCAATCTGTTGAGACCCTGAATAGAACCAAAGGTGGGGAAGGAGGAATTTGCCAATTTTTTCTCACCTTACTGATTGAGCTTGGACATTTTATTTCATCTTCTCCAGCCCTTCGACTGGGATTTATACCATCAGCTCCCCTGATTCCCAGGTCTTCAAACTCAGACTGAATGACAGCTTACAGACAACAGGTTATGAGACTTCTCAGCCTCCTGGATCACGTGACCCAATTCTCATGATAAATCTTCATATATATGTAGATCCTATAGGTTATGATTCTCTAGGGAAACCCAAATGATACACTATTACAAAGAATACTGTGGCTCAGAGCCTTCAGTGAACTTGCCCAGACTTACAGCGAATAAGTGGCAAAGGCAGGATTTGAGCCAGGCCTGTGTGACTCCAAAGCCCATCCATGCTCTTTCCAAGACACCAACAAATATCCACAATAAAATGTGCCAAATTCACTGGAATTTAAAATATAAAATGAGGCAAGCCCATAGTTAAAATTTGGGTAAAATAAAAAGGTTCTCTTTTTCTGTAAAATGAAAAGTCAGACTCAGAAGAATTATTAGCTGTCGAAACACTTATCATTAAGCATCCTTCCTTGCCTAGCGCTGAGGGTCAGAAAAGTCAACAATCCAGAAATTAAAGTGCAAGTACATTTATCTCAATAATTTAAAATAGAAGACAGTAGAATGAGCTTCTAATGTTTTGAGCCTGGGCTGGAATTCCAGAGACCTAGGTTCTACTCCTAGATCAGCTATGAAGTAATTGTGTGCCCCTAAGCAAGTTGCTTGACTGCCCTGGTTTCAGTCCTGACCTGCAAAATAAAGGAGTTTGCTTCTACAAGATGTCTAAGTTCCCATCTTGATCTAAAGCTAAGATGTCTCAGAACTGACACTAATTCACCTCATAACATCCTAAAGAGACATGACTCATTTTGCAGATAATAAGAAGAGATTCAGAAAAGGTAGGTGCCATGCTCAGTACTTCATCACAGAGCTAAGCACTAACGTCTCTCTTGTTTTCCTTGATTGCCAGACCCCCATTCTTCCCCATCCTACCTTGGGATACTTCATTGACAGTGGCTGAGGTGGGACAAAAGGGAACCAGAATTCTTCTCTCCACCCTTCCCAATGCTGACCACCATATCTCACTACTTACAGTCATGAGGCTTCCTAGAGAAGCCTCCACATCTCTAACCCACCCCAGGCTGGCAATCATCCTATGACATAGGAGAAATGGGGACTATGAAGTAGTTCTCATCCATTCGTGTGGAGATGATTAACGGTGGATCTGTCCAGTCATCTGGAACCCCAAAAGGGTCTGTGTTGAGGACCTGCACTTCCTCTGCAGTTTACTGACACCTCAACACAACCCTACAGTCTCTCTTTTGGCCACCTGCCTCCCACTTATTCCAGTTGCTAGGCACAAAACCAAACCACGGTGTTCTTCTGTACAAAGATGTCCTTGAGTAAAAATTCCAAACACAAGCTTACCATGTTACATGAGGGCTATTAAACAGTTTAAGCCAGCCTTTTGCTAAATTGCTTGGGTTTGGCTGTCTTTCTCTACACATCATATACTCGCACCTCCCCGCCTATCTGGAGAAATGCATTTTGCCCTGATCCAAATTTTCAGCAGTGTGCATATTAAGAGCCCTTTACCCCTTGTTATTTATTCTTTCACCACCTCAAGGTATTTTATTTCTAAGAACCTTGTTTTTCCATTCACAGTTTCTTGCTCATACTGGTTAGTTATGTTCTTTCCTTCCTCTGCCTTTATTATTTTCCTTTCCTCTGGCAAAACAAAACAAAACAAAACAAAACAAACAGATCAAAAAAAAAAAACCCTCTCTTTTTTAGTATTCTAAAGAATTCAACATTGTAGTTTTTATTTCTCTTTATCTTCACGGCACATCATTGGTCCTGGACACAGAATTCACTCTTCCCTCTTGGGATTTACCAAGAATATTTATTAAGCACTCACTCGTACACCTGCATGTATTAGGTGCTCTATACATGCTTTCTCATTAAATCTTCACAACTACCTTATGAAATAGCTCTTTCCCTAAAACAGTGCCTCTCAGGTGCATATAAATATAAATCACTCCATCCTATTAACATATTCTGATTCAATCATTTTAGATAAAGCCTTAGGATTTGTATTTCTCATAAGCTCCCAGGTGATACTGAAAATGCATGTCTGTGGACTACATTTGCAGGTTTGGTATGTGTTGGAATAGTAGCAGTAATTTTACGTGATTGAAAAGCTGATGTAAAAATTCTGCCTACTGTGAGTGTGTTGGTCCCCAGTGTCCAGCATTGCCCTTTCCCATCATCCTCTCCTAAAATTAAATCATTCCTCAAAAGGTCAACAAGTTCATCATGAACAGTGAATTGGTGACAATTCAGAATGTGCAGCCTGAGAGAAATGAAAGCACAGAGACAGAGAATGACACCAAAAGGGAAGGGAAACAGGGGATGCGACAGTTGTTAAAAGCGAAAGTGATGCAGTAAGAGACTAACGTGATAGGATATTCCTCAAGGAAGATGTATGGCCCTTACCATGGAGACCAGCACAGGGGGCGAGACACAGACTCTGCCACCTTGGAACTCACTGAATCTCCTTCCAAAAAACATTTATTGTGTGCCTACTGACATAAGCTCGTGCGCCAGGTACTCTCTTTATACATATACATTTTCTCATTAAATACTCATGATCGTTTTTTGAAGTAGCTACCACCCTCAATTTTACAGAAAAAAAGAACTCTCAGAGAAATTGGTTAACTCGTCCCAAGATAATTACTAATTTGCGTAAGTAGGATTCAGTCTACCACTTCCCACTGTAAGTTCAGGGCTCCATAATTACACAAGATAGCAAAACACTGGGGAAAAAAAATAAAGCCCGCTAGTTCTAGAAATAGAAAGGAGTTCTGCCTTTGAAGCTTAAAAAAAAAAAAAAAAAAAAAGCATATGTGACTCAGAAGAGAATGAATGTTTATACTACTCATGGCTTTGGATGCAAAGAAAGAAAAAGAATGTCCAGGAATATATGGTAGAGGAGGGTCTGTGTGGTGTGTAGTGAAAATTTTCTTGGTATTGTTATTTGGTATACCTCTGATCTCTATTACAAGGTTGGAATCCTTGAGAGCAGGGAATGACTGTCCCTGAGATCGGCCTATCTCTGCAGGAGAAACAGTGCTCAATCTGTGTTCAATTACATCCCTTCCCACCCCTCCAGGCCTCCTGACACCTGTGTACAATAAATCACCCTGAGCATAATTATATCAGTTTTTCTGCACTGTCAAGTCATCTTCTCTGTTTTCTAATAAATTCTTAGTTATTACATTAAAACTTTTAAAATCAATTCTGTAATCCTATCTCCTTCTCCTTTCCTCTATTTCCCCCTTTCTTCACCACCAGTTTCTTGAGTGAGCCATCTTTGCTCCCTGCCTTCACAACTGAAGTATTCACTTATAAGTTCTTAGGATGGCTTCAGTTCCTACTCCTCTTTTTAGACTGTTTTCCTCCTCAATCATGAGAGTCATTTAATTGCCCTTTCTCTCTAACTGCTCATCTCTTGCCTGATCCTTCTCAATTTTGCTGTGCTATTTAATTCTGTTGTTCGCCTGCTTCATCTTGAAAAGCTCCCCCTGACTTTCAAAAGGTAGCGCTGCCCGTCCTTTTCCAACCTTTTTGGTCTATCTCTCACTTCCTTGAAGACTCACTTCTTTTTACCCCTAAATGTGAATGGCCTCTGACTTTAATCAATTTCTATTTCTATTTCCCCAGGTGCACCCACCTTTAATGAGTTCCTCCCCTGCTACCTTTTCAGTTACCATATTTTGGGTAGATAACTTCCTGGCTCTGGACTCACACTTCCATCTGGCAACTGAACATGTCTACTTACCATTTTCTAAGTAGCAAACCAACAAAGTCTTTCCCCTGATTACACTTCCTATTGTTGGTATACCTATTTCCCCATCTATCCAGTTAATTTGTGTCATCTCATATTTTTAGCCCTTAAGACCCAAGAGACTGTCAAATCCTATAGATTCAATCTCTCCAACATCTCTCACATTCTCCCCTTTCTTTTTATTCCTACTATTACTCTCATAGTTTAAATCCTTGGTGGACCTTTAATCTGTTCTCTCTCTTCCATTTTCACTTCCACTACTTCGATAATCTCAGTGTCTTCCTTCCTTCATTTCTTCCCACCTCCCATCCTTCCAAAGTCTTTTTGCCAGATTAATTTTCCCAAGACAGAGTTCTGGTCATGTCACTCCCTAAACCTTCCAGTTCTTAACTGCCAAATAATAAAGCTTAAACTCCTCATCTTATTATTAAATAATCTCCAAACAATGACCTTAACTTACTTTCCAAAAATTAAACTCCACATCTACTTTATTCATACCTTGTTATGCAACCACCAAAGCAGACTGTTCCTTATTCCATGAACATTTACCACCTTATCCTCTTCTGAGTCTCTATCCATGGTTCCTTCCCAACATCAAACGCAGTTGCCTGTTTCCTCTCTAATCAGGAATAATCTCTCTTCTCCCTGCTTTGAATCCCTGGAAATTGTACTTAAGTATCTTTAATAGTTTCTTTCTCAAGTTACTTTTATAACTTGTACAATAACTTGTAATAAAATGTGTGTAACTACCTAAGAATCTAGAAGCAAAGATAAGACATGTATCCAAATAGCTACAACCAAAGAGGTTTCATGGTGGCCATTGCATCCCAATTTTTTTTTTTGTTAATGATCACAGTGAATGTACGTGTAGAAGAATGGGGGAAGGGAAGGTCATGTAAGTTCTCACTGATAACACTAATAAAATATTACTTGTTAAATATTTAAAAATATATCATCTTGGCAGTTTCTAAAGCTGTTCCATTTAATCATCATCTCAGGTAGTGAAAACATATGCTAATATTCTCAAACGATAATATGCATTGGAAGTACTTGAGAACCTCATCAAAGTGCAGATCTTGAGCAGTAGTTCTGAGGAAAGAAGATAAGCTGAGATTCTACATTTCTAATAAGTTCCTAGGTTATGCCTTGGATGCTGGTCTAGGGACCACATTTTGAGTAGCAAGGAATCTTAAACCATGCTTGAAAAATCATGCAAGATTTTCAGTGTGATAATTCAGATATACACTAAGGTTTATACTCTAATTGACAGCTGCAGAAATTTAAAGTAGGATTCAAATGGATCAAAATTTATGAATTTAATCTGAAAATGGACCTTCATCTCTTAAATAGCCTTGTAGTTCAAATTCTGTAATTCTGGGGAGCTCAAACAATTCAGTAATAGAAAATCACTATAATATCCAGTTACCTGTGGTATGTAAGTGTGCACACCTACATATTCTTAACTCTATAGGCAAGTCTTGTTTTTCCCCTCTGTAATTTCAAGTTGGTTATATTCACATGTATTCTCTCATCATAAGGAAGTACAATCTTGTGAGTCTCTGGGATCCAATAATTTGGGTCTCTAAGAGCCCCTTAATGCCCCAAAGCCTTGCTCTAAGAAATCAGTTCAAAAAATTCCCTCTTTCCAACAAATTTCCATGACCTAGCCCTCAGCCTGCAGAAAAATAAACTGTTTCCACACCCTGCATCAATCAATTTCTTCCCAATCTTTCATAATGTGGCAAGCATTAAGGGCAGAAATGAGAAGAACATTACAACTCTGATCATTTCCTCCATCACATCATTCAAAGAACTTATAGAGTTCTCAGCACAGACTTTCCCAACACATGATGCAATGGAAGGGGCACACACTCACCTTCTCTACATTTGAGCGAAATGTCAATGTCTTTTTTCCTTCACATTGCAGGTGTCCCATATGTGACCACTAGACTCAGTTTTTCCACAATAAGACTATTAAATTTCTTATTGCTGAGAGGTTAGCCTCTTCTGGTTCATGCTGGCTAATTTTATAAAGGCATTTTTACTAAATATTTCTGACACACACTATATCCTGTTTTTAAGACCACATTTTGGAAGACTGAAATTACAGTTTTTATTAAGTTGCTATGCACACCCTTCTACCTCATATACTAGAAGTTTTTCCCAGGGAAGAACTGGTATTCTTCTCCTGTGGGACATCATTTTCTAAAAGTTCCATCATGGATCAAAAACATTATTCATCCCAAAATGTAGTGGATTATAAACCATTCCTCAATTATTTGACAAGAACAACCATTCTCTCTTATTTGAGTAATAGCACTGCATTTTTCATCAGAGGGTTACCTATCCTGTATTCTCAGTTCTTATGGTCCTGATGGGCTATGACATGAACCAAGTCAGGCCGATGAAAGTAATGACCTAAATTGGGGAAAGTAAGAAGGTGAGACTCTCTACTGGGTTGCTAAGCTGGTAGGATATAAATTGGAAGCAGCTGGTAGCCCTCTTGGCCCTCACAGAGAGAGCCCATCTGAGAGCAGAGACTACACAGAAGAAAGAAATGGAGTATCAGATTTAAATAACATGTGAGCACTTTGTTACAAATACCAACATACGCCTTTTTTGTTTAACTGGAACTGAGTTTCTGTTTGTTATAATTGAAAGTGTCCTAACTGATAATAAGACTTAGGAAACAGTATAAGAGAAACTGACCCATTCACAGCACTTATTATATGCTGGGCACTATTGTGCCCCCCGTATGTTAACTCATTTAATATTTGCCAATATCCTATGAAGCAGATGTTATTATCAACATTATCTCCATTTCTATTTTACATATGAGGAAACAGACAAAAACTTCCTCAGGCCACCCAGCTAACAAGTGAACGAAATTGGGATTCACACTTAAGAAGTCTGGCTCCAGAGTCAGTGCTGTGAATCAAGGCTGCTCAAAGAGTGGCCCACAGACTGACTCCAGTCTGTAAACTATTAACTGTCTGGGAGGATAAATTGAAAGTAAGTGCCTAGAAACCTTCATGGCATCTACAGCAATGCCACCCTGAACAAGCCCAATCCCGTCTGATTTCAGAAGCTAAGCAGGGTTGGGTTTTGTTAGTACTTGGATGGGAAACCACCTAGGAAGACCAGGTACCAGAGGCATGAAGAAGAATAAAAATTAGGGATTGTAGCTGACAAGGTCCTTGCAATCTGTGAGGTCAACCAATGGTTCCCTCACCTAAAAAGAAAGAAAGAAAGAAAGAAAGAAAGAAAGAAAGAAAGAAAGAAAGAAGAAAGAAAGAAGAAAGAAAGAAAGAAAGAAAGAAAGAAAGAAAGAAAAGAAAGAAACCTTCATGGCAACCTGACATTGCTGCAACATTTTTATTTATTTATTTATTTATTTTTAATGCCAGTTTATTATTTTTTTCATAATATATATACATAATTTTTTTAACATTTTTTATTTTCCCAATCCCCCTTCCCTTCTAGTAACCACTCTTCCATTGTCTATGTCCATGAGTCTCTGTTTGTCCTGTTCATTTGTTGCTTTTAGGTTTGTTTATATCCCACATATAAGTGATATTGTATGATTTTCAAACTTTTCTGTCTGGCTTATTTCGCTTAGTATGATTATTTCAAGGTCCATCCATGTTGTTGCAAATGGCAGTATTTCATCTCTTCTTATGGCTGAGTAATATTCCATTGTATATATGTACCACAGCTTCTTTAGCCAATCATCTAGTGTAGGACACTTCGGTTGCTTTCATGTCCTGGCCAGTGTGCAAATATCTTTTCGAATATGAGTTTTCAAGTCTTTGGGGTAAATACTCAGTAGAGGGATTGCTAGATCTCATAGTAGGTTAATTCTCAGTTTTTTGAGGAACCTCCATACCACTTTCCATAGTGGCTGTACCAATTTGCAGTCCCACCAGTAGTATATGAGGGTTCCTATTTCTCCACATCCTCTCCAACATTTGTTATTACTTGTCTTGTTGATTATAGCTTTTCTAACAGGTATGAGATGGTATCTCATTGTGGTTTTGATTTGCATTTCCCTAATAGCTAGTAATGTTGAGCATCTTTTCATGTATTTGTTGGCCATTTGTATGTCCTCTAGAGAGAAGTGTCTGTTCAGGTTCTCTGACCATTTTTTGATTGGATTGTTTTTGTCATTGTTGTTATTGAGTCATATGAGTTCTTTGTATATTTTGGATATTATTGGAGATGTTGCTTGCAAATATATTTTCCCATTCAGATGGTTGTCTGTTTACCTTGTTGATGGTTTCTTTTGCTGAGCAGAGGCTTTTTAGTTTAACATTTTTTATTTATAGAAGTATTGGTTCATGATGAATTGGAAATTTTTTAAAAATCTTATCCTTCACCAGAGTTTGGGGAACATTATTTAGCTTGGAGCATAAGCACAGTGATTTAGATATAAATCACAACCTTTCTTTAAATGCTCTTAAGTTTCTATGAATAATGTTGGTGTCACTTGGCAATCCCCAAATATATTACTTCTTGATTCAATTCCAATGTTTCAAAATAGAGTTCTTTGAGGTATTTTTAGTTCTCATGACTCTGGATTAGAATGGGATCCTGAGATCTCAGTGGACTTTTAAAGATGCTAACATATTATGAGTTAAAGCTATATAGCACTAAGAATCTTGGCAATGGTTTCTTCCCAGTGAACCTTGCCCTAAGAAGACAGAGAAAAAGCAAAGGTATACACAATCCCAGCCAAATGAGAAATCACAGAAGGTAAGTACTAGGAAACAAGTGATCCCAGAGAGTTAGAAGAGGGGCTTCAAATGGAAAAGAAATCAAAAACAAAGCATAGACGCAAGCTGTGATCCTGCAGAGCTTTCTTATGCAGTCTGCTTTGAGAAATACACTTTAAGCCTGTGCCTGAGCACAATCAAAGAAAAAAATGCCTAGGACAAAAGCTTAGTTCAGTAGGTCTAAAAAAAGTCTTTCTTGAACAGACACCCCACAAATGGACAGTAAACTCATGAAAAAAAGTATGCTTGATATTGCTAGTCATCAGGCAAAAGCAAAATAAAACCACAAGATACCATTACACACCCACCAGACTGGCTAAAATTAAAAAGACTGACAACAGCAAATGTTGGCAAGGATATGTAACAACCGGAAATGTCATACATGGCTGATAAGAATGGAAAAAGTGTTGGCAGTTTCTTTTAAAGTTAAAATATACCTACCCTTTGACCCAGCAAATCTACTGCATATTTACCCAAGAGAATTGAAAACATATGTTCACACTAAGATTTATACAAGCATGCTCATAGCTAAATTGGGAATAATCCAAATATCAGTTAGTAGGAGGATGAATGAACAAATTTTGTTATATTTCTATAATAGAATACTACTCAACATTAAAAATGAACAAAACTACTGATACAAGCAACAGCAGCGATGATGAATCTCACACACAGGGAGAAACTGGACACAAAGAGTACATACTATATGATTCGATTTACATGAAATTCTAAAATAAGCAAAGTAAATCTAAGGCAAAAATGATCAGAATGGTGATTGCCTTTTGGGAGACAGGGATGGGCAGAAAGATTGCATGGAAAAGAACATGAGGGAATTTTCTGGGAAGATAGAAAGTTCTATATCATGATAGAGATGTAACGGGCATGTATCAAGCAGACTTGATAAAATTATAGAGAAGCAAGAATGTCTGAATATTAATAATTGTTGAAGTTGTGTGATGGGCATATGAGTATTATTATACAATTCTGTTTACTTTATATCTATTTGAAATCTTCCATAATAAAAAGGATAAATACAAGTGTCTTGCCATTTAGTCCATGTGGTCAGCATTTTTTACAAATAAATTTTTCCAGAAAAAGTGCATTTAAGATCAAAATGCCATTGTAAGAATAATTACCACCAATAAGATATCAGAAGTATGAGGCAGAGTATGTCGTAACCTGGAGTGCAGAAGATACGCTTTTCTCTTGATATATACTGTCCACCATTGTTGTGTCCAAAAATTCAAAGAGCCCATGATCAGAAAAAAAAAAAATCTTATTGATCTGCATACAACTGGTAATTGTTTCATTCAACACACAGCACAACTCTAGTGAAAAGTTCCTAGATACGAGGCAAAGGTTGTGAAATAAACACATTTTTTATTTTATCTTCTCCCTACAGCATATTATTTCACTACAGATGCCAAATAGTGATATTTAAACCAAGCTATTTAAGATTTCGATCAAAAAATTTTCTGCACATCATTTAGGAAATATTAGAAAAAACTTCAAAGCCCAACAACAAGGGAAAGAATTGTCATATAGCATATTCTGTAAATGTATAGTCTATAAAGAATGATTTAAAACATGATAAAGTATTTATGCTTTATCATAAAGAATACAAATTATATATAATACCAACTCTTAAATATATTTGCATTTGCAGAGAAAAACTCAAGAAAATAATAACTGTTAACATCACATTTGTACATCACTGGATAGTGAGAAAATGAATGTTTTGTATTTTTTTCTTAATACTTATCTGAATTTTTCTAGTTTTCTATAAAATTACTTTTATAACAGGAAAACAAAAAAAAAGTCACCTGTAAGTGGGGAACATGTCTTGCTACAAATCAAATTCTTACTCAGTAACAGTACTAAAACCAAGTTTGTCATTTTATATTACATGGGTTTTCTGAGGAAGAACAATGGTGCCTGGCAAGTTAGTGTTATAACAGCTTGCCTAGTAAGCCTCTTCTTTCTCCAAATGCTTTTAAAATTAGTTCAAAATACCCACTTTGATTATTTTGGTATGGGGGAAAACAAGGATAACAAGCTGACAACCATTTTTCATTCACTCAAACATCTTTATTACAAATTCTCTCATCGTTTTCATCTCTCAAGTGATTCCAACAACATGCCATCTCTCAACCAAGGAACAGGGGCATACAGATCCTGGTCGACAGACCAACTAATCTGGGTTGAATCTCAGTGTAGAACAGAAAGGAAAATAAATTTGACTTAGTCTTCTCCCACTGAGTGTGAGGAACCTATGTGGCTGCCTGATTATAGAAAACAGTAGCTGGCCTTCCCTACCATACTTACCAGGACCTCCAAACAGAAATAAATTAATACATTGCTATTGTTACTCCTGAGCATGCCATATGGAGTTCAGCTGATGGGAAGAGTTTAATCACAAAACCTTTACTGAAGCTTCTATGAAGAAGAATTGTCTAACTCGCCAAGGCCTACCTCCAGATCCCATTACAATCAATTCAGATTTGATGAGAATATAGCCTGCTGTTCTTAATGGTTTTTTGACTGGTTGGTCTCATTCAGTGTGTGGCAGTGGGGGTAGTTTTTGTGGTTATCACTGTTCAGTAATACAGTTCATCCACTAATAACAATTCATTTATTCATACAGAAGATCAGGTAGCCTACGAAGCCATGCCTTAGAGTGGCACTGTCCAATATGGAACTTTCTTGCTGCATGTGGTTAATGGAGCATTTGAAATGTAGCTAGACCAAATTGAGATGTGTAGCTAGACCAAATTCACCTGAAATTTTGAAGACCTAGTAAAGAAAAAATAATGAATATAAAAGAACTCATTAATAATTGTTATATTAAATGCATGCTGAAATGATAATATTTTAAATATATTGGATTAAATAAAATTCGTTATTAAAATTAATTTTACTTGTTTCTTTTCACTTCTTTAGTGCAGCTGCTAAAAAATGTTAAATCCCACATGCCATGCACATTTCATTTCCGTTGGAGAATGCTGGTGTAAAACATGATTAGTATTCATTAAATAAGTAAGTACCTGTGACTACTCACCCTGTAAAGAAATGTCCAAGTGAGAAGCAGCTTTATCCTATATGAACTACTGTATCTCAGTATGTAAGCCCTTATGTCTTTCAATTTGGAGTTCCATTGTGACCTCACTTTTGTTTTCTCTGTCCTTGGAGAATGAATACATATGGCATGTCTCTCCCATTGGCTATCCCACAGGCTGCCCACTGTTATCCCTGTTCCGCAGTTTTTGCCAGAACGACAGTGTAGTCAGTCGTTCAGGCACCCTAAGCATCTCTGTTGAAGCAGTCAAACCAGGAAACCAAGCACTGCAAGAAGTGCTGTTGTCCTACTAAGGTACAGTGAGTACCTTAATGAAGGAGACAACTGCTCATGTGCCTCCACAGTCAGGTATGCCTCCCTAGCTGGTAGGTAGTCTAGTGACTTTTAAAGATTCTTGTGAGAAGAAAAATTTTTAGCCAAAAGACACAACTGGCAAACTTGCTGGTTGTGAGATAATGAGTTGAATAGGTTGCCTAGAGAATAGAGCCCCTGCCTGATCCCACCTGGATGAGTAAAGCCCACAGTTAGGCCACTAAGCCTTACCCTCTGGCTAAATGGCTAATTATTTCTGATAATGGAGGCCTCTGCTAACCCCTCACCTGCCCTACAGCAGAGCAGATCTATCAAGTGAGGAGGGTGGTAATTACTGGTGATACTTGCAAACACTCATTATCTAAGCTCCTGGGTCCTTGGGAGACAGATATGAGATATAAGGGGATCCACTCACAACAATGCCAAAAGGAAGCTGCAGCCATTTGAAAAGTAAAATGTGGTGAGCGTTCATTTCTAAAAGTAAATTCAAAGAGTGTTATGTTCAAAATAAGACTTTCATATTGTACAGTTACTTGTGCCTTCTGACATCTGAGAAGGGTTTCTTGCCTTCCTGCCTCTCCCCGTGAGCTGTTGTGCCTGCAACGGAGACCTCTGCCTCCAAACACGCTAATATCTTTTGCTTAGGAATCTCCTTCCAGACTCCCATTTCGCATAGGCAGGGGTTGTGTCATCCGCTGTATCCCCTACAGCTCCTTGCACTTTGGCAGGGACAGATAATGTACATCCGAATAGATTGGTTACTTTTTGTCTTCAGCGGCATTGGTTGTCCTCTCTTGATAGCTGAATATGCTCAAACATTTCACAAAACCAAAGTCTGATGAACCAAAGAGATCATCAGTTATGGTTAATAATATGAAACTTAAAAGTCACTTGTAAATGCTATGAATATTGTATTGTGTTAACATGAAGAGTTGAGACTTCTCAGTTTCAAGGAAGATTTCTGATTCGATTGAGTTTTCAATATAGAATTTATTTTAGACTTTATTTTAGAAAATATTATAGGGGAAAGTGCAGAGAATGTGAATTCAACTGCAAAATCACCTTGATTACCAATCCAAGACTCTCAAAACACTCTCCTTTTCCTTTGTGAAAGTTTATAGAGAGTCATGATGGTCAGAACAGTGGAGCCCTTCCTTTTTAAGACATCACTGGGGTTTAATTTTGAAGAGAAGAAACCAGATTTCAAAAGATAGCCCCTATTGGAAAGTCACTAATTAGCCACAGATAAAAATGTCTGTGAGGGTTAATAGTTCTCACTCCAGTTGGGAGTTCTGTTTTACTTTTTACATGTTTCTGAATGTACTTGTCATAAAATAAAATCCCAAATTCTACATCCATATAATCAGAAAAAGAGTCCTTTCCTCTTCCAAGTTTTTTTTTGACTTTTAAGAAGAAAAAAAAAAACAAAAACAAAAAGAAAATTTCAAAATATTTAAATCCTATATATATTATAGTAAATTTTTTTAAACATCATTCCACGAAATAACAGCTAACAAAAAAAATGTAAGAAAAAATGTATAGGTATAAAATAAAAAATATACACATATAAACCTCTGAATATATCATGTGGAAAAACTTTTATTCAGGGCATCAAAAGAGGGCTTTACTCAATATCATTAGGAGTCTACTCAAATCACAGGGCATATTACTGACTTCCCACCATTGAGTTTTTGTATGTGTGTGTGTGTGTGTTGGGGGGGGGGTGGGGCCTTACAGTCAAAAAAACATTTCATTTGTTAAAGCTTTAAAAGTAATTTATCTTTTGATATGAAGGCCCACATAGACATGCACATAGAAAAATACAAAGTTCTGCACATTATCAAAAGGACAGTGGCATCTTTATTGCTATAGTCTTGATGTTTAATAACTGATATCTCATCTGCATCTTCAAACTTATATGTATTAAAAATCCAAGAAACCTCATCATAAAGCTTCTTACTACATGGCTCCCACTACAAAACATAGCAGTACTTTGTAGTATTATAGCACTTTTCATGCAAGAATAGAAAAGTATTTTTATGATCCCTTGCTTTCCTTCCAGATAACCATGGAGGAAGGTCAATGGTACATATGTTTTATTGAAACTCTTCTCCAGGAAAACATAAAAACAACAGAAGAGAATGATACTATGAACTCCTTCAGGTTAATAAAACTTTAAAAACATTGATTGAAAATATAAAGTTCTAACTCCATCTCAACATTATTATCAGTGTAATATTTCTTATCCCCTCTACCAACATCCTGTCTCCACCCAAAGACATTCCTCACCCCACCCATTATACTCAATCACACAGTCACTTGAACATAAAATACAGAAATCTGGATGCTTCTCTTGTAGGACTGGAGTAACCTCAGCTTACCCAAATCATGAGTGCCTTGAAAGGCATGAGGCAATCTAACTGCCTGGACCGCCAAGAGGTCCCCAAACAAAAGTAAGAACAAGATGTTACTCTAGCCAAACACCAAGAAAAGTGTTTGTTCTTGATATATGGAACATTGTTTTAAGAAAGGAAAGAAAGAAGAAAGAAAAAAGAAAGAAAGAAGAAAGAAAGAGAGAGAGAGAGAGAGAGAGAGAGAGAGAGAGAGAGAGAGAGAGAGAAAGAAAGAAAGAAAGAAAGAAAGAGAAAGAAAGAAGGAAAGAAGAAAGAACGAAGAGAGAGAGAGAAGAGAAAGAGAGAGAGACAGAAAGAAAGAGAGAGAGAGCGAGAGAGAGAGAGGAAGGAAGAAAGGAAGGAAGGAAGGAAGGAGGAAGGAAGGAAGGAAGGAAGGAAGGAAGGAAGGAAGGAAGAAAGAGAGAGAGAGAGAGAGAGAGAAAGAAAGAGAAAGAGAGAGAGACAGAAAGAAAAGAAGAAAGAAAGAAAGAAAGAGAAGAAAGAAGAAAGAGAGAGAGAGAGAGAGAGAGAGAGAGAGAGGAAGGAAGGAAGGAAGGAAGGAAGGAAGGAAGGAAGGAAGGAAGGAAGGAAGGAAGAAAGAGAAAGAGAGAGACAGAAAGAAAGAGAGAGAGAGAGAGAGAGAGAGAGAGAGAGAGAGAGAGAGAGAGAAAGAAAGAAAGAAAGAAAGAAAGAAAGAAAGAAAGAAAGAAAGAAAGAAAGAAAGAAAGAAAGAAAGGAGAGAAAAACCTATGCTTGTGATCAATTCCCACAGAACCATGACTAAGACAAGTCAAGAAGTCAAGTTTGGTTTTACCTGACTCCTGTTCCATTTTCTTGGCAAACATAAACAGAAGAGCAATATCTTCCCTAGTTCTCACTATTTTGAGTGGCTGGAGTAGAAACTTCTATTCTACTTCCCTCCCTAATTCAATCATTCCTTTACTTTGTATCTGAATAGAGGCAAAGAACCAGAGATAATTCCATCTCTTCCCACATTTAGTATGGAGCCACCTCTCTCCTTGACCTACTTCCTTCTATGTTTGCTTTCTCTAGCTTTTACCCATTTTTTTTTTCCAGGCATACAATTCTATGCCAGGTATGTAATATGCTCCCTCACTAGCATTGAGGGAAGACACTGATAGTTGATTTCCATGCCTTTCTTAGACAGGAAAGTCCTAGATGGTTCATCTTCACACAGACATTAGGTTTTAGTCAACTTTTCACAGTAAGGCAATGGATCAGAGGGAAATAATGGGGTATCAGTTGAGATTCTTTGGGTTGCAAATAGTAAGAAACCCAACCCAAACTGGCTTAAGCAAAAGAGAACAAAAGGAATATTTTATGGACTCACAAAATTAAAGAATCCATGTTGGATCTAGCTTACTGAAGGAGTTTGGTTCAGTCACAAATAACATTTCTAGGCTCCTCCTTCCAGCTCTTCTTCTTCTAGATAAGTGCCAATCTTTGATTCCACAGGATGTTTCCTAGCAACTTTAGATTCATATCTTCAAGAACCCTAGTTCAACAAAAAGAAAATCTGCTTCCCCAGTAGATAAATGGTAGTGTCAGAACTGAATTTCATTTGATTTTGATTGGCCCATTTTTGATCACATGCTCATATCTGAACAAAAGGCTGTGGCCAAGGGAATGACTAGTTCTACTTAGGTCACATGCTCTACTCCCTCAGGTTCAGGAATAAAGTCAGCCTCACATGAAGCACATAGACTGAGAAGGGGGAAAGGGAGCCAGCAGAGTAAAATTGTGTCCCCAAGAACAGCAAAGTTAATGTGTTCATTATGCTATCCCAACTCTTTAGGGATGATCAAGAAATGCTTCACAGAAGAGATGAAAAAAACTTTAGAACTAAGTTTTGAAGGATGAGTAGGACTTTGATAGGCCAAATAAAGTTGAGATTAGAGTCGACAGACCATCCAAAGCTGGGAGAACAGCATGCAAAATGCAATAGGCAGGCAAAAAGTCATAATCTTTTTCAAGAAAAATTCAAGTAAGCTCTGTATGAACGTGCCTGTGGGAGGTTACAATAGTTGAGGCTATAAAGTAAGCTAATCATGCTGGGTTTTATAAGCCATACACGAGAATTTAGATTTTTATCCTTCATGAAGTGATGGAGAGTACTGAGATAGATGTATTAAGCTAGGATTTGATCACTTGAGTAGTATAGAAGATGTGTTGAGAATGGCAAGACAAGATTATGAGAATGGAGTGAAATCTCACTCAAAAAATATTTTACATAACCTGAACCAAGGTCATTGGCCATGAAGATTAAGAAATGGGGCTAATAAAGAAGAAAATTCTGCCATTTGCAAAACATGGATGAACCTTGAGGGTATTATGCTAAGTGAAATAAGTCAGACAAAAACAAATATTATATGATCTCACATATATATGGAATCTGAAAAAAAAAACAAACTCATAGAACAGAGAATAGATTGGTCCTTGCCAAAGGTGGGGGGCATGGAGTTTGGGAGATAGGTGAATGTGGTCAAAAGGTACAAACTTCCAGTTATAAGATAAATAAGTTCTGGGGAAGTAATATATAGCATGGTTACTATAGTTAACCATGCTGCATTATATATTTGAAAGTTGCTGAGAGAGATCTTGACAGTTCTCATCACAAAGAAAAGAAAAATGTGTAACTATGCGAGGTAATGGATGTTAACTAAACTTATGGTGGTGATATTTCACAATAGATACATATAGAAAATCATTAGGTTGTACACCTTAAACAAATACGATGTTATATGTCAAGTCTATCTCAAAAAAAAAAAAACTGAAAAAGAAAAAAAGTGGTGGGGCTAAACTCAAAAATACCTAGGTGATAAAAATGATGAGACAGATGATTGACTCAATGTGGGGGATGCAGGGTTAAAAGGATTCTTGCTTAGGTCTTTGGCTTGGAGGACTGTATAAAATGGAATGCAGATTCACTAAAACACTGAATCTATGAAGGGTGGCCATTCCATTAAGCCTTGGATCTAACTTTTCTGCTCAGGTTTAAAAAAAAAAAAAATACATGTGAGTGATTATAGTTACCTTTCAATATTTATAGAAGGTTTTACATGACTAACCATTCCATTCACAAATGCATCCTGCAGTCCCCCCACCCACACACCCACATCGCATCTGTTCAACGTGGGTTATTTATGACACAGCTGTTTTAGCAGTTAGGCTCCTCATGCTGCTCTGTCACAACACAAAACAAACACATCCTCTCCACCATCTCGACTCTATTTGATTTCCAGCTCAATAAAGTGGAATATTGAGGAAAAGGCCTTATCGCCCATTCTAGTCCATAAATAACATAGCTCAGGTCATTCTTGAAGCAATGAAATTCTCATGGTGACATTTTATCTCTGAAAAGTGATTTTTTAGTGGTGACAGAGTCCATCTGAAACAAGCCTGGTATTTATGTGTTTTTGTGTTTGTGAAAGATATCCCTGCAGGATATCCTCTTTAAGCTTTGCAGCTGTTGATAATGGGTCCCTGCCCAAGTGTGGATTTGTTCTACAAACACATTTATCATCTATCAAACATATTGGCTGGCAAAGGTTTTGTATATTCCATGACTTGTAACATTCTTGTTTCTAAGTATTCTGAAACCACTGAAACATTCATATTGTTCTTGCTCACCCTTCAAGAAAGACTGAAAGACTGACTCTGTCTGGAAGGTGATGGGATTAAATTGCATTTATGCTGAATCCACAGTGTGCAGGGAGCACGAAGCTGTTTTCGAGATGAATCAGCTGATTCTTTGTGCTTTACAAGCCAAGGGAGGCATTAGTTAATGAAAGTTAAGAAAATAGCTCATCTAACCAACACTAGATGGAAAAGAAAGAAAAACTAAGAAGGGAAATGGACAAGACAGCTACATCACCTTCCGAAGACAGTACTTCACTCACTCCAGAACCTAAACTAGATGCTGTGTTTCCAGAGAGACGGGCAGAAGCATGCCCAGAGTTATGAGCCAAAGAGGAAGCTTGCCAGGATGCTATGTGAGTCTCTGTCTTCAAGTCATTCCCACAAGAAAAAGGCCAGGGGTTGGCCCTTGGGATATCGGGCTGTTCCCAGCAGCATCTTTTCAGATCAAAGGATCCAGGTGAAACTGAACCCAGTCTCAAATTGGACAGAACTTGCTTTGGCTCAGAATATCATGCCCAAAGCCAAATCAGAACCAACCTGCACTGAAGTGAGTGGGAAATTCTACTCGTCTAAGAACGCTGGCATTCATTCCTTCGCTAACAACTCACTGCAGCTGGACAGGAAACCGTGGGTTGGAACCGTACTGTTACTTTCAACTTTTTTCTCTGCTGAAAGCATGAGAAGCTCTCCATTTCCTTCAAAATGGATGAAGAGGGTTCAAGCTCCATATTTCATTTCTTTTTGGTTACACTGATCTCTTCTTTTTAACCTTTTCCCTACATTATGACATTTGCTTATCACTCCTTACCTCACTTTCCCATCCCTTTGTTGTGTTCCTTCTCTATTCTTTGTCTCTTTCGAGTTTTACATTTTCTCTCTTCTCTACCCAATTCACTATCCTTCCAAGACTTTCTCCCATTTGAGGTATTAATATTTTTACTCCCCAAAAGTTAGATAAACCTAAAAAGTTACAACATTCAGATAGAGAAAAGGTAAGCAAGATGGAGAAAGTCATCAGGTAGAACAGACAGCATTCGTTAAAGTCTGATCCAGATACTATAGACACAGTTTAATAAACTATAGTCTGATTCACTCTTCAGGTTCATATTTCTTCAATATTTCAGTCAGCAAAATATGCCAAATCAACCAAGAGCAGAAGGTACTAGTGCAATGGCAGGGCCCCATTAAGCTGCCTCTGTGTGATTTGAGCCCTATTACCAGTCCTCTTCAAAACCCTCTGCCAAGCCTGAAAATCCTACCTTAATGTCAATAATCAGTAAGAAAAAAAGCAGGAAAGTTTTTCCAGATCTCATGATAGCTCACTGATGTGTCTTCTGAACCACTAGTAGCTGGTTATTTTATCAAATTAGATAGCTGTTTTGGGAACAGAAAAGGTGAGTTGCAAGATAAATACCTTTCAAATGCTAGAAGCAAAGGTTTGGGGGGAAGGGGTATCAGAGGGACTCTTTGATTCCAAGTGACAGAAATATAATTTGAACTAACAGAATTGAAAGGGAGAGTTTATTAGTTCACGAAATCCAAGGAAGCGTTGAAGGACCAAACTATGAGAATGGCAAGAATCCATCTTTTCTCAGGAGCTCTTGGAACCAGAAACACAAATTCTGGTTCCAGCTTTCATCTCTCTGCTTCTTTCTACATAGTAGCCCCATGTCTCAATGCATATCAGTCTTTTCTCCTGGCAGGAAACAAAGACTCTAAGAGCTCTCCTGAGCTTTGCAACCCACCCTTGGAACCTCCAGAGAGAGACTGACTCTCTTTCCAATTTTAAAAATTCCCAGGAAAGAACTCTGATTGGCCCAGACTCAGTCAATGCCAACTCTGGGCAAATCAGCTGCAACCATGGGGCTCATAGTACATGCACATAAAAGATCATGGTAGCTTCCACTGAAATCCATAGTAAGATTAAGGGGAGAAGTTCTCAAAAATTTAGTAGGGGAGGGGTGCTATTAACAGACAAAAAAGTTGTATTAGACAAACAGAACACTTAGTGCCCACAACACATAGGCCTGAATGGTAGACATAGTAAAAAAACAATGGCCAGAGAGACCAGATCAGAAGGGCCTTAGGGGACTGATAATCCATATCAGAAGTGAAGGGGCAGGAGCAAGCCGTGCCTTTATTGCAGTTTTATAAGGCACTATGCCTATAGTTGCTTTCTCAGCCCCCAAAATTACTAGATCCAAAACACTAGCTATATAAAGCCCTGGAGCTTCCAAGCTATAAGGTTTAAATAGTTTACATAAAGTCATCTCTCCTATATGAAATAAATATATATATATATTGGTCTCTGCTCACAGTTTCTGGAACTGAGCTTCTAAAACCCTTGTAATTTCCTAAGTGATAAGAGCACTTGGAGCATCTTTTGTTCTAGGATTTGGTTTTGACCCTGGTTCCTGACACAGAGCTCCTAAATCCCTTGGAATTTCCTGGGTGATAGGAATGCCTTTCCCTCTAATGAGGTGACTCTTGGTGGGCTCTTGGTTGGGGGCTGGTCACCAGAAAGACCATGCCATGATTAGAGACTTAGAACTTTCAGCATTTCCCCTCCCCCGACCCTCCCCTCCAGTGAGAGGGGCTAAAAATAAGAGTTAAAATCAATCGTGCCTATGTGATGAAGCCTCCACGAAAATCCCAGAAGTAGGGCGTTCAGAGGACTTCAAGTTGGCGAATGAGTCCATGTACTAGGAGGGTGGCACACCCTAACTCCACAGGGACACAAGCTTCTGCGCTCAGGACACTTCCAGATCTCACCTTATTACCTCTTCATCTGGCTGTTCATCTGTTTCTTTTATCATATCCTTTATTATATAATAAACTGATAAACATAAGTGTTTCCCTGAGTTCTATGAGCTGTCATAGCAAATAATAGAATACAAGAAGGGGATCATGGGAACCTATAGTTAGTTTGTAGCCAAGTCAGATAAAAGTTGGGAGTCACCTGGAAACCTAATAGAAATTGGTGTCTGAAGTGGGGGTACAGTCTCATGGGACAAAGCCCTTCACCTGTTGTATCTGAGTGAACTCCAGTTTGTGTCAACATTGAATTGAAATGTAGGACACCCAGCTGGTGTCAGAGAATTGCTGGGTGTGGGGGAAAAAATCCACACATCTGGTTCATCGGTGTTGTGAGTGTGGTAGTAGTGTGGAGTAAAGAAGCACACGGAAGGGTTTTTCCTTCATACTAAAGTATCTTGCGTACCCTTAACCAAGCAAGATTATAAAATATGATACTAGGGTGGATCAGATATATGTAGCGTCCCTTTAAGGAGCAGCACCCCATCTCTAGAATGACAAAAAAAAAATTAAACACAGGCTATTGGAGCAAATGTCTTCTTAAAAATGGAGGTAAAACTACAGACATGCCAGAAACTTTCAAACTTTGCTCATCTGCTAACCACTTTGCTTTTAGGGGAATTAAAACTGAAGAAGTTTCTATAATCCTCGAAAATGTTTTTAATAGTATAATATCGTGAAAGACTAGGAACTATTAAAGGGATAAAATTGAGAATGCAGTAAAAGTGCTTTGAACAATAAGAATTTTTACATAATTACAGTTAAGAGTTTGTGTCTATCCTCCCAGGCTATTGTTTTTCAAAGAACTGTCTACCTGCCTTGCAGGAGTTAAAGCTGAAACTGACATTTAGTTGCCCTCTGTGGCAGGGTGGGTAAGACATTTGTCAGGTTTATTTCTATGAGGAATTATGCTGGAGGTTATCATGCAGTCAAGTAAACTTTTTTCTTATGGAAGATATGGAAAGGGGTCCAGAGGACTGGAGGGCCCGTTTTTCATTAAACAAAGTGATTTTGTTCTGAGGTTAAGTCCGTATGACCCAAAGTACAGGCTGGTATGCAAAAAGTCATGCATTGATTTAAACAATAATAAATTGAGGTCCAGAATGCAGGGGGAAATCTGTTCCCTCATGGACACTGAAGGCCATACAGTTTCACTGCTGTGATTTCAAAATAAACCTTGCACTTGTTAAGTTTTGAATTTGCAGCAAATATGGGAACTTTAAAAACGGATACTTAATCCAAACCAGTTAGGTATGATAATTATGAAACAACTCTTATAACTCTAAATGGCTAAGTAAACAAGTAGAACATAAATCATTAGAAAAGCCAATAAAATTTAGAACTTATGGTCAAATAATAAATTGTTAAAACATAAAATCTGGCAAACATGGTGCCTAGAGTCTGTGCTATCCAGGATTTGGGACCTTTAAGCAAGATACTTGAGGAATGGGCTCATCCTTACAAAACCCATGGGGCCCATGGAAGGACGCATGCTTTACAAGAGGTATGAATGAGTCAAAACTGTGCCTAGCACATGGAAACAATAATTCAATAATTATTTATTGAATTAATTAGGTGATCACTATGGAGTCGCTAAGTTAGTAGATTATTACTAAGTTCTACTGGTAATAAGGGGAAATTCGGTACCGTTCCTTCCTAAGTGGCGGGTTACCAACACGGGCTCTGGGGAGGCCAAACTATGTATGCCACGGTCTTTGCTTTCCAGATGTCATCTCAACAGCTCATGGAGCTCCATCGATCAACTGTCTTCTTATTGCTATTCTCCACTATGCGAGATGAGGCAGCCTTGGAGGTTATGACCTCTCTGATTGCTCAAGTGGGCTCCTCCCATTAAGCCTCACATGTCCCAAGATACATTTCTCAGGGCTCTCGATTTGTGATAGTTCCATTGGTGGGGTCACTCTCAATTGAGTTCCTTGATACTAGGGAATGAAACCCCCAGAGAAGGTGATCTGCCACAGCCAGCTCACCCTAGAACATTCCTTTGAGCCCTCTAACTAATCAATAATAGCAATGACAACCCACTAGCAATAAAAATAATTCCTTATGTTTCTCTGGAGGTTTACATGCAGACAGTGTAGTAATAATAGAGTGATGGCCTGAGAGAGAAGGTGAAAACCAAACCATTTTTTCATCTCCAGATCTAGTGTGTTATATTTGTATATCTATTTCGCAATATAAGCCTTATGTGTATTTTTTCCCTAAAGTATGCTTTACACTGCTCATTCCTCACTGTTTAACAATTCAGTATTCCCAGGAACATCCTTTGGAGGCCTCTGGGCCTTTGCTCCTCAAAAGCCTCTCCCTCCCCAGTCATGTAGTTCTTGATCCTTCTCTCTGAGGCCTCCCCCAGGCTTGACTACAGGCTCCTCCCTCTGTGATCCTATAGCACAAGGACCCACAACCCCTGGGCTGTGGACCAGTACCAGTCTGTGACCTGATAGGAAAGGGGCCGCACAGCAGGAGGTGAGAAGCAGGGGAGCCAGCAAAACTTCATCTGTCTTTTCAGCTGGCATCACTGCCTCAGCTCCACCTCAGATCATAAAGCATTAGATTCTTATAGGAGAATCAGTTCCTGGTGTCAAAAAGGTTGGGGACTGGGATAGTAGTTCACCCCTTCTCACAGCTCTTAAGCACATTCTGCCACAGTTACAATTAGCTAGGCTGTCTGTCTCCTAGTTAGATTCTGAGACTCAGAGGGAAGGATTTTTTGGACTTGTCATTTTGCATCAACTCAAGACAGTAGACACTCAGTTATTTGCTGAATTAAACTAATTCCAAAATAAGCATGTTCAAATCCAATTTTCCCCAATTTGATTTGTGTATGGAGACAACAGCCCTATATAAAATGTAAAGTGAATCACTGTAAACATTAAAAAGGAAAAACAAGGAAACTTAGCACCTCTTATTAACCATGAGGTATCAGGAAATAGAGTTGGTAGAGAGTCAACCAATCTGTTTTCTGCTCCACACCTCACCTTCGCCTTAAGAGACAGCTGGCCCTTCCAGTTCTTTAGCCTTTCTGGAGTTCTACGGTACAAGTTGGGGTGACACTTGTTGGCTTCTCCCTCTTCTCAGATAGGAGTTCAGTGTTCTATACTCTGCTGAGCCAGCTCCTGCTGATCCAAATGCTTCTGTCTTCCAGATTTTGTGGATACCTGTCATCAAGTGATGTTGCCTCACCCATAACCTTTGTTCTTAGGGTTTATCGCTTTTTAAATTTCTGATACCCCTCTCATTTTAGTAGTTTCCAGAGGAAGAGGCTATAAAAAGACATGTAAAAATTCTACTGTATTTAATCAGACTTCTCTGAACTAATTATTTTGAAACACCAAGTTATAAGTTGGGTTAATAAAACAAATATCATTAATACAAATGATTTAAGAAAAAATATCCTAAGAAATTTTATAATTTTCTATAACTTAACATTGAGGCTTGAAAAGTATAAGGCAAGAACAAAACTCATAGAGAAAGGATAGTAGAATATTGTAAGAAAAGATCATTTTCTATCAATTTGTAAATTCACACTCACTCCATCTTTATAAATTCTGAGCTGTGTGAAAAAATCCACTTCTGAATAGAAGGTTACTGAACATACGGTTTAAACTACAACTTTGTCTTGCAATAAGAGATAGGCTATCTGAACAGAATATCATTCTCTACTCACCTTAAAAAAAAATGTTGATGCAACAGAGAATTGTTGTAAATAAGCAGAATGTTTCTGGTGTAAATTGGGACCCATGAACTAAATACCAAAGGAAAAATGAGTCATGAGAAGGAGATAAACAAGAAATCTGGAGACCACAGAGCCAGTCCTTTCTGCCACCAACTAGCTATGTCCATGTTAACATTCTCTCTTAGCTTTTCTGAGTGGCACTTTTACTAAAAAACTAAGTTGAACTTTATCATCTGCCTGAATTTTCAAGCCAGCCTGACCCTCCTTCACCCCAGGAACCTGACAACTATAAGGCACATACATGCCCACTCTTTGGAGCAATGGTCTAGGACCGTTGTTTTCCTTCCAGCTCCTCTTTGGTTCCCCTCTCTTGGCTCCAACTCCATTCTCTCTTTTGGCCCCATTGGTTAGGTAGTTGACTTTGCTGTTCTGTATCTTGACTCTACTAAAAGGATAAAGAGTTTGACTCACCTTCACACACCATTCTCTAGTTTGGGCCTTGACTTACGCTAACATTCCCTTTGTGCCCACCTCATTCACTTGCAGGTGGGAAAAGGAGGAGGATTCAGACAATCGTTTCTGAGTTCTCTTTCAGTTCTGGAACCCTATGATTCCGTCAGCATAACAAAGCCTAAACAAATAAAATTTTCTTTGGCCAAAATATATCTCAGCTGTGTTTGACCAACACGAAGAATGACAGGTTCATCTTTAGAGGGAAGACAAGAATTACTAAGCCTTAGATGCAGAAGGAAGTCTGTCTTATTTTAGAAAGAAATCTCTTCTTTGTTACTGTTTTTTCTGGTTAAAATGAGTCAGTGTCACTATCTATAAAATTCTTCATAGACACTCGGTTTCAATTACTCCTGTGCTGGAGAGAAACTGATGCCGAATGGAAAAATAACCTTAAAAGATCTTAACACCAGACACAAAGTTGCCATTGCTACACATTTCCTGGAATGAAGCCACATTTATCAAGCTTCACTTCTTGTAAATGTTTATTGACATGGAGCTTTTGACAGGAGTCAATCTGGTTGATAGCTTTTTCCTGTTAAATCCCAAGTTGTTTTTGCTGCCAAGAGCTCTTAATGATGAAAATGCAGAAGTTGTGTCTGCATGAAGAGACAGATCCTTTGGGCTGGATTTCACCTAGCCCCACTTAGCCTGACCTTAATAAATAAGGGCAGCCATGCCAATGCCTATTTGATGAGGAATGATTCACAAGCTTGGATAAAATCAGGACACTGAAGAGAGTTTGATCAAGATGTCACAAAAGAGAAGAAAAGTAACATTTATCGAACATCTACTAAGTGCCAGAAACTATTTCAGGCACTTGGAAATCATCTCTTTAATTAAAATAATCTCTTTTGATCTTCATGAGATTCTTATAAGTAATACTGCCCCCATTTCATGGATAAAAGAACCCACTGCAGAGAGGTACGTAAGTAGGTCAAATTCAAATAAGGGATAGGGAAAAAGAATATTATCCCAAGTCTGTAAACTGGATTTTGTTTACTTCTAGTGTGTGACCTCCAACTTTAATTCAACAAAGGATAATATGCACATGGAAAAATAAATCATAGAATCACATTAGAGGTCACTTACTGCAATTTCTCTCATGTTATATAGATAAGGAAACAGACCCACAGAGGTATAATGACTTGCCCAAATTACATGGTTCTAACTGTACAAATTGTAAAAATCTTTCTTGATTGACATATTAGGGATTAAGATTCAGCCCTTTTGTAGTTAATTGAAAATGCAATGTCCTAAATCAGCACAAACTGTTTCATTTGCTTTCAAATAACTGAGGCTGTAAAAAGTTCAGGTGAGAATTTCTAAGATAACCCAAGGGCACAAAGTACTATTGGGTTTAACAAATATTTTCTGTCAAACCAAAGTCCTCCAAAGCATAACTGTTTTTATCTCTGAGTCAAAATATGGCTGAGCAAGTTCCTCCACAATGAGAAGTAGCAATGTAGTCTGTGTTTTTTCAAAGCTAGAAATTAGCATCGAGTCATTAGGTTTGCAGAAATGATGGGAAACAAGATAGGAAAGAAAAAAGGGGAGGAGAAATAGAAAATGCATCCACTTAGAAACTAGGAAGCAATATCAATTCCACATATGTCTCCTTTGGTATAGGAATGATTTTGCATACGAGCTCACTTATATTTTCATATCTTGACCTTGGGTAAAAGACACGAACAGACTTAGGTCTACCCAGAGAGATTCGGTCTTAATCATAAAGCTGTTAGCCAATCTCAGTTATATTTTACAGGCAAAAGCAAACATTTAAAAGACTTCTCTTTCCAAAATGCAAATGCTCTAATATAGCCAAAGATAATCTATAATTTTAAAACACTTAAGAAGGACATCTACATTTTGGTTTTCATGAGCTTAAACGCCAAGGTCCAGAGAGCTATATAAATAACAATACTCAGGAAGGAAACTTATCTTTTGAATTGGGACTTGTGCAAAGCTTGGATATAAATAGTGCCCGAAAGAGGAATAAACATGATTCATAACTGTTGTCTCATGTGGTTAATTCTTCCAGTCAGTGAAGGACTAGAGTCTCCACAGATGTTTTTACCAATTTTTTTCTCTTGGAGCATTCAAGCAGGCGTAACTATTATTTAGCATCTGATTGAGTTGTCTGTCTACTGACCCTGGAGGACAGTGGAAAGATGATGAAGCAACTTGAAAACTGTCAAGGAACGTTATTTAATGCACTTGATGTATAGGCAGTCAACTCATTGGAATACAACTTTTATTGTAAATTAACTGAAGCTTAAAAGATACAGCCATCCCACGCTTGTTGTAACGCTTCAAACAGCGATGTTCTCTCTCTTGGGTTTAAGTTAATCTACTTAACAGATCCTTACTTGGATGTATACTAAAGAGGCCAACAACTGGAAAGGGAAAAATCACACAATATAGAACAACGCCATTAATCCACAGCATTACACAAGTTTTCGCAAAAATGTCTGGTTATATTGTGCAACAGCCTTCACCCCTTTGACCAATATGTGCGGATGCATCCATAATAGTAACGGCCTACCTTAAAACCCTTTGTTCCATGTGTACCAAAGAGAAAGTAAATCACCCCCATTTGATGGCCAGGAGATGGTCTGGGACTTGTCAGAAGATCCGGACAGGCTGGTCTCAGCCACTCCCCTCCCAGGAAGCGTTGTCAGGATGACTAACGCAGAAAGCCATGGCGACATCAAATGCTCTCCACTTAAAACTTGTCCAGAAGTCAGGCAAGATAACACCGTGAAAATAGTAACTGTTTATTTTCGAAAAACTTTACCTGCTGTTATCTTACTTAGAAATAGAATCTTTCTCATTCAGATAATAATTCCATCCATAGCTGGCAGCCAGCCTGGGTCTCATTTGCCTAATCATCATTTATAGAAGAATTGGAAAGACATTAAAAGATTTTTTTTTTAAGTTTTTTATTGTTACCCTTAAAAGTTACTGTCTATTTATGCCAGGGTTTCTCAGCCTCGGCCCTATTGACACCTAGGGTGGGTTAAATCTTTGTTGTGGGGCCTGTTCTGTACATTATAGGCAGCATCCCTGGACTCTACCTTCTAGATACAAGTAGCACCACCTCCCACTAGCTTCCCAACAGAGTTGTGACAACCAAAACTGTCATCAGACATTGCCAAATGTCTCCCTGCTGATAACCACAAAATGTAAAAAGCTTGGCTCCAAAAATCTTGTCTTACCTAAATATGTTCTGCAAGAAAGTAGCATGGCTGTTGAACCAGGAGATGGAGGCAGGGAGGGGTCATCATCAGTCATTGCCCATAACAGGGCACTGATTGAGCAGTTTTGCTTACAGTCCAGTGAATATGGGACCAGAACTTATACTACCACTGCGATGGCCCCTTTGGGGATCTGAGTGTTCAGTATTCAAAGGCTGGCCAGGAGTAGTTGAACTTTAATTCCAAATAGCACAAGCTCCTTAGACATTCAGTCCTTTCTAAATCCCATGTTGCTTTCAATCACACCAGTCTCACTGGGCCACCACAGTACCAACTGCATGTCTTCTAACTTAAAGAAAACAAATTAGAAAAATCAGGGTGTTCTAAAAGAAATTGTTTTTAAAAAGATGTTTTTATTACTAATTCTAGGGATCCAAGTTTGTAAACCGTGTGAGTCACAGGCAAAAAACTTGCCATTTTTTGGTCAAAAGCAAATTCTCTTTAAAAACAAAATAAGGTCAACAGGTCACAGAAGCTCCTTTATCTTAGTTTGATCCCTCTAAGATATGATGGTATTAATCACCAAGGATTAGTCAAGAAGGAATCACTACTCCTCATTTAGTGTTTTCATGCAACTCAGACCAGACGGTCTTAGCCTCTCACTGCCCAGGTTCCAAACAAGAGTCACCTCACAGGACACTGGGGTTTGTTGGGCACACTTGCCTTGGAGAGTTTTTTGGTTGTTTACCTGATGTCTACCCATCTATCCTCACCTTTACTATAAAAATCCATTTTTTTGGATGTGACAATTTATCTAACATTAAAAGGGTGGAGGGTGCTTTCCCAAGCTTCCCTGGCAGGTGGAGTGGTTGTTAGACCCAATTCTAGCCAACAAGACAAATTAGAAAATTATTAGGTGAGGCTTCCAGAAAGCACCTTACAATGGAGGCAAATTAATTGCTTGTGCCTTTCCCTCTGCTCTTTCTACTTCTTCTTGCCTGGAACACAGTCACCATACAGGAGGTGGAACGGCTGTCTCAGGGCCACAAGGCAACAAGCCCAGGCTAAGGATGGCTTAGCAGACAGACAGAAGGAAACATGGTACCTGGTAGAATCTCTATACCAACGCTGGTATATTAGTTTCCTGAGGCTGCTGCAGCAAATTATAAAACCCTGTCTTAAAACAACAGAGACTTAGTCTTTCACAGTCCTGGAGGCTAGAAGTCAGAAATCAGATAGGGCCATACTTCCTCTGGGGGCCCTAAGGGAGAATCTATTCTCTGCCTCTTCAAGTTTCTGGTGGCCACATCATCGCAATCTTTGCCCCTGTAGTCACACTGATGTCTCCTCTTCCGTCTGTCTAATCTGCCTCTGCTTCACTCTTATAAGGACACTCGTCATTTGATTTAGGGCCCATCCAAGTACTCCAGGATGATCTCAAGATATTTAACTTAATTACATACACAATGACCTTTTTCCAAATAAGGTAATATTCAGTTTCCAGGGATTTGAATGTAGACATATCCTCTGGGGGCCACTGTTCAACCCACTACACCTGATTGGCTACCTTAAGGTTTCTTATTTATCCTCTTTCCCTCAAAAAAAATAAAAATCTTTATCAATTTAAGCCATCATTATCCAAATTTCTGTAACTCACAGCCAAATACATTCCCTAACAGATTGCTTAACTCAGTGAGGACAATAGGAGGATTTCAGGAATGGATCCTGACTATGCTTTAAACTACCTGGGCTCTAAATCTCTATTCTTGGCTTTTTTGCATAGAGGATCAAGGTCTGCTTTAGAATCTTAGTCCATTTCTCAGTGTGGACCCCAGAGTATCAGAATTACCTGGGGTGCTTATTTAAAACTCTGATTCTTTGCCCTCAAGATGGATTTGCTGACTTAGAATCTCTGGGAACTTATATCTCTAACAAGTCCCCATGAAGGCTGTTACATCCACTGATGCCTGAGAACCACTGCAGTTCTTCCTGCTTTTTATAATGCTTCTCTGCATATTGACTTCAGTTTGATGAGTCATCTTTATCACTTAGTGCAGATTGTGCACCTGAAATTCTGTTGATTTTGTAGTTAAAACTATTTATCTCCACTGATTACACAAAATCTGTGTTTTCTTAACAACAACAAAAAAATCATCTTTCTTATACTGAGTCTTCACGGACTTCAAAAGCCACCTACCTGATAGCCTTGCCTAGACTTTGATTGTGGATGCTATGTAAAAACAGGTTCTTTCTTAGTTACAAATTGCACAGCCGAAACATATTATAACATCGGATCAGAGAGAAAAAGGCAGCACCTAATATACGATAGGATTTCTGGTTCTGTGGAGGGCCGCTATGCATCTTGGAGTACATGAAAAGAGGACTCCTCTTAGATTCATGACTCCATTGGGATTAATCGAATCCCTGGTTTGTGAGGGAGTTTATTGTACATTCCTTTGTCCTTAATTTCTTTGATTCTTGCTTTTCAACTTCCTCTGGAGAGTGTGATGTATTAGTGTGAGTATTAGTCATTTAGGATCAGGTGATAATTCCAAAGTGTGGCTTCAGATCATCCAATCACTAGTTATAAGTCCTTCCTTAAGCCCCTGCAATTTCACCATCCACTAAGTGTTTTTTTTTTTTTAAAAAAAAAAAAAAAAAAAAGCCAATTCTCCTCCCTCATTTACAGATAAGGGAGGTGAAGCAATTACTCGAGGAGCCAGGCTTTGAACTTCTCCGACATCAGCCAATACAAGAGTCAGAGGTTGAGCTCTGAATCCCAGGGCTCTGAATTTCACTCAAAATTCAGGCTGCTGATAACAGAAGAAGCATAAAACTATATAGTCAAGTGGCTGCACTCACAGCAAACTGGCTGCACAGAAAAGGCTTCATGCCAAGAAGACGCTGATCTGAATCACATTAAAGGTCAAAGAAAAGGATTGTTTTATTTCCTAGAAACTGAACCACCAGAACCACACCCACCTCAAATCCCTTCCAAATCCCCTAAACTCAGCTAGAAGCCAGCCCCAGATGGGGGAAGGGGTGGCAGATTCCTCCGGCTTTAAAAAGCGTTGTGACACATTAACCGCTTCCCTGCTAAGAACCTTTGCCGTCTCCAGAGCTGAAACCAATGTGTGTTGTTCAAGGCCCCAAATGAACATTTGAACATTTATTTCTCAATGTGTGCTGGGATTGTTCCTCTGCCAGGCCTCCTCACCCATCAGGGGACCTGCAAACCTACAGCGGAGAAACCGCCACACCTACTGATGTTTCAAATTTTGGCACAAGTTGAGAGGACACGAGGCCGCCTTCCATGGGGCTACAACGGAGGCTCCGCCTCTGGTCGTCTGGTTTCTGTTTAGAGGGCACGGAGGGGGTTAACCTGCTTGGTCTCCCCATGCCGCTAAGCATGCTTAGAAAATGCTGCCAAAGAAACAGAATTCCATTCCTTTCCTTATTGTGTTGAGACCTCTGTTGAGACTGTTTTTAGCTCTGAAAGTGGACAAATTTATCTATCAAAATCCTTTTCAGAAGTCAACAAATGCCGCCTAGTCTGATTAATTTCCTCCAACTCTGAATCCCTGTAGCATCTCACATCTATTTCATCTAGAGGGCCTTTCGTGTAGCCTGCCTGGTTTTGTAGCTAGGTATATGTCTTATCTCCAACTCTGCTCTATGTCCCTAGAAGGCATGTAGAGTTAATGAGCAATCATCTTTAAGTGAATTAATAAAATCTCAGAGCAACATCTGTTTTCTATTTGGAGGCTATCATAAGAAGTTGTGTGGGAAATGAATGGATCAGTTTTACACTTTTAGCCAAAGCAGACTTGAACAAAAACATCCCTGGCTGAGTCAGGCAGAGACACAATGGTTATCCCCTGCCTCCTGCCCACATTCAGAAACAAACCTTGAGTTCTCGATCTCTTGTGAGTAGATGGGCTGTCACTGCAACCAACACCAAACTTCTAATGTTATGAATTAGAGAGAATATGCAATGGCATTGAAGTAACTTTATAATGTTTAACAACAGCATGTGTGATGGGAGATTTGACATCAGTGTAGCTGCCTCCCTATTCAGACACAGAAAATAAGGATAAATAGGAAAATATTGGTTAGATACCCAAGGATAATAGAATCTTGGAATAAAATATCCAGTTGTCAGTAGGTTATAATTACACCTATAAGTGAATTTCTTCGAGGTTACTTGCTCTTCAGAGATTAGATTTCGGCTCTGCCAAAGTCTCATTTTTCATGGCTCCCATCCTGGGCCCTCTCCACCAGCAAAGGAAATTAAAGGTCAAATGGCTTTTTAAGAAGACAATTTATCACCAGTTTCTAGATTTCCTTTTAATAAGAATTTATTGAATGCTAAATATGGACCTAACATAATCAACACTAGGCACCTGTGGTAGCTGGTCTCCAAAGACACCCCTCCAGCCATGCCTCCTGGCATTTATTCCCCTATGTGGTTTCCTCTTTCATCAGGGCTCTCACTTTGGAGACCTTGTGACTTCTTTTGAACAATAGTATGTGGCTGAAGTGAAGCTGCATGATTTCTAAGACTACATCATAAGAAACTTTACAGCTTCCTCTCTTTGATCTTCTTGGAGGCTTGCTCTGGAAGAAACCAGCCACCAGGTAAAAAGGACAAATACCCTGAGACTTCCATGCTTTGAGAAAGGCCAAGCTAGACATGTGAAAGGCTACAGGAGAAAATGGAGGGAGGGAGGGTGAGAGGGAGGCCCAGATAGCCCTCTAGCTGCTCCAGCTGTCTAATAAGAGTCAGAAATGTGAGACAAGAAGCCATCTTGGATGTCCAGCCCAGTCAAGCCTTCAGGTGACTCTACTCTCCTCTACCATCTAACTACAAACAGCAAGATGAACCTCAAGCAAAAATAACCCAGCTAACACACACACACACACACACACACACACACACACACACACACACACACGAGAAATGAAAAACTGTTGTTCTAAACCTCTAAGTTGTGGGATGGTTTGTTATACAGCCATAGATAATGAAACCAGTTCTGAAGAAACATTTTACTTTTATTAAAAGGCAAAGCCTTACCCTCGGAGAATTTAGATTACAACATATCCACAGAAACAACATAATTATCCTACAACATAACTCATCTGCAAATATAAAAACAATCTTTTCCAACTAAGGAACTGATTTAGGAGGCCTACAACTGGGTTTTAAAGGAAGAAAGTGGCTCCAGCCTTGCCAAGGAGAGTAGCCAAATGAATTCTGGCAATCGGTGAGGGGACAGCTGTCACAACTATAGAAAGACTAAAGACAGAGCTGAGAAGCACTGATGAAACATAAAGCAGAAAAGTGAGAAGGCAAAAATGGCAAAATCACATAAAAATATTCAAATGTTCGCATTAAACATATAACCAAAGAAACACAAATTAAAGCAACACTTTTTTCAACTATTAGATTGGCAAAGATCTTTTGAAAATGATAATATTCAGGCTTTCAGGTTTCAGTAAAATCCATGTGTCCTCCCAGCAGGACACTGTAAATAAATCTATTCTTTCTGCAGGGCCATATGTATCAAAGCCTTTAAAACAATCATATCTTTAGCCTGTTATTGAAATTCTAGGCATTTAACCTGAGGAAATTATAAGCCATTTACCAAAAAAAAAAAATTATCATGTACGGTTTTTTTAATAGATTTACTTAGCATGAACTAAACACAATCTAAAGGTCCAATGACAAGGAAAAAGTTAACTCTGAAGGTGTAACTATAGGTGATATTCAAAATATTTAAAAACTGGTATGGCACAGGTACTAACTGATTATAATTATAACCAACATGCCAACCAATTAAACTGAAAGTACAAATAACCCTACCTATAGCCACTATGTTGCATAACAGCTGGATGTCAGCCTAAATGTTCCTCCGTGTAACTGAAAATCACACAATTGTTAAAAACCATGTTTTAAAATAATTTTTAATGACACTACAGTGGAAAGTTAAGTGGGAAAAAAACCAGAAAAGACCTTCTATAATATATAATCTATACACATATACAAATGTAACCAGACCAAAAAAAAAGAAGCAAATATATCAAAATACAGTTGTCTTGAGTGATGGAATTATCAGTCTTAACTGGTGGGATTATCAGTCACTTATTCACTTTCTTTATGTGCTTTTCTATGTTTTCCAAATCATCTATGACAAATATAGATTATTTTCATAAGTTATCAGATAAAGTCACATTATATAAAAAGAAGAAAATATAAGTAATCAGTAGGCTGTGGATGGTTGAAGTGTATGAAGTTGGAGTGATCAGCAAAAATGAAAGGAAGTTCTAGTTTGGGATGGAGTGTGGGAAATGTGAGAATGAAATTAGATCGAGCACAAAGAGAATGAATTCAAAGCGCTTAAACAAGGAAATCACGAGAGGAAATCAATGTTGGATGTAAGCTTCTAACTGCTGGGAGGAAGTCTGGTGGAGAAAGGAGAGAAAGGAAGATTAGCCAGAGGACTTCTGTTCTAAGACAATATTCCTGACAGCTAAATCAGCAGGCACATTCATATCCACAATTTTGACTTTAGCAAAATACATCTGCTCTTGCCATGCACCCTTCAACATGTATCTCATTAATAAATGAGGCTTTGGTATCTTCTCCCAGTTAAGGGTCTATGTTCAAGGTCAGAATTTTTACTTACTCAATGGCAAGAGAACTTTGGATTAGACAGGCTTTGGGTCAGAAATCTAAAGGTAAGCCTCTCTCTTTTTTTACTTTTTATTTGGAAATAATTTCAAACTTACAGAAAAATTACAAAAATAAGAATAGAAACAAAAAGAATGCCCATAAACCCTTTACCCAGATTCACATACTATTTCAACTGTTTATTTTATTGTTTGTTCTGTCTTTCCCTTTATCTCATATACAAAATATACATATATTTTTAATCACTTAAGAGTAAGTTGTGAACATCACATGTATTTCCTAAAATAGGATATTCTCTTATATAACCATACTACAGTCCTAACTTCAGCAATTTTAACACTGATGAAATAATCTTATCTAATCTATTGTCCATATTCCAATTCTGTCAGTTGACCTAGTATTATCCTTTGTTAGCATTTTTCTCCTTTAATACAAGATCTAGTCTAGAATCAGGTATTGCATTCAGTTGTCACGTCTCTTTAGTTTTCTTTAATTTGAAACAAATTAATTCCACAAGAAAATTACACCACACACACACACACACACACACACACACACACACACACAAGCATTCCTTTTGATTCAAACATCAGTTTCACTTGAATGAAACACTTGCCAAATTAATTTTGCCAAGGAACCCCTGCCAACCTATTGTCCCAGATTCGTCCCCAATGTTCCTCATCTTGTCTGATCCCTCTTACACTGGAACTCCAGGTAACACAGATTCCGTTTGGGGCGGTGGGTATAGTTATGTCCTCCCAAAGCATTTTTTTTCCTTAGCCTTAAGAGGACTCGTGACTATACAATGTGTTTCAAATAAATGTGAGCTGACGATCATTTACTTTAAGAGATCATATTCTTCAATGCCTGACCGGAGAATGTAGCACAGACTCTTTTGTGGTGGTCAGTTACTAAATCACTTTATTGCCTTAGAATATTCTCAGATCCCCTCCTCTACTTGTCTCCTTCTGAAGTACCATGACCTTTTGACAGCCAGCCTGACAGAGAGTCCATTCCTCTTCAATTACTCTGATAAATGTAGGAGCAGAGATGGCTGTGGTTGATAGGCACAACTAAACAAAAGCTCCAGATGAGACTTTTGATGGCTATAGTTTCCATCTGAGCCTAGGAGACAGGTATTAATCCACATAAATGTTGTAGTCGAACCGTATGGGTGGGGGAAACGTGACTACTAGACCACAATCACAGACACTGCACAGTGAAAAACCACACCTCTCCCGATGTCACTGTGTATTTGCATGCAATCCCAGCCAAATCAACATCACCATCTTAATCAAGAGGGAATTACAGGCTTCAGCAGAGAGGTGACAGTGTTAGTAATTACATCCGAGCCATTTTCAGACACACTGCATGCTGAGCTGAAATATTTAAACCATAGAGAGAGCTTGGGGGCTGTTTGTGCGCAGAGTAGCAATTCAAGAAGTCATTGTGTCCACATTCAAACCTTAAAACGGAAGTGCCAGACCCGAATCTAAAGGTCAGGGGACGAAAACAGCGGCAGCATTGTGGATGTGCACATGTGTGGAGGGTATTGCAATCTTAAGTGAAACTATCTAGACTTTTTTTTTCTTTCTTTTAATCAAACTGAATTACCTCTGTGCATCTTTTAGGGGGAAAATTCCCAGCACAGTTGTCATATAAGACATGGAGGATTTGCATCTTGCCAGAGATACAATCTGGGAAGAGGACCACTCTGGCTGGCTCTGAACATGTTTGGGGAAGCCCAGGGCACGGTGCCCTGTGCAGACCTTCCTGCAGCGAATAGAAATTAAGGGAGGTGGGAATGGTGAGAGAACTGAATCAAACAACATTCATTTGTACTTAAAGTTCTGTAAATTTTTTCATCCATTTTTTCTCCTCCCTAATTGGTATTCTCATATTTGAGAAAGAAAACCTGCTTAAATTAGAAAGTCCAAAATGGTGTTTGTGAATAAGGAAAGGTGATTTTCTTAATTTCAAGTGCAGGAGGCATCAAAGCAGGGGAGGTGCAGTGCAAGAGACGCGGCTTTAGTTTAAAAAAGAAAAATGACATAATTAACTGAGCCAGTAGCTTGGGCCATGCTGGCCTCAACCCCAAAGGCTTTGTTTATATGCAAATAACTTTTTCTATAGCACTAGAAAACACTTTGTTTCTTCAAGGAGGTAAACACCCTCTTGATATCTTGCCTATTCTACTCATTTAGTTATTTTTTTTTCTCCCCAATACATCTCAAGCAAATGTCAACATTAGCACCTACTAGAAATGGTCACAAATTCCAAATTAATAAATTTGACTGGTTAAATGTTGCCCCACAGGCTCCCCCGGGGAACAAAGTCAGCCGGAGAAGGAGAGAATGAGAATGTTGGGATCCTCAGGACTGTCTCGGTGGCAGCTGCAATGAGGCAGAGGAGATTCCATCTCCGTCCCTGGTTCTAGACAGGTCTATGGGGCCAGAACCCAGCCCATCTTGCAGCTTAACTGAACTCTTTGCCTCTGACCACTAACCTTCAGCACACCTGTACCCTGCCACCAGAAAGAGATGGATGGGTGAGTGGACAAACAGAGAGAGTCATGTTACCCTATGATCCAAAACCCTTCAGTGGTCTATTAATCTACTCAAGCTGTTACAACAAAACACCACTGACAGGATGGCTCAAACAACAGAAATTAATTTTCTCAGTTCTGGAGGCTGGAAGTCGAAGATCAAGGTGTCGGCAGGTTTGGTTTCTTCTGAAGCCTTTATCCTTGGCCTTCAGATGTTTGCCTTCCTGCTGCGTCCTCACTTGGTTGCCCCTCGGTCTATGTATGTATGCATCTGGTATCTCTCTGCTTCCTAATCTCTTCTTATAAGGATACCAGTTATAGTGGATTAAGGCTGACACAAATGACCCTACTTTAACCTAATTACCTCTTTAAGGTCTTTATTCCAAATATACTTACATTCTGAAGTACTGGGGATTAGAACTTCAACATATTTGGCGGGGGTCAGGGGACAATTCAGCCTGTAACACAGCTTGACCAGTGGGATGTGTTGGAAGTGGTGCTGTGTCCGTTCCAGGCCCAAGCTTTAAGAAACTTGGAGCTTCCACTTCCTGCCTCTGCGATGCTTGGTTTTGGAACCCAATAGTCATGCTATAAAGAAGCCCCGGCCACATGGGGAGCACACGTGTAGGTGTTCTGGCTGAAAGCCCCTGCTAAAATCCTATCAACCACTGATATGTGGGTGAGACGTTTTCCAAGTGATTCTAGTCTCTGCCACCCTCGACTGCAACCGCATGAAAAACCCAGATGAGAATCTCTAGTTGAGCCCCGTCAATTCCCAGAATGATGACAGCAACTAAAATAAGTGTTAAATTTTAAACCACTATGTTTTGGGATGATTCCTTACATAGTAATGAATAAATGAAACAGGTGTTTTGTGTGAAATCCTTCAATTATAACATTGACAATTAATACAAATTTAAAATACAAAACAAAACATGGTTCTAACCAAATATTCCACCTCCATTGGCTGGTAGTTTGTAAATTTTGTTTGCTCTAGCAATTCCCAAACACCTAGAGTATCTACTAAAATCATTTTTTTTTCATGTCTTTAAAATGCTGTTCCCGCAATCCAAGCATCCCAGCTGCTTAGTTTCCTTGGAGTAGGAGCTTATTAACTTTTATTGAATAAACGAACAAGTAACCAGTCAAGGACTAACGACACCAAGGTCACTTCCTGTCTTTCTTGATTCTCTCTTAAATTCTTATAAACCCTTTTTAACAAGGTAGGCAGATCGGGCTCTGTCCTTGCCACTTGCAACACAATGGCCTTGATATATTATATAACTTTTATTATCCAGTTTCCCCCACTTGGAGGATTTTTAGTGATCTCTTTCCAGTTTCTTTGGATTGCCTCCTTATTCTCTTCATCTTTCCTCTGGCAGTTCTGTTGTTTGTCCACTTTTGTCTTGAATGGCTTTCAATTATTTAAGGAAGACTGCCAAGTACCACAAGTTCACCAGGCACTGAACTCTGCAGTACAGAGGGTACAGTGGGTACAGAGACAGACACAGTACACACTCTCACTGAGGAACTCACGTCCAGTAAATGAAAATGCTGCTGATTGAGTATTAACACCTATTTGCAACTAGAGATAATCTATCAATATGCAAGGCTATCAGAATCCAGGTCCAATTCTTCTTTATTTTGCACACCAGTAAATCAAAAAGAAAACTTTATTTCATAGTGATAAATTCTTGGCTGCCTGGTCTTTTCTCCATCCTAGCTTCTCCATGATAAGTAACTTGTTTCTTTGTCCTTAGATATAAAAATATTTTTTTTTAATCTTGCAACTAAACTATGGATAAATGTCACTTAAATATTTCCCCTACTTCTAGTCTTTCCACCACTCTGGTTCCTCCCACACAACACTGATAGATTAATCTTTTTTAAATACCATCTAAAAACTATCAACAGAAGCTATTCATACACCAGAGGACACTCTAAATGCCACAGCCTAAAACTCAAAGGCATCTGAGGCCTGGCCCCAACTAATTTCTCTCACTTCTTCTTCTATAACACTCTACATGAACTCTGGATCCAGGCAAATATATTGCCTTGTTATCCCACAAACACTAGAATGCCTCCCTTAGCTCCATGGTTTCCCCCCAGTATCCCATTTCCACTTCACAACTTACCCCACCCAAGCCCAACACTTGTTTGAGAGACCTTGCAATCCCTTTCTTTCATAATGCCTTCTTCCTTGGCCCAGGATCTTCAAAGCAGAAGCTTCTGTGAACCCAAACTTCTACAGACTCAGATACACTACTTCACATTGTCATCTCTCTGCATATAGGTTCCCTATCTCCAGAAAGACTGTGAGCCTTTCAAAGGCAAAAGTCATGTTTGTATAACTTTACATACCCAAGACCTAGCATGATGCCCAACAGCAAATGCTCAATAAATGTCTGACAATCACGTCAATTGTATGTATATAAATTGTAAGTATGCTGGCTTTGGTTATTGCTTAGACACAACTCAATTGACAGTTGTCACTTTGGTCAATGACCTTGATTTCCCTTCTGACCCTGTGATACTGCATAAAACTTAGCAAAACTAACGGCCACTAATGAATTAAATAATTGACCAGGAGTTATTCACTGTCAACCACCTAAAGAGATGTGCAATCCTGTTTCTCAAACAAACCATGACACTTGATACCCCTGGGAAGTTATCAAACAGTATCTGAAGAATGGGCTAAAGGCACCAAAATAGGAATCAAAATTATTTCCTTTTCTTCAACTCACAGGACCCTGGAATTAGCACCTATGCTGAAACAATGTGAAAGTAGCAAATCCACAAGTTTCTGGCTTTACATATGTAAGAGAAAAACTAAAAAACAAGCCAGATGGCATAATTGAGAAAGCATTCAGCCCAGGGGAGCTGAGCTCACTTCTTACTTCTTGAGTGTGGAATGACTGGATTCTAAAGACCTCTGCCAAATGCCTGTGAAGGGAAAAGGAGTATAGCCTTTAAGCAAATAGGGCCATGTTGCCAAATCTATATGCAATTAATGTAAGGAGTAAGAGATAATAAGCACCCTGGATTCTAGTTAGATTTCAAATGGTGCTTAATAAGACCACTGAAACAGAAAAAACCTGACCAAGAATTGCTAAATCGAGGCAAAGCTTTCCTAATCATTTTTTACATAGCTAAACAGAGCATTTTACAGTTGTTTGTGACCCAACAAATACATAATACACATTATGACTTTTCTTTAAATGACCAGATATATTTAGGTATTTCCATTGAAGACTCCTCATTTCGTAGATAATTAAGAGTAAGGTTAAGAAATATTAAAAGACTGACTCATGATCACACAGGCATCCTAACCTAGAGGTCAGCAGCTTTCCACTGCACCCAGTGCCCCTAATCCAAACATGATAGGGCCTCTGGAGAGAAAGTCTCCAAAGATAAAGTGCCTGCATTAAATTACTCTTAAATGGACAGTACAAAAAGTATTTAACATACGTTTGTGGTTATGATCAATTAAATTTCTTAAGTTGACTTCCTGGACCAAGGATGGCAAACTGGATTCTCCCCATGAGCTAATCTGATAAATTGTCTGAAGCCTCATAACGAGAAATGTTCCAAGGTTGCCTCTGGATTTGGTAGGAAAGACCGAGACGGTAGATTAGTAATGTCTGCCACAGGCAAAGAGAGTTGCCTGCCGCATATTTGCCATTCCTGATTTAAACACTCAGAGGTTGAACTTATTGTGGGTTTTCCCTGGCTCTGACTGGGACTTGAAATCAGTCCTCTCAATGAAAAAATCGCTGTTTGGACAGGTCAGCCACCTCACAGAAGAATGATAGGGGGACTGTGAGCACCATGCTTCAGGGAGATCCATCTCATTGGAAGGCCTAATCAGTATGTCCGAATTATTTGCTTTGTAATATATCTCAGGGAAAATGCACAGAATATGAAGATTCTGATTTCCCCTGAAGAAAAGCACATTATTCATCTTGTTGTTGACTGCTACTTCACAGGGAAAAAAGAGTGAGCATATTGTTCATAATCTGCATTCATGAGATAGTATTACTTTTTAAAATATTAACTAATTTCTTTCTGCCATTACTTATTCCTTTTTTTTTTCCTATTTCTCTCCCCACCTCCCACTTCAAACTGAAGATCTATTTCCAGTGAAAGATCTAATAAGGCAATAAAACTAAAATCACCTTCCAGATACTTGGACACATTTTGTTTATCCATTCTTCACTTGTTGGACATTTGTCTTATTTCTGCTTTTTGTCTATTATGAATAATGCTACTGTGAATATTCATGTATAAACTTTCATGTGAAGATATGTTTTCATTTCTCTTAATTGAGTAATTACTCTTTTACACTGTTCCTTTTATCAGGGAAGCCAAAGATTCCCCAATAGGCTTTGCCTTTGTTTCAATGGCCAGAGTTGAGTCACAGGGTCACCTCTGTCTGTAAGACTGGAAAAAAGAATGTTCCTGGTTTATTCTATCATGGGAGTTGAAAAAGGAAAAAGAAGTTGAGAATGAATATGGTTATAAACTAACATTGTGCTTCCTAGGGAGATGTGCCTACTGAATATTTCCACTTGCAGCAAAAGCACCTCCAAATCACCATATCCAGCTCTCAACTCATCATGCCCTCCCTCCCAACAAACCTGGTTCTTCTCCATCACAGCCTGGCTTCCTTGACTCCTTTCTTTCCCTCACCCCTGGACTCAATCAATCTCCAATTCCTATTTTACCTCCTAAACACCTCTTGAATCTGTTCACTTCCCTCTATCTCCTCTAAACTATTTAAGAAACCTTCATCTCCTCTCTGCATTGACACCATTGCCTCCTCTTTCTCTCCTTCCAACCCATTCTCTACACTGTGCCCAGAACCACAGCTTCAAAGTGTACATTAGTGCACATTGTTGTGATATTTAAAATCCTTCAAAGCCTTCTCATTATAAAAGCAATGATAAGGACTAACATCCACGAAGCCCCTTTACTCTCTTGCCGGCCCCAGGCTTCTGCACATACCGTTCTTTCTGGATCAAATGTTTCCCCCTATTCTTTTGTCTTATTAATCCCTACTCATTCTTCAAAGCATAGCTCAAACATTCTTCACTCTAAAAACCTCTCCTGATTCTCCGAACCAGGGCAGGTCCTCTGATATACGTTCCAAGAACATGTACTTTGCCTTTTCTATTTAACACATACAATGAACTTGGTGTTTACCATCTGTCTCTCTTGTATGAAAGTAAGTTCCTTGGGCCAGGTCAACATTGTCTTCTTCTCTGCTCCTTCTCCCATGCCTAACACAATATCTCACACATGGGAGACACTCAGATAGTTGTTGAACATATACAAGAACAGAGCCGATTATTAACACGAAGAAAGCCCCTGAAGCAGCTCTGCAACTGGGGAACAAAGGGAAGAAGGGAATAGTGAAGAGATTTTGTTTCTTCCACAAAGTATGATGTTGCCTTCCTTGTGTACAAAACCGTCAGGCAGTAGCAGCCTTTGTGTACCTGACTGCTAGCGCATTCAATATTGGCTCAGATATTATTTTCTGATCCTTTCTTGTGTCAAGTTTAAGTCTCTGGAAGGTTAGGATAATTGCAGATAAAGTACCTGAAGAGTACTACTGTGGCTTTAGGTACAAGGCAGATATCTAATACAGACTTGGAGTTTAATTGAATCCCGATATCACCAAATTGTGCCACCAGTGGCTTCTGGTCTCCAAAAACATTGTAAGGAGCGAGAAAGAAGTTATAAGTGCTTTGAGGGCAAGGATAGTATATATAATCTTCACCTTGCCTGACACATGAAGAACCAATAAATGCCCACGGAATTGGGACCTCGTACGGGTGAGTCACTCTCTGAGGACCTGGCAATTAACGGCCCATCTCACCAGACCCACTCTCTGACCTTCCATTTTCTCTCCTACAGTCTCTCGTGAGATCTCCACTTTACAGAAGAAAAGACTCTATCTATACCCATGCCGGGGTGAGTGACCTGCTTCAGAAGAGCCCTTGTTTAAAAGTCGAGAGATAGAGCCCCTGGGTCACACAAAAAAAGATCACAACTTGCCCTCTCAACTTAAGGAAACAAAAGTAGAAGCTGTGGGGCTCAAGCTCATTCTCTTCTAAGCGACAGAAAAAAAGTGATTTTCTCTCAGTTGTGCAGCACATACCTGGTGATTTCTTTTTCCCCAGCACAGTGTGGAATTGCCTAATTCAATGCAGTCCAACGGTTCCTAAATCCTAATACTCCAGCTTTCTCTTTGATCTAACCACCTCATGGAAAAGAGAGTCAAAAATGAACGAGCCTCTCTTTGAATCCTATTCTGATTCTGCTCTGCTGCTCTGCCCCAAATCATAAGGCAGAGCATTATTTCACTCAAGGTTCCCTACCACACCTGCTGAACACCGAGCACTTAAGCCACTCGGTCAAGTAGAAATATACTCTTTATGATGTCTGTCTCGGGAATCTACACCAGGCAACACAAATCAGCTCCCCACAAATGCTGGTTGAAGAATTTCAAGGCCAGCAGAAGACTTTCCAAGAGAAATCTGGCACCTTTTGAATCCAATTTTGAATAAATGTCTACAAAGATAATAGTATTATTTTTTTAAAAAAAATTCTTCCTGCACCCCTATAGTTCTTTAGTTCAAAAATATAGTTTAAAATAACTCATTCAATACTTTGTATGCAGATATTCAAATCACTTGGCACAGGATAAATTATAATTTTCACAATTTTACAAATAGAGAACCTGTTACGGGAGTGGGATTACATGGTCAATCTATACAGTTTGGGGTGTAAATAACACAATAACACTCACCAGTAATTCCCAGAGAGTGAGGCTGAAACATCCACTTGACAGTAAATAGGATTTGCAATCTAATTTCCACTCTGTATCCTGAAATTGCTCAGGTCCTTCAGGTATCTGGAGAGCAAGTCCAAGCCAGCAAAGCTGCATCACCAGGCACAGACTGAAGCTGAGGGCGGCTGGCTGATGAATCACTTCCCAAGGCAAAGATGCTAAGCAATGTCTCTAGTTCTCACAAGAACCATAGAGGCTAAGGTGGCAGCAATTCTTCAGAGCTGGGCTGTCCACTCCCCATGTTTAAGTTCAATAAAGAGTTTCTTGCCAAATCAACCAGGACCCTTTTGATTCAGATTCTTTCATTTTCTCACTCTGCTGCATCCACCAGGAGCCAAGACCTTCCAGGTGAATAGGGTCGGAAGACCACATGTCAGTTCTCAAAGGTGTGAAGAAGTGGAAATTCAGGTTGTGGTCAACCAAGAAGCCAGAAGCCAGCGGGAGGAGAAGTGCCTCCTGCACCAGCAAAGCTATCCAAAACATTGGGTCAAAAGCAAGGTGCCATGGAGGAAAGCAATGAAGCTTCCAGTCAAGATGGCAGGATTGGAAAATGCTGTGCTTACCTCTTCCCACAACCACCTCGAAATTACAACAGAACAATCATCATTGAGAATCCCTGAAGTCTACCCAAACAGAACTCCTATAACTAAGGATATACCGAAGAAGCCACGTCAAGACAGGCAAACACATGAAATGAGCTGGTCCCACATCCATGTGTTGTGGTTAAAATTTGGGATGGATATTTTTGCTGCAGAGCACCCCAGCACCAGCACCAAGGAGCTAGGAGTCCCAGTTCCTCATCAGGCTCCCCAGTCCCAGGTTCCAGTACCAGAGAGAGAAGTCCCCATAACTTCTGACTGTGAAAACCAGCGAAGATTGTGGCTGAGTGAGACAACGGTTGCTGGAGTCCCAGACGTTCCTCTTAAAGGGCCCGAGTACAGTCTTACTTGCTGTCAAACACATTTGCTCTGAGCTCCAGTGCTGGGGCAACAGCTCAGTAGGTGTCAGAGACATAGGAACTGGCTTCAGGGAGAGGGCTGGAGAGGCAACTTTCTCCCAGACAGAAAAGCTGGTAGAATCCATTGTTCCTTTGTTGCACCCTTTCTCCTCCCAGTGTGCAGATGTAGGCAGCCACCATATCTGAGTCTCCATCAACCTGGCTAACACTGATTGCCCCACCCTAGTGATTCTATGAGACCCTACCCTATCCAGCTTTCAGGTCTTTCCAAGCTGCTTCCAGTGGCTTTTCCATACAAACAAGCTGTCTTCAGCTGAGGACTTTCCTAAAACCTCTCAAAGGTTCGCAAAACCCAAACAAGCAGCATCTGCCCTCAGCATGCTCCATATCTCTTGCTAAGCAGTTCCAAGCCTGGATCTAGCAGCAAATGGCCACAGTTCACAACTCAGCCTCTCCCAGGCACCTCCAAGCCCAGCACAAGTGGTAACCATCTGCAATTCACTTTGTGGCTCATCCCGAGTGGCCATGAGCAGGGCATAGGTAGCAGCAGAACTTGGCCTGCACCAGAACTCCTTCCAAGAGGCTCCAAAACCTGGTGGCCAGGTTCAGACCACACCAGGGCACCAGCCAACCACCTCCACAAATGACACACCCAAAGGCAAACGCAGCAGTCACTGGTAAAGCAAATCCTGCTCCTTAGGGTCAGCTCCTACACCAGCAGCTTTTCCACTATCATCACAGCCAGTTCTCACAACTCATCAGCCTGAGGGTTACTCCCTCCCATTGACATGCCAACAGCAATCAAGGCTCAACTACAATAGAAGAGCACACACAATCCACACAAAAGGCACAGCTGGAGCAACCAGCTCAGGAGACCAGGGAGACTATGCCACTGGGCCCCACAGGACACATACTACATAAAGCTACTCTACTAAGACCAGGAGACATAGCAACCCTACCTAGTACATAAAAACAGACATAGGGAGGTAGGCAAAATGGGGAGACAAAGAAATATGTCTCAAATTAAAAATCAGAACAAAGCTCCAGAAAAAATTTTTAATAAAATAGAGATAAGATCTACCAAATGCAGAGTTCAAAACACTAGTTATAAGAATGCTCAATGATCTCAGTGAGAACTTCAACAAAGAGATAAAAAAGAAAGTCAGAAATGAAGAATACAATAACTGAAATGAAGACTACATTAGAGGTAATAAATAATAGATTAGATGATGCAAAGGCTCAAATCAGCAATTTGGAAGATAAGGTAGCAGAAAACACCTAATCAGAACAACCACAAGAAAAAAGAATCCAAAAAATTTAGGGTAGTTTAAGGGGCCTCTAGGATAATATCAAGCACACCAACATTTGCATCATATGGATACTAGGAGAACAAAGAGAGTAAGGAATCGAAATACTATTTGAAGGAATAATGACAGAAAAGTTCCCTAACTCGGTGAAGGAAATAGACATACAATAGATCAGAGAGTCCCAAACAAACTAAATCCAAAGACACATTATAATTCAAATGCCAAAGGTTAAAGAGAAAATCTTAAAAGCAGCAGGAGAGATGCAGTTAGTTACCTACAAGGGAGCTCCCATAAGACTATCAGCTGATTTCTCAACAAAAACTTACAGGAAGAAAGAATTGGCATGAAATATTCAAAATGATGAAAAGTAAGGACCTACAACCAAGGTTATTCTACCCTACAAAACTATGATTTAGAATCAAAGGACAGATAAAGAATTTCCTAGACAAGAAAAAACTAAAGGAGTTCATAACCACCAAACCAGTATTACAAGAAATGTTAAAGGGACTTCTTTAAGAAGATGAAGAAATAAAGATAAAAAATATGAATAATAAAATGACAATAACTACACACCTATCAACAATTACTTTAAATGCTAAATGCTTCAATCAAAACACATTGGGTGACTAAATGGATAAGAAAACAAGACCTTTACATATACTGCTTATAAGAGATTCCCTTCAGATTAAAAGATGGAAAAAGATATTTCATTTAAAAAAAAAATGCTGGGATAGTAATACTTATTCCAGACAAAACAGACTTCAAAACAAAGGCTATAACAAGAGGCAAAGAAGGACTCAGTGATTCAACTTCTGTGTATTTATCCTAAGAAAATGAAAACACTAATTTGAAAAGACAAATGAATTCATATGTTCATTGAAGCATTATTTACAATAGCCAAGATATGGAAGCAACCTAAGTGTCCATCAATAGATGAATGGATAAAGAAGTGGTACATATATACAGCGGAATTTTACTCAGCCAAAAATAAAATAAAATAAAAAGGAAAAAGAAATCTCGCCATCTGCAACAACATGGATGGAACTAGAAGATCTTATGCAGAGTGGAGTAAGTCAGACAGAGACAGACAAATACCATATGACTTCACTTATATGTGAAATCTAAAATACAATATAAACAAACAAAAGAGAAACAAACTCATAGATACAGAGGACATTTTGATGGTTGCCAGATGGAAGGAGGGGTAGGGGGATGCGTGAAGGTGGAGAAGGTATTAAGAGGTAAAAATTAATACTTACAAAATAGTTATGGGGATGTAAAGTACAGCATAGGAAATACAGTCAATAATATTGTAATAAGTATAGTGTCAGATGGGTAATAGACTTATCAGGGTGATCACTTTGTAAGTTATATAAATGTCTAATTGCTATGGTGTACTCCTGAAACTAATATAATATTGGATGTCAACAGTAATTAAAAATTAAAAATTATTGTAAAATAAGGAAAGCAAAATGAAAGAGAGAGGGAGAGAGAGAGAGAGAGAGAGAGAGAGAGAGAGAGAGAGAGAGAGAGAGAAGAGCTGCAGCTGAGGCCTGAGTTTTAGCTGCCACCAAGAATGCCAAAGAGAATTCTTCACAGGCATGGAGATCCGTCTCTCCTCAACCAGCCTCCCTCCTCAAAAGGCCAGAGCCCCAAGTGTTACCCTATTAGTGACAGCTCTTTCAGTTCACATAAATAGCCACTTCCAAGTGGGCAAGCTGACCCCAGGAAAGTTGAGTGAGAGAAGACAGTTCTAGCATCTCACCCATTCCTCTCTTCAGACCATGACACCTACTCATTCACACACACAACTAAGGGAAGCCACGCAAGTAATTCTTTAAAAGAACAAGGAAAATGTGCTTCAAAATTATTTTCTGTCTTTGTCTGCACTTGAAGCAGCTGACAACGTCTTCCTAAAGGAAAGGGAAAGGGTGAGAACACAGAAATGTAATCTCTGGCTGGAAGTTCCTCTGGTAGAGCAGCCCACCGCACCCCACAGTCTCTGCTTCCCTCTCCAGACCTTGTTTGTTGACCCAGCGTCACCCACTGAACACACCAGTTCTCACCGTCCATGACGCTGACACTATTCTCCACATTCTCTGGCAATTTAGTGTAGTTCACAACTCAAGAAAGGAGAGTGAATCACACTTCCATACCATGCTTTGTGTTTCTATAATTGAGAGGAAAGATCTTCAAGTCTAGCACCTTAGCTATTCTTTTCTCAAGTAGTGAGTTCCTTTCTTTCACAGAACCATCGGCCCTGAGTATGCCAGGGTTTTTCCCTCTGGAGCAGCAGGGCAAATACGGACAGTGCACAAGTTAAAGAAGTGGGAGTGTTGTAACTGCCCTTCTTACATTTCTCTTCATGAAACCAGAAGAAATTGCCACTTGTGTATAGTCTTATTTGAATCAGAATTCTTATTCCTGTTGGCAATTTTTCAACTCCCAAAGAATAAAAAAGAAAATCAAAGATATACGTATCTTTCTAAAACAACACTCTGTGTTCTCCTCCTATCTCTGTTGTCTTTCCTTTGTCCTTAAGACTCTGCATTCCCTTCCGTCCACCTCCTTGATGAAGCCTCTGCTGTGAGATCTGCCTTCAGGCCACTTTCCCAGGATGGAACTCACCCTTCATTCTTCACTCAATTATTTTTCATACAGAATCAAAAATTCCTTATGCCAGTGTTCCTACTCCAGAAGAACACACAGTGCCCCAGGATTTTTCCATTATGTAAAATAGAAGCTAAGTACAAAACATTAATATGAAATAGTTTATCCCAGTCAGTGATGGGAAATTCTTGAAGTAATTGGTAATTGCTTATAAAATTTGATCCTGAATTCGGCTCCATTTATGTGAATTCTCTGAAAATTGGAAAGTAAAAGGAGCAATCTAACCCTTAGCAACTTTCAACTACAGATCAACTGCAATCCAGTCATTTTGAATAATCAACAAGAGAAAACAAGACAGAAAGAAAGAATATATAATTGGAGAGAAATCAGTAGATGTTTGCTCAACCTAAAAAGCAAAGATCAATATATGATTAATGATAGAGAGGAAGGTGAGTCAAACAGCTTTGGGATTTTTTCTGCATCAAGCTAGGTACATAAAATAAGTAAATAATGAAATCAACACAGTACTGCTGAGGTTTTTGCCATCAGGACAAAGATTAGCAGCATGTGAACCTGTCTGGTGATTTATTGAACCAGTCACTACCTTGCAGATGAGTTATCTGAAACATTGCAGTTATATGCTAGTTACTGTGTACTATAGCACCTCCTCAATCGACAAGGCACTATATTACACAGTAATGCTAATATGGACTTTGGAGTTAAACTGAATGGGTTCAAACTCAGCTCTGTTACCTACTATCTGGTGCATGCCAGATGGACCCTGCTTTCTGCTCTGATGTCGAACTGTATGGATGACATTAACAGGCTTCAATAAACTTAAAGTTCTGCCTCCGTCGACTACTGAAGACTCCTGACAAGAGCCCAGAGGAAGAGAGGATTTAAGGCGTTTTTTCCTTTGGCCTCTTCTCTGCAAGGCTGCCATGGGCTTACAGTACCCCTAACCAGAGATCACTGCTTCATGAAATGTGCAATGGTTTCAAACACCTCCCTCTCCTGAGTTTTGCTGACTCCTCGATCCTCTCCCTGTTTATTCAGACCTAGAGGTAGTAACAGCTTGCCTGCTCCTAATTCCACCAACACTTCCCCTAAACCCTCACTCGTAATTAGCCTGTTTTGTAAACAAATCCTCCCAAGTTAACTATTTGTATGTGTCATATATGTTCTGTTTGGACCCTGACTGATAAACAGTGTGGCTCTGGATAAATTACATAATCTCTCTATTTCTCTATCTAGAAAATGGAGATAATAATAGTAACTTACCTCTGAGATTTGTGAGGGTTAAATGAGTTATTAATACACATGAAACACTTAGAACAATGCCTGGCATGTAGTAAGCATAATTGTTTTATTTTTACTTTTATCGCCATCATCATCATCATCATCAGTGCCATCATTAAGCAGCACTGGTAAACAAAGGTGACATAGCTACTGTCCTCCAAGAGCTAACCATCTGTTTTCTAGCAGGACACGTTTGCAGAGAGATGTTTTTTAAAGGAAAGACCCAGCGAAATCGGACAATTACCACAAAAAGTTGCTTAGGGGAAATACAGGGGTGATTTAACAACACTGGGCAGTTAAGATCAATGGTCATTACTAGGGGTCTCCAAGGAATTTTACAGTCAGCTGCTTGCTCTGCTTTTTCTCAAGGCCCTTTGATGTATCTTATCCTTGATTCATAGACATTTAGAGCTGAAAAGAATTCTAACTAGAAATGTAACCCTTCACTTAGCACTTTATTTAGAAAAGAAAATTGATTTGACTAAAATGAGCTTTCAGGCCATTTAGATGCAGACCCTGCATGAGAAAAATAAGTGAGAAAAAAATATTGAAGCATTTTAGTCTTGCTCAAGGGACTCTCATCTAACCATTTGGGAAGATTTATTTCTAACAAAAGTTTCCTAAATCCAAGAAAGAATATAATTGTGTTCCCTCTCTAGAGAAGGGAAATGGATCTTAATAAAAGGAGGAGGAGGAGGAGGAGGAGGAGAAGGAGGAGGAGGAGGAGGAAGAAGAGGAGGAAAGAAAACAGAGGAAATGGAAGTCCCTAACCATTCTGCAGTGATTTACAATATCCATTAGGTTCAAGAGCATATGAATTGCTATGTGTCCAAAGCATTTAACCAGGACTTATATTCAATTCCAGAAGTGACAGTAAATGGGGGGGAGGATATAATCCCTCAAATGATCAGGGAAACTTCTAGGATATTATGTGTACCCAAGTCAAATTGTGAGAAATCCATTTCTTTGGGAGAATGAAGGGCTAAATCCATCCTTTTAAAAATTGGGATCTTTGGGGGAAAAGAAAGTAGATCTCAACCCACAATATTTTATTTCATCTCTCTGAACTTCTACTTCCTGTAAAATGAGAACGTTGAACCAGATGGTCCCTGTGATTCCCTCTAGTTCTTCATTTCTAGAATTCAGTGAATTTTAAATTGGATATTACAGATATCAAAGAGCCCTTTTCACAGACTCAGATTCTATTACAAAGAAACAGATGAAGGCTACACCTCACTTGTGAAGGGATCAAAGTTGCTTTTTGATTTCTTTTTTTTTTTTTTTTAGCATCTTTGAGTGGGTTTCTGATCTTTGAATCCGAAAATTCATTTTAAACTCATCCAGTTGTTTCAAACTCCTGGTGAACAAATTTAGTTGAAAGAAATTGATTAATGAGTAACATGCCAAAGGCCACTTCATTAATATGTGCAATTAGGAAACATGCTTGGAAGACTGAATTGAAATTAGAAGGATGAAAAGACACTTCAAGCAATGTTAGAAAATGACAGAGAGAAGATACTTGTATCACAGATAACCAGCAAAGTACCAGTAGCTGGAACTTATTTAAAAACTGCAAATCAACAAGAGAACAACAATCCAACAGAAAAATAGGCAAAAGATTACGGTTTATAGAATAAAATGGCCAGTGAGCATTAAAAAATGCTCAGGCCCACTAATGATCAGGGAAATGCAGATAAAAACAACAAAGACCATTTCACTGCCATCAATCTGTCGAAAATTTAAATGAATAATAACATCAAGGGTTGATGAAGATGTATAGACATAGGACACACATGGCTGGTAGCAGTATAAGTAAAACAGCTACATGGGAGACAACATCTAATGAAGATGAAGATATGTGTGCCCTAAGGCCTAGTAATCATATTCCTAAGTATATAGTACAGTGACATTCTAACAATAATTCAAGCAGATCGCTTATCAAATATTTTATAATAGCAAAAATTAGGTACAATCAAAAGTTGTATCTAGTAATAAAAAATAAATAAATTTGGTATAATCCGATAATGGAATATTATATTGCAGTAAAATAAGTAAGCTTTGAGCTGCATGTACCAACATGAATTTGTAAAAGTGTGTTTAAAATATTGCATTCATCTAGTGTTATAAAATATGCAAAACTACATTATTTATGGATACATACATGTACTCAATGTACAAAGTCAGGGATGGAAATGTTTATAGGTTTTTGTCCAACATCAGGAAACTGGAAATATCTGATGAGGGATATTTGAGTAAGAAAGTATTCACAAGATAGAGGAAATTTCCAATGTTTTGTTTATTTTTTTTTTCAAATGATCTAGGGATGGAGAAAGGAAATTAAAAGATGAGCCTAGAATACTTGTGGTACCAGGAAATACGAAACTACTCAAAAAAGATGTGCATATAGAATGTAGGAGTCATCTTGAGGTAGTTACCAATGGCCAAATCTAGGACATTTGGGGTGATAAAATAATGACCGTAATTATATTTTATAGAATAAAGCAAATTCCATGAGTCTATGTTAATATAAATAAATAAATAATAATAGATAGACAGTAGATAAACAAATTATATATATATATATGAATGATAAAAGAGAAGGTATGATGGAAACAGAAAAAAATTACCACATGGCAAACACTGAAGTAATAATTGTTTCAGGCATGATTCACCAATAGATGCAAATATTAGTAGGTAATGTTATAATGAAAAAGGGATAATTGCATAGTGTCAATGTATTTCTACACAAGATACTTATTAATCCCATTAATTTCAAAGGAGAAAAGAGTAACTTCACAGTAGAGAAACCTGAAAAACATCTCTTTAGCTAAGTGATCGATGTGAACATCACCAGTAATGAAATATATCAATGTTGGGAACTTCCTAATTTGATGCAGTGAAAAGGGCATGAAGTCACTTCTGTGGTATTTTTACCAAAAATGCATAATATGACCTTAAACATAAGAAAACACCAGACAAATCTAAATTGAGAAACATTCCACAAAATATCTGGCTAGTACTTTTCAAAAGTATCCAATCAAAAAAGACAAAAGAAGACTGAGGAACTGTCCCAGATGCAGTGCAGGACCTTGCACCAGAAACCAGACATTAGTGGGGGAAATTGCTGACATCTGAATAAGGTCTATAGATTAATTAAGAGTATTGTATCAATGTTAATTCCTGGTTTTGATCATTATACTATGGTTATGTAAAGTGTTACTATTTGAGGAAGCTAGGTAAAGGATTTATTCAGACTATTATTTTTACAATTTTTTTAAGTCTAAAATTGTTTCAAGATAAAATATTTTATAAATAGCTGAAGCGAACATGACAAAATGGCAAAGTAATAAAGTATATACCTCTCTGTATGTTTAAAATATTTCAGAGTAAGAGAAAAAATGAAGCATATATAAATTTAAAATCTGAGTATAAACATGAGATTGACTAAAGAGATATTGTAATAACACAGCAATTAAATAAGAAATAAGTTACTGTGGTAAGTGCCCAGGCTTTGTATCTGCCAGTCTAGAGCCTTGATAAAAAAAAATTAGAACTATGACCACTGGCATATTGAATAGTCATGGTCTTCTGACTCTATTCTAAGCAAATTTCTTGGCATTAATTTCCTGTTCCTCTGCCTGTTTTCTCTTGTGTGGTTCATGTTAATTTCACTCAGACTGCTGTCACTGTAATATTTTCCCTGATTTGCTTTCCATCTAATTCCTTACCAGCCTAGAGGTCTGGGGTCCAATTTATTTTGCAGCTTTAGAAGTAATTGTCAATTTATGGGGGGTGGGGGTAACTTATGAAGGGAAATAGAAAAATCAAGTGTACAGACTAGTCGAAGAGATGATAAGCTCCGCTTTGAAATGTTAAGTTCTAATAGCTTCATCATGACCTTCATGTAGAGATGCCCTATTAGCCATTGGGAATGCAGGTCTGGAATTTGAAACTGCAATTAGAATGTGACCTGGGTATTTGGGGATTATCTACAGAAGATATGTGATGTGATAAGACCACCAAGGTTTGGGAATGAAACCTCGAAGAAAACCTAAGTTTAAAGAGTAGGAAAAAAGAGAAATTAAGCTTTATGGGAAGGTGAGAATGGAACAGAATTATGCTTTATTACCAATAGTGTTAAATGATGTAAGAAATTCAAGAAAGGTAAAAACTGAGTGAAAACCAGCAAATTTGGTTATTAGAATGTGACCTTCAAAGCATCAAATTCAGCAGGGTAGTATGAGAGATAGGATTGCAAGAAGCTAAGGCCAAGGTGAATAGGAAGGGAATGGGAAGGAACAGATATTTAGTATGATTTGCTGAGCCTACTATCTTCAGTGCTATCGTGAAAGACTGGAAGTGAAGATTGGAGAGGCAGAAAAGAGAAACACTGAGGAAGACTGCCTAGAGCCTCTGAGAAATCAGGGTCAGAGTCACCTGCTGAATGAGTACTAGGAGAGAGGCTGAAGGAAAGTAGAGAGGTTTGGAGGGAAACCAATTTTAAACAGCATAAATATAAGTCCACTGCTACCCTATTTTCTCAATTGATTGTCAAGCAGCTCTGGAAGAGAAAAAGATCGATTCATACAGCATTTAATGTGGGTGCTTTGCATTTGTTTTGTAACTTTATTCCAATAACCCTGTGATATAACTGGAATGACTATTGCTAACCCTGTTTTGTCCATAAGGAAATTAAGACTCAGTCATTAAATGCCTACCAAGATTGTACATCAGTCAAAGCAAGATTAGAACTCAGTTCTGTTCACTTTATTCACTCTAAGCACTTTGGAAGAAAGTGCTACTTTACACAAATTATCTGCAGCCAAGCAATTTTTTTTTTAAAAAGCTCTCAAGAAAAGCTGCCAATGTGTGCACTGTCAACAGAATCATGCCTAATAATCTTATTAGTTGAACAAGATTCTTCATTAAATTTGCTACATGGTTAGATGGGAGTTGGTAGCAGATGGTAGATATTGAAAGCAGCTCTTTACGGCTGAAAGCTGTTGGCAAAAGCATTTAGAACATACAATGATGGATGACATAGTATTCAATTTGGGGAAGGTGGTTGAGTCTAATAGGGTGACTCAAGGGTCAAGCTCAGGCTTAGTCCTATTAACATCTCTTATGACTCTTGCAGCATGCATAACAAAATGCGAATAGAAACTGAAGATAATCATAACTGATAGGTGATGAAAATATTGAGACATGGGAAAGAAAGTACAAGGAACTTGATAATAGTTTAAGATTTAAAGTGAAGAGAGTAAGGAATTGCATAAGGTTTAAAGTAAAGAGATTTTTCACACACACAAAAAAAGAAATGGAAATATACTATAGTAGGGTAGAACCTCTACACTCTTGGAAAACGACCAAGAAGAACCTAGAAGATGATAGGTAAAAAATGATAATGCAGACAGGAGATTCATTTGAGTCTAGAGTTAAAATTACAACTGACCTGCTATCATTTGCTTCACAAAAAAGAGGGGAGAAGAATGGATTTTTGTATACATATGTCACACACACACACACACACACACACACACACACACACTGAGAGAACATCTCCGAAAGGATACAGAAGAAAATAATAACCTTGGTTACCTCCAGTGAAATAAACTGGTGGCCCACAAACTAAATTCAACCTACAGATTGTTACATTTGGCCACACGTTATTGAATCTTTAGGCTAAGTATAAACTCTCCAGTTTAGCATAATTTACCTTATATCCAGCTGATTTCACACATTTATGTTATCTGCTTGGCCTTTAGAGGGAGTTTAGTGGCCGAATCACTCATGCCACACACACAGACACAGCCATTTATAGAAACAGATAAACTTAGAAAAGTGCCCACACAGATACACACAGATATATATTTAAAGGGCAAAAACATAATCTCTGAGTAGTTAGACCATGGGTGATTTCTTTTGCTTATCAGTACTACTAAACGTCCTATTCAAAACGGATAGCACATTTATGAGATAAATAGTAAAAAATGGTTGCTCTTAATTCATTTTAAAATTAACATCAGTTACTAGTCTCTGGCCAAGTACAATCATATACCTTCCAGGGAGATGTGGTGGAAGAATTATTCTGATAGATTTTGCTTTCCGTTATCCTTTGCGATGTCTGAGCCTATGTCATTGTATGTGTCTTCAGCACAAGCCAGGGCAGATGAATGTACACTACACATCGGTCACCCACATTAACTCAAAAAGCAAGCCAACCAGTATGGTGTCCACTTTCAATAAGGAAAATATTTAGAAGGAATTTTTTTAAATTCCATTTTAATGAGTAATATTTTAATGGATAGTTTTAAATTCAATAATAGCCCACATCCCCAATCATCCAGTTCCCTTTTACAGAAACAGCCGAAGTTACTAGTTTATTATGTATTAATTACTTCAGTGGTGGCCTATATATATAAATAACTACATATAAATAAAATCTTTGGGAAAATTTTGTCTAGAGCAATGTCTGTTGTTTTTACCTGGGTATTATAAAATGAATTCGAAGTACATTTTTTAAAATGATGTGAACAGAGGTCACTTTCAATTTATTATGGAACACCACGGTGTTTGCTGTGACAGGTGTGTGGACATTTCATTAAAATGGTGGCCACAGGGACCAACTATTTTCTCACTCTTCCTGCTGTGGAGGAAGCGACAAGACAGGAAGCAAGGAGACCAGCAACTTAACCAAATATTTCAACCAAGCAAATCAACTGCCTTAGTGCTTTTAATGGTATTCCTCTAATCTGATCATTATCATCCCATTCCTTCCCGATTGCTGACAAGAAGCCTACGGAGAATAGCTGGTTTTAAAAATGAAAATGGCTTGATTGTGAAAATATGCAACCTTATAATTTCAGTGACTATTTATCTTAGTCAGAGCTAAGTGAATTCAAATCCAATCCATCTTATTTCTACCTCCATATCTCCTAAACAATCCTATTTCAGTATACGTGCTGCCCAAGCGAGCACAAACAATCCTGAAAAGACACGGTTGTGTCTGCTTCTCCAAAGTCATTTATCATTTTTAAAAGGGGAGAGAGGGAAAGTAGTTTCCCACATAATTAAAAATCAAGAGTTCCCCACTGTGGATGCCAGGAATCTAACAGTATTGAATGTCTTTGCCGAGGGGGTATGAAGGGGGCTGGGATGTATGTGTGTGGACAATGGCCCAGGTGAGATAAACATCCTTCTATAATAACCCATGCAAGTGCCAGCCACACTAGAAGGGATTAAGGGAGAGGTGGTCTACCTTATCATCAGGATGTTACCACATAGCTGGTGACCTCTGTAACCTGATCCTGACTGGTGTGAGAGTGTTTAGGAAGCAGGGGCCAGCTCTCTTCTCTCCTGCCCCTTCCCTCCAGCAATCTAAGTGGTGTGATTGAGGCGTGCTGAAAGGTGAGCCTGTCACACAAATCTCTTCTCCAGCAGCCTGCCAAAATGTAGAGATGTGACAGGAAAGGTCAGGACTCTCAAACAGAAGTCTCCCTCATGATTTTGAGCTGTCATTCTGTAGGGTAGCAAGACTTTCTTCCACTTAATCCAGAGCCTGGGATGGAGACTTTCTCAGGTTCTTCTTCTGGCAAACCCTTTCTCCGCAGCTCCAAGTCGGGAGCACATACTGTCAGCTACTTAGAACGTGATGCTGTGCTAAGACTTGCCCAGGGTCAGTCGAAATGCTGAGGAGTCTCACCATCCTTAGTTCATTTTGCTTTGCCTCTGGGCTAGCTAGCTCACTCCTCACTCACTCCCATGTGGCCCCAAGTACACTGTCCCTACCTTCAGCAACAAATTTTTGGCTTTTCTGACACCATCTGACCCCATCACCCCCAACACCTCTTTAACAAGATGTTCTCTCTCAGCCGCTATTCTCACTCTCAAAGCTGGGTCTCTATCTTTAGCAAATCTAAAAACAGATGTCACGGAGAGATGAAAGTTAAGCATATCTACTTCAGAAATGTGGCGATCATCTTTCACTCGCCCATCCCCACTCCTATTCCATTCTGTGTCTGCAGGGCTCAAAGCCCCCAGAGCTGACAAGAGACATGAACAACACGGCACAGTTCAGGCGTAGTACTTGGGCACTGTCTACCCTTGCCATGTGACAAGAAAGGTGCTGTCGCTTCAATGGCTACACAGTAGCTGCCCCATTTTCCCTGTTAAGAGAAACATCCAGAGATGCACATTTGTATTTGTTGTAATAATCTCTACAGAGTAGATTAATTATCTTAGTTCTATTTTTCAGCAGTTAGGAGCATAAATGCCATCTAAAGTGTAATGTGGTAAGCCAGCTTTGTTTAATGAACCTGTATGTGTGTTTTTCCCTCGCTGAATGTGGACCAGTGACACAAAGATTCAGTTAGATTGCTTTACACAAGACAAATGTTGCTTTAAAAGGATCCTTACTCTTAGATTTGGGAAGCCCATCTAACTGAAAGCCAAGTGTAAACATGATAAGGGAAAATGAGAGTAAATAACTCCCAGGCTCGCCTTGCACCCAAGGGCTGCTGGGCTGGATAAACACTGGAGGCCTGGCATTCAGTTTGTGTCTTGAGCTATTTTTAAAAACAACATTGTACTGAAATCAAGAATGTTATCATAAGAAAAACAAGAAAAAACTAATGGTTTCCAGACTAATTCTTGGGGGATCATCCGAAATTAGGATGAAAGCCCTGTCTGATGAGAGCACCGACATTTCTCAAAGGACTTCAGGGAAAATTGGGGTGAAGGTCTGTAGAATTGGACACTACGGCAGTAGCGGCAAGGTCTCCAACAATCATATCAGTTGTTCATTAAAAAAAAAAAAAACCAACAACAAAAAAAAACCTTCTAAATTCCACTCCTGCAGGCCCCACCACGCCCTTGGCTTTTTCTCTGGCATCTCACTGCCTGCTCCACCTGAAAGAGAAGCCACTTCTTCACCTTCCATTCCCATTGCACCCTATGCTCCTGGACCACACAAGCCCACTGCAGCAACACAGGCTGCCTGGAATCCTCCCCTAACACTGTCATCCGACCCTTGTAGCAGCTAGTGGCTTCAGGCAGCACACTCTCTTCAAAGATACCTCTCATCTGAGAGATGGGTGCTACAGAAAGCTCATACTTCACCCAAACCTAATAGAGAAAAATAATATAAGACCATACTAAATATAATATTTTGGGCCATAAGTAACTTGAGATAGATATGAAATTTCTATCATCGAGCACTGTAATAGTGGGGAAGTTGGTAATGTGTGGGAAAGGTGTTAAAGGGTGACTTAACACTGACATCTATCTGGAAGTAAAATAGCCTATTAGTGTCATATGTGGCGCATACAAATTGCACGCGTAATTATCAGATACAGACATTGTTTATCGTTATTCAGAGGCCTTACTTTTTGTGACAGCTTCATTTTATTAGAAAAGAGTCCCGTTCGCCACTAAAACTACTTCCAGCTGGTCAGAGACAACACCAACTTATAGAGGGACATGCAAGTGAGAGATGAATGCACCAGAGCAGTCAAAATGTGAGGATGAGTTTTAATTCTAATGACTTTCTAGGCACAGAACAATTCGTAGCAACACTCCTGCCCTTTCAATATAATTTTTCTGCTATGGTGCTTTTCCCTGGGAAACATTTGAAGTTATTTTTCCCAAAAAATACTAGGTGGGAGTTCCGATTGATTCTTTGCTGTCACCTGAAGGTTTCATTTAACACATTAGACACTGTTATTCCCCCTTCACACTATGAGCTGAGTAGCTTTCAATACTAGCCACGTGTACCTGAATGTGGTAAGTGTTGAATTTAAAGCAATTAAAGGAGGAAAGATTATTTTTCTTTTGCAATGGAGGATATATATTAATTTATATATATATTAATATATATTTTTATCTCAAAATAAAATCATGTGATTAAAAATACATGAAATAGGCACTGGATGCTTTGGAAGTTTATTTTTGTTAGATTTGCAGGTTTGGGACATGCCAAATGTCCAAGCGAAATGATGCTTGGACAACATGTCATTTAATCATATTATTTAATCATCAGCTAAAGAACCAGCAACATGTCCCAAGCCTGAAAAGCTAACAAAAATATATTTTGTAAGATAGACACTGAAACTCGAGACAAATGAACAGAAGGTACAAAATTACTTAATGGCACAATATGGTTGTAAACCTGAGTAAATGCAAAAGAGCCTAAGATGTCCCTTCAGACACTGATTCGCCAAGGGAAAAGAAAAACTAAGAGCTTCTATGAACCAGCAAAATATCTGGCCCCCAAATTAAGGGCAGCTGACATGTCCTTCCAGGTCATCACCCTGCCTCAAGACAAAGCAAACATCATTCCAGAGAGACAAGGATCTTCTATTTGTCAAAGGAGCTACAGGAGAGGTCTCCGCTTTCTCCTGAGAGCCATCAAGCCTGTAGTCTCCACTGCCATCACCTCCTACCTTTCATCTGCCTGAATACTTTTTGCTGTGATTCAAGTCTGTCTTCTCTTCTTGGTTTATCTTTAGTAAAGACAAAAGAATAGTCGGTCCCCATCTTCTTATACTAATAGTTTGTTATATACTTAAGACTGTATTATGCCCAATAGCAGACTTTTTCTTGATGAATTATCCCCGGTCCTTTAGCATCTCCTCTCAGGCCTAATTTTTTTTTTAAGCTCTTTAATCATTCCTATGGCTCTCCTTTGAACAGTCTTTATGTGCCTCCTCAGGATGCAGAGTCCAGGCCTGGATGCTGCATTCCAGCTGTGCGCTGACAGTGCTGATTAGAATAAAGTTATGCCTAACAGACCCAACAGAGACACAGAGGAACAAAGACTAGAGACATTAAATCCCAACAGGCTTCCAGTCTTGGCTTCTAGTCTGCTCCCAAGGTTCCAAGGCATCCCTGTCTCATAGTAATAAGTTCCCTTCATTTGCTTCATTTTCTGATACTTATAAGCTTTTTCTCACAAATTCAACATCTGTGTTTAACAGCTGCCCCCAAACAGAGCGGCTTTAAGATTAACAAGGCTCAGGCACAGAGCAAGGCAGAAAGTTGTTAACAGTGAAATTGCAAAGCTTTGGCTATCTGGAGACTGTATCTAGGTATCCCCTCTTCCATCTTTGACCCACCACTTAAGCTTCATGACTCTTGTGGGTTTGGTACCCTTGGCTAGCTCTACCTAGATGACTGATCCATTATTATCTAGATGATAACACCTAACTCAACCCAACTGCACAGCCCTAGCCTCCTCCTCGGCCTTTGATAGGATCACAACCAACTATTCCAATGCCATCATTTCACAGATGTGGAAACAGAGGCTAAGAAAAATATAAAGTACATCTAAACATAAAGCTGTAACGCATTCTATTCATTTGACTCTTGCCAATCAGCCCACGACTCACCGCAGAGTCAATGAATTCCCAGCAATACTTCAATTAATGCAGAATTTGCTAGCCAGTGTTTAGCAGCGTGACCTTCAGTAAAGTGTTTTTATGATTCTCCAGCTCTATTTCCTCTTCTCTTTCTCAGGTATTTCGTTTCTCTAACACAAACCCTGTGGATGAATGACTACCAATGGCCAATGACTTTGACTGTCGAACCACAAGATTCCTCTAGTCTCCGATCTCAGTTTCCCTTTAAAAGGTTATTTATTTTAACTCCATAACTATTAACAGGAAGAATAGCTCCAGGCAATGTATCTCAAATAGATTGTCCCCCTAGAAACAGGAGGGATCTTTCTCACTATCTATTCATTTTCCCCTTATCAAAAAGGGTTAAAAATCAGGATAGGGCCTGATTAGTACTTGGATGGGAGACCACGTAGGAAGACCAGGTGCTGTGGTATAAATAAATAAAAAATAAGAGATTGTAAGCTGACAAGGTCCTTGCAATCTGTGAGGTCAACCAAGGGTTGCCTCACCTAAAAAAAAAAAAAAAAAAAAAAAAAGAGGGTTAAAAAAAATCCTTCTTAATATGTAGAAGCTGTGAATCCTACTCAAACTCCTGCCCTTCTAGCTAAAAACCAATTTCTAGCATTTTGAAATATTTTGATTTCCACATTACATAAAGGCTATATGTGCAATTATTTTCCTTTCATCCTTCCTTTCATTCCTCTTTTTTTTCTTTCTCCCCACCCTACCACCTTCCATGTTCATATCTCTGCATTAATCCCCTCTGAATTCCTTCGTTTTTATCTTCATTTATTTCCCCATTTTACTGTTTGATATCTAATCTGAGTCTCCACAATTCTGGCTGTCCTTTCCTTTTACAAATCTCATTTTAGAGTCCTCCAAGAACTGAATCAGGTTTTAATTTCATTTAATTTCCCATCAATCATTAACACTGTTCCTGAGCATTTATCCTGTATTTTAATAAGTGGTCATACCAGAGGAGAGCTAACTTGACTTTCTTGGGCAGTTTTGTTGTAAATATTTTGTATTCTATTCTATTTCTAGTCTCTCCTCTACATTCTGCTCACATTTGCTGGGATATTACACCTAATCCATTATCCAGAAAATGGAAATATAATACTAAGTGGCTTACTATATCCCCCATTTCTTTCATGTCATGAAAATTTATAACACTTAAAAGCCAGTGATCCCTAGGTCATTTGTCCTCAAGAAAGAACAAGTTTATTCTTGTGGAGTAGAATCTATATCAGATGTAGTTCTCACATTTTAAGATATGTACCCTTTATGCACAACATCAGGGCAGCCTGCAAGCACCCAGCATCCATGCAGTGCCCTGATGGTGCGAAGCCCATTAGACAGAGGCAGGTGGGCTCTTGCCATTCAGAGGTAAGGACCAGTATTTCAGCAATTCACTTCAGATTCCATGCCAGATGTGGTTTCACAGAGAGATAATGATCCCCTTCAAACAATAGGGAATAACTGAGAAAAGTCATTATGTCACTGTTAAAAAATGTACTCGATTATCCTGCCCTTGCTGTTACCTAATCTGAGTTTTATTTCTAACGGCTCCTGAGTGGAAAGACTTAAGCACTGCACATACCTAGCTCATGAAGTAATTGCTTTCAATGTACATCAGATATTGGTAGCGGAATGTGAGCAACTGGGGAGTGAAGGGGTGAGGTAACTGGGGAATGAGGCAGCAGCTAAAGAAGTTAGAAAACTACACCCAATTTCAGAGCTCTTTCTCTGAAGAAAGGCAAGGATCCAGCAGATGAGGGCTGTTTACAGAACCCCAGCTGGCCTGAGGTGACTCTCTTGAGCCATCTGCCTCCAAAGAGGCCCTCACCTGGACTGCAGGCTGCTTCCTGGGGGGAGCCTCAGGCTATGAGCAATACTGACTTCCACCTCCCCAGACAGCCTCCTCTGGGAGCAACCAGTTGTCCAGGGATTAGATTCCGTCTCTCAGCCTCGGGCAACTGTGCAACTAACCTTTTCTGATGATCTTCTTTCAAACCTTCTGTGAGTTAGCAGTTCTCCTAAATTCCTGATAAAAGAAGCATTGCAGACAGATATATTTCATGTCACTGAAAACCAATCCTTCCACATCCTCCCAATAAAATATTATGCAGCCATTTGAAATGCTGCCGTCTTACTTACTGAACAACAAAAAAGTTCACACTAACTCATTAAATTGAAAATGCAAATTATGAAGCATTGATTTGACAGTTTTCTTAATAAATGTTTATGTGAAATATATTTTTGAAGGCATTAAAAAGTATAACAAGGGTTTACATCAAAATATACTGTGATTAGCCGGATAAGTCTAGTATCTATCTGACACCATACATAATTATTATTATATTATTGACTATGTTCCTTATGCTGTACTTTACATTCCCCGTGACTGTTTTTATAACTGGCAATTTGTATTTCTTAATCACTTCACCTTTTCACCCATCCTCCCAATTCCCCTCCCATCTGGTAACCACCCGCTTATTCTCTGTATCCATGAGTTTGCTTCTGTTTTATTTGTTCGTTTGTGTTTTGTGGTGACCACTTCATAAGGTCTATAAATGTCTAATCACTGTGTTATATACCTGAAACTAACATAATATTGTGTGTCAACTACAATCAAAAAATTTAAAAAATTTTTTAAGATTATAGAAAAAAAGAGTAAATGTAATGTATAATCATCACGGAAAAATTAGAATTAGACATTTCCTCAGGATAGATATCTAAAAGTAAAATTATTCAATGAAAGGATCAGATAATTTTTAGGGCTAATAATAATAAAAGGTTATAGCACCTTAAAAAATAATAGTGCTAACTGGGGTCATCTCTGGAGAGTGGAATACGGCTCACTTTTTTTGCCCTCCCTCCCTTTTTCTAATTATTGGATGAATGTGTATATATATATGTAATTTCTTAAATAATAAGAGAGAGAAATTCAGCCTCTAAATATGGGGAGCAACTTCTTGATCCTTTTCTACGTTGGAGATTTATGAAACAGAAGTTATTGAACAGGGCACTATAGTTCCCTAAGTCTAGGAGAAATTTTCACTGGCCACAAGAGCTCCCTAAATGTTCCATGTCCCAAAGGGGAACAGAAGAGCCTTATAAAGAAAACTGAGGTCTTGGAAAACCACGAAGTAAACACAGAAGAAACTCAGGAGGCTTAAAGAGGGAAGCCCAAGTAACAAGGCTTTATAGATGTGTGTAAAGGACATAAAAACACCCTTTAAAATATATATATTTTTTGAAACTACTACTATGACCTTTTCTTGGTGATAAAAGTAGATAGAATTTTATCCAACCATCATGATTTTAATTTTTTTTTTTTTTTTGTAATTTACCACCTCCACCTAATATAAAACATCTGCTGCCCTCGTACAAGCTTCCAATTCTCCCACTATCCTTTGAGCATCCAGGCCCACCCCCTCAACTCTGATATTCTTTCAGTCAGTCAGTCTCTCTGTGCGTCATACATCTCTAAGACTTGTTTAGTTTCCATAACATAAAAGATTTACATGGTTTTTAAATCTTTAATGTGTGTATAACTTTGCCTCCTAAGGAAATTTAAGTTCCCTACCAAGAGATCCTGCTAATTGTCCCCAAAATACATTCTTTACTTCTTCCAGAGAATTGGAGCTCGGATTTTACCTGGAACACATAGCTACCCATCACAAAGTTGGTGTTCCCTAGGCTCCTTGCACTAAAATTGACAACGTGACTAAGTTCCTGCCAATGTGACTTAAGTAAAAGGGTTCTGTGCAGCTTACAGGAAGGACCTTTAAAGAGAGGGCACATGCTTTTCTCCTTTTTCTTGTAAATGTTAATGGATGGCTGGAGCTCAAGCAGCCAGCTGGGACCCTGAAGTAAAAGTCACACACCAAGGAATACAGAGCAATAAGACATGAGTAAACGAGGCGGGGCCTGATGATATTTATGAACCTTCCCTAACAGCTCTGGACTGCTTTTCTCTAGATTTATTTTATGTAAGAAATAAACTTCCATCTAATTTAAACCAATGTTGTTTAGGGGTTTCTGACACTCACTGATGAAGCTAATCCTAGATGGCAAAAAGAGTGGCTGTATTTTCATTCATTCTACAAACACTTTCTGAACACCTACTGTGTGACAAGCACTGTTTTGGCTCTGGAAACACAGCAGTGGACAAAGAGGGCAGCATCCCTCTCTTTTTCTCCAGTTGTGAAGCCTACATTCTAGCTCAGCATCCACACAGCTCCTAGCAGTGCTATGCATCTAGGAGGTGCCGAAATATTTGATAAACAAGCCAACAATAGGCCTTCTTGATTATCTTCCGGTTTAAAACTAATTTTGTGTTCAACAATCTGAGAATCTTGGAACAAATAGTGCTCAAAGAAAAAAAAAATCGCAACTGCTTTTTAAAAGAAATAAAATATATAACCAAGCTTTCCTGTTACCATATGTCCCCATCCCTTCCCCCCAAAATAGGTAAACACATTAACAAAGCCTATTGTTGCCTTTTAAATTACAGTAAACAATGATAGTGCCATGATGTCAGCTCAAAATAATGCATTGTACTGTTATACATACTCCTCTATGCCTCCATTTCCTTATCCATAATGGGAATATGGATAGAACTATTGTGAGAATTAAATGAGATAATATCTCAGAAATGGTTAATAAATATTAGCTATATTCAGTTGATAATATATATTAACAGCTTTCAAAATAGTCATAGTCTTTAATTCAGTAATTCCATTTCTGGGATTCTAGCCTAAGAAAATAATTCTAAGTATGAGGGGAAATTTTATGAAAAAAAAAATGTTGCTCCCAGAGTCATGTATAATAGACACAACCCGGAGACTCAGTGACCTTACCCTGCCACTCTGACATCTTTCCAGTGGTAAGCTGAGGCCTAGAGCTCTGGCCCAAGCTGAGATCTATAAACCCAGGACTAGCTGGAAGGATAGAGGCAGGGTTGGGAAGAGGCGGAGAAGAATGGAGAACTTAAGTCCAACTTCCTGGCAAGGCAGACTTACAAGAAGGAGTAGTTCAAAAATGTCAAGTACATCAGGGTAGAGCAGAGCAAGAGAGCCAAAACGTAGCTTGACCCCTGAGAGCAGCCTCCTTGAGGGAACATTCTAGAATGCAGATCTTGGACATATGCCCTGAGAATGGGTGGGAAAGGAAAAAAAGAACCCCCGCATAGCATCTCAGGCACAGTCAGTGGGTGGGCCAGAAGACGCTGGGTTCCGCATAGAGACAAAATAAATTTCCATCATGAGAAGGATGGCAAAATAAATTATTGAATACCACAATAAAACATGATGCAATCATTACAAAATGCTGATAAGAAAGACCACAGTCATAGGAGAAAAAATGCCTGTTGCTAAGTACATAGGTTTATGTGCACACAATACAGGTGGTATATACTTACATACTTATATACATATAAATATATAAGTACATACTATACTATATGTATATACTTACATATACTATACTATATGTATATACTTAACATATACATATAGTATATAGTATATACTTATATATAAGTATACATGTGTATGTATATATACATACATATATATACAGATATATAGCAACTATGGCCTATGCATAGAAAAATACTTGGAGGAACAACATCAAAATGTTAAAATTGTTTGATTAAAAAAGTAATGGTCATTTGTCTTTTTTCTTGATTTGTTAAATTTTATTTAATGGGCAGGTTTTAAATAGCTTTTATATCTAAAAACTTGGGTGTGAGGACAAAAAGAAAATTAGGCACATTCGCCTAAATGTTATAGTGCCACTCTTCCAGAAATTTGTTTCTTAAGAATAAATTATGTGTGTCTTAGTCAATAAGCCACATTCTCAGCCTTCCAAATCCTTCCTCCAAGTATCAACTGATGAGATTCCAGAGAAAGAATGTTCTTCCCCTGGACTAGTTTTGGCTCTTTGGGAATAACTGTAACCCTTTCCTGACATGGGATGTCATTTAGGGGACAAAACTCAAAAAACTCATTTACGGGATACGCGCTTAATGGTCAGCAATTATTACCTGATGGGTCCTTCCCAAACGTTCTAACTTGCTCTCAGGGTAAACTTTAGTCATACGTTATGTAAAGAAGTACAAAAGAAAGTAAAATGCTACGAATATAAAGACTGTTACATTCCTCACATTATATATTTTTTTATTCCTACTAGGAATTTCTTAACAGAACAAATGTCATTTCAGTTCCTGAATTCCTCAGTGCACAAGTTCATCTTTGATTTTGGTAACTCTATGGCTGTGATCAGATAATTCATCTATATGACAGATTGACCACATGATTACCAATAGCAACTATTAGGTCTGCCAAAGACCTCTCACGAATGCTCTGAATCAAATCAATTCAGGTAAATATTTAGAATAACACCCTCAGTTATCAAGAATTGATTTTAAAATTAATTTTAAAAAAATGTTTTTTAATTCCTCCAAATCGTTGAAGAAATGTGAATGTGAATTGGGTATTAGATAAGATGAAAATGGATATATATGGAAAGATGAAGATCCTTAACTTTAAAAATCAAGTGGTAAAATAGTAAATAAGCTGTAATCTCCTTCTAGGAACAAAAAATATGTATATGTATAATTGGAAGGAGATCTGGAATGACCCACAATGAAGAGTTGGCAAGAATAATCTGTGAATAATAGTGTTTTTATATTATTATTTTTGGTATTTGTATTTTTTTTCTATAAAGCACATATACTATTTGTAATAATAAAAGATAATTTTCAATTTTTTTTTTAAAAGCTCTCCTTCAGTTTAAAAATAGACCACTGCATTTCCTGGTTCTGGCTACTTACAATATAAAAAGCCAGAACCCATGAGAAAACCAGAAATGTGAGAGTAGCCTCCTCTTAAATAGGGAATAGAAACATAGAGAAACTCATGGGGAAAAGTTGCTCTTCCAAGATTCCCTGTCCAACTTTTCCAGTAAAAAGGCTTAACACATTTTGCATAAGATTTGGATAAACAGATTTTGGGGTTGTTACTGAAACCAAATTCATATTCTCATCGTTTTGATGTTGCCCATCATTAATCACAATCTTCCGATGAAAATCTCCACTACTAGTATGCGATGATAGCATTCCCTTTAAAATATAACAGCTAACAGAACTAGTGACATTTGACATTTTTTATACATTGGTAACCCTAGGATATTCATCTGTTATAGTTAAACATAAATGTAAATTATTCATTGGCTGCTTCAGCTGTAATGCTTCCAAAGCAGCTGTTATTTACCTCTGGGCAACGGTCCTCAAATTAAAATAATTCTGAATCAGCTCTGGGCTCCATGCTGCTGCTCCTTATGTTTAACAGATAGGTTGTAGCAGCTCCAAAAAACCTCTATGGGCCAAGGAGTAAATAACCATTGTCAAAAGTGTAATTATACACTGTATTTATATTATAGTCAGAGATATGATGATTGGGTAAATAATTAAAAGTGACAGGTCTGAAACTAAACAAAATGACTCCCAAGGAAACAAAAGGCACTTTTACGCCACCTCTCAAACAATATACATATGTGTAGAGAATGTTATTTTTTTCTTCACTGCCAGAAACAGAAGTGTATAGAAATAATTGCATAGCTCCACTCTACCCTCCAAATTAACGGTTTGCACCTAGAAAAAAAGTAAAATAAAATTGACTGTGCCAATCTTAAACACACCCTCTTCAACATTGATAAAGGATTTCCTTGCTTATAATGACTCTTACTATTTTGTGTGAAATTTTCAAACCAGAACAAAGCCTATAAATGTATTTCAGAGTAGAGTGGGCAATTTGGAGGAAGCACGTGATTGGCTCTCCTGCAGGACTCTGCTGGGTCTTTGAATGCTCTCCATGTTAAAAATAAATGGGTCAGTAGATCCTAGTTCTGCCATGGCAGTGTGAGCACACTATAACCTATCCTTTCTACTAATGACAACTAAAAACTCTAACAAAAATATGGGAACAATAAACTACCTGAGAACTGTGAAAGCAAATAAAATCTAATAGGTTTGGGGGATAGTAAATTTCCTTTTTTTTTTTCTTTCCCCTTTTCTTAGGCAGCTTTATCCTGAGGGCAGGCCCCAGTTTCAGAGTAGTATTGCTACAGGCAGTTAAAATTTTAATAGAAACATGTCTTTCTAGCCAGAAGAACCAGGAACTGTTGACACTGTGGGATGAAGTAAGAGAAATCCCAGAGGAGAAAGAACTAGAAAAAGGGGTCCCCTAATTCTACATATGAACTCTTGGCTCATTCTAACAACTGAGCCAAGCATGCAAGGTACTGACTCAAACCAATACAGCAAAGGCTTTGAGAATTTCAATGAGACATAAGCCACCCATACAAGTGTCAGGGTAACCCCTGAACTATGCAAGTGCAGGACAGACCCAAAGCGACACAGTAAAGACTTATATAATTGAATGGAGATATAATCCACTGCCCACAAGGTGTGAACAATTTAGGGTCAGAACCTGAGATGATTGCCTGCTACAGTGAAAATATCAGTATTCTCCTGAGAATTATGAAAGGACCCAGAATCTACACAATCTTATATTGACACTGTTCAGGATACAATCTGACAACCAAAGAAACAATAAAGTGTGGCTAATTCTCAGGGGAAAAAAATGAAAGATGCCAACATCAAGATGACCTAAATGTTGAAAATAAAACAAAGATTTCAAAGGAGTTATTATAACTATGATCCATGAGGTAGAGGAAAACATTTGAAATCAATGAAAAGATAGAAATTCTCAGGAGAGAAACAGAAACTACAGAAATAATTAGAAACTTTAGAACTGAAAAATAACAATATCCATTTTTTTTAATCCACTAGATGGGCTCAAGAGCAGAATGCAAGGAAAAACAAAGATAGATCAATGGAACTGAAGAATAGAAAGAAAGGACTGAAAAAAAATAAAGGTATCCAGAATTCTAGGACAATATCAACAAGTCTAGGATTCGAATTCTGCAAAATGATTACTATAACTAACAAATTAATTTAGCAAGGTGCAGGACTCAAAGTTAATAAACAATATTAACTGTATTCTTACACACCACCAGCAAACAACTGGAAAATTAAATTTTCAAAACTTCTATTTACAATATCAACAAAAATCATAAAATACTTAAGAATAAATCTAACAAAAGGTGACCAAATGTCAGCACTAAAAACTATAAAATATTGCTGAAGAAAGTTAAAAAAGACTTAAATAAGTGGAAAGATATTGAATACTTATGGATTAAAAGTATCATTTTTAAGATGGCAAAATCTTTATAGTGAACTACACTCCATATGATACTAATAAAAATTTCAACAAGGTTTGTTGTTGTTTTGTAAAAATTGCAAGTTGATTATAAAATTTATATGATAATGCATAGGTTCTAGAGCATTCAAAGGAATTAAGAAACAAGAGGAAAAGGAAAGCAAAGTTGGAGGACTCGCCCTACCTGATTTCAATACTTACTATGAAACTACAAAAATCAAGACAGTTGGTATTGTTGAAAAAATGGACAGATGGACAAATGAAACAGAATAGAATCCAGAAATAGGTACATACATATGTCTATTTTTTTTAAAAAGGTACAAATTCAGAAAGGAAAGTCATTTCCACAAATAGTACTAGGTCAAATGAATATCTGTTTGAAAAAATCGAATATCTATCCTTATTTCACATCATACCCCAAAATTAACTCAAAATAAGTCACTGCCCTATATGTAAACCTAAAACCATAAAGCTTCTATAAAAAAGCATAGGAGAAAAATTTTGCAACCTTGGTTAGGCAAGGTTTCTTAAATGGACATCAAAATCAAACCATAAAAGAAAAAGTAGAAAATTGGACTTGATAAAATTAAAAACTTTTGTTCTTCATAAGCCACCATTCAGAAAGTTAAAAGGCAAGCCACAGAGAGAAAATATTCACGACATATATCTAAGGACTTTTACATGGAATTAATAAAAAAGCTCATTACAACTCTATAATAAGCCGAACGACTCAAGTTTTTAAATGGACAAACTATTTGAATAGACACTTTACCAAAGAAGCTATATGGATGCTATATGGTGGCTCTTAAGCAGATGCAATGAGGATCAACATCATTAGTTATTAGGGAAGTCCAAATAAAACCATAATGAGATACCATTACACATCTATTAGATTGGCTAAAATTAAAAAGACTGAGCATGCCAAATAATAACGAGGATATGGAGCAACAGAAATTCTCAAACACTGCTAGTAGAAATGTAAGATGGTACGACCAGTTTGCAATATATTTTTGCAATTTCTAAAAAAGTTAAATATACACCTACCATAAGACCAAGACATTCCACTCCTAAGTATTTACCCAAGAGAAACAAACACATTTTTCCATACAAAGACCTATACATGAAGATTCTTCACAAGTTTATTTGTTAATACCAGACTGGAAATAACCCAAATGTCCATCATCAAGTAAATGGAGTAAATAAATTGTTATAGATCTGAGCAAAGGAATACAACTCAGCGATAAAAAGGAATGAACTATTGAGACATGAAACAACATAGACGATTCTAAGTCACTACACAGAATGAAAAATTCAAGCAAGAAGGAGTACACATTTAATTCCACTTATACAGAATTCTAGAAAATACAAAGTAATCTGTAGTGGCGGATCAGTGGTGACCTAGAGAAAGGGGTGGAGGGAGACATGGACACAAAGAGTCTCAAGGAAACTTTTTTGAGAATGATGAAAATGTTTGTTATATTGATTGTGGTGGTTATACAAGTACATATACATATGTCGAAACTGATCAAACTGTACAGTTCAACCATGTGTGTGCATTTTATTGTACTTCAATTGTACCTCAATAAAATATATACCAAAAATAAGGGAGGTGGGGTGGGAGAATCCAGTTTACTGGCAAAGGCAATAGGTAGCTCTATGGTGTGTTTTTCAGCCGTATGGTGAGCTAGATAACCTAATCAACTCACTGTGAACATGTGAGGATGGATTAACTATTAACAAACACCCTCTTACATGTGTATCAACTTCACTGGAAAGAAAGGCATCCAAGTTTGGTCTACCCTCAGAGAGTAGGAGGAGAGTTTGCTGGTCCCTTCCCTAAGCTAGGGGTTTTTTTAAACAGGCACTCAGGGACAAGGACTTGGCCCTCACGGGTTAGGAACTGGAACTGAGACTCCACCATATTTTTGAGAGCACTGAAAGACTACACCCTCAGTGAAGTTCTCTTGCCATGGGAAAGGTCTCCTCTGAGAACATGGAACCACAGCCTATCCTCATGTGGGTCTAGGGTTTAAATTTTTCTACCTCTGTAGTCATGTAACCCTAAATAGAGAAATTAACTTCAACGGTGGTCTAGCCTGGAAATCTCCTTGAGGCACCTGGCAGAAATGAACACCAAGCTTCTCCGTACAGCAAAATCCTTAATCAGGCCTTACAGGATTCTGCCGATAATACTACAGAAAGCGGGCTCACAATAGAAAGTAACAAAACAGATGAGAAAACTAGAAAGGCAATATGCGTGCAAATGCATAGCACTTGTATAAATTTTTGTTGCTAAATACTAGAATTTTTTCTAAGCAGGCCAAAAAGTAGCCCATAAAATCTGCTACCTTTTTTCTCAGTGAGGAAACCCTTTAAACCACGATACAAGTCCATGAAGTGAAGGAAACAAGTTGTAGAATAATACATATAGGTTGAGACTTCATTTTGAAGAAAAAAATACAAAGGTTATATATTTGTATGTGCATATAACAGAGTATGGAAATACATACACCAAGTTTATTGAAGAGTGGGATTTAAGGATTAAAGGAGTTTAAACACCTGAGTATTGTTCAGATATATAATTTTTTGGACAATGAGCAGTTGTAATTTATTTAAATAAGGGAACCTATTTTAAAGAGCTCTTTTGTTTGTAGCAACAAAAGCAGCTATTTTGTCATTGAAATAATGGACAAAACCCAATTTTCCAAGTGCAGCACAACTGCTAGCTACAGGGAAAGCAAGCAACAGACAGAGGAGGATAAACCCAGGGTTCTTTGAAAAATCCTGTTGTTCATGCTTCTCTTCTTTTGGTGTTCTGTCAGCTAACATGTAATTATTCAGAAGCTGGTTTTCAGAAAGCATCCCCTTCCGAGAATAATGCTCATTGAGAAAAATCGGGAAATGATTCAAGAACTGACTGCAGGTCGCAGTTGCCTTACACAATAAACTTGATAGCCTGATCCCAAAGAGAATGGATCACAGCATTAGAAAAGATGGTAAGAGCACCCTCACTTGCAGGTGGCTTAGATCTAATCAGATAATCAAAGAAATTCTAGTCAGAGCAGGATGACTGGTTGTATATAAAAACATGAATACTAAACGGCACAACTCTACATTTTGAAGAACTGAGTTGTCTGAGATGTCTTACTAAAAAGATGTCTTTTGGGGGGAAAAAGATCTTACCTTTATAAGCAATGAGAAACTAATTTGCTATGTTCCAAAGTTAAAAGCCTTCTTGGAGATAAGAGGTATATAAAGCATAGGAAAAGAAGATATTTCCAAGACATAGTCAAAAAGTGGATAGTTATGACATTTGTGTTAGTAAAATTCAGCACCTGAAATTTAGCGTTTGAAAAGTTCATTTTAATTGAGTACATTTCATAATAAATCTATTAATTATGAGTTGATTCTACAGTTTCCTTTTAACAAAATTTATCCTCCCACTGGCCAAATTTGACATATTGAGCACAAAAAAGAACAATGACTATAGGTGACTGTAAGATACCAAATACAAAAATCCATTAGTCCATAGTGGTAGTCAAAAATGAGTAAAGGAAAATAATATAGAAAGTATTTTGTAGAATGTCAGCTAATCAAAGTAGAAGATACTTAGAAAACCACCATTTTGCATTCCCAAGGCAATAACTGATTCAGCCAAGGATCAGCAGTGTAAGCCAAAGCCATTAAGTGGAAGGTTGTGAAAAACAAGGTATCCACACAGCACCAAATAATCGCCCACAAATACCAACCATTTGCAAAGATGAAAAAAAAAAACAAAAACTTTATAATGGAGAAATCACTGCCGCCAACTTAACCAAGGGGTCTCTTAAAGTCAGTAATAGTAGGGCAACCTGGTATTATATTCTTTGATGTGATATTATGAAAGTACACAAGATCACTAATAAAATCTTCTTGCCAAGAATGGTTAACCTGAATCCAGTCTTACAGTTTACAGGAAATAGAGGGACTAGAAGCTGTTAAAAGACAGCATAAGGAAACAACCAAATCCAGAATGCAAGCCCTTCTACAAGATGTGTTGACTTTAAAACCCAATGTTTTTTTTTTTTAATGTGGGGAGACTATTCTAGACTAAAAAGACTTGAGATCTACAACCAAATGCAATGTGTAACATTGATTGAATCTTGGTTGGAGGGAGAAGCTATTAAAAAATTCTTGAAACAAATTGGAATATTTGATGATATTGAGAATTATTGTCGATTTTCCTTGGGTTGGTGTGATCATGATGTTGTGTTATACAGGAGAATCTCCCTGTTCTTAGGAAATGAATGCTTAAGTTTTTAGAGGTGAAATATCATGACACCTGAAATTTATTTTAAAATAGTACAACAGTGAGGTAGAGAGAGGGAAGATTGCCAAGATCTGTCCTTGACCTACAAAACCACCAAAATGGTTTAACTTAATAAACATATAGAGAAAAGCAAGCAATTGTTGAATCTAGGTGGTGGCTATACAAGTGGTTATTTCACTATCTTTTCTACTTTTCCATGTTGGAAATTTTTTATACTAAAAAGTTGGAGGGAGGGAATTCTCAGAAATATTTTTCATAGAAGACATTTTCAAATTTACTTTAAAGTTTCAAATTTACTTTAAATTTTAAAGAAGTACCTTAACTATTCCAAAGAAGTGGTTACCTTTTCTTTATCGGCTTACTCACCATCCATTGGAAGAATACTCCTAAAACCTGCCTTAACTGTTGCAAATAACATTGTAATTTAGAATAGACCTACTATAAATCCTATAATAATCAGTACAAGATTTACAGGTGTAAACATCTGGTTTTATATCCAAATAACAAACTTAACAGCAGTAAAACAAATCATTTATTACAGTATATATATGTTATATTAAATTTACACAATGATATATAAAAACACATACTGCTTATGTCATACAGTAATTTAACATCAACAGGAATATCAAAACAAATACTACTCATGCACAAAACATGCATATATTGGTATTAAAAAAAAGCAATTTTACACAATACTGTTTACCAAAAAAAAAAAAAATTTTTTTAAAGCCCTTCCAGACAGGGTCAGTGTCCAATCTGGACTAGATTGCACTAACATATTCGGGCCAATGCTTAGGTGGCACAGCGCTCAGTGAGCAATTCTGGGCTTGGAATCTTGCCCAAGGGTTATTTCATTAGGATTGAATTTCTCTGTACCTAAGGACCAAAACTTACCCCAAAGGCAAGTCTTCCAAAGGAGGAATGGTTGGATCTGCTGAAATTAAGGAGGAGGAAAAAGGCATCAAAATGTCAAACAAAGGGCCCTAGAAGTGGTTACTGTTAACCAGGGCCTAGGCACCAAGTGTGGCAAAAGTTTTAGTGAATCCCTTTAAGGAACCAGCCTTCCTATCCAGCTCTCTGGATTTGGGGTCTGGTCTTCAAGTTCTGAATCCAGTAAATCAAACAGTTCTGAGAAGAAAATAGAACGGGAGTACATCTGAGAAATGTAGGCAATATAAAAAATTACATAAAATTACACCGTCCCTCGTACCATTTCAACAATTGTATGAGACTCAAAGAAAGCTTGTGGAGACACTGCCCCCAAAGAAGCGAGAAACAAATGTATGCCCTCAAATTCCATCTACCTGACCTTAAGATCAGAAGGTCTCATCTCAATACGACCTGAACATCAAAACCTGTACCTTCACGGATGCTCAGAAAATTTAAATAAAAATCAGCTGATACCACAAAATTCATTCACTATCACCACCATTAAAACCTCAATATTTACTTCTAACCAGCAAAACATTCTTTACCTTCCATTAAAGGCACTAGTGTCCATATATATGAAGAGACATAATTTACTTCAGTTTGACCTTAACAAAAGGAAAGCATTCTATGCAATAATGACACAAAAATCTAAGACACCACCTTTTCTTCGGCCACTAAGGAAAAAAAATTTCTACACCAATGATGTTACTCAAACAGTCGTCATCAGCTTCAAAGAGCCTGACCGAAAGCGCAGGATTTTCTTCTTGAGGTTATGTGAAGCCTTAATTTTGACGAAGGTTTTGGTGGGGTTGTTGTGAAGGTCTGGGGCTGGGACCGTCTGAATAGGGAGTGTCTGGACGAACTGGGACCAGATGAGGCCCCCGCTTTCCTCCGAGTCGCTGGTGCTGGTGCTCTCCCCGCCGAACTCGCCCTCGCTCACACTGGACTCGCTGTCCCCGAAACAGTTGGTGGTGTAGTTGCTCTGCTCGTCCTCGCTGGTGTCCACCACGGTGGAGTGGAACAGGGACTCGCACTCGGCCGAGTACTCGGAGTCGCTGGCCACGTAGGCGTAGGGGCTGGCGTAGGGCAGCGCCACCGCGGCCGGGTACAGGCCCGCGCTCTCCGCCGGCCCCGCCGGGCGCGCCGCAGGGCTTCTTCGTAGGACATCTCGGCGGCCGACCTCCAGCGCCGCGAGTCAGTTCGCTTGTGCTTGGGCTTGGCCACCACCGCCTCCCGGCCGTGGCCGTGCGCCCTGCTCCCGCCCGGTGGGCAGCGCCCAGCGGCCGGCTGGGGAAACCCGCCTCGGCGTGGCCGCCCCCTCCCTTCCTCCCCTTGGCTGAGGCCTTCCTGAGTTTCTTATTTGTATCCACGTCGTCGGGGAACCGACACTTCTTGCTGGGCGCCCGGGTTTTCTCCCTCACGGTGGGCAAGGCGCCGTCCGGGCCGTGGAGGGCTTGGACCCTGTGCTTCAGGGCTGAGCCCCTGGGGACAGCCATGGTCCGGTGCCCCGGTGCGGCCTGACGCCCGGCTGCTGGCCCGGGACGAAGTGAGCCTTCACCAGAGGCCCATCCTCCAGGCTTTGCGACGAAGAGCCCTCGCTTTTGAAATCCTGGGCAGGCCTCTCTTCCACCGGAAAAGCTGAAGACAGCAGCACAGGAGGGGCAGGAGGGGGCACCGCTGGAGGGACGGCCTGCAGGCTGTTTTTCTGTGCCAACTTTTTCAGTGGTGGCTGGACAACTTTGTTTTCCTGCAGCGGGACGAGGGCTCTACCAGGACTCTCTTTTGGTGAGGAAGCCGGGATCTGACTGCTTTCTTTAGGGCACTCCCCTGTCACAGTGGTGGGACACCGAGCATGTTCCTGGGAGGCTGGCTTGACATTTTTGGGCGGATGCTTGCTTTGAAGCTCAGCGGCAGCTCCAGGGGGCAGCCGTCAGGCAGGGGCAACCTCTTGCTTTCCAGTTGTTCTGCCTTTGATTCCTTGGACCACTGCTTCAGTGGGGAGAATGTCCCATTGTCCAAAGAGGGGATTCCGCCAGAGGGCAAAGACGCCTGTTTAGAATTCTTGGGGTTCCCACTATTGCCCTGTGAGATGCCTGCAGTGGCTCTAACACAAACACTCCCATTCCTCAGAAGCCCCTTTGTGGGTCAGCGTTCACGCTGGTTCTTGGTTTGTTGGTCCTTACAGGGTGTGTTTTTTTCTGGACCAGGCTCAGAATGTAGCCGTCCATTTTCTTACTGGATGAAGGATGCGGAGCAGACCACAAACTGCTTGGAGGTGGTAAGGAAGTATCTGTCTTGATGGCGTCCAGCTCAGATCGGACACACATGTCATTGGCATGGTTACTCAACCTCTCCTCTTCCCTCAGGGGGCTGCCCGTCAGGCAGAGGAGGAACATTGGGCTCTGCACAGCCACGGCATGAAGCGGACTGGGATAGCGATAGACATCATTCCCGTTTTTAGACACCAGATCGCACTGATACTTGGGATTCACATCTGCAATGACATCAAGGGGATTAAATTGTGATGTGGAGGGGGAACAGCGGACTGTCTCTGAGGCCTGGTCTTCACAGTGGCCTTCTTTAGAGTCCAACCATCCTATGAGATCTGAAAAACATTTAAAGGTACACTCTGAAGAAATGAATTGGTCATACCAGCTTGACTCTGGCCAATTTCTAGGAAGAGAGATTTATGGGAAGAGAGAGAATGCCAAAGAATCAACAAATTACCATGAGCTACTCTACTATTTCGCATACAGTTCAAACTACTGGATGAGGGGGGAAAAAATATTAAACAAAAAAAGTTTTAAGATATATCTTCTGAAAGAAAAATATTCAGCATTAAAAATGCTTTCAAACTATTGAATAATATGGGGAAACACTTTAAAGTTTAATGAAAATCATGATATAATGCCACACTGTGGTTATAATTTTGTTAAAATGGTATATATGCAAAGAAAAAAGTCTGAGATGAAGCACACACAGATGCTAATAGCAGCATCTCAGTGGTGAGAACGCAAGTGATATTTACTTTCTTCCTTGTTTTCTATTTTCTAAATGTCCAACAATTATGTACTGCATTTATAACTGGAAAAATAAATGTTTTCTGAGTCATTCTTTCTCTAGGTTACTCTCCCCTCTGTGTTCTATTCCTTGTTTTCCTTTAAAATACTTAAGATAAACTATACTTTCTGTGGGCTTTCTCCTCATTTCGTATTTTTTTAGAGCAAATTCGTAACAACATATGTTCAGATGTAACTGTCAACTGAAAAGTCAGGGAAATTAATCAAATTTCAACAGAGAATAATCAAATTTAAATAATAATCAGTCGATATTTTCAATAGTGACACTAACAAATAAAACACAGTACTTTTTTTTAAAATAGGGAGGCATTCTTGATAAAGTTTAAAAAGATTGAATAGTGATATTAATGAATAAACGTTCCACATTTCAAAAATATAGATGCAAAAATACAGTGAAATCAAGTTTTCTTGCTTAATTAAATGATTTTGATCTCTAACCTTGGTGAATATTATAAATTTCAAATCCCCTTAATAACCTTCAATTAGAGAAAATTAAAGTTTTTGTCCTGCATTACATTTATTCACTCAAATACTGAAAACCAACCATGTGCCAGATTCTATGTTGTTTAAGGAAAATCTTCAGGAACTTCAATGATAATCAACAGTCTGGGGGAAAATACAGTCTAGACCCAAAAATGATATGATTCATTTGTAAAGAAAAGGTTATTATAAAATAAAAGTGCCATTCTCAATAAGTAGCTTATTGTAAGGAGAAACCTCTCTAGCTAATATCCTTACCATCTCTCCTTCTCCACTACCTTAAGGCTTATCTACACTTCGCCATTCATCCCTTCTCCCTGCTGAAGTTAAGGAACAAGACAGATATCCCAAGGCCCAGCCCAACTGTCTTAATTATGTGAGGATGTGGCATTTGTGAGAGGATCTGTCTTCAAGGAAAACCTATACCAAAGCGCTTTAATGGGTTTTAAAGTTTCCTTCTGAAACCAGATCCGCAGAGTGAAGGGGGGCAATTACCAACAAACTTGAGGCCCAGTCACTCTAGATAACACAGATCTGCGCTTCCCCAAATGATTACTGCTGACAACACACGCTGTACAGATGCAAAGACACGAGCCAATTAGCAGCCTCAGTTGTCTGGTGTCATGTTTGCATTGCCTAGACGCAAAAATTCAGCCTCATACCCAAGTAGAGAACACAGACAAACCAAGGAAGCAGGGACTTGTGCCAACACTTGGAGCTCCTCTAATCTCCTTATTTTCACTGCTCTTCTTAGGAATCAAAACAAAGCAGAACTAAGGAAGGAGCCTGAGTTTCAGCAACAGTTCTGCCATTCAGCAGATGAGGAGCCTCTGACAAACGGCGTATAAAACTAAATTTCTCTGTTCGATGAGAAGGTTGAACACAACTTCTGAACTCTCTTTTGCATTGTGGAAAAACATGTACCTTGCAGTTAATCCTGAACTTGAATCCTGCCTTTGCTCTTTACTTGCTACATGGCCTTAAACAACGCACCTAACCTAACCTCAGTGGCCTCAGTATTCTGATAAATAAAATGGATCTAACAACACCTGCTCCCTGCAGAACTGTTGGGAGGATTCAAAGGTGTTAAATGTATGTAGAGCTTCCAGTAGAGTGTGACACATGGCAGATATACAAAAACTCTTCCAGTACCAATGATAGCACGATTCTCTCTGGAGATCATTGCAAGGAAAGCCCAAAATGGAGAACAATGGCACATGGCCTAGGGAGATCTCATCCCACCCACCTGCTAAAAGAAAAAGAGAGGTGTCATCATGCAAAGCATCCTGGAAAACACAGAAAGGCCATTGTTCCCTAAAGTGCCAAGCAGCTCTTGGCCAGGCTAATAGATATATTTCACTTCATGTAAGCTTTAGCGTTAAATGATTAAAGGAAGAAGAAAGCAGATCCAAAGTGGTTTTCAAAAAAAAAAATGTAAACAAGTTAAACAAAGCCTAACAAAGTTTGTTATGCAAAGGCTCAGAAATAGAGTTTAAGACCTATAATATTGGAGCAGGATTTTTAAAGATAAGCTATCTTGCTACCATAAGACTATAAAGCAAAGTGGCATCCAAAGAGGATTAGAATAGTGGTCATCTCGGTTCTAGATGCAACTATGGAAGTAAATGTAGCAAGCTAATGAAATTCTCTGAGCCTTTGTTTTTCATCACTAGAAGGGGTTGAAGCTAGATAGCCTTTTAGGGATAGTTGACATCTTCCAATGAAAAAATGTCTATTAATTCTATAAAATCTTACCTGCAGATTTGGGGCAACTATCTGAGATAGTCAAGGTTGCCTCCAAGGGGCTGCAAAAGCAGGTGCTGGAATGACAACTGGACAAACATTCACTGAAGACCGAGTTAGAAGAATTGGAAAGAGATCCTGAAGCCCCATCACTCAGCTCATAAAACCCTACAAATAAAAACACCATTTGGAGTTAAGATCATGTCAAGCAATAATATACACTTGCGCTTAAAAGGAAAAGGTATAATCATCAAAAAAAGATAGGAAACGGAGACTTTTGCAGGGGAGCAACTTTGGCTCACTGGAGATAGTGTCTTATTTTTATGGTTTTATTTCAAGCAATCTTCAGAAAAAGCAAAGAGCCTGTAAGTATAGGTACATTTCAAAGTTACGCTCACCCTCAAATTGACCTTCCTCCTTGACCCAATCGTTAAAGATGAGTAAAGAAATAGATCTGTCAAAGCCTCAGCATTATCATGAACATTTCAGAAAGAATAACTTGAAGAGAAAACAAATCTATTTAAGGAGCCAAATGGTTTAAAAGGAAAAAAAAAAAAAACTTTTGAAGTGGTCTCAGGAAGTTGAAGTGTGACTAATTTTCTACCCCAGTTCTGACTTTCTCAAGTTTCAAAGGAAGACCGCTCTTCCAGAAATTTGAATGGAAGCTTTTATTTTTAAACTCAGGGGACTCTAGATCAATCTCTTTATTAAAAATTTTGTAGTCAGGTTTAGTTTCCTCTCGTACAACTGAACAGCAGACTGCTTTTTAATTCTCTCTAGAAACAAACTCCACTGTCAGTTTGCAGGTCTGGGAATGTTAGGCACAGGAGCCACGGTAGAACTCCTGAACGTAGAATCCTGTCCTTGTACACTCACACACTCACCTGAGCTGGGCCGGCTGTCTGTCTCCAAGTGCTCTTCAGATGTCTTTTCTACATCTAATCGTAGGTCACTTATCTGCTTGTCAAGTTCTTGCAACTGGTTTAACAAACCAACGTCTCTTCTCCTCAAACAATTCTGATTAGGGAAAAACGGAAAAAGGAAAAATGAACACACTTGGTGACAAAGAACCAGAAAGTCTGCTCTAAGTCTTCAAATTACCATCTGGAGAGTTACTAAATCTTTTAAAATCAAAAATTTACTGGATGACCCAAAATAAAGAAAAACTTCAAGAATATGTCCTATGTTTTATTCCACTTTCTCACATTTTGTGGCGGGATAAAATTTCTTCATAAAAACAAGACTTGCTTTTAGTTTCAACTAATGTATACAAACTTACTTTTTATAGGTAAGAATAAGAAAAAATGCACTAAGCTTTTATAAAATCTTCTGTGTGCAGTCAATTTTTACAAAACAGCACTTCACAGTAGACTCTTTAATTTAAAGTAAGTGTAACAGATTTCCTACGAAATACTATAATCTTACTTAGGTGAGATTTTTCTGGCCAAATGTCCTGCAGAGCTTTGTTTTCTATTAGTTGCTTTGTGAAGTTTAATCAGTCTTAGGGCCTTTGAAAGTGAGAAACCAATACTTACAGCCAGTGCCAAGTATAATGTGAGCTGGCAGAATTCAAAACCCTCAAGGGAAAGTCCATCATGATTTGAACTCAACTCGGATTTCCAAAGGTGACAGATTTGCAGTGCTAACTCACACCGCCACCTAGTGCTTCCTATTGCAAGAGAAGCCCCCCCCCCCCACACACACACTAAAAAGGCATCTGGTTCAAATCACGAATGCCAAGTCTACAAATGAAAATAGTACCACAAACACTGACTGGACTGGAATTCTCCTGACATGCTGCCTTGCTCCCCTCCAGGGGACAACAGGAATGTGCCACTCACAACCCTGAGATTCATGAAGACAAAAAAGTGCTATTGTACAAGACAATGCAAATTATGCCAATGACCAGGCATAACCAGCAAGAATTGGCCCAACTCGAAGTTACATACAAATCTGGTCTGCCAACAATGAAACAGTAAAATGCCCAAAAAAAGAGGTCTTGTACAAACCACACTGTACATACATCTTTATAAAATATATGCATATGAATTATCGCTCCTCCTGCGTGTCCTCTGACTTAAAAAGCTTGGGGACATAAACCATATGCTTGTTTGCTAGGATGGGTTTCTCAGGAAAAATGAACTAAACAAGTAAAGCACTTTGTCAAAAAAAGGGGGAATTATCTGAAAAGAGATAATAGAAGAAAAACACCTGACAACCACACAGCATCCTATTCCTTGTTGTAGGTGGGGCATTATCAAGCATGTGTCTAGTTTCAGATAGTATCACATGGTCAGATAAGGTTTTTGTTCTTCTAGGTTTTTTAGTTGTTTTTTTTTTCTTTTTCTGTTTTCAAAACTACATTTTTGAGGTCACTGAAACAAAGCTGCCGCCATTATTTTAGGCGGGGTCAAAAGCTGTTCGCCAATACATTAAGCGCCAAAGTTCTTTTTCTTCCTCTTTAATGAAGATAGCATAGAATGACTGAGATGCTGACAGAAATTCAATAAGATAGATGGTTCCTGAAAGCGGGTTCTCTCTTGTCCTGCCTCCATCACCAGTCACAGCTGGCAGTACGTATAAAATATGAGAGAGGAGGGGGCATTTTCTCCAGCCAAATTTCCATCATTTGCGTCTGTTTCAGCTGCCTTATACAAAGGGCTTCTATTCGAAATGAAACGGCAGCCCAGGCAAAGGCTGGCATGCTGGGGGGAACCCTGGGAGGGGCAGGGCTCCTACGTGCGCCTCCGTGTACTCGTAAAATTCACCATTGACAGTTAACCGCACCACAAGCCCCCTCTTCGGCTTTTGTCCCCTCTCGGCGGGAGGACATGAAGCGAAGACGACCTCCAAGTGAAATGGCATTTTAAATGAGGGCTTTGGAAACCAGGGAGAGGGTAGGCATCCGTCTACCTAGGGAGCTTGAAGGTTACAACCAGGCCACTCTAAGGATCCCCAAGGCCGAGCGGAAGAGCCGCCACCCCCTCCCGCGGTCCGCGCGGGGTCGTCAGCCCCCCGCCTGACACAAAGCAGGCACACGCCGGCCCACGCGCCGCGGGCACACGCGGGAATGGGGGTCGGAGAGGCACGGGATGGGGGTGCCCGGAGCCGCGAGAATTTCCTCAGCCAGAGGCACCCTCGCGCCCACCCCAGGTCACTGGCCCAACTCCCAGCCCCCGCGGGGACCGCGCGCCCCCACCTCCCGGCACGACCTACCAATTGCTTCCGCAGCAGCAAGATGTTCTCCTCCAAGAACTTCTCCTCCAGGCGGCTGCGCTGGGCCGCCTCCCCCGGTAGGTCCCCGGCGCGCGGCACGGCGGCCCCGGCGCCCCCAGCGCCGCGCAGGGCGCCCCTGACCAGCAGCTCCTGGCGCTGGCGCAGGTACTCCAGCTCCGCCAGCCCAGCCAGCGTGGCCTCCTGCCGCTCGCGGGTGCGCTGCCTCTCCGTGTCCGCCTCGCCCTTCTCCCGCCAGCGCCCCTCGGACTCCGCCGCGCGCTGCTCGCCCCGGGCCGGGGGCGCCTGCGGCTCCAGCTCCCTCGCCGTCCCGGCGGGACTCGGCTTCATGGCCCCCAACCCTGCAGCGAGCACCCGTCACCGCAGCCGAGCCGCCGGGGCAGAGGAGCAGGGCGCTAAGGCTGCGGGCTCATGCCTCCCGGCGGCTGGACGCGGCGGCGGGGGCGGCGGCCAGGAGCGCTCAGGAGTCACGCGCGGCCGCGAGCCGCAGCCGTCGGGCCAGAGAGGCGCCGTCCGGTGCGCCTCGCGTCGCTCGCCCCGGCCCCGCAGCTGATAACGCCCTGCCCCGCGCTACGTCACGCGCGGCGGCCCGGCAAACCCCCGCCCGGCGCCCGCCTCCCCGCGCCGGCCCCTCGGCTCCCAGGCCGGCTCCCCCTGGCTCCCCCCACCCCCGTCTGTCAGGGCGCCGTGCGCGCTCCGCGCCGGCCTCCTCCCAGCTCGGCCCTCCCCGCCCCTCCCTCTCTCCTCCCCCGCTCTTCCCGCGGGTCCCCTCGCCCCCTTTTCGCGTTTACTGCACCCAATTTTTGCCTCGCTCCTTATTGGTTCTCTTCCCCCGCACAAAGCAACGGGCGAGCACCTCCAGCCCCAGCATCCTGTTACAGCCGGCCTCGCAGGCAGGGTCCGCGCAGGGACGCTGCAGTGGGGCTCCCAAGAGAACTTTCTGAAACTCGACCGAGTTGCAGCTCACAATCTTAACCCTTTCCCCGCACGTCCACTGTTCACATCCACTCAGGCTGCTTTAGGGTCCTCTCACCTTACCAAGCAGGGTACCGCGAGTGAATTCAAAGACTTCTGTGGGGCTGGTGTTTTTGGACTCCACTCCGTAAAGGCAAGCATTACAAAGCACAAGGCAGTGTTGTTCTAAAACTGTTCAACTCAGTTTTGTCGCTATTTTGATTTTCTTACGGAAGACATTTAAAATTAGGCAGGAGGATGTCGCTGTATAGCCAGCGGTTGCAATCCTTTTACTAGCTCCGGGTTTCTGTGTGCGCGCGTGCGCGCTTTGGTTTTTGTTTGAGTTTTTATTGTTATTTAGTCTGCGCTCACAAGCGCTTGAACCCTGAAACCAGACTGCCTAAATCTGAATCCTAAATTTCCAGCCAAGACTAGGCGTACTAGCAAGTTAACTTCACCTCTCTGTGCCTCTGTTTCCTCGACGGTAAAATGAGCTACTAACAAAACATGCCTGTTTCAAAAATTGTAATAAAATATAGTATAGTATAATATGTGTGTATGTGGAGGGGGTGCGCTTACAACGTGGCAGGCACATACATACTATGAGTACTATGAGTTATAGGAGTAGCTTTTTTTTTTTTTTCCATCCAGAAGGATTTATAACTTTCCCCCTGAAGTAGCATTTGTGGTATAATCATCTCTGCTTGGGACACTGGTCACAGGTGATTCCAGTGGGATAGGGATTTGGAAATGCCACTTGTCTGCGGAAAAGTACATCTGTTTCAGAGAGCAGCATATCCAAGAGCCTGGGAAACTGAATCAAGCAAGTCACAATGGCTGAAGTTCAAGCAAAGTGTTGTGTGAAGGAGCGCATCCTCTATCATTATTTCAGGTTCTCACACCTTTGCCCAGCTGCTTACCCTTGCTCTGAATCTCTCCCCTCTGTGTGGTCTAACCTTCCCTCCAAGATCAGTTCACTTCCTCCCCTGAACTTCAGTTAACTGAATGAATATCTGATTCTTACCAAATGTTATTTGTACAGTTATTTATCTGGGTATATGCACATACATCTATGTACATAGCTGTTTATGTGTATCTCTTCTTTCCAATTATATTATAAAAGTCTCCTGGAGACACGGACTGTTTTAAAACTCTCTTTGTATTACTGTACTCAGGACAGTGCCTTTGCACACATTCAACTGATGATCACTAGAGAGAGAGACTCAAGAATATATGTAGGTTGGTGTAAATTATCTTTTCATTAACATACTTTCTAACTAAATAGTACCCATTTAATTTTTAAGACAAATAGAATCAAGTCAATATTTACCAAAAAAAAAAAACGTGTCCTTGCCATCCTCCATCGACCTTCCCATTGCTGCCCCTCACAGACCTAAGAACTATAATTACAACTGTAATTCATAATTAACAAGGTTATATATTAGATCTAAAAATAGAATTATGTTCAGGGGTTCATCAGCATACAAAAGGTCACGTTTTATGCGTACTGTGTGCCAAACATTGTACTTGATAATACAGGAACTAAATTTTCCTCCCAATTTTAGTAAAGCACTAAAAAATTATAACTGATAATGTCTGCCAAATGCCACTCACCCATGTCCTCTTTCGTTCATTTTCTCATTCTATTCATTCCTAGGCAAGTTTCTTGCTTTCTAGTTCTGAATTAGATTCCTTCTAGCTGGGTGGAGTCTATTATTGTGGCCTGTGTTATGTCACACATCAACAACTATATTTATATATTTGGGGGGGGGGAGTTGAAACATGTTTTTGCACACCACGAATAAGTCTTGTTAAAGAAGATAGACAAGTCGCTATTTCTTCAAACCACCCTACCTTCCCACCCCTCTCTTCACCAAATGCTACTTAGAGCTGGCTCATTAGTCCAAAGCAAACCATTTGCCATACAGTTTGTACACCTCCATGAAAAAGTGTTCCCAGTAAGTTTAAATATTAAAACTAATGTATTCAAATAGTTCCACCAATTAAATGGTCACAAATTGGGGGGGGGGAAGTTATGCATTCCAAAGCATCCATTACACATTAATAAATAATGCTGTTCATTCATGTGCCAGTTAAAACAAACTCAAGCTGTCAAATGAAGTTAGAAGCAAGGAACTCAATGCTATAATTGTTTTTCCAGGAAAACTCCCAATGTTGAGTTGCCCCTATTCTCGTCTTAACCCAACAGCCAAATTTTCTCTCTCAGTGCAGTCTAGTCTTCTGGGTTTCCTTCCTCTTTGATTCTTTGTTTTGATTGTAGGTATCTGCGAAGCAGTTGAAGATAATCAACCCACGGCTCACTGCTCCCTTCTCCTGTCAACAGAGTCTCACTTCCCTCTACTGTTTTGATTTTTCTTTCTTTTCCTTCTTAAAGCAATGCTAGTGTTCCTTCCTCCACCAATGCTACTTTGTTATCTCCTTTCTAATATTTTTTAGCTCTAGTTAGTTCTTTTGTTGCCCAACTCCTGACCCCCGACTCCAGGCCTCTGTCTTCTCAGAAAAGCTGCTAATGACACTCAGAAAGTATGGCACTAAAGATGGGGTGGATGTCCTGCCTGGAGGATCTGGAAAGTAAGATAAAGTTGCCAGCATGAAAAAGAGTCTTGACTGAATATATCACAGTCGTATATCTATATTTCCTAGAAAGAGACAGGAAGGGGCCCTCAGATCACACAGTCTGACTCTTTGCCTTTGGGTAGAATAGCTCCTAACAGCATCCCCATCAAAGTCTGAGTATCATCCTACAAATGCCTTATCCAGCAGTGAACATTCTATTGCAGCCAAGCAAAGTAAAGAGCATCAACTGCACATTTTGCTCTAGAGCAAAGCAACAAAATGATGCCTTGCAGCTTTTATGGCCAAACACAAATGATGTAATTGGGAAAAGCTGTCTCCGAATAGGAGGAAAAAAATAAAGGGCAATCCTTTGAGTTGGGGTGATGACCACCATTTGAGGGTCTAGGATCAAAGCTCAAGCCAGACATCAAAGCCCATTTGAATCTAATGCCAGAAGAGACAACAGTGAATTAAACGTCATATATAAACTAATTATAGCTTGACCCCCACAATCTGGCTTCAGTGAGCACATAGAGAAAAGAAAGCAGACATTGAAACAAAAGATCAAGAAAAAAGAAAGTTGGTAGAAGACTGGGCAACATCATGGCCCTGACCACTCTAAAAATCTTTTTAGGGCAGAGCGGAAACAGCAAACTTTTGACAATGCTGGTCTTGTTTGCAAGGCTGTGTATGAAACAGCTTCTTACACCCTCATTGCCTTTTGCACAACCAAACACATCCTTATTCCTGGAAGGGAAGGTTATCTTTAACTCTATTTTAGCATTGACAGAGGTTCCCTGTCAACAGGTTTCTTTTTAGGAAGCACAAGGTGACTCTGTGAAGTTTGGGGGCGAGTTCCTCAGGAAGTTCAGGCTTCCCTATACAGCGCGGCATGTGTCCCAAACACTCGAGTTTATCTGGGAGCGACTTGCATTCCCCACAGTCTTAATCACTGACGTCTACACCAACTTCAGTCCCTCAGCTCTGCCATTTCCACTAGTCCTGTTTAAGGGGGAAGGTGCAGCATACCACTTATGCATATACCCTAGAAGTACATGCCCTGGGACTAATAACAAGAAATAATTAATACTACTTCATCTGCTGGCAAAATTTTAAAGTGTTTCAAAGAAAAGTGGCCTCTTTAAACGATTGTATTTGGTAGATTTTGCTCTTACTACAGTTTATTGGGACTGGTCCCATTTATTTGAAATTCTCAATCTCATGAACGGTGAACTGTGGCACATCTGATTTGATACTCCATACAACATCTTCGTATCTCTTTGTAGATAAACAAAATAACAAAATCTACATCTTTTTAACAAGTCTTTTAAACAGAAAAACATTTTAAACCAGGCATTCTTATAGGATGAAAACAAATATATACTATCATTTTAACATTGCACCTCTTTTAGTCATCATTTATTCAACAGACATTTTAGTATTTAATACATACCAGGCATGAGGGATACAATGGTGAACAAATCAGACACAGTCCTACCTTCACGGAGCTTAGAGTCTAGGAGGTAAACTGGCATTAGGTAAATAACACATACATATATCTGTGGTATACATGTATGTTCAGATATACAACTATATACACTTCCATATATATATATAGTTCCATATTAAGAGACAACTACCATAATTTGCAGAATATTTTAAAAGCAAGTACATTCTATGATTATATCCAAAATGTCATCATCAAATGAAATCACAAAAAATTACTGACCTTTATAAAACTTAAGTTGTTTTTTTTTACTTTTTTTAAAAAATTTACTCTCATTAAAGCTACATTTGAAATGTCTATAAGATACTTGCTTTATAGCAAAATAATGCAAAATTTTCATCTAAATATCATTCACTGAAAGGTAATCACTAACATATATATTTAAACTTAAAGATAACTAATTACCTTACAGATCTATTACCTTTTTCCTCAGAATATACTTAGGAGAAAGAGAAAGCATCACTCTTCGAAAGCATTACTCCAACTCTTGATACTATGAGCAATTTCCAGTATGGTTTCCTGATCATTTCACACCAGCAAAGAGAAATGACAGAGGTACTGTCTTGAACATGGTTATTAACATGAAAACAGAAGCTTTTGCTTTAGGATTTAGACAACAGGTCCAGTTCTTCCACTTCCTTGGCTACTACGAACCTAGTCTCTGAGGATAGCAGAAGCAAGCAGAACCACGAACTCACAGGAGTTCTGGGCCCATGTTTGCCCCCAAGGCCCACAAAGCCACTTTAATTAAGATCCCTGGGGGGCCTAGGGATCCCTGTGGAAAAACCCCCAATGCCATTATCACCCCGTGAGCGACACAAAGCGCTCCTGGCTGGCTGAGGCTTAGGTGGCCTCACCCCATGGGGGGCGCTTCCTCTAATCCCGTTGCGCCTCCCCAGCAGGCCGTGTGAAGAGCAGCACGTCCACTTCAAACAGAAATTGGGCCCTAGGTATGTTTGGGCTAAGCAGAAGGCTGGGGGTTGGGCGGTGAAGCCTCGGATTCAAAGAGAAGTCAGCCAGGATGACCGGCAGTGGCTGCATGGGCTGCAGCCCCCCAGAAGCTGCAGCCCGATGTGAGGGCTAGGGCCTGGGTTTCCATCTCCCTCCGCACCCCGGGGGGCTTTCTCTCCCGAGCTGGGATTCTTTGAAGTCGGGGAGGCTGGTTTTGTCAACAGATGGGACAATTCGCTTCTGTTCAGTTTGGTCCGTGCAGACTGAATTCAAAGTCGAAGGAGTTTTGCCTCAAAATGAAGAAACACTGCCATTTTGTTGCACCTAACTCTTCCCATCCCGGGTCCTATGGAGCAATTTAGTTGCCTGCCTGCCCTTGCCTGTAATAAGAAGCTGTCTCTACAGGAAAGAATCCATTTCTAACGCAGCACTTTCTGATGTGGTGAGAGGATAGACATTTGGGATCAGTCAGGCCAGCCTGGATTTGAACTCCAACTGCCCCACACCCCACACCCCATAGCGCTCACCATACATTGCTCTTGCCAACTTTGACCTCTCTTAGCCTCGTTTTTTTCATTTGTAAAACGGGGCTTATACCTAACCTTATAGAGAGGTTGTGAAATATCCGGAAATAAATGTTGTTTACCCCAAAGTCCCAAAAGTTATACATGCACGTGCACTCACCCACACAGAGAATGGACATTTAAAGACATTCCTATCAGATAAATTAATCATCTAGCCATTGCTTTGACACTTTTCATATGTTGTTTTGAAATTTTTCCTGAAATGCATGGCATATTGTTTCAGAACATTTTATTTGGTTTTGAACTACATGTAGGTGTGAGAGACTTTTGAAGAGGAGCACTGTGGTTTCACCCCGGGCACTGCAGACTGCCAAGATAAAACACAAGGATGCTGCCCTTAGAAACCATATGGACCAGCCACAAGCAAACGTGGTGCATTGGAAAGAGCATAGGCTTTGACCAGGGTTCAACTGCCTGAAAAAGTCCTTAAACTTTCTCCGAGCCCCAGTTGCCTTATTTGTAAAATAGTCTCCCAGTTAATTCACAGATAGTGAATATGAAGGATATGGTATATAGTAAATACGTCCTTCTTCCTTCTCCTTCATCTTTTATCTGAGATATTATTTATGTTAATTAAGTTTATTTAGCCCCTTCCTTTTTTGCATAGCTCTTATTTTGCAAAATTTAAAACATAAAAGTAGAGAGAATGATATCTCAGGTTAACAGTTATGAGCAGATCATAAACAGGTCCCAGTTAGAAATGAATACTTTGATAATTTGCAGCCCAGCAGATATAAACAAAATTACAGATTAGAGCTGTATTCCCATCATTAGTTTAGTGTCAGGCATACAATAAGCTCTCAATAAATGCTAGATATTATTATGCTAGATTTGATGATGATGATGATGATAATGATGATATCAATCATTTTTTTTTCTAACCTTATCCAAAAATTGACAATGAACTTTATAGAATACACGTTTCATGTAAAGGGTGCAAGCATTTTCCACAGTCCTTATAGTATAGAATGATGTAGGGAGATGAAGTTATCCAGAAGAAAAGCAGTGAAGTAATTCTCCCAGCCTCTCAGGGCAAGACCCCAGTAACTGGTCGCAAGGTTCTGATTGTTCTTGTGCACCGATGACTTTCTCCCTTTGTCTCGTCTCACCTACTGAGCTTAGCAGTGAGTCCCTTGAGAGCTTACCCTATGCCCTGTGCAGTTTACCTGTTCAGAGCAGGACTGGGTGATTGCTTAATGTTCAAAGCCATAGTGTCTGAAGTAAAGTACTATTAGAAAAAGAACTAGGTAAACCAAATTAGCTTGAAAGTTGAAGTATCCCCAACATCTAGACTAAGTTCCCTTTTATTTGGGTTAGAGAGATGGTTTTTGTGAACAACGATATCTACTATGTTACATAGATTAAAACTAACAGACCCTTTTGGCCATTGTACATAGAAACACTGAAGCCAAGAATGTGACTTCAAAAACTCAGAAGTAAATTCTTGGCTTAACTATTGTTGCCTCTCTTGTTCAATTAAATTTAAACTCCTCAAGGGCAGGGACAAATCCCGCTTCATAACTAACTCCCTCAAAACAAAGCCAGATATAAAGCAGATACTCACAAAAATGCTTGTTTAATTCAATCACCTTTCAAGGTAGATTGAGATGAAATCCCCTGTCTGTGACACACCAAAAAGATCGACTTTGGAAAATTCTATAAACAGCTATTCAGAAATAAATCAAAATTTGGGTGCTTTTCTTGTCTGCTCCACTTTCAGAAACATCTTGTGTAAGTTTGTGTCTTTTAAGAACATATGAGGAAACAAGAAAAAGAGAAACAGTTCCAGTTTTGAAAAGATAAGAATAAAGTCTGATAAAGACAAAAGACATGTGGGGTGTGTAGAGTTAAAACAAACTCAGACATCCCAGCCTGTTTGAAGTTGACAAGAAACAGAGAATGGCCCACTGGTTCATTATGGAGCACAAACAGCTTAATCAGCATTGCATCAGTGAGGCGGACACCGTGGGGTCTTAGCCAGGCCAACTGGCACTCTGTAAAAAGCCCTGGGCATTTTTAAGCCTTTCTAGAGGGCATTTCTAGAGCACATATGTGTGTTTGTGTGTACGTATCAGCATGAGGAATGGCAGGGGTATTACTGATCAGGGGTTTATACTTTCTCATTTCTTCCAGTAATGGAGTTCCTATGAGATGCTTGTACAATGATTTGATTTTGCATCGTCATAATTTGAGTTTACTCCTTCCTTCATGATAGTCCATAGCATCTCACAGTGTCCTACTAGGAGCTTAATGAACGTTGGTTGAATTGGGTAGGTGCAAGGGGTAAAAATTGCTAACATAGTAAATAAATGCCATTCCACTCAGGATATTACTGTGACAACGGCTCTTTTAACTGAAAATGCTTCCTTTCACAGATGGCAGTGCATGACACCACCTCTCTGAGCACAGAAAGATTTATAGTAAAAACTGTTTAAACCCTAAACCCTCTGTCCTACTGAACATGTACCTGACAGATGCAGATACACTGTGACTGACGCTGGGCTCGTCCCAGAATTTTTCCAGGAAGCCAACTGCCGACTGCGTGCCTACAGCTGCTTCAGTCAGCTCAGAAGGAGGGAAACCTGGTTCTGCTGCACACCGGGAGTCCTTTATGTGTCATTCTGTACCATGCACCTGGGGGATTTTTCACTGGCTTAGAAAAAGCAAGGCAGAAAAAAAAGCCCAAACCTTATACACATACCTTTCCCTTCCCCTTTCAGCTCATTTCCACAGCAAGAATGAAGTTTCACTGTTTTCAATAGAGGTGAGGTTATTTTAGAATTACAACACATTCCACTCTCATATACCAATTGTGTCTTCTGACTTCGTCCAAACCACGTCACCCCTCTCTTTTCTCCCTCCTTCCTTTTTAAATATACCCCGCCTTCTGAAGACCCTAAATTGGCAGCTTGGCAATGGAGGGCAAAGGAAATTAAAGGGGATCTTTGGCACACCAGACTGTGCTGAAGGAACATAGGAAACTGAGAGCCGTTTAGTATGTGACTCAAGCAGGGACTTGGATAATAACCCAAGGGGGGAAGAATGCAGACACATAGGGTCTATGTTCCTAGACATCACTAGGTAATTGCCCAAATCCTTGGTCTTTACAAAAAGTTTGTCTTCCTGTCCAATGTGTCTTCCAAGAAAGAATAAAATTAGCTCTTTACCTTTCCCCCATGCCATCACAAAGAACTAAAACCCTAAGCTAGATTATTGTGTTTTAGTCATCTGTGAATTTTTTCTTCTCCATGTGTTCTGATTGGGAGCCTATCAGAAGAATGTGAATAATGAGGCTACATTTCCTATTGACCCAGCTGTTTATAAACAAAGCTCTTCCTTCGAGGAAAGGCAACGACATTTAAATTGCTGAAAATTATCAGCCTCAACTCATCTGAATTTCATCGCAGTGCTACTCATTCAGGAAATAGGAACCACAAGAGAAGTTTCCCTTTTTTCCAAATTGCCTCCAGATGTGGCATACAGAAGAATCTTTATATTAAAATATCACACATTAGCCAATGCCCTACAATTTCTTCTTCTGTTACTTTGGTCAAAAGATAAATAACAAACCACTGATCATAGAGAAAAAAAGCTCTAGGCATTGTCTGGGATCATCTTTAAAATTGCAAAGGCCATCAACCTGCTGCCATAGCCTCCAGCCACCTTACCCTGTCTTACTTTGTCTATTTTTCCATAGCGCTTCACACCTTATTACACTATACAATTTGCTTATTTATTACCTTCATTATTTATTGCCTGTCTCTCTTGCGAAAATGCAGGCTCCACAAAAGCAGAGATCTTTGTTTTGTTTACCAATATATCCCAAGGGCCTAGAACTGTGTCTGACACACTGTTTGCTCAAATAAACATTTGTTGAGTGAATGAGTCAGTTTGTCAGTTTTTATTAAGTCAAGATCACGAGTCTTCACCTCAAAATTGACACTAGAGCCACATGTCCTATCCCATACAGGCCACTAAAACATCACAAGGATATTCCCAATCTTATTCCCAGATACCTTTCTCTCACCTCTTTATCCTGCTTCTCTTCCCAAAGTATCTATTTTTGCCAATCACAACACAATCTACTAGTCCTAATACTAAAATTCTTGTTTTATTACTCTTTCCTCTTTTTCATCCCTCAGACCACTAACTGATGAAATTCCTGAAGATGCTTCTTTTTGTATCTCTCCAATTTGTCCCTTTCTCTCTATTCTCATTGCCCTTGTCTACAAAATTATCACCTCAAATAAACTCCTAATTGGTCCTACCCTCTAGTCTCTCTCTCCCCTACCGGTTCTTTGCATATCATAAGCATCATTTTGATCACACATCAGTCCTTTTCCAAAGCCATCTGTGATCTGACCCACCTAGCAAACCTGATTCTTCCTGAATGGTCAAATGGTCAGGAGTTAATTCTTGAAAAAAATAGAAAGTGTTATATAAGCAAATGAGTTATGGTACATAGGGGTGGAGGAAGGAGCAGGAAAGAGGATCATAACAGCCAGACCAAGGAATTTGAACGCCAGCCCAGACACTGACTGAAGACAGAATTCATGGACTAATTGCAAAATACGTCTATTAATTTAGTAATTATCTACCTGGGCCCACTATACCTCTGGCTATTTCAATACCCTGGGGCTACAACAGGAAAGAGTTATTTCATGGAATTCTGGGACAGTTAAGGAGGAAAGACCAAACACCAATAACAAACTACCCACAGTCTCTGTCTTTGTGCTCACTCGGCCACTTCTCAGACATCTCTCAGATGTAAAAGAAGCAGAGTTAACCGGGCTAGCCATCACTACACCAATTTTCTTGCTAGAAGCTGCTGCTCCTGAAGACTTGGGCCACGGTTATTTAGGAAAAACAAATGAAATGTTGCCTGTAAGTCACAAGTCAACAAACTTTTTCTGTAAACAGCCAGGTAGTAAATATTTTAGGTCTGTAGACCTTACACTCTGTCACAGCTACTCATCTCTGTAGTTGTAACACAAAAGCAGCTATGGACAATACTTACACAAGTGAGCAAAGCTGTGTTCCAATAAAACTTTATTTTCAAAAACAGTCTAGAGCTTAGTAATCTCTGCTCTAAGATTTGGGATATTTTAAATCAAACTCTCAGTTTCAATTAAGGGAGGTAGTGTGGAAGAATATTAAAACAATGAGTTTCGGAGCTCAGAAAGCTAAAAAAGAATAGAATCCTGACTTTACAACACCATTTGGGGCATTAGTAAAATAAACTACAGTTTCCTAATGCATAAAATGAGAAGCAGCATGACATGGTGGCCTGGGGTCAGACTGCCTGGTTTTAAATTCCAGCTCTACCTCTTTCTACTTTCTGTGATCTTGGGCAAAATTTTAATCTCTCTGAGCTTCAGTCTCCTTAGCTGTTTTCATGGGGATAAAAAATATATATAACCTACCTCACTGAGAGGATTAAATGAGATCATGCATATTAATTGCCTAGAACATAATAAGCACTCAATAACTGCTATCTTTATCTTTTTTAACTATTACTGTAAAGTTTCCCAAAAAAGGCTATTGAGACATTATGTGAAAGTCTGTATCTTCTTTTTTCGGAAATTAAAAAGAGAGAAATTGTTCTGTTTTTACACTCCTGTACTTCCTAAACATTTTTATACAACTACAGGAAGCTGGAGTCACCTTGTAAACCAGCTACTGCTTTTTCATATGATTGCCTTTAATTTAAAGATTATCATGCATAATATATTATGCTTAAGTCAGGATTAAATTTTTCCACTGATTTTCTTCTTGCCTCCATTAAGGTTTTGCTGGACAGGACTTTGTCTCAAAAAGAGGCTGCTTTTGCTTTTTCTCAATTATGAGCACAAAGAGTTTCTTTCAGACATAGTGTCTTTAAATCAACGAATGTGATTTTTGTCTCCAATTACAACCAAGTTAAAATTCTCCAATACACACCGGATTTCCCTTCCCAAGCTATACCTAAGAGTGTCTCAATTCATCCAACACCATCAGGAAAAAACAGGACTGAATTTGGGGTGTCTTCCTCCAGAGCACCCTGTCCTTTTGGCTATTGGTGCCAGAACCCAGGAAAGAAAATAGATTCATGAGCCTTAGAAATCTTCTGTTCCGGGGCACTGTGACCACAGTTTAATTATAATATACGAGTAATAGTTCAAAGCACAAAAAAACAATATATATTCTCTTTCACATTATATGGCACATGTCAAGAGTAATATTGCTCCAAAATATGTCAAAGCCAAACATGGTCTTATTTGAGTGACAATCTCTAGGACCACCTTTGGTGTCTGTCTGTTATTCTTTATCAAAACGCATCTCAGAAATCTTAATGGTTCTTCACATGGAGATCTCTTGAGCCAGGGGTGTGGGCAGTTTCCTTCGGTCATTTCACCTCTAGGAAGCATAGTGGCCTTTTCTTGGCCTACTCAGACAGTAACAGGCGGCATTTCAGGTCATCTCAGACAATCCAAGCCACTGTATACGTTGTGCTCTTTGTTAGAAGGAATCAGCCACAGGCTCAAAAGCAGTAAACAGTAATTAATATGCAAATTTGCAAGTAACTTGCCTCTTGGTGTTGAGGCTTCTTTGTTTGCACAGTCGTGTACAAACTGTGGTTTGTCTTAGCCATAATTAGCAGGATAAGTATAAAATTATGACATTAATTGTTAGCTGGCTTTTTAAAAATGGTAGTATACCCCTGCTGTGCCTGAGATTCTACAACTCAGTAGGGGGTTCCTTTAAAAATGAATTTTAAGATGCTGAAATACCCATTTAAATTAAAAGGCAAACAATGAAATGAGTTTGTCACTCCAAAAATTCATAGTTACCAGGCAACAAATCATCAATGCATATATGAACAATTAGTATTCGGACATCAGTTGACCTTATTCCAATGTAACAACAAGAAAAAAAGAGGATCATTCTTTTATATTACTTAATAATAATAATGAAGAGTAATATTTATTAAGTGCTCTGTTCCTGGCACTCTGCTAAGCACTCTTGTTGCATTATTCCATGAATGCTCACAGCAACCAGACCAGGTAGTGCTATTAGTAGCCACATACAGATGTGGCAGCTGAAGCTTTAGATAGGTTTTCTTAAGATAGGTTTTTCTAGGTCTGCTCTCTAATTGTGGTGTCGTCAAGATTTTATCTGCAGCCCTAATGTCTTCCGTTTTTCAGCTCTGTCTTCTCTGAGAGGTTTACCACTTAGCTGCTTTCAACTAATTCTTCACCAGAATGCTGATGATGGCCTAAACCATATTTCTCGCTCTGAACTGTCTTTGAAATTCTAGTCAACAGATTCTCACTTCCACTATCATGTCAAGCCTAGATTCCTTAGCCTGATACTGAAGGCTCTCCACAATCTGGCCCAGCTACTTTCCAACTTTTGTTTCTCATTTTGCTCCCATTATTTAGTGCTAATTGGCAAAGGCACTATGTTTGTGCCTGAGGGTGAGATGGGATGTGAAAGGGGAAAGTCACATTTTAAAAAGCACCTATTCTGAAGGAGGTATAGGTGAGGATTCAAAAGAAGCAATGATCAAATTCTAAAGTAACAACTTTAGTTTGCCCTGATTGTAGAGAAGTAGGACTGGGAAACCAGTGCCTGACGTTTGGTAATACAGCCAGTGCCTTAAATATAGCATGATGCCACAAAGCCCTTGGTAATGATTCTCTTCCGACTTGATCCATATAACCTTGGAAGCTTTTATTTTCTTTCCGAGTCTCAGCTCTAGATTGCCCCGACTCCTTCACTCACACAAAGCCTTCCCAGCTTCTCAAAAGTAGATTAGGAATTCTTCTGATCCATCTCCATTCCACCTTCCTCTGATGATGATATCACACCATAGTATAATTATGTGTTTGCCTGGCTGTCTTCCCACTGAATTGCGGGTACCTTGAGGTTTGGAAAAGATCTTTTCCCCTTTGTGTCTCCCACTCCTAGAATAGTGCTTGGCACCCCACTGGCACTAGTTGCTCTTCGCAAGCCTCCAGACAGTGTCAGACCTGCTAACAAAGTTAGAGTGCGCTTTCGGAGAGGAAATTAACAAGTCAAAGCTGAGGCCAATGAAAAGGAAGCTAGGGGAGTAATCAGGGAAAAATCAACCCCGGCTGCCCTGGGCAAGGGATCGCCCAACCTATGACTGAGGGCTGAGAATAGGAGCAATTGCCAGAGGAAATCTTAGAAAGATGACTTCACAAACTCCTCCACCCCAGGACTTGCTGAAATAAAACACCACGGGCACAGCCCTGGAAGCCTACTCTTCTCATCTGGCAACGCTGGGCAGGTTTTCTGGGGGAAGAGGAGGCGTAGCACTAATTCTACTCTTTCAGGAGATGATGAAATAGTGGTGTCACTAGAGGCAGTTTCCCCAGTACTGACATAGTAGGCATTAGGAGTCTGTGAAAACTTGACCTAAATGGATGTTCAAATGGATACACGCCATCAGCCTGAGAGCTGTGAGGCCCCTTTCTGGCACTGTCTGTGGCTCCATGGTCAGTGCCAGAGACAGCCGAGGCAGGAGACGGAAGAAGGAATTATTAGAGGAAGAAAAGCATCCCCGTGTTTTCAATATGCCTTCAACCTCTCTCTCCCCCACATAAGACCCATCAGCCATAGAAGACCGAGTCAGCATCAGTTATTCTCAAAAGGTAGGAGAGTGCCCAAAACACACATTGTAAGAGGTACAGACGAAACGTCCTTGGTTATTCTGCTAGGGCTAAATTCATAACCCTCTATCTGCCCAGGACTGCCCTTGACACGTTTGCTCTCCAGTTTTCCATACTTTCGTTCCTTTTAAAGCTTTTGTGCAGGGTACAATGGGGTGGGGACTGAGGAGAAGTGAGAGGTGTTTGGGAGTAGATTCAGCCCCTGCCTTCCAGCAACAGCAATCTGAATTCTCCGTTCTCATTCGCTTCATCCAAGACTTCTATTATTTTGCTTTCTGTTGCTCCACTTCGAATTTCATTTTTAAAAAGAGAAAGAGTTCTGCTTAAAGAAAAAAAAATGAAAATTGTAGCCGTGGCCTCACTCATGAGTCAGGCAATCAGGAGTACTGATTAAGTGCAGGGATTAGGGCCAAAAAGCAGGGCTAGATCCTGGATTGGTTATTTACTTGCTGCATGACCTTGAGCAAGTTTCTTAATTTTTATTCCCTGTTGCTTAGTTTCTTTACCTGCAGAATGTGGTTAATGATTGTACCTATTTCAAAGGGTCATTGTGAGGATTAAAATGAGTTAGTACATACATGTACAGTGTGGTGAATAGTTCTGGGACATGGTGAGTCCTGTGTACTTCCTTCTACTATCATTAGAATGTGCCCCCCCCCATGAAAATGAGGATTTTTGCGTTTTATTTATTTCTGTACCCCAAGCACTTAAAACTGTCCCTGGCACACAGAAAGTACGTGATAAATAATTGCTGAATGGATTGAATGAATATATTCTGCTACCAACATTTGTGAAAGCCACAGAGTAATATCACTTCTAACCATCCTCCTCACCTCACTCCTAACACTTGGTCCCTGGTCCTATAAACGTGGTGGTGCCTCGATAAAGATGATGGCATGGGATAAATGACACTGCAATGAGAAGGATGAGAAAAGATCTGGGCCTGCTCTATCCCTAGTATATTATGGCTTCAGTTTCTCTGGATTAGAAAATGTGAGGGTTGGAACCAGAAGATACAAGTACATGCCTCAGCCAGGGGACTGGCGGTGAAAGACACCTGACCATAAACTAGACATCAAACCAGGTGGCTTATTTGGTAAAACCAGGTAGGCTCACAGAGTCATGCTCCCAGGAAATAATTGTTCAACCAAAAAATTATCCCAAAGAGCCATCAAAAATTATTCTAAAAATCTGTAATTCTCTTTAATTACAATATACTGTTTCTCCATAACAACCAATTAGATGTTTTATTACAATTTTCACTCAGAGTTTATGAAGAAAAGAGGTACTGACCCTGGCACACTGAAAACCTTGAAAACCTATGCACTCCATGCGACCACGGAATGGGATGCTCATTATGGCTGTCCCTCTCCTAGGAAAGAAGCCAGTGGCAGCACAGCACACTTAAGATTCATTACTGCCAGTTCAGTTGAAATTACATGTATTAGCGCTCAGATTAGATTGTTTACATAATAACAATTATTATAAGAGGGAAGGCAGGCATTCAATGTGCTTATGTGGTTGCTACATGAATAATGAAGAAGCTCACACCACATATGGTCTACATAATGAATCTTTTATCCGGGCATCCATGAGAACACCAAGGTGAGGCGCAAATTATTGTCGGTGGTAGGGCAAGCTTTCGTGAACATAGGGCGAATGGAACTCCTTGCTGGTAAATCATATCAGTTAGACCCAGCAAAAAAATCCAATCTCCATTCTTCCCTGTTGCAAGCTAAATTTGATCTATAAGATTAAGGTAATGATTTACCCTGAGGCGCTCTCAACTCACTTTTGAAACTTTCATAGCTTTGCTCTGAGAAACATGGAATTTTCCTCTTTTAGACTAGAATCTTGGACTTTCTTTTAAGTTATGGTACCTATGCCTAGGGGCTTCCGCATATCACATATTTGTCAGCTCTTTTTAATACAAAGCTGCCTTTCTAACCTAAAGTAATCTGACTTAGCAACTCCATGGAAATAGGTGTATCAGTGATCCAAGGTTTACTCTTTGAACTCAGTGAGACTTTGGTGTTTAAGCCTGGTCTAAATAGTTCTGACCTAGGTTTCTTCCACATTTGGAGATTATTGGTCCTTTCTTGATAGATTCTAGTTATATGCCCTGGTTTAAGACGGAGCCATCCTATCGGTAGTGGTTGGCTTTCCAGCCTCTCTCAGAATCTCTCTCCATCTGCTCTGAATTCTGTCTAGTAGCTTTTGAATATTCATTCTTGGATTCAGTAAATACCATTAAGCATCCTAGGGGTCACGCATTATGCCTGTGTCAGGCATGGAACTGAAAAATGCAGTGCATCTTCCCTCAATCAACACTGACGTTAAGGTCCAATTTTTAATTTATCTCCTCATTATTTTTATACGTTCATAATATCTGCTCAACACAAAACAAATAGGAAATACAGATAGGAAGAAAAAATATCATTGAAATTAAGGCATTTGATCATTACTTGTTCTCTCCAGGTAAGCAGATATCATAATACCAGATCAATATAAAAGGCAAATGCATTTTTGTTTGCTTAATTTTTTATGTGAAAAAATATATCGATTCACAGAAGTTTGCAAAAATAGTACGTTCACCCAATTTCCCCCGATAATCATCTTATATAACTATAGCATGATATCAAAACCAGGAAATTGCACTCATTTTGTGTTTGTGTGTGTGTGTGTTTCTAAGTAATGTTATGACATGTGAGTATTCATATAACCACTAACACAATCAGATCAGAACTGTTTCATCATCATCAAGGAATACCCTCATGCTACTTTTTAATAGTTGCACTCACTCCTGTCTCTAACTCCTGGCTACCATCCATATCTACAATTCTGTTCACTTGAAAATATTACAGACATAGAATTATACAGTATGTGACTTTTTGAGATTGGCTTTTTAAACTCAGCATCGTCCTTGAGATCCATCCAAGTTGTTGCATGTACTAATAGTTCACTCTTTTCTATTGCAGAATAGTATTCTATGATGTGGATATACCACAGTTTGTTTAACCATTGAAAGACTTTAGAGTTGTTTCTGATTTGCAGCTATTACAAATAAGGCTTTTGTGAACATTATGTACATGTTTTTCTTTGACCATGTGTTTTTATTTTTCTGACACAAATGCCTGAGTGCAATTGCTAAGTTGTATTAGTAAATGCATTTTTAGTTTGATAAGGAAACTGCTGAACTATTTTTAGAATGCCTGTATCAGAAATCTAGTCTCTCCACATCCTCATCAGCATTTGGTATTGTCAGTGTTTCTGTTTTAATTATTCTAAGTAAAAGGCATTTTTAGTAGCAACAGTATCTCAGAAAGCATGGAGATAAACACAATGAAACTTAACTTCCTAACTACTTTTTTAAAAACTAATAATTTTAATTTATAATATGCAAAGTGTTATCTGATGTTTATATCATATTTTATCTCATGAAATATTAATTTAGCTTCGCCTACCTAAAAAAATAATAAAACAGCTTGTCTGGTGTGGACAATTAATTCATTCAGGTGTCACATTATCACAGCACTAATTTAAGATATTTTGAAGTGTGCAGGGTTTATAGGTAGATCCCAGAATATCGGTGAACAGAGCTTGCATTCCTCAATAAGTTGTCTTTTTATCCCATTTTGCTTGGGAAAGTCCTGGTTTATGCCTATTGTCCAGCATCTCAAATGGTCTAGCATTTTTTTCTGGGTTTGAAACCTTTTTAATGAAATATAATTAGGAAATATTGCATTAACATAAGCTGAGACAGATTTAAGAGACTTCCACACTCTGTATTTCTAGCGTCTGCCATGCCACATTTCATAGTGTATGAGATGGATGTGTAGTGAACAGAGTTCTCACTTTAATCCATGGTTAGATCTCAGAGATCACTGGCAACACTCTGTCTCTCTTCTCCTGATCTTTCCATGTGAAACAGAACTCACATCTCTCTTTTAAGGATGCATACAGAGCAGTCAATGATAAAACCAAGAGCATTAAGATAAAAGCGACCAAGGGCTACTAACTCACATCGTAGGGGATGGTAAGAGAGGTTTTTGAAGCTTTTGCCCTGGCAGCCACTTAGTATACCAGCCAGTTGTGCTATGGCCAATGTCAGAGCCAGAGTGATGCTGGAGTCAATGAGAAACATGGGACATAAAGACACACTGTAACACATGTGAGAGAGTCTGGAGATTAAGTTTTTAAATAGTGGTTTTGTTATTTATTGTAAACCTACAGCTGTTTATTTTATTGATAATGTGTTTACATTGCAATAAATCATTTTGACAGCAATGAACTCAATAGAAATGAAGGAAAATATTTAATGAAGACTTAAGTACTAAACGTCCAAGAACGTTGATGATGAGCATGTTTCTCACACAAAAAGTTTGCTGGTATTTGTCATTTTCCATGGAGGTCATACTGATATCACTGAGCACATGCAGGCCAGAAAACTAAATCTGCTAAGAAAGCATCAGTATCATGGTTAATAGTTATTTTAAGAAGAATGTGCTAGAAGAAAAGTTAACCACTATAGCTTCAAGAGTGCATTTACACATCACTCTGTGAAGTATGACTTTTTTTGTTTAAATCAAATGACTGTTCTTCTAAACACATTTCACTGTATTTTCAAGTCCAAGTTTTCTTGTGTATACAAAAAAAGTAAAACAAGAGATGTTACGTGTTGCCTACATTAACAAAAGCATTGTTAAATGCCACCAGTTTCATATTAGTGTCATTATTTACTTCAAATAGAAAATCTTTTAATTGTAATATTGGGCCATTGTTTTTCATCCAATTTATGTGATCAAAAGAAAGCTTTTATATGTTTACTCCTTTACACCTGATATTATTATGGATGCTATTGAAAATTCCATTTAAAAGTTTGACGCTGAAAATAAAATTATTTTTGTAGTCATAATAATATAAATTTTCATGGAGTAGAATGTCATGGTACAAATAGATTCTCCAGTTACAGAGCAGAAATGTACTAAGAATTAGTGTAGTGCTCATATAATTTATAATTATATCCAAACAGATTGTGATATTTTATCAATCAAAAATGAAGCCACAATTTAAAAAATGGACAAATATAATTATATATACATAACGTTACTGAACTACAAAGCTAATGTTGAACACCCTAAATTATGTGCATTAGTCAGTGACTCTGGCTCCTTTGCAATGTCTTTGAAAGATAATGGTGTTTAGACCCTACTGTCCTCCCATCCAACTCTCCAATCAAGTAGAAAATCTGAAGATATTCCTTCAAAAAGTTAAAGAAAGCAGTGTGTGAATTCCGGGATCACTGAAAACCATTATCTGATAACTGATTTTCTATCATTCTGATACTCATTTAGAACTGAGATGAAAGAGAAGAGTTAGGAAAATTGGGCCCCACTGACATTTGGAAGCCTTAAAAAACCTTTAGTCACGTTGAGCATTGGAGCTCCTAGGTTAAAGGAAATACACGGAGATAATACAAAAGAATCTCCTTAAAACATGTTGCTTTCTTTATGTCTTAGTTTTTGAAAAGTTGTGAATCAATTTTGTCATCAATTAAATCTCATTTAAATGCATCAGGGAGCTCAGTATTTGAAGGAACTTTATAGTAAATCAAAGTAAAGCAAATTAGCTTTTGTAGTGTATATAGCTAGGCAACTTAAGACTTCTGTTAGAGTGATATGGTTTTTTGTATATCAGGACTTTTTATACTGGAAAACTGGGTTACCAAAAACTACACTCAATTTGTTTTTGTGAAGCACAAGGCCCATAAAAACCTCAGCTGGTGTGGGATGGTCTCAGATGGGCCTTGTCGGAAGACAGCAGTATGAACATCATAATCCCACTGATTGATCTGAAACACTGAAGAGAGACATCTCACGAGCCATTGAAAATCTATGTTCACAAGGAGGGCTATAAACCCCGAAGTCTTCTCTTCTAAGTAGGATATGGATGGACCTCTGATCCAGGTGATTAAGGAAAGAAAGCTCAAGGTCTTAGGAGACAGTGTCTTACGTTTTGCAACTGAGTCCAAGTTTCGAGTCCTGGAACCTCGGTGGACTAGCTGTGTCACCCGGGGAAGCACTTAGCCACTCTGGGCCATCTCTTACTTGTAAAAGGGAAACAATAAAGTCCCAGTTTCATAGGGCTACTGTGAGGATTAAATGCAAGAATGCAATAAAGTACCTGGTGCTTAGTAAGTTTTTAACCATTGTTAGCTGTTTCTGTTTGGCACAACAGAGTTGTAGAGGCTCCAGTTATGAAAAAGACTAAACCCGGGAGGAAAAAAAAATAAAGTGCTGAAGGAAATAAACATGCCACAGGAAAAAGTGCCAATGTCTTCAGCAGGAAAATGCCTCAGGCATTTTCAGTTCAACAACTCTGTACTATTTCTCATCATTAGAATTACAATGAAGAATGTCGAGAATAATTAACCCCATTCTATAGTCCGGAGCCTGTCATTGCAGGTAGGAAGGATTAGGCACCAGCTCTGTCAGTCCTGGCATGAGGGCACATTCAAGCACATTCCCCCAATAATACGATGTCATTGGCCTCTCTTTTCCAGTTGGCTCAGTAAATTCCCCACCCATTGCATAGTGACAAGGATTGCCACTTGCATTCATCTCATGCTTGATAACACTTTTACAGTCATAGAATAGCAGCAGCTCCTGAAAACACCCAGCCTTTCTAAAGGCTTAGAAACGACAACAGCAATGAGTGGAGCATCCTTTTAGAGTCCGAGGCAGTAAATCCTCTCTCTGCTGAGCTGCCAGCCTAGAAGGCTGCTCCCTCCTTTGTTCGGAAATCTAGTAACAAAAACCTACAATAAAATGTTGCAGACGCATCAATAAAGGATATAATGAAATCAAATGAGTCTTGTTCCTCCCATTTGCATGCAAAGTATATCAAAGGAGCATCCAGTTTGTTCCTGAGACCCACACAATGGATTCTTTTGTGTGGGAGGAGAGAAGATATATGAAGCTGAATTAGGAAGCAATTCTAATTAAAAGGGCTGCGTTTGAGGCTCCAAAGACAATGCCGTCTTTGCTAGACAGTTAGCTATTAGATGTGTCTGGTTGCCGAGCTGGTTTTATGGTAATTGGACCAAAGGGGGGGGGGGTGAGAGAGAGCCCAGGAATACTACCACTGGGTCCCAGGCTCCAGGTCACACTGCCTCCCTTCCAACTTACTGTGTGACCTCAGAGATAATAGTACCTGCCTAATAGGGTGGTTATGAGGATTAAAAGAAATAAAGCATATAAACTACTCTGAGCAGTGCCAGGCACATGCTAAGCACTCTACAAATGTTAGCTATTATTGTTATGATTTCCTCTGACTTAGTACTACACAAGAGCTAGCATGGGCTGGAATTACCCAGATAACAAGTAAATGGGACCCCGGAAAGGTTTGCCTTTGGAGGCCACCTGCTATGTGGTGAAGGGAAAGTTGTCTCTTGGTAGCAAATATGGGACATGTACCCTTTGAGTTAGCTCCCCTGTTTCCTACACAATTTTCACACTTTGGAGCTTTAGAATCAGAGAGTTGGTCAATGGCACCTTGGAGATAGGTTATTCCCTGTCAAAGCCGTCTGCAATGTTTCTCCAGATTCTTCATGTATCTTCCATGGGATCCACCTTCTTGAAAGAGAGCACACAGGCTAGCTGGTGCCAGCTCAGATCTGTAGCCGAAACACCACAGCCTCCTTCTCTGTGTGGAGGATCGCACTTCAAAGGAACCAGGGACTTAGCACTTGGCTGCTTCCCCTTTGCCCATTCACTGAGGGGCCTCTGGAGTTTCCTGCGGCACGGAGAACCAAAAAGTCTTGGTTTCATAACGTTAGCGTCATCCGTCATTTACCTTATTAAAAGGGTAATAATTTTCGATTAAGAACATGGGTTAGGAGAAGTTTGAAGCATAAACTCAAAACTGGTGAAACTACAGAATATGAGAAGTTCAAAACCAACAGAACCTATAGACAGTTCTGACAGACATGAGGTACCTGAAGACCCTCACGTGCACTGGAGACAAAGAAGAGAAGAGCATAGTCCCCACTACACTTAGTCACTCTACAAAGCACAGGACATGTACCTGGATGCGCATTTCAAACGTGGGTTTTATTACTGTGGAGACGTAAATGGGTCTAGATCATAATGCCTCTCATAAGAGAAAGCCCTGAGGAATAACGACATGAAGCCATCACTCTTGTAGTGACATTTTAAAACCAGTCATGAGCAAGGGCGAGGAACAGGCACCGGGAGGCCACAAAGGGGGCTTTCTTTACATTTGTAACACTGGATTTCTTTTAAAAAGGACTTACAGCCATTATGGCAAAACGTAAATATTTGTTAAATCTACGTGGTGAGCCACAGGTATTTGTTACGTCCCTCTCTACCCTTAGCTGTATGTTTAAAAGTAGTTCAACGGAGTTTTAAAGAGTTGTGGAGATTTTGAAGGAAAAGCAACAGAGTGGCAACAAAAAAGAGCGTAGAAGTCTTGGTCAGAACAGTGCAATGAAAAGCAAACAAAACAAGTGATGGGCAGCTCAAAGCTTCCTTCAGGGTAGGTTGCCAGACTGACTCCGGAAGGTGCAGCTCCTGGAAAGGAAAATTCATTCCCTTTGATGCGGCTGAATCTGTGTTAAGTCAAAGCAGCACAAGAGCTGGGATGGCCTCCATGAAGGGCCACTGCCCCAGAACTCATAAGCCGCAGCTTGACGCAGAGTGACTTCCTTTTTCCCTGACTTCAGTGAGGTCGCGAAATACAATTTTAAATAATCTAACAAATATGCAACAGCAACAATGCAATGGTTTGGATACTAAGCAGTTTGTACAAAATTTTGATGAAATGAGAAGTCACTCGGAAAACCCTCTTTTGTAAAAACATAAGCTGGCATAACCAAGAAAAGGTGCGATCAGATTACAGATTTGAAATTGAATGGTTATGCTTCTTCATGAAAGAATAAAGAAATCAAAACAAAGAGGAGAAACCAAGATAGGGCAAATAAATTCAGCATTCAACCTAATCATGAGAGCATCTTTCTAAGCAGGCTTACTTAGCAAAGAGGAGGCCAACCACTCTCCACCATCAAGTGCCAGGCCAGATCGTAAACCTTTTCCCCACACAGAACAAGGCTGCTGTGAGGAAAATGAAATCTGAAAAGCCATAAAGTATTGATTTTGAGGCCTACAAGCCGTTTGAGACCTTTAGTTCATTTACTTGTGATAAAACTTCAAGGTAAGTGGCAATGTGAAGAATAACACCATGAATCGTCATGAAAAAGTCTTTTGACCAGTATTTCTCTGACACAGTAAAAGAGGCTGTCTCAAATCAGGCTTTTCTCCCTAAAACTGACCACATACGAAGAAGATAGAGTTAAACAAAATCTCTTCTGATGTGAAACTGCACACGATGTCAGCTCTCAGCATCTCTTCCATAGTCATGGCCCTAATACAGATTGCAAACCGATGAAAAGAAAATTTTTATTTGAACCCACAATTATATTTTAACCTAATTTTCAATGCACTGTGACTCCAAGAAGACAAATTGCTGGGAGCCAAGCCTCACATACATGTTTTCAGACTGTGTAGACCTAATGTGACTCATCCTTCCAAAAAGATCAAAGAGACTCATAGAAATGTTTTGCTATTGTTTTCTGATAAATAATTTAAAGTACTATATTAAAACAAACATAGATGGGGTGTTTGTTAGGATGTTTTGGGTTGCAAGGAACAGAAATCAATTTAAGTAAGTGAATACACACAAGGAGGATATATTATAAGGATACAGGGAGAATCTCAGACCTGAAGGACGAGAGAATACATGAGATCTCAGGAGGGGCCAACCTCAGGGAATTTTCTCCCTTCCTCTCTCTCTTTCTCTTTGAGAAATACCTTTATCTTCTTAGAAGAAGGCCTTTCTGAGCTACTGAGTCTTCATGAATAGGAAATGGGCATCAGTAGCCTGCAGGTTCACAAGTTTTATAGTGCCAGTCACTCCAATTGCTGGTTTACGCTCTCACTCTCTTCCTTCCACATGCCCACTATCATCCTGAGTTCTCTCACTCAACTCCAAATGCGGAGTTGAGGCATGCTCACTGGTCCAGCTTAAATCAGGTTTCCACAGCCAACAGGACAGAGTCACACAGCTGCCGAGGGTGAAGCCAGCAGTCTCCAGAGAAGAGGAATGGCAAATGACATACGAATTTCACTACACACATTACAGAGCAGAATGCCTTCATGCAAAAATATTTATTGAACACATCCTCTGTGCCTGACACTTCTGGGTTCTGAGGAGACAACAGTGAACAAAAAAACACTCTTTGTCTCAGTAAGCTTACATTCTGTTGAGGGGGAAAACAATAAGCAAATACCCAATAAACACCAAATGTATCGTGTGGTTATAAGCGTGGCGAACAGTGATAGTGGTGTACTGGTAAATGTTTGACAGCCAGCTGTAGGAAGGCATTCAACAATCTCCATGGTGTAAATGCTTCCACCAGGATCAAATTTCAAGCTGCCAATGTGATGTACTGACCGTGGAGCTGGGAAGAGATGTGCAGTGGTTTCTATCGCAGAGTAGGTACACCATACAGATACAAGAGACACAAATAACCTCAAGAGCATAGATAAGAGTAAAACATAGCAAAAGACGAGGAAGTTATGAGTTTTGAGTGTTTATTACCTGTGTTTTTCATAGAATTAATTGAATTATAAGTTGAATTATTCCATTTTTAATTATGGCTTTGTTTCATAACTGGCTTACAAAATTCCTAAAAATCTAACCATCAACTCTTACAAGCCAGTAGGAGCCAGATGCAGGACACCACTGGCAGTGGAGAAAATAAAGCAGGTCGAGGGCCAGCACACCAGTTATCTACTCCATATTCAAACCACCTTTAGACATAGTGGTTTGGAATAAGAACTGTTCTTTAATATCTCACGAGTTTGTGGGCCAGACATCCTGGCAGAGCTCAGCGGGGCAGCCCTTCTACTCATGAACATAGACTGGCAGATGGACTCATCTTGAGAGTCTAAGATGGCTTTGCTCACGCATCTGGTGCCTCAGTGGGGATGCCTAGAAGGCTGGGCTCGGTCGGCACTGTTGACTGGAGCATCAACACGTGGCCGCTTCAGCATGGTGGTCTCAAATAATCAAATCCAGAACTCCCTCAAAAAAATGTTTTCAGAGGCAAGAAGTCGAAGCTGCCAGTCTTTTAAAGCCGGGGCCTGGAAACTGTCCCAGGACCACATTTGCCGTGTTCTATTGCTCAGAGCAACCATGGAACCTGCCTACATTTTAGTAGACAGAGACCCCGTCTCTCAACAAGATCTGTGGCCATCTTTAATCCACCACAGCCAGAGAATGGTAGTGGTGAGAGAGCTGTGCTATTTTAAGTATAGTGGCTGGGGAAGACATTTCTACTAAGGTAATTTTTTCTCCCCCTGAAAACTAAAGGTAGTGAGGAGTGAGCCATATGAACAAATAAAACGTGCCTGCAGTTTTTAAGTCCAGCGTTTGGGAGCCAGTTCAGACAGAATCCTCAGACTCTACTCTGCCATAAGGATATCTTAGTGGAAAAGTTTGAGAAGCACCAATTAGACAACTTCTTCATTCCCCAAGTAAAGAACACCAAAGCCCAAAAACTCAGGTGCCTGCTCCCAGGTACCAAGCAAGGCTATGCTATGGGCAAAAGAACATGACTTGAGCCTGGTTCTTCTACTCAGATCTCCTATTTAAAAGTCCAGTGCTTTTTCTACAATTCCCTGTTCTTTTCTTATTTTTACAAAATTTTTTCTAAAGTCAGTGTTATCACATGATTTGGAATTTGACACGTTCCTATCTTAAACTACACAGAAATTATATCATCGATGAGAATGTACACTCCTTGAGGAGAGATACATACTCTTACATGTCTCCAGGGCAGCTATGTATAATAGTACAATCTATAGACTGCACGAGACATCTGACTGGGTTGCGGAGGGGGTTGAGAAGGAGGCTGAATGGGGAGGGGGTTGAACACTGCATTTGGCCTGCCAGGCTGTGTCCTGTGGGGCAGGGCTACCTTGCCCAGGAGGAAATGGCATTTTTTCTCAGTGCCTACAAAGGAGGAGCTAGTGGTAACCATGAACTTCTCTTCCAAAGTACACATTGTGTAATGTGGTGGGCACACAGGAGATTCTGGGCTGTGGATTTGGGGAGGTACGGAGTACAGGGCGTGGGGCACGCTGATAAATAGCAATCGGATTCCTCCAAAAGTGCTCTTATGGGCATGCTTTAGTTATCTGTTGCTTTTTAACAAGCCATCTCAAACTTAGCACAATAAAACAACTTACTGCCTTTATTGTGTTCGCAGACACTGTAGGTCAGGAATTTGGAGGGCATACAGCAGGGATTTTGTACGTTTCATGATGTTTGGGGCCTCAGCTGGAAAACCCGTGGGCTGGAATCACCTGAAGGTTTCTTTACTCACATGTCCTGTGCCTAGCCTGAAATGGTGCAAAGGCCAGCCTCCACCGGGACTGTCAACAGGAACACACACGTGTGTCCTCTCCATGTGATTTCTATCTCTCACAGCATGGCAGCTGGCTCAGAGAGAGAACACCTCAGGAGGGTTTTCCATAAAGCATAGCTTCCATGAGAGCCAGGAAAGCTGCGTGACCTACACAGCCCAAGCCAGCAGCACCTCCAGCAACTTGTTATTGGCTACAAGTGAGCAAGCCTGGCCAGCTTAGACCCAAGGGCAGGGAAGTGAGACTCTTCCTCTTGACAGTGGCGTCGCAGACAAGCACGTGGGATGAAAGATGCTGTAAAAGACATCTTTGGAAATGCAACCTGCCACAGGGCACATCTCTTTAATAACCCAGCACCACGAAAAAGATGAAGCAGTAATAGAGGGAATAAGCCTCTTAGATGTCCCCATGATGCCGTGGTGAATGACTGTCTGGAGCAAGGTTCAGATATACTGCTTTTTGAGGCCAGAACCAGAGTCTCCAAAAGCCCCTGTCTTTTAAGTCCGCTATCAGGGAGTGAGCTTAGCGCCAGTAACATGGGCAGCTGCATAAACGCATCAGCTGCTTTTTGCCTTTGGACACGATGGTTATGCCACCAGGAAATTCTACAGATGAGCCTGACAGCTTGAGGGTTTGCCTCTTTTTCAATTTCTGGGCCACCTAACTGTCAAAGTTACCAGGGCTCATGCCAGAGCCAGATATTTTTAACAGATGTGCAAAGAAAGTAGCTCCCTTATTACATCTTTTTAAGTTGTCTGATGCTATAAGATGCCCTTTTTAGTCTAGCAGAGGGTTGGACACTCCTGGCAAAGCAATTGTAGCCATTTCCTCTATTTTAGTCCACATGAAATAACCAGCCATGATCTCAAAACCCTTTTCTTCTTAACTAATTGGGTGGCCTTCTGCAGCTGGGCCATGAAACCAAGGGAAATTTCAAGATGAAGAAATACATATAATTTGTTTAAGTTCTGAAGTGCATTCCTCCCACCCCACCCCATGCCACTAACCCTTTCCATTAATATAAGATGTACTTATTTGGCTTAAGAAAATGAGATGAAGAAGTCACTAACCATAATCCCAAGTACACTATAGTGACCTCTTTCTATTTCTACCCTATCACCTCTCCTAGACTTCACACTTGGACAGTTTGGGGGAAAGTGTGGTAAAGCTATTATTTAGCTACAGAATATCGAAGCCTACCCCTTCACCCTCTTTCCTCTGGCCTGGTATTTCTCCAGTTGTGTTGTCTGTGAAATGAGCTGTCACCACAGCAGAACTCATCAGATCAGAAGTAGGAGGGAGCTGCACACTCACAAAAAAAAATTCCACTGGTGAGAATAGAATTCCTTTCCTCTACTGAGTGAGTTAAGTGCATATAAACAAACTACTTTTACTATTCAACTTAAACATAAAATTTCACCGTTTAAAGTATGCATTTACCTCCATTGCCCACTAATATCTGCTAAAATGAGAAAGTTCTCTACTATATTCTCATTTCTCCTCCTCCTACCCCCACCAAAATGACAATGTATAATCAAGGTTACAAAGAACAGAGACTAAAGGCAGGCATGTTTAGAAGAAGAAATACTTTTGAAATACTTATGAAAGGACGTGAGACTTACAATCAAGGACTTGTAAGGAATGAGAGCTTTCCACATAGCTTTGTTAAGCCCCTGGCCTGAGCCAAGTCCTATGATGCTGGAGTTCCATGTGAGAGCTGACGGGACCCACACACAGCTCTCAGTGGGACATGACTAGGCCTATAGCACTGAACACGTGAACGGGCCTTAGTAAGAAATAAAACATGGAACTAGGTCTTGCAACTGGCAAAAAAATTTGCTTACCATGGTAACAAAGTGGCCCATGAATTTCCATGCAGTTCTTCTCCTATCCTGAACCCCTAGTCTGAAAAGATGCAAAATCTAGCAAGCCAAAGCTCTAGGCTCACCTGACTTGGTGAGTTCCTCCAGGGCTAGTGAACACACGGAACTTCACAACCACTGAGGTTTCACTAGAAACAGAGGTGCGAGCAACTAAATCTGCTTGTATTTGTGACCATGTATAATGGCTAATTTTATCTGTCAATTTGGCTAGGTCATGGTACTCAGTCAAACATCAGTCTAGATGTTTCTGTGAAGGTAATTTTTTAGAAGTGATTAACATTTAGATCAGTAGACCTTGAGCAAAGCTGATTACCCTACATAATGTGGCCAAGCCTCATCTAATCAGTTGAGGGCCAATCAGAGAAAAGACTGAGGTCCCCAAGGAAGAAGGAATTCTGCCTCCAGTATGCCTTTGGACTAAAACCGCAACATCAGTTCTTCCCTGGGTCTCCAGCTTGTTGGCCTTCCTGTAGATATCAGACCTGACATCCCACACAATCACATGGTCACATTCCAGTTCTTTAAAAGGATCGATCTCACTGAATCTCTCTATATACATACATATCCATTGGTTCTGTTTCTCCGGAGAACCCAGACTCCACACTATGTCTATATACTTTGCACTGCTTACTGGCTGATTCAGTCATGCGGCAGGGACTGTAAGTTGCTTCACGAACCACAGGACCAAAATCTTTTATAACAACCACATAGGCATAGCTGCCAGAGTCTCTGCAAAGGACATATTTTTTTTCAAAAGTCACTGCTCTCAGGTAAGCCCAAAGCTATGGCTTCCTCTCATGTATTTAATTCTCCCAGTCCAGACACAATTTTCCATGAGGGGATATTTTTGCCTTAAGTTATACCTAATAATAACACAGTTATTACTGTCAGGTTTCCAGGGGAAAGTGAGAGAGAATGTTAACAGAAGGTAAAATTGCAAGAAGGTGAAGAAAGATTTTGTAAAATCCTTCACTCACAGTGGGCCAAAGGAGGCAGGACCCTGACACAGTGACTTCCAGCTTCGTCAAAGATGCCCATGACCCAAGACTGGCCCAGGAGTAGAGATCCTGGTCATAAAACATAAAGAGTATCCTGCTGGTGACTAAACAGAATTCTTGTCTCCCAGTCCCTGACTATTCCATTGACTATTAAATCAACCCACACAGAAAATTATAGTGAAAAAATCCCCTTCTCTATGTATCTCAGGTTACAACTGCAATAAGAACTTACTCATATCATTCTTGAGAATGAACCAGTTAACATTTGCAGAGCAGGCAAAGGATAAAAGGTATATTAATAAAAGTACCAAGCATGCACTGGGGGCTGCTTATCCTCTGGGTACTTGGCATTCACAAACCATTTAACCACTGTTTGCAAAGTATCATCTGTCCATATCCAGTGCAAACAACCTCCATGTTATAAGGGAATTCTAATCCCAAACTACCTTGTCATTTAAAACATTGCTTTTCGAGACATGGTATTATTCTGCGTTGTTCCTTTAAAGGATTAATTAGAATCTCATAGTTTAAAATAGCTGAATGCAAGAATCCCTTTTAATATGTAGCATGTAAAGAATTTTATCTTTTAGAAAAAAATTATTTTAATTATAGGAGTAACATGTTAATTTAGATTCATTATATGGAAAAGTTCAAAAATACATTTAAAGTAAAAGTCTTCCTGGTCCCCTTCTCACCTAACTTCCCTCCTTGGAGATGATCAGGATGTCAATTTATGAGGCATCCTTCCTTCTCTCTTGCACTACATTTATAATTAATATTTTGAAGTACAGTTGACCCTTGAACAGCTCAGGTTTGAACTCTGCAGGTCTACTCAGATGTGGGTGTTTTTCAATAAATACAGTAGGCACTCCATATCTGCTGGTTGAGCACCTGCAGATTCAACCAACTATGGATCAAAAACAGTATTTTCGAAGTGAATCCGAGGGTGCAAAGGGATGACTATAGACTGAAAGGTTATTAGGGGATTTTCCACTGTGTGGTGGTCAGCATCCCTAACCCCTTGTTGTTAAAGGGTCAACTGTACTTCTTTTGGCTCAGTGAAATTGTCATAGTGTACATCTTAGTCAGTTTGGGTTGCTATATCAGTATACCATAGGTTGGGCTGCTTAAACAATGGAAATTTATTTCTCACCACTCTGGAGGCTAGGAGTCAGAGATCAGGGTGCCAGCATGGTTGAGTTCTGGTGAAGGTTCTCTACTGTGCTATGTCCTCACAGAGCCTTCCTTGGTGCATGCAGGGAGAAAAAAAGGAGGAAAGGAGAGAGAGAGAGAGAGAGAGAGAGAGAGAGAGAGAGAGAGAGAGACAGAGAGAGAGAGAGATTCCTTGTCTCTGCTCTTTTTATAAGGACTCTAATCCTATAACAAGGGCCTCAGTCTTATGGCTGAAACTCACCCTAATAACCCCCAAAAGGTCCTGCATTTTCCTGATACCAATCCCCTTGGGGATTAGGATTTCAACTTATAAATTTAGGGGAGGGATGCAAACATGCAGTCTATAACACTATAGATTCCATATCCCTTGGAAACCATTAGATATACGAGAACCCTTCAGAAAGTTTAGCACCAGGAAATGCTAATCGTTTCAAAATTAGCTACGCACATGTTAGAGAAACCAAGAACTTGTTACTTTTTCCTTAAGAAACAGGAGATGTCGACAGTATAGGAGAGGAACGTGATCCAGTAGCTTCACTCTATAAACATTCTTAGAATCCCTGAGCATTTCCAGCAGCCCCAGTACCCTCCTGTGACAAGTCTGAGAGGAGCTGGCATTTCCAGTGGTGCAGCTCAAGCTCCAGAGTATGCAGAAAAACGCCTGCATGCAGCGTCCGCACTGTCGGCACCACCCCACGGCCCCGCCCTCTCCCCTCTGAAGTTTCCATGACCCAGGGGCTTGATCTGGTAAACAAATCTGCCTCCAATCACGTGGCAAATGTTGCCCTTCTCTCACTCTCCTCTGCTGCTTGGGAGAACTGAACAATTGACAAATAGAAAGTGTTCTGTGATGGTTCATTCTTTTGTACCTGATTTGGGCAGACTTGAAAAATGGCCCTTTTCAAATAGTCTCTTTTGCTAATTTCCTCCCTTCCCTTCCCCCAGAACCTAAAGCCTGGGATTCTCCCTAGGGATTTTATAGAAACCAGCCCATCTGGAATATTCTGCTGACAGAAAGTCAGTAATTGATGCCAGCCGGAGAAAGCATGACTGCTGCAACTGCTTTACTTCCAGAAAAGTCTGGCCTCCCTCGCGGTGCTCACAAGCCAGACCTTGTTTTATTCGGCTGTGTAGCCTCAAGCACTTAACAAAGTCTCCAGAACCCAGCGCCCGGTAGATGTTTGTCAAACTGAATTAATTGCCTTGAAGTCACTTGCTCTCTCCGAAACTCATTTGGAAATGGTAATAATCATCTACTTCACAGTGTGGTAGTAAAGACTGAGTGTTATTTGATCATATTATTTGGTTTCTCAAAAATATGTGTTGGATTCCCATTCCTTCAAAGATAAATTGGGTGCGGTTTGTCGCACTTTTATGTGTCAGGGAGGCTTTGGAGCTTATTGGATGGCTGCCACTCACGGGGTTACTTCATCTCTCTTTAGAATTAGTTTCTTCAGCTTTAAAATTAGGAAAATAATACCTACTTTAGAGGGTTATTGTGAATACTAGACGAGAAGACATGTAGAGCTCATTGCGCAAACATTATAAGTTGTAAGTGCTCCATAAATGCTAACTATTATTGTTATATGCTTAGTCTGTACATTGTGGGCACATGACTAGAACTCGATAAATGCTCAGTGAGTGGATAAGTGAATGAATGCACATAGCCTGTATCAGGAGTGTGTGGGCTGCATGTGATAGAAACCCTATTACCATGACTAAACCAAATAGATAATTTTCTCATGTAGTAAGAAGTCCAGATGTAGGCAGCCCAGAACTAATACAACTATTCAAGGAAGTCATTGGTGACTTGGCCCTTATCATGTGATCCTCATCTTTAGATCTGAACAATGCTCTACTTCCTGTGCTCCATTCAGGAAGAAGTGGGGAAGGGCTTCAGTTGCCTCATCTATAAAATTGCTGGCTCTCTTTCCACTGAACTGTTCTATAATTCACTAACTCAGTATCAAATAAGCATTGCTCATCTTTTTTTTTAAAGACTGCTTTGGCTATATTTGGCTTTTCCCTTATTTTCACAGGCATATTTTGCCTTTTGTGGATAAATTGTTTTGTGTCCAATCAATAAGCCACGTAGATATCAATTTTACTCATGCTCAATATTCAAGATGATAATTTTTAAAATATTTGGCAACATGAATAAATTTTTATAAAAATGTCAAGTAAAAAAAAGGCAGGCTATCACAATTGATCTAGGTCCTGACATGGAAAATTTCTTGTATTAAGTGAATAAAAGAAAATCACAGACAACACTTGCAGATGATGTCATTTAAAAAAACTAAATTAAAGCAAAAATTGGTTGAAGTGTGATAATGAAGACTTTCACTGTTAGCTCTATAGAATTCTAGTTTTGAATTATTACAGTGAACATATATGCATTATTACTTACGTAATAAAATTAATCTAAATTACTGATTATAGCCATGCAATAATGTAATTATATACCATGATATATGGATAGGGTAGAGCTTGGAGAAGATTCTAGAAAAATGAAAACAGACATGTCAGGCTATTGAAATTTTAGAAAAATTCCTTATTTGTATTATTACTGTTAGTAATATCACATTACATGTTCAAAAACTATGATTCCCTCTCATAGCTGTTCACATGAGGCACAGGTAGATTTCCACAGCAACTCAAGTGAGGCATTTTCTAAAAGATAACCATAAGTTTTGTTGACTGAGAAATCAGACCAGTGCAGCCTCAGAAAGGACCAAAGTTTGGCAGAGATTATCTAGGATGCTTGAAACCAAATTATTTTAGCTGAACTAGCTGAAAAAAACTGTCTCTCCAGTTTGTTTTCTTTTCTTTTTTTTTTTCTTTTACCTCCAGCACTGAAATCCAAAAACACAGGACAAGAACTGGGATGACTGGTACTTTCTCTCTCCCCGAGAGCCTGTCCACACGATGGCACAGGGTGTTCTGTGCTCAAACTGCAGACGAAGCTGGCTATCGTTTATGGCGAGGAGGCTAGAGTTTAAGACAGGGCCTGCCAGACCAGCCACTTAGCACTGCCCTGCAACCCTACTATATGATTTCCAAATGGGAGGACATTACTTGGATCATTAGCCTTGACTGCTGTACAAACCTAGTCACTCAAAGTAGCTCAAAATAAAGCAATTGTTATGGGAAGATTCTAAGTTGGGCATAGAAACCTTGGTCAAGAGGTCCCTGCTGGAACATTCATAACTAGTTGCCACTTATTAACTCTCATTAGGTGCCAAGCACTCAGCTATTCACTTTACATGCATGATCTTAGCTCATCTTCATGTGACCTTAAAAGGTCACACACACACACACACCACACTCCCCATTTTATAGAAAGTCTAAATGACTGACTTGCTCAAGTGAGCTTAGATTCAAACTTACCAATTTTGATGATTTGAAAATCCATACTTTCAACCTGTATTCAACATTTTTCATGTGCATTTGCACTTGAACAGAGTTTTGGACGTTTGAAACAAAGGACTCATAGAAATTTGAAGAATATTTCTTTGGCATTGGCAAAAAAAAAAAAAAAAAGTTCTCTGTATAGTATCAGTGCTACAGAGTCCATAAAAAAGTAGCCAGACTTAATTCTACTAGTGTGCACAAGTGGCCTTTAGGCAGTTGGGTGTGTTTTTTCCCCAAGCAATATTTCACTTGAGCCACAGTAGCCTGTAATGTATGGCTTTAATATATTACCAAGGGAAAATGTTCTAATGATTTACTGGGGTACACATCATTGGTATTATGAGGCAGCATTAATCAAAGCTATGGAGTTGGCTTCTGAAAACCATTAGGTAAATCCCACGCTCTACATTTAACATATTCACTTGTACCACAGTCTAAAAGGAATGAAAAGATCTCATTGCCTTTGCTTTAAAGGTGCCCGCCATTAGTTAAACTAATGTGTGTGTGTGCGTGCATGTGTGTGCACATTTACCTAAAAATTTTAACTGCATTTTAAAATAAATTGTTAAACAGTCTCTTGACCTTTAGCAATTGACCATGTCCCTCTCTGAAGGAAGAAAGGCCAGTTGCCTCGTTATACATTCTGAGGGGAAGGCCTGCCCTGGATTTCTACCTTAGCTGCCAACCATAAGAACCAAAATATCAAAACAGAAGTCATTCACTTTTTAAAAATAGATTAACATCCCTTATCAGAGACGAATACAAAGATGCTGAAAACAAACTCTGATGAAGGAGGTTGTAGAATGGGGGCCTATGAACACGAAAGTGAAAACTGGATCAGGGGTACATACTCTGTTTCTTCTTGGTGGATACTGTATCCTTATCGACAGTCCCTGCTAAAAACAAAACAAAACAAGTCTGTTTACTTTTTTGAAGTGCAGAGTAGTCTGGCAGAGATGTCAGTGCTGACAAGAATGAGAAGGGGCCCCATAATAAAGACCAAATGCTGGTGCTCATTTCTGCATTTTTATTTTCTCCATGTACCAATTAGCCCTGGTACAATGTAAGAACGCTTATATTTCCTTGCAATTTGAAGTATGCTCTTACCAGTAAAAATTGATCAACCAAAAGAAAAGGAATATCACTAGAGCTGAGGTACCACTTCTGGATTTGCTCAGGGGACTCAAGTTCCCTGTACTAGAGGAGATGAGATGCCATGCCTCCAAAGTTCAAAGGGCCCTATTTCCTGACCTTGTTTATGCTGCTCCAGGCCTGTGTGTGCCAGAGCGTGCCAGAGCGTGCCAGAGCAAGCCATCACACTCCCTGCCCCGGACAGACATGTCAATGCTGGGAGTGTGGGTGGCCAAGTCAGGGCAGTTGTCAATGAGAGACAGGAGACAGTATCCTTTCCAGGGAAATACCCTTGACCATGACGGAAAAAGAAAAGAGATCAAATGATTGCAGGTCTGGGCAGCATTTTACGTCTGGTAGACGAGGAGTCCCTCCTCTCATGAAACTAAGGGGGTGGGCAGGTTTAATCAAATAAAAACATAAATAAAATGTGAATTATCAGACACCCTGCAGCCTTTGTACTAATCGCCGTTTCCTTCAAAAGACTCCCAAGATTGCATTGGTAAGGGACACTCTCAAGAGCTTTGCAGAGTTTTGTTAGTCTTGTTCATCACCCCGCACGAACAACCTTATCTTTATTTACAACTTATTTTTACCGGTTGACATTCTTCAAGAGCAGATGTTCCACCTGACCTTAGAGCGCCCCACTCACCAGCCGAGTGGCCCTGTTCTGAACTGATCACCTTGTCCTGCTCTAGGGAAACCTACGTCAGAAAACTGGTTACTAACTGGATACTTTAGAACTTAACACATCATTAAAAAAAAAAAAAACCTACAAGCAATCTCATAAAGTGTTGGTGGATGTTTAAAATAAGATTTTATTAAAGTGGCAGTGTGCCTGCCATCAATGGCTCTACACATAATGTCTCTTCTACTGCATAAAAATAGTCCTAGTAATGTTTACGTCTAAATTCCTGCCCACTGGTAGGATGGTCACTATGGAACATACCTCTGTCCTGGACAAAGTAACATTTAACATACAGTCTGTAAACCTTGAGAGGCTGCACATTTTCCTTTCATCTTCATCTACACAATTCTATAATGACATTTTCAGCTGCTCCAGGATGCATTTATTTGATTGTTTATTTACCCACATGCATTTCAGGAGCAGAAAATATCTACATCAGGGTGAGGGAGAAGGCTGTTAAAGATCTTCTTTTACAAAACAATTTCCCAGTTCTTTGTGGTACATTAATTTAACAGGACTGACTCATGGGGTAGAAGACCAGAAAAAAATCTTTATTTTTGTTCAAGCTCCATTCAAGTCCATTGTCTGAGACAAATTGTTCCTTGAGCCCTGGATGAAATCTCAAGTGGGCCCATGGCTTACTTACTCACTCGTAGATAATAAGCAGTATCACAATCACATTATTATTTATTATTAATAGTTAGATGATAAATAAAATCAGAATATAGCCAGACCCTACAGCTATACAATTATCCTAGTTAACAGTCCTCTGACCACTTGCAATTACAAAATAACTCACAAAAATCAAAATGCTTGGTCTTACACTGAGAATACTGAACTACATTTTAAGTCGAACTTCCTCCCACTTCACAGATCAGCATTCTGCAGCAAGAAGAACGGCAGTGAGGAAGATTCTTCTGTTTCTTTGCTTTTTCTACTTCTGCTCTCCCCAACTCCTCAGGCTGCCCCAGGCTCTGAGGGGAGTGTTAAAGGAAAGTGGCAGGAAAGACCTTGAATGACACCAATATCATCTGGGGTTGAGTCCCCCTGGCTGGAGAGCTATCCTAAGCTGATGCTCCCTATATTGGGTGAGTATCATATAATATATATCTTGCACTTTGCCCCATCAAATTCACCACCGCCCCGACTCCATCCACTTCCAAGAAATTCTCTCCTACCATACCACTGTCAGTCCTTTTGTATCTTTAAGGTGGGTGTTGGGCTTCAGGTTATTACCACCCCTTTGTAGGTCCTCTTTTAGTGGTCTAGCACCTCACTTTAGAATGGAGGCATACTTACTACCTATTATCTAGTCTTGGACTGGGAAAAAGAGTTCATTTTCTACTTCTTATGGAAGGATTCATGTATTCCACAGGAAGCAACTTGACCCTCCTAGATGTTAGCAGTATAGCTGCCATACCAAACCTGAGTCCCAGAATGCCTTGCTACACGGCCTGCATCCAGTGGTTTGATTTGAATGCTGGAAATCACTTGGACCAAAGGAAACAAGATGAAAGCACAGCAAAATCCATTTGATGGTGGTGGTGGGGGGGAGGGAGCAAAATTTACTTTCCTGATTTTCTTAAAGATTCCAAAAGATATCCCTGGACTGCCTTGAGAGACTCACAAAGCTAACATCCACACAAACGCACCCCTATCCAAGGGGCTCACCCCTGGAACAGAAGCATAAAGAGGCTTCGCCTGCTGCTTCGCTTTTAGACTTCCTCCAGCCCATTCAATGACTTTTATTTTGGTAGAACTGCTCTGTATCAATTAAAAGTGCTGGCCAACATCCTGGGCCAACCTCGGCCACTGAGTGCCAGTCATTAGAGTTTAACTTTTCTGGAAAGAAGACCTCTGAGGCCAGGTGAGCTTTAATTACACCTCTTCTGTTAGTTCAGAGTTTTGTGTTATGCCAAGAAAGCATTAGTCTCATACCTTGTTTATACTAGAGAAGAATGAATGGGGCAAAATTGCTGCTTTCCCCATGTTTCTAAATCACCCTTTTCTTAATAGGTTACAGCTAACTTCTTATAAAACCTTAACAATGAAACATCATGCTTGAAAGAAAGTCTCAGGTTCTTGGCACCGAGCACTGCCAGCACTTCACGGTAAGATTTTCCTCTTAGCTAGCTGTTCTTTTCCTTTCAGCAGGAATGCTTTCTGGGTTTTATAGCCAACCGGGATGAGAGAAGCAAAACAGCAAGAGGTATTCATGGAGTCATGTTACATTAAATTTCTCTACCATACAGATCCATTAGCGTTTTCGTTCTTACTTACAGGATACCATTGTGTATACACTAGGATTTCAGTCCTCTAAAGTAGGCCTGCTCACAAGACATAGGAGATTAAAGAACTGATGTCTCTGTAGGAAGAGAAATAACATGTCAATTGTGTTTATTTGTTGGGTTACATGATTAATGCTTTCTCATGTGAAGATGGAACAGAGAAAAGAGGACACGTGACACTGTTTAGATAATCCCCAAAGAAAGATGGAGTTCTTCCTTCAGGAAAAGCGTTGCCTTTCATTTAAAATATAAATGGTACTGACGGCTTATAGGGAAGAGAAAGATTTCTTATGTTCTAAGAAATGAATTCAAGATGCACCTAATTTAGTCTCCAAAGAAGGAAGATATTTAACATTCTAAGGGAGAAAAAAAAGGGAGGGGGGAGGTTAATGAAGGATCCCATAAAAACAGGGAATTTAGGGGCCTTTTATGAAGCTTTATGTTCAGAGATGTGAAAAGAGTCAATGCAATTTGAATTAAAGTACACATTTAAAATTCTTTAGTTGCTCAAAACACATTTTAACCCCGCTCCTCCTTTTAATTTGTTCCTCATTTTATGTGGATAATTAAATCAAATAACACAATAATGCTGAGAGTTTCCTAAACTCTAACTTCAAAAAAAATGTTGATAAAGTTTCTAAATATTCTCTTTTACCTAGTTTTTTCTTTTGAAAAAAATAGGTGGCAAGGAAGTGCTAGTTCAAGCTGTTTATTTAACCCATGATTTCACAAGGCTCTGAATTGGTACATATAATTATCATTAATACGCATTGAAAAACTTGTGTGTATTAAAGGACTATGTACAGTCTTGTGCTAGTTTTATATTCGTTTTTTTCTTTAAAAGTATCCCCACTGCTTCACAGGAAGTTACATTCTAAAAGAGAAAATCCAGATGTGAAAGTGTAGCAAGAAAAAGAACTAAAAATAAAACTATGGTTTATTGATTATGCTTCAGGAGAGAAAAACCACCACAAACACGTGTGTGCACGTGCGTGCGCGCGCACACACACACACACACACACACACTTTCTCATTACTGATTAGTATGTGACCACAATAAATACGCAGTGAAAGTAAACATATAATGATATACCTTCTAGAAACTATTAAGGGGGCAACTTACATCATCTTTAGCACTTGAAGAATGGGAACCACATCCTGTCATCTCTATGTAATCCCTTCAGTGCATGGTCCCCCTGCCGTAAACCCAAGGTCTCTAGAGCAGTCACGGAATGAAGCTATTGATTCATTGTGAAGCACACGTTCCTTTTGTTACTGGGAAGTTCAAATCCCCAAAACTTGACGTTTGCTCATCTCCTGAGAAGCAAGCGCTTTGTTTACAACATTAAATGGTAAAGGTTAAAGCCAAGAACCGGATTATTACCTTTTTAAAAATTATCCTCCCAAAGGACAGAGATTCTTATTAAAAGGAGAGGATTTCAAAGTCGCTTTAGCAATGTACCTCTGGGTGTTATTTTTCAGGCATCATAAAGCATTTGTATTCAGCTGCTTTTTGCTCCAAGTAAAACACTTCTGAAGATAAGTGAGGTGTGTTTCCTGAGTTAAAGATATCTTTAAGTGACAGATGCAAGACAATAAAAGGCCTTTTTCCAGGAGTATAGAAACTGGAACAAGGACAAACAAATTTCAAGACTGTTGAGAGATGGAGAAACCTAACAGGACACCTCACATTTAACACATTCTCAACGGACTTCAGACTTCCTGGCTGTTCCTGAACTATTTCCCATGAAGCAAGGCATCATATATCACTGTCAAAACATACCCTGGCTGATACTTTCCACAGCACTCGGACAAGTCCTCAACAATTCAGTATACATGAGAACAGGCCTGCAGACGAGGAGGCAGTTTGAACTTGTGTGAATGATCTCACCAGTGCCAGTTGTGCATATGCATTAATTCACTCGTTCATTCAAGAAACATTTGAGGCCTACCCCTTCTAGTAAAGGCTCCCAATCCAGGCTAGCCATCAGAATCACCGGGGCCCTTCCATCAGCTGTTAATCTGGTGGGTGTGCAGTGGGGCCTGTGCATCTTAGTTCTTACAAGCTCCACAGCTAGATTTGGAACTACTCCTGCAGTATCTTAGGATATCACCGACGAGAGGAGGATTACACGGAAAGGGAGATCATCTCCAAATCTTGAGCCACCCCTTCATGCCAACAGCCTATTCTGTTCCTTTCTTCTTACTGAGCTCCAGGGCCTTTCTAGGCAAGTACCAGTGGTGGAAGGATTGGTGGTAGAGAGAGGAGTGTGAAGAAAGGAGGAGGTGGTTAAAAAATGAAAGTGAGGCTGCCTCTCCCTTATCATTTCATTGCTTCTCCAATTCCAGCTTTCACTAATGGTAAAGTATTTATAACAGGCTAACCCTCCTGCCAGTAACAATTACAAACTCTGGACAAAATATTAAAAAAACAGTCATTTGAAGGCACTGGAGGAAGACCAAAAGCAGGCAGGAACAGAGAATATTCATCCCTTAAAAGAAGGAAAACACACTTGTTGAGATCCACATTTATCTAGGACACTTCCAAATGCCCACAGTCATGAAGGATATACCCAAGCAAAGGGGGTAATCTCGCTGGGCTTGAAAGTCAGACAGGCCAGGGCTCTAAGACAGGCCAGAAATTGAACAAGGGCACACCATAGAGAAGGGGGCCACAGGTTGGGGAGGCCTAATATTTGCAAACAAACTTTCAAACCCTTAGCTAACTACGGCACTACACATGTACTGGGTGAAAATCCAAGGAACTCAATAGAAAACAACATCTGGAAGCCTGGAAATCCTGAGTAGGTATGTCAACAGTTACCTTATACTGAAAAGACCTAGTTTAATATTCATGCCTCTCCAATCTAGAGGGGCTTGGGAAACAACTTAAATATTCCATTGAATCCTAGAAGGGCCATAGCTTAAGAATAAAAATTGCTTCCAATGGCTAAGGGCTATGCTTATTAATGCTGATCCTATCAAAATTCAAATAGATCCTTATAAACTTCTGCCTAAATGACCCAAGACTTATTCAAAACTGAAGAGACCTCATATTCAATCCCTTTTTAAAAATATAATATGGGCTCCTTTTACGGGTACCAGCCCTTTCAATACTCCTGTACTCATGTTGCTAATTAATAAACCTAACGGGAAAGGCTCCTGATTTGAGACCTCAGAGAAATCAATAGAATTGTGATTCTCAGATTCATTATTTTCCTACCCAAATACTATCCTGTCCTCTATTCCTCCCACAAGTACATATTTCATGGCAGCAGATACACGTGCAGCCTTCTCTAATAACCAGGAGTTAAGGAGAACTGGTGTTAGCTTGCTTCATGTGCAAAAATCATGGGACGTGAGGACTTATGGAATTGCCCTCATATTTTTCTCAATGTCCAAATAAATGATCTTAAATGATTTGATTTTTTCATGTAAATCCACTCTAAAACAACAGGAAGATAATCTAGTACAACAGGAAGATATTGCTGTGATCTGATCTAAGTTGTTTACAGGAAGACTTCAAGTATCTCTTAATAAAATTGGCAGAAAGGGACGTAAAGTTACAACTCTACATAATTTTGGTCTCTGTAATTGAAATTTTGTAACAACATAATTAACAAAATAACTAAAAAATCTGAAACGTCACAATTTTGGTCATGATCTATCTATAGGCAGGCTCTCTCTGTCCGCCTTCAAAATAAAAATTATTCCATCACATTCAAGGTCCCAAACTCAAGGACAGAGGATAGTCAAGATCCTTACTAGAGCTTACTAAGACATGATTCCCGCCCTCCCCCCAACCCCATGAAATACTAAGGTACAAATTTCACAGGCAATGCTACACTTTGCATATTCCTAGCTATGCCAAACCCTCCTCTCGAATTGTTCCAGAAAGACAAGGCTGATAACAAGAGTGTTAATTCAGCAGAGAAGTTCACACTAGAAGCTTGTTGCCTATCTGAACAAATCTCTTGATCTGGTATCTACAACACACCATCACGCCTGCATATGGAGCAGCAGTGGCTACTTGATCCAAGCTTCTGCCCTAGGCCAATTAGTGCTTTACTTCTGCACTAACTCTGCATTTCACGTGCTGTGCAAACCCTGATATTTCTCGTCAACACTCAGCTTTTCTTAGTCAGCTGCGCTACAGATTATGAAATCCTTCTCCTGTCCACTTTGCATACTACAATTTAACAACATTCACATTTTAATCTCACCATTTATTTCCCCTTCTAGATGAAGAGAAATCCATGACTGTTTAATGGTGCCTTAGGGATTAAGAATGCCTAGGTCCTACTAAAGCCAACCCTACGCCTACCCTGTTGCTCAGAAATATACCCAAGGGAATTAGTGCATCTGTCTGCCAGATTATACAATAATATGCAGAGCAGCTTTATTCATAACAAAGAGTGGCAACAACCCAAATGTCTAGAATGAATAAATTAACTGTGGAATATTTATACAATGGAATGCCACGTGGTGACGTGGTGATAAAAAAAAATAACAGACTATTGATATATACAAAATATATGTACCAATCTCACAGACCTTATACTGGACAATAGAAGCCAAAAAGAAATGGCTATATATATTGTATGATTCCATTTAGGTGAAATTCAAGAAACAAAACTGACTTATGGTGATAGAAGTCAGGAATGTGGTTACTTCTGGACAAGGAGGGCTGTGTTTTGACTCATAGAGGGGAATAAAGGAAGCTTCTGAGCTGAGAGGTTATTTGCACAGGTATGTATACACATATGCGAAAATTCATTGAGTTCTTCACATTTAGTACTTTTCTGTATAAAATATACACTTTAGTAAAAACTGCACACACACGAATGCCCAAGTCAAATCTTAGTCAATCCTGATTTAATACTATTTTTAGATGGGTCGTACCTTAAAAATGACAAAGGCATTTCCTGTGCGGACTATACAGTCACCACTAAACACACAGCTACCAAAGCTGCTCCTTTGCCTAATGTTCAATCTGCCCAAGTGGATGAACTAATCACTCTGACTTGACTTTGCACTCTGGCAAAAAAAAAGAAAAAAAGAAAAAAAAAAAAAAAAGAAAAAATAAATGGTAAACATTAATCAGATAGTAGACACGAATTTGGAATTGTTCAAAACTTTGGGATACTATGGAAATAAAAGGAATGTTTGACTTTTTCAGGTACCTGATTCAAAAATAGTAAAGACATGAATAATTAACTAAAATCTATTCAATACTGAAAAATATCAATCAGTTAAGGTAAACACTTATAGACAATATGTTAACCCAGAAATCAATGAATGCCCTTGCTAACTCACATGGGAAACCAGTGGAAGGAAAACTGGCTCAACTTAGACTGACTATCACTGGATCATAACCATCAATCCAACCTTCCGAAAAACAATACTTGCAACCACAGGGACATCTTGTCCATGAGGATGGGTCCTGACAGCTGCTCATGAGTACCACAATCCATCCCATGGTTGCTAATTAAATTGCCCTGTGATATTTTGCATCATGAGTCAAATTAAGTTCCACAGTAGAAAAATATAAAAAGTGGAAAATTTTTTCAAAATTTGACCAAGAAGTGGTAGAATCATGTCTTACTTATACTAACGTAACCCAGGTAAACCTGAGAAGGCAAGACAAAATATAGAAACTCCTTCTCAAGGCCTCTTGAATATTTATAAATGGTTTTATACAATAACTTCGGTCTTTAGGCCATTAATATATATCATCGGTAGTCTGTTAAGTTTTCAGGATGGATAAAACCCATTCGCTGATGAAAAGCTACACATGTTATGAAAGGAAAACATTGCTAGACGTTGTGTTCCCAACCCAGGAATTCCTACTTTGCTATCCAGTGGTTGTGAAACTCATTTCACTGTATCATTCATACAGGATCTCTGCTGGGTTTCTCTCCTAACACAGAAACTTTACTTTCAAGAAAAGTAGAAAGAACAAATGAGACACGGAAGCTAAAATGGTCCCAATCAGGGGGTGGCAAATTATAGCCCATGGGACAAATCTAGCTTGCAGATTGTTTTCACTTGGTTCACAAGTGAAAAAACCATGTTCCTTACATATTTCAAGTTTGTAAAAAAAAGGGGGGTAGGAGTGGAGTAAATATGAAATATGTGACAAAGATCATATGTAGCCTGCAAAGCCTATGTAATATTTACTATCTGGTCCTTTACTGACTCCAATTTTAAAGATTAAAAAACCCTTAATCTGCTTTAACCTAATATTTGGTCACTAGAGTTAAGGGCCACACAATCACTTCCTTGGAGCTCATACAGATTTTCTCATTAGCACATCATTATAGGATGTCCTATGTAATTGGGAATAACTCCACTAATCACTATATTTTGCTGCATGCAGAACTAGCTACATACTGTCAGAAGCTAATCTAGTATATACTGTTTTAGGCCCAACACAAGCCACATTTCCAAAAGAGACATCATCTAACCTCTCATATAAATTCTAGTTCAGTGATCAGGTTCACTAGAAAGATACCAGGGTGTGTTAAATTGTAAAAATGGCCACAAATTCTTCCCATTCATATGCATACTCCTTTGTATTTGACTTTACAGATCTTTCCATCTGGAGATGGAGTCTATTTCTCGTCCCCAACTCCCAGGCCGCAGACTGGTAACAGTCAGGTCCCTGGCCTGCTAGGAACCAGGCCACACTGCAGAAGGTAAGTGGGCAAGCGAGCAAAGTTTCATCTATATTTGCAGCTGCTCCCCAGCAAGAGCATTACCACCTCAGCTCCACCTCAGATCATCAGGCATTAGATTCTCATAGGAGCACTGGTCCCTGGTGCCATAAAGGTTGGGGACTGCTGTGATGAGACACAAGGCCCAGTTAGTTACCTCCATTGCCATGCCAACAGCCAGCAACCACTGGACATGTGAATGAGGCCATCAGCTATCGATTGCCTGGAAATGCACGTGTAAGGCCAGAAAACATCGTAATAAGCAGAGCAAAGTTGTCCCTGTTGAGCCCAGCCAAACTGCTCATCCACAGAATCATGAATACATAAATGGCTGTTTTAAGCCACCTAGTTTTGGGGCAGTTTGTTTTGCAAGTTGAAGCTAATCAAAGATGCCTCCAGAAGCAAGTAGCTTCAAGGCACAAACAGCTTAACAGAGAACTTCAGATCAAGCATATACAACTTCCCAACAGCAAATTTTACCCAAGACAGTAAAATCAAAACAGAACTTTTTATTATGCCCAATCAAACCTACCATCTTCTTTGTAAGATTGTTAATGAAAAGACTTTAATGTGTAGCAAAGAGCTATTGTTTTCTTTCTGTGACTCTACTTTTCTTCATTTTTCATCTCCCTTTTCTGAAACAAAACACACTCCTCTCTCTACCTGTTTCTAAGAATGAATCAGACCATGGTTTCATCTGCTGACCTCTTGCTGGACCTGTTATCCACTTCCAATTCCAGGGGTCACTCAAGTCATGGAAACACCTCTTCTTAATGCTAGCAAACAACCCCATCAGAAATATGATCTAAACATTTCCTCTATATTTTAGAACATACAACAAATAACTCTAGACCCAGATACTCAGACTTGTTATAATTATATAGAATTATACATCGTCAACATTTTATCCAGAAAAAAAAAATCAACTCAATCACCTACTGAAATAATCCTCGGTATCTATGGTACTTTTATAATCTAAGAAACTGTTGAGGAATTCAATCAAAGGAAATAAAAATAGTTAACAATATTACCAAGAAATCCCATACAACAATCCCAATCGGTAGAAATACCTCCTATATTACAAGTTAATACTTACTCCTAATGTATATAATCTTGTGAAAAATAAAAAAAAGAAAAATATCTTTCTTCAGGAAAAGTAGAATACAAAATGTCAACTGAAAAAGTTATCAATGTTTCATGAAGACACTTTCAACTCTTTACATATGTATCATATCAATTGTGCAGTACCAGGCCTGTTCTTTATCTGTGACCTTTGTGTATACCAAGAACTATTCCTGGGACTCCTAACTAGCTCCTTTGAAGATTTTAAACCCTGTTCAGTATCACCATCTAGGTTTTTTCAGAAGTCTCAAAGGAGTGACCTCTCTGAAGTTAGAGAAGTTTATTGATTTGCTTGAGGGTTTTTACCTTGGTTAGGGATCCCTGAATTTAAGAGATGTGTCAGAAGCTTATTATCCCTCACTGTGGATGAAATTATAAATGAGATCATTCACGCTATAAAGATCCAGCAAAAGAGCTTTGATTTGCTTGCTCGCTTGGTAATTAATGGACCATCACATAACTTACAAGATTTATTGACCTCACAAGTAGACATCTGCACTCTGGCTAATATTTCCTATTGTTTCTAGGTAAACACTTCAGTACAAGAGGAAAAAATATCTTTAAAATAGCCAGACACGGGCTGATTACTCTTAAAGCACTCTTAAAGCTTTGACAATCTAAGATTTGAAATCTATTCTCTGGGCATGGGCTAGGGCAAATAAAAAACTGACTTCCTGAAATTTCCTAAATTATAATGATGGGATTTTTCACTATAACAATTGTTTTTCTCCAATGCATCTTTAAGAGAGTTTTTAAAACTACTATGCAACTGATATTTGATGATGATTCTATACTAGGAAGAGACAGAATTCCTTGTGGTTGACCTCCTCCAAGAGAGGCAGATGGCCAAAAAGGCGAGAAAGGCAAACCCTGACGTGGCTGCCTGGTCCAGCCCCTAAGTATCCACATCACACTGTACAACCGATGTATCTCAGAGTTAGCTTTTGTTACACGGATACACCCCTGGACGTATGACAGAAAAGAATACTTCAGGAGGCTTCTTCTCAGTAACATCACAGGAATCCTACGGCTTCTACTCTCCAAGTTACTCATTTATAAGAAAATGGTAACATCAGAGCATTTAAAAATAGTTTTTAAAATATATTTTTTTAAATCTTAAAAAATATTTTCAACTTTAGAATTATTCTTGGATTGGGGCAATAATCCACCATGCACTAAAAAATGCTATTTTACTTATTTTTATAGAAAAAAGTTTTGAGTTTTTAATAGAAAAGCTATAATACTGATCTAAATATGGTTAGCATTTTAAAAAAATTAAGAGACCAGAAATATGCCAGTGAAAAATATACTGAAGTAGTTCTGAAAATAAAAACATTTATTCAAAATTCTCATAATGTACAAATTTATTTTAGGATTTATACCGAAGGAGCATTTTGAATACTCATTACCTGGTGGTAAGGAGTCTAAGTCCAGCCTTGATCTTAACAGAGTCCACCTCTTGATAGCATGTCTTATAAATAGTTCATTCCAGAAGTTGGAAATTATAAACTCAAATAAAAAAATATTTTTAAAGCTTATTAACATCAAATATGCCATTTAATCTAGTTTTACGTACCTAGTTTTATGTCAAAAGGACTGAGATGGTTGGCAGAGAAATATATACAGGAGTCACCCTCACCAGAAATAATCCTATAAAATAAAATACTGATGAGCAGGCACCAAAGATTTTTTTAAAGAAAAGTTCAGGTGCACAAGGAATGGAAAATCAAAGAGTATACTTCTTCCCTAAAGTTAGAAAAGGCAGGTTTTCTATGACTAGAGGGGTAAAAAAGCTACCAATACTTAAAAAAAAAAAAAATGCTTTCATTAAATAAAATCTTTCCCAAACAGAAAAAGGCTCAAAACTGGAAGCCCCAGCCTTCATTCTATCCAGAGACTTGTAGATGAACATCGAAAACATTATAATCCACAGAAGGCATTCTCCTTCGACTTATTTAATGGGAACTATGACAAACAGCCCTGTCCGGAAGGCCTTAGCAAAGAAAAAGTTTCTAAAGTGAAACCTAAAGCATTTCAGTAACCAAGTATCAGGGAGAAAGAAGCCTGAGGAGCTGTGGCACAGGAGGAAACACGTGGAAGGCTGACACACTTCTGAGTTACCGGAGATTCTTGCAATTTCTATCTTCATTGAGAAGAAATCCTCAAACTCTTCCTAAGTTCCAGAGGCAATGAGCCCCATTAGAAGTTTAAAGAATCCTAAATGGCTCTTCAGTAATTCTCGACCTTGAGTTATAGTAAAATCATCTAAGAAGGTCTTTTTACTTTTTTAATACCAATGCCTGGGCCCCGCCCCAGATCAAGAAATCAAATCCCTGGGTACAGAAGTTCCCCAAAGTTCTAAAGTACAGCCAGGGTTGAGACTAAGTAACCCAGAAAAATGCTGAGAAAAGTCAAGGATGACTATAGTTACTGTGTGCTTCAACTTCAGCTGTGACAGAAACAATTTCCAAGGAGATAAATTTTTCTTGCTAAAGAAAGGCTACCCTTCTCAGGTGCTTACATCTCTAGAGGAAGTTTAAATCCCTCAAGATAATGCCACCCACTACTTGTAGAGCACTTATCTGGTGCCAGGCACTGTGCTGGGTATGACCGCCAACATTATTGGTAATCCCCATTGTCTTGCACACTAAGTATTAAACTCATTTATGCAGGCAACTGTGGAGGGAGAGTTTATTTGCCCCTATTACAGGGCAGGCAAGTGAAGAAACTGGAATCTGCACCTACGGGTGTCTGATTACAAAACTATACTTTATTCTCTTTTAATTTTATGTATTTATGCTTTGAAGGGTCATCCAGTCATGTTTCACAGTTTATAGAAAATGAAGCTTTGGAATGCATACAGAAGGTATATTAAAAAATTACCCTCAATTTTTTCCTATCACAACTGTAGTTCAAATACACAACAGCTACAGTCATCCTTGACTCCTATCACTTAGCCTCTGTCACCTAGACACTCAATTGTCCCACCTCCAATACCAAGATAAAGTTAGGAGTTTCCTGTTTATCCACCCAAAGTATTTAGTGCATACATAAGCAAACGTGTGTATGTAAGCATGTGTGTGTACATACCATATATTTGGATTCCTTTCCACTCCAAAGTAAAGAATGGTAGCATAATTCACACACTATTTTGCATATGGCTTTTCACCTTAACAATATATCTAGGCGATAACTCCATATCAACACAAAACTTTTGGATTCTTTTTTATACCACCGTATTCCTTTGTACAGATACATCATCACTTTTTTTAATCAGTCCCTTAATGATAGACATTAAACTGCTTCCAATTACTTAATGCTATAAAAAATTTTGGAATGAATAACCTTGAGCAACATAATTTCATAACTATGTACAGGTAATTAACATCTATAGAATAAATTCTTAGATGTCAAAAGTCGTACCCCTTCCACTATTCCATTCTGCTTCAGGAGTCTAGAAATAACTCACAGTCAGACTCATGATGATTTACATTTAAATTATTTTATTTAAAAATTTTACCTAAATACCCAAATTAGGCTTTTCTTTTAATAAAAAAATTAGAAATCATTTTTCAGAATATGCTCAAAGACCAAAATAGTCTGAGAGATGATTTTATGCCAGAGAAAAATGACTTCAAAATCAAAGGCACAAATATTGCACTGGCTCTCACTTTCCATTCAGAAGGTATCTGCTCCTGAGGACTCTGTGTCCCCCTGGATGGTGCTGATGCTCAGAGACTGAGAGTAGTCCTCCAGGTTCACTGAGGGTAGCGTCACAGACATCTTGGCAGGTGATGTCTGAGACGTGAAGAGTGGTACTGCTTTCCCGCCTATAAAAAGAAGAAACTCATTCAGCTAACAGGTATATCCTGAGTATTTATGTGCTTTAAACTTTACTAAGTAATATAGGGGATCAAAACAAGGATTGCATATGAAGTAGTTTCTTTTCTCAAGGTGTTCAGAATTTGTCAGAGATAAAAATACACCCTTCCTTGTTTCCACTCCCACCCGTAGACAGAGACATTTGAAAAGCATATGTTTTGATCTGAATGTGTACATCCCCTCAACTCATATGTTGAAATCCTAATGCCTGGTGTGATGTAGACAAAGTGGGGGCTCTGGAAGGTGCTTAGGTCATGAAGGTTGAGCTCTCATGAAAGGGATTAGTGCCTTCATAAAAGAGGCTCTAATCCTTCCACCATGTGAGGATGCAGTGAGAGGTGCTGGCTGTGAACCAGGAAGGGGTCATTGATCCTGGACTTCCAGCCTCAGAAATGTAGAAATAAATTTTAGTTGTTTGTAAGCCACCCACCTTATTATTTTGTTATGCAGCCTGATGGATGAGCAGTTTACAAGTGCTGCCAAAGTTCTGATACAGATAAATGCTAGATAAGATCAGTATGGGAGATAGTTTGGGATGAAGAATTCATTAATGTATTTAAAAACCCAGAGTGAGGTGAGGGGGAAAAAGAAATAAAATGCTAAATAACAAACAAATATAAATAAAAAAATGTTTAAAGAAAAAGAAAAGAGATTGGTATAAAATTACCAGTAAATTAATTAAATATGAACTTTGGCAAAATAATAATAATAATAATAAAATAAAATTTTTTTAAAACCCAGAGTGGACTAAATATATATATCTATCTGCATATACCTTAATTCATTCCTCTAAGGTTAAAGCATGCTACCTAAGAATATAAAGAATATCAACTTGGTATTATTTAAGACTACAAAACCATCATTCCAGATTTCATGGATTTATCATAAATTATAACATAAGAATAATAAGCATCTTAAAACAAATTATCATAAACAATCTTAAAGACATCTGAGTCAAAAATCACAGTAATTCTTCTAAAACTTCTTTATATTTTTAAAGTAGTTTCTACAGTATTAAAGTACAATTTTCCATTAAGTTTTTATAAGGGCCACTGTAAAAGTAGGTAGTTCTGAAGATTTCAATAATGACTAAATTACAGCTGCCCAAGATGATCAGAATACTTGTAAAAGTCAAATTCACTTTATATTAGGAAGTGTAACAAAGATTATTTTAATATATATACTTCTCTCTTTTGTTATCTGTAATGGTTTCTTTTTTTTAATAAAAGAGGGAAGGGAAATATGATTTGGCACCACAAATATCACAAACAGTAACACCACAGTAGAATCCTTTAAGAAGAAAGCAATTCTTATATCAATTTAAACAGAATAAGTATTCTAAATAGGAAAATATTTTGAGATTTAGCTCTGTCTGGACATAATATAGACTAAAATTAAGAAAAAATAAAAACTACTTTGAAAAAAATCTCTATAGGACATAAGCATTATTTAAATATTCTGACATTTTACAAAGCCAGAATTCAAAGTATACAAAATAACCAAGAGAAGTATCCCAGATCAGAGCATACCTTGTAAGCAAAGGAAAATCACATAAGGTATAACTATGGCTGAGAGCAAAATTAATTTTCAATCCAGAGAAAAACTGATTAAACGTTGCCTTCCCCCAATTATTAAGAAAAATTTTATTCCTGACTTACAAAATTACAGATACTAGATACTCTTCATTTCTGTGTTATCTAATTTCACAAATTGCTTTATACGTACCTTCATTTTCTATACGCATTAAATTACTGATTAAATTGTAAGTGATATTACAAAAGCTATAACTTTTTCTTTTTGGATCTCAAAGAAGTTTCCAAATCTCAAGGACTATATTAAATTCAATTATTGTAAAGTTATGCTATTTCTTGTAGTTACTGCCTTATTTTATATAGCAATTAAAATTTTACAAAGATCTTTTCCTCATTATTTCATCTCTCTAACAGTAATTCCGGGAGACAGAAAAGGCAACTGAGGCACAGAGTTATTGAAGTTGGCTTTTCTGAAACCATATGCTTACTAACTAACATCTATAAAGCCTACTGTGTATAGAGAGCTAAAACGGTACTGAGAGGATACACAGGAAAAAAGAAAGTCTTCATTTTCAAAAAGTTCAAAACCTGATAACTGGAGATTAACAGACAAGAATTCTGAATTTAAATTAGGTGAAAGCAGCAGTTGAGCAAGAATTAAAAGATGTGGAAGGCAATGAAGAAAAAGAGAACAAATAAAGTCAAGACAAAAAGTGAGTACGTTAAGGGAATTCTGAGTATTTTGATATCAAAGTGTTGACTGGATAAGAGAAATAATAAGAAAGAAGGCCATTAGAAAAGATCAGAGTCAAGTTCTGTAAACAATAATGAGTCACAAAAAATTTTGAACATAGGATAATATGAGCGAATGCATTTCAAAAAAGAGAGTTCTAAGAGTTGTATAGAAAATGAGAGAGAAGAGGGATCTATGGAAATAGTCCATGAAGTACTGATGAGTGGAAACAGATTCCAGATATTTTGGAGGGAGACTCAGTACTTACGAAGAACTGAGTATGTCTCTGAAAAGACAAGTTCGGTTGATTGAGTAGGTGGGGAAATACTGGGATCAGTTACATACTTGGTGAATTTAAATGCCTGTAAGATGTATGAACGGACTTTTCCAGCAAGCAACCAGAGTCAAAGATGTCAAAAATTGTAAAGCGGTTTTAGAAATACATAAATAGCAGTCATCTATGCAGATATAATGATAATAACAATAAGAATAGTGATCAACTAGGGAGAGAAAACAGACTGAGAAGAGAAATGACAAAAATATGGAGGACAAAGAAAGTGGAATAAAGAGAAAATAAAGGAAAACAAAAGGAAAGTGTCAGAGAGATAAGTAGGGAAAGACCCAAGAGTGAAGAGTCACACAAGGAAGAGACAGTTTTTTAAAAAAGAGTCTAGTATAAGTCATCTAATTCAAAATTGGTAGAGTTAAGGCTACAACTCACTGCTCTTTGCCCTATACCAAATACCTTAATCACCCGCCATAAAAAATTATTACTTTTAAAGGTTGTTGAGGGAAATTCCATTTCAGTTGTGGTATGTAATGGCAGGGGCAGCTAAGGAGAGCAGTGAAAAAGTTTCAAGCACAAGTCTGTACGTTAGGTCAAGGTCATGTCTAGGGTCAAAATGAGTGAAATCTATTGTCTAGTCACTTGGGAATGGTCCTATCCAGACGGTCTGTGTGAAGCTTTTTTCTGTGTGGGAAGAATAAAGAGCAGGGCTGAGTGGGGGTGGGGGCTGGGGAAAGTCTGGATCCTGGACTAGGATAGAGCTGGGCAGCAAATATCAACTGAGCACCTACAATGCACCAGGCACTGTTCGAGACTCTGGCGATTTCAGCAGTGAAGAAAACAAAAGCTCCAAACTCACTGAAATAATATTCCAGTTGGGTATAGGGGCAAATGGCAAGCAAGAAAGGAAATAAACATAAAATACATCAGGAGGTAATAAGTATTATAGAGAAAAATAGGTAAGAGGTAAGAGGGATAGTGAGTAATAAGGCTTTGGGAAAGTTATGTAACTTTTCTAAACCCCTAGTTTCCTCATGTACAAAATTAAGATAAGAGAGTACCTACCTCAGAGGGTTTTGTGAGGATTAAATGGGATAATGCATATAAAGTGTTTTGTATAGTGCTGACACATAGAAAGCACTCAAAATAGATTAACTCTTCATATTAGCTCTTTTACTTTTATGTAACTATTCTTGGAAAAGAAACTATCCAAAAAGGCAATGACCCTCAGGGAGGGCTGGAAAAGACTGTCAACTTTAGAGAGAGGGATAAGAATGGTTCACTGAAGTTCACTAAGAAAAATTCCACAGCTCTAGAAAGCCTCTAAATAATTATGACAATTTTAATGCTAGTAATCATGACATAAATGAGTTATGTCAATAAAATGCACTTTTTTATCTAAAGATGTTTGTTAATGTACATTTTGGGAAGACGTAATGAAGTATTCATTAACATAAGCTAAACAGTCACAGTTTTAACAACTTTGGAAGGGCAATTGTTAGACTGAAAACATAAAAAAAGCATTATTTTGATTCCTGTTAACAGGCAAAAAGAGTAACATTCCTATCCAGTTATGGCCCTCACAGACTTTAACTTTTTTAAAAGAAAAGATATCTTAACAAATCACCATTGAAGCAAACATAAATTTTATGCCACTATTAGATACAGTTTGTTTTTAAAGTTTGACTTTTTAAATGTCCACAGTCATGTTATTACTCTATGATGTAATTGTTTCAACAGCTGTTTTCAGGTTTTTTTTTTAAAGAGACTATTCCTTGATTCCATGGGTTTGCAGTACGTCATTTAACCTGGCAAGCATTTAAGCTGGGGTGCCACTGAGTGAGACCATGCATTTGAAGCTTCTTAAGATTTATTTTAATATATTTTTGTAGACAGTTGAAGTTCAAAATATTTTGCCTTTAAAAATATTTAAAATTCACTAAGAAATTTTATGTCTTCTGTTCTTTGATACTGGATTTATAATACAAAGGAATAGAAAAGCTAACACAAGGATTTTTAATGTCCATTTAAGATTTTGCCTATACTTTATATATTTTTTAAAATATACGTAACTTTCTAAAGGTTTTTAGATTTAGATACTCCACTTCATCAGCAGGTTTTAGATTCTGACTCTAATCTTCAAACACTTGGTAGCCCATTATTACATCTCTGTTATTTGCAAACTTAGAGGAATTCAAACAAAGCACTCTCTCCTAAAAGAACATGAGACAAGCAATGAAAAGAAGGAAAAGGTTCCTTGGTAGCTACATAGAAGAGTACAATATCTCAAACTCCTCATTCAGAGTAACTGCACTTAGCATAAGCCATCTATCTGAATCTGTGTTAAATATGTGCTCCACAGGGGCAGGGACTTTGTCCCATTTACTCTTACATTCTACAAAGTTATAGCATAATGCTAGGCACACAGAAGGCCTTGAAATGACTGCTGAACCAAACTGATTTGTTCCTACCTAGAGAGTCTATGATTCCTCACGACTAACAGCTCGCTTAGATTCATGCTGACCAGATCTTTTCTTTAAAATCAGTCCTGAGTTCCAGCAATGCAGTTGCTTCCCAGCTGTCTATGAAAATGTTACAGTATTTCAACTGGAGTTCTTGAAGCATTTTTCCTGTCCATCCTGGACTCATCTACTCTTACTTTCCTTGTTTAAGCAGCTGCTAAACTATCCTGCTGTATTCAATTCTCCTCACATACTTAACCCAGCCCTGCAGATTTTGCAACATTATAGTTTCAGTGCTTGACAACAAATGCTACAAGTCTTGATGAAGAAGGTGCTTAGTCATTTGATGTTTAATATGTAATATTTTATTTTCCTCTGCTTTCCAGAATTAGTTACTATTAAACATTTCTTTCTTTACTTTCATGTTTAAGGGAGTGATGTAAAATGTTACTATAGTCTCATCCCAAATTATGTTTTATATATATAAATCCTATTATATTTTTTAAGTTTACGATTGCTTCTGTTTTTTGAGATGACAAATGCTTATTTTAAAATTTATAATTTAAGATAAGATTCTTCCTATAGGAAGAATAAATGTAATGGCACCTGTAAAAACAACTCTAATTCTTTTTCCTCTAAAAAGCAATAGTTAATGTGAAAGATTTGTTTCTTCTTATGCCAGGTTCCAGCTGCTTCACTTTGTTTAAAACTGACTTCAAAGTTTAAACACTGTCCTGTCCCAACAAATAACCTCCCCCAGATGGAATTATCTCAAGTACTATCCTCAGAGCTCTGAATACCACACCTGCAGGCTTTTAATTCAACATTTTATAAACTTTCCAAAGGGAAATGATAATTTTTTTTTCTGTCTCCTAACTTCTAGAGAGTTGAGTTTAGTGCATGAAGGGACTTCTACACCTGGGGAGAGTTTACAGATATTTTAGAGAAATAAAAAACTGGAATTACTATCTCTCCTATGCTGATTATTATGAGAGAAAGAAATTATAAGAACATTTAAAAATGTGAATAGGTCAAAGTTCAACAATTTTTAACGTAAAAAATCTTACCTGTAAATACAGATGCAAGGTACAGATTGGGCTCAATTTGTGTCCGATCGTATCACCTGGTGAAGGTACAGTTAAAAAAAATTTTATAAGAAAATCAGTTAAGCATAGACATAGTCATGACTCATTTCTATTCACTATGAAAGAACAAGAACCACATGCACTGCCACAGTTGCTCTCATAAAACCAGGTAAACAGTAGCCTGAGCTAGAGGCCTTAATATAAAGAAGGAAGTTAAACAGATGAATTTTAATGATTGTCAATAAAATCATACTTTACCTAATAGATTAGTATCTTTATGCATCAAAGATTCAGGAAAGGGGGAAGCAAAGGATCATAAGAGAATTTGCAATTTGTATTAAGAATTGCAGGGGCCATTTCTCCCAAGGTTAAATGTTTTCAGATTCTCTTATGTAAGGATTTAGTCATTACAAAAAGAAGTTTAGAATTCCCCTTCTCCCTAGGCCAGCCTGGGGCAATATTGCCCAATATAATCTTCGGCAACAACCAACAAAGTTGTCAGGGAGCACGCAGAAGCCCTACAATGTTAAACCAAAGCCAAATTTTAATATAAAAATGAAATAGGCTGGGGAAACTCTGTGTGGTTAGAAAATTACGAAGCAGAGAAATGATAAATAAGTGAAGAGAGAAACCTATGGTGCAGACAGTTCTCAAGACAAAGACATTTGCCCCTGTTGATGGCATGCTGTCAACCTATGCTCTGAGATATAGTCAGTAACTGTCAATAACCATTGTTTCAAACAAATTCTTAGGGCAAAATGGTTTGGAAAAAATTCATAATAAGTTATAATCAGTTTTTTCTAATCTTTTTCTAAGATAAAAAACTGATCTCTAAAGCTTCCTTTATTTCACAAAAATTTCAGGTGGATTTAAAAGAAGATAATTAAACGAATGTGATTTTAAGCATTACATAGTGCATTAAACTGAGCAATATATTCTCACTGGTGACAAACATTCATGTTAAACTATTGTAGTTATAGTGTAGGGAACATAAAAATTAAATATGTTTAAAAATTAAATGTAATATAGATCAATGAAGAAAAATCAAAGCTTAAAAAGAATAGTTTTAGAAGAAAATATAGTTTTATAAAGATAAGACGTGGACAAATACAACTTACATATATTGATAATCTGCAAATTGACCAAAACTGAATATTCAACTTTGAAATTTTTTAAAAAAAAAATCTCTGAATTCATTAAAAGTGATGTTACTATGATGTCACTACTAGACACTACCTATGTTCACTTCCCATTCTCCTCTGAGTTTCTGAGAGAGACGGAAGTTCTCGCTTGGCCCCTCCAGCTTATTAGAGCCATCTTTCTACATGGCACCTAACGGATATACGTGGAAACGGGTATCAGGACCACCTCAGAGGCCCCTTCCATTGAAGAATCACTTGTTTGTAGCAAGAAAAATTAAGTGCAGTCTTCTCTGAAGTGGTTGCCTCCAAGCCCAGAACTCAAACTTATTATTATTTATTATGTTAGTCAGAAATAAGCAACATCATTCCCTTTCATACCAAATAAAACTGGGTGGAAACTAAGAAATAGGAAACTAAAACTTTAGGTCCAACAAGGGTTCAATTAAAAGAAACTTAAGTGCCCTTCATGTACCTATCATTATACAAGGTGTTGTGAAGACCACAGAGAGAAGTAAGACATTGTCTCAATCCTCCTTCACTGAAAGACAAAACTAACAGATCTGACTGAGAGCAGTGAGCAAATCTTCCAACTAATATGCTTCTGTTCCACCTAAAATATAAGGGATTTTAAAAGGCTAATACCTAATTGAGCTCCCCGCCTTTCAATATTGCACCACTGCTATCTGCTGATGTTTCTACTTGTATAACTCAAATTCTTCTTCTATTGGTATTTTTTTCTTTCCTCTTCTTGTTCTATGGTCTTCTTTTTTGTCCTCTTTAAGAAGGTGATATATATGGCTTTGGAGAAAGGAGTTATGAAACCTTTTCTAACCCAGTGATTTTCGACAGAGGCTTGGGGTAGAAAGAAGGGAAAGCCTGAATCACTTTGGGAGCTTTTTCAAAGTAACAAGGGCTCCCTCTATTCTGATAGGTCTACACTCCAAAAGGGGGTATCCCCAAAGGGGGTTGCTGCTCCAGTGAAACACTCTTCTAAGTACATAACAATAAATGTAAATTTCATATGCTCCATTTTCTTTGCAATAAAAAATGGAGCATGTTTTAGTTAAAAAAAAATGAATTTTAACAGAAAAATGCCAGCTATTTCATTACTGCAAACCAAAGCATACTTTAGTTTAGTCACCTCTTTATACTCAACAAAACTAATTAGTATAAACATCTAAATTGAAATAACATACAAAATCTGTTATATTATTATGGCTTCAATAAACCACAGGCCAAGTAAAATTACTGCAATGCTGGATTTTCTTAAAGGACAAGAAAATAAATGGTTTCTCTCCATTATCCTTCTTCATTTTCCCTGAGATTCAGTTCTTTGCATATAGTTGCTCAAGAAATATTCAGCTGACCAAAGTTTCTGAAATCTTTATGTCAAATAGATATACCACTTTGTGATCTTTTATAGATTTTTTTTTTTTAGGGGAAAAAAAAAGGCTACTTTTTTCTAGCTATTGATACTGTGGTATGTAAGATTTTTTTTTTTTAATTGCAAATGAATGACAACCAGACTCTGTATAGAGAGGTGGCTATAAGCTAGTGGCTAAAGCACAACATCAGAAGCTAAGCTGCCTAAATGCAAATTACATGCCAACGCGAACTAGCTGTGAGACCTGAAAGAAATCACCATTTTGTGCTTCGGTTTCTTCCTCCACTTCATGGGTTTCTTATAATCACTAACTAAGATGATATATATAAATAACGTTGAGTAGTGCCTACAGAGTAGGCACTCAATAAATGGTAGTTTTATTATTATTTACCCTGTGATTATTTTCTAACTTTTCCCAATTGATTTAAAAAAAAATCATTTCTGTTAGGCAATTTTTTCAAAATCATCTTATTCAGAGAGGTTACTGACAAAGAAATCAATGTCACAAATTAGTAGTAGGAACTAACACCCATAGCAAACAGTTCTTTCCCCACCTCTAAACTTTTTCATACTCTTCTACTAAGATATGTCTTCAGATACTGAGACCTGTAAGTAATAATCAGAAATTATTTTTTCTACTTTTTAAAAAATCATCAAGGAAAGAAATATAGTATAATGTTTAAGAGTATATAGCCTTTGCTTTTGGAGTTGGACTTGGTCTGACTACCACTCTGTCCTTTATTAGCTATGTGACCTTGGGCAAAATATATAACCCCTCTGAGCCTCTGGTTCCTCAAATGAGAATAACATTACCTAACTAATTGGTTTAATTAAGGATCTTAATAGAGTGTCACATATAGGAAGTATATATAGATGGCAGCTATTACACATTGTTGTTCTGTTATTATAAACATAAATAAAACTCTCCTCTACCAAAACTGGGGGAGAATCTTGACTTCTAGAATGATTTCTCCTAATAGTAAAAAAAAGCCACTATCCATTATCAGTGACTTGTCATTTATTCCTGTAACAAGTAGTGGCCTCATAATTCTCACTGCTGGATGATGTTTATTGGAAGATTAAGTATTGTGCTCTACAGGTAAGGATTAAAGTAACAAACACAACCTCCATCCGGCCAAAACCATCTGAACATTGTTTAGCAAGTTTGTTGATTCATACGCTTTCTCATTCTGTTGTTCAAAATTGAAGAAACATAATACTCATTGGTATTTAAGTCAAAGGATAAAAGAGAAAATTTTTAATATTTAATCTACAAATTTCTACAAACATTCTGAATGGTTAATACTAAAAATTGTCATAATTACCATGAATATAATTTAACCTTTTACTTTTACTGCAAAAGGGAAACATGTCAACCTTTATTTAAATGTTAAAAGATACCACAAAATAAGAACAAGTGATCTTAGATCTGGAAATAGAATTCAAGCCTGGGAAAGCAGGGATACTGCTGAAAGCATTTTAAATTAGGGCACACAGAGGGACTGAGATTGTACCACTTGTATACTATGCTTCTTCCAAACACGCCATATTTCAATACTTTAGCTTTTTATTTTAAATGGTCATTCGAAATCTTGTAGCTACATAATGCTAATTTTAAAATAAACCATGTTTTTCATACTATTTAAAAAGTGGTATTTAAAAGGATAGAAACTTGGACTTTATAATTTTTTATTTTTGGTTTGAGAGTTTATCTTCTGCTCTTTTAACTATCTTTAATTTAGTAAGAATCAATAGTATAGCAATACTTAAATCTGTAAATCATTACATTATTGTTATACAAATGCTTTATGGGTTACTTAACAAAACTATATAGTACTATAGAGTCATTAACTGCAAAATAAGATATATAGACGAAGACTCACTAATACATATTTTTAACCAAAAAACAAGAGTTTTTAAATGAGTAATATCCAGAATTTGAAACAAAATCTAATAAGGAGAAATATAAAATGTAACAACATTCAGAACAGCTAGATCTTCTATACTAATTAAAGCTCCTTGAAAAAAAGAATATTACAAATTATTATAGTAGTTAAAATATATATTAAAAAGTTAACCCTTTTAAAATAATCTGCCCAGATTAAGTTACTCATTGGCTGCATATTTAATAGGTATACAACATGCTCCAGTAACAGCATTTTCAGAAGTAGTATCTTAGCAGCATAAAAGCTTATATTCAAATGCCAAGAAGCTGACTGGTAATTCAGAAAATAGATGAGCCATCTATCCTGAATACAAACCATGGTTTATTTGAATAATGTATATATAATTATTCAAGCTCATTAAAAACCATTTAAGTGCTTGAATGTATTGCTGTGTGGTGTTATGACAAAGAGAGTTCTGCCTTTTAGGGGCAGGAATGTCTAGAGGGACATTCCAGCATTAAAATTTGGTTGAGAACTGAGAGACTTGATGTTTTAAGAGACAACTTTATGTGCAATTCACTTCCTGTAGGTTGAACAGCCTGTGACACAGCTACTAAAACAAGTTCCTCTCAGATAATTATTTATAAAAGCATCCTATAATGGTTTGAAAACAAAAAGAATCTTAAAAATTATAATAGCTTGGCCTCAGGAAAGAAGCCATACATTCTGTATGATTTCATTTATTTAAAGTACAAAAACAAGAGAACTAATATATTCTGTTAGAAGTCAGAATAGTGGTTACCCTTTCGGGGGTGCAGGCTGTGCTGAAAGGGAACATGAGGGGGTTTCAGGGGTGTTGGCAATGTTCTGTTTCTTGAGCTGGGTATGAGTTATAAAAGTAGCTTAGTTTTGGAAACTCTTTCAGCTTTATACTTATGTGTAGTTTTCTGTGTGTATATTATATTTCCATAAAAAGATGAAATTGAAAAAAAAACAGATTAGTTTCAGGAATTAAAAAATGATTCCTTTACAGTTCTGAAGTGTTCGATGTTATTGAAATAGCCAAATAACTAACCTTACTTACTAGGTAGTCTTTAATATCAAGTGAATAGTTACTGCTAGGTCATGGGTCATCCTGCTGAATATAAAGACAAATTCTTTTCTTAAAATCTTGAAATATCAGTGAGCTGAAATTATTTAGAAGCAGAGGTGATTGTTGTTTGTTCTAATTGGACTCTCACAGGACTCATTATTTAAGATATTTGATCTTCTGCAATAATTAGCCCTCGATTAAATTGAAAGCACAAACGAATCTCATTTTAACTAATCTTGAAAGCATTTTATTAAGCATAATATTATAAAGCACATTTCTAAAATATTAATATTCTGTAAAAGCCATTTAATTACTTATTTTTGGTGCAAAAAATTGCTGTTGCATTTATAAAAAGCAATGACATCATAACTACATTTAAACTCAATTCTAACACTTATTCCACATAACTCCTAAAACTTAAATCACATGAGTTTACAGTTGTTAGAGAAGACCACGACTATCACATTATAATAAATGATTGATAGCAAACAAAGCTGAAGGCAAATAACTCCTTAATAGTTACTAGGCAGTTTGAACCTAAATGTCTCTATAATCTACACACAGAAAATCCATTTTCTGAGATGGAAATCCTTCCTAAATATAAAACTTCATTCAACTTATGGCCTGTGACTATCACTAAAATACACTGTATTATTATTATAGTCTTTACAGTGGATTTTTCCATATCTAGCCATTCCTAACTAAGGTTGGAAACAAAAATTAAATGTGACATAGTGACCGGTTCGCTTGACCAAGACCAGACCTGATAACTTTTGAAAAAGAGTGATAGAATGAAAAATGAGCTTTCAAGTACAGGAAGCCACTAGAAAATAAGAACACCACCATTCCATATCCTAAAATTAGAGCTTTAAAGATTTTTCTGTTTAATAGTAAGTTTCAGGGCAAGGGGGTGGGGAAGCTAGGGTGGATTCTGCTCACTGTACACACGACACCAATGGGAATAAGGGCCAGTCCAAGTTCTACATTACCATTACTCTAGGTAATAGTTCCAAGCTGTGAGACACAGCTGTATAGGCCCTGCCAGCAAGGCCATAGCAGCAGTGCTTTGATAGCGTGGGGCCCTGAAGTGTCAGGATATAGAGAAGGCAGCAGTTGTTGGCTGTGAAAACAGTCTGATACAAACCAGATGGGAACTTACTAGATGGGCAACACAAAGGAAAACAATTGGCTCATTCAACAAAGTCAGGCCTCTGCCCCAGAGAATTCATAGAAGACAATAACAGTCACCCAGAGTTGATGCAAACAAGAAACAGCCATGTGGTTACAGTTTAAAGAATTGTTTTCCCTCAGACTAAACAAAGTTTTGATTTCTAATTCTTGTATTCATTAATTGTAGTTTGGTGTACAGGCCTTTTGCCAAAGACAAATATTTCCTTTATATAATATATACTTTTGTGGCACCAAGAGAAATAAATGGGGACATAGAAACTAATTTGGTGCTGCTTCCTGTAAAGTGCTATGAACATTGGCTGAGCTATTTCAGGAAACTGGCAAATTTAGAAAATGATTGATCATGCTGACACAGTAATTAGAAAATATCCAACATAATATTTCCAGGACTTCCTATGTCTGATTTGTTTTAATGTAGGCAGAATGACATGAAAAGCAATAATAATCACAAGTTTCTCAGAACTACATTTCTACCTACCTAATTGATTTTTTTCCCAGCTTCATTAGTTGGGGACAGTATCATAGCAATTATATCCACAGGAAAAAAGTGCCAGGGTTCCCTATAGCCTGACTGTGTGAAGCTCATTCAGAATAGAAAATGCCTCTACATTCTGAGTTGACAAATATAATATAGATTAACAATTAGATTTTAAGATAACTTTGACAATAACATTTCACTTAAAGACTTTTGTAGATATATATCCCATATCAGAGTAATTTATTGACTAAATTTAATCCTCAAATCCAAAAAATCAGTTTTTGCTTTTATAATCAGAGCTGAATAACTATGTAAAAGTAGGAAAAGAAAAACTAAAAAAACAAAAACAAAAAAACGTTATTTTTTTGAAAACTTATATAAGAGGAATTAAGAATAAACATCACTCATCAATGAATCAATTCTGTTAAAAGTATTTTTCAACACATGAACTCTCTTAAAAAATGATTAACAAAGGCAGTCTGTCTTATATTTATCAGTAAATTATTTCTTAGACCTTGGGTTAACTCATGAAAAAAAAAAAACAGTATAGCATTAGGTATACTGATAATTATTTAGGCACTTCTTCAGAAATTGCCCATTTCCACTTTCATGGGGTGCTTATACATATAAAGATATCAACCCAATAGACTAGCATAAATTTTATAAGAAGTAATTGCATTTAACAAGTTTTTATTTCATAATAGATCCTGATATGATTTCAGAGAATAAGACAAGGGCCAGATCATGTAGACCTTTTGGGTCATAGTGAGGAATCTGAACTTTATTCTGGTACAAAAAGAAGTCTTTGGAGGGTTTTGAACAGTGAGTCATGTGATCTGATTCATATTTTTAAATATAAATCACTCTTGCTCTGGGTGGGTAATAGACAACAAGGGATCAAAAATGAATATAGGAAGACCAGCTGAGATGCTTCTCTGGATAACATTAAGGTTAAAGGATATTATGCCTAAAAAAAATCAACTGCACAAGTACAGAAGGTAGAAAACTTAGTTTAATAACAAATCATTGAAAAAAACCTTGGACAGTTTCATTAGAACACTGAAAAGCTCAGTATCAAGCAACAATTTTTAAAAACTTCTGTGGACATTGAGACAGAGTAGTGAGGTTACTTAACCAACCTCTGTGAGCCTCATTTTTATCATCTGTTAATAAAAACAATTATAGAAATATTTTTACATACAAGTTTGCTGGAAAAATGCAAGTTACAGTATGTGAGAGTTCTTTGTCAGCTGTAAAGCATTTGACAAATGCTAGTTTCATCGCTGTAGGTTTGGGGGAGGAAACAGATCTACCATACTTGGCAGTGATTGTATTCTGTCCTAGTGTATCTCTATGCAAGATATACTGACTAGAGCATGATCAAACTAGTAAAGAGCTTGAAAAAATGATATAAAACAAGAAAAAGAGCATCAACTTTGTACTCAGGTAGATATAGACTTGAAATCCAGATTTTCAATTTCTAAACTGTGTGCTATGGGAAAATTAGTTAACCTTCATGAACCTTATCCTTCTCTCTTATAAAATGGAAATAAAACTACCTGTATGGCATGTACTGTAAGGAATAAATGAGATATTGTAAGCATTATATGAGATAATAAAATGGAGTAGTTCAAAACCTACTCTAACTCCTAAGAAACCACTGGTTTGTTTTCCACTTTTATAATTTTGTTTCTTCAAAATGTCATATAAATATATTTGTCATAAAAAAACAGTATGCAGCCTTATGAATTTGGCTTCTTCTGCTTTATATAATGTAGCTGAGTTTCATCCATGTTGGTATGTATATCAGTACTCCATTTCTTTTAATTGCTCAGTAGTATTCCATTGTATGGATGTACCACACATTGTTTATCCAGTTATATGTTGAAGGACATCTTGGTTGATTGCAGTTTTGGGTAATCATGAATGAAACTGCTAAAAAATATTTGCATACAGGTTTTGTGTGAATATAAGTTTTCAGTTCTCTTGGTAAATTTATATTTAATTTTATTAAAAAATTGCAAACTGTTTTCCCAGATGGCTATAGTATTTTGCATTCCTACCAGCAATGTATAAGAATTCAAGTTGCTCTGCTTCCACATCAATGCATGGGATTATCAGTTTCTTTAATTTCAGCCAACCTGAAGGGTAGTTAGTAGGTAATTTTTAACTAGCATCTCTCCAGTAACTAATGATGTTGAACATCTTTTCATGTGCTTAATTATCATCTACATAGCTTTTTTTGGTGAACTTTCTATTCAAATCTTTTACCCATTTTTAAAAGTGGGTTGTTCATTTTTCTACTAGGAGTTTTGTGAGTTTTTAAAATAAATTCTGGATCCAAATTCTTAATCAGAATGGATTTGAAAATATTTTCTCCCAATCTACAGTTTGTCTTTTTTCATTCTCTTAACACTGTCTTTTGAAGAACAGATGTATTTATTTTAACTAATTAATCAATATATTCTTTTATGATCTATGGTTTTTCTGTAATATCTTAAAAATCTTTGTCCAACTAAAGGTCACAATGATTTTCTCCAAGAATTTCTGTAATTTTAGACTTTATATTTAGATCGAGAATCTGTTTTGAGCTCATTTTTACATGTTTGCAAGATATGGGTTGATATTCCTTTTTACATACAGATGACCATTTGTCTCAACACCATTTGTTGAAAAGATTATCCTTTTTACATTAAATTCTTTGTCACTTCTGAAAAATCAATTGATTACTCATGTGTGAACTATTTTTGGATTCTATCCTATTCCATTGATCTATTTGTCAATCTTTATGCTGATATTACACTATCATGATTACTATAGCTTTATAGTAAGTTTTGGAGTCATGAAATATAAATCTTCTACTTTATTTTTCTTTGTAAAAGTTATTTTAGCTATAATAGGCCTTCTGTTTTTCCTTACGAGTTTTAAATTTAGCTTGTCAATTTCTACCAAAAATCTTATTAGAATTTTGATTGAGGTTGCACTGAATCTATAGATCAAGTTGGGAAGCACTGACATCTTATTTTTGAGTCTTCTAATACATGAAATTATCATCACCTATCCAATTAGTTAAGTTCTTTTTAATTTCTCTCATTGGGTGTTTTTGTAGTTTTTAGCACACAAATATTGCAAATATTTTATTAGATTTATACCTAAGTATTTCATGTTTCTGTTGCTATAATAAATTGTAGTTTTTTTACAATTTTCAATTTCTCACTACTAACACAGAGAAATATCATTGATTTTTATATATTGACATTATAGCCTTTACTTGATAAAACCACGTATTAGTTTTAGTAGGTTTTTTTTTTTTTTGTAGGCCTTGTTGGAGTTTCTACAGACAATCATGCATCAGCAAATAATAATGTCTATTTTTCCTTTTCTAATCCATATGCCTTTTATTTCTTTTTCTTGCATTACTGCATTGGCTAGGACTGCCAGTGTGATTTTTGAATAGGAGTAGTGACAGCAGGCTTCATTTGCCTTGTTTCTAATTTGGGAAAAGATTTAATCTTTCACCATTAACTGTGATGTTGGCTATAGGTTTCTTATAAATGCCCTTTATTGTGTTGTCCTTTGAGTCTTAGTTTTCTGAAATTTTAATCATGAATAGATATTGAATAATGTCAAAAGCTTTTCTGTATCTATTGAGATCATCATGGTTTTTTTTTCCTTAGTCTGTTCACATGGTGACTAATATTGATTTCTGAATGTTGAACCAATCTAATTTTACTGAATGATCCCACTTGATCATAATTTACTATCTTTTTATATATTGTTTGATTCAATAAATATTTTGTAGAAGAATTTTGTGTTTATGTTCATAAGGGATACTTCTTTTCCAGTAGTATCTTTGTCTGGTTTTGGTATCAGAATAACACTAGAAAGAGTTCTTTCCCTCTTCTGTTTTCTCACGGATTTCAAGTACAATTGGTATTATTTTTCCATCAAATATTTAGTAGAATTCTCCAGCAAAGCTATCTGAGCCTGGAGTTTTCTTTGTTGGAACATTTTAAACTAAGAATTCATTTTTCTTTAGTAAATATAACATTACTTAGGTTATCAGTTTCTTCTCAAGCGAGGAGATAAAAATTTTCCATTTTAACTACATTGCCAAATTTATGAGCATAAAAGATATTCATAATATTGCCTTACGATCTCTTAATTTCTGTAGAATTTTGTACTGGTTTCTTCTTTTTAATTCCTAATAAGATAATTTGTGTGTTTTCCCTTTTTTCCTTCATCACCTTGGCTAGGGTTTATCAATTCTATTAATCATTTCATAGAACCAGCTTTGGGTTTCATTGAGTTTCTGCTATATTTATGTTTTCAATTTCATTCTGTTCTTTATTTCTTTTCTTCTGTTTATTAGAGGTTTGATTTGCTCTTCTTTTTCTGATTTCCTAAAGTAGAGACTTAGAGTACTGATTTCAGACCTCCTTAGTCTATCCTAACATACTGACATAAATTTCCCTCTAATCATGGCGTTAGTTGAATCTCACAAATTCTGATGTGTAATGTTTTATTTTTATTCAGTTCAAAATATTTTATAATTTCCTTTGTAATTTCCTCTTTGATTAAAGAAAGGTTTAATTAAATGTGTGCAATTTAATTTCCAAATTTATAAGTATTCCAGGAATCTGTTACTGATTTTTACTTTAACTCCACTTAGACCAGAGCATATATTCTGTACAATTTTAACTGTTTTAAATTTATTGAGGTTTGTTTCATGACACAGAATAAGGTCAATCTTGGTGAATGCTCTATGTGTACTTAACAGGTAATCAGCTTTTCATCTATTAGGTCAAATTGGCTGATATTGTTGCTTAGGTCTTCTATCGTCTAACTGATTTTCTATTTACTTTTTGGAATTCTTACTAAGGAGAGTTAACATCTCCAACTGTAATTGTGAATTTGTCTATTTCTCCTCAGAGTACTACCAATTCTTCCTTCATGTACTTTAAAGTGATGGTGTTAGATATATACATATTTAAGATTGTTATATTTTCTTGATGAATTAACCTTTTTATCATTATTTAATGTCTCTATCTCTGGTAATACTGTTGGCTTTGATAGTCTTTACTTTGATATGGCTGATGTTCATATAGCCACTCGGGCTTCTTTTAATTAGTGTTTGCATTGTTTATCTTCTTTCTTTTTACTTTTAATCTATGTCTTTATATTTAAAGCAAGTTTCTTGTTAACAGTTATTGTTTCTTTTCCCCTCATTTTATGCCCTCTTTTGGAGTAATTGGGTAGTTTTAATTTAGTACTGTTTTAAAATATTTTAATGATTAGTTTATAATATACATCGATTACTTACCACAGTCTACTTTCAAAAATATTATATCACAACATATACTGTAAGAAACTTTCATCAGTATACTTTTAATTCCTCCATTCTATATTTCATGCTATCATTGTCATTTTATTTTTACAGGCTCTATAAAAGACAATATACTGGTATTATTTTTGCTTTGGACAATTATTTTTATTTATAGTGATTGAAAATCAGAATTCTTTTATTTATACCTTCATTTAACCACCTCAGAAGCTCTTTATTTCTTAAATCCAAGCTTCTTTTTGGTTATCTTTTAATTTCTACCTGAAAAATTTCCTTTAACTTGTCGGTCTCTCAGTTTTCATTTACCCCCCCAAAAAAAAAAAGTATTTATTTTGCCTTCATTTTTGAAAAGCATTTTTGCTCGATACAGAATTCTGGATTGACTTTTCTTTTTCCTTTGAAAATGTCACTCCATTGTCAACTGGACTGTGGGTTTGTGATAGAAGCTGAAGTATTTCTTACCTTTCTTCTGTAAGTGATATACCTTTTATCTCTGGCTTCCTAAAAGATTTTCTCTTTCTCTTTGGTTTTCAGTAGCTTGAAAATGGTGTGTATAAGAATTTTTTCTTTTAATGTCACTTGGAGTTCTCTGAAATTCTTGGATCTGTAGTTTAATATTCTCCATTGTTCTTATAAAACTATTGGTTATTATCTCTTCAAGTACTCTTTCCTGTTTGCTTTCTCTTTTCTTATTGGGATTCCAATTAATGTATATTAGGATACTTGAAACTGTTCTTGAATGCTCGAAAATTTTTTCCATTCTGTTTCAATTTCAAGTTACTATCATCAAATTTACTGATTCTTTGTTTATGTTGAGTCTCCTGATAAGCCCAGTGAAGTTATTTTTCATCTTTACTACTGTTTTTCCCTTCACATTTCTATTTGACCCTTTCCTATAATTTCCATCTCTCTGCTCAAATTCCTATCTGCTCATGCATGTTTTGTCTATCTTTACTACTATCTTTTGTCTATCTTTCCTACTAATATAATGATTTCTGCATTAATCATAGTTATTTTAAATTCCCTGACAGTTCTAACAACCGAGCCATCTGTGAGTTTTGTCTTAATTGCTTTGTCTCGTAAGTGTGGATTGTTTTTGTTTTCATGCCGTTTTTGTATGATTGAATTCCAGACATTGAATGTTAACTAAGACAACAGAAAATGAAGTTAAGAGGCATTTAAGCTTGGAATTGGGGACATCTCTTCTTCAGCTAGTCCATTAATGTAAAGAATTGAATCAATTAAGTCAGTTTAGTTGGCTTTGAGTTTTGTTGTTGCTGCAGTTAACTCTGGTGTAACACCAGCTTAAAAATCCTCTAGTGTTATACTGTGTTTAGGGTGGGCCCTAGTACGCCAGAGTGTTTTTCTCAATGTTCTTGTTCTACCTTTAGCTTGCATCTACATAAACAAACAAACAAACAAACAAACAAATAAATAAATTTTTAAAAAGGGAGTTTCTCCTCTCTACACTCTTGTACCTTACCCACTGGTAGACTTCTGCTTCTTATTACTCAATACTTGTTGGTCTCATAGTGAGGGATAGGGAAGGAGTAGTTCTCTGTTGTCCTGGTCCAGCCTCAGTCCAAGCAGATCCCGTATGCCTGCGTCTTGTGATGAGGATGTCTCACTGATCCTGTCTCTATTCTCGGTGACAGCCAAACTCTTCCTTGTCCCTTTAGCAAGTTTTATGTAAGTGAGTTTCCTATCTTCTTTCCGGCAGTAAGAGACCTCTAACGGTTTGATATAAGATTGTGAGATGAAGACTATTTCCTTCCTCTCCCCCAAAAGTGAATGGGTTTTTCTTTACTCTTCCCCCAGCCACAATGGGTTTTCTCCTACACTTTGGAGGTGACAGATATGCTGCCCCTTCCCCATGACTTGAGGCTTTTGTTCTTACAGGAAAATGGTCCAAATAGGGCATCCAATCTTTCTGGAACTCTTCTCTTTCAGCCTGTACAGGTGAAGGATAATCTCTCTAGTCTCCTGCCCTGCCTCCTAATCTTTCTTTTTCTAAGTCTCGGAAAAGAGACTTCAAGTGAGGATAAACGTTCCTTAAATCAGTATTTTTATGTTTGGCCTTTAGCAACCCATTAATAAAGTTCAGCCAAATACAACTTATCCACTTGTATGGTGACTTGTATTTCTTCCTGTGATCGAGCTCTGGTACACTTAGATAATGATTTGATCCCATCTCTTTAGAGGATTCTGCCTTTCCTTGGACTTTGGGCAACTTAGTTGTTCTGCATCACAAGCTATTTAATGGGTTTAAAAATGTTATGATTTTGTAGTTTATCTGACATTTTATTATAGATAGGGTAGAAGTGACACTCTTTCCACTTTCTTCATCCAAGGTGGAAAGAGAATTCCCAAATCAGGCAACATTTAAAAATGAATTTCTATTTTATTAATGAATAATAGCATGGATTTGCAGAAGATACATTTATTCAGATAATGCTTGTTAAGCACTTGGATTTGGGGAAGACTGGTTTTCCACACATGGTTTTGAAATCACTTGTTACATACCTTAGGAACAAAAAAAGCAACTTAAACTTTTAACTGTGATTTTAAAATTGCTAAGATCAATTATAATTCTGATAGCTATATATGATACAAAGGCAAAAATACACCTCCTTATTGAAAAAAAGATTTCATTTGCACGTGGTCATAAATAGCTTCTAAATATACATAAGCTTTGAATTTCCTACTTCTCATATATTTAAAGTCATAATTACTATATGTGTGATATAAAAGGTGCTAAGATAGCTAGGAATTAAGTTCAGGATATAACGTCAAAAAAAATCTGTGATTCTGTAAGTTTATTTCCAATAAAAATGTAACCTGCTTTTGATAAATTACTGCAATCACATTTGTCACTTTTTGCATTTTGACACATATTTTCTGAACAACCTATATAATCTACAAATAAGAAAACTGAAGAAGTCTGAGATTTTCAAGCAACTTTGACAACTAACCTGCCTTAGCATAATCACAAAATATATGATCTACATTTTCCCTATTGATTATTGTATAGCATGTCTGACTTTCTAATCACTATTTATTAATGGTTTTTTAATTTTAAGAGAAAAACGAAAGGCAGAAAATACTTTTTAAAGTTAGCTACTTTAATATATCACTACAGAATTAATTGTTCCTGGTTCACAATGAATAAAATGGATTTAAATCTAGTGTTTTCATTTGTATTGAAGAAAGTTAACTTGCACAGTGAAGGGAGAAAAATTTAAATGACTTAAAAATCACTTAAAAAGTTGCTTTCACTATAAAACTATTAGGCACATTAATTGGGACATAGTGGCAACATATATGTGGCCAAAAATATACCCAATGAATTCAATACCAGATGAAAGTGTTTTACTCTTTCACTCCAAAGATGTCATCTGTCAGAACAATCAATTCAATCTCTCTTTTATATTAAAATCTGAAAGTAATAACCAAGAGGGAGTGGGGACAAGGATTTTACAGATTTCCCAGAAGCACAGTGCTAGAACCTATGTCTTGCCACATCCTCTGTTAGTTTTTAATGGACGACCATTGAAAGAGCTGCTACTGCTAGTAAACTGCTTGATTTTTTGTGCACACATAGTAAGCTATTATGCATTTCAGAGTAAAATACATGATACTTCCTCCTGAAACAGCCATAATTTGGGGTTCAAGTATTCTTCAAAACATTTATCTGCCAAACAAGATGTGGTTTTGATTCCCTTGTGATAAGGTGAATTTGCTTCATTATCTTCAAGGCCTCTGTGTATGAGATAGGATTGAATTCCTTCAAGGTCACCCAAAGTCCTGAGAACCCTAGAGGATTATTTTGGCACTCTAACTCTCCTATTCTCTGAAACATTTGGCCATGTCTCAGAGTTTCATCAGAGAAAAAAATAAAACCCAGAAAATGTATGGGAAAAAAGTTATAACTGACTGTATTTGCCAAGGCAATTATATTCATTCAAAAAATATTCAATATGGAGATATGTATCAATTATAGAGTGAAACACTTGGCTTCTATTTAAAATGCTCTATTTATAGCTCACTGGGTATTTATTTGTCTTAGTCAAAGCCGACAAAGGTCTGCTCTCCTAACTTCTGTATTCATTGTAAAATTAAATGAAACAAATTTACACACATTAAGTCCACTGTTCTAAATTCTTTCTAAATAAAACTTCCTCTTACCAATAACAACTTGGTTTCTTTTATTCCAATGATTTTTATTGACTTATTAAATGTTAATTGGACATTATTTAATGGCACTGTTGTAAGTCAACAAAAATCTAACTATTGCCATCTTGTGGTCAGACATTCATATAGGTGAAACAATGTCACTTTCCTAAAGAGAGGTAGGTATTTACCTTTAAAATCTTACCAAAGACATTTTCATATAAGCTGAGAAAAATGATCATTTTACTGCACATAACATCCCCCAGGAGACATTTATAATTTTAAGAAATTATAATTTTTTAAAAACTAAATTAAATGTAAAGTCATTGACCATGAATGATAACAGTACTCAGTAGAAGGACTGTCAGTCCTGATACTATGTTAGGAATATTCGTGTGCTTTATATACTGTCATGATTAATTTTTAAATGCCATTAGAAGAGTTTTATAGGCAATTATCCATAGGATTCTAAAATATAATATTAATGTACTATACCACGGTTATAAGGTTAAAAAAGTAGTTGGAAAGGCAAAGTTGTCACAAGTTGGAGCAAGAGAGGAACAGAAAACAAACAGAAAAGCAAAAACCTAAACCTCATATAGCATAATCTTAATAAACAGCTTCTTAATTTGGGTCCTCCCTAAAATGCCAAATGCATACTTATATTTGCAATTACACTGGCACTCAATAAGTGGAATAAAAAAGCACAATTATAAAAACAATGAAAAACATTTCACCACTTAAAATATTCCAAATACTTCTTCCTGGATTGTGAATAGAAAGTTTTAAACAGAAGGCTTCTTAATTTCTACTGCTAAATTTCAGAATTAAGGTTACATGAAATTTAAATGACTAAAAAGCAAGAAAAGTTCATTCATATGATAGCATTTAATGTAAGAATTCTTTGTTTTTAAGTTGTACTTGGTCAATATCACCACATAACATTAAATAACCTTTACAAAGCACCTTACTTAACAGTCATATCCCCTGCCTTTATCATATTATAATTCAAAACAGATGACTATGATATAGATATAAACCCATACATAGATAAAAAGACATTCACTTGTATAGGAACCAAAAGGTAAGATTAAAGGGAAAACACTAGCTGAGAGCTTTTAAAATCTATTTAGAAATAGAGTTTATTGGTAAAAAGAACTAACAAACATATCATCAAATATGATACCAGATTCTTTAAATGGACCAAGAAAAAAAAACAAATAAGAAGAAGACTTAGCAAGATGTATGTAAAAGTAAAGATTTCTCATTATATATTTGTTCAATATCAGGACAAGTATCAAACTATTATATTATTACAAGAAAATGAATCTTACCTTGCTGTTGTGAAAGTGAAATTTCAGATTTGTTTCTTACACGTATTATACGACTTTGTGCTGGCTTGTGTTCAACTTGCTTCACATCTTGGTCTTGCCTTTGTTGATACTAAAGAATTTAAGACATGAAGTCATAGTATTATCTTTAAAGTTACTTTAAAATAATTTGGATAATTAAATTACTTAGGTACATGCCTCCTAGTTGCCCAAATGGGTGACAGAGAACATGTTACTAAAGAAAATATATGCAAACAAAATCTTTAAAAAGATTTGGATAATACACACACATTTCCAATATTCAAATCATTTCTATCTATTTTTACTAGAAAATTCAGAGCTACTTATAAATCAAATATTCTTGATATATATATGATGGATTTAGACAAGATAAAAACTTAATTTGGCTGTAAGCTCTCCCATATTACTATTTTTGCATGAAATGAACATTTGCATAATGCACTGCAATTTTCAAAAAGCTTTTATGTATAGTAACATCATTTAATTCTCACAGGTATAAGAGGTATTGTTATACTTCTTCACCATTCAAGAAATGTATACTCTACTATAAGCCTCACCATCGCTTCTTCTTACCTACATAACCTAAACGAATTTGGAATTTACGACAGTCAAAAATCCCTTCATAATCACACATCACAAACTGTGATGATTTTAGCCATTTTCTTTCTTCCCTTTCCTATTTTATGGGCCCAATTACGAATGAGTCCCTAAAAAACAGCTATTAGTATATTTTGACAGGAACTTAAAAAGAAAGATATCTCTGGACTCATAAACAACTACAAGCAGAAAAGAATCTGAAACACCTGTCCATATGGACTCAAATATAAACCACCATGACCGGCAGGCACCTATTTACAGATAGAAGCGAGTAACTTTAGACTGCAGTAGTAACAACGAGCTTTAACTCTGGTCTTCTAAGTTTAGAGTCATTTGTCACCGTAGGTTTCTGCCTTAAAACAAGTATTGTTTCCGTGTACATTTCTAAGATGGGTACTATGACTATCTACGGCTACTTTAGCTTAGAACCTCCATATTGACTCCCTTCCCTAACCATAGTGATTAAGAGCTGAGCATTGTGGATCTAAACTGCTTGTGTTCAAATCTGGCTGTCATTTTCTAGCTTTGACCTTGGGCAAGTTATTAAACCCTCATACCTCAATTTCCTCATTAATAAAATGGGGATAATAACTATTTCATGAGGTTGTTATAAGTATTAAATGAATTAAATATGTAAAGAACTTAGAACAGCATCTGGCAGAGTAAGTACTGTGTGTGCTATTATTATTACTAGCCATATTTCTCTGATAAAGAAATCTAACAAACGAATTTTTTGAGGTCCATTCTTCAGGCAACACTTCATAGTTTTATTTTAAAATAGGTCAACAATTAAAGGAAAGCAGTCTTTAAACTACTTTTATTGAAATATAATTGACAGACAATAATCTTCACATACTTAAAGTATACAATTTGCTAAGTTTTGGCATATGTATATAATATACCCATGAAACAATCACTGCCGCCAAGATAATATATTGAACATATCCATCAATCTCAAAAGTTTTCTCAGATCCTTTTGTGTTCCTTGCCATTACTATAAAGTAGTTTGCATTTTCTAGACTTTTACATAAGTGGAATCACAGAAAATGCATATTTTGGAGGGGGCCGGTCTGTCGTCTTTCCCTCAACGTAACTTTTACGAGAATCGTGTCATTTTATGTTTCAGTAGTTCATGGCTTTTTGTCGCTGAGTAGTATTCTTGTACAGATTATACCACAGTCTGCACACTGACCAATTATTGGTGTACATTTGTGTTGTTTCCAGTATGGGGGCTACTACAGATAAAGTAGCTACATTCACGTACAAGTCTTTCTGCAGACACATGTTTTAGTTTCTCTTACATAAATACTTAGGAGTAAAATGCCTGGGTCATATAGATGTTTAACTTTTTAAAGAAATTGCCAAATTGTTTCCTAAAGTGGTTGAAGCATCTTACATTCCCAACTAGCAGAGAGTTCAGCTGTTCCACATCCTTGCCAACACTTGGTATGCCAGTCTTTTTAATTTGTGAAATTCTAATGGGTGTGAAATAGTATTTGTGATTTTAATGAGCATTTTCCTAATGATTAATGATGTTGAGAATCTTTTTACGTGCTTACTTACCATCAGTATATCTTCTTTAGGAAAGATATCTGTCCAAATACTTTACTTTCTAATTGGATTGTTTTCTTCCTATTGAATTCTGTGAGTTCCTCATATATTATGGACACAAGATAAGTGATTTCTAAGTATTTTCTCCCAGGCTTTGGCTTATCTATTCATTCTCTTAACAGTGTGTCTTGAAGAGCAGAAGTTCTTATTTTGACAAGACCAATTTGGTAGTTTTGTTCTTTCATGGACAGTGCTTTTGGTGTCTTTTCTGCTTAACCCAAGGTCAAAAACAATTTTTCTTTTATTCAGAAGTTGTTAATAGATGTTTATTCATTAGTAACTAGTTTTTCCTGATCTTTGTTTGATCACAGGTTATTAATACTAAATCCTACATAATAGTGTTTCATAGAGAAATCTTTATTTTACATATTTTCAGCTTTCATTCTTTGTATCATGCAATGCTATACAAAACCATGCAATGAATACTTACTGAGTAAATTAATCCACAGTGAGAAATATACTGCTATTACACAGAAATAAAACTGTACTTAATAAAATGAGCATTTTTTTTTTACATCTTAGAGAGTAATTACCCTTTTTTTTAAATATATGATTGCATGGACCTCTGGTTTAACTCAGTAGGAAATTTCTTATCTTTTATGGTAACACATTTTACAAATTTTAATGTAATAAATATTTACTGAGTACTTATATGTACAAATTACTGAGCTAGAAATTGCATGGGGTTACAGAGGTATAAATGGTAATAGCTACCTAACCTAGGTAGCAGGCATTTTATACACATTAATTTATTTTAAAAAATTTAAATTTTTAATTTAAAGACAAGGAAATAAGGCTTAAAAGAAGGCTAAGTGATATGTTCAAGGTCACAGCTAGAAATGAAATGAGCTAAGGTTTATATCCAGGCTTGAGTAAGTAAATAAAGGAGGCATGACTTGAGGCTATCTGACTCCAAAGACTATGCTCTTAAGAGTGTACCATGCTAAGGCAATATTGTTACCATTCTCATTTTAAATAAAGTACTATTGACTGGGTACCTGAGGAAAATCTTCAGCTGCTACTGGTAATTTAACATCATTTTCTTGTGCTGTCAGAAGTGTTGTGGGAAGAGAAAGATGAGAATCTGGCTGCAACTCCAATTCTTTCATACTCATGGACCATGACTAGCACATGAATCTTCATAAACACCACCTGTTATCAAATACACAAACAAAAAGTTAAAACAAATTGTTTCTCTTAGACAAAGAATAAATAATTGTCTAAAATTACCAATATTTCTTACCTACTGAATTAGAGGTAGCAGTGTACTTCAACCAAACACCCGGTACAAAGCCTTTACTGCAGTTAAGACCAAAACTCATAGAGAATGCAAAAAGTGCCTATGTTCAAACAAATCTATGGACTGTTCTAAGGTTCCAACCAACAAGTTGCTCATGCAATCTAGACCAAGTCTCCATTCCTACACACCAACTCCTAACACATCAGCTTACCTTTTCTTCTGGTAGGAGTGAACAGAATACTTTCCATCCAAGGGGCAATTTCTTGGCTAGACAATATTGGTATTTCTTAGTGCTGTTCTGTAGATATTTTTCTTCAAATGATCAAGTTACTCTGTTCTAGAGTTTATATAGACGAGCAAATGACTGACAATTGCCAAGAAAAGTACAAAATATATATTTTATAAAATTAAATATAGATAAAATATAATTTTATATTATCAGATAAAAGAATGTGTCATAAAGACAGAATAGTCTAATATATTTTAGATAATAAAGAATGTTTTAGGTCCAGAATAAATAGAATAAAGAATCCAGAAATATATTCCTACATCTATAATATTTAGTATCTAAATTGGTTAATATTTCCATTCAAAAAGATAGTAAAAGATAGGTTACATAATAACTAATGCTGACACAACCGGCTATTTATATAGAAGAAAATCAGATGGGACTTCTACCTTACACTAGCTGCAAAATAAATTTCAGATACACTTAAATATAAATATATACTAAATAACGAAAATCTTGCAAAAAAAAATCTAGGAGACTACAAATATAGCTTGCCTTATGGGAAACCTAACCAAGCCATGAAAACACAGAAAATATAAAAGACAAAAATATAACTATGTAAAAAAATGTCATTATATGGCAGAGATCATAAATAATGTCAAGAAACGAAGTATAAATTTAGAAAAAGGTATTTGTAAAACAGATGACAGAAAAGATCTAATAAATATAGAAAAGTTACAAGAAAATTTAGAAGTTAAAAGATGGGGAAAGAACCAAATGGCCAACAAACATGAAAAGACATAAACTCAGTAGTTGGAAACACATATTTATATTTCAACTGACAAAGTAAAAAAAAAACCATAAACTCAATATCTGTGAGGGATGCAAGGAAAATCTCTAAAAAATCACTGATAAAAATACATACATTGGTTTAAACTTTTAAGATAGTAACTTGGCGTATTTATTTTAAAATTAAAAATATATTTGCCCTGGGACCAATAACTACTCCTGGGAAACTATTCCATAAATTTAAAATGCAACAATATATTAGGATATATGCGTATGGATATGTACTTGAGCATTGTTTATAGTGGAGAGAAACGGTAATAAAAGTAAATATCCATCAACAGAGCAAAGACTGAATAAATTATCAGAAATCCACACTAAAAGGTTTTATGCCATTGTTTAAAATAAATATAAGCAATATCAATTGACCTGGAGTAATTTCCAAAGAGTTTACTGAGTAAAAACAAAATGCAGGTGAGTGTGCATGATATATCTCAACTTGTAAAATAATGACACACATACATTTATGTATGCCTATCGTATACATCTCGTGTGTGTATATGTATGATTATATATATATGTAAGGGAAAAAAAGTTTATACACCAGAATCTTAGTATGAGTTACCTGGGGTAAGGCATAATATGGGACAGGAAAAAAATGTGAGAAGGAGGCAGGTGGATGAAGGGCTCTCAAAAAAAGAGTCTGCAATTTAATGTATGACATAAACATATTTTGTTTTTATATAAAATTATATGTGGCTAATGTGTGGGTATAAAGAAAAAAATTAATTAAAAGGCCACAAGGTACATTTTGATGAAGAAAAAAACTAAACATAGAAACCCAGAAGGTATATAATCAAACATCTCCCCAAAAGCATTTAAAGTGCATAATAGCTTCCAACTCACGTAACACTCTATCATTTAACATATATTTATTGACTATGCACTAGGAGCTACATACTCTGCTAGATGACAGGGATATGACAGTGAACAAAGTAAAGTCCCTACCCTCAACTGAGATTATAAATCAGTGTAATAACATTAACATTAGACAGGTGACATTAGAGGACTACACAGAAAGCACATGACAGGTACCAACTCAGTGATAAGGTGTCAGGAAAGTATTCTATGACAGTAATCATAAAAATGCTGGATTTGCTGTGCCACTTCTAAAAAGTATGTTCTTTGAGTGTGGGTATATTGTCTATATAATGTAAGTTAACCCTTTGTAAGAGGGATGCTTAAAGTATTTCATTGAAGTCCAATTAATTTAATTAATCATAATTTGAAATCACTGATTTTACTTTCCTAGAATTTTATTATGACAAAGCAACCATGGTAGACTTTCAGAGAAGACTAAGTCCACTTGAAATTGCAAGTGCCAGCAGCAGCTTTGGGTCTGGCATGTCTAATAGATCATTCCATTTGTATGAAACCCAAAGGCACCTCAAATTCCACATGTATAAAACCCCACTCATCTGTATTTCCTCCTAATTTTGTCCTTCCTCCATAATCCCTCTCTCAGTGAATGCAAATACCATCTACTTAATCATTCTAGCCAGATACCTGGAGATTTCCTAGACTTCTCCTTCTTTTGTACCTCCTGTATTCAAACTAAAAATTATTCATTCTCCTAAATTGTCTCTCATGTCTCCCTGCTGAATAATGTCTCACCAGGTTTACTTTAATAGCTATCTAATCAGCCTCCTTGCCTCCAGACTTAATCCTCTCCAATCTGTCCATCACACTGCATCTCAGATGATCTTGCTAAATAAAAGGCAAATATGATATCACTCATTTACTTATAATCCTTTAAGGATCTGTGAATATTACAAAACTTTCAGAATTAGTGGAAACTCAAGATTGAATTTTCCACGGGAATAAAGTAAGATTGATGTTATTTTCCATTTTGCACAAAAATTTATTCCTACCATCTAGCATAAATACAAAAACTACTTGATATATCATTCAGGGTTTTTTAAGACCTGGTTTCTGCTCATGGCTCCAATCTCATTGCATCCTCAGCTCTAATTCATTTATAAAGTACTTATATTTCTGATTAAGTGCTGCTATTCTTTATCCCTTTGTCTCATTGTATGTATTCTGCCTGGAAGGCCACTCCTCACTTACTACATGACAAACATCTATTCGTCTTTGAGAACTCATTTCAAGTAAGCCTTCTCTCATGCATGAAGCCTTTTTTGATTGTTCTTCACAGACACAACTGTCCTGTACTCCCATTCTATAAGGACTTCTTCACAATAACTATAATAATTCATTGCATATTTTTGCCATCTCTTTTAAAGATGGCAACTAGTTTTTCCTCTAACTAGAGAAAAAACTAGTTCATAATGGACAGGGCCTTACCAGGTTTTATATTCCAAGCACCCAGAATGTGCTTAGAGCATAGCAAGCATTCAAAAAATATTTTCTGAATGAATAAATGAACAAACTGGAACATGCTTATCATAATTCACCATCTGGCTAATTCCTTTAAGATTCAATTTCACACTGGCTCTTGTGGGAAACCTCTGAGTCCTCAGGGGCGGGTTGAGTTCCTCCGCGCTCCCACAGCAGTCTGTGTTGTACTAATCACATGATATTGTAATTGTTGTCTTTCTTGTATTTCATCTATAGTAGTTTATAAACTTCCTTGAGAGCAGACATGTGTTATCTCTGTATTTCAAGTGCCTAATACAGCACCAATATAGTTCCGGATACACAGTAGGTATTCGATACAAGTTTTCTGAATATATGAAGAGCTATAATGATAGCAAATCCCAGAGTCTTTACAATTTGTTCAAAATACCTGTTTATATTTTAGAGTTACTTGACCCAAAATACACAGAACTAGAATTTGAACTGTCATCTGAAACTCTGAAAGCCCAAATTCTTAGTCACTTTGCTTTACTGCCTCATCTATATGTTCAATCTTATATTATGCCACATGACTTATTTTTTTCAATTAAATTAAACAATATACTGTGTACCTACTATTAAAAATGCACTATATTGTAGGTAACCTGCCAGACGCTATCCCAGTATAAGGAGGGACTGAATACGATACAGTCTCGTGGATTTATTCTATAACAATTTAACTAGTACTTAGTTGTTCCCTAGTACCCATCAGCTCTTATGTGATCTGCAAGAGCCATCTAGTGTCAATTCTATTTAACTGCAATCTGCATAGATAACTGGATACAAATGTTACAATTTATGTTTTTATAATCCTACTAATTTTGAATCCTACTAATTTAAAAGAATATAAAACATTTGATGCACAAAATGAGAAATAATTCCAATCTTACTTTACATTCATTCCCATGGAAAATTTGGTCCTGAAATTCTGAATGATATAAGGTGTTCACTCAATATAAAATTGAGACTTTAAATACTCTATACTAATGTTTTTCTAACTTCAGGCATTTCCTTTTCGGGTTTCTAGAAAATGTGCATATCTCCAGAAGTTGTTTTCACTTAAGAGAATGCAACAATAAAAATGGGAAAATGGTAAATGAGAATATATATAGTTGATCCTCACTAATTCGAAGACTCCATATCTGCAAATTCACCTACATGATAAAATTTAGTTGTAACCCCAAAATTAATACTCATAGCACTATCACGGTCATATACGAACATGTGTAGAGAAGCGAAAAATATGAATCACCCTAATACACTTTACCAGCTGAGGGTGAACGTCGAGACGCTTCACTGTATTTCAGCTCGTACACTGCCAACAAGTGTCCTTTTTACTATTTAGGGACATGTTTTTCACATTTTTGTACATTTTGTTGGTGACTCTGTTGTTTAAAATGGCCTCCAAACATAGTGTTGAAGTCCTTTCTAGTGTTCCTAATTGCAAGAAGGATGTGATGGGCCTTGCAGAAAAAATATCTATTTGCATTAGACAAGCTTCATTCAGGTATGAGTTATAGTGCTGTTGGCCATGAGTTCAATGTTAATGAATCCACAATATATATTAAATAAGTGTTTTAAAATAGCAACACACATAATACCAGGTTATGTATTAATCAACAGACAAAAATGTTATGCAGAGGTTAATAGGAATCTAACCCTGTATTTTCCCAAGGAGCAATGGTTCAGGATTTGCTAATTCAGTGTTCCTGGTGACTCTATAGAACACAAGTACTGCAGATAAAGAGAATCAACTCTAGTGATTAATATTCTCTATTCTGTTCTAATTCCCCAAGCGTTACAGCAGATAGTTTAGGTAATAAAGTTCCAAAATAGTCCTGGGTACACTTAGCACTGACTTTTATATATAGTGTAAAGAATGAATTTATATAGTGTAAAGAATGAATTTCTACAGTATTATCTAATTTAATCTTAATCCTAAACAAGATCTGTTACATCAAAGGTTTGCTGTGCTAGTTATATTTTTTCCAGTATACATTAAAATAACTATATCACTATTGAAAATGTTTAAGGGTACATATGCATATCACCAATATTATCACATGCACCACCTACAATGATTCATGTACCAACACTGAAAAATGGTCACATTTGAGGAAATGCTGCAGATCTCACAGAAAAAGTTAACAAACATTTCGATTATGACGACTCTTTTTAATAAAGAAATTTTTCAAGTTCCCATCTAAAAAGAGTTAAACACTTTTCTCAATTTCAGATTAGGATTACTACTATAGATTATAATACAAAACAGAATACAGCATTCAGCATGGAAACAGTACAAAGAAAGTATAATGGGATTCAAAGTGAATATTCTACCAGATGATACAACAAGAAGAAATATTTTGGTGTATACCTGTAACTGTGTTAAACTGCTGAGGCAATGGCTTAAGAGCACATTTTTGATCCAAAGACTCTGCATTAGTGCCAAGCTGCTGCCCATAGACAGAATGTCTCATTAAGATGTTCTCTGCTGCTGCTGTCAACCTGGGCCTTTGTCCTTCACTAATTTCACCAGCACTCCTTTCCAAGTCCTGTAGAAAGTTGAAACAATTGTTAAAACCATTATCTTAAAAACAAGTCAAAACAGGAAATATTTGTCAAATACCATGCATGATCCAGACCACTTGACTACTTAAAGGCATTTTAGAAAGTGCTTATTATATCACATACATGGTACATGAAAGACAAGTTTTAAAAGTTAGTTTAAAGAGGCACCTAGCCATAGGCTTTCTTTTTAATATCTTATTTTTATGAAGTTAAATAACCAGTATCTATTTTTTCAACCTTCGAATTAGATATCAATAAAATACATGAGAAAATTTTTATTATTTAAGGCACTAAATGCTGGAATACATTACATATTGTTCACAAAGCTTCAAATCAGAATAGAAAATTTATCTCTCATTCTTCGTTAAGAATAATTGCCTAGATTTGTTAGTGTAAACTTTATAATAAACAACTGAAGAGAATACATCTTAAATGATATAAAGATTATGCCTAAACAGTTACATTTTTAATAAGTAGTCTACTAAAAGAGACTACTTTAATTATGTTTAATAAAGTTCTGTATGAGAGTAAAAAAAGTACAAATATGTTTCTTTATCAAATATATGAAATAAAAAACTTTAAAAAAATTAGGACTTTTATTTTCTTTCTGTATTAAAAATTAGATACCTAATCATTACCATGTTTGTGACTTGGAGATATTCTAATTAATAAGTTTACTAAACAAGACATGAATAAAAATTCCAATATCTGGAAGCTCTCATGTTTCTCATTTGAAAGGAGTTAATTTCAACCAAGTGGGATTTTTTTACTAGAATATGTAAAGAAATCACTGCTGAAACATCTTTGATGACTCTGATGACTACAAAATAAAATCTAACTTCTTAGTGCAGAATTCAAGATTTTCTACAACTTGCCCTAATTCTTCTCTACACACTTCTCTCTCTCTTTGATCCCTAACCTGACTTTTCTTTGGCAATGCCAACTGCCTAAACATCATTCAAATAGAAAATGATGTTTTGCAATTAATACGAAATGCTTAGAGACTCTTGGGCAAAGTTCAGAAGAACAATGGCAGATACATTTTATCTAGAAATTAATTAGAAATATTTCACAGTGCCTATATTACTGTCACTACCATGTAAAATGTTGTGTATTATGAATCAATTTTCTAGGGTACTTATAACTGCTGAACACCTTAATACTTTATGATCCTACTGAAGATTTAGTTAACCTATTCACAAAATGCTCTCACACTCATATGTATTATTTCTGTATTATACCCAAAGCTTAGATTCATGTAATTCTTTTTTTCTAAGTTACACTGTCTATAACTAATAATAATGTATCTAATCCAACTACATGAATGTACAAATTGCAGTTTTGCCATCATACTGTGCTCATTGACCTAAAGCCCCCTCAGGGCAAGGAGTTTTAAGCACAAAAAAAAAGTTGCTTTTTTCTTACCAAAGCAATATTTCAATATATAAATGTATCATTATTACTAGTTCTTATTATAAACAAATACTTAATAGTTCTGTAAACATGAAAATATGCCAGATGTTAAGCAGACAGGCAAATTTTTGAGGTTAAGAACTTCATGTGTCATATGGGAAAAGAGTCTCATATAGTTATAGAGCAATTTATTAGTACTTAAAATATAAATGCCTGTACCTTTTGAGCCAGCAATTCTACCCCTCGTTAAATGATCTGGTGAAATAATTCTTCACAAGTGCAACAGTTTGAATAGAAAAAAAATGGAACCAATCTAAAAAGCCTTCAATAGAACAATTATGGTATACCAAATGGTAGATTAAAAGAATATAGTAGTTCTTCAAGATTTATAGTTAAATTTTTAAAACCAGTTTACAGAACAATACATATATACACCTCAAATTCTATACATGCATGCATGCACACAGGTGCAATACTTAGATTCTTTGAAAAAGGTCTGGAGAGGATAAACTTCCAACTTCTGGGCTTCTGGCTTTGCCAGGACTGCATACTAACAAAGGCTGTCAAGCTCCCTATCCTCAAATCAACCTTAGAGTAACTTAGAAATGAGAAGAAAGCATGGATTCTGAGAACTGAATAAAAATTGTAAACAAACAAACAAACAAAAACAAGCAAACAAACAAAACACCGAAAAAGACTGATGGCTAACTTGATCCAGTGTGTTTGAAGAAATGGGCTGCATCATGAGGAGGTGGTGGATGGAGGGGCTTTAGTCAGAGGAACGATTGGGCGCTTATTTCTTTCCCTCATCAACCTGAGATCATCACTGTTTGCCCCTTAACCATAAGGATCTTGACAATGACCCAGGCTGAGATACTAGTAAGCCTAGAGCAATATCAGGAAGCAAGAAGGCCCAACTGGGGTGAAAAATTACAGGTGAAATCTGACCGGGAATCCATGGGCATTCATTCCTTCACCCTCTTCTCCTCTAAACCCTAGGACTACATTATGAAACCTCCATACTCCTTCCTAAATATCTTAGCTTGTGACGCCCTTACCCAAAAATTTCTTAATGGGCTCCACAGACCTTACTACCACTAAGGTTATTTATGGTCATCTGGTTCAACCTACTTCTCCAGACTGATCTCTTTATCTAAAGCTCTAGTCACAGGGAGATTTTCAGCACTTTCTAAATATGCCCTAATCTTTTTTGGCTCTTGTCCTTCACATATGCTATTTCTGCTTCTGAAAAGCCCTTCCCTTTCACTGCTGCTGGAAAAATCCTATGGGTCTTTAAAGATTCGCATCAATATCATATCCTGTAGAAAGTGTCATCAAACTTCAAGCAGAGCTCTCCATCCTCTGAACTCATATAGACATACAAACACAGCTATCTGACCTTTTTATTGGCACTATAGAGTAATTGATTAAGCCCTTATCTCTCTACATGACTGCTAGCTATTTATAGGTAGGAGTCCTGTCTCCTTCTTTTTATCTTTTCCAAGGCTGTGTCTGGCATATAGTAGATACTCAGTAAATGGTTGTAGAAAGAAAAAAATGAATGAATAATTCTCATATATCACTTAAAAGAGCTTTGTTTTTGTTTTTGCTTTTTTTTAACTGTAGAATAAGAAGGCTGGAACAGATGGCCCAAGTGCCTTTCAGCTGTAAAACTCTATAGCTCTGTGATTCCAGGTTAAAGTTACTACAATGCTGACCTCCAAATAAACTGAAGATTAGTATGCTTTAACTAAAAGTAGAAATATTTTGTGTTTTTTTTCCTGCATGTAGATCTAACCAAAAAAAAAAAAAAAGGTTAAAAAGTACCTCTGAATGATTAACTGCTTGATGTGAAACAAGTGATTCCTGGTTTTGTTTAGCAAGGAGAGAAAGAACTGCACCTCCAAGAAATTTTTTATGGGGCATTCTAATCACTTGCCTTCACTGGGAGGATCATCTTCCTGAATGAAATATTAAGACAATTAATACATCAAAAAAAGTCTATCAAACAATTGTATTTTTCACAATTTATGATTACTAAAACTTAGCAGTTATCATGAAATGGTCATATTAGCACTTTATGAAAAGAAGATGGATTCTCCATTTTTATTTATTTCTCATTCCATTTGACTATATGAAAAACCTTTTATATTTGACTCAAATATAAACTATGATATAAAGTAATTTGTTACATTTAAACCGGAGATTATAAAAACATGAAAATTAACTCTGTCATGTGACTGAGTTATGATGATTCATAAATATTTTATACTTGGGCTCACAGGTTTCCAACTTCCTTTATGCAGTACCCTAAGCAATGCCACAGTGTGGTAAGGAGGCAAAGCACTATAGTGATGCTGCAGCCCAGACAACAAGCAAAAATGGAAAACTGCAGAAATATATTAAGGCATCTGTAAGACCTTCAATTGTTCCCTTGCCTTTGTGCTGACTGCCGGTACTTGGCTAGGGAGCAGGTTAACTGTGAGCCCTCATGGAACACCCAGCCTATGCTACCAGGCACCTCAAATTAGAACTGTCTCCAAAATGAGGGACAGTGTGGGCCTAAGAGTCAGAGAAACTGGATTCCTTTGCAAATACAAGTATTAATATGATTTTTAATTCCATATTTTTTTTTTACTTAAGTATTTTATTTTGAATGAAATAAAGTTTATTAACTCTGGATTACAAGTTCTTATTTCCCAGCTAAATACCTACTGGTACATGACTTCAAGTTATTCCCAGTTTTTCAAGATTGTACTTCTGCATTTGACTTTATTATGAATTTGTAATGTATCTGATTTAGTCTTAGTAAAAATATCAATTAGAGTTTCATTTCAAATGTAGAAAATGAAAGATGTTATAATTAGTACTGGTTCAGTTCGTTATTTACTTTGAACAAATTTAACACGCTTTGGCACCTTAAAGTTCTAAGAATGAATAAAGATGCCATAATGACATTAAATAGGCCAAATGATAGTATAATGCTTATCTCAAAATAAAGACATCTCATTTATGCTTTCCCCCATATTATTTTATAAATTATATCTATTAAAATATATAACATGATAACTTAAGGGCCATTTTTTCCTTCCACAGCTAGATAATTACTAAAAAGGGTTAGTATCTCTGGGTCCTATTTCAGTATTTTTTTAAGCCACTGAATTCAACTACTTTTTAGCAAAAGAATTATAATCATGGTTAGGGAAACCACAAATGTATTATAATAGAGTTAAGGTCCGGCCCTAAATACTGTAAAGGCAACACTGACATCAGCTGGCCTTTCATTACCTAATTTACATTAACTGTGTATTTTTCAACTACTGGAGCCACAGAGGTTAATGATTTTCATTCTCACAATTATAATAAAGAGATATGAAAGAAACCTCAAATTCCTTCATGGACATTTTATTAAATTTTATGTCTATAACCCAAATATTTGAGAAAAAGCCCTGATCAATGGCAAGAAGTTTATCGAGAAATTCTTCACATCAGAATTCAATGTGGAGTCAATCATTTCTTACCATTTCATGGGCATCATGCAGAGTACTGGATAAACTATCATTTAGGTTTGTCAGATACAGTCCTCCATCTCTTAGAACTAGAAATTAAAATGTGAAACTTTAGAAAAAGAAGAAACATAAATTTATAAAATAATCTGACCATAAAGCCATAGAACATTACATTTAAACTACTACAATAAAAACACTGGCAAACTTAATAAATAACAAATCACGAGTTAATCTCACCAGTATTTTTAAAGTACATTTTTCAACAAAGATGAATTTCTGTTTCACAGGCTTGTCACAAATTAAAAAGAACTATAAACATCAACTATCACTATGAAATTGAGAAAGAGGCATGCCTATATACTACTGATGTAATTTAAAACTGGTTAACCTTTCTGAAGAGCATGTTGGCAACGTGTTGTTATTTTAAATGTGCATTCTCTGACTCAGCAATTCCACTTCTAGGTATGTATTCTAAGTTGTCAGATAAGTGCACAAATATATATATATATGTATATGTATATGTATATGTATATGTATATGTATGTATGTGTGCATACACAAAGACGTCAATGGAGAGTTTAGTATGGAAACTCTGAAAACAATCTAAATGCCCCCACTATGGAAGCTCTGTTTTAAATAAATAGCACAGCCACTAAGACAACAACAAATAATGAGATGGAGCTATATGTATTCGTATAGAAAGATGCCCACAATATATTATTAAGTTAAAAACTTCAGGTTTTCAAAACAATACTTCTAAAAATAAAAAAAATTCACATACAAATGTATTGAGTTATCTATATGTGCATAGAAAAGACTGGAAGGGAATAACTCAAACTATTAGGAGTGATGCTAATTCTGGGGGTGGATTTATGAGGTTAAGATCCAGAATAGTTAACGTGCACAGAGTCCATATTCCTTCTACTACACCATGTTAAATCTTGAAAATTAAGTAAAAACACTTTGAACAGAAAAGTATTATTTAGGAATTATCAAAATCTAAGTATTACTTAGGAATTATCATAATCTAACCAATAAAATCAATTGATACAAGTTAACTTACTCCTGGGAGCCACTTTTTGACTACAGTCGAATAAAATCTCTCCTTCAGAGATGTGTCTATCTAGAGTTTCAGTTTCAGTTTCAGTGGCAGTAATGCTCAAGGTGCTCTCCACTGTTGAGGAATCAGAACTTGGTATCTGTATGGGGGAAGGGGCCTTGGTGTCAGCAGGAAGCGGCATCAAGGGAAACTGGCTTTGGAGGTACTGGTTGAGCAGTAAAATCCATAATCTCAGATTCTTCATCTCTGGCCACGGACATTACACTAAGAAGAAAAAGACATAAAAGAACTTATTAGGTCACTGAAGGCCTATATTAATTTCGATATTCAAAAGCAAATTCAAAGGTAGTATGCCTCCAAAAAAGTATTTCTAAAATCTGCACTATTGTAATTAATTAACAAGATTTAGTTTTCAAAAATTGTTTTCATGCTTTAATCATAGGCCATCTTGAAAGTTCTACCATCCACAAATAAATCTACATGGGGATATATGGTACTATAAAAGTCAATTGCTTATGGTAAATGAAGATTCACACTGAGAAGAAAACGTTTTCTTTTATTATTTTTATTATATTATTATTGTTAGTATTATTTATGCCTATAGCACCTGGTCTTCCTAGGTGGTCTCCCATCCAAGTACTAACCAGGTCCAACCCTGCTTAGCTTCCAAGATCAGATATCGGGCTTGTTCAGGGTGGCATGGCCATAGACCATAGACCGTGGTTCCTCTGGGGCGTGAACCCAGAACCTTCTGCATGTAAAGCAGACATGCTAACCACTACACTATGGAACCAAGTCCAAAAACATTTTCTATTTTATTGACAGTATGCTCCCAAAAAAATCTGTTTAAAGAAATGTAAGGTATAAATAAATTTGGTAAAATTTTAAAAACTTAAAATTTGTGAAATTGCTTTCTACTAAAGTATACAGTAACTAGTGATTTACATAAGTCAACTTCAAATGAAATGTACAGTTCCTAAAAGTGAGTATGTTATCTTTACATAGCTCTTGGGTGAAGTTCTTCTTGAAGAGAGTTGGGATTCTCTTCTTCCAATGGCAGGTCTCCATCACCCCATGGCTTGGGAAACTCTGGACTTGATATCTTCAGTTTATCGATAGAAATCTCTGACAAAGTTGGGGTAAGAGCTGCTGCAGGAGGCGGCGTAGTAACAGGGGTAATTACTGGAGTATTAACAAGTGTGACAGCAGGCATGTCATTGCCTAAAGATTTTTTTAAAAAAGAAAGAAAAAAGTCAAAGATAAAAGATAAAAGAATTCCACAGGAAGACAAGATATATTGTTTCAGAAGTCCCATAATATTTTGGCATACAAATAATGGCAATAATAATTAATCATAATAATGGCCACTAATGGAAAAATTCCCAAATTAATTTTGTAAAATATAAAAAATAACCTTGGAAAGTATCACTTTTAACATCAAAATCAACTTAAGGTAGTCTAATTGTCTAGTAGATTATACATTTTAAAAAGTAGCAACCAATTACTTAGTTTCCATGTAAGAAAAAATAATGTATTAAAACCTAATAAGCAACAAGTATATGTATGTATACTAATCTATAAAACATTTTATAAAACAAACCATGAAATTTTCTTTAATAGTGGAAAAAAATAAAACTGAGTAAAGAAATAAGGTACCTACCTTTTCCAGCAAATATTTCCTTCACAGGAAAAGCTATATCGTGATCTGAATCACAGGGAGAAGAATCTGGAGTTTTTACCAACACATACTCCTTAGGAGGTGATGAAGGTGAGCGAGGAGGAGTTGGCTGTGGAGTAGCCACTGGGGTACACACTCTTGACTAAAATAAATTAATAAAATAAGGTAAATGTGCAGAAAATCACCCAAAGGTAATGTGAAATAATAAGTTCATTCACAGATTACATAGAATTTAAATGAATCAGGGGAAAAAATAGAGCTCTTAAATACTCTGGTTTTGAACTTCTAAGCTATTAGTTTCATGACGAGCCTGTAGAAAGCCACAGGTGACTGAAATAGTTCTGCCTCTGAAATAGCCACCCTCACCTCCTAAAATCTAAGGCTGCCTCTTCTGATATAGAAAAGATGATTGAACAGACACAGATGAAGATCAAACTCAAATACAACCTTGGGTAGACCATGTAACAGAAAGAAAACATTTTAATTAACTGACAAGATATCAAAATATCAATCTTTTAGCACAAAACTACAGAGCTTGTAAAAAGCAATGGAAGAATAAGAACAAGTGTGGTGGGTGAAATGAAGACAATATAGAGGTGATAAGTATCGGAGAAGAAAAGAATAAACATTTTAAAATCAATTTGTTAAGTAGGTAATCATTCAAATGATTCAAAATTCAAAAAGTACAAAAAGGATGATAGTGAAAATTAAGTCTCCTTTCCTACCCATGTCCTATCTACCTAGTTCTCTTCCCCAGAGTTATCAAATATAATCTTAAGTCATTTCATATGTATAGATTATCTATGGAATAAATACCCAGAAGTGAGACTGCTCATTTAAGAGGCTAATTGCATTTTTAATTTGAATACATGTTGCCAAATTTCCTTCTAAGGATTGTGTTAATTTACATTAACACCAGAAAGTATGAGAATTCCTTTTTCCTCAAGGTTTGCCAAATAATGGCATTATCGAACTTTTAGAATTTTACCCGTCCAATCAGTAAAAATGGGATTTATTTCAGTGATTTTCTTATTTTAGATTGAACATCTTTTTATACACATGTGAGCCATTTTGTGTGTGTGATCTGTCTAGATATGTCTTTTTCCCACTTTTCAAATACATTACTTGACTTTTTCTCTAATTTAAAGGTCTTTATGTACTAAAGTGATTAACCTTTATTCTGTATTATGAATTGCAAATTGAATCACAATTTAAAACCCATGAAGCATATTAGAAATTCTATAGCATTGCTTAGTAATCAGCATATTCTTAGCCTTGATTTTTAAATGAAATACACTTTTATTTTTTTCTTGACTGCATAAACCTATATCATAAGAGCACTATTTTCAAACACTACTGACTCAGCATCCTGAGAGGATTTGAAGGTATTCTACTAATATTGGTAATGGATAATGATGATAAACTATTAGTTACTGAATATTTACCAAGTCCCAGGCACAAGATTAAGCTCTTTATGTGTCATCTCATTGAATCTTCCACAAAATCTTATATGATGGCTAAGAAGATACAGTATCATAAAGATGTCAGTTCTCCGCAAGTTAAACCAATCAAAATGAGATTAATTCCCATAAAAATCCCAACAAAATCTTTATGAAACGAATTTTAAAATATATTTGGAAGGCCAAGAAAAGACATCACAATTCTGAACCTAAGGAACAATATGACAGTGGGGGAGAGGAGCTTGCCCTCTTAGATATTCAGTAGGCAGATTTTGGTTAAGCTGTGTTTATTTAAACTCTAAATATTTTACTCTGTTATACAGATGAGACTAAAGTAACAGAGCTGAGAGTTCAAATTCAGATCTTACCAACTCCAAAGTCCATGCTAGTAACAATTACATATACTGCCTATTTATACTGATTTTTCTACATTTTCTCATTCAATCACCCTCATGTAAGTATGTGCATTATACAGACAGTAAACAAACTAAAGTTAATTAGCACTGAGAAACCATAAAACTATAATCCTGATGACAACTGCACTGCACAAGTTACCAACGACCTAATAAAGGACAGACCAAAGCTATGTCCTAAATACCTTGCACACTAATCACATTACACAAATCACTTATTTAAATTTTATGATTTTGTTTATGCCTCAAATGAGTCCATTTAAATGTTTCACCTACATAAAATGATGTCTTCGTGATCTATAGGATCAGAAGTGATTACAAATTTTTTAATAGAAAGTAATATAGAGTACATTTTGGTTTTGTATACTTTTGTGTTGCTACTGTGGGGGTTCAGAACAAGTCACCCCAAGATGTACCTCCATAATATGCACATTGTTTTGAGCTAAAGATATCTTTAGCTTCAGGCTCAAGAGAAATTTCTGCTCCTCCCTTTAGCTAGAACTTGAATTAGGGGCCTTGCCCATAATAAAAGACTATACTAATTACTGAACATGCAATGACCTTCTGAAGCCCTAAGGCACATTATCTCATTCCTAGCTCAGAATGTCTTATGTACCCATTTTCCCTTTCTGTCTCTTAACCTCTTATGCATACAGAGTCTCTAACTCCCTCAGATATGCAGAGTTCCCATACATATGTATGTATTAAACTGGTTATTTTCTTGTTAATCAGCTTCATGTCTATTTGAATATTAGACCAATCGAAAGAACCTTTAAGGGTAAAGTTTCTTCCTCTCACACACTATAATAGATAGAAACAACATAATAAGACTCATTAAACAAACAACAAAAGTACTTAGAGTATATTTTCTTTTAAAGACTAAGAATATCAATTTACATTATAACCAAAAGCAACATGTGATCATTAGTTGTATCTTAAATTTTTTAAAAAAGCTATAAAAGCTATTTTTGGAGCAATTGGGGAAACTGGAATATAGACTATACCATATAGTATTAACGTATCAATGTTAAATTGTGGGAGTATGATAATGTTATTTTGGTTATATAAAAAGTATCTTGTTCTTAGGAGATACTGCTGATGCTTTTAGAAGTGTCATGGTATCTGTAACTTTCAAATAATTTTTTAAAAAATATAGTAACGTATAAAGACAAATAAAGGACGTATGTAAAATGTTATCAACTGATAAATATAGGTAAATGGCATATGTTAATTTTTTCATACTTTCAAATTTCTATGGATTTAAAAGTTTTAAAATAAAAAACTGGGGGAACTGGTACTATAATCAAATAACAAGGAATCAATCTCCACCACAAACTATAACCTTATGATACCAATTTAAAACTTGTCCATTTTACTGCTCTTTAATAAATGTATCGGAAGTTCCCCAGGATCCCAAGTTATGAAAGGAGAGTCACACCTACCGGCAAGTATGTTTTGCTTATTGAAACCTCCCCAGAAACACTTGTAGCAACAGGACCCTGCTTCTTTGCTTCTCTGTCACCCAGCATGACAGCAATGGTTTCAGCAAGAGCTTCATTCACAAAATGACTAATCATGTGCGAATTCACAGGAACCCCAGCATCAACAAAAAGCTGGAGGGCTCCACTGCTTGTTCCTTCCACTAAAAAAATGAAAGAATTTCAGAATAAGTGTGCAAGAAATATGTTTTCAATCCAAGTCTTACTTAATAAAATTTTAGAGACACAAACCTATGTGTAGGGGGTGGGAAGAGGAATAAAAAATACATCTACTTATTATGAAAGAGAATAAGATGATAACTTACATAACAAACATCCTCTTTAAATAAACAAAAAAGAGAAGGAAAACATACAGATGAAAATCTACTTATATGACCTCTTGCTATCACAGAATTTAGTGATAAAAACGATTTACATCCACATTAAATGTTCTATCTGAAAACAGTCCACGTTTCAAAGAATATGCACAGGAAATCCCGTGATAGATCTTGGTCAAAACGCAAAGACACAATGACTATTGGGGGACTTTAGAGAAATGGTAATTGCTTTATAAATATGAAAACTATCTTCCCTCTAGTTTCATATACATCAGTTATTAACACGATAGGCTGACTTCCTCAAACTTTAATAGTAGTTTATGTGCTTAGTATCAGAAGCTCTATAGGTGTATTAATTTTCCAAATAGATTGTATTTTACCTGTATGAATGTACATGAAATTTAGTAAAACTTCCTTAACAGATTTTTCTAGACTTAAAGTGGCTAAATTTCTAAAGCTTTGTATGGAAAACATGTAAGACATGATCTATACAACTTGATGGAGATGTTACCTTTCCAAAGAATGCTCCTTAATTAGTACGATTATGCAGCAATATTAAAAGTTCCCTAAAAAATGGATGTATGTGTCTTGGGATCACTTGTTGAGGCATATAATAGTAATTTACTATGAAGTTACCATAGCAAAAAACTATTACAATCCTTAATTTATATTCAACATTTAATGTCGATATGTCTCTTTTTTTGTTTCCATTGTTTAGATATAACCAAAAATCAGAACATCTGTTGGAAAGCCCAAAAGCCCTACCTACACATAGGCAAAATAAAAGCAAATGGACAGGCTTTTAAAGAGAGAACAGGATCTAATGACCTAATTTGGAAATTTTAAGATTTCATCCAGAAAAATATCAATTTCCTTATAACTTTGTTGGTCAGTTTTTTCCTTCCTTCAAAAAATGAGATAATGAAAGAAAACCTGAGGAAGTAGCAATGAAGGAGGCATTTGAGTTATACTACATAGGAAGAATTAACCAGATTCAACAATAAATTGTATGGATCTAGGCTGTGACTGGGTAGTGATTGAGGAAGACCAAAGAAAAGAAATAGAATAAACAGTAACTCCAAGGCTTTAGAGACTGAGTGCTTAGAAAGTTGTAATGATATTAACAGAAATAGAAACAAATGAAAGAGGAGCTTGGGTTAGAAAAATGAGATATATTTTGGACATGCTAAGTTTTGGATGCCAGCGGAACATCAAGCAGAAATATATTCATCAATAGGCAGACAGAAAAGAGATCCACACATATATAGCTGATTTTCAACAAGAATGTCAAGGCAATTCAATGGAAAAAAAGGGTAATCCTTTTAACAAATAATGCTAGAACAACTGAATATCCATATACTAAAAAATAAATCTTGATCCTTACTTCACACCATACATAAAAATTAACTCAAAATGTACCATAGGCCTAAATGTATAGTCTAAAACCATATGTCTTCTAGAAGCAAATACAGATAAAAATCTTAACGTTCTTGAGTTAGGCAAAGATTTCTTAAATAGTACACCTAAAACATCACAAACTATAAGAGAAAAATTGATAACTTAAACTTCGTTAGAAGTAAGCCTTTGATCTTCAAAATATAACGTTGAAAAAACCAAAGGTTAAGATACAACTAGAACATATTTGCAAAACATATACTCAATAAAGAACTTGTATCCAGAATAAAAAACTTTTTTACAACTCAATAACAGGAAGACATAAAGCCCAATTTTAAAATGAGCAAGCCATTTAAAAAAATACTTCACCAAAGTAAATATATAGGCAAATAAGCATATGTAAAATTGTATATCATCATTAGTCATTAGGAAAATGCATATAAAAAGCACAAAGAGCTATCTCTAAATGTTTATAGAATGGCAGAATAATTTAAAACACTGACAAAAGCCAGCATTGGTGAGGACATGGGGTAACTGGAACTCTCAAATACTGTTGGTTGGAATGCAAAATATAATAATTACTTTGGAAATATTTAGCAGTTCCTTGTAAAGTTAAACATCTATTTACCATATGACCAAGAAAGATTAAAAGATGTGTTTAAAATGCTTGTTTGCAAATATTCATATCATAGCTTTATTTATAATAGCCCTAAACTAAAACACTATAAATGTCCATCAACTGGTACATGGATTAACAAATTATATCCATACAGTGTAATATTACTACATGCAACAATTGTTGAAGCATTAAGCTAAAGAAGACAAACACAAAGGACTATGTACTATATGATTACAAATATATAATTTCTGAAAAAGGCAAAAATACAGTAATAGAAAGCAGATCAGTGGTTGTTAGGGCTGGGCAGACATAGGAGGGGGTTAGGAATTAGCTGCAAAGTGGCATATGGGAACAACTTTTTTGGATGACAGAAATGTTTTTTAGTATCATGATCATGTGGGCTAATGTATAGCTGTGTTTATCAAAACTCATCAAACTATACAATTAGAATTGGTGAATTTTATGGCAAGTAAATTGTACCTGTTAAAAGCTGATGGAGAAGAAGGGGAAAGAAAAGGGAAGGGAAGGGAGAAGAAAAATGAGAAAGAAGGAGGGGGAGAGAAGAGAGAACAAGAGGAGGAAGATGAGGAAAAAAGAGGAAGAAGAGAACGTGGGCTCCATAAAAAAAGAGGCTCATTTATCCACTCAGTGAATACTTATATTCTTATTAGGTGTCCGTCAAGGGCTCGGCACTAAAGGAGAAATAACTTTAATTCTGAGTAATTTTTATAGTCTAGTGAATGAGACAGATATGTAAACCAATCATAATACAATGTGATAATTACTAAAACAAAGATATATACAAAGTACTATGGGAAACAATAGATTTGGGGTGGGACGGGTGGAGGGTAGTATAATCATTTGAATGCTGCAGTATGAAATAAGAGAGTGAGGGAGAACTAATGTCCACGACAGAGAAGAAATGAGAAGTAATATGGGAAGAGCTTGTCTTTTGTCAGCCAAAGACTTCTAGACTACATAAGTCTACAATGACCTGAAAGTGTCTTTTAATAACAAAAAGTTAAAGAGATTCCATTTCACTTACCAATGTCAGAAGTCACTGGTTCACTTGCCTCACTGGCTGAAACACTGACATTAGCTAGGGCCTGTTGTTGGAGTGGGAAGAGCCCAGAGATAATTCTTGACATTATTTCTTGTTCTACCCTAGGGGATAAAAGGATTCCTGAATTTGATTAAAATGTGTATTGCGTTAGAAACATCGCCCTAAAAAAAACTTCTACCCAGGGACACAACATTCACATGTGAAGCAGGCATTCTGAAAGCCAGATCTGAAAAGGAGAAAAAAATCAAATGTATCCCCTAGCGAAATAAACCACGTGAAACAGATCTTCATGTGGAAGATTGTTCATTACATCAAATTAAAATCTTTCAGATTAATTTAATGAAAAGTTTAACAGACCTCCTAAATTCATAAGGTTTAGGGCAATGATTAGCATATCATATACCTAAAATGTTGGGTTCTCTACTCGGAAAGCACACGTACAAAACCATACAAGATCAGAGCTAGAAAAGAAGTCCAGCTGCCCTCTCTTCGAGGCATATAGACTGCAATACAAGTAGGTAGTATTCCTCTTAAAGAGGAAAGAAAATTTATTTCCAAGGTCGTTTTCTGGAAGGAGAGAGGGGAAGAGAAGGGGAAAGGGAAGGGGAACACAATAGGAGACTACTTCTGTATGTTAGAGCAGTTAACAGAATGAGTAACAATTTTTATTATTCCAGTAATAGATGTTCATTGTGAAAAAATCGGAAAATATATAAAAGTTGAAAAAATAGATAAGGCTCACTCATAATCTCAGATTCAGAGATAAACACAGTTAACAATTTGGTATGTTTTTCCACTTTATTTCCTACGCACATTTATTTTTTTGAGTTCTTTTCTTTTTATTATTTTTTTTAAACCTATAGCACCTAGTATACCTAGGTGGTCTCCCATCCGAGTACTACCCAAGCCTGACCCTGCTTAGCTTCTGAGATCAAAGTAGATCAGGCATGTTTAGGGTGGCATGGCTGTAGACTCCATTTTTGTGAGTTCTTATAAACTACAGTTAAATCAGTAGTTTAACACACCAGTGTGTTATTAATCTTTCGACATCATTAAATATTCTTCTAAACTTAATCTTGATACCTGTATTAATATTCAGTTTAGTTTATTCCATAATTTCCTTAAGATTTCTCATAGGTAAAAACAGGGATAAAAAATAGTTCATAAGTTTATAAAAGTAACAAACACAATAGCACCTTATTTGTAGTAAGTGCTGTACATGCTAAGTAATCTATCACCTAATATCAGAACTGTAATTATTTTCTAATGATAAATTTCTGAAAGTAAATCACTGGATTAAAGAATATGTACATTTTTAGGCTTTTGTTACTTAACAATAGCCTCTTTTCCACAATAAACCGTCTAAGTAAAAATGCTCAAGGACAGAAACAATACCTCCAACAATTAGTTAAATCCTCAGCAACACACCAAATAGTTTCCAGTGACTACAGCAAAGGGAAAAAAATTAATAAATAAAAGGAGACAAGGAATATTTTCAACCAAAACTTAATACTTTTCATTTTTATTTGCTACTATGATTCTGTTAACACCAATGCCACTATAAACTCACCATTGAATTAAGCTATTTTCCAATGTTTCTTTTCTCTGAATTACTTTATCCAGAGTATCAGCAGTGGGCTGAAAAGTAGAAGCAACTGGTGGAAATGGAGGACCATTATATTTTGTGGAAACAACTTTAACACCTCTGTTAAACTCCAGAATTGGTTCAGAGTATTCTGGAATTTCATCGCATTTTTCCTCTTCCTGATAATAAAAATAAAATTATTATATTCATGTATCTGTTCAACATTTACTGAGTGACAAGAATAGCCAGGGAACTTAGGTAGGTGAATTAACCAACACTTCTAAATTAATCAACCACATTTCAATTAGGTTATATCACATTATTTATAATTTATACATTTGTCTATCACATGGAAAAATAGTGGCAGAAAACAGTTTCTAAGCTTTGTTACCTGTATGACATCAATTACTTCATCGAAGTTAGTTCCTGGAAACTTCACCTCTTCTTCATCTACCTTCATAAATTCTGGAGTCTAAGGAAGCATTTTCAGAAAGTTTTGGTTGTACTTACTGTCTTTTTAATTTATACATAATTTTTCATATTTCCACCCATAGCATAAGCTTATAATTACATAGCCCTATTTTTTTTTTTAATATCCTGTTCAGAATTGATTTCATCACTAAATAAAATCTAAGGTAGTCCCCAAAGCTACTATGTTCTCATTTCAATAGCTATAAAAATTAAATATAAATTTTTCTGTCAAGGACTCCATGAACAATACAACTTAAGTCAATTGATTAAGTCGATCTGATTGTGATTTCTCTCCTAGAATTAAGATAAAGTGTTTATATGTGTAAATATATAAGTATACACATATATAAACTCACAAAAAGACAAGATACAGGATCAAATAATTCAGAAAGATAAAAGTTATTTTACAAATTTAGTCTCTAGGCCTCAATAAATATAATCTAGTCACCAAAAACCACAATAACCTCCTCCTGACAGTAGAATAATAAACAGTCCAAAAATTATTTGTCATTATGTTTTTAAAAAATTATGGTGAAGAAAAATTGGTGATGAAAATTAAATTAGGCACAAATGCATTTAGGGCAGTTCTATTTTACTATTTCTGATCTGGAAAAATTGTTGGCATTCTCCCTCTCCTTAAAACTATATCTTTGATAACCAAATTTGCTTACAAATAGATGAAACCTGGGAAAAGTTACAGTACTATGTTGCTGTATAGTAAAGTCATAATTTTGTTAATAGCAAATACTGGGAAGAAACATATATATTTGCATTATGTCAATAGTATAATGACAAAGTAATATGCCAAAACGTGAACTCCAATAGTCACTATAAAACTCACATTCAGAAAAAACTATACTTAATTCTCATTTAACACGTTTCTACAAAGAGAGAAATTCTTTCTTCACATATGAGAGCCTTACAACTTAAGTAACCAAAAAGTTACACTAAGGATTATTACATTCAGAATGTTTATTAAATGTAAGGATCTTAATTAAAGTTTCTTTTTCAAGTGCATAAGCAATTCCAGATTCATTTTGAATCTTTTCCTTAAAATCTAAATTATTATGCTGGGTTATAATTATAATGGAAGATTTGGCATGGAACATCATTAGTTAAAAGCTATAGTCAGACATTACTCAAAACTATAAAAATTTCTCAACAATACCTGTATCCAGGTGTTCAGAGGAGGGGATGCTTCCTTGGGACTAGGCAGAGATGGACTGACATCAGCACTACCATTTGAAATGCTATCAATATCTACATTGGGTAAAACCTAAAACAAAACACAACATCCAGCTTTCTGTTCATCATTTTGACTCAAATATTTGTCAATCTATATACCAACAATGTTTATTTAACTTTTTTTAATTATAAAAAGGTATTTTACAAAATTTGGAAAATAAGGGAGAACATACAAAATCCTATCTTGAAATAACTTCATTTTCACTATTCCCTTTATCTTCTTGTAGATAGCTAAAATATAAAATAGTTTCATTTCTGATTTTTCATTGTAATTAGGTCATGAACATCTTATCACACTTCCATATAGACCTCATAATTATATTTTAAGCCGTTGTATAATATTCCAACAAATATACATGCCTTAATTAATCATTTTTTTGTTGGTAAACACCTAGGATATTTCAAAATTTCCAATATTATATGTGTATTGCTACAAAAAAACTTCATATATATATGTGTGTGTATAATATATACGTGTGTGTATATATATACATATACACACACATATATATACATATGGTTGTCTTCCCTAACAGGGTATGAATATTTACATCACCTAAAACATAATCAATTACAAGTTTTACCCAACCTTCATCCAAATTAGATAACTGTCTCAGCAATAATAGTTTCAAATGGAGGTATATTATTTTAATTTGTATTATTTTGGTAACTAGCAAGATTTAAATTATTCAGATTGCTTGTTTATAAACTGTATTTCCTCTACTGTAGAGTCTTATTCACATTCTTTGAATATTTCTGGATTTGCATCTATGATTTCTTATTAATTTATGGAGGTTTTTATATTTAAAATTAATCCTTTTCAAGGCAAGTATACAATGAAGTAAAGACAGTCTCTTCAATAAATGTTGCTGGGAAAACTGGACAGATACATGCAAAAATAAAAAACTGAACCATCTTCTTACACTGTATACAAGAATAGACTCAAAATGGATTAAAGACTTAAATGTGACCCAAAACCATAGGCAGTAATCTCTCTGATATTGCTACTAGTAATTTATTTTCAGACATATCTCCTCGGGCAAGGGAAACAAAAGAAAAAATAAACAAATGGGGCTACATCAAACCAAAAGTTTTTGTGCAGCAAAGGAAACCATCAACAAAATGAATAGACAATTGACTGAACAGGAGAAGGTATTCGCTTATGGTACATCTGATAAAAGGTTAATATCCAAAAATATATAAAGAACTCATACAACTTAACAACAAAAACCAAACTATCCAATTAAAAAATGGGCAGACAACCTGAACAGAATTTTCTCCAAAGAGGACATACAAATGGCCAATAGACATATGAAAAGATGCTCAGGGTCACTAATCATCAGAGAAATGCAAATTAAAACCACAATGAAATATCACCTCCAGCCTGTGAGAATGGCTATCATCAAAAAATCAAAGAACAAGCGTTGGTGAGGACGTAGAGAAAAGAGAATCCTTATACACTGTTGATGGTACTACAAAATGGTACAGCATCTATGGAAAACGGTCTGGATATTTCTCAAAAAATTAAAACTTGATATATCTTTTGACCCAACAATTGCACTTCTGGGTATTTATCCAAAGAAAACCAAGTCAACAATTGATACAGATCTATGCACCCCTATGTTCACGGCAGCACTATTTAAAATAGCCAAGATATGGAAGTTACCTAAATGCCCAACAACAAACAGACGATTGCATAAAGAAATTATGGTTCATATATACAATGGAATATTACTCAGCCATTAAAAAAAAAAATGAAATCCTACCATTCGCAATGACACAGATGGACCCAGAGGTTATTATATGAGTGAAATAAGCCAAACAGCAAAAGATAAATACCATAAGATATCACTTACATGCAGAATCTAAGGAACAAAAAGAACTAATCAAAAACAAACTCACAAATATAGAGGACAATCTGGTGATGGCCAGAGGGGAGGTGAGGGGATTTGGGGAGACTGGGAGAAAGAGGTGAAAGGTTAAAGAAGTACAAATTAGTAGATGACAGATGGTCAAGGGGATGGGAAGCACTGCATAGGGAATGCAGTTAGCAGTAATATAATGGCTAGGTGTAGAGCCAGAGGAGAGAAAGCAATCAGGGGGATTGTTTTATAAACTATATAAATGTGTAACCAGTGTACTGTATACTTGAAACTTAAAATAAAATTTTTTTAAAAAATCTTTTTTAGCATATTCCTTTCATATAGTCTCACTATATGTTTTTCTTTTTATTTAGGATTTTTTTACATATTTAAGTTTTAGATTTTACAGATTCAAATCCATTTTTCTCTCATATCCAGACTTAGTTTCAGCTTTGATAAATATTCTATGCAATTATCTTCTATTCTTCTATATTTTTATAGTTTGTAGTTATACCTACCCTATTGCCTGTTTGGAACTCATCTGCTATACGGTAGGAGTTTTAGAATCTAAAACTGATCTATTTTCCACATTGCTAACCAATTATACCACACATTATTTCATTTATAAGAATCCTATTTCCCTCCCACATTACATTCTTTTTTAAATAATTAACATTATTTCTGAAATACTTTTTTATACAGGACCAGTACCAAACACTTTAACTTTTTTAAACCCTTTGTCCTTCAAATGCCAAACTGATTTTAAATATCAAGTTTAAATAAAAATCATTGTTTTTTTAAATCACAATTTCACTTAAATTATACATTTACATAGGAAGACCTGACTACTTGAATATTTAATCTTCACATGTAAGTCCTTTCTCCATTCAAGTCTTCCTAAGTTTGTATAAATATTGAAGCATTAACCTCACAAATCACACACATTGTCTTTATTTTTTAAATTAGTTATACTATTTAATTGTTCTCTTTGTAATATCATCGAGTCACCTGGAGTCATTGGCATAGAAAAGGTAGCTTAAACTATGCAAAACAAGGATAGTGACGTTACATTAACATCACAGTTTTAAAGAACAAGACTCATGATGAAAGTAAAGTTTTCATGAAGCAATATAACAGATTTTAAGTACTGAAGTCCAAGACTTTTTTTCCTAAAAAATTTCTGTTCATGTACTCTGGCATACCTGTACAGTAAGCTGAGGAGGATCCTTTTTTTCCGACTTCATTTCTACAACTGCTATGTTAGGTTTCTTTACTCCAGTTCCTGTTTTTCGAGATGATGGAGGAATAGAAGTAGTCACTGTTACAGGATGGGGCTTGTTTACAATTACTCCAGCAGGTGGCATGGAATCACTATTACTTTGGGTTTGTCCTAAAAAGTTGGGGGGAGAAAATGAGTCAACCATTTCAGAAATAAAGGGAAAAATCTAATACACAACTTGGAGCTTTATGGCTGAATTCTCATACGAAAGAAAACACTTATCTGCAATCACATTTCCCTCTACCATCACCATTTTCAATAAATCATGTCACCCGTTTAGCAATGACTAACATTTATCTGGCACTCATGTACTAAACACTTCACATACACTATCTATGTGATTTAACCCTTTAATTTAACCCTCAAAACAAGCCTATGAGGTATTAATATTACCCACATTTTACATTTTGGGAAACAGAGGTTTAGAAACATATAATCTGCCAAAAGTCATAACTGTTTGTAAGTGACAAAGCCAAGACTAAACTGTACTACATGTTATTACATTATTTTTATTTTCAAATTCCATAAAGCAACAATAAACAGAAATAAAAACAACCACAAAATACTACTGTTTGACTACAAATAAATAGTATGTAGGCCATCTACCTGGTAACTACCATAGCTTTCAAAAACTTGTTAGCTTTCACTTCAAAAGTTCTACTTGTTTCCTATATTTCAATGTAAAGAGGGATAATATAGTGCAATCATTAAAAACACAGACTCTAAATAAAGCCAGACTACCTGGATTTGAATCTCAGCTCCACTCTAGCTCTGTAGCCTTTGATGAATTACTTAACTCCTCTGTGTCTGGGTTGCTTCATCTATAAAACTGGCATATTACCATGTGTTTTATAGGGTGTGTTAAATAAATTAACATATGTAAAGTGCTTAGATCTGCACCTGGCATAGAGTAAGGACTTTATAAGTATTAGCTATTATATTAGTCGAAGGCATGTTTAGACAGACATTAGCTACCAAATTGACCTGTCATTAATCCATAATATCAAAAATAAAAAATTCTCTCCTACTGAAAATATTCATCTTTAAATCATTCATCAAAATAAAGGAAGAATAGCAATGGCACTAAAAGAAAAAAAAATAACTAACTAGATTTGAAGAGCTAGTGAAAGCAAAAATGACCCTGATCAATTTTACAATGATGAGTCTGACGGTCCTCAACTAAGTAAAAAAACAATTATTGGCTTAGAATACATATCTACACAATATTTACTTATCACAGTCTAGTTCAAAAGTACATAAAAGGTCCTTTAAAGACTTCCTCTAAGACATGATGATATTAAACTGGTCAAAACTCTTGAATTCTTTAATTTTATGAATGTCTATGATATGCCCAAACATTTTTAAAATTTCATTTGATCTACAACAGTGTATTATAAAATACCAAAAGAATGCTTCTTGTGAATAAAATTATAGCAGAAACCCATATCAGAGTTCGATATTATACAGAGTAAGACACATTCTGAGACCCTACCCACAAATATAAACAACACATAAAGGAAAAAATAGGTGACTACATGTCAGCATCATCCTGTAAGTTCTGCTACTGCTAAAGAATTTTAAATTTACCCTATATATTTTGTTTGATCTTACCTAAAAGAATTGCCATAGGAATTAGATGACCTTCCAGTGTACCTGAAAGAGTAGGCATTTCTCTGCTTGGGCTGAACAAATACTGCTGATCACCATGAGGCAGCATAGTAACAGAATGTTGTGGTTTAGAACTATCTTTCTTAGGTTTTGTTGCATAAAAGTCAGTTTGTGTTCTTATTGACTTGACTTTAGTGCCTGTAATAATTATCAATGGCAGATAATTTTAAATATTTTTGGAACATCTACTATCCAGCCTTCTAGAAATACATAACTCTTCTTCACAGAAAGATCTCATTCTATATAATAAGATTATAGAACCCCAAAATGAAAGGAACACATAAACCAGGAGTTGGCAAACTTTTTCTTAAATGGCCAGATAGTAAATATTTTATTCTTATGGGCCATGTGGTCTCAACTGCAACATCTCAACTCTGCTGTTGTAACATAAAAGCAGTCATAGACAATAGATAAATAAATAAGTGAAGCTATGTTCCAATAAACCTTTATTTATAAAAACAGGCAGTTGACCTACAGACCATGGTTTCTCAATCCCTGAAAATACCTAACAACTTTTATAACTACTATGACAGAACAGATATAATGCCTAGAAAACAAAATGTTGAGTTAAGATTAAGAATATTCAGAATGTATTATTTAAGTCATTAAAATTTTTTCTACAGGTACAAAGAAGTTAATAATCATTTTTAGAATTAAATTTTTTCACTGTCTAGACTTTACTCATGAATAATTTTTCAATTAAATATTTTTAAATTAATTTATTAGTAGTATTTTTTTATTATGGTGACATTGGTTAACAAAATCCAGTAAGTTTCAAGTGTACGATCTATTTATTTTTTCTTTATTTTTAAAACATTTAAAAAATTTTTTTTAATTATTATTTTATTTTTTTAAGTGAGGCAACCCTTGGTTGACCTCACAGATTGCAAGGACCTTGTCAGTTTACAATCCCTTATTTTTCATTTTTCACGTCTATAGCACCTGGTATTCCTAGGTGGTCTACCACCCAAGTATTAACCAGGCCCAACCCTGCTTAGCTTCTGAGATCAGATGGGAGTGGGCTTGTTCAAGGTGGCATGGCTGTAGATTCAGGTGTACAATTTAGCAGTAAGGCATATATATATTACATTGTAAGAATAATTCTGAATTATCAGCCTTTACCCTTTGAAAATATGTACAGTAATCAAATTCTATACCTATTAAAACCTTACAGAAATTAATATCATACATTTTTTTCTATTGCTATGAAGTAAATCTGCCTGTTTATATAGATACTAAATCTTGAATTCTTAAAGAATTAGAAACTTTTCTGATTATCAGTCAGTCTTTTTGAAGAAAAAGATAAATTTCTATGGAATCTGAAAAAATGAAGGAAAGTTAAAGTGCAAAGAAAAAGAAACTAAAATATTTTCTAAATAAATTCCTGACATCATTACATTTTTATTTTTAATATGTGACCAGTTTTATGAATCTAAACTTTTAAATATAGTTACATGATCCCAGGAAGGAAATTTTAGTATCACCATCTGTATTTTTTCATCCTGTTGTCTAGTATTCATTCGTTTGATTGAATAAATATTTTCTTGAGTGTTTACTTAAAATACATTTTTTCACAAATCAAAAGAACTGAGAGTGAGCCATGAAAGTGTCTAAGGGATAAGGTCTCTAAGTAGAGGCAATAACAGGTGCCAAGATCCAAGGATGAGCATGTGTCCACAGGTTCTCAATCACTTCTACCATTAAAAAGGTTACTTAATGAAGTTATTTTTTAACATGAAAATGTTTTAAAACCTTGACTTATTTTTTTCAAAAGCTTTCAAAATCCCAAATATAATTTGATAGAAAAGTTTCAATAAACAAGAGGAAACTTTAGGGTAAATATCATCTATTTGGGTAACCATCATCCATAAGTTATAGGCTTTTTACTAAAATGACAACAGTAGGATTTCTAAATAAACCCTTACATGATCACATAACTTTTAGAAATGAAAACTAAAGCAACTGCCACTGCTCCAACTTCCAGAAAGTACAAGAAAGAAAAATGAGTTGCCATCCACTATCACCATATATTGTCAAAGTGGCTTATTTACTGCGAAAATACAAGTTGAGGAATTTTTAAATGTAAGGCCAACAGACTCAATATTTACCTAAGAGTTATATTTAGATATACTAGTGATATGGTAGCTGTGAGTCAAAACAGTGATAAGTAAAGATATTTTTAGTTGTGTACAAAATAACCAAAAAAAAAATTCACTTTTTCTACCTACTGTTCTTTGAGAAAACAAATAAAACTGCAAAAGTATCCATAAGCACTGTTATGATAATATACAGCATATGGCTAGTCTTCCTGTTCATAAAAAACATGATGGACCAAGGTCTTCAAGGAAATGACTGCTTTCCCTAGATTATAATTTAAAGTGTTCAAGATTCATCATCTCATAAATGAAAATTTTATCATGCTTTGCTTGAAGACACAATTTAAGCCTATCCCCCCCCCCCCCCACTTATCCCTATCTTGTGTCTTGAATCTGGTCTGTTTTTTACCACTTATTTCTATCTTGTGCCTTGAATTGGGTCTATTTTTTCCTACTGTCTTAGAAGGAATTGTTTTTCTTTCCCTAAGCATTGAACTGTATTTATAAGTAACAAATAAAAAGCAATAATTAAACTTTACATATTAACTGGTGCCATAAAAAATGAGGTATACCACAAAAAAATGAGGTTCCTTACCTTTAACTCGTTCTATTATTTTTGGTCTCTGTGGTTTGCACTTAGGAGATGGAGAATTAAATCTGAGATATGGTCCTTTTTTAAGAGTGCTGCGATGGCCCTGATAAACTGGTTTTCCATAAATTTGTAACATGTAATCTTCATCTTGTATCACTGTGTTTGCTTTCAAAAAACCCTAAATATGAAAAGTTATTCAACTCACCAGCAAAATAGTCATCAAACACTTATCTCATTCTTCAAAAGCCTCCTTTTGCCAGCTTAAGTGTTCTATTTTAAATGGCTCTTAAATTCTGGACATAGTTTTCAAGCTATAATTTTAAAGTTTTATAGTTTTCAAAAGCAAGAAAATTAAATATAAAAATCATCTACCCCGGAAACATAAAGGTTCTTATACTACTAAGAATAGTTTTGGCATTAAAAAGTATAGTTTAAACACATTATATGAATTACATTAAAGTACAATAACATAAATCAATTAAGTCTTTAAATGATTTTCTATATTTCTGATCCCATCTTCAATCATAATCTAAATGCCACAGATAGGTAGCATTTATTGAGCATCTACTAAGTGCTAAGTATTGAATTAGATGCTTCTTAATCTGCCCCAAAATCTGTATTTGGCATTAAGAAAGTTACAGCTTAGTTAGAGCAGCCACAATATTTCATCCATAGCATCTAAAAACCATGCCTAACAATCACATTTGTTAAACTGAAAAATAAACAAAAAACAAAATATATACATATACACAAAGATGAAATACAATTTGAGTATCATGAACTACTAATTTTTGACTAGGTGATCTCCATCTATACCTGCTATAACTAAAATACTGTGATTCTTAGTGTGAGATCTCAGAAGGAAAGAATTATACATTTTGTGCAGTGCTTTTCACATTATGGATATCTGAAACCTAAATATCAATAGTTAAAAGATAGCTCACATTTGCACAGTCCTTCTTATTTTTAAAACATTTTCATAGTCGCTCATTATTTTTATCTTAAAAGAAATAATCAGTTATAATGAAACATTTATGCCATAAACCAAAGTAGGACCTTACTTCTCTTCTCTCTTTCTGTAAGCTTGAAGCAGGCATGTTCCTCAAAGGTGGATTTCTAAAATGTTCTTCTTTTTGTTTTTGAGAATGTTTTCTTGGAATTACAGAATTATTTATGGTTTTGTCTTGCTTACTGCTTTTAATATCTTTACCCATATTAAGAGTTTTCTTGATTCTTTGATTCTTCTGATCAAATTTCTTTTGTTCATAATCTTTTCTTGCCAGTTCATCCTTAACATAACCAAAATTAAAATTACTTAAGAACTATCCAAGTAGTAATGCTTCCACATCAAAAGCATTAGAATTAATTTTCTTTGTTACAGAAATACAGTTTAGCAGTTTTAAATGCTTTATACATAAATGATATTGGCTTACATATAAACAAAAATTCTCTGGAAGAATAAACAAAAAACTAAAAAGATTGGTGTATTCTGGAGCAGGGCAAATCAGAAATAATAGATGAGGTACAGAGGTAGGAGGGCAAATTTTCATTATAGACTTTTATACGTTTTTTGATGTTTGAATCATATGACTGTAATAACTATTCAAAAACTAAATTAAAAAATATTTCCAAAGGAGTAAACAACTTTGTAATAAAATTCTGAAGTAAATTTTATAAATTAAAGTTGCTTGAAGGTTTAAACAAACATATTTTATATGGAATCCACAGTAATGAGTGCCGTATATAGCTAGCTGTCTGCAGAGCCACAGCTGATCTCCAAGTCTTTCTACTCTTAGTTCAATTTGTTTCTGGTGTATCATATAGTATCTAATATAAATTCTTCACAACCACATTAAAGACATATATTCCTAAACAATGAAATATAATAGCATACTTTTATATTTCATTGTTTATTGCTGTGAAAACAGAATGGACACTTCATCTTGCTTTGATTGTGGATAAAAATAGACACATACTTTATAGTCAGGAAAAAAACATTTTGTACCCCAGGATAAAAATAATACATTTATCATGTCTAGTTCTGTTCCTCCAAATGCATAAAATTTTAACAATTTCCTTTAAATTACTGACCCCCTAATAAAAATAACTCTCCTAAATTTTTGCAAGGCTAATGTCTGAAGATACACTGGTAAATGGGAGAAAGCGTCAGTTTTTCCATCTGGAACTAACTTCTGTAAACTCAGTGACCTTAGAAATCTTGTGGGATATTTTCTCTTTAAATAATTTCAGCGAGTGTTTTTACTTCAGTAAGCCAATGCTTCTAAATCTGCTGCCTTGAAACATTTTTTTACATTTTTTACAACCTGTAAAACTGGCAGCTTCATACTTTTTTAAATGCTTTTGCTAAATTTTCTTTCAAATACCCATATTTTACTTATTGTCCAATAATTTGCCAGATAAAAGCCAAATATAATTTCTGAGACAAAGCACTTATTAAGCAAAATGAAACATCACTAAATAAATATAATGACAGAGTGAAATTAAGAATTATATGTAGACTTATAATTTTGTAACTACTACATATAAATTAGTAGTTACGAAACAGTCACAGGGATTTAAAGTATATGCTATATTCTAAATGTGTAGTGCCAGATGGGTGATAGGGTACAGAATGAATGAATAAATGAATAAAAAGAATTATGAATTAACTTACACATAAGAAATTTTGAGAATAAGTATAATCCTTATAAATTGAAACAATGTTATTTCCTAAGAATTCACTCAACTCTATTTTTTTTTCAAAGCTACCTGAATTTCTGCAGAAATAGTTTTAATCCACTCATCTACTGTCTTTCTGATCCGAATCTTCTCTGACATCTCTCTACAAAAGAGAAGAAATAATTTTCTTAAATTAACATTTAATATCCTGAGAATAAAACCAGGATCAGATCTCTCATCTCGTTTTGAATCTACCTGTATCCTTCATCTGAAAAAGAAAAAAAATGTTATTAGTTTCATCAAATGCTTAAAGGATGTCTGAAAAGCACACATAGATCTCAGAAGATTTGTACCAAAGAGAGAAACATAATTAAAGGTAAAATTCACATCTGTAAAAGTAATAACAACATGTATATATCCAAATTTCAGGTTCTTAGTAAGTCACATCATAAAGGCAATAACCTTTTCTAAATATTGAAATACACTAAACAAAATGAAGCGCTTAGAAAAAAAAAAAACCTGTAAAACTGGCAGCTTCATAAATAATCCTAGGATACCAACATCCTATCTTACCTGTTAGTAGATAGAGCATTGATAAACGAATACATGGCAGCTCCATCCTTTGCACGAATAATAGCTTCCAGATTTTCTTCAAGTACTTTTTTATTGTTTTGTACTCCTCTCAAAATCTTCTCTGCATCTTTCAATATGGATCGTGTGCTGGTTGTTTGAAGTTTAATGTAATTCTGTGGAAGATCAGCAAGTGTCGACATTATCAGAGATTCTTTTGGCTTAAAAGAAAAAGAAGGCAAAAATATTACCATGTAAAACTCATATTAATTATTTTAATCAGACAAGAGCTATTACTATAGTTGGGGCCATACTCCATGCCAATACATTATAAGGACTTATTTAAGAGCTATAAAAGAATACTCGGCAATAAGATTTCTTTCCATTTAGTAGTACTAATAGGAATAGTAAGTGAAATGAGGCTGGGAAGTACACAGTGGTGGTAGGTAGACGGTGGTCAATAAAAGCTGTATCTGGTAAAGAAAGCTAAAACAAAGTAAGAAAAAGTTGTCTCTAGGTAGGCATGGCAGACATTGTGAACTAGGTAAACAAGGGCCATCCACAGTTTTCTCTCCCCCTTCTTTTGCCTCTGACAGAAGCTGGAAAGCTAGAGGGGGATGTGGCTCAGTCCTAGCCAAAGAGCAGGAAGGAGAAATCACTTCATGAGGGTTTCCGGAAAAGTTTATAAAGAGATCAGACTGGGTTGACATATTTTTTTTCGGTGCTTTGTCTTAATCATTTCTCTTGATTTCTGTCTTGATAACTTTGTTGTTTACTCATAATTTTTACCTTTACTAATCATCAATTTTAATATCCTCTTTCCACTTTACCTGGAGTATGCCATTTGTTTCTTTCCTCTTTTGGCCAAGATCATAAAGAACATCATCAGACTTCTGCACAGTCACTTTAGTTGTTCCTAGTTCTTCATAGGAAGGAAATCTTTGAGAGAGCAGAGTATCAACACTGCAAAAAAAATTTTTTAATTAAGTTCCCTAAATTGTCATAAGTTCAGAAAACAGTCGATTACATAAATCTTTGATACATTCTGAGTTATATGAATTCTAAATAGTATCCTATTAAAATCGTATAATTAAATTAATCATTTATATGATAAAACACATGTAACAAAAAAATCAGAGAAGACAAAATTACACAGACTAGACTAGTTTAGGCATAATGGGAATAGAACAAAAAAAAAGTTTTTACTTTGAAAAAGCTAATATTCAGAAGCACTTCCAGAATGGTTGAGTAAGAACCTCTAAAAATCTACTCCTTCATAAAAACAGAGAACACTAGGAAAAATGGTCAAAAACAGCTTTTTCAGAACTCTGGAAATTTCAAAACCCAAGGAACATTAATCAAGAAAATGGCTGACTCTCAGTAAGAACAGGAAGTTTTTTTTAACTTATCCCAATCCCAGTGCTCTTTCCCCGACTCTGTGATAACCTTGAAAAACAAGCAAACAAACAAACAAACAAACAAAAACAAAAAACAGCCTTGCAACCACTTACAATGGGCAGAACAAATTTGGAAGTTTTCAGAAAGTCCCATTCACAGAGTTTCTCTTTATCTGACCTGACTCAGCGCTAGCTCAGTGAGAAATCCAATCATCAGGTCATTTTTCAAAAACAATGGCAAGTGTTGAACATCTTTGCTGCCTGAGGTGGCCATTATCAGTTGAGGCAAACAAGAGCGTTGCCAAAAAACTAAAAATTGAGGAATAAGATGTTCATGGTGGAGCTTTGAAAAATTCCATTTAACATTGCTGGGGACCTAGAAGGTCATGTGCATGTACAGGCCTATGTGCATGCCCAAGAAAAGATCTGAGAAGGGCCTAATCTATCATGTCTGGCTGACCTTGAGGCTCTGTAGAAGTAGGAAATTAAGGTTAAGGCAGATTTGTAAACTGCCAGAGCACTGAAGGTATGCCCCAACATACATGCATACACACACACACACACACACACACACACACACACACACACACACTCACACTCACTTGGTAAAGAGAGGAAATTTAATCATTCAAAGTAGTTAAGGAAATCTCTTTTCAATCGTTAGCAGACTTAGCTAACCAAATACAGACTTGCTGTATATGACAAAGAATACATACTTTACAGAATTACTCCAGAAAAGAGTATTGAGAACAACAAAACAAACCCGTGGCAGGGTAGGGTGTAGAAGAATCTGATTTCCAGACTTACCACATTATATTATTTAAAATGTCCAATTTAGCAAAAAGTTATGAGATACACAAAAAATAGGAAAGTATAAGTCAGACAAAGAAAAAGCATAGTCAATAGGAATTGTCCTTAAGGAACCCCTAATATTGGAATTATTAGACAAACACTATAAATTAGTTATTACTAAAGGAAGTTATGCTCAAAAATTAAAGAAAGTATTAGAATGAAGTCTTATAGAGAATAACAATCAAGATAGAAACTATTTTGAAAAAAGGGATCAAAAGCAAATTCTGAAATTCAAAAATAACTGAAATGTAAAATTCACTAAAGGGACTAACCAGAATGTTTGAGTTGGCAGAAGAAAAAACAAGTGAACTTAAATATAGGTTAGCTGAGATTATCTATTATGAAGAATAGAGAGAAAAAAAGTGTGAAAAAATTAAGTAAGAGTCTCAGAGACCTGTAGGACACCATCAAGCATGCCAACATACAACATAGTTCTAGGAGAGAAAAGAAAGGTCATGTGCACTACTTAACTATACAAGGAAATAAAATAAGAGCCAAAAATTTTCCAAATTCAGTGAATATTAATCCACTCATCCAAAAAGCTCAACAAATTCCAAGTAGAATAAACTGAGATCCATACTTAGACACATCATAGTCAAACTGTCAAAAGCTTAAGACAAAGGGAGAATCCTGAAAGCAGCAAGAGAAAAATGACTCATCATACACAGAGATTCCTCAATAAGATTAACAGTTGACTTCTCATCAGAAATCAGGGAGTCCAGAAAGCAATGTCAAAGTGCTGAAAGAAAAAGAATGTCAACCAAAGATTCCATATCCTTCAAAAGTAAAGAAGAAATTAAGACATTCCCAGATATGCAACTGAGAGAATTCACGACTAGCAAACCTTAAAGGAAATACTAAAGGGAATCCCTCAGGGTGGAATAGAAACAAAAGACACTAACTCAAATCCATATGAAGAAACAAAGAGGGATGGCTCCATAGTGTAACGGATAGCATGTCTGCTTTATACACAGAAGGTCCTGGGTTCACACCTAGGTGGAACCACAGACCATGCACCACCCTGGGTACATGCCATGACCTGTGGGAGGAGATGCCCCATCTTCAGAGATCCAGTTCTTAAGGGAAAACAGCAACATCCATAGGTCAGGGGTAGGAATTAAAGAGGGGGGAAAAAAAACAAAAAGAAAAAAAAGAAACAAAGAGCATTGGGTAAAGGTTAACTATATAGGTAACTATAAAAGACAATATAAAATGTATTTTTGTTTATATAGCTTTTCTTCTCCCATCTGATTTAAAAGACAACTGCATAATGCAATAATTATCAAGCTGTATGGATGGACTTATAATGTATAAAGATGTAATTTGTACAACAATAATAGCAGAAAAAAGGGGAGGAAATCAAAATATATTGGAGCAAAGTTTTTGAATCCTGTTGAAATTAAGTTGATATTAATCTTAATAGATTGTTTTAAATTAAAATTTAATTGTAATCCCTAGAGCAATGACTAAGAACACAAAAAATATAGTACAAGAAACAATGGAATTAAAATGTTATACTAGAAAATACCTATCTAATGCAAAAGAAGGCATTATGGAGGAAAAGTGGAATAAAAAAATCTAAGGAATATAAAAAACAGACATGGAAGACATAAATCTTACTTCATCAATAGTTACATTAAATGTAAACAGATAAAATTGTACATCTTCACATGAAGTTATTCAAAATGTGCCTCATTGTGTTTTGTTACCGTAGTTTTCATGACATTCAAGATAAATAAAATTATCGTGGCTTAGATTGACTTGATTTAAAAAAATTTTTTTATTATGTGAAGTTTCAAACATACATGAAAGGAGAAAGAATATTATGACTTTCATATACCCTATTTAACTACAGTAATCATTAACTGATGGCTGCCCTCATTTCATTTATACTTCCAACCCAGTTTCCCCTACCCTGCATTGGATTATTTTTGAAGCAAATTCCCAGATGCCATTTAATCAGAAATGAGTAATATGCATTAATTAGAAATTAATAATCTACATTTTAAAAAAGTTAGATATATTAATTTTATAACTATATTGAAGGGGAAAGATGTTAGAAGTAGTAACTAAATCTAAGATAATTTTAAAAAGCAATGTTGTGTATGTTTATTAAAATTCCTAAAGAAATTTTAGAAATATGAACAAAGCTCTTTTCAATCTATTGTTTATTCAAACCTCTTGTTTTTACCTGTCTCTTCTCTCAGGATTCCATCCTATTTTTGACCTAGTTAGTGAAGTTTTGTCTGATAATTCACTTATTCTTGTTGAAGAATCTTGTCTATTCAAAATTTGTTCCAATAGTCTTATATTCTCTACAATAAAAGAAATATAGTATCATTTTCAGGTACTAATTAATTTTTCTTTTATATAACATTTCACATATATTGGTACTAAAGTAGCTTCTTACGATGATGATCTATTCAATTCACTCTACAATGTAATCTATACACTTATCAAACAAACCTAAGTATTTATAATTCATAAAAATTATGCCAGCAAAAGTTTAGGCCTGAGTTTATTTCCAACACAGGAAAAGGGAATTTGAATGAGAACTATTTTCTTCACACTATTAGTTGAATCTTCCCTTTAGCCTACAACTATTTTTTTATGGTGAAGTTGGGTTTTTTTAAGGTTTTATTATTTTTTTCTGAATTCCTTAAAACTCCTTAAATGTGTCCAAGACAAGCTGTGAATACATTTAAATAATACCAAGAATAAAAAACTTATACTTAACATTTTCTCTTTTATTAGAAGAATTGTATTTTATTAGAAAGATTATATTTAAGCGCTTAATTATTTCAGGACACTTATAAAAGTTAATATATGAGCAATTTTTCCAACTGAACACAGTAATAAATATTAAATTTCTCTGAGTTTTATTATTGAAATTCATACCTATTAACAATAAGGAAACATGCCCTAAATGATCAGTATTTTGTTTTTATTCATTCAAAACAAAATTTGTTCATTAAAGGTTTAAGTAATAACCTGCAGAAGACAGTCAGAATATAGTCGTGTTTATCTCCAATTCCTTCTATAAAGAATCTAAAGAAGCTTGATTTGCCCTAGTAATCATCATTTAAAGAAAAATATTTTTTTAAAAAATCTCATATTAGTTACTACACAGCACATTAGAAAACTATAAGTCATGAGTGAGGAAACCTGTTCCTTATTTGATACAGGTATAATAATAGTGGGTGCTAATAATAATTGCTTTATTACCTGTATGGCCTGACATCTCACATTTTCTTTTTCTTCCACAAGATTTTCCCTCTTTGATATTTTATCATCCTTTGAAACAGGTACAGGAGCAAACCTACGAGGTGCTGGTGTCTCCAAAGGAGATTTCTGTTTATCAAAATCCATATCTTCAACCTCTCTTAAAGGTTCTTTGAAAGAAAATGAAGAAAAAGATTTAACTTATCTTATAAAAAAAGACTTTAAATTGTAGAGTATTTTCCTCATATTTAAAAAAAACAAAATATACTGTATATACAAATTTACAGAAATACTTCATCCTCACTAGAAATCAAAAGAAATACAAACTAGAAGGATTTCACACTTATAACTAATAAGAAAAAAATCAATATGATACATACAGTGCTATTTAAGCTGTGATGAAAATGGCACAGCCATACACTGCACATGGCATAAAAGCTGGTAAGACCATCTGACGCTAAGCATAGAAAGTCCTAAGCACTCAACAGACTATTCTTAGTCACTAAAAATTAATATTATAAAGATAATTATGAAAAACATGGGAAATACTTTGGGTATGCTAGTTTAAAAGTACAAAATTATATTTATGTTACAAATACAAAAAAATGATGTATGCCCAAGAAATAGCATAAACAAATATAAAGTTTAATTTGTTGAATTTTTAATTTACTCATTTTTTTTTCTTTTATATCTGTTACTATCACTAAAATACACAAAGAAACCAATTCAGTATAGAACCAATAAAACATACACATCTTTGCTTTAAAACTCAAGTTAAAAAAAAATTATGAGCAAGTAATTCTCCGGAATTGAGTATGCAACAAGTGTCCACTTCTACAGAAAATACATGGCTGGGTCATATTGAAACCTGAGTTCTGGCAGTAGCTCTGATACTCTAACTCTCAAGCCAGTGACACAGACCAAGTAAGACATAACCTTTCTGTGCTTCATCTTCCTCCCTTCAACTTAAAATTGACTCATATTACTTCACAATAGTTTTGTAAGGACCACTCATTTGTTGTAAAACATAAAACACCTTACAAGTATAAGGAACCTTTAAAATGTCTATAATACAACAATGTTCTAACAAATCAAATGTTGGGGATATTGTACTACGTGGATCTATATATAATTAAAGAGATAGCCTTTGATTTTCATTAATTCATTATGCAAATATCAATAATTTGGAAACACATTTATTCACTTTAAAATCCAAAGGTTTAATACAAATAAGCTATGTATTCCTCTTTGATTATAAATATTTTTAAAATTCTATTAAGATAGACAGTCTTGTATTACTAACTCTCTAAAAATATTTAGAAATAGTTTATAATTGTTTTCAGTGGTTCTCTCCTAACATAATCAAGAAAAACAGTATATATTCAGTTTGTCAGAGAAATGGAGAATTGATTACAAGCATTTTTGATACTAGATAAGAAACTTCTAATTCACAAGTGCTTCTGACAATTTATGAACAGTATTAATTAAAACCACAAAGTAAGGCATGATCCATAACTTGACTGAATAAGTTTCAAAATAATCTGAAAATTACTTGACCTAAAAAAAGAACTAATTTTATGAAACACTTAATCTTTGACAACCTAGTAACATACCACAAAGAAAATTCATAGCTCACATTTTTAACTCATAGAGAACTACATATTTTTACCTTGTTTGGAACTGAATGTGTTATGTGAAGATAGATTAACACTACCAAGATGAGAATAGTCTGGTTTTACAGAACACTTTTCCACTGCTCTGGGAGGAGGCATGGTAATAGGCTGAAAACTACTAGTCTTGAGTGCAGCGCTCATGAAATGAGTCTAGAAGACATAAAATTATTTCATTAATTTCAAATATCATTTAAGAGAGTTAGATGAAAAAATGCATTGCAGTTTATTAAAGGACTTAAAAACAATTTATTAGATTTAATAAACAATGAAAGTACATACATTACTTGCAACTACCCACTGTAGCAGCACAGCACTAGAAGGGCATAGTAATACAAAGACTGGGGAGTAAGTCTGGCTATGTTGTGTGACCTTGATCATTTTATTTAACCATTCTAAACCTCATTCTCTTCCTTTCTAATTCGGAGATGGCTCAGGGGCCACTGAAGCAGACTAGATGGCCAGAAGAAAGGGGCTCTAGCCCTTGACCTCTACTTCAACCAGATAATTTAAAACAAAACATCTCATCTTTTATATCCTGGATGATTTGAAGTAAGGAGTTAAAAACCATTGCTAGTAAGCACTCAAATAACAGCCAGACTTAGTAGCAACAATAACATATGCACTTATATATAAGTGGAAACTATAATGATAAGTTTTCATCATCATTTATTAAAATATCTGGATTATATAGTATCTTACCTAATAAAACTGATTTCAAGATTTTTATGCCAAGGAAAAGGAAAACCTAAATATATGCATAGTTTTATAGAATTATTACAAATGTGTAGAGATCTCTCTCCATAAAATAGATGAGAAACTCAAGAAATTTCATTTCATTATGCATTTATTGAACTACTAATATACTTAGTATGTCACTGAAACATCAACTTTCTCTGTAATTATAAGGTTTATAAATAAGACTTTTTTTATGAATTAGCAAAGATTCCATTCTTCCAAATCAGAAAGTCAGTAATGTATGGGTTTATTAATGGAAGGATGGTTGAATGGCAGACATATAGGACAAATAGGGCCTTTTCCTTAAGAAATCAATGCCCTTCTCATATATGTCATCTCATTTTCTTCTGGAAAAAAATATATAATATTTTCTAAGTAAAGAAACCAAGGCTTAGAGTACAGTTATTTGTAGACTGGGAATGAACTCGGATAGACTTGTTTATAGTCTCTCACTGGATAACACACTGCATACTCAATTTTTGCATACTCAATTTTTGTTGTGCATGGAGTACTTACCAAAACTTTACTTTGTATGCCCATAATCATGACAATAAAAATACTATCTTCAGCCACATGAAAGCTCAAGACAAATTCTATTAAGAAGTCTTGAAAATTATAGCATAATAGTATTCACTTTGTGATAATATATTGAGCTATAATAATTTTTATATATTCTTCTGAATGTTATATTTAAATTCTTAAAGTTTTAATGTTGCATATTAATTAGAAAAAAAACAAAGAAAATTAAAAGTAATGAATGCACATATAATGCTGGTCATTTACTCATTCAAAAAAGCATACTGAGTACCACCCCAGGATCTGGAAATTCCACAATAAATAAGAAACTCTGCTATCAGCTTCTCCTGAGGACAACTCTTTTTTTTTTTTAATATTAGCTCAGTGCCTTTTATTTGAAAGACACTAAATGTTCATTCTTTTAAGTAATTAATTGCAGAAGCAATATGTATGCTGGATGGTTCTCATCCAGTGTGCAGCAGAATGATTAGAGAGCTTTTGTTTCCCAGATCCCATCTCAGACCTGCTATCTCAGAATCTCTGAGAGGTACAGTACATATATTTTTATAAAGTTCTCCAAGTGATTTTGATGCACATTCCCAGGCTAAGAAACACTGATGTAAACAAATAACTGCAATGTGTGTGCTATAAGCACTTTAAAATGACTAGAAATACCACAAAAAAATATGCCAACTATAAGGTGAGGTCTTCCAGAACTAGTGACATTTGAACTAGAATGTGCAGAGTTCTCCACGTAGAAGGGAAGAATGATAAACAAACAAATCATTATTTAAGAACTAAAACTATTATAATCTAATGAACTACTGCAATAATCAATGAATATTAGCTTAAAGATCCAAGTGATAAGTGACTATCTGCTGGTTTTGTTATAGATACCTGAATATCTATTTGTTGTTGTTGTAATTTTTCAAGATGTCTAATGTGCTGCTCCATAAACACATTCATTTGCTTTTCATGATCATGACAATGTAGTTTCTCATGTTTATTCTGAATGCTTGTTTGCTGCTCTGTAACACGTTGTAATTGTTTATCAGTCTCCTGTAACTTATTCAGTAATTGTGTAACAGAATTGACTTTTGCTTCCAAATCGCTCTGCACCTAAAAAAATATCAAGGTATCAAAATATGCTCAATTACTAAAAAGGCGATTTAAAACAACTGGTACTAAGAAATGATCAAATGAGATTTTTAAACTCTATATCTGATGATTTTATGTCTTTATTTTTAGAATCACAGAAATAAAAGGTACAACATAGCTATCCTTAAGATCTTTTCTCTCATAGAAAAAATACCAAATTTGCCACATAAAATTTTTTATAATGCCGGAAATAAAATGCTTAAATTAAAAAGAAGTAAACAGCAAAACAAAGTAGCTTTTGATAATTCACTTAATCTCAGGCTGAGTTAGGTCAGCAGCCTGGAGTCTAGTCTTGGCTCTGCCACCTAATAGCTCTGGGACCCATTTACAAACTGAGGGGATTGGCATAGATGATATCTAAGGTCCCCTCTAGCTCTAAAATAAGAATGACCAAATGTCCCATGTGCCCAGGACTGAGGAATCCCTAAGATGAGCTATTTTTTCAGTGCTAAAACGGGGAAAGTCCTGGGTTCTCTAGCATTATCACAGCAATGAGGGGTTAAGTATTATAACTCCTGGGAGATAATATACAACCCAAACAGGAAAATTCTTTCAAACTGAAAGCAACTAGAAAGTCCCTAGTCTACAGTTGGACATGACTATTTACAGACTCAGTTCCTACTAAATGTTTTCACACTTTACAGTGTAGTAATGAAAGCATATCTGGAGAGGAAAGTATACTTTTATTAGTGGAGCCGCTGTTGCAATGGCGGCAGCAGTCGCTGCAGCCACAGTTGTAGCTGAATCGATTCCACTGGGTGAGGTTCTAATCTCCTGGGTAGTAGCCTCCTTTTCTGTACCAGCATCCTCTAAAAGCTGTACCTTAACTTCTTTAAAAACAGGCATGCTCTGAGCTCTGTAAATAAACAGGGAATAAAAATATATTCAGTAAGCTAAACTGAACTGTTTCAAGAAGCACCTACAGTGGTAATCTGCTGAAGATGGGTTTTCTTGATTAAAAAAAAAAAAAGTATAACACCTGGTTTTCCTTATCAGCATCTCATCAGTCATTTGATTAATGAACTGTATAAAGGCTCAGGTCACTGAACACTACAGAAATAAGAAGATAATTCCTTGAAGGCAGTGATATTTCAGAAAAAAGACATGGGCCTAATTATAAAGATATAAATCAAGAAGTATGAAATTTAAAACATACAGAAAAAAACTCTAAGAATTCAAGTACCAAGTTTTACTCCCAAAGGTAGATAACTCAAGAGGGACTGTTAAACTACTGAGAAAAATGTTCTGAATTGTAGCACATTTAGATTTAATTAACAATATCACACAGTTCATTAAAATGGGCACAAAACACACTATTAAACAGCCTGAATTAAAAATGAGGCCAGCAGATATATACATATTTGCAATAAGGCTTTTAGATACTAAAAATAAAAAACTGGTAGATCTTGTTTTACATTTGGCCTAAAGAAGAAAACAAAATAAATCACTGACACAACTGAAGAGTCCCCAGTGAAAGAGTCTAAGCAAAATCGGCAGGAACATGCTCCATCCTTAGCTGCTGGGCCCCTCCTTGGTTTTTAAAGGCACAGAGCAGCTCTTAAACTTACTCCTCTTTGGTATTTCTTCATTTCTACTAAGAGCATAGTAGTCTCAACCTTTGAAGTTATCTTGACTTCTTTATTCTCTGCTTATCTTCTCATATTCAACTGAGTCATCAAGTTTTGTCAATTATTTCATCACAATTGCAGGAACAGTGACATGGAATTATAGAAGCAGGGGGAACCAATAGGCTAACTATCCTAATTTCCTAATTTATAGATGAAGAAACTGAAGTCCACAGACATAATGGGATTTACTTAATTAAAGTCACAGAACTAGTAAGCAGCAGTGAGGGTCCAATTCCCAGAGACCTTCCCATGACACCTGGCTTTCTCTCTCAGAATAGCACTTCTCCCTTTTCACTTCTCCCTGTCCAGTAAAACACTTCATCACCTCGTGCCAACTATTTTCATTCATCCAGTTTTTACTTGCTTAAAAACTTCCCATACATTATCCTCCACCATTCAAAAATCTAAATTGTTGCTTATAGACAACTGAACAGGCTAATTTCTTCTGTTTGGCCTTCTACACACTCCATCTTCCAGCCATGTCCTAGTTTTCTATATACACCTTCTATTACATCACAAAACAACTCTCCAGAGTTACACTCCTCACTGGCTACGCCACACCACTCCCGTAGCTGACTCCATGCTTTTTCTTACTCTGTTCTCTCAGCCTTCTTCTACCCACTTACTATATCCTTCTCCTTTAAGATCCAACATCAGCCTTACCCTTTTCAATAAGCTTGTCCTTCTAACACTTCCTCTTCATCTCTCCCTTCATTAACTTCTGTTGCATTTACTGCCTATAACACAATCGAGGCTTGACAATTAGCCATGTTATAGTTCAAATGTCGTACAAAACAGTTTAATAATATCCTGAATGCAATGCTGTTTCCTATGACTTCTAATTACTCTTTCCTCCATATATGTACATATTAGCTCCCCAATTAAGCTCTAAACAACCTAGGTTGAGGACGGGGTGGGGAACTTTTTTTATACCAAACAGCCACTATCAAAGAGCTAAGCACATAACAGTTGCTCGATATATGTACATTTAACTGACTGAGTGGTGTACTAAGAAAATATAATTCAGATATTCTCTATCTTTCAGTACTCCTTTCTGAAGTTGAATGAGTTATCCTTCATGATCTCTCATTCTACATTAGCATGCTAATCGACAAATAAGAGAAATAAAATTATAGGGCTAGATATCAACTTTATAGGCTTTTAAATTTTATCTTTTCCAACTATCAAATTAATAAATCCTCAATGTAGTAAATGTAAAGAGCTTCTAAGTGCAAAGAACGGGAAAATGCTCATAACTCTCCCATTCAGAATTAATTATTTCCTACTCGTTTTTTCTTAGAATTTTTTCCTTTATTCTTAAATCCTCTGAATCCTCTTTATTCCTTCAAAGATTCTTTCTGAAGAATGCCCTTTCTCTATGAACACTACTACTAACCATGCATGTATACAAGCCAAAAATCTGGGACACATCAATTCCTGTCAATTCTATCTCTGAATTTTTTTCCATCTCTGTCTTCTCCTCTCTAACCCAGCATGAATCCCACCTCATTCCCCCACTCCTCAATGTGTTCAGGACAAATCTAACCCATCTCTCGAAGAGATCCTTGAAAAATATATAGCCTATTGGTTCCCTATAGTCTAGTCCAGCCCTCTTCCAATCCATTCTTCAATATTGCTAACTGACTGAGCCTTTTAAGAAATATGTATCATGCTTTAAAACTTTTAAATAATTTGACATTTTTCTTAAAGTCTTAACTCCTAAAAGGCTCCAATCTATTATACCTTTTATTATTATAACTTTAGAGCATATTATAATATCAAATAGGGCAAAATTCATCATCACTCCATTTTTGTTTTTCCAAAATTAGCTATTCTCAACTGTGTGTGTTCTGTATGTATGTATTCTTAATAGTATATCTATATCTATAACTATATCTATATATAGAAAGAGAGAAAGAGATTCTCAACTGTATGCCCTTCCAGATAAATTTTAGAATCACTATGCCAAATTGCATCTACCATTTAAAAAAAAAAAATCAAGTGGCATGGACTACAAAGAAATTCATTTCTTGAGACATAATGAGACTGTCTTTTAACTCAAAATGAGAGTCATTTTTACATTTCTAATTCAATTATTATTCCCTATGTTCTAATTACCTTCTCAGAGGCCCTTCCTAGTTTTTTTTTTCTTTTTAATTCTGTTCTTTCATCCTGAAATGGGGAGAGATCTACTGTCAACAGATGAGAAGGAAGTGTTCAGTTACCTCTCACTGTCTACTTGTTTACGAACAACTTCACCCTCTCAGATCTGTGAGTTCTAAGAGGTCTGAGAGATTTCAATTCGGAGAGTCCTGACTTGAAGGCAAGTTGACAAAGTCCCTATTGTGGGTGCAAGCAGCCACTTCTATGGGAGGACAGCTGGATAAAAGTGGGAATCAATTTCTGTCCAACTGAGTCAGATGTAATCTGCAATTTTTATTTCAAGCACAGAATTTAAGAGACTACACCACTCCTCATGCCCTTACTTTTGCTTTTTATTCTATATTTACAACTCCCAGGATATAATACACCATCCAGATTCCTCTCCTAACCAACATATCACATATTGTTAATTGTAGGCTAAACTAACGCAAAGAGGAAAAACATTATGAGGCCGAACAACCAGTTGTGAAACTCTGGCTGGCTCAGATCACATTTTTGTGGTTTAGAGATAGTATTTATTTTTGTTAGTAAAGCATTTCCTAGAGCATAAAATATATCCTATGGATAACTAGGTGGAAAAAGAATAAACTTTTTAATAGTTGTGTATGTGTTTTAATTATATCATAACAAATACTGATTTTCAATTTACAGAATATAAAATTTCCTTTTTGAATAAAATGAAAGTTCAAAAGTTAAGTACTATGGCCATGCCTCCCTGAACAAGCCTGATCTCATCTGATCTTGGAAGCTAAGCCGGGTCAGGCCTGGTTAATACTTGGATTGGAGACCACCTAGGAAGACCGGGTGCTGTAGGCACAAAAAATTTAAAAAATAAGGGATCGTAAGCTGACAAGCTCCTTGCAATCTGTGAGGTCAACCAAGGGTTGCTTCACCTAAAAAAAAAGTAAAAATTTTTCCTATTTTCTAAAGGGCTTCGATTATGCTCTGGTTCAGGAATAGAGTACATTTAGCCTAAGAATATGTATCTCATTCTGTCCCTATAATGATAAAATAAATAAATAAAAATTGCTTCCAGAATAGTGAATATACTCTTTCCTGTTTATGATGGTGCTGCTGTCAAGAATGGTTTGCATTTCATTGCTATTTAAGATAAAGTTGGGAGGGAACATTAGTGTAGAGTAGTAGCCATGGTCTCCTTTCACTCCATCCGGATACTCAGCTTGTCTCTTTCTCAAATCTTGACCAGGAAAAGTCTAAATATCTTTTGATGGTAAATAACAGGTATTATGTATTTGGAACTACTTGACCACTGCCACAAGTAGTACAGTGACAGGATCAAGAGCACAAGCTCTAAAAGCAGACAGCCTGTGTTTGAATTCCAACCTAGTGACTACTTGCTAAATGACAAAGGGAAAATCAAAATCAATCTCTCTGTGCCTCAGTTTCCTCATCTATAAAATGGGAGTTCTGTAAAACTGAGATGGTAATGGAATCTATTTCATTGGATTTTGTATTAAATGAGTCAATGCACATAAAGTACATAGAACAGTACCTCTTCTACAATAACCATTAAGTTATTGAGTATTTATATGTGCTCAGCATCATGAAAAATGCTTTATACAGATTATTATAAAGTACATATTTCACACATTGAAAAGGAAATTTTCCTATGTCCAAAGCGTAAATGAATTGAATTTTAGAGAACCACATAGAAACACAAGAAGTGACCCACCTATTATTTCCTGTAAGTGAAACTTACTTTTGCTTTAAAACTGCTTTTAGAGCATCTTTCTGTCCCACGGTGTACTGAGAAATAAAGATGTCATTTGCTGCAAAATCAAGATACAAAACTACACTTCAGATTCCTAAAAAATTATTAAATTTTAATAAGCTACTAAAAAAACCCTTTTAACTAAAAGAATATTTAAGAACTCAGCAATAAGATTTCTCAATTAAAAAAAATGGGGAAAAAAAGAAGAAAAAAAGACAAGGAACAAGTTTAGTGACTAAAATAACAGTCATAATCCAAGACCCTAAGGGAAAAAGTGTGTCCAAAAAACTCGAGGCCAAATTGGAAACATTTGCTCAGACTCTAAAGAAAACCATTTAGAATAAGATAAAACCAACTGCTTTAAAAATGCCATTAAATATAATTTTCAAAGTACATTTTTAATCTATTATCTTACCAAAGACTATCCAAAACTTGAATTCAGAATTTATAAATAGGTTTCTAGTATTAAACCTGTGCAATAGCTAGTAGTAATAAAATTACCCTTACCACAGCAAACTTTTTCTGGATTTTAGAGATTCTATTAATAGCTGAACTTAGAAGGCAAAACTAAATTAAAAATAAAAATAAGAAGAAAAAAAACTATAAGCTTGTTTAATGAATGTCTAAAAATCAATGAATATCTAAAAATCTAAAATTCCATCCTTTTGAAGGCAATTTTGACATGTGACAACACGGATGAACCAATTAAGACATGCTAACTGAAATTAGTCAACCACAAAAGGTCAAATATTGTATAGTTCCATTTACATGAGGTATAGTGAAATCCATAGAGACAGAAAGTAGAATGGTAGTTGCCAGGTGTTAGAGGGAGGGGAGAAGGGAGAGTTAGTGTTAAGGAGTAGTCCAGAGGTTCGGCTGAGGAAAATGAAAAAGTTCTGGAGAAGGATGGTGGTGATGGCTGCACAACAACGTGAATATACTTAATGCCACAGAACTATACACTTAAAAATGATAAATTTTATATTATATATATTTTACCACAATAAAAAAGTCAAATTTACCCTTTTACCTTTTTGTCTGTTGCTCTCTTCTGTTTTATCCAAAGGCAACCCTTGCATTGCAACATCTTTAGAAAAGTTCTTTAGGATATGAAAGTAAGAAATGAAAGGCTAAATAAACTTTGTGATTTATTACTCATCAAGTATTATTAACTAGCTCTGTAACTACTATGTTCTGAGAGGGCAGGAACTGTATGCTTCATATATTTAATTCCCATCTCTATCACAAGGCTCAGGTACCCTGAAGCTCTCAAGGATTTGTTGAATGAGTGAGTAGTGAGCTTTCAAATGAGTAGATGAGTTAATTAATAAGCAAAAAACTGTGGCCCTGAAATTAAGACCCAAATTATGATTTGCCACTTTTTAGAACAAATTATGTAACATCTCAAATGCTACAGTTAAATGTGAAAATCTGATTCAGTGAGTCCAATGGAGTACATGAGCATAGCCAAAGCATGGTACAGCATCACAAATTAACCATAGCATTCTTTGTCACTGAGCTCATATATGTGTGATCTCAGAAGGCTTCTCTATACAGGTGACATCTACTGACAAATAGTTTTCTGTACACATTTGTAGCCCTAGACTTTATCTCTAAGATTCTAGTCAGTGTTAAGACACCATAACTTTTTAAGTACCAGATTCATTCAACATTGCAGTTCCCCAGCCTTAGATACACCTTTTTGGGGGGTCTACTTCAAAAAAGGGAAAAGAAAAAATTATAAAAGGAAACTGATTCAGGCTGTCAACTGATGACAGGTGTCAACTTTCTAAAAATAGCCAGTGAGATTAACAATGCAGTAGAATGCAACTGGAAAATTAATATAAAGAACTACAAATCAGTAAGAAAAAGCACAGCACATAAATATGTAATTCACAAAAGAATAAATGTAAATGGCCATATGCTTCACTAATAATAAAAGAAATACAAAATAAAACAATGAGATGCCGTGTCAAATGGCAAAGATTTTTTGTTTAATTTTAATGCTCCATATTGGTAAAGACAGAGAAATAAGTCCACTAATTCCACTCACGAGTGGACATTTTTAACAGTTAGCACATCACTCTTTATTACACGAAAGATACTTGTATTATGCACTTTACATATGATAAAAATGAAGCAAAAAGGGTTAATTTTCCTAAGGTTAAACAGCTGGTTAAGAGTCAAATCCAATGGAGAAAATATATATTAGTATAGTCTTTCTGGAGGCAATTTAGAAACATTTCAAAAAGTATTATATCCTTTGATCTAATAATTTCACGTCTAGAAATTAATTCTAAGGAAATGACCCAAGATGTTCACCAGAATGTTCATCACCTGGTTGTTTATATTATCAAAAATTGGAGGAAAAACCTTAATGTCAAATGACAGAAATATCAACAAATAAACTATGGTACATACATACAATGAAATTCTATGCACCCATTAAAAGTTTCTAGAAAAAAAAATGACATGGAAAAATATCCTTAATACTATTTAGTTATAAAAGAAAATATAATATTTCATAACATATATATAAACAAAGAAAATAATGTTAACAGTTGTTGATTTTAAGTTGTGGGATTTCTTTTTCTTTTTGTATTTTTGTACTTTCTACAATGATTTTTAAGTTTTATTTTCTTTCTACACATTTGTAAGGATTAGCCCCAAATAGTTTAAAAAAGGACATCTTCTGATATATGGGAAAATAGATATGAATAGAAGCAGATATAAATGTGAGCATATTAGGCACAAACTCCTTTAGTTTTCTCATTTAAAGTCAATCCACATTATAATCTTAGCACTCACTTATGAAACAAAAATATGATGCAAAGAGATTGCAGTTTGTGTTCATTGTACAATAAGAATGAACTAGGTTTGCTTCGCAGGCATATTTAACATTAGACCAATCTACACAAAATGAGCTGATCACATATTAAAGATAATAGAATCCTGCCTGATCATCTTCATGACAAATGTCATCCATTTATCCTCAATTATATATTGTGTGTCCATACATCTGGGAAATTATTTAGATAATAGAATTCAAATAGCATTGATCATTAAATAGGGCCTGATCAAAAAATGAACAAAAAACACCAATCCAAAGACGAGGCATTTACTCAGGCACCAAATATAGCACATAATTATACATTTTTACTGTGAGTTTTTGACAAAGTTGACAATAGTTTCAATTTAATTCTTAGTTTACCAACTTTGATTTTCAAAATATAACATTGTGAAACTCTCTTCTTTATAGGTCTGTCAAATTGACAATATGTAGGTACACATTATGATTAGTGGTCAAAGTCTAATAAGACTGCATGACCAAAACATTATATTTGTCATAAATATTTTCAGCATTATAAATAAAAAGCTTAAGATGAGAATTTCATGTTTTTGTCTCTTAAAGACCCCTCAAAAAAAAAAAACCCTCAAAAGACCTCACAGTAGTTTGTATAATGTATAATCATCTCACTTTAAAAAAAATTATGTTGTTACTGTTCCTTTACTTTAACATAATTCCCTGGTTTAGACTACCTTTTCCTTAGATAAGAGAGCTTTTTTTTCAGTTTCAGTATTTCTCTCAGTAGTCATTATCTTAACTAATGAATATTTAGGCTTTTTTGTTAGTCTCAAATACTACTTAAGCCACAATTGTATGTCAAATATTTCTCTTGGTAACTAAAATTTAAATAAAAACAAGATCTGCTGCTAATCAATCATAATTTAAGAACACACTACTTGATGATACTGAAGATTTTAACATGAGCATAATTAGGAATCCTTTTGCTTACAGTTTCTGACACAGTGGGATTTTCTAATGGAGGCTGGTGATAATTTCTAGCAGAAAAGTCTGATAAACCTAATAAAACAAAGAAAAGAAATCAATTTTAGTGATTTTCAAATCAGAATCTTACATTTAGAAACTGTACAGGCATGATTCAAGAACTATAAGCTCCATATTAATGTAAGACCTAAATTGGAAGATACTTTCATGCAAAAAACTTAAGAAAATAAAAGTTTTTACAATTGGCATTTTGGAAAATATGGGTCAGTACTAACAATCGAGTAAGATAAGTATTAAATGTTTTAAAATATATCATTACACTGTTGGCTCTGGACAAACTAGGGTAGACTCATTTGCCACAAATAAAATATGTACAAGCCTGATTAATAGTAGGCCTATAATTTACTGTACCCAAAAGCAGCATTACAAAAGCATTTTTTGTTTTTGTACATATATTCATTAATTTAATCCTTACGATGACCAGTGAATTGGGTAAAAGATATGTTATCTCCTTTTTCACTGAGTTCCAGAAAGGTTATGTGAATTGGAACATGGAAGCCATCAAATGGCAGAAATTGTGCTTTTCTACTATGCCAAACCGGATAGCACAATCCAAATATAAGGTAGAACATTTGGTTAAAAGCCCTAGTAGTGAAAAATAAGCTCATCATACAAGTAAAGCATGTCTATCACTGATGTGAACATTTACCAACAGGACACAAAAGAGAAAACACAATAGGAAATGTTAAGTTTCATTCATTCTTTCTATTCCACAGTATTCAATGTAGACTGTGCCTGAACATTTTCCCAGGGAAAACGGTCAATTTTCAAACACCTGTACAAACTAGACATAGCTTACGTTTGTGAATTTAAACATTAAAAATTCTGTAAATTTTGAAACAAAAAACGAAATGGAAATAAAGACCTTTTACGAAAATGAAACTGGTTTAAAACTATTTGGAATCACATACCACATAACGTTCCATTCAAGCTAGTTCCCGTTCTAACAGGAAGACGTTTGTTTGCAGATAACGCTGGAGGAACACAGGACAACTCATCTTTCAGCAAAGCCAAATTATCTGCCTGATTTGGAGAAATTACTTCACGAAGCCTCTTCGCTGGTATTTTAACCGTTTTTTTCTTTTTCGGGATAAACTCAGAGCCTTTCATATTACTGCTAACAAGTCCCACAGGTCTGAATTGAGTAACTTCCTTCTGGGTCCATAAAACTTCAGAATAAAATTTTCACCGCTTTGAGGACTAGAAAGGGGGTGGAGTAAGAAGCGAGGAAGTCAAGAGTATGATAAAGAAAACGTGAATTCCAAGTGATATTGAAATAGGCAGTCATCAGCTTTTAAATAAAACAGTCTAAACAGACAATTCACAAAGCTAGATATTTTAATTGTATTTAATCCAGCATAGAGACCAGAACACTATTTTTACCCAGTAATCTCAGTCTATTAATTCACCATGCCAGTGAATCTGAAAATGGGGATGACAAGAGAATGGACGCGTTAACAATAGTAACCATAGTAACAGAGCATCCCTTCCCCCGCCCTCCCCAACCCGCGAGCTAGCAGTGCAAAACCTAAAACAGATATGGAGGCGGAGTTAAGATTTGTTGAAGAGAGACAAGCAGGTAAAACCGGAATGCTATCATTTTTTAAATCACCCACATTAAGAAGCTTAATCGCTTTCTTCGGCCAAAGCGTCTCACACACTCCTCCAGATGCAACCACCGAACACCTAAATTCACCCCTCTGCGTCTCCAGAAAACTGAGAAATTCCGCAGGCACTGACATAATCCGACAACAGCTTCAGTTGCCCGCGAGTCAACACCCACTTTCCTTTAAGCCCGCCCTTGAGATAGAATACGCATGCGCGCCAAGAAAATGGTCCAACCAAAGAGCTAAATGCTCCCAAGTGCTCCACCATTTCTTTCCGGGTAGAAACAAACTCCCAACACAAAAGGCTAAAACGGGCGTGATTATTTTTAAGGCAGTACGTTGCCCCACAAGACTTAAATATTGAATAAAACCCGAGAGATTCATCGAAGATCTGCAGCGCTCCGGCCTAACGGGTAATACTACTCGCATTTATTAGGAACTGTTTACAGTGTAGTTCCCGGAGACCGTTAGAGACGCGAATTAAGTAAATTAGTTTCACAAAACGTTTGGACAGTTTCGTGTTATTGTTGGCGAGGAAGTCAGGAATAGAAAGCACTGTCTAAAGAGACAATCACAGAAAGTAATTCTCAGGGTATTTTAGAATTATATCATGATGTCGACTTTTTTCTCTAGAGCCCCCGCATTATAACGAATCGGCGTCGAAGGCTTTAAGGGCTATTTGACATTGCCGCTCCCACGTGTTCTCTTCCATCCAGCGGCTTTGGCACCCGGCGTGACCCCGACTCTCCGCCCCCGAACTCGACTGGCAGCGCAGCCCCCCAAGCCTGTGCTGTCTCGGAAGGGAGAGCCTGTGCTTAAGTATGATGTCTTTTCTCTGCCCTCAGAATCCCGGGTTCCCGGGAGGGGGGCGGCAGGCTATGCTTCGGAAAGGTGGCAGGTCTCCGAATGAGGCCGCGGCATATACGTGAGGCTATGGGGGGCTGCGGAGGGCAATGCGTCATCTATCCCCAGAGCGGTTTGGGGACCTACCGACCGTGTCACTGCGCAAGGTCGTAATTTGAGGCACCCCCAAACTGGGTTTGAAGAGTCAGGGTCTTGTTCTGGGACAGTGAGTTAGACAAGGCATCCATCCACGCGTTGACCTTGAGCTAACAGGCAGGAGACCCTCGGTTAACTGAAAAATCCTTCGTAGACACAATGTCAGGGCCACTACCCCTTATCTGATATGCTCATTTTTGAAGACGCACTAATTAGACGTTTCCCTTTACGCATTACTAGAAGCTTTAAAAAAAAAAGAAAAGCAAAAAATATAATGATGTAAAAGCTAAATAAATTTTATTTTTACATCCCATCTGTCAGTTTTCATAGAAATCCTAGAATTAAAAGGGAACTTAAGGTCTCAGCTTTGGATACCTTTTAATTATTCCTTGCAAATTATTTCTTATTTCAGTTGTGTTTCCCTTTTTCATTACTGGGCTTTTAGGTACCTGCTTGTTCAAAATTTGTTTTAGAATATAGGTGAATTAAAAGATAGAATGACAATCTCACAGGTGTAAGAGACTCTGGAGATGATTTAACGCTCTCCTTTTTGGTGTAACTTAAATGTGAAAGAAAAAGTAACCCTTCCCCTCTTAGGTCTCTTAAGGTGTGAGCATAGGTACTCATTACAACGAACAAATGACTTGATTTGGGTCTTACAACCCTTTTAATATATATCAGAGCTGGGGTCCAAACCCAAGTAGTCTTGCCCCCCTCTAGTACAGTACTCATATGAGCATCCTTTAGGCCTTGAAGCCAACCTTTAAACCCAAAGGCAGTATGCATTGATCTTTCAAAAGTATTTTTGCCCTGATTAATGATTGCCATTTCATCAGACATGACTTCCTAAACCTGCTACAAATAATCTAAAGTTAAAGGGATATGTGGTAGAATCCTATTAAATTATATCAACCAAACAAGTTCAGATCAGTTTAAACATCTGACTTATCAAATAAAAGACACTGATAGCCCTGAGGCAAAAAAAAAAAAAAAAAAAAAACACATGGCTCATGAGATTGTTTTCTTTTGTTATTGTTTTAATTGTTAACATTTTTACTTATTTGCTGTCCCCACTCTCTATACATATATACATTTTTTTTTTTTTTTTTTTTTTTTTTGCTGAACCATTTGCAAGTAAGTTGCAGACCTCAAACCTAATTCTTCAGCATGTATCTCAAGAACAATCTATTACATAGCCAGGATAAGATTATCACACCTAAAATGATAACACATTCAGATCTCTCCAATTACTCCAAAAATGTTTCTTATTTGATTCAGGACCTAAAGTTCACACATTGTGTTTAGTTGTCATGACTCTTTAGTCTGCTAACTAGAACAGCTAGCTCTCTGTCTCTTTTGATTTTTAAAAGACCAGTCTAATCTTACAACTTGTTCCATATTGTGGATTTTCCTAATTATTTCCTCATGATCAGAGTCAGATCACACATTGTTGGCAAAAACACATAGTGATGCTGTCTGTGTCTATTGTGTTTATAATGCTAGGTATAATCATTTGGTTAAGATGATGACTGCTAAATCTTTCCAAATAAAAAGACAGTTTTCCTTTTGTGATAAGTAACATATGGAGATGCTTTGAGATCATGGATATATTGTTTCCCAACAACCTACCATTCAGTGGTTTTATGATCCATTCAGGTCCTTGCCACAATCACAAGATTACCAATTACCAGTACCAGTTATGCAGGTACCAGGCTATTGATAGAGGCCAAGGACATCAGAAGAATCATTTACTGTAAACTAAATTTGAACAGAATTATAAATTGGCTCCAGGCCTGGTACAAATCTATATATGATTCTTTAAAAAGATGGAGGACATCTCCCCCATCACATCCTAGTTAATCTGTTTATTTTTAATATTCAGAAATTTCTGGGAATTGTCCTTGTGATATTCACCTGAACATACTACCTGGAAAGATAAGGAGATTATGTATTTTTAATATATATAATAGCATAGCATGCTAAGGATTTATAACCTCAGAATAGATTGAGGGAACTAATTTCACTTATTGAAAAGGAAGAAGTTTTTTTCTTTTTTCTTTTTCCTTATTGAGATATAATTGACACACAACATTATGTTTCAGGTGTACAACATGGTTCCATATTTGTATATATTTCAAAATGATCACCACAGTACATCTAAGGAAGAGGCTTTTTAAAAAATGATTTAGCCAACAAAAGTTTAGATTTCATCGACGAGACTATTACAGCTTATAGGGGCCTCCACCACACAGTCATTTGTAATCCCCTCATTTTTCAGGTAAGAAATCAGGCCTCACTGGAGACGATCAAGCAAAGGTTGGACAACTGCTTTTCCAGAACAGAAAAGAAACTCATGCATCAGAAAAGGTTTGAGCTTGATGACTGATACGATCTCCCTTTACTCTTAAGTTCTCTGGTTTTATGATATATTTTCTTTGGCACAAAAATAACAGCATTGCTATAATCATTCCCAAGATCTAATCCAGAGATTTTGGAATTCTTATCCCTTCTATTCTATCTCCAGGTTTCAGGGATGTAATCTCTGGTTTGATGTTTGCCTCCACAATAACAAACATTTGATATAATATCTGGAAAACTAAGACCAAATAAAAGGGCAGCCATATTGCTGCTACCTGTTCCCACCATCAGGTGGTTTGCTTGGCTGTTGGAGTTTGTCAGTCAGCATAATTTATGACTAAATAACTACAAAGTAGAATGCTGAAAGACCTAGAAGACACCAAATAGCAAATAAATTTGCAAATCATTTATTTAAGTAATCATCTTCAATATTTTCTAGGAACAGTTGCCTACAATTATGTATACCATAAACTTGATACAGGCATACCTCAGATATATTGCAGGTTCAGTTCCAGACCACTGCAATAGAGTCAGTCTTTTTGCTGGTGGAGAGTCTTGCCTTCAATTTGTAAAACAACTCAACGTCTGTGAAGCACAATAAAGCAAAGCATAATAAAATGAGGCACACCAAAAAAAAAAAAAAAAAGAGGTATGCCTGTATTGATGACTACAGAGAAAGGTTTAGAAATTTAGGAAGACTTAAGAAAATTGCTGTTAAGTTTGGTTATAGGTTTGGGAAGATAAATGAGCAATAAAATTGAATAATTGAATAATTGAATTCAAATTGAATAATTCTAGAGAAAAGGAAACCATAATGTTAACATAGTAGTCTTTGAGTAGTAGAGCTATTCCTCTTATTTTCCAAATTCTCAAGAAATAATTTATATTTTATGATAAATTTTATTTCATTTTTAAGGAGGAGCTATATACTATTAAGGACTGTATATTAAAAGACAACACCAATAAAATGATTTTAAATAAAAAAATTTATACTAATACCATTGAGGCGCTCATCGTGTCTTATCAAATAACCATCATTTATCACTGTGAGTTGTATAGTAAGGGGCAAGTGGGATAGATTCAGCACAGTGTTACCAGTCTAAAGCTTACAGATCATTTAAAGATTTCATACTTTCTGCTTCTGACCTCTTTTTGAAAAAGTTATATGAATTTTAACCTGAAATAAAAGGATAGCAATAGGGAAAAAAACATTTTGGCATTAGAATTACCAAATATGTAAATTTCTAAGATGTTATAAGTAAGGAAATCAGATCTGTTTTCTTTTTTGGTGTGAGCTGTAGAAAATCCAGTTTGCTGCATGCCCTCCTGAAGTACAGCAGGTATACTGTACGGCTCAGCAATGCAAAAGGTTAGGATTTCATGGATGCCCTTGTGTGCTTTCAGCTAGAGCCCGTTGGTAAACTAAGTTCCTTAATGCATAGTTTTATTGCCCTTGTATTTTTTCCACAAAACAATGGGTTTCATTTAATACCTATTTCCACAAAAGTTATCTTACCAGTTCTGGGATCTTTTTGGGCTGTTTCTGAATAGGAAGCCAAAAGAACTCTAGTTCTGAACGTTTACTAACATTTACGGTAATGCATCTTGTTCTTTGGCAGGGATTAGAAAGTTAGCTTCGTTGTTTTCTTTTTTATTAAGCTTTTTATGTGATATTATTTCGATTTGTATGCAGTTATAAGAAAAAAATAAAGAGATCCCTAGTGCCATCTACCCAGTTTTCCACAATGGTAACAGCTTAAAAAACTAGTACAACATTGCAAGCAGGGTAATGATATTGATACAGTCAAGATACAGAACATTTCTGTTACAAAATTCTCTCTGTTGCCTTTTTATAGCAACACCCTTTTCCCTCCTACCCCTACCCCTACTTAACCCCTGGCAAGCATTAATATGTTCTCTATTTCTGTAATTTTGTTAATTCAAGAAACACAGTATGTGACCTTTTGGGATGGCTTTTTCACTAATTCTTCAGAGATTCATCCAGGCTATTGTGTGTCTTAATACCTCATTCCTTTTTTTGCTGAGTAGTATTCAGGTATGGTGTACCAGTTTGACCATTCACCAATTTAAGAACATCTGCATTGTTTCCAATTTTTTTACTGTTATGAATAAAATTTCGATAAACATTCACGTGCAGGTTTTTATGTGAACATAACTTTTCACTTCTCTTGATAAATGACCAGGAATTCAATTGCTGGGTCATATGTTATATGTTTAATTTTGTAAGACACTGCTTTACCAGAGTGACTATATGATTTTACATTACCACTAGGAGTGTCAGAGTGATCTAGTTTTCCACATCCTCACTAGCATTTGGTACTATCACTATATATTTTTTAATTTAGCCATTCTAATAAAGTTTGTAATGCTCTAGCATTATGGTTTTGTTTGCCTAACAGGGTAATATTATAGAACATCTTTTTATGTGCCTATTTGCCATCTGTACTTTCTCTTACATAAAATGCCTTCTAATGTCATTTGCCATTTTCTAATTGGATTGTGCTTTTATTGTTGAATTTTGAGACTATTTACTAGTTCTTTGTCAGCTATGTAGTCTGCTTTTGATGTCAGGTCTAAGAACTCTTTGTCCTAAATGTTCATTTTGAATTAATTTTTGTATATGTTGAAAGACTGAGTTTGAGGTTACATTTTTTGCTTATGGATGTATAATTGTTCCAGCACCATTTGTTAAAAAGCTCATCGTGCCTTCACCTTAATTGCTTTTGCACATTTATCAAAAATCAGTTGGGCACATTCTGAGTTCTCTATTTTGTTTTGTTGATCTATGTGTTTGCCGTTCCACTAATACTACATAGTATTGGTTACCGTAGCTATATAATATAGTCTTGAAATCAGGTAGATTAATTCCTCCCACTTTATTCTTTTTTTCAAATTTGTTTTAGCTATTCTAGTCTCTTTACTTCCATATAAATTTAAAAATAATCTTGTATTTTCAAGAAACCTTACTGGAATTTTAATAGGAATTGCATTAAGCCTGTCTATCAGCTTTGGGAAAATTAACAATCCTTACTATGTTCAGTCTTCTAATCCATGAATGTTTTCCAATCCAAATATGTCTCTCCATATATTTAGGTCTTGGATTGCTTTCATCAGCATTTTGTAGTTTACAGCATGTAAGTACTATACATGCTTTGTTAGATTTGCTCCAAATTTTTTTTTGAGTGATCGTAAATGGTATTGCCTTTTTACAAGGTAGAAGAGCAAATTGCCTTAAACCTGGAGATTTAGGTTGACAGGGTCTTTGGGTCCCATAGCTAGCATTAAAATTTTTCATCCTAAATTTTATGGTTCTTTGTTGTCATTAATGACGTGGTTAGATATTTATAATTATACACATGGTTAGATACTTATAAAATAAGAACAATAATTTCAGATAGACTTGTTTCAGTTCTATTTCATAAACTTTTCTAGTTTTGATTACCTAACTCTTCAGCTAGCCTAAAAACATTTGTTTACAGATTAATAAACTTTTTAAATTTTTTAAAATAGGTGACTAATAGACGTACCAAAAGAATATGGCTGCACAAATGCCAGAGTCTGATCAGATAAAACAGGTAAGGCTTTATAATTAAGGAAAAAGCATTTTGCAAAAACTTAAAGGCACTTACTGGATGCAACCATGTCAATCAGCAATCTCACAAAATAACTTTGAATTCCATTCCCCAAAATGGGTATTAAATAACAAAGCATATTTATTTTTCAGATAATTTGACAGATAATCCAGGAAAGAATAAATGTTTAATGAGAAAATTTCACTATATTTTATAGCTCATATTACATAGATCATATTATACCCATTTAAGTTAGCAAAAGAACCTTTGATTTCTACTATTACAGGATATTTTGCCTAAATAAAAAACATCAGTAATTAGTTTCAAAAACATTTTTATTTTAAAAAAACAAATATTAAAGAATTTTCTGATGTGTTTGTAGTTTAAGGAATTTCTTGGAACCTACAATAAACTTACAGAAACTTGTTTTTTGGACTGTGTTAAAGACTTCACAACAAGAGAAGTAAAACCTGAAGAGGTAAGAAAATTCTAAAAATGCTTTTAAGCTCTTCATAAACAATATCAGTGGGATCCTCCTAAGCGTTTTTCTTGCTCCTAGTAATTACAGGAATTTCAGCTACCTTTTATGTTCCATTGCTTGGAGAAACTGAAGCAGCCACGGACATTAAGTTTAACGATGACAAATTTACAGTCACATTGGTTCATTCTGCCTTGATTCAGTCACATTGAACCAAGGCAGACTTTTTAGAGAAGATGCCTAAGTCTGGCTGAGTTATTGTACCATAGTAAATACTACTAATTAGCTTTCAGTCAAGATGGCCTGGCTAGAGAAATCTGACATGGCTTTTCTATCTGATCCTGAGAACTCAGGTTAACTTAGGGAAAAGCAGAACTTGAATTCTAGTGGCTTATTTTACATAGGTGGTTTCTAAAAATCCAGTCCTTTTGGAAATCATAACTTTCAATACCACCAAACCTTTATATATTGGCTCAAAGTGATGAAACTTCTTCCAGTGGAAGATACTGATGAATATTCATGCCAAGAGTTCAACATGTAACCAGCAATGAATAAGTACTTATTAAATAAATGACAAAGTTTAATAGCTGCTAAATGTAATACTCTTCTTGGTAAAAAGTAAAAGGTTGAGAATTAATGTTAAGAATGGAGTTTCCCATTAACAAGGAACAAACTTGCTATTGGGTCTACATTTTAACAATCAGAATAAAGGGATGGGAATGTGGGCTTTCAGTTAATATTAAGACATATCTGCAGGAAATCTAGTCCAGATGGCAGAGACTTACCATTGTTCTTAGTGCATGCAAACTCGTAGGCATTCAAAGTCTTTTAGTTCTTGTATTAACGATTGGAAGGTATGGTCACTTGGAACTCATTAATACTATTTAATTTTCAGATATAGTCAAAGAGAAAAAGTATCTACTGGTTATTCTTTTAGAATACATGCATTTTTTAAAATTAAGATTTTTGTGTTGCCTCTTTGATCTTTTTTAAATTTCTAGACCCCTGTTCAGAACATTGCTTACAGAAATATTTAAAAATGACGCAAAGAATATCCATGAGATTTCAAGAATATCATATTCAGCAGAACGAAGCCCTGGCAGCCAAAGCAGGGCTTCTTGGCCAACCACGATAGAGCAGTCCCGATGGATGGACTTTCCATGAAAGATTGCCAACAGCTATTGCACTGGAAATGAGGATTCATCTGATAGAATCCCCTGAAAGCGGTATACACCATGTTAAACCATCTGTCATGACTGTTTGGCAAATGGAAACCACTGGAGAAACAAAATTGCTGTTTACCAGGAATAATCAAAATAGAAGGTCTTATTGTTCAATGAAAATAGTAAGATACAACATTTGTTGAGGCCTTAAGATTCAGCAGCTTAGTCACTTGATTAGAAAAATAAACCATTGTTTCTTCAATTGTGACTGTTAATTTTAAAGCAAAATATGTGTTCAATCATGTATGAGATAGAAAAAAATTTTTATTACTAAAAGTAAAATAAATGGAAGTATCACTGAGCAGTTGTTTATACTATATAGTACCATAGTATTCTGACTGGACTGTGGATACGTTGAAATATTTTCAATCAGGATCATCCTCCAAGCATTCCTGTTCATTCATGTCTGCCTCAAATTGCTGGTAAATACATAAAATAGTTACTTGCTGATCATTTCAATGCACGATCATTTTCTTGCTGCCCTTCTTGTGTTAGGGTGGGCATTACACATTCTTATTCTAGCTACATTTTTATATATTTCAGAAAACAACCCATCTGAGACTAGCATGGGAATGTTTAAGAGCTGACTGCTATGGTCTAGTGGAGTCTGTTTTTTGTGTTTTGTTCAAAAGCTGAGAATCAATATGAATGATTCTGAGTCAGACCAATCATACACAGTGTTTTCTCAGTAGTGACATGTGATCTGTGTAATAAACTGTGAGCCAAAGGTAAAGTAATGTCTTATGACTAAATGAATCTGAAAACAAATCCAAGCATTTTCAGGAAATTCTAGTTGATGTATAAGTATATCAAGCAGTTTGATAAATGTCAGTGGAATAATACCTATAAATGAATTAGTTTATGAATAGATTTCATTTGATACTAACCTAAACTTGTACCTAAGAGAATACTAATTATCCCATAGGTTTAAACTTGCCAAAGTGATTTCTATGTTTTGCCATATTAATGGAAAGTAGAAGTATTCTACTTTGGTAGTTTGCTGTTCTCTATATTACATCTAATTTTTGAGCATTAGGTCTTTTAACTAACAATACCATTTAACTTAAAGGCCTCTGCTGAGTTTACAGTCAATAACTGTGATATCTTTGAACATACAAAGACAAAATATTAACAATGCTATCTTTAAAATGAAACTTGAAAAATGTATAATACATAACAAAACATATAATTCATTATAGTCAAAGAACATGAAAGAATTGGCTTGTTTTATCTGAAGGCCAGAAAAGCAACCAAAAATAAAGAGATTTTACTCATTTTACTTAGGGCCATTCACACACATACTTTGCTATTTCTATGTAATCAAGCCTAACCTGGTTATTTCTTCTTTTCATTTTACAAAAAAATTAAATATGTGCTTACCTGGCAAATAAGGGGAATTTTGTGTAACAGCATCTCAAATACCTTGGGAGGGAGAGTGTGTTTAAAAACCTTCAGAAGTTCTTGTGGTTGCCCACACACTAAAAGAGCATTGCTGAGATGTTCAACCCCCATTCTGTGCTCTCCTGAAATAATTAGTTCAGAGCAAAATTTTAAAGTTCTACAAATTACAAAAAAAGCACCAAGAATTAAAACTTAAAAAACATATCCAGCTAAAGACTACATAAACCAGCCTCAAAGTGTAGAAAGGTGAGGGGAAATCTTGAACTGCTGAGTAGATTCACTGTGGTCAAGCTGAAATGTGACTAACTTTATGACCTAAATTACAGTAAGAATACCCTCACTGTTTTAAGGTTTTCTTGTTTTGGAAATGTCCATGCTCTGCAATTTGGGTATGATGGTGGGAGGGTGGGCTGTACTGAGTCTTTTTAAAGGTGTTCTGTTATTGACATGAGGTAGGTTATCTTTACAAATGTGACTGATAAAATATTATAGATGAAACATCTGGCTAAATGACGTTTTTAAAAATAGTTTCTATTGTCAGAGTTGAAACAATTTAGTGTGGCATGAACTATAGTTCCAGGAAAAGAAAATAAGAGATTTATAAACTTTGATTTCTAAAGTTTTAAAATGAGTTTTAGGATGATTGGCTGTAAAGTAATTAAGGATGAAAATCTGTGAAGAGTGGAAATTAATCAGAATTTCTGTTTAAGTTAGAGCATGGAATCACTTAGTCTCACTCTCGCTTTAGGAAACTGAGGCAAAGATCAGTAAAATTAAGGTTTCAGAGCTAATGTCAGAATTAGTCACAGAACCTAATCTGAACTTTGAGACTGCATTGTGCTGCCTCTTTTTGAATGTTACATAATAACAAGTTTTAATATAACTAGGTAGGAAATAAAATATATTTCTCTACACTTAAATATAATATTAGATTCTTAAGAACAAATGAATTTTCCATTTGTTGGTTGAAATATATGGCCCTATGAAGATGGGCATGGTGGACCAAAAAAAATGCTTTCTAAAGATTTGTATTAAACTGAAAAACTATGAGAAAGACATGACCTAGCTTAGACACATAGATGAAGCAAGCCTTGTCAAATGATGTAGGTTTTAAGACAAGGTTTATGACTATAGACACCTAATTTTATGTTTTCAATGTAAGAAATTTTCATTGCTGAGTTTTTAGTAACTTTTCTTAGGCATTTAAAGAAGCTATTTCTTAGATGAAATACTTACTAAAAGGTTTATTTTAATAAAATTACAGATTTGAGAAAATGGTATATTAAGTCAAAATACTTTGTATTGATCCTTTTAAAGAAAAAAAATATAATAATGCCTGCTCTTAAGTTGATGGAGCTAATGTGATACAAAACCAGTAATCAACAGGGTCAATTAAATAATCCAATAAATTCAATCAAATCAGCTAATTAGAAATTTCCATGAAAATTATTGGCTCTGTGGTCCCATATCAGCATAATACAATTGAGATGATTACAAAACTATACTACTTGAGAGCAAAGTAATGAAAATTGGTGTCAGCAACAGAGGAGAGTGGAGAAAATTTTAAAAGATTGCAGAAAACCACATGAAAAATTATTGCTTTAGAATACTGGTTCTCAATATAGGATTTATACTAACAACCTAGGGAGGTTTTAAAAATGCTGATGCTTCTTGGGTCCCACCCCCTGAGATTCTGATTTAATTCATTTGGGGTTTGGTAGGGATTTAAAGACTAAGCAACCAAGATTGAGAGCTGCATTATAAATAAAATATGGTAGAAGTATATAACCTTTAAAGGGTTAATTAATCAGTTGAAAGATTCACAGAAATAATGTTACCATGTTTGAGAGAGAAAAACTTAAAGCCACAAATTTGCAATTTTTTAAATCATGTCAATATCTAACATTTATCTCACGTCTAAACTATTACATGATAGCTCTTAAACAGTGAATAAAAATACAATGTAATAAAGTTTTTTCTTTTAATATTCAGAAATTTCCATATTTATACTATTGTAATTCAATAAATGTTAAAGCTGAAAAGATTCTGCTTAATTGTTCCTATCTCTAGGGACTACCCATATCTAGGGACTGATCCAGATTTTATGAGGCCCCAGTTTATATAATTTGGAGGTTCCTGTTTAAGAAAAAGAATATAAAATTATGAATATGAAATTGGTAGGCCTGTGCAAATGAAAGTCCTTAAAGGTTATACTTCATTACCTTGTGTAAAATCATTCCTGTTTATATCATTTAAGTTCTAACTTCATTTTGTCATTAATATTTAACAGATTTTAGTCCACTTATAAAACTACCTAAAAGATTAGTAAAGAATAAAATGCTAAAATTTCAAATTATGATTAATGTGCAATGATTTTGAATTCTGCAATATTAATTTCTCAAAAACTTTATCATGGTATTCAGCCACTGAATAAAGTAAAAAAATTGGGTATTGCTATGATCTGGACTTGCTCTTTGTTTTTATAAATCCTGGAGGATGCTACCCTCTTAAATGTAGGTTGAAAAGCAAAATCTTTTTTAAAAGGACAATAAGTAGAAGGAAAAAACAGGTAGAAGTACTGTGATATGCAAGGGAATTTGCAACGTTTGAAAAAAGATACATAAATGGGTGTAATGCTCATTTATCCAGCAACATCATTTATCCCTTACATAAAAAACCTCAAAAAAATTTTGCCTTTACAAGGTTTAACATCAAAATAAAAACATGATTATTACATGCATACTTATGTAATACCGATATCTACCATCATTTTACCTGACAGTATTGTGAAGTTTTCTCAAATCTATCTGGAATTAGATGGGGAAAAATTATAATTCAAAATACAGGTTGGGACCATTAAGTGCAAAATAGCTCCTACAGACATCACTATATTAGAACAAGAATGGTCATTCAAAATGATTTTATCAAAAAGTATTTTATTACGAATACTCTAAGAAGGCAGGAAAAAAATTTTTTTTACATTTTGATTCATGCAAAGTCATTTGTAAAATTCATTTACTTAGAATTTTACCTGACAGTAAGGGAGGTGTTCTTGTATCTGGCTTTGCTTCTCCATCTGCCCACTTCCAAGACTGGAACATAAACTTGAACACTATAACCACTGGAGCTGGGCAGCATGATGGAGTGAAAATGCTAGGATAGTTTCTCTTTAAACTGAAGCAAGTTGGTTAACACACCTAGCTAGTAAAATCATTTGACATACAAATAACAATCAATGAATATTCTTAAACATAAATTATCATTAACAACTGCTTACAGAAGATGTTTATATTCTTACCTCTAGATAACCAAAGTTCTCCCATTTGTACCTCTTGCAGAAAAAGTTCTTGCAATTTTTCATTTTTTGCTGGATCCCACAACTAAAAGATTCACAAATCATTTAACAATAAGTAATGAATGTAAGGGATTAGGTTACTGATCAAAATTATTTAATTTTTACTTTAAAAAGCACATTTTGAACCAAGTCTCGAAATCTAAAGTATGACTAATTCAGTTGTTCTTTATAATATTTAAACCAATTTCTTAAAATGGAGTTCAGTTTCAGGCAATAAAAAAATACACCGCATAGTCAAGTTAGGTTACAGTGCTTATAATAACTCATCTGTATTTTACTCAGCTAAGTACACAAAGCAGAAGTCCTACTGTAGTTAACTATAACAAAGGTAGCTTTTTATGTTGCAAAACTATTTTCTTGCCTGGAGTATTAACATCATTTGTTGATTTGGGCAAAGGGCGTGGTGTGGGGTTGGCAGGGCATGGGTGTTGTTCAGAAGGCTGCTGTGGTTTGCTGCAGCCTGCTTCATGAAGGTGAAAGGTCACTGGGTGCCGGCATCACTGGCACCATGGACAGGGCTAGTCTTTAAAGGTAGAGTGGGCAACCCCTACCCAAAATATTAACTATTAACTCCACTGCCAGACACTTCTGCTTCAGTCTGTATATCTGGTGGGGTAGACCGGGAGGGAGGAGTGGGAGGTGCATTGTGTTTGTTTTCCCATTTTTAAAATGGAAAGAATCTGGGAATTGGGATCATATTCTAAGCTTTTATTGGCAAACGTACTAATGCTTGCTAACAACCACAGGTTTCATTAGACAGATATTTAGTGAGCACTAGTGAGAGCAGTTCACTCTGGGAAAAGCTGGAAAGGGAAGGAGACCAAGTCCCCTGTGCCCACTCCCCAAGGAACCCAGAGTCCAACTAAGGGAAAGGACAAGGATGCATAAGATTAATAACACATTAACAATGAAGCCTAATTTTCTCTATACAGAGACGTTAAATCTATTTGGGGAATCAGAGAAAGTGTCTCAGAAAAAAAGATAGCATTTGAGATGTGAAGAAGCTCAGTGAAAATCTGATGAAGCAATGCAAAATTGCAGGCAAAAAAATCAAGTGATCTTTATTCAGGTGGATTATGAGAGGGTGAATGTAGCAACAATGATAATTACCAATACTGAAGGGCAGCTATGGGCTAGGAACTTTACATATATTATTCCCAACCCTTAGTAAAATAAGGTTGTCAATCCAGAATGCACCTGTGGAGAGCAGTGGTACCAAGCTAAGAGGGTTGGTCTTTCACCTGCAGAGTAGGGAGCTACTGCAAAGAGTTCCATATTCAGAGCTGCAGTTTAGAAGGTATTTGCATTGAGGGTATAAGAGAGGCAGGGAGACAAGCCAGGAAATTATTACAATAGCCTAGGTAAAAGGTAATAAAAGCCTGAAGTAGTGTGAAAGCAGTGGAAATAAAAAGGAAATAAGATATGAGGTCGAGCATAGAAAAATAAGAATTGGGGACTGACTGTGGAGCATGGGGTCGATATTTAAGTAAAAGGAGTTAGGGTCACAGTATCATGAGAAAATCGGAGGAGGTGCAGTGGCAATGGATGAGATAATAGATTTATTTATGAACATGCTAAGATGAGATGCCAATAAAGCATCTAGGAAATAATCAGGCTAGAAGATGAAATTCGGGACCCTGGGTCTAGAGCAGTACACTTGAGATCACTTGCAGAAACGGGAAAGAATTCCAGGGAGATGAAGGAACAGTGCAGAATCTGAGGGCAGTGTTTCCAAAGAATCAGCTGAAGGAACTATTAGAACTGCAGTTTCTTGGGCTCCACCCAGACCTACTGAATCAATCTCCAAGAGCAGGTCTGAGGAATATTAACAAGCTCCTCAGGTGATTCTGAGAAATTTAAAGTCTGAGAATCCTGCCCCATAGCCCTCGGTCTACCCCTGACCTTTCAAATCAGAACTTCTGGTATCTACTCGATATTTTAACAAATCCCACAGATAAATCTAACACAGATGGTCCATGGACCATAGTTAGGAAACCAAAAAAAAAAAAGGCCTCTGGGAAGATAGATCCTAGAAGATGTGGGAAGAGACATCTCTCTGTGCCTTACTTTACTCGACTATAAAATTAGAAGACTAGAGTTTTCATGAGGATTATAAAAGAACATTTGAAAAATCCTACTTCTGCCTCTTACTCATTTGAAATAATTCAGATCTTCATTATTTCCCAGCTGGATTGCCAGCAACTGATTTTCCTGTCTTTTTCAACTTCCCTCCTCCACCCTATCCTCCAAAAAAAAAAAAAAAAAAAAAAAAAAAAAAAAGCATTCATTCTCTGAAATAAAGTCACCATCGTTATCCACCACAATAGAAAGATATCTAAACTTTCCAGTTTGGCATTCAAAGCTCTCCACAATAAGATATCAAACTACCACTTAGCTATCTCTCTGGCAACAACACTCTTTAAATATTGGAATATTGTAGTCTGTGCCTCTGCACAAACTGTTTTCCTCTGTCTACTAGGCACTAAAGAGACAATGGAGAGTAAAAAAGAAAAACAAAAAACAAAAAATGCAGACAAGGTCTGCCTTCACAGAGCTTACTCTAAAAAATAGTAGCATTAATCAAATAATCACATATACTATATAAGTACAACACAGATAAGAGCAATGAAGGAGGGGGACGTGGAGCTGAACCAGGCTCTGCCCCTGTCAGGTACCAGTCCTTGGCCTGTTAGGAACCAGCCATACAGCAGGAGGTGAGCGGCAGACTACGAACATAGCTTCATCTCTATTTGCAGCCACTCCCCAGCGCTAGCGTCACTGCCTCAGCTCCACCGCAGATCATCAGGCATTAGATTCTCACGGGAGCACCAGTCCCTGGCGCCAAAATGGTTGGGGACCACTGCTTTAAGAGTCTCCATCTTGAAACCCCAGAAATCTCTTTGACTCCTACCTCTCCATGACATTTGAATCCATCAGCATGAGCTATCTATTCTTCTTTGACAATTATCTCACATCTCTCATCACCAGTTACCAGTAACGGCACTGCAGTTCAGGACTTTTATGATCTCTCAACTGTACAGCTGCAATAGCTTGTCCTTTCCTCCAATCTACCCAGCGCACAGCGAGCTGCCTAATAAGTCCAGCCTAAAACGTTTCTTTTTTTTCTTTCCTTCTTTTAAAAAATGCCTGCTCAGAAATGGTCAGTAATTACCCCATTGAGTCTGAATTCCTTATGCTGGACTCAAAGCCTTCCCTAATGCAACCTCTACTTTGCTCTCCAACTTTACCTCACCACATGACTCCTTTGTCAAAGTCGTCTACTGAATGGGCCTGGCAGATCCCCCACTTTGCACATTTATGTACCGTGCGGTTCCCTCTGACCTGAATGTTGTCTCCCCTGAAACCATGACCCACATAACACATCCTTCCAGGCTCAGTTCAGTGCCACCTCTCCTCCAAAGTCTTCTGTGAAGTACTCCATGTTTCAAAAACAGCCACTGCAATATTTCCAGTCCCACCTGCACTTCCAGGACCTGCCTCCCCTATCAAGAAGTGGATTCTATTTCCTCTCCCCCTGAAACTGAGCAGGCCGCAACAATACAGAAGTGGCCTGCGTGAGCACACATGCACACATGTGCACACGCGCGAACACAAACACATAGTTGCCCCTTGGGACACAACCACCATACTGTGAGAAAGGCCATGCCACATGGAGAGGGCATGTGGAGGTAGGTGTTCTAGCCAACAGTCCTAGCTAAGGGGACAGCCATCATCAACTGCCCAACATGTAAGGGAGTGAGCCTTCAGATGACCCAGCTCCTAGCTCTGGAGTCAACCTGCCTGAAGTTGAGTGCATCAGAAAGAGCTAACCCCACCCAGCTCTGCTCAAATTGCAAATTCAAAAGCTAAAGAGATACTGTTTTGAGCCACTATGCTTAAAGCAGCAATAGGTAAGTAGAACAACCTCCGTGATAATCCTGCCCTGAAATGATCTGCCTCCTCTAAGCTCTTGTACATGGGGGTTATTCTTCCCTTATTGCTAATCTCTGCCATAGCTAGGATGATCTTCATACATAGGAGGCTTTCAAGGAGGTGTTGGTTGACCAACTGCATAAATGAACGTTAAGACTTAATTCTTTCTGAAAATTCATAGAAGAACCAAAGAACCCTCTGTAGCACTTTTAGAGCCGATGTGAGTTAAGTTGGGCCCATCATCAAGATGACTGTGATTGATATCTTTAAAAATGATTAATCAAATTCTTCTTTGGAGAAAAAGAGAATATGTTTTGCTTCTGAGCTAGAAGAAAGGCCCTAAAGGACAGAAGTGGGCGGTATAGGAGCACTGCCATGGGCCATTGTGGCCGGGCCTGGGTTTTTAAGTGTTTGGCGCAGCCCTGGTGGGGAAAGCCTCCTTTGCCTTCTTTCAATTAAAAGAAGCACGTTTCTACAGTATGTATTGTATGGCTGCCTTTTCATAACCCCAGATGGTTTTCCTTTTTTTCCTTTCGTAAGCGACATTAAAAACTAAACATGGACCGAACGAACATAAGCGGGGCAAGGGCAGGTGCTCAGGAGCCGGCCAGGAACCCGGAGCCGGATGGCGATGGGCGAGGTTACTCACTATAACGCCACCTCGGCGTCGCTAAAGCACTTCACCTGGGCGCACGGTCTCTCAGCTTTTTGCTGCCGAGCTCTTCTTTCTGCAAACACAAGAGTGGCACGTGCCGGTTAGGAGCCATCCCGAAGCCAGCCTCGCCCAGTGGGCCCGCCCCGCCCGCCTGGCCCCGTCCTGCCCGGCCGCGCCTCTGCCGCCTCCGACTCACTGTCCCGCAGGCGGCGCTTGAACGCGGGGTCTTCCCGCCGCTTGCGGTCGAAGTAAACACAGTAGCCCAGGAAGGCGACGGCGCCGCAGGCCGCTAGGGCCGCCAGGAGGCCGAGGAACGAGCGGACGCAGGGCATCCGGCCGCGGGCGTCGCAGGAGCCGGGCGTTGGGCGCGGGCCGCCGAGCGCGGGCGGCCGGGCGGGCCGGCAGGGGGCGTCGGCGCGGCGCCCATCCCGACCGCGGGCCTCCCTGTGCGTGATGCCCCGCACCGCTGCCCGCGGACGGAGGAGGAAACCGCGCGTCCCAGAGGGCGTGTGTGAGAGGTCTCACCGCCACCGAGCGGCGGAGCTCTGTTGGAACCCAGGTCTGTCGCACTCTAAATTCTGAACTTCACTTACCCAAACACACACTTGTCCCTATGCCTGTGACACCCATTCAGGCAAATCACGGTATGCCCGGAATCTGGTTAGCTGGGTAAGCGGGTCCTCCTTAGGC